>HG992149.1:7468842-10442731 GCA_905220505.1 Laothoe populi | reverse complement strand
TTTTTTTATGATTACAAGTTATTTAATTTAACCATATAAAACTTACCATAATGTTTAAGCTCCAACAGCTATTAAAGTTGCATATACTTTTCTCTACATCTACGGTTACTTTTAAACGCATATAGTGTTTAAAAGTCATAATTGAGCCAAGATGTAAATCAAATTTGACACAAAGCACTACATATGAAGATATTCACTGTCGCATATCTTACTTTGACCCTATGCGCTGACCGCGCATTTAGAATATCCATGTCACAACAGATGATAAAATATCAATGTAAAGACGTGTCTGCTAGGCAATAATAATCTATTATTACCTTCGATTGGCAGTTCAATCGACTCGAGAACGCTCTACATATTCTGTATGAGTTGAAGAATAAACCATGTCATGGAAAATGTTCCTAAGTTAAACTATGCAAGCGAAACTGACATTAGAATGTTTGCGAACGCTTCATAGAGCAGTGCATGCAGGAAAATTTGCAATAACACCAACTAACAAGAGAATTACTTCGCTATTTACTAGATAAAGCACGATAGACTAGAGTTCGTTTATTCTCACTTATGAGTACGATATTTCACTAGAATTAACTTTCGTTAAATATTTCATTATGTCGCTATAAAAATATTTTAGGTTGGCTAAACTTATTGAACTTCTTTGCATATGGAAGCTTGGTTGGAACGTAGTACATGAACCAGCTAAGCGCAGAATGGTAGTTACCTCTGCGTAGCCCATTTTTACACGTACAAATTTTTTATATCCTTAGCTGTATAAACAAAATTAGTCAGTTTTTTTATTGATATATCTACAGCTGTGTCAAAAAAAACCTATAATTTAATTTTTTATAATTATCAATAAGAATAGGAATACCCTATGACCAGTTGGTTTACCTGTAACAGTGTACATCTTAGACATCAAACTGAATCTCACTATCCTCCGCCTCGTATAATTACACTGCTAAATGTTATCTGTCTACGTAGTTAGAACACGTTGTCAATGCTTAGCGTAAACGTAGCTAGCCAGATATTACTGTCAATTAAACAAGGAATCAGACCATGAGAATTGACAGCCAATATCAATTTCAGAACATAATTTGGCCACGTGTGACATGTAGATGTGTTTGACATGGTCATTAGGTATTATGTAATTAACAATACAATCAAAAGCCCTTCCACACATTTGGCTTAACTTGACGAGTTACCGAACACTACGATGCAGCGTAAAGAACAGTCTTATCTCGTCTCGCGCGGTCTCATTGGTATATTCATCATAACTTGCCATGGACATATCTCGTTTTTATCTTTTAATGTAATAACAATTATAATTGGTAATTTAATCTATCAACTACCTTTTACTCGCGGTATTACTCGTTTAGTAAAAAGGATTAGTTTTACTTTTTAACCCTTTTCTCTCCTTTAATTATTTTATTATCTCGCTTAACATTAATATATTTCAATAACATATTTCACACATTGAACGACGTCCCGTGAAGTTTTGGTGTGTCGAGCAAATTAGGCATATGTTCGTTGGGTTGCAGTAACTAAACGCCACGGGGCATTAATCAAGCTCGGAAACCTAACCTTACTTGTATTGGAATGGAGTAAACGACGTTAATCAAGAGAACAACAATATAATCAACCTTACTAATTAAATCTGGATGTTGATAAGCGATTCGCGATCAAGACGCTACAATACATACACAAATACAATACAACGCAAGCGCACAACTTATTTACATATGATTCTATAAAAATACACTTTATTACTTTCATTTAGACTAGTTAGGTATATCCATTTAATTTGTTAAAGTAGAATAAAGTTAAACCGCAGTAAAATTAAGTATAATATGTGTATTTTTATACTTCACATTTTTTATCCTGGCAAGGCAAAGTGACCACACTTTTTCTTTCTTTGCGCATAAAAATATAATAATTTAAGTAGTCATAAATTTGCCTCCTAACTATCTAACGGCGGTGAGATAGATGTCCCAGCCAATCTATGTAAATGTTAGTTTGATCGTTTAATCAAATGCTTAAAATGATCTTTTTTTATGAAAGAAGGGGGCAGGAGGCTCACTTGATGGAAAGTGATCACCGCCGCCCATGAACATCTGCTACACCAGACTGGTGATGATGTGTCGTTTTTCAGTTATTGGGTATGTGGAAACACGTGAAGCTATGTCTACACCAGTTATGTCAAACACGCGGCCCGCGGGCTGTGTGCGGTGCAGTGAGCGTTTTCCTGCGGCCCGAATCAATTTTGAAAACGGACAGATAATGCAGCCCGTTTTTAAAATACCGCGCGCTGCAGCGTACTTTTGTGTAATGTCTTTTTTATTGGAAATTTAATAATTATACATGTCCTATAATAGTATTTTCATCGTCATGATTTTCAGTATTTTGTCTTTTTTTAATCCTGGCACGGCAAAGCGACCACACTGCACCTGATGGTAAGCGCAGTGCCGTCCTATTAGAGTAGCGAAAGACAATCTATCCCTTGCTACTTAACACAATCATACCGGCTTCACACTACGCCATGGGCATGAAGGTGAAGTAGCGGGCGAAGGTTTAGCGTCAGAGTACCAAGAAGGCTGCAAAACAGCCAAACAGCGTACCCCAACCTTAGACACTCGACAAAAGTTGTCTTCTTTAAGATTAAGTTTTTTTTTGGCCCACCTAGTATAAAGATCTTCATGGTTTGGCCCACCAGTGACTTTAGGTTGACATGGCTGGTCTAAACTCATGCGCACGCATTTCCTCCGCACCTTCTTTGAAGCAAGCCTGTACTTCCGAAGCGCATTCAAAAGCGATCATGTCACAGCTAACAGTAACACACATAGTCTTAACCCCACACTAGTTCAAACCTTTGTCGTAGGTATCAACAACTTAGACCCGTAATAATATCCGACTGTTACATAAATATTGTTCGCGGGGCATGAATTGTTCACAGCCGCCTATTTGCCCGCTGTGCCACGAGACTGTCGAAAATAAAATAAAATGGCAGTTCACTAGTGCATGCACCAACGCTCAGTCATACGAGAGGCATACATCAAAGGAAAACAAAGTTAATATAAAAGTGCACGAACTATATAGGTTTACTAGCAGTTGCTCGCTTGGTAGTTATTTTTGAAGGTTAAGGTATAAAATTCATAAAGCCATCTAAAGCTATTACATCTTTCTATATTTTGCTATCCCGCGGGAACCGTACATTTTCCGGGACAAAAAGTATAGTAGTAAAGTACCTTTGTCATTATCTGACCCCTAAACTACCACTATGCCAAAAATCATGTCGATCCCTTAATAATAAAAAAAACTATCCCGCAGGAACCGCACATATTTCCGGGATAAAAAGGTAGATTATTTGCGCAAACAAATGATACTATGAACTATATTCTAAATTTCAGATTGATTGGTCAAGCCATTTTTGAGTTAAAACCGAACATACAGACAGACAAAATAATAAAAAATTGCAGAATCGGAATCAGTGAGTCATAAAAATAATATTTCACGTAAAATCGGTTAAATTACTCCAATATACAGACAGCCACTACAGATATATATATTAGTATAGATAACACGTTCGTTTCTTGATTGTAAATAAATTAATAATACATAGGTTTTCCCTGGAAAGAGTCTAGTGGAAAGTGACTTTTAATAGTTATCGAGTAACTATATGGCGAGTCTCAGTTACATGGCGCTACGATAACAAACAAATACTCCGAAGTATTTTATTCTGAATTACGATGATTTGTATCTAAGTAGGTAATGCCTCGGTGTCACAGTTGTAATTGTGCATGCGTTGTGACTGCCGTGCTGAGGTCTCGGGTTCGATCACCGGGTCGGGTAAAGTGATATTGGGTGTTCCTATTTAGAATTACTCAGTATCAGCCCGAAGTCCGAAATTGTGCCCGGTACGGCGATAGGCTCGACCCTATCACATTATGGGACCGTAATAAAATCAGCAAAAAGTGTGCGTACTGGTTACACATCTGCCTACCCCTTCGGTGATTACAGGCGTGAGTGTATATGTATATAAGATTGTTTTTATTTTTGTTAATTGGAAAAGGAGTATATTTAATCTATTAAGGAGGCACATTTATAACTAGTACCTAACCATTAACGTGCAATATACTGCTGGAACACGACGAAAACCAATAATACGAAGGTTAATTATATTGGATTTAATAAAAGCTTTTTGACTTTATCCATAGTGGATGAACTAAAAGCTTCCACCAGCTTCTGCTGGATGCGCATCCATTGAACGTTTACGAACGTTTCAACGTGCAACCGCAATATATAGATGTACTTTAATCCACTTAACTCCCGCTCATTATCCTCAGTGTAAGCAATATATAAAATTATCAGGTATTTTATTAAAAAAGGTCAGCTTATTTTCATAATTATATGTACGCATATTTATTATAAAAGGAATTATAGAAAACTTCGTAATTTTATTGGACCTTTTATGAACATAATAAATTTAAATCAAAATATGAACTCGTATTATCATATTTTTAAATAATATACTATTTTTTATTGTTATATGAAAGTAATAGACTATAATTTAATAAACATCGAATGAAGTTATTTCTATCTATAAAATTAGCGTACGTAGTACAAAAATATATCAATATTTAAACAGGGTTCAAAGAAAACACGCAAATATGAAAATCTAAAATGTACTGTGGAACAATGTCTCAAAGCAGTGCTGTACTAGACTTGGCTAGCTTTAAATATGATTTAATTTTCAAATTATAATATCAGACATTGTAATAATAAAACTCGAAATTACATATTTTTATATGAGTTGATTCTCTCGGAAATTATTGAAAACTAACATTTAGACTTAAAATCAGTCTTATCAGCTATTTCAGACGAAAGAATTAATAAACTTTTACGTTATTGATAATATCATCATACGGGATCTTTGTAGTGTGCAGCGTGGTTCTGACGACTTCTTATTATGCCATTGAAAAACTGCTCTCTCGACTTCGCGGTTGCCGCGTCGATTGAGCATTAAACCCGCCCTAAATGTGCAGGTAAACGACCTGTGATGGCGCGAGCCAAACTACGGAAGAGGCGCGGTTCGTCCTAATATGAGTAATGGGTACGGGAGACTACTCAAGTAACAAAAAAATTAAGTACTGGAACTTTGACGAGCTGCGTAAAACGGTAGTAATTAAAATTCGTTCGGCGACAGGTGATACTCTGACCGTTTCTAACACTAATCAAAACATTTATTATTCAAATTGGTCACTACAAGCACTTTAACATGTAATCATCACCTTTCCTGATACACACCAGTGTCGTTTACCTGCACCTTTAAGGCCCTCAACTACCACCCGGCCCATATAATGGATAGTCATACAGTCAGACTGCATTGGCAATAATAACGACCAGTTAGATGTAAAGTCTAGCATTGAACGACATAATATTTTTACTATATCGGAAGCGGTTTAATATTAATGTACCAGGATACAAATTGACAGCCTCCGTGGCGCAGCGGGCGAGAAGCCGGCTGTGAAATAAGAGGCCGTGGGTTCGATTCCCACACCGAAACAAATGTTTGTGTGACAGACAGATATTTTTTTCGGGTCGGTGATTTCATTTTCTATTCTCAATCTTGTTTTGATATTTTTAGTGCATTACGTCTTTGCAGTCGTGTTTTAAATTTTTTTAATTATTTATTTTATTTTAGACTTTTTAGTGTCCCGGCACAATCTAATGATACTTTATTGATGAATATAATGATACCCAAATGAAAATTAATTTAAACATATACTTTATATATGTATATATATTTGTAATCCTCTTTAATTTCCTTTATTTTGATACCCTGCTCAATAGGTTTAGTCCATTTTTTTTATTAATGTATCACTATTTCTCGCCAAAAATTCGTCATTTAATCTTTTTTATCCAACACTTATCTAAGGACACTTGGCGTTTTAAGACGAATATAACGATACATTAACTGCCGAAATCCATCCAGGCGTTTTAAAGATAAGAGGTAATAAAGAAATTTACAACCATACATACAAGATACACGCGATAAACATAACCCTTCCTTGCAGTTGGGTAATAAGAGAAGCAAAATGTTTCCGTGTGTGCGGTTTCTTATGGAAACCATAATAAGCTGCTGCAGCACGGTCAAAGTTTACCAGAAATCCGATTGAGAAACATTTCCACGACGCGCGGTTATAATTATGCTGAACGATATTATTTTTCGGCGTCTGACTCACCATAAGCTATTCGAGGATTGCTGTGCGCGACATTATGCACTTCCCGAATAGTAGATATCCAAGTGTCTCACTAGTGGGCTGCGGTGACGCAGGACAGCCACGCTGACGATTCCCAATAATTCAGCCGAAAAGAGAAGCTCTCTAATATATTGACATATTTGTAATCATAATCAATTTACCCGATTTTGCGTGAGATATTTATTGTATGCCTCACTGATCCCAATCCAGCTATTTTTACAATGTTTGTTTATATGTATGTCTGTTTGTCAGGTTCTAACTTAACGGTTTGACCAATCATCCTAAAATTTAGAATACATAGTAGAATAGACAAATCATTCGATCGAGCAAATAGGCTACTTTTTATCCCGGAAAATGTATGGTTCCCCCGGGATAGTATTTTATTTTCACAGAGCAAGGGATTGACATGATGCATAGGTAGCTTAGGGATTGGAGAATGATATAGGCATAGTGCATTTTACGGGATATTTATCCCGGAAAAATGCACGGTTCTTATAGGATAGCAAAATATAGAAAGTTGTTATAGCTTAAATGACTCCATAGATATTATGCCTTTTCTTTCAAAAATCAACAGCAAGAAATGGTATAAGCTTAGTATAAATATACCGGCAAACATAGCAATGTAATAAAATTGACGTAATTTAATTTTTACATTTGTAATTTTTAAACCCAATAGTGTGTAGTCGAACTAAATTTATAAAATAACTAGCGGGCCCGGCAGACGTCGTCCTGCTCCGACAAGCAGCGCCACCTGCAGGGTCTTGTATAAATTTCATCTAAATCGGTCCAGCCGTTTACGAGTTAGGAGACAAACGCACGGGGTGCGAAGTCAGGAAACCTCCACGTGGTGCACCCTGGGCAACGGCGGTCACGTTGACCGACGGCTGATATCCTGACTGAAAGGTAGTTGACAATCGTCACCTAGATTTAGGGCTTGTTTCTTCGGGCTACTCCCGAGTTTGTCTCGGGGGTGTCGGCGAGCTCGGTGTGCGCTCACCCCGCCGCCGAGCCGGCAGTAGGAGGGAAGTTCTCTCTTGCTGCCACCGTCGTACATCGTAATCCGATCAAAAGGAGGTCTGTGGTCACGTCTCGCGCTCCGATCGGACCGAGGGTCTTGGCTTAACCGCCCGGACCGCGAGGGAGAAAACCTCTATAAAAAGTTACCCCGAATCCCAAGCGGCGGCGCACCGCGAGGGGATGCATGGCCGATGGGTAGTTCGGTCTCTAGTGCGAACCACGCCGCCGGAGTACCTGCTGCCCCTCCGTGCGTGATACCAAGGCTTACCCAGGTACAGGGGGCTCTGCCTGGGTGGACGTTTATATCCCCCATACTCGTGGGATTTATAATGAAAACAAATAATAAACCAAAAAATAATGAGACTGTGGAGAAGTTACCTATCCCGAGGGTCGCTAGCGACCCTGGGATGGATGACACTGGGCGTAAGTCCAAAAAAGGGACTGCCTCGGCTTCCGAGGCCAAGGCTGGAACAAGCGGCGTTATGACGCGCTCAAAGAGGGCGGCAAGAGATCGGCAACTGGACGCATCTGCAAGCGACAGTGACGATGAACCGGCGCCAAAAGTGCTTGCTCTTTCGGCTGTGGTGTCTGACGAAGACACCACGCCGATGGAAGTAACTGGTGACCGTGACTGGCGCTTGCAGATGTCAGCCATCATCCAGGACGTGGCCCGCAAGTCCCAAAGTATTAAAGGGACGGAGCAGCAAAGACTGAACCTTGCGGTGAAAGAGCGGTTGGTGAGGGCTGAGCAATCAGCCTCCGCAGAGGTGGGCAGGCTGGAGGCTGAGAAGGCGGCGATGGCTCAGGAAATCGCCATCCTCAAGGCCTCCCTTGCGTCCCAACAGCGGACCCTGGATGAGATGGTGGCGACTGTGCAAAAGATACAAGGACAGTCACAGACGGCGGCCCAAACAGGAGCCGTTTCTGGAGAGGAGGACCGCCTCGAGCGGTTCGAGCGCCGTCTTTTAAATATCATAGACGCGCGCTTGAGCGATATTTACTCGAGGCTACCTCCAGAGCCCATCATGCGGCCTCCATTGGCCGCCGATAGGGCTAAAGCTCCAGTAACGCCCGCCGTCTCTGGGCCATCAAAGGCCCCATCAGTCGCTGCCGGTCCACCGATCACCCCGAAGGGAAAAGGGCTGGGCAAGGGAAAGAGTAACGCCCAGCCCACCCCTGTTGACGCTCCCCGACCCCGAGTTACGCCTGTCGTAGTCGCTGGGCTGGCGGAACCGTCAACGTCTGCGGCGTCTCCAAATCCCCCTCACCCTAAATCCCGAAGGGGGGGAAAGAGGGGAAATAAAATAAAGAATAGAAGCAGCACTCCTGTTGCGAAATCGTCCAGAGAACCGCGGCCACTGCCTCCCGCTCCTGCATCGATGGAGGAGGGGTGGAATATTGTGGCCAAGAAGGGTAAAAAAAATCCCCAGCCCATGCCGATATCTGCGGTGGCCGCACCGCCGCAGCAGCACCGGCCGAAGCCGCGAATAAATCTACCCCGCAAGGCAGCCGTTACACTAACGGTTACGCCGGAGGGGTTAGCGCGGGGCGTCACATACGCCTACGTATTGCGGCAGGTCCAGCAATCCGTGGACCTGGCCGGCCTCGGCATTGCTGAGACTCGGGCGCGCCTAATAGCGACGGGCGGGTACCTGTACGAGGTACCCGGCCCAGAATCCGAAAAGAGGGCCGACTCCCTGGCCGATAAAGTCAGGGAGGTATTCCGCGGAACAGAACTGGCGGACGACGTACGCGTTTCCCGTCCGTTCAAGGCCGCGGAATTGCGAATATCCGGGTTGGACGCGTCAGCCGACCCGGAAATAGTAGCAGCGGCCCTCGCAAAGGCTGGGGATAGCCCCAATGAAACTTTTAAGGTCGGGGAGATCCGCCCCGACCGGTCGGGCCTTGGTGCGGCGTGGGTGCGGTGCCCCGCCAAGGTCGCCGATAAAATTTTAAGTTCGGGCCGAGTGCTGATCGGCTGGGTAGCTGCACGCGTCCAGCTTCTTGAGCCCAGGCCCATGAGGTGCTACCGCTGCCTGCACAAGGGACATGTGCGGGTGCGGTGCACTGAAGCGTGTGACCGCAGCGGCATCTGCTACCGCTGCGGTGAACTGGGCCACAAGGCCAAGGAGTGCTCCGCGGAGCCGCATTGCGCAGTTTGCGCAGATGCAGGTAAACCCGCGGGGCACCAGGTGGGCGCCAAGACATGCGTCGCCTCCTCCCGCCCTCGCCACGCAAATCGTGGTCGGGGGATGGGGGTTGTGACCCAGCCGACAGCGCTCCCCGTAGAGGAGCAGATGGAGATCGCCCATTAATATGGCGCAACGTTTCCTCCAGGCGAACATTAACCACTGCGCCAGGGCCCAGGACCTGTTAGTCCAGAGCATGGCGCAGTGGTCGATACAAGTGGCTGTGGTCGCCGAGCCTTATTTTGTTCCCCCCAGGGAAGACTGGGCAGGGGACCTTAACGGTTTGGTGGCCGTCATCACTCGGGGCGCCGCCGGCTCCCCACCCTTCGAAAAAGTAGCGAAGGGTTCGGGATGTGTGGCGGTTCTGTTGGGGGGGGTCTGGATTGTGGGTGTGTATTTCTCCCCCAATAGATCCCTGGCCGAGTTCGAGCACTTTCTCACTCGGCTAGGGGCCCTGGTGGTGCAAGGCAGTCAGCCTCGCCCTGTTCTCGTTGCCGGCGACTTCAACGCCAAGTCTCTGGCTTGGGGTTCGTCGGTCACCAGCAGGCGCGGCGAGGCCCTGGAGGAATGGGCGATCTCGGCCAACCTGGCCGTCGTGAATCGCGGGTCGGTTAACACGTGCGTGCGGCATAATGGCGGATCGGTGGTGGACCTTACGTTCGCCACCCCAGCTATTGCCCGCCGTGTCCGTGACTGGAGAGTTCTGGTGGATGAGGAGACGTTGTCGGATCACCGATATATTCGGTTCGACGTCGCCTTGTCCCCTAACCCCCAGTCCAGTGGAGGATCGACTGGCCCGCGGTCGGACGGCCCGCGTTGGTCGGTAAAACGCCTCGATGTGGAGGCCCTGAAGGAAGCCGCACTGGCCCAGGCGTGGCTCCCTGCACCGGAGGCACCGATGCAGGTCGAGCAGGAGGCGTCGTGGTTTGGGGCAGCGATGTCGCGCGTCTGTGACGCGGCCATGCCCCGAGTCCGACGTCTTCCCGAAAAGCGCCAGGTGTTCTGGTGGTCGGCGGAACTTACGCGGTTACGTGTCTCCTGCGTCGCCGCCCTTCGTCGTCTCGCCAGACACCGTCGTCGTCGGATCCGTCTTCCCGGCGACGAGGACCAGGAGCGGCTGCTTCACGGCCTCCACAGGGAGGCTAAGAGAGCGCTGCGCGTGGCAATAACAAGGGCAAAGTCTGCAGCTCAGGAGGAGTTCCGGGGAACTCTTGATAACGACCCTTGGGGGCGTCCATATCGCGTGGCGATGAGACGGTATCGCCCCTGGGCGCCCCCACTGACTCAGAGTCTCCGGGGCGATCTAGTTGAAGAGGTCGCCGCAGCTTTGTTCCCTGCCACTGTGAATGTCACTCCCCCACCGATGGCGTCACATACGTCGACGCCATCGTCGTTAAGTTCGGCAAGGGTTGTTTCGGAGGTTTCACCCGAAGAATTTCGGGCGGTGGTGCTTCGGCTACGGGGCAAGAAGACGGCCCCGGGTCTCGACGGTATCCCCGGACGTGCATGGGTGTTAGCCGTCGAGCATCTGGGTACTAGGCTCCGTGGCCTGTTCTCCGCGTGTCTGGAGCAGGGCCGTTTTCCGTCTCAGTGGAAAACTGGGAAATTGGTCCTGCTCAAGAAGGAGGGGCGGCCCGCAGAGTCGCCATCGGCCTACCGGCCCATCGTGTTGCTCGATGAGGTTTGCAAGCTCTTCGAGCGTATTGTTCACGCTCGCCTCGTCGAGCATCTTGAAGACGTCGGGCCGGACCTAGCACAGTGCCAGTACGGGTTCCGGCAAGGCCGATCGACAATACACGCGATTTTGCAGGTCAAGGCACAAGCGGAGGATGCAGTGGCTCGTGGTGAAGTGGTGGTGGCGGTGTCTCTAGACATCGCCAACGCGTTTAACACTTTACCCTGGGCCTGCATAATGGAAGCACTGCGGTACCACGTGGTGCACTCGTATCTCTCAGATAGATACATAGTGTATCCGGGCGCCAACGGTTGGCACCGAAGAGCGATGGCCTGCGGTGTTCCACAGGGCTCAGTCTTGGGCCCTCTGTTGTGGAACATCGGCTACGATTGGGTGCTCCGTGGTACCAACCCCCGAGGTGTCGCTGTCGTCTGTTACGCGGACGACACACTAGTGACAGCGTCGGCCAGGTCTTTCCAGGAGGCCACCCTGCTCGCCTCGTTCGCACCCGAACAGGTGGTGGGCAGGATTCGGCGACTGGGCCTTAAGGTGGCACTCAACAAAACCGAGGCCCTTTGTTTTCACAGGCCTCGGATTCGGCCACCTTTTGGGCCCCACATAAGTGTGGAGGGGGTGCGGATTCCCATCGGCTGTAAAATGAAGTACTTGGGATTGATTCTGGACAGCCGGTGGGATTTCCGTGCCCATTTCAAGGAATTGTCGCCGAAATTGGTGCGGGCGGCAGGCGCACTCGGACGCCTGCTGCCGAACCTGGAGGGACCTAATAGCCCTTGCCGAAGTTTATACGCTGGAGTCGTGCGGTCAATGGCCCTGTACGGATGTCCCGTATGGGCCGAGTCCCTGAACGCCCGCTGCGTCACCCTGCTGCGCAAACCGCAGCGTTTGGTGGCGCAGCGAATAGTCAGGGGCAACCGCACGGTTTCCCACGAGGCGGCCTGCGTATTGGCCGGCACACTCCCTTGGGAGTTGGACGCCAAACTCCTCTCGTCAGCGTTCCTCTGGCGGGAGGAGGCGTCCAGCCGCCGTCAGGAGAGACTGGCCCCGAGGGAGATTGCGGCCCGGTTCCGCACAACCGCCGTGGAGGAGTGGCATACCAGGCTGGAGAGCCCGACTGCGGGCTTGAGGACTGTCGCAGCAGTGCGTCCTGTCCTAAAGAGATGGCTAGACAGGCGCCACGGGGCGCCTACGTTCCGACTGACACAGGTATTAACGGACCATGGGTGTTTCGGTTCGTTCCTGTGTCGGATCGGAAAGGAGGTGTCCGCCAAGTGCCACCACTGTGGCAACTGCCGCGAGGACACGGCCCAACATACGTTGGAGGAGTGCCCAGCCTGGGACGAAGAGCGCAGCGCTCTCAGAGCAGTCGTTGGAAGAGACCTCTCGCTGGCGGCCGTGGTGTCGTCCATGGTCGCCAGCCGGAGGTCCTGGCGCGCGGTGGCCCACTTCTGCGAGAACGTCATCTCGCAGAAGGAGAGTGCTGAGAGGGATCGGGAACGATATGATCCCTCCCGCCGCCAGAGAAGACGTAGGAGGCGCCGGGTGGACGACTGACCGGCGTCTCCCGCCCTGTGGAATGGGGGCGTCTTGAGAATTTCACCACGGTAACCCCTGCCTGTCGTACGAGGCGACTAATTGGGGCCATCGGGGGTCGCGGGCGCGCAGCGGAGGGCTGTCAGCCCGTATCGATGCACTCCCAAATTCGGGGCATCGTGCGACCCCGAGATGGACGGCAGCGCGTGTGGTAAGGCCTCGTTCGCTGTCGTTGTTCGGTGCGCGGGGGCTCCTTAGCCCTCCATGGAGATGGGCTGCTACGCAGCACCGCGCTGGGGCGATTCCGGCTGCAATTCTAGCACTCCTTAGAATACCCCGGAATCGCTCCGCAAGCGCCGAAGAAGGCCACCGCGGGGTTTTAGCTGGTAGTGTCGGGTGGGGTGTACATAGGGGTTAGGGACTCGGCCCAGCGGCAGCACGGATAGCCATCATCCGTGCGAGGGGGATGCTGGGTCGTAAGACCGGCTAGTCCAGCATACCCGTTTTATTCTTAATCCGCTTCCCTCCGGAGCGGGCGGCAGTAATAAAACGCTTTCCCCGCGACAAAAAAAAAAAAAAAAAAAGGAGACAAACGCACGTACATAAGAATTATATATATTAAGAAGATAATAAATAACGGACATTGCATTTCTCCACAATATAGAAGAACGTAATACAATAAAATAGTACAAATAATCATATTATTAGATATAAATACAATGTATTCAATTTATGCTGAACATGGTAGGGGTCACTCTTGTTTTATCAACGACATTGCTAACTTAATAAAGTTTTAATTGACTACTCGCGCGTTATACAATTTGGCCAATTACGAACGAATCGCACATTGCCATACAATTCTAATGAAACTAGTTTGTAGACAACCTTAATTTTATAATGATTCTGGCTACATTCAAATCCTAGGAAAGTGGCAAAGGTATTTTTAAGTATTACGTATTAGTTATTTAATTGTGTTCAAGAAGTGGCGATATCCTAGCCACGAATAGAGTGGACTACCGAGACAGATGTCAAGGGTTCGAATCCTTTAAGGATCACTGCAGTGTTTATTAAGAAAAAGTATCACGACCTTTGTCTACCTTTGTCTATGAATTTAAAAAAGTTATTATTATTAAACCAGTTTCCCGCGCAATTGTTGCTTTTTATTTTTACATTTAATTTATAAATATAAATTAATTGGCGACGAGTACCTGCGTGTGCATTATACACAGTAATAATGTCTAATTATATTGGCAATTTAAACATCTTCGATTACAAGGAACAAGAATGGCAGATTTTTTTTGACAAACTTAAGAACTATATAAAATTAAACGGTATAAAAACTGAACATTGGTGTGCTGTTCTCTTGACTCATCTCACAGACGAGTCATACCGTTTAGTTAAAAATCTTGTACATCCTCTTAAAGTCGAAGAAGTAACGTGGGATAAACTGGTAGAAGTATTGGACAGCCATTTCCAGCCTAAGAGGTCAACGTTTGCTGATAGGGCAAAATTTTACGACGCAACTAGAATTGACGGTGAGAGTCTTGAAGATTGGGCGGCGCGTTTACGAGGGCTCGCTATATATTGCGATTTTGGTTCCGAGTTGGACATGCTTTTGCGGGACAAATTTATTTTGGGCCTAAAGGTAGGACCAGAAAGAAATCGTTTATTTGAACAAGATCTCAAGTCGCTAACGTTGTCTAAAGCGTTAGAGATAGCTCAACAAGTTGCATGCGCCTACGCCGCGCGTTCCTCTGTCGGCACCGCGGCCGGGGAGCAGCCTATCAAGCAAGAACCTGTGTTTAGAACCAGCGACCGCCGAGCATACAAGGGGCCGGCGGCGGCGCAGGCGACCACGATGGCAGGAGTTCGTTGTTTTGTGTGCGGGCTGAAGAATCATCTCACGGACAAGTGCCGTTTTAGAGAGTATCGGTGCATTAGTTGTGGTGAAAAAGGCCACCTTAAGAAAATGTGCAATGTTAAAAAGGTCAACAGATCGTCTTTAAATAATGTAGCCGTAGACGATGACAATACTGCATGTAAAGAATGCGGTTTATTTAACTTGAGGTACGTGAACTATGAGCCATTAAAAATTTATGTAAATATAGGCAGCGTAACCCTTTCAATGGAACTTGATTGTGGTGCCGGCCGTAGTGTAATGTCGGAAAAATTTTATTTGCAACATTTTAAACATTTTAAGTTACTAAAATCCGATATTGTTTTTTGCCTTTATACAAAGCATAAAGTCACACCCTTAGGACATTTCTTGTGTGAGATTGAATATAATAATATGAAACGGCATATTAAATTTTATGTCATTAAGGACGGTGGTCCTCCATTATTAGGGCGTGATTTTATGGTGCAATTTAATATGAGTTTAGTTTGTTTATCGGATATCAATACTTTAAAGTTAGAATCAACAAATAGTGACGTGCAGCAGATTCTCGATGAATTCCCAGAAATCTGGAAGGATGAGCTCGGGTGTTTCAATAAATTTGAAGTGAATTTACATTTAAAAGAGAATGCTCTGCCAAAATTTTTCAAAGCACGTTCTATACCTTTTGCCCTTAAAGACAAAGTTGAGGAGGAGCTAGATAGGCTTGTTAAATTAGGAATTTTAGTGCCAGTACAGTTTTCTGACTACGCAACCCCTATTGTACCCGTATTAAAGGAAAATGGAAAAATTAAAATAGCGGGAGATTTTTCTTGCACTTTAAACAAGGTCTTGAAAATTGACAAATATCCTCTACCTCATATTCAGGAAGTGTTTGCAAAAATTGGAGGAGGGCAACATTACTCTAAGCTTGACTTGAGCAATGCTTATAATCAATTTTGTCTTTCTAAATCCTCACAAGAACTTACAACTATAAATACGCCTAAAGGCCTTTTTAAATATACGCGTCTAGTGTATGGACTTGCTAACGCTCCGGCTATATTTCAACGGGCTATAGAAACTTTAGTAGCGGGCATAGAGGGGGTTTCTTGTTGGTATGATGACATATGTCTTACAGCCCCTAGTCGCAGTCTTCACTTGGCTAGGCTTCGAGAGTTATTAAGCCGGTTGAGCGATGCAGGATTAAGACTTCAAAAAGAAAAATGTGCCTTCTTTCAAGAGAGTGTCACTTATTTAGGATATGTTATAGATAATAATGGGCTCAAAACTTGCCCTAAAAAAGTAGAAGCTATTTTAAAAGCCCCTACTCCGACGAATAAAATCGAATTAAAACGATTTCTGGGAGTAATAAATTATTACAGAAATTTTATTCGGAATGCGTCCTCAATACTTAGCCCTCTTCATGAGTTATTGAAGGAAGGTGAACCATGGAATGGGAGAGTCGGCACAGTCACGCGCTCGAAACTGTACGTCGTGAACTTGCGTCGGACCACGTGTTAGCCCACTTTGACCCTGAAGCACCACTCCTGCTCACTGTGGATGCAGGACCATCCGGATTAGGCGCAGTATTGTCTCATAAATCTGCCGAAGGCGTCGAAAGACCGATTGCATTCGGCTCGCGTTCATTAAATTCGAGTGAAAAGAATTATAGCCAAATTCAGAAAGAGGCAACCGCGATCATTTTCGGTGTTAAACATTTTCATCAGTATTTATATGGCCGCCAAGAGCCTTTCATTTTGAGGACAGATCATAGGCCGCTTTTATCGATTTTTGGTGGGAAAAGCGGTATAGCAATAACCGCGGCACTTCGTCTTCAACGTTATGCAATAATACTTTCAGCTTATAATTATACTATAGAATATATAAGTAATAAAAATAATTTTGTAGCCGACTATTTCTCTCGAGCCCCATTGCCGCTTAGCTTAAACCAACAACACAATAATAATTATCAAGAAATTCCATTACCTCTGTTATTTATGAATGCGACTACAGAGCCGATTTCATTTGGTAAAATAAGGCGGGCTACGGCAGATGACAAAGTTTTACAAACTGTTATTAAATACATGAATCGCGGTTGGCCGCGCAAAATAACATGTGCAAGTATTAAACCCTACTTTATGCATAAATCGGATTTAGAAGTCATCGATGGTTGCCTATTTCGTGGTCATAAAATAGTAATTCCTCTCATATACCGCGGAATAATGCTTAAAGAACTACACTCAGCACATTTTGGGATAGTAAAAACTAAAAGTGCAGCGCGGAGTAGGATGTGGTGGCCAGGTATAGACCGTGACATAGAGCAGCTAGTAGGTGGTTGCAGCGCTTGCTGTGCCGTACGTAGCTCACCGCCGCGCGCGCCACCCGCGCCCTGGCCGCGCCCGCCCGCACCCTGGCACCGCCTACATATAGACTACATGACCATAGGGCAAACGGTGTATCTTATTGTTATAGACGCGTACACCAAATGGCTAGAATGTATTAATATGAACTGCTGCACGTCAACCTGTGCATTGATAACTAAATTAAAAAATATATTTTCAACTTTTGGGATTCCTAGTGTAATTGTGTCAGACAATGACGTTAAAATATCTTCGTTAGAGTTTCGTGTTTTCTGTAAAAATAATGGTATTTTATATTTAAACTCACCTATATATCACCCATCTAGCAATGGCCAAGCAGAAAACTCAGTTAAAACATGTAAAAAAATGTTGAAATGTATTTTGAGCAAAGGAGCTCTTTCAGAACGTCAAATACATGATGAATTAAATGGATTTTTATTTGATTACCGTAATACAGTTCATTGTGCCACCGGAGAAACTCCAGCAAAATTAATGTTTGGTCGTAACCTAAGATCTAGGTTAGACATTGTATTACCCCAAGCAAAGGAAACTTTGCCAGAACCAGTAATAAATGAACAGAGTCTTAACCAAGCTAGGTGTTTTAAAACTGGTGAAATTGTTTGGGCTAAATGGTTTTCTGCTCGTAAAGCTAAATGGGTGATAGGGAAGATAACTAAAAAGATTGGCAATAGAATGTTCAAAATTTATTTTAAAAACTTTAACATTTCATGCATAAGGCATGTAGACCAAATCAGAAAATATGTTATTAACCTAGAAAACAATGGCGATCTGAGAGATAACATTTCGATCTCGGCTTGTTCTGAGCCGTATATAACATCTTCTCAGGCACAACCTCCAATAGTTAGTTCACCAGAGAATTCTACCTCTCCTTTAATCATTAATTCAGAGGTTGATCCTCAGCCTGTGTCAGCGGATGTTGGGAATGTTCCTTCTGAGAAGGAAGAGGGAGAAGAAGTTGAGGAATGGCAGGAGGCTAGGGAACATGTTGTAGAACCGGATAATATAGAACAAAAGGGTCCGCCTGAGGATAATAATGATCCTGATCTCGAAGGTCCAATCGAAGTTGATAGGACTCTTGGGCGAACTCTTAGGCCAAGACGAAATATAGATTATAAGAAATTTTATTATATTCATTAGTTATACCCGTTTTATTATACCTTTATATTTTAGTTAAATTATATTTATTTCTATGTATTATCAGGGCTAAGGAGTAATGAGGGAGGAGTGCAGTGTTTATTAAGAAAAAGTATCACGACCTTTGTCTACCTTTGTCTATGAATTTAAAAAAGTTATTATTATTAAACCAGTTTCCCGCGCAATTGTTGCTTTTTATTTTTACATTTAATTTATAAATATAAATTAATCACACATCTAACTTCGAAGCTATGTGTGTGTATTCATCATAAACATTAAATATTTACTTTAATTGTGAAGAAAGACATCGCGAGGAGATGTACATTACTTGAGAGATCACAAAAAGAGCTTGATTTTAAAAACATCACATGTCTAGATCTTTTGTTTCGTTGAGTGTGAAGGCTATAAGAATTTCTAATTGTTATTCATATAACTCACTTTAGCGTTTTACTACCTTCAACTGCGATTTATTTAGTTATCGTTTTTTTCTACCTATTCCCATTATAGACATTGAAACCACTCAACCGATTTCAATGAAATTTGTGTATTTATGTGGTTGAGTCCAACTTAAAAGTATTGTTCTAGATCTGATAGATAGCGCTGTTGTCGAGATCTGAATTTCTTATTTTTTTCGAAAATTCCACAAAGAAGACGGTTTATGGGCACGGTTTCTTAACGTCTGTCCGGAACCACTAGTTTTTCATAAAACGTAGGCGTAGGTGTATTGGCGAACCTACTTAAGGTAGAGGGGTTAAATGTGTATCGATTCAATGCGCTCATGCACCATATAAAAAGTGACTGAAATGGAGGTTGCCTGCGCCCAAAAATCGTGGTGGATTTATTATTACTATATGCGTTAAATATGTAAAATATGTTTAAAGATACCACTTACACACTCGTTTAAAGTTATGTAGAGTGGCTCCACTCTGTAGATAGTAATAACAATAGAATAAATGGGCCTATATGCCACAGTTCTACAGAACAGACGTGAGGTAGCTTGCTGTTGCGATTCGCACTGTTAAAGAGATGTTCTGTCTAACACAATTTGCATCAATCATAGGTACCATCTATTTACCATTATTTATTTGAGAACATTTGGAACACGACGTAATTTTTACTTTTCATGACGACCGGCCTTAATTAATTCTATGACAAAAAGTTAGTTTTAATTATAATTCATAAATGGTGTATTTACGAGTATTAACCTAAAGTTTTTAAATGGTTTCTTGTAATTTTCGTTCAACCTAGTTTGGTTAAAAAGAATGCAAATATCTATTTTTAATAAAACTAAATTTTTTGCATATTATTATATATTTTATTTAAATTAGGCATAAAGAGATCGAGGCTATTATACTTAGGGCTGCCAAAAACAGTTGAAAGCCACTGACTTATTATAGCCTTCAAAATCAAATAGACAGCAACACTCTCCAGGGTAACAATAGTACCTATTTAGAATAAAAACAATAGCAGTATTGTTTATCTGTGCAAAATGCAAATACTCATGACGTGAGTATAACATTGAGTATATTTAGATGTTATTGAATAATCTGAAATTGGTAAAAGTGTAACATCTTTGAAGTGTTTATAGTTTATAGATTACTGTAAATAGTAATATAATAAATAAGTGCAAATGGTAATATTACTGATGCATACAAATTTTAATTTAAATAATCAATTGATATAAAATTACATTAAAATATGCGGGTTCCTACAGTCAAACTGCGCAAGCACTTTTGTAGGCAAATATTAGCTTCTGTTTAGATCGTCACTTATATTTAAATTTAAGTAAGTACTTATTTAGACAAGGATAATGAACTCTAAAATTTAACCAACTTGCAAGGATAAGAAATGACTTAGAAATAAATTAAAATATTTCTAAACTGTTTTAGCTGTCATATGAGGTAAATAAATATTATCCTTCTCAGTTAATTTCAAATAAATAATGTAATGCAATTTAATAATGTGATGTATTCTTGTGTAAGAAATTATCTTTGTTCTCACGTTAGCCACTTGTATCGCCACGCGACCTCAACCTATAAATTTATGGTTTTATCTGCTTACCGTATAAGGTGAACCGCTTAGTTTTACACTTTTAAATCATTTCATCTCACTCTAATCTGTTAATTAAAACATGACACAGCGGAGTGAGGTCTGCACTCACATTACAGCAGGGTTAACATGTCGGAAAATATACAAGGCCGAAACGAAATGTTATGTGCTAACTCGGCATTAGACACACATTTTCTTAGGAAGTTAACAATCACAAACTTGTTTTTTTTTTTTCAAAAAAATCAGATCGTTTCTAATCGACGCCACTATTAAGAAAGTTACACTATATGTGTGGTGCATTGTGTTCCTGGCCAATTCGATGCCATTTGATTATGGTTATCAGGTTTTGTTTTTATATTCTGGCGCGGCAAAGTCACCACACTGCACCTGATGGTAAACGCAGTGCCGTCCAGATAGAGTATCAAGTAGCGAGAGACAGTCTATCCCTCGCTACTCAACACAATCATGCCGGCCTGCTGTTTAGCTTCTTCACACTACGCCTAAAGGACCCAGGCTCATAGGAAGGAGGGAACACGGTAGCTGGCAGACTGTTCCACAGCTTTATGGTGCGGCAAAAATACAGATGTAGAGATAGAAATTACCCCAAAAATAATCCCTTATGAATTTGATGAACATCAGATAATGGGTTATTAAGGAAAATAGTAAAAAACTCCTAACCGCAGTTTGGGTTTTGTACATGAACAATATTTAAAAATTGGTATTAAACTAAAAGTTTTCGTTAAGATAATACGTCGCGCAAATCATAAAAAATAAGTAATTCCAAGAAACTCTTAAAAAGTCTGCTAACCCCATATCTGTATAAATGAAGAATCAAAGATTCATCACGAAAATTACTGTCTAAATAACCTTTTCAATGAAGTGTTCACAAATAATATAAAAACATTGTAGACAAGTTGTGACTATTGTTAAAGTCTTTTTTCCTAGTTACATATAACGTCCTCGCATAGCTTTAGCTATATTCACACTTAACTATTGTAGCTATTTGTTATTAACAAAGAGAAGCCATCTGACTACTGTTGGATCAACATGATTACCTTATATTTGACTATGGGAAGGAACTTTAATCTTAGTTTAAATTGACTATGGTTGAAACAACAGGGCCTTATAATAAAAGACGTATTATGAGATCCTAAAATTGGGTCTAGGTACTCTTTCAACGGATTTAACAAAAATTCAAGTAGTAAAAAAGCTATCGAAAAGGCTGCATCTCGGGCGCCCGATACATCCGCTTTAGGTAAGTTTTGTATGGGGCAGTTAGCGCTCATATTACCTGGAGCCACATACGTGCAAAGTACTGGGAGTACTCATGCACCTATTGACCCTGAAATGATGTTCCCCCGGTGCTAAGCAATGCCTTTCTGTGAGTAAGATATAAAGAGGCGCCTTTTCTTTGCCCTTGGTATAAGCGGTAGTCGGTCATTATGATTATTGGGTGGGTCATGAACTTGTTTGCTTTTGAAGGCTTATTTTACATTTTTGTTCCATATTGGGGACGGCCCAATTTAGTTAGTCCCACTATATCAGTAATTATAGTCTGCGCATTATATCGGAGTAACAGTTTCCTGTAGCGTAATCGTCTTTCCAATCCCCATTTCTTCCCCTTTAAGTCGGCAACGTACCCATTATTCTTATGGTATTATGGATATTTATGGGCGGTAAATCTCACTTACCATCAGGTGTGAGTATATAGTGGTGTGCGTCCAAGTGGAATTGTTTTTCAATTGCCTCCCACGGAAATATCTTGACAAAGGAGTACCTATATTGAACATTGTCGCATAACCCACTAGTCAAAAGGCGGCACGAAAAGAAGTAATTGTCGTGGTCAAAAAACCATAAAATTCAAAACTATAAAAATAAACTATAACTAAAAGCATATATAAATTCCACTATGTCGTTTTTAAATATGCTAAATAAATTAAAGTCAGAGGTTTATCCCTGAATGGGACTTGTTACGAAAATGCGACTTCCGTCCGCAATCAATTAATCAGCTGGCTACGAAGTATTCTTATGGGAGATCTTAAAATATATAGGTATTTAACTATTGCGTCCCAATTTATTCATTATTGTTGATAGTATTTATGCAAATGTAACACAGATCAGGAAATAAAATATATATATATATATTTGCTCAAAAAGAAAAGTGATATACATACCCTAAATACTAATTTTATTACTAATAATTTTATACTAATATTAATTTTATGCATTAACTGTGTATAATCAGAATACTCGCTTTCAAAAGATACCACACTGCCCAATTGGACGGCACTGCGATTACCATCAGGTGCAGTGCGGTCACTTTGCCGTGCCAGGATAAAAAAAAATGTGCCGGCTCGGTCACTTGCCATTATTAGGGTTGTGGTGGATGGCTGGCACATGCGTCGTACTTGTGAACGGATGCGCGTGTGGATTGGTCTACTCGGATTACTCATTGATAGCTACTTTAAGCCAATGAACTAGTTAGTCTCATATACTGATCTGGACTTTGTTTTGCCTCGTACATCAATCCTAAACAGATTTATTTTTCTATTAATGGTATATTGTATTATTATTTAATGTAACCGATATGAAAATACAAAAGACTTACGGATAAGTTTCTCGGTGCTTCTTTTTAGACCATTGAGCGTTTTCGAAGCACCGTTAGATTGTGCGTATAATACCAATTCGCTCAATAAATTCTTTGATTTGTTTGAAATTCAAAATCTGTACTCTCACCTATCACTATTATTTATTATATTTACATCTAAATAACGTGCATTTCCAATGAAAAATCAAGAATTGAAGTTATCGAAAATTTAAATTTAAATTTTATAACTTATATTACTTTTTGGATACATTTGGATTTAATATTATTTTAGTTCCTCCTAGAAGTACTAGATCAGTCAGAAACAAAAATTCTGTATTTCCCTGTTATCTTAATTTAGTTGTCATCAAAAGACGTGCACTTTTCCTATAATAATTATGAAGAATTTCGCTATGAATTAAAGAATTTTGTGAATTCTTGCACAAACCCTACTTTTATACGGAAGTTAAAATAATAACAACAAAATAAAATAATCTACAATGAGCGTAGCATACATACACACTCAAAAAAATACCATAATATGGATATAAAATGTATAATCACCCGATAATACTATCTATATGATATTTATCTGTCGATAATGAGCCTCTAAAATTAATTGACATAAAATCGATTACTAACTGAGCTTGTAAAATCGCGGCGTATCACTTTTTAAATGTGCCAAAACGATTTTAGATTGGAAGATAGTGGTGATAACATCGTTATCTTGGATCAGCCTTGCTTTACAGAGTTTTTATCATTTTAACACCTTGTTGCAGTTTAACGCAATGTGTAACATGTATGTTTTCATGCGATAGTAGAGGTAGAGCCGACCGAGATTGATACCGGACGATACGACGCATTATCGCGTGTCCAATCGATTTTTATGTCGATTCCGCGAAAATGTTAACGTAAAGATGGCAGGGTTTTAGGCGGCAAGACTAGTTTATCCCATTTCAACGCCTTCTAATTGGTTACGTATTAATTAAAGTAAAATATTCGCTTGAGCTTAATATTGAAAAATATGTGTATGAATAAAATACATTGTATATTGACAGCCTCCGTAGCGCAGCAGGCGAGTAGTTTGTGAAACGGGTGGTCGTGGGTTCGATTCCCGCACCGAGACAAATGTTTGTGTGACAGACAGATGTTTGTTTCAGGTCCGTGTGTTGTGCGACCATAGTCCCTCGTATTTGTTGCTACCCACGATACAGGTTTACCTAGTGTGATACTATATGACCCTTGATTAGGAGATTATGGCTATGTATTTAACTCGATTTCAGAAATAATGTTGATTGGATCTATTCTGCTTTGCAGGGTCCAATTGTTCCTTTCTGTGAGCCTTTTGTACTATATTATATTAAAAGTTATCAATAAACCAAATCCCTCAATACAATGGATATTACTGCGTGTCATTTGGATGTTCTCTATGGACTCCAAAACGACTTGAGCGAAATTGATAAAATTTTCAGGCTATCTTGAGATTAGCCCAGATCAGATCGGGCTAATCTTTTGGGTCATAATATTGTCGCTACTGATTAATAATAGTATATGAAGATAGTTACTTTTTTGGGTCCTTGTTATGATTTGAAGATGGCACCACGCTTATAACTCTTACGACATTTTGGAACTCTAACTTAAAGGTAGACGAAACGCACTTAGTCCGATTTACGAAGATCTGATTAAAACGGTAATCACGGTTGATAAGATAACAAAATAGATTCAGGCATGCGCGAAGAGATTGATGTGCGTACAAACGAAGACATCTATTTGATAAGATGAGAGCTGTATATGTCCATCATATGCTTGGTGGGAAACGAGATCCAGCAAGTATCATGTCTGCTGGGAATTAAATATATACACTATATGGTCTCCTCACGATGTGCGAACTAAACTAGTAATCTGTATATATAAAAGAAGAAGCTGACTGACTGACTGACTGACTGACTGATCGATCAACACACAGCCAAAACGGCTGGGGTTAGAGACTTGAAATTTTGACAGTAGGTACCTTTTATCACGTAGGCATCCACTAAGGGTTTTTGGAAATACCACCCCTAAGGGGGTAAAATAGGGAATGAAAGTTTGTATGAAAATCCGTTTTTTTTTTTAAGTTAAACGCATGAATATTGGTATTTTGTATTGTATACTTTTTCTCCCAAACATGACCTCCACGCGGGCGGAGCCGCGAGCAACAACTAGTAATCTTATAAAATACTAGCTGTTGCTCGCGGCTCCACCCGCGTGGAGGTTATTTTCGGGAGCAGAAGTATACAATCCAAGGCGTTCTCTAGCCTATCTTAATCAGTGACAGTGTAGCATTCAAATGGCGAAAGAATTTTCAAAAACGGCCCACTAATTTTTGAGCCAATTCGTTACAAACATACATACAAATCTTTCCTCTTTATAATATTAGTATAGATTAATTAGACCAGATTAAATAAATATTAATAAAATAATACTAGCCCTGTATTAAACATTGTCCCACTGCTGGGCACGGGCCCCCTCTACTAATGAGAGGGGTTATGCCTTAGTCCACCACACTGGCCTAATGTGGGTTGGTAGACTTCACATACCTTCGAAATTCTTTTTAAGAATTCTCAGGTATGCAGGTTTCCTCTCGATATTTTCCTTCACCGTTAAAACAAGCGATAATTAATATTTAATACACACATAACTTTAGAAAAGTCAGAGGTGTATGCCATTTGGGTTTCGAACATACGACTTTCGTCTTGACAGTCCGTACCGCAACCAACTAGGCTATAGCTGTTTTTTATATATTAATATCCACTCTAATAATACTTGGTACCTAATATCAACAATGGAAAGAAAAATATTAATATAATTACATCTTTGTGACTTTGGTCTGATCACTTGACTGGCGAAATTATCGTCAATGAATAAATAGCAAGACACGAAGTGCGAGCAGGAAAAGAGCAATTGCTAGGTAGGTATTTTTAAAATGATCCCTCAACTGGCTGCAATCGATGTAAAGTAGAGTATAATAGCACAAACGCGAAGAGGGGAGAAGCATTGTATTTAGAATTGGACCGATAAGAGTTGACTAAGATAAAAATTCATCGACTTTTAAAACTTTTGTACATATGTACTAATAGCTGCAATACGTATTTTACAAAGAAGATTGTACTTGCCACTTAAACTTTATATTATTTTCTTTGGACCTCTATTTTTAAGAATGTAAATAACAGTCTACGGGGCAATTTTTATGATCGTGCATATAATTATATAATACTAGCGACCCGCCACGGCTTCGCACGGGTAACAGAGCGTACTAGCCTATTTACTACGTTCAAGCATGTGGGTTAGATTAAAATGTAAATGATGTTGATACTACTCGTAGTAATTTTAATGTATTTTAGTTCCAATCATACAAATATTTTAAACGTAAATAATATAGATACCTCCATAAACAAACAAACAAACTAAATTAATTATTTGTATACAACATTCATAACTTCTTCTCTCACTCTACTCTTAAGCTTCCAGTCGGCATGCTTTTTCCCGACATCTTCAACAATCATCTTCATATTTCAGCCAACTTACACATAATTTTCATGAATTATATGAGGAAGTTTTAGGTTCCTTCCTCATGTATCAAGTATCCTCCGTCGATTGGTGAAAACCGCATGAAAATCTATGCATTCAGTAGTTTTGAGACTATGTTTTATAATATGCATAGATGTAGGTATTGAATAATAAAATTAATAAATAAAGGCAATTTACTTTTGTGACATCTATTACACATAAAAATGTTTTCTTCTGGAAGAAAGTTCTTATTTTACCTATTTCTATTACATTTCTAGTCTATAGTAACCGTTCAAACATACAGTACCTACCTTAACCATGAGTATTTCTCACGTATAATCCATTAGCAAGCGGAAAAGTAATATATTTATTTGACGAAGTGTACAGCGCCTCCAGTGGTTACGCGAGAAATTAAATTCGGTAGTATAAGAACGAAATGTTTCGATACGTAAAAACCTATCGAAATTCGACAGCGACTTGGGATTTGTAAGGCCGTTACACAAATGTCGTACCATGAGTTAATAATTCGACGTACGCCAGCGAGCAATACGAATGCGATAGCAGTAACGTAACTCACTACGACATTGAGCCGATAATTTTTTTTTTTTTGTTTTTATTAATTTCTGGAAGTAGCATGAAATACATACACTATGTTGGTAACCATCATTACCAACATTTTGTTTGCGGTGACCCATCACAAACAAAAAAACTTAATTTTTATTTCAAAACTTTTAATAATAGAGTTTCTCCACTGGCCTTGCTAAGGTCACCATTTCGAAAACAAAATCTTCTTTTTTTTTAAGAAATATCTTACTGTTAATAATTATAAATAATTGTCTCGGCACGGAATAGAGCCCGTGCCTTTTCACAAAAAATTACAGCCGGCTTCTACATGCCGGAAAGTTTGTCTCAATTAAACAGCCATTTGATTAAATAATAAACATTTCAGATAATAGGGGAACATGAAACTAAGCGGCTTAAGAACATTATGTCTATTTTTTATATCGTACCTATTTTACATAAACAAATGGATGTATTTTTTTACAGAGACACAAAGACTATAGTAGAGATATTAGTATAGATATTAGTATATAAATTGATTTGTCAAGTAAGTAAACATACAAAATTATAATAATAACAAATTGTTATAAGGCTATAAAAATCAGTAAAGTCTTCAAACAACAATCGTAGTGCATGATGTAGTATAATACGCAAGGCACGGTACAAACTGGTCCCATCGGGTTCAGTGACGCCTCAGGAGTCAGGAGGGCTTGCGTCCGCCAACAGAGACTGTGGAATGATGTTTGCGTTCTCTGTCTTTATCGCTTTAATATTCAATAGCAGGAAAGTGACACACTAAAACACCGATAGCAAAAAGCTGCAAAATCATGTTGAGCTACGATATAATCCACAAGTAAGTGGCAAGGTGATTATTCTAATATGTTATTAATTGTCCATAAATCGTTTTAATATACACGGTTATTGCATTATAATATACACGGTTAGATTAATTACCAAACCTGTGGGTAGTAGTTTTGGTATAAATACATGATAACTAGACAAAAAACAAAGAAATCAAAGTATTATCGAAAAAGCTACTGTAAGTGTAACAGTACAATGTAGCATTTTTTCCACGAACAATAAATGAAATCATAGAAGTTAGTTCAGAACAAACCAGTAAAAATTGTAATGCATAAAGTTGGACCCAACGTCGACTTTCCAAACTTAACATATTACAGTTATCTTAGCGCTTAGTGTACGTTTTTGTCTGATGTACCTATTGTGGTTCATAATTGCTTACACACACAAAAACAACATATTTTTGATAATTAAATCATTTAAATATAATATATCTACATGGATGGATCGATCTTCGTGAGTATCTCTTATAGTATTTACTTTTAGGGCTTACCAATGATTACTTTCGGATAGGAAAAATGCATTTTGTTTTTGGTGCGCGAATTTATACAGAGAACTAATTGAATAAATAGCTGATTATATGTATTAAATACTGATATTTAACTCATACGATATCAAAACTCTAACAAAAAGTTATATGAATCAATACATGACAGGCGTTTTTAAGTGTTTCTGTAAAAAATAATAAGATAAAATAAAAGAATAAGAGATAAAAAATAGAAGTATTATCCCGGAATGAAAGTTTAAATTTTCAATAGACGCAGACCCATTTCATGCGACACATCGAAAGACGCACGAAACTAAAAGTGCGGTGTAATAAATATTAGAACAGGGCTCCACTCACAAACTCACAAGCAATTTCCCGAACACATATTGTGTTATTAATAAACGTCACTGGAATATGCAAGCGTTGCAATATACAACCTTTTGAGTGGAGGTTGACAGTATTTCCATCACAATAGCGGATATTGTCTCAAGATAGATATTGTTTCCGATATGCCACTACACCACTATCTATCAAGAGACGTGAGCTGCACAGGGTGTCTGCAATAGCTTTGTTGTCTACATTATCGGTGACTGAATTGCTTTGCGAAACTTTTGATTGGATTTCTTGGCTCATCACTACCTCAGGCGGCTTTGATAGCTTTGTAAAGTGATAATTAGAATTATGGTATTTTTGAATCGAATTAATATTTATTTATTTATTTACTATTAAAAATATAAAACCATAACGGCAGGTCAGTGCCAGAGCGGGATATATGTATAATATATATATTAGTTTGTCAGTAGATAATACTTAATAGATAATTAAAGCTGGTGGGAGGATACCTGACACATGTTTGTACCTGACTGCATAGCAACCACTGTTTCTATGGTGAAACACCCGCTATAGCGACTCGTTCTGACAAGACAAGTTCCGAAGTCAACCGCTATATATCTATTAAGTTGAAGCTTGTATGATTTTATGCGATCGTCGAGTAAAGCAATATCTCTCAATAATCGATATTATAGTTGGTCTGCATTGTACTTGCCATCTGGTCCACCCTTACTCCGTGCCAGGGTAAAAAAAACTTACTTAAAAATAGTTGAAAAACATAATTCATGACGTCACAGATGAAAGCTAATGATCTACATGTGCAGTATATCAATATGTAATCCTAGATAATCCGTTGACACTTTATTAGATGTTTGAAAGCCACAATGTAAATTCACGCTACGAAAAGAACGATTTTTTAACTTTACCAATAAGTAACTAATTGTCAACTCTATCCCTGGAGATTTTATGAGTACCGCTTTTCTATAACGCACTGTATAATTTGAGTCTTTTATAAAATAACATCGTAAAATCATAAAGTAAAATTAGATAAAAATAGATTTTTAATTGTTTTTACAATGAGCATCGACCAATATGCCTTAATGTGTAGGTATTTTTAAAAGTTGCCTCAAGACCTTTGAAGCCTAAGCATTAAATCCTTTAGATACCTTTAATTGACCCCTATCCTGCTAACTACAGCAAGTGCCTGATCGATCTAGCCAATGTACGATTAAATGATAACTAATTCCAAGAGACTTTTATTACACTTCGATAACCTCTTTTTAGTACATAAGCAAGACAAAAATAAATCAGCAAAGAAATTAGCTTAGTTGACAGAGCCACGTGTTGATGAGCCACGAAAGGATGAGATATGATGTTTGTTATTATGTGCTGAATAAAAATAATTATTGTGTTACCATTGTATATGAGTTTAGGTAAATATATGAATAATAAACTTAGGTAATAATAATAGCATAGGTAATAATAATAAGAAATAAGCAGCGATAGCCTAGTTGGTTGTGGTACGGACTGTCAAGACGAAGGTCGTAAGTTCGAAACCCAAGTGGCATACACCTCTGACTTTTCTAAAGTTATGTGTGTATTAAAATGTTAATTATCGCTTTCTTTAACGGTGAAGGAAACATCGTGAGGAAACCTGCATATCTGAGAATTTTTCGAAGGTATGAGAAGTCTGCCAACCCGCTTTAGGCCAGCGTGGTGGACTAAGGCCTAACCCCTCTCATTAGTAGAGGAGGCCCGTGCCCAGCAGTGGGACAATGTTTAATACAGGGCTAGTATTATTATATAATAATAGACTAACAATAATAATAATAGAATATAACGGTAGGCAGCGGCTTTGCTGTGCCCTGGTATTGCAGAAGGTCTATGGGTGGCGGTGACTACTTACCATCAGGTGGCCCGTCTGCTCGTCTGCCTATCGAGGCACTAAAAAAAAAAAAAAAAAAAAAAAGACTAAGGTACTATTTAATTTTCGAGATTCTATGTATAACATTTGCATCGTTCACGTGACTGAGTGGCATCTTTGTACAATTGTTATTCTTATATTTTTGTAGATTTTCGACAAAGTACTCCACTAACATCTTTATATATATAATTCTACTGTACGTGTGTATGTCACTGAACTCCTCCTAAACGGCTGGACCGATTTGAATGTTTTTTTTTGTATTGATGGTTTAGATTCACAAATCACCCCGGCAGATGGCGCTGCAGTCGGTGTGACGATGCTTTTACGGGCAGGACGACGTCTGCCGGGCCCGCTAGTATTTTATATTATTTCAACGCGATCCATAGTTCCATGGGTCATCTGAAGTATATGGTCAGTTGAATATTGGTAGATATCTAAGACATGTATTTTGTGCTTTATCCAAAACTATAAACTACTGCGTTTTCTGTCACTCGTTAAACAGTTAATAAGCTATCTTAATATCACGTTGCGACTCACAAGAGCGGAGCAAATGGTTGTTCATGCGGGCGACGCCGCAAGCAACAGTTAGTAACAATACACATTGACAGCCTCCAGACGAGGAGCCAGTTGTGAAAAGGTCTATGTGATATGGGACCCTAGACCCTCGAGTTCTTGATACCCACGATACCTACAGGTTTTACCTAGTGTGGGGCACGATTATGTGTGTGACTATTGGCTGTTTTTTTAATTATAATATAAAAAAACTCCATAAGCTAAACTAAACTAGTGTTCCAACGTAATTGACAACGTAAATAAATTTATGAGAATGCGATACATGTTTGACCGTGCCATCGAGTCAACTTCAGCAATTCATCTAATTTTTAATAGACTTCAAAAAAAAGGAGGAGGTTCTCAATTCGACGTGTATTTTTTTTAATGTTTGTTACCTCAGAACTCCGTCATTTATTGACCGATTTTAGCGATTCATTATCTGTTGTAAACGACGCAAATATGGAGTATATTCGATGCTTAAATTTTTTTGTTTTGTTTTCGATATATGACCACAGTCTTGCACTAAAAAGTCTTTTTTTATGGTAGGTTTTATTTTTTTTCTCTTTATTAAATTTTATAATTATTAAAATCAACCGCTAATGAAGTAAAAAAGAGATCATAAGGCAACTTTATCGATTCTTTAAAATTCAAGAAATTTAAAACTGCTTGTCTTCTGTTATATAAAAAGAACCATAATGGTAACCCAATTTTAAGTTGGTGTATCAGTCTAACACTTGACAAAGAGGAAGTGGAAGTTTATTATATTTTTACTTCTCATTTTTGAGGCAGGTTTGGGAAATTAACATTAACATTACTACAACTTGCAATGCTACCAAAAATTGAGCATTATCAGGTGCTCTAGTCATTCAGTCTTATAGAAAAAATGATTTAACTTTTCTGGAACTAGAATGCCCTACTACGACAAAATAGAAACGCATTAAGGGTTATAAAATTATCGCATATCAAATTACCTGTACCCAGGGATATTTTTAAGTATCAAGCTGGTTTTACTGATGACTGGATTTACGTTACGAAAGATATAGTAGACAGAATGAGCTCGTAAAAAGTTTTTGTCTAAGGCACTCACTTGGAAGTTGTAAGTTGAGGGAGAATGGCATGCCACATACCAATGTTTAATTTTCTCGCAAAGGTTAATAAATTAGGAATAGGTCCTCAGAATGATTGCATGTTCGTTATGGGTAGTGGATATGAATGTGGAAGTATTTCAATACGAAAGATGAGTAGATGATAACAGTGATATAGAATTTATGACTATGCACGATAAATATTATAATTACAATCACTGTATGAGCGGAGACGAGAACCAAATTTCATAGTCACTTTAAGTCTGGTTTCTAGTATATAAGTTCTAGGGCTTAGCTGATTTCTATATCAAGGCACTGTTACACAACAATCTACTAGGAAGCGGAAATAAATTTTACATACAATACTTCCGTTTTACTCAACTCAAAGCGCGGACAGTTCACCCTTATACCTAATTCGTTAAAGCAACAATATGTTTTTCAACATAGATTTAGTGAGGTGACCTGTCTAAAGATTGCTGCGTCACCAGCAATAGATGATGGGAAGATATTTTTCAGCTAATTTGAACATTGTTTTAAACCGTTTTCCCTAGTACAGCTAACCGTTATCATTATATTAACAAATTGTCAGCACGTCGCACAGTGGTCCGTCAGCCCGTATTTTTGGTCAAAACTCAATAACTCTAATGCTTCTTTGTGAAAATTGCTAGTATTCCTGTACTTTAAATTTTTTGGATCGCTGATTCCGCAAATGAAAACAATAATTCAAAATGGGGGACCGGAAACATTTTTCGCGAAAATTGGTACGATTTTGCTGAAATTCATACTTTTAACTTCTTTTGAGTCGTTGATTCCGAAAATGAATGCAAATTTTACTTACTTTTTATAATTTTTATAAATTTGATTTTAGTTTATTTAGTTTCATGCTGAAAATCAGTAGTACGGGTGTAATGAAATTCAAATTTTACACTATATATATTACATCGGATACATTTCTAACGGTTCCAAGGTATATAAACAATAGAAAAGGTATGCAGCGCCCAGCGACACTAATACCACGAGGCGGGCCACGAAACTCCGACCGAGTCGACATATCAGTACTTCAAAGAATGCGTGTTTTTGAACAGATGAGCAAAAAAGAGCACTTGATGCCAACGGTTTCACATTCTCTATACTATTTCACACTAGAAACCACTGAGACCTCCATAGGATCTCCGGCGATCATAACTAATTCTCTACAGATAGTAATGCAATTCAATGAAACAGAGTAATTTTCAGCACTCGTATTGCATCAATAATATCGTCACCATAAATTAAAAAAAATGGTTCAATCACAAAATTTACGTGATTCACTTACTTTCAGCAACAATATCCATTATAGTTTACTCGATTTTGATGAAAATTGCAAGAATTAGAAGCTTTTTCTTGAGCGCTCGGAAGCGTACACACACCACAGTCCCGCGCGGCTCTCGACAATGGTCACTTTCGAGAATTTACCACGGGCCAGGAAATCAATAAAAACTACTGCTCTTTTGGATTTCAAAGCTTCAATTCCACATGTTGAAAAATATATGAAGCTTTACCTCATATAATAACTTTCATTTAATAATTAACTTAATTAACTTAATAATTAACTTAAATTAATTAACGGGGGCTTTGACCAAAAATACGGGCTGACGGACCACTGTGCGTCGATACTATTATTTGTACTATCAGGAATGCTTCTGTAGCGCTATGTCCGTTCATAGAATGCAATTTCCCAAAGGAATAGCAAAAAGTAACAGTGGTTGTAGCACAATCAATGTATGGAAATTTGTTTATTTCGCAGGCCTAGCCAAATTGTCGTGGCGCACATGAATAGAAATTATGTTATTTACTGTTGTACTCTAGCACTATGTGTTAATTGTGAATTTTATCGTTCTTATGATTATTTTATTTAGGTATAAATTTTTCCATTTTTTTTACATAAAAAATATTGATCATCGGATGGTGTGTCACCGGGCCGACATTAGCCATTAATTAGTAATTACTAATTGGTCTTTAACTTTTAAAGAGTTTTAAAAAGTTTGTTAGAATCGATAAGTACTACTAAAATATCTATACAATAAAACTGAAGAAGCACATGTCTGTACATGAAATATGGATGGTATTATGTTGTTATACTAGATGTTGCCCGCGGCTCCGACCGCGTGGAGGTTATTTTTGGATGAAAAGGTATACGTATATACACAGTCAGGTCATAAGTATTGTCACACAGTAAAAACTTTTATTTTAGAATGCTGGCCACAAAAAAGTTTATTGAATTCGAATTTCAAATTGTTCATGAAAATAAAAATGTATACTTTTTAGAATTTTACTCATTTTTAAATATGGAGTGGACGCTTAAAGAAGACCATGTTGCAGTAATTGCGTTGCATCGTTGCGGTTACGCGCCAATTCAAATTTTTGACATACTGAAAAATTTGAATATAACCAAAAGATTCGTTTATCGTACCATCAAACGATACAATGAAGACTCTAGTGTAGATGACAGGTCAAGAAGTGGTCGCCCTCGGTCTGTTAGGACTCCAGCAGTGATAAAAGCTGTGAAGGCGCGAATTCAAAGAAATCCCAAACGTAAGCAGAAACTGTTGGCCCTTCAGATGGGGTTAAGCAGAACCACGGTGAAAAGGGTGTTAAATGAAGACTTAGGGCTTCGGGCATATCGAAGAAAAACATGACATCGTTTGAATGCTCGTCTAATGGACCTGAGACTGAAGAGATGCCGCGCTTTGTTGAAGCGGTACGCGGGAAAAAAATATCGGGAAATTCTTTTTTCAGATGAAATTTTTTTTACCGTAGAAGAGAGCTACAACAAACAAAATGATAAGTTGTACGCACACAGTAGTGAAGAAGCGAGCAACCGTATTCCGCGTGTCCAACGAGGTCATTTTCCATCCTCGCTCATGGTATGGTTGGGAGTTTCTTATTGGGGCTTAACAGAGGTACATTTTTGTGAGAAAGGTGTAAAAACGAATGCAGTTGTGTATCAAAATACAGTCCTGACGAATCTTGTGGAACCTGTTTCTCATACCATGTTCAATAACAGGCACTGGGTATTCCAACAAGATTCGGCGCCAGCTCATAGAGCGAAGAGCACACAAGACTGGCTGGCGGCGCGTGAAATCGACTTTATCCGGCACGAAGACTGGCCCTCCTCCAGTCCAGATTTGAATCCGTTAGATTACAAGATATTGCGACACTTGGAGGAAAAGGCGTGCTCAAAGCCTCATCCCAATTTGGAGTCACTCAAGACATCCTTGATTAAGGCAGCCGCCGATATTGACATGGACCTCGTTCGTGCTGCGATAGACAACTGGCCGCGCAGATTGAAGGCCTGTATTCAAAATCACGGAGGTCATTTTGAATAAAGTTTAGTGTCATAAGAATCTATGTTTTGTTAAGTTCATTTTGGTATATAAATGGTTACATAATGAATAAACTTGTTTCAATTATTTTATATTAAACATGTGACAGAATTTATGACCTGACTAGGTATATATAAAAATCTATTCCATGGAGGCATCTTAAGCTATTACACCTTTCTATATTTTACTATCCCATAGGGAACGTGCATTTTTCCGGGATTAAAGGGGCCTGTCATTTTTTGATCCCTAAAAAATCTAAACTATACCACGGGAACTGTATATTTTTGCAGGATATAAAGTATCTACCTCTCTCTATAATCTATCTCTGTGCCAAATTTCAACCAGATCCATCCAGCCGTTGTAGCGTGATTAAGTAACAAACATCTATCCATCCATTCATTCAAACATTCGCATTTATAATATTAGTAGGATTATCAATATATAATACAAATAATTATATTGGAATTATTGTCTGTCTATCTATATGTCTGACAAGGCATCATATCCTAAGGTAGTGTAATTCTACAAAACAGCATTTTTGAGGTAACATTTAGTCTTTATTACATTAAATACGGTGCATCGAGGATGTATCTAAGAGAGCTAAGGCTCGTACCAAGAAGGTAAGTTAGAACAATTCTACCCAGACACTGCTATCATACTTAGAGTATTTAACACTACTCTAAGCTATCATAGAATATTTATTTTAAGGCCACACCAAGCAGTTGTAAATGATTAATTTATGGTATAGATTCCCAAAATACAATTTCCATGATATCATCTCGATAATAGGCTAGTTGACTGTTTTTAGGAAACCGTTTTATTAACCGACTTCAAAAAAGGAGGAGGTAAACAATTCGTCGGAATCTTTTGTTTTATGTATATTAGCCGATTACTCGAAGACGCCTGGACCGATTCGAGAAATTCTTTTTTTGTTTAAAAGGGTATACATCCCAGGCGGTCCCATTGGCGCCAAGTCAGGATCTGATGATGAGATCTCAGAAAAATCAAGGAAACCCCTCAAATTGTATAGTGACGCATAATTTGTTTTTTATTGAAGTCGGTGTACTTTTTATGAATTAAAAAACTTGTACTTATTATTTTATTCTTTAATTTATTAAGTTTTCAAGATTTAATTTGCATTTTTATAAACCAACTTAATTTTTCCACCAAAACGCCTACCAATGTGTGTGACGTGACCATCCGCAAAACTAATAGACGTTTGGTTTAGCGTTTTAGTTGTTTCGAACGGTGACGTCATGCATGACTGACCCATCAGTCACGTGACAAAATGCTTTATTTTTTGCATATTTTTTCTTGCAAATATTAAATAATCACATATAAATTAACAAATTGGTTTAATTTTCGATATTTTTAGACTAAAATCTATTTTAAAAACAATAATGTATCAGGTTTTCACTTACTGTCAACTACCTTATTATCCACCTACCTTATTATGAACCGTATAGTTCATGGATAGTCTGCAATGTTTATGGTAGCTACCCGAGCTCGTTATCGCACTTTACACCTTGGCCTTAGTACAATCCTTATTCAATATTTTTAAAACCGTTTTTCTTGCTTAAAATGGCCAGGCCACTTTACTAATTCTAAGGATAATCACTCTTACAAACCTACAAGCTACTCGTCTCGAAGTGAATTTCTCAAGATGTGACCTCTTTGTTAGATAGTACAAGGCCAAAAGGACAATGTATCTGAACATATTATGACGTGCGTCGTTATCAACTTAACTTTGTAATCACAAAATGAAACTCATTCAAAAACAAGGTACAGCTAGTTTATGAAGCAGTCACTTTGTTGAAATATTGCACTGCAAAATTTTATTGTACTTATATATAAAATTTTATGAATTATACCAAGACCAAGAGTCCAAACTAACTGTCTGCCTTCCTGCGGAGTAGGCAGTTGGCAATTAATCATTTTTTCCGTGTAAATTAATATAAAACACAAAAGCTTATTTAAAACACTTAATATTATACAATATTACGATGATGTACCGTAACCACCCATTAGCAGAGGTTAATAACATACTTTGTTTAACTTTAATGGCTCCAAACGCCAATATTGAAATCAGCTAGATAAAACCACAACAGTTTATTAACGTTTACGACAAAATTTATAAATTTAACCAGTACAAATTAATTTTATATTCTCAAAAACTAAAAAGGTATTTATAGGAAACATGTAACAAATGCTAGAACATCTATGTGATATGGCATTAAAATTGTAAACTTCTAGGCGAATAAATTCCATGATCCTAGACAGGCTAATGACATCAGCAATCATTTTGCAGTAAAAATCTTATTTATCAATAAAACCAGAACATTTGTGTTAACGATAGAGGATATTATTATCATAATGTAACAACCACATCGGTACTCGCGATCCTGCAGAAATAGATCTGTAAAAGCAGATGAACACAGCTAACACCGCCAATTATAAGTTAATATCGACACGTGTGACATTAGGGCTGTCCATGTTTTGAATCCCGAGGGACATGCCTATAATAATAAAAAACACGGGGTTCAAAATACTTTCACTAGCGCCCACTAATTAAAACTTAGTTCCATCGGCACAGCAATTTAAATCCTATGGTAAAACTCCGGCGCATTAGCCACAACTTTGTGGTCTCGGAACAAGGACCTCCCCATATTATTGTCGTAAGCCGTCCAATACGGTGTCGTCTTATGCCCCATCGCCATCTCTCACTCCATAGGACGGAAATAAGCCCGATGGGTACACTAATTGCAATATTGTTTACCTCTTTGGAGATACATGCGTGAGCTTATGTTATATTAGATTGTTTTACCGAATTACAAAATAATTTTCTCATTAAAACTTTATTTTTAACTTACAAATTATAGGTTGTTCGGAAAGTAATTACGTTTTTGTAAATATTGTAAATTGTAAACGCGTAAACATAAGAAACCATAATTACGTTTTTCCCAACTAAGGACTAAATTGTATTTTTTTATATCTAACTTCATACTGAAGCCGCATAATCATTATATATTTTGACAGCTGATGCAACAAGGCTTGCTTGTGAAAAAATACGGTCGATTCTATGCAGATTTTGGTTAGTATCCTTTAAAATGTGGAAAGCAAAATTTTCGGCATATATCAGTTTTTTGCTATCGAAAGGGTAAAAATGTCGGTCAAGCAAGAAAAAATATCCGATAAGTATGGAGAAGATTTATTGACATAACGCTATTTCCGACAATTTTGATGTTAAAGATGCACCACGTTCGTAAGGCCAGTTGAGGCTGATTAATACACAATAAAGGCATTAATCGATGCAAACTGGAGAATAACAACATGAGATGACAAAAGGTACCGAACAAGTATGGACAACATATATATTAACAAAGAATTTATTCACTAGTATAAATTAGTCCTTCATTTTCATAAAGAAAGAAATGACTCCGAAAAAACCAAGTTTATTTATTCATTTCTTGGATGAAATCCATACTAATACTATAAATGCGAAAGTAACTCTCTTTGTTTGTTTGTTACCTCTTCACGACTAAACGGCTGAACGGATTGTAATGAAATTTGGTAAGGGAATAGATTATATCCTGGAGAAGGACATAGGCTATATTTTTTCTCAAAAAACAACTTTGAAAGGGGTCAAATAGGAGTTCAAAATTTGTATGGGAAATCCATAATTCCTCGACTTAGGGGTCTGTAAATTCATATTTAGGCTTTTGGTAGTAAATAAAGAAATACGTGTTTCACATTTTTACACGAAGTTAAATAGTGAGAGAGTTAGAGAGTTAGAGAGTGAGAGAGTTAGAGAGAGAGTAAGTCAGTCAGTCCGGCCGTCCGTCCGTCCGTCCGTTTGTTTGTTTGTTACCTTTTCACGACTAAACGGCTGACCGGATTGTGATGAAATTTGGCAAGGATTATATCCTGTAGAAGGATATAGGCTATCTTTTTTCTCAAAACACAACTTTGAAAGGGGTCAAATAGGAGTTCAATATTTGTATGGGAAATCTATCATGCCTCAAGTTAGGGATCTGAAAATTCATATTAAGGCTATTGGTAGGAAATAGAGAAATACGTGTTTCAACGTTTTTGAAAAATCATCCCTGAAAGGGGCAAAGTGAGGTTAAACTTATGAGGTATTCTTTAGATGCAATCTCAAGATTCAGGCACAACAACTGAGAGGCTGGACAATCGCTACAGGTGCCTCAGTGCAGAGGACAACTCCTTGGATTGTATACTTCTGCTCCCGAAAATAACCTCCACGCGGGCGGAGCCGCGAGCAACACCTAGTGATTAATAAATTTACATATAACTAGCTTTGTCTATCGCATTTCATTTCGTGATGACGATGACCTATGGTGTGTCCATACACACCATAGGTTAGTAATTGACCTTTAGCTTTCTTTACTAGTTTGCTTATTCTAAAACCAATGTTGTCTCTGGATGTTAGAAATGCAATTTAAAGTGCCTGTTGAAATTATATGTGTTGACAGCACGCTGAGCGCGGCATCAAAACATGCGTTGCATGTGAACATTATTGCTTGTTTTCGTGCGCTGAACGCCTATCATCATGAAAGATACTTGATTGTTAATTTTAAAGCGGAATTATAGAATAACAACGGTTTTGCGGGACTAGCCGGTCTTACGACCAAGTACCCCCCTCATCCGGATGATGGCTATCCGGGCACATTAATTACATCAAAGAGCATACCTCATTCCGACCAACTTCAAAAAAGGAGGTAACAATTCGTCGGAACCTTCTTTTTTCTGTATGTTCCCCGATTACTCGAAGACGCCTGGACCGATTCGAGAAATTATTTTTTTGTTTAAAAGGGTATACTTCCCAGGTCCCATTGGCAGGATCTGATGATGGGATCTCAGAAAAATCAAGGGCAACCATTTTCCCATAAATACTTAACCAACCTTTTTTCACTCATTAGAGTTGGAATTTGAAAACCTTTCTTATTAATTATAGCTTTTTAGTCTCAACGGTTTGGTCGGAGCGTTGACAAAACAATCGAGATTTTATGTTACATTATATGTATAGATAGATGCTAGGATATATGTATTTCGAGTGCGAATCCTGGTGAAGTATAGCTTATCTACTGGTTTTAAGTATATTATGCGACTTAACATATTATGTCTCATCATGACAACATAAATTCGAAATTATCATAACTTTCTATCAAACCGAGACTTTCAAGCCGATTGAGCCCGGGCAAAATTTTGTTATTAGGTACCATCAGAATACCAGATACTCTGAAACCTCCAGGTGAGTTAGCTAAAATGATCGTTTACACAAACACTTTAATCATCGATTCTGTGTCTATAAGTTCATTGTCTACACGGAAAAATATGACTAACTACGAATTTCCTGCAATATTATTATTTATATTTGTATACCAATTGAGCACAAAATTATTATATTAGTACTTACTGTATTCAGAATCATTGGGCTCGTCGGACAGTTTATCCTCGATCTTCTGCAAGAGAAACAAATAAAATTATTCGCATTTTACGAGTAAATAACATACATTATTAAAGGGTTTACATACAATCTACACTGCAATCATCGCGGCATAGGGAAACGAGAGGCCGCGAATTCGATCCTGGCATCGAGATAAATGTTCGTATAACCCACATATTTTTATAACCAAAAGTTTATAGCATTTCCTCATATGCAAGTCGAAATATAATCGTATCGTCCTTAACGATAAGGACCAACTATAAATTGTTGGTTTAGTTTATTTATTTTACTTGTATAGATTCTTGAGTAAACCAAGGAACCCTTTTAGGGACGGACTCTAGTTATACGCGGAAGTGGTTGTCAGTCGTCAAAATTCCTATTGCAGTTTAATAATAGGCTCCTTTTAGAATCGCCCGAAATATACGAAGCAGCAGATTTCGGCAACTCTTCATGCTGTTCCGTCATGCAGACTCCTTGGAAGCTTCGGGTGTAGCGGTTATAACTTCTATCGCTCCGTTTTTATCCCCTATCTCACAAAAATATTACATACAAAATACAGAGTGCGAACTGAAAATGGGTTCCGCAGTCCGGTCCCGCCTCGCTTCTTACAGAATATACACAACAATGTGATATAGATGTGTAGTAATAGTCTACAGAGTGTGTATTTTTTAGAAATGACGTATTAAGCGTGCATTATCAACCGCTTAAAATTGACGCTTGCGGCTAACCCTGCTGTTTGCGTAGCGCCGGGAGAAAAATACGCACGTACAAACCGCAGTCAACGTAATGAACGTTTTATGAATTTACCAATAGTAATTAGTAATACTTCTGATGTTAAGATTTTTACTTCCGACTACGATTTTTTTCTGGTACGAAGTCAAACAAGGATAAAATAAATGGCAGCCATAGGAGGCTACCGACCACAGTGGAAACTTAAAATTATGAAATCACAGTGGTTTTTAATTATAGTATAACTAATAATAATTTTATTATTTGTAAGTGTTACAGACATCACATATATTGGTACTCCGATCCACAATTGTATACATAAAATAAAAATATACTGCTGTTACAGTGTGGCGAAGTCATAAAATTTACCGATCCAAAAAGCTTCCAACACGCCTAAAGAAATTTCTACTTCAAATATGTTTGGCCAATTTTATTCATTTGCATGGCCAATTTAACACTTAGGCCAACATTATTCATATCTATTGTATTTTTAGAAAAAAGATTTTTCAGTCAATTTTCCTATGTATTCTATGGTTGAGATACCTTCTAGTGGTGCAGTTAAAAAAAACGCACTGTATATAACGTGCACGCGTATGCAGAATTATTTAAATTCGTATCGTAACTCGTAAATTGGATGCATTGTTGCGACACATAGCACAACAAATATAAACACGAAGTTGCACATGATCGGTTTACAGTGTATATATACGGTTCGAAAGAATTTGCTTAATAAACCTATGAAACAAAACACTTCATGAAACGTGCTCAAGTGCCGGAGATGCGTGCAAAACATTCAGTACATTCATCCGCCAGCCGTTTATACAATCTAAATAGTAAAATACCCAACAATATCATTTATACCAATCAACATATACGTAGATCATTATAATATATAATTATGATCCACTTGATCCAGCTACTATAACCGAACTTTAAACAGCTTAAAAAACTACATTACGTCTATTCACTAGCATAATCGGTTTAAATATGTCATAATTCTAATATTGTATTTTCTCTGTAAGTGATTTTTTGTAATCTTTTTGAAAAAAGAAATGTCTTTAAACACAAAAAAACACAAGCGGTGCCAGCGACTTTGTACGGGTTCAATAGCATACAACGCTTGAAGTAGTATTATTGGAGACATGAATAAAGGGCTTGTCTGCATCACTAATAAAAGAGAGCGTGATGCAGAGTGGGCCGTCAACATTTTGCTCACGCTTTTTTTCTCACCTTGTTTATGGCAACGGCATAACATAAGCTCACCGGGAATTATAAAATTTAACTAATGATACGCTCTTTATTGTCTTTCGTCGAATTGTACTATAAGTGACTGTAAGCTTAAGATACTCCGAAAACTTTAAATGAAGATACATATATATGTTGGTCCAAGCTATGCACAAGTTACCTGTGAAAATCTCATGAAAATTCATCAAGTACTCAAGAGACAGGCAAAGCTTAAAAAATAATATTATACCTATTCTGTTAATATCACCTGCAATCAGTTTTGGCAACTATTTTTAATATACCCGGAATACGCAAAACACAAAATATTAAAAATAAATAGTATGGATGCTTCTACAAATTGTACAAAATCGACGCCTTAATAATACCAAATCTAACAAGATAAATCTATATATCGCACTTGAACTCGAAACGTGCTTGCTGCTGCTTGCCCAAAAGAAGACAGGCCGCAAGTAACCCCCAAATCCTCTCAAACTGTCCTATTTGCGTCAAGAGGCCAACGAGGAGTTTTCCAGTACACTGGCATGGGAACTGTGGTTAGGGAGCGATCTAGCAATAATTTGAATCTGGCAATCTGGAAATCCATCGCTAGGGTTGCAAAGTGACTTTTCCTCGAGGCACGAAAACATAAGATAAGTATCACGTGACGTAGATGTTGACACCGGCGGTTTAGTAAAATAATAGTAAAATACAGTTAGAACTGACAAACTGTTACCAAAGAAAGTGAAGGTTGATAGCGCAGATTTTTAAGAATACTAAATGACGTTAGGGTTGGTCGGATCCCGGTCCCCTAAAAAGAAAAAAACAATTGTGACACTGAGAAAATATTATACAGTACATTACATATTAAAAATCAAAATGATCCGATTTTTAGTCAACTACTTTATTAGCCTTTGGAAAACCGCCACGCCGGTTCATAACGTGGTTATCTACATTGTACCTACATTATGAGTAAAAGCCATAAAAGATCCACGCAGCTTTCATACATTGTAATAGCACCGACCTCCAAGTTTACTAGTATTTGTGTAACAAAATTAAGGAATAATTAGCAATAGTACGGTATTAAATTCCTAAAATAAACAATTGATTACAACCTATTCCAATTTTGTATGGGTTCTGAAGTCGACTTTATAGAAGTTAGTCGTCTTTTCTTTGAAACTATTGTGTATGATACAGTGTGTTTTAAAGAGGCATAACTGTAGGATAAGAAGAGGGTATCAAAACATTTTGTAAGGTATCAAATCATATTTTAGAGATAAGGTATGACATAAATATGTTTAACAATGTATAACATAAATCGTGAGCTGATTCTTTATCGACACAAATTATTATCAGAATCAAGATAATTTAATTAGATTGAAAATATGTTAAAATATAAAATACAATATACTTATTAAATTTGCTGATGTCAAAATTTCACTTAGATTGCTTCCATAGGGTGAGCCAAAACATGGACTAATAATGGTAAATCCATAACCAACAAAGAGTTGTTACCACAAAATGTAACTGCTTTAAATTCCATCCAGCTTTTATGATCGGGCAGTTTATTTGATTTATTTTATGTTTTCGATTTGAACAGCCATATTTTAATGTTTATATTGCTTAACTATAACTTTAAAAGTCCATAGTATGTAACTTCTAATTTGATCGCAAGTGGTAATTACAAGAGGAGGGAGAGGAGTAAGGGGAGATCGGAAAAATTTCGCTGACCGGCCCTATTGTCAACCCCACCTGCAAGCGCCGGATGGCGGCGGTGTTCAATTGAGTACCGTGGTGCTCCCTGCTAGAGAACCGACGGGGCAATGGCGACCGAGCAATGGCGGTATAACCATACACCTGTCAGGGCGACCTGAGCAGAAGAGGCGTCAGAAACCTTGGGGTCTAAATACCCCCTAAAAGTCTGGTGCAGAAGGCAATGGGAAACCACTGCACTAATTTCCCACGAGAGTCATGATGAGATCGTATACTAGCAAACGTGTGCGCGGCGATCCGAGTAGCGCCCGGCGCCCTGAGTTGTCCGGGAACCAGGGTGTGAAATTGGCTACCGGCCATGTGGCAGCAGGCGACCAGGCGCCCCATGGAAACTATGCTACTGGAAGAACAAAACTTCAGCTACGCAAAAACATCAGGGTCGGAACATGGAATGTGCGAGGTCTCGTTGATGAAGGGAAGCTTCGTGTATTGGATGGTGACTTTAACGCGAAAGTAGGTACTACGGCTCTAGATACTGGACTACGAAACATTGTGGGTCACTATGGTCTTGGCTGTAGGAACAGTAGAGGAGACCGGTTAATACAGTTTGCAGCAGAGAACAACTTGACCATAATGAATACAGTCTTTAAGCACCATCCGAGACGGCTGTATACTTGGACGTCCCCAAATGGACAACACCGCAACCAAATCGACTACATAATGATTAAGACAAGATGGAGGACCTCGATAAGCAACGCACATACACTACCGGGAGCTGACGTCATGTCCGACCACCAATTACTAGTTTGTAATTTGAGGATTAGGTTGCAAAAGGCCATAGTACAGAAGAAAAGTAAACGTTTAGAGGTCACTGACAAAGAGTCGTTTCTTAAGTTTCTTGACGGAAAACAACAGCACTGGCAAAATAACTGTAGCACTAGCAAGGATAGCGTCGACCACCTTTGGAAATGTGCCATGCATCTCATAAATGATGCGGTGCAAGAATCGCAACCAAGACTGAAACCAAAGAAGAGACAGCACTGGATGTCGACTGATACTTGGAACTTGGTTGAGAAACGTAGACACCTAAAAGCTGGTGGCGCCGGGGTGCAGGAACTGAATGCTCTGAATTCCGCTATTCAAGCTGCCTGCCGTCGAGACCATAACATTGAGCTACAAACAATTTGTGACGAAATAGAACGACACTCACAAAAACTGGAAACAAAGGACTTGCATATGAAGATCAGACTTATTACACGACAATTTAAGCCAAAGACCTGGGCTATAGAGAATACCACAGGAGACACTGTCACCGAAATCAAAGAAATCATTAACGTCTGGAAGGATTATTGCAAGTCATTGTTTAAGGACACGCACACCACACTCAGCTCATCAACCTTCGACAACCAGTCAGAGTACGAACCGGCCCCTTTAAGGGACGAGGTTCGAGCAGCTATTCAGCACCTCAAGCGTAACAAAGCAGTAGGTTCTGATGCAATTCCGATAGAGACGATAAAAGACATGGGGGAGATTGGTGTGGATGTGCTGTACAATATATGTTGCCGAATATGGACCACCGGAGTATGGCCAAGCGATTGGTCACACTCAATATTTGTACCTTTACACAAAAAAGGATCAACAAAAAAGTGCAGTAACTACAGACTCATCTCTCTTTTAAGTCACGCTAGCAAAGTTATGCTACATATTATAAACACGAGACTCCAAGCGTATCTATCTCGCGAAATCGCTCCAGAACAAGCAGGTTTCGTAAAAGGTAGGGGTACAAGGGAACAACTACTCATAATGCGCCAAGTCATAGAAAAGGCCAGAGAGTTTAATATTCCCCTTTATGTGTGCTTCGTCGACTTCAGAAAAGCCTTTGATACCATTAAGTGGTGGAGATTATGGCAGATACTGTCGGAAATGGGTGTACCACAACATCTCGTACATCTCATTAGACGACTGTATGAAGACGGTACAGCTGCTGTTCGAGTGGATGGTATGGACTCTGAACCTTTTAAAACTCAAGCCGGCGTCAGACAGGGTTGTATATTATCTCCCCTGTTATTTAACATATACACAGAGTACATAATGAGAGTCGTCTTGGAAGATTGGGATAAAGGAATATCGATGGGAGGTCGAAAAATATCAAATATAAGATACGCCGACGACACAACTCTCCTAGCTACAACAAGAGATGAAATCGAAGCTCTCCTTCGACGGTTGGAAACCACATCGCTGGACTTTGGACTCCTAATTAATCGGGATAAAACCAAAATTATGATCGTAGATCGAATGGAAAACAACCGACCTGACGTCCAAAATATAGCGGGATGTGAAGTAGTGGGAAGTTACGTATACCTAGGCTCCACTATCACCAACATCGGAGGGTGCGAAAATGAGATCCGACGACGCTGCGCCATGACTAGGTGTTCAGTGGAAAAGCTCACAAAGATCTGGAAAGATCGGCGAATAACCAGAAACACTAAGGTTCGACTAATGAGATGCCTGGTCTTTCCAATCTTTCTGTATGGAGCTGAGACATGGACGCTGAGGATACAAGACAGACGCAAAATTGACGCATTGGAAATGTGGTGTTGGAGACGCCTTCTCAGGATCCCGTGGACTGCGTACCGTACCAACGTTTCAATACTAAAAGAACTAGACATTAAAGAGAGATTATCGTCGATTGTGCAATTACGAATCCTCAAGTTCTTTCGCGAAATCGCTCCAGAACAAGCAGGTTTCGTAAAAGGTAGGGGTACAAGGGAACAACTACTCATAATGCGCCAAGTCATAGAAAAGGCCAGAGAGTTTAATATTCCCCTTTATGTGTGCTTCGTCGACTTCAGAAAAGCCTTTGATACCATTAAGTGGTGGAGATTATGGCAGATACTGTCGGAAATGGGTGTACCACAACATCTCGTACATCTCATTAGACGACTGTATGAAGACGGTACAGCTGCTGTTCGAGTGGATGGTATGGACTCTGAACCTTTTAAAACTCAAGCCGGCGTCAGACAGGGTTGTATATTATCTCCCCTGTTATTTAACATATACACAGAGTACATAATGAGAGTCGTCTTGGAAGATTGGGATAAAGGAATATCGATGGGAGGTCGAAAAATATCAAATATAAGATACGCCGACGACACAACTCTCCTAGCTACAACAAGAGATGAAATCGAAGCTCTCCTTCGACGGTTGGAAACCACATCGCTGGACTTTGGACTCCTAATTAATCGGGATAAAACCAAAATTATGATCGTAGATCGAATGGAAAACAACCGACCTGACGTCCAAAATATAGCGGGATGTGAAGTAGTGGGAAGTTACGTATACCTAGGCTCCACTATCACCAACATCGGAGGGTGCGAAAATGAGATCCGACGACGCTGCGCCATGACTAGGTGTTCAGTGGAAAAGCTCACAAAGATCTGGAAAGATCGGCGAATAACCAGAAACACTAAGGTTCGACTAATGAGATGCCTGGTCTTTCCAATCTTTCTGTATGGAGCTGAGACATGGACGCTGAGGATACAAGACAGACGCAAAATTGACGCATTGGAAATGTGGTGTTGGAGACGCCTTCTCAGGATCCCGTGGACTGCGTACCGTACCAACGTTTCAATACTAAAAGAACTAGACATTAAAGAGAGATTATCGTCGATTGTGCAATTACGAATCCTCAAGTTCTTTGGGCACATAAGTCGTAACGAAGACTCCATAGAACGATTAGTTGTGCAAGGAAAAGTAGACGGCAAAAGAGCTCGAGGACGCGCTCCTACACGTTGGACGGATCTGATCAAGTTGACGACGCACTCCTCTATCAACGAATGCTCCCGCTCCGCCAAACATCGAGACACGTGGCGACGCATCGCGAAAACGGCAGCTAAACAATCGGCCTCAACATGACCACGACCACTCTGTCAAGAGTGTACGACTACGAAGAAGTTAATTACAAAAGATAGAGATTCTAAGAAGCTCTCTATTTTATATAACACGATAGCCCAGTCGAAAATTTTTATAAGAATGATAAAAACACAAATAAGCAATGTTACATAGCTAATATTAATTCATGTTAATTTTGGCCACATAAAATGACGAGTATCTAAAATTGACAGTCATTAACTGTTTACCTTTTAGACAATTCGTCAAAACGCAACGCTAGTGTAGTCTTTAATAGCAATATCTCAATATTTCTCTACAATGTAAAGTCTACATTAATTTTAATATGTACTTACCTAAAACTTTTCTAATATTTATTTATTTAATTTCAGAGTTACCAAAAGAAGATACATTAATCATTACAAATATATCAAACAAAAATAGAAACAATGTTCCTCCGTAAACAGGCATATTTTTCTGGAAGCATTATTGTAGCTAAATAATGACAATCGAATGAGACAGAACTATGTAGGTCCACTTATAAAGCAGAGTTGCTAAGACCACCATCCGTCAGACATAAATCTACAGGCCAACTACTCGTCGAAACCTATTGATTGAGCCCATAGATGATATTATTTATCTAGAAGTGGGAAGCTGCCCACAACATAATTTCAAGCAAATCAAGCTTTAATTGAGGTTATAAGCAACGCTTGTTGCTGCTGTTACCATGGCTCCCGTCATAGCTCCCCAACATTCCGAGGCCGGAAACTAACTAAATATGTTCTGCCTTCTACATAGATGTTTTGCCATTATCGCCACGCTGTAACTTTTCGCCCCGGTAGCGCTGCTGACATTACCAAGCGCTGTCATTTACGACCAATTTCAATAAACGATCTTAATCTGAAACTACAGATCGTTCTGAAAAATGAACCAGTAAGAATTAAGTTCGAACGCCACGCCTACAAATTACATAGTTTCATTGGTTTATTTGCTGGTCCATCTGACAATGCAGTTTGAGATTGCATATAGAAATTGGCCATTAGTCACGCATATTTGGATAGCCTTGTGTTATACCGCCAATATTTTGATTCATCAGAACCCAGTGCGCTATCTAGCAGTATATACCGCATACAGATAGGTTTGGTATAAAGCAGTAAGATTATATTAGACTTCTATTCTATTTCGCAGTTAAAATATAGTCCAGTGTAAACTCTATATATAGCGAACTTCTATTAAAGAAAAAACTACTTAAAACGTAAAATTTGCTGAGCTTTGTATTGTTTACATTGTTACCCATATATATATTCAAACACTCTATATAGAGTAACAAACACTGTCAGTGGCGAAAAAATACGTAATTATTTAGAACCAATAACAATTAATTTGACTGAGTTTCAATCACAATACTGATAATATAGAGTCGTAAATATTTCGTATGCCCAGTGGAATTCTTAGAAATGTGGGCAATTGTTTGTTGTAATTGCCTCGCGCTTGTTTACTTACTGTACTTCCCTACTTATGCGTTGACTTTACGTTATCCTATTCTAGTTGGTTTCAAACTTGTGAACTGTACCCATAGCGAGTAAAAGAAATATTTTGTGTATTAACGAAAAAGCGTCCTTAATTCGCGTATAAGAAAAAAGTGATGTTACGAATTTATATAGTTTTGTTTAGCTCTGTCCGTTGAACGAAAAGTGTTTATAACGTAATAAAATATCCGGTCCCTTCAATTTCACTATACAGAGTTTACACCGTATTTAGTTACCAGAATCCTTACGGTTTCTTTTTATCCCGGCATAGTGACTAATAAGTATAATAATAATAAGTAACTAATAAGCAGCGATAGCCTAGTTGGTTGCGGTACGGACTGCCAAGACGAAAGTCGTAGGTTCGAAACCCAAGTGGCATACACCTCTGACTTTTCTAAAGTTATGTGTGTATTAAAATGTTAATTATCGCTTGCTTTAACGGTGAAGGAAAACATCGTGAGGAAACCTGCATATCTGAGAATTTTTCGAAGGTATGAGAAGTCTGCCAACCCGCATTAGGCCAGCGTGGTGGACTAAGGCCTAACCCCTCTCATTAGTAGAGGAGGCCCGTGCCCGGCAGTGGGACAATGTTTAATACAGGGCTAGTATTATTATTATTATAGTGACTAATGCTGAACTTGATGATAAGTTTAATACAGTACTTAAAGTATAATGTCAATCCTTAAGAGACATTGAGTCCCACAATGGTCGCTAAACTTATGCCAGCATAAAGTTGTTACCTATGAGCTGATAGATGCGTTTGAGTTGTGAAAAGTAACAAATTTAAGTATGGCGCATCCATACTAATACTGTAAATGCGAAAGTAACTTTGTTTGTTTGTTTGTTACCTCTTCACGACTAAACGGCTGAACGGATTGTAATTAAATTTGGTAAGGGAATAGATTATATCCTGGAGAAGGACATAGGCTATCTTTTTTCTCAAAAAGCAACCTTGAAATGGGTCAAATAGGAGTTCAAATTATGTATGGGAAATCCATAATTCCTCGACTTAGGGATCTGTAAATTCATATTTAGGCTTTTGGTAGGAAATGAAGAAATACGTGTTTGTAGGCAGAGGTGTAACCCGTATACCCACTTTTCACTGAATATCGGTCTAATGGTTTGATAGACGGCGAGCCTATCGTAGTAAATATAAAGCTTAGATTTTAATGTAACTGAAATAGATGAAAATAAGTTGGCACAAGATCTTTTCTTTTATACTTAGACACGCACAACGCACATCTCCATTGAGTGAGTTGTAAGATCAAAATTTTGAACCCGCGCGCTATGATTGAGAGAGTTTTTTTTTAGAGTTGTGTACTACGGTGCAATGCTACACCCTGTCTTGTAGCTTGCAAACTTGTTATTCATGCTAGTAGTATCTTAACATAAAAAAAAAACTATTTTTACCATGGCACAGTTGCAGCTCTACTTGTCACCGTTGTTACAATATAATCTAATAAAATAATAATGTATCCCTATTTCCCTTGGTCATGGCATCACGCATAAAAGGCTGGACTGATTTCGACAATTCTTTTTTGTTGTGTTTATTATTGTCAGGAGAAGGTTCTTATTAAAGAAACAATTAAGAAAGTTGCGCGGAAAAATAGAAAATTTAAGAAAATTAACGACCATTTAAACTTTTCTAATGTAACCATAGTACGTTTGACATAACTGTCAGTCGTTTTAGAATTCGCAAAATATAGAAACATGGGATAGCTTAAGATGACTATCGAGGCAATACGAAAAAAAATGTATAGAATCCATGGGGATTTTATATTTTTTTTTCAAAAACAACTAGCACGCGGGCGGAGTCGCGGGCAAAAGCTAGTGGTTAAATATAACTTTGAACTAAATATCTATTGACAGGTGAAGTAGAATTGATGAGTCGGAGACTAAAAAAATTATAAAAACCTTGGGGATTTTATACATTCTTTCAAAAATAACAAGCACGCGGGCGCTGCCGCGGGCGAAAGGTAGTGGTTATACTTAATATATATTACTATATACCTAGTCAGGTCATTAATTCTGTCACATGTTTAATATAAAATAATTGAAACAAGTTTATTCATTATGTAACCATTTATATACCAAAATGAACTTAACAAAACATAGATTCTTATGACACTAAAGTTTATTCAAAATGACCTCCGTGATTTTGAATACAGGCCTTCAATCTGCGCGGCCAGTTGTCTATCGCAGCACGAACGAGGTCCATGTCAATATCGGCGGCTGCCTTAATCAAGGATGTCTTGAGTGACTCCAAATTGGGATGAGGCTTTGAGCACGCATTTTCCTCCAAGTGTTGCCATATCTTGTAATCTAACGGATTCAAATCTGGACTGGAGGAGGGCCAGTCTTCGTGCCGGATGAAGTCGATTTCACGCGCCGCCAGCCAGTCTTGGGTGCTCTTCGCTCTATGAGCTGGCACCGAATCTTGTTGGAATACCCAGTGCCTATTATTGAACATGGTATGAGAAACAGGTTCCACAAGGTTCGTCAGGACTGTATTTTGATACACAACTGCATTCGTTTTTACACCTTTCTCACAAAAATGTACCTCTGTTAAGCCCCAATAAGAAACTCCCAACCATACCATGAGCGAGGATGGAAAATGACCTCGTTGGACACGCGGAATACGGTTGCTCGCTTCTTCACTACTGTGTGCGTACACCTTATCATTTTGTTTGTTGTAGCTCTCTTCTACGGTAAAAATTTTTTCATCTGAAAAAAGAATTTCCCGATATTTTTTTCCCGCGTACCGCTTCAACAAAGCGCGGCATCTCTTCAGTCTCAGGTCCATTAGACGAGCATTCAAACGATGTCCTGTTTTTCTTCGATATGCCCGAAGCCTTAAGTCTTCATTTAACACCCTTTTCACCGTGGTTCTGCTTAACCCCATCTGAAGGGCCAACAGTTTCTGCTTACGTTTGGGATTTCTTTGAATTCGCGCCTTCACAGCTTTTATCACTGCTGGAGTCCTAACAGACCGAGGGCGACCACTTCTTGACCTGTCATCTACACTAGAGTCTTCATTGTATCGTTTGATGGTACGATAAACGAATCTTTTGGTTATATTCAAATTTTTCAGTATGTCAAAAATTTGAATTGGCGCGTAACCGCAACGATGCAACGCAATTACTGCAACACGGTCTTCTTTAAGCGTCCACTCCATATTTAAAAATGAGTAAAATTTTAAAAAGTATACATTTTTATTTTCATGTACAATTTGAAATTCGAATTCAATAAACTTTTTTGTGGCCAGCATTCTAAAATAAAAGTTTTTACTGTGTGACAATACTTATGACCTGACTGTGTATATTTATTATACTATATACTTGGTATATATTAACTCCTCCTATTTTCGGTAACTGGCGCGTTTATACAAACATGAAACAAACTATTTAGCTTTATAAACTTAGTACATATAATATCGTTGTAGCACGTAAAATTATCTGAATGTTTGCTATTTTTAATGCTATTATCCAAAATTTTGTTGAATAAAATGACTATGACGTACATACGTTACTCGTCAATTCTGTGACTATGGTATTGATACGTTTCATTCGTATTTAAAGCATTGTTTCGAGATGAATAAACATTTTTTATGTTGTTTCAAATCCGATGTCTTCTGATAACAGTTGAAAAAGATTTTTGTAATTTGTATCTGCTATAAACAGTTCATGAATATTGTACTATTAAAGGAAAGGAAAAAAATACTTATTTATTTCGTAATTAGATGACACATATTTGAAAATTAATATTGTAATACAAATGAAAATGCCAGACAACACTATTAAAATGGAAGATATTTGGAAATAAAATGGCTTTCCTGAACCAGTGACATCAGGGCCATCACTGCTTCCAAGTTTTTTTAACTTGTGAAAAAATACAATATGTAGTTAGAAATACATACATACATATACACTCACGCCTGTAATACCCGAAGGGATAGGCAGAGGTGTAACCAGTACACCCACTTCTCCCCGAATTTCGGTCCCATAATGTGATAGGGGGCGAGCATATCGCCATACCGGGCACAGGTAATACTTAGAAATATTTTATCCTATTCATATTCGATCTATAAACATCATAATGAAACAAAATCAAATTATCCTAATAATAAATAGTTTTAATCCATGATCAAACCACAAGAAAAATGATAATAATTTAGACTAGTTTTTAGTAAGTTGTGAGTTTGGATGTTCGGGGTAATCTCTAGTACTACTGATCCAATGTTGAAAATTCTTTACGTGTTAGAAAGATATATTATCCCTGAATCCTATAACTACTTTTTATATTGATAAATATATATTTGGCAAAATAATCACCACGCGGGCGGAGCCGCAGGCAACAGGTAGTCATCTATAATTAACTAAACTTGTCCTTAACCACTGCAGCAAAAAGTGAAATTAAGCAAGTGTCATCCATTTTTTAAATAATGGCTCTATTGTGACAATATATATGAAATATAATTGAAAAATAATTACCATATTTATTTATAAAAAACAATAGATTAATATAAAGAAAAGACTTATCTCTTCTTTTTTTAATATACCTATGTACTTTTCTGGGTACAAGACTGTTAAATAATTGAGTTGACATTCTGAGTAAACAATATGGTAGTTTCCTGTGTTTAATTTTATACATTATTCAATATTCAACTGAGTATAATATGCAAAAGAGCCCTTTTGCGAAAACAGAGTCAAAATTGCTTGACAATCAATGTTGCACAATTTATTTTAAATATTGGCATGAGCAAAAATGGGTGTGTAGTGGGAACATATCACTATCTCCCTCGCACAACGGCACAGTAATGGCCATTCTGAGAACCGGGACATCACGGGACATATCATACATCCTTTTACTGACATTTGACAAATGCCCCTTCCAGCTAATTTGAATGGGGTCTAATTTAGTTATTTTTGTTCGGATTCATAAAATCTTTCGATAATAGGTTTTGGGTAATGTGACTTGTTGATTAAATTAATTAAAAAATGTGTCAACTACCCTATTAAGGTTACTGGTATCAGTACCAGTATCTTTAGTCTGTTAGTTATTCATTGCATACCTACTATTTACTACAAAAATAACACTGCACTGTCTAAAGCATGCTCTGACTAGGTCTGTCAAGATTTATATATTGTTTTTATTTACCTTCCATGTCCTACCTAAACTTTCTATTTAAACTTCTAAATGTTTTTTACCGACTTCAAAAAAAGGAGGAGGTTAACAATTCGTCGGAATCTTTTTTTTTATGTATGTTACCCGATTACTCGAAGACGCCTGGACCGATTCGAGATATTCTTTTTTGTTGAAAAGGGTATACTTCCCAGGTGGTCCCTTTGGCACCAAGTCAGGATCTGATGATCAAGGCGATCTCAGAAAAATCGAAGGAAACCTTTTAAATATTATAGAGACGCATAATTTGTTTTTCATTGAAGTCGGTGTACTTTTTATGAAATATTTATATTATGGGTAATATGTCTGACTTCATAATTAACAGAGTTAACTTTTGATTAATCAGCTTCCATGATCAGCTTGGTTATTTATAGCTTCCTTGTCAAATGTTTTACCTCTTGGCATCACAAAACATATGTTGATGGGTTTTATGTATATGGCCAAACTAACATTTAGGCCATTTTGAATTTTTGAAATGCTTATTTTCAGCTTAATCAATATGGTGGAATTTAAAAAAAACCTTATTTCCTTGTGGAAACACTGTACTTTGTAAGAGTGAAACAGCTTTAAAATTTTAAAAATATATCAGAATTAAACTTTGAGCACCTATCCTGTAAAGTTTCATTTTTTAACTTTGCCTCTTCTACATAAACCTCATTTTTTTCATATTGTTGTACTCTACTAAAATGAAAGTTTTCCATTTCTTTTAAACTAATATAAAATGCTAGTTTAAACCAAATACATATTTCAAATGTCCTCTCATACATATTGAACCAAATTAATATATAAAGCTGCCATATACAAAAGCAATTGCAATAATGTTATCATGTAGATTCCATACAAACAATGATGTATTTCATTTTTTTTATTAAAAATTAGTTTTTCTTAATACTGTAATATTATCGTACTAAGCTACCGTAAACTTTTGTATTTTTTATTACTTGTTTATCCAGAAATAACCTAGTTGGTCCACAGCCAGCCAACAACAAATAATTATCTTACACCAACAACTTTTTGATTGCTTGCTTTAAAAGTGAAGGAAAACAGTGCAAAATTCTACATTTTTTTTTATATATCATAGTCCGACAAACGAGCCAGTGGGTCACCTGATGTTAAGTGATCTCCAATACCGAAAGTGTCATGTATGCGCTGTCGGCCTTAAAGGACAGGAATAGGGATTAGGGAAAGGAAGGGGGAATCTAGGCCTCCGGATATCTCACTTACCATACGAAATGCGACAGTAAATGGTCACTTTACGTTAGTTTTCTGTGAGACAGTGGTACTACCCAGGTCGAGCCGGCCCATTCATGTAGACAAATATGTCTACAGTGTGGCTCTAGCACTATCTACTACATACCTGATAATTGTCAATTATAATATCAAAGGTATGTAAAGTCTACCAAATTGTATCAGGCCAGCATCATAGACTAATGCACAATCCCTATAATTCGTAGAGGCCCAAATCTAGAGCAGTTGTGTTGTAATATTGCAATGTGATTTTGTACCATAAATTTGCATTGTAATATTACAAAAATACTAGTTTAAGAGATGGTGGAGGCCGGCTAGACTTAAATTATTATTGTAAATTATTTTGTGGTTATAAATTGTATATTTTGTATGTTGTACCTATATAGACATACATGGTTTAAAAATAACATAATATTAGTCATAAGACTTCCGAAAACACATAAATAAATATATAAAAAATGTAAGAAGTTAATCCTAAAACTTTGTAAAAAGTTACATTTCTTTGTTAGCACTGAATAAAAATAAAAGAATCAAGCAGTTTCTACCCAAAGCAACACACTATCAACAATATTATATACGAGCTGATAAAAATAAAACAGGTATTTACTAAACAATAACAAAAAATATAATATGATAAGTTAACAGAAAATAAACTTTCTCTTTGAAAACACTTCGATTACAGATAAGTAAACAACAAAACGCAACAGCTACAAAAAAATTTGTAAACATACATTGACAAGCGGCGCTAACTATCGAAATTATCCAACGACATGAATGAAAGAAACGTGCAACGTGCCAATAAATTACTATCAGAATGTGGGCAAACGGAACAGTGTTGGTTACCAGGGTGTCTTGGTCTCCCAGCTCCCGGTAGTAGGACTCGGTGCTACCACGTCGGCTTCCAACGCACATTGCACGCCGCAATAAACCAGAAAGCAGCGAGCAAAAACCACATTGTTGCATAGTTACACACAGTGTTACGGATAAAATGGACTTGTGTCTCAAAAAACTGCGATCACTGTGCCGCCAAGATTTATCTCGCGTATAGAAAATGAGTCCCTCACATCTTGACAGCTATTGCTAAAGATTGTCATTTATAATTATCTGTCTTGAGTCGCTTTACATCATGTTTACGTGCTAGAGAATAATTTTAATTTGATATAGCGTGTACGCCGAATAGCGATAAGCTGAAATCGCGATGGCTGAGAGTGACTGCGGTCTACGACTGGCGCGCGGCCAGCGGCCGTGCACAATACACTGCTGGCAACCTAGCGAGTAGCGAGAACTAGAGTCTAGAAGTGAGTGTTGAAATGTGAAATGCCAAATGTGAGCAGCATCGCACTCGCTCACTCGCAAGGTGCAGAAATCGCGATGACCCATTGCAAGCATAGGTCTATTATAGCCTGTACTCTATATCCACTGAAATGTATATTATAATTCAAATAAAATTTATACCTATGCAAGTTTTGAATTGTTTCGCTATCGACGCATAATATAAGAAAAGATAAAATTATTTTAAGGAAGTGGTCACGTGACTTTTCACAAACAAGTGTCATTTCCATACAGTTTCATCAATGACGAAAAAACCTAATAATCTCATCTTTTCTAACGTTAACGCCATTGATTTAAATCCTTTAACAAAGGTTTTCACCAACAGTAAAGCGTTTTTGTCTAGGCTCACAGATACCTCGATATGGGTGTTTTGTGAATCATGTGGTTTTTTGGTTTTTCTATACTCCTCAATCTAATCTAAACAACACATATAGTCTTTAGGTAGTATGGTCGATTGACTATAGCCTACTTTGGACGAATAAAAAAATAATTCTTATTCATAGTCTCATTAGAAGTTTAGGTTAAATTTAATTACATAATAATCTATAGAGTCGGATGTGATTTTAATGATGTACTGAAATAGAAAATAATAAAAAAAATACTATATAAATGGAGAGAAGAGTTTTAGTCTCCATTTGTTTTTATAAAAAAAAAGAAGGCGAAGGTTCACAACTATGCAGCCTATTCAGTCGCTTTTTAAAAGTCTCCATTAATTTTACTGCTTTGAACGCTGGTCCTATTAGCCCGTCTTATAATTTGCTTATCATTTTATTAAGTTGCTATGTAAAACCGCGCACAAACAATGGATGATAATCTGCCACAACGAAGTTCTTTCAAAAAAGGATACAGTAAAAGTTGACAGAACGTTATAAAGTAAAATATAGCTATCCTTTTTTACGCACATACATTTATATTGGCTTGATAGAGATGGCACTACAATATCGAATTTTAGTCATTGGTGTGGAGTAAGGGAGTGGTGTAAAAGTAACTGAGCAATACATTTTTGTGCTAATGAGGCCACAAATAATACAATATACAAAATTAAGATGGCGCTGCTTTAACTGGTGGATAAAATTTAAAGCACACTCGAGTGATTGCCACGTACCAAATAAATGACAGCATGTATTATGTTGTTTCAATTTGAAGTACGTGTGTGTCATATGATTGCGTCTAGAACATAGAGTTAGTACCTTTAAACACAGTTTCCGTACATAGTATAATACTCTTTGATAGCCGGTCTAGAACTAATATAGCACTGATGTAGACATCCGTAGCAATAAATACACGTCATATGATTCTATTTTGACCGCTTTCACGTAGACTGTCTCCAGTTTAACAAAGTATTCTGTGTATGGATATGCTTGCTTTGGTGAAAACATTGAATGACTAAATCATGTATGTCACAGGCTACAGCGTTGTCTTAATAATAGGCTATTTGACTAATTTTCGAAAATGATTTAAAACTATTATTTATTACATAATAAGCATTACACTATATTGATATTTCCGGGAAATCTACTGTAGTTTTTAATAAAAATCAATGTTAAAGTCTAAATCTCCAAAACCGCGGCAAAAACGCTATTTCTGTAATGGCGCTGATCATATGACACGTTTGACATCACATGCAAGTAAACAAGCTAATAATGATAAGCAAAGCTAAGTTTTATGATAATTGTTTTATCAAAAATTATCATAAAACTGCTTCAAAAATAGATCAACAATAGAATTTATCACCCATAAAACATAAAACGCGAAATAAAATCACTCGAAGAAACTATGTTTACTTGCGTGTGATGTCACCAGAGTTGCAATCAATTACAGAGTGTTCATCATCTCATATAAAATTAAAAAAAATGTTGTACTTTATTTCGTTTAATTTGCAAAAAATATGCATAATTTTGTTTAAAATTAAGTGAAATATGGTTTTTTAAGCTATTGTCTACACAGGTGACCACAATTTGCAGTGTATTTTCAATGATGTCAAATAGCCTATTGTCAAATATCAACTTAAACCATGTATGAGAAAAGACGTTCCCGCGCTTTCCGTCGTTTATAAACGTAAACCGAGTTTAATATTTACCAGTGAAATGTGGCGACAATGTCTACAGCAAATTATGATTACCTAGAAATCGTTTTCTAGAGAACAGAGACATTTAAGAAACCTACATAACAGAAAAATTGGAGAATGACGGGAAATGGGAATGTGATGTGACGTTTTATTTGTGATTAGAAGAGACGTGGCTTCGGTCGGAGAATTAATGAGTACAAATTGGACAAACAAAATATAATAAAGACTTGGCTTACGCCTTACTGGAAAAATAAACAACATATTGAAAGAATAGAATGAAGACTTGGCTTAGGCCTTAATGAAAACAAAAATCTCTATAATGAAACTATGAACTGAAGACATGGCTAAGGCCTTACTGGTAAAAAACATGATATCTTTACACGATTGACGAGGCTGTATGGGCTAGAACCCTTAGCCTTTCCATTATAAGTGAAAAATAATAAAAAAAACAACCAGTGACTTTGACAATCTTCAATATTTTCTATTCTTATCACGGAGCAAATGGAGACTAGACCACAATCAGCAGTACTAGTGTACTTAATACAAATCAGCACTATAAACTTCAATAACCACAGACTTACTCACTTTAAGTTAATTCATATTTCCATAAAAATACCTTTTTTACCATTGACATTAAGCAGGTTAAAAGTAAAATACAAAAATAACATTTAAAAGGGGGAAAATAATTACGATTTTTAGGCATTGCAGCATAATGATCAATTATCTTCTAATTGACTTATCTTTTACCAAATAGATTTTAGATAGAAAATAGCATATTGATTAAAGTAATATTGTGATTTAAAATATTAACACTAATTTAAAATCTCTTCGGCTAGGCATATAGGTAAAAACTACATACTACTATCTCTTTGCTAATATCTGTCTTTTTTTGTACTCAATGTAATGTCGTTGAAAAACATTTCATTTTTGATGATATTTTGTGTATATATGTGTAATTATTGGTAGAGTTTTATTGACCTTTGTGTTTATTTTGTTACGTACAAACCGATGGACGACGAAGGTACCTACTTCTTCTTAATAAAATGTATACGCATATCGCAACAGGTAAGTATTCTTACGGGACTATAATCTTTATTATTGGGACTAGAATTTTTGGACTTTAATTGTACATTTTTCTCGGGATGCAGAATAAAATATACTTAATATATAATATACCAACCTAATCTTCCTTATTCCTTTTATAATTGAAAATAAATCTAAAACGAAACATTTAATTCTGCAATTGGCGGAGTATTCGCGTAGCACATTTACTTACACAAATAAAGCCTAATTAAGATCTTCCTGCTTTTTATGCTGGTCCCCTCTTATATTTTTGCCTCCGATAATATTTTGATTATTTGGTCTATAATTAAGTTCTCTTGAAACTTGTTATTAATCACCTATTTGCAATTATGTACCATTATTACTTTTATTATACTAGATAGGTATATTATATCCACCTTGAATTTTTGTGCGAAGTTCCTATAGTGCGCGACATCTCGACATGGCAATTTTCTAGTGATGTAGCAAAATGTGGCAGATAGTTTAGTAGGTAGGTAGGTTGGTAGGTAGACTAGGTAGGTAGGTTGTTATTTATTTTATTGCAATGCAAGAAAATACGACTAAAAATAATTAAATAAGGTTTATTATGAGTAAAACATTTTATAATAATATTTTATTCATTACAGTCAATATCAATTATGGGCGATTTTAATTGTTTATTGGGTCCTGCTAATTTCGATTCGGATTGTATTCTGGGCAAAGTTCTAAAATGTCTGATTGACAGGGTAATTATAATAATTGTCTTTTCGTTTAATGTCACAATTTTCTAATACTTTTCAGATTAGTTCTCATGCTTAAGAAATAATTATTGGTTTTTTATTTTATCACGTGACGAGGAAGCGACCGAAGTCATTTTAATACACAACGACAAAGAACAATGTGAGCGAGATCGATATCGATAATCGCGGTCGATGCGAACTCGTGCGTCGTGCAGCGCTACGACTAAGACGGCGCGGGCGATGTGCGGGTATGCGGGGTGACCCCTCCCCCGCGCCTCACCTCATACCCCGATTGCTATTTCGATCTGTCGCGAACTATAGATGAGATCAATTCGATACTTAAATCAATATCTTGATTGGTTGCTTAAATATATTTTTTAATAGATTTTCTGCTGTTTTTGTTCCAAATTAATATAAAATTACAAACATTAATTTTCTCACAAGCTCGCGTTATTTATATTTTGTTTATTTTGCTACTGGGTTTCGAGATATTTAAGTCTAATAATAATAACACTGGACTCGATGTCTAATATTATATTTTTTTTAATCCATTGTGTAGTGGATTGTAAATGTATGAAAATAGTCGGCTATTTAGACGATGCAAAGTGGCTTCAATGGCATCGCAATTACCATCCCAGCCCTGGATACTTGGCCCTCGGGGATTGGACCAGAGATTCTTACTTATGGCTTCATTACGTTGAAAGTGCAGATGGTTTGCTCGCGGATGACGACGTGCTTATGTAAGGCTAAATATTGTTTATTCTGTTTAATATTTTAAGAATAGAAAGAGACATTGGCATCGCTATTTTTTTTATAGACATCAGGTGGTTGGAATCATCAACTGCAAGCTGTCTATTTCAGAAATTATGTTTACTGTCCATTTTGAACAAGGAATACAGACTCAGGCAATAAATGTTTTATTATTTTAGTGTGACGGTCCTTAGGTAACAAAAAATCTTTACACTGGTAAAGGAGCTTTTAAGTTCTGACTTGAATTTTTACACTACTTATAAAGTTATAAAAGGATAATCTTAGAAGCGGAGTCGATTCTCATTAGATGCGGTTAACACTGGTACTGGGGTGCTCTTACCCAGATGTAAGGGTGGCGATGAGAACAATGATAGGTAATTCACACGAATCCGGATCTGAGCCAAATTAAGTAGATGGTGATGGACCGGTGTTAAATATTGTCCGCTTTGCTGAGCACACCTAGCTTTTTAGAAGCGAATTTGGCTTTATTTTCCAGAAGACCGCCTGATCCTCAGGCGATATGTCGATACTCAAGATCTTATCACTAAGCGAGGCGTCTATGTGACTTTCCGAAGATTTCCGTGACGAATGGCCTTCTATAATTTCTAAATGTTTTAGGAGTACCAATACTGGTTATTGGTCCATACATGACGTACAGCGCTATTTCTTTGGCGATCTACATTGCGAAAAGGTTCTTTTTACCTACCAATACCCAAACTTGAGAATGCCTACACGTCTCGGCAGGCATTTTTGGAAAGCGAACACTGCTATGAAATTGCCATCTCGATTATATTTAAAGGAGTTCCAAAAATCTTTTGAGGTTACTCTCAAGGTAATATAATGTTTTATGTACTGATGTGAAATTGTAAATTTTGTTGGTGATCCCTAATAAATAAAATAAATTATACCTAATTAAATATTTTTAATTCTTTTGATGTACATTTAAGACACGTAAACATAAGATTACTAGTTAAACCAAAGAGAAATACGGAACGTTTTTCCTTCGAGACTTTCTTCCCAGGGACACTTTAATAGTATGTTGGGTCACGACTCACGACCACAGCCAACAGACCAACCACAGCGATACGTCGTTGCGGCATTTTTCTACCAACGAGCCGAAACGTCCGAGATCAGATGTCATTACCAGCGTACTCAATAATGTCTGAGCCTAGGTCGTACTGCAATGACGGTCCTCTCGGTTCACTCCGTCCCCTGAGTTTGGATAGTTACTCCTTACTTTACTGTCGCAGCAGTTTTTAAGTCTCGGTCTCTTCACGGATTGTTTATTTCCACCAGTAAGAACCGTCAGCTCAACCTAATCCATTCTCTGAAAATTTCAGAAAATGGAAGCCAAGATGACACAAAACGATCGCCTTATTATATCGGATCAGTTAATAAACCTAGATCGCCTAGATCATTTTAAAAGAAAAACGTTTTTTCGTATTTTAAATAATATTATAAGGTAATCCCTTGATTGCAGTATATATGTTTAATTAAATTAATTTTATAATTTTTGGTATTTTCACAAAATGTTGAGTTTATTCGGTTGTTTCTATACTCAGCCTAGAATCTAAGTGCCTATAAAGTATGCTCAAGTAGTGCCCATAAACAAGTATACATTTTATTAGGTATATTAAAACCGGGGTATATGTGAACACTATATTTGTCACTATTATATTATTACTCAATGTATTTATGAACGCTGTATTCTGTAGCTTTCAGGATCGATTGCAACTGGTATCTTTAGAGAATATGCGCTGTAAACGACTGGAAGGGGTTCGGCTAATTCAACAGCTAGCGTGTTTCAATGCGGAAACACTTAAATATTTGTTTCTGTGGAGATGTTTTTTACCCAGCGAGAACCCTATATTGGTTAATTACAGTTATTTGACCGGTATGTATATTTACTATTTTATTATATGTCTCGCGGCTCTTGTTCAAGGCAGCGTGAATGTAGATTTTCACTGAATACTCATCATAAACAATGATAATAAGCCATTCAAATATAACGCAGCTTCATTTTCTTATTGGCGAAACTGATCACTGTTTCTAGCGATTACTACCTTCAAACAATATTGAAATAAAACTTATTTCACGGACAGTTCGCCCTGTGACTTAGGGTTGGCCCTAAGTGTACACGACGCGCGTCGCCATGCACTGTAGTTGAAAAATAGGTCGTGACGCGACGTTTCGACTCTGCGCCAGATTGAGTTGACTCTTACAGCTACTCTTCTAGACAACTGTTCTGTACGTCCTGTGACAGGGCTTTTAAAACAAAATTAGGGCTAGCTAGTCACATATGCTGACATTGGCGAAAAAAACTTATTCCAAAAGTGCAAGGTCGCCGTCGAAGGATACTTCTTGGGGGACATCATCATCATCATCAAGTTAGGACACAATATTGAATGATTCGAATTCGAGATGTACGTCCCGACTGGTCTGTACCAGTCGGAGCAGTTCGAGCGATAACTCTCGAGAAATGTTCGAATGGTAATTTTCAGAATAGCTCAAATATTTTCATTTCGAATTCTATTTTTAAAATAATTTATTTATGAACATTTGACATTGTACACTGACAATCAAAACCTTCGAGAAACACCGGACTCGACATTTCCAGAATAGCTTAACTTTACATTCACTCGAAAAAAGTTCGAATTTGAATTATTTTTCGTATACGAAGTTGATTCGAGTGCGTGAGAATATTCTCCCTGAGTTCTAACATCTCATCTTGGTAATAAGCAACATTAAAATAGTTATTTACCAAAAATAAATTGACTTCACTTGGCATTTCATATTTTGACAGTTGTTATGTACAATAAAACCAAAATGAATGAAATTCTGCGGCAGATTTTCATCCATACATAGTCCAAATCCAAATAGCAAGTAGCAATTTTTTATTAACTAGCGTTTTCCCATTCTTTGTTTAAGTAATTTCTAAATAACTATGATTTGAGCGGTTAGATTTTTAGCTTTTACCCGCGGACCCCCCCCCCCCCCCCATGTAAAAGCTATAGCTACGTCACTGGGTACACCTATAAACAAACATAGACTTAGTCCACCACGCTGGCCTAATGCGGGTTGGTAGTCTTCACATAACTTTGAAGTTCGTATAATAATTCTCAGATATGCAGGTTTTCTCACGATATTTTCCTTCGCCGTTAAAGCAAGCGATAATTTACAATGAATATGCACGTAACTTTAGAAAATTATCTTCAGGTGGTGCAGTGTGTTTGTTCACTTTGCCGTGCCAGAATAAAAAAATAAATATATATATTATAGTAAAGATAATATTCCCACGTAAATATTATTCTCTGTAGAAGATACGGACGTTAAGTCCCAATAAACTCTTGGGAAATATGCTTATTACATCACTATATAAAATAATAATTATGAAACTCAACTTACTCAAAACTATTATAACTAAAATCATCAAAACTCAACAATTGTGGTTTGTTAAAATCTCAAACTACATAAGATACTTCTTCATACTATAAAACTATAGATTTTTTTAATTGTCAATATAACAACGTCATGTTTATATTATTGTATGATTGTCAAATCAAGCAAATCTTGCGTATAAACTAAGTAATTAAAATTATAAAAACGCAAAAAAAAGATATTTATTATAATGATTAACTGTGTTCCTTTACTCATATTATGTCCAAGTTTTAAGCTTTTTTGCTTTTTGTTACCATGTGTAGCTTTGTTGAGCATGCTTGGCGTTTATATTGGAGGATTATTTTCTAATTTTAATATACTAGTTCATACTAAACTCAACGCGATGATCAGCGAGAATCCTCTGTAAAAAAATAAATCTTGTGAGTACATCAACTTTATAAATAAGCAAGCATTAAGCAAATATGTGTAAAAACATTTAGTATCGGGCTATTCCAAATGCCAAAGATATCGTTTCCAAAGCAACGAAAGTTTTGTTATTGTGACAACATGACTACAGACGAAGAGAAGCAAAAAATAGCAAAGCTTTTACAAAGTACTGATATACAAGAAATTAAATTATCAGAGCGGTGTTCGAGCCTTATGAAGGAACTGCGTTCTAAATTTAGTCAAGAAATCGAAGAAGATGACATCAAGGAAAATATAATTGATTATGTTAATCCTTATGCCGTAGATCCGGGACTACTGGAAGAAACCAATAGAAAATTACGCTTATTGCAGTTGGACAAAAAGTACGAAAACTTTATATTCTTTTTTTCTGAATCATATTAAGGTGCTTGTTTTGTGGTAACTTATTTATTAAATGTCTATTTTTAGAGGCACAAAACAATCCACTGAACGCAGCGAAATCATGACACCAGATCCTAAGAAACCGTGGAGAACATATTCCAATAAAGAGAGATTACTCCGTATTGATAATGACTTGAGACGACATTTTGAAAAAGCATCTGAATTGACAATTCCACTATCTAAAGAAGTAATGGAAACACTCGTTAAAGAATGTCAAAACCAAGCAGATGTGCAACCAGTGACGGGCGCTAGACTTCGAGAAACTGTTGATGCAGCCAAAAGAAATTTACCGAACTTTCAATACAAGAAAATTGATAATACTACTGCGACAACTATTTTACCAGATGCTCACATTATTCAAAACTCCATCAGCACAGAATGAACTCTTTTTTTAATAATTGAGTGTTATATATGTTTTTTTTATTGTTGGTATAGATATTATGATATGGAATTGTATTGGATAATTATTATTGTACATGGTATTCTTCATTTACTAATTAGTAATTACCAATTGGTAAAGGTTTCATTGTTTGAATTACACTTTTCGATTGATGCTATAATATATTTAATTTGCAAGATTTAATTATTTTAAAGTAAACTCTATCTGGGGACAGCAGTCCCCCGAAAATACCAACCAAAATGCAGGGTACTTCTATCCATCTCTCAGTGATTCGATTTTTCGGACTATTGTAGCTGTAGTTCGGTCGGGAAAACACTGAATACTTTGACTAAAACGAGAGAGCGGATTAAGTAAATTCTTCGGTCTTAAAAGTTTCCGCGGGCGGAGCCGTGGACGACAGTTAGTTTTTTTTTATAAAAAAGAGCAAGCGGGTAATGGGTTTTTATACATATTATATTTTTAATTTATACTAAATGCTTACACGATTGAATTAGTATTAGGAATACAATAACATAACAACTCCGGATCAATTCTCAGATCGGATTTTATGCTTGTGAATCGGTTTTTCAAACTTATTATGGTGTCGATGTTGCTAGAAATTTGAGCGCATTAATGTCTCGCATCTTTTCATCTTGCGAATGCCACGTGGCTCCTTGCAAGTTGATGCAATATATAGGTGATGATAAAAACTTTGTTTCATTTATTAGGTTTTGATTACCTACTATAACATATTTTTTCATCCGTAAAAATATATTCATCGCGAAGAAGATGCAGATATACAGTAGAGTAAAGTATGTTAACTGGGGATAAAATGTTTGAGAGAGTCCCTGACTCTATAGTCTGAAGTCTAAAAAAATACTGCCTCCTTATTAAATTAGAACCGAATTTAAGCATCGGACAAAAATGAAGAATGTTTAAATATATTATAAAAAGTTTTCTAAGCTATAGATCCTTATCATGAAAAGCATGGAAAATGGTTTTGGTTTAGTAGTACATTTTCTAAGTGTCCATAACGTGTTGAATTATAAAGGAATTGTCGAAAAGGTATTGGAAAGCTTCGGGATTTTGGGAATGAATATGAGCATAAAAAGTTGTACTTTCTTCATAGTAACCTGCATGGGTTTCCTGATAACCTGGGAATTTACAATGAGGAACAGTGAGAACACTTCCATGAGGATCTAAAAGTGATAGAGATAGTAGATAGAACCATAATAACAATATGATGAAAGATTGCGATTGGGCTTTAGGTAGGTACTAAGAGATTGTTCACATAAGAATAAAATTACTAGAGATGTTTCTCTAAAGACAAAAAAGTTTTGTACTTTTATGCAAATTATTTATACACGAAAATAAAAAGCATAATGATATTTTTGAATAAGAATTTTACAAATCATATTTACTGGTTTTTATAAAGCAATACAAAAAAATCGGTTAATTAAAAAACTAGAGCCAATATACCAAATGATTCACAGTTCCATAGATTGGAGGCGTAAAACTATCCGAAACCATTATCAATATCGAATATAAATCCTTAGGTAGTCAGTAGCAAAAATTACATGTAGGTATAATTCCTCGCTAAAACAAAACATTAGTGCAAGGGTATTTGACAATTTTTGAAAATTGATGGACATCGATAGAGGACTCTTCACTTATACCCCCCGTAATATTTTTATTATTGAAATATACTCAATTTATATAAAATCCGTGATTTTATTTTTTCATATATAATTTCGCGCTACAACGCGTTATCACGTGACATTATCTCTATGTGACGTCATCGCACATATACAAACATTCGTGACACCTAACAACATAACAAATTATTTGCATTTATCTGTTAGTTTTTCCGCAAAAATGAATGAGCCAGCATATAAATATTGTTCAATGCCTTTGTGTAAAAACTCGGCACTAAATCCCGATCCCGTTCATCCATGTGCCAAACTCAAAAGTTTTAAGAAAGAAGTGGCAGATTTCGGCTATCAGCCCTTGTAATGCCTTCTTCCATTCTTATAGAAGACTTGAAGACGAAATTAACACGTTTCCACGCGTTTACACATCGAAAAATATGTTCTTCCTTACAATTTAATTTGTCGTAGGATGCAATGTTTATGTGCGATGTCGTTACGAGTAATGGCGGCCGGTATTGCTAGGTTTTTAGCACCGAGTGATACAGATTAAAAATTCTAAATTTTAATGACGAAAATAAAATGTTTATAATACATTTAAAATAAAAAAATGTATTTAATAAATATGTTTGCCCACTATCCTTTCTCCTAGTGCAGTTTTATATTTTTTGGTTACACCAGTCAAACACCCTATTTTATTATCATTCCTCAACGGCGAAGAAAATTATAGTCAGAAAAATCACATAGAGTAAGAGAGAGAACTAGTAGTTAAGTTACTCTTAGTTACCTAAGAGGTCTCAAGAAGTCATTTAAAAGGTATAGGTATTCAAATCCGCATTATGCCAGCTAGGACTAATTAATGCCTAACCCTTCTGATTAGTAGAACATTTGCTAAAAACTATTGCCCAATGGGTCTAGGACAGAGGCAAGCAGGTACCAGCTACCATACAAATATTGTTATCAACTCCTCAAGTACTTTAGTTTGTGTCCGCTAGCTCCTCTTAACCCTTCCGATCACCTATAGAATAAGAAAGTATATTTATTGGATACTATTATGTTGTCTCAGGCAGCGGTCAGTATATACCTCGACCTGACACCAAACAATGCTTCCTGCGTAGCCTAGCACAATTGAAAAACCTTCGAATCCTTGCATTGGAATATGCGTACATTGCAGATGGTTCTGGTAGTGTTCTTATCTCATTGTTGCCCGTTTTGAAAAGGCCGCATTTTCGGTTACAGGTAACAATTTTTCATCTATTATATTATCAATAATTATAATTATAGTTAAAAGTAAAACATGATAAGAATTAACGCAAAAATTTTAAGGAAGTTATAGAATCATACAATTTATTGAAACTGAAGCAATCGATAAATTTTGCATAATACATATATGTTATGATTTATTACACTGCCTCGGTGGCGCAGTTGTAATTGCGCGTCCGTTACGACTGCTGTGCTGAGGTCTCGGTTTCGATCCCCGGGTCGGGTAAAGTGATATTGGGTTTTTCTATCTAGAAATTCCTCAGTATTAGCGCGGAGTCTGCCCGTTATGGCAATAGGCTCGCCCCCTATCACAATGTGGGACCGAAATTCGGCGAAAAGTGGGTGTACTAGTTACACCTCTGCCTACCCCTTCGGGGATTGCAGGCGTGAGTGTATGTGTGTGTTATGATTTATAGGGTCATTCAAGCTTATGATTTTGTTTAGGGTATTTTGGAAATGTGTTTTATTATTCATTAAAAAATAAATAAAAATAACTATCTATAGGTGTGGCTCGGCAAAGTAACTACATTTTTTCTCTCACCGGGCACTGACCACCGAAGGTGTCGTAATTAATCTTTACAGTTGATTTGTCGTGAAGAACAAACACCAGGTCGCAATGATGCAGCATTGGGTGTCGGTGGTCATGACATACCGGATACTGCATGGAGAAGAGTTTCAGTGGCTTGTCCGGATCTCTATCTGTTTATTGCATTCTGTGAGTTATCCTACATTAATTTTGAGGGTACCCCTCCCATTTGTTGAAGTAGCCCGTGCCCAGTAGTTGCGCTTTGCGAAGGTAATTAAATATATATTGATGTGGGCGGATGGCCCCCCGAATAACATTGTATTTTTTTTGAAAATACAAAGAATATTGCTATACTTGATGTTTAAATTAGAAGATACCTAATACCTACTACTTAATTTGAAATAATGTATACATTATAGATATTTTATTTAGATCAAATTCGCGAGTACGACAACATGCGAAGATTTTTATCACCGAGCATTCCGCTTAGAGAAATTCACCTAGAATACGGTATAGATCTTTTGAAGCAACAAAGGCAAGACTCGGATATAAGCTGTTTTTTTCGCCACATAGGATATTACTTTGCCAACAGCTTGGGTAAATATTTTCCTTTTGAACATTGTGATCTGACAGGTCTGGTAGGTCAGACAACGTGAAATTTTTGCGAAATGTTGGACCAATTAGAGAAAACGATCGGTAGCGTTTTATTTTATTAAACCATTTTAACGACGTGCTTTTTTGCGTTATTTCCATTTCCACACGTTTTGATTATTGGAAGAATCGTGAACCTTGAATGGATGTGAATTGCTGGTGGTAGGATATTCATTCATATCCCGCCATAGTTGCACACGGAAGTGTGTCGCGTTCCGGGGTCAGCCAGTGTACATCCAGTTTTTGTCGGGGGTCTAGAGTTGGGCCGATGTTTGGCCGTGTTGCAGCTTTCAGCAGGCCGGCATGATTGTGTTGAGTAGCGATGACGGATAGATTGTTTCTTGCTACTTGATACTCCAACTAGACGACACTGCGCTTACCATCATGTGCAGTGTGGTCACTTTACCGTGCCAGGATATAATAAAATACTGATAGTCCGATTTATTGAACTAAGTATTCGGAGACTATCTCACCTACACACCCGCCACTGCATCTATTGTAAGCCAGAATCGTCAGAAACCCTACAATTTAAGTCTCTGGGAATTCGAAATTATCTTTATCACGCCACGAATTAACCAAATAAACCTAAAATAGGGAGGAGTTGGAAACATAATATGACGTACACTTTCACAGTGTACTAGTGGTCAAAAGGTAAATATTAGAATATTATAATGTGACAGTGAATAGTCGCAATTCGATGACTCGGACAATAGCAATTCGGAATCCTTGTTGTGCGATGATATGAGCAACAGACTAAAAATCCGACCGGACGGATTAAGTTACGTTCGAAAGGATTTTCTTTAATCAGTTACACCGATACCTATTATCATATTATTTATTGCTGTCACTAATGTTAAATCTTTTACACAACAGTGACCATTAGTATTCACCAATGGAGATTCGCAACATATCCACTTCGGCGAGTGTTTGAGCTCATGCCTCATTTAGTACGGTTTTTCTATATCGGAAGGGTACAAGATGAAGATGATCTCCGTAGCTTGCTTTACGTTATCTCCTGTGGCGTATGCGATAGTTAGTATTTAATAATATACATAAGTAGGTATATATCTAGTAAAAAAAATCTCGGAGTGCACACGCCTGATGTTCTGAACCACTCGCTGTCATATGTCTCGTGGCTAAGTAATTTATTAATACCTAATAGAAAACACCGTTATGTGAGCTACCTCCATTACTAAACACAGCATCAGGCCGACCAGCCACGTGCTACTACGGGTTGGGCCACGACCTATCACAATCGAACAGGATGTGTTGATGTCCCTTGTACAGGCCTGCCATGCGGTCGTTGATCAGGACACCTAGAGTCGGAGATACGAGACAGACCAATGACTCAGTTGTTTAACATCTTGCAACGAGACCTGAGCCGTAACTAGGGGCGTAAAATATAGTTCGATTCTCTCGTATACCTAACCCAAAGTTTTACTCTAATGACGTATACTAACCTAGCCTGCGGGCTAACGTAACGAACTTTTGTCACATGCATGCATGTCGCGTTTAGGATATTGTATTGAATTTAAATAGATATCCGTGTGTAGGTTAGGGCTAATATTATATTTATTTACAAATTAACACTAGGTACTAAATTTATGCCTAATGTAACGAAACACACTTTCGTTATTGTTTCAGAATTAATGGAAATTAAGATACAAATACAGGACGAAGAATCCAAGCGAAATTATTGGAGAAAAGTGATAAAAAAGGCCACTAACGAATTCAAAGACATAATGAACATGTACAATATCAACTTCGGCATCCACATTTATAAAAGTTAAAATACAACGAAGCAATGTAGTTCCAATCTGCAAGACCCTAATATCAGCCTAAAATTAGCTGTGGCATTGTGGTAAATTTATTGTCTGTTGATTATAACTAAATAATATATAACTCAACAAAACTGTTTGTTTCTACTTCTTTTATTCAATAAAGAGATGATTATTATAAGGGGTAGAGGACAAATCTATCCCCCGCTACTCAACACAAGCATGCCGGCCTGCTGTGTAGCTTTTTATAATTTTTTATTCTGGTACGGCAAAGTGACCACACTGCACCTAATGGTAAGCGCAGTGCCTTCCAATTAGAGTATCGAGTAGCAAGAGACAAGTGATTCACCGCTACTCAACACAATCATGACGGCCTTCTTGCTGTATAGCTTTTTATTCTGGTACGGCAAAGTGACCACACTGCACCCAATGGTAAGCGCAGTGCCTTCCAATTAGAGTATCGAGTAGCAAGAGACAAGTGATTCACCGCTACTCAACACAATCATGACGGCCTGCTTGCTGTATAGCTTTTTATTCTGGTACGGCAAAGTGACCACACTGCACCCAATGGTAAGCGCAGTGCCTTCCAATTAGAGTATCGAGTAGCAAGAGACAAGTGATTCACCGCTACTCAACACAATCATGACGGCCTGCTTGCTGTATAGCTTTTTATTCTGGTACGGCAAAGTGACCACACTGCACCCAATGGTAAGCGCAGTGCCTTCCAATTAGAGTATCGAGTAGCAAGAGACAAGTGATTCACCGCTACTCAACACGATCATGCCGGCCTGCTTCTTCGGCAAACATCGTACCTACCCCAACTCAAGACCCTCGACAATAACCGGATGTACACTGGCTGACGCGACACACTTGCGTGTGGCACTATGGCGGGCTTTACACCCTGTGTACGGTGGTCGCTATCCGGGCGCATGAGAATATCCTACCAGCAAACTTCTTTACACTACGCCTAAAAGACCCGGGATCATAGGGCCCGTATAATTGATACGGCTGATAAGGTGCACGGTGGTCCCATTCCACAAAAAATATATACGGGCATAAGGAATTAAACAAAAATTAAGTCTTAACTTTATAAAACTGAATACCTTCCTACGCCATTCGATTCGTATATTAAATAGTAACAAAAATTATCTATTCGCTTTTTAAGATTGTACTTATAGTTTATGAGTAAATCGAACAGAACTGTTTTTCTTGTATGAAAAGCTCTTAATGGAAAAGCTACATGCAAATATGAACAACTCGTCATTTTCGTTCTGAAACTTTTATAGCAGTAACTTGTCATTATTTGCCACATTTTGTTCAAATGTCCAATTTTTTGTGGGATTGGACCACCGGGCGGCAGTACCTACACCCACGGATTTCAGCATGCCTACAAGAATACAATTAGTAAATTGGCGCTAGATGGTATTTACCAAAAAATATTATTTTGTCTATTAATATTAATTTAGGTTGCTATAAATAGTTAAAAAATAAATAAATTCAGTATAAAATATCTTGTGTTTTATAATGAATTCTATATTTGAATCGTAAGAAATCTTGCCTTTTCAAAAAAAAAATGGGGGTTATTGTCACTCGCGTCCGTGGGCTTTACTCTAGTTCCCCTACACGTGTTCCCCTGGGTAGTGCTAAATGAGTGAAACATCTTACTGGTGGTAGGCTTCGGCCGTGGCTAGTGACCACCCACCGGACAAAGCCGTGCCGCCAAACGGCTTGCCGTGTTCCGGCGCGATGTTCGGTGATGCCATTTAGGGAGACGGGTCGGAATAGTTGCTGAATGCAGTTGGGCTAATCTGACGCAAGTTGATAACGCCGCATTGGGAGACTAGTCATGGAGGGTAGCGGTATCCGAGGCACGGTGCACCGCTGGCCGACCGCAGGTAGTTGGGGGCCCAAGTAGTGTGCTAGCCACACACGAAAGGCTGCCCCGCCAACTGACGAAAAATCCCGGGATGCGCCATCGTGCCGGTCGGCGACCGGATGAGAGGGCCCGATGGACATCCCGGGGGGGCTCGGGCGTCCCCGCAGTCTCCAGACTAGTCCCCCTTCTGTGTGGTATTTCATCTTGTGTCTGAAGGTTAACATCATTAAGTCTCGTTCCACTACCGTCTTCCTACCTTCATTCGCTCTTCCAAAAAACATTTATGAAAACTACTAAGAATAAGAGAACGTTTCCACAGCGGCAGCACTCCCTCTCACTAAAAGTGCACCTTACCAACATCCTCAATTTGCACTGGATTGCACTCAAATCTCGTCGCGGTCCATCACCAACTGGAGACTGAAAGACCCGCTCTCTTATTCCTCTCAGAGACGCCGATATATACGGATAAGATGTCCGTCTGGCGTGGCGTACCTTTCTTACCCAGGGTTTACTCTGGAGCACAATTTTAAGACACATGCGGGTGTGTGCTTGTACGCCCGTGATGACATCTGTTGTCGGCGTCTCCGTTATCTTGAAGATGCCAGATTCTCTGTTATTTGGGTACTGGTGGATACAGGAATTGAGAAAATTCTTTATTCCTGTGTATAGGTACCGGTCGCACAGCGGAGATCAGGAGACGACTAGGTTCACAGAATACCTTAGTGAGGCGGCGGATGCGGCACAAAGGCGGTACCCTTGTGCCCAATTAGTACTACCTACTGGGGGACTTTATTGCCCACCACCAAGAGTGGCTTTTCCCATACCAGTGTACCGACCATGCTGGGAGAGAAACGCGGAAGCTAGCGCTGACGCTGAATCTCACTCAGTTGGTCCAGGTGGCAACAAGGGTCCCGGATGTTGACACGCACACAGCCATTTTTTGGACCTTCTATTGACAACTGATCCAGACCGCTACTCAGTGTCGGTTTCATCACCCTTGGGTAGCTCCGACCATTGTCTGGTGAAATCTGTATCTGCCTACTCACCGCCCGATCCCAGCCCTAGAGGCACCCGGCGGGTGTGGCGATACAAGTCAGCAGATTGGGATGAGATGCGAGCTTTCTTTGCATCTTATCCTTGGCGGCCTATTTGCTTCTCTTCTCAAGACCCTTCAGCTTGCGCGGATGCTGTGACGGATGTGCTGCGTCAAGGTATGGAATACTACATTCCATTCTCCGACGTAGCAATGTCAGGCGGAACTCGCCCATGGTTCGGGGCTGAGCTGCGCTGAAGCGCGAAAGCATGCGGCATACCTGGCATGGGTTGATGCTCGAAACCGCAAAGCAAAGGACTTGCGCTTAAAGAAGAGAGCATTTAACAAGGCTGCCAAATCCTGCAAGAAGGCTCTACGGCAAGCTAGATTTGACCACATAAGCCGAATCGGGAAGAAACTAGCTTCATACCCAGCGGGTAGTAAAGCGTTTTGGTCCCTGGCAAAATCAGTTGAATCGAACTTCCGTCGCCCCTCACTTCCTCCACTGCTGAGACCCGACGGGTCTTTGGCTCACTCTGCTGAAGAGAAAGCAAACTTGTTTGCTTCTCTTTTTGCTGAATCTAGATACTGCTGGCGAAGTACCTCCTAGTCTACCAGTTTGCGAGACACATTTGTCAGAAATTCGCATTCGTCAGACTGAGGTAAGAAGAACGCTGCGTAATCTGGACGTGAATAAAGCCAATGGCCCAGATGGGATTCCAGCAATTGTACTGAAAACTTGTGCGCCTGAGCTCTCTCCTATTTTGACTCGCCTGTTTCGTCTCTCTCTGGTCACTGGAAAAGTGCCTAAAGCCTGGAAGCAAGCTAACGTGCAACCCGTGCCCAAAAAAGGTAGTCGTGCTGAGCCTGCCAACTATAGGCCCATCTCGGTTACGTCCATACTTTGCAAAAGTATGGAACGTGTACTGAATGGCAGGCTCATGGCATACCTAGAAGCGAATGACCTCCTAAGTGACCGAAAATACGGATTTCGCCGAAACCGGTCAACTGGAGACCTTCTAGCGTATGCCACTCACACCTGGAGCGAGGCCGTCGAGAAGCATGGGGAAGCGCTTGCCGTTTCACTTGATATCTCGAAGGCCTTCGACAGAGTGTGGCATGATAGCCTCTTAAGCAAGCTTCCATCATATGGCTTGCCCACTGGGTAATATGCTTGGATATCGGACTTCTTGAGGGAACGATTGAGTCGAGTGGTCATTGATGGCTGCTCCTCCGATCTATTGGCTATCAATGCCGGGGTACCTCAGGGGTCCGTTCTTTCTGCGACTCTATTCCTGCTGCACATCAATGATCTGCTTAAGCCCGATACTTTTGGGTACGCTGATGACAGCACAGTGGTAGAAAGTTACATATCTAATGCACGAACCAGTGGAGTGCAAGTACAGGCCCTCAGGGGGGCCTTGGTAGAACGCTTGAACTTGTCCTTAAAGGCAGTCTCCGATTGGGGCGATGCCAACCTGGTCAAGTTTAATGCCACTAAGACCCAAGCTTGTCTATTCTCTGCTAAACGGAGTCCCTTCCAACTGACTCCTACTTTCAGAGATGTGTCCGTACCGATAACTGACCACCTAGAGATTCTTGGCGTAACTTTGTCTCCAACTCTTAGTTTTGGCTCCTAAATCTATACTATTATATAAAGCTGAAGAGTTTGTTTGTTTGTTTGTTTGTTTGTTTATTTGAACGGGCTAATCTCAGGAACTACTGGTTCGAATTGAAAAAATCTTTTAGCGTTGGATAGCCCATTTATCGAGGAGCGCTTTAGGCTATATAACATCACGCTATGTCCAATAGGAGCGGAGCAGCAATGAAAAACGTTGCAAAAACGGGGAAAATTGATTCCTTTTGAGAGCTTCCGTTGCGTACGCTGCGTTAACGGTTAAAGTTACATAACAATCATGTACGACGAAATTGTTCCTCTTATAAAGTTCTAAAAAAAAGTCCGCGATAGCATTTGTCTATCTATTTCGGTTGGCTCACTATAACCTTTTTAATGGTTATCGAATTTGTTCTGAAACAATGCATTATTTGGAAAGGGGTTTTTATAAACATGGTATTAATCCTTATCCAAAAAAATACTTTATTCATCACAAGTATTTAATTTTGAACAAAGTTGCCTTTTACGTCATTTGATTTCAATGAATATCTTAGGAGATATAACAGTTTTAAAATATCTCCGCAGCAAAATTAATATTGTTGTTTGTATGTCTGTTTCTTACCTTTTCATGACTAAACGGGTGAACGAATCCTAATGAAATTCAGTAGAGGGATAGAATATATCCTAAGGAAGGACATAGGGTATCTTTTGTCTCAAAAAATTATCTTGAAAGGGGTGAAATAGAGGTTAAAAGTTTGTATGGGCAATCCGTAATATTTCAACTTAGGGATCTGAAAATTCATATTTAGGCTTTTGGTAAAAAATAAAGAAATACGTGTTTCAACGTTTTTACCAAATCATCCCTTAAAGGGCGAAGTGAGGAGTTAACTTATGAGGTATTCTTTAAATGTAATCTCAAGCTTCAGGCACAACACTTTTTTTTTGTCGCGGGGAAAGCATTTTATTACTGCCGTCCGCTTCGGGGGAAGCGAAATGAGAATAAAACGGTTATGCTGGAATAGCCGGTCTTACGACCCAGCACCCCCTCGCCAGGATGATGGCTATCCGGGCTGCCGCTGGGCCGAGTCCCTACTACTTATGTACACCCAACCGGACACTACCAGATAAAAACCCGCGGTGGCCTTCTTCGACACTTACGTAGTGATCCCGGGGTATTATAAGGAGTGCTAGAAGTTTAAGTTAGGAGTTGTGCCTATCTAGACAGTCACAACACCTGAGATTCAGGACGATCGCTATAGGTGTCTCAGTGCAGAAGACAACTCCTTGCATTGATACTTCTGCTCCCGAAAATAACCTCCACGGGGGCGGAGCCGCGGGCAACAGCTAGTTGAGCATAAAGCTCAATTGTCTGCCAAAAAGCTGGCTATCCTTGCGAAGGTGACACGGTACTTCACGCCGGGACATCTCCTTAATCTGTATCAAGCGCAAGTCCGGTCGTGCATGGAGTACTGCTCTCATCTTTGGGATGGATCAGCCAAGTACCAGCTTGAGGCATTGGAGGCAATCGAGAGACGCGCCAAGAGACTCATAGGCAACGATTCCATAGTCGAGGCAAGGCTACAAAGCCTTGAACACAGACGTAAAGTTGCTAGTTTATCGGTATTTTACCGGATACATTTCGGCGAGTGTGCCTTGGAATTACATAATTTAATTCCCCCAACCCCTTTCCATCATCGGACGACAAGAGACTCGGCAAAGCTTCATCGATACATGGTTGATATTCCACCAGTGCGCACGAAGCGTTTTGCTAGTACATTTATCATGCGCACCTCTATAGAGTGGAACTCTTTGCCGGAGTCTATATTTCCCGAAAATTATAACCTGGGTATCTTCAAGCCAAGATTGAATAGGTATCTTCTAGGCAAGCGTGCTCCACCGTAGACCACATCATCACTTTCCATCAGGCGAGATAGTGGTCAAACGCAAACCTATTTCGCTTAAAAAAAAAACATAAGGACTGAGTGAGCACAAAGAATTATTTGTAAATTTTTAAGTAAGGCACTAGGTGATCTGAAATTAAGCACCATGACTACAGAGGTTTTAATAAATACTAGAACCGAAATTTTATATGTAAACTTGATACATTTGTAGATCTGGGTTGCCCCTTCTCAGGACCGAGTGAGCAGACATTAGGGGGTATATGCTAAATAACTAATATTTTAAAAACGTTTTTAAGGTGCTCACTCAATCCACATGGAAGCTTCTCACATGAGGTATCATCTTCATATTTTGCACATATGTATGTGTCTGGCAGAAAACTGAAATATACTGCTGTATATTCGTACGGTGAGAGTATTCTAGCGCGGTGCATGCCTAGTGCCCATCTGTCTCTACTCCCATCTTATTTCTATGAACAGGAAAGCGCCTATGAATCTTCAGGATAATAATAAGGAGTTCTGCTCAGGGCGGTGAAGATCACCTAACATCAGGCCTCTGCTTTAAAAAATAAACGTAATGATATCAATATCAAATTAAAACAACAATTATGTACATAATCTCGTACAGAGATTTATTTTTATATAAAATCTAATAATAAATATCTTTGTAACCAAATTCCTTTTTGAATACATAGGTTTCTAATGGAATATAAAAGTTCCAATTCAATATTATTGTTGAATATAGTCACAATACAACATTATGCTGCTTACAACAATACCATGGTTGCTCTAATAGGAATATTCAGTAAAGATTAGCGAGTTTTTTGTTTCAAAATTTTATTTACATAACATACACAGTAACTGACAAGAGTAGCTATAATAAAATAAACTCAGCAGCGAAGAGTGCAAGTGGACGCGAGGCGAGGACGCATCGCAGAAGGCACGCAACTGCCTGTGTATGCTCAATGGAGCAGAATGGCGCGTTGAGCCGCCAATCATGCCGCGGCAGCGCTGCGCTGTGCTGTGTTGACAACCATTCGAGGGTCCGTATGTAAATAATACCGCACGGCGCCAGTTTGCTCCTGCGCACTTCATTCACAGAAGATTTAGACGATCGTTACTACTGAGATGCTATAACTAATAACTAAACAATAAAATGTCTAATAAAGGAAAATAAACCTTTTCAATAATTGTATTTTTAAAATGACAGAAAAAAGCAAGACAGAACAAGTCAACCCAATGAAATTTTCACATCTCAAGTCAATTAAGGTTTTTCACAAATATTAATTACTTACTGGTTTAAAAAGTAGCTGTCTACGCCTACATACCAAAGAAAACAAAGTGATAAATGTATATATTATAATAAATCTTGTAACATCAAATTCAAAATCAATTGTTAATTTTATAGCATGTATATTATAAACGGCAATTCACGTCTATAAAGCAGTTATATTATTGCTAAACGAAACACGTTCCATACTCTGACATCGTTAGTACATAGACATCAGATTAAACGCGAATTATAATTTCATTACCCTTATTACATTCTCCCATAATAATACATAACATCTTTTTATATGTAGTTCCATATTAACTATCAATTATTACTAGGCAGGTATATTAGGTATTGTTTATTGCTATGAAAAATATTTCAGATGGTGTTAAAGGTCACACTTAGCATAATATATATGTATATTATTTTCGCACGTTATATGTTCACCAGATTGTTAGATACTGAAATAAATGCTCCACACATGTAGACAGCGATCATATATTAATTATTTTTCATTAATTATTACATGTAATCGAATTATCGAGTTAAATCTAATGGGCATGTTAATAAAATATTTTTATAATATAATGAATGAACATAATGAGTACAACAACACGGAACTAGTATTGCTCATTTTGAATATTATTCTATACATATAAGCATTTAAAATATCGTTTACAAAAATAGATGAGACAAAAGATATTCACAACACGTAAAACAATATCTTAAAATATTTCAACACATAATTTATTCATATATTCTACGATTCTCAATTCATTAATAATAGGCAATAGATACACCTAATACAATAAAAGTATTAGGATGTCATTGGAAATCATTTGCATTATCATTAAAAATTCAATAACAAAAACAATAATGTAGCTTTATAATAAGAATAATGTCTAGGAAATAAAGATTTATGTTCCAAAGTCCCACAACATCATATGAATGCATAAGATTAAAATTTAAACAAACTACTCTTAATTGTTTGACACTATTAATTTAGTCACAGTAAATAAAATAGTGCACATAAAATGCAAATCAAAGAAATGTCTCCCTGAAGATACTAATCGCTTAAGATATTGTTTCAAATTGCGCATTAAATTGAAGCAAAAATTTAGAACCTTGATAAATAAACTATCGACTTTAAAAATATTATACAACTTCTTGTCTAGCATCTGTTAGATTAAGCACTACCATTGTAATAATAATATATCTATGATTTCCGTGTAGGATGAATCTAATATATAAAAATATAGAAGACGTTTGGGGGTGCTTCTGCCGCGAGCAACGGTGCGAGGGCAAGGGCAGGGGCGGGGGCGGGAGCGGGGGATGGGGATGGAGCGGGTGTGGTGTTGGTGGTGGGAGAGAGCGCGGTCGCGTGCGGCGGCGGCAGCGGTGGTGCGACCGCAGCGCAGCGCCCGCGTCAGTCCTCGCTTGAATCCTCATTGTCGGCTTCTTTGATGTTTGTGAAAAACGACGTAAGCGTCTTCAGCAACACGGCTACAATAACACAACCAATAAATGCCTCAATATTCACATACATTTCATATACTATGTAGTATTACTAATATTATTTTAATGACCAAAACCACTGAAAAGGACAACATAGTTCACGGTCAGAATTAAATCTTATCAGAAGCCGTGTTGGGCATTTTCGATGAACTAAATTTTTATACTATGTATTTTGGTGAACTATCTTTTACTGTACTTTATTTTGTGTAGTATAAAAAATATAGCACAAAACAATATAGAACTAATCAAGTTAAAAAAAAAATGATTATAATAATAATACTCAGAAGGAATTAAATAAGTAATGTATAAAATACTTTCTATTAAATAGGACCGAAAATGACCTATACATTTAGTTGTAATTACCATAGTAACCAGTCAGTTTCAATCATTTTATATCACTTAGACACCACTAACCTTTGCCTTCTGGCTCTTTGTCTGTCTCTTCCCATGCAATAAATCCATCTAATGAAATTATATATTGCTCATGTAGGTATTGGAATATTTCCACTGTTATTCCTGTAATAGGATTATATTTTTTAATAATGCAATTTCAGAAATGGGTTGTAAATAACTAAGTAAATAATTGTCTGTATGCGTCTCCTACCTTGTGGGTGTTCTAGCCTATGTATCAACTGCTGAATGCCAAATAGGCAGCTGGCTTCTCTCGATTGTTTAGTCTCACCAAAGTCTTGAATGAGACTAGCATACTTATTCATTCGATCTTGATTAAAATGTGGCACGTCGCGCCCTTCTGAGCCAAACAATGCATGTTCGCATATCGCTCGAATTAATGATCGCATAAACCAATCTTCGTTTGAGCCTTTGCCGATTTTGTCCTAAAAAAAACAAAATAGCAATTAAACTCTGTTTGCAAAAACACGTATTGACTGAATAATAAGTGTAGAATTCTTCTTCACAAACCATATCAAAATCGGTCTCCTTCAGCATGAATTTTAAAATGCTGTTTCAGATAAAAATAGAAGTACACAGTAGAATCTACACATTCTACACCAAATACAACTATAACATATCCCCCACCGTCGTCGTCCAAAACATGTTTTAGGAGATCTCGATGATCCCACCGTGGTCGCTATCGAGTCAGCACTATACCTGACCAACCGCAATAACAATTCTACTGAACACACGTCTTCGACGTAGAACTCGCCGGCGAGTCCAAAGAACTCAGTCGAAGTTCAGATTCTCGATACAGTAATATATCGAGATGGCCCCTGTTACTATCCCAAGCAACCAGAGGGTTCAAATAAAGGTCTTCTTCGTTGTTTTCTGCACAATATTTTAAGGATACAGGACATTTATCCTATGACTATGTTGACGTAGTATTATAATATTAAATAGTAATAATTTTAATTAATTAATAATTTTAATTTTTACTAACCTGTACCCATCCCTTTATACAATCACTTGTCTCATCTGCATTCATGAGTTGAAGTAATTTAGCTTGAGTTTCGGCAGGCATCAATATATTTTTCGTATCTTCAGAGGACTTTGCACCTCCTTCGAGAAATTCGAACTTGTTATCTTCTATCCATTTCGCAATCTATAACACCGAGAATATTGTGAAATTTCCAAAACTGATGAATGAATTTTTATTTTTTTGAAGCATGACAAATATTCATAATATTCAAATATATTTGGTTACGGAGTTGAACTCACTGTGCAAGGTGCAGTATCTTACCCATGAATAAAATTTAGCAATAACATAGTAAAGGGGCTGTGTTGTTGAACAAAAATTTAAAGAAATAAATAAATAACACCCAAAAGTAACACATACAGCCCTGACCCCACACTAAGATACGAGTCTTGTGTTGTGGGTATCAGGTACTACGAGTGACTTTCGGTCTGACAACACCCAGACCCCAGACACAAATATCTGTATGTCACACAAACAATTTCTCCCGGTGTGGGAATCAAACCCACGACCTCTCGTTTCACAGCCGGCTACTCGCCAACTGCACCACAGAGGCTGTCAAAGAATGTAGACACTTAACAACGGTGTTATTAATAAACAGTTTTTGAACTAAGAACTATAGCGGTTCATATCGGAGATATGACATATATCGACAAATCACACATAGGAAATGTGGGAGCCGGCTACTCCCCTGCTGTGCCACGGAGGCTGTCAAAATATATAATATATACGTCCATTCTTCGTTGGAGATCCTTAATAAACAACCACCATGATCGGGTCTTGTGTATTACTTACCTTCTAACCAGATGGTACAATGGAGACGGAGCAATCAAATTTGGAGTTAATATGATAACCTTCATTTAAATGAATAATCTTTGCTATTTACTGTAAAATAGCTTGCACAAACCAATTAAATAAAATTACTAATGTATAAAATGATTACCTGATCTTCCTCCATCCACTGCTTCAGTTGCAACCCAGATTCTTGCCACTTGCTCTTTACAAATGTAGGTCCCATGCTATCTTTCAAATCTTTAACTAAGGCTCTTAGGAATAAATTACCTTGATTTGATAAAATTACATTTTCACAAAGGCCAAATGCTTCTACAAATGTAATATGCTGTGAAAATTAATTCAGATTAACAGTTAATTTGTTCATAATTAGTAAAAATCTTAAACTATATGGATATTTCATTAAAATAAAAGCCAGTGTAACTGTTTTTGGAAGAAATAAGCCAGCAAAGAATATTTATAAGGATTACCTTCTTTTCAATATGTGGTGAAATAAATTTGCCCAAATAATCATATAACATAGGTATATCAATGTACAGGTCTGGTGCAAATTCAAACGTTTCCTTCATTCCCGCAAGGAAGTTATCTTTAGAAATAGTATTTGTGGATACTAAATAGAGTAAAGATTTTGCTACACTCGCAATCTCCTTGGCAGACCTGAAAGTGTATGAAATTGTAGTCTTGACTGAATCACCCAAAACAAATAAATATGTACATATTCTAATAAGAATATTTAGACAAATACTTACTTTTCTAGAACTACATTGAGTATTTCGCTAACTACACCAGCATGGTACTGCGGCTGGAAAAGTTGTTTCACCTCTGCCACCATTTCATCATCATCAGGGTTAATGAGGCAAAGTTCAATCATTGATTTGACAGATTTTTTCATGGTATCGGAAACAGGCTCTTGCGGCATTACAGCCGGCTGAGAAGCCTGTGCATCGGCCGAAGGCGCCGGTGTCGGCAGCGCGGCACTCGTGCTACGAGTACCGGAGTTAGACCGAGCCACGCCCACTGATCCTGATCGACTTCCACCACCACTCACTGTAAATATAACAGGAAAACAATGCATTTCTATTTGTATACATGTAGAGATATGATATGTATGATGATGTTCCTCTAGCGAAGGTGAAGACTGCAGTCAGGCGAGTTATATGCCTGACCGACCGCGGCCCTTCCCACCGTACATATTCGGAGCTCCCATACATATGAAGCGTCGCGCAAACACTTCTACCGCGATTCACGATTGCTTGACGTTACGTTCGACAAACGTGCTGAACGCGTTGTGTGCCGGCACATCCATATTTACTTAATATTTTGCAACCTTCTTTATTGCTTATATATCTTAATTATTAATTATTCTTTATATATCTTAAAGATTATTATCTTTAAGAAGCTACTTTACAAAAGAAAACAACTCCAATATTTTATTTATTTTTCTGATTAGTCATTTAATATTGAGAGTAAATATTTGGTGACTAAGTAGGAAATATATTTGTTATTATTTCTATAAAGCACTAATTATATAGTGGTTTACTGGTAATAGGTTTTATCTTACATATTCTTACACACAAATACACATTGATATGTTACTGCCAGAAAGAAGTCATTAAACAAAGTACGATTTTTTGACACATATAACAGTTTTGGGATATGTAATAGATTATTTTACAACCTTGATTTTTTAATTTTACTTTTTTAGATTAGATTAATAAATATGGTATGTCATTATTTTAATTTTTACTTTTTAATTAAAATCATCACTTACTAATGTCACCTCTTGAATTAAATGTTGATCTTTCAATGGATGCTCCCTTTGAATGATAGGTTGGTGTCACGTCACGAGTACCTATAATATTTAACAGCATAATTTAACACTGAAACTCACAGCAATCAATCTTTTTTTTCATGAAAGAAACATTTAGTATGTTTCAGATTTTTTTACGTCAATGTCTAATTCTGTATAGTTTGACCTATAATAATTGACCTTTGATAATTGAATATTAAATAGTGTTTTTGGCAAAGACATCCCTTGCAGAACTACTAGGATTTTTTAATATTTGGAATACTTTAAATAGATTTGAAATTCAGAAGAACTGAATGAATTACGATAATTAGCAGATTACTAAAACGCCAATCAAAAAATATGTTAAAAAAATCATAGCAAAATACCAAGAACATTTCTAATTAATTATTTTTAACTAAAGCCTCATTGGTCCCAAGGTCAGCACAGTAAATATATAAAAAATATATTGCAATTTATATAATAGTTAATTGCCATTAAATTACACAGTTTTATAACAAACAGTTACACTATGTTTCATCCAACATTCACTGCCCTACAATGGCACTTGGCGACAAGAAAACAAAGTATAACTATAGAGTTTTATACAGCATTTATTATAGATAAAAAAATCATATATTACCTCTGAGTGAAGTTGGGTCTGTCTGTGTATTCTCCAACATACTATACATATTTTTACTGAGACTTATCATCGAGTTGCTGCTTCCAGCTGTTTGAGCGGTATTCTTCGTACCTGAGCCATGATTCCATCCAGAGTTATATGGAGCCAACTTAATATTGCTCAAACTCTGTAAAAAAAACAAACACCCATAACAAAATAGACATGAGTACTTTATGATTTATTATATATTTGAATCATATTAGGCATAAATATGTTTTTGACTCTGAGATAGAACATTGGTTACTTTATAATCCCCATGGAACAATACTTAATTTTCCTTGAGATAAAGCTTCACTCAACTATCATATACCATCAAATACACATTCAAAATAAGGGTCAAGACAATTTTCCAATAACTATGCGCTGTGCAGAGCAACAGAAGAGGATATATCATCGGATTTAAAAGGTTTCTAAGTTGCTTCTTTTTTTAATAGAATAATTTATTTCAATTTTGTAGTTATCATTACAGAATAAGTATTGATAGCTTAAGACTTGAACTTCATGGAGTATCAGGCTTCTATTTTTTTTAACTCAGATGTTTTGTTCATTTCGCTTCCATAGTAATGTTTTAATTTCTCTTTGAAATAAATATTAATATTATTGTCAATTAAGATAAAGCGATTGGTTTCGGATGGGTGCAGGTACAGCTACCGGCATGTGGGTAACCAGTATAAAAACAGGAATTATACACAGTCAGGTCATAAGTATTGTCACACAGTAAAAACTTTTATTTTAGAGTGCTGGCCACAAAAAAGTTTATTGAATTCGAATTTCAAATTGTTCATGAAAATAAAAATGTATACTTTTTAGAATTTTACTCATTTTTAAATATGGAGTGGACGCTTAAAGAAGACCGTGTTGCAGTAATTGCGTTGCATCGTTGCGGTTACGCGCCAATTCAAATTTTTGACATACTGAAAAATTTGAATATAACCAAAAGATTCGTTTATCGTACCATCAAACGATACAATGAAGACTCTAGTGTAGATGACAGGTCAAGAAGTGGTCGCCCTCGGTCTGTTAGGACTCCAGCAGTGATAAAAGCTGTGAAGGAGCGAATTCAAAGAAATCCCAAACGTAAGCAGAAACTGTTGGCCCTTCAGATGGGGTTAAGCAGAACCACGGTGAAAAGGGTGTTAAATGAAGACTTAGGGCTTCGGGCATATCGAAGAAAAACAGGACATCGTTTGAATGCTCGTCTAATGGACCTGAGAATGAAGAGATGCCGCGCTTTGTTGAAGCGGTACGCGGGAAAAAAATATCGGGAAATTCATTTTTCAGATGAAATTTTTTTTACCGTAGACGAGAGCTACAACAAACAAAATGATAAGGTGTACGCACACAGTAGTGAAGAAGCGAGCAACCGTATTCCGCGTGTCCAACGAGGTCATTTTCCATCCTCGCTCATGGTATGGTTGGGAGTTTCTTATTGGGGCTTAACAGAGGTACATTTTTGTGAGAAAGGTGTAAAAACGAATGCAGTTGTGTATCAAAATACAGTCCTGACGAACCTTGTGGAACCTGTTTCTCATACCATGTTCAATAACAGGCACTGGGTATTCCATCAAGATTCGGCGCCAGCTCATAGAGCGAAGAGCACACAAGACTGGCTGGCGGCGCGTGAAATCGACTTCATCCGGCACGAAGACTGGCCCTCCTCCAGTCCAGATTTGAATCCGTTAGATTACAAGATATGGCAACACTTGGAGGAAAAGGCGTGCTCAAAGCCTCATCCCAATTTGGAGTCACTCAAGACATCCTTGATCAAGGCAGCCGCCGATATTGACATGGACCTCGTTCGTGCTGCGATAGACAACTGGCCGCGCAGATTGAATGCCTGTATTCAAAATCACGGAGGTCATTTTGAATAAACTTTAGTGTCATAAGAATCTATGTTTTGTTAAGTTCATTTTGGTATATAAATGGTTACATAATGAATAAACTTGTTTCAATTATTTTATATTAAACATGTGACAGAATTTATGACCTGACTAGGTACAATAATTTAATTACAATACGTATCTGTTACGGTTTTTATGCAGTTATCATATATTATTGAGTATCTAATATGTAAATCAATACACGCTTCGCAGCTCATGTCAGTAAATGCCGGAGTACCACAAGGTTCTGTGATTTCGCCCACCTTGTTTCTTCTGCATATTATTGATATGTTGTCGATTGGCAACATTCATTGCTATGCAGACGACAGCACGGTTCATGGGCGTTATTGCAGCAAGCCTGCTGGTTGCCGGGCGGATACTGAGAGGAGACGTGAGGATCTTGTCATGGAGCTCAACCAGGCCTTGGATCTCATATCATCATGGGGTACCAGGAATCGGGTTGAGTTAATGCCAAGAAAACCCAGGTGTGCGCGTTTTCGTGCAAGAAATCCCTGTTTTCTCCCATCCCTGTTCTTCAGGGTGTTCCACTCGCAATGCGGAATGACCTTAGTGTCCTAGGTATGGATATCCGCTGCGATCTTAACCCAAGGAGTCACATCGAGGGCGTAATATCCGCCACTTCCCACAGGGTCGGAATCCTGAACAGGGTGCGGCGGTTTTTCACGCCCGGTCAGCTCTACCGCTTATATAAAGCGGTGCGGCCGGGAATGGAATACTGCTCGCACCTCTGGGACGGTTCCGCAAAATACCTCCTCGATGCCTTGGATGGGTTGCAGCGGCGGGCTATCCGCATTGTGAATGATGCAGACGTGAGTAACAGCCTGGAGCCGCTACAGCTGCGTAGGGATATTTCCTCGCTTAGCGTGTTCTACCGTCTGTATCATGGCAAATGCTCTGAAGTATTGTTTGATCTTATCCCGTCCTCTCCATTCCACACCAGAACCACGTGGTGTCTTACTACCTCGGCCCGAACCAAGAGGTTAACAAATTCGTATTTTTGCCGCACCATTAAGCTGTGGAACAGTTTGCCAGCTACCGTGTTCTCTACTTCCTATGCTCCTGGATCCTTGCTTCAAGTCTTGCTTATTTAAACACTAATGTTATTCGCGGGGAGGTGCTATGACACGCACGGACATGTTTGATAGTAGAAATAGAACAGAACAAACAGTTGGCCGCACAGGCGATTAGGCTGAATAAGGTAGTTCTTTTTATTCTGGCACGGCAAAGTGCCCACACTGTACCTGATGGTAAGCGCAGTGCCGTCCAGATAGAGTATCAAGTAGCGAGAGACAGTTTATCCCCCGCTACTTAACACATTCATGCCGGCCTGCTGTTTAGCGTCTTCACACTACGCCTAAAGGATCCAGGAGCATAGGAAGTAGAGAACACGGTAGCTGGCAAACTGTTCCACAGCTTAATGGTGCGGCAAAAATACGAATTTGTTAACCTCTTGGTTCGGGCCGAGGTAGTAAGACACCACGTGGTTCTGGTGTGGAATGGAGAGGACGGGATAAGATCAAACAATTCTTCAGAGCATTCGCCATGATACAGACGGTAGAATTCGCTAAGCACGGAAATATCCCTTCGCAGCTGTAGCGGCTCCAGGCCACGGTCACGTCTGCATCATTCACAATGCGGATTTCCCGCCGCTGCAACCTACCCAAGTAGGTACTTAGCGGAACCGTCCCAGAGGTGCGAGCAGTATCCCATTCCCGGCCGCACCGGTGCTTTATATAAGCGGTAGAGCTGACCGGGCGTGAAAAACCGCCGCACCCTGTTCAGGATTCCGACCCTGCGTAAAGTGGCGGATATTAGGCCCTCGATGTGAGTCCTTGGATTAAGATCACAGCGGATATCCATACCTAGGATGCTAAGGTCATTCTGCATTGTGAGTGGAACACCTTGAAGAACAGGGATGGGAGAAAAAATGGGTTTTAATAAGTAAGGTTAAGGTTTAAGTAAATTATTAAGGACCGTCACGAATGTATTCTTCATCTAGAGCAGGGCTTCCCAAATGGGCGTCGTGTGGCGATGCGGCCGAATCGAGTGGGCGCCGAGCGTATGCCGAATTCTGACACATATCGTCGTTAACAAATGTGAAATTCTCAAGGGCGTCGCAGTACAAATAAGTTTGGGAAGCCCTGATCTTGAGAAATTCATTAAACATCTAACCAACCGATGTCTGAAACGATGGTGTAATTTGGTTTAAAATATACTAATATTATGCATTGAAATGCGATACAAACCTTTTGTGTTGCAGCTTTAAGTTTCGATGTGTCCACAGGGAAATTGGCCCTTGACGATTTCCAAGTGTTATCCATGTATGTATTATTAGAATTTTGTCTACGACCTTCACCTCGTTTCCCACGGCCTCCTTCATCTCGTCGGAATCCACCACCCATGGGACTGGCATTAATAAGCTAAAAAACAGATTTATTCAATATCTTTACATTACTATTATGTTACTAGTTTTTCCTGGGCTGTAGAACATTGAAATTACATAGACAAAAGTACTGCCGCTTTTCCGAATTGTTTAATTTTTAGGGCAATTCTTTCAATACTATTTCGTTATAAACTTTATTCGACTATTACAAAAATAGCTTATCAGTCTAGGCATTTTAAGGTTATGGCACTTACTAACAACTAACTCAGGATTCAATTTTTGTTTTTATAAATAATATAACGAAAAATTTGTTTAATATGTACATACTTCTATTTGGCGTTGCTGCTGTTCTGCCTCCTTTTGTATTTGATCCATCATTTTAGGTTGTGAATCAACAACACTTTTGGCAACCCATTTTCTTCTTCTCAACAGAATAACATCTTGAATCATGAACCTTTTTAAATAAAACGATTGTATTAAATACATAACACACACAATAACAAACAATTTTTTGCAATATTCAATTAAATATTTACTTTACACGGCTGCTTATCTTATTTGATTTTCGGTCAACAATATCTTGCATTTTCTTGAATATAATATCAAGTTGGCCATGAACTTCATTTTCAATCTGTTCACCAATAGTAGTAAGTAATTTGCAAAGACACTCGAGTTTTTCTTCATCTAATTTTTCTATTAAATATTTCATGCAATAGTCCATAATTTTTGATGTCAGCATTTTTAATTTGTATAGTTCACCTACAAAGAAAGACGTTATTGTTAATTTTTATGCTATTATTAATTTTCAGTTTAATCATTCGTCAGACAATAAAATCGCATAACAGCCCATACACGCTAAACTCAATTTCGCTTTATGCATAATAATGAAATAAATACAAAGTAGAGTTCTTAAAAAAATATTCAATCATATTTCGCTGATGTCATTTTGCTTTGAATTGACATTAATTGTTACATACCTACGATTTTTACTGAATTTGGTTGTAATAAAATACAGTACATAATGAACTGTATTACAGATTTGTAACACTATAAGTTATCGCAAATTGTATTGTATTATTGTATTGTGTACCATTAAAAATATATTACAAAATGATGTGTCACAGTCGCCATAGCTATTGGAGCCATATAAATATGCTAATTATGTTACAATAGTCAAATCATGCACACAGACACAGCACTGACAACAGCAACATTTCACAGAAATATTTCGATAATAGCACAGTGGTATTAAATTAACGTATAAAAATCTTTAATAATAATATTGATTGCATGCTACAGAATTATTCAAAGTATTAAGAAGTGCATTTACTAAAAAATGTACCACAAACTATCACAATGCAATGGATAAATATAATTAATGTTCATTAGGATATATATTAACTATTATAAAGGATTTTTAATCAGTTAACTATTTAAGTACTTACCTATAAACCTGACATTTCCAACAGACCTCCTCCTGATCCTTCTATGTTCATCTTCCAGCATAAGTTGTATTTCTTTCTTCTTTGCCTAAAATATAAAAAGTAAACATTTACTAAACAGTATTAATTATTCAATTGCAGGCTGATAGTCTAATATATCAATTTGAAGAACTTACAGGATCTTTGCATTCAGCAATTTCCTTTTCCAATTTCAACACTTGTTCATCAACTTTATCAGTCACAAATTGGTTTTGACATTTGTTAATTATAAGAGCTCTGAAATTGACACATTGATCTGGTGTTGAAGGGTTATCAGCTGGCACCTGAAAAATTTACTGGTTTATATTAATGCAACTTATGGTAAATACAATTTTTTAAATAAATATCTTACATACCTTGAGCATTGATAACTTATTGCACATAGCAGCATATGCTTCTGAAAAGTTTGGCTCATCAATAGCTTTCTCAAATACCAAATCAATAACACCTTCTAAGCGCTTTTGATTATTAATCTCAAGTGTCTTGATTTTGTCAAGCAAAGTGTCGAATTTTTGAGGTGTCAACTTGTTTAGAATGCCTCTGAACTTTTTGTAGAGTTCCTACGGAAAAAAAAGTTATAATTTACTGTGTTAGAGATACTTATAGTAATATATTTTAATATCCTCTTATTAACCTGTGTCTTCTGCTCTTCTTCAGTAACAGTTTCTTGACGGAATCTATTTGGCTTCCAAGCAGAGTCAACCTCATTTAGTTTAACCTCCTCACGTAATATTATCGAGATAAAAGGTTTATGAGGACTGCTACCGCTAGGAGTGGATGCCAGTTTCATGCTGCCGCCCCTGCCTGATAATATGGTTTATTTTATACTTATGAATAAAACTAGCAATAATATTGAACATAATTGTAAGCTTACCACTTGAACTCATATTTCTGCCATCTTTTTTCAGATCACGTGTGGTGTTATTTCGAGACCCCATGCCAGAGCTCTTCAAAAACGTTGGGAACAAGGAATCATTCATTGGCCTTGAAATATTTGTAAAGGGAAGAGGTTCCTGCATTGGTGCAGTCTGAAAATATTGATAAATTATAATGCTGATTTTATAAATACAAAACTTCATTATAATTTATTTTTTAATCTCTTCTTACCCTTATAACATTGCAAGACTCAAGCAGTGGTGCATCAGGTTTATTTTTAGACAATGGGTCGTCCTTTATTTGCATGAGCAAATCAATATCATAACATTTCTTGCCAGATTTGTTGAAAGGAGACCATTGATCTAGAAATTAAAAAATATATATTAATATCTTTACATTAAATTATGTAAAGCTATAAAAATATATATGTAAAACGATCATACCTTCACTATATTTATATTTAGGTACAAATACAGGTTGAGCATTTGGAGCCTCTGAATTGTCTTCAGCATTTTGTTCAGCTACAATCTCTTCTTGCACATTTTTCTCTGGTTCTACATTAACTACTTTATCAGTCTCATCTTTACCATTTTCAAATGACTCTGTCTCTTTTAGTTGAACTTCATTAGTAGCCATTTTATTTGATTTCTTATTTGAATTCTTAGTATTCTTTACAAGCTTCTCATTTTTATTGATATCTTCCTTGGCAGTCTCAGATTTGTTCAATTCAGTACCATTTCCGTTGGTTGTATCAGCATCTACCAAAATAGTTGAGTATTTAGATTCATATGTGATAAAACAGATAGTTTTTATTTATAGTAAATTAACATAATATTCAATGCAACAAATTAATTGAGGAGGTGAATGAATAGGTAAAATGTATTAATAGCCACTCTTTTCTCTCTATTTAACTTCTTTGTTTATTATTTTATTATAATTATATCAATGTGAAGATATGCAAGTCCCAAAAAGTTTCTTTGTTTAGAAAAAAGTTTAGTTAGTTTAGTTTAGTTTGGCAAAATAATTGTTGTTGAACAGTTTAATAGTAAGTATCACATCACATTCTACACCAAAATTCAGAGTTGTGATACTTAAAGTCCAAACAAGATGTGTTCATAGCTTGTCTCAATCCAAGTTATGAATTATATGTAGAAACAAGATTAAAAAAGTAAAATAGTTTGGCTGTTATGTGCAATAAGCTGCAGATAAGGTAAATAATCAAAGCACAATTTGAAAGTTTTCTGCACAAGGTTACAAAATGACAAAAACAAAAAGCGAACAGTAGTATCTCTAGCTGTTTATTAACTCTTTAGTGACCTTGTCTACCCATGCCTCACATACTACTGCTGAACATTGCAAAATATAACATTTGTTAAAACTAGTTTAGGATACTGGAATATAAGCATAAACTATTTCTAATAATGTTTTCTAACAATTTGAGCTGCACTGAAATCTGGTATCTATAGAATGATAAGCGCTTAATTGTTTAATAATTGTTTTAATTATTGCGAAAAAAAAACAGGGCAAACTAATTGAAACAAACTTCATTCCCTATTTATTGTAGCAGCACATGTTTAAGGAATTGAATCATAGTTAACACAACTAAGGACAAAATTGTATATATTTTTTTATTAGTAACAAGTAATTATTTCTACTAATGCTAATTTTTAATGTTTCTTATTTTTTCATGTGTATAAATAACTATACACATACATTTCAGTTGATTTAATAAACCCTCCATTTTCTATTTTATTGCTAACCTTACAAATATCTCAAGTACTGAATCAAATCTTTGCAATGTCAATCAATGATCATCATGAATCAACTAAAATTATCAATCACATAGTAATCACCTCCTCAATTGTGATGTAAACATAATGCATAAGAATAATTTTACTAGAAATTAATATATCAATTTACTAATTGATTATAACTAACCAGTAGTGTTATTATTAAGGTTATTATCTTTCATTTTAGATTCAGCTTGATTGTTTCGAAGTACGCTTGATAGACTTTGTGTTAGCTTAACTTGGGCTTCAATTGCACTAGAGGTTTCCTTAGTTTCAGATTTAGTCTCAATTTGTGGTGTTTCTTTGACAAACTTTTCAATGCTTGCAGATAAGAGTTCTGTAGCAGTGAGAATTACTTCACGGGTAGGTTGTTCACTCTTTGTATCTACGACTTTCGATTCAGCTTGTGTAACAATTATAGGTTCAGATGCTGTAGATGATGGTTTTGTCAATACTAGATTCTTTTTAGATTCTGTACTTATTGCTTGATTGTTTTGACTAGTTAGTGGGTTGATAGCATCCAAAAAACTATCAACTGAACTAATCGCTGTAAAATATAATAAACAGGTGAGTCTTCCAGATTCTTAACATTGTTCAAAAAATACTGTTCTGGTATGTTACTTGTAACAATTATATATGTTTTATAATAATATAGCAAGTAAGTGGCAAATTGTTACTTCAACAATATATCATAACTTATTGACAAATAAAGGCAGAAAACAAATAAGGTAATATATATAGGAATAAACTCCCCAAATCTGTTCTATGCTTTTGTAAGCAACCACAATCATATCATATCAGAATTTGTTTCCTGGTAATTATTTAAAGCAAGTTATGTAATATTACTTTATGCAGTACATGCTATAAATTTATAAATGTAAAGTTCTTGCATGTGCATTATATGTATATTTTAACATATATACTATATTTCCAGTGATCCTCACATGTAATATTGGATATAGTGACAATGTTGAATAAATGAACAATGAAAATTTGTCTGCACTTTTTATTATAGATATATATATATACATAAAAAGTAAATATAAATTGGTTAAAATATAACATTTCTGCTTTGTCAAGTTCATTGGGTGTTTACCAAATGTTAATATTACTGTACTATGTACAATTTCGAACCCAGAGCAAATGTTAAAGAGAACATAAAATAAGTACCACAGCTTCTATTTACTATAATATAGTCATAGTGACATTTGAACGCCAGCGACCGATATTTTATACATGTACATACGGAATGAATATGGTGGCCACTTCTCAGTGGCAATGTGAAATAAATCAACACACGACAGATAAAAGTAAAGATAAAAGTATATGCATTGGATTTTTAATCTGGCATGTAATTTCTTGCTAAGCAAGTACGTTTTCTATAAATAGAGACGAGAGGTATTTCCACGTGGGAGTCTCGCACAGTACCTGGATATAAGATTCTATTGTCGCACTGGTGGCTAATTTTTATCACAGTTTAAAATACGATAAATTCTTTACCAAAACTTCACTCAAATAAAATAAGAAACGATAGCGTTGCAATCGTTGCAATATGGTAAAAGAAAGTATCCAAAAGGTCACTCAAGGATCTAGAATGTCGACTTTTAACACTCGTACACTTCAACCACACTACTTATTTTAAAGCTTAAACAAAAAGTTATTGCTAAAAATGCTAAAATTAACTCGATTCAGCCGTGGAAAAATTGAGTAATAAAGTCTTAAATATTTAAAAGGCAGCCATGCTCAACGTGACTGTGAAGTAAAAGCCGCCATATTGGATCGTTTCCATGCGGCAGAAGATAAATGCAACTAGTACTGTGCGCAAGTACAAAATCAATCGATTAAACTTTTTAAATCGAGTCGCGTTCAAGTATCTACGTTACACTATTTTGCGTTCTATTTTTACTATAATTTATTGTGTAATTTAAGTTTAGACAAATATTATTTCATAAAATATTTATGCCTTGGACTTTAACCCATAAAATACAACATAAATAGGTAAAGATAAAAAAAATACACTACCGATGTACAATTTAGAGGACATTTACTTATTATGTGTTTCGTCTTTTTTGCCGTTTCTAAAGTTTTATGAAACTTAATTTGGTAGCTTGTTGCAAGCAAAAAAATGCTGCCAGTTTATTTTATTTAATGCAATAGCCGCTGTTTATGAGTTTTTTTCTCGCCGCAAAATAAAATGCCCTATGCCCAAATTTTAATCAGTTACCACGTATGATGTAGTGTACACGACTGGTCGACATGGCAATGTTCTAGTGATGTGGCATCACGTACCAGGTAGTTTATATCGATATTTTTTTTGCGATGAAACAAAATAATTGTATTTTTTTAAAATAAGGTTTATTATTAGTAAAATGAAATAATATTTTATTCATCGCAAACAATATGATATGAACTCATACTATTATCGCTACAAACACTTAGTGACTCTTCGTCACTAGTTTCTCCGTCTTCTATTATGAAATCTTCCATTACATTTTTCATTGCTATATTCTTTTTCCAGTATTCATTCTCCAGTTTATAAACATGTTTTTTCGAAATTTGCCCAATCTGGTTTCCTCTTTGACCTGTCGCAAGAAATGTTATTGTCTTCCAACTATTTTATCATTGCTGATTTTAGCGAACTTTTTGTTGGGGGATTATTTAGCTGGACACTATAGTAAGGTGCATTGTCCATTACCAGGACACTGCGGTTGGGAAGTGAAGGCAAAAGCTTTTCGACTACCCATTTCTCAAAATTCTGGCCATTCATTTGTCCTTGATAGTCGCCGGTAGTAGTACCAGCCTTAATTATCAAAGAAGCCCCCGGTAAAAATCCGATTTTCCTCCTGCGCTGATTCTATTTTCGGATCGTATCTGTGAGAATTCTCGGGAAAATTCCTTTTGATCCAGTCATTTGCCAAAACTTTTTGAAAGTTTAATTATTGTCCACCCACGTTTCATCTAAATAAAAAAATATATCTGTTGTGTTGTCGGAATTCTCAAATTTTCTTTAAATATTGATAACGTTTAAAACTATATCTGGCTTTCCAATTAAAACAGATTTGATACTGACGCCCCCTGTAGCCCATTTTTTTCAACAACCGTTGTAACGTACGAACACCCCAAGGAAAAGTATGTTTTCGCGTAACGCAACAAGTAGTTTGGTACATGTCGGAACGATTTTCTTTTGTAAATAATATTCTGTTATAGTGATATGAATAAATTTACGATCAAAATTGTAAAACGCAGCCCTATCCAATGTCTGACTGACAGGGTAATTATAATAATTGTTCTTCCTTTCAATGTCACAATTTTCTAATACTTTCCTGGCTGGTTCTCGCGCTTGAGAATGAATTATTGTTTTTTTTTGTTTTAACGCGTTGAGAGGAAGCGATCGAAGACATTTTAAACCTTAAACTGCTACAAGTTTGCACGGATTAAGGTATAGAAATCAAGTTGCTCTTAGCCGAAAAATCACCTCTTAACCAGGAAAAATTGCATTAAAAATGTAGGCAAACTTTTGTTTTAAACTACAACATTGCTTAATTAAATAGCCTTTTAAATAAATACTGAGGCAATGGTCTTTATGCACATTTTGCTTACAATTTCCTTTCATTGTTGACTTTACAGTCTTTTAATTACAATAGTCACAATATTTTTTTAATGCAATTAAATTAGAAAAAATATTTGATTTAGACTGTTTTTAGCTATACCTCCTTCATTTCATAAATTATGAACTATATTCAAGTAATCTATGATATAGTATCTATGTCGTAAAGATGCTACACATCAAAAACTATCCCACGAGAACCGTAAATTTTTCTGGGAAACAAAATAGCCGTACTTTTCCAGACTATAGTCTATCTCTGTGCCAAATTTCAACCAGATCCGTTCAGCCATTCTGGCATTATTGAGTAACAAACATCCATCCACCTATCCAAACATTCGCATTTATGATTTAGGTAAGATTAACAAAGTTAGAACACTACACAACTTAGAGCCAACTGCCGATGTGTTCTGTCGAAGACACACGCACCGAAAATCATGTCGAAAGTATTGAGGAGTTTGATTGATAAATTATCCCAAATTAATACTTAAGTTCGTTAAAAAATTCGGCGAAAAGTGTATTGTATGTATGTATGTATTCGTTAATTGTGCCAGTTATTAAACTTTCCTTAACATTACTTCTTACGATTTTATATTAAATTATATAAACATATTTGAATTCCTAGAAATATTTTGACGGATTATATTGACGGGAACTGAAAATGTTTGACGGAATTTCTTACTTAAGTTGACGGGATTGAAAAATTGTTGTTGGCAACACTGCCTGTCGCGTACTATAGCTGTTTTTTACTTTTTTCTTTTTTTTTGTACCAGACGTGATGTCATAAGACCAATAGTACTTGTTCTTAATTTCCTAATAGTAGTAGTACTCGTACCTAGTCTTATTGGCTCATCATGTTGTATTACAGCTCATAGTATTATTTATTTTATCCTTATTATGTTTTTACAAGAATAATAAATTACTAAATCCCGTCGAAATGCTCCCTAGTTCAGTCGTGACGTCACGACTTTATAATAGCCGCATGCCTAACTATTGTTTTTTTGAGCATTTATATATTTTTATACCTTACATTTCTATGAATACAAAGATACTAATAATAAACTACATGAAAAATACTATGATATTTTATGTTAATTTTGTGCAAGTGTTGCTTGTATTTTCCATTTTACACGTATTTTTCTAAGATCATGTAGCACAGTGAGTGAGTAGTTGGTTGTGAATCGAAATCTTTAAAAAATGCTACCAGTGTATGATTGAGGTCAAAATATTTTCAGGTGGTCCACTTATGTGATTTAAGAAAACCATATGAAATTACTGAAATGTTCTATGAACAATTGTATAAAGACACAAATAGGTAATCAATTTTTATCAATTATTGATTAAAATTACTACATTTCCAATAAATATTAATAGATAAATAACAAAAATTATTGACTTCCGTTCCATAGCATACCTCAGATATACGCTGAACTAGACAATATTTTTTGACTATTTAAATGGTTCAAATACTTTCGCAGCGTGCTGTTAAGGTTGAAAGAAGAGAAGATGCAAAAAGAAAGCGTGCGTGGGATCATCACTAGGGTTGCCAATCATATTATTATTTTATATCAAATATCATATTTCAAATTATCAGGGACGGTAAGATAAACTTGTGTCAAAGTTTTAATCGGATAATATTTAGGGTTCGTGAATAACCCTAGAATAATGCTTAATAATATCGTAATTATGGTACCTAATTAATCTTTAAATAAAGGTTTCACAAATATGTTCATTTTTGCGTCTAAAAATTCGCACGGTATAGACAGCCTTAGTGTTTTAGTTTCTTCGTGTGCATTCAGGTTGCAATCAATTCAAATCAATATCCACAAACGTATATTAAAAGTTTGCATTAAAAAAATCATATATTACAATGAATACACTTCATTAAACGATTGTTGACCGTTGCTGGATTTGAACTGGACATGAATGAAATTATTGTTATTTATAATTCATAAATTAAACCAACCAAATTCATTGTAACGATGTTAGTAACGAATATTAAAGGACATCGGCAGATTTGTAATAGCATGGACAAGATATTCTTATGAACCAAAAAATCATATATATATTTTTAAACTTTATTTCTCATTTTTATTTTATCCTACACCGATGCAATCAGATTTAGAAGAAATATAACGATAACACAAAAATATTTCTACCATTTTTTATTGTAAATGATCGTGGGTTGCTATAGCTGTTGGAAATATTGTATCAATTTGCAAATTAAACCAATATCGATAATCGATATTCTTTAAATTTTTGTTAAACGACATTGAATGTTGACAAAAACTATAGAAGCACAAACATTTATTAATGAAAAGAAAATACACTAAAATAAAATGACTCTGGTGGTTCATCGATTTTATTATTGCAATATTGATCGAATTATAATTGACTCTTGAAGTTTGTAACAGCTGTCCATTTTCATTCTCTTGCTACTAATACTTAATCTGTGGTATGTAATCTGTCGCGAGATCAATGTGTTTTCGTTTAATGGTGCCGGTTATTTTATGTTTATACTTTACGACGACCCTTGGCTATTATAAGGGATTAATTATTTATATTGGCGGATATACTTTATACAATGTATTCCCATCTCGAAAGGTGATTAGTGGTATGGTAAGGTAAGGTACATTGTTCTTTAATTATAATCATTAAGGAGATCATATCTGATGAAAATCGTAGTCATTAAAGATGGTAGAAAATAGTAGTTTTTGTATACCTTTAAGTTGATAAAACTTCGAAACCCTATGACCTGGCTCAAAAATACTTTATTGTAGTTAAGATGTGTCATTATATCCTTATTGTTAAAAACCATACCCCATTTGTGTTCACCACTTAGCTCAGTTTACATAGGAAACCTGCGGATCTCCTTTGAATGTTACTATTATAACTATTGACACTGATTACCTTAGCAACTACATTATCATTGAATTTCATTGAATACTGAAATATCTAAGTGTTTTAAAGCGAAATTCTGGGACACATTTAACTATATGGTATACAACTCTATACCCCAACGTTTTAATAATCATATATAGCCATTACATCAATGAGAGCCCAACACCATTCAAAGTAACTAAGAATAAAAACAATGATATTATGTACTTAAGATCGACATAAAATACGTTTTCTTACAAAGACTCGAAATATTTTATTTGCATCCGATCTTTTTAAATCCATGGGCCTAATAAATAATACATGGGTGCCTATTTAAATTAGAACAGGAAAATGTATAATTTGCGAATGAATTGGCATGTACGAGTATGTGTTTAAACGGTCAAAACCGATCTGCCATTGGTCAGCTTGCGATACGCGATTGTCGCCGCCAATCCCATTATTTGATTTCGGCAACCATTAAACATTTGAATTTTTCGAAATACGGACGCTCGACCTACACGTCAGTTTGCTTCTGACGGCTAACTTTGATGCAATTCGTATGCAATTTTAACGCATCTCGGACCGCCATTTTGCTCAACATTATTTTATTAAACAGTTTGTAATTAGTTACCTAGTCCGTGGTTATTTTTATTACTTTATTATAGCGTTATACATAGGTTTTTGAGTGATGTTATTGTTAATATTTTTTGTGAAGTGTTTAAGAGATTATTATGTTTAGTGAAACTGTCGAGTGTTTTCGTGTTATTACCAAAATGGTATAGGTTTATAATGGAGTGTACTTACATGGTTCTATTTTATGGTGAGTGTTACCAAAATGCTGTTGTAGTACTTAGATTATTATATCGTCGGAGATACGGTTCCATAAGCAAATGTCCATTAAGTGCGCAAGTATTTATAACAGTAGTACAAGGCTTAGAGGTGGGTTACACTTAGCGTCTCACACACACGAGGGGGTTCCCCCGCGCTTTATTAGTTGCATTTTGTAAGACTACATTGTAAGTGATTTTAAAAAGAACCATGGGACTGGCAGTGGGATCTGTTGCATACATTTTCAGCCTTTGTAATGATAAATGTATAATTAATTTTGTTTATAAAATTTAAAGTTATCGCGCGATGCAATGTGGTTGATGAAGAGCAACCTCGTCGTTGGCTACGCCTGTGGATATAGATTAATTGTAAGATTAAGCAAACCTGTGCGAATATATAATAAAAGTTATACTGCAATTCGTAACATATTAAAAATAATAAAATGCGTTGTTACAAATACCACAAGCTACAGACGAGATTATAAACTCATTTGCAAAAAAAACGGGCACCTAAGCAATGAACCATTTCAAATGTTACTATTGGTTTGTTTGATAATTATAGGTAGTTTTACTTTCACAATTTTGTAAATTAATAAGCAAATAATCGTTTTCGTCAGTATTATCATAAAATTTATGGGTTTTAATGCTAAAGTTCACTAGTAGCGTATGCTCGCTAGTAGTGCATATGCTCGTGAAGTAAAAGTTAACAAAGATTTGTGTTTGTTTTTTCTTTAATAAAGTAAAAGCAGATAAATGTTTAGTATCGAGTGTGACCCCCTCTAGCTGAAATCACAGCTTGAATTCGTCTGGGTATGCTAGCGAGGATATCCCGGATACTTGCTTGCGGAATACGTTCCCGCTCCGCGGTAATCACATTCTTCAGCTCTCTGATGGTCTGCGGAGCCGGTTGTACTGATCTCACGCGTCGTTTCAGAACGTCCCAGACATGCTCTATAGGATTGAGGTCGGGACTTCGAGCTGGCCAATCCTAACGACGAATGCCGACCTCTTGCACATACGCTTCCACATCGCCAGACCGGTGGGCGCGAGCGTTGTCGTCCATAAAAATTGAGTCTTCGCCTAAAGCAGCCAATGCGGGTTGTGCATGAGGAATTAGAACTACCGTTATGTATCGATGTCCAGTCAGTGAGCCGTTTTCAATGAAGACTAACTCTGTACGATCCATTGCATTTATTCCTGCCCAAAACATAACAGAGCCCCCACCATAAGGTGTGATTTCTTCAAAACAAGCCTCTGCAAAGCGTTCTCCTCGTCTTCGTAGCACTCGCCGACGTCGATCTTCACCGAACAGAGATATCCTGGCTTCATCGGAGAACAATACCCTATTCCAGTCTTCTTGAGTCCATGACTCACAATTTCGAGCAAACCTAAGCCTGGCAACTCTGTGCTCACGGAGTAACTTAGGGCCGCGGGCCGGGCGATGACTGCGTATATTGGCCGCGAGAAGCCTCCTCCTGACCGTCCATAGACTAATATGCACATTTCTTACTTCTTCGAGGTTGTTCTTAAGGTCCATATACGAAGACTTGCGATTTCTCAATGCGCGACTCACAAGAAAAAGATCATCCCGTGGTTGGGTACATGGTTTTCTTCCAGAACCAGGCCTTCTCTCGACGGAACCGGTGTCTTGATACCGCTGCCAGGTCCTTTGAACCGTCGAGCGACTCACACTTAGCCTCTGAGCCACGAAGCATTGGCTGCAACCCTCTTCGAGCAGCGCAATAATTTTGGTAGCTTTTACCACTTTCTCTAACATTATTGAGACAGCTAAACAGCAATAAATGAAGCTTTGACAATTAAGAATATGAAATAAATTCATAAAAATTGACTAAAAGTTATGAAAACCGATATTATCTTTTGGAACTTCGCACCAAAAATGTAGGATAAAAAGTGGTTTTCTGTAAAAACGAGCATCAAACGAAAATTTGAATTTAGAACGTACTGTTTTAAACACCACGGCATTTTTAAAACCGGCCAGTAACATGTACAAATGATTGAAATCATTTTGGTACCGTATTTTTTTTAAAGAAGAATTAAGATCAAAACCGCCCGTTTTTTTTGCAAATGAGTGTATGATATAAACCAGAGTGAGAATATAAAAGTTATGGTTTTGCAGCCGCTTTTAAAAAGATTAAGAAAATTGTTATTGTAATATATTCAAATTATTTTATAATTACATTTTTTGGTATTAAAAGTACTTTCATTCGAAATAGCATGTAAAACCGCCAAACTTACCAGTGATGATATAACATAAACCCTGATTTAATGCAAGAGTCCGCCCGCCAATAGCCATTTTCAGTTGATGTTTGGTTAGGAATTAATGGTAATTAAATTCATCATCATCTACCTGCCCTTATCCCACACTAAGTGGGGTCGGCACTATTGGTTTTAACTCTCCACGCAGCCCTATCATGCGTCAAATCTGCATTCACTCCTTTCACGCGCATGTCCTCATTCACGCAATCCATCCACCTCTTTTTGGGTCTCCCACGACTCTTTCGTCCATCCACATTCATATTGACAACTAGTCTTGTTACATGCCTTTCATCCCTCCTCATCACGTGCCCAAACCAAGCTAACCTAGCACTCATCTTTTCTACAATTGGTGCTACTTTCAGACTTCCCCTTACATACTCATTCCTTATCCTATCCTAACTAATTAATGGTAATTAAATTGTGGGCTTCATTTATAAAAACGGAATTTGTAATGTAGGTACATAATTTTTGTACCTATTAGAAAACCGATACCGTAATACTTAAAGAAGATTTGTCAATGTAGTGCATATTACCATGTATGATATCAAATGGACGGGAACCCTGCATACACTGTACTGCTGGTAATAGCGCGCCTAAATATCATGTTTGGTCTTTTGACAAATAATGGATCGTTCGCTATGATATGGTTTTTTCAATGCGGTTTTAATAAAAACAAGGCTCACTGACAGGTCAGCGAAACATGAGAAACTGCACAGTCGCATTGTTGCTACTTTGATAAATTAAAAGCCATGACCTCAGATCACAGGCGCAATCCTAGAGAAAGGGTACAATTGAATATTATTGGCCGCTGTTGTTTATGCATGAATGCAAATAGTGGACATTTTGAATATGACAAGATTAAGGTAGGTATATGTGAAGGGTGTGTGCGTATGTATGTATGTGATATTCATACAATGACGCGTCTCGTCGGCGCGCCTTAGCATATACACTATACGAGTACAGCTCTACGCGAGGATCGCGCTATTTTCCGCTCTGACGAATTCCAAGTATTTATAAAGGTTGTTAAAATTTCATGTTATTTTATTGGTTTGTTTGGAAACATATCTTATTTATTTATTTATTCGTTTCCATCCCCATTCTTCATCAAGGTGTTCCTCCACTCTTAATGCGGCATGACCTTAGTGTCCTAGGTAGAGACCATCAAGCTGTGGAACATTTTGCCAGCTACCGTTTTCTTGCCTTATTATGATCCTGGGACCTTTAGGCGTAGTGTGAAGAAGCTAAAGAGCAGGCCGGCATGATTGTATTGAGTAGCGAGAGATTGGTCGTCTCTCGCTACTTGACACTGTAACTGGACGGCACTACGCTTACCATCAGGTGCAGTGAGGTCACTTTGCCGTGCCAGGTTAAAAATAAAAAAAACCATAACTACACTATTCTCTTGAAATTGGAAGAGTTCAAAGGTTTCATTCAAAAGAAGCTTTCCTAGATTTTCTTGACATTCAACTCAAAGGTTTTAGGGCCCAGTTCATCATGCTATTGTCTGTCATTATGAACGTAACGTACGTAACGGGTAGCGAATCAATTGACTATATATGACAATTGGGCAATCATTGTTAGAATCTGACTGATCACCCTTTTTGAGGATAGGCTACATATTTTTGCCACTGCCCAAGATTCAGGCACATTACCTAAGAGGTATGACTATCGGTAAAGGCTTATCAGTGCAGAAGACAAATGAATGGATTGTATACTTATAAAAAAAGAAATAACTATCTATCGATATCCTAATATATAAATCTGTAGCGTTTGTCTGTAAATTGCTGAAATTTACAGATTTATATATTAAATCTGTAGCGTTTGTCTGTAAATTTGAGTAATTTACCCCATTTTGAAAATTTTAATACAGCCAGGCTACTTTTTATCCCGGAAAATGTACGGTTCACGCGATATAGTTTTTGTTTTTCGCAGAGCAAGGGATCTACATGATTGCATAGTGGTATTTTTGGAATGAGAGAAAAACATAGGCTACTTTTTATCCCGGAAAAATGTACGGTTCTCGCGGGTTTGTTTTGTCAACAATAATCGACAAGGTAAAAAAATCCGTACTCCTTAAAAATCACGTATAGAACCGATAATGCCCTTTCGCGACCTTATTATTTTTAACATTGGTATGAATAATAATATGTGTTATTGCTTAGTGTGAACATCCCACTAACTCTCTCGCACATCTGCACCGTAATGGACATTCCAAGTGGCGACTTCATGAAGCATGTCTTGCCTCTTTATCTCTTCCACTAGATTAGAGTAGCTTGTACCTTACTTATCTTTGACATTTATAAAATCCTTGTCTTTGACATTTATAAAACCCTTGCATAACAGGCGTTAAGTAAGTTACAGACTAAAATAATAAAAAAATTGTTCACTACCCTTGCTTGTACTAAAAGCATAAATAAATTCAAGTCAAACATACATTTTAATAATACCCTTTTTCGTTATAGTACCGTTATTTATTTTTCAACAAAGTTGGTAAATCTAGATAAAACTTACGTCATTTTCGTATACATCTTTTCTTAGTACTTCATTTCGTGTAACTAGCGTCTTACCGTGTAGTTTACCCGATAATAAGAGAGTGGCCCCATGGCAATAAGAATCGTCCTCGGAGATGGAGCCGTAGTTTTAATTTTGTGATGTAATTTACAAAATGAGTATTTAGCCCGAAAATACACATTCAAGCAGGTCATTTTTTAAATGTTATAAGCAATATTTTTTTCACATATTGATTCGCAAAATGTATACATTTTCTCTGAATATTTGTTGTCGCTAGACCTTAAATCGCAATATCGTTGCCGAGAGCGAGTAGGTACTGCCATTTGCATTTGTTCGAACAAGTTACTGCATGCTCGCCACAAATTGCGTGGTCGCGTCGACAGAGCGCCCGGCTCGTTGCTGAATTAGGACTATCTCCTACACTTTATTTTCTTTTTAACCGACTTCAAAAAAGGAGGAGGTTCTCAATTTGTCGGAATCTTTTTTTTATGTATGTTCCCCGATTACACGAAGACGCCTGGACCGATTCGAGAATTCTTTTTTTTGTTAAAAGGATTTACTTCAAATTTCATAGGGACGCACAAAGTGTTTTTATTGAAGTCGGGTGTAGGTACTTTGAACTATAAGTTAATACTGATATAAATATGTATTATAATTATCGCTAAAAATAGTTTTTCTAATATGGTTGACCTCGATGATGATAAATGGTAATATTTATCTTGGTATTTTCCGCACTGATTATTATACAACATAACTGTCTTAACCAATGTAATTTTCACTGACATTGTGGACAAAATTGTAATAATAACATTTGACTAGTACATCTTAAGTTCGTAAAATGATATATATTTAGGCTTATTGTTTTTCATATTATATGTTTATGAAGTACGAGCAAAATAATAAATTCATCATCAATTCATCAAGTGTGTATCGAATAATAGAAAACTGACTTTATTATATTAACGTACTTACCTAGTGATGTAGGCCCATTGGGCGGAGTCTCCGTTTCTTGTTCGGGCTCTTTGTTTTTATCTTTTTCTTCCGACTTAACTCTCTCCCTTGGCTCCCTTATTCTTTGTGGTTGGGGAGCGACAGTGGACAGAGAGGGCACTTGTATGTTCGAAGGAGTATTGGTTTGGGAGGGGACAACGACCGGCGTGGGCGCACACGATACTATATTCGTTGTTACTGAAGGGCACACCGCATTAATGCTAAAACTATCAGAAGACTTATCTATGTCATCATTTTGAGGCACATTTTTGCTTTTGTGTTGCTTATTTGGTTGAACGTTCTTATTTGTATCTAGAGCTAAAGACTGAACAGTCTGCTCGGTATTTTTTTGGAGTTGCTTAATGCTTATTGGCATTTTAGGCACTATAACAGGATTGTCTGATATTGCTGAAACTATTGGAGTTTCGTTATGTTCTACAGCAACATCAGGTCCTAAACTCTTACTTTCGTTAATATTTAACATCTCAGACTTATTAGAATGATTATGATTAATAGAAGTTATTGCATTTGATTGCGGTTGAATTGAACTCATTGTGGAAGAAACCGGCAATTCAACGTTCTTTGTTATATAATTCGATTTCGTAACACTATCATAAGGCTGATTTGCAACTTCATTAACTCTTCTATTAAATTCTTCAACAAAACTATGTGTTGGCTCCTGGATAGAAAAAATATTTGTTAGATGTCAGCTGTATATATACATAATATTATGTTAAAATATGTAAATTCATTGATATGAAAGTGACTTACGGGTTGCGGCGTATGTCTGTCGCTGGAATCGCTGGTAACGGCATTGTCGTTGGAAAACATATCGCTCAAAACATCTTGCTCTGTCAAAAAATATACATATTATAACGTAAAATATTAGACATCAAATCTTGCGGTACCTATATTTATACCTGCTAACTTACTTGTATCTGGATTTATAATTGGGATTCTGATCCTTGGACGTTTTTGGACAGCAGGCCGAATACCTAGGACATACAACATTGTACTTATTACTAATTCTTCGATTTCATTAAGTATTGTATAATGCATATTCTAATTGTAGTAGTTCATAAGTATAAGTTTCAATGTATTTCTGGAGACGTTAATAAAGATTTATTATTATTATTACACAATAAATTCATTAATATTATTATAATAATTTCCTATTACATATAAACAATTAAATTGTGCCGAAACATAGATTAGTTTGTACACATATTAATGGTTATTTATAAAATGAGTGAGACAGTTAAACAAATCGCATGCATCACAGCGCTCACTGTGGAGAAATTACGAAACATTTTAATCATATAAATAAAATAAATACACCCAACAGTCACACACATAGTTCTGACCCCACACTAGGTAAAACCTGTATCGTGGGCATCAAGAACTACGAAGGACTACGGCCCAAAACACCCACACCCGAAACAAATATCTGTCTATCACAGAAACAGTTGTTTCGTATGGGAATCGAACCCATGGCCTCTCGTTTCACAGCCAGCTATTCGCCCGCTACGCCACGGAGGCTGTCAAAAAAAACTATATGTCAAAATCAATTAATTTACTTGATGACTACAAACGGAAATACTTTTGAAATGAAGAACGCTTTTGCAAAATAAATGTACGCTTTCCTAAGCCGCCCTAGAAATAATAGATTACGTAAGAAGTTATATTGCAAGAACGTATTTGCATACTAACAAAGTAAATTATATTTTCGTGATTTTAATATTCCAAACTTTCAATTAGAAGTCGTCATAAAGGATTTTTATTGTACTAAAACTGATATTGGCGGTATGTAAGCTCAACTTTCTTGGTCATATTAAATAGCTTTTTATAAATAAAATAGATCTAATAAAATATTGAAGGAAAAGGCTTTTCTTATTTTATATACAAATTGAATCAAAATTTATATCTGCCGATTAATTATATCATAGAACTTTACATTTTGTAGGATGCGACGTAATTCCGTTGTAGATTTGTTTAGAAGAAGCTTTATTAGAAACATAATATTGTGTGACACATTCCGAACATAAAGAAACGAAAAACAAAATATATAGGAAGAAAGAAAATAGTCTCTATTAGTTTTTATTATCGTTTATTCACCTATATTGTATTCACCATTCACATAAAGTTATGTGAAAGGTGAATATCCATCAAACATTACAATGGAACATCCTTGTGGTGGTCACGAAAATATAAGTGGAAAGGGAAGAAATGACCAAGGATACATTTTTTTTACTGCCTAGATAGACAGACGAGCAGACGGGCCATCTGATGGTAAGTAGACACCGCTGCCCATAGACTTATGCCAGGGCACAGCAAAGCCGCTGCCTACCGTAATTTATAAAAAAATTTCGTAATTACCAGGCATTTGTTGGTGCATGTGGGTTTGCGCCTGAGGATGTAGAATACTAGCAGTGGGCACAGTCGCCGTGGCAGGAGTACTCTGGGCTCCCACTAGCGTGTTGGGGTTATTCCTTCCTTGCGTGTTACCTTGAGGATTCTGAGTTGGCAGTTGGGGACTAGTAGATTGGTAGTAATCTGTGCATTAACATTCAATTTAGGCACAATAACATTGAGTTAACAGAAAAGTTGTTATTACAATAATCAATAAAAACGTTTATTTATCATTATCATTATGTAAAAAGTTAGACGGCTAATGCCGCCATTTACAAACTTTATTTCAGCTATTAGTCGTAACTTGATTAAGAATGATTAAAAAAATATATAAAAAATATATTTTATCATTGGCCTGTTTCACATTGCCGGTGTAAATATAAATTAAAATACAAAATGACGGTGTCAATATACATAGCCAAGCCTGATGAATTAACACGTTTCTACGCTAAGTAGGTAATTCGTTATTTGATAGATAAAACTTAATTAAGCATTGTGAACCAGACCTTAATACAAAGCGAAATATAGAAATAAATAATATATTTTAAAAAGATAAAAATGATTTATTGTTAATAACAAATATTTATTTTCCATTCAAAAATACTCACATTGGGGCGTAGGCCCAGGCTGTGTATTGTAACCCTGAATGTAGCTAACGTATGGATAATGGTACCTGATGGCAAATTAAATTTACTTAGCACGAAATATTGTTAAATGAAATTATAGTTAAAAAAACAGGCTTTAATGGCTTTCTACTAAGTTTAATACTTTTTACTTCAGCTAGCCGTTAAAGCATGTTTTTTAATTTTTGTAAACTATAATTAATTTTCTTGTTTTTAGGCACCAAACAGCATTAAAAGTGCTTATAATGAATGATTTCTAATAAAGACCACATGATAAAGTTGTCGATCTAAAGTTTTCATATTTTTTACTATTCTGGTGCTCCTAGTTAGGATAAAAGGCCAAAGTTATGAAAATATGTCATCAATCCTTGACCCGTGCAAATTTTCAAGTAAATCAGACGTCTGGAAAGTAGTGAAAATTAAGTTGAAAGATTCCGTTACATACATAAATAGATACAGGTGAGGCTAATATATCTTAATATCTAATGACAGCTAAAGTTAATATTTGAAAACAAGGTACACCTGGGATTATAAGTAAGTTATCCCTAATACGTAAAGGTACTAAAACGAGCATGGCTACTAAGTATTATCCATATAGAATTTGGGCACAGATTTCGAGATAGTGACAGATAAAGGAGCTAGATAAGTCCTTACTGGACAATTCGAGCGAACTGCACTCGTCCTTATAATTTCGAAGTAATATCGGAGTTTCATGTGGCATGTGGGTTCCATTCCTATCCATTCCTGTCCATTCCGATCACTTAATCTATTCCATACGATATCGTTTTATTCTATTCGATTCCGTTCGATTTCGAAAACCAAAATCAAAACATCTGACGGCCAACTCTAGCACCCCGCGTTCATTGTTCAAATCAAATTGCGCCGCTTCCCTGACTTCCTGTTACACATTTCCGTCCCTTTTCAAGAAATCACTCCCAGACATCGTTAGTAAAGACGTTACACATCAGGAACAATAATAAAATTGTTTACGGAAAAATCCATAAAAATGTATACTTATGTTGGACATTTAACAAAAGAATAATTTAGCTCTAAATTATTATGCTCAAGTGCGGTTAGAATTGTCCGATATTCAAAAATGTCATGCTAAGTTATGACTCATCCATCACTATAATTAAAACAAAAATACAGAAAACTTATTGAAACTTCTTTGACATCTATAACGTCAAGGTAATGTATACTTTATTGTGTTTAATTGAAGTGCAATCTTATGAACTTTAAAACAAGTTTTTATTGCCGCAAAGGACGTCCAATCTTCAGTCAAAAAGTACTGAAAATGAAAACATGATCATCGACGTTTTAGCGTCACCAATCGAATGTTTTGAATGCCTTGCCTTTGAATGAATTGCATTTTAGTTAAAAATAAAAAAATATATATATGTAAGAAACTCCACACCTAAAGGGGTAAAATAGGGGATGAAAGTTTGTATGAAAATCAGTCATTTTTTAAGTAAAAATGCATGAGAATTGGTATTTTGTTGTATATTGGTATATACTTTTTCTCCCAAACATGACCTTCACGCGAGCAACAGCTAGTATATCATATTTGTATATTACAGATAACGGCGAAGATAAAAATTTAAAATTTTGAACGAGATGAAGCACTTTAATAGTTCTGTTGATTAGCGGAGACCGGTTATGATAACGCTACGATTGACAAATAATTTACACAAAATCATTAACTTACATTTTTAATAAATAGAATACTGCTGCCCTAATACACTTACGAAACATCAACTGAATGAGCCGAATACCGCAAGATCTAGTTCGTTCAGTATACCTACCAATTGCTGAAAATCGTCCAGACAGATTGCAAGAGAGGAGTAGTAAAAAAAAACTAAGTACTATTACTGTTAGGAATACATAAAAATTACTTTAAAAATTTCATTTTTACCACTTATATAACAACCAGACCGACTGTGGGACCTTAAAGGAAGGTTTACTAGATAGTTGTACTAGATTACCTATCTATATGAACCGGCTTACTAGACTTCCTCCCGCACAAAAAAAACAATTTACATATTTTACATATATCAACGAAAATAGTGATTGCTTTACTCATACAGGTGTGATTTAGGTGACTTACTGTGTACTGGCTCTCGGCTGTTGATAGGTCTGCAGGCTCACATGTGTGGGTTGAAACACTAGTGGATACACAACAGGTCCGGTTGGCGCCGCCGTCCCAGGGATGAATGGCTGCTGTTGTCTGAGTGTGTGAAATAAAATATTTTCTCCAAGTGCCGTAATGTAGATCATAATTTTAGCAGCGGCGATATGGGGTTGTATATACGCTTCACCGTGTTTTGGTAAATCACTTTGTTCGATAAATGGAGAGCATAAAACCAGTACAGCTGTTCCTAGTTGAAATGTCTATGCCAGAATGTGAATGCTATGTTCAAATGGCATTGGCACAGGTAGGACGATCAGTCTTTTGCGTTACTTTGCAAATAGATGTATTGGTGAGACCAATGTAGGATTACAAAATTGCTTAAAAAATAGTTGCCATTTAGGTGTTTTACCTCCTTGGTAGCGCCACAATGTACGACAGTTTATCTTGAACATTCCATGTGCATTAAACTGGCAAGACCACTATAACTTTTTTTTAGTGACCGACCGAAGGTTCGGTTTCGGCAAGTTTCGGCAAAAAAATCGAGTTTCGGTAGCAGTTTCGGTTTCGGCAGAAAACCTGCCGAACCTTCGGCCGCACCGAAACTGCATTCGTGAATTATCGCGCGTCGCTCGGTTGCCTTAGGGAGAGTCTTTGATCAAGGAATATAAATTTTTCTATATCAATGAGGAGAGTTCGAGTATCGTGTGTCACCCACCATCGCCAACTGTCTGATCGCGGGCCGGTTTGGCGTGATTGTATTGACAAAGCAATAATTAATTGACCTCATAATTGTGGACATACCGTATACTTTAGTAGAAGGCGAATCGTTCCGACGACTCAATTTCACTGATCCCTACGCGGTTCATAAATATAGCATGTCGTCTGTAAAACATTTTTGAATATCACTGATGCCACAAACATATGAGAAAGTGAAGTCCAAAGTAAAAAACCGGGATAACCGTCCCAGAACAACACTATGAATATGGGTTTTAGTTTTGAACTATTTTTTTATTTAGAGTATTTTGGGGTTTTGCAAGCCACATCACATTTTTATCTGTTTAGGGTTTTTTTGTCAATTTGTGATTAAAAGTTTAGAAGTTATGAGGGAACAAATGAACATAAATGCATACATACATAATTACATACGTACATACCGACCAACAAACACTTTGCGAAGCTGTAGTCGGGTAAAAAAAAATAGTTTTTATGACTTTGACGGGATATATCTCGCAAACGATAGGTTTCACAAAAATATGATGGTTTTCTTGCCCCCTAGAGGGCGCCATTTTCAATTAAATGTGACGTCACATAGCCTATAACTAGCGGACAAACAAGACGCTTCCAACGACATCTCATTTTTCAAATTATGATAAGTAGTTAAGAAGTTATGAGGGAACAGATGAACATACATACATACTCACTCACATACCGGTCAAAAACATAACCCTCTCTTTTGCTTCGCCGTAGTCAGGTAAAAATAATGGCAATATCAAACAAATATATATATATTTTTTTTTTGACATACTTCAATTATTATTTTTATTTAACTTAACACGTGTTCACTGTCTGTATAATGTATAAGTGTATGAAATAAGCCAAATTTCACTAAACAATAGATTTTAACTTGTCTGAAAAGGTTCGGTTTCGGTTTCGGCCGAAACTGTAACAGGTACCGAAGATTCGTTTTCGGTTTCGGTAGAAATTCCTGTTTCGGTCGGACACTACTTTTTTTAAACATTTATCTACACTAAAAGTGCCGCGGTTAACCGCTATTATTCGATATTCGTCATTTTTTATAATTTTTCGAATAGCGAGAACTACAGTGTATTTATTACACGAGAAAGTCGATCAATTTTCTAAAATAAATAAAATTACTAAACTACAGGTTTAAAAAGCATCTCATAAATTGACACCAGATATCTCGACCTTATTTTTCTTCTATTATCAATAAGTCTATTATTTGTAAAAAGTAACTGAACGAAGTCTGTGATTCCACTGAATACACATTTAACACACAGTGTGATGTGTATGTGATTTATGGCTGTTAAAGTCATATTATGAGTAAATGTGATAACTACCAAAATAAACTTTCTGCAGGCCGGATTTTAACAATATTAAACTTTTCTTAAAAATAGGAATAGTGCATAAAAATGGTTAGGGCCCTCTGGGCTAAAGCTTTTATATAACAAATATACCCAACAGACACACACACACACACTACATGAAGACTGTATCAAGGGGTGGGACTACTGTGACACAACAGTCAGACCCGAATAAATATGTATCTGTCAAAAAAAACGTCTCAGTGCGTGAATCGAACCCGCGGCTTCTAGTTTCACAGCCGGCTACTTGCCCATTGCGCCACGAAGGCTGTAGAATATAATAACATCGTTCTCTGAATGCGTTTGTGCACGCTTTACAATGTTTGAACCATTGCTATCTAAAGATTATTTATAGAAATTTTTATGACACAAAAATAATGAAGCCATATTTATTAACATATATTCTAATATGGTGAAGAATAAATCTTAAAAATGAACGAGATGACACTGGTATTAATGCGATTAGTCCTGAAACTACCAGTTCTATTTACGTGTATCCTAGACTAAAAAAGTATAGTGACCATCTAATAAAAAATAGTAATTTATTTACGTTTATATTAAACGTTAAAGCATTATTAAAATTTTGCAGCCACATTGCATGGTGGACGCGCTTTCAGCGGAGACGCGATCTACTTTATAAATTTATAAAAACAATACTACGCTACCTTGGATGTGTAGAAGGTCTTGAATTATGTTGGGCCGCTCTGTACTGGTAGTTTGGATATTGCGGCCGTTGTTGTTGTTGTGTTTGATTCTGCGATACGTAGTTATGACCACCCTGAAAAAAACAGAATTCATCCATTTATAGCTTTGGATTTTTAAAGAGATGCCATGTGATATGGTGGCAGTATTTATTATATTTAAAAAAATATAGGCATGACAATATCAACAGTATTTTCTTTATGAAATAAGTGACATGTCGATATTTGATTAGTTATCATAGTCGCAAAACAGTAAATGATAAGCAGCCGATACGTATGAACTGTAGATTTGACCTCCTATTGGTTTACCACAAACATTTCAATTTGCACGACATTGCCTATGTTTTTACCCTACACGTTTGTGTTGCAGCTTTTAAAGTTGCATATGATTAGACAGATAAAAACTAAACAAATCCATTTTTTTAAAAGTACAATAACCACAACTCATTTCACTGATTGATTTTAGGCTGCTGTAAAATTGTGTTGTGCCCAGGTTGCTCAGATTGTCCGACTCCTCAGATAAAATTAAGTAGCTCTATTGTATTACTAGGAACAATCTTTGTGTAACATTATATATCTTCGAAAACACAACATTGATATTAAGCCGCTCTGCGATTCAATCAAAGTATCGAGAGTGTCAGACAAACATATCTCTCGTGTTGATATGAATTGAGTCACCAGAGGACGCGCTCATCAACTAAACGCTCTTTTAGCTGTGTCATAGTGTTTTGTGATTTTAAACACAGTTGCACTAAAAGTTTCAAAGTTAGAATTGGATGAAAATTGTTTATTTAGTAAATATCGTATATTAAATATTATATTTATCGACATAGCATAATTCTTAGTGTTGGTAATCATTGCATTCATTAAGAATGAAGCCGTTCGAGGACACCGCAAGTGCCGGTCGGGATATTGTTGCCTCGGATGAGGAATAAGACACGAATTTGCTTTTAAGGGCAAGTAGTTCGAAGTTCCAAGCCTTCATAGCTATTAGATATAAAAAGTAATTTCAAGGTAGTTTAGAAACTCTGGAATACCAAAAAAGGATTATTTAGCTTCAATAGAGCTTTTATTAGCAGGTTTGTCAATCAAATTTTAGAGCATGCATTTATAAAGATCAGTTGTAGAATCAATATTTGACTAGGTAGCAGCTGTCCTAAGAGACTTAGATGCAAGTTTGCTAAGTGTTTGAAAAGTCATCACCATGTTCTGGTCCTTTATTTGAAAACTAGCTGTTGCTCGTGGCTCCGCCCGCGTGATGGACCGATGGACTGACGGACTGACTGACTGACTGACTGACTCACTCTCACTATTTATCTTCGTGTGAAACACGTTGGAAACACGTATTTCTTTATTTCCAACCAAAGCCTAAATATGAATTTACAGACCCCTAAGTCGAGGAATTGCGGATTTCCCATACAATATTTGAACTCCTATTTGACCCCTTTCAAGGTTGTTTGTTGAGAAAAAATGTAGCCTATGTCCTTCTCTAGGATATAATCTATTCCCTTACCAAATTTCATTACAATCCGTTCAGCCGTTTAGTCGTGAAGAGGTAACAAACAAACAGAGTTACTTTCGCATTTATAGTATTAGTATGGATAGTAGATGAACAGTTCTAATATTACTACTAACTTCAGGCAGTAAGATACATGACTTTATGGAGCTCTTTAAAGACATATACACAGAAACAGAACAGCGCACTGGCCGAAATTTGGTTCTACTACTGAAACAAGCAGACAATCTGGTTGGCCCACAGCACTCATGTGAAAGACTGGACCAGTGTTGCTTTCAGACCTGTTATTGCTGGATGGCTGAGTTCAGTGTTTAAGCATCTTAATAAACAAGAAGTAATTCAAGACAACAAAAATAACACTATTACTTGTATTTGTGTGAATGTTCAGTTCAAAACGAACACATTATTTGTAAATTCTTAGATATTTTCAAAGATTATAAGTAACAAAAACAATTTCATTAAAACAATTAAATTCATTACTTATTGTAAAGTAAGTGGGCCACCTCAAAAGTATATCACAAAAATATTTTTATTTGTTAGCTACAAGTTCTACCCCATAGTATACGTATAGGTAGTAACACTCTGTTTTCGCTTTAAAATAAGTAATAGTACAAAATGAGAAACGTTTTTTTTATTGAATTATTAAACTATTATCTCCGGGTCGGCTACTCGGCAATTGTAACTAGCCAGGTGCGTATAGTACACACTAGTTTTTCTTAAGGCTGGTTCGTGGTAAAATCCAGAAAACTTAACGATTTTCGTCCCGGTGATTAAATTTTATAAATCCTGGGCAATTAGGAATGGAGTCATGCTAAGTCTTTTGACACACATTACAAATGTGGGTGATACATGATATAAATTGATATGTAAATTTGTTAAAAAAAAACACAAAACGAAAAATACTGAGAATTACAAACCCTAGTTAGTACGTACAATCAACTAGTATAATATGAATGAGAATTGTAGAACTACTAGATGTTGCCCGCGGCTACGCCCGCTTGGAGGTTTTTGGAAGAAAGGAGGCATCTTAAGTTATTACACCTTTCTTGCTATCCCATAGGAAACGTGCATTTTTCTAGGATAAAAAGTAGCCTTATATAATTTTCTGATCCCTAAACTGCCACTATACAAAAAATCATGTCGATCCCTTGCTCTGTGAAAAACTAAACTATCCCACGGGAACTGTTCATTTTTCCGGAATAAAAAGTAGCCTATGTGCTATTTCAGACTATAATGTATCTTTGTGCCAAATTGCAGCCAGATTAGTCCAGCCGTTGTAGCGTGTTTGAGTAACAAACATCCATCCATCCAAACATTCGCATTTATAATATTATAAGTAGTATATTGATATGTATATCTTGTAAATAATCCTGGGAGTTAGAATTATAGAACTTGCGCACCATATTTTATATTATCACTAGCGGGCTCGGCAGACGTCGTCATGCCCGGATATGCAGCGCCACAGGAACTCAAATTTGGTGGCATATCGATAGCAGCACCACCTACCGGGGCCCAATTGTGTTTTCAAACCATCCAGGAACCCATTGAAACATTCACACAAAATTTCATCCAAATCGGTCCAGCTGTTTAGGGGAACTTAGGTGACACATACAGAAGAATAAATATATATCACTGCCTGTTATAAACCAAAGTTCTCCGCCGCGTCTGCTCACAATAAACTCTTGGTTGAAATATAATGATAATTGTTGGAAGTGTCGGTATAAGTCAAGCCGCCTCAGAGCTTTCATCGAAAGCGCTGCCTAATCCCTATGAGATATAATAAAACAATGCATGGTGGCATATTCCTCTTTTATAGATCTACAAAAAAGTTTGCAATGTCTATCTTCATAAATCATTACCATTTAACCAATAAAAGCAGAATAAAAGAAGGAAAGACATAGTGGTTCACGGTGGACCGGTGCGCACTGCTTTTGCTAGCCGACAATTTGCTACGCAATCAACATATCTGTACAACTTAATAAACAGGAAACTAAATATATATCCAATGCAATTGTATGCTTGTAAGAAAGCTTCAACTGAGTGGTTATCATCCCAATATTATATAGAAGTGGAATCTCTTCTATATATGCTTGTATGACTAATACTACACTAGCACACACTCACGCATAATGTACACACACTCACATATACATACACCCACTCACTCATCCACATACACACAATATACATATTCACAAACTCTCATACACTATACACTTACTATTGTACCTATACACTATATAGATTAAGATTATGTAAAAAAATAATTTCTGTTGCTTTATATACTCTTTACATATAATTTATTTGTACTCAAAAATGTAACCACGGGAGGAGCGGGGCTAACCTAACACAAGCATTCTTCAATTGCTTTCAGGATGGACCTCATTGTATATCCTTGTAAAGATTGAGAGAAATAAAGTTATTTATTATTGTTATTAGGGAAAGCGTGCTAACTCTTTCTATTTATTTTTAAAGGAAGCTATATCAGTATGTAATCCTTATCAAATTAAATACGTTAGTTACCTTAGGCATTTCATGCATATTATTATAATGAATAATCTTATATACCATATAATTTAAATCAATATTTTAGGAGTTATCGCAACAAATATACGCGCGCGAAAATAAATTCAAATTTGTCGCGTGGAGAAAGATTTATCACTACCGCCGCAGTGGGGGGGGGATGGTTAAGTTGGGCTCAACGGTCTTACGACCCAGCGTTGAGCCGCCCGGGACAGATGGTAACATTCGGACGACCGCTGGGCAGAGTCCCTACCACTATATACACCCTATAACGGCAATACCAATTAAAGACCCCGCGGTAGCCCTCTTCGGCGCATTAGGGACGGCTCCGAGTTCCCGGGATCAGAAGCCGAGCAGAACACCTGATAGGTAGGGGAATAGAAGCGATCGGTACAGGTGCATTAATGCAGGAGACAACTCCTTGAATTGAATACTTTTTCTTCCAAAATTATCCTCCATGCGGGCGGAGTCGCGGGCAACAGCTAGTATATACGTACCATACTACTTTTTGACATGTCTGGCTGAGGTGCCGGTGGAGCTGAGGGCTGTGGTGCCGGTTGGACTCTCAGCGACGTCTGTGCCGAGCTCTGTGTGCCGCCGGATGTGCTCGGCATGTATGTAGCCCCCGAGGCTGAAGGGTGGTAACATTCCACCGGTCCTGTAAATTGTATTATTTCATTAAAATATATTTTGTTCATAAAAATTGTTCGAAGATTTTCTTCTTCCTGATGTCGATGATATTAAACACTCACGGTGTGGTGTTGATGCCCGTGGATAACTGCACATTGCTAAGGAAATTTGTGTATATAAATTGTCCGTAAAATAAAGGAATCGCAAGATAATTACGAGTATCTTTAGAAAAAATAAATGATAACACTCAGCAAATGGTTTATGCACGCAATTGACGAAATATAAGATTTTATATTTAAAAATTATTATTTAATGGCGCATCACATACAATTACAACACAAACATTGATTGAAGACTATAATATAGTGCAGATAATTCTTATGTATACTTACTGCTTTGTGTCAGCACTCTGTAATGGTGCGAAGGCAATACGCAATTGGAGTTAGTATACCGGGAGGAAGATTGTTCATGTTTGAGTGTACTAGCGTTCGTTTGCTGTGGTAGGAACTGTAGCGACGCATTATTTAACGATTGCAAATTTATTTGATTTGCGTTGATATGCTGTGACGATTGGGGCATATTTAACGATGTTTGTAAACTTTGTGCCACATCCATTGCCCGTTGTTGCGATTGATTTCCATGACTGATGCATGTATGCGACAAATTGTTCGAATTGTTGTTTCCTCTTAATGCCACCATTTTAATTTCATGATACAAATCTTTTAAAAATTGAATAAGCCAAATGTTAAACCATTCCCAAAACAATGGAGACAGAATCATCGACATATGGTGGCTCTTCTTAATTTAGTATTATATCATAATATAGTACGTTGTAAGATGAAGTTTTTTGATTCCAATGCAGTCGGGTCTAGGCCCTAGTTAAATCTAATAATATAATGTGTAAATATATGATAGCTTTTTGCACTATTAATATTTGAACACTACACTATAATTGAGGTTATATTGCTAATCATTATAAAACCACGCATGTTGCGAATATATTTGCAGTCCGCATTCACAATTTAAATTGTAATTTAATGCAGCATAAGGAAAATCGATAAGGAAACGGCGCGCTACATGCTATATCGGATACAGTCGCACTCGAATTATGCCACCTCGACACTTTCACGCAGACGCCATCGTTATTGCTAGCTCCTACCTGTGTAATATAGCGTTTTTACTTAAAATATATTTAATAACAAACGCAACCGTGATCACTTCTGGAAATCGACAGAGGAGAAATAGCTTCGCTGAACATATTGCTATACGTATAAGGGGTTAGAATGAAAGAAAGAGACAAATTTATGGTTTAGTTCAGCGGTACAATTTAGGGGCGTTCCCAAATAACGTCAGTCACCCTCGATAAGTCACTACGGCAAGCAATCATCTAAAATTCGTCTATATAAATAGCTATTTAAATGATACACAGATAAAATAGGCGGATTTTTCTTTAAATTATCACATAAAAATTCTAACTTATAGGGTTATAGAGTTTCTAGATGGGAAATAATTCCATGGAACGCATCCCTTACAACATTGATTTTTCTTAGTTCTGCTAAATTCAGGGCGGATCGGACCAGTCTGCGACTGCGTAGTAGCAACTGTCACAAATATATTAACCGTATTGTATTTTTTTGCTGTATAAAGCTAAATTATTGGAGTTTAAAAAGGGAACAAGGTGTAGTTCTATGACTAAATGATAGATTTATGTAACAAGTGTTCTTTAGTAGCAAAATAAACAAATAACCCTGTATAAATTCTTGATTTTAATTCTGTTGTTCGACCAGTTTTAAGTGCCAGTGCTTAACAAATCCACAAGTTGCTGTATCACAGTATGTCCACAAAAATTAAGAGATTTTCAGTATCGAATATAGACAATTATAAATAAAACTCACATAATTGAAGGATACTCAAGAAATCTAAAATGTGAATAATAAATAAGAGTTAACAAGATAATGCTCCTTCAAATATTAATGAGTCTTGAGAACAAGTCACGAAGGAAATAATATAATAATATTAAGGACTTAATAAGTAGGTATTTCATGCTAACAATTATTTGCCCTTAGTCATGAATATGTTATAAAACCAGTGACTGACTGTTTTGTAGGTAAAACAAAAATCAATGGACGCGATTAACAGTTTGATGTTACAAAAAAATTGGTTCACATCTCGAAATCAACTTGGAATGAAAAAGAACCATATAACCATACCATAACAATACAAGTGAGTAAGCAAATAATATTTATTAATATTAGCTATGTACATTTATAATATTCTGTACGAAATTACGGTAGGCAGCGGCTTTGCTGTGCCCTGGCATTGCAGAAGTCTATGGGCGGCGGTGACTACTTACCATCGAGTGGCCCGTCTGCTCGTCTGCCTATCAAGGCACAAAAAAATTATTAATAATTCAGCACTATGTGTAGATGTGACTATTTTATTTCAATATACCTTTAGCTAAGGTATTAATTATGGGAGGTAATGATGGAATTAAAAACAAAACCGATTTTTTTATTGGTTATCGCGTGACCAATTCACGTAGTGTTATTTGTTATAGTTTCTAAAATGAATTACCATAATTTAATAACACACTATTTTAATCCTAAAAATGACTTAAAATGCTGTCCCAGAAAATAATATGTCAAAACGTATAGCTGATAATAAGGTGTATATGTATAGTTCATGCATTCCACGAAATCTACTCCGAACCGCAGTGGCTACAGTGCATGTATGCAATGTTTTATGTTTATGTGTTGTTCCTATTGCCTCATTATTGCTATGCACTACATTGTTAACAATTACCTTACTTCATGAAATAATATATTTTCGTTTGTAACAGAATACCTATATACCTAGTCTGACCATCAGACTAGGTATATAGATTATCTACGTACACCTGTATTGAAGTCACCTGGGTATCTTCTAGGCAAGCGTGCTCCACCGTAGACCACATCATCACTTACCATCAGGCGAGATAGTGGTCAAAAGCAAGCCTATTTCGATTTAAAAAAAAGCCGTGTCTCTTCAAATTTCCACACATATTTTCTTCCTCAGTTTTAAATGAATACTTACATAAATTCTGATATTTCGTTGACTTTTTAGGTTAAATTTGGGGCATTTAGCGGTACAAGAGATTGCAAAATAATCCAACTTACTTAAAGCACACACATATATCCGAGCCGGTTATTGGCATATTTTATTAGACAGTATTTGTCGAACAAAATAGACTCTAAGGAATTAAATTATTCTCTGCTTTATTACAAAACGTAACCTAATTTTAGTAGCGATTTACCATTTATCAAGTAAATATTATTAAATTATATACTATTACAGGAAAATGAATAATAATGTAGAAACTATTTATTTTAAGGGTCAACTATACAGGGAATATTTTTTTAGAATGACAGTTAATTAATACAACCTAACAATCTGTATATCGATGGCTTAATTATCAAACTTCGTAACTCCATTTCGGAAAAAGAGAATAAATTGTTTGTATTTTTTACATAATCACGCATGCGCCACTGTCGGCGCATACATGATTATGTTTATCGCTACCGTATGAGACTGTGTCATATATAATAAATTAAGACAAAATTTTCTCCATGAAATATTTTAATCGGCGTGAGAAGAACATTAGAATGTAAAAAAGTAACAAACATACACTTTGCGGCCCCACCATTTTGTAGTGTGTACTACTGCGACCCGCACCAAGAGATGCGCAAATTCGTATCTTTGATGCACCGTCAAGCTGTGGCACTGTGCTATCGGGTTCCCTTCTTTCTATGTTCCTGGGTTCTTCAGGCGTGGTGTCAAGAAGCTACTCACACTCACAGGCCAGCATTATTGTGTCGAGTAGGGAGATATAGTTGTCTCTCGCTACTTTATATTGTAACTGGACCGCACTGCGCTTACCATCAAGTGCAGTGTGGTCACTTTGCCGTGTCAAGATAGACAAAAACCCAAATAACAAGGAAAGATATAATAAAAATTAAATGAGTAAACACTAATAACTAATGAAGTAGAGGAAATGATTTATTTCGAAAACCATACGGTCAATATTTTAGTTCGTTCAATTATTTTAAAGTTTATTGAATAGTATAAACACAGTAACAGATAAATACAGTAACGGTATTTTTTTTATATCACTACATGAATACATTATTTGTTAAGTAATTAACATTTTCAACTTACTTTATTAATATTTTTGTAGAGTACAATTTGTCTTTATATACATATGAACATAACGCATTTCTGCCACATTTTGAAAGGTATGTAGGAAAATATATGCCACATTCATAATTATATATAAAAACTAGCTGTGTACCGCGGCTCCGCCCGCATGGTCGTTATTTTTGAAAGAAAAGTCATAAAATCCATGGAGTCATCTAAAGCTATAATTATATCGTTCTCTATTTTGCTATACTACAGGGACCGTGCATTATTCCGGGATAATAAGTAGCCTATCGTTTGCGCGATAGAATAAACTAACTTTTAGAATATACTATTCTGAATTTTAGGATAATTGGTCAAGCCGTTTTTGAGTTAAAACCGGACATACAGACAGAACAGGAAGATATTTTTATCAATAAATCAAAATGATTTATTAGGAACTAATAAATCGTTTAAACACGCTTATATTTACGGTCGTATATTGAATAAGGTTTAGGTTCTGACGAAAATAAACTGATTAACTACAATCTGTAAAATATTAAATAGCATACTGATTACTATCAAAAATATACGAATTACGAATACATACTGATGTACTCGCTTACTGAAGCGAGTAGCAATCGAACAAAACAAAAAACTGCAATATTGTTTGCTGATGGCAAGCTTATCGCTGTCAAAGTTCATGCATAATTCTAAAACTTCAATCACTTATAAATTAATCGCGAAGAATGCACGTGTTATTTTGTCGATTGTTCTCTAGACGCAGCACTATTTTGCTATGTCTCTGTTTTTGCTCGAATGTAATTCGAATTCCCGTTAAAGTAACAAATGTTACGCAATTTTTGCTATCGTTACACTTTTATAAGTTTGCAGGAACATATGATACGGACTCATTCGTTTATATTAGGCTTATGATTAATTAGAAACAATTGATACAAGTCGTGTAAACTTTTACCGTTGCTAAGTAACCTAAACATTCAGTGAAATATAATATTATTACTATTCGCCATACTTCTTTACCTATATAGAGACTAATATACCGACTTTAGTTTAGCTAACTAAACATAGCGTAAGTTTAAAATAAGCCAAATAATTTAATTTTTAACTAAACTTGAAAACGGCTAAAGCGAACAAGGTTTATAGAGGGAGATTGGTAAATTTAAAAGATGCAAATTGATATAACATATTTGTCCCCTACTGTTCCGATAAAGTAAGTTCCTAAGTTGCGGGCAAAAGCTATTTTGAAAATAAAATGTAAAATATGTTTTGTGTAAAATATGAAACCAGAAACTAATATAGATTTTAAAATTTGAACACTATAAAAATAAACATAGTGATTATGTTACCATTAATTTCCTTCCAGAAACTGACTTCAAAACTGGTAGCTGTAGAAAAATAAATGATAGGGTAGATCTATTATTTCTTGCATTACTACACATACAGTCTCAGACATCAGAAGTGGGTTGTAACCAACACATAATAGATTGCGTCCGATCAACCTTATTGTAACCTTACGACGAAATATAGCCAAAGCATTCATTTTGAGTTACTATGTAACATATGCGTAGAACCAAAGTCTGCAAAGTAGTTAGTTAGGCAAAAATGAAAAAATATATGGCAATATGGGAAATTTAAATCTGCATCGACTATTGTCATGTTTCATTATAAAAGACGGCTATAATGTCTTCTAAAACACAAAAAAAAGTTACTTTAGAACCAAAGTCGGCAATCTATCACTATCAACCAATCAGATGCGTCTGTCAACAATCAAAAAGTGCAAACTTGGCAGGAGTACAGTAACAAAGGCGGCCATCTTACATTATTTGGTTTCAAATTTAATAAGATTTTGCACCGTTAAGATAATTTTATTATCATTGTTGTCATTGATTAAATTAAATATCACCTCAGATCAAAATGAAAATATTCTGCAATAAAGTCAGTCTTTCGCAAACAAAAGTTATCAGTTTTTTTTAATTTGCCAAAAAATAAGTCGCACCTACTTTGCCAACTTTGGTTCTATGCGACTCATATATACATATACCTATAACCGGTGTCATGCGGATACATTGTAGTGGGAATTTTAGTGAAAATATTAACAAATGATAGATCTCATGATCAAAACATGCAGCAAAATGTAAAAATATTTTGTAGTCACTTCCACATACTAAACAAGAAACGACGAGAATACCTCGCAATATAAAGATCGAGCGGACTAGCTGCGACGGTCTACCGTTGCGTTGCACTCCAGGCTCGCTGGTTGCTGTCGCAGAAGTGAACCGCTTCAGCCGTGGGGAATTGCTGTAGCCATGGCTTATCGATGTAATTCTGAGGTGATCCTCCTTGTCCGACTAATACCTAATGACCGTACGAAATGAATGAATCGTCTATATTACGGTCACGTAAATAATCCTGTTTAACATAGGTGTGCCGCTACGATGCGCCCATAGTGTATACTAGGTCCGTAACACAGCTGTGTTTAGAGCAATAACATGGAATACCAGTAGCGTGCCTTAACGGATGACAAAGAAATCAGCGAAGTTAATTCTAAAAGCGAATCATAAATTGTAAATGACATTTAGTAAGCGGATCCCGTTTTATTAGGACGCTTATCTATATTGAACAAGGTATATATTTTAAATGCCCCCCTGTTAGTTCACTACACTAATATTTGAAGTTGACTAAACATCTTCGCTTGTTCGCTTCAAGTTTTATATATGCAAAAGACGTAAGCCCCTTCAATAATGATTTTAATTCTTGCGGCTCGCGACATGTAACGTGGTTTGACCCGCAGGGATAGTTCAAATTCGTTATTGTAGCGACCACAGTCGCAGTCTGTTAAGCACACAATGAAGAATTAATATACAATAATCCCCCATTTTGAAGTTAAGCTAAAGGAGTAGTGTTTTAAGAGCGTACCCTCTATTACGATTGATTATAAATCTACTTGAACATTTATAACTGTTTTCAACCAAATTTCATTAAAAATAGTTTAGCCCACATAAGTAGTTAGTTATCCTAAGTGACGTCCCAAATAATATATATATTTTACCATTTATTATTTAGGATTTATCATAATATTTTTCTAGATTATTATTGTTGGAATGAAAATGCCATGTCATCGACATTCCATATAGTCATTACCATCGCTCTACTGTTATTAGGTGATCGTGAAATTACAGAGATTAAAATATATATTTATAAAATATAATAGGAACTTAGACGGCATTATTTTTTACTGAGTATTGCTATCTGCGCAGTTGCGCTAACTACTGTAATCATGTAACGCCATCTATTATCGATTTTCGTAGGCTTTTATAATTTTACTTTCACCTGTGTTGCGACCCGCGAGTCGAATGTTTTACAACAATTTATTTATCGAAATAATGTTGAAAATTAAATTTATGTTAATTGACAATATTCCTTACCTGTTTCGAGCTCCTATTTTCTACAAAGTAGATAATTCAAAACAACAGATAGCAAATAGAAATTAGAAACCCTATTCGCTATCTGTTCTAATAAGCTTATGGGGAATATGTTTTTAACCGTACATTATTTTCAATGCGTGTTTGTGTTAATATTGAGTGTTCATTATTTACAAATATTTAGCTTTAGTGTAGTCGTTCTGTTTATTACATTTTGTAAATATTTCTCATTAAGACTGTACGTCGCACCCATGACAAAACTGAGGTTTTGGCCACCCTAAATGCATAAATATTCAAACTGTATCTACACTCGTGTTTTAGAATGTCATGTTTCTTTAGTACAGTACAGTCTTCTTTAGTTTTAATCTATACTAATATTATAAAGAGGAAAGATTTGTATGTATGTTTGTGACGAATTGGCTCAAAAAGTACTGGACCGATTTTAAAAATTCTTTCACCATTTGAATGCTACATTATCACTGATTAATATAGAATATTTTAATTGCAATAAAAAAAATAAGGATAGAAAGTTGTAATAGCTTAAGATGCGTCCATGGATTGTATACCTTTTCTTCCAAAAATTACCTACACGCGGGCGGAGCCGCGAGCAACATCTAGTATATCATCTTTTACAAACAAAGTTTGTCCTTTTCACTCTTCCTTTGACAACAATACTACTAATTATTATTAGCTACGTATATCCCCTATAAAAATATACATACAGAATCATGCACGTATATAGTTTTAATTGCGTTGAGTTCAAAGAAACTCTTCACAAGTTTGCAAACATCATTTGAAATATATGATAAATACGGCTGTCTGAATAGAATTTCTATATAAGTGTCGTCAATTAATGCACAAAAAATCTTAAAAGTAGATGGCCCGATCTTAAAACCTAATTAATCTGATTTTTTTTGGAAATCTAAATCTATTTACTTGTATCCTGTACTAAATTAAGTGTAATGCTATCTTTAAACAAATCGGCAACCTTATTGACGAGGAGTACAGTTTTAATTTTCGGCCACAGTGGGCGCTTTTAAAACACGGAAGTTCTTAATAAAATAAAATACAGAAATTATACATTATATTTAGGTGCGCGTGTGGGTTGGTTGAGTACCTTCTAAAAAACGTTTTAAAAATATTAGTTATTTAGTAAAACTTCTAAAACATTTCTAAAACCAATCTTGCAATATGTAAAAAGACAAAACCAAAGATAAATCCGTTAATATCGGCTCACTCACTCATGACAGCCTCCGTGGCGCAGTTGGCGAGTAGCCGGCTGTGAAACGAGAGGCCGTGGGTTCGATTCCCACACCGGGACAAATGTTTGTGTGACAGACAGATATTTGTGTCCGGGGTCTGGGTGTTGTGAGACCGAAAGTCTCTCGTAGTCCCTGATACCCACAACACAAGACTCGTATCTTAGTGTGGGGTCGGGGCTATGTGTGTGACTATTGGGTGTTATAAAAAAAACTCAGACATACAAGGGGTAAGCCAGATTTATAAATGTATAAAGTTTACATATAAAATGTGGGTTGTGTGTTTAGTAAAACCTCAAGTTCCGGTACTTAATTACAGATCGTCTAGTGGCTTATTTAAAAACTAGCTTTTGCTCGCGGCTTCGCCCGCGTGGTGCTTTTTGAAAGAGAAGGTATAACGCCCACGGAGGCATATTAAGCTATTACATCTTTCTATATTATGCTATCCCATAGAAATCGTGCATTTTTCGAGATAAAAAGTAGTCTATGTCATTTTCATACGCCTCAACTAACACTATGCAAAATATCAAATCGATCCCTTGCTCTGTGTAGAACAAAAACGAAACAATCCCACGGCAACCGTATATTTTTCCTGGATAAAAGTAGCCTGGCGTGATTGAGTAACAAACATCCATCCATCCATCCAAACAATCACATTTATAAATGTAGTTGCAAAAAATTTGTGCTCACACAATCTACATGTTTTAAAAAGGAAGATTTCTAACGAATCAACTATGTATATAATTAAATTTAATTGTGTGTCCAGATTTAGTTCATGTTAAATACCACTCTCATGTTTCATTTTTCAATAATACATTTTTACAAGTGCTCAATCAATCCACAATTTTTTGGAAAGTAAAAATCATTAATTTCTTAAAGATTAAATATAAATATAATATTTTTAATTTTAAATAGTGCAAGTTTTAGTAATTATTTTACTAAATATCAGCTATTTCACATTTTAATTTTTTTACTATACAAGATACAGTTTTTTATGGAAACATATAATGTAGGGTCGCCACACGTGTCACAATACTGGATATTTGACTGAATTTATTTTTACATGTTTATGGGAACCCAAAGGAATATAAATATATATCTCTCCAAGTGCACGCCAAGCATCCCGGTCTTGGGTAGCTCGCGCCCATTCGCTACCCGCCGAAGTCCCGCTTCAAGTCGTCTGTCCATCGTGCAGCAGGGCGTCCCACACTAAGTTTGCTTAAACGCAAACTCCACTCCAGCGTACGTCTTCTCCATCAACCATCTGTCCATCTACAGACGTGGCCAACCCGCTTCCACTTTAGCGTGCAAATTTAGTGAGCAATATCGATGACTTTGGACCTCTGGCTTGGCTTCATTTTGAGTGTTATGTTGTGATAAACATTATGTACGCCAAAATTGTTGTGAATATCAGTCATGTTTGCATATGTAATGTTATGTTTTTGAGTATTTTAAGCAATATGTATAATGTGGTAGTGCTATTTTGATAAATAAGTAAACTATCCATCAGAGAAATTCCCAGCATTGCTCGCTTCATAGCACGCCGTCCGACTTAAAGGTGACTTCATTGGGCAAGCACAACTTCGAGAAAATGGCAGATAGAAGAATTCGGTTGGGTTGGGCGGAATTTTGTAAGCTATGGAGTCATCTATCCCTGAATATTAAAAATAATATATATTTAAAATAAATTATTATTGGTCAATGCCATCCAGCACCAATTTTACTTATAAATGAAACTAGTTGAAAAGTACTGATATCTATATGTTTTTTGTTTAACATGTTCCTTGCATAAATACCAATGTGACTCTCTTATATCAAAATAAAAGTATATCAAATAATAATAATAGTTTTGTTATTTTAAATAAATCTGTGTAACTACTAAACATATATTCCATTGGATTAAAATATTATTTAAATTAATCACTATAGTTCAATCAGCATACATACACAACATACTCAATCACATTTCGTCGAGCTTATTATTACCGCTCCATGATGTAGGTCTATCAAGCTAGCAGTGAAAAGTTAGCAGAAACATTTGAAACTTATTTAGGAATTAGTTGCTAATTAGTTGCTAATTAGTTGCTGCTATTTCGATTTTGTTGCTCAAGCCAGTTCCTCAGAAATCGAGTCACTGCTATCTTTCACATAAGCTAGCAGTAAAATAATGAAGTGAGCACATATTGAGTCGGTTATTGGGCCTGAATTTGTTGCTAATTTGTTGCTGTAAGATAGTATAAAAATATTGAAAAAATATAATATTTAAAAAAAAAAAATTTTTTTTTTATTTTTTATTTTGATTTTTTCCTCTTATGACAGCGGTGGATTTTGTTGCTGGGCGGTACAATATCTATGAAGGTGCACCGGACCAGCAACTAATTAGCAACAAAAAATCTGCTGAACATTTAACCCGTTATCAAGGTCATTAAGGAAAAATGACATTTTTTCCGATTAAGACAGCGGTGGATTTTGTTGCTGGGCGGCACAATATCAACGAAGGTGCACCGGACCAGCAACTAATTAGCAACAAAAATTCTGCTGAACATTTAACCCGTTATCAAGGTCATTATCGAAAAATGTTATTTTTTCCGGATATGACAGCAGTGGATTTTGTTGCTGGAAGGCACAATACCAACGAAGGTGCACCGGACCAGCAACTAATTAGCAACAAAAATTCTGCTGAACATTTAACCCGTTGTCAAGGTCATTAAGGAAAAATGACATTTTTTCCGATTAAGACAGCGGTGGATTTTGTTGCTGCGCGGTACAATATCTATGAAGGTGCACCGGACCAGCAACTAATTAGCAACAAAAATTCTGCTGAATACCTAACCCGTAATCAAGGTCATTAAGGAAAAATTTCATTTTTTCCGGATATGACAGCGGTGGATTTTGTTGCTGGGCGGCACAATATCTATGAAGGTGCACCGGACCAGCAACTAATTAGCAACAAAAATTCTGCTGAATACCTAACCCGTTATCAAGGTCATTAAGGAAAAATGACATTTTTTCCGGATATGACAGCGGTGGATTTTGTTGCTGGGCGGCACAATATCTATGAAGGTGCACCGGACCAGCAACTAATTAGCAACAAAAATTCTGCTGAATACCTAACCCGTAATCAAGGTCATTAAGGAAAAAATTCATTTTTTCCGGATATGACAGCGGTGGATTTTGTTGCTGGGCGGCACAATATCTATGAAGGTGCACCGGACCAGCAACTAATTAGCAACAAAAATTCTGCTGAATACCTAACCCGTTATCAAGGTCATTAAGGAAAAATGTCATTTTTTCCGGATATGACAGCGGTGGATTTTGTTGCTGGGCGGCACAATATCTATGAAGGTGCACCGGACCAGCAACTAATTAGCAACAAAAATTCTGCTGAATACCTAACCCACAATCAAGGTCATTATCGAAAAATGTAATTTTTTCCGATTAAGACAGCGGGGGATTTTGTTGCTGGGCGGCACAATATCTATGAAGGTCCACCGGACCAGCAACTAATTAGCAACAAAAATTCTGCTGAATACCTAACCCGTAATCAAGGTCATTAAGAAAAAATGTCATTTTTTCTGATTAAGACAGCGGTAGATTTTGTTGCTGCGCGGTACAATATCTATGAAGGTGCACCGGACCAGCAACTAATTAGCAACAAAAATTCTGCTGAATACATAACCCGTAATCAAGGTCATTAAGGAAAAATTTCATTTTTTCCGGATATGACAGCGGTGGATTTTGTTGCTGGGCGGCACAATATCTATGAAGGTGCACCGGACCAGCAACTAATTAGCAACAAAAAATCTGCTGAACATTTAACCCGTTATCAAGGTCATTAAGGAAAAATGACATTTTTTCCGGATATGACAGCGGTGGATTTTGTTGCTGGGCGGCACAATATCTATGAAGGTGCACCGGACCAGCAACTAATTAGCAACAAATATTCTGCTGAATACCTAACCCGTAATCAGGGTCATTATCGAAAAATGTAATTTTTTCCGGATATGACAGCGGTGGATTTTGTTGCTGGGCGGCACAATATCAACAAAGGTGCACCGGACCAGCAACTAATTAGCAACAAAAATTCTGCTGAATACCTAACCCGTAATCAAGGTCATTATCGAAAAATGTAATTTTTTCCGGATATGACAGCGGTGGATTTTGTTGCTGGGCGGCACAATATCTACGAAGGTGCACCGGATCAGCAACTAATTAGCAACAAAAATTCTGCTGAACATTTAACCCGTTATCAAGGTCATTAAGGAAAAATGTCATTTTTTCCGATTAAGACAGCGGTGGATTTTGTTGCTGGGCGGCACAATATCTATGAAGGTGCACCGAACCAGCAACTAATTAGCAACAAAAATTCTGCTGAACATTTAACCCGTTATCAAGGTCATTAAGGAAAAATGACATTTTTTCCGATTAAGACAGCGGTGGATTTTGTTGCTGCGCGGTACAATATCTATGAAGGTGTACCGGACCAGCAACTAATTAGCAACAAAAATTCTGCTGAATACCTAACCCGTAATCAAGGTCATTAAGGAAAAATTTCATTTTTTCCGGATATGACAGCGGTGGATTTTGTTGCTGGGCGGCACAATATCTATGAAGGTGCACCGGACCAGCAACTAATTAGCAACAAAAATTCTGCTGAACATTTAACCCGTTATCAAGGTCATTATCGAAAAATGTTATTTTTTCCGGATATGACAGCGGTGGATTTTGTTGCTGGAAGGCACAATACCAACGAAGGTGCACCGGACCAGCAACTAATTAGCAACAAAAATTCTGCTGAACATTTAACCCGTTGTCAAGGTCATTAAGGAAAAAATTCATTTTTTCCGGATATGACAGCGGTGGATTTTGTTGCTGGGCGGCACAATATCTATGAAGGTGCACCGGACCAGCAACTAATTAGCAACAAAAATTCTGCTGAATACCTAACCCGTTATCAAGGTCATTAAGGAAAAATGTCATTTTTTCCGGATATGACAGCGGTGGATTTTGTTGCTGGGCGGCACAATATCTATGAAGGTGCACCGGACCAGCAACTAATTAGCAACAAAAATTCTGCTGAATACCTAACCCACAATCAAGGTCATTATCGAAAAATGTAATTTTTTCCGATTAAGACAGCGGGGGATTTTGTTGCTGGGCGGCACAATATCTATGAAGGTCCACCGGACCAGCAACTAATTAGCAACAAAAATTCTGCTGAATACCTAACCCGTAATCAAGGTCATTAAGAAAAAATGTCATTTTTTCTGATTAAGACAGCGGTAGATTTTGTTGCTGCGCGGTACAATATCTATGAAGGTGCACCGGACCAGCAACTAATTAGCAACAAAAATTCTGCTGAATACATAACCCGTAATCAAGGTCATTAAGGAAAAATTTCATTTTTTCCGGATATGACAGCGGTGGATTTTGTTGCTGGGCGGCACAATATCTATGAAGGTGCACCGGACCAGCAACTAATTAGCAACAAAAAATCTGCTGAACATTTAACCCGTTATCAAGGTCATTAAGGAAAAATGACATTTTTTCCGGATATGACAGCGGTGGATTTTGTTGCTGGGCGGCACAATATCTATGAAGGTGCACCGGACCAGCAACTAATTAGCAACAAATATTCTGCTGAATACCTAACCCGTAATCAGGGTCATTATCGAAAAATGTAATTTTTTCCGGATATGACAGCGGTGGATTTTGTTGCTGGGCGGCACAATATCAACAAAGGTGCACCGGACCAGCAACTAATTAGCAACAAAAATTCTGCTGAATACCTAACCCGTAATCAAGGTCATTATCGAAAAATGTAATTTTTTCCGGATATGACAGCGGTGGATTTTGTTGCTGGGCGGCACAATATCTACGAAGGTGCACCGGATCAGCAACTAATTAGCAACAAAAATTCTGCTGAACATTTAACCCGTTATCAAGGTCATTAAGGAAAAATGTCATTTTTTCCGATTAAGACAGCGGTGGATTTTGTTGCTGGGCGGCACAATATCTATGAAGGTGCACCGAACCAGCAACTAATTAGCAACAAAAATTCTGCTGAACATTTAACCCGTTATCAAGGTCATTAAGGAAAAATGACATTTTTTCCGATTAAGACAGCGGTGGATTTTGTTGCTGCGCGGTACAATATCTATGAAGGTGTACCGGACCAGCAACTAATTAGCAACAAAAATTCTGCTGAATACCTAACCCGTAATCAAGGTCATTAAGGAAAAATTTCATTTTTTCCGGATATGACAGCGGTGGATTTTGTTGCTGGGCGGCACAATATCTATGAAGGTGCACCGGACCAGCAACTAATTAGCAACAAAAATTCTGCTGAACATTTAACCCGTTATCAAGGTCATTATCGAAAAATGTTATTTTTTCCGGATATGACAGCGGTGGATTTTGTTGCTGGAAGGCACAATACCAACGAAGGTGCACCGGACCAGCAACTAATTAGCAACAAAAATTCTGCTGAACATTTAACCCGTTGTCAAGGTCATTAAGGAAAAATGACATTTTTTCCGATTAAGACAGCGGTGGATTTTGTTGCTGCGCGGTACAATATCTATGAAGGTGCACCGGACCAGCAACTAATTAGCAACAAAAATTCTGCTGAATACCTAACCCGTAATCAAGGTCATTAAGGAAAAATTTCATTTTTTCCGGATATGACAGCGGTGGATTTTGTTGCTGGGCGGCACAATATCTATGAAGGTGCACCGGACCAGCAACTAATTAGCAACAAAAATTCTGCTGAATACCTAACCCGTTATCAAGGTCATTAAGGAAAAATGTCATTTTTTCCGGATATGACAGCGGTGGATTTTGTTGCTGGGCGGCACAATATCTATGAAGGTGCACCGGACCAGCAACTAATTAGCAACAAAAATTCTGCTGAATACCTAACCCGTAATCAAGGTCATTAAGGAAAAATTTCATTTTTTCCGGATATGACAGCGGTGGATTTTGTTGCTGGGCGGCACAATATCTATGAAGGTGCACCGGACCAGCAACTAATTAGCAACAAAAATTATGCTGAATACCTAACCCGTTATCAAGGTCATTAAGGAAAAATGTCATTTTTTCCGGATATGACAGCGGTGGATTTTGTTGCTGGGCGGCACAATATCTATGAAGGTGCACCGGACCAGCAACTAATTAGCAACAAAAATTCTGCTGAATACCTAACCCACAATCAAGGTCATTATCGAAAAATGTAATTTTTTCCGATTAAGACAGCGGGGGATTTTGTTGCTGGGCGGCACAATATCTATGAAGGTCCACCGGACCAGCAACTAATTAGCAACAAAAATTCTGCTGAATACCTAACCCGTAATCAAGGTCATTAAGAAAAAATGTCATTTTTTCTGATTAAGACAGCGGTGGATTTTGTTGCTGCGCGGTACAATATCTATGAAGGTGCACCGGACCAGCAACTAATTAGCAACAAAAATTCTGCTGAATACATAACCCGTAATCAAGGTCATTAAGGAAAAATTTCATTTTTTCCGGATATGACAGCGGTGGATTTTGTTGCTGGGCGGCACAATATCTATGAAGGTGCACCGGACCAGCAACTAATTAGCAACAAAAAATCTGCTGAACATTTAACCCGTTATCAAGGTCATTAAGGAAAAATGACATTTTTTCCGGATATGACAGCGGTGGATTTTGTTGCTGGGCGGCACAATATCTATGAAGGTGCACCGGACCAGCAACTAATTAGCAACAAAAATTCTGCTGAATACCTAACCCGTAATCAGGGTCATTATCGAAAAATGTAATTTTTTCCGGATATGACAGCGGTGGATTTTGTTGCTGGGCGGCACAATATCAACAAAGGTGCACCGGACCAGCAACTAATTAGCAACAAAAATTCTGCTGAATACCTAACCCGTAATCAAGGTCATTATCGAAAAATGTAATTTTTTCCGGATATGACAGCGGTGGATTTTGTTGCTGGGCGGCACAATATCTACGAAGGTGCACCGGATCAGCAACTAATTAGCAACAAAAATTCTGCTGAACATTTAACCCGTTATCAAGGTCATTAAGGAAAAATGTCATTTTTTCCGATTAAGACAGCGGTGGATTTTGTTGCTGGGCGGCACAATATCTATGAAGGTGCACCGAACCAGCAACTATTTAGCAACAAAAATTCTGCTGAACATTTAACCCGTTATCAAGGTCATTAAGGAAAAATGACATTTTTTCCGATTAAGACAGCGGTGGCTTTTGTTGCTGCGCGGTACAATATCTATGAAGGTGTACCGGACCAGCAACTAATTAGCAACAAAAATTCTGCTGAATACCTAACCCGTAATCAAGGTCATTAAGGAAAAATTTCATTTTTTCCGGATATGACAGCGGTGGATTTTGTTGCTGGGCGGCACAATATCTATGAAGGTGCACCGGACCAGCAACTAATTAGCAACAAAAATTCTGCTGAACATTTAACCCGTTATCAAGGTCATTATCGAAAAATGTTATTTTTTCCGGATATGACAGCGGTGGATTTTGTTGCTGGAAGGCACAATACCAACGAAGGTGCACCGGACCAGCAACTAATTAGCAACAAAAATTCTGCTGAACATTTAACCCGTTGTCAAGGTCATTAAGGAAAAATGACATTTTTTCCGATTAAGACAGCGGTGGATTTTGTTGCTGCGCGGTACAATATCTATGAAGGTGCACCGGACCAGCAACTAATTAGCAACAAAAATTCTGCTGAATACCTAACCCGTAATCAAGGTCATTAAGGAAAAATTTCATTTTTTCCGGATATGACAGCGGTGGATTTTGTTGCTGGGCGGCACAATATCTATGAAGGTGCACCGGACCAGCAACTAATTAGCAACAAAAATTCTGCTGAATACCTAACCCGTTATCAAGGTCATTAAGGAAAAATGTCATTTTTTCCGGATATGACAGCGGTGGATTTTGTTGCTGGGCGGCACAATATCTATGAAGGTGCACCGGACCAGCAACTAATTAGCAACAAAAATTCTGCTGAATACCTAACCCGTAATCAAGGTCATTAAGGAAAAATTTCATTTTTTCCGGATATGACAGCGGTGGATTTTGTTGCTGGGCGGCACAATATCAACGAAGGTGCACCGGACCAGCAACTAATTAATTAATACCTTCAATACCTTAATAATTAGCACCTTCATAGATATTGTACCGCGCAGCAACAAAATCCACCGCTGTCTTAATCAGAAAAAATGACATTTTTCCTTAATGACCTTGATTACGGGTTAGGTATTCAGCAGAATTTTTGTTGCTAATTAGTTGCTGGTCCGGTGGACCTTCATAGATATTGTGCCGCCCAGCAACAAAATCCCCCGCTGTCTTAATCGGAAAAAATGAAATTTTTCCTTAATGACCTTGATAACGGGTTAAATGTTCAGCAGAATTTTTGTTGCTAATTAGTTGCTGGTCCGGTGCACCTTCGTTGATATTGTGCCTTCCAGCAACAAAATCCACCGCTGTCATATCCGGAAAAAATAACATTTTTCGATAATGACCTTGATAACGGGTTAAATGTTCAGCAGAATTTTTGTTGCTAATTAGTTGCTGGTCCGGTGCACCTTCGTTGATATTGTGCCGCCCAGCAACAAAATCCACCGCTGTCATATCCGGAAAAAATGTCATTTTTCCTTAATGACCTTGATAACGGGTTAGGTATTCAGCAGAATTTTTGTTGCTAATTAGTTGCTGGTCCGGTGCACCTTCATAGATACTGTGCCGCCCAGCAACAAAATCCACCGCTGTCGTATCCGGAAAAAATGAAATTTTTCCTTAATGACCTTGATTACGGGTTAGGTATTCAGCAGAATTTTTGTTGCTAATTAGTTACTCGTCTGGTGCACCTTCATAGATATTGTGCCGCCCAGCAACAAAATCCACCGCTGTCATATCCGGAAAAAATGACATTTTTCCTTAATGACCTTGATTTCGGGTTAGGTATTCAGCAGAATTTTTGTTGCTAATTAGTTGCTGGTCCGGTGCACCTTCATAGATATTGTACCGCGCAGCAACAAAATCCACCGCTGTCTTAATCGGAAAAAATGTCATTTTTCCTTAATGACCTTGACAACGGGTTAAATGTTCAGCAGAATTTTTGTTGCTAATTAGTTGCTGGTCCGGTGCACCTTCGTTGATATTGTGCCTTCCAGCAACAAAATCCACCGCTGTCATATCCGGAAAAAATAACATTTTTCGATAATGACCTTGATAACGGGTTAAATGTTCAGCAGAATTTTTGTTGCTAATTAGTTGCTGGTCCGGTGCACCTTCGTTGATATTGTGCCTTCCAGCAACAAAATCCACCGCTGTCATATCCGGAAAAAATAACATTTTTCGATAATGACCTTGATAACGGGTTAAATGTTCAGCGGAATTTTTGTTGCTAATTAGTTGCTGGTCCGGTGCACCTTCGTTGATATTGTGCCGCCCAGCAACAAAATCCACCGCTGTCATATCCGGAAAAAATGAAATTTTTCCTTAATGACCTTGATTACGGGTTAGGTATTCAGCAGAATTTTTGTTGCTAATTAGTTACTCGTCTGGTGCACCTTCATAGATATTGTGCCGCCCAGCAACAAAATCCACCGCTGTCATATCCGGAAAAAATGACATTTTTCCTTAATGACCTTGATTACGGGTTAGGTATTCAGCAGAATTTTTGTTGCTAATTAGTTGCTGGTCCGGTGCACCTTCATAGATATTGTACCGCGCAGCAACAAAATCCACCGCTGTCTTAATCGGAAAAAATGTCATTTTTCCTTAATGACCTTGATAACGGGTTAAATGTTCAGCAGATTTTTTGTTGCTAATTAGTTGCTGGTCCGGTGCACCTTCATAGATATTGTACCGCCCAGCAACAAAATCCACCGCTGTCATAAGAGGAAAAAATCAAAATAAAAAATAAAAAAAAAAAATTTTTTTTTTTAAATATAATATTTTTTCAATATTTTTATACTATCTTACAGCAACAAATTAGCAACAAATTCAGGCCCAATAACCGACTCAATATGTGCTCACTTCATTATTTTACTGCTAGCTTATGTGAAAGATAGCAGTGACTCGATTTCTGAGGAACTGGCTTGAGCAACAAAATCGAAATAGCAGCAACTAATTAGCAACTAATTAGCAACTAATTCCTAAATAAGTTTCAAATGTTTCTGCTAACTTTTCACTGCTAGCTTGATAGACCTCCATGATGTGATTCATTTAGGTTATATTCTAGGCAAATATAAATTAATTCAGTATAGTATTCTGATTTTTACACGGGTGGCGACATTATATGTTTCCATAGAAAAAATAAAACAAGTACATATGTCTCGTAAAGTAAAAAAAACACCGAAAATGTGGAATAGCGGATATTCAGTTATTTTTACTAAGCTTGAACTATTCACAATTTTCTTTAGGTTTGTAACCTAAAGATATGTCCTACTTTCCAAAAATGTGTGGATTGAGTGGGAACCACTATCATGGTTCATTTTGTATCTTACAAAATCCTATTTAATATCAATTAAATCTAGACATACAAATAAACTTAATTCTATAGTTTATTCGTAAGAAATCTTGCCTTTTTAAAGCATGTGGATTGAATGAGCACAAAGAATTATTTATATTTTTTTAAATAATGAACTAGGCGATCCGTATTTAAATACCGTATTAATTACTGAGGTTTTACTAAAAACTAGAACCCAATATTTATATGTAATGCCAGATCTACAAATGTATCAAGTTTAATTTATATGCAAACTTGATACATTTGTAGATCTGGCTGGCCCCTTCTAAGATCTGAGAGACACCCTTCTAAGAGTGAGCTCACATTATTACATATGATCCTGATTCCGGTATAAAAAACCATTATCTTGTGTCCTGGGTATCAGAAAATTGTATCAGTGCGTGGATTCATTCTGCACACTCTGCGCTATGGAGGTTATCTAATAAATTAATAATTGTATGTTGAATATACTAATGTTGAATAGGGTACTTTTAATAATTTTGAACTTACTCAATATTGAGTGGATTTATAATATGCTTTTGATAATAAAATATATATAACGTACTTTAAGATTAAAATAATATAAAATATCATGACAACAACCCTATTAGTAAAACTAAGCAGCGGGCTATTATTGCGTTTCGACATTTATAAAATGACATATATACCATATAGCGAGGTTTTGTTAATATGACTCTCGGATCCTAAAATGGATAATATTGAATTAGAATAGACATACATAAGAAATAAAAATTGTGATTTCTAACCTGTTAAATTCTTCGATTATACTCGAACGACATTTCATTATTATCTGAGCATAATAACACCTAACATCCCAAACGACACACAAACCTGCGCAAAAGTAATAATAATTTATATTGTGATATAAAGACGCACAATCGTCCGACGGCAGGACTACACCGTTTATGCTCTCACAATGTATCAAGTAACGCATTTCAACGCTTCGACCATGGGATTGTGGATGTGTACTGTGGCCTAACAGGCAGAATACCGTGCTCAACGCCGTCAGGGCATTTCTGCTCACGCTTGTCATAAGCAACTTTGGTATGGGTGTAAAGAGCAGTTTCAGTATTTGTTATTTCTCTTCCCAAGCCTCATTGCAAGCGCACTAAGCCCACACTATACACACATTAAACAATGACACGAGACAAAGTGTCTCACTTGAACTCAACCAACTTACATTACTTATCACTCTGTGATGGGTTTCTTAAACATGACTATTAACAAACCCATATTATTATACCAGAATAGTCGCTGAAATGTTTAACCTGTCATAAGCAAATTTTGAGAGAGCTATCTGTGTGAAACATGAGGATGGAAGTTTCAATCCACATAGATAGAAATGTTTATGTGATTGCCATTCAAGTGTTTATTTTGATTTTGGGTGTTGTGGGACCATAGTGCCTCAGTTTTTGGTATCCTAACTTAACATAGTAAGGTCAAGACTCTGTGTGTGACTTCTGGGTGTATTACTATTAGCAGCGATTCCATGTCTAGCAATGGGTAGTATGTGAAGTGACTCTCTGAATACCAGCTCTGACCTTAGTACCGGCCTACATCATGCTTTTAATTATTAAATGACACTTATAAAGCAACAAGTGCTACAAACTTTTGGTTATTTCTTAATTACAACAGTTTATATATTATGGATAGTAAAAATTCAAACAATTTAGGTTAGTCTGGTAACAATTACCACAAAGGTTTGATTTATATGTAAGGTGGATATAATTTTTTTTTATTAATTGTTTGGTTGATTATTACTCAAATGCTTTTAGGCTTAACCCTTATGGCTTAACCAATTAAAGGTATTCAGTCTGAGTAGTCCACAAACTCAGTTACTGATAAAAGAAGTATATAGTGACTGACATCTCACTTACTTCTATCAGAGTAGCATTGGGTATAATTTCTGGGACAGGTAAACAAATTTAGATTTTAATGAGATGATAATAAATATAGTGAACCATGCACCAATCACACCTTCAGATATTGATGTGAGAGTTTAATAAGCCTTTGAAAATGAGTTTTTTATAATGATTTTGAAAATATAATTACTAGAACAGTAAACTTAAACTCAATTTAGGAAAAATTGCAAGCCATGCATGCTATAAGTATATCAGAGATTTAATTTATCAATAATTAGCAACATTTAACATTTTCTGTATAAGCTGTACATGTATTCTCTTTTGATAAACTCTGATTGAATAGTATAATATAAAATGAAGTGAAAAGTGCATAACCACCTACTGTAAACTTTAAGCTGCTGTATTGCCTATTTGCATAATCATGCAAACAAAATGTAATTAATTGTAAATTTTTGATGATATGTTCTAAACCAATTATTTGCTATATACAGTTAGTAAACATTGATAATTAATCTTAATGAAATTGTAATGGATGGTACAATTTCCAAACTATGTAGCAACTACTGTAAGTAATAACACTAATGTTATTAACAAGTTTGGACAGTTCAAAAATCAAAGAATATACTTCACAAGGAAGTATAAAACAGTGTGTAAACTCACCGAAGCAGAATAAAGAAGTTACATCTATTATAAAACAAGAAAACTGATTTTATACTATCCTCTAGTGGAAATTTTTGACTTTCTTGCTGTTAGAACTTCACCTATGACATAAAAATGTATACTATGATTTTTAAAACAAATACTGCCTCTAATCTTTACATAAATGACATGCTTGTAGAGCAAAACGATACCAAAATAATGCAACAAATAAATTTGAAATGTCGATAAAATTCCATATTATTCGCATGAATACTCAACATAAAATAAAAAGTCGCTTTGCTCTACAGTTAATAATAGAACTAAGAGTAACTAGAGCTACAACAGATATGAGCACACTAACACTTAGTAATCATAATAAAGTACTTGTCTAAAATTTACTTCAGGAAGTGTTAAATAACTTCTATTGTATCATTGCAAGATCCTCATTTATGTGAATGATTATCATTTGCAGATGAATTTTCGATTTTAACACATTCCCTCACAGTTTCGAATGGCATCTTGATGTCCTAAAAAAGATAACATGTTAAATATAGTTGTCAAACACATAAACAATAATGGCATTGTTGCTCTGGGGCCTGGGCACATCAGAATAAACAACAAGATTGTGCACATGTCACAGTGCGTATTGCGATGACACCTGGCAAGATCCGTATTAATTTATGAGTCTTATGCATGATATCTGTGGAGAGAAATAATAACAAAACATTATACAAATGAGTGCATTGTATGAACATATTTAATTATTCGCAATTGCGGCACAACCAGATGCTGAAGTGGCATATATTACGTAAATATAATGATAATAGCACAGTAAACACTATTTTAAAAAGGATACGGTACGGGCCCGCGCTGATTCGGTGCCAATGGCACCTGATTCCCGTTGCCACTCATATTCTTGGCAGCATAGGTATTGGGACACGTACACCACTCAAGGTGGCACGTAAAATCACCCTAACCGATTGTAGGACACATCCGGCACATAGGTAGATGATATACCGATGTCAGATTGACAAGTCACAGTAATTTAATTTGTACCCTTTGAAAACAACGTTTCTTGCAAAAACATTGTACACCACTTATAAAAACACAATATTTATTTTCAGGAGACGGATAATAGCATCACTAGAAAAGAGATCCAGTCACTAAACAAACGACAGTACAAAATGGCGGATGTTAACCAATAAACAAACGTGACTGTCACTGAAAGAATTCTAAAAACTCGTGTATAAAATACTCAATTTTAACTACAGTGTTGTTTTTATTTTATTATATAAGAAAATATATTTTTTTAAATATACTCTGTTTAACAATATCAGTACATTTATTTTTGAAAGTCTAAAACTGTCATTCAATAGTTTACGTTTCCAGCTTTACTCACGTCATGCATTGCAAATTGCAATGCTGTTAACGCATGTCACCCACTTTTTATACCAAATGAGACCAAGGAAGCAAGAACAAAATTATATGCCAATAATTTCTTCGCGTAAATCATTTTATAAGAATATTTTAATTTCAGGTTCATATTATATTGATAAAATCTTAAAATAAAATTATTTTAAAATCATTTTATTTTAAGATTATTATTTTAGAGAAGATTTTTATCAAACGTGTGATAAGTTCATACTCTCTAATGAATAAAATGTTATGTGTTGATGATAGCCTAGTTGTGAGTGGTACGGACTGCAAAGACGAAAGACGCAGGTTCGTAACCAGCCTAACCAGCGTGTTCCTTTGATTTTTTGAAGTTATGTACCTGAGACTTAATAAAATAAATTAAAATAAATTCACGAAGATCTCACCCTTCTCTTTAGTAAAAAAGTCCCGCGCCCAGATGTGGGACAGCGTATAATACAAGATTATAGTTATTATTGTTGCGAAACATCTAATGCGATGGGTCAGACAGACTGCTGGCGTGGCGACGCGACGCCTTACCACGCCAATAATCCTTGAATGCGAAGAAAAAGGGAAATGGCTGTTTTGTATATCAGCGGTATTGAAAAAGTTAGCAATCTATTCTGGATATTAGAATACTGCAAAACTCTTATTTTACCCCATTCCAAGATTGATCCATATTTTTAGTCATAAAAAATTATTATATTAAAATAATTTTATTGTTGTTCGTTATTTTATTGTCGCTAGAACAAACCAGTTTTATTGACCAAATATCGGTGAATTTTGTATAGTACCAATGACGAAAGAAAACTATAAAAGGACTTGAAGTGTTAAGCTATAGAATAACTAGGTTATACAAATATAGAATAATTCGATATTGTATACATAAACATAGTGTCATCTTTATCAAGCCAATATAAATTTATGTGTGTAAAAAAGGATAGCTATATTTTACTACCAGTCGTATCAATGACATGCCGGCATGCTCAAAATACTGGCAACACTCGCGCTTCTTACATGCTATTTATAACTATAATATTATCGAAATAAAAATTATTTTGGACAGACTAAACAGACAGGACATCACTATCACATATGCATAAATCAAAAATATACTTGTTACAAAAAGTACACAATAAATGACTAATTTAATTCAAATGAACATAACATTTGTGCTGGTTTATAAGAAATATAGTACAAACCGGTGCAATGCTAAGTTTGGACGATTCCTACTTCTTTTGAAGCTGCAATCGATATTGATACAATTAGGCATGTTTTCACAAACACAATTCACGTATTTTTAAAGTAATATAACTATGTTACTGTTATAAATTAATATTATTACAATAATATTGTTACAATAAAATTTGTTGACGATTGCTATTTAAACAACCGCGCACAAACAATGGATGATAACCTGCCGCAACGAAGTATTGTCAAAGAAGGATACAGTAAATGTTGAAAGTATGTTATAAAGTCAAATATAGCTATCCTTTTTTACGCACATAATTTATATTGGCTTGATAGAGATGGCACTATGTTTATGTATACAATATCGAATTACTTAGAGTATTTAACACTGGAGACGCCATTGAGCGCTTACCCCGTTTGACAAATGTAAGAGCACGGTGCTCATACACGTTCTATAAAACTAGTTGCGCTTCGTGATCCGCCACTAAAAAAGTGACATCACGTGCGAATGGAGCTCTATAAAAATGCGAGCCTGTAGCGGTATTAACATGTAAAAATAGATATGACACATCAAACTTACAAAAATACAACATTATTTTTCACCTGGACGTATTTTTTTAAAGTAATATTATCCTTAAAAGCAACAAAACACATAATTTCAAAAAATTATCATCGGGTAATAAATGTTGCCAGGTTAAACTTTTAGCCACAGTAGTGCAAAATTTATTTGCATTCAATATCTTAAAAGCAAGTTGTTTTTTTAATATTCTATTTTAACTAGATGTTGCCCGCGGCTCCGCCCGCGCATTTTAACCTTCTATATTTTGTTATCCCACTTTTGCTATTTTTTCGAGATAAAAGTGGTCTTTGTCATTTTCTGATCCCGAAACTGCCACTATGCAAAAAATCATGTCGATCCCTTGCTCTGTGAGAAACTAAACTATCCTATGGGAACTGTACATTTCTACAGGATAAAAAGTAGCCTATGTGCTTTTCCACACTACAATCTATCTCTGTGCCAAATTTAAAGTAGATCCGTCCAGTCGTTGTAGCGTGATTGGATATCAAACAACCATGCATCCATCCAAAAATACGCATTTATAATATTAGTAAGATTACTTTATTTATGCTTCCTTAACTTAATTTATAATTTAAAAATTGTAGGAGAGTTGACATATCGACTAAGTTTACAATTTCATAAACTTTATTACACTGGCATTTTGGGTGGTTTATGTGGTAACACTGTCGTGTATGCAAGACTCAAATAGTGTTGTAGATAAACTTACCAAGGTTATCGATATAATTACTAATCCATCTGGACTGTCTTCTAAACACATACTTTTGATGTAAATAGTTCTAACACACTAGGAATGTCACAAAATATACCAAAACCAGAATAAAATATTTGTCAAAAAAATGTGATCCTAAAAATGTATCCGGTATATTTCAAAAATATTTAGGTATGAATTTTGGCGCCATTCATTTATTACGTAAGATGATGTGTGGGGGGAGTCGATCAAGTCTTATTTTTTCTTACAAGGGGTGGGAGGGAGTATTAATAGTTCTTACGTTAGATCACACAAATGCGCAAAGTTAGGATTATACTTTGAAAAATCAAAAAGGCCATGCCTATAATTTTAAAAACATGCAACTTAGATTTTTTATATTTTTTGATAACCGGTATGACTTGCCTTTTCACCCGGTTCCGGCTTGACGTCGACTTTTGGGACAACCTGTATTAAATTCAAGATCTCAAGCCCTTTTTATATGCTCTTCATAATAGATAGCGTTAGCCGGCTACCACACCAAAACAGGCGATAATCGCTCTCAATGACATGTAATAATTCCATTCGCAGCATTTGCTATTCGCATTCGCTACCAATAACACTGTATTTTTTGGCTCCGCTTATTTAATTTGAAATTTTGAGGAATAACAGAACATTTTCTCGCAATCTATATACCATTGGAAAGGTCATGTTGTGTACTTTCCGGTAGTATATTTGCTGAATCGGAATACCTCAAAACGAGTGAGTAATCATCAAATACATTTTAAAATAATTTGCAACGGCCGTCATTGTTGTGTTCCATGTGCTGACATACCTGAAAAACGCTTTTCTACAATTAGTGTTGACAAAAAATAAATAAATGGAAGTGTCACGCATGTTGTACAAAGCAAACAAAAACTGATACACCTTTACGTCCCATTGACTCACCCGGCAAGTCAAGGAACAATAATGACTCGCTCCCTTTTAATGACAATATTACGCATCGAAAAAAAAACCACTGTTGATACTAGCGCAGTTAGTGGAAGTTCCAGCTTAAACTCGTCCGCGTCAGTTATTACAAAGAAAGACGTTTGGGAAATAATAAGAGAAGAATTCAATGTCATGAAATTGGCTTTAGCACAGGAGCTTAACCAAACCCTTAAGCAGATGGTGAGAACCGAATTTCAATCTATAAAACAGGTAATAACTGCTTTGGAGAATAAACGTGCCAGAGGCCGTTCTTGTGTCAGTCTGCCCGGTTGTCATATAGAACGGTTCGGGAGTGCAACCCCGGCCACTTGAGCCGTCAGCGCCGCGTCCCATCACTCCCCCCGTGGCTCTGATGTCCTCCTCCATCCTTTCCCGTCCCATCACTGGTGGTAGGGCTCAACTCTAAGTTAATTTTATTTACTTAGAGTGGGGCCCGAACGGATTGGTACCACCGTCCAGCCTATTTCTACCGCAAAGTAGTAATGCGTTCCGGCGGAAGGGCTAGATAGCCGTTCCCTCTGTCCTCTCCTTTCCCCGACGGTGCAGTTTGGACGGTACTCGTAATATGTGGAACTTTGGAGTTAGTCGACGCGTGGGTCTCATCTGTGGGGGGCTGGCGTGGGGTACAGGGAGACCCGATGGGAACGGCCACCGCCGGCCGCCTGCCAGTCAGTAGGGGACCTGAACCCGGGGATACACTTCTCAAAAATTCCCTCCCCGGGAAGCTGTCCCGCCAACTGGCGAAAATCCTGTAGCACAGTCGTCGTGCCAGCGTGGGAGACTGGAGTGGATCCCGGCGTCTGTCTACAGGGGGGCATCGGGGGTCCTTCCGTGCTTCGCGCTAGCTCCTCGCATTACCTGCGTGACCACCCTGCACCTGGTTCTGCGACTTTATGTTTCGAGTGCCGTCTAAATTTCACTGTCCCCTAACATCTCCTTTCCCCCACTACGAAATCTGAAATTAAAATGAAGGCAAATAAAAAGAGAAAACGTACTTCGGCGGATACTATATCCACTTTAACAGTAGACTTCTGCAATGTCAGGGGTTTGCACAGTAACCTGGACGCTGTACATTACCACCTAGAGTCGGCGCGGCCTGCCTTACTCTTTTTAACTGAGACTCAGATATCTACCCCTGACGATATCTCGTACCTTAACTACCCCGGTTACGTACTGGAACATTCGTTCCTACGTAAAGCCGGGGTGTGCGTTTTCGTCAGGGATGATATATGTTGTCGCCGCCTTCGGGGCCTCGAGCATCGGGACCTGTCAATCTTGTGGCTATGCGTAGAATACGGGGGTCGTACCCGAGTCTACGCTTGCCTTTACAGGTCCCATGCCGGTGAAGCGGGGTCTTCTCATTTATTCGAGAACGTCCAAATGGGGACTGGCCAATCTCTAGAGCAGTACCCATCCGCGGAGGTGGTGGTCCTTGGGGACTTCAACGCTCACCATGCTGAGTGGTTGGGTTCTCGGACCACCAACGCTGCGGGTCGGTCTGGTTATGAGATGGCTTTGGCTTACGGTCTCACTCAACTGGTAACTCAGCCCACCCGAGTTCCAGATGTTGAGACCCATGAGCCCTCTCTGTTGGACCTTCTGGTGACCACAAATCCAGAGGGGTATAAGGTAGTGGTTGACCCCCCTTTGGGGTCATCAGACCACTGCCTTATTCGAACCTCAGCCCCTGCGGTTTATCCCGATCGCTCTTCAGCGACTGGGTTCCGCAGGGTTTGGCGGTATGGGTCAGCGGATTGGGAAGGGATGCGTGAATTCTTTGCGTCCTTCCCGTGGAAGCGGTTCTGCTTCTCTTTTGAAGATCGTGATGCTTGTGCGGAACGCGTCAGGGACCTTGTGGTCATGGGGATGGATCTTTTCATCCCCGATTCCAGGGTACCTATCGGGCATCGCAGCCGGCCCTGGTACAATAGTACCTGTGCCGAAGCTGCACGCTTTAAGCGGTCCGCATACGGTCAGGCGGGAGCTTAGGCTCCTTAACATCCGAAAGTCGAGTGGGCCGGACTGCATCCCTGCAGTGGTTCTTAAGACGTGCGCCCCTGAGTTGACCCCCATTCTCACGCGCCTTTATCGTCTTTCGTACAATTCCAAAAGGGTTCCCGCTTCGTGGAAGGTTGCCCATGTTCATCCGATCCCTAAAAAAGGTGACCGGTCGGACCCTTCGAGTTATAGACCGATAGCCATCACATCCTTGCTCTCTAAAGTCATGGAGAGAATAATTAACGCCCAGCTTATGGGGTATCTGGAGGAGCACCAGCTGATTAGCGATCGTCAGTACGGTTTCCGTCACGGTCGCTCGGCTGGTGATCTTCTTGTTTACCTCACACATCGCTGGGCGTAGGCTATAGAGAGCATGGGTGAGGCTATGGCCGTCGGTCTAGACATCGCGAAGGCGTTTGATCGGGTATGGCATGGGGGCCTTCTATCGAAGCTACCATCATATGGAATCCCCGAGGGACTCTGCAACTGGATCGCTAGTTTTTTGGATGGTCGGAGCATTAAAGTCGTCGTAGACGGCTACTGCTCCGACGCTTTGTCCATTAATGCTGGCGTTCCACAAGGCTCGGTGTTGTCGCCGACACTATTCATTCTGCATATCAATGACATGCTGTCTATTGATAGCATGCATTGTTATGCAGATGATTGTACTATCGACGTGCGATACACCGGCCAGCAGGGTATCCCTCGGAGCACTTTGGAAGAAAGACGGTTAGAACTTGTGTCGGAAATCGAGAGCTCTCTAGGGCGGGCCTCTCAATGGGGTGAAAGGAACCTAGTTCACTTCAACCCCACGAAGACACAAGTTTGCGCGTTCACCGCTAAGAAGGACCCATTTGTCATGGCGCCACAGTTTCAAGGAGTCACTCTGCGGGTTTCCGAGGGTATTGGGATCCTCGGCGTAAATATATCGAACACGGTCCAGTTTAGGAGTCAAGTGGAGGACAAAGCCAAATTGGCCAGCAAAAAATTGGGGATCCTGAACAGAGCGAGGCGGTATTTCACGTCGGGCCATAGATTAGCGCTTTATAAAGCGCAAGTCCGGCCCCACGTGGAGTACTGTCCTCATCTATAGGCAGGGGCCCCGAAATACTTGCTAGACCCACTTGACTCTTTACAGAGCCTCCTCTCCGTTCGAATTGTCGGGGATCCTGATATCACGGATAGCCTGGAACCGTTGGGACTGCGGAGAGACTTCGGGTCTCTCTGCTTGTTTTATCGGTTGTTCCACGGGGAGTGCTCCGAGGAACTGTTTAAAATGGTGCATACATCACCATTTTATCATCGCACCACCCGACACCGCAACAGAGTTCATCCCTACCACCTGGAAACGATTCCGTCTAGCACGGTTCGTTTTCAGCGTTCATTCTTACCACGTACGTGCAAGCTCTGGAATGAACTCCCTGCAGCGGTGTTCCCTGAGCGCTATGACATGTCCTTCTTTAAACGAGGCTTAAGAAGAGTAGTCCTTAAACGGTAGGCAGCGGCTCTGCTGTGCTCTGGCATTGCAGAAGTCTATGGGCGGCGGTGACTACTTACCATCAGGTGGCCCGTCTGCTCGTCTGCCTATCCAGGCACTAAAAAAAAAAAGTTTTGTTTCTGAATGAAAATTATGAAACCACCAAATCCGCCATCTTGGCGATGGATACCAAGACACACTGGGAGAGCTAAAGAAAGAGAACGTTCAGTTAACAAATACGTTACAGGATCGGCAAATCAGGCTTCAGGTTGCTGAGCAGCATAACCGTTCTAACAATCTTGAGATAGAGTGTGTCCCCGAGCAAAAACAGTAAAACTTGCTATATATGATTACTCAGCTGTCTAAGGTATCCTGCGACTTGAAAGAATCCGACATTCATCATTGCACTCGTGTGGTAAAAAGTAACAGAGACGACAAGAGACCTCGCTCAATCATTGTGAAATTGGCTACCCCTAGGCTTCGGGATACATTTTTAGCGAAAACAATAAATTTTAATAAGGCAAATCCAAACGACAAGCTCAGTACTGCTCACATAGGCATTGGAGGTAATAAATCGCCGCTTTACATTGTTGAGCACCTATCACCTAAAAACAAATTACACGCAGCGGCTCGCCAGATCGCTAAAGATAAAGAGTACTATATATATTCGTGTAGATTAAGCAAGGTCGTGTTTTCATTAGGAAAACAGAAGAAGACGAGTTTACTTATATAAGAAACCAAGAAACCAGAACCAATCTAAAACAATTCTCTGCCATATCCCGTTTGTCCAAATCATATAACTCTATTTGTGAAACGATGTATGTATGATGTATTTGTTGATAAATTGCCAAAATTCAAAAAAGCTGTTGTAGCATTTTTTCTTATATCTACAATTCTATAATATTGTTATACTTAGATATAATATATATATTTTATTATTAATTAAATTCTCATTTGGTCATGCTCATTGTTATTTTTGGAAATTTAATTAACCTTTTACTTTTATTGAATACTGGTGTTCCTTTTTTTTCTCAACGCATGTCGTGGTATCCTTAAAATATTGTTCATTAATAGTAAGATTATTATTACCTCATTATAACTTAGTCCTAAGTAATGTAACAACAGCTGGATATCCATTTTAAATAAATTAAAGGCGTATTATTTAAAATTCATTTTCTAAAAAAGAAAGTTTTTATTTTTTCTTATTTGGCTTGTATTTTTCTCACTACTCATTACCTTTATTATTTTTACAGTATTTCGATTAAATTAGAAATATTAATTTACACTATTTTTAACTATACCTCTCTACTTCCGTCCCCTTTCACGAAATCACACCCAGAGATTGCAAGAAAGCGATAGACAAGATGATACACATAAAAAATTATCTTAAAATATTTCATAAATTATAATTTTTTTATTTTATCTATCGATAGATAAGGACAACGCTATCTATACCTCGTGTCGACATTGCTACGCTCTACTGTTTTTACACAGTTGTCAATATATGACACTGTAAATATATTTCACAACAAGATAAATTTGTAACTGTGTGCATAAATTTGCCAGTGTTGTATGAAATGGTGTAGTGTGCGTGCGTAGCGACGTGATTACATTTTGCATTTGTGTGCACATGTTTATTTGTAGTTGTACGAAGCCCCCCACCGACATTGCTGAATTTTTTGTTCAAGATTCGAGCGTAATGCCGTCTCCTTTTGGTTGCCTACTCTAAGACATTAAGACACAAAAAGTAGGTAGGACATTATATTTCAGATTTTCTTTGCGACACCTATTTATTACAGAGTAGTTAACCTTGTTGCACCAGAGTAACGAAATAGTTGTTTGGTGGTGTCATCTTTTGTTTCCAGCTTAGTTATTGTGCTCCTCAGTGTCCTCTATGACTTAATTGTGTCGTCTTCAAATGTCGGATTCGTCGATCCTTTAATATTTCGCATCTTTGTCGCTTCGGTAAATGGTCTTTTCTGATAACCAAAACAATATTGTGTATAAAAGGTTAAATTGCTATATACCTACAAATAAGAGTTAACGTGGGAAAAATACATACCTTAGAACGGTACACGGTATTCGTTAACTTTGCAATCCCAGCAAAATGATTTTCAATGTCATTTAATTTCTTCCCTTCTGTCTCGGGCATCATGACATAAAAGATTACACAGCCAGAGAAACTAAAAGAAAAGTTTAAGAGCAATGATTATTTTTATTATATTACCCATTCGCTATGGCGGAAACAAATTGTTAATAAGTTTAACGTAACAAGTAGGTAATAGCTGGGTGTTTCTCGTGGGTTTTTGGCGACATGACGTGAACCACTTTGTGATGTTAGGTGCCATTAGCGAAGATCTTCATTTAACGTATTGGACCTATCGAAAACGTACGTTATACACTTACGTTCTTGCTTCATTACGAACGTCATCTCACTACATATACCATCAGTTATCGCAATGTTGCACCAACTGTCGTAAGTTTTATATGATAGTACCTCTGATTATATTGCAGTATAATTGCAGTCTGGCAGGCGTGCCTTATTAAGACCCAACAATCTTTGATAATATACCTAGTCAGGTCATAAATTCTGTCACATGTTTAATATAAAATAATTGAAACAAGTTTATTCATTGTGTAACCATTTATATACCAAAATGAACTTAACAAAACATAGATTCTTATGACACTAAAGTTTATTCAAAATGACCTCCGTGATTTTGAATACAGGCCTTCAATCTGCGCGGCCAGTTGTCTATCGCAGCACGAACGAGGTCCATGTCAATATCGGCGGCTGCCTTAATCAAGGATGTCTTGAGTGACTCCAAATTGGGATGAGGCCTTGAGCACGCCTTTTCCTCCAAGTGTTGCCATATCTTGTAATCTAACGGATTCAAATCTGGACTGGAGGAGGGCCAGTCTTCGTGCCGGATGAAGTCGATTTCACGCGCCGCCAGCCAGTCTTGTGTGCTCTTCGCTCTATGAGCTGGCGCCGAATCTTGTTGGAATACCCAGTGCCTGTTATTGAACATGGTATGAGAAACAGGTTCCACAAGGTTCGTCAGGACTGTATTTTGATACACAACTGCATTCGTTTTTACACCTTTCTCACAAAAATGTACCTCTGTTAAGCCCCAATAAGAAACTCCCAACCATACCATGAGCGAGGATGGAAAATGACCTCGTTGGACACGAGGAATACGGTTGCTCGCTTCTTCACTACTGTGTGCGTACACCTTATCATTTTGTTTGTTGTAGCTCTCTTCTACGGTAAAAATTTTTTCATCTGAAAAAAGAATTTCCCGATATTTTATTCCCGCGTACCGCTTCAACAAAGCGCGGCATCTCTTCAGTCTCAGGTCCATTAGACGAGCATTCAAACGATGTCCTGTTTTTCTTCGATATGCCCGAAGCCCTAAGTCTTCATTTAACACCCTTTTCACCGTGGTTCTGCTTAACCCCATCTGAAGGGCCAACAGTTTCTGCTTTTTTTTTTTTTTTTTATCCTAGCACGGCAAAGTGACCGCACTTCACCTGATGGTAAGCGCAGTACGGTCCAATTAGAGTATCGAGTAGCGAGAGACGATCTATCCCCCGCTACTCAACACAATCATGCCGGCCTGGTCATTCACACTACGCCATGGGCAAGAAGGTGAAGAAGCGGTCGAGGGTCTATTGTCAAGGTACTCAGAAGGCCGCAAAATGGCCAAACATTGTACCCCAACTCTAGACCCCCAAAAAACCGGATGTACACTGGCTGATCCCGGAACGCGACACACTTGCGTGTGCCACTATGGCGGGTTTTTCACCCTGTGTACGGTGGTTGCTATCCGGGCGGATATGAATATCCTACCACCAGCTTACGTTTGGGATTTCTTTGAATTCGCGCCTTCACAGCTTTTATCACTGCTGGAGTCCTAACAGACCGAGGGCGACCACTTCTTGACCTGTCATCTACACTAGAGTCTTCATTGTATCGTTTGATGGTACGATAAACGAATCTTTTGGTTATATTCAAATTTTTCAGTATGTCAAAAATTTGAATTGGCGCGTAACCGCAACGATGCAACGCAATTACTGCAACACGGTCTTCTTTAAGCGTCCACTCCATATTTAAAAATGGGTAAAATTCTAAAAAGTATACATTTTTATTTTCATGAACAATTTGAAATTCGAATTCAATAAACTTTTTTGTGGCCAGCATTCTAAAATAAAAGTTTTTACTGTGTGACAATACTTATGACCTGACTGTGTAGTTTTGCGAAGCCAGAGACACCTTTTCGTACAAAATGTTAATTCTGTTCACAGTTCTCGTCCTCGATGTAACACGAGGACGCGCGCCGTTTCTCAATAGACTATCACTTCACTTTGCGCTTCTATCCATATAGACAACACATTCAGTAACTTACTACAGCCAGGCATATTTTTGATTCGCCTACTACCAGCGCGTATATTTTTTTATTGTAATCCCAGTAAGCCCAGATTTACCTTCATATTTGATGAGTTTTTCCGTTCCCTATCACTGAATCGGCATTCTATGGTCTCCATAAATATTAGAGAATCTGTATCTATGATATTACTAGCTGTTGCTCGCGGCTCAGCCCGCGTGGAGGTCATGTTTGGGAAAATTATATAATATAAAATACGAATTTACATGCGTTTAACTTAAAAAATTAAGGATTTTCATACAAAGTTCCATCCCCTATTTTACCCCCTTAGGGCTGATTTTGAAAAAAATGTGAAACATGTATTTCTTTATTTCCTACCAAAAGCGTGAATATGAATTTCCAGATACTTAAGTTAAGAATTATGGATTTCCCATACAAATTTTGAACTCCTATTTGACCTCTTTCAAGGTTGTTTCTCGAGAATAAAGATAGCCTATGTCCTTCTCCAGGATATAATCTATCTCCTTGCCAAATTTCATTATAATCTGGTCAGCCGTTTCGTCGTGAAAAGGCAACAAACAAACAAAGTTACTTTCGCATTTATAGAATTAGTATGGATATACAGGTCGGATAGACTTGGAATATCGTGACTATGAACACTATTTCGCAAACTGTTAGCGTCAGGGCGATTTGTACGCGGTCAGAGTATGGTTATATTCTAGGAATGGAAAGGGGCGGGTGATTGCTACCGTATTTCCGTGAAACATAAATAAAAATATAATTTCGCGGTTGCGTTGTATTGAAATGATATTTAACTTGTGCGATGATAATTGGCGGTCATTTTTAATTCAGTACCTACAACACACTAAACGCCGCAGCCAATTTCTCCAGTAAGACAGTGATCTTGTAATGTTAGGAAATATAATTTTGATATATCTTCATACAACCCAAGTTAGGTTTTTAATTTAATTACAACCGCTCACGTTGCGCTTATACTAAATGAGAAGAGCACCGCGGCTTTTTAATAAATTAACAAAAAATGAATAAAAAACTAATATTAATAAAAAAAATATTTTACCATACTATACCATAAAATCCATAAGTTCCCCAAATGAACAAAGTGTCGACCATACTAATGTACATTTTGTTAGTCAAAAATCCGAAAATATATCCGACTGCACTTGTTAAACCGGCACCCCCTGATCTCGTTTTTGAGTTAAAAATCTGCAAGTAATAAACTATTGTCTATATATATAGTCTATAATGATGATTAATAAGTATTACATCTCAATCACAAATCCAATCAAATTTTTTTTTTATTTATTTATCAACAAACTTATCATTTATTAGTACAAAAGATGTATCATAAACTAATTCTAGTTTTTCTGTACATCAATTCCAATCATCGTTATTACAATTCAAAGCTATTTTGATGAATAAAATCTCTAAAGACACATTGTTGGATCAACTACACTGGCCGACCTCCGACGGTAGTTCATACGTATAATAAAATTAATATCTTGGGAAGCGCGGGCGCGGGCGCGGGTAGATGCACCGACATTTGTATCAAACCAATATAGAGTGTCTTTTTTGTTTTGTTTTTTCTATTTCTGATTTGTGTATATAAGTGTGTAAATTAATGATAAATAATATGTAACACTTGCAAATTTAAATAGAATGTACGTTCTTAATAGTGTACAGATGACCTAAATTAGATTAATTAGAAATAATTTTAATAAGATTAAGGGATGAAATCAAGATGGAGGTAACTTGTATTAAGTAACCGGGTGGTATATGCGAACATAGTTTGAAAAATTATTATTTGTGTTTATTACCACCTTACCTCGCCAATAAGAATCCAAGGTAACATACGAATACCAGTGTGTGTAATTAAAGCCAAAAGCATTAGCAATGTTGTAGGCATCCATGAATAAGGGTTCTTCTGAAAATAATTAATATTGTGGTAATTTAGACTAAAAACAATATATTTTGAGAATAATGTTTACGCGATTATTATACATTGAGAAAATCTAATTTTACAGATTTTATCGCGGTTTATTTTACTTTTTAACCCGACGTGTCGAAGGCTTTACAGCCTCCATGTTCACGGGGCTGACTGAGTTGTATCATGTGTGTCATCACGAAAGTATAGTGCAATGATTCTACCCTCCATACAATTGATTTTTAATTTTATTTGTTGTAGTCTGATCTAGCCATAAGCTCTTGAGGTCTGGCAGTTGGTATTTTGGGTTCCGATTCAATTACCTAAATCCAGCCAACACTATTGAAATCTGGAGGTTGTTTTATTCAAATTGACTCGCGAATTGTAGTAATCAGTGTTCTTTGGCAGGATCTGTGGTTTGTTAAATCGGAGATAATGTTCAGCACCATCTTCTGAATGTTCAGCAACTGCAAATTTCATACAGCGTCGGTGTTTCACGTCAGCTATGTATACTTGCGGGTCTTTTTCTTTTTGTTTGACCAATATAGAAGACTCCACACAGTCGCAATCTATTTTATATATGGACGGTTCTTGTAGAAGGGATATAAATATGACACTTGACAGACGACATTGACAAACGACAAAACGAGAAAAGACAAAATTGACTTTTTAGGCGACTTGAAGTAAGTTTTAATAGAAGTACGCTTCATTAGATAGCCAATCGTGTCTGTGAGTCCTCTAATGTATGGTAAAACAACCGGGACACGTACAACTGTAGCTTCACTCGGTTTCTGTGATGATAGCGAGGCGTAGATTGGACTACAACAAATAAAATTTTAACTACTTACCTATATATTAGGTAGAAACATTTCACTATAGTTTCGTTACCACATATAACTCAGTCCGCCCTGTGATCATTAAGGCTGTAAAGCCTTCGAAACGTCGGGTTAAAAAAGTTAAATAAACCACGATAAAAATAATTTTATTTCAATGTATATTTTGAAAAGTGAAGTGTTCTTACCACAGTATTTTCTAACGCATTCTCAGTTGTTGCATTGTTTGAAACGTCATCTGAATATACTGCTAAAGTTTCCTGGGCTATACCATGCTGCCAAAGAAAAAAATATCAGTCCTCACATCAATATCAAAACAAAAATAGACATTACAATTAGTAAATAGCAACAATTTAAAAACTGCACTTGTTTAAGTATTTTTTTTTATCTACACCCATTACAGTAACTTAGACGATTTAAGCATCGTACATCACTACAAAAAAATACCTATAGTGTTTAATCAATGACGTTATTAAATTGCATTTATCAAATTCAGCTGGAATTGGCCGGTAGGAGTCCATGGTTAACACATTGAATGAACACACGAACAAATCAACCTCAATCGACCCCTACATTCGCGGGTTGAATCCAACTCTTAGACGCGAATCGTTCTTCAAACCGCTTGAATAGTAAATGCCGAGCATCTAATATACTACATACTTACAGGCTAAGATATAATTAACCGACATACTAATAAATAATATATATACATTTCATATCTACGTAATTTTTTTATGAAAAGTTAATAAGGTTAAACACGAATTTACTGCAATGTGATTACATTCTAACAATTTCAACTGTAATCGTGCCATATATCCTTATATTTTTATTTAATACTAGCAAACCCGGTAGACGTCGTCCTGCTTGGAAAAGCAGCGCAACATTAAATATGATATTTCAAAGATCACAATATTTGAAATTCTCAGGTATGCAGGTTTCTCCACGATGTTTTCCTTGACCATTAAAGCAAATCATAGTTTACAGTGAATACACGTAACTTAAAAAAGTCAGAGGTGTATGCAATTTGGGCTGTTTTCGAACATGCGACTTTCTTTTCAATATTTTGTCCATTACCAACGCTATCGTCGATTTTTGTGTTGGACCCATAAACTGTTTTAAAGAAGAAGGGGACTCAAACAAATATGTTTATTGAATTTACAACCATTTTGGTTCATTTATAAAGGATGGACAATGCTGGATCATTTCATAATCGAAAAAAATAAGGATGACTGTTTACTGAAGTTTCATTAGGTATATATATAAAGGTAGACTTTGGGGTTCTCTACTGAGAGTAACATGGACGCGCGACGCAGCACTGGTAAAAAACATGAACTTGGGCACGGAAGACCGAGCCAATTTTGTACCAACTTCATAATTTCAACATCACGATTGCACGGTCTTGTCTCGTTCTCCAAATGATTACAATGCTCTTTCATTGACTCATGTCATGCGTCGCGGTTTCTATCTTGACCGCATATATTTCAAATTCGAAGCCTGCATCATGCTAACCAGATGAATTACCCAAATCGATCACACAATATAATATTTATAAAGTCTACTGTTTCGTTATTCTGTATAGTTTTTTAGGACAGTAACATCTACGTTTTTTATGGAAAATCTATGGAAAGATTAAATGTTCACTATTAACTACGTGGTGTGAAGTTCAAACAAATATATTTATACTTACATTCCGTATATAATAATCGTAACTAGCCACGAGAACACAACATATGCCAGCTCCCACAGTGGAAAAAAATGTCAATGGTCTTTTCCCTGTGTAATGCACTAATAGAACACAAGTGCTAGTTCCAAGAATTTGCAATATGCCCAAAATCAGCGTTGCGTAATACTTGTCAATCGGGGCTTCCAACTTCTTAAATATGGATACGGCATAAGTCTATAATATACAAAAAAAATACTATGAATTTATTTAGTTATATATAACAATTATAAGACTGTAACAATCCGCAAACAAAAAGTCTATACACTACGTACTTATTTACTAATGCCTTCACAGCAGGTTCTTTTTTTAGTTGTATATCTAAAATAATCTTATATAAGGGGCGGCTTAACACTTATTTCGCCAGGACCGCGGTGGAGGAACCGCTCTTTAAAAAACCAAAAGCGGCGCTGCACCGCCAGGGGGCGCATGGTTGAAGGGTAGTTGGTCTTGATCCTACGGATATTTGAGATCATAAGTTATGTTTGTGGATTGATAAGTGGATTTATTTTATTTCAATGAATCCTAGACTTCTCGTCTATATACCCAGATATCATTTTGGCTTTTAGCTCGGATAGTAACGAATCCAACTAAGAATAGTCTTTACGATAGGTATAATATTATAAGTACACTAAGTGATAGTAACTTACCTGAAGAGTTGTCATTCCGCTGAAGTGCCCCACGAAGAAAGCGTAGGAGATGAGGAAAAACGGAATTAGGAAACTTTTACTAAAATAATGTGATAATTTCTCTCGTATGGTCTCGTCAACGTCCTCAGCATCTAAAAATAAACATTTCAGTATACAAATTATTTGAAATAACACACACGGTAGAAGTAAACTTGAGAAAAGTAACGTACGAGACGATGAGATGAATATTAGAGTTTCAGGAGTAGGATAACAACAAAATCAAAAAAAAAAATGATATATATATATTATGGAACCAATAGTTATTAGAGAAGGATAGTGACTCAGCAGTCAGCACACTTCACTCCGTTTACAACTGAGCAGTGAGCTACATTCTTACATAAAGCGACCAATTGGGGGCACACCACTAGCGCTATTGTGGTCGGGTTTTGAGTTGTAACGTGCTGCTTACATCTGGACACTTTTTCAACTTGTCCTCCATATAATTTAGTAATCCATTAAGGGGATAAGACTTGTTATAAAATAGTAGATATAAAGTGTTCAACTCCTAACCATCGACAAAATAATAAAGCCCAGTCAATTTCGAGAAATACCTAAAGAGGAGTGAATATAGCCGATCTTACTCAGGTACTATTAGTAGGATTCCGTTATATTGATATTGGAAACGATAAAATAAACATATTATGGATAATTTGTCGGCGACGTCGTGAATTCTTTTGACTTGTTTCGGTTGTGATAATGTGAAATAGTCTTTTAGTATATAAGTACCTATCTATTGTGCACCTGTATGCTAGTATTTAATTTATAAATCTAATAAATTGCGTTAACGTTAATAGTTTTACCAACACAAACTAAACCAAAAGTTACTTTGCAGTCGAATAAGTATTTCAAAAACAGGGCAAAATTATTTTGATAAACTGTACGCGTTAGATTAAGATTTCAACCTTTTTATTCGTCGACATTATCGCTGGATAAGGTACGATAAGGAATTATTTTGTTCATATACACTTTTCATGTGGAGGTGGGAGCATTGTTTAGAAAATTCTGTACTAGACAGTAGTCCTGTTTTCCCAGGACATGTCCTGGTTTTTAGCGTGTCCTGGATAGTTTTTAAGCAGCGAGCGCTCTGATAAGGTTCTTTATTTTAAAATTCGCACACCACTATTGCAATCCTAACTTTTGTCTCGGCTCGCAAGTGTTTACGCTATTTAAAAAGAAAGATGCGTCCTGTTTTTAAACTGAGTTGTCCTGGTTTTCTAACTTCAAATTCTAGTATTTGAATTCTGGGGTTGGTAACCCTAGTAATGATTAATTGCAAAATTTTAAATGGAATTGGAAAGAAAAATTGTTTTTCTATCATGTGCAAGGTCGTGGAAATCATAAGAACGAAGTATACTTTGTCAATAAATGTTTATAGTTCGTGCGTGCAATCATAAAAAATGTAATGCATGTTCAATAGATACAGGCGACCATCATTAACGTTTATATGTATTTATATCTAATCTTTATAATTTATATTACAAATCCTAATGTAGTTGGCCACGATGCACATTAAATAATATTAAAAAAAACTTTAACATAATACCAACGAAGTTGAGTTTTATGGAGTTTTATATTATAAGTATAAAACAAGTATTCACAAATCACTACGGTACAGCACTTAGTAGATAGACAATTATCTACAACATTATTTTTAGTATACTACAAAGCCGAAAGTAATTTGTTGATAATCATTTGCACAATCCATTACACTAATTTTTAACATATTATATTTATATCCCAAAAACATATAAAAATTTTCATCAACCTTGTTTATTACATAATAAAAATCCGGCGCGTGTTGGCATACAGCTGGCCGTTATATGGGTCAAGGACAAGCACACCCTTCCCGACCCCGCACACGTCCCGCTTGTTCCCACCGACGGCGCGGGCGATACGTTGGATCTATCGATTAGTCACCCGGAAGCATCGACGAAGAAGCGTCTCGGTTCGCAAAAGATGCGTCTTGTTTTTAAGTTGAAAAGTCCTAGTTTTAACTTCAAAAACTAAAAATCGTAGTATTCGAATTCCGGGGATGGCAACCCTAAACTATACTCTATATACTCTAATAAAGCTGAAGAGTCTGTCTGTCTGTACACGCGGGCGGAGCCGCAGGCAACAGCTAGTTATTACTATAAAAAAGACTATTGATATGACAAAAAAATTACAGCTAGTCATTACTATAAAAATGACTATTAATATGAAAAAAAATTTAGAGATTGCCAATTTGCCAAAAACAAATTACCGCTTCCCTTCTTGTACAAATATTGAATATCTTTTAACTCATGTTCTACTTCCTGAGGCCCGGCCCAGCCACGCAACCATTGCAGGCTCTGAAAAAAACGAGTATAATTAATTATATCTGCAGTAATACTTAGGGCAACAGTTCTTTTTTTCTGTAGACTAGTGTTATTTCTCAAAGAGATTAGTTTTTAAATTGTATATTATTAAAAATATATTTTACTGGGTCTTCTTAGGCCATGAAGAGATAGATCGGTTGGATCGGTTTTTTCCCGATCCCTCGCGGCATTCTCCTTCTGTGAGATGACGTTCTCACAGAAGAAGGCCAGCGCACGCCAGGCCTACTAATTCGAATTCCTTCCTACGAATTACTCTACTGTATGTTGGGCCATGTCCCGCGGGCAGTTCTCACAATGGTGACACACAGCCGACCCTTCTGCGCTGGCTATGCGACACAGGAACTCGCCGAAACAGCCATGGCCCGTGAGCATCCGTGTCAGCCGGAACGTCGCCGCGTGGCAGGTTGTTACTAATATTATATATTTTTCTAACAACCTTTTTGATATTATTGACTCATAAGAATAAAATATGTTTACTGATTTAACCGATAAACCCTACCGTTCAAAAAATATAAATACCAGTAATATAATATAAAAAAAAATAACATTTTCAAGTTATTTATTTCATTTCCAAATTTTCAACATCAGGTTACAGGTTTCTTTGTTGCTTTGATTGTTGATATAATTGTAGATCATAATTGTATTGAGGAGAAACAAACCTTTCTTGCGTCTTCATGACGTCTCTTGGATATCAACCAATGTGGTGACTCCGGAACAAAACACAATGCGATAACTGCTAATATCTGAAAGATATTATTGAATACAATAACGTATTAGAACGAAAGTTTAAAAAACATAATTGTTAATAAACATACCGTGAAAATAATGTTGATTAAAGCTACCGTCCGCCAGTACAAAAATAAACCGAATAAGAACTGCGTAAATACACCTAAGATTATAGACATGGAACTAGTTGCAGTAAGCATTCCACGCAGATGAGGCTGTGTTATTTCTGCAACGTATGTTAACACCTGAAAAATAATTATAATAATTACTTTTGTCTGTTTTCGATTTTCTATACGATTTTCTCCGCGTTCTGTTGTTTTATTTACTAGTCACAATTGAAATTATGATAATTCTTAAAATGTAAATACTTATTAGATAACATCTAGGATCTTGCTTTGCCTAATGCCTAGTTTAAAAATGAATAAATGTAAGTAATGTTTCCGTATAACTAGGCACACAACCAGGACATCAGTTATAATATTTAGTTTTACGTCACTCAGTTTTGTCTCTTTCGCATAATATTTTGAGTAACAAACGAGTCAGTGCGATCAATGACCAAAAATGACGACTTACAATAAAATAATACTCATTATACGTATTGTAATTATATCTGTCGGAGCGTCATGAATACGGACACTGAATTGAACTCACAAATAGCTTTAATTATTGTAAAATGTGGGCACCGTCACTTGCTTTGCTATTTTATAGGTAGTTTTGAGTTGTTTATCGTATGATCTTGTGGGACACAACGAAAATCACAATATATAAAAGCACCTCGCCATTTGACGAGGAATTGTGCAGTGGTCGTTGAACAGAGGTCGTAATGCCGGATTACGGTCTAACGGACGGTGCCTAGCTAGTTTAAAGTAACCCTTATTGCTCCAAGAAGTTGCGTGGGCTGTATAGTGTGCTCAATCCTGGATAAGCTGGCAATGTGGTTTAGTGCGTAGAGAGATAGTCAAAAGTGGTAGGCCAGGGAGTGAGTCGAAGGGATACAGTTGTCCGGGTTACGCCCAGAGAGTACGCTCTGGGTCGTAGATTGAAGGGGCGCTGTGATCCGGGCTGCACTGCCTTGGTTGCGTTGTAGTTTCGAGTAGTTGTGGGTATTGCCAGGATTGGGAACATCATCAGTGGTTTGAGAAAGTGATCGATATACCAATATTAATTGTAATTCAAAGTGCTGTGTTTAAAAGAGCAACCATGAGGGTTTCTTGCCAGCTCTTCCCCGTGGATGACTGCATTCCGAACTGGTGGTAGCTTTATTAAACTCTGAAGTGTTAATCACGTGTTTTACTTCCTAACTACCATAGGGTGAGCATCCTGGCAATATCTGGAGATCGGAGAGGGATGTGTAAGCGGTCTCACGACCTCGGCCTGTGGACTTGCCGACGACATATCTATGTTAGACATAGTATGCTATATAATATTAGTAGCTCTTTGTGTAGTTTTGTAAAAGCATAATAATGATGGCCGAGGAGAGTGCCGAATAGTCGGTAAAGAAAATTCAAACAGGACAGGTAAATTCAGTCAGAGGCCAATGCAAGTTTATTTTTTATTCTGGCGCGGCAAATTGTCCACACTGCACTTGTTGGTAAGCGCAGTGCCGTCGAGATAGAGTATCAAGTAGCCTGAGACATTCTATCCCTCGCTACTCAACACAATCATGACGGCCTGCTGTTTAGCTTCTTAACAGTTTGTAAAGTGAAACAGAAAAATAAATGATAAAAATATTACAGGTGCTTCGAGTAGTCCTCCCGCCAACCCGGTCAAAAATAGTGCTCCATAGAGATGTTCTGCTCTACTTGAGAAGTGGAACATCAACCAAGCTATGAAAATGGGTAGATTGACCATCTGCATGGCTCTTCGACGGCCAATGGGCGATGACACTATGCCCGAAAGTGCACATCCGAATGGTACCACGATAAGATTCATTGAACCTAGAAACAGAAATAAATATAAAAATGCTGATTTTTTCTGAGTCATTTTGTTGTGGGGTATTATTTTGAATCTTAGGACTGAGACGAGGAAAGATAAGTATATTCCTCTATCACGGACTCAGCTGGTATGTCGTTTTAACATTGGTTATCGAGAAAAACGCCTAAAAACCTCACATATACATAGTTACTTTGTCTTAACGGTTTTCCTGAATGTAATTTAAGAGAACGTTAAAGTGGCACCTAACCTATAGACTCGACTGTCCATCCCAATTGCCTATGGTATCTGTATAGGCGTGATATTTTGTGTACGTATTTACTATAAGTTAGTTTTTATTCAAAATCTTTGTTTAGATTTTATTTCTAATACAATACGACACAAAAATGATCTTGAAAATAGAACCATAATTTTTACACGATTATTAATATTTCGAAATATACGTAAAGTCATAAGTCGTAACTCATGGAGATACGCGGCACCGCGCAGGGGCGGTTGCGATAGCAAATCTTTTTCACTTTGAGATACTCCGGGTTCACTCAGGAAGCGGCAAGCGCCGAAGAAAGCCGAGGTTTTGGTTGGTAATGTCGGGTGAAGTGTACATTAGAGGGAAGGGATAGGGAATAGGCTGCCCGGATAGCCAATGATCCGGGCGAGGGTGGTGATGGGTCGTAAGACCGGTGGTCCAGCGTAACCGTTTTATTCTCATTCCGCTTCCTCCCGGAGCGGGCGGGAGTAATAAAACGCTTTCGCTGCAATAAAAATGCTTCCATCAACGCCAGCTTCTATAAACGCTGACATGCGTTTGAAAGCCATTCACACGCTGGCGAGTTTGTTCTGGGCAGGTAAACACGACAAACATAGATTTTTTTGGTTTGGTTTTTTTATTTTTATGTTTATGACTGACGGTCCCACTGTAACACCCAGAAACAAATATTTCTGTATCACACAAAAATGTATTTATACGATGCGGGAATCGAACTCGCAGCCTCTCGCTTCACAGCCGGCTACTCGCCCAATGTGTGGTACCTTGTGGAGACCGTCACTGTTGTTAATAGCAATGTTCAAAATGTAACATATTAAAGTTACTTTGGTTTTGTAAAATTATTCATTGAAAATTATGTATCTACTTAAGTTCTTTTGAGTTTATATAGTTATTCATAATTATGGTTCATCCATAGTTAACCTACATACTGTTTCTTTTAATAAAATTTGACAGAAAATATATTCAAACTGAGAACGAATTCAAAACCTCCTCCTCTTTTTTTAATCGGTTTGTGAAGTGTGAAGTTGCCACACAGCAGGCCGGCATGATTGTGTTGAGTAGCGAAGGATAGATTTTTTTGAGAAGGATAGATTGGGCGGCGCACAGTGGTCCGAAAGCCCTAATTCCTGGCCAAAACCCCCAAAATTAAAGTTATCGTACGAAGTAAAGCTTCATATATTTTTCAACGTGTGGCATTGGAGCTTTGAAATCCAAAAGGGCAGTAGTTTTTATTAATTTCCTGGCCCATGGTAAATGCTCGAAAGTGACCATTGTCGAGAGCCGCGCGGGACTGTGGTATGTGCTCGCTTCCGAGCGCTCAATACAAAAGCCTCTAAATTTGCAATTTCCATCAAAATCGACTAAACAAAAATGGATATTGTTCCTGAAAGTAAGTGAAATACGTAAATTTTGTGATTGAACCAATTTTTGGCATTTATGGTGACGATATTAATGATGCAATACGAGTGCTGAAAATTACTCTGTTTCATTGAATTGCATTACTATCTGTAGAGAATTAGTTATGATCCCAGGAGATCCCAGAGGTCTCAGTGATTTCTAGTGTGAAATAGTATAGAGAATGTGAAACCGTAATCTTGGGGAGTAAGGGAAGAACGGTAACTAACATCTCGACCAATCCAACAGTCAACCTCACCTGCACGCGCCGGATGGTGACGGCGGCCAATTGGCTATCGTGGTGCTCCCTGCTAGACAGCAAACGAGGCTCTGGCGACTGAGCAATGACGGTATAACCATATACCCAACCGGACGACGGTTGGAAGAGGCGACAGCGACTTTGAGGACCAAATAACCTCTAAAAAGCCTGGTGCAGAAGGCAACGGGAAACCACTGCACTATATTCCCTAATTGTTGTTAGTTTTATGAAATGTCGAATATAGCCATGGCCCCGAGTTCCCGGCGTTCCTTAAATGGAACAGGGGTGCTAAGAATCACCGGGAGGGAACATATAAATAAGAAATTTAGAATAGGAACATGGAATGTGAGAGGATTAAAGAGGCCTGAGAAGATCATTAATCTAGCTTTAGAGATGGAGCCCCTAGGAATTGAAATTATGGGGCTAAGTGAGGTCAAATTGTGCGGCAACGGTAAATTCACAACTGAAAAAGGGCAAAACGGTTTTTTACTCCGGAAGCGATGCATCTTCAGAAATGCATGGCGTCGCTATAATGACCACCAAACAAATAGAAGCAGCCGTTGATAATTTTGTTCCTCTATCCAACCGCGCTATGTTGTTACAAATAAACACTAAGCCTTGAAACTTAAACATAATTCAAGTATATGCCCCGACAGCAGATAAGCCACTATTAGACATATAAGCATTTTATTTAGACCTGGAGAAACTGATTCAGCTCACCAAGAAAGAGGACATAAACATTTTTATGGGTGATCTTAACGCCAAAGTAGGGAAAGGTAAAGTGCCAGGTATTGTCGGAAAATGGGGGTTAGGTATCAGACGCGATAGAGGAGACCTACTTTTACAGTTTTGCAAAGAAAACAGTTTGGTCATCACGAACACAATGTTTCAAATGGCACCCAGGAGATTATACATATGGACATCTCCATCGCACACATGTGAGAAGATAGTTCGAAACCAAATCGATTACGTGATGATAAACAGCAGGTTTAAGAACAGCATTTCAGCGGTTAAAATCTATCCCGGGGCAGATGTAGGCTCTGACCATAATCTTGTCGTTATCGAACTCTCCTGCCGATTAAAATATGTTCGTAAGAAAATCCAGCCTAGGCGCGTTAACTTACGCAAATTGTACCAACCTACAGTCAAAGCTCAAGTCCAGAATGAGATCAATGTATGGGCTCACAGCATGAAACAGATTGAAGCTCACAATCGAAAAGATGTATATGCGAGTCTGAAGCAAAAAGTGTACGGAATAAATGACTTCCTACTTAAGTCGACTTTAGTTAAAAAGCAGGTATGGATGACTGACGAAATTGTGGGTCTTCTGGAAGAACGCTGACTTTGCAAAAGTGTTGACAAGGAAAAGTACGCTGCTCTCGATAAAGAAATACGACGTAAAGCTCGTGGGGCCCGATTGCAGTGGTATGAGCAACGTTGCGAGTACGCAGAGTCACTACTGAGGAAACATGATTCTTTTGGCCTCCATAAAGAAATCAAAGATATGGCAAACATACACAATCGGAACCAGCATACCTTTTTAGTTGACGATAGTGGGAATGTCATTATGGATCTGAAAAATAAAAAAGATACATGGGCTAATTACATCAAGCAGCTTTTCAGAGATGACTCCCGAAATCCTACGCAAGACATCTGTCAGGTAGAAGGCCCAAAGATACTGAAATCTGAAGTGCTTACTGCCCTGTTGAAGGCCAAGACAGGAAAAGCAACAGGACCAGATAACATCAATATAGAAATATTAGGGTTACTGGAGACTGATAATGTGGATTTTCTCGTAGACCTATATAACCAAATCTATGATTCTGGAACTCTACCCACTGACTGGTTGAAGTCCATGTTCGTTACATTGCCCAAAAAGAAAAATGCGAAAAAATGTCCAGAGTTCCGAACTATTAGCTTAATGAGTCACGTATTGAAATCGTTTCTGTCCATCATACATAACCGCATAAGACCAAAATGCGAGATTCAGCTAAGTGAGATGCAGTTCGGTTTCCATGCTGGCATGGGTACAAGAGAGGCACAGTTTGCCCTTAATATTCTAGTCCAAAAGTGCAGAGACATGCAACAACCAGTATTCTTTGCTTCATAGACTACGAGAAAGCTTTTGACCGTGTTAAACACGAGGTACTAATAAAAATACTCGAGGATACTGGACTAGATGGCAATCACCTGTACTGGGGCCAAAATGCGACGATTAGGGTAGATGACGAGGAAACAGAGCCTGTTAAGACCCAACGTGGCGTGCGACAAGGATGCATTTTGTCTCCAACGCTATTCAACTTGTACTCCAAGGCAATTATACTGGAAGCGCTTGAAGATGTGAGTGAAGGTGTAAACGTCAATGGCGAAATTATCAATAACTTGCGATATGCCGACGATACCGTCCTCTTAGCCTCCTCGCATGAAGGCCTTCAGAATGTTGTCAATAGAGTCTACGAGTTCAGTAAAAAAGCGGGATTGGATATGAATGTTGCAAAAACCAAGTTCATGGTGGTAGACAGCATACATAAACTCACCTCAAGCTTTATGTAGGTACAAACATCTTGGAGCAAGTCGGCAAGTATAGGTACCTGGGTTCATGGTTGACAGACACGTGGGAAAGCGATACCGATATCCGCACACGTATCGAGATTGCCCGGACGTCATTCATGACGATGAAGAAAGTCTTATGCTGTCGACAACTATCGCTAAAGCTCCGTACTAGGCTCTTACAATGCTACGTTTGGCCAATAGTCCTTTATGGGTGCGAAGCGTGGACAATCAAGTTGGACCTCCGTAGAAAGGTTGAGGCCTTTGAAATGTGGACCTATCGTCGCATGCTTCGCATCAGTTGGACCGATAAAGTCACCAATACGGAAGTGCTTAGACGTATGTCCAAGAGATTGGAACTACTGCGCACTTTCAAGCAGCGGAAAATTGCATATCTGGGGCATGTTGTTAGGTATGATAAATATAGGCTACTACAAACCATTATGATGGGCAAGATTGCAGGCAAAAGGAAAGTCGGTAGAAAAAAAATGTCTTGGCTCCGTAACATCAGAGAGTGGACTGGTATCAAGTCTGTTGAAGAGCTATTCAGACTTGCACTAGACCGAGAAAAATTCAAAAAACTAACCGCCAACCTTCAGTAGTGGAGAGGCACGACAAGAGAGAGAGAAACCGTTGGCATCAAATGCTCTTTTTTGTTAGATTGATCAAAAACACGTATTCTTTGAAGTAGTGATATGTCGACTTGGTCGGAGCCTCGTGGTCCGCCACGTAGTATTAGTGTGGCTGGAGACCTTTTCTTTTGTTTATATATACCTGGGGACCGTTATAAATATATCCGATGTAATATACATACTACATAGTGTCCAATTTGATTTTCTTTACACTCGTACTACTGAATTTCAGCATGAAACTAAATAAATCAAAGTTTTAAAAATAATAAAAATTAAGTAACATTTACATTAATTTTCAGAATTCACCGACCCAAAAACTGTTAAAAGTATGAATTTCAGCAAAATCGTACAATTTTTCGCGAAAAATGTTCGCCATTTCCGGTCCGCCATTTAGAATTTTTGTTTTCATTTTCGGAATCAGCGATCCAAAAAATTGTAAGTACAGGAATACTAGCAATTTTCAGTAAGAAACATTAGAGTTATTGATTTTTGACCAAAAATACGGGCTGCCGGACCACTGTGCGGCGCGGCACTGTGGTTACCATCAGGTGCAGTGTGGTCACTTTGCCGTGCCAGGATAAAAAAAACATCAGCCAAACCTAGGCGTTGGTGGACGTTGGCCCAGCTATGGCCAACGTTTAAACATAGCATAACCGTTTCACGATAGTATTTTGAATACCCAAATCTGTGTGCATTATTCTATGGTGCACGACCGTTCAGACTTAATAAACTTGAATCTGATGTAGAAAACAGACAATACTTACTTATCCATGATATCTCCGTTTTGTTCAAATGCAATATTTCTCCATCTTTAGGTGTTTCTACCGCCGGGATGAGTATTGTGGTGAAACCGAGCGTCATTCCATAACCTGGAAAATAAAGTAAGGAAACCTTGTGTTCTAGAAACAAGAACATAGACATAGATGACATGACGTGATCACACTTTACAGTGGTCACCAAAAGAAAAAACATGCTGTGCATAGTACCTATTACTTCTTGGGATTTCAACGATAAAGATCATTAATTTACATTTTATTCTATACACAGTTCGTCATGATAATATATCACTCGGCCGTAAGTAATTCAATGTCAATATGTGGCGTAACTAAGCTCACCCTGAAATTAATTTGTTAAGGATGAGCTGGTTAAAAGCTGTTTTTTTATACAGATGATATTTTTTATGGTGATGATAATTAATTGTACTTTAAATTAATAAAAATAAATCAAGAGTCACACATATAGTTCTCACCCCACAGTAGGTAAACCCTGTATCGTGGGTATCAAGAACTACGAGGGATAACGGTCCCACGACACCCAGAACCGAACAAATACGGTTTTACGGTAGGCAGCGGCTTTGCTGTGCCCTGGCATTGTAGAAGTCTATGGACGGCGGTGACTACTTATCATAGCTAGTCTGCTCGTCTGCCTATCGAGGCACTAAATTGTGTTTTTAGTTAATAGTAATTGTTAGATTCACAATAGGGTAGTTTCCTGTGTATAATTTTGTACATTATTCTCTACGCAATCGAATAAAATACGCAAAAGAAAATCTTTGGCAAAAACAGAATCCAAATTGCTTGAAAAATGGGCTCACAATAATTATTTTAAATATTGGTATGAGCAAATACTCACAGGCATAAGCGAAAACGGTAGCGTATTGGAACATATCGCTATCTCCCTCGCACAACGGTACAGTACAGGTGATTCATAGTACTGTGACGTCACGGTATCAGATATGCATCATTGTACTATTATTTGACAACTACCCCTTCCAGCAGATTTGAATGGTGTCTAATTTGCTTATTTTTGTTCGGATTCATAAAATTGTTTCGATAATAGGTTTTAGGTAATGTAACTTGTTGATTAAATTAATAAAAAAATCGAGTCAACTACCCTATTGGACAGTAGGTGGCTCTGCTGTCGGTGTGGCGCTACTTTTCTAGGCAGGACGACGTCTGCATGGTCAGCTAGTGTATGATAAAAATCTCGATAACTTTTTCACAAATATCTCGTTTACCTTCGTGCGTGATGTGTTTTCAATATACCAACTAATATTAAATACACCGAACTTGTCGGAACTTTAGCACTGTGTGCACTGTGCAGGGATATCTGTATATATAAAAGAAGAAGCTGACTGACTGACTGATCGATCAACGCACAGCCTAAACGGTTGGGGTTAGAGACTTGAAATTTTGACAGTATGTACCTTTTATCACGTAGGCATCCACTAAGGAAGGGTTTTTGGAAATACCACTCCTAAGGGGGTACAATAGGGGATGTAAGTTTGTATGAAAATCCGTCATTTTTTAAGTTAAACGCATGAAATTTTTATTTTGTATTGTATACTTTTTCTCCCAAACATGACCTCCACACGGGCGGAGCCGCGAGCAATTTATTATATGACATCTTAGTGTCACATGTTGCCAGAGCTTTTGTCGCTGACTGTACCAAATTGATTTGCATAAAAAAAAATAAGTTCCATGTCGCGGATTGCGAGCTCATGGAAAAATTAGGGATTTCGTCATCATCGAATTATTGGCCGAACTTTTGAGGAAAAATAACAATTTTATTGTAGCTCACCTAATAAAAGCAAATTTTTAACGCTCACTGCGATGATTTGAGGCAGCGCTGTCCTGAAATCCTTTTGATAGGCGTAATTGGTGCCAGCAGCATTTTCATCGTCCCCTGCCATCTAAAACAAATTAATTTATAAGCTGTAATTGTTAAATAATTAGACACCAAATAATTATTTAGGTTCGGTTTCGGTTGTATTTTTAATAACGTAACGTACTTAATATGTTATATGCCAAATATGATCTGATTTTCATATTACATTTTGTATTTAATAAGGATTTCCAATTACAACGAGTGTGGACCCAGAAAAAGTTCTGAGAGATAAAGAGGTACGTAAAAAATGAAATCAACTCAACTGATCAAAATAAAATTAACGTAATTCAATAAATATTGAATAATAGATAATACATATAACAGCTAAGTTATTGCTAACATAAACATAAATTGTGAAACAAAATAAGTCAGTAATAATGAGGTTAATAAGGAAGAGGGGTTATTGCAGCGATCTATATGTACTACGTATATGTCAATGGGTTAGTGAGAACAATATCGAATGATTTATTTTGCACTTATAAACTGACAAATAAAATTCTAAAAAATTAACTGAACTCTAAAAAACTTCAACCCTAAAATTATATTTATTTTAACTCTTTATTGTACACTAAAATACATTAAAAATAGGAACACAAAAATTATATTATAATTTATATTAAGTATTGGACTATGTGTTTTAGAATATAATTGTATTAAAAAGTATGCAATGAAACTAATTTTATGTAATGATGCCATGATAATAATGTAGCTAGTGTATTGATATCGCTAATGTAGGTATATTATGTATACATACATATTAATATTCTTTGTTATAATCATATGTTTCATAATGTATTGCATTGGCTTGCTGTATTTTAAGTGATCAATAAAATATAATAATTAATTGAATTAGACGTTTTTGAATTGTTTTCTATTTAATATAAATTTCGCCTTTTTTATTTCCATGTTCCTATTTACCCCATTTTACGGTAGTTCAATTCGTGTTTGTTATATGCAATGCTAAATATGTCAGGCGGCCGCGACCGCGCATGGGCTCTTAGATTACAAATTACCGTGACAATGTACCGCTCACCAAATATACTGATTTATTTTACATGGACAGTAGTTTCAAACGTATCGGGTCATGGACTCCTGCTGCTTTATCGCCCCAGAGATATAAGTAAAGAATGTGCATTTTCACACCGTTTGAGATACGATATATCCTTTGGAATGGGTATGTCAGACACCATAACCTTAGTACGTATATATGCAATTGTATAAACCATTTTTAAATAATAAAACTATTATTATTTACCAGAATCAATCATTTACAGGTCTTCCGAACTTTAAGTGAAATAGACTACGAGTGCTCCGTGGAAATTGCAGCTCAATCTGATCAAGTTTTTCTATTAGTTGTTATCAAGTTCCCAAGTAATATTGGCTCCAACTGTGCTGTAAATGAAAATGCCTTTACGGTTATTAAGAAAAATATGTGCCTTCGCCTATGCGATTATCTGGCTGATCGAGATGTGTTCTCTCCTTATTTCGTTGTCCCAGTAAAGGGAAGGATACGATTCCGTTTTTTGAGTAATAGTAGTATCAACTCAGACATTAATGTAAGTGCTTTAATATTTTTGGACACTATCAAAAGGCATTCATTTTTATAAGGGTCCCGTTTGGATCCGTTAGTAGCTTAAAATTAATTAAAACGTGCGACAGAAATACGCATGGTCCATATCAAACCCATTTAAACATATTTAACCGATATATCCTTGAATAATATCAAAAATAATAAATATAAATATCTTATGAATAAGTAACTGTAATGTATTGCTAAATGATGCTATGTATATATACATAAGCTGATATACTTTTCATTAAATTTCTTTACATTTTAATGTCCTGACTTGTCATAAGAGCTATAAAATTGCCTGCATGATGAATAAACGATTTCATTTCATTGCATGCAAAATAATTTGAATTGATCTTCCCATTAGGCAAGTTGATAGAAAAAAATCTAAATAATAATAAACCGGTCGAACAACCTTCGAGATTTTTCTACAAGTCGAGATTCCTCTTTCTTTATTATCTAATACATATATAACAGTTTAATTATTTTAGGCTAATGTTTATCAAGTGACGGCAACTTCAGCTAGACGACGGCCTAGAGAAGGTTGCTATCGCGGCAATGAAACAATATGCTCTGTCAGTGGCGCTGAATTCTGTTTTAGTAGTGGTGTTGTTTGTGATGGTATCAAAAACTGTGGGGTCTCAGACTGGTTAGTTATATTTATTACTCATCCGAATAAAAACATAGATAAGCCATAGTTGGAAGATTTTTATACAGTCAATTGGTATATATTGAACTAAAAGCCTATTGTAATATACCGTCAATGTAGCAATGAGGTCATGAAACTATCATTCAATATACGGATAACGGCGTGTGCGGACAGTGTACCGGAAATCCCAAAATAGAAAAGTTGCTCTACGTATGCCTTAGAGTTCCTATCTAGACGATTGACTTATGGCCATCTAGAAAGCGAATTATATAAATATTACTACGGTTTCTACCTAGTCAGGTCATAAGTATTGTCACACAGTAAAAACTATTATCGTACCATCAAACGATACAATGAAGACTCTAGTGTAGATGACAGGTCAAGAAGTGGTCCCCCTCGGTCTGTTAGGACTCCAGCAGTGTGTGAAGCTAAAAGCTGTGAAGGCGCGAATTCAAAGAAATCCCAAACGTAAGCAGAAACTGTTGGCCATTCAGATGGGGTTAAGCAGAACCACGGTGAAAAGGGTGTCAAATGAAGACTTAGGGCTTCGGGCATATCGAAGAAAAACAGGACATCGTTTGAATGCTCGTCTAATGGACCTGAGACTGAAGAGATGCCGCGCTTTGTTGAAGCGGTACGCGGGAAAAAAATATCGGGAAATTCTTTTTTCAGATGAAAAAATTTTTACCGTAGAAGAGAGCTACAACAAACAAAATGATAAGGTGTACGCACACAGTAGTGAAGAAGCGAGCAACCGTATTCCGCGTGTCCCACGAGGTCATTTTCCATCCTCGCTCATGGTATGGTTGGGAGTTTCTTATTGGGGCTTAACAGAGGTACATTTTTGTGAGAAAGGTGTAAAAACGAATGCAGTTGTGTATCAAAATACAGTCCTGACGAACCTTGTGGAACCTGTTTCTCATACCATGTTCAATAACAGGCACTGGGTATTCCAACAAGATTCGGCGCCAGCTCATAGAGCGAAGAGCACACAAGACTGGCTGGCGGCGCGTGAAATCGACTTAATCCGGCACGAAGACTGGCCCTCCTCCAGTCCAGACTTGAATCCGTTAGATTACAAGATATAGCAACACTTGGAGGAAAAGGCGTGCTCAAAGCCTCATCCCAATTTGGAGTCACTCAAGACATCCTTGATTAAGGCAGCCGCCGATATTGACATGGACCTCGTTCGTGCTGCGATAGACAACTGGCCGCGCAGATTGAAGGCCTGTATTCAAAATCACGGAGGTCATTTTGAATAAACTTTAGTGTCATAAGAATCTATGTTTTGTTAAGTTCATTTTGGTATATAAATGGTTACATAATGAATAAACTTGTTTCAATTGTTTTATATTAAACATGTGACAGAATTTATGACCTGACTAGGTATATCTTCTTACGTCACGATAGCCATGCTATAGTCAGTTTTGTCTTAGCTAGTCTCGTCCGCCATAGTAGAGGTACTATCTTACAAAACCGACGACAACACACTTTATCTTACACAACACGCAGACCCAAAACAAATGTCTGTCTGTCACACAAACATTTGACTCTGCAGCGAACCTCTCGTTTCATACCTGGATACTCACCAATTTCACCACGGAGGCTGTCTAATTGGCGTCATAATTTATAACTTTTGTCATTAAATAATATACCTATGCAAGCCTAAGATGGGACAGCGACAAAGTTTGTCGAAAATAATATTAACATTATCTCTATCAGCCTGTAGCCGTCCACTGCTGGACTTACCCAGATTACGCCTCCCTTGACGGTCCTCCGCCTTCCTCATCCAATAACATTATATAAGTATAATATTGTCTGTCGGAAAAATGCAGACATCCAATAGCATTTTAAAGAACTAATAGACCTTGTAGAATAAAACCGGTAATTTGACTTAGTAGTGCCCATAATGGTTATAAAACTAGTTTTTTTAGCAATTCAGACATTGTTCTTGAATTTATTTACAGCTATGGATTCAAGTTTAAAAAAAAACGATATATAAAGTTTGTTGTTGCTCTATCGCAAGAACGTTAATACATGTTAGCTTCAAACTTGCTCTAAAATAAAATAGCGAATAATAAATACCAACGTAGCTGTAGAAACCTCGATGTACGACTCCGTGAGTCAAATTCTCACTTGGCTGGTTTTTTTTATTAATATTAAGTTGATTGCAGGAATTTTCCAGTATATCAATTGATTTTCTTTCTATCGTTTCTTTTTCTAAACAACTAAATGCAATTTTATCATCTCTCTGACTCATGGGTAATTGACGACATTGCATCCGCGTAGGCGATTTGAACCAGAATTGGATTGTTGGATAACAGTGCATGCCAGTCGTTGTAATCAATTAGCAGCCACTTAGGTACGAGACCCTCAAATTCTCCCTAGGGTTACCTCTAGATTAGAACCTTGTATAAATATATATTCATGAACAATTTGTAGGTTCGATGAGCGCAAGTCTGAATGCAGTCTGCCGGTAGAAAAGCTAGGATATGCACCGGTTATCGCCGTAGTGGCGGCCATTTTGTGTGCCATGTTGGCAGCTTGCCACGTCCTGCTGAGATGTCTACCACCATTGGCAAACTCTTTCTTTATATTTAATGCCAATGAAGACAACAGACTATGCATAGATCCAATATTCAAGTCACCAGAAAATATGAGCTACAGTGTAGAAACAGTCAAAAGAATGTCACTTATACCGGTATTTACTAGCTTTATACTTAAATTAAATACTCTCTTATCTTTATTGATCAGTTTTAATATGTGAAAGTGGTCTATACGTAAAGAATGTGATCCTTACCGAATTTAAAGCATTGGTTTACACTAGAACGCAAAAATAGCAAGTCACGAAAAACCGCGATATCTCTCGAAATTTACTCTCAAAATTGTAAAGGTGAATTGCGATATCAGAGTAGATTTATGCTAAAAGAAGATAGGTAATAATAATATGCTCAGAAGTGCCAAACTAGAGTAAAAATGTATATAAAATATTGATAATAAAAACAAAATGGATTTTGAACATTCTATTTTCGCTTGTCTTATTATAAGCAATTTCCGTTACAATCCCGCGATGGCTTCGTGAAGCCGATAAGAAGCATAGCATAGAAGCTATAAAATTGACCCAAACCTTTCTTGCAACATCGAGTTGATAGATGTTTCGATTTGCTCGAGAGCACGTCTGATGGATGGAAGAATAAACCCAAGTTATGTTTTCCGATGAATCCATAATTTGTTTATTTACACACAATGGGAGACGAAGCGTATATATACAGAATACATACACTCACGCCTGTTATCCCCGGGTAGGCAGCGTTGTAACCAGTATACCCACTTTTCGCCGAATATCAGTCCCATAATGTGATAGGAGGCGAGCCTACCGCCATACCGGGCACAATTCCAGACTCCGGGCTGATACTGGGGAATATCTAGATAAAAAAACCCAATATCACTTTACCCGACCCTGGGATCGAACCCGAGACCTCAGTACAGCAGTAGTAAAGCATGCGCAATTACAACTGCGCCACCAAGGCAGTCTACCTACGTCCGGGAAAAATGTATCAACAAACATGTTTAAAACGAGGAGGAACATTTTCTGGAGGTTCGACAATGGTTTATATGAAGGCATACGAAGTTAATGGTCATACAACGATCCTGTGACTGCTCTCAGATACATAGATGAGATAAATGATTCTTCTAGACCCTTTTTGGTGAATATGGCCGGTATTTCTATTCTTATGCACGCGCCACATACTCGTAGGTAGGTAACGTTTCATTTGGTCAATGCGTATTATTCAAAGGAGGCACTTTCTTTTGTAGCTCTAAAGCAGAATATAGGAGTGACAAACTTTATCACATAAACACCTACAGCAGTAGTAGTAGTAGGTACTCATTATATCCTTGTACTGCGTCTTTGGTATTTTGGAAAAGTAATAATAATAATACTCATCCGACCGTTTTCGGCCACGGCGACCTCTTCAACTCCGTTCTAACTGTCGTTGGTGTGCTCGTGTATGGCTAACATAGCCGATCTTACTGATAAAAGTTCGCGCACAATGCGGGCAGGTGAGCACACCATTGCAGTAATTATAATTTATAGCACAAGGTGGACGTGCTTTCAGTTCATCGCTTCGAGCATCTAGTACAGAGCAGCGATTATCCTCAAAGTCTTTGACTTTAGTTCTCACCAAAGTCCTCCATTCCGGTCGTCGAGCAGCTGTTTGTTCCCACTTCGAAGGCTCAATGTCGCACTTTTTCATGTGGCGCTGAAGTAACACTTTATTGTATAAAGTTTAATATAATTATAATAGATCAAGTGACAGAATACATAATATTACCTCTCGGACGCAGACCTAGTGGCGGTGTTTACGAAATGTGATTTCTAATTGCAAGTTACCTAACCTACCTACGCCTGAGGTATGTGGCAGTGACTTCACTAGTATAGGGACAGGTTTTTAGCTGGAATCTAGTCAAATCCTAGGTTCGGTAGCATGTGCGATAATAATTATATACACGGAAATGCATCAGGAACAGTTAACCGTTGACGATTTATGACGTCCACATAATGTATGCGGAAGAGACCGGTGTAGGAAGTGTTAGTAATTAATTAGTTTAACTTTAACGATTTTTAATATCTAATACTATTTAATAACAATTGCTTGCAATTAATAAACGTTACTGCGAAAAAGTTTCTGCAATAGTTATCAAGTTAATCTTCATAGTGAAAATAGAGTTATATTTTTTTATATAAATAGTAGCACTAACTAGCATTTAAAGGCAAGTGTTAAAAGGTGACCGAGACGTTTATTTTAACATATTATAAGTACCTACCTAATAAGAACTAACTACACTGTGAATGTTTACATATTCTAGGTTGGAAATAAAGGTTAAATAAAGTAAGGTAAAATAAAGGAAATAAATAATAAAGGTTGGCTCTGGCGGAGGATTGAAACACAACGAAGTCTGGTTACATACTATTATTTATTAGCATAAGCAATCCTTTATATAACAATGTTCCTTATACTAGGTACATACATCTCACCTTCCTGGCAAACAAAAAAAATAAAATGAATGAAATTTATTTTATTTTTACTTATAACAACATATGATTCTAGGTAACTACTTATACAGTTTATAAAAGTTTTTTTTTTTTTTTTTTTTATATGTATAATATGTTTATACTTCTTATCAATACATTAGGATACACAACATAATACAAAGTTTAATAAAAATATAGATACGATACAAAATTAATGTTATATCTGCTTACATGGTATTATATGAATATATCTACTTAATATTAATAGACAAACTTTTATTTTTTATACTGTAACAGGCTGAAAATACAATTTTGTCCTGTTTTTATGTATAATGTATGGTTTGTTATCTTTCAATATTTCTACATTTGGTGAGCATTCTCTGATTACTTTAAATGGACCTGAGTATATACTTTGGAACTTATTGCCGGATTCATTTCTAATTAAAATTAAGTCATTTGGCTTGTATGCTACAGGATTAATATTACGATCATACTTAGCTTTTCTTTTTATTTTACTGACAATTAAATTATCGCGTGCCTCTTTTTGTGACGTTTGTATTCTATACTTTAACTCTAATGGATAGTTATCGAAGTTATACAACGGGTCTACTTGACCTGATGTAAGATTCGATGGTAATACACATTTCTTGCCAAAAACTAATTCAAAAGGTGTAAATTTAGTTTCAGTATGTACAGATGTATTATATGAGAAACACCAAAAAGGAAGCCATGTGTTCCATGTCTCTGGGTGCTTTTCAGTATGTATTCGTAAAAAATTACCCAAATGTTTGTGAGAATTTTCCAAGGCGCCGATGCTCTGATGGTGATATGCTGTAGATTGTAACTGGTTAATATTTAAAAGTTTACAAACCTCTTTCATTGTAGATGATAGAAACTCTGTTCCTCGGTCTGTAGCAATTTCTCTCGGAATACCGTATCTGAGAATAAAATTATTAACAAAACTCCTAGCTACTTCACTCGTAGTTTTTGTTAACAATGGATAAGCTTCTATATACTTACTTAATTCACATTGTATAGTTAAAATGTACATATAATTATTGTAATCTTTTTCTAACGGACCTACTATATCTAAGTAAATTTTTTCAAATGCCGAATTGGCTGTTGTGGTAATCGTCATAGGTTCTTTAGTATGATGTGACGAATGTTTCTCTTTTTGACATTTATCGCATCGTTTTACAAATTCTGTAACATCAACTTCAAGACCTGACCAAAAATAATATTTTTTAATATTATTTAACATCCGTCTTATGCCCGCGTGGCCACTTGTGGGCAAAAGATGGAAATCATTTAGGATTACACGTTGGTCGTCTTTATTATTTATTCTCTCAACATCTCTTAAAATACAAAATCGTGGTCCGGACCATTTATCTATACTCCTTATCTCTTTTATCACTTTCTCTATAAAAATATTATTGTTATTATTTTTTATGAAATATATTTCCTCTATATTAATTCCTTCACAAAATAAATTCAGTTCTCTCACAAATTCGCCTGGCGATAATTGTGATCGAGAAGCTAAATTGATAAATATAGTATTTTTTGAAGGCACATAACATAAGCATTTACTTTCGTGCTTAATCTCCTTTAATTTACGATATCGTATTAATTCATTTGAGCTACTAAAACGTAATTCAGTAAGCTGCTTCGGTTTACTATATATTTCCACAACTTTTGGGTGATCAAGCCAATTGTTCTGAGAAATAATAGCATCCCGTGCTTGCCTAGCTTTTTGACCTCGCGTCATTACATTTACTACCCCTTGGTTCATTTCTTTTAACATTTCTGACGTTATCTTTATCCGAGAAAGAGCGTCAGCTACGACATTGTGTTTACCTTTAAGATATTCAATCGTAAAATCGTATTCTTCTAAAATAATTCTAAATTTCATTAATCGGCTAGACGGATCGCGCATACCAAATAAATAAATAAGTGGTTTGTGATCCGTATGAATCTTGAACTTACGGCCATATAAATAAGGGCGAAAATGTTTTACTGCCCAGACAACCGCTAGTAATTCTTTTTCAATGGTAGGATACCTTTTTTCCGCGTCATTAAGACTTCGACTAGCATATGCCACAGGTTTTCTATCGCCATTACATAAAACTGCGCCAATGGCATATCCGGATGCATCAGTTTGCAAAATAAATTGATTATTATTAGAAAAGTCCGGATACTGTAGTATGGGGTGTGAAATTAAGTTCTGTTTTAATAATTCAAAAGATTTTTGACACTTGTCATCCCATTTAAAAACTATATTTTTCCTACATAAATTATTTAACGGATGAGCTTTTGTTGCAAAATTCGGTATAAATTTCCTATAATAATTAACGAATGCTACAAATCGTTTAACATCCTCGACTTTTGTCGGAACAGGATAATTTTTAACAGCTTCTATTTTATGTGGATCAGGTATCACACCGTCTGGTGTCACAATATGACCTAAATATAATATTTCTTTTTGTAAGAAATTACATTTTTGCGGGTTTAACTTTAAATTGACTTTACGTAATCTTTCAAAAATATCTTGAAGATTTCTAACATGACTCGATAAATCACGGCTAAAACAGACTAAATCATCCTGGTATACCAAACATTTTTCATATGTTAACCCCGTCATTGCTAAAGTCATCATGCGTGAAAAAGAACTAGGACTAGTTTTTAGCCCCATAGGCATCCTAGTCATTTGATACTGACCTGAACAAAAGGCAGTATATTTGCGACAATTGGGATCTAAATTAACATTATAATATCCTTGATGAAGATCCAAATGCGAAAAATACATGCAACCGGAAAGTGAATCTAATATTTCCGTAATATTTGGAAGAGGAAATTTGTCATCATGTATACAATTATTTAGCTTTCTATAATCAATAACCAAGCGCCATTGTTTGATTCCATTAATATCGGATTTCTTTGGCACTAATAAGATGGGACTAGACCATTCGCTTTGACAAGGCTCAATAATCCCTTCCTTAATCATATTATCAATCTGATTTTTTATTTCATTTTTCAAAGAATGTGGCAACCTATACGGTTTTGAATATATTGGCTGAGTGTTTGGTTTCAACTCAATAACATGTTGGTAAATATTAGTGGTTGATAACTTATCTCCTTCCAAATAAAAAATGTCGGAATATTTAGCACATAAGTTTTCTATATTAATCTTTTCTTCTTTGTTTAAATGAGTCAAATTTAATTTTGAAAATAATTGTTTAACTCGTACTGCATTTTTCTCATTATGACCAAAATTACAAATATCATATTCTTTCGAACTATGTATATCAAGATTTATCTCAGATAAACTTAAATCTTTAGTCGTGGAGTTCAATACTCTAATTGGTATTTTACCACAAATTGGTTTGACTAATGCACTCGCAATAAAAACGCCTTCCTGAATTTCTTTCGAACATATTACGCTTTCCTCTGTTAAGTTAGTTTCAATGTAATGTATTGATTCTGACCTAGCGGGTAAGGATATTAAATAATCCATTGAATCTATTAACTTTAAAAATGTTTGTTTAGAATTATTATGCAATAATGATAAAGTTTTGTTGTTAAAATCGACAACTGATCTATACTTTCCTAAAAAGTCTTGTCCTAGAATTCCATGTGACTTACAAGGTAAGGTATCAAATACATAAAACTTATGATTAATGCTTTGCCCATCAATTGAGAAATGTAAATAAATGTATCCAATAGCTTGGACTTTGCCACCGATTCCATTTATGGTTATGTTTTCTTTATAGATTGGAACGTCGAAATTGAGAACATGTTTATGTTTTATCGCTGAGATGGATGCGCCTGTATCTATGAGCCAAGTAGAAACATAACTTTGATTATAAATTAACTCTACACAATAACCACTACCATTTGCCAAAATGCTATAATTTTTAGGGACGAAAAAACTCATTTTCGTATCCATTTTGTTGCATTGAGGAACTTGGTTGGGGATGTGAATCATTATCTAATACCCTAATGTGTCCTCTAAATGATGACGTATGACCTCTATATTTATTATGAAACGTATTACCTCGGTATTGTGGTCTATTTCTGGACGTCATCCCTCGTGGATGGTGTTGCTGCGGCAACTGCTTGATGCCAGCAGGGGTGACGTTTGGCTGCGACCACCGACCAGGGCCTCGTCCGTGCCCACGACCAGCATTATACGTACCTCTTCGGATGGTCTGGAACTGAGGCTGCCTGAAATTGTGTATTAGGTATTTTTTATTCTCACGTCTCATTGTCAATACATCATTAGTTGAGTTTGGTGATGACACATCTTCATCAATAGCGGCCTGAATTGCATCTTTCAGATTATCAAATTTCTGAGCTGAAATAACTGTACCGATCCTACGATTTCGTAATCCCTCACTAAATTGCCTAATGGCCTGTTTTTCGTTGACTGATTTTAACACATTATATTTTTCTGTGTTCCCTTCAGACTGCGAAATGGTAAGGTCAACAAACATTTCATTTAATGTTTTGCCGAATTTATCAATCGACAAATCATTTTGTTTTGAACCTAAGAGTTGCTTTTGCAATGCACTGGCAGACTTTTTTGGTAATAACATTTTTTTCATATCGTCTAAGAGATCTGAAATATTATTATATTTATTGGCCAATTTTAATTTGGCTGCTTTTGACAATCTCGTTTTGAGTACAAAAGAAATTAAACGCATTTGAGATTCATTATCGATGCCGGTACTGTAAAATTCTATACCATCAATTAATTGCTCTGTATTTTCCTGTTCATCAATCATGACTGGTAATAAGTTCAACGCTACTTTCATGTCAAACTTGTCCATTTTTGAACAATCTGAAGTTTCCGATTCACACATTTTAGAAATTTCTTTATATAACTTATTAAAATCTTCACAATATTTTACTATTAGTATATCTTCGTTACTATCAAAACTCTTTATTTTAGTTATATTATCTAAGTAACTATTATATTGTTGAACAATTACATTGGCCTCATTAAGCTTCTTTTTTAATATACTACCATGTCTTCGAGAAGGGCCAATTTTAATTAAGTATTTTCTTATTACTAATAAATCTTCACACAACTTTTTTAAATTTATTGCCATAAAGGACTATTCCATTTTAAAATATTATAATATAATAATGAGAATTAGCTCACCTGGGTTTTCAATTCAAATTCAAATCTGAAAGTACATATAAAAAAAAATATGATGCATATAAATATTACACACATAAATATTTATATAACAAATAATGTAAAATATAATATATTAATAGGTATATCTATAGTGTCCATTATATCTCATTGTATGCCGATTTCCTCTTGATTTGTTGACACCACACTGCACTGGACTTGGGACGTCTGCTTCTCAAACTTTGCCGTTGCTGATCTTTAATTCCGGGTTGATCTGGCACCGTCGGAAAGATAGTCGCCTTCCTCCATTAGAATATTTGTAGTAGATATGTTGGCTCGTAGCTCCTCTATTGAGGCATTATTCGTGCCTCCAGCCGCGTTTTGGGCAATTATAACTTCTTCTTTGGACTGTTTTTGTCCCATTTTATATAGTGTTGTACTTTAAACACGTCGTAATAACTGTTCGCAAAAAAATAAAATAGTTCCATGATGTATAATACCAATTGATGTTTTTAAATGTCGGTCCTTATACGGAACACTCGTGTCAGATGAGCGCGCGCATGGTGTCGCCTTTCGGCAGGGTCGCCATGTAAAGGTTGGCTCTGGCGGAGGATTGAAACACAACGAAGTCTGGTTACATACTATTATTTATTAGCATAAGCAATCCTTTATATAACAATGTTCCTTATACTAGGTACATACATCTCAAAATCCAGATTTTCTCCTAGTCCAGTTACTGTTAGGGTTTACTTTGCAGTTTTGTTGTTCGTTTTTAGTACCTATGTATTTAATTAAAAGTCGTATATTACATTTTAATGAATGTGAATGAGGACATGCGCATGAAAGGGGTGAATGCAGATTTGACGCATGATAGGGCTGCTTGGTTCAAACAGTTTGTGTCGACCTCACTTAGTGTGGGATAAGGGCAGGTAGATGATGATATTACATTTTAATATCTATGTTATTTAGTAATATATCAGATATTTAGCCATTATAGGCTTTCTAAACTAGTATTAACCCTGCATTTTATGAAGCAATAAATATATACAATGATTAGATAAAACAGAACCCACTCATAAGGTTAGATTAGATTGTCTGTTAGACAAAAGTTATGCCGCCTCATCTGTAGCAAATGTAATCTTAAGTAGCCAATGCAATGTAATCTTGTATTACTGTTAATAGTCGGTTATATAATTTGGAAGTGTTTCTTTGGCAGGTGTTTTCCAGTTCGTCCTCGTGCTCTGAGATAAACAACAATGATCATAATGATACAACAAGGCAAGACTTGCAACATGCTAATCTGAATCAAATTGACTACGATGAGACTAGGGAAGCTATTCATGAGGTATTAAAATTTTTACAGTTATATATAAGGTAAGCAGCTATGGCCTAGTTGGTTGCGGTAGGGACTGTCAAGGCGAAAGTTGTATTTTGAAACCAAAATGTCTTATACGTTATAAGTTTCAAGAGTAGAGAACTTGAAGAACATAAAGTTTTATAGTTTGCCATTTGTAAGTACGACTTAAAGGAGATCATCCTTCATCTGTATACAAGATTAGTTTTTGTATACCATAAAGCCGAAACACCCAAATTAGATTTTGGTGTAAAAGATCAGATAAATATGTCATATAATAATAAAAGGAAAAATCACGCGGTATAATGCAAAAATAATTTATCCCGTTTCTTGAAAGACGCATGGACATAAGTGCGCCGCGCGCTGCCGTTTGTTTCGCGCCAATGCACACTACACTGGCACTATTTACACTGTTTCGTTTATTAATCAACATTTTAACAATAAAGCTGCCTTTCCACCAGATATGTGCAAGGATGTGTTTGTTAAGAACCAATCGGAATGCAGCCTCATTTACTACTTCACTACTAACAATAAAAACTAAACATATATAAATAACTGTTCAAAATGTCCACCCCCTTGCCTAATACTCAAGCGGGACCGCTTATGCATATTCTAATTTCGATAATACATAAGTGTTTTGTTTAATTGTATTAAAAGCACTTTCAATTTGGTTTTTTATAGCATAATCAACCATAGCGAAATCGGCACGCGCGCGACGTCGTGCGTAAAATATTGCGAGACATGCGTAAGACCCGATTCTTCCAGGGTGACTAAATTATAGTCGATAGATCTAAAGCAACGACCGCGCGTGTGCGGGGCGGGGAATGGTGTGCTTGTCCTTGACCCTTTTAGCGGCTGGCTGATGTATCGGTGAGCGACCGACACGCGCCGTATTTTTATTAAGTAATAAACAAGGTAACCAGCTTGAAGAAAAATTTTATATGTTTTTGAGATACACATATAATATGTTAAAAATTAGTGCAGTGGAATGTGCTACTGTTTTTCAACAAACTACTTTCGGCTTTGTAGTATACTAAAAATAATGTTGTAAATGTATCTCAGCGTGAAGTTCAACCGAATTCAGTGCTTTTTCCGATCCTTAAAAAGTGCCCAACGTCCCTAAAAAAATTTACTTTATTAAATAAATAAAATATAAATAAATAACACCCAACAGTCACACACATAGCCCCGATCCCACCCTAAGATACGAGTCTTGTGTCGTGGGTATCAGGGACTACGAGAGACGCACGATCTCACAACACCCAGACCTCGGACACAAATATCTGCCTGTCACACGAACATTTGTCCCGGTGTGGGAATCGAACCCACGGCCTCTCGTTTCACAGCCGGTACTCGCCACGGAGGCTGTCTTAACATACACGTGTCACAGAATAACTTTGAGGTTATCATTTCTCGGCTTTTGTCCTCGGTTTCGTTTTAATTCGTAACGTTACGAAACTGAGAAACTGTAAAGCTTATTTTGCACAATCTACATAAAATATTATGTATAGAGTATCTATTTAAATTGATGTGCTTCCCAGTGTAGCTTAGGATGTTTGAATAACTTATTATTGCTAAAAGAGAGACGATTCCTTATGATTTATTTAGGTTTATGCTTCTTTTCCCGCAAGGAAAATCCATCTTACGGATACCATCTCGACCTCGGAGGAGGAAAGATGACCAATTCCATACGACTATAAAACCGCGGTGGCCTTCTGCGGCGCATGTGAACTATCCTGTCGATCCTAAGTGAACTCTGGTTCCTACTGGTATCATCCGTCCGCGGCAACTTTACAATCCGTCTCTTCTAGCTTCCACACTCTACGGCAGCACGAGATGCCACCCGTCTCTGAGTCGTACCTCGAAAACATATAAATGTATTAATAAAGGCCCCACATCCCCCGCTGCGTGGCCCCTCCCAGTGACACCTTTTAGTCACCTCTTACGACAGGCAGAGGATACTGCAGTAAAATTCTTTAGAGTCTCCAATCTAAAGGCCAGGAGGCGTGAGTCATCCAATCGAGTTCGGCGCTCTCAATCTGCGACATGGCACGTTCGCAGAAGGTGGCCATTGCACGCCACCAGTTTCGTCTGCCGTGCATGGCAGCTATCACGACTGGCAGATAGGTCTCTATCAGCGGCTATTTGAAGGCCATGTCCTCTATAAACATTTAACAGTGTTATCACAATGGTGGCACACGGCAGACTTCTCTTTTCCGATCCGACATAGGAACGAACCAAAACATTCGTGACGCGACAGCAAATGTGTCAAATGGAACGTCGGTGCACCGTGGTGCCTGTCATGCCATTAACTAAAACAGTCTATTCCTCGACAGACCTAAGGTCCATCCCAGAGGTGCGAGCAGTATTCCATTCCCGGCCGTGCTTGCGCTTTATATAAGCAACATAGCTGACCGAGTCACATCCTGTTTAGGATTTCAACCCCGCGTGAAGTAGCGGATATTCCGATTTTTCTTGGGTTAAGATCATCAGCGGATTTCCATAACTAAGAAACGAAGGTCATTCCGCTTAATCGGAACATCCCGAAGAATGGGGCTGAGAAAAAATGGGGAACTTTGAACGAGAGCGCACACCTAGGTTTTATAGACATTTAACTCAATCCGATTCCTAATAGATACTCTATGATAAAATAAGTTCTAGGGCCCGGTTGAGCTCAATAACAAAATACTCGCTTTTCCTTACATTATTAACTGTTACTACTGATCTCACCGTTCAACATTTTTGAGGATAGGCCTCCTCCCAAGATTCAACCACAACACCTGACATGCATTATATAATATTTTACTCAGAATAATAAAATCCACGCGGCCGGAGCTGGGGTAATAGCTAGTGTTAAATATGGGAAGTACCTACCAAACGGCAAAGCGGAACCTACTATTTTAAATCATGTTTTACCTAAGTGTTTTACAGAATATTTTTTTACATATAAAGAATAATAAATATTTCATTTTTAAATCTTACTATGAAGCCCGTAACAGTATTACTAATTTTGAAAACTATTTTATCGTGTTATTATATACGAGTATGTACGTGTACGTTCAGTTGCTTTTTGTTAAGTCTGTCATTATATTTATTGTGCACATATCTATATAACTACAGGGTAGATATTGGAAATGGCCGATCGTGATACTTTATTTATTTATTTATTTTACACTTTATATACAAGGTATAAAGGCGGACTTAATTCCAAAGGCATTCTCTCCCAGTCAACCTTAAGGTAGTGCAGGGATAAGCAGGGTAGTTGCATAAAGATAATAATAATAAAAAAAAATATATCAAATAAGGATGGTACATTCATAAATACTTGCATATATACATAATAAATATAATAATATTTTTAATAAGATATATTATACATAGATACACATATATACATAATTTAATAAGAATAAAATAAATATACTATGAATTAATGAGGTGATTACGCAACTCAGTCCAGGAGTAATTGCCGAAGTCTCCACTCGAAAGCCAACTTGGTGGTACACGACCTGATTTCAAGGTTGACTTTATTTATTACAATAGATTAACATTAAGTCTACTTCAGAACCAAAACCAGTTAGATTGTACAAATTAGGTAACTTATTCATTAATTATATCGAAAACATAGATTTAATAAAAAAACACTCATCTTTGGCAGAATGGTCGAAATCGGTACTAAGTACGTGCCATACATCAAAAATTTTCAAACTTTTGAATTTCATTGTTGGCATCCTTTGTATTTATCACGGGTTAACGATTATTTCAATAGGAACAACTGCAGTGCCACACTGAATCATCGCGAAGAAAAACAGCATTACGCAAATTCACAGAAAAATTACAACTAAAGTTTACACCCGTGACTGGTCGAAAAAAACAAGCATCCAAGGAGGAAGATTCAGAGTCAGGAATGGTTCCGGAGATTTTTGCTATCTCTCCAAAGTCTATATATAAATGATAATAAATCAAATTTATAGAGTTTTTAATTAGAGGGCGAATTCTAGTATTTTATTGACACTGCGACTGAAAGTGTTGGTGTGTTAATTCAAAAATACGTTTTATTTTCAATAATTTAGAGTTATATTAAATCTCATTTCAATACAATATCACGATTGAAGTTGTATGCCAATTGGCAGTTATAACATTCGTGTCACCGAGACTAGATAGATAAGAATATTTTGTAAAAATACCTAGTCAGGTCATAAATTCTGTCACATGTTTAATATAAAATAATTGAAACAAGTTTATTCATTATGTAACCATTTATATACCAAAATGAACTTAACAAAACATAGATTCTTATGACACTAAAGTTTATTCAAAATGACCTCCGTGATTTTGAATACAGGCCTTCAATCTGCGCGGCCAGTTGTCTATCGCAGCACGAACGAGGTCCATGTCAATATCGGCGGCTGCCTTAATCAAGGATGTCTTGAGTGACCCCAAATTGGGATGAGACTTTGAGCACGCCTTTTCCTCCAAGTGTTGCCATATCTTGTAATCTAACGGATTCAAATCTGGACTGTAGGAGGGCCAGTCTTCGTGCCGGATGAAGTCGATTTCACGCGCCGCCAGCCAGTCTTGTGTGCTCTTCGCTCTATGAGCTGGCGCCGAATCTTGTTGGAATACCCAGTGCCTGTTATTGAACATGGTATGAGAAACAGGTTCCACAAGGTTCGTCAGGACTGTATTTTGATACACAACTGCATTCGTTTTTACACCTTTCTCACAAAAATGTACTTCTGTTAAGCCCCAATAAGAAACTCCCAACCATACCATGAGCAAGGATGGAAAATGACCTCGTTGGACACGCGGAATACGGTTGCTCGCTTCTTCACTACTGTGTGCGTACACCTTATCATTTTGTTTGTTGTAGCTCTCTTCTACGGTAAAAATTTTTTCATCTGAAAAAAGAATTTCCCGATATTTTTTCCCGCGTACCGCTTCAACAAAGCGCGGCATCTCTTCAGTCTCAGGTCCATTAGACGAGCATTCAAACGATGTCCTGTTTTTCTTCGATATGCCCGAAGCCCTAAGTCTTCATTTAACACCCTTTTCACCGTGGTTCTGCTTAACCCCATCTGAAGGGCCAACAGTTTCTGCTTACGTTTGGGATTTCTTTGAATTCGCGCCTTCACAGCTTTTATCACTGCTGGAGTACTAACAGACCGAGGGCGACCACTTCTTGACCTGTCATCTACACTAGAGTCTTCATTGTATCGTTTGATGGTACGATAAACGAATCTTTTGGTTATATTAAAATTTTTCAGTATGTCATAAATTTTAATTGGCGCGTAACCGCAACGATGCAACGCAATTACTGCAACACGGTCTTCTTTAAGCGTCCACTCCATATTTAAAAATGAGTAAAATTCTAAAAAGTATACATTTTTATTTTCATGAACAATTTAAAATTCCAATTCAATAAACTTTTTTGTGGCCAGCATTCTAAAATAAAAGTTTTTACTGTGTGACAATACTTATGACCTGACTGTGTATTTACCAGAGATCGCCTACGGTATTACATGTGACTTCAATACCCACACCACTAATTTTCTGTGCATTGAATTTTAAGTTAGATGCCACGTTTTATCTAGATGATAATTTTGATTTAAGTCCTGTAAAATTTTAAGAGTTGCAATATAATCTATATGGCAAAAAATATATGTCTAACAATTTTTCTTAATATTGATTATTGTCTTACTATTTTACTAAACCTGAACTAACAACCTAAATGGTAATGCCCACCTCATAACTAATAAATAATAATGAAAAAAACTTTAAGCTCCATTGAATATTCTGCAAGTAGAGAAAGTAAGTAGATACATTTCGCCGCGCTTCACCTATCACCGTCCCAAGATGTGATAGGTGGCGAAACTGTCGCCATACTGGGCATAATTTCAGACTCCGGGATGATACTGAGTATTTTGTGGTAGAAGAACCCAATACCACTTTTACCCGACGCGAGGATTGATCCCGAGACTAGCACACACACAGACATAGCAGTCGTACCGCGTACGTAATTACAACTGCGCCCTAGAGGCAGTCATTTTATAGGTACTTATTCATGTGTAACATCTTTACTATCGCTTTCTGGGAGTGATTTCTTGAAAAGGGACGGAAGTGTGTAACAGGAAGTAAGGAAGCGCGCGTTATTTGACCCATGAGCGCGGGGTGCTAGAGATCGCTGTCAGATGGTAACCCATTTTCAGAGAGGTTCGATTTGGTTTTTGGTTTCAGCAAGTTAGTACCACTGTCTCATTAGACTTACAGAAAATTGACGTTAACATCTTGCTGGTGCATTTAGTACTTTGAGGGATATGTCCGGAAGCTCAAATTCCTCTCCTCTTCCTTTAAGAGAAATCACTCACAATCAGATAAGCCACTAATATAAATAATAACCCGCTTTAGCAACATGAATCATTTTCATAGTACCTAGGAGCATATGTTTAAATTATTACTATACTGTGTTTTTAACGAAAACAAATGGAATTCCGAACACCTGGAAATACAATAAAACTGCCTTTTCATAATTTACTCTGTTTTCGGAAAAACATTATGACACACAACAAAGTTTATAAAAAAAAATATAGCTATATTACGTGTAAAATAATGTGTTAGTACAAAAAAACTACCCAATGTATATAAATAGTATATACATATGTATATTAATATTGATATATTTGTGTTTAAAATTTCACTTGCGACATTTAGGTACAAATATTTTTGTTTACCTTAAATCCAGATACCAGCTAAAGTAGCACAGGCAGTGATAAAAAAAAATATCCTTGATGTAAATTACATTCACACAAAATAAAATAAATATAATCACAGAACTGTTTTGATTACGCATATGTTATTATACGTATATAGACACGTTGGCGATGGTAGCCCGTTTATAGCCTTCTCTGTTCGCCAATCGCTGGCACAAGACTGAAAGTAGTTTCGCCGGCCGCAGCCCGCAGCGGATCGCAACACCAATTACCAGTTACCATCACGTTAGCTGTTTCAAGGTCACCTTATAGTACACTCACCTACAAAATTATATTAATGCATAAAAGTGATTTAAACTAATATACCTACTCCTATATACAGAAGCAATAAATATCGTTGGCCTAGCGATAAGTAGGTTGCGGCTTCGAAACCAGTTTCGACAGTATGCGCCCCTGATATTTCGAAGTTAAAGACATCCACTAATGAACGTGAGCTGTTTTTCTTTTAATTTGGACTCCTCGCTCTCCCGTGGGGAGATTTGGTGGATCCCCATCCACATTACGTGATATATAAAATAATTCTTATTATTCGGAAAATAATTTAAATGTTTTTCAAAAGTTGACGTTAGAGTTTTAATTATTCCCCAGTTTAAATGAAATTTTATGATTTTGCAGAACCCCTCCCCATCATTTTGAGCTCACGTAATTTTATAATATTGATAACCTACCTGTGTAATCTTTGTTAATTAAAACAAATCGCTCCCACGATGTAGAAAGCATCGTCAATAAACGGAGATTTTCAAAATTGGGGCAGGCAGGCGGCCACAGGCAATATTATTTTTATTATTACTATCTCTGAGTAGGTTTCAATCCGAATCTTAGTGCCGTCAAACAAGCGTGCGCGGCACAGGGCACCACATAGGTACCAAAATCATTATATCGCAAGTGTGGTCACGATTCACGAATTGCCTACTAAGTTTATGAACGTGGAGTTGGTCTAATTTTTTTTAACGTAAATATTGTTTCTTTGAGATATAACAAACGCACAATATTATATTACCCATATTAAATATTCAGTTTATTAAATATCCTTTCGTTAGGATCCGTTCACCCGTTTATTTATGAAAAGGTAACAAACATATAAACAGTGACAACAGTAGCAATAGCTTTTATATTGTGGGGGTCCGCGGGTAAAAGCTAAAAATCTAACCGCTCAAATCATAGTTATTTAGAAATTACTTAAACATAGAATGGGAAAACGCTAGTTAATAAAAATAGCTACTAAAATTTGGATTTGAACTTTGGATGGATGAAAATCTGCCGCAGATTTTCATTCATTTTTGTTTTATTGTTTACATAACAACTGTCAAAACATCAAGTGTCAAGTGAAGTCAATTTATTTTTGGTAAATAACTAGATTACATCGTCATCCTTCATCATCATCATCATCACATAAATTTTATTTACTTATTTAACTTTTTATTACGTGACATTGGCAAAATTGTGGAGTTGTTCCTCCGCAGAGGCCATTAAAGCAAGAAGAAGAAGGTAAATAACTATTTAAATGTTGCGATTTTACCAAGATGAGATGTTAGAACTCAGGGAGGAAATTCTCACGCACTCGAATCAACTTCGTATACGAAAAATAATTCAAACTCGAACTTTTTTCGAGTGAATGTAAAGTTAAGCTATTATGGAAATGTCGAGTCCGGTGTTTCTCGAAGGTTTTGATTGTCAGTGTATAATGTCAAATGTATTGTTCATAAATAAATTATTTTAAAAATAGAATTCGAAATCAATATATTCTATTTGAGCTGTTCTAAAAATTAACATTCGAACATTTCTGGAAGGTTATAGCTCGAACTGCTTCGACTGGTTCAGACCGGTCGAGACGTACATCTCGAAATCGAACCATTCAATATTGTGTCCTAACTTAATGATGATGTCCTCCAAGAAATTTCCTTCGACGGCGAACCTTGCACTTTTGGAATAAGTTTTTTTCGCCAATGTGAGCATATAACTAGCTAGACCTAATTTTGTTTTAAAAGCCCTATCACAGGACGTACAGAACAGTTGTCCAGAAGAATAGCTGTAAGAGTCAACTCAAACTGGCGCAGAGTCGAAACGTTGCGTCATGTCCTATTTTTCAACTACAATGCATGGCGACGCCCGTCGTGTACACTTAGGGCCAACCCTAAGTGTACTCAGTTTTAGGTCTTATTTATTGCAGCTCACGCTGGGCGTCAAAGCATTGGATACATACATGTTTCCTCAAAATGTGCACATGATTTTCGTAGTGAGCCACTCCATTCGGTCTAGTGACACGAAAGTTCTTCCCAGCAGTCTCAGGGTACGTCGCAAGATGCTAAGTAACGCTTGATGATATTGTAGTAGGTCAGAAAATGACATCCAGGCTTACGCAATTCTTGAGCGAGTTTGCTTTACACCACTGAACCCTAATGGCGTCTAAACCATATGGCGTCTTGACAAACTTCATATGAACTACATCAGGTGAATTCTCCAAATAAAGTAGCAAGATTGTTTCCTTAACATTAAATAAATTTTAATAATATTAAATAATATTGATATTTTACGACGTTTATAGCTAAGCGGCATAGAATCTATACATTTGGAGATGGTGAGGTAATGTTGTACTTATGAAGGACACCCAAAGATGTTGTTTTATTTTGGTCCTAACTTACTGCGTATATGATGCCATATGCTGATGTGTTTACCCATAAAAAGACCCAATCTCGTGTTTTTATTGATTTAACTAAAAGTCTTAGAAAGATAAAATACTTGGAAGAGTCCAAAAACATGCCCAAGAACTGGATAGTGGATGCACATTTGATGAGGCCCGAGACAGGATATTAAAATACCTATAGATTTTTAGTTCGAAATTCTAATTTTTAGTAGAATCTCGAATAGTAAAGACTCGAATTCAAATGCAACATTCGAAAAAATTACTTCGTAGTTCAAAATGATGTAATAGAGAAATGAAAAATCTGTTAATTCCGAATATGCATATAGCTGAATATTGCATTTTACACTTAAATCAAATAGCCTGCTAACCTTCTATATTATCCGCTATCAATAGTCCGCGATTTTTTATTATGTCGTATGCTAAGGGGGGTCTGGAATATAAACTTATGTGCGTAAAAAAGGATATCTATATTTTACGTTAAACCATACTGACAATATTTACTATATCCCTCTTTGAAAATACTTCGTTGTGGCAGGTTATCATCAATTTTTGTGCGCTATTGTTTACATAGCACACACACACATTTCACATTTTATTGTAATAATATTTTGGTACCTAATAATACTTGTTCATAACAGTAACATGGTTATATTAGGCACTTATAAATATGTTAGAGCAACATGAAAACTGATACTCAATTGAACTTTTAAATAACTCGTTTCATTGTAAAATGTCTGTACCGTCACTTGTTTTGCTATTTTGTGGATTGGTTTGAGTAGTTTATCGCGTGATCTCGCGCACAGAGTGGGGCACAATAGAAAATATCACAATAAAAGCGTACACCTTGTCATTAGAGAAGAATTCCGTGTTCAATCTTGAATAGCTAGTAACTTAGAGGTCGTTATGCCGAAATACTGTTTAAAGTAATAAGTTAACGTGATGTGAAACTGTAATTAGTATTAGTTATAGTAACTTAGATTGTGCTGTGATTAAAAGAGCAACCATGAGAGTTTCTTGCCAGATTCTTTCCCATGGATGACTGTATTCCGAACTGCCAGTGGTTTAATAAACTCTGAAGTCTGAAGTGTTGAATCTCGTGTTTTTGTACCGAACTATCATACGCTATGCATGCCCATGCATGTAAGCCCTCCCACAGCCTCTGCCTGTGGACATGCCTGCGACAAATACGTGAATTGTGTAATAACATTCCTAATTTTAATATTATTGGTTGCGGCGTCAAAAGAAGTAGGAATCTTCCAAACTTAACACTAACCGGTGCATCTGTTCGTACTATATCCTAAAAACTAGCACAAAATACAAATGTTGTGTTCATTTGGATTAAATTAGTCATTATTAATTATAAATTTATAACTTAGATACTTGTTGTATTAATAATAATAAGGATTTTATTTTATTTCATGAAATAAATTATGTTATCATTGATTTATACATATGAGATAGTGATGTCCTATTATGAATTGCCTATATCGATAGACATAAATAACTACGTGACTTAGACTAATAGGCTATTTGACAACATTGAAAATACACTGCAAATTGTGGTCATCCTGTTAGACAGTAGCTTCAAAAACCATATTTCACTTAATTTTAAACAAAATAATGTATATTTTTTGCAAATTAAACGAAATAAAATACAACATTTATTTAAAATTTTATCTGTGATGTGAACACTCTGTGATTGGTTGCAACTCTGGTGACGTCACACGCAAGTAAACATAGTTTCTTCGAGTGATTTTAGTTCGCGTTTTATGTTTTCTGGGTGATAAATTCTATTGTTGATCTATTTTTGAAGCAGTTTTATGATAATTGTTGATAAAACAATTATCATAAAACTTAGCTTTGCTTATCATTATAAGCTTGTTTACTTGCATGTGACGTCACACGTGTCATATGATCAGCGCCATTACAGAAATAGCGTTTTTGCCGCGGTTTTGGAGATTTAAACTTTTACATTGATTTTTATTAAAAATACCGTAGATTTCCCGGAAATATCAATATAGTGTGCTTATTAAGTAATAAATAATAGTTTTAAATAATTTTCGAAAATTAGTCAAATAGCCTATTGTATCATTTTTGTAACATTAACCTAAGAATGTATTGAACAGGAAAAAAATTGATATAATTTTATTGGAACTGAAAACATTTGTTTCCTAATAAAATATTTTTGTTTGTTCTCTTAATTTTGACGAACAATGTTTACTTTATTTCGGCAAAAATATTAGTAAAAATATCTTACCAAAATTATATAATATAATTTTATTTTGGAATGAGTAATACTATTTTTTGTTATTTACAGATAATTAAATAGTGGTTTTCATATTGTTTGTTTCTTTCAACTTCTAATTGGTCAAATAATTGGATACTTAATTGTAAATTCTTTATTGTACTTAGACCGAGCTAGTGTCGACTTTTAACACACAGACAGCACTATTTCAAGACGCCATTTGCTGTTCTCAACTGTCATTAGGTATACGCATTTTTCCCTTAGTTACACCAGGATGGTTACTCTTGACACTCGATTCCAATTCAAAATTGGGATTGCGTTCGAAAACTGTACCATTGGCACTCTTGAACGCAAACCGGCGCACAATTATTAAAAACCAGAAGTGGTAGGAATATTTTAAGAGAAATAACGAACAATCAACCGATAGCGTTATATTTTACAAACTTATGCTAACTCCAAATATACAAAAAGCGATGTCTAATACGTCCTTTGTCCTTGAATATCGTCGGCGAAAGAGACCGCACCCCCGCGCACCCTCGTATTTATGGGGCACTGCTGCGTCCGGCTTTGGGGTTGCAAGTTTTCGGCTGAATACGGCGGATTTTTTAGTAACTAAAGTAGTAAAGTAGAGTATTTACGATCGCTAGGTTCGTAAATATTCTAAATGGGTAAGTTAAAGTTCCAATATTTCTAGATTGGAACTGAGACTATATCAAGTTCGAGATTGGAATTGATTTCAGGAGTAGGCCTACAGGCCCTTTATTAGGTTTTTCGTAATTGGTATCAAAGTACCACGACTATTCAACTTCCATCCTACACCTTAACACGCCACCTGCGGTGGCAGAGCTCCCAGCTATTTCTGTGAAAAAATAAAATTGTACGAGAGACCGACGTTTTTTCTCATGATATCGTATTATTTTCAATGATTCCATTCCATATCATTAAGATAGACCCTAGTAAAATATGGTAGGTATAGATTTATTCACCGACTTGTAAGTTGTATGGTCCATTTGATTCGTGTACCTGCGATCACAGCAATGACGAAAGAGCACAACCGCGGCAAGGTCGCTTCGAACGGTCGGCTCAGTAGGTAAGTACCTACTGTATTCCTTAGCTATCGACTCGACAGACTTGTCGCAAATCAACGTAACAATAACATAACCTTATGAGTATTTGAGAATTACTATGACGGAAAAGTCGTTATAGATGTAAAAGTTTATGACAGTGCTAGTAGTACCTTACTATTACAACTTAAAGGTATATTACTATATTCACTACGGTAAGTATGGCCTCTCCTCGCTGATCTACTTACCGATGAATGGAAATTGCGTTATCAAAGATATTATTTGAATGAATAAAAATTAGTACAGAATAGAAATACACTTTCCTCATCCTGTAAAACTACTGGGAAAAGCATTCGGATCAGTCTTTTTAACAGGTCTCCTCGTTTGCCTTTCAAACATTACCAAGATGCAACAACGTTTCTAGGATTCGTGAAATGTAGTTTCACGTTTTCTTGGTTTTGCATAAAACTTTTAGAAATAAATATAAAATCGTAGGGAGCTAAGCCTGTACAGTCGTACGCAAGACGCGTATCAGGAGGGTAACTCTTGACACTCGATTCCAATTTAAAATTCGGATTGGGTTCGAAAACTGTACAATTGGCACTCTGAACGCAACACCAGCGCACGATTTAACTGAATACGGCGGAATATTTAGTGACATAGAATAGAGTATTTACGACCACTAGTTCCTAAATATTCTATTTCATTTAGTTTGGGTGAGTTAGATTTCTGATATCTTCTAGATTGGAATTGAAACTGTATCGAGTAATTTGAAAAATGTTTATTATTTCTTATGCTTTTTATTGTTTTTATTCAGTAACATAATCATAAAATAGAATATTAATAGTATTGGAGAATTTACGGCACCCACGCAGCTGAAATATTGCTTGTTTTATAGTTATCTCCATAAGTTTTAGAAAAAATAATGGCAGTACCTACCTATTTATGAATTCATATTTAATATAGGTAATAAAACCTAATTATATTATTATGAAGTCATATATCATAAATAATTAAAGACTCAAATACACGCTAAATTGAAAAATATATCGATTGTGTATGTATGCAACGTTATATTCAGGACACTGCGGCGCCCCGTTGTCTCGATATTAAAATTGAAAAACGTGCCGCCCGCCATTACGTTTATATTTTATTGGTTGCCTCATAGTTCCAACAGGATTTTATCACCGTAAAATTGAATATTCTGTCAGGCTACAGAGTTGGAGGTTACGAGCTTTTTGTAGTCTGTTTTTAAGGCGCGGTGTTCACTAATAAACAACGTTTTGAAAATAATGCTTTCCACTTTAAAATATTAATAACGCTTTATTTTATACGGGCTGAGTCGGCGAGCAAAAGCTACTGCAAGATATAATTGATCACTATCGAATTTGGAACGAAAGATGTCCCCTTCTTTGCCCCTTAAGAGCTTTCCAGCTTCCTGAAATATCCATAAGCAACATAAGGACAAATACAAGGTGTTTCAAATTAAAAATCATTTACACACAAGTAATAAGAAATTTATTTTCCTGAGAGTGTTTTATGTTATGGTAGTAATAATTTCATTACACAATAAAAATAACTTATATAATCTGTAGAATTTATAACAGAGTAATTCGACAGCTTTTTACTTTTTCTTGGGGCATTGGAACCTGCATAGTTATTCAATTTTGATTCATTAAGAGATAAAATTTTAGCTCGTGTCTATAGACACATTGGTTAAAAAGTTTAAAATCCACAATCTAATGGTATATAACCAAAATATCAATAAATACATAATATGCAATATATTAATAATTATAAAATATCACATCTTTGATCCATGATATTTATGCAGTTCCATTTGCAACTTCCCCACCAATTTATGATACAAAAAAGAAATGCAAAGATCGTGCAGTTGACATGAGCAACAGCAATATATTACACTCATCAGGTGTACAGACAAGATATAAAGATGTGATAGACGTGTGGCACAGCTAGAAAACATGCACTACATATAGGGGTGTGCCACACACGTAACCGCCGGTTGTTTAGGCCTGGCTCTCATTGGTGGTGGTCTCTATGGTGGTGCCAGTAGGTTTCGTGTTGCTCTTCGGCTTGGCCGGTTGCGGTTGGGGAGTGGTGGATGTAGGTGCTGGGGCCTCTCCTTCCTGACCATTCTGGCGCTGAGCCGGCGGGTTCTGCTGGCCGCCTTGTGGCTGCCCTTGCTGGAAGCGTGGGCGCATGCGGCGGTAGCCACCGCGGTTCATGGGGCCGGGACCGCCCCCGCGACGACCACCACGGAAATTGCGACGGATGTAGCTGCGTTGTGGTGGTGCAGCGCCGCCTTCCTGACCCTCGTCTCCCTGTGCACCCCCTTGAATGGCTGGGGGGCCACGACGTCCCATGCCACCTCTGCGTGGAGCGCCTTCACCGCCACGTCCGCCACCTTGACGGGGGTAGTATCTAGAGAGAAAACACAAATACACAATAGCAACATAATAAATCACAATTATACCAAGAAAAATTAGTGACAACTACACAAAGTATACTTACTGACGATGGAAGCCGCGGCGTTTGTCAGCTGCATATGGCGAGCCCTTTACCGGCTCACCGCCGGGACCGGTGACTCCAGCCGCTTCATAGCCTTTCTCCCCGGCGACCACGGCAAATTCCACCGCCTCTCCGTCGCCAACCGAGCGCACAGCCTTGCGTGGGTTGTTCTTTGCAATTGCAGTTTGATGTACGAAAACATCCTCCTTTGTATCGTTCCTTTATAATAGTTTATAGATTAAATAATGTATAAAAAAGAAAAGTACGTTCACATGAGTGTTAGAGCTTTAGGACATAATCATAATTAGTCCTTTGTTGTCCAAGACTCGGCGACTTTTTACGAAGTGCTACTAGAGACATTCTCAGATATTAGTCTAATAGTTACGCGGAAACATTAGAAAGCTGATCAATAGATAAAACTGCTTACAATAGGGTATATATAAACTGTGAGAAAACATCTGAACTAAATTTCCTATTTATGCTTGCATGTTATTCCTTTAATACCTGCACAAAAAATGTAATGTTATCATAAACTATAAGGACTAATAAACCTCTATCTCTCAATACAGAACAGTAATATATTATCAAAATGTATTAATGCAGAATAACTTTTCGACCATATGTTACCTAAGGCAAATTATTAAGACCACAAAAGTATTGGTTAGGGTTTTTCCCTCTCTACTAGTTAGGTCATAACCTATTATAGATTATACTAAAAATGTAGTGGCCTTTGATATGAATGCATCCAATGGGTAGGTAAGAGTGCCCTTAATAGATCTGCTGCAAGTTGCTACTTACAGCAGATAGATACTGCTGTGTGTGAATCTAATTTGAAATTTTAAGAATATCAAAGCCAGTGAATCAAAATACAGATAATAAGTGCAGTATAGGTGAGTCACCAGCAGGTAACATTAATTATTATCATATTCAGTTATATCAATTACCTGTTGATGAAGCCATATCCGCTCTTGACATTAAACCATTTGACAGTGCCCGAGACCTTCTCAGCTGCAATACAAAAATTTAGATAAGTAACTCTTACTAGTGCTATGAAGTTGTATATTTATAACAAAAGGCCTTATTCAGATAATTTTAATAATGATATTGTGTAAACATATGATATATGATAGACATAGATCTAAATAGACATCACAAACATATCCATTTTGTGTGCTGAGATGGAGTATAAGATTTTTTTCCAAGAACTTGGGTGAACATAATATAACTTAGACTGCATTCAACATAAGGTTAGTAAGATGTCACATGAAGTATATATTTTCAAACCCTAAAGTATTGTGAAATCTCCTATAACATCTTTAAAGGGTATTACAAATAAATTGTTCTTAGGATGTAACAGCAGGTGCTATAAATGTGACATACTTCCTTTTTTTTAATAAAAAATTGTAATTCCTTAAAATTTCATTGAAAGTTTTTAAAGAAATATTATTAAAAAGAATAATAAATTAAAAATTATAATAAAAAAAAAAAATTATTACTTTTTAAATAAAAATTAAACCGCCTTCAAAAAAACCCAGACACAACTAAAAAGCAAAAAATAATTGGTTACATTTAAATCAATTAGTTATATGCAATTTAAATCAATTATTTTTGGAGTCGGTGCCGGTGTTGTTTTCTTTACTTTTATATTTATAAAAACCAAGTCTGGATCTATTTTATATTTTTTTGTATGCCTGATTATTCTGTTTTTTCCATGTTTTGGCTGGCACCGACTCCAAATAATTGATTTAAATTGCATATAACTAATTGATTTAAATGTAACCAATTATTTTTTGCTTTTTAGTTGTGTCTGGGTTTTTTTGAAGGCGGTTTAATTTTTATTTAAAAAGTAATAATTTATTTTTTGCTTTTTAGTGGTAAATTATATAAAATCGGTTAAAAGCTGCTGAACATATTAGAATTTACGTGTATTTTAATTTTATCACCCCCCTCCCTCACCCCCACTCCTTTTACCCTCTCTCACTGAAACTTAACTTTTATAATGAACGTAATGCAAAAAGAACCACTGGAATACTACTTAATTTTAAGGAGTTACCCTCTCCAGCTCCGAAGATATTCATCAGATCTTCACCATATTTTTATGGGACCAAATGACAAGCACCAGCTTTCAATCAAAGAAAGAATGGTCGAAATCGGTTCACACAGTACAGAGAAACGAGGTAACAAACATAAAAAAAAAAAAAAAGCAACATACAGTCGAATTGAGAACCTCCTCCTTTTTTTGAAGTCGGTTAATAAAAAGTAATAATTTATTTTTTGCTTTTTAGTGGTAAATTATATAAAATCGGTTAAAAGCTGCTGAAGATATTAGAATTTACGTGTATTTTAATTTCATCACCCCCCTCCCTCACCCCCACTCCTTTTACCCTCTCTCACTGAAACTTAACTTTTATAATGAACGTAATGCAAAAAGAACCACTGGAATACTACTTAATTTTAAGGAGTTACCCTCTCCAGCTCCGAAGATATTCATCAGATCTTCACCATATTTTTATGGGACCAAATGACAAGCACCAGCTTTCAATCAAAGAAAGAATGGTCGAAATCGGTTCACACAGTACAGAGAAACGAGGTAACAAACATACAAAAAAAAAAAAAGCAACATACAGTCGAATTGAGAACCTCCTCCTTTTTTTGAAGTCGGTTAAAAAGGCATCATTGGAATGAGGCTCTGATAGAACGCTTTGTAATGCACCAACATTTATAAGGTTTATGTTGATCGTTCTTCGGAACTTCACAAATATTTTTCGTCCTGACACATTCCACCAACAGGTGATAGCCATCCATGCCTATACCACAATTTTTTGTTTTTTTTTAGCCCACTAGATGTCTAAATCTGGGCTTGCAAGTCTATTTAGATCAGTGTTTGAAATGTATAGTTAATACAGTATTATTTGCATTAAATGAGCAATCTTAACTATAATTTCAAATATGTACATACATAAAATAAATGTGCATTTCAAGAAGCCATGCTCACTGCAACATGTTTAAGTATTTATTGTGTTAACTATTGCTTCAACAGCAGATGTAGAATGAAAGAAAGATGTATGAATAAATATTTTAGAGGTGAGAGAAGTGTAAGGATCATTGCATGTGACACTATAGTTTCAGCCTACCTCCATGGAATATAAGTGTGATTATGTATTACTATGAACTATAGTTCTAATACAATACAGACAATAAAAACTGGTTGGCCTGAAGTTAAGTGAATAAATGATTTGCAGTTATTGTTTTTGTAGATGATAGGAGATAAATGAGGTTGGATGAAACAACTAATTTCAGGCTGGCCAAGAATTATTCATAGTATTATTTGTAGTGTACAAGAAAATCAGTAAATAGATTGGCATATATTATGCACTGTTGTTCCACAAGTCTATGATTTTGTGATAACTAACAGACAGTGGATACATTCCACCAAAGCTGCACATATTTCAGACAATGTTATCTCAGGAGATTTCTGTTTGATTAAATATACCTCGAAAGTTTTATATTGTATGAACAATATAATGAAGGGTCATATCTGTGTGAAACTATTTGACTATGTATTTACTTTAGAAATTTATGGAACTCTAAATTGCTTATTACAAGGCAAAAGTTCACTTTATAATAAAATATGGGCTTGTATGTTGACAAACAAATTTGATATCAAATATTCGCTAAGCAACGCAACCACTTGCTTTAGCATCATGGCAAAAACAAATCGCAATGTGTTTAATCTACCAAATACCAAAAGATTGACAAGTTGTACAGCATACTCAGAACTATAACTAGTCACCAGCAACCTCATGAACAAAATCTGTAGCAATGTGGAATTTATATTGGTTACATTGGTATCAGTCAATATTATGTAAGAGCATTTATTAATAATTATTATAAAATCAAATGTAATAGTGCACATCAATAGTTCAATAAAAATAACAAAATTAGTTTCATTGTGCTAGATACTTTTTCTGGTATTGATATACAATATTTCAGGACATTAATAGTTCCATGGTATAAATATTGTAGATGCAAGCTAATTGTACAGCAGTACCTAGTAAGAGTAATTTTGAACAGATTGTCACTAAATATGTTAAAATAACAACATCTAATATGAAATTGAATTGTTATAACATTTTATTTAGTGTACAATATTGATTTTATTTAAATTAGATATTTATTATATGGGCGGTACTTGTCAAAAATGCGCAAATGCCTTTATAGATTTTTTTCACTCCCGCCGGCGTGCCCTAGGCGACTAGCGGCCGAGTCGCGCGCACAACGCGCCGGCGGGGTCAACAAACGATCAATAACGTTACCTCCCCGCCCAACAACGTGTAAATTAATTTTAACCATAAACAAGTGACGACCTAAAAACGGTATATTTAATCAAACAATTATAAATCTCCACAAAATAAAGAACAAAAAATTAATTTCGTCAACATGTGCTTTCGAGAAACCAAAGTCGGGCCACTCAAATCTAAGATGGCGTAGCTGCACTCACCAATGACTTGCTTTTGTTTAGCCGTTTTAACTTGCTGCGGTTGAGTTGGTTCTTGATCTTCTTGTTGTTGCTGCGGCTGCTGCTGCGGGGGCTGCGGCTGCGGCGCCTTTTCGGTATCAGCCATGGTGTAATTGGCGAACGGCGATGGTGGCTAAGGTGGTAAAATCCTCCACGACCTCTCCTCGATGTTCACTGCTCGTCGTCGTTACTCAAATGACAATCTAACATAGTGCCGGCTCGAGACGCTACACATACTACACAAACGATACAATTCAACAATCGTACTTTTATCGATAAGTCACAAAATAAATATCAAATCCTAATTATTTACACCAAATTAGATCTTAAAATGATTATCAGGTAATGGAAGTTGCGATTAAACATTCCGTTATTAATTAAGTCACCGGTATATTCTGTTATAAATAAAAAAAAATATATCTACTTGATTTATCACATAGATTTTTTATTAGAATATAAATTTTGATTAGAACATAAATTATAAAATGTTATATTTCCAGATAATATACTTACTAAACAGTTATAATTTTCTTTTTATAAACTAATGACTGTACGTAACATCTAATTTTATGTATCACGGAATTCAGATAAACCGTAATTATACAATATTCGTCAAATATCAATAGTAAAATAATAAATATAACCTGTATAATCTTAGTATTTTATTAAATTTAGTATTTCATATTTACTGTGCGAAATCGAGATAACTTTATTGTACCAGACACAGAGTAGCTACCTAGTAGTACCTCACTTACGTTCAATGCTTCCAATGTAAAAAATGAGAATCCACGCAATGAAGGCTTCTATCAAAGAGCATAATGTGAGAGGACAATCATTTTTTGTATGTGTTATCAGTAAAAAATATGCTCTGAATTTACAACAGAAAGTCGACAATTTAAAATCGAATTGTCAAAAATGCATGTTTTTTTACTATATTACCCCTCGCTTTTTTACAATCAAAACAGTCAGTCAATGTTTTCTACTTTTTAGTTCAGCTAACTAATAAGCGTGTTTTTTTAAACTACTAGCTTTTGCTCGTGGTTCCGCCTACGTACTATTTCTTTTTGGAATAAAAAGGTATAAAATTCATCCATGACTTAAGATGACTTAACTATATTACATCATATCCTACTAATATTATAAATGCGAATGTTCAGATGCATGGATGTATGTTTATTACTTAATTACGCCAGAACGGCTGGTGGTTGAAATTTGGCACAAAGATAGATTGTATTAATTTGTAAAATGTACGGTTCCCTTTGGATAGTTTTGTTTTAGTTTTACACAGAGCAAGGGATCGACATGATATTTTGTATAGTGTTAGTTGATGGGTCTCAGACTGACATAGGCTACTTTTTATCCCCGAATTGCATTGTTCCTATACGGTATAGCATAATATAGAAAGATGTAATAGCTTATCACGTCTCCGTAGACTTTATACCTAGAAATATCTACCACGCGGGCGAAGCCGCGACCAAAAGCTAGTGATTCAAAATTTTGCGAACTGTCAAACGACTGACAGTTACTTAAGTCAGACGCGCAAAGGTTACATTAGAAAAGTATATGTAGTCATTAACTGACTAATGACTACACATACTGTTTTTGAGAAACTATTTTATATTATTTTGCATGGTCTATTTTATTGAAATACTTTCTGAAGATTTTCAGCTAAAAAAGTAGGGAGTACAATACAAGCTTAGCTAGCATGGAAGAACGGTGAGTGTTGCTAGTGTTGACGCGCCGCCGGCGTGTCTATCCGTCAGCCCTTTAGACGCAAGATAACAAAACCAGTTTTTTAACAACTTTATAAAAAAAACGATTAAAAATTATGTCGCCCGCCTGCAACCCTGCGATCCCACTCGATACTCGATAGCACCCGATCCCACTGGGTCAAACTCAATCCCACTCGATCTCATCCGATCCCCGTCGATCCCACCCGGGAAAAAAATATAACAAGAGCCTTTTTTTAAACGGTCACACTCATTGGCGGTTATTTTAGATAATCGGCTAAGTGCTATAGACTTTGGCTATAGAGCAATTTGGTGATATAGATTAAAGGGTCAATTGCTTATCAATTGCAAACTACTTATTTATCTTATAGAATAAATAAATGTATTTCGTGATCGATTAAAATAGACAACAGTAAAGTGTTTGGCCGATACTGTAAATATAAAATCTAATTTCGAAATTTAAATACTTTAAAATGTTCAAAGTAAGTATATTTAACATTTGTAATTACGTATGATAAAGACGTTATTTGTTCTTTAAACTTCTTATTAGTACAAACGTCACATAAGTATATTAATTATTACTAATCAGCGATATAATTTAATAATCCTTAGTCTGTTAATGTCTTTTAAGTAAAAATGTTTTTGAAATGAAGCAGCCTGCTGGCCAACATCTAACAGCCACCACAAATCAAGCTTTACAGTAGTCTTATACTTAAAAGTACGTGACCTTTGGTTTTAGCTCTTCTCAAGTGTGTCTTTTTCTGTGATATAATATAGTTTTATTATATTTATTATGTTTACTGGAGTTCCTATTGATGCAGCAGAGAAACTTGCATAAAAATATATTTAGTGGATTTTGTGTAATATGTGATATAGAATCAGATAATATTGTATTCTATTATGCCTTACTATGCATCAATCAATTAGTTTATATGTTTGTGCATTTTCAGCCATGCATGTAACAACTCACATATTTTCATAATTATTTGATGAATGTTATAGAAACAAATCTGGGACAAACAATGAAATATTAATTTTTGTTACTTGATACATTCATAAGGTAATTTGTTAATGTTTTCAGGGTCTAGTAGCATTGGTGACTGGCGGTGCCTCAGGTCTTGGAAGAGCTACAGCTGAGCAGCTGTTGAAACAGGGTGGCCGAGTGGTCATATGTGACTTACCATCAAGTACCGGCCAAGAAACTGCAAAAGCCTTTGGAAAGGATGCTACATTTGTTCCTATTGATGTGACTTATTTTACATTATATTATTCAGGATTATTTTAAATCATGATAAGCTTAGTATGGAGTATAAAATTGATTATTATCGTCAAATCTATCCTTGGTTTGATAAGACAATAAAAAGTCATCATCAGTTTCATTACATGAATATACAACAGATTGTGAATATAATTATTAAGGTTTTTCTATAATAATAATCTTTATTTAATTCAGATAAACATCCATACATAATCAAGCCATAAATTTTTTCAGGTTACATCAGAAAGGGATGTGAATAATGCATTACAGACAAGCATTGACAAATTTGGCCGTCTTGATGTAGCTGTGAACTGTGCTGGAATTGCAGTTGCTTCCAGAATATATAATTTTAAAAAGGATCAACCTTTTGACTTAAAGTTATTCCAGAAGACTATTGAGGTAATATTTATTGATTTTTAAATAGACAACAAATAGACCAAACATAACCTTAAAACTGTAATAAGTCCATCAAAATCTCACATAAAATCCATTGAGTTTAAACAATGAAACAATGTTTGACAGTCTGCCATGCCATGACACAAGACCTTGCCACTCCCCATGGTTCTTGCTAGTATGTGTGAACATTTTTATTACTGTAGCATGTGGCCCTGTGGCATGCCATAATGTCATGTTCTAGCTGCTAGCGTATACCAGGCTCTAGTGGGATTTTCTTTCTATATAAGTTTCAAATTATGTGTAATGTAAGATTATTTTACACAGAGACAGATATGAGAGGATAGTCAACATGGAATTTATTTCATGTTTGACTGATAGTACATATCTCGCACTGACGTTTCGCCCTATTACGAATTTAATACTTCACCAACAAGCCCATTTGTAAGTGGGGTATGAAAACGCTTAAAGTATTCTATTTATGTAAGGCAATCAGTGAAAATATGTTTTAAGGCACTTTGTGATATAATATTATTTACTAAATGTAAATATAGCCGAAACAATACTTATAAATGTCCTAAAGAGTTTTTACATTTTCTAAGAACAAACCAAATTTCAGTATAGTACTATGTTTTTGAACCCAAAAGACAGATAAAATGTTGACTAATGTTATCAACATTTTATTGTTATTACTTATTAATTTTATTTTACCAACAGATCTCTATGAGCTTGAGATTATATAATTACATGGGTCTAAGCCTGTATATGCTACACTAGCTTTAGGCCGCGGCTACGCTGCGTGGTGGTTATTTTTGGAAGAAAATGTATAAAATCCATGGAGACCTCTTAAGCTATTACAATATTATGCTACAGCTTCCTGTATTATGCTATCCCGTAGGAACCATGCATTTTCTGGTATAAAAAGTAGCCCATCAACTAACACTATGCAAATAATCATTTGGATCCCTTGCTCTGTCCAAAACAAAAACAAAACTATCCTAACATTTTTTAATCCCCTATTTTACCCGCTTAGGGGTGGAATTCCCAAAAATCCTGAAAAATGTATTTTTTATTTATAACTGAAAGTCCAAATACCAATTTTTATATGTTCAACTTCAAAAATGACGGATTTGCATACAAACTTTTTTCCCCTATTTGGGATGGAATTTCCAAAAATCCGGAAATGTATATTGTTTATTTTTAACTGAGAGGCACAATACAGATATTCATGCGTTTAACTTCAAAAATGACGGATTTTTCATACAAACTTTCTTCTCCTTTTTTACCCCCTTAGGGGTGCCATTTCCAAAAATCCTGAAATATTAATTTTTTATTTTTAACTGAGAGGCCAACTACCAATTTTCATGAGTTTGACTTCAGAAATGACGGATTTTCATACAAACTATCATCCCCTATTTTACCCCCTTAAGGGTGGTATTTCCAAAAACCCTTCCTTAGTGGATGCCTACGTGATAAAAGGTACATACTGTCAAAATTTCAAGCCTCTAACCCCAGCCGTTTAGGTTGTGCGTTGATCGATCAGTCAGTCAGTCAGTTTCTTCTTTTATATATACAGATTATTGTTTGTATTTTCTTCAATGTACATTTATTTGTAACCATCAATTTGTAAAAGTTTTGCAAGAATGCTAGCTTCACGTAACATATAATTAACAATATCTAACAACTGATTTCTGTAAGTTAAAAATTTTGGAGGAAGGTTTAGTGATTTATGGAGATGTTTGGGAATTACTCCTGTAATTGGAACTATAGAAAAATTTTGCGCTCGGGCTAAATTTAATCTTTCAAAGATTTGTATTTGGATAGTTTCTTTGTTTTTGTACTTTGAAAGTTCTGCCTGTTTGCTGTGACTATATCTATGTAAGTTTCTTGTACCAATAGCTGTGAATATTGTCTGCTGATGATCCACCTCATCTATGGATATATTATTAGTATTACCTTGTTGTCTTGAAATGTTCTTCTTATGTTGATTTAATATTGTGCCTCACTCAGTTTTGATGATTTTGCTGCCAATGACAAGGTAGAAAAAGACATGGTTCCAATAACAATATATTTTTATTATCCAATGGTGTTTAAAGATAAAAATAATTTATCATCAAGATTCATGTGTGATATAGGTAAAAGCTTAGACAGGCTATAGGTTAGAGGAAAAGCCATTGATGTTAGGTGACACAATAAATATTTTAATGTAAAAATATATTCATAAAATCAAATTAAGGTCCACGCTAGGAAGCTCGATTCAATTGATAATTTTACGGAGGTTTTGTTTAAAATACGGCATGTACTCGGACTTTCCTGAGTTTTAGGGGCAAGTCCGTCATCAGCTTGTTTTATATAGAACTAGCATTTGCCCGCAGCTACGCCCGCGTGGTGGTTAATTTAGAAAGAAAAGGTATAAAATCCCTGGAGACCTCTTAAGCTAATTTACATCTTCCTGTGGTATGATATCCCGTAGGAACCGTACATTTTCTGGTATAAAAAGTAGCCCCTCAACTAACTCTATGCAAAAAATCATGTGGATCCCTTGCTCTATCTAAAACAAAAGCATCCCACAGGAACCGTACATTTTTCCAGGATTATCGTAGCCTATGTGCTATTCCAGACTATAATTTATCTCTGTGCCAAATTTCAACCAGATCCGTCGAGCCGTTATAGCCTGATTGAGTAACAAACATCCATCCAAACATTCACACTTATAATATTAGTAGGATTATTGATAAACCCCCGATAAAAGAGTTAACTTCAAAAATGACGGACATATATTTCATACAAACTTTCTTCCCCTATTTTACCCACTCAGGGGTGGAATTTCCAAAAATCCTGAAATACATATGTTTTATTTTTAACTAAAAGGCCAAATACTAATTTTCAAAAACTTAAACTACAAAAATGACTCATTTTCATACAAACAATCATCCACTAATTTACCCCCTCAGGGGTGGTATTTCCAAAAACCCTTCCTCAGTGGATGCCTACGTCATAAAATGTATCTACTGTCAACATTTCAAGTCTCTAACTCCAGCCGTTTTGGCTGTGCGTTGATCGATCAGTCAGTCAGTTTCTTCTTTTATATATACTGATTCAGCTTTTTGAATTGGTAAAGCCGTAAAAATTAATGTTTACCCAGTATATGGTTTACCTTCATGGGCATATAAGGTACCATTCACAATTTATTGCAGTAAATTTAAAAAGGGCAACTCCGTCATATTTATTAGGACAGGGGTCTTCATTATTCAAAGCAGATTGTTAAAATTTGCAATGTGCGATATTAAAATTTAAATTGATGGTATGGAATGTAAATTATATATAAATAAAACGGCTATTTATTTTATATCTTGAAATACAAATAATATTCTAAAGTCAGTCTTACTAGATTTAAAAATAATTTAGGCAGAATTAATAGTATTCTACTCGGGTTTACATAACCATTAACAAATAACCTTTTTTTTTCTTTTGAACGCAACCTACCGACATCAAAATGTAAAAGTAGAACTGAATAAGTTCTACCTTTACATTTTCTACCCCGTTTTACTTTGTAACATGTCATCATTGTAGATAATCAAATAAAAAGTACACCGACTTCAATAAAAAACAAATTATGCGTCACTATAAAATTTGAGGGTTGCCCTTGATTTGTCTGAGATCCCATCATCAGATCCTGACTTGGTGCCAATGGGACCACCTGGGAAGTATACCCTTTTAAACAAAAAAAGAATTTCTCGAATCGGTCCAGGCGTCTTCGAGTTGTCAGGTAACATACATAAAAAAAAAAGATTCCGACGAATTGTTAACCTCCTCCTTTTTTGAAGTCGGTTAAAAAGGAACTAACGAGACGGTGTACGAACTTTCCCCGTGGCCGGACTTCCTCACCTTGACCTTATATTTTAATTTAATTTTAACCACAAAATGTTACAACAGTAAAAACAATAAAATACCGGCTGATAATTGCTACGACGTTGTACAGCATCTTTGATGATACTGCATGTCAGTCCCCTTTGTTGGCTCGCGCGCTCTTTCTTTTTGTCCTGGCACGGGAAAGTGACCACACTGCACCTGATGGTAAGTGCAGTGCCGTCCAATTAGAGTAGCGAGAGACAATCTATCCCTCGCTACTCAACACAATCATGCCGGCCTGCTTCTTCACACTACTGCATGAGTAAGAAGGTAATGAAGCAGTCGAGGGTCTAGTCATCTAGTGTCACAGTACTCAGAAGGCCGCAAAACGGCCAAACATCCTACCCAAACTAGACCCCCGACAAACACCGGATGTACACTAGCTAGCTGGCCGGAACGCGACTCACTTGCGTGTGCCACTATGGCGGGTTTTACACCCTGTGTACGGTGGTCGCTATCCGGGCAGATATGAATATTCTACCACCAGCATTCATTTTGGTAATATTAGGCAGTGTATTATTGTGTTCAAGCTTTTATTAGTTTTGGGTTATTTGTTTTTGGGACAATAAAAATCACTTTCAAAATATAGCTCATGACCGAATAAAACAATATCTATCCACAAACAACTAAAAAAAATCCTGTATGTATTTTACCTGTTTGAAAAACTTTCACAGATTGCACGACGTCGTTATAGAACCCTTGCCCTCACCACTTTACACCGTATGTATGCTGTTCCTTAATCAATAAAATTGTGTTCTTATTGCAGGTAAACTTAATAGGTACATTTAACGTGATTCGGCTAGCAGCAGGCGTAATAGGCAAGAATGCACCTGATGCCGATGGCCAAAGAGGTGTAATCATCAACACAGCAAGTGTGGCTGCCTTTGATGGTCAGGTAATGTGGTTTAATAATCTAATACCTGTTTATAAAGGTAACCCTCAAAAAGTCTAAAGCGTTACTTAAGAGGTAAACATTTACCAGTTACCTAAATCTCATGTACATTTTGCAATTTTTGAAGTTTGAGAACTTCTAAAATTATAAGGATTTTTCCTGTTTCTGTCAAACTCTTGGGCCCTCATGACATTGTTGACAACGATACCACGCCATATGGCGAATTACAATAAAGCACTCTTTCTACCGAGGTGTGAATTATCCCTGAAGCTGCTGTATCTAATACATAAACATGAAGTAGCCAACGTAGAACAGTCAGGCAGTGCGACTGTTCGACGTTGCACAACTAAAGTCCACTGTCACTATAGTGCCGAAGACAACACTATAGTGATAGTGGACGATTTAGGTTAGTAGATACTAAAACGGTTAGTAGTGTCAGAAAACCAATTAGGAACATTGTCTCTGACTACAGGACAGAAAGTATAGAAAGACATATATTAACGCCAGTAGTGTTACAAAGCGTTAACAAGATACTTATAACTTATAGTTATCAGTGGCTAGGTTTTTTTTTATTCTGGCGCGGCAAAGTGACCACACTGCATCTGATGGTAAGCGCAGTGCCGTCCAGATATAGTATCAATAATATAGGTATATATAATAGGTTGTTTGAAAGTCACCGGTAGGTACTCCTACACGAGTTGAGGCGCGAATAAAAGCTTACTTTATGTAGGTTACATACTTTACTAATTGATAATTAAACATAAAAATATTTTATTCCGACTGCCTCGGTGGCGTAGTTGTAATTGCGCATGCTTTACGACTGATGTGCTGAGGTCTCGGGTCCGATCCGCGGGACGGGTAGTGATATTGGGTTTTTCTCTCCAGAAATTCTCAGCATTAGCCCGGAGTCTGGAATTTGTGTCCGGTATGGCGATAGGCTCGCACCCTATCACATTATGGGACCGTAATGAATTCGGCGGAAAGTTGGTGTACTGGTTACACCTTTGTCCACCCCTTACAGGGTAGGGGGATTACAGGCGTGATTGTATATGTATGTATGTAATATTTTTTTTAGATTGGCCAGGCGGCTTATTCTGCGTCTAAGGCCGGTGTGGTCGGCATGACATTGCCCATTGCAAGAGATCTTGCCAAGCAAGGCATCAGAGTTGTCACCATAGCACCAGGTATATTTATATATTAATGAAGCTCGTAAAATAAAGCGTTAGTTCTAGCTACTATAAATATAAAATGAATGTCGCTGTGCAATATTAACAATACAAACAATTTGTAAGATGTAAAAATTATCAGTGTAGCAATGTGTAAATATCAAGTAACGATTCTCGGCGTAATGGCGACAATGGTTTAATGTAAGTACCATGACAGTTTGTGATAGTTGAAAACGTGGTGTAAAGATTAATAGCAAAACACTGCAATATATTTTTATGTGCGTATAATACATGCGGCTGTCACATACCATGAATTGTGTGTTACCAAAAATCTAAAGTCGCTGTAAACGGATGTGGCGCCCACACTCCTGTTTCCGTCGGCGATCATACGCCATGTGTGTTAGCCTAATATTTGTAGCGCCAATTATGAAACGACGACTGCGGTGCACACTGGTGTTTTTATTGCTCATCGTATATGAGTCTGGCACGCAACATATGTATTTTAACGCTACGACCTAGTGTGTTACGATCCGCATACATGTTTTATCGTATTATTTCGCGGCGCCGTCAACGTTTAAAGCGTTCGTAATCGGTACGTGAGTGCGGGAAACATATCGTGTGCGTTGTGACCCGCAATTATAGGTAAAATCCATTTCTGCAGGGACCGAAGTCTAAACTGTAAAAAATATATTTTATTTTTAGGATTATTTCGGACACCCATGATGGAACAGCTACCGGAATCAGCAATAAAAAGTCTTGAAGCCTCCGTTCCTTTCCCTCCTAGGCTTGGATATCCACATGAGTTTGCAATCCTAGTTCAAAGTGTTATACAGAATCCTATGCTTAACGGAGAAACCATACGACTGGATGGGTCATTAAGAATGCAACCCTAATGGTCTAAGAGCCCGTGAACCCCAGACCTACGTTATTTTATAAAAGCTGAAAGTTTGTCAGCGCATGCTCCCAACACAGGTAAGAACGATGGACCATTATGAAGATTGGGTTACAGTGGCTTTGGCAGGTAAACGTCACTAAAGGTGTGTAAAATACCGATCTAAATACATCAAATAATAAAGTGCGATTTTTTGGTATTACCTTTAGAATATTATTAAAAATCACGTTATTCATTGCCAGACACTTAACATCGTGGCAACCCCTTGCCAGACACCCTTAATGGTCATGAAATTATAATTTTACTTACGTTATAGTATAAAAGCTGATTTTTATAAATAATACTTGGGTAATAAATAGATGATGTTTCCTCATTAGCCAGACACTTTTGATAGTTCCAACCCCTTGCCAGACAAGCATGTAGGGTAGCTGTAGGAGAGCGCGAGGCAGTATGCATATGGGTAAGTGCGAGTGAGATAGCGAGTTAAGTCTACCGCGGTCCCTCACTGCGCAGTTGTTATTTCTACTGATAGTCTATGTAAATTTTAAAAACATTTTAAGAAAATACATTCGATGCTACAACTACCTTAAATTGTTAAAAAAAATTATTTATTATGTCAATAACAGGTTAAAATACAATGTAAATAATACAATGTAAAAATATTATTATTGAAGGCCGGTTGTCGTTTTTGTTAATTATTGGACTGAATAAGTAAAAAGTGTAATTGTCAACTGATGTAAAAGTGATATGTTTAAAAGAGCAACTACAGGTTTTATTGCCGGCTTCTTTCCTAGTGGATAACTGCATTCCGAACCGGTGTAGCTTAATAAACAATGAACAGATGAAAGTGTGTTATTTCTAGTGAACTATCGTACGCTATGCATCCTGGTTATCTGAAGATCAAAGAAGGATGAATAACTCTCATAGTCATGACCTATGATGACGTCATGACCTCAGCCATTCTGACCACAACACATAGAACCCGGATATCAGAAGTGGGATTGAACTCGACATCCACTATCGTAAATCAGGTGATGTAAATCCTACAGTCTCGTACCATGTTATTTTTGTTGTTTGAGAGTTTGGAAAACATTAATCATTAGTTTTATGCACTTTTTTGGATTGTGCAAAAAGTTATATATTATTGAAATTCTATCATCCGAAATAAAATAGTGATGGTAAAGTGTAATATGCTACCGCTTTACACGTAGTAAAAAGTGCTCAATGGTACTGTAAATTTGCTAGTCTCCAGTAAATTTCAAGGTTGCGAATGTTGAGAATCATTTGGATGTGCTATGTTTATAAATAATTATAGTAAGTCCCTTAAGTTTTTTAAATCATTTTGATTTATTTTATGTTCCAAACTAAATCGTTTAAACGATAGTCAAAATTAAGTGTCAATGTTTACTGTGTTAATGATTTTGGTGTTAAAATTCCATTTGCTGTGGATGGTGTCCCCTGGCGCTGTTGAGTTGTTGAGGCGGTTCTCTGGTAGTGCAAGTACTGAGATAGCTGGTTGTTTGCCTGCCTACCTACATAGGTCATGTTCCTATGGATGTATTTAAAATTTAGTGAGTCGCTTCTGGTTTTAAAATTTACAGGATGAGTTTTAATTTTGTTCATTCTGATAAACTAAACAATTCATTAAGTTAAAAATACCAGGTTCTATTTCCTACCTTATTGATTTTTGTTTTAATTTCTGGTGTTAAAATCTGATGGTAATTCTTCTTTTAGTTTTATTAAAACTGATGGTACTTTAATTAATATTTAAAGTTTTTGTTTAACTGCTAATTAGGCAGTGATATTATGGTAAGAGATTTAGTGTTGCTGTAACCACAACAAAGTTTAAAATTTTCTCAAATTTACAATATAAAACAAATCTTAATAACTACTCTTAGTCAATACAGAAAGTTAATCATGTTGTAACACTTTGTAAATTATATTGCAGTTTAAATAATAGTTTATTTCAATAACATTGTGATTGTTAGTACTTATGTGTTCCTAGATCATAAACTGACAATTAATAATTCAACTGAAAATAATTGTTAATTTTAAATCAGTTATTGGCCTGTCTTTGTTGACTGGTTGATACCATCATAAACTACAAAATAGTAAGACTGTACAATCCATACTCGCGCTCTCCTACAGCTACCCTACATGCTTGTCTGGCAAGGGGTTGGAACTATCAAAAGTGTCTGGCTAATGAGGAAACATCATCTATTTATTACCCAAGTATTATTTATAAAAATCAGCTTTTATACTATAACGTAAGTAAAATTATAATTTCATGACCATTAAGGGTGTCTGGCAAGGGGTTGCCACGATGTTAAGTGTCTGGCAATGAATAACGTGATTTTTAATAATATTCTAAAGGTAATACCAAAAAATCGCACTTTATTATTTGATGTATTTAGATCGGTATTTTACACACCTTTAGTGACGTTTACCTGCCAAAGCCACTGTAACCCAATCTTCATAATGGTCCATCGTTCTTACCTGTGTTGGGAGCATGCGCTGACAAACTTTCAGCTTTTATAAAATAACGTAGGTCTGGGGTTCACGGGCTCTTCCTCTATAAGCATTATATGAGTCTGTAAGTAATTTTATGTATATTATGTAGTAATTGAAAATGGATAATGTATTTAAATAAATATCTTTGTATATTGTAGTATTATTTATTTCTTGCACATTAGTAACATACTGTAAGTTTGAGGCACATTAATTATGAATTGTCAAGTCATGTAGTTGGTTCATAGTAATCAAGATTTGCTTATCATAAAAATAAAGACACAATTATTTAAACGAAAATATCATTTATTTCTACAATAACGAGCGACGGAGCGAGCATGCTCTCTCTCTCTCAACCGCGTCGCTCGCCGGCGTGTACGTGCGTCTCACAATATTCATTAATCACCATGAAAATAAATACATGGACGATGCACTTGCGACGTTACGAGTACACCGTTATACATGTATTCGTGGTTTAATCTAAAAATAGACCATTGTGTTTACAGATTTAAACTTAATGACACCTCTAAACAATACAATAATAATAAGTTTAAAGATTTAGCGACAACAATAACTATTTATAAAAGACGTAATGTGAGGTAATGACATGGTACAAATGTGGCTGTGGTTGATAAATACGGTTGCTCCGTTTCAACTGATTTATAAAATATCGTATAAAATAAATTTATTCTTAATAATTGATTGTTTTCCAGTTTAAAATAAGTAATGTAAAATTGATAATAAATAAACATAAAAATGTGCTCGACTCACACATGGTAAAATAGTGATGTGAAAAGTGATGTGGCGTTTTCTTTAAATTATGTCTCATTATATTACGCGTGCAGTTCCAACGGAAGCAACCTCAAGCCTTTGTGGCTGGACTTACGGTGTTTCATTGATATTATTTTACCATAAATATACACACTATATCGAAATAATATGCGAGGGTTGTGTTCCACGCGCGGTGTGAGGGAGCCCGTAGACTCTACACGTTCCGGAAACGAGCTCGGTGTGGCCTGCCTTTGTCTTTCCTAACTAATCATTTCAATAGTTTGCTAGGGACTGAATTTTAGAATGAAAATTTTAATCTGTCACAGAATTAAGCCGACTTCCGAGTCGTCATCCCACCACTGTTTACAAAATAATAACACATAAATAGCCATACATCTAAGAATCAGATGATTTATTAAATTTATCAACATCAAATGCTAAATTGCATTGGTATTTGCCAGCCCCACATTTTCAAACAATAACCGTTTAAGACTGAATGAAAACTCTGTATATCCTCGTTCTATCTATATGTACAATTGACAAAATAAAACACTAACTCGGCTCGCGAAATAAATTCAGATGCAACGGAAATTATCGCTCGGGTACTTAATGATTACAAGCTAGTTAGTGTGAACCTGGCAGGCTTAGGCCTGTCGATTCGCTCAAATTCACGCCTCACGTAAACTTAACCAAGAGAATACTATACACAGACTAAAGTTAACAACATCGACTGAGATTAATCCTAACTTATCGTTAATGAACAACAAAGTGGTTAACTTACAATTGCAACGCTTTCATCGACGCGCGTCACCTAGCGTTACTTTTAGTGTTATTTTGGAATGTGTGCGACGCGTACGTACCCTCCTAACCTGACGTCTGCGCAACCCAGAGCATGCCGGCATACCAACATGCGACCACAACACGCAAGCGGATGCCGACGCGGTCCAGAGTCGGCAGACGGCTACCATCGTGTGAAGCATGTGATGATGATAAGATTAATGTTTAGGAAGCGAACACCACTGTCATATTTAGTATTTGTGACGTGATAAGCTCGTTATTATTCGCTAATGCACTGAGACTGTGAACCTTGCACTAGCCAAACGCGACCAACACATCAACTCATACTCTATATACTCAACTAAGAATAACTTACTCGAATACCCGCCTGAAAATACCGAGCTTACACGTGTCACAGATACGTCCAATTTATGACCGACATTACAAAATGACGACAGCGGTGTACGAGTAGTTACGTTGCACTGCGCGAGCGAATCTGAGCGAAGTAACAGTGCCCAAACTGGCGGACAATGCGCTCCGAGCCGCAAGCGCGACGCGGCCACGCGAGGGCATCGCTCGACTCCGCGCAGTTCATAAAACTACCTAACACTTAACACCTAATTGAACTGAAAATGTACATTTATATAGAACACTCATCATGTGTCTTACATTTAAAAATACTTATAGTTTTAATTCATAAATATAGAAATTACTTACACAAACCCTAAAAATACAATATTATCATGTATATTACAACCTAACCTTACACGTAAATAGTAGGTTTAAATTGTATTTATCGAATAAAACATTAAAATGAAAGGTATGTTTGATTTACATAAAACGAAGCAAATGATTAAGACAGCGATTTAACTGAAATTAATAATTATGAACACTGGCACCTTAACGTTGAATATAAGTGTCTAATTATATTTAGTATCGACCGTGATTAATGAACTCGGATGTGCCCCGCGTCAACAAAAAAGTTACCCGATATAGGCAATTTACAGATAGAATGCATGTAAAATTGGTGAACGATTCATCAAGTTAGGGCATCTATATGTGCATCGAAGCGGAGATAGGCAGTTTAACAAATACGAGTAGGATTGAACAAAACAGACATTACATGTATTTTGTGTAAGCCTATTAGTAAATATTATAGCCCCGCCGTCATACACGCAGCATGATCACAATTTACAAAACTGGTACCAACTTTTTGTCGATGAAAATGCATATATTGCAAAACCACCACTAAACGATCATATATTAAAATGCTAAATACAAAATTTAAAGTGAATATACAGTTATATTTAATATTAATTGGGATAAACAGATATATTTAAATTTAAAAACAATAGACTAAATAAAGAAAATGTTAGTTGGTAAACTCAGTAAACTAAGCAGATGTGTAAATTATAATTAAGATACAAATAAATCGCTTTACTACTATCATGATCACAAGTCACTGCATTGTTTATTATGGTCAATATTAAAACTACTTGAATATGTGTAGACTTTCATATTTTCTGAATGTTCAATGGGTTAAATACAATTAAGAAATATTAATTCATCTCCCCATGGCCTATCATATTAAGTGGACATACATGCGTCAAAAAAAACTTAATACATTAAATAATTTAGAACAACGCTCAACTACGACTACCACAAGCGTTTAAACGTGGACATTGAACGGCATTATTTATGTTATTCATAAATACAAAAAGCTAAGCTTTATAATAATTATGAATATAATAATAAGTAATGATTTTATTAGTCCTTAAAATAGTCACGATATTTTTCACAGTGCCAAGTACATATCTAAATGTATAAAGAATAGCTACACATATACAATATGCGAATATTCATTACCAATAACATAGAATTGGTAGTATTGTAAATGTGATATTTGCGTATAAAATAATACTGTATATTTATATAAAACTGTCGTGTGGCATGTCAAATATTTTTTTATGTATGTTAAGTGTATGTAACATCATAGGCAAATTAAATTTACTCAACTCAGTAAATGAATAGTTTGTTGAGATATTAATTGGTTCTCGCCACGAATGCCTGTGATTCTGTAAAATAAAAAAGCAATCACCGGCCCATCGTGTGGCAACTAGGAAACTTTGTAATAGTAGTTCAGATAGTAAAAAGGTGTGATCACAATCTACAGGTGTCTAAAAGTACAGAAAATTATACGATCCACACAACCTAACTATGTCATACCATCACAGATGAGTTTTGCCTCGATAAAGCGTTTCAATTTATTTAACAAGTAACTTCAATTTAATAGTGGTTATAGCTCTGCAACCGACGCACTCTGTATTAACGTCATGCTACTACAGATGAATTGTTAACGCGAATAAAATGGTTGCAGAAGTTATTTAAACAACAGTATAGTGTTATTCTGAAAATATAGTTTGCAGCTATTCTGGTTGCCGGGTTAATTCAAAAGAATCAGCGTGAGTCGGCTCAGTGTAGTCTACAGGCCGTGCATCATATATAGGTCAGAATGTAAACTATTATTTTTACCTTGCAAACATAAACGTTCATATTATAGACATACGTAAATATAATATATTAAAATCTTTACTCATTCAACATTCTTGTAAAATCTGAGAATTTAGTTTTTTTAACCATTTATTACACAACAGACACCTTACTATCAATGGGTACATAAAATATTTGGGAACTATATCATAGTAAATTAATGGAAATATAATGATCTCACAAAGGATTGTACTAAGTCATAATTTCACCCAGATGTTCATAACTAACTATTTTCATAATATAAAATTCACGAGCAGACACACACGTTTCGGGTTTCAAAACGTGTGCCGATACTGTGTAACGCACGCAGAATTATGGTCGGCCTTTACAAATTTTGTAAACAATAAATAAATACAAAATATTTGCAAAGTAATTCAGTGAACTCAGCAACAATTAATTAAGTAAACTGTTATAAAATTGCTCAAGTTGTATGTTTTGAATGAAATCTGCATATTTGTATATTTTAAAACTGTACCACAACAACATTTAAGGAACTTCGTTAAAGTTGACCGATACTAAATGTAAGTGTTTCTTCGTTAGACCACCAGGTACTACATTTGTTCCGCTCTATTGTCGCCTATTTCGTGATTATAATACATACTTCGTGATTTAAGACGCCCTAACAAGCTACAGTCGCCTTGTATTCCGTCTCCTAATAATTGCAACAAAGATTAATCGAAACCCTAAAACATTATGTCATGATAATAAAATTACTTGCGTTCACTGGACGGTATTAGAGAATAAACACGGTGCCATATTTTTACACGTTCAGCTTATATGAGAATCACTACGCTGAACCAAATTTTTAACACATCAATCGTCATAATATTATATTACTACTCGTTGATGCAGCCTATTATCGATACATTCGCACTTGGTGCTACGAAATGATATATATATATAAATTTAAAATTAATCATAATAAAATATAACATTCACATGAAAACACAATCTGTCCATCACAAATTTCAATCAACTAAGATCAATCGTCACAAATAATGTACTTGGAGTGCCCATTTCATAACTCTCGTACCTCAACGCAATTTTGTCCTCTGACTCCAATTTACCCGCATTATAAACTTTTAATATGGTCTAACAGTACCGGTTATGAAATGGGTTTAGGTTACCATAAAATTTATGCCAAAACATTACAAAAATAAAACGTTGTCAAATTAAATTTGTAACGTCATTCCACTGAATTCTACACACGATGATAATTTTATATTAATTTCATATTTATTATGTATAATATATCCCACTTTTTAAGTAGAATATTTCACTTGCTCTCGAACACTATTATATTTAATTGTTAGAAAAATACGAAATTATGTACTTTCAGTTAACATATTATATATGTTAATAAAGAACAATATGCTTTATATAAAAATACATCATCTCCCTCGGCCATCAGCCGATAGACGCTAGTACCCATATTTTTAAAAATCTATGATTTTTAAGGCTTCTTGCACGTATGTTGAGAAATATTTTACATAATTACAATTTAAGTAGAATAAATCGCTGTAAATGTGCTACTATGTTATTTACAAGGATATATTGATTTTGTACTGGTATGGCCAATAATAATAATATCGAATATTTTGTTATACAATAATTCAGTTAAATATGTATAGTTTATAACTCTGATTTTGAAACATGATTTACTTTGTCCTTATTATAAATATTATATATAAACAAATTTACTGTCCGAATATTAACATTTGATAAAATTTTAAACATCTCAATGAAGCCAAATCTAGTATCCGTGCCAATTGCAAGTTGCCACACACGCTAGTTAACAAACTTATCGTATTAGTTACGCATTACACACGCATACTTTATTACACTTTATATTACTCTGCAAACACATGTAAGCTTATAGAACACGACTCGTATATCTGTGAAGACTGGTTATATCGCGTAAGGTGCTTCGAACTCCTAAAAAGAACATAAACAATAATATTTTGTGTGTATACATAGTAAGTAACGTCAAAATTAAGAACAGACAGGCTACAAGCCTACGGCCTGCCACGTCGTACTTAACATGCGGGTACAGAAATAAAACTAACAATTATTTTATATTATACGTAATGAATCTAATGGTTTTCATCAAATTTCTCCATTTATAATCACAGACGCTTTCCTAAAATATGTATTGTAATTCCTCTTCGCCTACGCACCGGAGTTACAGAGAACCTAGTTTAAAAGTAGGTACTACACTCAATTTTGAATAACGTGTAAGACTGCTAAATAAATTAATTGTAGCTACTCAAGACTGATGTACAATATTTTGTATAATATTTTACAGAAATTAGATAGATAAATATTTGTTTAATCTGTATACGGACTAGGCACGCGCGGCACCGCCGGCCGGCACTCGGCGTAATAACTTATTATATTAATTAATCACACACCAAGTTACAAACTAAAACTAATTAATAAGTAATATTTAAATATAATATTCTAGCTGACGTGATGTCGGGAGCGCTTGGCGCATATGCAGTGTTCTCTTTATTCTTAACTGGGATTTCAAGATCTGTAAAAAGAAAGTTATATTAGTACTTCATGATACAATGTTTCCGTTAAAACAGCATTGGCAAACATTAATAAACTGATTCGCAAGTGATATATATGTTCGTTATAATGTTTAAAATGAACCTTTATCGATGGCCGATGCATATACAATTATGTTGTAGACATTTTAATAATTGGTGCCAGCTGATCATGTAATAAAATGTTAAACCTGAATTTTAGGAATGTAAATTTTTTTGTGAAATTTTTAATAACTGATGGTAGCCGCGCTTTAGGGTACATCCGGTACCTAATTGCAACCAAAATACGTATCGATACACGCGCGAGGATGGCTTTATTGGGACTCAACATTTCGTTAGGCCCGTTTCAAATTGCCCATACATAGGGATGCATCTGGGCAATTTATTATTTTTTAAAGCGGTGACAATCCTTGGCCTCCAATAAACGTAATCCTTAACACCTCTTGATTATTTTGGAGTGTTATATGAATGTGTCCTAAAAAATCTAATTACGAAAAATTCAACGTACCTACTATCAATGTACAATACAATGTACGTATTATCAATGACGTAGTATTGGTGTTATTGTGTGACTAGTTATGGAAAATGGGACTTCTCGTACTCACACTACCTTAAGAAGCCAAACTGATAGTATTCCATATTATATACAGACAATGCGATAAGAATGGTACCAAAAAATAATATGATAAAGAACTTAAAGTGCCGTCTTCCACAACACGAGGCCGCGACAAATCCGTAAAAGTTTTGCTGTGTAGATAGATATACACAGTCAGGTCATAAGTATTGTCACACAGTAAAAACTTTTATTTTAGAATGCTGGCCACAAAAAAGTTTATTGAATTCGAATTTCAAATTGTTCATGAAAATAAAAATGTATACTTTTTAGAATTTTACTCATTTTTAAATATGGAGTGACGCTTAAAGAATAGTGTGTTGCAGGAATTGCGTTGCGTCGTTGCGGTTACGCGCCAATTCAAATTTTTGACATACTGAAAAATTTGAATATAACCAAAAGATTCGTTTATCGTACCATCAAACGATACAATGAAGACTCTAGTGTAGATGACAGGTCAAGAAGTGGTCGCCCTCGGTCTGTTAGGACTCCAGCAGTGATAAAAGCTGTGAAGGCGCGAATTCAAAGAAATCCCAAACGTAAGCAGAAACTGTTGGCCCTTCAGATGGGGTTAAGCAGAACCACGGTGAAAAGGGTGTTAAATGAAGACTTAGGGCTTCGGGCATATAGAAGAAAAACAGGACATCGTTTGAATGCTCGTCTAATGGACCTGAGACTGAAGAGATGCCGCGCTTTGTTGAAGCGGTACGCGGGAAAAAAATATAGGGAAATTCTTTTTTCAGATGAAAAAATTTTTACAGTAGAAGAGAGCTACAACAAACAAAATGATAAAGTGTACGCACACAGTAGTGAAGAAGCGAGCAACCGTATTCCGCGTGTCCAACGAGGTCATTTTCCATCCTCGCTCATGGTATGGTTGGGAGTTTCTTATTGGGGCTTAACAGAGGTACATTTTTGTTAGAAAGGTGTAAAAACGAATGCAGTTGTGTATCAAAATACAGTCCTGACGAACCTTGTGGAACCTGTTTCTCATACCATGTTCAATAACAGGCACTGGGTACTCCAACAAGATTCGGCGCCAGCTCATAGAGCGAAGAGCACACAAGACTGGCTGGCGGCGCGTGAAATCGACTTCATCCGGCACGAAGACTGGCCCTCCTCCAGTCCAGATTTGAATCCGTTAGATTACAAGATATGGCAATACTTGGAGGAAAAGGCGTGCTCAAAGCCTCATCCCAATTTGGAGTCACTCAAGACATCCTTGATTAAGGCAGCCGCCGATATTGACATGGACCTCGTTCGTGCTGCGATAGACAACTGGCCGCGCAGATTAAAGGCCTGTACTCAAAATCACGGAGGTCATTTTGAATAAACTTTAGTGTCATAAGAATCTATGTTTTGTTAAGTTCACTTTGGTATATAAATGGTTACATAATGAATAAACTTGTTTCAATTATTTTATATTAAACATGTGACAGAATTTATGACCTGACTAGGTATATATGTAGATATATATATAGTATGTTTTATAGTTACTATTTCATTTGTCAGCATAGTGAGATTGACGACACTAGCTCACTCTATAAGGTTTACTCGCGTCACAAGGTGATATACAATTTTTTATAGATAGTATCCTACCTTCTCATATCCATCGGTCCATTCATCCATTAAATTAAACTTATTATGTATTTTAATTTAACGTCATACATAAACGTCTGTTTAGTATGTGTAAAGTATAATATTGGATATCCCCGAGGAACACACTATATATCTTTGAGCAAAGTAAGGAAGGTATATAAGAAATGTCATGTCTAAGGGACGACATGTGTATTACTTAGGACGTCGACGGAGGTACTTACTAAATCTTAATAACAATTCACTCTTTCCAACGTTGACCACTATATTATATTACTCATGGAATCCATAAAATTAACTAAAATTAATTTGGAAAAGTGACGGAAATTTGACTGCAAACAAACAAGTAGACTTCTCTATTTTACTTCGGTATAAATAGGAACCGTCGCGACTTCCAAAAGCATAGTATTGTGCAATAGTAAAAAACATGTATATCATAGTGATTATGAATCTTAAAAAACATACGATGCCGGTTTTAATATAAACTACGAGTACTCGTCACGTGGGTCCTAGAACTAATGAAGTGTTGTGAAAAGCTAAAAAAATTGATTAGCTCTTCTCTACTTAAGCCGCTTGATATATGGGGCTGTCAGTGCCAAAATCTGGATGCAATGTACCCGCGTTAAAAAGAATGCGAACTTCATATTTCTTAAACTAAAATCATCAGGTGATTGCTATTGTCTTATGCTATAGTATGATAATTAGTTAATATTTATTATGTTACTTTCTTAACTTGATCTAAGTTGTATCGGGATTTAAGTTTTGGATTAATTATATTATACCAAAGCGTTCAGTTTTATAGATCAGCAGAGATGAGTTTTGTGCATTTGACATTATATTATTAAGTAATTTGAGAAAGAGAACATACAGAACAAATTCCTTATTATTAAGGCAAAATCTTTCATACCGCAGACATACCGTTTCAATCTTTCATACTTTGGGTTTTATTGGTTTACCTTAAAACCCATATATTGATACATTATTTATATTGCAACAATCTGTCTCGAAAACGATGAAATAGTTAGGACTTCGTTAATTGTTATGAGAATGAGTGCTGTGGCCCACTAGCAACTTATTGATTTTGAATAATAATCTGAATTGAAAAATAATTTGAATGATAGTGAAATAAATTATATTACACGGTTCCGAAATTTGATTTATTTATATTGGTATCGCTGATGGTTATCATAATTGCTAATCGTGTTGAACTAGTACACTAATTATGCTATCATTATAAAATACTATTCGTTGATGTTATTACATTAATCAGTCAAAATCAAAATCAAATATTTATTGAATCCATAAAATGTTATACATCATTTAGATTCAGTCAATTTTTTCACTCTACCGCCAGTTCGGAATGCAGTCTCGCTAGAGAAGAACGGGCAAGAAACTATAGCGTTGCTCTTTTCACATCGGTTAACAATATTTGGTCATATAATTATAATCATAGGTCATATAATATATACGATTTAAGTTTAATTACCTTAGATTAGAGCAGCTCAATGTATGTTAAGTTGCCTTATTGAAATATTGTGAAATAGAACTCATTACAAGACCTAGTGCCACACATGACCGTCGTGATAGTAATAAAAATCTCAGTATTCTAGGGATCTGTGTCCTACGGTTAATATTATCCTTCATGACAATATTTTCCTTGCCACGAGAATCCAATCGCAACTAGGATAAAATTGAGCCGTTACAGCTTCAAAAACGAGTAAACAAACTTTATAATATTACAGTGATTTGTATAAGTTACCTATCCCAAAATACTATCATACATACACTATTCTATTGTTGGTATGGAATTAACCTCGAAACAACGAATAAGATCCGTAAACGTTGAACTATTACAATTTTGATAAAGCTAAGAAAGTAATAAAAATATTCATAAATTTTCATATTATAACACAATACAATATACATATATAATATATATCAATGGCCTGAATATTTTAGTTTATGAAATATGAACCTAATAATAATTAAATCTTTCATCGTTTAGGATGGAGCACACCGCGGTCCGTGTCGTATAATTTGACATACCGAATACTTCACAAATCTCATAAATAATGAGAGCATATTCGTTACTACTTCATATACACTATACTGCTTAACAAATTTCTCATTAACAAATGGCGTCACCTTATATATAGCTTAGTCACTAGGTCTTGTCGAGGTTAAACTGAAAATCTAGAATGTGAAAGTGCTATAGTTGTGTATAATTTATATAAGAGTGCGAGTAAGGCGTGCATAATAGTTTTCACAATATATGGTAGCAATGCTTACTCTATATTGGAGAATTCGGCTCAATCGTGTCACTTGGCAGGAAACCGCACCTGACACACACAGAGCAATCCCTTATAGTATCTTACGATACCTTTTAAAATAAATAGTATATTTATCAGTTATCGTTATCGTTCTGTTCAGGGGCGTAGCTACCGCCGTATCAGCCGTGTCAATGATACGGGGGCCCCGGGACACAGGGGCCCCAAATGTATATAAGCAAAAATTTGTAATAAGTTATCCACAATCTCACTTTAAACTTTTTACCCTTCGTTTGGGCCCCTTAACAAATTTCGATACCTGGCCCGTCTTAGGCAAGCTACGCCACTGGTTCTGTTAAAGTTCCTAGCTGGCACAAAGTATGTTGCTATTTACAATTCACAATGCACAAATATTTTAAGTTATCATGTAACTTCAGAGGGTCCATGGCTGAACCAGTATTTAGACAAAATAAAAGAGAATTACAAGCTAAACATTTGCTTTGCACATGTCCATAAACCTCTGTTTATTTACGTTTCAAATCACACATAAATAGGAATAAATAAGTATTGCCAATGATATGCTTTTGGAAAACGGATAGTATTTATAATTATAAAATGGATTTTTTCATTCAAATCTTATCTGATCTGACTGGTGTTCACATAACCCAATTCAAACACCAAATTGGCAACATAATATGCCAAATGAAGTCAATTGACATAACCTCTGACATGGGCGTGCATATAATTAACCATTATGTAAATTAATACTATTTTGGTAATCTCCAATGTAATGAATGTATCATTATGGTTTTATAATTAAACACCGCCATAGGGTAGTATTAATGCTTATTTGGATCGTTGTGAGGTTATTTCTATATTAATATATGGTTTCGACAGATTTCTATAACCTTATTGGAGGTACAACCTTATCCACACCACATTGCACATTAATATATTATTATTAATTTAATAGACAATATTTTTTAAACCCAGCCCTTTTGAAAATACGTTGTATCTATTTATGCTTAAGGTTCCCCATACATTATTATAATAGAGCTCCAGCAAACAGTGAGGTGCACTAAGGCCTAACTCCTTTTATTAGTATAGGAGACCCATGTCCAGTGTCCGTGTTGTCTGCAAAGGGACATTAAATATGCAGGGCTAATAATATTATGATTGTTTGATGTGCAGTATTGTAGTTAGGTAATTATCAAAATATATATAAATTCAAGGTCTAGAAAATTCGGGTCATCAGAAGTTATTTTATGGGATTTCTGTCTCCTACGATACCGATATACATAAAAATGCATGCGACGCTGCGGGCAGAAGCTAACTTATACTAAGCTAATACTATAATAAAGGCTCATTTACACAAGAAGAGTTTCTTGAATGCGAGCGGCGAAAAATCGACAATATTAAATTTATAGAAATATTATGAGTGTCTCTGGGATCAACAAAATAAAGACTATAAAAATAGAAATGCATAATTATGAAGCTCTTAAATTATTCACTACGGAGTTCCTATTGAAGACTTTGGGCCAAAAAAATAGTTATCAATATAAAACATAGAAGCCAATATTTTCCGTATTAAATTATTTTTCGTATTTAAAATATCATGTTTCAGAAGAGCTGTCACTACAATTATGCCTTGCGCAACCACAGATATTTTTAGACTAGTTTTAGATATTATTTAGGTTCATTTGATTTCCGTAATAATAATATCTAATTATTATGGAAATCGAATGACGAAATTCGTAAAATTTGTTTTGTTTACACACGCGGTCACCAAGGAGAGTTTTATGGGGCGATACTTGCTTTCTAGAGGCGAAAAATGCACGGCTTGTTTACACTAGGCGATAGATTATTGCATAGCAAGAAACGGCCGCTCGAATGCCATAAACTTTTAGGCTTTAAGCTGAAGAGGCACTTTGTCTGTACATTAAATATTTTTGCAAAATTTTGAATGTAACGTGTTATATTATCGATATATAACCCAAAACAGTTGTTTTTGGAATTATTGTCTGTCTGTCAAAGCATCACGTCTAAAGACAACGTATTTTCACAAATGAATCGTCAAAAAAACTACAAGAGCATATATAGAGGTAACATTTAGTCTTTACTTCATTAAAATCGGATCATAGAATCAAAAGTTATGAGTATTTATAGTCCACAATAGCTGTATTACAGCGATAAGGCGTAGTGAGCGTATATGCAGCGATTAGCAGAAACTAGCTCCCAAAAATAACAACTATGCGGGCGGAGCCGCGCTGAACAGCTAGTCTTTAATAAAAACAGGAATAAATAAGATAATAAAAATGGGATAGAATTTTTACATTGATAAGACATTTTTTTTTATACTGGCACGGCAAAGTGACACTGCACCTGATGGTAAGCGCAGTGGGGTGCAATTAGAGTATCGAGTAACGAGAGAATCTATCCCCCGCTACTCAACACAATCATGCCGGCTTGCTTCTTCACACTACGCCATGGGCAAGAAGGTGAAGAAGCGGTCGAGGGTCTATTGTCAGAGTACTCAGAAGGCCGCAAAGCGGCCAAACATCATACCTCAACTTTAGACCCCTGACAAAAACCGGATGTACACTAGCTGATCCCGAAACGCGACACACTTGCGTGTGCCACTATGGTGGGTTTTACACCGTGTGTACGGTGGTCGTTATCCGGTCGGATATGAATATCCTACCACCACCACCAGATTTATTACATACTAGCTTTTTCCCGCGTCTCCCGAAAATTAGTGTTAAAAAAGTATGTGGGGTTGCGTTGCTGTATGTAGTGCCTACAAGTATAATAAACCGCGATAAAATCATTAAAAATTATGACCCTCACAATGAAATCAATTTCTCAGCAAATTCATATTGAGTATATCAACCAATATTTTGAAATCATATAGTGTATAGTGGAGCACAAAGTGCAAAAGTGATCTTTTTCTGGTGTGTAACAATTTAGTTGCAAACGCCCAGAATCTTATGGTCGAACCTGCATTATTGTGACGTCATACCTGCATTACATTTTAACAATGCAGATGCATAATTAAATCGTATAGTTTGAAACACGGGTAGTAATAAAAATTATTTTAAAATATAACTTAATGATTGTGAAAACTGTAAAGTTCAATTAGTTAATATGGGATGTGAGTGGTTCCATACCAAATGTGTGTCAAATGTTAACAGACGTTTTTCTTTAACACAATAGTTATAAAATAAAGCCTTAACAATTCCTAATCGTTCTTAAAAACAACGTTTATTTCATTGCATCATGAAAGTCCTACGTATACGTTCTTAACTTCAAATTAATGAGACTTCCACTACGGCTTCGACAGTTTATAAAATAAACACCGACAAAATAATAACTGTTATAGTAATTATATTATACTGGCAAAATAGTTAACAAAAGGGTAACCTGTCTAATATGTTAATTGGCGGTTAAAATTAACTTGAACTTTGTATAATCCAGCTCTTAATATAACCGTACCAATAGTTTCATTATTGTAAGTATCTGAGTTTATCACAGTAAATAAAGACATTTTAATACTTTTCCTTCTATCTTGACTTGATTCAACCTTGTGTTCAGCTTATTGTTCATTATAAACATGTAAAATATCGTTAATTTACGTATAGTACAGCGGCTTTCCAAAGTGCTACTCAAATAAAACAGTACAATGAGTCCATCTCCAGATAAAAGAAATAAAGTTTGATACTTCTAAATTTACCCTAAATACCTAAACAAGTAAACATTTTGTAAAGTTACGAGTTACAGTTAAACTTTTGTTGTTAAAAATAGTATCATGTTAAAAATAGTACCGACAACTTACGGACTTTTGTGAGACTTTTACTTTTCAATATGAACGAAGAAAACTTTGACAAAAGTAGCTATAAATAAATCGTTTTTGTTGCGATAGAAGAAAAGGTTAAGGTAAAATTAGTCCTTTTGGAAATTTATTAGAAACTTTTTTTGTCATGCCGTGTATATTTAAAATAAGTATATTTTTTATATCGTACCTTAAGGAAATAATCAACCGTCAATTATTGCTTAACGTTCGCACCTAGTGTAAAATATGTATTGTATTGTATTTTGTCTATTGTAATTTTTGCTCATAAGTACTAAGCGACCTTACCGCCAAAGCACGGTTGGATTAATTCTAATTTACAAATGATTTCAAAAATGGAGGTACCCAATTTTTCTGTATAAGGTTGAAATAAATTTCTAAGTGCCTTGACTTTTTGACAAGATTACAAGCAGATTGGGTCGGACTAACCATTTCATGACGGTGTTATGAACTATTTTTTTAATTCATTACTATCCTGGTACAACATTTTATGGTGAGTTACTTACGTACAGTGCAGTCGAAATATAATTTCGATAATCGTAACCAATTACTATCAAAATGAAAACCACCTTGCAGGCGTAATCAGCGACCGAAACCAAATACCAATGTGCAAAATGATTGCTTCCCTTTGACATTTTCCCCGCGAGGCTTTGAAATCTGACAACACCGTTTATGAAATAGTGAATCATAACTATATATAACTTGCAGACGACATGTACATGTATAATATGCTTTGTATGGCTATATAACAACGAGAGTGATATAAGGAAGGGTACAAAGACAAGTGATATGAAAAAGCATAGTTCAATGAATTATATTATAAAGCTACTGAACGACAAATGAATTGTGTAGTACAAAATACAGTTAAAATAAATAAACAACAATAACTGCTAGCAACCTCTTTTCAACTAATAACTATTAAGCAAAATATATTTTGATCACTAAGTGTTATGAGTTGGTTGTTAAGGGGTATGTGATGTACTATTAGAAATATTTGGCAATTAGATGCTTGCATAAATAAAGACAGCAATAAAATAAATAAATTATAATATAGGATAACATACAATCTGTCTAGTGTCGACGTGTGCTCGGCACTCCGGTTAACCATTTCGCCTCCGTTTGGCCTAGAATGAGACACAAGTGTCATTGTCATCTGCCGACCACAACGAATATAAAACTTTTTTCAGTGAAAGTTAATAATCTCTCATTAGGCCTTTACGTCGTTAAAAGTGTATCATCAATATCCAATAATTCAGACAAAACATGATCGAGATATGGCTATATTTTAAAATAGTACTAAGGTAGATTTCATATAATGTAAATATAATATCATTGAGCAGCAATATGAATTGGGTAAGGTTTTAACAAAGGCAGACATATATGTTGGTGCTGGTGTATACTGTACAGCAGTCGGTACTTACTTGCGTTTAGCGTGCAACATCTCCATAAGGAGCGTCTGCGTAGGCGCTTGGCCTGCGCAGTGTCGCTGGTACAGGTGCTCTTCTCCCCGTGCCGCCAACGCATGGATCTCTGGTACCACCATTACTAGCTTACCGAATTTGTCCTGGAAATGTTAAATAGCGTATAAATAACATTGCTATTAAACAAGGAATACAAACTAATACCTAGTGTGCAAGAGAGATCTGGTCAAGATAATCACAGCCAAGAAAAGCCAGAAATAAGAATATAAAAAAAGGGAGTAAGACATATGTCCCGGAATGGCAGAAACAAATTTATTTGGTTAATTTCCCTGACTATAAAGTGTTTTCATAAATCTCTTAAACTGACTTAAGAAAATGATGAAATTGGTGACTTTTAGTAAAATGACTTAATTTCAGTTTCAACATGACTTGTTTATAAAGTTGCACCCATCCAACGGTAAGTGATGAAGACAGTAATACTGTCAAGACTATGAACCGGTTAGAAACATCGTAACATTTTGGTTGGCTTGGAATTTGAAACTGCAAACATGCGAGCGCCACCAAAATTATTTTATTTATTATATTATATTATTTTTTACATAATAGATCTCTTTTGGTAGCTTAGACGTTATTTGTGTCATCGCATTAAGGTATTATGGAATTTGCTAAAGCACTTCATTGGTTAAAGCGTACATCCAGTTTAAATATGAACATTTCGCGAACATAAAAAACATATTTTAGGTATTTGCCAACATCCCACTTCATCTACACACATGCATCGATCTATGTATACAATACCATAGACATTACTTTTTATAATCACCATCTATATTCACTAAAATTCGAATTATTATATTAAGATTCCATATTTATGGAGTTCCTCCATACCTGAATCGTTGGGTAACATGTGAGAGTGTAGTCAAGAAGCGCAGCCTGCACTGTTTGGTAACCCTCTCGCACGCACTTCACATTTACGATGCCTCTCACCTCTGAAACGCCAACATATATCTTGACAATAAATAAAAATTGGACATTGCTAACGATAATGAAATCAAAAAATTGAAATGGCAGCTTTATGGCAAACACAAAGACAATATAATACATTCGCAATAATGGCAACAACACAAAAAAGTAGTATTGGCATAATAATGGTTTACGGAAAAAATAAAAAGTAAAGTATGTAGTAAAAAAGCTATACTAACCAGGATTTAGTAGAAGTAAAAATTTAACACAGATATAGTCTGGAATATCAAATTTCAACTCCGCCAGTTTGTTCTGAAGCTCGTTGAAATGCTCGGCTAAAGACGGCACACCCAAGAGGCCTAAACAGAGCAGGTCGAACTTTTGTCCGTTATGAAGCGTCGTCTCATCCGGCAGACCGTTGTGCATCCTTTGATGCAGGTGATCTAACACCAACATATCGGACCATGAGTGCTGCAGAAGTTTCATCTGATCATCCACCTGCAACAATTGACAGCCGCATTGCTATGTGCACAGCACTTAAACATCAATATTAAATTCCCGAAAAGACGCTTATTTTGCCAACATTAAATGGGTTATACCGAGCATCGAAGCATTTTTTTTGAAAATACTAAATTTCATGTTAGTAAACAAACGCTTGCAGACAGATATGTTATCAACCTAAATATATAACTGCCACGATGTTCGCCCTTTTACAATTACTTAATATTCCAAGTTTTTAAATATTTTAATGTTGGCAATCAATTGGGATATGATGTAGACAACAATTGTTATGATGTAATTGTGCAGCAATGGGTTTGACGCAATATTTTGTAACTGATTAACCAAGTATTTTTTAAAATCTGAAAATCAGCAAAATGTTAAAAAGGGAACCTTCTGAAACGCAGATTAAAATTATCGGTAATAAATAATAAACTAAGTATTCGGACCAAGTATAATAAAAATTACGTATTACCGTGTCGCTATCAGACAACCCGCAACCGTCGTCGTTCCGTGACCCACATTTTATTGAGTTGCATTAGAAAACACGGGGCGGCGTGAGCGCGTTAAATTTGCTGTTTACGAAATGTTACAACTGAATTTTAGAGCTCGAAGGTATTGCAACACTGTACGCCGCTTGCTCAACGCGATAGATCGAGATTGGTTCGACGAAATCAGACTATTCTATCTAGTTTCTGAATGCCCCTTTCTGCTCAATTAGATGTATGAAATTTATGAATTTATTATAAAACGTGAATATTATCTACTAAAAAATGTTAAAGTTATTGAAATTATGAAGTTAATTGGTAAAAAATGTGCCTTAATTAAGTGTGCTAAGTCAAATTTGACTATGTATATGTGTGTATAATAATCTCAGTTTAACAACTGGCAACTGTACAGAATGTGATCTTATTTTATCTGAAGCAAAGCAGAAAATTGTAAAGCAAATAATGAGATATAAGCCTATACGATATTTTGCGTTTAGAACTAATAGCATTCCCTTCTGGCAGCCATGTTGACTTGTCGGTCGGTACTCGCTAATGTACAAAGTAGGTCAAAGTCGTGTTGTATTACAGCGTACCCAAAACTTTGCTTCAAGATATTTACATAAGATGAAACCTATGAGGCCATAATTTGATGATAGATGCTTCATTCTTTAAATAATAAAAATATATATTATTAATTGATATAAGGATATTGGAGTTTTTTCTATTGATTGTCTTCAGTTGTAAGGATCATATCTTAGTCCAATACTTCCATATTTTTTTAATAAGGAAATAGTTTTACTGCTTGTTTAGTACATACAGTAATGTGACATAGTAGTTTTTTTATTTTCATGACATGTGTATATTTTTGGTATTATTTTTTGTATGAATAATGTTAAAAATTACCGTTAAAATAAAATCATTGCTGGTTACGTAATAGCGGTTTATACCGATGTTAGATAACAATAAGAATAAATTTAGGCGGAATCGAATTACTACTCAAATGAAATGTCAAATATGCATTCGAGATTATATAGAGCGGAAATTTATCTACTTTAATGACTGTCTCCTATTATTGATAGTGTCGAAACAGAAACTTGGCTAATGTCTAGACCACAGAACATGATGACGAAATTAAAACTTAACATTGTACCAATAAGGGGAGGCGGTCGATCATGGATATATTTTCCCAGTAATTTATCAAATGACAACCTATGCAGTGCACCTGCGAATATAATAAAACCAATAGTAATGTGTGAAACGATAATATCGATTCATGTTCGAAACGGGTAGTCGCCACTCAAGATATACTTGTAAATTATATTATGTGACTATTCGTAATCGGGAAGATATTATATAAGAGAAAGCGAAGAAATGCCGCCCAACTCGTTACGTCTCTATTACAGACACTTACGCGCCGCAGTAAAAAGTGCTTTCTCGCGGCAACTCGGCCACGGCCACTGTGTCAAGTGCGCCGACGAAAGTGCAGCGTTGCCGCCTCGTACAGCCGAGCCCTCCCCGCGCCAGCACCGTCACCCGTTACATCACATCCGTCTGGAGAAAGCTTCGGTCATCAACATCTTTCGAGGGGCCCTAAGATCTTTCTAATAACATCTCTTATGTCTTTATCTTCTCATATACTACGATATTTTAATTTTACTCTTGTACATAGTATATTGTAATATTTTATAAATTGTAGACATCAATACCGATGGTTACTGCCAAATTTGTGTACTGTTTTTTTTTTTAACTGAAAAACTAATTTCCGTAAACACGTGTAATTAAGAATCGGATTCATCTAGGTTCGCGGTCGTCCCAATTCCAAGAATGGATCGCTAATAAGACGAGTCATTTTAGCACAAACAGAAATTGCTACTAGCCGTGAAGTGGTGGAGTTTGTCTGCGCGATAGGGACAAACGATAAATACAGAGCGGCAACGTCGCCAGTCCACGTGACCGACTGCGGGTCTTGCGTAAGCGTACGACAACCACGGTGCGGTTACCGACGTCGCCGCCACCACCGTCGCTGCTCCCGCTCGTCGTCGATTGGCTCTTGCTGATTGATTGAACTCACTCCTATCGAGAATTTAATTAACTGATGAACAATACTTCAATTTGTATTTGAATTCCCACTGGACACTAGTAGACTCGGCAATACTTTACAGCATTTTTAAATTGACCATTTGCTGTGGAGAATGCCATCTATGCCTGGCCTGCCATGGTTAGATCCAGTTGTTTTTGATAATTTATTATTTAGACGCGTCGGCGTACACGGCATGAAGCTCATTATGTCGATACTATAGGCGAGCGTGCAATTACAGTATGCCAGCAGTAGCAGGCGGCACCGCGGCACGTTTGTCGTGGGAACTTGACCCAGTTGGTGCGGCGCGGCGCGGCGCTGTGTATCGATTGCGAGAGGCACCGCGTCGCCCGCTGCGTCATACGCGCCCCCTTACTCACACATTTACATCATAACTAAGTATTATCTGTTGGAACACAAATAAATATAACATTCGCAAAGCTAATTTGTTAATATTAGGTCAAACCTATAAACACCGCATAGCAGCGCATTACGTCGCATTCGCGAGCAAGGTCGGTGTACACCGGGATAGGTTTTGGGATTTAGGAAAGGATTTAATACTTATCTGGAAATTCACCTTTAGATACTTAAAGAACACTGTATTTCTCGCCCAGTCCACTTGGGAGAATAAGTTTTGGTCCAGCACTTTGCACATTAATTCAAAGAGATCCACCTCGCATTGATTGTAGGTTTGGCTCTGTAAGAGTCCGAACAGAGAATTTTGCCACTCGCGGTCGTCGATAGTTTGAACAAATTCGCGGATCATAGGAGAAACTCGAAGAGTCTCAGTGCTGGTTGGCTCGGCAGTGCTGGATGGCGTAGCGGCTGCGTTTGTCGGCGCATCGAACGCAAACGCGTCCGGTGACGGCGAGTTCGGCGAGTGCGCATCCCATTTATCGTGCGCGGGAGGCGGAGGTGGTTGCGGCGGCTGCGGTTGCGTGCCTAATAGAGCCGGCCCGGGCGATGACTCCGGCGACGACGTCAGCGACGACACCTGCGGTATCTGGATTTCTTGCTTTACGGGCACAGCTGCATATGGTGAGCCGAAACCGAGCACGAGTCCACCGTCGCCAAGAGAACCGCGCAGCGTTTGTACTGCGATTTGTCTTTGTCGCATCATTTGAAGTTTGCGAGCGCGGTCGCGTTTATACATCGGCCCAAACTTGTTACGGCCTCCACGCATGCGGTCAGCTCGAACGGCTGAAACAAAAATAAAAATATTCAATGGTCTGATTTGGGTAGAAAAACAACTGCTTAGAGAAACTAAAAAAACATGTGATTAGGTCAAGTATCTATTTAAAATGTATGTTAAAATAAGATACGTAATAATTATGTAGTTGACCAAGATCAACGCATCAGAACGTATTACTGCACGAGCCACTAATCGCGGTTGAAAACTAAATAGAAATGAGCATAACTTTTTATTTGCCTAGTGAATCATTCGACTGTGGACTAATCTAAATAAATTAATAAAAGATGGTATAAAGATGTGAGAAATCCATGATAAATTTCATAGGCTCGTGTTATTATGCTAAACTTACACGCTCTGAGATATATCTGCCATAGAACTGATAAATTCAAATAGTACAGACTTGATTTTGCTTCGTTCGACGAAAATGTAGTTATAACAATTAATCGAAACTGAACAGTTTTGTGTTTTATGTATGTCGTATGTGTTACATACAAACTCGGAATGCTAAGAGTCAAACAGTCTAGCGATGAAGCTTCTATGATCATTCGACCAGCTGCAAGTACAAACATGTCCGCCGGTATTAAGAACCGCGGTATCGTTACAATAACGTACGGGCAAGCTTTTTTTATCCTTGCACGGCGAAGTGACCACACTGCACCTAATGGTAAGCGTGCCGTCCAATTAGAGTATCGAGTAGTGAGAGACAATCTATCACTCGCTACTCAACACAATCATGCCGGCTTGCTTCTTCACACTACGGGGCAGGAAGACCAAGAAGCGTTGGAGGGTCTAGTGTCAGAGTTGCGGCCTTATGAGTAATAAGGCCGCAACTCTAGACCTCCGACAAAAACCGGATGTACACTGGCTGATCTTGGAACGCGACACACTTGCGTGTGCCACTATAGCGGGTTTTACACCCTGTGTACGGTAGTCGCTATCCGGGTGGATATAAATATCCTACTACCAGCTTATCACATATCTTTATCGTCAAACCACAATAACCTTATGGCCTAAGCTGCAGTGCGAATGAAATCTGAGCGAAATAGACACGCAAAATTAGTTTTCTCTTAATTTATATGGTGAACGTACTGGAACGTATAAATTATAATCACGAGAACTACGGAAGTCCCAAAAATCGCAATAATTTTGGCTGTGCGTGATTGCTTTAAAGGTCACGTGACAATTTTTTCAGTACAGTACGCGGAGCATGGGCTACATCTTGATTTGCATTTCATGTAGTGCCTATAGATTTGGAAGAAGCTCAGTATACAAGCTTTATTTATGATCTTCAACTAGTTAGTACTGTAGTAATAGTTGTGAATACTAGAACCCTATCTGCCTATCGCGAACATACATTTAAATAAATAAATAACACAGACGGAAAATGTAGGACACCTAGTCTTTTGTAATATCACCCATTCAAAATCTCTTTACAATTCTGGCTATATTACAATATTTGAGTAGAGAACATGATAATAACGATTTAAGCATATTTCAATGTGAAAACTTTAACCAATTATTTCTTTCATCCAGTAACATTCCGAATAATAACACAATTTTTGTTTCAAGCAATTTCTTTTGAGATTATCCAATCATTGATACGCACAAAACTAACAGAAATCTAAGGACACATCACACAGGGTGTAAAACCTGCCATAGTGGCACACTCCAACGGGGTAATAAAAACAAATTAGGCACGTTATCATCAGTAGCTGCATCTAAATTTCTAACACAAACGCCGGGATTTGTTCACACGGTGGCTTCGCAGCCGCGCGTTTTTCATTTAGCCGCCGCGCCACGCGTCGTCGTTATATGATTTCCTTTATGACGTGATTATCAAACAAGTAGTCTTTTTTATTTTAAATAGGGTTTGTTCATAGACATATATTATTTATTAACACACTACACATAGTTCAGGCCGCAATTGACTGCACAGTGTCATATCGCGGATTTTTATATGACAGTACGCCGCGCCACAGCGGTACCACACCACCGCGTCGAGTCGCGGCCGTGGCCTCCCGCCTAATCAGCGCGAAAGAATTCGTGTCAAATAAACGCACCAACAGCTGTACTATTACGACGGAATAGACGCTGCCGATCGGCCGTCGCTTAAGCCACATAATTTTATACGTAATATATATTTTTTCATAAAACTGTAGACATACAATTTTATTGTTGCCTATTTCATTCCATTGTAGAAGGGCTCTTAAGCTATTATATTATTATTATTAGCTACACAGGTGACATAAACATCACCCTATTACCGTCTCGAAAGTTAGCCTTTGCTAATTTCTCACGCAATGCAAATTTTTGTGTTCGGCGTCCCTAGCAAATTTCTTAGGTGTGAGATCTCAAAGTAGGCCGGGCCGCATCTATAAATTTAAAACCTAGTTTTCCTATGGTATGCATCTGCTTATTCGTGATTATAAATAGTATAAGATAGACCTTGCAATATCTAAGGGTATCTGCGGGGTAAGCACAATAAAGTCTGTCGCGCTTGACATAGCAGTTCTTCTGCTCATGCATTTAATTTAGTCGCCACTTGACCAGCTGCCGGCCGAGCTTAAAGCTGCCACTAAGTACAACCCCCGCAAACAGACGGTGAAAATGAATGTTGTAGTCTGTGCATGGTATCTGCACCTTGTGAATACGGAAGATGGCCTTCTTCGGCGCATTTAGAAATAACCCTGGATTCTTAAGCCCAGAAACGCCGCGATTTTTGCCACAGTAGCAACTGCACTGTGCTGCCAAGCCGGTTGTCTCGAATCGGGGGATCCAGAAACAAAACGCGTATGTCGCAGGACGTCCTCATTGACAATGGCAACCCCAGTGCGCTCGGTGGCAGACATAATGAGACATAAGTGCGGAAAGAAATTATGCAGATCGTAGCCTGATTCGTATAAATAGAATAATATATACTTATAACAACTACTAGCGATGTAACCATGTAATCTATTTAATAAAGTAAAAAATTTAAGGTACACAAAGACAATAAAAGGGTTAAGGCGGCCCCTGATTTGGCCGCTATCTTTGGCAGCAATATTATGTAGATTTTTTGTTAAATTATGTATTTATGCTCTTACATGTTTCTATGTGATAAACAAAAATTGATATGCCTGTAATTTAAAAATAAAGGTTTTTTATCTTGAATTCCTAATATGGCCGTTAGGTTATTTGTATGGTACCAACACACAAGTTAAAAATAATTGTCAGGCTGTCTCTTTGTTTATGTGGGCTAATTTCCGAAATGACTAAACTTATTATGTGGACTTAGTTATAGTTGTCATTAGCAGACAGACAGGAAGAGGAATTTCCGAGAGAAGAGTAATCAAAATATCCTTTTTTTTTAGATTCTTGTACTGGCCATATGTAATTAATTATATTGCCTCAAAAATATAATCTCGACGATTGCTCACTTAAGAAGTAATTTGTCCCTTTCTCTGTAATTTACTCAAATATGTAATTTTATTTCGCAATGTTTAGTGTTTATTTTGTTATAAAATCTAAAATTGACTAGTTTCAATGAGAACTTAAAATTTTCAGTCAGTCAAGGTGAACAAATTCTGGTCCAGATTTAACCTTTAACCAGTGACATGGAGTATCACAGGCGTCGCGTGTTTTGCATTTTTTTAGAATGTACCACTTCCCGGCACTTGCGGCTCCCCCGGGTCTCAGTAGCTTTAGTTTTAGTAGTAAAACGACCTAGGAAGCAGATAAACTTGTCGTCGGTTGTATAACACGCGAGTAACACTTATCAAAAACTCGGGTGTAGTCTCTCCGACTACATGTCCGTAGTTGCCATACAAAATATTTGGAAGAATATACGAAGGAGAATATGGCCAATGGAGGTTTTCTACAGTATTCTGGATTTGTATAAATTGCATCAACCAAAGGTTCCAAAAAGAGGAGACTTTTTAAAAAAATTTGCCTGTTCCCTAGTGCTCCCCCATATCCAAAGACGTGTAGTCTGCAATCATTTACCGAGGGAGTTACGGTTAGTGATAAAGCGAGTTCTGGTTGACGATATGGAAGAAGAAGCTGTCCAAAGCCATGAAACTAGTCAAGGCAAACGAAGGACATGCAGTATTCGACCAGCTAAATTGCACAGAATCACAGAATTCACTTGCAATGTTCTCGCCCCTTGAGTAAACATTGCCAGAAATTTAGCAAAATTGAGGTATTGCCAAAATTTTTATTTTTTAATTTCATAAGTATCTATTATGTTTTTTTGTTTCTTTACTGATTAGATTTTCAGTAAAAAGTGTTAAATATACCACATTATTTGTAAAAGGTTTATTAAAATGGTACAATACGGATATCATTTTAATTAAGGCTACGAAGTACCACAAAGTGTTCATTCTCGTTTTTTTAAATATTTGATAATACAAGTTGATTAAATTTACGTATATGTTTTGCATTACGTACCAATGGTTAAATATCAACAGGATTTTGACACATCCAAATATATTTTCCAATGAAAATTGACTTTCAAAGTATGTAGTCTGTCAGACGTCATGTCCCTTTATAGTGTTATAATTTTTTCATGTCACTAGTTAAAGGTTAAGTAGAAAATCCATGTCAGGAGTTCCGTTCAGTTCTCATCATATCATGCTCTTCTTTTTATGTTCAATAGCGACAAACTAACAACTTTACAGCAATAATATTTATACTAGGTTTTGCCCGCGGCTCCGCCCGCGTGGAAGTTGTTTTTAAGAGAAAAGACATACAATCCAAGGAGGCATATTACGCTATTACATCCCTCTAGCATCTGCCTAGTAGCCGGATGCCGGGCGGAGACGCGAGGTTCTTGTATTTGAGCTCAACCAGAACCTAGATCTCATATTTTCGCAGGATATCAGGAATAGGATTGAATTCAATGCCAAGAAAACAGGTATGCGCGTTTTCATGCCACAAATCCCCCTTTTCTCCAGTCTCCACTTTCAGGGTGTTCCAATGACAATGCAGAATGATGTTACGATCTTAGTTGTAGATATCGGATTAATTTTGCGGCGGCGATTTCTAACGCCCGGTCAGCGTATATTAGCGTGATGCTAATATATAGCGCAGGTACAGCCGGGAATGGAATAATAATATAAATGGAGGTGGATAGTATGCACACATACGTAAGCACTCACACCTGTAACCTCCGAAGCGGCGGGTAGAGGTGTAATCAGTACACCCACATTTCGGCGAGTTTATTACCGTCACATAAAGTGATGGGGGTGAATCTATCGCCACACCGGGTACTATTCCAGACGGCGGGCTGATACTGAGTATAAAGATGAAAAATCTAATATCATTTTACCCGACCGTGGTATCGAACCAGTGACTCCACGCACAGAAGTCATACCGCGTATGCAGATACAACTGAGCTACCGAGACAATCTTATCTTACACTAATTATACCATTTTTGAACAAATATTCGGGCGTGATTCTTTAAATTGATATAACTTTTTTATTTATGAACCGATTCGAATAAAAAATACCCTAATTTTTTATTGAAACTTACCATAATACAATTAAACATAACACAACCAAATCGGTTCAGCCGTTTTTGAGATTAGCGTGAACAAAGACACCGACAAACAGACAAAAATTCTAAAAATCATTGATTTGTGTTCTATTGCGTTAATAAAGACCCCCAACCATAGTTTTTCTTATATATCTTCCATGTACAGACAGCGATCAGTTACAAATATATTATATGTATATATGAATATGAAGCGAATGAAGGAAGTCCCTAATGAACGTAAACGTTATGTAAAGAACTGAAAGGAAACAGATGTAAAAAAATGGTATGCAGAGCTTTATAAAATATAAGAGGTTTCAAATGAAACCACAGAATTATTATATAATAATATAATTCCATCGCGGAGAGAACTACTCTGAATGAAAAAAAGCTTGGAGAATGGAAGTGGGAAGGGTTCCAAGCAGTATGCATTCACCATATACCTAAATACAGCTAAGCTATTAGAATATTGACCAAAATATCACTTTCTAAAGTTATTATATTTATCTTATGAACAATAGATTATGATTCATTTTAAAAGGAACCATTTGTATACTAGCAGTAATGTCTTCGATTTTAGTGCCAATGAAGGTTAGTTTTGTAAGAAATGCAGAAACAAATTTATGGACACAGTACCACAAGTACACTACTAATAGTACTTACTACACTAGATACATTACTACGATTGCTAATCTTGAACTTAATTCAATCAACAAGACAAAAATACATTGACCAACAAAACCTTTCTTTTGGTATAGGTATATTTTTGCTCCGTAATTGAAGTTTTAACTATTTAGATGTGAGCAAAACTAATGAAATTGAAGTTGATATAATGAACAAAGCAGTAACATCTAAAATATAATGCTGGAACCCAATCTCGAAAATGAATCATTATAGTTATATGTATAAAATTTTTTACTATTATTGACACATTTATATTAAGCCAATTTTCTGCAACTTACAAAAAATATATACATATATTGCTAATGTTACAAAATTACATGTTCTCGTTTAGATAGATATCATTCAATGAAAACATTATTGTAATTATAATATTAAATACAACGTTAAGAGTAGGTACTTATTTAAAGGATTTTAAGGACTTAGAAATATGACCTAATACTAAAAAATAAGTAAATGAATAGTTATTATGGTAAACGTTAAGGTTAATAAAATATATTACAGAATAAAAGGTATAATAAATAAATATTTTGATTTAGGCATTTATATTTGAATACTACACGCAATAACTACACACATGCGATGAATAAATAAGACTGAACCTGGATGGGAGATGGCTTTTAGTGAATTGCCGACTCGTTCAACCCACGAGTTAAAAATAACAACCGGTTTTTATTATAGCCATCGCGCCTCAGCGAGATAAGGACGGAGTACAGGGCTCGGCAAAGGGTTCAAGAGAGACAACTAGCGTAACGGATTTGAACACTGCCGTGTGCAATTCCACCAGACCGTACTGCAGACTAGATCGTTTCATAAAAATACTGACTGGAGCGTACACAGAAACTCAATGCTAAACGAAATGAAATACAATTCTTTAACCGTTAACACAATTTACTCTTTATTATATACTCATGCTTAGGAATATAATATATATCATAATTATAATAGTTAAAGTTTTTATCTATAAATTTATTAATATATATGACTTATTTCCTCTTGATGCGTCCACATTGTCTCAGTCAGTTGAAACAATAAATTTCGAAATCTACGATAACAACTCAAGATAAACATTTTTTTATTTGCTTTTGTATGTAAATCTCGCTGTACATAATGTTGTATTTATATGAATGAGCTGGCTAGACCGAGTAATACCAGTCTCACAGAAAACTGACGCGCCCTAAATTAATAGATTTCCTTTCCCAATCCCCATTCCTTCTATTTGAGACCGGCAGCGTACCCAAGACTCTTCGAGTATTGTGGGTGAGGATCACTTACCATCAGATGACTTACTAGCTCGTTTACCGGCCATAGCTCTTAAAACACTAATACTAGTATACAATACTTAAATACTCGTATAGAAACTATTCTCGATCTTTTAAAAATCGAAGACACATATCTCATGTACTTAAATACAGAAGGATGCGAGGTGTTACTCATCCCAACTACTTAGATGATCAGATGACCGTAGTTTGGATGATTTTATTAAACTCGTGCTGGTTAATAATTAACACTGTAGTTATAGTTTTAAAGATAGCCACAAATAAATTATAGTTAAAAAAACACGCTTTAAAAGCTATCAAAACTATAAATTAGAAACGGATTCGTGTGAGATGAAAAGTAGAAAATGAATATGTGGGGTGGGGTTACAAATTTTCAAGTAAATCGGAAATCATTAAGGTGGGTAAAATAACGTTGTAAGATTCCGTTCCATACATACATACACAGATATAGCTAATATAAAGCGCATTATAATACATTAAAAAATAGTTAATTAATGACTACCGCGTACTTGTTAGTAATCTGTCTTCCAGCAGTGCCATCAACTAAGTTCGAAGATGTAGCTTATAGGAGAAGCGAGTGTAAGAGGGGTAGTTTCTAAGCCCGTTCCCCCTTCTTCTCCCCTATTAGGGTAACAGCTATAGCATCCTTTACCTGCTAAATACGGCAACCTCACACGGTCGGTGACTGCATAGCGGGGGCTCTTATTCTCATCAAATGCGATATGTGCTGGGCCTGGACGGTTATGGTAGCGTGAAGTAAATAGTACATAGTGTCGGAGCAGAATATCCGTGCGCTGTAACGCTATCGTGGGGTTTTAGTCCGTATGCCAGCCGAACAGTCTTTGGGTTGTCTGTCAGAGCATGTTGTGCCGGAGAGTTCAGCCTATCCCTCTGCAAGTTCCAAGTGATTTTTTTTGTTATCGCTGGGAAAGCGTTTTATTACAGCCGCCCGATCCGGGGGGAAGCGGGATAAAACGGTTATGCTGGAAAGGCCGGTCTTACGACCCAGCATCCCCTGCGCCCGGATGATGGCTATCCGGGCAGCCGCTGGGCCGAGCCCCTGCCCCCTACTTACACCCCACCCGGCACTACCAGCTAAAACCCCGCGGTGGCCTTCTTCGGGGCTTACGGTGCGATCCCGGGGTATTCTAAGGAGACTCCAGTGCTGAGACTTAAAGAGGTATTTTATATTAACAGACTCCGTCATGTGAATATGATTTGAGATTATATTATATCTTGTCAAGTGCTGGTAAAAAACAAACTTATATTGGACAATGTAATCATTTATTAGCTATAAAATAAAAATGTATGTGTTAAAAGTTTTCTTCTTCAATATAAGGTTGATACAATATCCTGAATGATGATATATATAATATTTAAGATTCTAAAATAATACTCGTTTAATACTCATTTAATACGTGTTTTAGTTATTTTTATTATCTGTTAACGTAATTTTTTCTATATATTTGTCTACCCGAGAACAAATATAATAAGGTAGTTGACACGTTATTTTTATAAATTTATTCAAAAAATTACATTCCCTAAACCATCGAAAGTGTTTTATGAATCTGAATAAAAATAAGTAAATTGGACGTCATTGAAATCTGCTGGGAAGGGGTAATTGTCAACTAACAGTAAGAGGATGCATGATATGTCCCGTGACGTCAAGGTTCTCAGAATGGCCATTACTGTGCCGTTGTGCGAGAGAGATATAGTGATATGTTCCCACTACGCCATAAATTATTCAAAAAAGTACTGAGAAAAATGTCATACTTTATTGGTAGAAGTGCGTGATAGTGATGATAGTGACGTTATTTGTACTATCTTAACCACAGAGTATAAATGACCGATCTTATAACTATAATAAATCGAAACAATCTGCACTTATATGTAATAATAAAGAGGTAAAGTTGTTTTATGTTGTATGCTTCTAAATTGAAATAAAATCACGCCTTTTTTTATTCAGCGGGTCAGCACGGAATAAATATTTGTAATCGGCCACTAGTTATTTATAAATCCATAATTTGAATTTGGATTCTATTATTTCATTCCAAATATCATTCTACCAATTTAATAAAAGGTATACTAATTAGTGTCAACCCGCGTGAGATCATCATCTCTCGCAGGTCGCTATTTTTTTCTGGACCCCACTGCGGTTCCCATCACGGGCAGTTTCATCAACCTCGAACTCCGACATATATATTATGTGAAATGGCCAAAGAAATGGGCCACTGGTTCTTCGTTTGCCACCATACCATTGTCACTACAATGCAATTGAGCTGATTTGGGCCCACGTCAAGTCACGTAGCGTATACATAACACAACATCGCCTTTCACGGCAAATAAAATTTTAAATTTACTTAATAATGCATATTGTGAAGGTTTTATGCCAAAAGATTAATAGAAAATAGTTTCCATTATATTTTTTTTACTAATTGTTAAAAAAATATAATGGAAGATTAGGATCGCAATGTCCATTTCGACAACATAATTTATGTGAGGATGAGTTAATTATTAATTAACAAAATTGCTCTAGTGCGTCTAAAAGTATTTCTCTGAGATGAAAAAGTTGACAAAATTTAGCCTATTTAGTTTAGTGGAGTTTTGCTGATTGGAATAGTAATTAATAACTCAAAATAAATCTGTTATGCCATTTTTGCGTTAGATATATGCGGCAAAATTAATAGACAAAGCAGCGTCACGGCTGTTTTGGTAGCACATTATGGTGGCCAGAAGCCGCCATACTGTTTTGTGTGACGTAACTAACTAACTGTCACTCATACACAGACTAATCTAATGACACCACATTTATCAGGGCCTCACCATACTACACCGGTACTCAAGTTTACTAGACGTAGGAAGAATAATTTACAATTATATAATCTAATAAACTTATACTATACTTTGCAAAATGAAATATTTATTTTTACCTTACTGCTTCAGTTTCTTTGTATAACGGAAATGCAAATCGAATTAAAGCCAAAATGTTATTGAAATGTTATCTAAAAGAAATTTCCCTATTCGAATACTTATTTCGAATAAGATGTTCATACTAAGTACCAACGTATATTTATGAAAATAAATAAAACATCGGTTATGTCCCATACATTTACAGCATTCAGTGTTCCGTATTCAAAATATGTAATTAAAAACGGCGCACTGATGAAATCACTTCGGTTATTCTAAATATTTTTGATGTAAATAATTGATATTTAATTGAGCAAGGGAATATTAAGTAACCTAAACAACTTTGTATATTTTAAATTAAAGAGTCGATAATAAGGAGGGGCTAATAGTGAAATCGAATGTAAAAAATTGAATTATCAAGAGGCATCAATTGAAAAAAAAATGACGGATTTTCCGCTTAGCGTCGCGGTATAAATCCAAAAGTATAATTAGGAAAAAAAATGTAAACTAGTATAATTTTTAGTATATTTTCCATATTCCATACTAAGGGTAAATAAAAAAACAACATGGGTAACTAATATATGCGCCAGTTCGTATCAGGGGAACGAACCCACATACGGCTTAAAAGTTTAGGTTCGATGTCATAGAAGACAACAGTTCCAATGGTCTCACTGTATATATTGAAAACGGAGTGAGATGAAAGAAATTGAGTTGGAAGGCGATAGCTTGATATGTTGACAATGATAGAGAGATACCGATTTATTTTGAAATTTAAGGTAATATTTATTTTTTAAACATCTAAGTATTTAGATATGCGTAATGAGCACACTAAAGTATTGATAATGCTTTAAACGAGGTCAGTTGTTTATTACATGATTAACTAGATCAAGGTCAAGGTCATTTTTATAAATCAAAAACATATGCCCCGGTGACAAACAGTCGGTGAGCAAAAATAGATACATACGTGTGCGCTCACCTCGCATTCTCGTGTTATTTGTAGCTGTGGCCCACTTCTTGAAGATGGGTCAAGGTCGACCTTGACAATGAGGTCACGAAAACGCATCCGATAACTTAACGACGCTTCTCGAATGTTGTTTTAATTGTCAAAATACTACACATGTAATTAAATGGAGTTTCGTCTGAAAGTTCCTATTACCTGTCATAATCGGAAACTCGACCTTGGCATACGCGTCAGGGCCGTCAAATGAAGTAATCGTGTCAACGAGATAAAAAATAGTATGTACCGAAAGGACGGGAAGAGGTGGGGATCGCTCCTTCTACCGACGAGTCGGTGAAACTTGGTCAAGGCTGATGCTACCGCGGCCCGCGCGCCTCCTCCCCCCGCCTACGACCGTTGCCGAACCTAGCCGAGCGCAGCCGAACGCCCGCACGCACTCGATCGCGCGCCCAGTTATCGGCACTGCCGATCATTACACAACCAAGATAAATCATCGCCTGCGATGATCCGTTCAACTGTGTCAAGAGCTTGCAGTATTTAACGCCAGTCAGAATCTTACTAGAATTTTGGATGTGATCAACGAGTACGTTGAAAATTCCGAGTTCTACAGCAAACGTGTAATTATAAAGCGCTAGTATACAACATTCTACATCTATATCAACTTTAAGAATATTAGTGACCTGGACATAGCAGAAATTACGCACTTATGTGTGTATACCTGTTTAGCAGTACGAAGGCGGACCTGAAGCGCCTGCGCACCGAAATCCTTCTAAGATGGCGGCGTTCGTAGAAATGTTGTAATAATACGACAGGTAATGCCTAAAAAATAGAAAGGCCCGGTGTGCGAGGCCGTTCTGTCGAAACACTCGATTTGGGTCAAGGCAGCGCGCCGAAATAGTCGGCTGGCGCGCGCGTTTTTATTGTGATCTAACAACATCTGTCGCAGCCGCAGGCGGCTGACCCCGTGCATTTGCTGGCTGCCCACTTATGTACATACGTGTATCGTGTATAGTAGACACATATCATCACGGCGATCGTTAACAGTAAAAACTAAATCTTGCCAGATCATATAATTTTACCATATAACACCATATATAACAGCTCAAGTATCTGTTATGATTTAGTTTAACAACGGCCAATAAGATTTGTAATGTTGCAATATGTAGCACGAGTCTTGTTAGACTAGTGTTGACGAATGTATTACTAACGAAAATGCGAAATGATGTGCCTATAGATAAATAATACATATATATATTGATGTAGCACGGTAATGTTTAGAATAATATTTTCTAAACCACAGATGACTAGATTTGGGCTTTTATAAATCTTACATGTTTATAATTAGATATATTTCTTTGAAGCTTTTCATATGTACCCGATAAAGTTGGAAGTAATAATGTGAAAGAGCAGCCCTCTAGTTGAATTAAAATAATAGCACAATTATTAATAGCAGTTGCACTTTATAACAGAAACAAAAACTTCATACAGTTTTAGGGAGTGTGCCCCAAAAATGTACAACTAACTTCACGACCAGGAGGGTTACTCTTGACACTCGATTCCAATTTAAAATTGGGATTGGGTTCGAAACTGTACAATTGGCACTCTTGAACACAACACCAGCGCACGATTTATCTGAATACGGCGGAATTTTAAGTATCATAAAATGAAATTTTATGTTACTTAAAATGTTATGTTACTTAATGATATCAAAATAGAGTATTTACCATCGCTAGTTAATAAATATTCTTTTAGTTGAGTGAGTTCCAATATCTTCTAGATTAGAATTGAAACTGTATCAAGTTCGAGATTGGAATTGATTTCAAGAGTAGGCTTACAGATTTCTATACGATGTTCAGAATTCGTAATGAGCTCGCAGACTCCAGACTTGTCATTTATGATGATAGGTGGTATAGTTGTTCTATCACTCGATTTCAAGGTATATTTTACGAAATTCAATAAAGTGAATCAAAAGACCCAAAATTTATATTGTTTAAATTGGGTAACCACCACAAATCTCCTTTGTTTGAAGGTCGTATTATGGTTTCATTTGAACATTGTTTACTTGGAAACATTCAACAACTCCAAGGAAAACCTTTAATTGTTGCAAAGTAACTCCGACCCTCGGTATCCATAAATAAAGCTTTCATATTTATATAATAGCTTTTCTTTTTCATGGTTTCGTTCACAACTTTCTTTTGTTTAAGTCTTTTATTCAATAGGCAAGGATTCAGCCACGGCTTGTTACGTCCTTGCATGTTTTGCAACGCACTTGTGGAGTAGGTGTTGCTAGAGGGTGCGGAACATGATGCGCACATTTTGTACCTTTTAATGTTGCTAAGTGAATATATAAATTCCTTAACGTTTTTTTATTCTGGCATGGCAAAATGACGTGCCGTTAGAGCAAAGCCAATTACGAGTATCAAATAGATAGAGGCAATCTAAGTTTAGTTACATATGACTATTATATATGTTTTTGTATATTATAGCAGCTCTTGTAGTCTCAGTGGTACAATGCGCGAATAGCTGGCGGATAGTGAAAGAAAAGGCAGCGAGTCTGATCTCCGGGCTCACTTAAATGTTTGTGTTATTTAAGATTTTTGCGGAACTGGGTACACCCACGTTACAGGTTTGGCCTAGTATGGGGTAAGAACTAAGTGGCACTAACGAATGTGCTTATAAAAAAATTCCTGATTAAAATGCTATTATATATACAATATATCAGTATTTATAAGTGTTTAATATAGATATATAATGTATTTGGCATGTACTTAATAACACAGTACAGAAAGAGAACAAACATTGCTATGGTGTTCGATTACGTAAGGCGGCGTTCAATTTACGGGCAGCGGTCCGTGTAACAAGTAACCACTAACAACCAGCATTATTCGTGTACCGCCGCACCGCACCGCGTCGCGCCATCCCAAAACAGCACATGGAAACAATTATCTTACTAAATATACCTGCTGTACATCTGCCTATAATATTTTCCATACTTAAGTCTGTTGCTAAACGTACCCCTTATATTTTCACGTTTCAAGCAAAACAAAATGACACATAATATTTTATTCTCTAAATGTTATTTATTATATTAATAGTATCTACCGTATGCACTAACCGTGAGGTAAACACTTCAAAGTGGGACACTAACGTTTATTTAGAACAAATAGTAGTCGCTATCAACATATTAGATGATATTACTATACATGATTTTGTGAAATTAACGCAATGCTCGTAAATGTTTGAATGTATATATTAGCATATGCATAATATACGAATATAAATAAACATACTATGTGAGTCATAACAAATCTAGTCAAAACTGATGACAAAAAAGGAAACATTTTAAAATTGCATTATGATGTCATTACATAATGCATCCTACCAACATCGACTTTAGCAAAGTAATATTCATAGCATCACATTTACCAACGGTGATTTCAAGTTTTCATTGAATATTCTGGTTTTTTTTCTTCATACTAAAAGTTACTTATAGTTACTTTAATTGTAAGATGAAGATCTTCTAACAAATTGCAAAACACGTTAAAGAATAAAATGAACATAGGTTTTTAATACTAGGGACTGTGGAATTAAAACTTATTATAGTTTTTGGGGCAATAACATTTTAAGAGTCAATTAAAATAATGTATCAATTGATGGAACTTTTATAAGAGCACAGGATAATCATGCACCCTAACAAAAACATTGATCTCGGGAGAGCATATTATGTAAGTTTACAATAAAAGTAACGGCGCGTGATGAAAACATTGGAGCGTGTTAAAAATTTGGCTTGCTTCACGGACAAGTAATGTGATACGTGTTCAGGTCACATTTGGGTAGTCCGTTGCCGGTTGCGACAGGTCGACCGAGCGTCTTGTGAAACGGCGCTTGCGCAGCTCACCCCACCGTCGACGGCTGATTGTGTCGAAACGGCCGACACAGTCGCCGCCCGTCGGCACACACCCGATTCACAACCCCCACTTGCGTTGTCACCTTCATTGTTATTTTATTCAAGTTTTCAATTTCATTTTCACGCGAATTAGGTATATAGTCGATAGGGGAGGAGGCAGTGTTTGCATTACATTGTACAGCTAGGTGTTACGCGTATATATTTGGCTATTTTACTAACGTGAAGCCGAGGGATTCGCTGGCGGCTGCCGCGTAGTTGTATGAATAATCGCTTTACATAACACGTGGGCTATTTTACGTAGATAACACTCATTGAAGTCATCAGTATATAATATTTTTGTATTATTCTGTAAATGAATGGTTCTTGCATAAATTTCAAATATACTCCAATGTAAAAACTAAGTTTCAGCGCATTGTATATATATGGCGATGATGCCGAAGTAATGGTCGCTGGCTGTTGTCGCTGGCACTGGCAGCGTGGCACGGTGGCATTGCACAAGGCTCGGTGCAGGTCGTACAGGCAGTGCGAGGCTCTCGCAACCGCCGCTATTCGGGTCACCCAACGATTTGTGTGAATTGTGTCATCTGACATATGCTTGCGATAAATGCACCTCGTTATTTACGTTTTTGTATTATTACAATGTAAATTGTTATTTCTTTATCCTTTGTGTATGTGTTGTCATAGACATACTATACTAATTATAATACATTTTACTATACTACGTGTTACGGGAATAACGCACATCCTCAGACACCCAAATTTAAAAATGTATTGAAATTAGACTGCGATGAATATAAATATTGTTTTTTATGAAATTAGTTGTACTAATTTTCGACATAAATTATTTGATTTTTAAAGCGTTCGTTTATTATAGCATTTAGAAAAGACTTTATCGCATCGAGTTATGTTTCAGTTTCATTTGTCTTGAACGTTAAATTAAAGGATGACTATTATTTACCTGAGTGTAAACAATTTTTTCGAAAAAAAAAATTCGTCTATTCATAATAGGGTATTTGACAATTTTTGAAAATTGATGGATATCGATAGAGGACTCTTCACTTATAGCCCCCGTAATATTTTTATTATTGAAATATACTCAATTTATATATAAATCCGTGATTTTATTTTTTCATATATAATTTCGCGCTAAAACGCGTTGTCACGTGACATTATCTCTATGTGACGTCATCGCACATATACAAACATTCGTGACCGATGTGACACCAAACAACATAACAAATTATTTGCATTTTTCAGTTAGTTTTTCTGCAAAAATGAATGAGCCAGCATATAAATATTGTTCCATGCCTTTGTGTAAAAACTCGACACTAAATCCCGATAAATTGTTCATCCATGTGCCGAAATCAAAAGTTTTAAGAAAGAAGTGGCAGATTTCGACTATCAGCCCTTGTAATGCCTTCTTCCATTCTTATAGAAGACTTGAAGACGAAATTAACACGTTTACACATCGAAAAATATGTTCTTCCTTACAATTTTATTTGTCGTAGGATGCAATGTTTATGTGCGATGTCGTCACGAGTAATGGCGGCCGGTATTGCTACGTTTTTGGCACCGAGTGATACAGATTAAAAATTCTAAATTTTAATGACGAAAATAAAATGTTTATACTACATTTAAAATAAAAAAATGTATTTAATAAATATGTTTGCCCACTATCCTTTCTCCTAGTGCAGTTTTATATTTTTTGGTTACACCAGTCAAACACCCTATTGTTGATATCGATTCAGTCGCTTATTCTGAACAAACTACTATCAGAGTGTGCGTTAATCATGTTACATGTTGTATATTTAAGTTTATATATACAATTTTAACTGATATGAGTATTTTTTTACTACGCCTGCAACGGTGGCGCTGTTGTAATTGCGCATGCGTCACGACTGCTGCGCTGAGGTCTCGGGTTCGATCCCCGGGTCGGGTAAAATGATATTGGGTTTTTCTATCTAGAAATTCTCAGTATTAGCCCGGAGTCTGGAACTTGTGCCCGGTATGGCGATAGGCTCACCCCCTATCACATTATGGGACCGAAATTCGGTGAATAGTGGGTGTACTGGTTACACCTCTGCCTAACCCTTCGGGGATTACAGGTGTATATTGTATGAGTATTTTTTTAACGTTTTGTGACGAAACTTAATTCGTGAGTCCGCCTAAAGAGTTAATAGGCAAGCCTTAAGCACGTAGTATTTTCTGGATTAACTATTTTGTATCTATATGCACAATTACGGTTATGTCGGAAGACAGTCAAATTGAATCATCATTCCAGCCGTATCTACAGAGACACCAAAGCGACGGTTTGTCTCCAGGGATCGAAATTATTAAGTTGTCTTGTAAGAAATATCGAATAATTATAATAAATAAATTAAACATCGGGTGGCATTCTCCTTAACTCCGGAAACGAAATGCGGATTGTAGGACTAATGATTTTGAGCTAAATGTCCAAAATGTATTAAGATCGTTATCAACTTATATGTGACTAACAAAGTTTTTTTATTGTTATCGAATCTTATTGTGGAGCATTTGATAATCCCTGATCCTTAAAAATGTGATGCATGCCCATGATCTGTATGGTTATACTGTAACTCATGATGAGAATAACAATATCTAAATTTTAACTAGTATATAAAAGTAAATAATTATCTTGATATTTATCAAGATAATCGATATTGATGTATATAATTATCGTTTTGAAGCTTGATAACCCCAATCGCATTTAGGTATTGTAGCACCATAGGCTTATAAAATGCACATACATATTTCACTATTAACTTATAAAAAAAATAGTAGAAGTAGCTTATTAAAAATAATATTTTCATTTAATTAACATATTATTTATAATATATTCATGTTATTGTCATTTAACATTATCAGAGTTTTAATGAAAATATAGTATGATCCGTGATCTGTCCTACTTACTGAACAGAAAAAGAGATTTACAGCGTTTGATAACAAATGGATCTTATGATGTTATTACTAACACATCAAAAAAAGTGCAATCACAGTTCTTTATAGCAATTCAATCTAATTTTATTGCGTAGGTATTATTTATGTTCACCCATAACTGTTACACGGCCTACATACTTTAGCTATAGAAACATCAACGGGCCATGATAAGACTGGATATCAAGGAGGAATTATAAAGTAACGTAAACAGTATTTATTATTATACTTTTGTACTAAGTTTACAAGTTCAGTTTTGGTTGTTATACTTACCTAATGTAACTAACGATATTAGATATAATTTGGTGGCGTTGTTTAGTTTTATTATTATGCAGAGAAACACGCAAAATATCTATAAAAGGAAAAGTCCTTACCAAGTGGGGACTGACAACCACCCAATTCACACCTTTTAGGGTCTAAAATGGGGAGTTTTAATATTAAGAGGAGAATTACGATAGCGAACTTTTTATGGACTACGCGACGGAAGCCGTGGATCTATAATATGTTATATACTTATTGTATTTATCTTGTTTTATTTAGCTATTTCCATTACATGGTCTTTCAGCAACGTATAAAATAATATAATCATAAATGTAGTATTTGATGTTGCAAACACCGCAGCATCTGGCGAAACGCGAAATGGTGAACGTTTCACGCACACCTCTGCGAGTGCTCGTCACGTAGCGCTGAGCGGCTGAGCGCAATCGCGTCGGACTAGCGCCCGAGCCCGCGCCGCGTACCGCACGCGCACGCATAAACGGGCAGCGCGCGCGCCGCATCGCGGCCCCGCTCGCAAGTAGGTCAGGGCGCTTTGCGGCCGCGCGCGTTTTAAATTTAGAACGATCTGCATTTCAAGCTCCGCCCCACGCGATCATCTAACTACTAAATTAATATGTTACCTCCAAAACGTCCACCTGTAACCACACCCGTGTATTATCCTAGTTGCCCTGTACTTTATGTGCACAGCGTACTAAGTTTGACTGATGATCATAATATTATCTCCAGCCCCTCCGCACTATAGCTATTAGTGTTTCGGGAGTTCTAATTTGGTTTAAAAGACTTTTGGGAAAGAGCGACATGAAATTTCATATATTTTCATCATAGGCGATTGATACACTCAATTGTCCATTTAGTCGATTCATCGTATCAAGGACTGCTGTTCTTCAACGTGGGTCCCACGAAGCCTTAGATGGATCACAAAGACGAGCAATCACAATTCAGTCGGTTAACTAACCGATAATCCTTCCATGGATCAGAAATTCATATGGTAAAATGGGAGTGCTCTCATTACTTTTCTGGATAATATTTCAAACTATACTTGAGTAGTGTAAATAGTTTACAGTTTAAAATAAAATAAATTACATTAAATCGGTATATATAGTAACAAATATGCAAGGATAAGGAAAAGTAGCTACCCGAGTATTTTAACGAGCTCTGTTACATTAAGGCGAGACATTTTAATTTTAACTCTTCTGGTAGTTAATTACAGCAACAATTTACCTATCACTATAAATAATAAAGGCATGTTAAAAAATAGTCTATTCTAGATCCATATAACTTAAATGGTTTATTTTGTATCGCTTTCTCTGCTACATGATCATGTACTTGTCGTTTAAGTATACAATTTAAATTTCAAACATTGCTGCATAATATGTAATGCCAGTGCTATTGAATATGCCCATATAACCATAATTACTGTAATAAGTAGCTGAGAATATTTAATTTTTGTCATTAATCCAAAATAGTTTAAGGGACATGCGCAAACTGCCGTCGTTGGTAAATATATATTATTTTAACATTCTCGTAAGATTATTTAATACATTATGTAATATAACAATTATATATCTTCTATACATATAAAATTAAATATCCTGACTAATTGATTCATTAAAGCCCAGACTATTAAACTACTGCACCTAAAAAAAAGTGATATTTTGACAACATTTACATAGCCATAAAGAAAGGATTTTATTGGTAGTTTATTCCTAAACAGGCGAAGAGGGTTTGCAAAGTTTGTATGCGAATTATATTTTTGGTCAAATATGAAATCAGGTACCTATTAATGCTATTCGACACAATTGATAAAAGTAATGCAACAAGTGTTCTTTGACATAACTAATAAATACTGCCAACAGTCAAACACAATGATTTGACACAACATTAAGATACGATCCTTGTCTTGAATATTTGAATCAGCGAGGGATATTCGGTATCACAACGTCCCGAACGGAAACTTATTTATTTTGGTTTATTTGTCAAACAAATACGTGGATCATACAATCATTTGAATCTGTGTGGGGATCGAAGCCGCAGCGCATCATCTCATAATCGGCTACTATTCCATTGCATCCCGGAGGCTGATTTGAGGCCGTCAGCGCAAAAGTGGCCTAAGCTTGAGACAATGAGTATGAAAATAATAGGGTTTGTATATTCATGAGTTTTAAATCAATGTACATAAAAGCAATTTTTGCAATGCCATCTTGTTGTCATCATATTGGCAATTGGTGAAACTAGAGATAGGCCGGTTTTGCATTAAATTTTCGCACATTTTAAACCATTTGTAGTACATAGGTCAGATTATGAAAAATTTAGGGTTAGGCCACTTTTGCACTAACATCCTCATTTTAGAATATATATATTTTACTGACCATGAACAATTTTTCTTCTAGAATAAACTATGACATGGGGAAAGTTGCAAGAAGCAGCTAGTATATACTATATATAAATAATGGGATTTGTAACAACTTTAAAAACTGATTTCAACTATGAGTTGCAGAAACAGCGAATGGTTAGCACTAACTGCCGTGACGGATGTCGCAGCTTCGAAAACAACACAACAACAAAAACAAAGACTTCTGACACTTTGAAGTTACGTAAAAATTCAGTATTAATTATTTCACACTTTATTTGGAAAAGGAAACAATATGGGTAAATCTGCACTCCTAAGAATTCTCCATAAAATGTCGTAGGTATTTTTGATATCTACCAACTGGCATTAGGCCAGTGGACTAAGGCTACTTACTGCTGACACCTTTCACTATCAAATGAGGTCCGTGCCCAGTTGGACAAGTATATAATACAGGGATGACAGTATTTTACTTATCATAATTATTTATTATGTTTCATATGTGTTTTAGGCAGAATTCGTTTTGCTCACAACCCCGCCTTCGTGAATCTTTTATGAGTTTCGCTTATCATATCACTAAACCTGCATCGAAATTAGTACAACAGTTTTCACGTGATGTCCAGACAAATTTACAGATAGATAGAGGAAGACTACTGAGATGTTAATTTTAAATTATTGTTATTTAATAATGTGGTTACTATTATATGTTTTGAAATTTGATTTGATCAAAAAAATAAACTACCCGTAAGAAATATCTGTCGCCATCACTTTTAGACTCGCTATCAACAACTTCCTTTTGCCAACATACTTGTTTCACGTGTGACGTCAACTGACATGTTAACAGATATTTATGACCAGTAGAACTCGTAAATAGTAAATATTTAATTTTTAATTTCGTAAATCGCCTTATACTTTGAGTAGGTTTACACTACAATAGAAGATAGACAGTTATTAAAGCACAGTAAAAACTGGAAATAGTGAGGTGGCGGCGTCATGGGCACGCTGTGACGCGGCCGACACAGCAACACGCCAACGTGAACTAGGTGAAGGTCGGCGAGGAGTCGCTGCTGTTTGTCCTCACACCACAATGGACTCTCTTCTCCAACGTGATCAAATATCTATTTGCAGTTCTCTTCCTCGGGTGACGTAATACTATCGAAGTGTCTCACGAAGAGTCACTATCACCTAAGAGTTGGCCTACTATCCAACTTCAGTTCTTCAATTCTAATGTAGCTAATATAAGATGAACAGTTAATTACTTAAAATTATCGTTTGATTAGTGATGACTTACCTTCAAGTTTCATGCCAACATCGAGGCACTTTTGGAAGCGGCAAAACGGACAACGCTTTCGTTGTGTTTTATCTATGTGGCAAGCTCTTTCAGCTACACATGTATAAACTTTCTTGTTTTGAACGGTCCTCTTGAAAAAACCTTTGCATGATTCGCAAGTGAGCAGCCCGTAGTGGTAGCCGCTGACTTTGTCGCCGCAGACTGGGCACAGTTCCTCGATAACGTCCTTGGTGTCGGTCTGATCGCATACGGTACCGGCTGCGGGCAGATAGGCGCCGGCCTCACCACCAGCGCCTGGGGGAAATAAATATGACGCGTCCAGATTGGCATAGCCGAAGGATTGCTGTTCGGGCGGACATTGATACGCGGCACCTTGGGGCACGTATTGTTGAGAGGCACCAGATGGTCCTCCGCCCGATCCCGATCCCTCGGGACCGGGACTCAAATCAAACGGGGACATGTTGAGGGACATGAGGCTTGTCTGCTGGTCCATCGTCATGCTCGGCCGCACCGAGCGGCTGTTTTATTATAAATCCCTAGGCGGTTTCCGACCGCCTCAACGTTTACACAGTCACCGAGTTCACTAGCGGCCTGGCCGCAACACTAACTGCCGCTCGCGGGCTGCACCTGTTCAAGCACTATTGTAAGCAACACATAAATCCAGCACATTTTGTTCTATGGCTTTGTTGTAAAAATCATACGGGCTTAAAGCGCCGACGTCAGTCACTGTCGATAAATAAGACCACCGACCGTTTAGAATGTCGAGTGCGCGCGGTATGTTACGATCGCGTCAAGTAATAAGAGTGAACGAACGGCGGCAGCGCGCGTACCGCTCCGTAAACGTACTACGATCGACTGGCGGCCGGCCGGCGACGACAGCGCGCGTGCCGGCGCCTCCCGCATGCGCGCCCCGCCGCCACCCGCGAGCCCCCGCCCGCTCACACAATGGAAAACGATTAGGAGCCCATGTAATAAGTGAAAGTGAGTCGGTGACCCACTTTCCCGCGATCCAGGTCTATGTTAGTGCGCGTTCGCGCGATTGCGCCACCGCACGGGCGGAGGGCGGTGCGGGGGGCGGCCCACTGACCCAGTTGCGCGCAGTGCCGCAGCAGGGCAGGGTTGCCTCGAACACTGAGCTCATGTTTACATTCGCACAGTTCGCACGGCATTCGTCTGCGACTAGGGCTCGCTTTATGTAAACACCGGCATAGGACACGAACATAGGAATCCCTAATCTACTCTTTAATCGTCATGACAATCCACAGAACATGCATTCAACAAACAACTCAATAGGTAGAAAAACTTAAACGTAACTGTTATGATTATTTTAAATATATTATATTCATTATAATTTGAAATAATTTTTTCAGACTGTCACAATTATGTTATGAAGTCAATATTTCAATAATAATCTTAGCTGAAGATGTATATATTCCACACACAAAATCAAATAAGTAAATGGGAAATTTTAACACAAAAACCAGCCAAGTGTGATTTGGATTCGCGCAGCGAAGGTACCACCGACTGTCCAGTGGTGCAAGACTGGCTTACATTATAACTAGCCTTTACTTTAGATTTTACAATAATTAGGTACAATTATATTTGAAAATTCTATGTATGTATTAAGTAATATCTGTTTTAGAAAAACATATTAATATTGCAATGCGAAAATTTCAACCTAATTCTGTTATACGGGGTGTGCGTAAAGTATAGTAAGTAATAATAGTTCCCCATCACGGGGTGTCAACCCATGGGTAGTTTCCTTTTAAAAATATGTCTGTTCGCCTTTTAATATATATGAAATCGAGATATGTTGATATATGAAAAAAAAATTATGTACGTATCTATTTTGTAGCTGTGGCGCACAGTCCCCTAGGGTACCGATAAATCCAATGACGCTATTAAGTTGTGGATTATACATGATAATTTATAAAACTAATAACACGAGTATCGCCATCTAAGTAACGAAGGAACTTAAATTTTAAGTTTGTAAACATATTGCTTACCATCCAAAGATAAGTTTTTTTATAACATAACAATATGATATTACAGATTGCTATTAAAATTTCGTTAATTACAAATTGGGAAACTATAAATGACAAATTTTCTATGAAATTAATTACTTTTTTTTTTGACTGGACTGACTCAGAATGGACGGTATTGTTTTCCTAGAGTTTGTTTGGCACGCTTGGCAGCCTGAACTGATGGATTTTATCTTAACATAATATGAATTGGTAGATTCGTATTGATTGTGAGAGTGCTATATGTATAATTTTTAAATACTTCCGAATCATAAATTATAACAATATGTGTATCAAATTATCAATAGCCAATATCCAATTTATTAATATTAAATGTCTTCGTTTTGATACAAATTATAAAAAGAACTTTACTTATCATGAATAGGATTAGAAAGTTAAAAAACTTTATTATTAAGAAATAATAAAACGACAGCGTGTGAACTATATAAAAGAGAGAAAAACAAACCCAATAAGTTTAAGAGTTTGTTTTTCTCTTTTCGGTAAATATTTTATAGGAAGTTATGTAATTGTTTGTTAAAGTTTCATTGATTAACTTTTTATGGTTTTTTAGCAACTCTTTTCTTAGCTGGCTGGTATTGTTCTAAAGTTAAAATTGATGCCTTTGTTGTACAAAAATATATAATCCACTAATAGTTAATACTTTTGCAAGAGTTTATTGGAACATTTTTGTTTGTACATTCAATATATTTTATAACTGGAAGATACGTACAATGGCGTTCTAAATTCACAATTAAAATATATGAAATAAGACATAAATAACAGATTTTTAAGGTGCGAGCCATTCAATATCAAAAGCGAAATAAAGATCTTGACCCAGTTTTTGTTAAAATCATTCAACGGGTCACGAACGAGTGACTGGCTGTGACAGCCTTGTATTCACAATGTAATATGATTCGAAGTGTTCTGCACTAAACACATGACATCACGAGGTGGAACGCAAGCGCGAAATGAAATACTTAGTACGACGTCACAGGTGCCTAATCTCGGAAATAATTCAACATACAAATTGCTGAAAATATTAATTTAGAAGTATCGGAAAATATCCTTTAATACAAATTTTATAATTGACCTCGACTTGTTTCTTCATATTCTAATCATCAAAACACCATGGCTGAAGGTATCGAAGCACACATATATCACATCAAATCGATACCGCCTCATCTGATTGATTTGTTATTAATCAGGCATCAACTGCACTGAGAGCAGCGTCATTATCGGCGCGGATCAGCACCTCCAAGATCTTAGGCACGGTAGAGAGACGACGAGTTTAAGACTGTGCTATGGCTGATTTAATAATTTTTTTTATGAAAAAGAGGGCAAACGGGCAGGTGGATCATATGGAAAGTGATCACCGCCGAAAAAATGCCGTAAAAATCGCGCTGTTGTGGAACGCTGGACATCGAAGTGGTGCGGATGGAATTTATATATAATGATATTCTAGTCCTGTAGGCTGAAGTATGATACCTCAAGCGTCCTGCGCGCCATCACAGCGTCACCCGACGTGGCGTATGCGCGGAGATACATCGGACTGATGTAAGCGTGGTAACTGCGAGTTGACCACAAACCACGAGTTGCAGGCTACCTTGCCCCGAAGCGAGGTATACCTTCATGATGCTGATTAGTCGCCTTTCAGCTTGGAGTTTAATTAATACTAAATTCGATTTTTAATACGTTTGCCCATTCACGTTTATTCTGTTTTCTTAGCTAAGAAAATAAATTAGTAAAATTGTACTCATTACTTAAATCAGTCTTATCAAAGTCTACCTATTCATCTTTGAACACAAAGTATCATCGGCAATCAGGAGTCATATGCTTGGATGAACGCTTACGTTGACCATATTTTTGTTTGCTCTTACAGAGACTTTAAGATAGTTCTTTAACTTTGTTTTCAAAACATCACTATTTTAGTAGGATATGATGCAATTTTACATTTACATTAAAACAAGCGTATACGCACGATAAATACATGCGCATAATGTACTTCATTTTATACAAAATATAAATAAAATATATTTTCTATAGCAAACTTCTTACAATACAATAACAGAACAATAATTTCATTATCCGTTTATAAACATATCCTATAATAATCCAAAACGTGAAATAAAACAAACACATTGCGCATATTAAAACTGCAATGACTCAATAGTTTCGATTTCATAACCAAGACCTGAATACCGGATGAAAAAGCGACGTTGTGGCTCGCGGACCCAAAGTATGTCGTTTTCGCTATCACACAGACGCCACGGCCTCTGACGAAAGCAAGAGTACTACCGAGCGAGTCGCACACGCATTTGTGCTTTCTTCGCATGCGCTCATCTGACGTCATACTTTCACCACGGCTCACGACCGATGCCGCTAGTTGATGTAACTTAGGTATTGTAATAGCGCAGGAATCATAGTCATGCGACGCAATGCTCTGTGTTAACGTAGAGTTATATTTACATATCGATTTCAAATATTGCTCGTCCCCATATATTATATTAACTGATGACATCACCAAGAGTATTGTTTTAGGTGTTTTCATTTGATATAACCGTGATATTATAGTATCTAATAATAATTGAACTACATTTATTTACAAAGAAACTGAGGCTATTATTTATGTACCTACTTATAAATGTACAAACATGATGTTATGGATATTGTATCTGTATGATGTAACAAAAAGGTTAGAAATGGAAATGACCAAATTGACTGAAAGAAGACTGACGTAAAAAAACTATTTTTGTTGAAATAAGTTAAAACATGTTAATATAAATAACTAAATACACCCAACAGTCACACACATAGTCCTGAACTCACCCTAGGATAAACCATTATCGTGAGTATCCAGAGTTAACTACAAGGGATCGCGGTATACGGACTGGACGGAAGGGACCCAGACCCCAAACAGATATCTGTCTGGCACATAAACATTTGTCTCGGTGCGGGAATCGAACCCACGGCCTTCCATTTTACAGCCGGCTACTCGCCCAGTGCGCCATGGAGGCTGTCCAAATTTAATATCAATAAAACTCATAACATCCTATTATCTAGGCACTAAATTATTTAACTTTATTGTTAAAGTAGCTATTGCCCGCGGTTCCGCCCGCGTGTAAGTTATGTTTGGGAGAAAAGGTATACAATCCGTGGAGGCATCTTAAATTATAATATCTTTCTATATCTGCCCAGTAGTCGGATACTCTAGGAGATGCGAAGATCTTTATATCTTTATCTTTATCTTCATAGAGCTCAACCTAGATCTTATTTTTTCATGGGATATCAAGAATAGGGTTGCATTCAATGCTAAGAAATTATAATTGTGTGTTTGCAAGAAATTTCCGTTCTCTCGCGTCCCCATTTTTGGGGTGTTCTACTCGCAAATCGGAATGACCTTAGTACCTTAGGTATGCATATAGAAACGGATACCGGGTTGTTTTTCAGTTTTTAAAGTTTTTTTTACGGAGAGCCCCTAGAGTATGAGGATGTTAATAACAATGCAAAAAAGCTTTTAAAAATTGAATTAGGTACCTCTTCTAATACAGCCAAATTGCTGTAAGGAATTCCGGACTTATAAAAAAATGCAACAATTTTATTTAGATTTATATTCACCATTTTTTTATTGCTACGAATAATACATCAAAATTATGGCTTTTAGGCTTACCGAAGCCAAAGGATAGTTTTTTTAAAAGTCGATAATTTTAAATGAGACAATATCGAATAAAAAGAGGAATCTTCAAAATTTGAACAATCTACGTAAATATGTATGATAAAATATTTATAAAAGTAGCACAGTGGAGGGTGGTACCTTAGTCAGGTCGTTCGAAAGGATTATTGAAAAAAAAAATTGGAATTAATGTTGAATTTTATTTACTGTAAACGAACAGAACGAACTTTCTGTTTAGTATAAGTACCTTGTGATACTCCCAGAAAAAATATGGTGCCAAAAATACGATATAATTGAAATAAAAGAAATAATGAATAGAGCATCCGTTGAAATTGGGTTTAAATTGTATTCGAATAGTATAAACCGATAAAAAAATCAAAATAAAAACAAAGTTCAAATACAAATTAAGAAGTGACTTCAAAAAATAACACTTAAACGATAGAAGTACTAATAATATTTATTACATTAACCGTTGTAAAGATGTTTATTAGGTTGCGCAATTTCAGTACGGTCGGTGCCTATGCAGTGCACCGGCACTGACTCTCGGAAGACCGACCTCTGTAGTCTGCTCATACTTTAAGTAAGAAATAATTGTACTCATTTTAAAAATGTTTAAATGAATTTTACCCGAAACGACGCAAAAGAGGTTCTCAATTCAGGGCATATATTGGATTTGTTTAGTTTTTATTGTAGTACCATTTGCTATGCATGTCTTTTCAGAGTAATTAGATTTTTACAATATATTTTATTTAATAAGGTATTTATATATCAAAGGACAATGGGTCAAGTGTCCCCACCCGTCAACAGGTTTGAAATTGGTCTCAATCGATTAATCTTAGCAAGGTGATGATTTTTTGGTATGACGACAACAACGAAAAGTATTGAGTTTTTTTAAATTCACATTTGTATTATATAGAAAATTAAATTTTTGCTGATTTTACTTTATTACGCCGTGCTATAACATAGTATATAGGTGGTAGAGCTACATTATAATAAATTTTTTTCTACAGCTTGAATGGCCTACCTCAATGGTATGTTACCGCTGTCTTATATAAAACCGTCAAGGTTGCAGTTTTGCGGTAGCAACTCGCGTTCTCAACGAGACTACGGGGGATCTAACGAATGCTTCGTCAACTTTTTTTTATTATGCTGGCGCGGCAAAGTGACCACACTTCACCTCCAGATAGTAGTATAGTAGCAAGAGACAGTCTATCCATCGCTACTCAACATAATCATGCCAGCCTGCTGTTTAGCTTCTTCACACTACGCCTAAAGGACCCAGGATCATAGGAAGGAGGGAACACGGTAGCTGGCAAACTGTTCCACAGCTTGATGGTGCGGCAAAAATACGAGTTTGCGAACCTCTTGGTTCGGGCCGGGGTAGTAGATACCACGAAGCTGTGGCTCCGCTATATTACGCTTAATTCAGGTTTATTTTTATTACTAGGTAATATTTAATACTGGCTAGTTTTTAAGAGTTTTTATTTTGTTTTAATTTTGTATAACATGTGTACGTCACTGGTTGAGTTCTATCGAAAACCAGCACTGCAGTATGGGTTACCCTGTACTGCAGCATGCAGCTGAATAGGGACCTCCATTGTCGGATCAATTATTATTATTGTAATTTTTGCATTTTTTTAATGTGTTTTAACGTTCCGACAATAAAAAATCTTTTCTTTCTTTCAATCCAGTACGCGTGGTTCTGGTATGGAAGGGAGAGTATGGGATAAGATCAAACAATTCTTCAGAGCATTCGCCATGATACAGACGGTAGAACACGCTAAGTGAGGAAATATCCCTACGCAGCTGTAGCGGCTCCAGACTGTTACTCACGTCTGATCATTCACAATGCGGATGGCCCGCCGCTGCAACCCACCCAAGGCATCAAGAAGGTATTTTGCGGACCCGTCCCAGAGGTGCGAGCAGTATTCCATTCACGGCCGCACCTGCGCTTTATATAAGCGGTAGAGCTGACCGGGCGTGAAAAACCGCCGCACCCTGTTCAGGATTCCGACCCTGCGGGAGGTGGCGGATATTACGCCCTCGATGTGACTCCTTGGATTAAGATCGCAGCGGATATCCATACCTAGGACACTAAGGTCATTCCGCATTGCGAGTGGAACACCCTGAAGGACGGGGATGGGAGAAAACGGGGATTTCTTGCACGAAAACGCGACCATGGAGTTTCTGACCAGTTCTTCTCCATAGGATAACTGCATTGGGAACTGGAAGTAGTTTAATAAACTCTGAAGTTATTAGAAGTTATTTAACTCTGTTAAATAACTTGTGTTATTTCTACTGAACTATCACACGATTGCATTGTGATACTATATCTGAAGATCGGAGAGGGATGTACCTATATAAGCCCTCTCGACAGCCTCGACATGATAATTATCATTTGTATATTTTTCCCGAAGGTTTAAATGTATACCTAATACTTACATATTATATTTGTAGAATGTACAGTAAAATCAACGTGTGATAATCGTATCGTCTAATTATATTTTCGGGTGATTACATTACTGTCTCTCGCTACTTACTCTATCTGGACGGCACTGCGCTTACCATCAGGTGCAGTGTGGTCACATTGCCGCGCCAAAAAAAAACTTACTCCGGCTAAACCATAAGGGTTAATCAAAATAATGCACTATGATTTTAAAATGATCTAGAAAGAGTTCACATTGACATGTACCTGTCTCCAAAGGTTGACCACAATCGTGCAAACCCGGGAGGTCGTTAGTAAATATTATAATAAAATAGTATTATGTTTTTAATTCGTCTGATATCATTATTTTAAAAATATATGCAAAAAATAAGAACAACCATAAATTAATAGTTTTTCATAAAACAATCTTTATTTTAAATCTCTTTTGATATTTGTAAAAACAAAGTACTAAAAAGTATTCATGCCATCCATGCTATGAATGGCGGTCGTGTTGCACCACGTATGTAGGGTGTTTCTGTAATTGCCTAGGTTTTTAAACGTTTATGTCCAAACGGGACGTTTTTAACTAATGTAGTTCACGAGCTCCGGTAATATTTTTGCTATTGCTATCATCTGTTGTGGAAAGATTTTAACTTCTGCAATTACACAGAGTACTAAACATATACGAGCAAACAAGACGTCTCCAACTATTACATTTTCCAAGATCCAGTTTATCTTTCCTTTCGCTACCATCATCAGATCAGCATCAGATTTTGTACTATAAATATGCCAAAGGTTCTAAGCTCAAATATCCAAATAGGCTGTTTTAGCTATTGGTAGTTCCTAAGGTTTAGTTACTTGGCGAACAGTTCCTGGTGAAATTGCCTATCAAATGTAACAAAATGTTACGCGACCATATTTCTTTATATATTTATTAAAAGTATGTCAAAATAGTAAAAAATGCAGTAAACTAGCAGTGTTTAGTAAGAACATTTTTAATTTATGTTTTTTTTATTTTGTAAGGAATCTCCATTGATTTATTAAATTTAAATGATGTGGTAAGAGTTTTTATAGTACACTTAATAATAATGTATATGTATGGTGTCTGTTGGTGGGTGGGGACAGGGCTCATACAAATTCGCCCATTGTCCTTTGATTATATTTGAACATGTAAACAGAATTTTATCATTAATAAGGTTTAATACTTCCAATTTTAAATGGTACATTTTCAATTTTAGTGAGTAAGTAAGATTATTATTTCTTTTTGTATTCATATGTGTAATACTTTTCAATGTAAGCGCTCGCCCTGTTGTCCTGAAAGTACGTCACCTATTGTCACTGATGCGCTTGCGCCCGCACCGCACACACAGTTAGGTGTTGTCGGTTTTAATTTGTTTGGTTTTATGTCGATTTGTTTGTAGTGGTCGCCTAGTGGAATTTCGAGCGTAATTCATATAATAATTAAATAATAACACCAATATCACAGCTCGAAACATTGAGTCAATCAATAACACATATTTTACTATTAGTGGAAACTTGTAGTTAGCCTTTAGTTACCTAATCATATTATACGTGTATTAGCTGTAAGTTTTCCAAAAATACTAAAATAAAACCTAAGTGCCTAACCTAACCTAACCTACCACCCCTAAGTGGGTAAAATAGGGGATGATAGTTTGTATGTAAAATAGTGGAAGAAATTTTGTATGAAAATCCGTCATTTTTGAAGTTAAACGCATGACAATTGATATTTGGTCTTATGGTCAAAAATAAAAAATATATATTTCAGGATTTTTGGCAATTCCACCCCTAAGCGGGTAAAATAGGGGAAGAAAGTTTGTATGAAACTCCGTAATTTTTTAAGTTGAAGGCATAAAAATTGGTGTTTGGCCTTTTAGTTAAAAATAAAAAATATTGGTTTCAGAATTTTTGGAAATTCCACCCCCAACAGGGTAAAACAGGGTAAAACAGGGGAAAAAAGTTAGTATGAAACTCCGTCATTTTTGAAGTTAAAGGCATAAAATTAGTATTTGGCCTTTAAAAAAAAAAATATTTCAGGATTTTTGGAAATTCCACCCGCAAGGGGAGTAAATTAGGGGATGAAAGTTTATATGAACTCTTTTATCGGGTGTTCATCAATTATCCCACTAATATTTTAAATACGAATGTTTGGTTGGATGGATGTTTGTTACTCAATCGTAACGCTAAAACGGCTCGAAGGGTCTGGTTGAAATTTGGCACAGAGATAGATTATAGTCTGGAATAGCACATAGGCTATGTTAATCCCGGAAAAATGTACGGTTCCCGTGGGATAGTTTTATTTTTTTTTAGACAGAGCAAGGGATCCACATGATTATTTGCATAGTGTTAGTTGAGAGGCTACTTTTTATACCAGAAAATGCACGGTTCCTACGGGATAGCATAATACAGGAAGATGTAAGAGCTTAAGAGGTCTCCATGGATTTTATACCTTTTGTTACAAAAATAACTACCACGCGGGCGTAGCCGCGGGCAAAAGCTAGTAACAAATAAAACATAAATATTAACCTATAGACGCGGTATTGTCAAGAAATGTTTGGAGAAAAAACAAACCGTTTATTAGGTCAAGATGTATAAACACATAGGTATGTTCCTATTCTTGCATTTGGCCCAATACCATATATACTATTACATAAGGATCCAAATACATCCGAAGAATGAGACTACGGATCTGTACAGTCTGTGAGACACGTAACTAGGCGTGGCGTACTCCAAATGACGTCACAGACAATGGGTAGTTTTTTGGAGTCTGGGACACCAAAACAGCTGTTTTTCCTTTCTTATATCTATTACTTCCAAATAATATCAACCTATCATTAAAGGTGGCAATGGTCTAGCGGAGAGGGGAACGGTGAACAGACTGCCGAGAAAAATAGTCGTGGGTTTGATCCCAACTCCCAGGACACATACACAAATATAATAATATTGTATTTATTATTAGTGATTTTGGTATTATTTTGTGTTATTTTACCCCCTTTTAAGTTCGATTAGCCATAATAAAAGCTGATCTTTTATTTTAAACATTCGTATAAAGAAGCGACGTCTAACAGAAACCTAGACCGAAAGACAAAACCGGTAAAAAAAATTTATCACATTGAACACTTTAATCAGCATACAATTTTCTTCATCTTTAGTACAATGGCCGAATTTTCGATGTTCAATACCAGTCGGGTTCTGGTAGGTAATTCCAGTCAACCACCTTTTTGCCGTTTCCCATGCAACAACGTAATCACAATATGGGTATGTGCAGTTTATCATTAGGTTATACTATCAATCATCAAAGAACCTCATCGGATCTCCAACAAATTCAAACAGGACCATATCGAAAATAAACTCTTCGAAACAAAAGAATAATCATTGAAAACACTTCGAAATAAAACATTCAAATCGTTGCACATATGTCAGTTATGGGCGAAAACAACAACCGGCTTTTTAAAACTACTAACATTATTCATGAGTTCTCCATACTAAGAACTGTTGTGACGTCCAAACTACACGAGTACAGCAAATTTTTCCCTTTTCCATAAATAATATCAAATTTATTGCAATCGAGATCCTGAAGTCTCCGACCGCTTCAGCCGCTTTTATTATTGATCTAACAGATATAGCTTCTCGAAACTTTAACAATGGGCAAAACGATCCTTGCACCAATTTGTGTGCAGTATGATTCAAAATTGAGTGGCTCTGCGCGTCATTTTAGCAGAAAAGAAAAAGTGAAATGAATACACTTTTTCTTTCAAACTCACCTCAAAACTCAAGATGAAAGCATAATTTCACTCATAGAAAAAAAGATTTGTACTAATATGAAGACGTATGATATATACTTTAATATATAATATCATACAAATTATATGTTTAAATAAATTTGTTAAATTTTTTATCAAGACCAACTTGCACAAATGTGATCTGTGAAATGTACCTACATATTGATTTGAGCAATATGTACATGGATCTGACAGATTGTGTTGTACCAAGAATTATGGAATCGATGAATCTCTTAAATAATCTGCGAGTAACACGCGCCTGTTTACTGCTTAGCGATCACTTTGGTAAGTAAATGTCTGCTCCAATATACAGTTGCTTGGAATAACAAATCAAGTTACCCAACTTCATTTTTGCAAAGACGCAGGCGACCTAATTTTAAGATGCGACAGTTTCGCTCCACCTCAAGCATTTCGCAATTTATGTACAAGGTAAAAAACTCGGGTGACGATATCATTATAAATATTAAAAAAAAAAGGTCAAGTAACATTAGTATTTACTCTTAGTGGGTTCTGTAACATATATCTTTTTTTTATTTACGGATGTTAAAGATATTTAACTGGTACATGTTTTTAAGGCGTACTCTTAATAGAACGCAATTTACAGACCATAGCGCATATGTGATCTCATCATTGCATGCTTGCGCGTTGGCAAGAATCGTAATATGGATGGATGCTTAGTCGCATTGCATCGACGTTCTCTATTGACTTTTGATTCTGACGTTCCCCTGCCGCTGTTCTGAGCGGGCCTGCTCGCTTCGTTCGTGCATTAATTTTCACAGTACAACCTTTCTATAGTGTGCGGGTAATTATGATTTACCTGTATCCAGAATTAACACACTGTATCTCAATTTGAAAGAGATTGGCTGGAAATGGTTGTGCTCTGTATGATGAAAGCTTAGTACACCGAGTTTCCGAGTATTAGATGATTTATGTTTTTTTATCCTGGCACGGCAAAGTGACCACAATTCACCTGATGGCAAACGCAGTGCTGTTTAGTTAGAGTAGGTATCATGTAGCGAGAGACAATCTATCCCTCGCTATTTGACACGATCATGCCGGCCTGCTGAATAGCTTCTTCACACTACGCCTAAAGGAAACAAGATTATAGGAAGGAGGGAACACGGTAGCTGACAAACTGTTGCGTGTGCCACTATGGCGGGTTTTACACCCTTTGTACGGTGGTCGCTATCCGGGCGGATATGAATATCCTGCCACCAGCAAAAATGTTTCAAATGTTCCTATAAATAATTATCATCTTTTAAGACGGTTTTTTTTTGTTTTGACTATTTAAGATTGTTTTTTTTTTATTTTATTACTCGATACCACGACAAACATAACAGCCCCTTATTAAATATACAAAAGACAGCTATACGTTTTTATTGCATGTGAGGTAACTTGTAGTTATAGACCCGTCATAATTAATCTAGTCCAAATTAATTAACGCATACATACATATACACTCACGCCTGTAATCCCCGAAGGGGTAGGCAGAGGTGTAACCAGTACACCCACTTTTCGCCGAATTTCGGTCCCATAATGTGATAGGGGGCGAGCCTATCGCCATACCGGGCACATGTTCCAGACTCCGGGCTAATACTGAGAATTTCTAGATAGAAAAACCCAATATCACTTTACCCGACCCGGGGATCGAACCCAGGACCTCAGCACAGCAATCGTAACGCATGCGCAATTACAACTGCGCCACCAAGGCAGTCATTAATCAAATCAAATCAAATCATTTATTTTGTAAATTAGGCCACTATGGGCACTTTTTACATGTCATAATAATGTTAAGGTCTACTGGTGCTTCGGAAATGCCCACTGGTCTGAGAAGAAGCACCAAGAAACTCAGCCGTAGGTCTTTTGTAATTTGTCATTACAATTTACATTATAAAATAATTTACATATGAAATACATACATCCTTAAACAAGTCACATTCACATGAAACAAAAAAAAACGGTACGGTACATGTTAATACAAGGCAGAGTCGTAAATGAGGCTATACAACCTGTTATTTATTTTCTCTAACTAACAATCAATGGGCAATCCAGGTAGACCAGTCCACACAAGCAGCACCCGTTCACGAGTATGACGCATGTGCCAGCCATCGGCCTCCTCAACCATGACACAGGGAAGTGACCGACCCGGCACATAACGCCGCCGCAAGCACAGACCCTTAAGCGAGCATGACAAACCTTAATCGCGTCAAAGAATGATAGAGATACAAATTCACAAGAAAATAGCTTTAAAAAAACAAGAAGCCTATTACGACTCCGGCGTCCTGTGAAAACAATATACATCAAACCGAAATACATTATATAAAATGAGTAATATGTATATTATAAAATAAGTACCTATCAGTGTGTTGTTGTGTTTAGCTGAGCGGCCATGGTTGTTTATCATTTAAATATTCCGTTATATTGTAATAAGCCCTTTTAACTAAAAAGTTTTTTAGTTCGACTTTGAATTGGTCGATGGGCAATTTTTGCACGGGCTCAGGAATATTATTATAGAAACGAATACTAAGCCCCACAAAAGAAGCATGTACTTTTTGCAAGCGAAAATACGGCATACACAGTTTATGCTTGTATCTAGTATTTAGAGTATGTATATCACTTTTCTTTTTAAACAAACTGATATTTTTCTTGATGTATATTACATTTGCATAAATATATTGGGACGCAACAGTTAAAATACCTATATCTTTAAAGATATCTCTTAAGGAGACTCTTGTACTCAACTGATAAATTGAACGAACTGCTCGTTTTTGTAATATAAAAATGCTCTCAATATCAGCAGCCTTACCCCACAACAAAATACCATAAGACATAAGACTGTGAAAGTAACTAAAGTAAACAAGACGAGCAGTTTCTACATCAGTCAATTGTCTAACTTTCCTAATGGCATACACTGCTGAGCTAAGTTTCCCAGCTAAGCACGAAATATGCGTGCCCCACTGGAGTTTCTTATCCAATGTGATGCCTAGGAACACGGTAGAATCAACAGTTTCTAAAACCTCATTGTTCATAACTATATTAGGTCCTAAATTTGTGACATTTGGCATTACAAATTTTACACATTTAGTTTTCTTGGCATTAAGTACAAGATTGTTTGCCGTAAACCACTGAGTTACTTGTGAAAGTGTACTATTAATTTCGTCAAAATTATCTCTATTCCTATCCACTCTGAAAACGAGTGAAGTGTCATCAGCGAATAGCACTGTATTGCACATGTTTTTTAAATAAAAAGGTAAATCATTAATATACACTAGAAACAAGAACGGACCCAGTATAGAACCTTGTGGCACTCCCAGTCGTACAGGAAGATCCTCGGACTTCACTCCATTCAGATCTACGCACTGAACTCTTTGGTGCAGGTACGAAGAAACAACGTCAAGAGCAATGTTGTGTATGCCGTAATGACGAAGTTTCCGTAAGAGCGTGTCATGGTGCACACAATCAAATGCCTTCGAAAGATCACAAAAAACTCCAATGGCGTTCTGCGACCTCTCCCACGCATCAAATATGTGTTGAATGAGTGCAACTCCATTAATTAACGCATTTGCTAAATAACAACTTCAAAATAATGATTTATTTCGTATCTCTTTAAAACGTATGCAGTTGATACAATCCCGATCATATAAACTTCGAGTATACATTACGAGTACCTACGTGGAAGGTTCCAAGGTCAGCGGGTTATACACACGGAACTGTCTCCACACTTATTTTTTACTCGCTTGTAACCCTATTTAAATGCAGTTTTAAAGAACACGTTCATATATTTAAGTGAGAGTGTGCTTATATATTATATGTATTGAATCAATATGTTTATTAAGCTAGACGTTTTTCTATAAGTTGTTGAATACTGAAATATTCGAAAGGCTTCACTGTTGCGCACAAAATGTGCGTGAAAGATCCGTTATTTTAAGTTTTATTTAAGTGTAAGTAATGATTACTATTGACCTCGCTAGTGGTTGGCGCGCCATACTATAGAGGAGTGTATTATCCATCCCGTTGAAACATTTTGATTTTCCAATATGATAACAAAATTTTGCTCAGTATACGGATATAGGCAAGTAGTTAAGCTGCAACCGTTTCGTCTGACATACCGAAATTAATAAAATAAGTAATTTTTTTAAGTTTAACAGTTTTATAGAAACAAAAAAATTAAATCGTCGGGCGTATCGTAACCTGAGTAAATATGTAAATAGTATTAATAATGATATGAGCGTTTGACTGTTGATAAAAAATTTACGCGCCCCACCGTTTTATTTTTTTGTTTCTATATATCTGTTATAATTCACTTATTTTATTTTCATGTTTTTAGTTTTTATTTCATTACATAGTCGGCCATCTTAAATTTGAAATTTATCGTAGTGTACAGAATTCTGCTAGTCAAGCCCTTTCATTTGATAGCCATATCGAGGAAGTTGTGAAAAAAAAATGAAAACCATAACTTTGTGGCGGCGGCCATCTTGGATTACAATGACACTGAATATATTAAATTGTATTGTCATCAAAACTAAAGGTGTGTACCAAATATCAGATCAATCTGTCAACAGGAAGGCAGTAAAATTTAAATTACTAAATTTCACCGAAACAAACAAAAAACAACCAGGGCAAACTAAATAAAACCGTTTAAAAACAGGATCTCTTTTGTCTGATTTAATAAATTGAGTTATATAATATTTCACTTCTCTTGTTTGTTGTAGCTTCGTTATTCGTAATATACCAACATTTTGTGAAGTTCTAATAACTAATAATAAGAGAAAAACATCAATTATTAAAAAAAACAAAACCGCAAATGCTTAAAAAATAATAAACCGAAAACAGAAAAGCAACCTCTATATTCTGTAGGTGTTTGTGCAAGCAATGTGGAATTCGCCACATATAAATTTTGCATAATCATCATACATAAATAACAATTACAACTCAATGTTGAGAAAAGGTGCATTTTATGTTTCTTCACCGGGACAGTCTAGTAAAAATGGAAACCCTTTCACGGATAACAATTAATCGAAATGTTATTCAGTTTTTGAAGTACTACGCTAGTTAAACAACATTATACAGCAACTTTAGTAATTTGTGTATAGTAAGGAAAATGCTTCAACCGTATATTTTTAATAGGCAGTTTTTTTTTATACATTGACTTATATTCTACCGATAGACACGAACTGTCGAAGAAACAATATGTTCCAAATACCTTGTCCGCCCACTAATGCCATCTATTAATTTTACTAAGAACTACTTGGTAGTTTTTTATTAATTGACCAAAGACCAGCAATAAGCAGATCCGACTCATATCTATATGGTATTTGAGGAACTATCCTGGAGACTGAGTTGTGTAACATTAAATTTTTTTACACAACAGTGGCATAGCCCAAAATGATGTATTTCGTTGAAACAAATTACTTTTATTTTGAACTTTTTTTATTTACAATTATTTAGGTGACTCAAAGTGATGTATAATTGGAGCCACATAAATAAATAAAAATAAAGCAAAATTTAAATTTTAGTGAAAATAAATAAATCGCATTAAACATTGTATAAAATCGTTTATTTCTTATAGTAGATCGCTGGCAGCATATTAGTTTCCGGAGTGACGGACCCCCTTCGTTTGATCGCTCTCTAGAATATTTACCATTTATTTTGAAAATAAAGTATCTACCATTCAAGTTTCATCATTCGAGAGTTTTGTAATCAGTGAGATTAATACCTTTTAATTGTTGACAAATGTAACATACATGCTCTTATAATAATGTATATATGAAGTAAGCACTGTAAAATTATAAATATATAATAAACTCACAGATGTACAAGTAGTAAGGAGTGTTGTTCCTAAAAAAATGTATTTTAAATGCTGTCATCCATCGCGTTGCGTTGAAAACAATGTTTTTCAAGAGCTCAAACACAATCGTATAACAGCATGCATTAACATAAATCCATCAGAAGCGATACGAATAACTTGGCACAACATTAAGCATAATTAGGCGATGACCTACTTTTTTATCGAAGCTCGAACGTATCGAACGTTGCGCGAGCGCATGTGGCTCAGTTCACACCCACAAGGTTTTGAATGTGTGTGGCGCTGCAGCAATGCGTCTCCGCCTGGACAACGTGCCGCTTTGCTTTGCGTCGCGTGGGGGCACAGGAGTCAGGACACACCTGTAGCTCAACCATTAGTTGTCCCACGTATATTTTCTAGCGACAACGTAAAATATTTATTTATATGAAAAAATATACAGCACCTCTAGCGCGGCGGTTACGTGAAAACTGAATTTGGTACGTAACGAAAGAAACATTCGATACATAAAAAACAACACTGCAACGACTTCGTTTACCTATCGTACATTTTTGACATACACTCATGGTTGCGCTATTTTATTTGTTTCACGGCACACCTATCAAAACGCTCACTTCTGACGTCACAGATAAACAATTTTTTAAATTCTACGTAGTCTAAATATAATGAAGTACTCATAAAAGATTATTTATTATAAAAAATATTATCTCACGTTCGCGTTTACAACGAGTTAACACAAAGAAAACAATTTTTTTTTTATTTATTCATGTCCATGGATACTAGTACTTCAGACGTACAAAGAAAACTAATAACTATAGTGTCGCAAGTATTTGATATTATGGTAATGTTTTTTTTCAAAAGTTGATTGTTTTATTTTAACATAACATATTTTCCATTAACACATAATTTATATATTCAAATAAAATCAAGTGCCTAAAATTTATAGTTGAAATAAAAATAGGTTTCTTATGATTTTGCTCTAACCCTAATCAGTAAAGACCAACTAAGGGCAACATTTAATAAAGTGGCTAACACCGACTTGACAAGTCAATTTTAGAACGGAGTTTCAGTCTAACTATAAATTAGTATGAAATATGCTTTATATTATTTTAAGATTCGTAAATTCTCAATATCATCTATTATAATAGTATCATTGTCGTAAATTCTATTTTTATGAATCTATTTTATTAATATTAAGACTGGGCTTTTAGTATTTTCCTTGTGAAGTTTCTAATCCATTTTATGTCCGACTGTTTGTTTATGCAAGTACATAAATACTGATTATCGACTATATTTAATTATTTTTTATTAGTTATTATATATTTCTACGTGATGCAACATTCAACTATGTACTAAACACATGTTTATCTATACTAGTTCATAGTTTATTTTTTATTTCTTCAATCCATGTCTTGAAGCTTTTAGCCTCTTAAATCTTATCTATTGCAAATTAGATACTTTAATTATATTTTATATAGTCGGAGTGAATATTAAAACTTTTCTAGTGCTCTTCCTCAACACTTATTTTAAGCATTGGTTCTACAAACTACAAATGCCTTTGATTTTAACAGAGAATTGTAAAGAAGTAATCGAGAGAGCTAGTGTAATTGTAGTGTCGGTCAAGAGATGAAACAAATCTCGGAGATTATTATCTATTATTAGTAGTAGTCGAAATTCGATCGTAAAGGAAATAATTGTTTTTTTTATTTGAACATAATAATTTAAGTTCATTTGTCATCATTGTTTTTTAATCCGCCTTCATTATGTTTGCTGCCAGGGGTATAATAACATATTGTGTATTGTGCTTGACACAGGCAGTATGAACATAAACAATGAATGAGTGGGACAGTCTGATCGAGAGTAAGTTTATATATATATACTAACTGTTGCCGACGGCTCCACCCGCGTGACAGTTTTTTTTTGAAAGAAAAGCTTAAGATGAATCTATGGAGTCATCTTAAGCTATTACATCTTTCTATATTTTGCTATCCCATATACCATTATATGGGATATACAACTATGCCAAAAATTATTATGATCCCTTATTAACAAAAAAAACATAAACTATCACGATGGACAATACATTTTTCCGGGATAAAAAGTAGCTTATGTCATTCTCTGATCCCAAAACTTCTTCTTCGTCATCGCCTCCGCATGACTGAGGGTCGTGACTATCTGAGGTCATCACTTTGTGCACGAAGGCTCTCCAGGACGCACGGTTTTCGGTCAACCGGATGGAAATCTGAATACTGCTCTTACAGACTTCTTTCACAGTGTCGGTCCATCTGGTCGGTGCTCTTCCGCTGCTTCACTTTTCCTACACGTGTCCTACCATAATAAGCTTTTCAAGGTCATCGGGTTCTCGTCTGGCTACGTGTCCAAAGTACTTGAGGACCCGTTGGAGACACAAGGTCGATAAGCGGCACTAGATCTTCAGTTCTGAGAGAATAGACACATTGGGGCGGCGCGCTGTCCACGGAATACCCAACATTTTACGCCAGCACCACATTTCGAATGAGTCAATCTTGCTCCGAATGCGTGCCTTCAGAGTTTAGGTTTCCAAAGGGTAGAGGAATATAGAGATTCTCAAGTCAGTTCGCCGCTGTCTTTGCAATTTGAGCCCTTTCCGTCAATTATTTTTCGCATTCACCGTCCGCAGCATCCTTAAACTACCACTATGCAAAAATCACGTCAATCCCTTGTCCTGTGAAAAACAAAAATCTATCCCGGGGAAACCGTATAATTTTCCGGGATAAAAGTATTCTATGTTATTCTCTGATCCCTAAACTACCACTAAGCCAAAAATCATGTCGATCCTTTACTAATAAAAAAATAAATGGCTATCCCGCGGGAACCGTACATTTTTTCCGGAATAAAAAGTAGCTTATAATTTGCGCGATCATATGATCTAACTGTATTCTGAATTTCTGGATGATTGGTCAAACCGTTTTTGAGTTAAAACCGGACATACAGACAAACAGATAAAAATTGCAGAATCTGCATCATTGAGTTATAAAATCAAATCAAAATCAAAATCAAATATTTATTGAATCCATGAAATGTTATACATTATTTAGATTCAGTCAATTTTTTACTCGACCGCCAGTTCGGAATGCAGTTTCGCTAGAGAAGAACGGGCAAGAAACTTTAGCGTTGCTCTTTTTCAACATTGGTTAACAATATTTGGTAATACAATTATTAAACAATTTTAATTTAATTACATTAGATTAGAGCAGCTCAATGTGTGTTAAGCTGCCTTATTGCAAGATTGTGAAATAAAACTCATTACAGCACCTAGTGCCGCACATGACCATCGTGAGAGTGAAATCTCGATTTCTTAAAGCAGTTGGTCCTTACTGAAATAGTCTGAGCAGACCAGTCCACACGAGCCGCACCCGATCACGAGTAGTGACGCATGTGTCAGCCATCGGCCTCCTCAACCATGTTCCAGGGAAGAGACCGACCTGGCACATGGCGCCGCAGCAAGCACAGACACTTTAGCGAGCATGACATACCCAGACTAAATACAACAATTAAATACTAAGACAATAATATCATATCAAGTAAAGTCATGTAAGGCATATAAGTTCGCAATGTTAAGCAAATAAAATATTGGCATAACTTAATATATATAACTCTTATACAAACATATAAAAAGAACAGTTCACGCAAAATCGGGTAAATTACTCAAATGTACAGACCGACGCTACAGATTAATATATTAGTATATAGATAACATTGCATGTTGCTCAATTTGGTTTCAAACCACAGCTATCAACATAGACAGCTATCCTCTGCTTTAAGCAGACACCGGTACATGCATGTTTTTGGGTCTGCTCGAAGGGACTGAATGAATTTTACATGGACTTAATAAATTTATAAAAACATTGGTATAGCAAATGAAACAACTATATGAAATGGGCCCGCCAGTTTCACATAGTTACGTCGGATGCATATAGGTTTGAAGTACTCCTACTTCCGTATGGACGCAGACGCAGAGAGGATTTTGGTCACCTAAGTTCTTCAACCTGTATTTAAAGCGAATGATATATGTGCTCAGCGACACCAAGATTGGATGCTCCATAGATAGTCTTTTATACATAACTAGCTGTTGCTCGCGGCTCCGCCCGCGTGGAAGTCATGTTTGGGAGAAAAAGTATACAATACAAAATACCAATATTAATGCGTTTAACTTAAAAATGACGGATTTTCATACAAACTTTCATTCCCTATTTTACCCCCTCAGGGGCGGAATTTCCAAAAATCCTGAAACATATATTTTTTATTTTTAACTAAAATGCCAAATACATATTTTCATGAATTTCACTTCAAAAATGACTGATTTTCATACAAACTTTCATCCCCTATTTTACCCCCTTAGGGATGGTATTTCCAAAAACCCTTCCTTAGTGGATGCCTACGTGATAAAGAGTACCTACTGTCAAAATTTCAAGTCTCTAACCCCAGCCGTTTTGGCTGTGCGTTGATCGATCAGTCAGTCAGTCAGCTTCTTCTTTTATATATACAGATATCAGCAACGTGATGAATGACGTTGCTGAGCAAATCTGCCAGTGCCCTAAGGAGGCTACTACAAATTTGTGAGGAGTATGCGGTGGCCCACGGACTATAGTTTCAAGTGCAATTCAGCCAAAAGCGAGCTATTAGTGTTTAAAACTGGCAATTAAACCTACGATCCAGTACTTCCAGTCACATTAGCTTCACGCTTACCCAGTAACTTGGTTTAAGTACTTGGAGTACTGGGTGACCGACAGACTGTCAATGACGTAGACCTCCAGAGGGAGCGCAGTAGTCCAGTCAACAAGTTCAACATTGGGTTAATCCTTGTTTAAGCTCCTAAAAATATGTGCGATAGCTCATTCGATTTGGACGCGACGTCTAGAAAAATGTATCTCGAGCCATTATAGCACATAAAAAATTGTAATTGTTATTAACAAAACAAAATATGACAAATATAGATATTTAGTTTTTCGTCAATAACTCTAAAACTAACAATATTTAAGAACTTTTGAAGAAAGATCCTTAAAGCGAAGGAAATTTTTCTAATAAAAATGCTCGACTACCGGAATTATGTCTACATTATTTATATTTTCTATTTAACGCCGAAAATATGGCTCCGCATGGCCGTTACGGCATGAGCGCACTGCCGCTGAAGACAGGGTAACACATAAATTATTTCTTATATAGTATCAAATATTAGTTTATAAAATTCCAAAAAATATAGTGTCATCAGAACACTTGAAAGAATTGAGCCACGTCGGAAAATAACTTTTATCTGATATAAATAAAGATTGTTATTATTTTATATAATTAATTTAATATTTGGAATACTTCTTTATAATAGTATATTATACAATTTTGCATTTTGCGTTTTTTTTCAATTCCAGAATTACCAATACTAACGACTAAATAATTTGTTTTGCGGTTATGGAAAACCATTTCAAAACTATACATACTATATAGTTAAATGCCATCGCGGACTTTTTTGTAGGTCTATAAAAGAGAAATATTCCACCCTGCATTGTTTTATTATATCTCAAATAGATTAGGCAGCGTTCTCGATGAAGGCTCGCAGACGACTTGACTTTTCCGACACTTCCAACAATTATCGTCATATTTCAACCAATTCACAACAAACCTTAAAAATTATATACTTAAACCTTCCTTATGAATCACTCTATCGATTGGTGAAAACCGTATGAAAATCCGTTCAGTGGTTTTGAGTATATAGGGAACAGATAGTATGACAGACAGATAGACGCGCCGGTGGACTTTATTTCATAATATGTACTAATATGTAGAGATATTATATTATCTGTTTATACATTTTGAATTTGTAATAATTAGCATGGATCATTGATAGATGTATTCTAACGTCACAGTTAGGGTATTACTACTTATAATAACAAAATATATTTGCAAAAACAAATCAGAATTTTTTGAAGTTGCTGCTTGATAAATAATATCATTGAAATTTTTAATTCGTATATTTAGTGCCTAGTCTATTATATGTATAGTGGGCTTTGGGAACGCTATTTCTCACGTACATGTAAATAAGCTGAGCCTTGGCCTGGTTACCACGATTTTAGCGGTATTACAAAATACTCGAGTGATGCGGCGTCCGCGCATTTGAGTAGGGGCTTTATTCTCTGATACAACGACTCAAAGCGATATCAAACATAATTGTAGCTAATAAATTCATTAAGGCAAAATGTTTTCAGTACGAGTCCCTGCTTTACATTTGATTAAGTTGAAATCGAATAATAAATAAACCCAACAGTAACAACACATAGTTCTGACCCCATACTAGGTAAAACCTGTATTGTTGGTATCGAGAACTTGAGGGACTAAGGTCCTTCAACACCCAGACCCTAAACAAATATCTGTATGTCATACAAACATTTGTATCGGTGCGGGAATCGAACCCACGGCCTATCGTTTCACAGCCGGCTACTCGCCCGCTGCGCTACGGAGGCTTTCAAATCTATTCCATGTATCCTTATGTCAGGTACTTGAAATCAATACATGAATACAAAATGTGCAAGCAGATACACAAATATCCACCACATGTGGAAGTGGCACAAGGTTGTTAGTAGAAACGGCGGCACGAGTTGGTAAGGAAACAACGGAAATCGATGATTTACCTGAAAGCCATTTTAGACAAATCAAATATGATTTTCTTAAATGGTATGATTGGATGCAGAATCGCGTTCCAATTTACTTGCCAAATTATAATAACGTTTTACTCATAGCAATATCATTTTAAATATAAAACTACAACACTTTTTTTTTGTTCTCATTTAATACAATCCATACACCATATAAAACATCATACTGATTGGGTATCGTCAACCACAGAATAATTTTAGTGGGTGTTCAGATTATAGAAGTTCATTGCATCTTTACTACAATATGGATTATTACACTAGCATTTTCCCGCGGCTACGACCGCGTTTAGGTTATTTTTGGGAGAAAAAGTAAACAAAACAAAGAGTTGTCTCCTGCACTGATGCACACACCGATGTACTGATATACCGATCGTCCTACTTCTTAGTTGAGCCTGAATCTTGGAGAGGCCAACGTGCAGCCGATCCTGAAAAAAGGGCCGGTCAGGCAATCAATATACAATTATTATGGCCATAACCTCAGTGGTGAACAATCATGGAGCGAATAATAAATAGCCAATTGATTTACTACCTGAAGGATCACTCGAATTTATAATGACAAATGCGGACTAAATTCAAACTAAAAATATTATATGATCTCATAAAGACAGTGCAGGAGACTCCATGAATAAAATTGTATACTTCTTCTTTCAAAAATAAAATCCACGTGGAGTCGCAGACAACAGTTAGTTTCATATTTTTATTGTTTCTATAACAGTCAAATAGTACGTTAGTTGAAGTCTTTTTGCATGGTTAAATGTAGCGTTATCTGATAGTTCTAGTTATGCCATGCTGAATTATTGTGATCATTTGTTACAAAAAGTAAACCTATAAAGCCTATGAAACAAATCGGTAAAGAAAGCAAGATAAGAAAGAAAATATTTTTTATTTGGTTAACACTTTAGATGACATACTAATTAAAAAAAACATAAGTAACAACTAAAAAAAGCAATTATAAATCCTAAATACATCCGCTACTCCTCAATTTGGAACACCTGTGTCTAAAGTATGATCAAAAAGGCCACAGGCTCAGCATTCGCCAGGCAGTAGCAGCAGTAAATAAACCCTGGCCAATGTAGCCATTTTTCGACTTGGAGTTAACAACTTCTTATTATTTTCATTTCACACAGGTTATTTACTTTTGTTAATAAAATCACACGAATATATTATAATTGACCATACGTATTAAATAAAAAAAAATGGGAGCGAAGAAAACATCAATTAATATAACATATCTAAATCATTTTAGAAAATTAGAAAGTAAGTCGAGGAAATTATGGTAATATACAGAAATGGGGATTCGGAAATAAGGAGAACGTATTTAATCGAGCTTTTGGAAATCCATCTCCCGTACAAAACACGAAGTTGCAACTTTACGTTGGCTTTCTGTAAGACTAAAGTTTTACCCCGGTCTCCAGTCGAGCCAAACCATTCATGAAGTATATATATAAAACTGCATATAGCATGACACTACTTTTAATGAATTGCGATGGGCAATATTGACAACGTAATAACTTGAAAAAAGACACAAGCTATATAAAGGTCGGTGGTGCAAATAAGTAACAAAGGATTTTCTTCATGTTAAGCAGTGTGATATCTCCGAGAAACGCTCATTGGTACGCATATTGCATCACGCGCGAGCGTCGTGTCCTACTTACCAAGATAAATTGAAATTCAATTTCGCCAAAGGGCAACGTCGTATGCGCAGATACAGAATACTAAACATTTAAAATAAATCTGATCTCGAAAGTTCTTACACAGCTAGCTATCTATGAACTCAATATATATATTATAGCTATAGCTCAATAGCTATGAACAGTATTGAGCATAGTGTTCTCTCTTTTACACATTTATTATTTTCTTTGCGATTCTTTGTTTATTTGTTCTTACATACATTGTTTTTAAGGTTGCGTATATGTCCGACGAAAAAGGGAATCTCTATAATTTTATACGAGTCTTAAAATGTATAATTATTATAATAACATAACATAATAATATACACAACTCCATGATTAATATTATTTTTACTATCGTGTGTCGGCATCGTCACAATTTACTATATACTCCGAATCTACTAGATTGTAAAAGCTGAAAGTGGAATGCCTACTTTTAGACCCACGAGATACATATTTTTTACACTTTAAAATATCCATATTTTCTTAAAATACGAAATCCCAAAAAAAATTCATTAATAAAAATATTAAAACCGTTTTTTTCTTAATGTTACTTCTAGTGGCTAAACCACATTCTGCCAGTTCAAATATCCAGTTAATTATTTGAAAAAATCTTAGAGATGATTTGGCGGGCAACTGCAATCATTATTACCCACCATTTGTATTATTTTCCAAAACTTTGTGTTTCTTTGAATATAAATATATAATTTAAAAAAGGTGGTGTTTTAATAATCAAGTGTTTGTTTATGTGCACGTGTATATATATGTCATTGAAAATACTACTAATAAATCCAGCCACAGCTACAGCCATATAGAGTAAGTAGTTGGTAATAATAATGTGGCAGATTTTCCCTGACATATAAGCAGTAAAGTGGTCATTTCTCTAGGAACGTACTAAATAAAACAAGCACATACATATTTTCAATACTATAGATTACTATAGTGTACATATAAGGGCCACAATTTATATGAAAATCAAAATATTATATATATATATATACGGTACGGTCGCAACCAATTAGATGTTCCGTAAAATCGTATCTACGAAAACATCAAAAAGATGTATACAGTGTTATTATAGATATTAAGTACTAAGTCATTTTCTTATTGAGAGTGGAAGACCCCAAAAATAGAAACAGTACAAAAATGGGATTTTTTGAATGATAATAAAAAAAAATAACGGGCACACCTAGGTTGTCTTGGTATTGAATTCAACCCTATTCTTAATATCCCATGAAAACATTAGATCTAGGGTCCTATGGAGCTCTATAACAAGATCCTTGTGACTTTTCACAGTATCCGCCTGGCCACCGGCTACTTGACAGATATCTTCTACATCTTCGTGGGTTGTATACCTTTTCCCCCAGAAATAACTTGCACGTACGCACAGTAAAAGCTAGTAATTAATAAGTAGGAATCATGATAGTTGTTATTTTAATTTGTTGGTAATGTTTGATGTGTGTTGGCGGTAGAAATCGAACAAACAAATTTTTCCATAGATCATTGGGTCCGGCACACCAAAAATGCTCACTGATATCTACGTTAGTAGTGGATATAGTATCGGATTCAGCAGGATTGAATTCATAGACGGTAAAATGTAACTTTTCATATTCCTTCAATCATAAACAAATTCTTCTCTGGCACTATCTTGAATTCAGTATCTTTTCAGTTGAACTGTCTGGCCGAAGTTGAATAATAGTTGTTTTTTTTGCACAACTTCTAACGTGAAAATATTTATGACGATAGGCCCCCGAAGAACGTGACCATTAAACATGACTTTCGTCTGGTCAAGTTTCATCATCACAAGATCAATATGGTTTGAAGAACTGTAAAGATTGTGTAACACGTTTTCGCAATCCTGCAGAGAATCTTCCATAACAAAAATGTATCATTCGAATTGAAAATAGTAGGTAATAGTAGTAGTACTAGGCATGCCTTTTAAGTTCTGTCGTTTCCATATTTCCCGGCAATTTTGAATTTGGAAGTGTTCTATATTCGAATGTGTTTAAATTTTGAATCTCACAAAATAGTTGAAAGTATTAGGATTAATGCTATTGTTTAGCCAAAGCGTCGTACGTAACCTGACAGATTCCAATGAATCTGTCAGGTTACGTACGAAAATGAATCTTTCTAAGGAAAATGTTCGTGCAATATTTTTCTACAACTTTAGAAGAGGCCTGACACGGCTTTAGTGTTTTGAAGAGCTAACATCTGTGTTCAGTGATTAAGCCCCATGTCTGCGGACTGTCGAACGCTGGTATTTAGAATTACAGCGTGGACATACTAGTGTTAGTGACAAATCTCGCGAAGGAGACCCAAAATCCGCCTTCACTGAAGATAACATCGTTGCTGTGAGACAACTTATTCTCGGAGATCGTCATGTGACGTATTGAGAGATAGAGGCTCTATTAGGCATCTCAGGGACAACCATTCAGAAGATCTTGCATGAAGCGCTTGGTGTGAGAAAGCTAGTTTGCCGTTGGATACCGCTTCTGCTTTCCGACGATCACAAGGCGGCCCGCGTCAGATGGTGTAACAAAACTCTGCAAAGGTTCAACCGAGGAGAGTCAAATCACGTCTACAACATAATCAGTGGTGACGAATCTTGGATCTATGCCTACGATCCTGATTCCAAACAACAATCTACAATCTGGGTCTTTCAAGACGAGCCAAAGCCGACTAAAGTTGTTCGTTCTCGAAGCACTTCAAAGAAGATGGTGGCCACGTTCGTTGGAAAAACCGGCCATGTTGCGACTATTGCACTTGAAGATCGTAGAACGGTTAACGCAGAGTGGTATACCACAGTTTGTTTACCACAAGTCATCGCCGAACTTCGAAAATCTAACTCAAAGCGACGCATCATCCTGCACCACGACAACGCAAGCTCACACATCGCTCATCAAACGATTGAGTATTTGAAGCAGGAAAAAGTAGAAATTCTTGACCATCCTCCATACAGTCCTAGCCTCGTACTGATGTTGGTGCTCCTTCTTTTCTAATGAACAGTCTTAACAATATCATCCTCTTAAGAGCAAATAAGAATTTTTTATACTGGTACGGCAAAGTGACCACACTGCACCTGATGGTAAGCGCAGTACCGTCCAGTCGCGAGAGACAACTATACCTCGCTACGGGACATAATCATGCCGGCCTACTGAGTAGCTTTTAGCTACGCCTAAAGAACCCAGTATAATAGCAAGGAGGGAATACGGTAGCTGGCCAACTGTTCCACAGCTTGATAGTGCGTGCTCTCGGTTTGTGCTGGGGTAGTGGTCACCGCGAAGCTGTGGCTTCGCAAGCCAATACGTGTGGTTCTGGTGTAGAATGGAGAGGATGGGATAAGATTAGACAATTCTTCGGAGCATTCGCTAACGACTAAGCGAGGAAATATCCTTTCGCAGCTGTAGAGTCTCTAGGCTGTCTCGCCACGAAGCCGATCTCCGGCCTCCATAAACTAGCCTTCAGGCGACGGTTGCATAGACCTGCCCGTCGCCATGCAATTTTTCCTCATAACGTGATTGGCTGTGCACAAGGGCCGACACCCGCAGACGCTGCGGTTGCATGCAATTGCATACCCCGTAGTTTCGTCATAACGGAGAGAGCGGAACAACGCGGGGTTTAGTCGGTAGGACGGCCTAGGCCGGTGAAGCCGACATACTTCCTACCTTGGAAGATCTGAAAATTGATTCCCAGTGGAAAAAAAAGGCTGTTGCTCGTCTGTATCAACCTGTGGATGGCCCGCCGCTACAACCTATCCAAGGCATCGAGTACGTAATATTTATTCACTATATCATCATCAATAAATCAAAATTTCACTTTAGTGGCTCAGGATTGGAATTTTTTCCTAATATGTCGATAGGCCTAGCGAACCCTGGGTGATCTAGATGCGTATCTACCCACTATCCGCAGACACATGCATCAGCTAATACAAATATGTACTCCATCATAAACAAAATTATGTGGGATTCAATCGCAGGTAAACTCTTTCAAACAAAAATTGTTTCATCAAAATCGATCGATCAAATCATACTGGGCGGAGAAATCAATGAATATAGGTGTGTGAAAAAAATTATTAACTACTGAACCAATGAAATAAAACGAAGTTTACGGATTATATCGCGGTTTATTTTACTTTTTTAACCCGACGTTTCGAAGACTTTCCAGCCTTCATGGTCACGGGGGAGACTGAGTTGTATGTCATCTCGAAAGTGTAGTGCAATGTTTCTACCCTCCATGTAATTGATATTACATTTTTATTTTGATGTAGTCCGATCTACGCAGAAAGAGCTCACAGTGTCATGAGGTCTGGCAGTTGGTCTTTTGGGTTCCGATTTAATTAAATGTATAATTGGATTCCAGTCTGGTGCTAGCTTCCAACCATCTTCTCTATTGAAATTAGGATGTTTTTTAATTTCAATAGCTTCGCGAATCATCCCAGGCAGGAATCGGTGTTCTTTGGCAAGGATTTGTGGTTTATCAAATCGAAGATAATGTTTGGAGCCTTTTTCTGAATGTTCAGCAACTGCAGACTTCGTAGAGCGTCGGTGTTTCACGCCAGCTATATGTTGTTTTACGCGGGTCCCTACATTTCTTTTTGTTTGACCTATATAGGAGAGACCACAGTCACAATCTATTTTATATATGCCTGGTTCCTGTAGAGGTACATTTTTTTTTTTTTTACCTTGTGCTCTCCGAAACCCTGACCAGTCTTTAAGCCATACTGTGTTTAGGAAAAAGACACATACAAATAAATACCTCAATGGTGAATATTACCACCATCCAAAACAGTTAGCTACCGTGGGTAAATCTTTGTTTCAGAGAGCACAAGGTATCTGTAATGAGAAACATCTGGCCTCTGAGCTGCAACATGTCAAGCAAGTACTGCAAGACAACAAGCTCCAAATTCCTCGCCGCCATCACAGAAACCGAGTGAAGCCAGCCACAGTCGAACGTGTCCTGGTTGTTTTACCATACATTAGAGGAGTCACTGATAAGATTGGCTATGTACTGAAGCGGGCTTCTATTAAAAACTTACATCAAGCCGCCCAAGAAAATTAGTCAATTTTTACCACCTGTCAAATGTCATGTACCTCTACAGGAACCAGGCATATATAAAATAGATTGTGACTGTGGTCTCTCCTATATAGGTCAAACAAAAAGAAATGTAGGGACCCGCGTAAAACAACATATAGCTGACGTGAAACACCGACGCTCTACGAAGTCTGCAGTTGCTGAACATTCAGAAAAAGGCTCCAAACATTATCTTCGATTTGATAAACCACAAATCCTTGCCAAAGAACACCGATTCCTGCCTAGGATGATTCGCGAGGCTATTGAAATTAAAAAACATCCTAATTTCAATAGAGAAGATGGTTGGAAGCTAGCACCAGACTGGAATCCAATTATACATTTAATTAAATCGGAACCCAAAAGACCAACTGCCAGACCTCATGACACTGTGAGCTCTTTCTGCGTAGATCGGACTACATCAAAATAAAAATGTAATATCAATTACATGGAGGGTAGAAACATTGCACTACACTTTCTAGATGACATACAACTCAGTCTCCCCCGTGACCATGAAGGCTGCAAAGTCTTCGAAACGTCGGGTTAAAAAAGTTAAAAAAGTAAAATAAACCGCGATATAATCCGTAAATTTCGTTTTATTTCAATGTATAAATATTCGCGTAAATATAAGAAACCAGTATACTGAACCAATGTTAATAAAACTTTCGGGAGGCCAAACTCAGTTTCCTCGACTTAATAAAAAAAAGATGCATGTAAATTCGACTCACAAATGAGTATTCGGTGTACATATACCAGTCACGTGTCAATGGTATGCCGGCGCGCCACAAATACTGGCAACACTCGCCGTTTTTACATACTATTTTTAACTTTAATATTATGGAAATAAAATTGATTTTGGCGTTTATGTATTACCCCTACTTTATTGCTTTTTAATATGCTTTTGATACGCGAGTGAAAGAAACGTACTGATCGAATTGAAACTCTTCCTCATATGAAATAATTAAAAATTTTATTCAGTTTATAATCTGACAAGTAGGACGTAAATTAGGTATAATTTTAGATACATTCCAATAGTTACAGTTTATTAATTCTTCCAGAACTATAGTTGCTGATCGGCTTGGTTTTGCCTTTTTTCTTCTAGATTTTCTTCATTATTCGCCGCATTAAATAAACTATGAGCACTTAGGCGCTAGTTATGTCTATTGCTAACCACAACATCGTCCCATAAAGAGTTCGGATCAATAATAGGCGTGTGTGCAGTCGTTAGACTTCTCATTTTAAATAAATTATAACCAGTGGCGTTTGTTGTTCCGCCGATGCAAATGTCGTTATTTATTTATGGGTAATATGAGGAATGGACACATATTACCGTGTTCAAAGTGTTTTTTTTGGTAGGCCGTAATTTATTTTTAATTGATGCAAAAAAGAGTAGCCTCTGAATTCGACGCTTATTACATTTATTCCTTTGTTATTGTGTTACAAAAGTCTTTGTGTGAAAAAATTACCTTACCTAATTCCGTTTAAAACCTGGGATAAGTTAATAAAAAAGTTCTGATGTTGATTATTATTGTATATTTAAACCTGTACCATAAAATCATAAAGACTGACAAGCAAATAATATTATTAGCTTATATTTTTTGCTATTTACTTAATTATTTATTTATTGAGAAGAATAGTTACAGTTTGTATAACATTAGTTAATTATTTACGACACTGTATATAAGGTATGAGATGGGATACCACCAGTGTTATCAAATATAGTTTTTATATGTAAGTAAATAAACATGATAAATAAATAAATAGACAGATATAATTATGGATACATATATATTACCTATATAAATATACTAGCTGTTGCTCGCGGCTCCGCCCGCCTGGAGGTTATTGTCGGGAGCAGAAGTATACTATCCAAGGAGTTGTCTTCTGCACTGAGACACCTATAGCGATCGCCCTGACTCTTAGGTGTTGTGCCTGCAGCTGGAGATTGCATTTAAAGAATACCTTATAAGTTAACCCCTCACTTCGCCCCTTTTAGGGATAATTTAGTAAAAACGTTGAAACACGTATTTCTTTATTTCCTACCAAAAGCCTAAGTATGAATTTTCAAATCCCTATGTTGAGGTATTACGGATTGCCCATACAAACTTTCAACCCCCATTTCACCCCCTTCAAGATAATTTTTGAAACAAAAGAGAACCTATGTCCATTCCCAGGATATAATCTATCCATGTGCTGAATCTCATTAGGATTCGTTCACCCGTTTAGTCATGAAAAAGTAACAAAAAAACATGCAAACAACAATATTAATTTTGCTGCGAAGATATTTTAAAACTATTATATCTCCTAAGATATTTTATTTATATTGAAAATAATATGACGTAAGGGCAACTTTGCTTAAAATTAAATACTTGTAATCAATAAAGTATTTATTTGGATAAGGATTAATACAATGTTTAATAAAAACCCCTTCCCAAATAATGCATTATTTCAAAACAAATTCAATAACCATTAAAAAGGTTATAGTGAGCCAACCGAAAAAGATAGACATATGCTATCACGGACTTCTTTTTAGAAGTTTTTATGAGGAACAATTCGGTCATAAATGATTGTTATGTACCTTTAACCGTTTACGCAGCGCACGCAACAGAAGCTCTCAAAAAGAAAAAATTTCCCCGTTTTCGCAACATTTTTCATTGCTGCTCCGCTCCTATTGGTCATAGCGTTATGTTATATAGCCTATAGCGCTTCTCGATAATGGTTATGTCAAAAGTAAAAAAAAAACTGAGCGTGCCGGTCACGCGCGTTCAGTGCTTTTTCCCCATACCAAAAGTGCATCAAAAAAGTTTTCACCTCAAAAATTATCTTGACTGTTATCCCTATATTTTATTATTCACATTTAGTATTCACAACCTGACATCTTAGAGTAGGCAACCAAAAGGAGACGGCATTACGCTCGAATCTTGAACAAAAAATTCAGCAATGTCGGTGGGGGGCTTCGTACAACTACAAATAAACATGTGCACACAAATGCAAAATGCAATCACGTCGCTACGCACGCACACTACACCATTTCATACAACACTGGCAAATTTATGCACACAGTTACAAATTTATCTTATTGTGAAATATATTTACAGTGTCATATATTGACAACTGTGTAAAAACAGTAGAGCGTAGCAATGTCGACACGAGGTATAGATAGCGTTGTCCTTATCTATCGATAGATAAAATAAAACAATTATAATTTATTAAATGTTTTAAGATAATTTTTTATGTGTATCATCTTTTCTATCGCTTTCTTGCAATCTCTGGGTGTGATTTCGTGAAAAGGGACGGAAGTAGAGAGGTATAGTTAAAAATAGTGTAAATTAATATTTCTAATTTAATCGAAATACTGTAAAGATAATAAAGGTAATGAGTACTGAGAAAAATACAAGCCAAATAAGCAAAAATAAAAACTTTATTTTTTTGTTTTTTTTTTAAATAATACGCCTTTAATTTATTTAATCTATACTATTATATAAAGCTGAAGAGTATGTTTGTTTATTTGAACAGGCTAATCTCACGAACTACTAGTTCGAATTGAAAAAATCTTTTAGTGTTGGATAGCCCATTTATCGAGGAGTGCTATAGGCTATATAACATCACGCTATCACCAATAGGAGCGGAGCAGCAATGAAAAATGTTGCAAAGACGGGGAAAATTGATTCCTTTTGAGAGCTTCCGTTGCGTACGCTGCGTTAACGGTTAAAGTTACATAACAATCATGTACGACGAAATTGTTCCTCTTAAAAAGTTCTTAAAAAAGTCCGCGATAGCATATGTCTATCTATTTTGGTTGGCTCACTATAACCTTTTTAATGGTTATCGAATTTGTTCTGAAACAATGTATTATTTGGAAAGGGGTTTTTATAAACATGGTATTAATCCTTATCCAAATAAATACTTTATTCATCACAAGTATTCAATTTTGAACAAAGTTGCCCTTTACGTCATTTGATTTCAATGAATATCTTAGGAGATATTACAGTTTTAAAATATCTCCGCAGCAAAATTAATATTGTTGTTTGTATGTCTGTTTCTTACCTTTTCATGACTAAACGGGTGAACGAATCCTAATGAAATTCAGTAGAGGGATAGATTATATCCTAGGGAAGGACATAGGGTATCTTTTGTCTCAAAAAAATATCTTGAAAGGGGTGAAATAGAGGTTAAAATTTTGTATGGGCAATCCGTAATACTTCAACTTAGGGATCTGAAAATTCATATTTAGGCTTTAGGTAAAAAATAAAGAAATACGTGTTTCAACGTTTTTACCAAATCATCCCTTAAAGGGCGAAGTGAGGAGTTAACTTATGAGGTATTCTTTAAATGTAATCTCAAGCTTCAGGCACAACACTTTTTTTTTGTCGCGGGGAAAGCATTTTATTACTGCCGACCGCTTCGGGGGGAAGCGGAATGAGAATAAAACGGTTATGCTGGACTAGCCGGTCTTATGACCCAGCACCCCCTCGCCCGGATGATGGCTATCCGGGCTGCGGCTGGGCCGAGTCCCTACTACTTATGTAAACCCAACCGGACACTACCAGCTAAAACCCCGCGGTGGCCTTCTTCGACACTTACGGAGTGATCCCGGGGTATTATAAGGAGTGCTAGAAGTTTAAGTTAGGAGTTGTGCCTGTCTAGCCATCTAGACAGTCACAACACCTGAGATTCAGGACGATCGCTATAGGTGTCTCAGTGCAGAAGACAACTCCTTGCATTGATACTTCTGCTCCCGAAAATAAACTCCACGGGGGCGGAGCCGCGAGCAACAGCTAGTATGGATATGGCCGAGAATTGTTTTAGGTCGGTTCTGGTCTCTTGGTTTCTTATATAAGTAAACTCGTCTTCTTCTGTTTTCCTAATGAAAACACGACCTTGCTTAATCTACACGAATTTGTACTCTTTTTCTTTGACGATCTGGCGAGCCGCTGCGTGTAATTTGTTTTTAGGTGAAAGGTGCTCAACAATGTAAAGCGGCGATTTATTACCTCCAATGCCTATGTGAGCAGTACTGAGCTTGTCGTTTGGATTTGCCTTATTAAAATTTATTGTTTTCGCTAAAATGTATCCCGAAGCCTAGAGGTAGCCAATTTAGCAATGATTGAGCGAGGTCTCTTGTCGTCTCTGTTACTTTTTACCACACGAGTGCAATGATGAATGTCGGATTCTTTCAAGTTGCAGGATACCTTAGACAGCTGAGTAATTATAGATAGCAAGTTTTACTGTTTGTGCTCGGGGACACACTCTATCTCAAGATTGTTAGAACGGTTATGCTGCTCAGCAACCTGAAGCCTGATTTGCAGATCCTGTAACGTATATGTTAACTGAACGTTCTCTTTCTTTAGCTCTCCCAGTGTGTCTTGGTATTTGGCGATGGCGGATTTGGTGGTTTCATAATTTTCATTCAGAAACAAACATTATTATCCAAAGCAGTTATTTCCTGTTTTATGAATTCTCTAATTCTCTTATTATTTCCCTAGCGTCTTTCTTTGTAATAATTGACGCGGAAGAGTTTAAGCCGGAACTTCCACTAATTGCGCTAGTATCAACAGTGGCTTTTTTCGATGCGTAATATTGTCATTAAAAGGTAGCGAGTCATTATTGTTCCTTGACTTCCCGGGTGAGTCAATGGGACGTAAAGGTGTATTACTGTTATCAGTTTTTGGTTGCTTTGCACATCATCCGTGACACTTCCATTTTTTTTTGGTCAACACTAATTGTAGAGTAGCGTTTTTCAGGTATGTCAGCACATGCAACACAACAATGACGGCCGTTGCAAATTATTTTAAAATGTTGATTACTCACTCGTTTTGAGGTATTCCGATTATACCTCAGCAAATATACCACCGGAAAGTACACAACACGACCTTTCCAATGGTATATAGTTTGTAAGAAAATGGAGTGTTCTGTTATTCCATAAAATTTCAAATTAAATAAGCGGAGCCAAGAATTACAGTGTTACTGGTAACGAATGCGATTAGCAAATGCTGTGAATGAAATTATTGTATGTCATTGAGAGCGATTATCGCCTGTTTTGGTGTGGTAGCCGGCTAACGGCTATCTATTATGAAGAGCATATAAAAAGGGCTTGAGATGTCGACTTGAATACAGGGTGTCCCAAAAGTCGACGTCAAGCCGGAACCGGGTGAAAAGGCAAGTCATACCGGTTAACAAAAAAAAATTAAAAAACTCTGTTGCTTGTTTTTAAAATTATAGGCATGGCCCGCGTTTTTTCAAAGTATAATCCTAACTTTGCGCATTTGTGTGATCTTACGTAAGAACTATTAAGACTCCCTCCCACCCCTTGTAAGAAAAAATAAGACATGATCGACTCCCCCCCCCTACATCATCTTACGTAATAAATGAATACCTTAATATTTTTTAAATATACCGGATACATTTTTAGGATCACATTTTTTTGACAAATACTTTATTCTGGTTTTGTCATATTTTGTGACATTTCTAGTGTGTTAGAACTATTTACATTAAAAGTATGTGTTTAGAAGACAGTCCAGATGGATTAGTAATTTTATCGATAACCTTTATAAGTTTATCTACAACACTATTTGAGTCTTGCATAAACGACAGTGTTACCACATAAACCACCCAAAATGTTACACTGGCATAAAGTTTATGAAATTGTAAACTTAGTCGATATGTCAACTCTCCTAATATTTTAAATTATAAATTAAGAAGCATAAATAAAGTAATCCTACTAATATTATAAATGCGTATGTTTGGATGGATGCATGGTTGTTTGATATCCAATCACGCTACAACGGCTGGACGGATCTACTTAAAATTTGGCACAGAGATAGATTATAGTCTGGAAAAGCACATAGGCTACTTTTTATGCCGGAGAAATGTACAATTCCCATGGGATAATTTAGTTTTTCACAGAGCAAAGGATCGACATGATTTTTTGCATAGTGGCAGTTTAGGGATCAGAAAATGACAAAGACCACTTTTAACTCGAAAAAATGCACGCTTCTTATGGGATAGCAAAATATAGAAGGTTAAAATGCTCCAAGACCTACACGCGGGCGGAGCCGCGGGCAACATTAGTTAAAAATGAATATTAAAAAAACAACTTGCGTACAAGATATTGAATGCAAATAAATTTTACACTACTGTGGCTAAAAGATTAACCTGGCAACATTTATTACCCGATGATAATTTTTAGAAATTATATGTTTTGTTGCTTTTAAGGATAATATTACTTTAAAAAAATACGTCCAGGTGAAAAATAATGTTGTATTTTTGTAAGTTTGATGTGTCAGATCTATTTTTACATGTTAATACCGCTACAGGCTCGCATTTTGACGGAGCTCAATTCGCACGTGATGTCACTTTTTTAGTGGCGGATCACGAAGCGCAACTCGTTTTATAGAACGTATATGAGCACCGTGCTCTTACATTTGTCATACGGGGTAAGCGCTCAATGGCGTCTCCAGTGTTAAATACTCTAAGCCTGACATTGAAACCTGTGTTTACATTTTATGAAAATATCGATGTCGGAGAAGTGTTTATTGTAAATACCAGATAATCTGGCAAGTACAGAGTTTTTACCGTAACTAATGGTATGTGTTGGTACTCGTAATAAACGCAAACTGTATTTCTTGTGTGACGCTTCCGTGCAGCTAAAGATTTGTTTAGATTAGATTTAGATTTTAATTTAGATTCGTTTATTTTATTTCATTCGACGAGTTCGGGAAAATCCAAACGGCCATTACATCAAACAATTATCCCATATGTCAAGTACCTGACGACGTTCCATTAGTGTAAGAAGACCAAAATTATGAAATGCGTCTTCATTATGTAGCAACGAAGGTAGCTTTACTTACATTTTAAATTGGGATAACTTACGAATTTCTTTTGAATGCTTTCGATGTGGTTTATAGAATTGCTATAACTTGGAGACCAAACTGGGCTTGCATATTGAAATACGCTGCGTACACGTAGATTTTTTAAATTAATATGGTCAGAAAAAGGACGATAAGTAAGTAAGACAAAAAACCAAGATTGCGGTAGGCTTTGCCAATAATCGTGTCAATATCTGTAGACACAATCATTTTACTATCGAAGTGTACATCAAGGTTACGCACCTCTTTAGTTCTATTAATTGTAGTACCATTTAATTCGTATGGAAAGGACAATGGCGAAATCGTAGTTACAAAAAAAAATTGCGTTTAGGAATTTCATACTTTGTAATCTAAATATTATTATTTTACATGATTTTTCAGCATACTAACAATAGCTGTGTAAGTATAGATAAGTTGTTTATTTTATTAAAAATCTCAATTGATTTTTTTGTAACGTGTTATGGCCGTATTTTTTAATGAATGGCTTAAGGTCTTTTAGGCCAAAGAAAAATCTTTTTCATAAGAATTCTATAAGCCGTTAAAAAAACTATAAAATCAATACAAGTGTGTGTGTCCCTACAATTACAAATAACAAAAATAAATCAGCTTTACTTTTTACCAACTTAGTGAATGACTGGATCGTCTGTTATTTGGCTGTATAGTTACGACCATAGCTTATCTTATTTAGGAAAAAAAATCACTACTTCCGTCATTTCATACTGACATATTGTGACATCATTTAAATTGATTTAAATACACGAATACTTGAAAGATTTCACTTAGAAAATAATCTAGCAAACATGACTGTGGCCACAAATGTGATCTGGAGATCGGAATATTCGGAGATCGGATAATTTCCAAAGCATAGCAGACCGATATAATATGCTATATTTGCCGTGAGAACGTACCAAATTCGACAAACACGTTCCTATAATTATTATGGTGAACATTTACGTTTCCACGGTAGTTCTATAATTGAAGTGTGCATAGAAACAATTAGTTCATCTTAATTTAATTTAAGAGGCAGTTCAGATACCTTATTGATAAGAGGTAAAATAAAATCACACCATGTTTCAAATAAACAGTATTATGTTTAATTACTAATTGAAAATAATGTACCTGGTCTGACCAGGCTGGTCGAGCAGGCATTATAGAATACTATTGTAGTTGCTTGGTTGTGCGTCGTACAGTGGGCTCACTGGGCTGCTGCGCTCATACCATGATAGTAATCTGGTATTTGGGACGGGCCAGACATCAAGACATATCTGCCCCTGCAGCATTTTTAGATATATAAGATAGGATAATTATGAAGATGAATAAACATTAAAAAAAACAGGGTTTTATTTAGAACCCGTTTTATTTTCTAATTTAATTTCAAGTCCAGATTTAGGGTCTGAAGATATTTTCTGCACAACTATTGACAAACTCTGTGTCTTCCATTCCAACTTAGCTTGTATTGAAATAAATTATATGTGGCTTATGTTACTTTTGGTATAAATCTAATGGTGAATTATTAAAAACGGTTCAGCAGTTTATAAGTTTAAAGGATTTATCAAAAAATAAACAAATTATTCCTATAATTAAGTATAATGTGTTCATATCTGAACATGTAAACGTAAACACGAATGTAAACACTTGTGTGTAAGTACCTACGGTGTGGCGGATCATCCTTCCCCACAATAGTTATAAGTCAAGTTCAGTAGGTACATGTCTAATTCACGACCCTGCCTCAGGTGAAATTATAATGCACTTTGGAAAATAGGCAAATAACATTTTTATCAGCTTCATAGATAAAAATATTTTATTCAGAAATGTCAAATAGATCATAACCTCAAAATCTTTAAATTGAAATATCTTTAGTATTAGACTTTTTCATCAGAAATCCCTAATACATTATTGTTTAGGAATTGCTGCTGAATTTTTTGATATTTTTTTCACTTCTAAACGCTACATATTTATGTCAACTAATTTCATGTATGGGAACCTGCCATTGTCCTTTATATAGGTATTTCTTTTTACGTAAAGTATATATACACTGGCACTTCGCGCATTACATTGCATATTTTTATAAAACCAAGGACACACGTGCCATACAGATTTTAGGTCATGGATTTGGGAAGCAGCTCTATGTATAGTTTTGTTTTTAAGGTTACAGCTCATTAGAGCCACCCAGCATCCGACCCACACCGCCTCGCCTCGTGCGGCTAGTATTCTTTATATGGACCTTTATGGATATGCACTCACTACATCAACTCGATCCGGTCACGCTACGAAGAAAATGAAATAAAGACTAAATGTTACCTCGAGATACACTCTATGATTTTATTATCGATTCTTTGTCGTAATACATTACTTTGGACGTGATGCCTTGACAGACAGACAGATAATATACTAAAAACAATATTTTAGGTTCTATATCGATAACATAACACGTTACCATCAATTTTTTTCAAAAATATATAATGTACAGACAAAGTGCCTCTTTAGCTTTATTATAGTATAGATAGATAAGCTATTGAGAGTGTCAAGACTTTTTGAAGTGTTTACCCCCGAATAGCTTGATTCGCAGCCCACACAATATATTTTTTTAACATTATTGTTGCACTCACGGCTTTATTGAGATAAAAGATGTAGCACCCTATGAGCCTATAAGAGCACGGAATTAAAATTTTAATTTTCAAGAAACTAGATTGCCTTTTGGATTGGGAACTATAGAAATATGGTAGTAATGCAATACATTACGAATCTGCTTAAATTAGATAAAAAAATATAAAAACAATATTTAAAACAATGTCAATTGTGAAGTAAATTTTTTGACAATCCATATTAATATTTGCGAGAATAACTTAGTTTTTCTGTGACAGCTAGGCCTCAGCAGTTGTATTAATAATGATAAGATGTTATATGATAATACCTATTCTCATTTTTTTGGCTGCTCAAATCTACCTGACCATTTAAACCATTTATTTTTCCACACACACAATACACAAACAAAAAAAAATTATATACTATCTAGTTACATTTGGCTATTTTGCTGCAACATGTGCGGTGGAAAGGGCACCAGCTCAGTATACCCATTTCTTTACATTTGGATTACATGTTGCATGGATCCTAGGAAAAAATTAAGATGACCATTCTGGATTTCATAAACACTTGGTGCAATGGATCCTATGGCTCTCCCACACAGTTCTCCCAGCTTAACAAAACAGAAAGCAAAGACCATAATATAAAACCACTTTGATTATACCGCTCTCTGGCCGCTGCTACAAGATCACTCCCTTAACTTGTCTCGCGCTATAGTTTTTATAGTTCTAAGTTCCAACACAATCTTGTTTATAAAGGTTTTTTTTATATAGTGTGGCAAATGAACAATTGGGTTGAATTTAATAACATGTTGTATTACTTTAACAAACTATTACTCGTAACCGTAAGTTATTATTTATATACATCGCAAGTGCTATCAGCAGGGTAGACGCCCCGAATATCAGTCTTCTAATGCATTTTTTTTTAAATAATACTGCTGTCATTATGTGATAGTTAAAAATGAATAAATTACATTTTAATTAAGTATGTCATTAGACATTTTTTTTATACAGGTGGGTATTTTATACCCTGTCCCAGTGCTGGGCCCTCCTCCATTGGCCTCACTAGCCTCCCGATGAAAGGGTTAGTTAGGGTTTAGTCCACGCGGATTGGTAGACTTCTCATACCTTTAGAAATTTCTATTTAGAACTGTATTAGGTAAAATGGAAATTTAAGTCAGTAGTAAAAACAAAAATAAAATCTGAGCAAGCAACAAACTAAAGCAAGCAATAATTAACAATGAATAAGTACACGTGTTACATCGAAAAGTTAGAAGTGTATGCCATTTGGGCTGGTTTCGTCTCGGTAATCTGTATCACTGCGAACACTTCTAGCAAAGTTACTAATTAAAAAGCTTTATATAATATAATGTTTTAGTTATTTGAATTTTTAATGCTTAATTCGTCGTTCGTTTCGTACGATTCGTCGATAAATGAAATAGAAAACCTATTGCCAATGGTATAACTTATTACCGTGCAACAACCTTGATTGTTTATTGGTGGATTTTGGTAATACATTGATGAATCAAACGTCAGCCTGTCTTGACATTTACACTGAACCATACATTTTTAAACGGGATAAAGAATAGCCTATGTCATTCTCTGAGCCCTAAACTACCATATGAATATGCAATAAAATCATGCCGACCCCTTGCTCTGTGAAAAAAAAAACAATGTGGCAAGATCTATACATTTTTCTAGGATGAATTTTTTCAACCTGCTCCGTTTAGCCCTTCTGGCGTGATTGAGTAACAAACATCCATCCATTAATCAAAACATTCGCATTTATAATATTAGAGAGCAACAGTTGACAAACGAATTATGACTTTAATTTTGTTTTTACAATATATCTGTGTATGTCAGCCTATCTCATGAGCGCGTTCGAATGATTTAGCTGTATTCCAATTTTCAGGATGATTGCTCAAGCTGTTTTTGAGTTAAAACCGGACATACAGACAGACAGACGGACAAAAATTAAAAAAATGTTGAACCGAGATCAGTGAGTCATAAAAATGAATATGCAGACGCTACAGATTTATCTATTACTATTTAAATATAGATAAAAGAATATGTAAAACAATTAGTGTTGTTGGTTCCATATTGTACTATATTATGTCCAGGTAGAGCAAGGGTTTGAGTTACCACTAAGTTTAACTGACACTTCTGTTGTGTTGCCAAATTTAGAATACATACTAAAAATTACCTTAACACTAGTGGGCTCGGCAAAAGGAATTCTTTTTTAACCGTCTTCAAAAAAAGGGGAGGTCTTCAATTCTTCGGAATCTTTTTTATGTATGTTCCCCGATTACTCGAAGACGCCTGGAAAAAATTTATAGGGACGCATAATTTGTTTTTTATTGAAGTGTGTGTACTTTTAATGAATAAAAATTTCTTATTACCAAGTAACACAACATAAGGGTTCTTATTAGCACCGAGGTAGGTAGTCGAGGCGTCCACCCTACTTAGACCGTTTGTTGCCTTTATAAAAATAAGATTATGAAGGGATGAATAAATGAAAACAGATATTATAATTAATAAACTTATTAGTTAAATAATGTAAAAATTACGACTGCGATGCGTGTTATTTATGTTTTGTTAGTACTGTTTACTGCACTTACTATACATAGAAAATCCAACAGATAAACGTCATTATTATAAATGTTAGATACCAACACCCACTTAGGTGCGCGAAAATAACAACAGGTGGTATTCATTTCTAAATATTTAGTATATAAATGTTTTTGTAGTATAATATGCCTGCATTGCTTTGCAACGACTAATTATACCTACATTTATAAACATCCATGGGTTCACTACAAGGTAATATTATATAATTTTAAAAATTTGTCAGCCAAACTAGTAAACAACTGTGTATTTTAATTCGTCTATATACTCCCACCATCTTACTTACAGCCGGTAAAATATAATTCTTGTACAATATTATGACACGTCTGGTGATATTTTACTCTACGAAAAACAGGACGACAAATTAGTGCAACTCTCCAAAGCAAAAAAGTTTAACATTATTAGTGTGGGCCTTAATATTTTAGAACAGTTATGTGCCCTATTTAATTCGTATTTTACCTTGTTTAGAAAATAAAATCTGCTGCAATCTCTCAGGACCTTGGTGCGACAGGAGAGGGGGAGGCGCAGTGGGTGTCGGGGGGAGAGGGGGCATGGTCGCGGATGACGCGCGCCCTACTGGCACACTGACACACTTACCCAGTGACAGTGGTACTGCTTTTGGTTTGACGAGGTCGACACGATGCCTCCTACCTACATGTAATATTATGTATTTAAAGATAGGTATCATAAACGCTATCATCATAGTCTACTCACTATGTATGTCTAACAGAGAAAACTCTCTCAACATACTGTTTTTGAATAGTTATACAAGTCCATGAATTTTGTTATATCATTCGATTGTGTTTCCATAAGATAATAAAACATAAGTAAATAATAAAACTGTATTTTAATAAATACGAAGTATACCTGTTTGGAATACAAACATATTCTTTAGGTTCCATTCGTGACAATATTATACGTATTAATTTTATAGATATTAAGTACGTACATTTTTTTATTCTGGCACGGCAAAGTGCCGTCTAGATAGAGTATCAAGTAGCGAGAGACAGTCTATCCCCCGCTACTCATCACAATCATGTCGGCCTGCTGTTTAGCTTCTTCACATTACGCCTAACGGACCCAAGATCATAGGAGGGAGGGAACACGGTAGCTGGCAAACTGTTCCACAGCTGATGGTGCGGCAAAAATACGAATTTGCGAACCTCTTGGTTCGGGCCGGGGTAGTAGACACCACGAAGCTGTGACTCCGCAAGCCAGTACATGAGACACCAGAGCGCTCAATCATCAAACTTATACATATTCTGTTTTGTCTCATTGCCAGTCAGCGACAGAGACCTATTGAATAGATTATACAATGAGATGTGTTAACAAAATCTGTTGTATATGTAATCGTTTTGATACCTGTCGTATGACATGTCGCGATAAGTCCACGATCGGTTTGTATGCAATATTCCGGGTGAGTTTACCTAAAGGACCCTAAAGAAACGTAAAGTTTAACTAAAGGACCTTGAAAAATTGCATTTTTTAGTGAAACCTTCAACATAATAGTCAGCATTCATATTTTACATGTTATAAGCATTAAATTAACTCAACATCAAAACTCAATCTTAATTTCTATTAATTGACGAAACGTTTCTGTGTCAAGGTTGCATGTATTGCATAGAGTTGAAAGGTAAAATCTACATAGTTATTTCAACCTTGCTGGACATGTATTTAGCAATTATTTTAAATAAATAAATCATTAGCGTTTAGGTGTTCAGTTGCAAATAATATAAATAATACTGAAACATACGTACATGGTCTGATTATAATATTTCCTAACAACTGCATATTTGTTGAGTTCGTTAAGTGAAACGTCGGTATCATTCTGGCATAATGTCTCATCCGGTGTTAAGACGGGATGTATTAAATTGGATATGCTTTTTATTCTCTACTTTGAGCAGCGCTTTGAATAGTGGTCGATGTATTATTGAAGTAAGGGGGCGCGAGTTGTCCCTAAGAACCAAAGGGTCTGCTAAATTCAACAGGATATAACAATCAAGAGTACTATCTCCAATACAAAACATTATCGACCTAAAGGTTCTGTTGTGTTTTATCAGCCTCCGTAGCGCAGCGGGCAGGTAGCCGGCTGTGAAACCAGAGTCCGTGGGTTCGAGTCCCGCACCGAGACAAATGTTTGTGTGACAGACAGATAGTTGTTTCGTGTCTGGGTGTTGTGGGACCGTACTCCCTCGTAGTTCTTGGTACCCACGATACAGGTTATCTAGTGTGGGGTGAGAACTATGTGTGTGACTGTTGGGCGTATTTATATATTATAAACAAATTGAGATTTAGAAAAAAATAAGATCTAACATAAGCTCATGCCTGTATCTTCTAAGAGGTAGGCGGAGGTTGAACTAGAGACAATCAATGTACTAGTCGTTCTAATTAAAAGTTCTAATAATATTTATTCCGTAAACTTTACGAGATTGAACTAATCCGTACGTACCGACATATTTTTATTGAGCTAAAATCTATAATCATTAATTACAATAATAATAGCAATAATAATTTTTATATATTTTGTAATAATTTATTTTGCTTTAAGTTCATAGATATAGTACTTAAAGCACTTGCTTTAAGTGGAAACACAAACTACTACACTGTACGACTATTACCTAAAAGGTTCAAAAATATGACTTGTTTAGATGGTCTTTCTGGTTTTTAAATTCGTTGTAGTAAACAATGAAAAACCGGCACTCCAATATTAAAATTACATACATGAAGAATTAATGTAACGGAATATGATTATATTTATTTGATTTAGATTACAAGATCGCAGTGCTCTTCCAATGAACAAGCAAGAACAAGTCAACAACTCACACACCCGTCACTGCAATATCTGTAGGCAGCATCGATTAAGCCACTAATATTGTTTAAAACGAACTGTGAAGCTAGGCGAGCTTCTAGAAAAAGTCTCTTGAATGAATTAAATAGAAAGATAGAGTTAGAAATAGAAAATTCGCTCTCCAGTAAAGCCGCAGATATGAATTAAGGAAATATTAATTTCAAATATCAACCTTCCCAATGGGAGAAGCCAAATTATGAGCACCATAGATGTAACTTAATAATACCTATAGTGCGAGCTGTTCAAATTGTATTTTAATCAAATAATAAATAAGGCACACAACGACAGAAAACACAGAAATTCCTCATAATCTCGCAAAGACCATATATTATGTAACACCTATCTTTGCATGTTTCGATGCAAGAGATTCTTTGCCCATGAACGTTCACAATACACAGACTCATCTGATGAGTTGCCGATCTTAAAGGAGTGGGCCATTTTCTTTTCTTCGGAAGGCCTCTGGAAATGTCACTTATTGCATGAAACAAACGCAACAGCTAGCTGTTATCTCACGTTAGTTTTCTATAAGATAGTGGTGCTAACCCGGTTGAATCAGTCCCTTCATAATGTAGACAAAATTGTACAGCGTGAAGGGACCCTATGCCTCAATGGTGTAATAGCGCGATATGTAATGATAAACTTAATTGATATAAAGGTGTACAGATTTTAACAGTGTAGTAACACATATTTCAAATAATTATCAAGAAAAATGCAACCAAAGCCTATAAAAATCTTAGTTGCGAAACATTAGAGAGTGGACGGACCACGTGAGCACTGCAGAGCTTTTCGGTCTCGCGAGAAATTAAATCTAGTAACTGACTGCCAACCTTCGGTAGTTAGAGAGACAAATAATGACGAATAAGATAAATAAATAAAACATTTTAATAAAAATATTTGGGATGTAAAAGTTTTTAGTAATCTTGAAATGACAGAAATTATAAAACTACTTATTACATGACTAAATTGTGATATGGACAAAGGAGCGATGGGGGGAATAAATGCGGTGTTTATTTGATCCGCTGATGTAACTAAATGGTAACCTAACTGCTCACTAAGATAAGCGGATCCACCGTAAATAATATGTTTTAATTTAATCAAATACATTACTAAATTCAAACTCTCGTAGCAGCTTTTTTGTCTATAATATCTAGTGTCATAATACTTTATTAACTCTTACAGGGGTGAAACGTGATGGGCAAACGGCATAATCGTTTTCTAGGGTTCTTTTCGGTACATTATTATATCATTATATTAGGTACGTATAAATAATAGTGTACTAATATGAATTATTCGACAATCATGTAGACGCTCTCTCGAGATCATTGTATAAAAGAGTTCCTTATTAAGTGGTTTTGTGTACGTAATTCATATTCCCATGTGGAAATCCCAACTTCGCTGGCCTTGGCGCAAAAATTGTTTGCGTAAAGCAGAAGAGGAATTCAATATAAGCATGTAGCTATATAACACAAGTATATGTACATATACAAGTACGTGTGCATATATCGTAAAATCATGAGTATATCAAAGCTCCTTCTAATGCGCGGTTCCCGTATTCGCGTTTTCACTATGAGCGGGTTAAAAAAAAGTGACCAATTTCTTGTATTCGCTAATCTAGTAAAATGATTCGATATCCTTTATCTTTTGAGTATGGTGGCACGTGCCGAGGCGGCTATTACAAAGAGTGTAAACCCTTTGTTAAATGAAAAATATATTAAATCAGTTCTATATATCAATGGTGTAACCAAATGGACTAATTTCAAAGTAAAACAAACCTTTTTGTCACTATGCCTAGAGTACGTTATCAAATACTGCTGCTGGCGTATTACAAGTTTCACACAGCTATATGAAATATTTTTTGAATATAAAGAAGTTTCAAAAGCGAAAAGACAAGAAAAATATAGTAAATTCTTGAAATCCTTGCCTATAACCTTTCCAATAATAATTAAAACATATTGTTAAAAATTATGATTAAACAGAAATGATTTTGTTTTTTTATGAAGCAATATATTTTAGGTTCTTAACATTCTTTTTTATATGAGGCAATAAAGGTAAATTCAAAAATATAGGAGATACAGAACAACATATTTTAGATACTATTAAGTCTTTTATAGTTTATCTTAATAATGTTTCCTTAAAAGTTGGTGAAATTGATCATAATTTTTTAATCACGTTTTATTATGCATTTGTCAGCCAAGTTTTCTTTTGCCGCAAGATTTTTAATGAAAGTGTTTGGTAATGTACTATAATTATTTGTATTTAATGTTGTGTTTTATATTTTGAATGAACGAAGAAATGGTTTGATGATAAGTATTAAAAGTTATAAAATAAAATAAACTTACGCCTGTATCCCTGAAGTGGTAGGTGGAGGTGTAACTGGTGTATCATCGGTTTGCAGTTTATTTTCGCTCGAACTCAACTGAGAGGATGCCCTATCGTGAAACGTTACATACTATATTGATCTCAATTTACGGGCATTGTACTTTTTTTTTATTAGTTATATAAACAGAAGCACCTCAAATTATAGTGGAGAGTGAAGAGTCAGTACCCAACTACAACAGTTAACACGACGTTATCTCTCTCCTATTCGCCGCACTAGCTCACATAATACAGAAGTAGGTTCGAAATAACTCAGTCTGTTAAAATGATATGAGCTAAGAATATTTATGCCCGAAGGATCCTACAAGGTATCTCGTTTTCGAACCCAAAGCCGTATCCAGTAAACCGGTAAATCTGTGGAATATAGATTACGAACCCCTAATATGAAGAAAATATGGCTGAAAAAATAATGCAGCATAAATATCTACATATCTATACTAATACTAAAATATTATAAATGCAAAAGCAAACCTATTTTAATAATATTTGTAACGAAAAAATCTTGACCCCTTGAGAAAGAAACAGAGTACATTTTCTCTAAAAAAATACAGGGAATTAAAATTTGTATAAGGAACTATTTCTTCTCAAATTATGGCTATAAAAATTGATATTTGAATAGGCAACATTATGGGAATCCGTTTTTGAAAAAAATGTGTTTTCAACAAATTCAGTGCTATAATATAATAGTATAATATAATATACTCTTTTTTATACAATAGCGTTTGATTTTGACTTAGATTACCGGAATAGAAATTCATGTCATGAGCCAAATTTACAAGTGTACTTACTCGCAGCTGTGTATATTAGAGGATTGATGAGTGCAATTACATTAATTCAAAACACGACACTAACTTTCGTTGTAAAATGATATAAATTGGAGCTATTATCGAACAGTTTGCAAGAACGCAGGAGTCGTTACACAGCTCAGTTTCAGTAAAATAAATGTATTAATAAATCAATCATTCAACATCAGGATATATGTCTTACTATATACATATTTTAAAAATATTTCTAAAAGTAAAAATAATTAGCGGACCGTGCAGTACTTCCCTTGCATTCGGTTACTAAAGAGACTGTGTCAAGGTCTCCTCCATGCCTTGTCAGATACTCATGAAACAAATAATTAAATAGTCTCAATCTTAGCTGTTTAATTTTACTATTGTTTCAGGCTTGGCCTTTTGAAGTAAGGCTGAATTGTTTTTATTATTGTTTGAATAAGAAACTAGGCACTTAATCTGGCCTCCACATTGTTATTCTGTAAGAAATGGATTTGATCTTTACAATAAAGAATGGTTTTGTATTGCGTTATTGTAATTCTAACGCACAATATTAATATTTTTGTAAATAAATTAAAGATCAGTTTGTTGTTTATAACAAAAATAATTTCTTTACTATTTTATACACACGTGTATTTAAATTAACTTTTATGTGTGAGTAGAAAGTTAAAATACAGTCAAATATTAAAAATGTTTTATTAAGACATCAGTATGAGCATCGTCTGGGGTCGCTTCGAATATGGGTCAAGTTTAAACAGAACTGGGTCAGGGGGATTTAAACAAGAGGGAGTTAAGCGATCAGGACTCGACAGATACTTCTGGTGCTAACATTTACGAACATGTAATATAGTTTTGTATTATACGTATATCCAATTGTGTCACTTTATCATCAGTCATCTTGCAACAACGTTTTACACACACTAATGTCCATCCAAATAAATACATACCACTCAACATTTTTTTATAGTGCATTTTATCTCATATCATTATCAATGTCTGTCGGTAGAAATTAAGTAAACTTACATATTATATTTTAAGGCAGGTGCTCCGTTTTTGTCGCAGTGACGTATGACGACCTCAGCAATCGGGTCAAGATCAAAAGTGGAAGTAGGTCAGAGGGAATCGCATTCATGCCTCCCCTCGATATCCAAGCGGCGGGTTTGCGGCCGCGCCCTTGTGCTCTTAATTTATGCCAAATTAATCAGTTCGCCAGATATATTTATAATACATTATGATTATAGCATTCTACAGATTACAAGGTAAGTTCTCTTCACAATTTGAACTTAAAGTATAATTTGAAAGATTTTAATTTAATAACAATTTATAGCATTTATGAAAAGGGAACGGATCACGGTGATTATGATAAAGTTTGAGGTATCCAGGAGCGAACAATGAATGGGTCGAGGTAGGTCTAATGTAAAAATAAACTAGGTTTCTACGAGTTTATTGAGTAGAGTGCCACGTGGTACTTATATTTTCATTTGAATCATTATCTATTTTTAATTCAACGCACAGTGCCAGGATTAGGTATGTTATGCAGTCGCATTACCCTTGATGCAACCGTGAATATGTCGCATGCGCTAGGTCTAGAACTCGTAACGCATACGCGTAATAGTCTCCTACTACTTAACAGTATGTTCGTGTAGGTTGTTTATATAATTTACACATCCATATATTGCAACAACTAGGTCAAGTTTATAAAAACCAGGACAGAGGATAACAGAATGCAGTTGACACCACGAAAGTAGGTCATACATTATAGCTGACTATGATTGTATTAATGTTATTACATAGAATATGCCGATTATGTGTATGTCAGCTTTGTCGACTGCACCGACTTTGACCACGAATGTCACCATCGTTTTGCTGAGTCAATGACAATGACTTTGAATTTGCATCACACACAAATTAATTATAAACAAATCTGCTTGACTAGCTTTTACCGCAACTTCAAAGGTATATTGCATATTTAGAATGTATCCAACATTCTGAAAAACAGCCAGCATACCATCTTAATAAGTTTTTATCTGTTGTGATTTATGATTTCCTATAGCATATTTTTCAATAAAACCATTGCAAGCAAACTGATGAGATATTATATTTAATATTTAAGACAAATTGAAATTAATTAATATTGATAAATTATGCGGAATTTAAAACATAATTATACACCATAATATATAGCGATTTAACAAAGTAAAATGATAAGTGTTACAAATGCGTCATACACTTATTACTAAATCTAGGGGTAAACAAATAAGTTAGTAACAACAGACTGGTCAGTGCAAACTTATAGAAACTGAGTAATATTTTTTATTTTATCCTACTCTTGAATGACCGTGAACGACAACATTATAAAATTGATACAGGGCATGTTATAAGTTATGACTAACTTAATGAAAGTTCTAATGCAAACTAACTTTGGGTCGTACAAACTTCGGGTTATTTCTAGGTCTTCTGTGTATAATAATTTTAGCTCTGTATTATAAAATGCTATTCATAAGCTTATTCTACTTATAGAGTTTTGTGTAAATACGATGAATCGTGTATTTCAGTAATATGGGTAATTTGTACCTGCCTGGATTTAAAAAACTATTTTAACCGAAATCAAATATGTTATTTCAGATATCAATCTAAAAATTTTGCTTTACGATCATTTAATAATTAAATTTTTGATTCAATTTACCAGATTACATAGGTCCTACAATTTTAATTTGATTAATTAACGTACTTATATTGTTTTTTAAACCAAAAGTTTCCAGGCTAAAATCTAACTGGTTACCGGCCACCGTAGCTTTCGGACAAATAGACCTAATAGACGAATAAAATTTGTTGCCACTGTTATTTCTGTAAAAGATAAAGTTATGTTTGAATTTACCGCCAATCCGAAGTCCGATCAGATTATCTTACACCAAGATATAGGGAGATGCATATACTAATACATTTTTATTTCGGATATTGATAGTAGTCGTCATAATGTTTTTCTGCATCATAATTTTCCGTTAGGGCAAAGCAATCTTAAATGACGTCCATATTAGATGAAAGCGTTTTAAATTCACTAGTAATCTTTATTATTTGATTGAGTTTAATGTAATATGGCCACTATAAAGTAATTTTTCGATTATTAAACATACATTTTAATAGTGTTTAGTCATACAGCATGGTAGGTATTACATTCTCAACGTGGCATCGCGGATTTCGTAATCCACCATGTAATAGTTATATGTGAGGAAAAGAGACAGGTATAAATGTTTTGAAAAGATTCGCCGAGTGGCCCGATCCGAATGAGCGAATAAGTAGGCGAAGGTCAGGCGCCATTGTAGTCAGCGTGAGCAGCTATGACGTTACTCCTAGAGACTAAAGATAAGCTGTTACTGCGTAGAGCTCACACAATTCACGCCTGTAATGTATACAACTCATTAGGCAATCGATGTTTGCTACAGAATTATTATGGAAGAACTAAGAAGGTGCAAACGAATAGTTGGGTCACCTTATAGTAACTGGTAAGTGATCAAGGCTGCCCATGAATACCTGCGCTGCCGCCATTAGATACAAACTCGGAATTTGATACACACTGTGCTTACACACAAAACATGCGAACGTCTCACGTACACGTCTATTGAAAGGCGCAAGATATTAAAAGTAATTAATTTTTCAAAAAAAAAAACGATCGGCTTCTATTTTTTAATTTATTTATTCGCGTTTCATATGGTGAGTGAGTTTTCCGGAGGTCTTCCCCTCCCTTGTATAGTTAAATTATCTAATTTATAGTTTAAATAATTGAACATATTTTTGAATTGAATTAATTAGCTTTTTTTATTTATTTAATGAAATAGGCACAGATGCAACTGCATAGCCACGGTTCTTCGAGTTTATTTCCATCCCATCATGACATCGTATGTGGCGGGCTTACCATCATATCGGGTTTATTCCAATGCCAGGCAACACACATGTGATTTTTCAAATTGAAAACAACACATTTTTATGGTATCCCTCAAGATCTCGCTAGGTCTTGGTACGCTGCTACTTAATCAATGATGCGATATACCCGCCTGGTTTAATTAAATCTTAGAATACCCAATTGATTGCACAATGAGAGATGATAATTCTTGTTAAAATTAGAAAGGTTCACAAATCAAGTATTTTATTTGTTATTCATATACTGCATTATGTCCGTCGTTAATTTTATAACGATACTAATTTTGTTTTTTTTTTGCGTTTTCAGGTCAAAGTCAACCTCGTCTGCACGTGCCGATCCTTGCTTTCTAATGGTCAAGTCGCGTCTTGTAGACTAACTAGTCTTACGATATGTGCAAATATAAATAAACCGAGTTATATTATTGTAGTTATAAAATACTAGCTGTTGCTCGCGGCTCCGCCTGCGTGAAGGTTATATTCGGGAGCAGAAGTATACAATCCAAGGAGTTGTCTTTGTTGTTGCACTGAGGCACCTGTAGCGATTGTCCAGCCTCTCAGGTGTTTTGCCTGAATCTTGAGATTGCATCTAAAGAATACCCCATAAGTTTAACCTCACTTTGCCCCTTTTAGGGATGATTTTTCAAAAACGTTGAAACACGTATTTCTTTATTTCTTACCAAAAGCCTAAATATGAATTTACAGATCCCTAAATCGAGGAATTATGGATTTCCCATACAAATTTTGAACTCCTATTTGACCCCTTTCAAGGTTGTTTTTTGAGAAAAAAGATAGCCTATGTCCTTCTCCAGGATATTATCTATTCCCTTACCAAATTTAATTACAATCCATTGAGCCGTTTAGTCGTGAAGAGGTAACAAACAAACAAACAAACAAACAAACAAACAAACAAACAAACAAACAAACAAACAAACAGAGTTACTTTCGCATTTATAGTATTAGTATGGATATCTCTCGGTTTATTTATGAGTGAATAGCTTTTGCCCGCGGCTACGCCCGCGTGGTGGTTATTTTTGGAAGAAAAGGTATAAAATCCACGGAGACCTGTTCAGCTATTACATTTTCCTGTGTTATGCTATCCCATAGGAACCATGCATTTTTAACCGACTTCAAACAAAGGAGGAGGTTCTCAATTCGACGTGTTTTTTTATGTTTTGTTGTGAGAACTACGAATATACGAAACTGTGAATTTTGCCTTTCTGTGACTTTTTCGGTGGTGTTTTCTTTGGGTACTCTATCCAACGTACCTATTTTATATATGTACTACTAAAAAGCAAAAATAAATTATTACTTTTTAAATAAAAATAAACCGTCTTCAAAAAATCCCAGACACAACTAAAAAGCAAAAAATAATTGGTTAAATTTACATCAATTAATTACATACAATTGAAATTGGAGTCGGTGCCAGCCAAAACATGAAAAAAACAGAATAATCAGGCATACAAAAAATATAAAATAGATCCATACTTGATGTAGGATATGTTTTTATGAAGCTAAAAGTAAAGAAAACAACACCGGCACTGACTCCAAAAATAATTGATTTAAATTGTATGTAATTGATTGATGTAAATGTAACCAATTATTTTTTGCTTTTTAGTTGTGTCTGGGTTTTTTTGAAGACTGTTTTATTTTTATTTAAAAAGTAATAATTTTCTTGTATAAAAAGTAACCGCCCTACTAAGACTATGCAAAAATTCATGTGGATCCCTTACTCTGTGTAAACAAAAACAAAACTATCCCACGGGAACCGTAAATTTTTCCGGGATTAACGTAGCCTATGTTCTATTCCAGACTATAATCTATCTCTGTGCCAAATTGCAACCAGATCCGTTGTAGCCTGATTGGGTCACAATCATCCATCCATCCAAACATTCGCATTTATAGTATTAGTAGGATTGATAAACCCCCGATTAAAGAATTCATATAAACTTTCATACCCTATTTTACCCCCTTAGGCATGGAATTTCCAAAAATTCTGTAATATATATAATTTATTTTTAACTAAAAGGCCATGTACCAATTTTCATGCGTTTAACTTCAAAAAGGCGGATTTTCATACAATTTTTCGTCCCCAATTTTACCCCCTTAGGGGTGGTATTTCAAAAAACCCTTCCTTAGTAAATTTCAAGTCCTTAACCCCAGCCGTTTTGGCTGTGCGTTGATCGATCAGTCAGTCAGTTTCTTCTTTTATGTATACAGATTATACAGATAGATGTTAAAGGTATGCAATAGATATGGAACATAGTTTTTTAAATGAACATAAATTTAAATCAATGAACTGAAATATCGGTGCAATAGGGTGTTTGACTGGTGTAACCAAAAAATATAAAACTGCACTAGGAGAAAGGATAGTGGGCAAACATATTTATTAAATACATTTTTTTATTTTAAATGTATTATAAACATTTTATATTCGTCATTAAAATTTAGAATTTTTAATCTGTATCACTCGGTGCCAAAAACGTAGCAATACCGGCCGCCATTACTCGTGACGACATCGCACATAAACATTGCATCCTACGACAAATAAAATTGTAAGGAAGAACATATTTTTCGATGTGTAAACGTGTGGAAACGTGTTAATTTCGTCTTCAAGTCTTCTATAAGAATGGAAGAAGGCATTACAAGGGCTGATAGTCGAAATCTGCCACTTCTTTCTTAAACTTTTGATTTTGGCAAATGCATGAACAATTTATCGGGATTTAGTGTCGAGTTTTTACACAAAGGCATTGAACAATATTTATATGCTGGCTCATTCATTTTTGGGAAAAACTAACAGATAAATGCAAATAATATGTTATGTTGTTAGGTGTCACGAATGTTTGTATATGTGCGATGACGTCACATACAGATAATGTCACGTGACAACGCGTTTTAGCGCGAAACTATATATGAAAAAATTAAATCACGGATTTTATATAAATTGAGTATATTTCAATAATAAAAATATTACGGGAGCTATAAGTGAAGAGTCCTCTATCGATGTCCATCAATTTTCAAAAATTGTCAAATACCCTATTGCAATTTCCAAGTCAATGATTGATAACATGGGCTCAAAATTAATGAGATTAGATTATGAGATAATAATATTTTCTGCTTTTCAGTTTGTTGAGTCATTATTGTTTATGGCTAAAATGTTTTATTTTACAATTATTCATTACAAAATACTACATAACTACGACGTATAAACAAAAAAGTTTTAGTATTTCATGCCGGATTTAACGTTTTTTTTATTTTATTTAATTTACAAAAGACTACATTTATATTAAAATAATGTTCAACATGTGTTATTTACATAATAAAATTGAAAACTTGAAATTAAATTGTGTCGATATTTTTCATAAATTGTGATTTGAACACAATGTACGTTAGAATAGCTATACAACTGAGGAGTGTATAATGATTAATCTTTTATTGATTACTTCATTGCTGCCATTTACAAGAAGGTTATCAATTGGAAGTCTTTTTTGATAATCATGGATCACGATCCACGGTGTAACTAGTGCACCCTTGCTACCCACCTATTCCTATTTTAAGTACAAGTGATAACTTATTTTACAATATGCTATATTACAATAACCATCTACAATTTACTATGGTACTTGTACATCCGACACATGGTCCGAAGCGATTTAATTTTTTATTTTACATTATTTTTGGACACCTTGAACGGTAAGGCCATCGACGCAAACAACGAATTGTGAACAAATACATGTATGCAATATACAGTTGACCACTACCACCTAAATTTGACATTTGCACACAGTAACATTTATTTCTGTAAAATGATTTGCTATGCTGGTTCTATTTTTTAAATGTATTACGGTGTACACTAGAAAACCGGCAATGGACTTTAAATCTCAATTAAGTTCGCTTAGCGAATCGTGTTATGACACTGACATCGCAGCGGTTCTCCTCGACCTAGTCTGCTGCTGAGCCATCTAAGGAGAGCTATCGAGAGCAGGGCCATCGAGCTCTTAAGGGGCATTATTGGTGGCAGTTTATTTTTCTAAAATAATGTTTAGAATCACTCACAAAATTATCGTATGGAGCTTATTCACTGAAATGTATAGAAAATGGTAAATAGTCGAGTTGGATTTACCTGTCCAGTTGATTATTTCGATTATGTAAAATTTGTTACAAATCTTTTGTACGTTACTTAAACTATATCACCTTACAAGTAAAATGATGTCTAAATGGAACCTTTACGATAATCATCATAGACATATGACTGCTTGTCTACTCTTGTCTACTACTGCTTGCTATCAAAGTGCTTGTATACATTTATTAAGACTCCTACTAACTGACCTAAATATTGCCACATATTTATGAGTCTCCGTGGCGTAATGGGCAGATTGCTGGCTGTGATACGAGAGGCTGTGGGTTTGATATTCCCGTACCAAGTTAAATGTTTGTGTGATAAACAGATATATGTTTCAGGGTGGGTGTTGTGGGACTGTAGTCCCTCGTAACTGATACCTACCATACAGGTTTGACCAAATGTGGGGATAGGACTGTTCGTGATTATTATTATTAGTTATTATCGATATTAAAAAAACAATTTCATTAGTTAAAAAATTAAAATTAAATTCTAATTATTATATTGCTTAGGTATTTAAAACGTTGACTTTAGATTTGCAACATTTACTGCGGTGCATATAAAAGCGATTAAATTAAAAATAAAAGAATCTCTAACACGTTTGAAGAAGTAAGGTTGCATTTTCTACAATGTTTTGCAACTCTCATGGTACGTTCACTTTGTAGACAGCCTTATGCTTGGGAAATATCTAATGGAAGATAAGGTATGAAGTCGACAATACTAGAATAAAAGGTTAACATGATCTGATGTTTTTTGTTATTCTGGACACACCGGACACCACACTGCACATGTAAGCGCGGTGCGGTCCAATTAGAGTATCGAGTAGCGAGAGACAATCTATCCCCCGCTACTCAACACAATCATGCCGGCCTGTTTCTTCACACTACGCCATGGGCAAGAAGGTGAAGAAGCGGTCGAGGGTATAGACCCTCAGAGACAATAGTGTCAGAGTACTCAGAACGCCGTAAAACAGCCAAACATCGTACCCCTGACAACAACCGGATGTACACTGGCTGATCCCGGAACGCGACACTTGCGTGTGCCACTATGGCGGGTTTTACACCCTGCGTACGTACCCTGATGTCTATAAGATTCAGTAATTAGGAATCGAATCAACCAAAACATACATTAAAGCTGTTACTTTACTGCAACTTCGAACAACTTTAAAGCAAAGATTTAATAAATTTCCTTTTTTAATTTGAAATGAAGTTATTTTGCTCAGAGGTTGTAGTAATGGGATTAATTAAAAGTCTCTGAATATTGGAAAAAGTAAAAAAAAAGAATTAATTATTAAGTAACTATTAATTTAGGTCAAATATATTGCACTAGCTTTTCCAGCGGCTCCACCCGTGTGTCTTGTATACGAAGTATTATTTTTGTTGATCTGTTGGCGGCAGCTTTTTTCTTATCCTAGCATGGCTAAGTGACCACATCATTATTTTAAATTTCAACATAATCTATCATGTTTATTAAGTGTGTAACTCCCCAGATGTCGATTAAGAAATGAAATAAAACATATTCTCATAAGTTATCTATGTAAACCAATAGCGCCATCTAGTGGCACATTACAATAAAGTGGATAGCGATAAAATATTCTCAGTGCTCAAATACTTATTGTAAATCAATTTTAATGGCAATCGGTTGAACGGTATAAGAAGTTGATACGCTGTAGCATTCTGCCACCATTTTATCCATGTAGTTGCAACGGGCCGACTAATGGCGAGCCTTCTCCATGAAAAAACACATACATTTGCCAAACTTCGTAGCTATATGTCAAACAGTATTGGAGTTTATTAATGTCATATAATCTAACTACCATATTTTTAGTTATAGAAGATCTGCAGGATTATGTTTTAGGGATTTCTGCGCGTTTTTTTTACTTGTCAGGTCAGATTCAATAAAAAATCTCAACACAAACCTATAGATTGTTCCCACAAATGAGCTAATAAGAATGACGCTCAATGCCACAAATACAAATAACATAAATTAATTTGTTTCTTTTCAAATCTATCTATACATACTGATTGAGATTGTTTATTAATATTGGAAAAAGATAGGTACTATTAACAGGTGTCTATTATTATTATATGTACTATTACTTTACATTATTTTAAATTAACGAAATTATCAACTGGTCACATGCAACTGTTCCATTTCGTATATAGGTACGTATAGTAAATACTAGATTATTTCATATTTTCTTTTTATGCATTGTACATATAAATTCACGCCAGTCTGCTAAACAGTATTCTAATGCCAATATTCTTTATACTAGGTGCCATAGTATAATAGTACAATATGTACAGACTTTAACCCTTTTTCTTTTATTTATAAATAGTCGACGAGAGCCGGTGCTGATGGCTGCGTGTGAGAAGAGGTGGTGACTGTGATTAATATAGATGTATTTCATAATACGAAAACCCATTTACAAAAATTTACAAATAATGCTTCAAATACACGAAAACCACGAGTATCGTAGGTTGCGACACTCTGAATCGAATTAATTACCTCGCAACCGGGCGTAGTATTAAAAAACCGTTTGCGCAAGAGCTGATCCGCACCTTGACACAGATATGGCTCAAACTGTCGTTTTGAATACACAAAAACCGGACGCTGCTTCGACTATTTTAAAGTTACTCATGTACAATCATATACGTGCACCTTTATAAACAATTAATTTTATAGAAATACACATTCGTTTTTGCCTCGACTGGCCTCGGTGGCGCAGTTGTAATTGCGCATGAGTTACGACTGTTGTGCTGAGTTAATGGGTTCGAGTCCCGGATAAAGTGATATTGGGGTTTTCTATTCAGAATCTCCGTATCAGCCCGGAGTCTGGCATTATGCCCGGTATGGCGATAAGCTTGTAAAAATCAGCAAAAATTATCTTGGATATCTGGCACTACAACTTATTTACATATTACAATAAAAAAATCGTGTCACTTCAGAACGACTTGAGATCATGTTCCAACAACACAAACTGACGAGACAATGGTTTATTGCTATGCTAAGATCTATAGAAGTTGCAAATTATTATAAAAGGAGTAAATTTGGCATACATTAAGTTTGAGGTTGGAACAGATTGGGACTGATACTAACGAAATATACAATATTATTTTTAGTATACTACAAAGCCGAAAGTAGTTTGTTGAGAATCAGTAGCACAATCTATTGCACTAATTTTTAACGTGTTATATTGGTATCCCAAAATATTTAAAAAATTTCGACAACCTGGTTACCTTGTTTATTACTTAATAAAAATGCTGAGAGTGTCGGTCGTTCTCCTATACCTACATAATACTCTGGCGGGAAACAAACAGCAGCGCGTGGCGCGCGTATGCCCATGCATCGTTCAAGAAACTGGATAAATTATTTTTGCATGTCACCGCGTGAGTTTTCCTTATTATTATTATGTTATATATTTATCTGATCTTTTATACCAAAATCTAATTTGGGTGTTTCGGCTTTATGGTATACAAAAACTAATCTTGTATATATACATATGCTATAAAATATATGCTTAGTCTAGCCGACATATTAATAAAATATATAAAATTAAGAGTTCTGTCGATGACCAAAATGATTTATTGACAGGATAACAACAGAAAAAGACATTAACATACTAGAACATTGAAGGTTTATAATACAAATTGTTGTTTGAATGTACAAGACCGATATAAAAAATAATAATACTAGCCCTGTATTAAACATTGTCCCACTGCTGGGCACGGGCCTTCTCTACTAATGAGAGGAGTTAGGCCTTAGTCTACCGCGCTGGCCTAATGGGGATGGTAGACTTTACATACCTTCGAAATTCCTCAGGTATGCAGGTTTCCTCACGATGTTTTCCTTCACCGTTAAAGTAAGCGATAATTAACAATGAATACACACGTAACTTTACAAAAGTCAGAGGTGCATGCCATTTGGGTTTCGGACATACGACTTTCGTCTTGACAGTCCTTACCGCAACCAATTAGGGCCTAAGGCGGTACGAATCGGTTGCCGTGTGGCTCTAATGAGCTGTGACCTTTAACGGTACCGTAGGAAACTGAAAGCCCATAGAAAACAAGCTTTTAGATTGCCGGCAATTTTCCAAATTTTCCTTTCCCTAAAAACCTTATTTAGATTTTTACGAACAATTATAAATCGGTTTAGTTGTTCTCAAGTGATGCTATTAATAACGAACGTCGCTTTTTTTTATCCTACACACTGTACCTGGTGGTAAGCGCAGTGCCGTCCAATTAGAGTAGCGAGAGACAATCTATCTCCCGCTACTCAACACAATCATGCCGGCCTGCTTCTTCACACGCCAATACGCCATGGGCAAGAAGGTGAAGAAGCGGTGGAGGGTCTAGACGAGTTTTTTTTTATTTTTTTTATTCTGGCGCGGCAAAGTGACCACACTGCACCTGATGGTAAGCGCAGTGCCATCCAGATAGAGTATCAAGTAGCGAGAGACAGTCTATCCCCCGCTACTCAACACAATCATGCCGGCCTGCTGTTTAGCTTCTTCACGTTACGCCTAAATGACCCAGGATCATAGGAGGGAGGGAACACGGTAGCTGGCAAACTGTTCCACAGCTTGATGGTGCGGCAAAAATACGAATTTGCGAACCTCTTGGTTCGGGCCGGGGTAGAAGATACCACGAAGCTGTGGCTTTGCAAGCCAGTACGCGTGGTTCTGGTATGGAAGGGAGAGGATGGGACAAGATCAAACAATTCTTCAGAGCATTCGCTATGATACAGACGGTAGAACACGCTAAGCGAGGAAATATCCCTACGCAGCTGTAGCGGCTCCAGGCTGTTACTCACGTCTGCATCATTCACAATGCGGATGGCCCGCCGCTGCAACCCATCCAAGGCATCGAGAAGGTACCAGGGTCCCAGAGGTGCGAGCAGTATTCCCGGCCGCACCTGCGCTTTATATAAGCGGTAGAGGTGACCAGGCGTGAAAAACCGCCGCAGCCTGTTCAGGATTCCGACCCTGCGTGAAGTGGCGGATATTACGCCCTCGATGTGACTCCTTGGATTAAGATCGCAGCGGATATCCATACCTAGTACACTAAGGTCATTCCGCATTGCGAGTGGAACAGCCTGAAGAACGGGGATGGGAGAAAACGGAGACTTCTTGCATGAGAAAGCGCACATCTGGGTTTTCTTGGCATTAAACTCAACCCGATTCCTGGTACCCCATGATGAGATGAGATCCAAGGTCTGGTTGAGCTCAACGACAAGATCCTCGCGTCTCCTCTCAGTATCCGCCCGGCAACCAGGAGGCTTGCTGCTATAACGCCCATGAACCGTGCTGTCGTCTGCATAGCAATGAATGTTGCCAAGCGACAACATATCATTGATATGCAAAAGAAACAAGGTAGGCGAAATCACAGAACCTTGTGGTACTCCGGCATTTACTGACATGAGCTGCGAAGCGTGTCCATCAACGAGGACACGCATTCTACGCTCATGCAGAAAGCCGGAGATCCACTTGTACAGGTTGTCGGGCCGACTGTATGCCGGGAGCTTGGAGAGAAGGCCACGATGCCAGACCCTATAAAACGCTTTGGCTATGTCGAGACTCACAGCCAGAGCCTCGCCATGCTTGTCAATCGCCTCCCCCCAGTGATGTAATATGAACGCTAGAAGATCACACGTTGATCGGTTATGACGGAACCGTTATTGGCGGTCATTGATCAACGAGTGATCCTCTAGGTAGCGAACTAATTGGTTGTTTATCAGTCGCTCCATGACTTTACACATCACTGAGGTTATGGCGATTGGGCGATAATTGTTAGGGCCTGACCAATCACCTTTTTTGGGGATAGGCTGCACATTAGCCTCCCTCCAAGATTTAGGCACAATACCCGAGAGGTAGGACGATCGGTATAGGCTCGTCAGTACAGGAGACAACTCCGCTGCACACTTTTTAAGTACAAGCGCTGGGATACCATCAGGACCACTAGCCTTCCAGACGTCGAGAGACTGCAGCTCACGCCGCACATCACAATGCCTGATACGGATATCAGGCATTGTGATGTGCGGCGGTCAGCCAGCCAGCCGGCGGTACCACCGTTTCTACAGGTCTCCCTGGCCGACGGATCAACACGCCTCCAACTGACTGTGGACCGGCTTATACCCGCACGGCCAAACATCCTACCCCAACTCTAGCCCCCCGACGATACACACGATATACACACTTGCGTGTGCCACTATGGCGGGTTTTTCGCCCTGTGTACGGTGGTCGCTATCCGGGCGGATACGAATATCCTACCACCAGCAGAAGTACACACCAGTACTCAGAAGGCCGCAAAACATCGTACCCCAACTATAAACCACTGCAAAAATTTTATTTCTAGTATTTGGATATTTTTTTGTTTTTATTCTTTAAATTTTAGTCTCAATAGGATTGTTTGCATTATATTAAACAGTATAAAAATGGATAAGCCTAAAAAACGTTTGAACGTCTAATTCTGTTTACCAATTGAAAACTATTAAATACAACCGATGTTAGTTTGCAGTCTATCGATGTAACTATGTCATTGCTATCTATTTGTCCTTATGACTTCATTGCACACTATAAGCTTCCATTTGGTATTCCACAAAGAAAAGTCATCATCTTCCTGCATACAAACCATACAAATGGTTTGGCATCATACTGTAATACGTCATGTTGCAGGAGGGGTTTGACTCAATTTTTACGGTCGGCCGCCTGTATGGCGTCAACTCCCTTGGGAAGATACAATTTCGGGAAAATCGTGTTAAAAAAAGAAAATATTCACCTTAGTCCCATAAAAAAAGTCTTTCTAGGACTTATCTATGTAGGGTTTAGAATTGGGATTCTGAGAAGTTAGATAATTACGTTTGTTACGTAGTTGTGTGACGTTTAGATAATTATTATAAATTGTATTTTTAGGCATATTTTATTGAAAAGTTGTAACTGCAGTATAATTAGATTTTGCGGTGCAAATATGAGTACACTGAAAAGAGGTTGCCATAAAACAATAAAAAAAACCATTTTATATTTGCGGTGACACTATAAACGTTTATACAAAATGTTCGTATGTAAATGGAAAAGTAATATCAACTTTATCACTTTTCCCGGAACACTTTCTAAATTCTCTGGATCAGCATATAAAACATTTCATATGTCACTTCTAGATGCTATGATCTATAGAATAATCAGCAAAAAATCAATGATTTTGACTACAAATTTTGTATTCTTCATACCTGAGTGGCAATAAACCTAATTTGGAAAAGCAGGCAACTAGCACAAATTTTAATTAGGAAACAGAGGGCTTTGAATTCTTCATTATGTCAGGTTGGCCCAATGCGCTATCCGCGCATCCAGACATTTAGAATCACTTGAACATAGTCTCTCAAGTGTGTCTAATAACCTACTTGGGAAACAAAGAAATATGCAAAAACTACGACACACGTGTGCGCAGTATTGCGTAAATGGCGACGGCCTGTGAGCCCGCATCATTTTGTTCTTAGTGTGTTATATGGGGTGTCTCTAGGCAGGGGGACGTCTCGAGGGAATCTGAATGAGATTTAGATTGCCTCTTTGCACTCTGCTTATGACATATTACAAACTAGCTGTTGCTAGCGGCTCCGCCTGCGTGGAGGTTATATTCGGGAGCAGAAGTATACAATCCAAGGAGTTGTCTTCTGGACTGAGGCACCTGTAGCGATTGTCTTTAGCCTCTCAGGTGTTGTGCCTGAATCTTGAGATTGCATCTAAAGAATACCCCATAAGTTTAACCTCACTTTGCCCCTTTTAGGGATGATTTTTCAAAAACGTTGAAACACGTATTTCTTTATTTCCTACCAAAAGCCTAAATATGAATTTACAGATCCCTAAGTCGAGGAATTATGGATATCCCATACAAATTTTGAACTCCTATTTGACCCCTTTCAAGGTTGTTTTTTGAGAAAAAAGATAGCCTATGTCCTTCTCCAGGATATAATCTATTCCCTTACCAAATTTCATTGCAATCCGTTCAGCCGTTTAGTCGTGAAGAGGTAACAAACAAACAAACAGAGTTACTTTCGCATTTATAGTATTAGTATGGATGTGTTGACACTTGACTGCATTTGACATATTGACAAATATTACTAATTATTTTGTTAGACAAATTCCTATTTATTAATATTTGTTGGGGCAGTCCTAGAATGTAATGTCGGAAAGACAAACCAGTTACAATGCCACCTACAACATACAAGAGCACTTCACCTGTTTGACCAGGCCTAGTCCCTTAACAATCGTGATGCAACATACAACAAAAGATACATACCACCTGAAGATTTAGATAAGCCCCACAGTAGAGTAGCAGTGATTGTAAAATCATAAGTTCGAGTGATTTGAATAAACAAATCAAGGTTGCATTTTGTTTCTTTTTAACTCACCACGTGTATATGTTCTAAATATACATAATTTCATATTATCCTTCTACTTTTAACCGAATAATAATCATAATAATAAGTCCGCAGGGCAGCTTGTGGCGAGCTGTTAGACAGTAGCTACCCCACGTACCCGAGTGCTCCCAGGGGAAGGTTCTGTTCTTCATGTCTAGGTTGCCTTCACCGGCCAGTCAGAGCTTCAAGTTTTTTTAGCATTTGACCAACATCAAATGTTATACTGTTTTGAGACTAAAAATGCTTCAACATATTGGTTCAGTGACTTACTTTCATCCGCAATTATAATGGGGGCGAGCTCCTTGAGAGTTTGATTCTAAACACCAGCACACTTAAAAAAAACTCAACAAGGAAACTTCAATGATGAAAAAAGCTGATTCGTGTTACTTTATGTAGCGTCTGATTCATTTTAGTTTGTTTCTTGTTTTTTTTTTATTTTTATAGAAACGTAGTTTAACATACAACAGTACATCTTATTATTAAATTCGGAATCTTATCATTGGCAACAGTTTATCATTATATTGTAAGCAGAGGCAGGCATTTGAAATTTCGTGCTTCTTACTTTAAAAATGACGGACTTCCTATACAACGATTTATTCCTTATTTTATATCTTAGGTTATTTTGAAAAACGATTTTTAGTGAGCATCTACATTGCAAAATTAGTAATTATGCTAAATTTTAAGTCAATCGTGTGTATAGTTTTAGAGATCTCGTGGTGAGTCAGCGGTATTTCTCTTATTTTGGCCATTGTACATAATTCCCGAACAATATTTTTATAAATGCTCCAAGGCCAGTCTGGGATACACGAGGTTCAGATTACGAAATGCCTATCAAGGACATGGGTTCTCAGTTACAGTACGAAACCATACAAACTGTTATATGAAAACAGCCACCAAGTATTCATACTTTGAGACAAAGGTTCAGTTTCATTGTTCATTATATAAAAGGAGTAAAATAGTTTGTACTTAACATAATAATAAAAAAGACAAAAAAAAACTTGTATTAAATATAAAAATGACTTTATTTTAACTAATCTCCTTATACCAATACTAGCTGTTGCCCGTCAAATCCGTTCAGCCGTTTTTGCGTGATTGAGTAACAAGCATACAAACTTTCACAGTTATAATATTAGTAGGACAATTTTGAGTTGATGGTAATCATTAACCTAAAACGGCAAAATCACTGAGTTAAAATTGATTAGATTAGATTAAACTCTTATTTTTACCTTTTAGTTTTCCCGAGTTAATATTTTTGCCTATAAGATTCAATTTAATACATTTCTGTTTGGAAAATATATTAAAATTTAATTTTTACTTAATCTTTGATCCCATAGTTCCTCTATTTGACCTCGTTAAGGGTAGAATGTCTTATTCAGATTTGTGACAAGTGACAACAGAATTATAGAATAACATAATTAAATAAAATAAATCGAAATGGATCACTGAAATCAGATCACATTGAGAAAATACATATAAAAAAATAAAATATCACTTATACTTATTTTTGAAGTACGTTTACAATTTTTAGTTAAATAAAAATTTTTACTTGAGCTAAAAATGTTTGTGATTTATAAGCAATTTCAACACAACTATAAAATTAAAGTAATTTTTCTGTATAGAACAAGATCTTTCCTCTCCAGCGAAAAAAATATTTTTTTGTATACAGATTTGCAGATCGTGGTCATATAACGATTATTTTGCTCTGTAAGACCGTCACTGGTACCTACCTACATATTGCTCACACTTTGTAATATTTTTTTATATAGTAGCTTGCCCTTTGAGATGTTGAAACGATCAGTTCTTGGATATAATCTCCAACATGCATCGTCAAAGTATATAGCCCACTCCGTACTCATTTCACCAAAACATGATGAACATCTTCAATCACTGTGCAACAGCTGCAGTTAGGCGAATTTGATACTTGTAAAAGTAACTTAAACTTGTTATTTGTCGAAATTTGCCCAGAGCGAAGTCTCATCGCCACTACCAGATCTATCATAATCCTTGGAGATTGTATATTTCAATACCAACCTTTATCTGAGAACTGTTCTTAAAAAAACTCTTTCCACAAATGACAACAATAACGTTTAATTTTCAATAATGAATCAGTATGAGCGTGGTATTATGAAACACGTTTTGTAGCCGGTTCTTTAGTCAACTAGTCAACAGTTTCAGTTAAATACCTACACGGGTAGACAGCCATCGTAAGTTGAATGTTCTTATATTTAGTTTACAAAAGAAATGCATCTAAGATTCTATACACGATGTATATTCTATAGAAGTACAATAAGGTATATGTTGCAAGGAGCTCTTTGAGTCTGTGGAAATTACAATACCGCTGTAAGTTTTGTCAGTGACAATGTTTTAACTAGTCAGGAACTCTGCTGTAATTAAAAACATTTTAGATGAACCCTAAAACGTATAGAAAACTTTGTTTGAAATAAGTCTAGCTCACAGGTCGTCTATACTGCGGACCTCATGCAGATGTTAAATCTTTGCGCATACAAGTCTCATTAAAATTGTACGGACTTATTGGAGAATATCTCTGAAATCGAATAGTGTCTTTGTATGTTGTGTGTGCGACAATCTTTAACCGTTCCAAGGAGCACAAAAAATATTTGTAGCAATGATCCAGATCCACTATCAATTTATTTGTATTGCCTTAATAGATATAGACTGGATACATAAAGAAACAATTGAATCCATAAGAACATAATATACTATATCATTTCCACTTTTAGTCTGTGTAAAAATTATGAACATATTTATAAAAGATGTGAAGTGTGCACACTGTGATTTCTGATACCTGCTTTAGGTGTTTATTAATTGTTATATTGTTGTTGTACTTATATGTTGGTACCTTTCACACAATTTAGCTATGGTATCGTTTGGTTCACATTTCCGATTCATGAAACTAGATGTTCATGCAAAACCAAATAATAACTCGAATTTATAAATAAATACTTAGTACAGAACAGTAGTTTGTCTTGTATTCACTAAATCATTCTAATTTATTTTAATGTTTTTTTTACTATTCTAGGAGAGAATATAACTATTATATTTATATTATTAAATATATCCGAGATAAAATTTAAACGAGTATTTGACTTCTTTTACTCATTCATATAATCATAAAATTTATTATCTATATGGCAAAAATTGTTGTGTATTAATTATATCAAAAGAAATCCAAGGAGCACCAAGAAGCTCAGCTGTAGGTGGTTTTTATTACGTTTTAATATCAATTTAATATGAATAACATTCAAGTAGGTACTTAATTAGCTTTAATCAATACATCAATCATAGAGAAAAAAAAAATGTTTTTAGGATTGATGTATGTGTCAATTGAAAGCATACGAGGTATGTAAATTAGGTAATGAAACTGATGTGCATAAATATTTTCATTTGAATATGATTACGATTTAACGTTGTCTCCCTCAAAATAATTCCTTTTCACACAGCATTCCACTCCTTGTAGCAGTGCTGGAACTTGGATATTGGAATTGTCTTTGGCTGGTCGGTTACAGGGTTGGAACGTTTTCGAGTGTCCCAAAATGAAGTCCTTTCATGAATGAATTTTTAGCCTTGGGTACAAGAAAAGTCAAAAGGACTCAAGAAAGTCAGGCACCTTTCCCTCCTGATGTTCTTTTGTTCCCACGAGAGATTTTTCTCATTCCCAATTCATTGGTCAAAACTTGATGAACGGTGGTGTGACTAAAATTCAACTGTTCCCCAATCAGTTCTTGCAGTTGCAGGCCTTCCGCTGGGTGGTTCATCTTCCATGAGAAACTGAAAACCACTGAAAAACCTGGGCTTTCGACAAAACATTGACTCCGTTGAAGTTTTGTTAAAGTTTCTGTTACGCATTGCCCAAGTCCGGACCAAAACCTGATAGCACACCGTTGTGCGAAATCGATGTCTTTCATTTTTAGAACGCACTACGAAAACCGGGTTCAGGGTAAAAATGTGCAGCGGAGAAACAAATGACTTGAACGAGTTCAAACTTATCTTGCACGGGTATCACATGTCCCCTTGTCGCACCTCTATGCCCCGTGCTTCCCGTGTTGCCATATCAAACGCTACCCTGTCATTACTTAATTTACACACCTCGTAGAGCAGTAAATTGGCTCTGAAAACTTGTTAATTATTAGCTTATAGTCACAATTAATGAGCAATCTGTGCAGACCAGTCCACAGAAGCAGCACCCGTTCACGAGCTATGAAGAATGTGCCAGCCATCGGTCTCTTTAATCATGTTACACGGAAATGACCGATCCGGCACATAAATCCGCTGCAAGCATAGACGTTTAATTTATACTAATATATAAATATGTAGCGTCTGTCTGTATCTGTATGTTTGAGTAATTTGCCCGATTTTGCGTGAAATATTCATTTTATGACGCACAGTTCCGAATTTTGTAATTCTTAAAATTGTTGTCTGTCTGTCTATACACAGTCAGGTCATAAGTATTGTCACACAGTAAAAACTTTTATTTTAGAATACTGGCCACAAAAAAGTTTATTGAATTCGAATTTTAAATTGTTCATGAAAATAAAAATGTATACTATTTAGAATTTTACTCATTTTTAAATATGGAGTGGACGCTTAAAGAAGACCGTGTTGCAGTAATTGCGTTGCATCGTTGCGGTTACGCGCCAATTCAAATTTTTTACATACTGAAAAATTTTAATATAACCAAAAGATTCGTTTATCGTACCATCAAACGATACAATGAAGACTCTAGTGTAGATGACAGGTCAAGAAGCGGTCGCCCTCGGTCTGTTAGGACTCCAGCAGAGATAAAAGCTGTGAAGGCGCGAATTCAAAGAAATCCCAAACGTAAGCAAAAACTGTTGGCCCTTCAGATTGGGTTAAGCAGAACCACGGTGAAAAGGGTGTTAAATGAAGACTTAGAGCTTCGGGCATATCGAAGAATAACAGGACATCGTTTGAATGCTCGTCTAATGGACCTGAGACTGAAGAGATGCCGTGCTTTGTTGAAGCGATACGCGGGAAAAAAATATCGGGAAATTCTTTTTTCAGATGAAAAAAATTTTACCGTAGAAGAGAGCTACAAAAAACAAAATGATAAGGTGTACACACACAGTAGTGAAGAAGCGAGCAACCGTATTCCGCGTGTCCAACGAGGTCATTTTCCATCCTCGCTCATGGTATGATTGGGAGTTTCTTATTGGGGCTTAACAGAGGTACATTTTTGTGAGAACGGTGTAAAAACGAATGCAATTGTGTATCAAAATACAGTCCTGACGAACCTTGTGGAACCTGTTTCTCATACCATGTTCAATAACAGGCACTGGGTATTCCAACAAGATTCGGCGCCAGCTCATAGAGCGAAGAGCACACAAGACTGGCTGGCGGCGCGTGAAATCGACTTCATCCGGCACGAAGACTGGCCCTCCTCCAGTCCAGATTTGAATCCGTTAGATTACAAGATATGGCAACACTTGGAGGAAAAGGCGTGCTCAAAGCCTCATCCCAATTTGGAGTCACTCAGGACATCCTTGATTAAGGCAGCCGCCGATATTGACATGGACCTCGTTCGTGCTGCGATAGACAACTGGCCGCGCAGATTGAAGGCCTGTATTCAAAATCACGGAGGTCATTTTGAATAAACTTTAGTGTCATAAGAATTTATGTTTTGTTAAGTTCATTTTGGTATATAAATGGTTACAAAATGAATAAACTTGTTTCAATTATTTTATATTAAACATGTGACAGAATTTATGACCTGACTAGGTAGATATGTCAGGTTTTAACTTAAAAAACGGCTTGACCAATCATCCTGAAATATTGAATACAGTTAGATCATTCAATCGCACAAATGATAGGCTATATAATACACAGATACAAAAAGTAATTTTTTTACAGACATGAACTTTAGCACAAACATTAATTACACTCATAAGAATCCACTACTACGAATATTCTATCGAAATACGATTCTCAGATGCGATCAAAGACAAAAGCATTCCCGTTTTGAAATAAAAAAACCCTATAGACTTGAATTTTGGCATAAATGTACTAGTAAGACCTATAAGAGTTCGCTAATACTGGTATCTTTTTGATACTCTGCTCCCGTGGTGGTTAATGGTACGGATACTGTAATTCAAGTATAAAACTTGCTGGTTTACTTTCATGTTAACTTTGCCATACATTTTTCTTTCATTTTTTTAATAATCGTTTTTGGTTATTTTTTTTCTTTTGAAAATCAACTTTTATCAGAGTTTTGACCACCAAAGATAGACATACTCCAGTTTCTTATAACTATAGTAGCTGTTGCCCGCGGCTCCGCCCGCGTGGAAGTCATTTTTGGGAGAAAAGGTATACTATTCATGGAGGCCTCTTAAGCTATTACATCTAATCTACATCCGCCTAGTAACCGGTTGACGGGCGAATACACCGAGGAGACGCGAGGATCTTTTTGTATTTAAATTGATAAGGATTAATACGATATCCGTTTAAATAGCCTTCCAATTACTGCATTGTAAGTGACCATTTTTTAGAAGATAAAATGGGTATAGCAATCTATCCTTAAAAGATAGATAAATATATGCCATCCCGGACTTTTTAGTAAATTTATGAAAGGGGAATATACCACTATGCATTGTGTTATATCTCAAAGGAATTAGGCAGCGTTTTCGATAAAAGATCCCAGTCGGCTTAACTTTTTCCGACACTTCCAGCAATTATCTTTATATTTCAACCAATTTTCATAAAACCTTGACAAATTATAGTCTACCTAAACTTTCCTCGTGAATCACTCTATCTTTTATCCAAAATCCGTTCAGAAGTTTTTGAGTTTATCGCGAACAGACAACCAGATAGACAGACAGACAGACAGGCGCATCGGAGGACTTAGTTCTATAATAAGTAGTGATTGATGACACACATGAGAACTTGATAAATCGTTTTGCAAATTTTGTTTATAGATTTATATTCTGAGGAAGGACATAGGGTCTGTTTTTTTGTCTCAAAAATAATCTCGAAGAGGGTGAAATAGGTGTTAAAATTTTTATGGGCAATTCATCATTCCTCAAGTCAGGGATCTGAAAATTCATATTTACGCATTTGGTACGAAATAACTGTTTCACCTTTTCTGCAAAATCGTCCCTAAAGGTGGCAAAGTAAGAGGTTAAAGTTCTGAGGTATTCATAAGATGTACTCTCTATCCCTATGTACAGTCTTATGGGATTTTACAAAAATAAATTAAGCTATCACCAAGGTAATTTTAAGTATCAAATCAAATCATTTATTTTGTAAATTAGGCCACTAGGGGCACTTTTTACATGTCATAGTAATGTTAAAATCTAAGTCTACCGGTCCTTCGGAAATGCCCACTGGTCTGAGAAGAAGCACCAAGAAACTCAGCCGTAGGTCTTCTGTAATTTGTCATTATATTCCAACAAAAATCACACATAAAATACATTTTTAAACAAGTCACATTCACATGACAAAAAAAATGACGGTATACATGTCAATACAAGGCAGAGTCGTAAAAGAGGCTATACAACTTGTTATTTAATTTTATCCAACTAACAATCAATGAGCAATCCAGGTAGACCAGTCCACACAAGCAGCACCCGTTCACGAGTATGACGCATGTGCCAGCCATCGGCCTCCTCAACCATGACACAGGGAAGTGACCAACCCGGCACATAACGCCGCCGCAAGCACAGTCCCTTAAGCGAGCATGACATACCCTAGATAATATTTGCCATTTACATAATTCAATTAGGATGCATAGTTTATGAAATAATTAAAAATTAACAAAACACTCTCGCGCTTATTGGGCTAGTAATCGGATTTGTGTTTCTAATTCAATATTTTAGGTAGGTTGGTTTTTTATTTGTGTATGTACGCGTAATTGCCCTCTTCCTTTATTTTCTAGTAAACATTTTGTTTGGTTGAGGATGAGGTACATACATATAAATAAAATTAGTAAAATTACCTAATTTTATTTATATGTATGTTTTAAATACAATAAGAATTTTTAATTGAGATTAGTCCGAATTTATTAAATCAATTGGGTATTGATGTATTGAATCATTTACATATCACAGAGGTTATGGCGATTGTATATTGTCTGACCCCTCACCCTTTCTGAGGTTCGGCTGCACGTTGACTTCTCCGAGATTCAGGGTCAACACCTGTGAGGTAGGACGATCGGTAGAGGTGCGTCAGTGTAAGGAGACAACGCCATGGATTGTATATTTTTCTCCCAAATATAACCTTCAAGCGGGCGAAGCCGCGGCCAACAGATAGTTTTTCTATATAGTTATTTTAATAATGTTACGTTTATAATGACTTATACTTATTTTTAATAAGATTGTACCTCACTGATGACCAGGAGTTACACTAGTTGGGTATCAAAAAACGAATTCGAATTACAGTCGAGGTATTTTTACGCTGCGGCGTATTGTGAGATGCAGGTGGTATATACCAAAAAACATTATGTGCTTTTGAATTTAAGTAGGTTATACTCAAGTTAATAATATTATTACAACATTCCTGCTGAGTATAACCTACTTGAATGCCTTATATGATATTAAACGTTTTGGCAGACTTTATTATTACAAGACTGCAGTTAACTGCTGACGAACAAGAAAACTCATATTTACAGAAATATATCAACTGCTTTTTAAATGTTAAAGTCAAAAGGCCACTGCTTGAACGTGGGATCACAGTGGGCCTATATAACTGAACTGTGCAAGCAGATATCAGAAGTAGCAAGCAATTAAAATCATACAATCCACTAATATACCTAGTCAGGTCATAAATTCTGTCACATGTTTAATATAAAATAATTGAAACAAGTTTATTCATTTTGTAACCATTTATATACCAAAATGAACTTAACAAAACATAGATTCTTATGACACTAAAGTTTATTCAAAATGACCTCCGTGATTTTGAATACAGGCCTTCAATCTGCGCGGCCAGTTGTCTATCGCAGCACGAACGAGGTCCATGTCAATATCGGCGGCTGCCTTAATCAAGGAGTCTAATTATGTCTTGAGTGACTCCAAATTGGGATGAGGCTTTGAGCACGCCTTTTCCTCCAAGTGTTGCCATATCTTGTAATCTAACGGATTCAAATCTGGACTGGAGGAGGGCCAGTCTTCGTGCCGGATGAAGTCGATTTCACGCGCCGCCAGCCAGTCTTGTGTGCTCTTCGCTCTATGAGCTGGCGCCGAATCTTGTTGGAATACCCAGTGCCTGTTATTGAACATGGTATGAGAAACAGGTTCCACAAGGTTTGTCAGGACTGTATTTTGATACACAACTGCATTCGTTTTTACACCTTTCTCACAAAAATGTACCTCTGTTAAGCCCTAATAAGAAACTCCCAACCATACCATGAGCGAGGATGGAAAATTACCTCGTTGGACACGCGGAATACGGTTGCTCGCTTCTTCACTACTGTGTGCGTACACCTTATCATTTTGTTTGTTGTAGATCATTTCATCTACGGTAAAAATGTTTTCATCTGAAAAAAGAATTTCCCGATATTTTTTCCCGCGTACCGCTTCAACAAAGCGCGGCATCTCTTCAGTCTCAGGTCCATTAGACGAGCATTCAAACGATGTCCTGTTTTTCTCCGATATGCCCGAAGCCCTAAGTCTTCATTTAACACCCTTTTCACCGTGGTTCTGCTTAACCCCATCTGAAGGGCCAACAGTTTCTGCTTACGTTTGGGATTTCTTTGAATTTGCGCCTTCACAGCTTTTATCACTGCTGGAGTCCTAACTGACCGAGGGCGACCACTTCTTGACCTGTCATCTACACTAGAGTCTTCATTGTATCGTTTGATGGTACGATAAACGAATCTTTTGGTTATATTCAAATTTTTCAGTATGTCAAAAATTTGAATTGGCGCGTAACCACAACGATGCAACGCAATTACTGCAACACGGTCGTCTTTAAGCGTCCACTCCATATTTAAAATGAGTAAAATTCTAAAAAGTATACATTTTTATTTTCATGAACAATTTGAAATTCGAATTCAATAAACTTTTTTGTGGCCAGCATTCTAAAATAAAAGTTTTTACTGTGTGACAATACTTATGACCTGACTGTGTATATACATTTAGTTGAGTAGGTATGCTTTCGGTGAGGTATAGACATGTTGCTATTTGATTGGCAATTGGGAATGAATTAACAAGCTAGAATTGACAGTTTTTTTTATCATGGCACGTATAAGTGACCTCACTACACTTGATGGTAAGCGCAGTACCGTCCAATTAGAGTATCGAGTAGCAAGAGACGATCTATCCCCCGCTACTCAACACAATCATGCCGGCATGCTTCTTCACACTACGCCATAGGCAAGATGAAGAAGCGGTCGAGGATCTAGTTTCAGAGTACTCAGAAGGTCGCAAAACCGCCAAACATTGTACCCCAACTCTAGACACCCAACAAAAACCAATTGTACACTGGCTGATGCCGGAACGCGACACACTTCCGTGTGCCACTATGGCGGGTGTTACACCCTGTGTACGGTGGTCGCTATCCGGGCAGATATGAATATGCCAGCAAAGATTTAATTATAGTTAAGCTTACCCTCTCGGTTTGTGCGGGACAGTATCGATTTCAAATATGGGTTACGACACGACGCGGGGTGGCGTCCCGGCCTGGCCGGTCTAATAAATTGTCCTAGTTGTTGTTCCGTATAAAATTCATTCTTTAGGGGAGGCTTATGTTTAGCAGTGGACTCCCATAGGCTGAAGATGAAGAAGTAAAATTCAGACATGCAGCAACGATGTATAAAATTTAAAATAATATAAGAGTATTTTTAATAATCCACTCCAGTGCAAAGTACGGCAGCCAAAAATAAATAATATTTTCACCATAGTATTTTCTGTTGTTGTTGACTTCAACTCCTATGTATTATTATTATTTTTTTTTGTTTGTTTCTTTTTTTGTCTATCAACTTGGGATGTTGTTACTTTTTAAAATATCGGATTTTCGATATATCGATATTTTTAAATATATCAATATCGGAATTTGATATATCGATACAAAATATCGATATTTTTTTATTCAAAACTTGAGTACTCTAATGGGTCTGGCCCTGACGTCATACCTCCTTTCTACATTAAACGGTGCGCTAATGAACTTATTAGACATTTAATATTGTTTTCCACCAACCTTTGCGACTCAGAGTTTTTCCTTTATACTGTAAAAACGTACATGTAATACCAGTTCTTAAAAGTAGTAATAAGTCTTCCTGTGACAATTATATGCCTATTCTCTCGTTTCGCGAAGCTATTTGAGTCAGTTATTCACGATGTCATATATTATCATGTTAAGCCCCACTTATCCTTTAATGAGCACGTTTTGTTAAAATAGATATATTATAAGTAATCTATTGGAATATAAAATTATACGTGTGAGGCCTTTGCAACAAATGTACAAGTAAATTTTATTTACACAGATTTTTTAAATGCATTCGATATGGTAAATCATCTTTTACTATATTATAAACTGTTTTTTTGGGTATACATGGCTCTCTGGTGCAATGTGTCCAATCGTACCTTAATATGTAGTATTATAGTGGTAGAGCCACGCTGAAGACATATTTGTCTACAGTATGAATGGGCCGGCTCGACCGGGGTAGTACCACTGTCTCACAGAAAACCAACGTAAAGTGACAGTTTACTGTCGCGTTTCGTATGGTAAGTGAGATATCCGGAGGCCCAGATTCCCCCTTACCTTCCCTAATCCCTATTCCTGTCTTTTAAGGCTGACAGCGCATACATGATACTTTCGGTATTGTGGATGTTCATGGGCGGTGGAGATCACTTAACATCAGGTGACCCACTGGCTCGTTTGTCGGACTATGATAATAAAAAAGAAAAAAATGAGAAGCCAACTTATTTCACTTGTACATACACAGTCAGGTCATAAGTATTGTCACACAGTAAAAACTTTTATTTTAGAATGCTGGCCACAAAAAAGTTTATTGAATTCGAATTTCAAATTGTTCATGAAAATAAAAATGTATACTTTTTAGAATTTTACTCATTTTTAAATATGGAGTGGACGCTTAAAGAAGACCGTGTTGCAGTAATTGCGTGGCATCGTTGCGGTTACGCGCCAATTCAAATTTTTGACATACTGAAAAATTTGAATATAACCAAAAGATTCGTTTATCGTACCATCAAACGATACAATAAAGACTCTAGGGTAGATGACAGGTCAAGAAGTGGTCGCCCTCGGTCTGTTAGGACTCCAGCAGTAATAAAAGCTGTGAAGGCGCGAATTCAAAGAAATCCCAAACGTAAGCAGAAACTGTTGGCTCTTCAGATGGGGTTAAGCAGAACCACGGTGAAAAGGGTGTTAAATGAAGACTTAGGGCTTCGGGCATATCGAAAAAAACAGGACATCGTTTGAATGCTCATCTAATGGACCTGAGACTGAAGAGATGCCGCGCTTTGTTGAAGCGGTACGCGGGAAAAAAATATCGGGAAATTCTTTTTTCAAATGAAAAAAATTTTACCGTAGAAGAGAGCTACAACAAACAAAATGATAAGGTGTACGCACATAGTAGTGAAGAAGCGAGCAACCGTATTCCGCGTGTCCAACGAGGTCATTTTCCATCCTCGCTCATGGTATGGTTAGGAGTTTCTTATTGGGGCTTAACAGAGGTACATTTTTGTGAGAAAGGTGTAAAAACGAATGCAGTTGTGTATCAAAATACAGTCCTGACGAACCTTGTGGAACCTGTTTCTCATACCATGTTCAATAACAGGCACTGGGTATTCCAACAAGATTCGGCGCCAGCTCATAGAGCGAAGAGCACACAAGACTGGCTGGCGGTGCGTGAAATCGACATCATCCGGCACGAAGACTGGCCCTCCTCCAGTCCAGATTTGAATCCGTTAGATTACAAGATATGGCAACACTTGGAGGAAAAGGCGTGCTCAAAGCCTCATCCCAATTTGGAGTCACTCAAGACATCCTTGATTATATTTGAATAAGGCAGCCGCCGATATTGACATGGACCTCGTTCGTGCTGCGATAGACAACTGGCCGCGCAGATTGAAGGCCTGTATTCAAAATCACGGAGGTCATTTTGAATAAACTTTAGTGTCATAAGAATCTATGTTTTGTTAAGTTCATTTTGGTATATAAATGGTTACATAATGAATAAACTCGTTTCAATTATTTTATATTAAACATGTGACAGAATTTATGACCTGACTAGGTACATATACGCCTGTAATCCCCGAAGGGGTAGGCAGAGGTATAACCAGTACACCCACTTTTCGCCGAATTTCGGTCCCATAATGTGATAGAGGGCGAGCCTATCGCCATACCGGGCACATGTTCCAGACTCCGGGCTAATACTGAGAATTTCTAGATAGAAAAACCCAATATCACTTTACCCGACCCGGGGATCGAACCCAGGACCTCAGCACAGCAATCGTAACGCATGCGCAATTACAACTACGCCACCGAGGCAGTCTATCAGTCTAGTATTTCACTTGTGAAGTGTTATTTTCTGTAACTATCCTCTCTGGAGTCCTACATGGGTCTCATTTAATAATTTATAAAAATAAGGGACTTAATTTTGTTAATTTTTTATATGACCTCATTGACCGCTTGAATTTTTTTGTTCATCAGCATACAATAAACTGGGACACCTGTTTAATGAATGCTGACGATCAAAAAAATATTTTACGCAGTAACTATACTAGTTTTTATTATGCCGTTGCTCTGCAGAACTATATCGACCTTATCTATGAGTGGTGTTCTGCAAACCGTATGTTTTTATAATGGTTTCTTATATTTACGCGAATATTATACATTGAAATAAAACGAATTTTAGGGATTATATCGCGGTTTATTTTACTCTTTTAACCCGACGTTTCGAAGACTTTACAGCCTTCATGGTCACGGGGCAGACTGAGTTGTATTTCTTCACAAAAGTATAGTGCAATGTTTCTTCGCTCCATATAGTTGATATAACATTTTTAATTTTGTTGTATACCGATCTATCGGTTTTATTTCAACATATGTTTTAAATGTTCATAAATGCTTTTGTGTATCATTTTCTAAACTATTTAACAACATAAAAATTGCTAGAAAAATTATTATAACTAGTATAAATAATTTACGCGAAAAAATGTTTTTCATTTACAAAATATATCGATCTTCTATATCTATATTTCAATATCGAACTATCGATATATAAAAAAATATAAGTAATAAAAAAATATATAGTCCAAAAAAATATTAGTAATAAATATCGATATTTCTAAATAATAATATCGGTATTTCGATATTTTATCAACATTCCTACTACCAACTACCGGTTCAAAAATTCGTAATTAGTTTAAAGCTATTTATAGTTAAAATAAAACATAATATTTACCTGGTGAATCTTGATTTCATCTGTTTGTTGTATTGACGAACATTCATTTCTAATCAATTGTAATCCAACAAATAATTTGACGGAACGTCGAATGTGCTGAGTCCCTTTAGTGTACGAAATTATTAACTATACTGTTCTTTGTTTGAAAATTGGTGCAGACAAAGAGGGATTTTCGTGTTACACGTAAATTAGGAAATTTCAGCTTGAAAAAGTATGTCGCAGTTGTCGGCGCCAACTGATGTGTGTCAGGTCACGGGGGCTGGGCGTCGTTTGAATTATTTTTATTAGTACATCAGAAAATGTATCGGAATCGAAATAAACTTTTTTGCGAATATTTTTTTACAAAAATGTTTTTTTTTATAGCATAGTCCGACAAACGAGCCAGTGGGTCACCTGATGTTAATTAATCTCCACCGCCCATGAACATCCACAATACCGAAAGTATCATGTATGCGCTGTCGGCCTTAAAGGACTGGAATAGGGATTACGGAAGGGAAGGGGGAATCTGGGCCTCCGGATATCTCACTTTTTTTTTAGTGCCTGGATAGACAGACGAGCAGACGGGCCACCTGATGGTAAGTAGTCACCGCCACCTATAGACTTCTGCAATGCCAGAGCACAGCAGAGCCGCTGCCTACCGTTCTTACCATACGAATCGCCACAGTAAACTGTCACTTTACGTTGGTTTTCTGTGAGACAGTGGTACTACCCCGGTCGAGCCGGCCCATTCATGCTGTAGACAAATATGTCTACAGCGTGGCTCTACCGCTATTAAATTAAATTAAACTAAATCCACTATTAAATTTATTTAATTAAAAGTACATAATTGATAAGTTATTCCCTCATAAGACCAGCATGGTAGAAAAAAGAGTAAACCCTCTTATTAGTAAATGTGAACCTGGGCTAGCAGTGAGTGGATGGTATTAACAATTACCGAGATGTTATTACCTGTTACTGTTTGAATCAATAAGTAAACTTCTGTTGTAGTAATTATGATGATTATGATTTATCATATTTTCGACCTATGAAGATTAGTTTAATAATGTCTATTTTAAGGACGTAGCGCGAAAGAGTTGCAATACAGTTATAAAAAGACTTTGCAGACCTACGTCGCGCTAATCGTGAAAGTTACGTCGAGTTCAGGAAATTCCTGAAAGTGTACCTTTTATTATATAAAAATATGTATATTACATATGGCTTCATTACGAAACCTTTTGTCTTAATAATTTTGATTTCTGTATGTGATTTCAAATAATGTACAAAATATCTTGAAACAGTCGAGTCTAGTTACACTTTTAACATAACCCTCTGCTTCAGCCACTTTATGTGTGGGGCGATTAGCGCTTAAATCAAGAGGAGATATAGGTATTCCCTTCAAACTATATTCTCGACGATTGTGAAGCATTCACACACGCAATCAATGTGTAACTAGACGCATGTGATCCAGCACCAAGCAATGGCTCCGTGACATCAGAGAGTGGACTGGCATTAAGTCTGTTGAAGAGCTATTCAGACTTGCACTAGACCGAGAAATATTCAAAAAACTGACCGCCAACCTCCAGTAGTGGAGAGGCACGACAAGAAGAAGAAGATCCAGCACCGATATATGTAGTCCCGGTGCAGCCAGGATCTTTAACCTTTATGTATAACAAACGCGTGTTTTAATCAATGCAGCAACACTTTTACTAATACAATATAATTACATGGTATTATTAGTATTTGATATGAACATACTTACCTCATATTAGGTAACGTGTATAACTGAATGCATATAAAATATTTATTGAAATACATATGATTATTTTATTCGATATGGAGTCTAACGACAATGAGAAGTGTTACTAGAACTGCGATTGAGTTTTTATCACATGTACATATCGGGTGGAGACAGTACTGTGTGTGTAGTGTATGTTTTTTTTAGTTCCTCGATAGGAAGACGAGCAGACGGGCCGCCTGATGGTTAGTAGTCACCGCCGCCCATAGACTTCTGCAATGCCAGGGGATAGCAAAGCCGCTGCCTACCGTTAAAATTGTATGTTTGTATTATTTATGTTGTATATTATGTGTCGTGCTCAGTGTGATGTTTACGGTGCGTGATGCGTGATGCGTGTGCGGTGGCTACGGCATGCGCGCCATATACTCACTGTTAAATACCTAACTACGCTTGTGCTTGTTGTAGATGACACGGGCGATTGCCACTCTGAGACGTAACTAGGTCACTGGGTCACAGACGAGGTCCGCTGATAGCGAACTGTTGTTTCCCAAACTATTATTTATTTTTCTAGATAAACCAGAAACACGTTATACGGTACGCTGAAGGTTCGATATATGTGTGTTATTTTTTTTATTTCGAGCGTAATAGTGTTAGTACTGATATAGCGCTGTATTATAAGGTGATAGAAATAATTTTTAATTATAATATGAATTTAGGTACTCACACTGAAGCAATTTGATTCTTGATTTAGAGTGGAGGTCTTTCCGGAGACCCTACCGGGGCATTGGGTTTTGATTTTAGAATCAAACCTGCGACTTTCATTAAGGCACTTTGGCTTAGTGCTTGAAGCAAGTACCTTCGGTTTATAAAATTTATGTTTCATTATCATTAGGGTAGTTGACACTATTCCTCATTTATTCCGAATACAATAAATATTTACAATATTTATTATATGACGCGATTAAGACCCGTACTTTCATGTTATAATATGTTTTGAACATTTTATGAATTGCTAATAAGTTTATCTCCTCTTTAAGGGATGGTTTAAAACATAATGTATTAGTTAGTAGTTAGTAGTTCAGTCCTCGGAGTTTAAGCTTACCTCATTACGCGTTGTACCACGAAAACGTATACAAGAAGGAGAATTTTCTCATTATTGTAGAGAATTATAAACTACACAGATAATTAATTACTTAATATAATAGTATAATTAATATGTTAGGGAACAGCCATGTTAATTACATAAGTAAGGTAAAATATTTACAGACACATTTAAGCGGTACAGCGAGTAACTTCAACTTTGTACACGTTAAAGTGTGCGTGCTTCAAGTTATTTGTTCTATTTTAAAGTTAGTCGAACGCAGCAACCTTGCTCTACATTCAAGATAACAATTAAATAAAAGGCCAGTTAAGTGCGAACCGAATTTCTTGCGAAATTATTTCAATATAACCAGCCATGTGCGAGTCGGCGTCGTGTACAGAAGGTTCCGTACATATTGGCGCGAATCTACGATAGGGTTAAAACAAAATGCTTTGAAAGAAATACAATACCTGTTTCTTGTATGGGAACTTGTTATAAGATAAACATGTGTACTATATTATAAATAATAAATACACCCAAGAGGCACACATAGTTCTAATCTAAGGTAAAACCAGATTCATATAGATGTGTGACTCTTGTATATGGGTACACCCATATACATAAAGAGAACACTTTGTAAGCACATTGTGCACTGGAGAAGTGTGAGATTTGGCAGAGTAAAATTTTAAATTTTATGTGTTTATGAAAGAAGGACTTCAGAAAGCTACAGTTACAAATATATATACTGTAATGTCAATAAAAAATTGCAGATTGACTCGATGATTTTCGAGCTTATAAATTTAATATTTTTATGAATTAATGTCAAATATCGACCACTGGGTGACCATTGTAAATTTAAATTTCATATAAACTGTTAAACTTAAAAGTTTAGCTCCGATGATGAAGCACGAGGACAGAAAATAATAATCCTCAAAATATAAGAGTTTAATTTTTCCTTTGTGGGATACAGAACCCTAGAAATAATAAAATATGTACAATGTTGGAATGTCCTAATTTAAAATTGGGACGAATAGGTAAGGATTTATTAAAAAATAATTGTCAGGTTAATTACACAATATTGACAATAAATATACTACATACTCTTAGAACCTGAATATACAGATCAAACAAGCATCTGGATCTTGTGAACTATAATAGTCAGAAACGTAATCTTGGAGCTCATACACTGAAAACTCTCCGCAATTGAAGAAATTAAAATTTTCACTAACGAGCTGGACGCTAAAGACTCACCTAGGTCTCAGAGTTCATTTCACGTAGATGTCTGCTATGAGTTTAATACAGAAACCTGAGCAATTATTGGGAGAAACCCTAACACAAACCTAATACGACGAAATATAAGAGTAGCGGGATCTCATGTTTTTTTAACCTATATCGATTTAAATGTTGCGACATTAGATGAAGCAACACCTGACACTGAAATGATATTCATCAGAAGAGAGCTTGATTAAATATATCCTGAAATATAAGATCGCCGACCATAAATGTCGTCAAATAACAAGTGTCGAAGTAAATCACAAGGGTACCGGTGCGTGCAGGCTTAAAACAAAGCAATGGACCGACAAGATTTTTATGCACAGAAGTTAAACCTACCAGAATGATAAAAGTATTTCCGCCGGATGCGTCGTTAGTCGCTCATAGTACGTGTAATATACATCATAACAAACCGACACTAAGTAGATGGAGCTGAGGGCAAAATATTGATTCATATTATTATCTGAGACATACAACGAATGAAAGCTGCAAGCACCCTAGCTCAAGTAATGAATGGGCTTTGCAGCCCTTCCAGACCACGGCCCGCTTGTACAACGCGAATTCTTTATTATTGTGTGGTCAATACTTTAAATTACCTATCAACTGTCCAGACATTCTCGAGGGCGGGGCTCCAGCAAAACCTAGTATCGATTATGGCTTTTTTATCTGAAATTTCGCGTTCCATCACTCCTTGAACCACTCGCGATTCAGTTTTGGGTAGAGTACATTTTAAAATGTTGTAGCGATGTGCAACCCTTTTCGAAATTTCAAGGGAATATATTCAAAATTAACAACATTGCACAAATATTTAACTTATGCCTTCTTTTTTTTAAGAGTCATAGTAATGTAATATTGCGGTTTTTGAAAATAAAGATACATAAATGAAGCTGAGTGGCATATATATGCATTATAATATAAATTATAAATAGGCATTATCCAATTCGTATACTAGACAAGTCGCTAATTGGATTCCAAGTAGAACTTCATCCGTCCTAATTCCGAAAATACCCTGAATATTCTGAACAACGCGTCATCACGACAGAAGCTATCTGTGAAATATCGAAGCATAGAACGTACATGGGGCAACATACGACGATGTTCTTGGTGAACCACTATTATTTCATATGGTGTATGTAATAAGCGCCATGACGTATCTACTCAAAATTACCGCAGCCCACAGCCAAGCAAACGTGCCCTACTGACACCGAATGAAATCAAATGCGACGCCGTACCACAACTGAATACAAAACGGCTAACATTGCTGTTTGACAATACTAATGTAGGCACATTCATTCACCGCAATGTGGAAGCTAATTATATGAACTATTCTCGAAACATGTTCCGTGAGCTACTATTATTCACTATTCAGTAACTCTTAAACGCTGTTTCACACAGCCAACTCTATCGTAGGATAGCGCGAAAAAAACCAATGCGACGTTGCCGCACCGTGCAGCCGAGCGTACGAGCAGGTAGCCTCCGCAATGCACACATCGTGTATTTAATATGTGTGTGTGTGTTGTTATACAACACTTGGCTGTCAATTATTAATTATACTCATTTTTCCTTTACACCTCATGTCCCCAACTCGTCTAAGTAGATTCCAATTGAAATAAACATACCAAATGTATAATTATTATGTTATAAAAAATGCGTATTAAGATAATTTTATATTAAATTATTCTTCAAATTGACTATTAACTATCACTAGTTACGTTTCAGAAATTTAGAATTAAATATTGAGTTACCTATTTTGTAATAATGATTAAACAGCAGACCAACTACATCCGCCTTCTTATGGGGCAGCGAATTACACTTAAATACCTACAATGCAAATGATGTAGAGTTTAATAATAATTACAAAAGTATAGAGCATGCTCATTACTTACCACCAGTGACATCCACATACGCAATTTTCAATTCCATGTCTATATTTTCATTAGGTTTCGGTTCCGTGGAGCTCAAATCGTAATCCAAAGGAACCCCAGTTTCAAGTTCACTCTTTGCCTGGCTCGTGGAAGCGGCCAGACTTTGCGCCACACTCATTTTTGGAGCGTCTTCGTGCATCATACACGAATATTGAGACGAGGCGACCGTATTATGCCGCACACAAATTGTGTATATATCACCAGCGCCACTAAGGGTAATATTCTATTTTAAAAATCACCCATGAAAAGTGATTATGCGTTTAAAAAACTAAATGTAGGTCTCTAGGCCACTTCACTTACACTTTGATATTCCGACCGACATAACATGAGTTCAATAGAGCCACCGTACTCATGACTGACATTGAAATAAGTCGGTAAAGGGCAGTGGGAAATTAACCTAATTCGAATCAAATCTGTGTCAAGAAGTATTTGTGAAATGTTTATCAGTAAGCCAAGTAATTTATGTTAATAATTGTTTTTTAAATTTAAATTAAAGGAAATTGATTTGAAATCAATAACTTATACAATTGAAAATAATATTTCATCTTTAATAGTAAGGATGATTGCTAGCTTAAAAAAATCATGTTTACAATGCAAAATGACTACGTTTGCTTATGAATACGCTGTGTTGTGTAATAAATGACCGTTTCAATTGCACAATCTTTTCACAAGGGCTCTGAATGTAGGTCAATCTTTATGAGAATGATTGCACGTACCATTATTTTGTAAAAAAAAATATATATTTCAAGAACTACATCTAATAATTATATATCTAATTAATATCTAATTTCTACATATTACTTGTTAATGAGTCATTTAGTTTAACTTTTAGGCACTCACAAATTATTTAGTTTCCGGTTGACAGCAACGCGCTCTGTGAGAACTTTGCAAGTTTAATTACGTTCTTGTTCCTGGAATTATACAAAGTCGCACTAGATGGCGTTGAGGTCAAAATTGTTTTGATGAGCAAAAAATATGACTTAATGGAATGCCATAGTAAATTAATCCAACTTACTGAAGCTATAAAGAACTTTTATAACAAGAAAAGAAGAAAATGAAAAAGAAAAATGAAACTGAAATAGTTTCATAATTTAGTTTCTCAGTACGCCATCTAGCGTCCCAGGTGTGAATGTAGCTGTAAAGCGTTTATCAAACCTCACGGCTCACACTAACAGTTAACACTGATTTTGGGATTGACCTTTCCTTTATAGATCAATTATTTTATGTACAAATAATACTACGTTTAATTCAGTTATGTCGTTTAGTTCTACTTTGTGCATGCAATGGCGTAGTTGCATTACATGTATTGTAATTAAGAGCGGCCGAAGAAAGTAACTATCTGTTTACACGTCTTAAATAATTGGCATAATATGTAAAAGAAAGTAAAAAAGTAGTTGGTCTGTCAGCCAATTGACATAAGTAGGTACATATTATATAATCTACTAGTGGGTCCGGCAAACGTCGCATACCAGGAAAAGCAGCCTCAATTTCAATAATATATTTTAAAGATCACAATCTTTGGTATTTCTCCCACAAACCAAATTTGGTGATATATCGATATGGACAGCAGCGCCACCTAACGAGTCCAATTGTGTTTTTAAACCATCCAGGAAATATACACACAAAATTTCATCCAAATCGGTCCAGCCGTTTCGGAAGAGTTCAGTGACATACACACATATAGTAGAATTATATATATAAAGATTAGGATATAGCTAATGTTGTAAAAGTATATTATATTATATTGGTCACCTAATGGTGTCACACTTCCATATTCTGGGAAACAATGAAAATAATTATTAACTGTACCTACCCTAGTGTTCCAAAGTTTTTTTAGTACCATAATCAATAATAAGAAAAAAGAAAGTAAAGGTTTCATTTGATAAATATATACCTAATTTGCTAAAATATATACTTAATTTGCTAGCCTTTGAAAGAATTTTTGCCAATATTTGTCCCGGTGTGGGAATCGAACCCACGGCCTCTAGTTTCACAGCCGGCTACTCGCCTACTGCGCCCCGGAGGCTGTCTGCTAAAAATGCTACTTAATTTTGTATTTGTAACAATTATAATAATAAAAATATATCTTATTTTTTATTGTACTGACTTGTAATAACACCTATGAATTGTCTTCAGGATCGATAAACGATTTTAATTTTTATTAAAATTTTCAAAGAATCTACAAATCCGGAACACGGCCAAACATCGTACACCAATTCTAGACCCCCCACAAAAACCGGATGTACACTGGCTGACCCCGGAACACGACACACTTGCTTGTGCCACTATGGCGAGTTTTACAACCTTTGTAAGGTGGTGGCTATCCGGGCTATGAATATCCTACCACCGCCAAAATATCACCAACCAGATGCTATAATGTTATAATAACGAATTTAATTGTACTTTATAAGCAGCGATACCTTATTAGGGTTGTTGACAAGATTTTTTTAACGAAAAAGCTACATTACCTAATAACTATTATAGTAAGAATTTTATATAGCCGTTCAAAAATAAGTAGGTTAGAAGCCATTCAGATTTTATAGAAGGAAGAGTCATGACGTCACCTCCCAGAATGGTCATCACGGTACAGTCGTGCGAGGGAGATAATAAAAAGTTCCCGCGTCACACACACTTTTATTCATACTAGTATTCCAAATAATAATTACAGCTTTATTTTCGAATAAATTTTGAATATTTTCGAAAAAGAGTTTCAATTCGTATTTTTTTGGTTGCATATCAACTTTACTCACGGCATGACACATGACGCGAAAACCAATTAAAAAAAAATTAATTTATAAAAAGTACACCGACTTCAATAAAAAAACAAATTATGCGTCCCTATCTTCATGTATGTTACGAAAAAAGATAATTAACTGCCAGAATTTTAATAATAAATATGGTTTATATTATTCAAGCAACTTGTGCGTAGAACCTAGAGTTGTTAACCCAAATAAATAAGTTAAATACTCAAATGCGTAGAAAGATTAATAAGAGCCTACTCTAAGGTCCCTATACAATTTGAGGGTTGCCCTCGATTTTTCTGAGATCCCATCATCAGATCTTTGACTTGGTGCCAATGGGACCACATGGGAACAAAAAAATAATTTCGGGAAACGGTCCAGGCGTCTTCGAGTAATCGAGGAACAAAGATCAAAAAAGATGCCGACGAATTGAGAACCTCCTTTTTTTTAAGTCGGTCAAAAACCAATCTAAATGGCATACACTGGACTATTAAACCTAGTGCGGTGGTAGTGATAAATCGATTTTAAACGCTAAAACAATAAAGGCATAACCACGCTCGATATAAAGGTGGTATGGATGAACTCTGCTGCGGTGTCGGGTGGTGCGATGATAAAATGGTGATGTAGGCACCATTTTAAACAGTTCCTCGGAGCACTCCCCGTGGAACAACCGACGGAACAAACAGAGAGACCCGAAGTCTCTCCGCAGCCCCAACGGTTCCAGGCTATCCGTCATATCAGGTCATATCCCCGACAATTCGAACGGCCTGCCTCTATAAGGAGTCAAGTGGGTCTAGCAAGTATTTCGGGGTCCTGCCCAGAGATGAGAACAGTACTCCACGTGGGGTCGGACTTGCGCCTTATAAAGCGCCAATCTATGGCCCGACGTGAAATACCGCCTCGCTCTGTTCAGGATCCCTAATTTTTTGCTCGCCAATTTGGCTTTGTCCTCCACTTGATTCCTAAACTGGACCGTGTTAGATATATTGACGCCGAGGATCCCAATACCCTCGGAAACCCGGAGAGTGACTCCTTGAAACTGTGGCGCCATGACAAATGGGTCCTTCTTAGCGGTGAACGCGCAAACTTGTGTCTTCGTGGGGTTGAAGTGAACTAGGTTTCTTACACCCAATTCAGAGGCCCGCTCTAGAGAGCTCTCGATTTCCGACACAAGTTCAAACCGTCTTTCTTCCAAAGTGCTCTGAGGGATACCCTGCTGGCCGGGTTTGTACATCTCGTGTTTATAAGCTTTGAAATAAACTACGATTGGTAGAATATTTCGATTGGAATACCTACCTACCTTTATAAAATTACACTATGCTTGTTTACTATTGATAAATAAATAACAACTAACACTCAAAACAGCATAATCGCACACACAGCCTCGACCCTACAGCAAGATATAATTAATTACCTTGCGTCGTAGGTATCGGGAACTATACGAGACTTTCAGTTTCACAACACCCAGATCCAAAACACATATTTATCTGTCAAACAAACACTTGTCTCGGTGCGGGAATTGAACCCACGCCTCCTCGTTTCACAGCCGGATTATCGCCCACTACGCCATAAGAAGCTGGCTCGGTTTAAGACATTTCTAAAAAGTTACATTACAATTAAACATAACTCAACAATTTTATCGCTAGTTGCTATGTTTGATCTCAGTCAGATATTCTAATATTGTAGCTTTGGTATAGGCGCACAGGCATCAAACCGTCAAGGCTATATGTGTAGGTACAAACTACAAACGTTAACTGAATCACCGGAATTTTCATGCGACTGCAGCCGCGAGCACAACTAGTCAATAATAAAAAACTACACCGACTTCAATAAAAAACAAATTATGCGTCAACATAAATTTTGATTTTTCTGAGATCCCATCATCAGATCCTGACTTGGTACCAATGGGACCACCTGGGAAGTATACCCTTTTAAACAAAAAAAAGAATTTCTCGAATCGGTCAGGGTGTCTTCGAGTAATCGGGTAACATACATAAAAAAAGATTCCGACGAATTGTTAACCTCCTCCTTTTTTGAAGTCGGTTAATAAAAATAGGGAGTAATAAAATAATTTAGCACAGAGAGTATTATTAGTATTTTTGCTAATTAGACAATTTATTTTAGTATGTGTATTGTGTGTGGCAACATTGCTAGTTGTGAGATGTACTGTGTAATTATTCAGAAACATAACTCAAGCACTGCATTGCAGTGTACACATGCATAAGCGGTTTTGAGTGGGTTGCGTCTTCGTGAAGTGCATTTAATTCTCGATTTGACGAAACGTAGCGAGATTGTCTCTCGATACAAAATAATATCTGCCTGGTAGACTCTGTACGATTGATGGTAGTTATTTATTATCACATAATTAGTAACTAACTATATGTGGTACTAGCTTTTGCCCACCGCTACGCCCGCGTGATGGTTATTTTTGGAAAAAAGGTATAAAATCCATGGAGACCTCTTAAGCTATTACATGTTCCTGTATGATGCTAACCTATAATTCTAAATCTATAATCTATAATTTTTTTATAGTACCTATTCAGTAATATAATGGGATCAAAAATAGGTCAAGCTGAAAATCAGCGCTGTAGTAAATGCTGCAGCATTAAGCTGAGCTTGATCCTTTTTGGTTTTTCACTGTAATGTGCATTTTCTTTTATGTAGTTTTTTTTTGTTTTGTTTTTATTGAAAAGCCAAATAAACTCTTTCTTTCTTTCTTTATCTGTCTTTTGTTTATCCTGGCACGGCATAGTGACCGCACTGCACCTGATGGTAAGCGCAATGCGTTCCAATTAGAGTATCGAGTAGTGAGAGACGATCTATCCCCTGGTACATAACACACTCATGCCTGTCTGCTAGTTCACACTACGCCATGGGCAAGAAGGTGAAGAAGCGGTCGAGGGTCTATTGTCGAGAGTACTCAGAAGGCCGAAAAATGGCCAAACATTGTACCCCAACTCTAGACCCCCGAGAAAAACCGGATGTACACTGGCTGATCCTGGAACGCGACACACTTGCGTGTGCCACTATTTACACCCTGTGTACGGTGGTCGCTACCCGGGCGGATATGAGTATCCTACCACCAGCAAAAAACAAAAACAAAACTATCCCACGGGAACCGTACATTTTTCCGGGATTAACGTAGCCTATGTGCTATTCCAGACTATAATATATATCTGTGCCAAATTTCAACCAGATCCGTCAAGCCTTTGTAGCCTGATTGAGTAACAAACATCCATCCATCCAAACATTCGTATTTATAATATTAGTAGGATTATTGATTTTTTTATAGGTTTTATCCCTCTTAGGGGTGGACGTCCAAAAATCCTGAAATATATATTTTTTATTTTTAACTGAGAGGCAAATTACTAATATTCATGTGTTTAACTTCACAAATGACGGATTTTCATACAAACTTTCTTCCCCTATTTTACCCCTTTGGGGTGGAATTTCCAAAAGTCCTGAAATATATATATTTTATTTTTAAATAATAGGATAAATACTAATTTTCATGCGTTCAACTTAAAAAATTACGGATTTTCATACAAACTTTCTTCCCCTATTTTACACCCTTTGGGGGTGGAATTTCCAAAAATCCTGAAATATATATTTTTTATTTTTAAATAATAGGCCAAATACTAATTTTCGTGCGTTTAACTTCAAAAATGAAGGATTTTCATGCAAAGTATCATCCCCTATTTTACACACTCTGGGGTGGAATTTCCAAAAATCCTGAAATAATTTTTTTCATTTTTAAATAAAAGGCCAGGTACCAATTTTCATGCGTTTAACTTCAAAAATGACGGATCTCCTTCCAAACTTTCTTTCCATATTTTACCCCCTTAGGGGTGGTATTTCCAAAAACTTTAGTGGATGCCTACATCATAAAAGGTACCTACTGTCAAAATGTCAAGTCTCTAACCCCAGCCGTTTAGGCTGTGCGTTGACCGATCAGTCAGTCAGTTTCTTCTTTTATATATACAGATAAGTATATCAAAATCTACAAATGACGTAAGTAAACCTACTTCATCTGCTCTACACAGGTGAAATTTTAAGTACGTATCTAATTTAGTCTAGTTTTTTATCGACGTTAATTTAATAAGTAGACAATCTAACACGAAAAATGTAATGAAATTCTTTTCAAAAGTGGTTCAAGGCTGTTTTAAGTCACTAATTGCTCTTTTGACGTCATGCAATTACAAAGAAAATAGCAGGTTTAGTGATACACATTGAATTGCTTGCGTGACGGGTCGTCTATTTAGAAGTATGGTTATGTTGAATATAAAAAAAACCAGCCCTGTATTAAACATTGTCCCAGTTCTGGACACGGACCTCCTCTACTAATGAGAGGGGTTAGGCCTTAGGTCACACTATGTAGTAGTTTTTTAATTCCGTGTCGTAGGTACACTACGTTACTGCAAAAGTTGTATGGTAGAATGGCGCTTGGCCATATTTATCGCATGTTGAAATAAAAAGCAATGAATAGTATATAGTTGTAATACTTTCCTATGCAACCAATACAATACTAAAATGTTTATATGTCTATTGCAGTCACAGTGAAATAGAAATTAGTGCAAACGTTAAAATCTTCTACCGTATATATTCAGTGTGACCCAATAGTGTAGTTAAAAAACCATTTTTTCAGTCTGTGTACCTATTATACCAAGATTTTGTGTTGTTTTATAGTATATTACCCATACTAAGATTGAATATAACAATCCTAAAAAAATTAAGCGTTAGTTTGTTTAGCAGCTGTCAAGATTTCTCTAGAAATAATAAGCTTCTGAATTTGTGATGTTCCTTCATAGATCTGATATATCTTCGCGTCCCTCATGAGTTTTTCTACGGGGTATTCCGTGTTAAATCCGTTTCCACCAAACACCTGGACGGCGTCACTGGCAGCTCTGTTGGCAATCTCTGACGCGTGGCATTTCGCTACGGAAGCCAACACAGTGTTTGACTGACCTGCGAAGTTAATAATATTGCTTAAGCGATTTGAGATTATGGGAGTTATAATTTTTTTTTATCCTGGCACGGCAGTGACCACACTGCACCTGATGGTAAGTGCAGTGTCGTCCAGTTAAAGTATCAAATAGCGTGAGACATCGGCCCCCCGCTAATTAACACAATCATGCCGGAAATGTTGAAATCATTCATATTAATAATTCAATTTCATGTTGAAATCATTGAAAAATTGCAATTTATACACAGAAAATAAACCCACAAGACGCAGCACAGCAGTCGAGCAGAGAGTTATTTTTCGGTCTTTCTAAACATTTAAGAATATAGGATTCGTTTTTTGTATAATGTATATTTATAACATTGCTAACTAATGTTGTATGCATCATGCATTTTTCATTACATTTCCAGGTAATTGGCGGGTAAAATGTTTTGTTAATTGTGGTATGTGTCATGCATTTCTCTTTACATTTCTTTTCATTTCTGGGTATCTTCAAGTCAAGAGTGAATAGGTATCTTCTAGGCAAGCTTGCTCCGCCGTAGACCACATCATCATCATCACTTACCATCAGGAGAGATAGTAGTCAAACGCAAACCTATTTCGCTAAAAAAAAGGTTGTTTTGTTAGTTGTGGTGGTAATATATATAATATATGTGGTGTAACTAACCATGGTCGACCATCCACGCGGCCTTCTGCCACGCAAGCCGCGCTGTCTCAACACCTATGCCCATATCGGCGATGATAAACGCGACGGCCTGGTGTTTAGCGATAGGCACCCCGAACGTTTTACGCTCTAAAGAGTACTTGGTAGCTTCGTAGAGAGCTCGTTGCGCCAACCCGGTTGCACCAGCTGCTACCTGCACTTACAAATTATGTGTCTAGTGTTAGCGGACTACAAGAAGAGTTTACGAATCTCCCAGACTATGTGTTTGTTAGAATAATGTAGTTTATAGGGATGTGCGAATATCATTCGAAACGAATAATTCGTAATTTGGAATTATTCGCATAGCCCTAGTAGTTTATCTCAGGCAGCTTAAATTATGGAACAGATTTCCAAAAAACGAGATTTCATACATCCTAAAAATGAAGACCAAAAATTAAGATCTTGAATCTTGTTGCAGCATTAGAAGTAATTAATTCGAACACAAAAGATGGATTAAAAATATAGTGCAAGCGAGTGTCTTTATCTTATCTTATCTTATTATCTTAAATTATCGCAATAGATACAAACAATTGCTTTTGCCGTGGTTCCGGAGTAAATAGTCTTAACGGGTTCACGAAATAATCAGCAAGTAGTATTGCGTTATAGTGAAGTCAGAGTCAATATAGTGTATCCAAAATTTGACTCCATTAGGCATTAGCCTTGGAGCCAGGATTAACCGCAGAGATTTACCAATAATCTGACTTCTTCCTACGACGCAACCCTAAGCCAGTGGTCTGTTCGATTTCTTTTTATTTGTCTGTTGGATTATTTTTTTAATACATTACCGGTGGACGAGTTCTGTCAAAGGCGCCCATTGCAATCTTGAACCCTGCTCCTTCGCCGATCAATACGTTTTCTTTAGGGATCCTTACGTCCTCGAATGTGATACCGCGGGTGTCTGATGCACGTTGCCCCATATTTTGTTCCTGATAGTTGAATAAAGTTCTAACTCAACTACACCAATCATCATATATTAATATTGCAAAATATGAAAATAACCTTCCTGGAAATATTGGTCTATATAAATTACTGTATGTGTCTATAGAGCTTCAATATAGATTTAAAGAACAAGCTGAAAAAAAAGTGTGTGTGCAATTCACACACGGTAGAAGTGAAACTTCTGAAAAGTTACCTACGAATAAGCTTTGTAATTTATGAGAATATAATATATATGAAAATGTAATACGCAGGCACATACACGCGTATTCACACACATACTAAGTACTAACTACTAAAATATTTCAAAACAATAACCGATTCGATTCCACTCGATCCTAATCGATACACCCATCCCACCCGACCTCACTCGATACCCACTCGATCCCACTCTCTCATAGGCTCTCATTCTCTCTTAGGCTTAGTCCTTTAGATTTATGTGTTTGTCTCTTTTTAGTTTCATCGAGTTTCAAATCACAACGATTCTAAAGAAGTTTCACTTCAAAAACAACAACAACACATACCTTTCGGCCGGGATTGACTCCAGCCCAGTCCCTCTCGACGATGAACCCTGTGAAAGCCTTACTGGCTGGGCACTTCGGGTCCGGATTAGTGCGAGCTAGCACGAAGTACCTGATAATACAAACGAAATTTTAAACGAGTTCAAATTTTTTGTTTTTGTATACCTAGAAGGTAAGTATTTACCAGTTCGCGACACCACCATTGGTGATCCACATTTTCTGGCCGTTCAGAATCCATTCGTCTCCTTTCTTTTCGGCCTTTGTTTTGATGCCAGCTACATCAGATCCTGCGATCGGTTCGGTGACGCAGTAAGCCTAAGCACAAAGATTTATTTATAATAATGTTTAGTTAGGTTATGTTTGGTTAGGCCACTAAGGCAGCATTAGATTCTGACAACACGACGCTATAATATGTAATACTTATTTATATATATCTTCGTTGCACTATGCTATTTTAACCCCTCCAGTCAGGAAGGATATTAAAAAAAAAAGTCGGGAGTAAAGCAACAAGCTTTTATTTCCATAGCATTAAAGTTAAAAATTGCATGCAAGAACGGCGAGTGTTGCTAGTGTTACGCGCCGCCGGCGTGTCTATCCGTCATGACAGTTTAATATACTACGAGGCGGACATGTGCCTAATAATTATTATCAATGAAAAATAACTTGAATTTATCCCTCATTTGTTGTACACGTAGTTTTAATCAACAACGTAATTGTCAAAATGGCTGTGTAATTTGTAGATGCACATATTTCATTTGATAACAGCATATTAGGCGGATTAGGTTAAATATAAATATGCTTTACTTACAGCCACAAGGGGTTCTTCAATTAATCGCCCCAAGTATTTCTTTTGTTGTTGTTCATTACCGGCGATAAGGACAGGAGTTTGCTGAAAATTGTTGAATATTTGTATATTCCTATAATCGAATTCGTATAGATGTTGTTACGAATTTTAAAAATAGAGTTTTAAATCACATTAAACAGTAATATCAGCTTTGTACGTTTAACTGTAATTATCAAAAGGCTTAGTAGTGCTTGTTATTGAAAACATTTGTGTGGTTAAAACTTGAAAATATTAATAATAATTTTAAATTATAGGTAAGTATATTAAGCGATCAAATGAAGTGTTTGCATCTTTAACATTTTGTTTTATTCGTTGTGTGTAGGTGAGGGGTTAGTTTTATGTATAAAGAATCAAATGCATTTGGAAATCATTTTGGACATAAACAATTTAATACATGTAAATGTTACAAGGGCTGTGACAAGAAATTAACATGTGAAATCTAAAATGGATCACATTTCGTAAGCACATATAAATGTTGAGTGCGGAATATGAAAACTTCGGTCGACACAGTAATGTTTTACATTAACATGACATGGCAACATGTTTGGGCATGCCAAAATAAAATGCTGTAACTAGGTCAGTGTGTATTATAATAGAGTTACTCAATCACTGTGATAAAATATTTATAACGGTGGTTTATAGAAGTGTTTCTTGACAATTATTATCAAAGGTGTCAACTGCGCGATCTATTAAGCTTATCTACCATTATTATTATAAAAATCAATTTTTTTTATTCCGTGCTTATACATCTAATACTATTTCGAGCAATATACACATTTATATTTTAAATACCGAAAAATGTAGTCCTGTTCCGGAAGAGGCCACAGACAAATGTGCTTATAAGATTTGTTAAGTAATTAAAAAGTGATTGAAGACTTTACGAAACCAACGCAACATTGTAGTATGAGCATTGCATATTTAGCAAATTTGTTTCTATGACGTTGATCGACTTTCACATTTGTAACCTTTTAGGTAGTCACCGCCTTATATTGTAAGAACTAGTCGACTATTTTTGATGCTTATCGTCGGTGATACTGCAATACGTTCCATGTCAAAAAAAAAATATTTTTATTAGTTTTGTTAAAATGATCGAGATCCTGTATCCAAACGCATCTGTTTCCGCAATTATTTGCCTGCTATTATATAGGTCTTAATAGCGTTATATCATTATAAGCATTTCATACACTTAGCGAATTATTTAACAACAAAAAAACGTTTTTTGTCTCTGCTGTAAAATCAGTCCTTTGTGACATAGCTCGTTTTGAGTATCACCGACGTTATACTGTACATGATTTGTGCGTGTTCATTGACTTTTGTTGCAGAATGGTTCTATGAAAATAGCAGAAATATTTATGGATACTACATTCTGACAACACTAACACTAATGCATCTATCCATTTTCAATAGATAACACGCAACACTTACATGACCACAAAATTTATGATTTTATAAAAAAAATTGGTGTAACTTTACATTTATAACTTTTAATTACTTGTGACAAACACTTATAAGACTATATCGTTTTGGTATTTAAAATTTAACGATGCACGAGATAATAAGATAAAGAATATACAAGAGAATGCAAGAACGATATTTACTAACACGGTTTTTTGTGAAGGTCGGGAGAAGAAACATTTATTTAGTTTTATGACTAGAAATTTGTGATTTCAGCCTCATAGAATAGCGGATATACAGAAGTATATTACTATAGAATAAATCTACTACGTACGACTCGTTATATAATGTTTTAAATACTTCGCTATTCGCTTTACTGATATTTAACTCGAGCCGTGAGCGATTTGTGTATCCGATTCTACTTTGGGATAGTTGAAACAGTTTCGGAAGTAGTACAAGTGACCTGCATTTCATCATCCGAATCATTTTATTCTTTTTTTTTTGCTTTTATTCAGGCACGGCAAACTGAACACCCTGCACCTGATGGTAAGCGCAGTGCCGTCCAGTTAGAGTATCGAGAAGCGAGAGACGATCTATCCATCGCTACTCAACACAATCATATCGGCCTGCTTCTTTACACTACGCCATAGGCAAGAAGGCGGAGAGGAAGGTCTGACCTATTGTCAGAGGTCAGATAGCCCCATGTTATTTCAGTTACATGGCTCAGCTCTACTTCTAATTCTGTGCCTTGCTCGTTTAACTACAAAAAACGTCCGTCATAGTCAGCAAGTTTACTCTAACTTGACTTAGGGAATCTCAGTAAACTGGTCAGGAGAAACGTAGTGACGACTAGCTAGCTACTAATATCTAATCTATGGTGACAACTGTGTCACTAGATAAACTATTACTATAGTGCGCTAGATAATCGTGGAAAAATATGCACTTGCTATACGCGATGACTGAACAAGAATCTGTGCAAGCAAAACTAGAAACCTACTTCTTAATTTAATTCCATCACTAAATAGGAACAAATCAAAAGAAGATGACAACAAACGTGAGTCGGAAGCTGGAAAACGGTCCAATCATTCCACAGCGATTGGTTTTATTTCATCGCCGGAAGTAGATAGTGTTGCTTGACACTCAGTCGATGTTGATGCTGTCATTGTACCCTGCAAATGGATTTACCAATCACCATGCCCACCGCATTTTACCCTTAAAACAGTATTTTTTCCCAAGCATGGCACACTTACACAAAAACATGTAACAAAAGCAGTCGTCGCAAACAAAACGAAATCTATCAACAGTTTTATACACTTCTATTGTGTGGAGATAGTTTCAAGTTAGGGGTTTCTGATTTGGTTTTTAGAGAAGCTCTAAGAACCGATACTGTTCTGAATTAATTTCCATAGAAAATATTTTTTTTTTGCATTTCTTTTTATTATTTTCAGTATAAATCGACGTTCACGTAAGCGGGAGCGACAAATGTTAGTTTCTTATATATTAGATCTTGATTTAGTTTCTTATATACTTAGAGTAGACAATTCCTAATTTAGGTGCCTATTTCAATGGTGAGATGTAAATGATTGGCGTCTACAATTTTGTCGCTCTCACTGTAACAAATCTTGGTTTTTGTTTGTTTGCCGTGGTCTTAATGAAAAATTGTTCAGACCTGTACAGAAAATAATTATGGAGTTACCTACGCCGCGATAAACATGTAAGATTTTGATAGCAAGCAGATATTGTAATATTGTTATAGATAGTCATTACTAAATATATCCCTGGCAACGACTACTTGTGTAACGTAATGTGTTACCGGACCATGTAGCTGTATATCGCAGCAACATATAAACACTACATTAGATCAAATACAAAAGTAGAAGTATTTAATTCTGATTCTGAAAATGATTTTTTATCGGTTTAAGAATTTCTCTAGAGATCCAATAATTTCTTAACAGACTATTTTACAGTTAAATAAAATTAGTATAAAACCAAATTAATACGAGGTAATTAACAATTTTTTTATAATAACTTGGAATTGTTATTGTAGTCATTCCACTGCAATCAGTTTGGTGATTAAACAAACCATCGTTGTTAGGGGAAATCATTAAATTGGGAAGAACAAATATTGTTCTCAGACATTTGATGGTGTTACATATTTTACCATATTCCTGCAATATATACAAATTAGCAGCGATAGCCTAGTTGGTTGCGGTACGGACTGTCAAGACGAAAGTCGTAGGTTCGAAACCCAAGTGGCATACACCTCTGACTTTTCTAAAAGTTATGTGTGTATTAAAATGTTAATTATCGCTTGCTTTAACGGTGAAGGAAAACATCGTGAGGAAACCTGCATATCTGAGATTTTTTCGAAGGTATGAGAAGTCTGCCAACCTGCATTAGGCCAGCGTGGTGGACTAGGGCCTAACCCCTCTCATTAGTAGAGGAGGCCCGTGCCCAGCAGTGGGACAATGTTTAATACAGGGCTAGTTTAATTAAATAAAAATAAAATTAATTAATTATATACAAATGCATAACATTGTAGTAATTGTAACATGTTTTGTAGTAATTTATTTCAGATTGTTGCAAAGATGATCTTTAATCTTGGACCAGCATACAATACACAGTGAAACTGTAAAAATAGTTTTGTTAAAAATACAGTTTAATTTGTTTGGTGATATAATCACTACAGGTCCAGTAGCACAAACTAGTAGCTTAGTATTGACTAAGGTCGAGAAACCGGGTTCGCTAACAGGGTTCATATTATAGTATGGTCAATATGTATTTTAGTTTTCCGATTCGAAAATTGACCTTAAGGTTTGACCGAGACTTACATCGGCATTAGCACCAATTGTCGGAAGAGTTCATAAGATAACTAAAACATTGATTATATTATTAATTTGTAACCTTTAAATGTAAAATTATTTTCGAAGCTGTTGTTAGTTGTATACTTATGTTAACATCCTTGACCGAATTATCAAACCATATTATTCAAATATATCTACATACATTAAACAAAACTCAATGTAATAGATGTGTTATGAAGAATGGATACTACATTATTAGCTAATTCCATAAAAGTGTACTGGCCAAGACCTTATAAAATGATCCTTATATTAAAAAGGTATTTATGTCGAGTTAAAACAAAAATGAAAGTCATATATTAACGTATATGTTTCAAATAAATAACTACAAGGGAAATGAAGATCCACAAGGGGTGGAAGGATACAACTATGATACCGGGGCTAGGTAGAAGATACTGAAAGAGCGGGTACTAAGGGGAACGTGGTATAGAGAGATCGCAATCAGAAGATTGCCATCTCTCCATCGTTTTTGGAATGGAAAAGGAGACGAACCAGGAGGCAGCGGAACGATGAAAAAGAAAATTATATTAGTAAAACTCGCATGCAAGGACGATACATACATATTTCGGAAAATAATCTTATTGCATTAGAAAATAAGATTAAATTAAAAGGTAATTGAGTAAGAACCAAAATAATTGTACATTTCAAAATATTACTTACTATAAGTACTAGTAAACAATTGTTGGTTTAAAAAATAAAATACATTCCCCACGGGTTATCTGCTTCTTGGTACATATTTTGGGGCTCAGCATAGTTTCACACGTCATTCATTATAAATACAGACCGTATACAATAAAATTCACATTTTAGTAAACGCACGTCACTCACAGAGGTTTTAATTAACAGTTTAATGGAACGACTTTTAACGATTGATTAGTAGTGTTGTAATGTTTATGGATGGAACAGTTAATCAAATATACATAAAAAAAGCCCAAATTAACCATTTCGTGCCACAAAATAACCATTAGGTATGTGAAGTCTATGAACCCATATTAAATAAACATGGTAGAATAAGGCCTAACCCCTCTCATAACAGCAATGTGATAAATTTGACGCAGGGCTGGTATTATTTACCATTTCGTTAATAATAAATGTAGCTACGAAATTACCAATATCATCAAAACTGTTACATATTGAAAAAAAGTCATAATACCTCCTATGACAATGCCACAGTGAAATAAACGGTTCGAAACGCACCACGCTCCACTGATCGGTCAATCAAAAATGTTTTTGAATGTTCCGTTTGAAAAATGATATCAAAACCATTGCAATCTTATACCAGTGCGAATCCAGTCATAGAATTTAGTTATTTTTTTTACTCTTTTTATATCCTTTTAGCTTAATTTAAATTTTAGTCATTTAGATAAATGTATCCTGTAAGCGTCAAATTCTATTCTTGTAATATGTAGATATTATGGCAGCCCAAGATACAAGCGTAGCTTAGTTTGGGTGCCACTAGTAAATATTGTAAAATTCATTGTATGTGTATTTTTTACTTGAATAAAATTACTTGAATTACTAGAACACTAAGGAAAAATTCTAGTAACAAACGATTACATTGATACATATGCATAGTTATTTTGGTTCTTAACAGGCTATATTTTTGTTAAAATATATAATCATATTATATTTAACTCACTCCAAGCGTCGAGCCTCCCACCGCCGTCGTTATACCCGTGCACCCGAATGCAAACTCTTCAGCGACAAGACATTCCTCGAAAATTCCAAAGTTCCCTATACCGCCTGAAATATCTTTACAATTTAGTATATAATATAAAATCATGTATTCACTTTTCAACATTTGATGTGTGACACGCCTTGCTAACATGTTTTTTAGCACGGTACACAACAGCGGGCTACGATGTCGTCATGTTTAAGTTTAATTACAATATACAGAGTGAACTTTTCAATTGGGCCTCTATGGCCAAATCCGAAACTATGAGAGATAGCGAAAAGTACTTAAAGGGAGTCTCGGGCCCGATTTTAATGACAACTAAAACATCATTGGATTTTTGAAAAATCAATATTTCTAGCCAGGAATCGAACTCTTTGATTTTGAAAAAAAAAACACACACTGTATTATTACACCATTGGATAGTGTCGCTAATAAGGAAAGAATTCTGGGAAGTAATGACATACGGCAAACTTTAGCAAAGAGCACATTTTTATATTATATCGCGGTTTATTTTACTTGTTCAACCCGACGTTTCGAAGGCTTTACAGTCTTCGTGGGCATGGAGTGGACTGAGTTGTATATCCTCACTAAAATACTTTTTTATTTTTCTTACGTTACCTACCTATTAGTTTGATAGAAATATTGATTTTACAAAAATTCAATGATGCCGTTTTAGTTTTCATCAAAATCGGGACCGAGACTCCTTTAAGTACTTTTCTTTGAAAAATTCATTCTGTATATCCCTATCTGTTGTGCAACATTGCTCAACATGTTGCTCCACAAATGTTGCAAGACAAATCTATGTAAAATTATGCTTGGATAAATATAAATGTTGAGTCGCTGCACTGCTAAAAATAGGTCATTTACAGGAATAACCCGTGTTTCACTTATGAATAAACAAAAAAATCTAAACTCATTTGTGGGACTATTAATATAATATATACATATAGTATGTATTAAATTCATATAATTTTTTTTCTTCTTAATTGGTGGAAATATTAGAAAATTCTTGTTATTGGTACATATTTTTGAAATATTGTTACATAGCGAGGAAAAAAATCACATAGCGACGACGAAATGGCAATAACTCCTAATTGTCGAAGATAAAAATTCACACAAACTAAAAAATAAAGTTTAATTTCTTGACAAGTTGATAATAATTCGACTAAATAAAATGCACTAAGAACATTTCACTTCAACATAGGCATAGCATAACGCCTTTAAATTCTTAAATATGAAAAAAAAACTCGAAAATATTTAGGAGGTATTGATTGGCCTTTCACCGTCGATAGGATTTTTGCGCAGCGACGATTCTACTAGACTTAAAATAAGATACTATTAAATACTATTTAACAACTTATTTTAATTAAACGAATTAAATATAATAAACCATCAAATAAAAGAACGCTCCATTTACCAGTAAATGAACAGCCATTGCTATAATATGAAAGTCTTAATCATTTTATTAGAATAAATACTTATTATTATACTTTATTTATAACATTTACACGTTTAAAACAAACAGCTAAATGTCGAGAGAAGTGGCACAAACAAGAAAATATTTAAAATGCCCCAGAGAATTGAAAAGAAAATAAAAGAGAAAATACTGCAATAAGAAGCATTCAAACAACTAGTCTCTTCAGGCCTTCCATGCTTATGCACTTTACCATAAATTCCCACATATATAAGTGAATGTGCTCACACCGACATCGGTGATCGTTATAGCCGCCATCATGCCAGAACATCCGTACGATATCTCTTCACAGACGATACAACTATCGAACACTGTTAGACCCATGCCCCCTGTGAAATTAATTTGTTAGGGGCTTATATATTAAATAAAAATATCATTTTACTAAGCCGGGCTTTGTTATTAAATCTAAAATTAAGCAACTATATTCTCATAGTTTACACAATACTTAATAGTTGTTCGTACAGTTAGTTTACTCCGTCAAAATCTCTTGTAAACTCGCAATGATGTTTTTAAGTGTAAAAGATTCAAGCTTAATTTAACCTATTAAAGCTGGCTATAAATTAAATGAAAATAAAACTGATTTCATTTAATTGTTAAAATATAAATATTAATATTGTATAAATAGTTGAATAATAAGATAAACAAAAAGAAAAATTAACGGGCCGCGCGCACGCTCTGTGCATGACCAACTCGATTAGTATTGACAGTTTTGGTTTTGAATAGGTAAATTATTGTAGGTAGTTAAATATACATATAATACACAATATACTTTTAGGCAGAATTAGTATATTCATATAGTTAGGTCATAGAACGTCCAGGCAGCATAAGCTATAACTGTTCTTAAATAATGTAGAAAATATCTTAAAAAAAACAGTTAATACGGGTTTTTATACAAATTGCTTAAAAAAATAACTTTATTCACGTAACTAAAAGTAGTATTGTGACGTTGAAAGACGGTTCTAGCCACATTTTCAACACAAAATAAATAACAAAAATGAGCACTGCATACCATATAGAGGTTTCGGATACCCATCTGTATCCGAAACCTCTACATTAGGAGGCAGCTTTTTGTATAGGGCGGTTAGTGTTAAAATTGTGGAGCGAAGATATCCCCTTAGGGTCTATAATATTTGGTTCCAGGAGAACTGGCTTGTGACTATATTGATTTACGCCCGAAATTAATAATCTATCCCAATCCAATTTATGCCATCTAAGACTGATAATTTAATCGTTTTTTTGGATAAAGCATGCCAATAACCAATCCATAGACTGAGTTGGCTATCTCTAATATCGATCGATCTTTGAGAGTACCGATTACTGATTATAGATTGCCCTCTGTATGAAAATGACAGTTCACGGTTGCCAATAACCTATCCATCCGTTTTGACATTTGATTCGATAGATGTAAACAATCTCATTTTGCAATCGAACCAATTCCACGGTTTATTATCTTTTGAATATCACTTACGCTGATTTTAATCAAAAAGAAAAGACAATGGACATATCCATATTCTCCAGTGATAGTGATGACAGTGATTTGGAGGGACTGGCTCAGTTATCAGATTGGGATACTGATAGCGAAACAGAAAGTCGCGCTCGCGCTTCATCACGGTTAATGAGAAGAATTAACTACATGCAGACCCTGGATGATGTCGATTTCACATTTAGATTTAGATTATCGAAATCTGCATGTCAATCATTGTTACTTAAACTGATGCCGTATATCCGTGTAACTTCTACAAGGTAAATAACTTTCGATATTATTTCCAAAATATACCGTACTTACCTAACTAATAGATAGGTATTATCTATATATATTATATTAACAAGGGGCAATTGCATCGTTTTTTTATCAGGAACTATGGAGTTTCACCACTACATCAACTTTTGTTGACATTGCGGTTCTATGCGCTGGGTACCATGCTAATCTCAGTAGCTGACTTTGTTGGGGTCTCTGCATCAACAGCTGGCAGGATAGTGTATGACATATCATCAGCAATAGCTAACTTGTATGATGAGTATATAGTTGTACATCAACAAAGTGCAGAAAAATTTTACCAGATTGGTGGATTTCCTAGAGTACTTGCAGCAATCGATTGCAGTCATGTACGAATCCAATCACCGTGTGAGTATTTTATTAGCATATTTACCAAATGAATAAAGTCTTATTATATTTTCTGAATACTTAAATACATCAATGACAATTTTAGGTCATGTTATCGGTGAAGAGTTTAGAAACCGTAAAGGTTACTTTTCCATAAATGTCCAAGCAATATGTGATGCTGATATGAGATTTATGAATATGGTGGCCCGCTGGCCAGGTTCAACACATGATGCTACCATATTTAATAATTCAATTCTCAGAGGTAAGTTCTTTAATCATTTCTAAAGGATTTTTGGTTTGGTTCCTTATTTATTAATGTTAACATGGGTTTAACAAAATAAATTTACAGCTCAATGTGATGTTGGTCAGTTTGGCAATCGCTGGCTGCTTGGTGACAGTGCTTACCCAAACAGGAGATATTTATTAACGCCGATATTAAATCCAATTACTCAAGCTGAGCAACGTTATAATGAAGCTCACATTAAAACCAGGAATACAATAGAAAGGTAAAGGGTTTTGCATGAGAATGAGATTAATATGCCACATTTATTAGGCTATGAATATGTGTTTATGATTTTGCTACTACATTCACCCACTTTAAAAGTTGGAGTTTTTATCTAGACTAGAGGAATGCATTACATACCTATTAATTATATTAGTGACTAGCTGTTGTTTGGGTATGGTAAATGGGATAAAAACTACCTGTCATTGAGTGATATTATATTTCCATTCTATTTTCTATTAGTGAAAGAATTTTTAAAATGGGTTCACTAGTTCCTGACACTATCCCCTAAACAGTCATAAATTACCTCTTAGTTTAATAAAATCTAATGTTATTTATTAAAATCACAATTATGATCATAAGTTATAGATACAATCTTGTATGAAACTTGTTCTAAAATATTTATATTTTCTTTTTCAGGACATTTGGTACATGGAAGCGTCGCTTCCCTGTGGTGGCACTCACATTGCGTTTATCTTTACCTAAGGTTCAAGCAATAATAATTGCAACTGCAGTTTTGCACAATATTTGTCGGAATCACAGGTTAGAGGAAGTTCCAACAGAAGTGGAGTTACCAAGTGCTGATTTTATTCATGCTGAGAACAGTATAGAGAATCAAGATGTTGGAGAAAGAACAGCATTAATAAATAACTTCTTTACTTAGTGAAATAAAACACCTTTACAATCACTATGCTATTTAGTTTTATTTATTATCTACATTTGTTATATAAAATAACAGAAATTTATTCATTATAATATATACGCAATCTCAGAGATTATTTTCTCCATAGGGATGTGGATGTGCATCGGGATGTAGGTCGATAAAGGATTTACCCCGCTCTCCCTGGCAACCAATCTTGATTTATTAACCATTATTAATTTAGAAAATGATTGCTTAAAGCTGAAAAATACAGAATTACAGTTAAATAACGAAAAATTAATGTTAGAGATAGAGAGATTAAAAATTGAACTAGAAAAATCAAACCAAAAGTAATTTTTTTTTTTTCGTTTCATGATTTTTATTCATATTATAAAATTAGAGAACGGGTCTTCATCGCGCAATATTCAGACCTAAATTTAAATTTAAAAAAATTGTCAGTCAGCCCATGATCCCAGCCGATGCAACTCGGTTGAAACATTGGAAATTAAAATGGTATTTATCCGAATAAATATTGCGCGATGAAGACCCATTCTCTAATTTTATAATATGAATAGAAATCATGAAAGTAAAAAAAAATTACTTTTGTTTTGATTTTTCTAGTTCAATTTTTAATCTCTCTATCTCTAACATTAATTTTTCGTTATTTAACTGTAATTCTGTATTTTTCAGCTTTAAGCAATCATTTTCTAAATTAATATTGGTTAATTTAGCATTTAGGCAAAGTTTTTTAATAGAATAATATTCAGCTAAAGCAGTGTTCCTAGCAGTCCTGCTCTCATCTGGCTTGCACTTCTTTCTCACTGGAAAACAAAGTAAATATTATTATAAGTAAAAATGAATAAAAATGCACTAATCAAAAGCATTTTTCAAATTGTTTAACACAGAGGTAAATACAAAAGAAAGCACAAAGGCTGGTTAAAATAAGCATTCATTCAAAATCACTAAAATAGCCATTACCTGCTCTAGGTGTGTTAAACGTAAGCCTCTTCGATTTATTTGGAGTGACCACATTCTGATCAACCACATCCAAAACATGGTAGTCAGTGGCCACAGTCTCAATACTCTTTTCATTTGGCATTGAGACAGTGGTTTCATCGACCACCGACACCCATCCACTACCTACACTGACATCAACATGAGCATGAGCATTATCACCACCACCACCACCACCATTAATGGTACTTTCACCATCATCACCACCAACAACAACAAAGCTTGCTGATTCCCTGTCACCCCCAAATGGTACAGAGAAACCACTGACTGTACTGCCAAGTAAACTGCTCACTCTGTCTAATACGTCATCTGGGGGTATGTAATCAGGTGGTCCACCACCAGTCTGTAATAAGAATATAAGATTTAACATTGATATTGTATACCTACCTACCTGTGAAAACTGATTATGAAGTAAATTACTACAAGTAATAAATTACCTTGATTTGATTCATCCTAATTAAGGTGCTACGCTTGCGTGCATTCTTTTTTAAATTCTCCCATTTTAATCGCAGCTGCTGTGGTGTTCTTGGATAATTAGCTGTGGAGTTGAACCGGTCTGCAAGACGGATCCACTCTTCATTTTTTAATTTATTGTTGGTGGCGTTGGTACTCTTGGTGGTGATTATCTGGCTGCCTTCTATTAACTCCATCAAAAACTTGGTCTCTTCTTTTGTTAGAGGCCTGCCTTTTACCTGTAGGTATATTAAAGATAATAACAATGATGAATTATTTCTGAGGGGGCTTTGCCCTGTAAGTAGAACGTATGATACATTACGATGATGAATGTTACAAATTAGGCGAGAAGGCGGGCGTCAAGTTAAGGCGTCAGGCTAAGGCGCGCGCGCAAACCATTCCTAAAAAAACAGTCAAATAGGTACTTACGGTTTCAGTTTCCATAACGCTGGATACTGTGTAAGAAGTCTAATTATTTAATAATTATGGCACCGAGTTTACTACGTACTTCGTACTAAAAACTTTAAAGATGTTTTTTTTTTTCGTTTTATTCGTCCAAAGGACAGGCTATAGTCATTCGACCATACTGCCTAGTCTTACGTTTAAACTTTAAAGATGTGTCAAATCAAAAAGTGTCAAATGTCGGCAATCACATTACTCACGTTCCATTTTTCAACTAGATAAATAGTTTGTACGTTAAACAATAAATGATGTAATAATTAATTACATGTTTTGAGGGTTAAAATGCTTTATTTTATTTTTTTATTTCAAGTCTTGTTTTTAGCAATCTTTCTACAAATGGAATATTCTGCATAAAATGGAATGGTCAGGAGGGTACGGATTGCCAGCGTATATCAGCGTATCTATCGTTGAAGGCAAGCAAGGATAGGCGAGTTAAGATATTGGCACGCGGGTAGGACACCAATCAAACGATGGTCAGCAATCTAAGTTAGGTTTCAGTCTGCGATAGCAGATACAATATTAATTTCGGGCGTTAGAAGACTAAAAAACGATAGCAAATCGTTTAGTTTTCAGTTCAGACAAGCTGATATTATTGTATTGTAATTTGTGTGTGTTTATTGAAGTTGTATAGCAAAAAACTTTATGCGCTAAGTCAACTTACACCTATATTAGAGGTGAGAATAGCAGCTTTTATACCGCAACAGCCATACGCAATTTCTTCCGTTATGAGACAAGAGTCGAACACACTTAATTCATTGCCGCCTGGAAGATTTTTTAAGATAGTATGCCATATATGTTTATATTTTAGTCAAAGCTCTTTATTCGCGAGATACCTTCGTAAATACGAAATACAGAAACTGTGAATACGGAGTTATAGAGGAGATAAATGGACGACGTTTAGATGACCCGGAAAGCAAGTCGCTATCTAAAAACAGTAGTAACATCGCTCAGAACTGATAGTTATAAAGTACTAATGGTACTGAACTTCGCCATACGTGACCTTTTTTTATGGGGAAAATCTTGGTTTCCCGTCGTTAAGACAGGTATGCCGGATTTATACAGGCTAAAAACCCCCTGGTTGTCTCCATCTGCACTACGGAAAGATTTCGGGACCTCCAAAAGAAAACCCCTCCAGTGCTGTGCTGTAATAGCTCGCCAAGAGAGGACCATTAATTAATCCCCTCGTAACCTAAACAGAAGGACCGGGGCGACTTCTGCCATCGCCTCGGCGTCGACGCCTCCGAGCGGGATCGATGACCAATACCTATTTTAATTTACTTCAATGTACTTCAAACCGAAACAAAACGATTGCACTGATGTATGAGGGCACAAATGGATAAAGCCTATAGTTACTCGTGATACAAATATGAACTTCAACAATAGAAACATACCTAGCTAGCTCTTTCATCCCAACATGAAATTTACTTAAAAAAGTACAGTACACGCATTGACAAAACCCCGAAGGCCCTCACATTTAAAACAAAAATAGAATTGAATGAGGGAATAATATTAATTCTTGTTAGACGCAAATTACTGCGAAGAGTTCCACAAAGGTCATTTGTGATTCGTGAGATTTTTTAATTGATTGGCATGTTTAGCTTATTTGCAATACGGAACGTGTCATGCTTGTCTACTAACTACTTTGATATTACTACTACAATAATATTATGCTTCGAAAAGTAAGAGATAATTCAAATGATTTACGTATAGTTAGAGATTTGTTCGCGGCAAATATAAATGGATGAAAGCGAATTAACACGTGAATAAGAAGCTTTGACTGATTTCATCTTTATATAATACCTATCACACTGTTCAATAATTAATATTACGATGATATATTTATAATTTTACTAATTATTTGATAGGCAAAAAATAACATTACCGCAACTTTCTGGAACATGTCCATTCATTAGACCGACTTCCCATGCTTTCTTGACAATAGGCCACGGGTATTCCCCTGTTTTGTCGTAATGAGCTGCTGCAGGAACAATTTCCTCTTTGGTAAATTTGCGAGCAAGATCCTGTAGGGCCTTTTGTTCATCGCTTAGTTCTGTAATGCCGAAAATATACAATTTATCCGTGGTTATTGAACGTTTCATTCAATTAGATAATAGTAATATTTTTTATGTATATCTGAATGTGTTACAATGTTTTAAATAGTATATAAGAAACTTGTGATAGGCAAACACCGAAGTCATTTCATAAGCAGTTCATTAATGACAGTACTTCAAAACACGAAAATATCTGACAGAATATTCGAGGTTTGAGAGCAACAAAATCACTGTAATATACGCCGTATAAATGAAAAAGGGATTTTTTTTATAATAAAGAAAACATTGAGTCAAGATACTAAAATAAGTAAATAAAAACACACAGTAAGATTTAATTATGTGTTGTAGGTGTCAATGTATCGGGAACTATGAGCTACTTTCGGTCTCACATCACCCAAACCCGGAACAATCTGTATATATAAAAGAAGAAACTGACTGACTGACTGACTGATCGATCAACGCACAGCCAAAACGGCTGGGGTTAGAGACTTGAAATTTTGACAGTAGGTACCTTTTATGACGTAGGCATCCACTAAGGAAGGGTTTTTGGAAATACCACCCCGAACGGGGTAAAATAGGGGAAGAAAGTTTGTATGAAAATCTGTCATTTTTGCAGTTAAACGAATGAAATTTGGTATTTGGCCTTACAGTTAAAAATTAAAAACACATATTTCAGGGTTTTTGGAAATTCCACCCCTAAGGGGGTTAAATAGGGTAAGAAGGTTTGTATGAAAATCCTTCATTTTTGAAGTTAAATGCATGAAAATTGGTATTTTGTAGTGTATACTTTTTGTCTCAAACATGGCATCCACGCGGGCGGAGCCGCGAGCAACAGCTAGTTATTTATATATCATAAAAGAGCTTATTGTGGGAATCATATCCAATGTTTCTCGTTTCACTCGACTATTCGCCAACTGTGCCATGGAAGCTGTCAAATAGAAGGGAGAAATTGTATTTTATCAAATTTATAAATAGAACAATTGCCAATCTAAAATGCATGAATTCTTAAGAAAAATAAGATTGCTGATGAGGAACTACGAATTAGCGCGTCATTGATTGGAACTCAATTTAATATGACCCCCTCGATTTCTTGGTTACCTATGACATCTGATAGTGTATATGTCATATAGTTAATGACATATATATGACAAAATATATCGACGTTGTTTGTGCGCAAGTTCAAGAGATGTAATACTCTCGGCATAAAATATAAGCAATAAAATTCAGTAAACAATATATACAGTCATAAATTAACCAGATTACAACATTTCTGGGATTAAACAGCCTACCTTAATCCCGCATATCTTGGATAAAGACGTATTGGTATCGAGCCGATTAAAAGTATCGGTCATACTACAAACGGTACAAAAAACACAGTTCTAATACACGCTTAGCTAAACGGTGTTTAAGATTTTAAGCACCACAAGGAACTCATCTAAATTTCTTTGCTACAAAAACTGTGTTTACGCTTTTTTTATCTTTAAATACGTTATTGATAATATCAAGTGATAAAAAGAGCCCATAAAGACAGCATTAGGTACAAATTCTAATGCTGATAAATATAATGTAAAATATCATGCTGATATTCGCTTAAATATAGTATAGACAAAAATGACTACAAAAAGCACATCATAATGAATAATAACTACAGTTCACACACCAAAGCAGAATCCGGTTGGGGGAATTGGTTTAGCAGCGGCGACAGGTGCTGTTGTAGATAGTCGTCTGTAAATCGGGCGTGTGGCACGGAAAATCTGTAATTAAGATTGGTTATTAGTATTGTAGGGGTTGCTTCTGTCCTACTCAATGAAGTTTATAAAATTGCAGGGTTGCGAATAAAACAATAACGTAGTATCTGACTCGAATGCCGACAGTGATAGGTGTATGCTGTGTCGCTCTATTTGATAGACTCGTATGGAGCGTAGCGCGGCCGTGACTTTTGTATAGTCATACTCTCTGCGCGGCACCCCCGTTCTGGCCATATGAATATCTACTGTCAGCAGTCGTGGTGTTTATTAATATAAACATAAAATACAATGGTTCTTACAGCTATTTCTCCGTAGGTAAAAGTTTACATTGAATCTAATAACTAGGCTTTGTTAAAGTAGAAATGCGTCGTTTATTTTCTTGGTAATCCCGGCATACGTCCTGTATGTGTGTGGCCGTGATGCCACAGTATAAAGTAATTCCCGTATAAGAAGACCTGAGCAATTTATGCCAAAACCTGTATTGGCGTCGTAAGAGGAAACCACTTCTAATAACTACTCACGATAAATTTAAATCACTACGTTTAAACACAAGTAAGCAGCTTGAAATGTTTAGTTTAGACACCTGGATGAGTAACATAGACACTAGTAATTTTGTAAATATTAATATTCCAAATTTAGATAAACCAAAACACCAATATAACAAAAAAGCTTTACTTTTCTTATCTAATCAGTGGTTAAATAAAGAATATTCTAGTTTTTATAAAGTATATTCAGATGCATCCAGGCAAAATTATGGAATAGGTGCTGCTTTTTTCGATATACAAACAAAAATTAATATTAAACTGAATATAAATAATGTTAACATATCAATAATGCATCCGGAACTTATTGCCATCGCAGAAGCACTGTCGTATATGTAGTTCAATTTCAGGGCACTGTAATTTTGTAATATTTACAGATGCTAAGAGTGTGCTTCAACACTTAGACCGATGTACATCTATTACAGCCAACATTACCCCGTTTTCCCTGGTTTGATGGATCTGATATGGGAAGGCATTGCATTGTAACATGCTTCAGACTTCGCTCGGGACACATTCCGTTAAATAAATTTGCTTGTTTCATGGGAAAAGTCAGTTCTCCGAATTGTACTGAATGTGATACAGTAGAGGACATCTATCATATTTGAACTGCATGTGTCCGCAACGAAAATTTTAGAAAAAATGTTTTCCAAAACCAAGTTGATCTAATCCCTTGGAATGTTGGATGGTGTAATGGGTGACATGTTCAAATTTAAACAAACCTCCTGCAATAAATAAAGATAAAAAAAATTGTATAAAGTACGAGTTGTATCTTTTCTCACGTTCTAGTTGCTGCGAAGTCCGTAACAGGTTTGTGTGCAATCATATGTGGATGAAGCACATTATAAGATTATTGTTATTTAAATACAGTCGACTCTCGACAATTTGAAACTCAAGGGACCAGAGTAAAATTTCAAATTACCAAGAGTTCAAAATAACAGGAGTTTCCAATAACCAATAATCAAGAGAAAGGAACAAATAAAAAATTAAAAATTAAGGACGTTTTAAATAAATATATAAGAGGATGGTGGACTCACCCACGTATTTTTATGTAACATTTTATTACTGGTCTTGGATAGTCATGGTTTGATTTATATTTATAAAATGATTATTCTAAATGTTAAAAGCTAACTTGAGAGAGTGATTTCGATAAATCATACGAATATAAATACAGACTCAAATTATGTATGAACATAATTTTTTTTAGAAAACAAGTAAATATCTACCTTTTTATTCCATATAAAAAAGTACACAAATTTTAACATAATATAGTGACAGCTTTGGTAGTTGTTACTGTAAATAAAGAAATCTAATATCTAATGTCTTATTATAAGTTTGACATTAAAACAATGCGCAATTACTTTACTGCCAGTAATTCAACCATAAATATTAGGGGAAAATAGCTTTTAAATCTAGCATGGTTTTTAGCGCAGCGCTAATTTCAACCTGCCTTTCAATTTCAATACCTTTGTCGCGTGGCACTGGCGGCGCCGGCGTTCGTATTGGTTACGACTTATGAGTGCGGGAAACATACCTAGCGTGTCCGAGCCGCATAGACGTATCATGGCAATATGTTGAACCGTAGTCAACTTGTTAAATTATTAAATTTAATTATTTTTTAAGTTGATGAAAAACAAACAGCTACTGGTTAATAGTCATTTCATGTTTTCCATATACTTTTCTACATAATTATACTTAGTTGTCTACAAACATATAAATATCAAATTTAAAATCAATTAAATCATAGTAGGACATAAATAACAAAAAACAAATTAATCCACAGATGATTTTCCTAGTGCACCTCTGGAGGTTGTAAAGGTATACATAATTGACAATGAAAATGATGCATAGCAGCTTTATTGTGATCATAATTACTAAGTACCTCATCGTTTAAATTACAGATCAGGTAACCTAAAAACGATAAAATTAGACAGTTTTGTTCTGCAAATATAGAAGAGGTCACGAAATATGTCATAGCACAGAATAGATATGATACTAGACATTTTTGGTGTATGTATATACTTTTGTTTGTCGGTTTGCATGAATTTTCCCCTATCTGGATTCTATCAAGGTCTTTCCTGTACTCCATACACCATAGTTAACTCAAAATCCAATAGTAGTTTCTATCTAGGTACCTAGGTAGGTAGGTAGGCACTCACCAGTTTATTCATAGCAGATCTCATACTATTTCATATTCAATATTAACTTAAGACCATTACTAGGTGATGTTGCTGCTGGGAATGAGGTTCAACTGGAATAACTTCCACTAATGGTAATTATTATGGTTCATGTCAACAATATTTACATATCGTTACAGCAAAAATCAAAATTGTTAAATAGATTTAGACTATATATTTAAATAAAATTCTGCTATGTTCTGCAATTTGATTGTCCGAAGTTCATTAAAAGGTGGTCATGATCATTTATGAGTATGAGAAAAGTAGGTTTAAAAGATGATTGTTGTAGTTATAATGAAACTTATAATTGTATGGTTCATTAATATGCAGCCTAGTGGCATTATTGTGATCTTCAATAAAAACTGACTATAATTGTGTTTTGAAGATTACATAACATCTTAGGTATTATTATTTGTTAATAAATTTCATTCATTATGTCATTTTGAGAGCTTTGCTTTGAAACAAAAGGATATTTTTGTCTTATTATTCATATACATGTTTAGTAATGGTAGCAGATACTGCTACTTCTTCTTCTTCTATTGTTGCTATGTTCTGTGTGGGGCACAGCTACCTACTTCTTATTTTTCGTATATATAGTTAGCATAGTTGGTTAGAATAGGTAGCAGATAGTGCTACTACGTTTTTCTCATTTAAAAAATAGTGGTGTATATTATGTGCCCTATACTAAAAGAAGTATTTGGATATCCTAGAATAAATAGTCAAGTCTTTTTCAAAGTTTCTAACAAAAATTCTAATAAAATAACAATCAAAAACAGTGCAGCTAGTTCAAAACCTCTGAAAAAAGTAGTATTCCTGCATTTTGTATATGGCTGTTAATGCTATAAATCTAGACACAACACACAATGTATATCCTTACGGTACGACATAATGAGTTATGGAAGTAAAATTAAACTATAATGTAACTTAAGTACATCATATACAAAATTATTATTATTAATCTGATAAAAAATATTCTTCTTCTTAGTCGTGCACTCTTGGCAGAGTGGACGTGGTTACGGCGGGTCCAGAATCCTTTGTAGTAGCCGCTTTCACGATGCGTCTCCATTGATCTCTATTCTGAGCGTTGCAAGAACATTCCGTCATTGAATAGAAATAATAAGAATAGATAAAAAATATAGTCCCGACCAAACTATTTTTAAACCAATATTTTAGTTTTTACTGAAGAAATATTAGTAATGACTTTTAAAATAATTTTAAATAAAGATAATTTCAGATAAATTGTGTTTATGCATGGAAAAATAAGTGGCGGATAGTTTATGTAGATATCAAAATTCTAAATGTACCAGTTAATAAAGTCAAAAATTCCAAATCCAGCAATTGTAAGCCTTGTTTTGTCCTTTTTGATAATTCATACTTCTGGTATTGATATGCTATCATTTTATTGAAACACATACCTTACTTTGAGACTACGAAATTAAATGACCTTCATAGGAAGTTCGGCAAGATACCTTTAAAATACAGCAATATCGGCGTCACACTAATTTACTATAAAGCCTTTAGAATTCATATAATATAATCATCATGTCTTCTTTACAGGAGCCCCCAGTATTATAATCAGAGACATGTCGCATGCAAATGCATGTTTGCATCTGCAATTACATATTTAGGCACTTTTCTGTGGTTATTGCACATTTTAACCAAAATCTAGTGCAGATGCATATTTTCGAAACATTTACAATTTTTTTTTTACATATAGATTTATTTCAATAGGGTAGTATTTTTTTTTTGTAATAAATCAAAGGAATAATCTGGTCTCTAAAATATGTTAAGCAGATACATATATCCACACCACTCCTACAATGTTTATGATGCCTCCAGAAACAAAGTATTTTGGGGATAACAGAGTAAGAAGAAAGATTTAGATACTACAGAAGTACTTTATATTGTCAGATGAGATAATCATTTTGTGCACAAACAAATATCAAATATACCAATGTGTTAAGACATAATTTCAGACGTTGACATTAAGTGTCCATATCTCAAGATAGCAATAGAAAAGCTCAAAACAACAACTTCTAACCACATTCACTTCTAGCTCCAAAGGCCATCAAATCAACCAATTTAACATTGATTTATGTGAAGCATTACTTGCAAGTTATATTCCACTTTACAAAATTAAAAACACTAGCTTAAAAGGTTTGTGCAAAAATATTGCTTAAATCAGAACACACCTGACGAATCAGCGTTAAATTCTGATATCGATCGTTATTGAATGAATAATTTACTAATTGTAAGCTGATTTTTTAAAAACCTGAACACAAAGTTTTTTATTTATTTTCAATGTTGCATATTTTGTCTATTTTCATGTATGTTCATGCATATTTGAGGCATTTTTCATGCACATTTTAGTCTTTTTAAGTTCCATAAAATTCGGTCTCTAATTATAATATTTTCCTCGATGTACATTTCCCTGAACTTTGGACTTTGCGATGCCATATTATTTTGCAGGTCAATTAATATATACAAAGGGATGTAATGGACCTAAATGTTTGTTAATTATATTATTTTATATAAAGTTAACGTAATTATGGAATACTTAAATAATAGAGTATCTAATTGCGTGTAAAAAAACTTTGGCGTTTAAAAAATACAAAAATATCTCACCTGATTTAAGGGATTCATGTTGTAGAGGTATACTTTTATGCGACAATGTAATTTAAAATCTAATTTTAGACTTAATAATCATTAATTAGATCACGATATGTGTATTGTTACGAGTTTTTATACGAGTGAATTCAGAAATAAACCACGGGGCACAGTCCACTGAGCCCACAGAGCAACAAACTTTATACAAAACAAGTACTTTATTGAAGTGTGCGTAAAGCATATGCGTTGACTATGTGTGTAGCTTACTGACCTCTTTAAATTTTCACTGGATAAGTGGCTGCCATTTAGTTTCTGTGACTATTGAAACAAAAAAATGTAATTGATAAATAGTCTTTACTTTTTTGGTAGACATGAGGGTTACAAAAATTACAATCCAATCCAATCAAGTTATAACAATGACGAAAGAAACCTAAAGGTAAAAGCCCTGTAGTAACTGAGAAAAAACGTCGATACCTAAACTCAGCTGAGAACAGTAAATGGCCTCTTGATATAGGGCTGCCTGTGTTCTATTCGATATGATTATCGATATATGGTTATTAAAGTCAATACTAATCCTTTTTTCGCATTCTTAAACAATCTAAACACAACTGATTTATTTTGACTCTTTGTTTAAATTACGCAGCTTAATTTTAAAACAGTTTATCTAAAAAGACTAACGCATATTAAGCACAGTAATTAGTATAATAATATAATAATATTTATACGATATTTGATGCTAAATATTTATTTCGTAAAGTGAATTACCCATTAAATCTAAATAAAACAAAAAAATTGAGATATTTAAAAAATACTGAATATAGATACCTGTGCAGTGTTAATGGCCGATTTTTACGATTGTATGAGCTTCTCTAAGTAGTCTGTGATTGTATGACACCTGTCTCAATAATATTTGCCATTAGGAATGTCCACAAACACAATTCACGTTTCAAAGTATTCCAAGTATCATATAAATTACTGTTATTTTCCAAAATATGAAGGACTTTTGAATTCACAATGGTTGTATATACTATATATTCACAATGAGACATTTTGACAGTAAACTGGCATTTAAAGACACATAAAGAAAAAAGGGTTTTAAACAGTTTTTAGAAAAATACTCTGTATCCATACATCTTTTTCTAATTTATATGGCAGACTGTAAGCTTTATAATATAGTTCCCAGAATTAGACAGAAATAAATTTCTAGAGGGGTCACAACTTATAACTCATAAGCCAATTACTTAATGTTATATTGTTAAGGTGGCACGGTCATTATACAGGATGTCCCGTAAGTAGTGGACCAACAGGGTATGGGGAATAGAGGGAATTAATATCTAATAAAAACACTTAAATTTATTGTCCTAGGTCTTGTAGTTTTTAAGTTATGGTTTTTTTTAATATTAAGATGAAATCGTCGTACAATGTACACAAAATTCAAAATTTTACAAAATCTGTTACTATTTTCTTGTAATTTTTTGTTCTAAGTTGTTAAGCATACATTGGCATTCATAATCAAAATGATATTTAAGAGTAATTAGCACCAACATTAAAATGAAACAATAAAACATGTGCAATTTTTACATTTCAAAATGTTCTAAGTGATATTTGAACGAAGCTGGTATAAAAAGTATGTATTAAAGCCTTGTGGAACTTTATTTTAAAAACATCTATATATCATACCGATTTCAAAAAGGTATAACACATATGATTAAAATTTGTATATTTTTCTTTATTAATGAATATCAATAGCAAATACATAGATATTTATGGAAAAGCTTTTATTACAATATTTTATTTTATTGTTATTACAACAAATGCTCAAAATGCCTTCCTCTAGTTCTTATGCATAACCAACATCTTCGTATAAAGTTTCTTTGCAAACTTCTTCGAGCTTTTTAAAAACTTTTTTAACTCCATATTATGAAGTGATAAATCGAGTTTTAAAAGAACTGGAGTGGTTAACATGCATAACCTTCATCATTGGAGTGTCGTGAATCCCCAAATAGTCAGAGAAGATCGAATCCAGCACCAATTTGGACTGAATTTGTGGGCAGGAATACTGGGTTATCGGTCCATTTGAAATGCCGCCGAGACTTAACGGCACTCGTTATCTCCAATTTTTGGGACACGATTTTGCAAGTTTATTAGCAGACATACCTCAAGAAGTACGCAATAGACTGTGGTTGCAGCACGACGGTGCACCCGCCCACTATTCACGACAAGTGACTGAATTTTTGAATGAGGCATATTCAAACCGATGGATTGGTCGCGGAGGTACTATTTCATGGCCACCGCGACCTCCTGACTTGAATCCTTTGGATTATTTTTTATGGGGTTACTTCTAAAAGCAGTTTATGATAATAATATTTCTGATGAAAGACAGTTACGACAAAAACTAAATCATGTGGCTGAACTAATAAAAAATAATGAACGGGCTCGAAGAAGTTTGCAAAGAAACTTTATACGAAGATGTTGGTTATGCATAAGAACAAGAGGCATTTGTTGACAACATTTTGAGCATTTGTTGTAATAACAATAAAATAAAATATTGTTAAAAGCTTTTCCATAAAAATCTACGTATTTTATTTTCTTACAGAATGTCTTTTGCTATTCCCCATACCCCGTTGGTCCACTACTTACGGGAGATCTGTATATCCTAAATCTATGACGGTCATACAGTAGAAACATATTTCGTAGTTTAATCTGTGAATAATTTGATGCGTTTAGTTTGTGCATTGACATAATTGAGTTCAAATTGCACGTTTATATAAAAATAATATTGCCAACAGGATTAATAATGTTTGGACTTTCGTTTGCAATTTCCATGCTATGAAAAAGAAGGCGTATTTCGAAATGTCAAGTCTGCCGATTTCAATTTGTAGTCAAAATACACGCTAAGACATAATAATTAAAAATATCGTATTTATGTAGTTGTTAAAACTTGTTAGTTGCTTGTAATTTATTCTAGTAAAATAATTTATTCGGTTGGCCGATAGTCCTTGGGACAATTGACATAACAGCACGTAAAATAGTATAGCGTCCGAGAATTAAAAGTATGTATCCAGAGGAAATTGAGGGCGTGATTTTGATTTCCATTATTTAAGTATTCTTTTACCATTACTAGTTCTAAACAAGGTGTGATTTGGACAAAAGTTTAATTGTTAGTAGGTCGTTTGGTAGAGTAGGTCGTGAAGGTATGTGGTACAACCAGGCAGTGTTATGAATGAGGAAGCTCTGTTGGCACGGGCTTCCGAGGAGCGGGAGCGTATCTTCCAGCGATACGAAAGAGGGCGAGAAAATCTTGTTGGACAGATAGATCCGTGGGAAGATCCTGAATTCGAGGAGTACCATAAAACTGATCGGTACGTATTTACGAAGTGATTTGATTTACCTACTTATTTATTAACGTATACCTATGGGTTATAAAATTCCCGACCTGCGAAATTCAGTGCTTGCTGTGTTGCAGTCTATATTACTGCTTTTGATGTACAAGAATAAATAATGTTGATGTGTGTTGTGGTTTATTTCAATAAAATTCTATTATTCTAAAAGTTATGACAGACCTTATGTATTAATTCATGATATGCATTTTAAGACTTTGCTAACAATTATTTTAGTGGATTTTATTGACATAACTTTTTACCAACTTTTGTCTTTCTATGTAGGTAAAAGTGTTATTTTTCTTATAGTGCTTAATATGTATGTTGTTAGGATATTGAGGTAGATTTCTTATATACACAAGAGTGGCTTGTTAGGTACTAATATTTTGCCACCAAGCAACCATGTGTAAGCTGTAGGAAACATTATAGTGTTTGGCCTCGATGGACTTTGGTCTGTTGAAATTAGTTTTATAAGGCCTAATATGTCTCAAGATAGCAAGTGCCGAGATGTGCCATCCATCACTATGCTTCAATGTTTTCGGTGATACTGCTTTATTAATGTTTGTCTTATCATTTAATTGCACAAAAATATTTGGGTATATAAAAAACCCACTAAACATGCAGAATTTTTGACATTAACAGAAAACATTAGTCTGATATTATACATTGTCCCAGCAAAGAACACATGCCTCTTCTATTAAGGGAAGAATTAGACTTTAGTCCAATATGTTGGCAAAATATTGTTTTGTAGACTTCACACACTTTTGAAATTCTTATAATGAACAATAAATACTTGTAACTTTGCAGTTTCACATAAGTTTGACAATCTCTGTTGTGCGGTCAAGGAGTACACTGAGACTAATGTTTGTCTGATACACAAATATTCATATTCACAATATTTGTTTTTGTTGTGGGTGTTTTAAGACCAAACCTCTCTTTTAGTTCTCTATACAATACAACAACTCTTTAATGTATAACCATAAAAGGACAATAACATAGCATATATAAGACTTAATTACTAAATAGCCGTACAATAGATGGTCTTATCGCTAAAAGCGTTCTCTACCAGACAACCTATAACACAAGATAACTATATTTTAATGTAGACTTAAGCTAGTTGTGTGTTAAAGTCACAGGTATATGCAGTATGGGCTGATTTCAAATCTATGGCTCTCATATTGGCAGTCAGCAGCACCCCTATCTAGGAATTTACTGATTTCTAATACATTACATTATAATTCCAATATTATAATGTAATTTTTTTTTATTGGCTGTGTTAGATATTTAACTATGTAATATGGATATGGATTTAATATTTCATGACCAGAGTTATAAGGGTTGGTTTAAAAAAGTTAGTATATTTTTGTTTTTCAATTACAACATTGCCAGTTACACCAAAGTCTTATGGTAAAAGTGTAATTAGTATCTACAGATGTAATATTTGAAGATTGTGTTGTTAGTCAAAATATGTGACCCTCAACGCCTTCCTATCTGCTTGTCAAAAGTTACAAATGTTTCACATATGACAGCCTCCATGGCTGTGAAACCAGAGGCCACAGGTTCGAGTCCTGCACCAAGTCAAGTATTCGTGTGACCCACAAATATTTTTTCAAGTCTGGGTTTTGTGTGCCCAAAGTCTCTCACAGTTCTGGATACCCAGGACACAAGACTTGTATCTTAGTGTGGTGTCAGGACTATGTGTGAGGCTGCTGGGTTTATTTATTTTATTATTAATATAATTAGACACAATTGCATATATAACATATACATTTTGTGGCAAATACTAAAATACAAAGGGTCATTTGTTACTAATGTGTTCTTATTATGAAAAATTTGTGCTGTGCTGCTGATTATTCTATTTCTAATTGTACTAGTTATCTGTTAAGCATTGTTGCTAAAGCGAGCTTAAATATTGGTTATTGAATTTTGCATTATCTATGTGCTTATTTTTGTCCTTTTTACAGATCATTAGATATTTTGTAAAAAATTGATGGTGAGGTTGATGTAAATAGATGATAATATGAATGAGCCCTATTTGTTAATAATTATACTAATATAGATTTTGCTCACAATATATGTAATAATAATATATTAATGTAACTACTCAATGATTATATCTCTTGGCATTTTGTCATCACAACCCATCGGTTTCTACTTATCTGTCTATAACAAAAAACATGATTTAAACTGAGATTCTTGATGGCTAATTAGGTCAATCCATGAACTAAAGTCTGTATTTTATCTAAATATTATATATGTATATTCTCAAAGGGCTCTTGAAGTGGTTGCCAGCCTGTAAAAAAAATTAGTTTTTTTGTATGTGGCCACCAATGATCACATTGAATTATTCAAGCTGCTACTTTACTTTACTTGTCTGTAACACTGGTACCATCATCACTTGGGCTATCAATTTATGCTGTTATGTACAGCGTTATTCTACCATATAAACAATTTCCAGTAAGATATATATATTTTCTTTTAAAATGATTAGTATCATGAGTTGTTTTTATTGTATTTTGCCCATGGCACAGAGTGAGTAGCCAGCGTTAGAAAGGAAGGGGTGGGTTCGATCCTCCCATAATTTATAAAGTTTGTGTGATGCACAATATTTGTTTCAATTCCTATTCCACAAAGTAATTGTATCTTAGTATTGTGTGGCTGTTGGGCGTTATTTCTCAATATAATATACTCCAATAATAAAAAGGGCAGAGTTTTGTTGTGCAACATTTAATTACATTATTTATGTAGTCTGGTGATATATTGTGTGACAGATGAGATTTAATTTTTACATATTGCAGGTAGATTAAAAACACAGGTCTTTTATTTTAAAGTTCTGAGTAATCCATTAGGTGGAAGTTGGTTGTGTATGTGTAGGATTAATGTGCATGTTTAATATTTAAAAAGTTGATGGTGGAGAATGTGTCCAATATTGATTTATCTTCTGTCACGGTAGTGTATCATGATTTATATGGTCATATTGTCAAATATGTTCTTACTTAGTTTTCGCCAAGTATTTATTTGATTATCAAGATTTATATATTATAAGAATTGTATTTAAAAGTGATTTGTACAGATGAATTCGTGTTTTGCTGGTGGTAGGATATTCATATCTGCCCGCTTAGCGACCACCATACACAATGAAATGAAGTCGTTTATTGATCATGTAGGCAATTACATAGCTCTTATGATAAGTCAGTACATAAAAAAAAAGTAAAGAAATGTAAGAAAAGCTATATCAGCTTATGTATACAATATACATAGCATACATAGTATCATCAATACACTAGCAATTACTTTATTCAATGACAATTCAAATTTACACAGGGTGTAAAACCCGCCATAGTGCCAACACGCAAGTGTCTCGCGTTCCGTGGTCAGCCAGTGTATATCCGGTTTTTGTGGAGGGTTTAGAGTTGGGGTATGATTTGGCCGTGTTGCGGTCTTCTGAGTACTCTGACACTAACCCTCGACCGCTTTTTCACGTCGTAGTGTAAATAAACTACACAGCAGGCCGGCATAATTGTGTTGAGTAGGGAGGAATACATTGTTTCTTGCTACTTGATACCCTAACTCGACGGCACTGCGCTTACCAACAGGTGTAGTCACATTGACGTGCCAGGATAAAAAAAATAATTGTAACAATATTTATTTGAAATTGTTAATATATATCAATTTATTGTGCTTTAGTTGCTAGGCGAATTTATTTCCTTTTTTTGTAAGTGATTTGTCACATGGTAATGTGTTATTAATCTTTTATATAACTTAACTATGTTTGATATTCGTTTTGAATGTTTGCTGTGATGTGATGCTGAACAGATACAGAACTGCTAAAGTTCCAAACCTCATAATTGAAAAATAGAATCCTTATAGCCTCCATAACCGATTCAGTCACTTTTATTATATATCGTCTTTGTGTCAAAGCTATTTTACACAGAAACGGATTGAGGTATCAAAGTAGTATTTAGTATACAAGGGTCTATAAACTATTGCCGTATAATGTAAGTTCCTATTGTAACACAATTAAATCAAATGTCCATTCAAAGCGCAATTTGAACTCATCTTAAATATCTTATAGGTTGATGACATATAGTCTTAAATTTAGCATGAAAAGAGCCCTTATTTTAAACCCTGATTCAATTACACGTTATCTTTTAAATATAACAACAAGTAAACAGTAATTATATTGATATACTCTAATTTCAAGTATAACCATCAACAGTCATACCAATATTTTTAAGATCGTGAATAAATGTGAATTTACAAAAGTAATTTTTATCGCTTTTCCGTAAAATTACCCCACTGTCTAAATGTGTAACAATTTTTGCTGTTTATATGTTCTTGGTGTGAAGTTTTTACGATATTTGTTTTCTTTTTTCAATTGAGAGAAGAGAAGATAAATTGACAATTGTAATTTGTAATGCGAATATAGGGTATATTTATAATTTGTTATTATTTTTGTCATAAGTTTGTGCAGTTTAGTTCACTTTAGTGAATATGTTTCTCATGTGGTGGTAGGATATTTATATCCGCCCGGATAGCGACCACCGTACACAGGGTGTAAAACCCGCCATAGTGGCACACGCAAGTGTGTCGCGTTTCGGGATCAGCCAGTGTACATCCGGTTTTTCTCGGGTCTAGAGTTGGGGTACAATGTTTGGCCATTTTGCGGCCTTCTGAGTACTCTGACAATAGACCCGCGACCGCTTATTCACCTTCTTGCCCATGGCGTAGAGTGAAGAAGCAGGCCGGCATGATTGTGTTGAATAGCGGGGGATAGATCGTCTCTCGCTACTCGATACTCTAATTGGACCGCACTGTGCTTACCATCAGGTGCAGTGCGGTCACTTTACCGTGCCAGGTTAAAAAAAAATATTAACGTATGATTTCTTTTGTTTTTGAAGTAAATATTTACTAGAAATTATTTTCTGGTTCATATAGATAATGTTGTAATTTATATCTCGTGTAATAAGTTAGTTTTATTCATCTGTGACAGTCATTTTGTTTAAAAGCTAATAATACTCGCTTTTACGTTTCATTGTCGCAGCGCCGTGCTTTGATGTGCGTTAGGCAAGGATAATAGCACAGTTTACCGAGAGCAGTTAGGTCAACTAATATTGAGTATAGGTTTTTAAGTTATATCGTTCCGTTCACCATACCGCTGGTCATATTTTATGTTTGGTGTAATAATAATGATCAGATAATTCCCCATGAAAAATGCATAACATTGCATTTGATTTAATAGAAACGTAACTTAATTACAGGTATGGCTTCATCCACGATGAACGTCTGCCGCAGAAGATGGCACCGCAAAGGGTCAATATCGAAGTCGAAAGAGAAAAGAAATGGGTTAAAATGCTTTCACATTGGGATACACCAGAGACCAAGCAAAAATTACATAGGCGCATATATAAAGGCATTCCAAACTCATTAAGAATAAAAACATGGTGCAAACTGCTCGATGTGAACCGAATGAAATTGGAATATCCAGGGAAATACCAAGAAATGTTAAAGTTGGGCAAGTTATGGTCAACTGATGTCCGGCAAATAGACTCGGACGTAAACAGACAGTTCAGAGAACATCAATTTTATAGGGAGAGGTATTCAGAAAAACAGTGTGCACTATTTAATGTACTATGCGCATATAGTATTTATAATTCGGAAGTAGGATACTGTCAGGGCATGTCAGGACTAGCTGGCGTACTCTTAATGTACATGGATGAGGAGGAGGCCTTTTGGGCGCTTGCCATACTGTTATCGGATAAAAAGTACGCGATGCACGGATTGTTCATAGAAGGATTTCCGAAGTTGACGAGGTTCCTAGAACACCATGATAAAATACTCACAAAATTTATGCCGAAATTGAAGCACCACTTCGATAAGTTTGGTTTAGATGCGATACTATATTCTCTGAAATGGTTCTTTGTTTGCTTTGTCGAAAGAGTGCCATTCAGTCTCTGCCTTAGAGTGTGGGACATATACCTACTTGATGGAGAGCGAGTCATAACTGCTATGGCTTACACAATACTCAAGCTGCATAAGAAAGCTATCATGAAGTTGAATGACATGGATCTCATTGTCAACTATATTCAAGTAAGTGCTATTGTAAGTTTAATTTTTATTATAAGGGGTGAAATAGACGCCATCCGGAAAACAAATATCGTAGCATTATGGTTTTATTCCAAATGGCTATAGTTTGGAGAATTCATGTCATTTAAATTGTCTTTTCGAACACTAGTTAACCTAATGGTGGGTCCACATTCGGTCTACATGTTTCATCTGAGCATGGCTATCTACAAACATGCTCGACCCTGCATCTACACGTAAAGGGCTTGCTCGACGAACATTCGTGTGGGTTGAAACTCTTCGAGCAATGGACGCGAAAACCTGCGTGAAAAAGGTGTTTTCGTCGTTGGGTTGGGCCAATATTGCAAAGAAGAGAACGTCACTGGCATGTTAATTTGATAAAAGAGTTCTTGAATTTGATAAGAGTATTCTTTTAACGTAGTTTTCCACATAAACTCTTCCTCCCGATACATATTTATAAATGGTTCCACAAAATTCCGAGAAAATTAACGATAGTCCGACATTTTAGCTGCAGACTCACATCCTCTTCACAAAAATATCACCACGACTACCATGCTCGACGTCGCGGCTACATGTACAAACACGTGTGCTTCGAACATCGAGCAAGAATTATGGACGTTTGAATCTTGTTCGAATCGAACATTTTAGTTGGCTTCCAGCATTTGTCTTGAGACTTGCATGGTACACACGTTCATACTTGCTCGAGATCGAGCAAGTTTATCGAGCATGTAAATACGTGTGTACCTACTATAATTTTATACTTAAATCAAAACTAAGTATGGTTTAAGAATGTTTTACAATCTTACTAATATTATAAATGCGATTGTTTGTATGGATGGATAGATGGATGTTTGTTACTCAATCACGCTACAAAGGCTGGACGGATCTGCTTGAAATTTGTCACAGAGATAGATTATAGTCTGGAATAGCACAAAGGCTACTTTTTATTCCGAAAAAATGTACAGTTCCTGTGGGATAGTTTAGTTTTTCACATAGCAAGGGATCAACATGAGTAACAAACATCCTTCATCCATCCAAACATCGCATTTATAATATTAGTAGGATAAGCATTTTACTTGTGCCAAGCAGATCGACTTGTCTGCAATAAAAACGAAATGTATCAACTTGTATCTAATAATACTATGTCGAGTGAAAAATCATAACCCAGCATTCACAACAGGCATATTTTCAGGTTAAGTTACACAAAGATTTTGGTTATGAAGATGATATTGTAATTTATCATTTGGAAAAGTCAATGGAAGAGCTAAAGCGAGCTAAGCTCGACTACCCTGGACCTCCGCCTCCAATTGAATTACCTCAGAGAGCGCTGGGCGTTTTTGTTGAACCTGATAAGAAATCCAAAATTGGACAGAGAGCTGAAAATTTTTCTGAAACTGAGAAACAAACAAGGACAAATGTGATACTCAGGTGACTTGTTAAACATCATTATAATAATAATAAATTCGAAATTCTTATGAGAATTCTCAGGTATGGGTTTCCTCACGATGTTTTCCTTCACCGTTAAAACAAGCGACAATTAACATTTAATGTACACGTAACTTTAGAAAAATGAGACGTGTATGCCATTTGGATTTCGAACATACGGCTTCGGCTTCTTGGCTTCTTGGCAGTGCGTATCGTAACCAAGTAGTAGGCTTTCTCTGTGATATATGAACATTATTAATTAAGTTAAAATTTGATCCATATATTCGCTAAGCTATACCTGATACGAATGTATTATAAATTTTTCGTCTTTTTAACCGACTTCAAAAAAGGAGGAGGTTAACAATTCGTCGGAATCTTTTTTTTTATGTATGTTACCCGATTACTCGAAGACACCTGGACCGATTCGAGAAATTCTTTTTTTGTTTAAATGGTTATACTTCCCAGGTGGTCCCATTGGCACGAAGTCAGGATCTGATGATGGGATCTCAGAAAAATCAAAGTAAAACAAATTTTATAGTGACGCATAATTTGTTTTGTATTGAAGTCAGTGTAATTTTTATGAATTAAAAAACTTTTTACCTTCAACAGGCCGCTAAATATTGACTGTCTTGTAAGTTGTTTTAGATTTGAATGATAATAATATCAGACTCATCGAAACTATGTATCTCTATCCCTATACTGATTGGGACCTTAGTTGATGAGGCACTTACTGTTATAACGAGCAATAATAATTAGAAATTAATACACAAAATCTGTCTTAGACAACAAAGGAAAAAGGCAATCGTCTGTTGAACCTCTAAAAATATTTTACCTGTAATAGTAATAATATAATAATTCTAGTTCTGTATTGAACATTCCCACTGCCGGGCACGGGCTTCCTCTTCTAATGAGAGGGGTTAAGCCTTGGTCCAACCCAGTGTGTTGGACTAAGGCCTAACCCCTAATGCGGTTTGGTAGACTTCACATACCTTCGAATTCTTAAGTATGCAATTCTTAAGTCTCGAACATACGACTTTCGCCTTGACAGACGGCGCCGCAACCAACTAGGCTATCGCTGCTTCATGTAACGTAATAGTAAATAATATTTGATTTTTTCTGTGCAGACGTGAAAAGGCAGCATTGGAAGTACAAGAATTGCGAGTGTCTCAGAGCGATACCGTATCAGGTAATTTGGACCCAAGTCCGTTTACCTCGCATTCTACCTCCGATGAAAGTCTAGGCTCAAATAATTTCACACACCTTTAAATTCCAACAGTGTGAATATGCACACGCTTGTGCAAATTATAGTAATAAACTAGCGTTATGTCATTTTCTAAAAAGTCAAGATATTACAAATTGGGAATAACGATATTTCCTAATTTTAAATTTTGGATATTTTTCCGAAAATATAGACTAATTTGAATATTTTTAATTTTCTTATAGTAGTGATTATTATTTTGTTATAAATTACGTAATTTGTAAAGCGATGACGTCAGCATCGGCGTAGTATCTTCTAGTGCCGCTGCCAATTTCATAAAAATGTATGTGTTTTTAGTGTCAGCATTTTGTGTCATTAATTACGGATGATTGGTTTGTCTATACATTACTATCGGGGAATATAGTCTTGATTACAATTTAACAATTAATACAAAATGTTAGTGTATAATATAATTAGGTTATTTATTGGTTATATGTACTTCTTACTTACTTACTTTCTTTAATGAGAGCGCATTACTGTGTATAGTTAAACTTTAAAATATTTCACTCTTACTTCGCCACACACGAAATCTTACCTTCACGAACTAATATTTTGCCTGAAATATTGACTGAATTGTTTTGCAGGTTGAGAAAAACAATTCCTCTATTCCAAAGATTTATGTGGTTACTTACTTAATATTTATTATTATTTTCCTTGTTTCTTGGTTTATATGTATGTCAAAATTATTTTATGTCAGATTACATTTTTTTGGAAAAGTTATTCAAGTAACGTAAACGTACCATACGTTTCATCAAATCGCTAATGCTGACGTCATTACCGGGCAAATAAAGGTCAATATTAATTAATCGAAAATATTCGCTATCAGTGCTTATTTTTATTCAAAACTGGTTTATAGAGTACACGAAGTCTAATACACCAAAGGGTTTCGTGATTTTTTAATTAAAAAAATATGAACAAACCTTGTTGTCGAATTAAAAGAAAATTAAATTCATCATCAAAAAGTTTCAATGACGATTTGCCATATCTCGACTTTAGTATAATGTAAATAAAAGCCACGGGCAGCATGATCGCATATATTCACACCGTTTTTATCTTCATGTTTTGCTTTGTAGTCTGTATGTATAGGCTGTGTGTCCTTGCAAAATGGCCGGCAAGTTAGCTGAACTGAGTTCATCATATCAGATATTTAATTGTCTTAACGTTGGCTCGAAACAACCAAGATAAACGGATACGTGCTTTGTTACTGCACTGTTGTCAGAGATTTTAACGGTAGGCAGTGGCTTTGCTGTGCCCTGGCATTGCAGAAGTCTATGGGCGGCGGTGACTACTTACCATCAGGTGGCCCGTCAGCTCGTCTGCCTATCAAGGCATTAAAAAAAAATACAAGACAATAACTTACACCACAGCCATCGATGTCTACTTTTAAATTTAAAGTAGAAGTGTGATATGTACTTGCATTTATGCTTCCTATTTTAATGTTATTTTGTAAGTGTTTGTGCTATCCAAGATATTGCCAATCAAATAAATATCATGCGTAATAGGTAGTTAATTAAGTGAGTACAAGCAAATTTAAACAATACACTTCTATAGATTTAAATGTTTAAAGCAAAAGATTTTTTAAGGACTCGAATTATTTTGTTGAATTTATTTTGAATGTTCTTGTGACAAGTTTTTTATTCTCTTCTTCTGTATCTGTCCTTTCTTATCTTTGTGTTATGTTTTTGACATTTTATTTTAACAAGTGTAACAGTGTTATAATATAAAACAGGAATGGTGAACCTTAAACTTTGCAGTTAACCTATTAACAACGGTAAAGACGACAGCGTGTCTGTACACGGGTACGGTTAAACAAAAGTATCGACAAATATTTTTTATTAACACAAATAATTATATTCAAAAGTTTAACAGTATATAATATCATTTTATAATAAACATAGCTAATCACAACTAAAACATAGTCGTTAGGTTTATTAACATTATAACATATTACAATACATTTGTATTTTTAACACCCGACAAAAAGGGGGTTGTAAGTTTGACCTTCTTGTTAAAGGCAGTGTTCTTAACTAAATAACCTTGACCGTATACATTAAGCCGTCCCCAGTTTCATACTCCTCGGTAACTTATAAAGGATATGTCATTTTTTTTATACCACGATGGTGGCAAATAAGCTTACAGCTCGCCTGATGGTAAGCGGTTACCGTAGCCTCTGGACGCTTGTAACACTAGAAGCATCACATCTTCTTGAATATGTGTGTCTCATTGAATATGTTTTCCACGAGTAGTCATCGCACAGGTGGCGATTAGGTTCAATCTTCATCTTATTATGGTTTTTAAGCGCCGGGGGATCGCTATAGAAACACAATGGGAAGTTAAATCTAGCCAACAAACAGAATAAGCCTAAGGTTGTTTTATTTCGTAACACATAGGTTCCCCGACGCGTAAGAATCAGAATTTTATTGACTAATTATTGGGTTTTAATCACAGAATATCCTCTAAGCTAGAAAATGCTTACTTTTAAGTTTCGTAAATTCATGAAATAAATGTGGCCGTCAGGTTAACCGGTTACCAATCATATACACTTTAAACGAAATCTTAGAAGGTTAAAAGTCGTCAAATAATTGCCATCTATGTATTTATAAAGTGGTGATCGGGTTTAGAATGGCTGGTCCTCACAAAAAGTGATTACTTTTACAAATACTGGTAACTATAGTAAAAAGTTTTTTGATATTTAAGAATCCTGACGGTCGCTGTTTGGGCGGTTTTAAAGAAATAATTTCAACTGCTGCAATAATACGATAATTATTCTTCTTTAAAGAGTGTGTATACTTGTTTATGCCTTTTATCCACCGATGACATTATTACTACCTCGGTCGTCACCTTTGATGTGACATATTTACTCATTTTCCGCGAGTGGTATTTAGCGTTACGACACTATTATGGGTTTTAATTCGTTCAATGACTGCAGACAGGACGTGATTTGACGTGATTTGTTAATGACACGACAAAAGTTTTTGTATCGGGGAGAAGTTAAGTTCTTTGGAATAGCTGGCGCGGCATGTTCGATGTCTTTGGATAATATGCCTAATGCGTATATCTAATTAGTATAACGACTAGTCCGATTGAAGGGCGGCGTGGTGTATGATATATTCATATATTTCAGCTACGAATGTGGAATATTAACGTTTTACTTAGAAAATCACCGAAAATCTAAGTGTAATATCTGTTTTTAATTTGTTTGTACTCATAGAATAATGCCAACAAATAGAATTATTATATTTATAATTGTTTTATAAATATGACTTAATTTTGATAGTTGTGCACTAGCATGTTTACTGGTGGCATGGCGGTGGGTTTATGTCTTTGTTAACACAGTTGCGCATTTAACACGCTGCCTCTTAAGGTTTGAGGAGGTCAATTTCATTATCATTCGTTTTAGCTCCTCGGATCTCAAGGCAAATTCGCTTTATGGCAAGATCGGCTTTTCGCATTGCGATGCATTTTACGAGATAATGTCATACCATGACAATTATATTGAAATGTTCCCACTTTTCATTTATTAACATTTATCTAATTTCATTGGTAGCACATGAATCGGGGTCATCGTGACGGAAATGCACATTATATACAGGCAGTCGAGTTGATAAAATCTTATTTTGAATATTAAATTATATTTTTTTATAATCACGTTTTCATGAATCTCTGCTCAATGATTCCTTTAATATTATATTATATCACATAAACCCACCCCCATTCATCGAATTTTATTGCTTTTTGTTATAATTTAGCGGTAGTATTTGTATTTTTATTTATTAGTCATGTAAATGTTCAAATACATACTACCCTAATAATTAAATAATGATAGTCACAATTGGAAATAATAAATTGATTGGAAAGCTTTGGGACATCATTTATAACCTTAACAATATAAGGGTTGTACCTATTCCATTTTAGGTTCAGCATACTGATGACATTAATTATTTGGTGTTATTTTTAGTTTTGCCGCCCGTGGTGGTATGATGGACACGAATCAATAAACAATAACAAACACATGTAAACTATAAAGGATGGTATGTTCCAGTAGTGTTGTGCATCACATTAAGCGTAATGTGCGTTGAACGTAGCCACAGCACACATTATCTTATCAATGCCGCTTTTAGTTATAACTAAAGTGTCACATTCAAAATTATTTACTTTTCAGAACAATTACACCGATTTTAGGACACTTATTTGTTACATATTGACTCACTAATAAGAAATTTAGTCGAATCTGCAATACAGAATATTTATTAAGTACAGTAAAATAGTTCAAATAATTTGTGTCCGTCCAGCAAAGATCCTATACCGTTTCAAACTATCTTGTCAATGATACCCCCGTTATGTCGATAACGTAAAAGTATGATACATTTAGTATATGGATATTATTTCTCCCACAGATTCGAATCCTATCAGCCTTCCACTCCACACTTCCCAAGCTTCCTTGGATATCCGTTTGGAGTCACCAATTTTTAATAACGTTATATCATCTCACAAAAACACCCATCAAATAAATTACCTTTTAAACACAAATACTACTGGCAGGATAAGTAAGAAACGGATACCATGAAGAGTCTCGTTCTGTACATAATTGTATCCAATAAACGAAATATAAGTATTCATGTCGTTTTTAATTTGAGCAGAGATTTTTCATTTCAAATTGCATGTGCATTTTTAGAAGTCACAAATTCATTAATTTTCTTAGCTTGAAATGTGTTTATGTTGACTCAAGGTAAGTTTGAAAATTCTATTCTTGCACGATTTTTTTATTTCGCTTCATACTTCATTTATTTTGATCCTTTAAAACGTTGCGTGCTAACAAGCCTGTTTGTTGTTTGTTTATGGTGGGTAAGTAGTAAGAATGAGACAGGATGTGTTTGTGATGACAGAGCACAGTGGACTAGCGAGCGGCGTGCGCTGTGACGACTCTGTGTCGGCTCTCGGGTCGCGGCGCTCGCTCGCTGACACCAGTGTCACGAGCACTGCAGACCTGAGCGTATTCTCCAGCGGACGTTCCCACGCACCTGACAATTCTCTCGACACCCACAGCAATGTCAGCGACGACGGCACTGGGTCAGATGGGTGAGATATTTTCAGTAGATGTAGATGAGTGTGGCACTTCGCTTTAATACTACTTGTTACTACTAATTAGCCTTAACCAAAGCGAACGGTCTTCGAATAAGTAAGTTACTATACCAAAGCATTATTATAGCTGATGTTCCCTTGCTTTTGTTCAGTATCGTTGAGAGCTCTCGTACACCGCTAGTAGAATTATCCGTGACGTCATCGGACACGGGACTGGGTAACCGTTTCTGTTAACTCTTGTTCTTGCGGATGTAAATAAAGTGAACACGAACTCAATATTTGACACCTTAAATAATTATTATCAGATGCAACATCTTTATTATCGATTTTTCCTTCTAGCCCATTTTCAATGGGAGATAGGTATTTACTAGGTAATAGATATTTACATTTAACAAATCTCGCTAGGGTTGCCTAATCACATTCAAGCATAGAAACATATTGTTATTCAAAAAAAATCTCATTTCAAAGGGTATGTATATATACTTGGAGCTAAACGAGAGTACCCACATGCAAACTATACTTATAAGTATATTATAACAACTATGTGTTATAATAAAAACTAGTGGTGATTGTATTATTTTCCCGTCATCACAGGATTAACAAGTATAAAAGGAAAAGTTTTAGAAGTGGCTTATCAAGAAGACGACCTACCAAAACGGGCACTCATTCCCGGATTCGTTGAAAAATTTATGTTCTCATAATTCAGCATAAAATCAGCTAATCATGTTTCAAGCTGGTTGCTATTTTTGCTAATGCTTTTACTGTGAAGATAAACTGTAGATCAAAAAACCTTATAACTATTAATAATCATGGTAGCTTCTGGTACTTAAACTATAATCCATGCTATAAGTCCCAGTTTTAAGTAATATTATTAACTATAGAATTGCAGATCATTTTCAGCATTTGCATTCCTACTTTCTAGCTATTTAATATAAAAGTACATTACTTCGAATGCTTTTGTATATTAATGCGCAGTATAGTAAAACTGTTATTATAAATAAACTATTGTTTATTTATAATAATACTGCCTCGGTGGCGCAGTCGTAATTGCGCATGCGTTACGACTGCTGCTGTGCTGAGGTCTCCGGTTCGATCCCCGGGTCGGGTAAAGTGATATTGGGTTTTTCTATCTTGAATTCTCAATATTAGCCCGGAGTCTGGAAACTGTGCCCGGTATGGCGATAGGCTCGCCCCCTATCATGGGACCAAAATTCGTCGAAAAGTGGGTGTACTGGTTACAACTCTGCCTACCCCTTCGGGGATTACAGGCGTAAGTGTGTAAACTATTGTTTATTGGTTATTTCAGTTCTGGTATATGCGGTGTGAGCATACAGAGGGCCCCTTCGACTACACAGTCTACGCCGCGAGCGACACCGCACCCTCCCTCGGCGTCTCCCCTCTCCGACGACGTGGTTCGTATCCACGTCACATACAATCCCCTCGCTGCCAGCCCCTCACACCTCCATCCTATCAACACCGGTAAATATAAAACCTACAACGAGGAACATCACAAACCTTCCTCTCTCGGCTTCTACAGCAACGGGACCACTAACATGCCTTCCGACAATAGAATTCGAATACAAGTCCCGTCAGAGGATCTGCTCACTCCCGTTGTGGATTCAGGACGGATTATAAGTCAACGCTTTGTCGAATCCCATCCGGAAATGTACGATTTGAAATAGAACCACCATACGCTTTATTTATTGGCCAGTTGATGTCTATGTACCTATTACTGTACCTTTACTTTTGTCTAGTTGTGATATTGTATGTATAGATTTTTGGTTTGTATTGATATTGGGCTTAAGAAGGAACTCGAATGTTGAAACAGCAATAACCTGGGCCTTGCGCGTTTTAAAAACTTGTGTGGTACACATCGAACAAGAATCAGCATAAATATACGTATCTGAGTCGAGTCTATGTAATGGGTCACGTCGTCCGAAGTAAATGCTTTTTCGGTCGTCATGGTCAATAGGCTAGTTGATTGGTATAGACTTTATACAATTTTGATTTCTCCAATTGTCATTGCAAGAATTGTCTTGTATACTAGCCCTGTATTAAACATTGTCCCACTGCTGGGCACGGGCCTCCTCTACCAACGACAGGGGTTAGGCCTTAGTCCACCACGCTGGCCTAATGCGGGTTGGTAGACTTTACATACCTTTGAAATTCTTATGAGAATTCTTAGGTATGCAGGTTTCCTCACGATGTTTTCCTTCACCGTTGAAGACTAGCCTTAATCTATAAATATTGAAAATGAGTCAAATTTGCATCAGACAAATATTTTTATAACTAAATAATAATAATATATTATAAAAATGAAGTCTTTGGTCACATGATTAAATACCAATCCGAGTGTATGACGTCACGACCCACAATACAGGGATAGTTTATAGTGATTTGAGCTCAGAAACACTTTTTCGGTTGTTATACGACCTACCAGACGTTAGTGATTTTACAACACAGCAACCACAATGTAAAACATCTTCTGAATAGTAAATACATTACTGAAAAAATCCATGTACAAGTTTCTTTATGTAATTACATATAAGATAATATATATAAGCACATGCATTTAGGTTGTCTACCTTGTGGTTAAACTGCGCAGTCTGACTGGTTTTTAAACAGAAATAGTTTTTCCTGTGGTCAAATTATGTAGAGAGCACTTTTTCATACTGCACAGTGATGATTAATTAATTTTCAATAATAAATATTTCGCCTCATTTACGTGTCTGGTTCATATTCAGTACATGATGTTCGCAGCTTATTGTAATTTACTATAATTTTATAACTGACAGTGGCGCAGTACTGACTGGGGACAAATGTTTGTATGGCAGACAGATATTTGTGTCGTGTATGGGTGTTGTTAGAACGAAAGTCTCTCGTAGTGATATCCATAACACAGTGCGGGATCAGGGCTATGTGTGTGACTGTTGGGTGTTATTCATTTATTTATTTATAATAAATTGAAATGGATGTAAAGTCCTTTAGTCCTAAAGAAGTGATCTAAGTGATCAAATCCAATAAAATAGAACCATTATTATCGTATCAGAGTTTTAATTTGTGTTTATATATTTTTGAAACGACTGCAGTTTTCTTGGTCCGAAACAGTTTGTCCACAAATCAAATTATTCCTTTTGGACTAACTAGTTAGACATTTGACTCATGTCCGACAAAGAAAACCTATTTAGATGTATGAAATAACAACTTGGGTAGACCTCTTAAGCTATTAAATTTTCCTGTATAAAAAGTAGTCCCTCAACTAACACTAAGCAAAAAATCAAGTGGATCCCTTGCTAAACAAAACAAAACTATCCCACAGGAACCGTACATTTTCCGGGATTAATGTAGCCTATGTGCTATTCCAGACTATAATCTATCCCTGTGCCAAATCTCAACCAGATCCGTAGAGCCCATGTAGCCTGATTGAGTAACAAACATCCATCCAATCATTCGTATTTGTTATATTAGTAGGATTGTTGATAAACCCCCGATAAAAGAGTTCATATAAACTTTCTTTCCCTATTTTACCCCTTTAGAGATGGAATTTCCAAAAAACCGGAAATATGTATTTTTTATTTTTAACTGAAATGCCAAATACCAATTTGCGTTTAACTTCAAGAATGACGTATTTTCATACAAACTTTCTTCCCCTATTTTACCCCCCTTAACGGGGAGAATCTCCAAAAATCCTGAAATAAATATTTTTTATTTTTAACTGAAAGGCCGATTACAAATTTTCATGAATTTAACTTCAAAAATGACTGATTTTCATACAAACTATCATCCCCTATTTTACCCCCTTAGGGGTGGTATTTCCAAAAACCCTTCCTTAGTGGATGCCTACGCCATAAAAGGTACCTACTGTCAACATTCCAAGTCTTTAACTCCAGCCGTTTTGGCTGTGCGTTGATCTATCAGTCAGTCAGTCAGTCAGTTTCTTCTTTTATATATACAGATTTATTACATTTTTGAAACACTCCACTAACGTCTTGATTGTTTTGTGAGACGTGACGTCATATTAGGCTATGACAGTTTGGGACACTTGGAAAAAAAAACATTTATAAAGACACAATTAATCTTCTATGTATTCGATAGGTTATGTGTTAAAGTGTATATTTTAACTAAATAAAGGTGAATGATAATAAAATACCGTTTCACAAAACCCTTCAACTAGCCTATTGTATTGCGTTTTCATAGGGTTAAGAAATATAATAGTTAATTAATCAGTCGTAAGATTACAAAAAGGCACGACCGTCCGTTTACAGGGAAGTGTTCATGCGTGCACTTTTGTTTAACAATGTTGGATATGGTAGAAGATGAATGAAAGTACGATCAATGCTGTTAATAAAACAGAAGTGTCTTATGGACACCCGGTTGGAACGGAGTTTCTTTCACTATATCTTTTTGTGTTTGTATTAAGTAATGATTATATAAAATTATAAATATTCTTGCATATTCTCAAAATTGACGGCAATCTGAATCTAATAGTTTTAGTTTTCATAGGTGATCGGGAAGTGCCTCAAAAATCACTGCAAAAGGATGTCGGTTTTTGGTGTCGTTTTTCATTGTTACAATTTTTTCTGTCTAGCCCCTCAGCTCGCAAACGAATGATGACTTGCGATAAGGAACTCCGTTCCAATAAAGTGTGTGTCGTATTGCTCTGTATGTAAAACCGAGTACTCATTAGCCAGTTGCGACCATAATTGGTCAGAAGTAGGAAGTACACTTTATGTATCAACAGGATATTAAAAAGGTTATAAGTAGGAAACCATTTAAACTTTTTATCCTACGAATACATTACAGTACACATAGAACTTCTGAGTTGTCATCAAAACTGCCTTTGTCCGCGTACAAATCAATCCTGGCTATACATCTGAATAGCTCGTGAGCCATATAGTCAGCACAGACATAGTAAGGCTTATTATAACATTTTGACTACTGTTAAACCGGGTTTATATCAACTGGTTGTCATAGTGACCCATAGTAACTTGTTGAATTATGCCTAGTTTAAAATCAGTCTACGTTTATTAATAAGGTTCGTAAGTTGCAGAAACGTGTTCAATTACAGTAATAGTTCGCAATTGAGTACCTGGCATAGAGGAATCGTGTGAAGTAATAATTGTGTAATTAAAATATAAATGTATTAAATTAAATTTGGAAGAATTGAGAGAGATATAATGTATTCACGCATGGAGTGAATGGGTGAAGAGAGATTGACAAACGTTGATATATAGTAATATAGATTAACATGAAAAGAACAATGAGAAAATAGTTATGATCGTGAAAAGGATCATTATAGTTTAAATGCATCCATTAAATTTATTTATGATGATTTAACAAAAATGGCTCTAGATGCTAATTGCAATTATTTCCTTTGCATTGAATTTTTTATAGAATTGTCCTAAACTATAAAATATACGGGAAAGTTTCGGGGTGGTATTAGTTCTGTTGTTGTGAAAAATTATATGGCACTATCAAAATTGTGGTTAAGCGTGAATTGTCAACTCAAGTCGATTAAATGGACTATGGCCTAGCCCATCTCGTTAGTAGAGAACGATGGTGCCTAGAAATGGCACAGCGTATAATACAAGGCTGGTATTATTACTACTACTTTGTGTGATTTGACTCAGTTTTGTGATAGAATTATTTCATTATATAGGAGTTTCTAGATCTTTATGCACGTACCTTGTTCATCTCTGAACCACCCTAAGGTTGACTGGGAGAGAATGCCTTTGGCATTAAGGCCGACTTTCGTCCATGTTCTATAAATAATTCAACTAATTCTTGAACATCTTGAAAATGAACCAATCAACTCATATTATTAGTAGACGTGGCAATCACATTATTCTATTGACTCATCTAGAGAGAGAGAGATGAGCCAATAGAATAATGTCCGTGAGAACGATCTGTAAACTCTGATAGAATTTGTTTATTGAAATTGGGTTTTAGCCTTAAAGAAATTTATATGCAATCACTACATACAATTATTAAAATTGTTCCAGATTTAGCGTATCACGTAACATACACTAAAAATACAGACGAATTGAGCACGCATCCTTTTTTTTAATATGATAAAAAATCTAAAATCAGACGGTTCGAAGAGAAATTGGTACAATAGGTATAAGTTTTAGTTTGTATCGAATGAAAATGTACATTTATTTATTTTTGCATAAGATTTATGACAAGATTATTTTTTATTAATTTCTAATAATAAATTATCTTTTACCTGCAGTTCCGCACGCGTCATTACGTTTATCGTTATAGTAAAAAACTGTGATTCCATTAAAAAAGCATTTTTACAAAATTTTATTATCATATGTTCCGGGAAATATTCAAATTTTTCCTTAACTTAAAACCTTATTCAATCTATTACGCATATAGTCAACTGTTACATACTGACGCATTTACGAACGAACAGCATTTAATTTTTTTATATATATATTGTGATAAAAGTAACTTTTAGTAAGTAATTGACACTGTTACTTGAAACTTAAAAAACATTTAGGGCGGAAACTAATAGCGGAAGTCTATTAATAAACCAATAATATTGTTCAGTTTTATGGCATAATACTATGACTATGTGAGATATATTTAGTGGAGACTTCCCATAGTGTTTTATGGGGTACTGCTGTTGCTTGGGGTATCACCCCGTAATCGCCATTTGCTCTACCCTCGTGGGTAGATCGATAGGCCATCACCACACAAGCATGTGGAAGACCACCTTATGCTTGTCTTTAAAGCTACTAAAGATAGTCTGAAACGTGTCGTGTGCCTATTGGATTTTACTGTCATATTATAAAATCATGATGTTATTAAGGTGCCATAATTTTAACTTAACGTACAAAAGCTTACATAATATTTAACCAATCTCCGATATCTAGGTGTTTTCGTCAATTCATTATTCTATAATATTAATTTAGTTATTAAATTCATTCTATAATAAAACTGAGCCGATTAATAATAACATTTATTTTTTTAATTTATAATTGATGATTCGTGCAGTGACCAAAATTTTGATGGACATTTATTTTTCATAACACACTACCTAACGTCACCTCAAACACTTCTCTTGCAAATATTACTGTAAAGTAATTAGTCATATGCACCTTACTTATTCTCTAGTTCTGAGGTATAAGAAATAATAAAATTTTAGAGTTGAAAATGATATTAAGCATTTTAAAAAGTGCGGTCATACAAAATGCTCGTAATAGTTCGTGGTGCCGCAAATCTTGCGCGACCACACGCTTACGTCCCCAAAAATACGAGTTCTCTTGCATGTAGTTTTCAATTCTAGTCAAACTTTCTAACTCAGAATTTCTTATCAGTAGAAAGTAGGCGCGTAGGTCCCACCAGGTTTGCGATGACCTTTAAGATATTAGTAAATAAAACTATATATACGTATTTTAAGTAAATAACTTCTCAGACTTTGTAAAAGTGTATAAGTTGTTTGTAGTAGTATACATAACATATATATTATAATATTTGCACTATATTCTCCTACGTTTTTTGTGTTAAAGTCAAGACATCGTCGAGAGCTTATTTATTGAAATAAATTGGATTTTTTTATAATTATTAGGATGATTTCATTACTCAACTATTGTGGGTGCAGAAAGCGGAAGTAAAATATAATGTTATAATGCAATTATGTTAAATATTGCTAAGTGTAATGAATAGAATAAATTAGATATAATCAGTATATATTAATGATAATTTAATCAATTATTTTATATGTAGGAAGTTATGTAGAGGTGTATAATCCCCTGGTCGACGCTTGCTGCTTGTTGTGTTACCACACAATTTTAATTTTCGCGTTTAATCAATCTCATAAAATCATCAGATTAAATAAAGAGGATGGATACATGCGTATCATCTATAAACCATTGCTGGTATAAGAAAAGTTAAGTAATTGTAACTCATTATAATAAAAAACTACACAATATACATTTAGCATGTTAATATTGTACGTAATTTCAACGATATTATTTTGAGGATGTAAAATGTATCCAAGTGTGCCTGTTAGACAAAAAAAACATAGGCAGTCATGGGGATTGCTGGCAGAAGTGAAAACTTAAAATTTTGGAATTACTGTGTTCTTTTTTTAAACTTCTTCTATGAAGTAGTAACTTTTTTGAGTTTGCTTGTCAATAATTATAGAACTTCATAGGCGTGCTTATGTCAAAAGTAAAATAATCTGAGCGTAATGGTCACGCGAGTTCAGAGCTTTTTCCCCATCCCAATAGTGCCCAACGTGCCTAAAGAAGTTTTCACTTCAACAAATATGGTAAAGCGCAATGACAAGATAAAGGTGGCTTGTTTTCTGGTGCTTTACAACGATATACTTGGCGAAATCGTTAATAAAGGACAGGTCAAGAGTACCTACTCTAAACCGACCTGATGCATGAAGAAAAAGTGGTTTGTCAGTATCGTGTAAAGTAAAAAGTTTTTCCCTACGTCTATGGAAGACAGGCGTATGTATGTATGTATAAAGTTGAATATGTGTCGGTGGGAACTATTATTTATTATAAGCGAGCACTCGTCTTACTTTTTAAGTAGGTACATATCTTTTTTATTTATTCTGGTGGACTCATTGTATATAATCTATCAAGATTTTTAGATCTGTTTTTAAGTACAAATTATTATTTTTACTGGGTTTTTGTTAACGGCACTAAAATCCACAATAACGTTTTTTACATGCGCGTATTCGCTTTCAGTATCTATTTCATAAAATGTTGAATATACTTTGTTACAGCCAAATATTACAAATAATAATACACAATGTTGATCTGATACATTGTAAACAATAAAAATAATTGTTGTAAAACTTGATTATATTTTAGACAAATGTAAATATAGAAATGAATTATCTATTTGGTACAGTTAGTTGAGTTGCTAGATGATTTATTTTTTGTATCAATTGTTTATTAGATCGTTTACGATAGTGAAGTGATAAAGATCTTCTATAAAATTTAAATTAGACTAGCCTGTTTCACAATGTTCGAAAAAACGAAAACATTTAGCAGATAAAATATAAGACACCAAAATACAAAATTATTAGGCTACAAGATTTTGTATACCATAAAGCCGAAACACCCAAATTAGATTTTGGTATAAAAGATCAGATAAATATATGACATAATAATAATAAGGAAAACTCACGCGATGACATGTAAAAATAATTTATCCCGCTCCTTGAACGATGAATGGACATACGCGCGCCGCGCGCTGCTGTTTGTTTCCCGCCAAAGTATTATGCAGGTATAGGTGAACGACCGCCACGCGCCGCATTTTTATTAAGTAATAAACAATGTAACCAGGTTGACGAATTTTTTTTATATGTTTTTGGGATACCAATATAACACGTTATAAATTAGTGCAATAAATTGTGCTACTGATTCTCAACAAACTACTTTCGGCATTGTAGTATACTAAAAATAATATTGTATATCGGCAAGCGTAACGTCAAATTAATACTACTTAAATTTCCAATGTAATGCATTATCTAGTAGATAAAATTGATTCGAATATTATGAAACAGGTTCTTAATGTAGAAACTCTTAAAGTTTCATTTCCAATAAGAACTTACAGTGAGAAACGCAATAATATCAGTCAAACTGTCTATTAAACGAATACATTTTAGGATTAGAATATATTTAGCTATGTATGTAAATGTAAATATTTTTGACCCAATCAAGTAACCATCAAGTGACTGATCCCATGAGACAAAGATATAATTTTTAAAACTTATTTATAAAACTATTCAGCACAGTCGGTGCATTCGTAAAGATCTGATTATTGAGTTATTTATTTTGCATCAACAAGCATTGGATGATATCTACGTGTTAAATGTTTGTAAACTTTAATAATATAATCGCAATTTCACAGTCTATTTTTGTACTTTAAAATTCGGCGACTGAATGTATGTACTATCATTAAGAATTGGTTACCTGATGCCTCTGTTATTAATAATGGATCTGTTATACTCGTATGATCTTAAAAGTTTTTTTAAACATGTGAATTTGCATTGTCGCTTATAATTATCATGTTGATATGTTTTATAATGCGTAAATAAAACTAATACGTAAATAATTAACCAATAGAAGATATAAAGTATTGTTTAAATTTTGTGAAGATGTATTCACAGGTGAATAAACCTAAGTGGTAATAATTAGAATGACATAATAGTGTATATGTCACCAATAATGAACACCTGCGCTATTTACTTCATACAGTGTTAATAACTTCTTTCTAAAACTCTATACTCGTATATTAATCACAAAGTATTGAAACAACTGCCTCGTGAATATAAATATATTATGCATTTTAATGATATTTTAGTGGTAATAGTGTACCAGTATGCTTACACAGTTAAAATTCCTGTCACTGCATTCAGAAACAATTTGAATTTATACTAGCTTATATGACGCGTGCATCCCAACTTGAGATTCGAGCAATATCTTATTTCATGTCTCAGTTATCAGCCAAAACTTGCCGAGATTGTACATGTGTATGTTATACAGACTGGAAAGTTCAGAATGATAATATTTATATTGGTCTTAGAGGAAAATAACCTTATATGTTGGAGTTAAATTAAAATTGATTTCAGTTTTTTTTTTAATAATTAATCATTTATTTATTATATATTTGACAGATCCATAAATATTGTTTTGAGTCTGGCTGTTGTAAGATTCTAAGTTGTTGATATCCACGATACAGGTTTTACCTAGTGTGGGGTCTGGATTATGTAACTGTTGGGTGTTATTATCATTATTAGTTTTAAAGGTCGTTTGTTAAAATTGGCACACAGTTTCATTTTTAAATTGTCGATTGCTTGAATTTAAAATATCAGCGTGGTATTCCGAATTAGTGTCGATTTGATTATCGAATGACAAGATATTTTACTAAAATCGATGCATATAATTACTCGAACCAGTTAAAATAAATGATTGTTGCCTTTTGATAAATATAGTTAGCTGCAATATTTAGAGCATTTTCCTTTCAGGCCCCATATAAACTTTTCACTCTGTATGTAGACATTTTTATCTCAAGCTGGCTTGCGTGTAGACAAGCTTTAAGAACTGAGGTTTGGAGCAGTATAAAATTTAATTTAAATAAGTATTTAAAGGTTTTACAAAGACCTATATTTAACGACGTAATTGATATTAATTGTGTGTTTAACTCTGTTTTATTATAATATAATTATACCATTTATTGCGCCTAGAGCATAGGCAAAAAACTATATGACCAGTAGGCCTACTCTTGAAATCAATTTCAATCTCGAGCTCGATACAGATTCGATTCCAATCTAGAAGATGTTCGAACTCTAACTCGCAAAACTAAATAAATCGAATGTTTACAAAATAGCGATCGTAAATACTCTATTTCATTTAGTTACTAAGAATTCCGCCGTATTCAGTTAAATCGTGCGCTGGTGTTGCGTTCAAGAGTGCGAACCCAATCTCAATTTTAAATTGGAATCGAGTGTCAAGAGTAACCCTCCAGGCTCCCATCAGGTTTCCCGTTTATAGCTCCTCCAGGTATCACTAGACCAGGCATACGATTTTCAAATAACATTGTTTTAAGATACAGTTATTACCAAAGAGAAAGCGAAAGTAAATGAGCCATACATCACGCATGTCGGGTCATGCGTAATGTAGGGTAGCTGTTAGTATAAATGAAATATCGTGGGCCGCAGTCTTAATATAGAAGTTGTTTTGTGATTTTCCCTAACAGTTGTTTATATAAGTCTAACTTGATATGATCTTGTTAACTATTTGACTTTTTCAAAGGTAATCTCAAATTTCAATCTATGTGCTAGTGCCTAAGTATTTTACATTAATTCTATATAATGTTCGGATTTTGATGATATAGGTACATCTAATTAAAATGGCCACTTGAGTCGAATATCCCGAAAAGTATTTATGAAACCTTATAATGCCTTATTGTATCCCTTCAGCGATTAACATTCGATGGATTACCCCATCCAAATCATATTTTTAGGATCTATCTACGCAACGCATAGTATGATTACCGTACGTAGTAATAAATATTTCATTTACGTCGCTATTACTTCGCGTAATAACAGCCACAATGGCTAAAAAAGCTCATTCGTTCACTCAAGTCGCATAACATACATAAACATCCTTTAAAACACACACTTTTAGCGGTTTAAATTAATAATATGAGTAGATATGGTGAGACTATAGTGCTCCGCATTCAATGTCATTAGTCCGCCGGTTGATGTCTCGACCGCAGTGCAAGTTGGGCAGACACTGCAAAATTATATATTATGAAAATGATGTAAGCTGATGTTAGACATTCCGTGAAAATTCTCCATATTTTATGTTCTTAAGGCGAATAACCATTGTCAAAAATCATTAAATTAGGTTGTAACGGTATCGCTAAGCTCTAAAAACTTTAATATGCCCCGCTACATGGATATCTGAAAAATATAATTTGTTCTCCCATAAAGTGAGTGCAACCAATGTAAGTTAATATTAGGGGTCGCATTACTGAGCATTTTTTTATTCTGAGCTTTCTAATAGGTTGGTATAGTAGAGGTTTACCTAAAATCAGGAACGCCGGTATTTGTGAAAGTTCTCTGAAATTTTTATTTTTATAAATCTATTATATGAACCAATAATTAATGATGAGATATAAATAAAAATATTTCAGTATAGATATATGTACATCTAGATACTTATTACATACTTGATTTCACAAAGGCATGAATAATATCCTCATTCCCCGACTGCTAACTCTATCGTTGTGCAACAAACAGCGTCGTCATTGAAACTTTCTAGCAAATGTGGCCCCAACCCACCTGTCAAACGTCATGACTATGGTAAAAACATTAAATGGTAGCCATCTCTACACCTGGCTACACTTTTCCATGGTCGTGGTACGTACAATAAACTCTATACAGTATTGTATATTGTGGTGCTATCCGAACTTTTTTTAAGAAGAATGAAAAAATGCATGGCACCAACAGACAGAAAGGACATCAACAATCACATAATTGCTATTTTATGGGCCACAAAGTTTAAATGCAACGGTATAGAAATAAGCATTATTGTGTCAGTGAGAGTGGTGCAACCTGTTTCTGAACAAGAGATATACAAGGTTACACAAGTGTATGCCCCGTCGACACAATTACGATGAAATCAAAGTCATGTTCAAATACATAGTTGATATTACATCACATAACAAGATTTTCTACAGCGTCGTTATAAGTGGTGATTTCTGCGTAAATTTTTAAGGGACTTTCAAGTCAAATGGAATCATAAAGGTCGACCAAGCGACTGAGGTTCACTCATACACTTTTTTATGTTCAACAGATAACGAACCATGCACTTGCAAGTTATGTTCAATACCCAAAAACCAGTTGTTTGTTTTTTTTCAAAGAATAGTTGTTTGCTGATTCTGACCGGGGATCGCGGTATTTTCCGAGTCTCTATATCTGCGACCCCTAATATGGAATACGGACGCCTGCTGCATCTGTCTAAACGCATTTTAAACGTACTTCACTTTTAGTAACTTTACACCCTGGCCATACTGTCATTTACAGCTAAGTTTCGAATTATATTAAATCGACTGTAAACGTCCAGATTACGTTGAACAAAAAATCTGTGCCATCATTAAATATAAGGGAATGTAATTCATAGATAAATTAGTATTATTTAATTATTTTTGTAACAAATTGTTATAAACATATTTTAGGAGAGGCGTTCAAAAAATAAAATAAAGAACTAAATATAAAAGTTATAAAGAATGAAATAATGAGTAATACAAAAATGTGCGGGAATCCAACCCAAGACCTCTCGTCTCACAGGAAGCAGGCTACACGCCGGCTACGACACGGGGACCGTCAATAATTTATAATATCTCTATCTCTGTATATTTTATAACTTTATACCACATTAACATTGCGTTTTGAACGCCTCTCGTACATGTATTAATATGATATTTTACTCGAATAAGAGATACATTTACGATGTTATAATTGATTTTCTATAGATCTTAGGTTATATTATACATGTATTTTATTTTAAGTAGTTTTAAGGCTTAAGGGTTAATTGTGTATTATGGTTTTGGGCAGTTAACAATATTAACAAATATAATTTATTTCTCATTTTGTTCACTCATTGCGGCTTTTCGAATATTTATATATTTGTTAATGGGCCTAAAAACTTGTTTAATAATATTAAAAATAACTCAACGCATCCACCGGGACACGTTAAAATAATATTAAGTACATAGGTTCGATTTAAAAAGACATTAGTAAATATGAACGGCTTACTAACAAGTTTTTATGCAACTTCATATGTATGCATAATGTATTAGATAATAATCAGTTTTGGTCACACTGTGTTTGCGTGGGTTACTTTGTGGGGCATTTATAAATCGCTGTTGTTGCGAAATATAATATTCAATTCTTTAAAACCTTGTCTTATTTTTCCAATGTTTGACGTGTGCTATGAGACTATTAAACTTATGATTTGATTTATATTTGATTATTTACCTTAATTTAGAATAAAATTATACTGACTATATTTATGTATTGATTTATTTTTTTATATAAATAAGTATATGAGATATTCTGTTGAAATAGATTCTATCAACCTCATATCTTATATAGGTACTGACACCCGTTTTGTGGGAACGGAAAAGATCACCTAGACCGAAAAAATCTTTAAGCCACTCAATATATCTAATAAAATAATATAATCATACTAGCCCTGTATTAAACATTGTCCCACTGCTGGGCACGGGCCTCCTCTACTAATGAGAGGGGTTAGGCCTTAGTCCACCACGCTGGCCTAATACGGATTGGTCGACTTCACATACCTTCGAAATTTGTATAAGAATTCTCGGATATGCAGGTATCCCCACGATGTTTTCCTTCACCGTTAAAGCAAGCGATAATTAACATTTAATACACACATAACTTTAGAAATGTCTGAGGTTTAAGCCACTTGGGTTTCGAACATACGACTTTTGTCTTGGCAGTTCGTACCGCAACCAACTAGGCTATCGCTGCTGCATCAATATATCTGAACTTTATTAACCGTATGTTTTATTTCCAGGTAACGTACTAGATTTAATATTCAAATTAATTATGTCTGTTTCCTATTAATATTATAAATGTTGGATGTTTGGATCGATGGATGAATGGATGTTTGTTACTCAATCACGCTACAAAGGCTGGACGGATATGGTTGAAATTTAGCACAGAGATAGATTATAGTCTGGAATAGCACAAAGGCTATTTTATCCCGGAAAAATGTACAGTTCCCATGGGATAGTTTAGTTTTCACAGAACAAACGATGGACATGATTTTTTGCATAATAGCAGTATATTGATCAGAAAATGGCATGGGGTAATTTAATCCCGGAAAAATGCACGCTATCCCATAAGATAGCCAAATAAAGAAAGGTATTATCAAATTAGGAGCGGGTCTTAATCGCGCAATATTTTAATGGTATAAATACCACAATTATATTATATATGGGAAATAATTGTGGTATTTATTTTATACTATTAAAATATTGCGCGATTAAGACCCGCCCCTAATTTTATAATATGTATTCAAATCACGAGAGTATAAAAACATTTATATAGAAAGGTGTATTAGCATCTTATGCCTCCATGGATTGTATAACTTTTTCTCCAAAAATAACTCGCACGCGGGCGAAGCCGCGGGCGACATCTAGCTCTTAATAAAGCAAACACATGTCCGGCAGGTAGCCTATGGTATTTATAAATAAGCTCTGAATTATTATGTGATTATGTGAGTCTCGAGACGGGAGACAGCGACGCTCACGTACCTGTTTATAGTTCCATGTATTTTACCTTTATTATTAACTTTATTTAGAAAACAATGTGTGCAATATTTCAACAAATGGTAGCCCATTATAATCACTCTTGTGCTAATTTCTTCTTTTGAAGATTATCATTTGACTTGAAAATTGTTGAATATAGGTATCAATTGACAACATTCTTAAATCAAATATTTTAATTAAATCTTCAAATAACTATAACTCTATCAATTCGCCACGTATTAATGGGAAAAAATGTGAAAGTAACCTATGCCTATGTATTTTAGTTTAGTGTTACATTTCGCGACCTACCACGTCTACTGTACCTATTATGCTTACTTTATGTACCTGTATATAATTATATGGGTATAAAAGATGAACTGATGAAAACATAATAAAAAGTTTAAACTTAGCTATTGTAAGAAATATAAATGGATAAATCTATATAATTTCTAGAAAGTGTAATATTATAATTTCCGTTAAGTACATTGTGTTTTCCTGTAAAGACTACTGTTATGTACACTAGCAATAGATATAAAAATACAAAAGATCTACGAATAAGTTTCTCTGTTTTTCATTCAGCATTCCCAAAGGACCGATAGATTAAAAATATAATATTGACATGAAAAATGCTCCTAGTGGCCTAATTTACTAATCAATTATTTGCTTTAATTATACTCACTTTAAGAATGTGGCTTTTAAGTCGTAGAAACTTTTATTATGATGATAATTTGAAGGGTTCAATTGAAACAAAAGGGTAGAGCTTGTACATTTATAATTCTCAAAACACAGTTCTTACACTTTTACGCCAAATAAATAGGTATAAACAAATGTATTAAAGTGTCGGGTATGGTATGAAGAATGTATAAAATAAACATAGCTAACAAATAAATACGAATAAATAGGAACTTCGTTAATTATTATTTATATTTGAATGGATTAAATTATGCTTACAAAATTGTATACAGAGTGGCTAATTATTATGTACAGTCACTCGCACTAATATTTTATAGGGATACCTCACGGACACAACAATTAAAAGTGTCAAAGCATTACTGCAGCTCAACCATGAGTTTTTCTCACGTATATTCGCTAATGACAACGTAAAATACTTACTTATATGATAAAAAAAATTGCGCCTCTAGCGGTTATGTGAAAAACTAAATTTGGTACTGTGCGAACGAAACATTCCATACATAAAAAACAAGACTGCAATGTTAGCGACTTCGTTTACTTATCGTAACTATTTGACATAAACTCATGGTTGATATACTGAAGGCATGAAAGCGCACCAGTCACATCTAGCGTTTATGACGTGACGTGATGGTGCCTTTAGATTATCTTGCATAGATTTTCGTACACGGCATAAAATATGTACAACCCGTCTGATGAATACTGAGTTAAAATCTATTCGACACTATCGCAAGACGCATGTAGACGCAAAATTATTATTTTATTATTTATATATATTTTTATCAAACGCGTAAAAACGGCACTGATACTGTGATCGGATATGACGCGATCATCAGAAGTCTATAACATTTGGTCATGATAGTGGGAACGAAGACAACCACCATTTTTATTAACCATGTTATACCGTGTTGGTATAGTGATAAAACTTGGCAATTTTCATTACCTACAAGATGATTTCTTATATATATATATACATGTCATATTTCCAAAACGATGTCGCATACACACAGATCGTTCATGTGATTAGTCATACCTTAGGTTCTTAAGTATAAGCACTTACTGTATACTTCACTCTGACATAGCTTTTGGTACTAATTCGTAACCAGCCATTGATTCAACTCATGAATTAAAAACTTTAGGTTATATATTTAAAATATAATATAATGATTTCGTTTTGAAAATACCATATGATTTTAATGCCTATAAAATATTATTGCAGGCGTCCCTACGACGTATACAATAAAAGAGCAAAATGATGTATTCATTACATCAAAAATTCCGTTTATAACAGTACAAAAATTAATTTAAATCCGTAGAACTATTAAATTCTACATTACTATTATAAACTTTGGTCGGTATTCTAGAATATAAAATCACAAGGCCCCTTTCTGATATTAATTTGTCTTTTATCACATTGACATAATATGACAGCATTTAAATGACCACAGCCGGCGTACTCGTGTCTCCAACTAACTTCAAACGTTGGTAGCACGCACTTCCGTACTAATTATAGATAAAACTGAGCACGTGGTGTATATCCAGTGTCGTATTACTTGCACAAATTATTAAATATGTACTCATTATCAGTACTCATGATTTGGATACCAGCTAATATAATAACATTAATACATTTCACAAGTGTGGGTACCAGGAAAGTTCCTTCATAAAGTACCTATTGCTCTTGGAACTAAATTAATCACCAATAATTTTTAATAAATTAAAGCCGTTGCAGAATAGGCTTCTAATTATAAATGCGCTGTCAGGATAATTATAACACCTAATAATTATACGATAATAATTCAAAGTTATTGAGGTTTATTTGTATACAATATGTTAGGGACATACTGTATACAAATCAACCTCAAGTGACACAGTGACTATTAGAATAACGGACCTGTTATTATTATAATCTATCTCGAAAAGCGACTAAAAATGTTATAATAGGAAAACTTATATAAAAAAACAGATTTTTAAATTTTGGGCTACTAAGTACATAGATCCTTGACGCGGCATTGCAGAAGACGAACGAGCCCAGTAGCTGTGGCATCAAGTTCTCTTGCAACAAGTTATCTTTTATGGAGAAGTATATTTTAGAACGTCGCATGTCATGAAGCAGAGGTATACACAAGTGGTGGCCCAGCAAAAGAATTGAATATCCTAATTATATGTCCGTTGTTCAGCTAGTCAAACTGTATAGACACAATAGGTACCGTCAATAACTTGACAACCTGACAGTAGGTACAGTAACACTACAAACAATGACAGTCTCGTACCTAATACATTTGCACTTCATTTATAAAAATCCTAAAATTTAACAAAGTGATATCGTTTTTTGACAATAATAATGATATCACTCATTAAATGTAGAACGCTAATGTTTATTCTTAATATTATAAACCAAACAAAATACATTATTCATTGTGTCATAATATTTAAAAGAAATATTCATAAGCAATGGAAATTTTATGAGAAAGATGGTCATTTTGATCGTACTCATTCATCAAAATATTCACCTACTCACTGAACGTTCAAAATGTTTACATACATTTGGCATTAGTACGCAGATAGCTAAATACTTTTGTATTGATTTATATCTTTGTAGGCACTTTTGTTACATATCAAAGATTCATACAAGAAAAGACTTGTGGAATATGAAACTCATAGGCTCTCGTAAATAAATTTAAAACCTGGCACACTAAAAAGGTCACCCCACAAATTTATCGCTCAAAATTTTTCAAACAAACCTATCCTAATCTGCATCAGGAATGTAAACGAATTATTTGTTTTAACACACCAAGCGTTATCAGTATTATATTATATTATATCAGTTACGGAGAAAACTTAGTACCAGCAAATATGACGTGGCAACGTCACTCCGAAATTAAAAGTAGATTCCAATTGTTTCTTTTAATTTTAACAGTGACTTGTGCTAAAACTGATTTAAGTTCATAATAATTATTATACTTGCGACAAAAATATTTTTTATAAAACTTCTACTCTGACTCAATGATGATATAGCAATTATAGGCAATAGATTTAGTAAATTGTATATGAAATATAAAAATATTTCCATAGTACAGGTGGACAGATATACTTTATACGTCGCAGTCGTGGCGATGAATTGCTTTGTATGTCACGTATGTCGCACAGCATAAAGAACTTAATTGTAAATAGCTAACCTCTACTCTACAACTAACTATCACACGTTAGTTTTAATATCGATTAAGCTTTAGCCCGATATTTGGAACGTCCTTATTTATTTTCCACCATAAACTTTTAATATACTTATGACTGCATCTTTGGTACCAAATACTAAAGAGAACATGCCGAAAATAATGACTAAAATGTTCTTCCATATAAGATAGTACCCAGTACCGAAACCTATGTCCCAATAAGTGACGAGTTCGATGATAGCTGGAGCGATGAGCCCGAGTATGGAGAAGCAAAACGCGCCGATGACTCCCATGAACGGGCTGATGGTCGGAACTGCGACGGCTAGCAGCACACACACGGTGACCATGATGGTTCTCATGATGTAGTCGGCAAGATCAGGCCGCTTAGTAAACTTGTCTTTGATGCCGTTCCACATGATCTCAATGCACACGAAAAATTGGAGACCGTAGGTGCAGTATACTGCGATAGCGATGGAGATTTTCACAGTTTGGGCGAGTCTAAAACAGAAAATGAATAGTGGGTTAACATTTACAATGTATTCGGTTTGTTGCAAGATTTAGAAGATAGGCAATATAAGTGTGTTGGCACTTCGCACACGCCTCTCGACACTCTTTAGTTTCCAAAACCAATAAATGCTACGTCATTAGTGTCTAACTTCTTTGTATTTTGTATGTTCTTTAACATTTATTTATTTAAAAAAATATACAAGTGGAAAACTTATTTAATAAATATATTTCAACTGTTGGCGCCTGGAACTTTGTTATGAGAATTTGCAGCTTGATTCAAATTATTTCTAAAACATTTATTTCAAAATTATTTTAGAGAGTCCTGTAAAACTCATTGTTTCTAATATATGTTTATGTAATATACTTACTTATGACTATTGTCCAAACTTAGCGTAATAGAGTCTGAGACATCATCTCCGAAACGGAGATATCCAAGTAATCCAAGAACAATATAGACAATGGTGACTCCAGACATGCCCTTGTTGAGAACACCGCAGATTCCCAACATCGAGCGTGGGGTCTTCATGGAATTTTCAAGTGGCATTACAACTCCGATGGCTTCCATAGCGAAAATGGTTAGAGAGAAGAAATCCGGCCACGTGTTGTATGGTTTAAAGAGCATATTTGATATGTTATCTATTTTCAGTTCACCAGTTCCCACCAGGTAGTAAAAAGTAATTCCGAGGCCGAGACCCATGAAAAGGTTGGCGATCATAGATACTGGAGCTAAGTATTTGAGATTACGAATCCAGGCCATGAAGATCAGAGGAAGTAGGAGAGCGATAATAAATATTCTTATCTCAACAGTTTCTTCTTTGACACCCATGTAGTGAGCAACTACCTACAAAAAATATTTATATAAATTATATTATAAATTTATGTCCTATATCTAAAATATATTTTTCTTTTAAAATCATAATATATATAAAGGTAATACATATATAAAAACTGCAGACTTTGTATTATTTTAAAAATTAATAACAAGTGTGCAGAATGTATATGTATATATCATAATATCAATGTTTTAAACCAATAGAGGATGATGAGGAGGATTTTGATGTTATAACTAAAGCAAGTAAAACATATGTTTATAATTTAAGTAAGGGAAAACGAATTATAAAAAAGGTCTATATTAACAGTCCTAATAAAAGCTTTATCATTTTTCTCATTTGACATGAATAGTAAACTTTTGTAATAATAACTTTTTGATCTTACATTAAGATACGTACTTGTAAAATGTTCTTCGCTATGATCACAGTGTAAACGGAGCAAGTGCCGAAGTAGGTCATAAATAAACTCACAACAATGAATATTCTGAAAAGAAAAAAACATTATTTTATTAGCCTGAATGTCGGGTTGTTTCGTAAGTACCAACGCGAAAATAACAGAAACTCTATCCTACTTTGTAGTACATATGGCTGCACGGCACTACACTGCGCTTCCGATACCGAAAAAGATGTTAGTCTCATAATGCCTAGTGATTTCACTAGCTAACACTTTACTAGCTAACTGGCCACACAATGTGGTTCGGACCACAAAGGTGCTTACATTTTGCTGTTTGGTATAGTACATAAAGCAGTAGTAATCTGACGGTATCAAGCGTATGGGTGCATTTAGGTATCTATTAATTTTGGATAAAAAATAACCCATTCTAAAACAAGACTCTTAACACAGAGCTACCAAGCTTGTTGAACAGCATACGTGAACTGCTCGAGTGTAACTCATTGTCAACTAGTTATGCAGACATTGGTAATATAATCAACTGCCTCAGAGCAGTTGAAAATTATCGTGATATGTAGAAACTAGGCCTATAGCACTTTTGTAAAATGAGTTAAAACACATATCCCTTCAATTTCACCCTTCAAATAGTTCTGACCCGACACTAAGATACGAGTCTTGTCTCGTGGGAATCAAGAACTACGAGGGTCTACGGTCCCACAACACCCAGACCCGAAACTACTATAGTCGGCTACTAGCCCACTGCGCCACAGAGGCTTTTCTATTGGATTGGGGTATTTGGAAAAGTTCTACCACTGTGTCCCATGCTTGTTGTAAAAGGCTATCTGGGACGATTGGTACCAATATTTTCTGTATATTTTAATGGTGCAGCCCTGAAAAAATTTAAGTTTCATGTACTTGCCAAATATGGCCTTACATATTATGGTAGGTATCTGACTGTAAATCAAGCGTTTACACACGATCCTGTGGAATCGCCCAAACCAACTGGAGAAGAACATCCCGGGATCTTTAGTCGGTATAAAAATGAGGCTACTTTATATTAAATTGTAATTTCCACAATAAGGCTGATTATGACAAAAACAGCCAGATTTAGAAATTTTAAATTTTGTGTATGAAAATCAACATAAATATTATATAATAGTTAAGTAAAACTAACCCTTATACCTTAATACTAAATACTCAGCATATATAGTACTCTCGCTGAATAAACCCTGAACTACATATTTGCATAACGTATTAAAAACACTAATCAATAGTTTGTAATTTTCTTTATATAAGAAATTTTAATAGAAAAAGTAGTTAAAGTAACTACCTGAATGCATTTGCCCATTTCCGTAAAGGTAGAGGTCCATTCTTTAAAGCTGCTTCTCCGACTTCTGCAAAGGTCATATTGGTCCTTCTGGTTTTCTTGTATAGTACGTGGGCGCATTTGACCTAAAACGAAATATTTAAGATCCATTATTGTTCATTTTCAACGATATTTTAATGGGATGTGATGGATAATGTACTTCACTAAGTCCCTAGCATTTTTTCCATATGGCAAAACATTATTAATATTGTTGATACACAAATATTAGGAATAATAATAGGTACTTTACAATTGAAAGTCTACTTAATACATGAATACATACATACATATACACTCACGCCCGTATCCCATGGGGGTGGGTAGGCAGAGACTATTGAGTGCCACAAGCTACGATCCTGACACACTTCTTTCGCCTCTTCCACATTCACACATCTTCTCATACATTTTCGACGGTTGGAAGTACTCCTGATTTGCCCTTTTAGGAGAATATCGTTTATATGATTGGAATAAGTTCTCCTCGGGCGCCCTCTACCCACTCTTGCACGATAAATACCTTTCGTAAATCGCCTTTCATCCATCCTCTCCATATGGCCAAACCATCTCAGCATACCTCTTTCTATCTTAGTCACCACATCATTCTTCAACTCACAAAGATCTCTTATCACGCTATTCCTCATACGATCAGCAAGGTTGACTCCACACATACTCCGTAGGGAACGCATCTCCATCGCATTTACTCGACTTTCATGCTTCTTCTGCCACACCCATATGAATACAATAATTATAAAAAATCGGTGTGTATAAAAGTAATAATAAGTCACTGTTTCCAATTAATTTGTTTATTCATAGACTTCTAGAATATTAATATTTAAGAATTTAGAAAGAATTATATCGGTAATGATGATAAATATTATAATATTCGCTAAGCAATAGTATTGTTCTTAGGTAAGTAGGTCACATGTCTGTCGCATCGCAATAACGAATTGAAATGAACTGAGCAATAAAACATGAGCTAACCTAACAAGTAAACAAGAATATAAATATATATTTATGTATTCGCAGTATTTTACACACATTATGCTTAGTTCTATTTTGTATTCTACTAACTACCTCTGATCTTATATCAAGTTCAATGTAGTATAAATTGACGATATAAATAATAATTCATCACATTTACAATCGCCGTTCTGGTTATTGAATAGGCACGGTGATATATGGCAGCCTTTCTACTACTACTACATATTATTATCATGCAGTTCCGCTATTGTGATAAGGTTTATTGGTACCCAAGGGTGATATTCCCCACGCATAAAATAAATACACGCGAGTAAAGTTTTCTCTAATAATGTTTTTCTCAATATATTACTGATACCTATATTTATATTTATTAAATGTTTGGTAAAACTATATTTTAAAATATAAAAAATGTTATTTTTTAGATCTACGGATGACAAATATATTTGTGTTGTATTATTTCCACGTAGGTATCCAATTTGGTAAGTGCACGCCAATAAATTAACCAGGCACCACTATATCTTACGCCTTGCCTTACAATTATTTATGATTTAGAACTAAAACTTATCGTAACCATAAAATAAAGCCAGTAGTTTCTATTCGTGAAGAATTTTAGTCATCTTTCAGTGGTTCCAGATATTATCCCCTACATTTAAATAAGATAAAACTTGTATTTTACCTCTATGTCACAATATGCATTAAATACCGGGTAATGCGGAACAAACATAACTCAAACAAAACATGAACGCAAGCTGAGCTCCGGAGTTGATAAATATTCTAAGTGTAAGTGCCACAATGCCTGTATGTATACTTACGAGGATGTACGAGCAGTGTGTGCAGACTACGGCGACCAATATCGTAAAAAAGACCCCCAAGATGAGACCAGCGCATTTAAAAGCATAAGGCATAGCCAGAATTCCGGTGCCCAGTGAAGCTTTTAGCAGATGGGTAAGTGTGTCCATGTTCCTGAAAAAGTTTTTAATTTAATTTTTTTGTAACTTATAATTTTTATACATGATTTTATTATTTCGCGTAGATAATATGAATTCGCATACAAAATATACATTTGCAATACACAGTTCGCTATGCTACAATGCCCCTATAAATCTTTCATTTTAGTTAATTACAAAAAACAAAACGTATTCATCTCACGTCTACAAATTACTTTAACTGTGAATATTGTTTGATATATACAAATATTTACTTCCGCATTTTATTTTTAAAGTATGTAGTAAGTATAATTATTGTACTCGCTTATTATTTTTTAGCTAGCCGGTTTTGTGTCCCACTGCTGGGCAAAGGCCTCCCCTTTATTCTTCAACTTAATTCAGTCTTGTGTCAGCTCTCGGATGCATCCAGCTCGTGTGTGCATAAGTTTTTTATTCGTCCACGTTTCCTATGACTATCCGCCGGAATCCAGTTCGTAACTATTTTTGCCGAGCGGTATGGATGCATTCGAAGCATGATCCTGCCTTATTAAACTATATTTGAGAATCATGACAGTTAAGAAATGTTACTTACGAGGTGGGATTCTCCAATTTCCTTTCTAAGAAGGGATCAAATTCACCTGATTCTGCATCTTTTGACATGCTGTATCTGTGTAAATACAAATAATACTTAATGCGTGAACTTCCTACGTACAAATTTAATAAGTACAAACTATTTGTAAAACATAATTAATATTCGTAGAAATGTTGCATTACATAATTCTGTACAACCATAAATGTTCTATTAAACAATAATACGTTTTTTTCGCCTTACATTACTTTTATGACTCGTACTTCCTTCCTACTTAAAAATTGTTAATCTACCCGCGTTTTAAAATAGTAAATGGCATTATTTTCGATAACAAAGCATTGCTTCTATTATGCATCATTATAGGTGAATAGTTTTAAAGTATTTTTTTACTTACTTGCTGACTATCTTTTCTTTGCTTTTCTCCTCTGGAGATATGAATGTCTCCAGCTCTTGCGGCGCTGGCATAGCGCTATTTGCATCCTGAATAAATTTAAACAAAATGTTTTAATCTTCCTGTTAATGTTATTGGAATTCGATGTATTTATCTTCTCTTACATTTCTATCTATATTAAAACACGCTTTTATTTCATATAATTATTGACCCAGAATATTGTAAAAATAGGGAATTTAACTGGTTACTTAATATTAGGTATTATAACAATACATATTTATTTAAGTTTTAACCGCCAGATAGCCAATATAAAATATGTCCAATTTCTCGTTTTCACTTTCTAGTGTAATTTGCACTGAGATTATTTCATATTTTTGGTTTTATAAAATATAAAATTTATTTCGGCACATGACTTGTGAAACAGACCGTTAAGGTTGCTTTTTATATGACTCTGTACAATATAAGTACACATTGAGATTTTCATCACCGCATCATGCAATCGCTAACATACACATCAGACATATAAATAATCGTCATCCGCTAGTGATGTAAATGACTGAAACTGACCATTTGTCTGACAACTGACTGTCATCACTAAAAGAATTAAAAGTGACCGGTTTCTTTCACTGAAATAATAAATTATTGAGAAATTGATTCATAAAGTATTAGATGACGAATTTGGGAAGTATAATTTGACACAAGTTTTTGCGTGTATATTGACAGCGTTATAATTGTTATATGTTATCTGATGAAAACAGATGGTGTTTACTAAATAAAAAAGTGTAAAACATTAATTATGATAAAATAATATGATGAAACATTGCAATAAATATAGATTATTTTTCAGAATTTGATGAATGACTTAAACTAAGCTAACTGATTTTTCTACTGCCCATAAAAAATCATCAGCGACTAGAAAATGATTGTATGTTTGACCTGCAACCAATATGACTAGTCATATTCAGTCATTTCTGTCATATAACATCTCTAATACTGATAAGGAGATTACTCACATTGACCATTTTGTTGCGTTGATAACAGCTTCCTTATATAGTATAATCTGTAAACAAATAAAACATACATATAAGAAATATAATTATTTGGCCTTTGGTAAAATAATAAGAAACTATGTGCTGGAAAATATATTGACTAATTCGTTACAAATGGATTTATTTATTTTTATTATTATGATCTGTCACAGACATTTCTCTTAGAAAGTATTACGCGTGAATAATTATTTGGATTAGTGATTAGTTTAGCTGTTACAGTATAACGTTGTCTAATATGCACATAAGATTTTGAAAAAATATTACGAAATTTTAGGTACAGTTAGGCCCGTGCTGTAAGCAGTTAGACAAAATAATACAGTATATAAACAATATTTAATATTTATATTTATATAAGGTACCTACCTATGTAATACAAAACCTATCACGACTAAAATACCTAATAAGGACGGTTGACGACCTATTTAATTTAAGCGCCATTATTGAAAATTTACAGGAGAGAGGTTTAAACTTATTGGGTTGTCGAAAAAAAAAACACTATAAAATCTATTGCGTGGGTTTTAGTAGAATTAATTTATTATTTGTGTAAGCACGTACTGCATCTTTATTACTAATAATAATAAATAATAATACTAGCCCTGTATTAAACATTGTCCCACTGCTGGGCACGGGCCTCCTCTACTAATGAGACGGGTTAGGCCTTAGTCCACCACGCTGGCCTAATGCGGGTTGGCAGACTTCTCATAGCTTCGAAAAAATTCTCAGATATTTATTACTAAGTTTCATGTATTTATGATAATTGTATTCTAAAATAAATGTGCCGGTCTGTTTTACCAGTTGATTTAAGCGCCAAAAAAATACACAAAAACATTTTAAACTAGGCTCAAAAGATCCAGAAAAATTGGCAAATTCCGAATATGTTTAAAACTCAATATCGCAAAAAGTCAAAGCCCGCCAACCATCGATATGTTAACACAGTAATTTATTGTTTAAATTTTGGATATTGTTATGTCAAGAGCACGTTTGAAAAATATTGACAAAATATTCGTATTGTACACCAGTAGGTACGAGTGTATTACCATGTTAACATTTAGCTACTCATATCAGCAATCATTAAAATTATTTAAGAGTAATTACATAATGTTTGCCATAAAACATGGAATACGTTAAATTTTATTGTCATTAACTTTAAAGTTAAAGTATAGTTTTTTCTTGTATAAAGCGAATTGAAATGACACTATTTAATTATTCTTTAACAAGACTATCATACGCTGTAAGCTGACGTACATATGTAAGCGATTGTCTGTATTGTATTATCTATTGTCTGATATTATCACCAATGAATCCTCTTAATCAGAATTGCAAATTGTGCACCCGCCTTCTGCCAAAGTTATAGCTGCCTGATGATGTAAAAAGTGACGAACCTATTGCCATATTTCACACAAATTCCAATGTAGGTCAAATCACTCAGCACAAAATGATATTTCACTCTATTTGAACCCAGACTCCCATTGGGGTTTCAGCCTAAGCAGGTTACGTATTTACGGGATATTAATAACTTCGAATAAAAACTGGACTAAATTAGAACATTCATTTAGTTTGATATAAGTTTATTAGATTTGATGATAAAAGTATGAAAACAAGAGGCAGGTATACAATTTTAGTATCCGGTGTTACTCAACGAGTAGAAATTAATCAAGCGTCTGTAGATGACAATGAATTCGATTTGTAAATTTCACTTGAATCACCACCCGTGCCAGACTATGATGAAGTACATAATGCGAATAGTGTAGGATCAAAGCAATTGTCAACGATAACGATACAAGGGTGATAAGTGAAACTTAAGGCCGCCGACGCGCAAAGTGTGGAAATTGCGTCAAGTTCCAAGAAATTCCTGAGAAATCTACTAAATCAACAGCTGTATGAAAATATAGGTATGTTAAATATGGCTTCATTACGAAACGTAAGTGTTCTCAAATAATGTACTAAAACAGTAAACGGTAAAGATCTATAATGCAAATTGACTGAAAATCTAGTGAGCCTATTCACGTGTGCCCTATTTATGGCCGTTGGTTATAAGCCTTAAATCATAAATTGCTCACATCATATTAGCACCGTTGCTGAATAATATTTTCCGGTTAGTAGTTTAAATCATAACATATTATTATGCGGCATCAGTCTTGAATAGGATTAATCAGTTTACTAAGTACGGATTAGTATTTAAATATAGTTTTGCATAATGCAAACGCCCATGCGTACAGAATATTCAATTAATTTAAATAAATAAATAAAATCAATAGTCACACACAGTATTACAATCCCGTGTCACATAAGGCACGATTCGATTAAACTGTAATAAAGTTTTATCGTTTACTTAACGATAACGAATAACGCGATTTAACGTTTAACTATCTTTGAATCACCGAATAATTTCCTTATATGAGAGTAATTATATTATTTACAAGGTTAATCTTAGCGGAGTAACCAAATTCGAGAGACTAAAAAAAGATTCCGACGAATTGAGAACCTCCTCCTTTTTTGAAGTCTGTTAATAAAAGGCACACCAAAACCAAAACCAGTGTTTGGTCGGGTTACTTTTGCGTTCGTTGATCGTGAGCCTGTTATGCCAAGTATTGGGTGCACGTCATAAAATAACAAGTGGTTAAATAAGCAAGCGATAAAAGGAAATCGAGCAAATATATTAGTAGTATACTCTCTATAGTAAAGTAAGGGTTGGTCGAAGAAAAATTAGTTACAGTTCTTGTGTCGTGGGTATCAGGAACCATGAAGAATTTAACTTCAAAATTAATATTTAGGGGTACGCAAACACCGTCTTAGAGAGGGAATCTCCACCCAACATGATCGACATATCTCCATGCCACGACAAGTTAGATTTGAACACACACAAACGACTTTATTACCGAGAGCGCGCAGCACGAGCCACTCCCGAGCTTACCAACTACTTAGGTATATACACCTGCTTACATAAGTGAATATTTGTTTATAATGCCGAATTATATACGTAATTTCGTGTCCGCTCGCCACTGCTCCCGCGGCTCATCGTGAAGAACTAGGTACTCATATTACAATACTGAGGGGCGACTAAAGTCTACAGATTGAGTTCACATTAGTGATTAGACGGAGACCTTAGAACGGAGACTCCCGTAGGGTACAGACAGCGTAGTGTGCAATCCATTAAAAATATATATGATGTTATAAACTCTATGCTGCAGCTACTCAACTTTAAAAAAAAACCCAACCCTATGTTATAATAAACCTATTCCAATGACAAATATGACAAATTTGGTAATTAGGCACCTACTTAAGGCCTGAGTTTTAGCAAAGTTGTTTTTCATTGTTATCGTTTGTCATTAACTTCCCACATTTTATTATATAGCAGTAATTAGATCAACGATTTAAAAACAACTTTCATACAATGATACATTTACCATAATGTTTTCTTTTTTATACAATGTTCGGATATATTTTTAGGCTTAACAATATTTTTAGGCGCAAATAATATAAGTTTAATTAGTACTAATTCCATTTAGACGTCATTATAGTCATAATTAGTGAGTATTTACTATTTAATAATTAGTCACGTGTGATTTTCAGCGGGCTTTAATTAGGTCAGCCGGTAACTATGAAGTAAGTAGTAGAAATTAATTGCCTCCATTTCTAATTATGGCATCATAATGAAATTTGGAGGACCTGATAATTAGAATGAGATTTTTTTTGAATGCAGAAAGCGTAATTTCTTTGTTATTTTGTAAATAAGACTAAAAAGTATGAAAAGCAAAAATAAATAAAAACATTAAAGCTAACTTCAAACTGATCACTCATTTATGCTATAGAATCACAGTTCGCATAATCTAATAGCTGCGTTGATTCATTATCGGCCTGTAGCAGTCCACTGCTGGACATTGGCCTCCCCTAAAACTCGCCATTTAACCCTGTCTTCAGCTTGTCAAATCCAGCTTGTGCCAGCTACCTTTCGCAAATCGTCATTTCACCTAGCTGGAGGGCGTCCTACACTACGCTTGGCGAGTCTCCACTCGAGAACTCGTTTACTCCAGCGGTTATCGGTCCTTCGACAGATATGGCCAGCGCACTGCTATTTCAGCTTGCTAATCCTGTGTGCTATGTCGATGACTTGGGTTCTTTGCCGGATAACCTCGTTACAAATTTTATCCTTCAGAGAAACTCCGAGCATAGCACGGTCCATAACTTGCTGAGCGACTTTGAACTGGTGGAGCAGCCATACTGTGAGTGTCCACGTCTCAGCACCATAGGTCATAACAGGTAGAACACACAGGTTGAAAACTTTCGTTTTCAGATATTATGGTAGAGGAGGCAGAGAAGACCTGACGTAGTTTTCCAAATGCTGCCCAGCCCAGCTGGATCCTCCTCTTAGCCTCCTTCTCGAAGTTGTTTCTACCTAATTTCTGCGTTGATTGTTTAAGCCTAACCTTTAGACTGGTGGTTGTGGAAAACAAAGGCTAAACTTTGCGTTAATATTAGTTCGCCTGAGACGAAACACTAGTCTTACAATAGAATCCCAATAATAGTATAATTTTAAGATCAATAGTTCTACCCCGACCTGGTTATCTCCCTCGACCCAAGTGTCACTCTCGATTGAGAACAAAAGAGACAATAAAATGTCTGTCATGCACAAAAGCTACTCGTGTATTTGATGTTATCGCATCCCTATTCAAAATTTTTAAAATAAGTCACCGCACAATACAAAGCAATGAGCATTTCGTATACAGATAGTTTTTATCTTAGAGGAAGTTTAGTACGCGGAAAATATATATTTATACAGTAACATTGACATACCTAATATCTATATTTATCGCCGCATTGGCCTAGTATATAGACCAAAAAACGGTTAGATCATGTATTCAAATCCCACGGTGGGCGTTCACAATATGCATTTAAGACTTTTATACGAATAATCACAGATGAATATTACTATCAACTATTAGAATTAGTTCCCAATAAGGCGATAGTTTCTCCACGCATCATCATGTGACGGAAATAAGTTCGGAGGACTGACCAGGCATTACTAGACACCTGGCCCATGCGGGGATACAGACTAGATCTTATAAAAAAAGTAGTTAAATTATGTTATCTGTACAAAAAACTCATACAGTTAACTTACTTAGAACCTAAAATTTATACAGGGATACATCAATAACGTTTTTTTTTATCCTAGCACGGCAAAGTGACCCCACTTCACCTGATGGTAAGCGCAGTACGGTCCAATTAGAGTATCGAGTAGCGAGAGACGATCTACCCCCCGCTACTCAACACAATCATGCCGGCCTGCTCCTTCACACTACGCCATGGGCAAGAAGGTGAAGCAGCGGTCGAGGGTCTATTGTCAGAGTACTTAGAAGGCCGCAAAATGGCCAACAATGTACCCCAACTCTAAACCCCAAATAACCGGATGTACACTGGCTGATCCCGGAACGCGACACACTTGCGTGTGCCACTATGGCGGGTTGTTCACCCTGTGTACGGTGGTCGCTATCCGGGCGGATATGAATATCCTACCACCAGCAAAACGTTACCTAAGTCTAAGCGATATTAGGTATCGACATGATTTGTTTTGGTTTTGGATGTTTTTTTATTAAAAAGTAAATGTATAATATACACAGTATTTATCATATATAGCACTATATTATATTTTTTACTTTTTAGAGGCGCATTTTACTAATAACAAGTATATATTTTTACATTTTACACATTCCTTCGAGTCGGTTTTTTTAATTTAATATTAGCCGTGTTTCTATAACAACTGTTGAATTTATTATAATGATAGATGATAATACTATACCAGCAAACGCATGGGTATGTTCCCAGTTGTAAAGAATTGAGAAGTGGAAATGATTTTAGGTCCCTGGAAATCTTACTTACTTTTTATTTATAAAGATGACTTTGCATTGTGGCAGTGGTACTGGTGGTCGAGCCAGCTTATGTACCTTGTCTACAGCGTAAAGTATACTTTGTCGAATCTAATTTTATATGTTCATATACATTGGTAAATTTTAACATGTTTTACAAAGGCTCAAGCCATGTTAATAAAATAGCTGTGCAGGTAATTAACGTATGTGATTTTAATAAGTTAACGTTAAAAGAAATGTGAGATTTTAATGCCTACTTTAAAATAATTGTGAAAGATGCGCAAATTAAAACGTAATGTTATGCCGAAGCATGACCTCGTTTTTGAAAAAGTCTTTTAAATTCTTGGCGGTGCGATGCAAACGTGACGCAGCGGATATCGTTCCGGTGCACGATGTTATCAAGCAAATTGCTTGTGTCAATGCTTGTGGATGAATATTTTCATATTACATTAGTATAAATTTTATATGTTTAAAAGGACTGCGCGAAACTCCTCTCTAAGTGAAGCATTGGATTCCCAGAAATATCGGCTGATGTTAACAGTCGAGAGAATATTGTATTACAACCTCAATGAATTTGATATGGTTGTCATCAAATATTTATAACATGGGTATCAAACTTGAGAGGATTGCATCGTAGACGTAAATCTATTAGATTGTGCATTAATTGGTTTTGGAATGCATTAAAGTTTTTTTTCAGCTCTAGTTTATGTGTTAATCTTTATTCACACGTTAACCACACAACATACATATCTGGATTGAAACGAGAGAACAGACCAATGAAAAGAAAGTTCTTCTTCGGTCCATTAATTTTCGTGGATGGAGCCGCAAGCTAAAGTTAAAAGACCCGCATTATAAGTTTATACTAAGCTGACGCTGATTGCCTCCACCGGCTGCAGCTCAGTGGAGCTCGTCAAAGTTTCAATATTTTTTAAACAGACATTTGGACTCACGACTTCACGAGCAGCTCAGCTCAGCGGCAACTCCTCATTCATTGCTGGGATTGCGTAATCACAGATCGTTTATCTGCTTTAAGTGTGTATATTACAAGAATCGTAAAAATTACGCTCGAGTTCCATTCAATTCCTGGGAAGTTTTCTGGTTTTAGTACAAAACATTCTGTCGGAATATAATAGAATGTAAGCTCCTCTCTAAGTGAAACATTGCATTCCCAGAAATATCGGCTGATGGTAACAGTCGAGAGAATATTGTATCACAACCTCAAATAGTGTGGAAAATAAATAAAAAAGCAGCTGATACCGGTTGGTGATTCTAATAATCTTTAAAAATACTAATTCTATTCACGTGTATATCCACTCCTCCGCTTTAGCCGTTTTTTGTTTAGAGCGGTTAGCGCTAAAATCAAGACAATTTCATAATTTTTGTAAGATTTTGAGGGCTAGGAATAACTTAATTGACGAGAGAAGCTGATGTAATTTCATTTTCGTTAAATGTACTAAGTTTCCTTCTTTTAACCGACATTAAAAAAAGGAGGAGGAAAACAATTCGTCGGAATCTTTTTTGTTTAAAAGGTTATTCTTTCCAGATGGTCCCATTGGCACCAATTCAGGATCTGATGCTAGGATCTCAGAAAAAAACTAAATTTTTATAGGGACGCATAATTTGGTTTTTATTGAAGTCTGTGTACTATTTATGAATAATTTTTTTTCTTTTTAAACTACAATAATATATTATTTGTCACAATAGACATGTGTATATGTAATATATCCTGAATAATTCTTTAGCCACAATTAGAGTCAGTTGACAGTCTAAGTTAAATTGAGATAATTCGTCTCGGTAATATCTTTTTAATGGTCACATCATGCATTATGTCAAGAGCGCCAGGTAACATCGTCGTCTGCCAACGCCTTGTTGAAGGCGCCAGTGACGCTACCATTGAATGATCATAATATATAGACTGATAGATAGATAGATGTCTGTCTTTATTCATATTTGAGAAACATAAGGCTTTAGAATATTATAAGTTGTATTTATATCTAGAATAACCTAATTTGGAGTTTAATTACTGTTAACTCTATGATATTGAATTTAAGGAAGTTTTGTAGAGATCAATGTTAAAGCCAGTTGGCCTTGAAACAAAAACATATATATTTTAACCTTTAAAATAGTCCGGTGGGGATTTCTTTCACTACTCAAAGTATGCGGCAATTAATTACGTAATTTCTAAAAATATCCTGCAGAACATATCAAAACATCTGGCATTATTATATAATATAATTATAATTTAAGGTCAATTACTTGCTATTACCTGCCAAAGTTACCGCAGGTCGACGTTCATTATAGTGAAAATTGATTAATTACATGGTGTAGTGAACGTACACAGAATTTTTTTTTAGTGTCTGTATAGGCAGGCGAGCAGACGGGCCACCTGATGGTAAGTGTCACCGCCGCCCATAGACTTCTGCAATGCCAGAGCACAGCAGAGCCGCCGCCTACCGTTTAAGGACTACTCTTCTTAAGCCTCGTTTAATGAAGGACATGTCATAGCGCTCAGGGAACACCGCTGCAGGGAGTTCATTTCAGAGCTTGCATGTACGTGGTAAGAATGAAAGCTGAAAACGAACCGTGCTAGACGGAATCGTCTCCAGGTGGTATGGATGAACTCTGTTGTGGTGTAGGGTGGTGCGATGATATAATGGTGATGTAGGCACCATTTTAAACATTTCCTCGGAGCTCTCCCCGTGGAACAACCGATAAAACAAGCAGAGAGACCCAAATCTCTCAGCAGTCCTAACGGTTCCAGGCCATCCGTGATATCAGGATCCCCGACAATTCGAACGGCCCGCCTCTGTAAGGAGTCAAGTGGGTCTAGCAAGTAATTTTTTTCTGCCCGAATACAGTCGGATGTTCACGGGCTCTTGGAACTTAAGTGAATTATAGTAATAACCTAACCTGTAGTAGTAACCTGGCGTGTCAAGCTTTTGGCGAATTTTCGACTTATGTATTTAGAAATCTCTACATAATTTGTATTTTGTAATAAACGCTCAAGTCACTTTTTCAATTGCTCTACTTAGAAATTTTGATGACCCGTTTTCTTGTATGACACGTCGAAACATTCTGTGAAAACCTCTACAAGGTTCTTACATCAATATTGTTATTTTTACAACTTAAACGCACTGACTCCGTAGTGGATAAGTATTAAGTAGTATATGAAGGAAATAATTAATATTGGGTTTATGTTTATTGTAAATAAATGTTTACGTTCAATTATGTAGGTATCCAGTTTAAAGGTTAATACCATTTAAAATAATGGTCATAAATTTAAGTATTTAATAAGTTCTGCTTAAGAATTGTTTAAGTTTATATTGGAAGACATTGTTGTGGTATATGCAAACGACATGGTAAAACGAGATAGCAAATATGAAAAGGCAAAAGTTATTGGAAATGAGATGAAAAATGAAACGACTTCATAATTGAGTAGATGTCTATCAGGTAATTAAAGTAAACAGTGTCACGTTGCTAAGCTTACCGTCATAGCGAAAGCAAACGTTGTGAAGGATCGCATTACGCTATGACCAAGAAGGGAAGCCCTGATATGCTAAAGCGGCTATTATACAGAGATACCGTTACCAGCACAATAGGCTCGAAGTACAATCCACGTTGTGAATATAAATCAATATGTGAAAGGAGGTATATGTAGCACAAAGTTTATTGAACTAAGCAAAAATATCTTCGCTCTAGGTAAACGATAAGTGTGTAGATATCTTGGTAATAAGGTTATTAGGTCATATTGGGCACAACAACATTTTTGAAATTGAAATATTCAAGACTAAGGCACGAAGCATCATGGTGCAAGTGAGTCTTTGAACATTTCGATTTGATATATTAATATTGTAATCCTACTTCCTACTAATATTATAAATGCGAATGTTTAGATGGATGGATGGATGTTTGTTACTCAATCACGCTACAACGGCTGGACGGATCTGGCTGAAATTTGGCACATACATAGATTATAGTCTGGAATAGCACATAGGCTACTTTTTATCCCGGAAACATGCAAAGTTCCCGTGGGATAGTTGAGTTTGTCACGGAGCAAGGGGTCGTCATGATTTATTGCATAGCGGCAGTTTAGGGATCACAAAATGACATAGGCCACTTTTTATCCAGGAAAAATCCACGCTTCCTATGGGATAGCAAAATAAAGAAAGGTGTAATAGCTTAAGATGCCTCCATGGATTGTATACCTTTTCTTCCAAAAGTAACCTCCACGCGGGCGGAGCCGCGAGCAACATCTAGTTCTAAATAAAATTAACACTAGGACGTAAAGCAGTTTTTAATTGACTTTTTAAATGTGGCATACAATATTTTATGCTAGTATAACCACGTCATATATAATTGTATTTAGTTTTTATATTATGTATTTTAACAATCTTACCGTGTACATATCAGCCGTTTTATTGCTGCAGAGGGGCGATAACACATATACGTACCCATGTACATGAAGTTAGTATAATTATGTGTATACACACTCGGTTGATGCATTCCAATAATATTTGTGTATTTCAAACATTTTCACACTTTAAGAAAACGCCTTCATTTTTGTGTGAAGCTAATTGAATTACGATTTTGAAGAATCCACAGATTAAGGAAACTGTGGTTGAATAAAGAGAGTTTGTTGTTAAAGATAAATTTTTCATCTGGATTGAAGCCAAAGCAGCCTAATATGTATTATTCGTGTCTTGGCTATATTGAATATGTTTTTTATTTGATAGTACTTTTATAGTTAGTTTTACGTTAGACATAGGATTTATTGCTAATGTCGCATGAGAACATCTGAAACTGTAAGAGATACTGAAGTATTTTCAACATAACGATGACAAATCCTGCAACGGAATTATATCATACTAGATGTAACCGCGGCAACACTTGCGGGGCAATTGGGTTGAATGAGACGAATTTAAAAGATAGTTATTTATTTTATTTTATTTATATTTATGTTGACTTCGCCTGTAAGGTATTTGGTCCGAAGACTGTAGCAGGTTTATATGACAGGATCGTGCTCACTTTTGAAAATTACATGCATTTAATTACAATTACATAGCGTATAATGAGATATTAGCCGGAAAAACCTAACAAACCTACTTTCAATTCAATTACCTCTGGTATAAATCAGAGTTTGCTGTTGCACTCTATGTTTCAGATAATACATTCTAATCATTTAACTTGTAGTCTAATGTTATGTTCTTTAAAACTAAGTGTAAGTATAGTAAACACTACAGGCAGTAGTTGTAAGTCTGCCCATTCCTTTGGAGTTATAGGTGTAAGTTTAAGTTACTATGGACTTCACGTTGACGAACTTTCTTGTTTGGAAATAAAGGTTGTACCTACTTCGTTCGATGGATGGACATGGTGATGCCGAAGATAATGAACAAATCGCAGACAACACAGAATGACAAAAACATCGTTTCATAGTAATGGTCAAGTAATCTTTAATAATAAGTTCAGTAAAAAGCAGATAGATGTCTCGAATACAAGACTAAATAGTCGTTTCATAAATACGTCAATTTAGCCTAATCATTATTGATCGAGCGTACCTAATGGTTGTAGTTGTTTCACAATTTCCTCATTATGTATAGGTAACAGCATCGGCAATGGCAAGACTGATTGCCCTTTACGTTTAAATGAAAATTTTAATAATAATCAATACAATTTGTTTTTCAAAGTATCCATATTGAATCATTTTACTATAATTCATTAAACTTATTGGTGTGCTTCGGTTATTTCATTCAGAAAAATAAAAGGTTCAGTTAGAATATACATATGTCTATGTTGCAAAAGCATTTCGTTTTATGATTCCTGAAGTAAGCTTACAAACTATTTTTGCAGATCCTAAGTATATTTAATGCTTATATAATCGGTTCACACTTTATCAATAGTTTTAAAAGTAACTAATTGTTACTTTTAATTTAATTTTAAGATCGTGATCTGTTTTTTAACCTTACTAATAAGTTTCTAATCACTGACTCTATACATGGTGTCTTCATTAGTACCCCCTTTTGCAACATCCGGATTATATAGCAATGTAACAAATTATTATCTTTAAACCTTATAAATACATGTTATCTATGTTATCTTATATTGAATCTAAAAAGTGTACCCCATTTATAATATTTTATCTTTGGCAGTTGGAGGATTTAAATAATTTATTTTGATAGTAGAGCACGGGGATATAGAATGTGAAGGTGTGATATCGCAAGTTAGTAAGCGAATATAAGTCCTGGATGAATAGTAATATCTTTTGACATTGACATAGATTTCTTTATTTGTATTTTAGAAGATTTTACCTTCAGTTCCACTTCCTTTTAAGATAGTTGGACAGATAAAATCATTTATTATACATGAGAAAATAGATTGAGATATATTAGAATAATATCATTCGGTATAGCTACGCGTACTACAGAGATCTAGGACACGCAGAATCGATAATCTATTTAAATATAATATATGACATACTAGCTGTTGCTCGCAGCTCCGCCTGCGTGGAGTTTATATTCGGGAGCAGAAGTATACAATCCAAGGAGTTGTCTTCTTCACCTGTAGCGACTGTCCAGCCTCTCAGGTGTTGTGCCTGAATCTTGAGATTGCATCTAAAGAATACCCCATAAGTTTAACCTCACTTTGCCCCTTTTAGATTTTTCAATAACGTTGAAACACGTATTTCTTTATTTCCTACCAAAAGCCTAAATATAAATTTACAGATCCCTAAGTCGAGGAATTATGGATTTCCCATACAAATTTTGAACTCCTATTTGACCCCTTTCAAGGTTGTTTTTTGAGAAAAAAGATAGTCTATGTCCTTCTCCAAGATATAATCTATTCCCTTACAAAATTTCATTACAATCCGTTCAGCCGTTTAGTCGTGAAGAGGTAACAAACAAACAAACAAACAGAGTTACTTTCGCATTTATAGTATTAGTATGGATGACAGCCTCCGTGGCGCAGTTGGTAGCCGGCTGTGAAACGAGAGGCCGTGGGTTCGATTCCCACACTGGGACAAATGTTTGTGTGACAGACAGATATTTGTGTCCGGAGTCTGGGTGTTGTGAGACCGAAAGTCTCTCGTAGTCCCTGATACCCACAACACAAGACTCGTATCTTAGTGTGAGGTCGGGGCTATGTGTGTGACTGCTGGGTGTTATTTATTTATTATTTATATAATACGTATTTACATTTATGTAGTTTTTTTAAACAATATATAATACGGAAGTGTTGGTTCGATGAGTCTCATCATCGTCATCAAAACATATCACGACGAGAATGGCATGTTCATAAATAGTTTTTAAGTGACTTACATAAAGTAATAAATTTCACTTTCAATTTTAAATGAATCGAAGATGTTCACATTAATTCCTACTCTTATTATTACTAATTTTCGGCATGCTCTATGAACTCTAAATCTAAATAAAATCTTTATTTGACACATTATTTTTTGGCACGGTTTTATTGGAAGTTACAATAAGTTGCTTCGTGTGCCATAACGCACATGCTGCACAGGAAGCGGCGATCAAAGATCACGAGTGTGGACACAGTTTTATGTCTACAGAGCAGAATTTGATCACAAATTAATTGATATTTATAGAACCTACTACCTTCTTAATGGATTAAGTAAGTTAAAATGGGAGCCATGAAAGCTCTCTATCACGATAGTAAACATGTTTCCGGTTTTAATACTGGTAATGACCTTTTTACATCATAAAATTTCCTGAAGTAATGTAGTTGTTACATTTTAACCTCAACAATGTTTTTTTTATCTAACTGTACTGTTCCTAAATATAAGACATCAATTAGTTAGTCGTCATATTATTTTTTGTGTTTTCCTTGTTAGTATTTGCTTTTAAAGCAATGCCTAATCACACTTCTTACTTATTCTATAATCTTACTACTATTATAAATATAAATTTGGGTGGATGGATGGATGGATGTTAAGACTATTTGTTATCGTATAATCTAGTAATAAAAATTCCTTTTTTCATTGTTTGATAAACGGTAAATGGTTCCAAACAATACGTTTAGATCTTTGACTGTTACTGTTGGTTAGCGATGAATAAAATCATGTTATTTAGTAAAACAGTTAAGATGCGCGACCGAGAAAGACGACCACGAGTACAACGACGCGTCCACTTTGTATGCAATTATAATGTGACCGAGACAGGAGACTGAGACCTGCGACAGCTTCCATATAATTGTATAGCAGGTATAAGGGAGACAGGGTAGTGCACTCTGAAATAGTATCACTCGCGTCTTTTTTGTCGTCCCAACTATCACACCCAGTTAGGTAGACTACATCCGGGAAGCCTAGTTTAGGCAGCTATCAGAAAAATACTTGGCTCTCGAGGTATCTGCGCAAAAGGTTTGTTGCAACGGAGTTTCTCTTCGCGAACTATGTGGCAGAGTCAGCATTAATTACTGTGCCAAGTAATTGCTATCGTTGTCTATTTCAAATTGTCATGATCTGCAACTTTGTGAATTAAGGTTTTCTGTTGACGTATATAACTTTATTGTCGAGTATGTAGAGCAGCTTAGCGTCCTTGTTTACTTTGCCTTTTATTATCTATCCATGTTTTTGCTGCCATATACAAAATATATAACATTAATTCTTATAGTAGAGTATTTTTGTTTGTAGATGTCGGGTTGGTGTTGAGCAACTAAAATTATACGGATTATAAGATCTCTCTTACTGTCGTATAATAAATTATAATCATATTTATTTATTTGGGAAACAACAGAAGCAATTATACATCAAGAATTAAAAATGGGCAAACAATAATACACATTCCATAGCAGTTTCCACAGATAACAATATCTATATAATTGTGACTTTTCTAGTTGTAGCTATAGCAAGTCAATTTTAATAGAATACTTAAACCCGACATGAGTGCATGCGTGTGTGTTCGTTAAAAATTTTAAACTTCGTACTCGTTAACCAAATTGATGTATAAAATGCACTTAAAGGTCAATTCGATATGCATACACATCAAGCATAAAAAGTAACCAAAAGAATTACTCGACGAATTCATTCGTTTTCAACCTTTTTTTGTTATTTTGTCGACGTATACTAATATAATATCTATAGAATTATCGGCGAAACAAATTCTTGTAGTCCAATCTAATACGGATTTACGCATGGACTTTGCCGGCTTTCGTATTCCCAGAACCTGAGAAGAAATCTTTACGTTCTCGGACATATTCAGTTACTTACAAACACTTATATTTTATATGTATACATACTTATTGATATCATCCATATTCGAAATGATTTCTAGTATGTCCTGGTTTCAAAGAGCCATCAAATAGGAATACTTTTTTCTAGAAATAGGTAATTATAATAAAAACGAATCTAGATTCTGTAATCGTCATGTTTATAACTTATGATGAAGCATTGTACTATAGTAAGATATAAGATAACAATTAAATGATCGATCACATAAAGATTAAAAATAGATATCTTCGAAATCATACTACGGTGTATACTAATTACCACTTTCTCAATTCTTTTTTCATTATTTATCAACACTGGTACCGCTGATTATATTGAGGGCTTCATTTAAGTTATTCAAGATATCAAATATTATTTCTTATGAATGGTTAATTAGAAATTTTGTAAGTTATAACATTTGTCTGCGAGTAATAAGTATATTGTATATTGGTCATTGTTCCCAAATTGTTTTTTCTTAAATATCTCATTTCCTCTGCTATGATTTCTAAAGACGTATAATAAAAGTTGTAGAGCATAAAACTCTCTACAAATATCGTAGGAAATCTAAAATAATACAATTTAACTCTTTCGAGGTAAGACGTGGAGAGCGGGAAGGGTTTAGACTAAACGCTCTCTACATTATTAATACTTCTAAACTTTAGACGTATTAATAACGTAGAGAGCTATAACAAGCTAATAATACGCTACGTTAACTGTGGAATCCTACACGTTGTATGTAAATATATATATTTAGTAAATATAATATATTCGTAAATATTATACATCGATAAGCTGTCATTATGACATTTATTTAGCTAATATATATTTATTTATTATTATTCTTCGAAGTTTGAAGTTCAGTTGAGATGGTTCAGTATAATATATATGTTTGAGAAGCGGTCACATGATTTGAAACAAGTAAAACTATGTCGTAAAAAAATTGTTACAGTTTGTATATGCATAAGTAATATTGATGAAACACACCTAAGTGAATTTAATTAATAAAGTATATCGCAATTAAACTCGACCACAATTTCAATAAAGTGACACTTTTAGGTCATTCGTTATAGTTCATACTTTAAATTTAACGCATGTATACGTAGTAATTAAGAGTTCCATTTTTATGTACAAACCTTTTGACTACATATAATGATGGATAATAAATGATTCAATCAATATTTCAGAACGTTTGAAACTCAGCTATCTCTTTTGATGGCAATGTTCTAATCATGATTCATTAAATCCGTGGTTAACTTATGGGGCGTGAAGTCAATGACCTCCATACATTCATCAATCATTCAAGGGAAAACATATATTTTGCTGTAAATTCATCATTCAATATAGATAATAATAATTGTTATAATAGTAGCTAAGCTCTAGCATATTGCTGTTGGAAGATAGAGTCAAACGTAAATGTCATAATATGAATTCGAAATTAAAGTACTGTATTAAAGTGTTAAGTTTTATGGATGATGCAACACATTTTACGACATCATTAAACCTTTTAATAGTGGTAATATGCAAGACTCTTGATATCATATTTTCTAATTCTGTATCCTTACATATAATATCCGACTTTCATAATACACAAAATTGTACTAAAATCTTATCGTATATTGTAAAATACTCTCAAAATGCGAGTCATCTCTGGCTACGTAAGGATGACTCTGTTTGCATTACTTATTGTTAAGATCTAATAATACTGTATAGGTACTTCGCGAGCAATATATTTTAGTCGTAATACTTGCAAACACCAATGTAGAGACAGCATGCAGGGCGGTTTTGTATTCACTCAAAGAAAGTGGGCATAATCGTAGCGGGCATTGTTAGCGTAAGTACTATGCAACAAGACGGTGCGACGGGGTACTCGTATTATCGGATGTTCAGTCATCAGTGTCAAGCAAACATGAATGAGCCCCGTTTGTGATGTATGCACAGTACACACAACAACCCGATAGGTAATTATCATATAAAAAAATTCGCGCGTAATAATCTAAAGGCGTGACTGCCATGTTAGTTCATTACAGTTCAAGATAACATTTCGGAAAATGAATTGTATAAACTGGTACAGATATTGTATGTATAGATTAAAAATAAAAAATATATTTCCTTAAATATGTATGTGCTAACTATTTTTAAGTGCATAAATGTTATCAGTGGTAGGTTATATTGTAATATCGGTATTGTTTACCTATTATTTAATTTAACTCAAAATTATTATTAGCTACCTAATAACACCGGACAACTTTGAAACATATTTAAAGCAGAGTTTTAATTTATGATTCAATAGATTATTTCTACTATTTGTTTGTTAAGAACTCTTAAGAACTGACATAGAGAAATATATCTCGTTTGACATAAATTCTACAAACAAATTTGTAGATATGCTTATATTAAACATAATACATCACAACATACAAAAGCTCCTGTGCACGTATGCAAAATACGAAGAAAGAGACGTGTCGGCTTTATTGATTTATAGAATAACCTTAATTGAAAAATTAAAAATAAAATAATATAGCTAAAGAACTGACCTCTCTGTATCGGCTCGGGATGACACCCTGGCGTTATAGGTTATGGTGGCTCCGCAGCACCCAGCCACGTGCTTTAAATTTAGCGAAAGGCGCACGAGCGACCTACTCGCGAGTTAAAAACGGAATGGACTAAAGCCGGCGAGTGCTAAGTCGACTGGCGGCGCGGCGCGGCGTGTCCGACGTAAGCATTCAATACGCATGGCACAAGCAAGCGAGACAAAATGTTGCGTCATAGAATAGGGAGTAACGAGCGTCGCTGTCCGCTGATATAGCGCCAGCCGGCATTTTTGTTAGCCGACCAAGTGTAAAACTTGTCGCTTAGCGTAGTAACACTGCATGTTGGATAGCATTTATATTTGACATGATCGTTACTTGCGGATTTAACGCGTATCGCATACAAGTATAGCACGCGAGTGTATTAAAGATTTTTTAATTGTTTGCATATGTGCAGCATTTATTTCACGCAAAAAGAAAGACGTGTAAAAATATCATCTTAATAATATACAAGCACAAAATTAACTATGACTACTGATAATGAGTTCTAACAGTAGTAGAGTTTGTTTACGCAATGTCGTTATGGAAACGGCATAATTTTCATTTTCTCGTGATTCATGTGTGCTAATTTTAGTTGGCACACTTTTACCCACACATTGATAAGGTACGTCAGTGATGGTGAATGCCACCGTGTCACTAATCAGTAAATTTGATAATATACAATATAATATTGTAACACCACAATATAGCTGTAATGGTGCCTTACTATTTAATTACTGCCTTATTTGAAGGATCTTCTACTTTCGTAAATGTCTAGATATTAAATAGCTATCGGAATAGGCAAAGATACAAAACGAGTGCATCGTACACTAGATACCTAGTTACCGAATTCATTTTTACATAGACACAATCTAATAAATAATATTTAATTTAGATAAGTACTCAGTGAAAGGTTACTTCGCCATACCACTGAAGCGGAGCGGATACTAGAGATGCAGAAATAGACCAACTAGACTCTTTGAATTTCGTATTTAAACTTAATTCTGTATTTATGCAGTGCAGTACTGTTAATGGCATAGAGAGGAGTTGTTTGACATACCAAGTACAGCATGTTTAAAAAGCAAGATAGCTAAATTAAAATTCCCTCGGTCTCTTCGCTTCAGTGTCAACACCCAAATCTTTCACAGCTCTCTTAATTATATCTGTACCACCCTACTCCGAATTATTCAATGGAAACGCAACCTTAGAACGACTATCCTTTGGAGCCTTATTTTAATAATTGTAATTGTCTGCTAACCTATATAACTGTAAGCACTCAGTTGTCGAACACCTTGAACGAAATCATGGCGTGGCATTGCATCATGCGACGTCTACGAGTGCCGTTATGATAACGCTATTATTAGCAAATTATATGTATTGTATATCTATATATAAACTCTACTACGAGTTTTGTTGACCTGTAATAATGGTAAATTTTTTGCTTCCGTTTTTACAATTGATTTATTACTTACGGATTGATATACTCATTTGTTTACAATTATTTTAAGGTCGGCTAGTTTAGTAAAATCATGATATATAAATGTTGGTGTGGTTTTAGTTATTTATATTCTGTTCCACTAAACGAAATATGTATAACATATATAGTTCCGTTCGTAATAAACGATGCATACAAGCTGTTGCTTGTCTGCCATTGTGCACGTGTTCATTTTGTATTCAGATGATGCATGTTGAGTCTGTTGCCTTCTCTAAGGGTGCGTAAACAAGCATTTGGTGTATGCTAATCTTCAATTGATATAACACTGAGTGGTTCTCGTGCTCTTATCAATGATTATGAGCTTATTATAGGGTTATCAACCCCGGAATTCAAATACTAGGATTTGAAGTTAGAAAAACCAGGACACTTCAATTAAAAACAAGACGCACTTGCGAGCCGAGACGCCGCCCCTAAAGAAAGGATTGCAAAAGTGGTGTGCGAAGTTTGAAATACAGTACCTTATTAGGGTGCTCTAAAAACCCAGGACGCTGCTTAAAAACTATCCAAGGTACCACAGGACACTATAAAAACCAGGACATGTCCTGGGAAAACATGTCGGTTGGCAACTCTAGCTTATTAAGTTACGTCAGACGTTACTGAAGGACAAATCCACTTGAACTATATATGAGATTGTTCTATATTCTTATAAACAAAACTAAACTAAAAAATTACTCGTTATATTAAATTTATTCATATTTATATTATTTTTGTCGCCTTCGCATTCCTACACCATTCACCTGAATGCCATAAAACTCTAGTGTTAACTTGTGTGTGTGTGATCTAATATAGAAAAAAAAGGAAAACCACAATGCAAAGCATGCAGGCTATTAGTATATAGTATAAAAAAAACAGGTGAAACTTTGTACTTCTTTTTAAGCATAATTCGCGCACCAAGGAGTAATATGGCAGAGTTTAAGCTTATATGGAAAAGGCGTGCGGAAAGCTAAAATTTATATGGGTTACAAACAATGAAGAAATATTTTTTTTTAAGCGAAAGAGGCTTGCGTTTCTCGCCTGATGGAAAGTGATGATGTGGTCTACGGTGGAGCACGCTTGCCTAGAAGATACCTATTCACTCTTGACTTGAAGATACCCAGGTCATAATTTTAGGGAAATATAGACTCCGGCAAAGAGTTCCACTCTCTAGCGGTGCGCATGATAAATGTACTAGCAAAACGCTTCGTGCGCACTGGTGGAATATCAACCATGTATCGATGACCCTTCGCCGAGTCTCTTGTCCATCCCAAAGATGAGAGCAGTACTCCATGCACGACCGGACTTGCGCTTCATACAGATCAAGGAGCTGTCCCGGCGTGAAGTACCGTCTCACCTTCGCAAGGATAGCCAGCTTTTTGGCAGCCAATTGAGCTTTATGCTCAATGTAGGAGCCAAAACTAAGAGTTGGAGACAAAGTTACACCAAGAATCTCTAGGTGGTCAGTTATCGGCACGGAAACATCTCTGAAAGTAGGAGTCAGTTCGAAGGGACTCCGTTTAGCAGAGAATAGACAAGCCTGGGTCTTAGTGGCATTAAACTTGACCAGGTTGGCATCGCCCCAATCGGAGACTGCCTTTAAGTTAGTTTGCCTTTAAGAAATGGTTATAAATACATGTAATATAATGTAATAAAACATTCATTGTTTACATTCAAACTGTCAATGTCAAACACATAACATATGCTAATGACATAATCATGTGTAGACGCTCTCAGCTGACGTAATAGAATAAAATAGCAATAAATGATCGTGATTATCGAAGTATACTTTTTACCGACTTCAAAAAAAGGAGGAGGTTAACAATTCGTCGGAATCTTTTTTTATGTATGTTCCCCGATTACTCGAAGACGCCTGGACCGATTCGAGATTTATAAAAACAAGAACTAACAAATTTATATATTTTTTTTTAGTTATGGTCGAATTTGGATGTGACCAGTGGCGATAAATTAAGTGTATCAATATATTAGGTATCAATAAATTAAGCTGGATTCTAAAATTTGTATTTTTATAATACAGTTTCAGTAAGACTAACCGTAATATATCAGGCATAAAGTACGCAGCAAAATCATCATCTACCTGCCCTTATCCCACACTAAGTGGGGTCGGCACAAACGGTTTGAACCCTCCACGCAGCCCTATCATGCGTCAAATCTGCAGTCACCCCTTTCATGCGCATGTCCTCATTCACGCAATCCATCCACCTCTTTTTTGGTCTCCGACGACTCTTTCTTCCATCCACATTCATATTGACAACCAGTCTTGTCTGACAACCAGTCTTGTCACATGCCTTTCATCCCTTCTCATCACATGCCCATACCAAGCTAACCTAGCACTCCTCATCTTTTCCACAATTGGTGCTACTTTCAGGCTTCCCCTTACATACTCAAAGCACGTACGCAGCAAAATATAAATCTGAAAAAGCACGTTTTAAAACAATGTGATTTTTTATTCTATTAAAATAATATTTATACTTGAATTATACACACTATAGTTATGAAGTGTGAAGTGAGACGTTGGAAGCTATTCATTTTCATTAAAAACATCTGTAGTTTCTTATTAATATGTATAAACTATCGTGTAACTAAGAACTACTAACTAAGATTCGTGTGGCGGTATCGCATCAGGGTCCTTCTGTACCTATTAAGAAGCACACACAGGCATTATGTTTATACAAACAAATGATGCACATAGAGCCGCCCGTTCATAAGTAAAAGTTTTTTAAATCATAAAAAGTACACCGACTTCAATAACAAACAAATTATGCGTCACTATAAAATTTGAGGTTTCTCTTGATTTTTCTGAGATCCCACCATCAGATCCTGACTTGGTGCCTATGGGACCACCTGGGAAGTATACCCTTTTAAACAAAAAAAGATTTTCTCGAATCGGTCCAGGCGTCTTCGAGTAATCCGGTAACATACATAAAAAAAAAGATTCCGACGAATTGTTAACCTCCTCCTTTTTTGGAGTCGGTTAAAAATAGGGTCATCTTCATCATCATGTCAGCCGAAGGACGTCCACTGCTGGACATAGGCCTCCTCCAAAGAGTGCCACAATGACCGGTCCTGCGCCACCCGCATCCAGCGGACTCCCGCGACCTTTACCAGTACATCAGTCCACCTTGTTTGTTTGTAGAATTTTGTTTTTTTAATAGATTTTAGTCTAAAGATATCGAAAATTAAACCAATTTGTTAATTTATGTATGTGATCCATACTAATACTATAAATTCGAAAGTAACTCTGTTTGTTTGTTACGTCTTCACGACTAAACGGCTGAATGGATTGTAATGAAATTTGGTAAGGGCATAGATTATATCCTGGAGAAGGGCATAGGCTATCTTTTTTCTCAAAAAACAACTTTGAAAGGGGTCAAATAGGAGTTCAAAATTTGTATGGGAAATCCATAATTCCTCGACTTAGGGATGTGTAAATTCATATTTAGGCTTTTGGTAGGAAATAAAGAAATACGTGTTTCAACGTTTTTGAAAAATCATTCCTAAAAGGGGCAAAGTGAGGTTAAACTTATGGGGTATTCTTTAGATGCAATCTCAAAATTCAGGCACAACACCTGAGAGGCTGGACAATTGCTACAGGTGCCTCAGTGCAGAAGACAACTCGTTGGATTGTATACTTCTGCTCCCCAATATAGACTCCACGCAGGCGGAGCCGCGAGCAACAGCTAGTTATTTAATATTTTCAAGAAACGAATATGTAAAAATTTAAGTATTTCGTCACGTGACATGAAACACTCATCATTCATGCAAGACGTCACCGTTCCAAACATCTAAGAACAGGTTGTGCCAAACGTTTATCAGTTTTACGGATGGTCACGTCACACAAGAGGCCATGACAGTTGGCAGCGTTTTGGTGGGAAAAATAAAGTTGATTTATAAAAATGCAAATTAAATCTTGAAAACTTATGTTTTATGTTTATCAACAATAATATTTTAATAATATACAACATGATGAATAATATAAAATGTTTTCCGAAAAACAGTCAACTAATCTATTGGGTTGAATTATCTCTACTACACTGTAGAAAACACACTATAGAAAATACGAAAACAGTTTTCCCAATACATATCCACTTGTAGGTCACCTTTATAACCTATGCATGTTTACTTTGTAATCTATCCAAGTTTATGACGGCATAAAGATGTTTTATAATTTATATGACTTATCTAAATAAACAACACCGATATCATATTTTTTATAGTTATATTATTTTATAAAACATCATGTGATAAGGCAATTCAATACCGCCGAATCAATGACTTTATCTATGATATAATATAAAAGTGAAATGCCACACACTTACTAATATAATATTTTATTGGAAAACAATTTTTCACGTAAACTCATACAAATTATAGCAGCTACATACCAAACCTCTAGATATGTCTGTAGGTAAAGTTCTAACAGTGTGAAAATGAAAAGCTCATTAATGTCTCAGCGTCCGTACCACCTTCTACTAAGATATTTCTAATACATTTTAATTAGCTAATAAAAAATAACGTCAGTCAGTATTTAACTTTGTTCCTGATCACATCAGTTATAGTCGAAACTTGTAATATACAAAGCAAAAAGAACACTTAACCGAAGAATCTAATATGTTACAAACAGTGAAGTGATCAATGATTATATCTACCTTTTTCTTTAAGTTTTCTTCTATTTATAGTACTTTTCTTTTATGCTTAAACTAATAATCATTTTATTTTTCCTTGACAACATTTTGCACTTCAGTATAAACCACTATATATGGTAGTATCTGACTGCATATTATATCGTATGCGGAAAAATTATAAAAATATGTAGCTGTTTTTATCGCATTGTGACATTTAATGTTGTAAAGTTCGAATAAGTTGATCAAGATCAAGGAAATCTTTATAAAAATCTTTTATTCAAATTTGTTGTCTTTAAATTCAAAACCTGTTCGTAACTGTGCCTTGGTTAAGGACACTTTCTGTGTGTGGTATTTGTTTGCATAATATTATATTAACGTCGACTTCAATGTTAATTCACGAGGATTTACCTTAGAGGGCTTTACAAAAACAAAGTTACTCATCAGTGGAAATATAATTAAATACAAAAATTTTACATTCTAACTAAGCCAATATTATAGAACGTTTTTCTGAATAAAACGAACACACCTAGGTGTTATGAAAACAAAGGATCAATATGCTACAATGGACTAATAAAACATTCATTACAAGGAGTCGCATCAATGTTAAATATATCCCGACCCAGATTAGTACTGCAAATGCAATGAGTAATTCATGTAATGAATGTAGGGCATGCAATACGTGTCCTATGTTGAATACATATCTGAAACGTTAATCGTTCTTTGTAATGAACGTGTACATACGAAACGTTGACCCAATCGATGCGTTAGGAGCTATAAAATGTTCGATGTATGTCATATACATCAATCGATTTTGCATAGAAGCCAAGACATGAACATTACTTATACATTTACGATGTTGTTATTACAAGAGAATCTATCCAATATACATATCTTGACACGTCGATATGCTGGTTAAGATGGAGGGGTAAACAAAAATGTGGGTCTCCTAATTATTTAGGTCATAACTACCTCTCACGGATAGTTACAATTCGGAGAAAATGTTACATAGAGATTAAGGGTGGCGGGGTTCCGGAAGTTTTTACTTTGCACGAAATTCAACTGCATTATGTAAAGAATCTATGATTTAACTGCAGAAGGTCTTTTTTTGTTGTTTTTTTTTTGTTGTCGCGGGGAAAGCGTTTTATTACTACTGCCCGCTCCGGGGGGAAGCGGAATAAGAATAAAACGGTTATGCTGGACTAGCCGGTCTTACGACCCAGCATACCCCTCGCCCGGATGATGGCTATCCGGGCAGCCGCTGGGCCGAGTCCCTACCCCCTATGTACACCCCACCCGGCACTACCAGCTAAAACCCCGCGGTGGCCTTCTTCGGCGCTTACGGAGCGATCCCGGGGTATCCTAAGGAGTGCTAGAATTGCTGCCGGAACCACCCCTGCGCGGTGCTGCGTAGCAGCCCATCTCCATGGGGGGGGCTTAGGAGCCCCCGCGCACCGAAAAACGACAGCGAACGAGGCCTTACCACCCGCGCTGCCGTCCATCTCGGGGTCGCACGATGCTCCGAAATTGGGAGTGCATCGATTCGGGCTGACAGCCCCCCGTTGCGAGCCCGCGACCCCCAATGGCCCCAATTAGTCGCCTCGTACGACAGGCAGGGCTTCCTGCTTCCACCGTGGTGGAATTCAAACGCCCCCATTCCACAGGGCGCGAGACGCCAGTCAGTCGTCCACCCGGCGCCTCCTACGTCTTCTCTGGCGGCGGGAGGGATCATTTCGTTCCCGATTCCTCTCGGCACTCTCCTTCTGCGAGATGACGCTCTCGCAGAAGTGGGCCACCGCACTGCAGGACCTCCGGCTGGTGACCATGGACGACACCACGGCCGGCAGCGAGAGGTCTCCTCCGACGACTGCTCTGAGAGCGCTGCGCTCTTCGTCCCAGGCTGGGCACTCCTCCAACGTGTGTTGGGCCGTGTCCTCGCGGCAGTTGCCACAATGGTGGCACACGGCAGACACCTCCTTTCCGATCCGACACAGGAACGAACCGAAACACCCGTGGTCCGTCAGTACCTGCGTCAGCCGGAAAGTTGGCACACCCTGGCGCCTGTCTAGCCATCTCTTTAGAAAAGGACGCACTGCCGCGACGGTCCTTAAGCCCGCACTTGGGCTTTCCAGCCTGGTATGCCACTCCTCCACAGCGGTTCTGCGAAACCGGGCCGCAATCTCCCTTGGGGCCAGTCTCTCCTGATGGCGACTGGAAGTCTCCTCTCGCCAGAAGAACGCTGATGAGAGAAGTTTTGCGTCCAACTCCCAAGGGAGTGTGCCGGCCAATACGCAGGCCGCCTCGTGGGAGACCGTGCGGTAGCCCCTTACTATTCGCTGCGCCACCAAGCGCTGCGGTTTACGCAGCAGGGCGACGCAGCGGGCTTTCAGGGACTCAGCCCATACGGGACATCCGTACAGGGCCATTGACCGCACGACTCCAGCGTATAAACTTCGGCAAGGGTTACTAGGTCCCTCCAGGTTCGGCAGAAGGCGTCCGAGCGCGCCCGCCGCTCGCACCAATTTCGGCGACAACTCCTCTAAATGGGCTCGGAAATCCCACCGGCTGTCCAGAATCAATCCCAAGTACTTCATTTTACAGCCGATGGGAATCCGCACCCCCTCCACATCGATATGGGGCCCTAAAGGTGGCCGAATCCGAGGCCCGTGAAAGCAAAGGGCCTCGGTTTTGTTCAGGGCCAGACTGCAGAAGGCCTGCGCTCTACAGTTATACCTACATATTTATTAAATGTCATCCCATGACTCATTAATAAATCGCTTCTTTTAAAGTGGTGATGAACCCGCATACGGCTGTCTTTGCTACAGACGTCGACTTATAAGGTGTATGTATTTTTACATTGAGTTTGCTAGATAAGTAAATGCTATCAGCCTGTCAGTAGCATCGCATCAGGCCACAGTCGAAATTTTTTAAACTAAATGTAATTACCTATATCTGTAAAAGTACAGATATCTTCACATAGGTGTTTTGTGAGTCATATTAGTTTTGCTTTTATACTCCTCATGTAGAAATGTAGTGTTTATGGGTCAACATCAGAGAGGTGAGCATTATGCGTTTTCAAATATCTGAAAAATTAAGTTTGCTTCTGAATAAATCTAACAATATATTTTGGTAGCTCTAAATATTACGAAACTTTCCTGAGAAGAGGCACGCAAAAAAATAAAAAATTCCGAAGTTCTGGCGGTCCATGGAAATTTTGGTAGAGTCGGAAATCATTTCGGGAACATTTTTCTAATTAATTTAAAATAATACGTATTCAATAAGCATGTTTCTTAATCGGAAAATATAATGAGTTACTATTAAGACTTTAATATTTCTGCAATTAAGACATTACTTTTTTTAAATGTTCGTCGTTATTTTGTAATTTGTTTGATTTCTGATACAAAAATACAATCTATTTTTTCTATTAATAGACTATGAGATTTAATGATAACATAACCAAATAAGTTAAAACGATATTTATTTTTGTGTATGCAAATATTTCAAGAAAAAATATTAACTATTGATTTAATTGCAATTTTAGTGACGTTCCCGAAAATGACGAGAATGTCCGAAATGACAGTATAATTCAATAAACTACGGTGGCGTTCCGTAAATGATCAAAATGCGCTATCTACATATAATATGCATAGCATTAATACAAGTTCTCTCAATACTATAGGTTTTATTTATACTTGAGCATGGATGTTAAAGTTTAAACTTATAATCTAATTACAATAAACTTTATATACACATACATGTACACACAGGGCGGCATGATTGAGTTGAGTAGCGGGGGATAGATTGTCTCTCACTACTCGATACTCTAATTGGACCGGGCTGCACTTACCATCAGGTGCAATGTGGTCGCTTTGCCAAGATAAAAAAAACTGGACTCCGGATTTGTACTGAGTATTTCTAAATAGAAAACCCATATCACTTTACCAGACCCCGGGATCGAACCCGAGACCTCAGCAAAGCAGTCGTAACGCATGCGCAATTACAACTGCTCCACTAAGCCAGTCATAAATAGCTCGCGTTAGCTTTTTCAGGTTGTTTATTGTAAGCTACACTATCTTGGTTTATCCTCTTTTTAGACTCCTTTTTCTCTTTACTTCTGTCACCTTTAGTGTTACTTTTATTGTATTAATACCTTAAAGCAAATTTACACATACATAAGCTATTGAGATGCATTTCATGCACAAGTTGTCATTTCGGGAAAGCCTGTTATACACGAAAACGTTCCCGGAATGACCGTTCCCGCAATGACTATTTGACTTGTGTTTGCATGTCAAGCATCATGCCGCCACTTTGGATGCCGGTTTTAGGGGTCATAAACAAGTGAACCTCAATATTTATTAGAATTTCACTGAAAACACATACTTTTTCGAAACTCCAACAACAAAACTACGTTCCCGGAATGACAGCGAATTAAGATACGCTCAATATGTATCGAATTAAACGGTATTTACCAGCAAAGTTAATTATTTATAACCGAAAACACATCGACCACTGTTTACTTTGACTTGCGGGCTCCACACTGTTGCTCATTATTGCCATCGACCCATTTTTTTTTTAATTCCATAGAAAAATATAAGCTGCGTTCAGAAAATGATTCGACAACAGTCAGACAACATGTGAGGAACCAAAATATAAAAAATCCAAATGATTTGAATTTGGTTTATCGAAATTTATGTATTTTATATATATTTAAAGCTAATATTATAGATATACGGTTTAAATTTTATCTTTGTTTATTTTTTTTAAACATCTGAATGACGAAATATCGTTTAAAGTCACGTTCCCGAAATGATTATTGGGGCATATTTTTGTTTAAAAACCAACTAAAACATTATTATTTAAAATAAACACGCGAAGTGCATATACCTGTGTACGTTAGTAGTATATTTAAATAAGTATGTTATTATTGTAATTGTCTCGGGTGCGATCCCCGGGTCGGGTAAAGTGATATTGAGTTTTTCTATCTAGAAATTCCTCAGTATTAGCCCGGAGTCTGGAATTTGTGCCCGGTATGGCGATAAGCTCGCCCCCTATCACATTATGGGACCGAAATTCTGCGAAAAGTGGGTGTACTCGTTACACCTCTACCTACCCCTTCGGGGATTACAGGCGTGAGTGAATGTATGTTATTGTAATTACATTTTTGATACAAAAACTTTTTCCGAAGCAAAATGTTCACCTCTCTGATTTTGACCCTTATATCACGTGAGGGCAACTACTCTATCGCGCTTGATAACGACAGTCGATAGCGCCAACATTTTTTTAGAAATATTCAATCATCAAACTAACTAATTAAAACAACCAACGTTAATAGTTGCGGTTGAATTTCAAGGTCATAAAGGTTTACTGTGCCATAACCTACACATATTATATAACTTCGATTTGAATTTATCTTCTTGTTTGCTAATAAAAAACAATATAAAAAAAAAACAAAAAAAAAGGCAGCGATTAGCGTTAAAATCGAGACATGATGAGATCCTTAAGGTTGGTATAACGCACCTATAATTCTTTTGGTATTTTCGGTGTTCATGAGCGGTGGTGATCATATATGTTCAGGTGAGCCGGCACGTTTTCCGGCCTCTACTATATACTGCTTCTGCTGCTGCTACTGCTGGTGGTAGGATAATAATATCCGCCCGAATAACGACCACCGTACACAGGGTGTAAAACCCGCTATAGTGCCACACGCAAGTGTGTCGCGTTCCGGGATCAGTCAATGTACATCCGGTTTTGTCGGGGGTCTAAAGTTGGGGTACGATGTTTGGCCGTTTTGCGGCCTTCTGAGTACTCTGACACTAGATCCTCGGCCATTTCTTCATCTTCTTGCCCATGGCGTAGAGTGAAGAAGCAGACCGGCATGATTAGACGGCACTGCGCTTACCATGTAGCTGTATGAAAATTGTGACACGCCATATTGAGTCGGCCTTTATAGTAACGTAAGGAGGGAAAATTGATTTCTTTGCTTGCATGCCTTTTCGCCGCACCCGTGTTGGTCGTGACCTTTGGATACAATTAATCAAGTTTCGCGTAAAAGTCTTCATACACACAGACCACAGGGTCTCAGCTTTCCCTGACCGAAAAAATCTCATCCGCTCTCTGTATACTAATTGAGCTACTTACTTAATATGAATGCGAAATTATTTTCCCCGCAACGATATTTGGTATTTAATCAATTTTAATGCAAAATGGTAGTCAGTTTATGAAAGTGTTTTTGTTAGTTTATTACTTTGCTCATATTAAACAAAATATTGTACCGATTCAAAAAAATCTTATTTCTTATTTATTATTTTTAACATAGCGCCTTTCTGTCCCTATCACTACATATTATTCTTAAACAAAGTCCTCCGCCGCGTCTATCTGTCTGTTCGTGATAAACTCAAAAGCTACTGAATTGATTTTCATGTTTAGGTATATAATTTGTCAAGGTTTTGTGTTAATTCGTTGAAATGTAATGATAATTGTAAGTTTCGGAAAAAGTCAAGCCAACTGCCTGAGAGCTTTCATAGAAAACGCTGTCTACTCCCTTTGAGATAAATAAAACAATGCATGTGGGATATTCCTCTTTCATAGATCAACAAGAAAGTCTGCGACGGCATATATCTTGTTAAAGGTCTCTAATCGGATTCTATTTTCTTAAAAATTCACGTACAATGCGGTAATTTGAAAGCGCACTTCATGCATAATATTATAATTTTGTACACCATATAATTTAAATGCATTTCTTTGGAGTTACTGCAACAAAATTACGCTCGCGAAAATAAATTCAAGCGTGTTTCTCAGACCGATGACGTACTCGCTTGAAGCGATCACCCCCGCGCCGCTTTCACCGCTGTCGCCCACTGTTTCTATAAAAGAGCATAACACCTGAGAGGCAGGGAACTTACATACATACATACATATACACTCACGCCTGTAATCCCCGAAGGGGTAGGCAGAGGTGTAACCAGTACACCCACTTTTCGCCGAATTTCGGTCCCATAATGTGATAGGGGGCGAGCCTATCGCCACACCGGGCACCATTCCAGACTCCGGGTTAATACTGAGTATTTCTAGGTAGAAAAACCCAATATCACTTTACCCGACCCGGGGATCGAACCCGAGACCTCAGCACAGCAATCGTAACGCATGCGCAATTACAACTACGCCACCGAGGCAGGCAGGGAACTTGTAAACATAATTATTAAAAAATGATCTAAAGCAGATGTTGCAATTACATTGATAATTCAATGACCTTTAAAATTGTATACACGTTTATCAAATAAAAACAAATCTAAATATATCTTCTGAGTATGCATTTAATTGGCATTATTGATAAACTCTGGATGATGTTTATTACAAAAAAGAAAAAAGAAACAGAATAATTCGCATTTATAAGGAACATTGACTATGGGCAACATCGAGGTCGTCTCCCTTTTCTTTTTTTAGGCACTACGGCCCGACAAGTCCTGTAAGGCACGCAGCATGGAATATCTTCTTCTTCACATTGGATTTCTTTACACAAGTGGGTGGCTGGAGTTAATTTTGCAGGGGCACGAGGCGTTATTAGTTCCACCTAAACAAACAAAACCATTTACAACCGAGCTAAGTAGTCTCCAGTCATATCCAACATTGGATGAATACAGGCTGCTGCCATAATACATATTCATTTTTTTAACTGAGCTAACTAAGCTCAAACATCGCAAGTCACCTCAGTAAGTAAGTCAGCGGCAGGGGACTGAGAGCATACCGATATTTAAGTACAATTGCGATCTAATAATAATAATAAATAATAATACTAGCCCTGTATTAAACATTGTCCCACTGCTGGGCACGGGCCTCCTCTACTAATGAGAGGGGTTAGGCCTTAGTCTACCACGCTGGCCTAATGCGGGTTGGCAGACTTCTCATACCTTCGAAAAACTCTCACGATATGCAGGTTTCCTCACGATGTTTTCCTTCACCGTTAAAGCAAGCGATAATTAACATTTTAATACACACATAACTTTAGAAAAGTCAGAGGTGTATGCCACTTGGGTTTCGAACCTACGACTTTCGTCTTGACAGTCCGTACCGCAACCAACTAGGCTATCGCTGCTATTGCGATTTAATTGCGATCTATACACATATATTTAGGTTAATTTAATGAAATAAATCTCATTAATCATTTTCAAAGTAAAAAGCTCGATATTTCGTATACCTGTTTCTGGTTAGAAATAAATGTATAGGTACTTGTGTAATGGCGTTTTTCAAAATTTTTCCCTTATGTGGCTGAATTAGGGGTTGAAAATTTTCTGTCTTACGTTTTCACGGCTAAACCAATGGCCCGATTTTAATGCCATTTAGTATGAGGATACCTTTAACCTCCACGATATACAGGGTGTCCCGAAACTCAACGTCAAGCAGGAACTGGGTAAAGTACCAAGGTATACCAGCTCCAATAAAAATAAGAAAAACAATCTACAACTCTTGGTTAATGGAGAACTGTCATATGAAATGGACGAAAATCGACACCCTATGCCAAATCTTTCGGTACTATCATCACAATTTTCAGTAATTTGTCGGTATTTTATGCAATGCTTAATAACCACGCTATTTATAGCACTTACTAGTCACACAACAAATGTCTTAGTTTCGTTTAAAGAAATCAATTTAATAGAGGCATAGTTTATAAAAAACTTTTTTTAAAATCCCCTCCACTCTCCAGTCTATAAAATTTTGACGATTTCGCGGATGAAGCCGCGATCAAATGCTTGTAATTACATATTATTTGGATAGTTATGTAATTAATAATCATTTGGAGTTGACATTATGACCTTACCTCGATATTGCCGGTACGATTCGGTTCATCGGTTTGCTTTCCTATTTTTAATATAAACACATCTTTATCTGGATGTAGAACTTTTTGTGCCTGCACGCCTTTTGGAGCATCTTTTGGTGTGACGTTGCATATGTTGCACATAGTGTCATGGGCTTCCTTTTTGCTGTATGTGAGCTCGGAATTCAGCGCAGTCCGATTCGTCAGAGCCTCGCATATATCGTCAGGTATCTGTTGATTTGTTTCGATAAAGCAAATGTTGTTGAATAATATTACTAATAAATCGGCTTGTATGATTGAGATTTTGGGTTCATAGAGCATATTATATTTAGTCTACAAACGCGCGGAATTGTCCAGAGATTCCAAGATTCACAATTCACAAGAGTTGTATTGATATAAACTCGCGACTGTGTATCGGCAAAAAGATGTCCAGCATTTATAAGTCACAAATTGCGAGGTTCTAGGCGTAGTAAGCCTACACGAGGATCCTGTTAGTCCATTCCTGAATCACGCTAAACATCAATTCTGCTGTATATCAAATCTCTTATTAATTTTGTTATATTTTCACTTTTATATTATAATTTTTATTGCATTTATTCGTATATGGAAATCTCACTCCGAGAAAGCTCAATACTAGCCCAGTCTAGCTAGCCCATTCATGCTATAATAACTTGCTGTATTACATACGCCGAGGGCGTGCCTCTGCCAATTCCTATTGTACACAAATGTGCTATAATAATCACTTGTGAATCCATTGTAACATTGTTTCGTTGAATAAATAGTATTAATCTATATGGTACCTGAAAATTCAATCTGTTAGCCGGGCCTCCGTTCTCTTCGCCCGGCATCCCACATGTTTCTGAGCACACTGATTCTTGATCGTCACATGTACACTGCTGTTGCAGCTTCAGTTGTGACGGAGTTAGCTTTGGTGGTTTGCTTGTGCTTTTAGGAACTCTAATTTTGACCTTCAAATAAAAGAGTAAATACTTCCAAGATGTGAAATCTAACGATTTAATTATACGCTAGTCTATCATGTGTTTAACTAATTATATTAATCTGCAAATTTAGCAGTACCTCATTTCCGTTGAAGACTGCACCAATTTCTTCGTAAGGCTTTCTGGTTTTGGGGCCTTCACTGGCCTTTCCCATTTTATGTCAGATATAACTTTATAAACGATGTGTGGAATGTAATATTATAGTCTTGTAATATCACTTGCAATTTTGCGATTTAGTATTTAATTTTGACAATTTTTTTATGAAATGTAATAATGGCTAATGGTCTTAGCTCGAATGACTTTTTTTAAGAAGATAAGAGTAAAGAGGATTTTATAACTTCAAAAACTATGTTTTATTGACTTAGAGAAGGCAACCCTTAGAGTATACTCTAAGAGGCAACCAAATTATTATATAAATGTACCTAACGTCTAGTTCACACACAATAGGTAAGTTCCAAAGAGAATTATAGTAAAGTACTGTATTTAGGTATATAGAGGTACTTCGTACTTCCCATTTATCTTTGTGAATGAATAAAAATACGCTACGTATTACTTTTACAACATTACAAACAAAAGTTACCGATCAAATCCACTAAAAATATTTTTGCCACGCTAGATCTATGTTGGTGAAGAAGTATGATCTGATCAGTGGGTAGTTCGTACAGAGTTCAACTTGTCAACTTTTGGTCATCGGTGTACCTGACAACAGTAATACACACTTCTCTAACTGTGTTACTAATACATAGAGCCATGTTGTAAATTTGTATACGAATGGTCCTGCTCCTCTCCAGCACCATTGCCACACAGAGAACCTATACGAAGTAAATTGACGGCGTGTTTCGTACTGTAAGGTAGAATTACACAGTAGGCAGCGGCTTTGCTGTGCCTTGGCATTGCAGAAGTCTATAGACGGCGGTACCTACTTACCATCAGGTGGCCCGTCTGCCTATCGAGGCAGTAAAAAAAAAGAATTACGGAAGCCCAAAAAATATGTACTTCCACACCTCATTCCTATTTCTTTCCTTTAAGGACTATAAAGCACTTTCTTCTTGTATTATATGTGGCTCATAGGGGGAGGAGGAATCTTTCTATTAAGAAACTCCGGCCTATTCCTAGTATCAAAACATTTTGCAATGTGTAGCCGATATTTGGTTTTCATACCACGCCTAATTGTTATTAGAAAGGAATATATTACTTGGAAGGAGAAAATATTAGGCTACAAAATAATGTAATCAAATCAAAATATTCATTACGCGATAGAAAAATCATTAGTAGGCTTTGAAAATGCGCTCTACTTAGAAGAAGCACCCAGAAACTGAGTAAACATGCTATATACCCTTCGATCATGCATATTGTATACGAATTTGTATGCCAGTACCTACTATATTATGGAAACAAAATATTGAGTATATATTGAACCTGAATAAAGGCAGATATGTTTAAATAACTATTTATTCAATAGAAAGTGATTGGATATAAAATTAAAATTATATTATTTCTGTTTGAATAATACATTATTAAGTTCTTAGAATAAAAAAAGGTGACACTGTTATCAAATATTTATTTTATCTTCTTTTTATTTCTCATGCAGCAGCACGGAGGCGGCTCAGGTTCACACTGCGTCTCACGGCTGTCCAGGCGCACCATAGATTTTTTTTCAGGACCCTTTGGTGTAACTAATTCTAATTCCATTTTGCAGCGACGATCCCCATTAGGTCCCACTTTAGCTACCTACAACAAAAATTAAGGTATGAGGCATACGGATTTCAATGTGATGTACGAATAGAAAAAGTTTACTAATACTTATTGTCACAGTAAATTAAGACAAAGGATACCTAAGTTGTTGAGTGCTATTGTAAAATCCATAAAACCGAACAGCAACCCTCCAAATTTGTGTAAAACGCGTCGTAAGATTGATGTTATTCGATCAGTAAAAATATTTTTATACTACATGTTTTCGTTTACTGGCATGTTTTATTATGATACATAATATTATCTTTATAATTCGCTCTTATCAGTTTTTGTGCTACCTTAACAAAGATAACCAGTATGAGCCAGTTCTTGACCTGGCTTTACTGGTTATGTTCAAACAAATATGTCAACTCGAGGATATAATATATTATGTAAATGTTTATTTTTAATCATATAACTTTTTGCGACGACTGCTCGGTGGCGTCGTTTGTAATTGCGCATGCGTTGCGACTGCTGTGCTGAGGTCTCGGGTTCGATCCCCGGGTCGGGTAAAGTGATATTGGGTTTTTCTATCTAGAAATTCCTCAGTATTAGCCCGGAGTCTGGAATTTGTGCCCGGTATGGCGATAGGCTCGCCCCTATCACATTATGGGACCGAAATTCGGCGAAAAGTGGGTGTACTCGTTACACCTCTGCCTACCCCTTCGGGGATTACAGGCGTGAGTGAATGTGTGTGTATAACTTTTTGCCTGTAGTATATATCTAGAGAGCAGTTGCAAGTGAAAATGTGAACCAAAATATAGAGTTAGCATTTAGCGGGGTGCCTTTTTACAATATCATTAATTTTCTATGTCAGATTAATATAAAAATTGTACAACATCAAGACTATTTTTTCTAACTACGTAGACTTATATTACTATTTTTGCACATACATTATTAGCCAGAAAACTGGTTATGGGGGCTTCACACTCTCGCGAGTGTAACCCGTGAAGGCATGCGGGAGCATGGAACAAGGCAAGCGAAAGCTTTAAGACTGCCATCTACATTCGATTTAATCAGTTGATGTCTTAGACCAACTTCCAAGGCGACATACACGCGCCATTTGTAGTGCATTTTCAATAGTGATTTGACTAAGGTTTTTGTAAGTCACCTACTTTTTTTATTTTAAAATAAATAAACATTTATGTTAAGGAAAATTACAATTCTAACCTTCAGCACGAAGACATCTTTCTGTGGATGCAGTATATTCTGTGCAGCTCTAGGCCGGGGTACATTTACGGGTACCAAGTTGCAAAGCCATGGGCAGGGGCCTGATTTAGAAGGCTGTTTTGATTTTCCATGAACTTGTGTACCTTTTCCATTTTTTTCTTTGTCAGACATTTCACTAAGATTTATATGAGGCTAAAATTCAAATTGACTTAGAAAATGCAATTATTTTGACAATAGTTCGCAATCAAAGAAGATTTTATATTATATGACACAGGGACTAATTTAATAATAAGACCTTAAATACTCTTTAGTCTATAGTCTATGGCATAAGTGATCCCGTACCATAGATTTATCCCGTACAATGCTCGTAATAATAATAATACTTGCCCTGTATTAAACATTGTCCCCAGGGTCGTGTCACTCCGTAACATAGGTGGTTAATGTTCTTAATTTAAGTGTAGTTTCTTCTTTCAACTCTCTAGAGGACTCTGAGATCCAAAGAGAATGTAATGACGTCTAGAAATGTACAGAAATCATAATTAAACTGAACTAAACCCAATTTCTGAACTATGTAGATGAAGTCAAATGTCAGTTATTTTCATCGTCATGGTTACCTACTATAAGTCAAATTGAAGTGTGCCTGGTTAGCTTGCCATACTAATAGAATGAATTAAAACGGTATATTATTATTCTTATTAACGTGTTACATAAAAGTTACGTAGATCTTTATAATGAATGAATTAAATCATTTTCTGGATAAACGATATAAAAATGTAGAGTCACAGAATAATTAAAATAAGTTTTGCTATCCAATAGCTGAATAATATATCTCATAGTACCATGTAGAATAATTAAGTGGTAATATCGTCGTGTTTCCGTTATCTGGTTGCCATATTTTAAATTTATCTTTGCAATTTTTGTGTATTGTGTTGAACGACTTCTTTATTATTACGTGGCGACTTGGATTGATTTTCGGACTTCTGTACTCTAGTTATTTTATTTTACCCCTAGCTCGGACTTGGTTTTGGTTTGATTGCTTTTCGGAGACACTTGGATATTCAAACGAATTTTGGATTATGAATATGCCGAAAAATAAACGCAAATGTTATTTTGGCTGTGTTGTTGACGGTAAGTAAGAAATTAGATTATTGTTGAAAACTGGTGTCAGTTAAACTAGCTATGTTCTTCCCTATTCAATTACTTATTTCATGAGGAAATCTACATAGTTAAGATTTTTAAAAAATAGTTTAGAAGGTATTATGTGAACTCTCTCAGTTATGGAGGAGAAGGAATGGACTGACTCTGTAGGGTAGTTGTATAGAGTGCCCGGTAAGACCAGCAATTTGAAGTCCCGCGATCGATTCCAGAGTCGGGTAAAGTGATATTGGGTTTTTTTTCTCTACGTGGAATTTGTGCAGATATAGTGATAGCCCTATCACATTATGGTACGGAACACACACAGCAAACAGTAGGTGCCCTATTTGCACTTCTGCCTACCCCTTCAGGGATAAAAGTCGTTATGTATGTTTTTTTTGTGGAGGAGGCCGGTTCCTAGCGCTCATTAGTGTTATAGTATTTAGGTAATATTATTTAAATAATAAATATTACTTTACTGTTTTGTATTTCAGGCCCAATTCACTACTTTCCCAGTACAGTTACTTTTAGGTGCAAAATTTAGTAATTTGGATAAAAGTCCTTGATCAAACAGTGTTGAAAAAAAGGCGAAAAAATATATAAAAGGAAATTTTCGTTTATGCTCAAAGCATAAGGGCATGTATGTATGTATCACCCAGTGGATTACTCACAAAAAACGCAGTCCTATCATTGAACACTGCTAAGCATATTTTCTATATGATGTACATAATATGATAGGTAGCCGTGTAATAATAAGTGTTTTATCATCAGCCAAAGTAAGTCCATTGCTGAGCATAGCCCTCCCCTAAAGATTTCTAGATGGATAGATCTATTTAGAGGAAAACAATTAACGCAAGCAATACTCACCAGGAAATTATTAAATTTATAACTTCTAAACGCATGCAGGAACTAAAAATTCGAATGCGATTATATGCCATACGAGAATCGCAAGCTACTGTTTCACCCGCTGCGATTGTTTACACAGGGTGATTTTTTGTTTTACGTGCGTATATCGCACAAATACACACTCGAAGTAAGCTTGAACTATGAGAAAAAACAAGGGCTATTTTTATTACACTGCATACATTATACAGTAGGCCTTTTACTCCGGGAACAATTTTTTACGCGATTGGAGATGCCACAATAATCGCTTATTGTAAATAACAGAGCACTGCAGCAGCAGTTCACACCACCCATCCCAACTGTCAGTCCTTTGTACGTTCATCCTACATAAAATTGAATTGCATTCCAGAACAATTCAGTAACTTTTCCAACATCAGAGGACGCCGCAAGCTGCCTATATCATCCAGTTGCTAATGTTATAAGTACGTAATATATTTTATTTCTTATTATACCTTTTATACATATGAATTATTAAAATCGGTCCAGTACTTTTTGAGCCAATTCGTTACAAACATACTTACATACAAATATTTCCTCTTTATAATATTAGTATAGATAAAACAAAAATCCATTCGCCTGATGATAAATGCCACAACAACATAAACCACCAAATTTTTAATTACAATTCCTTCAAACAGAAACACAGATTTGGCGTGATGTTGCTTAGTGGTCAAATAAACAGTGCGGTGATAAGCGGAATAAATGAAAATAATTATACGCTCTCACTTTTGCTTATTATACATTGTTAAAGTAGGTTGAATTTTTATACATACATATACACTCACGCCTGTAATCCCCGAAGGGGTAGGCAGAGATGTAACCAGTACACCCACTTTTCGCCGAATTTCGGTCCCATAATGTGATAGGGGGCGAGCCTATCGCCACACCGGGCACCATTCCAGACTCCGGGTTAATACTGAGTATTTCTAGGTAGAAAAACCCAATATCACTTTACCCGACCCGGGGATCGAACCCGAGACCTCAGCACAGCAATCGTAACGCATGCGCAATTACAACTGCGCCACCGAGTTGAATTTTTATGTAAGGCGGCGTAAATCGTCGCCGCGCACTGTCTCATTGAAAATTGTATGTTCAATGTCCAATATTGAAACATTTTTATATGCTTGTAGACATTTTTTATATATATATAAAATCAGGATACTATAAATTATTTTATTTGTTAGCTTTTATTTTCAAATTATTTTTATTTCTTATTTTTCAGGTCGGGCTCATATACAAAAAGAACATTATAATAGTGTCACAAGTAGACCTAGACGAAACGCGGTATACACCACAAAAATTAGATTATTCCAAAAAAATATAAAACACGCAGGGAGATATGTACCTAGATTGCGTAAAAGAGGACAATTTAAACAACAACCGCAATATGCCGGAAAGTTGTGTGATAATGTGGCATTTCAGAAATTTACGAAAATTATGACAAAACCAGCACAGTTCTTTGCTAACATACAGACAGAAAATAAAGCAAAGGGAAGAGTTTTATCATTGTAAGTAGTGTTAAAAAGAGTCCGAAGTATTACAGATTTTTAAGCAAATGTTTTCACTCTGCCATCATCAAGAACGATGAAACGGCTATTAATCCAAACTAAGTTAACTCCAGGAATAAAAACTATATATAATAAAATATATATTATAATAGCCAAATTAAGAAAAAAGAAAACAATGTACGATTTAGCAGCAATAGTGGGAATATTATCATTTGGTGTTAGAAGCAGATAAATCATATGGAGAATTGAAGCAAGCAAGCATTACATGTAGCGTTTGATAGATAGCGTTAGAGCTGAGTTATTTCAATTTTTTTTAAATAAGATGTTCCGCTGCAAGCCTAAATAAAATTGGAGAGTTTATTTTCATGATTGCAGGTAGTGTTATTTTAGAGCCGTTTAAAGTTCTAAGTTTACAATGTATTAACATGGCGATACGCTCACTGTATAAAGGACTTAAAAGTATGATCACTGTAGACCCAATTGTTTCACTGCAATTACTTAGTTTAGTAATAAAAACGACTCAATATAATTCCACAAAAATGTATTATGCAATCTTTGTACAATACATACACACATCAGGCTATATAGTATATACACAGAGCCTAATAAATGCATAATGCGATACGATTCGTTATTACTGTGCTTCAGTAGTTTGAAGGGTTTTTATATATTTATGTTTATGTTTATAATTATTTCAAGTGTCTTTTCTGTATAACTTACCTGCGATAAAGGTATTTAAGAATATAATTAGGTATTTACTGTTTGTTGGGATCCGAACTTTAGTATTTAATATGCCATTTATTAAAAAGATAATATTATGTATGTAATGGCGAAATTATTATAGCCTTTCATACGATTATTAAAGGTGCCTCGGTGGCGCAGTTGTAATTGCGCATGCGTTACGATTGCTGTGCAAAGGTCTCGGGTTCGATCCCCGGGTCGGGTAAAGTGATATTGGGTTTTTCTACCTAGAAATACTCAGTATTAGCCCGGAATCTGGAATGGTGCCCGGTGTGGCGATAGGCTCGCCCCCTATCACATTATGGGACCGAAATTCGGCGAAAAGTGGGTGTACTGGTTACATCTCTGCCTACCCCTTCGGGGATTACAGGCGTGAGTGTATATGTATGTTTAATACGATTATTGTTCAACTGCTACTATCTATAAATATTTACTTTAGATTATGAACTTACTCTGTTATTGTATAATATTTTATTGGCAATTAGTACCGCAAGCCTATTGTGATGTTTTATGTTTTTTTTAATCCTAGCGCGGCAAAGTGACCACACTGCACCTGATGGTAAGCGCCGTGCTGTCCAATTAGAGTATCGAGTAGCGAGGCACAATCTATTCCTCGCTACTCAACACAATCATGCCAGACTGCTGTGTAGCTTCTTGTTAAATTCCAATCTTCATAGACCTGTTTCAAGCAGTTCTTAATATTATTTAGTGTATCTTATAATTTATTGTTAATTAATGTGTTAGATGCATAAAAACAAGTTTTTCATCAAAACATTATGAAAACCACGCATGGTGGAACTGTACAATCGGTCTCAATTTCTTTTTAATTTCAAAGAGTTTTCAAAATTTTAATGCTCATGTGGTTTATTTCATAGATTAATCTGATTTACTTAGCTCTGCAAAATACTCTGTTTGATATCAATAGGTAGCGAAATAAAATTTATAAATAATGATATTCGAATAGAAGGATATAACATTGTAATCACTATGTGTGTTAATAAGGACAAAGATAATAAGATTTTTTTTATCTGTGTTATGCTAGCATGTATTATATGGTAGGGAGCTAGCTGTACTTGAATTGTGGATGCAAGTGGGTGTTGGTGGCAATAATGTTTTTGGAAAGTTTCTATCTTTTTCTAACATATTGCATGACTTATATAAACTCGAGGTTGTGATGAATGACGTTAAGTGTATATGTGTATGACATAGTGAGGATTATGACTTCTCTGGAATATTCCAGATGTTTTCAGCTTGTAATAGAATATTCAAGGATTATGTTCTATAATAAGTTTCTAAAGCAAGCCTTCAAAAATATCTGGAAAGTTCTGAAATATATTTAAGTACCTAATATTATGTATTTATTTTGTGTTAATGGATGTTGTTATTTTTATGTTAGGTTTTGTACATACATTGTTATTATATTATAAAATTGTATTGTAATAAATCCATATTGTGATTATTAAGGTTTTTCTAATTATCACCACACTGTCACTATAATAATACTAAGTGATTGGTGATTGTTGTAAACTGCTAAAAAAGGGTCTAAAAGATTACATTGCGACGACAGATATTGAAATATTTTTGTGAATTGGGCTTATCGTCACGTTATGTACTTTTAGAACCCTTATTTTGCAGTATATTAACAATCACTGGAAACCAAAATATTAAACAATTGGTAGTAGCGCCACCTGCAGGATTTTTCTAGCAATAAAACATCACCAGTGGCACCTACTGTTGACCGGGATAAATGTTCTGTCATTTGACATTTAACGATTGGCATAAAAAACGTACAAGTAGGTACTCTATTTCAGTAGTATTATAATGCTTAGTATTATAATGCTCTTTGATTGTCCCACTGCTGGGCACGGGCCTCCTCTACTAATGAGAGGGGTTACAATGCTCGGAAACCACAGTTAAAACATAATATGCTTTCTGTCGTACATTATTATATCCTCTTTGCTAGACTTTGTTGTATAGCAGGGACATACACGGCTGATATAAATGGGTATAGGCTATTCCGTCATGAAGAGCATGGCATCAGTGGCGGACTAAACCCGTGGGAGACTCGGAGCGGCAAATTTCAATATCACCAGTCTGCTAAGAAATTAATATGTTATGTAAAATGGTGTGTGTATATAATGGTATCCAAATTTCCAGAAGTCGTCAGATATGGGTCCTCTCAACTCCCGGCGGAGAGCCCGGGGCGGGCCCCATCCATGCCTAATTGTTATGAGCCGCTGCTCCCCTGGCATGCTAGGAATAAAGGTTTTAGTGTGGATAGATGACCTACTTTGGACATTTAAACACGTTAATATCTATCATAACTATTAAAATTTGATTTTAAGATACATACATCATCTTTGGATTCTCAACCCTGACTTTTCTTTGTACGTAGATAATATTATTATATGTACGGCAGTTGCGTAACTGCTAAAACTTTTAATTAAATTGGAAGTATAATAAAGGTACTTGTCAGGAATAAATATTTGTATAAATACCCGACCGTGAGCCTATATGCAGACTGTAAAGTCCTCTCAGTGCGACAGCTGTTCATCTTGAAAACAGTACTCAGGAAACATCGAGATGTGCCCCGCCCAAACCCAAACCCAAATAAACGCAGCTCATCATCTGTATGCCCTCGTGTGGCCTGCAGGACCTCTTTCGAAAGAAGACAAACGCGTAGTATAAGCGCCAAATTATACAACGATCTAAATAAAAAGTTAAATATCGTTTCACTAAGTAGACGTGAAGTTAGAGTGAAAGTCACCAACTGGCTTCAACAACTTGATTACCAAAAACCGAAGACCTTCTTACTTATCTAACATAAATCCCACTAATTTACCAACACACATTCACACACACACTCACACACAGACACACCCCCACCCAATGACTCATACACACTAAGCATACACATCACAAATATTACCTTTGTATTTACCATTGAGCATTGAATTACCAAAAATAAAGCATAAACAGCGAACTTAAGTACAAATAGTATTGTTTACCTTTGGAGCGACTAAACACTGTCTCCCAAGATACAGGCTTCTGGCCTAGTTTGGGAACCAGTAATCAGTACATTTTATAATAAATATTTAAAAACTGTGCCTATATTTAATACCAAATGTTTATGTAATTTACGTGTCAATAAACAATTTTTATTTATTTTATTTTTATTTAGGAAATTATACTAAATATAGATGTATTAATATCATAGTAATTTAAACAATTTCTTTTATTGTTACCCTTTGGAGTGACCACAAATAAAACGTGAATAAGTAAAATTACTTTTATATGAACAGAGGCGCGAGGAAAGCGTTCTCGATATAGATACTATATAGAGTAATACGAAGTTAGGTCCGCTTTTATATTCAAGATTTTATTGGAAAACAACTTTATATCATCGCCTTGATTAATCAACGTGACATTATAGCCTCAAGGTTGAGTTCAATCTCAAGGGGACTGAAGTGGTAGGGTTTTTTTATTCGAGCCGGATAGCCATTGTCCCCTCATACGCTTCCTTCTCTAACTTCGGCTTTTCATAAGGTAATTTAACTCCATAGTTGTGAGAAATTTACTTACCAACATTATGGTGGTGGTTTGCTGCAGACCAAAATACGTTTTTGAAAACACATAACAAAATGCTTTGTACCTATATGAAACAAATAATAACAATACTATGGCCACCCCCTAATCGCGTGCGTGTGTTTATATCAATAAGATAGATTAATTAATGTCGGCTCACTCCATTCTTACAAGAAGTTATTGTATCGAATTCACATATAAAATTAGGGTTCTAGTTTTTTTATAGACCTCATTTAAAAATGTACATACAATTCTTTGTGCTCTAAATCCACATGCTTTAAAATGCAAGATTTCTTGCGAATCAACTACAGAATTAAGTTTTATTATATGTCTAGATTTAGTTATTCTAACTATCATGGTTCGTTTTTGAAAAGTAAATTGAAATGTAAATAGTTCAAGTTGTAATTTTTTTTTGTATAAAAATCCGCTATATCTCATTTTCGATTTTTTGTTGACTTTACGGGATATACCGTTTTCTAGTGTGTATGGGAACCTATAATACAGGGCCGCGAAAGTGTGAAGCCCCATAACTAGTGTGTTCTGCTTAATAATGTATTTGCAGAAATAGTGATATAAGTCTACGTAGCTATGGAAAAATAGTCTTGATATTTTACAATTTTTTTATTAATATTTTTATAATTATTTCTATTTTAGTGTTTGGATTTATTACAATAGTTATTTTGTTTATGTGATTATTTACAGGTTCAATATCATTTTTTTTAATAATTATTACAATAAGAGCGGTAAAAGTTATTTAAAGAAAATTACGAACCTAATTGTAACCATTAAGAGGGCTAAAAACAGACAAATAATTTAATAAAGTAAGTCTATTTATCATACTACTAATTTATAAATATTAATTACATTAAGAAGAAAATTTGTTTTTTTTCGTCACATAAAATATGGCTACAGTTCTCACGTACCTATATTATACAGTGATATAAATATCTATTTTGTCTATTTTCCATAAAATCGTCAGACATAAAGCATATCCAGTTATACTTATTACTTGACCGTCGGCTTCATACATTTGGTTTGCAGTATTAAATTAATATGATAAGTATGAAGAACATTCTATCTTAATGTATTCTTTTTTATATTTATATTGCATAAAGTACCGAATTACGTATTTACAATATTAAGTTCAATCGCAAGCACAATAATTGTAGTACGGTTATTGAATGAGAACCAGTTAACACTGTACAAAAGTAATCATTTTTATTGAATAAAATAGGGCAGCTACATACTTCATATGATAGTTAAATCAAGAAAAACATAAGAAATTTCGTAGCCTGCACGTACATACGTATATGACATGCCCTCCCTAACACAGAATACTAAAATGGTGTTGTTCTTATTATTTGGTATAGTTTATGATTCGGTTCTATAATGGAGATTATTTTTATATTTAATACAGTTTTAAAATTGTATCATGTCGAACAGCTGCTTTTACAGTATTTAGGAGTTATACATGAGGATGAAAAGCAACCTTTCCGCGGTAAACAAGTTGCATAGTAACAACAGACGCTGCAAGGCCCAGGCACACTGCGACATCGTGCCACAGCACATGCCTTAGAACGATTAAGGCACGGTGATACCCGTTTCTTATGACACTTGATTCTAGGTTGACTACGAGCTTTCCGTGTTTTTTTACGACCCACTGGGCATGGTCGTAGACATGGGGAACTTTTGCAGGGCACTTTGCAAGGTGGGCGGCAATAGCGTCGAGGTGGACATGCTGAACAAGGCCTGCAACGTGGAGGAGAAGAGCATGGTCTACAACGCAGTGAAGATGGACATGGTCTGCTTCGCGAAGGCGGTGAACATGCCCTGCAAAGTGGTGGAGAGCAAGGCTTGCAGTGAGGAGAGGGTGAACATGGTCTGCAGCGTGGCGGCGAGCGACACTGCTGGCAACGTGACGGAGAGACACAAGGCTTGCAACGTGATGGCCTGACACAAAGCCTACAGGATTTACAAGGTATATCAGAACATGATGGTTTACAGCACTTTTTACAACGTATTGGTCTACATACGGGTGGCCTACATGACTTCTTATAAATCTTCTTGGAACCCAACTTGCACGATGATGGACGACATACAATCATCTTACATTTTTGAGGGCGACAAATAGCTGGAAATGTGCACACCACCGGACATGGTATTCCACAAGGTGCAGGCCGAGAAGGAGGCGGAGTCCATTCTAACATTAATTCATTCTTTGCAAGTGGCGCACCTGTGATTCGACGAATAACAAGTTCAAATACTCCACGACGTGAATTGGTAACAGTCGACACCTTTACCGGTGATTGATCTTCGCCGGATGATGCAATGATACATTTTGGACCCTGACAAGGTTCTTTCCCATGAATGGGACACGGCTCTCTTGGACCAATTCTTATATGTGATACTGTTGCAACTATGTCTCCTTTTGTTCCCACAACTGCCGGGCATGGCTTCTCGGATTTTTCGTCTCTTATCGAAACAGCTTTTCCAGTACTAGTAGCCGCTGATGCTCCTTTACATTTTGTTTGGGCACCAGTTGTATGGCTTTCAGATTGAGCTTGTATACACGCAGTGCCTTTTGGATGACATCTGCCCTTTTCGTTCTTTACAAATGCTGCCGTCCCTTGACCTGTTCTGTGAAGTTTTGGTTTAGATCCCGATAATCCCATCCCCATTTTACTAGAATTGGAATCATCTTTTTTTCTTCCAAAGAAATATACTTCCGAATAAATTGCACTATTGCAACTCTGTCTCCCTAGACTTGAATAGTCAGGAACAGTGCAGCTCGAACAGTAATCAGAATTCAAATTCATACTGCAATTTTGATACGGTATAGTTATGTTGTCGTTAGTATTCACTTGCAAACATTTATTTATTGAAGCCGTAGCTTGTGTACCGGAACTGCGACGCTTAGGGAAATCATTAAATAGTGTCATGTAAACCATAGTCTCTTTTTTGCCAAATGTATTTATGCTTTTCATAGAACTATTGTAATGGTCAAAAGAACAACAGGATTGTTTTTGGTAAACATTTGAAAAATAATCAATAGTGTCTGAGAAAGATACACTACGTTTTTTGGAACTCAAAGAATAAAGTGACATAGCAGAGCTTTTGTCCATTTTCTTAATTTCTTCAATATCTTGGGTTACATTTTGTTGGCAGTGCTTGCTAACAAGTAAATCTTGTGGCAAATTTGAAATACTTGTATATTTTATATGTGAATTTTCAGCTTCATGAATCATGTTCCTTATTTCCAATATTTGATCTTCAGCAAGCTCTTGGTAATACGGCAACCTCGGCAGTGTACCTACGGCGAGTTGATGTAATTTAAAATAGGCTTATCTATGTTGAAATAACAGTAGCTTAAACAACTTTACACACTACCTTAGAAATAAAAAATAAAACATTAAACGGCAATGGGATGTTTTTGATATCGAGCACACAAAGTGAGCTTTAGATTTGAGTCCAAAAACCTTACAACAGTTTTATAACTAAGCAAGATACAATTCTGTTATGAATATTATAAAGTTACAGTGGTCAACCATGTTACAACATCCTCCAAAGACATTTTGTAGATTTTTTTTTACATAAGAAAATTATACTTAATTTCGTTTAGAATCTAGAGTTTATACTAAAAGCTTCCTATCATAGTTCTGTAGAGATAGAATAGAGATCTAAGGACCATAGGGATGTTTGATAGGCGCACTCTGCGTTTGAGATAAATCTACCAATGAAATTCAAACTAGGTATATTATTATATGAATATATTAATAAAATTAGAACATTTGAATTTAAACATAAATAGATAAAACTAAAACATGAAGTTATAATTTTCGTTTATATTTTGGAGAACAACAACTTGAACAAGTCGGGAGACACTGTGCGGTACGTGTATCTACAGTAGGTACTACTTTTCCTTGAGTTATAACGGGCGTGATGAATTGGTATTCAAGTTTAGACTTCCGGCCGGGCATCTCCACAGTCTTGCCTATACGCAGCTTGATCACTTGCTCTGGGAAGTCATACACGACACCGGGGTATCCTTCAGCAGTCGTAGGCATTAGCTGGCCAGGATTGTCTCTACTGACATCACCCACTCCATCAGATGTTAAATTAAAGTGAGTCCTTTGTCGATGCCCTACTCCACAGGAGTCTGAAGGTATTTGGAATATGACCTTGTTTCCGGTCGGACAGCAATCTGTACAATTGGTTATCGTATCAAGAACATCATTGATATTAGGAGTAATTTAATGGCATAAGTACTTTAATTTACTTTAGATTATACAAGCTATAAATAAAAAAAAAACTTTTTAGCCTAGAACATTGTAATTAATAACTATCGTTTCTTTTTCAATTTAGGGGTTTTCAGCTTTCTTACACAACAATCGCAATCGGCGTCACTTTGTATTCTTGTGTTAACTTTTTGAATCGGTGGCTTTTTATCTGGACCCTTGGGTGTGACGAGTTCTAGTTCCAGTTTACATTTTCTATCACCTTGCATAGCAGTTTTAGCCACTTTCAAAACAAATACTTCTTTATTTGGTAGTTCTTGTTGTTTGATATCACCTCGTGCGGATATGGCCTGTTGTCCGTGTTTGGCAATCTGGGTGCATCCTTCTGTAGTGCAAGTGAACTGAGTTCCCGCAGCTTGTGTCCCATGACAACATATATTTTCACTTGGGAGCGCTAAGCTTATTTGATTTTTCCCACAAGGCGGTTCGCATGGTCCCCCGTCAGCTCCCTTTGGGTAAGGGCATTGCATTGAACAATGAGTCTGACTGATTTTTTTAATGATTGAAGCGTTTGCTGGAACTTTAATCTTAAGTTCATTGCCACCCACATTTGTTCCTATCTCTTCAAATTGTTTACTGCGACCTGGCCATCAACAAACATGTTCTCATGCAGTACAGTAAAGTAGATATAGGTACTCATACTTGTATTATGTATGAAAATTGTGTGTGGGGGAACTATTAAAGACTATGATTCCTAATTAATTGTAATGTGTTGTTTAGTTCATAGCATGAGAATGGTTTAGTACTGCCAAGAAAGGATCTTTTAAATATGTATATAAATAGAATGAATATTAATTATTATGGCTCACCTTTGGGTACATGTAAGCAATATTGATCTGTATTCCTGCACACCATTTGCTGTTTACTTGTTCCTTTTGGGCCAGAACAATAACATGGGTCATCTGGATCTTCGCAAGGCATACTGTTGTATGGATCACGAGCTGAAAAATGGATATAATACAATGGCATATATTTACATTAATTACGAAGCCAAAATATGTTGAACATAAGTACCCGGTGGGCATATAGCTCCTGCTCCGCCCATAGTACAAAGCCGACCATCTATAGCGCCACTACTAGCTGCTGCACTTCTCGCAGCTCCACAAGCACATGGATCCTGTTTTGTCTGAAAATCTTTCTTGGGATTGCACGTTCTGTCCACAATTGTACCTCCGCCACCACCAAGGTTAGGAGGGCGACCAACTCCTTGGAATTTCGTAATTATCAGCTTTCCAAAACAAGATATTCGTAAAAACATTATAATATCTCCGGTTTCCGCTCCGTCAGGACCAACAATGCGAAACGCGTCTTTTAATGCTTGATAACTGACATTATTTGGGTCTTCTAAAAACTTTTTACGTGCTTGTATGAATTCTTTAGTCATGTCAATCGTCGCTTCGCCCATTACAATCTTAGTTGGGAGGCAGCCACATGGAAGCAATTTATACACAGATATTTTTATAGGAAACTTGTTCATGGCTTTACTAATATCAGCCTCTTTAAGGGAGAAAAGACAGGATTTGCCATTATTAAAAGTCTTTACAAAGGGCCCACCGCTTTTAGCAACGCAGGCTTCGGAATCATCATCACAAATTTCCATTGGTTCCACAGCTGGACATTCAATATTTACACAAGTTCGAAAATCCTTATCTGAGAAGCAAGGGCTTTTAACAAATACCACTTTGTCGATAAGCACCTCGAGCAGAAAAAGTCCGTCATCTTGCTTTGCCATTGTTAGCTATGGGGATGGGATTTTTAGGATTTAGCTTGAAATTTATTCAAAAGTGTAATATCATACTTGTAATTTTGACATCTAAACAAATGAGAGATCAGATTAGTTGGAAAAATATTGACAGAATACATTTTCTTCTTAATTTATGCAAATATTAGTGGCCTCATTTCATATAAGTATTGATAGGAGTGAAATGAATATAGGTTACAACTATTAGATGTCTACGCGGAATTTAGTACCCAATATTAAATAAGTAGTAATATTAATACAATATATACAACATACACAAATTTATTATAGCAGAGGTCGACAAACGAACAAGTAAGTCACCTGATGATAAGTGATCATTAACACCCACACACTATTATATGTCTGTTCACCCACAATACCAGAGCATGGAGGACATTGGTGATATGAGCCACCAGAAATCTCTTCCACCGTACGAAATACAACAGCAAGCAGACAGATCGGTTTTCTGTGACACAGTGGTGGTAATAATCCGTTCGAACCGGGCCATTCGTACTGTAGATAAAGATGGTTCTATGATTTCAAAATAAAAATATGTCGAAGGCAGGTCATCAGGCCGATGCTGTGAGAGGGCTTATACATCCCTCTCGGATCACCAGATATAGTCAGGATGCTATGGGATACTGAAAATAACACAAGTTTAACACTTCATTATTTATTAGGCTACTGCTAGTTCGGAATGCAGTTATCCATAGCGAAGAACTTAGCTAGAAACCCCATGGTTGCTCTTTTAATACAACACACATTATATTATAATGGTCGATTCACAATTACACATTGTACTAAATTACTTTTCTTTGCACATCACATTAACTGATTACTTTAGTTGTATTTCGGCATTACGACCTCTAAGTTACTAAATTCGACTCTGATCTGAAGTAGAGTGCTGAATGTTGGATCTCGGATACTGAATGTTCCACCAAATTTCAAGGTGCTCGCTTGTATTGTGTCATTTCTATTGTGCCCCACTTTAAGCGTAAGCTATTTGATAAACATTTCTAACCAGCCACAAAATACTAAAACAAGTGACGGTACCCGCAATTTATAACAGATTGAGTTATTTGCAAGTTCAATTCATATCCGTTTTCATGATACTCCGACAAATATTTATTATGAAAGAGTAGCACTCAATAATCAATATGTATTTAGTTTTTTTTTTCTGCCTGTCTGTTTAAACGCGCTTGATATAAATGCGACTGAACAAATTTTACTATGTTATGTTAAACTACAAGAAATTACTGTTGCGGGGGTGGAGCTACAGGCCTACAGGCTAGTTATTAAATTGATTAGGTGGACAACATAGATACATAATAGAGAAGCAGACCTTCCATTATTTCTACAATGGTCTCGTTAGAAAAAAAATCTGTCTCTTACCGTTCTATTGTTCCAAAACTTATGCATACGTCGATAATAATAAACGTGAAACAAATAGCTACAAATGTCATGAACGAAAAGGATAGGGATGGATGTATTTACCCTGATTTACCCCTAGCATTTTTAACCAATAAAGACTTAGGTTAAAATTAATAATGATTAAAGGTAATATTATTAACTTACAATATTATAAATATCTGATTCATGTTATTGTTACTCAAAGCACTCAAATGAATTTCACACTGCTTACAAGTGATGTTAAATCGTAAATATACGAGAAGCAAAATTCATGGGTCTCAGATTTAGTTCACTTCTTTTCAAAAAGTGCAAGATATTTTTATGTTGGTCCTCGAGTACAAATAAAGATACTGATATATTTTTAGAAAGTACCTACTTCATTTTCGTTTATCAGTTAAAACAAAAATCTAAGGAAATTTTAATATTTCCGCCTTCTATTCTAAAATGCAGCACTTAAGTTACTTTCTTACTTTTGTGGCATTCAGTTTCAATAACTAATAATTATTTTAATATACTTTAAACATATTTTTTATTATGGTCAATTTATTTTGAAATTTTGGGTTCCTTAGTTTCAGAAGAAAAGTGATGGCTATATTAATTGTACTTTGATGAACGTAAACAATACTAACTTATTTATGTTCATTATTGTATAATTTCAGCTATGTATTACGATTGTAACTAAATTTCAATTGGGTTATATGAGGGTTTGTATTTTTCCCGTGACTATGTACTTAAATACCATAAGATGTCTACGAAAATACGAATAACTATTAAAGCAATAATCTCGGGTAACAACGGCTTAAATAAAATAACTTGTTGCTAAAATACTTTATTTAGAAAATTTTCTCAAAATACAATTATATTTTACAGGAGGATAATTCTTGTAGTACCAATTACATGCTTCGTTTTGATAAGGACGTCCCACTCTGTAATTATTAAAGGGTAAATTATTAACTGTCTGCAGAGCAATTAGCACAATTGGGAAAGACACTATTATTTTTCAATCGTAATTTCAAATATCTGCATCGCTCTATTGTATTTCAAAGATCCAATGTACTTAAGAACTTGCCCGTACAAACAGTTTAAAAACGTTGAACATAATCAACTTAAATCTAAGGTCTTAGGATTATATTTTTATAATAGTAAAAAAAACAAGCATTACTGATCCATTAAGCCACGAATTTCTTTTGTAGACAAGGTGGCAGTCAAGTCAGGATAATATTTCCATCGTTTTTGACCGGCGTCTGCAGCCCATGCCAGTTGGTAGGAAGATAGTCCTTTTGTAATTTTTTGACAATTACGACAATGAGCGCCTAATGGCTTCTGAAAAAAATTACAATTATGATTGGACACAATAATATGGTCGTGCAGTCTCGAAGCCTGTGTCGGTTTCGGCTCATGTGGGTCTTATAAAGCGCGGTCATCGGGGGTCGCGGCTTTTGTATATAGCTATTTCACGTGTATATTATATTGTCGGCACACCGTGCGACCCCGGGATGCACGGCAGCTCGGGTGGTTGGCCTCGATGCTGCTGTGAACGCCGAGGGTGTCCTTCGGTGCGCGGGGGCTTATGAGCGCCAGCATGGAGACAGGCCTGAAGGCGGCTCCACGCAGGGGCGGTTCTCGTCCCAGGTGCCCGGGGCTGTCCCTAATGCGCCGAAAAGTGCCACCACGGGGTTTTTAGTTGGTATTGCCGGTGTAGGGTATCTGTTAGGGACTCGGCCCGGCGGTCGTCCGGAATTCTGCTTGCACCTCTAGGACGGTTCCCCTAAATACCTAATCGATACCTTGTATGGATTGCAGCACACATGTGTGCTTTAAAATAATATAAAAAGAAATGTCAGTTATACCTACTGTAAAAAATCAAGAGCCAGACGTGATAAAAAATCATTGATTTCGAATTTTTCCATGCACTACCATGGATGTTATAGAATAGTCTATAATTGAATAGTAAGCTAGAATATTAAAAGAATTTATGCAATCCATACGAAGTATAATTATGTTAAATTGTGTGGGTACCTCAGAGTCCAGAGTCTTATTTAAGCCATCGCAACCATGTTGTCGGCGATAACGGATGCAATCAAGGTCATATTGGTATGAACGAGGAAATACGTCTTGATGGCCTGAGATAAAACAGCTTAAATGAATAAGCAACTACGCATAGTAAATATCTACTTACTTTCTTTAAAACTTTACTACTATACTTGACATGATTTTTAGTCTAATTAATCGAATGCTCTACATAGATTTTGAACCTCTCACTGTCACTAATATTAGGGTATTTCCTATTATTAGAAATACCGAAGATATAACGAAGGTATTTAGGAGACTAGTTAGGGGTAGATTAATAATGACAACTAAAGTGGGAGTAGTAAATGTTTAATATAAAACGGAGTGCCTTCCGCGCTCCGGTGTTCAGTTCAGTTGTATTGTGAAGTAGACTAGGTGATAGCCAGGATATTCGTGGTTCGTTCGCGGGGCAGTAAGTAATTGTAAACAGTTCAATGGCCGCGTAGTTCAGCTTAGAGGGTAATGCTGGTAGATTAATTATAAAGAGAAGCCTTAAGTGAATCCTGACATGCGTTTATGTTAATATTAAGCACTGAGATGTGTTACAGTGTCGTGTAAATCAATCAATAAATTATAAACATGGTATTTGTGCCTTTTAAATATCCATCTTGCATATGTTCCTAACTAAGGACACCGGTGTTCGGAAAAAGGTAATAAGTAGTAAATAAAAATACAAGCCAAAATCAACTTTATTTCCATAATATTAACGTTACAATCACGCTTAATACGCACGTCAATAAATGCCAGTACTTGTCCGGTAGCCGGCTACCAAATGATCCGTGGCTGGTGGAATAATATTTTTATCATTTCAATATTAATATGCCTCATTTGGTACGACTACTGTGTAGCGTGCAGTACCCGTACCAAATGAGGCACTCTGTGCAGACAGTGGACCCTGGGCTGAGCTAACTCCCCTAGCAATCCATCCTATTTTTAAGGTCCTGAAAATATTATAAGCTAATTATAAAAGTATTTCTTTTTCAATTCACAGTTCACACGCATTGGTGTTGTAGTCGTGCATCAGTGTCAGACTGGCTATGCTGTAAATCGATACGGACCCACGAAGCTTGGATAGGTAGGAATCGCCAGATTCTAAGGCCCGTATTACAGAACGATACTCAAATATCGTTTGATCTCCAAAACTAGATATAAGTATAGATCAAAACTCAAGCATAGATCTTATTACAGAACGTGATTTAAATAAAACTCAGTTGAATCTAGATTCAAGTATAGATTTGACATTGAATCCATTGTCTTTAGCCACAATTATGTTCTCGTTTACAATATTTTATGAATAACAAATTTTATTCCGTTTCGCGCAGAATCAAGTTACAAAGTGATGAAATTTTCTTGCAGAAATATTTCTACAAGAAAATTTCATCACAATAAGATCTATGCTTCCTTCCTTCCTTTTTACTTTGCCATTATTTGCATATGCAATTATATTATGCAATTAATTAGACATTCTAAAAAATAAAACTTTACAAATGTTTAATTCATTATGATGTTTCCTTTTATCACAAATCTTAATTTATAAAGTTTCAATTACTAATTACTGGAGACTGGTGAAAACGCCATCTAGTGTCATGAATACAAAGCGGCCTAAACTGTTTGGTTAATACTTTCGATCAACAACGGAGTAACCTTATTTATTTTTTAATTCTGCGAATTTATTGAAAGATAAAATAATCACTGAGGTATTAAAACATAAAAACAATAATTTTATCTATGTTACAACGAGTAATAATGAATAAATAATAGTAATAATAATATAATAATCCTTAATATCAAAAATATTAATTATTACTGAAGAATTCGACTTCTGAATTATTGTCCTCGAAGAAAATAGTAACGTTAATCTATGCTCAAGACTGCTATTGACCATATTTACGTAAACAAAGATCAAATCGATACTTGGGTAACGATCTCGTATGAAGTATCGTTCAAAAATAAGAAACTACTCAGCTGAGTACTGATTGATGAATCTAGATTTAAGTATTGTTCTATAATAAAATAAATACGCAAGTGCAGAATTAAAACTAGATTCACGACTGAGTATCGATCTGTAATACGGGCCTAAGAACCGTGACGTCACGGGACGGGATTTTACTGTCATTTGACAATTAGGTACCCCTTCTAGCAGATTTGAATGGCGTCTAATTTACTTATTTTGGTTCGGATTCATAAAATTATTTCGATAATAGGTTTTAGGTAATGTAACTTGCTGTATAAATTTATAAAAAAAATCGAGTCAACTACTCTATTGACGGCTACATGAAACTGTTACAAGAGTGTTATCAAACACATTACACAAAAAACGAGTTCTCGTCGTGAAAAAATAATAAAATAATGTTTCCTACTAAACTAGTAAGTACTACCGATTTCTAATACGGAGTAATATTCATCTACTAAAAGTAATATTAAATACTTAGTGTTGCATGAAGTCAGATAGAAATTTCAATAAAATATTTAACAAACAAAACAGTGATTTACATTAATTACATAATCCGATTACAGTGATTACTGATTAGTTTCGATAATGTACACATTGAACATTATCAATGGAACTAATGAACATCTTAAGCTGAATGTATTATCATAACACTTGAGGAATATTAGAGATAATAATTCATTTAGTAGGTAAGTAGGTAACTAGAGATTGGATTAATTTATGTAAATCGATAATCTTATTATTACTGAATTGAGTCAATAATATTTTTTTCATTTTATTTTTTTCAAAATAGGTAAAGGAGTTCATGGATGTTGGTTTGTGTTCACATAGAGTTAACGGCTATCAGCGATCTATATATATGTATAAGTCAATGACGGTTACCAATATAGTTTGCGCGCAAGTGCTAGTCATCTAAAGCAATGTACGCGGGGTAGGTAGAGATCATTAACGTTTCTCTCGTGTTCATGTTTTTTTTTCTATCATAGTCCGACAAACGAGCCAGTGGGTCACCTGATGTTAAGTGATCTCCACCGCCCATGAACATCCACAATACCAAAAGTATCACGTATGTGCTGTCGGCCTTAAAGGACAGGAATAGGGATTAGGGAAGGGAATCTGGGCCTCCGGGTATCACACGAAACGCGACAGTGAACTGTCACTTTACGTTGGTTTTCTGTGAGACAGTGGTACTACCCCGGTCGAGCCGGCCCATTCATGCTGTAGACAAATATGTCTATAGCGTGGCTCTACCACTTTATATGTACTTTTGTGTCACCTTCATAATACCGCATCTCGCACAAGTCCTAGTCGGAAGTGACTTCTGAGCAAATTACAATGCAATGGTTGATGATGCTCCTGGTGTTGCCAGCGTCCATAGGCTACGGTAACCGTTTACCATCAGGCGGGCCGTAAGCATGTTTGCCACCATCGTGGTATAAAAAAAATATTTTTGTATAATTATTGCAGTACACCGAAATTACGGCCTCGCCGAAACACCGTTAAAAGTATATCTTATATTAAAAAGTATGAGTATGAATATAAAAATCCTTTTAAAAGATTATACTCGTACACTGTATCTTGATTTTAGCGTTTACCACCCCATACAAAATGCTTGTTGTTTTTGCTGTCGGCCGCCCGTGATGCATCGTTTTTATGATTTATTGGGTTTCCTTAATTATTTATTGAGATGAGATGTGAATAACAATATTATTTTTTTATTTAAACGACGCGACTATAGATACTTGCATTTTTTAGTTTTTTTTATACTTGAGAACAAATTTAGAAATACCACAAAGAAAAAGTCTCGTAATTAAGCCATATTTTTAGCTCTTAAAAAGTGATAGATAGTAGATTTTCCAGTTTTTGTAACTCGACGTAAGTGTTACAATTTGCACAAGTTCGTATGATAAACAACATTTATCCATAGATCTTATTCTACTAGGTAGGTAATCTATTTAAATAACTCTTTCTAAGTAGGTACCTAATTTATGAAGTGTAAATTTTCTTGCCGAAATTAAACTGAAATTGTGATTTTTTCATTCTAAACGTAACATAAAACAACCATCAATATTCTCTATATTATGTTTCATTGTGTGACGCAATAAAAACATGTGAGCTTGCTACCAAATTAAAAAATCAATCAATCTCCTAAGGAATTAGCGTCGGCATTTTTTCGCCTTTTGGATATTGATAAACATACTTGGTTTCACCATCCCTGATGTCATTCCGTAATCATAGTAAGCATCATGCAGAGTGTACGCATTAGCGCCAGGCTTGTCCACCCAAAATGCTTTGTCCTTCTGCACCATATTCTCGAGGACGCTATCAGGTAATTCGTCTATTGTAGGCCTGCCCCAATCAGAAATGTATTTTTTATTTTTCATGTTAAACTCATTATGGGTAATATAATAATATTATATATAAGCATAATAAATAATATATAATTTTTGTATCCTGGCACGGCATAGTGACCACACTGCACCTGATGGTAAGCACTGCGCTTCTGCCTTCAAATTAGAGTACCTATAGAGTAGCGAGAGACAATCTATCCCCCGCTACTTAACACAATCATGCCAGTTCTTCACACTACGCCAAGGTCAAGAAGATGAAGAAGCGGTCTGGGGTCTAGTGTTAGAGTAGACAGAAGGACGCAAAACGGTCAAACATCGTACCCCAACTCAAGACCCCCGAAAAAAACCGGATGTACAGTGGCCGATCCCCGGAACGCGACACACTTGCGTGTGCCACTATGGCGGGTTTTACACCCTGTACGGTGGCTGCTATCCGGGCGGAAATGATATCCTACCACCAGCCAAAATATATATGTCAGAGCACCATGAATGCGGATACTAAATTGATATTGGAAATAATTAGATCTATTGTAAATTGTTTTCCTATTTTGAGGTTGGTTTGAGTTGAGGTGATCTCACTCTTAGAGTCTACTCTCATCATTTGGTGGAGATTAGAGATTCGACATTTGAGACATTGAGGATTCAACATTGAGTTCAGCATCGGGTTTCAAGTCCAGTAAATGAGAGGTCCTAATGCCGAAATACTGTTTGACTGATGTTGCTTACATCTAAAGTAATAAGTTAATTTAAGGTGAGTCTCAGTGCAGAGTGTAATTGCGTGCATAGATTATTGTAATATAAAACTGTTACTAGTGTTATTCCTACTAAGACCATCATACGATGTGCATCCTGACTATATTGGGTGATTGAAGAGGGATGTATAATTCCTCTCCCAGCATTGACGTGATGGCTCTGTCTGTGACATATAATATAACAAAAAAATATATACCTAATAATTTACGATAAAAATAACTGCTTATTGTCTAAAATATACGTTCTAGTTAAAACTTTTTTATAAAGGGTAAGATTGGCTAATTGAGACTTCAATTGTTAGAACAAACGAAAAATACTGAACCTGAAGCTAAGCTTTAGCTATTGTTATTTTCTATTGAACCTAATATACCTACTTACTTAAATCTTGACTTGAAAGGCGGTCTCCAACAACAATACCAGATGTCACGATTTTGCAGCGACATTCAGCTTATGAAACCTAAAATACAGAAATCCCTGCGATACTTTGAAAACCGTGGTCTTTTCTGTTCCATATTTATCAACTTCCATATTTATTCCATACAATCATCAGAAACAAATATTGATTAGGCATACTGAATTAGGTATACTTAATACGCGTACAAAAAGAAATATCATTTTTTCAAGATAATCACAGTGTTACCTCCCATGAATAATATTATGACAAAATAAAGGAACCTTGGTGGCATTTCCACTAATTCTTTAGTCAAGGGTTGCAGAAACTTGCCAACGGTTTTCTGCGTCAAGCACGGCGGTCTCCCAGGTGTAACAGCTTCATCAGTAACGATTGTCATCGCCACATTGTCTAATGCATATCTGTAAAAGGTTTTTTATTGGGAATCCTTGTTGATTATTTATTTTATTTTCTACTTACGAAAATAATAAAAAAAAATCCTAACAGCAACAATTAACTTCGACTCCATCTGACTCGTTAGTCCAATGAGGTGATAGCCTTAATGGTGTAGTGATTGGGAAACCGGCGGTACGATCCTAGCAGCTATTCAAATTTGCGTGATCTACAAATATGTTTTTAAGATCTTGATGTTGTAAGTCGGCAAGTGTCGTAGTGCCCGAAAACCACGATGGGGTGGGCGGTGGCTATGGGGTCTGGACTGTGACCGTAGAATGTTATTATTTAAGTCCAAACGTTTTCAACACAGTTATGCCTTGTTAATATTACACGGGCATAATCAAGCGACTAGTGAGAAGGCCACAGGAGCAGCCGGTGAATGCCATTAAAGATAATAATTCAATATTTTCGTTCGTTTGTAGTTTGTAACTTTAATGTAAAATTATGTGTTTCATTTTATAAGAAAGTCGGTGCTGACTCTGCATTGCTAGGTTGTCTATTCGTAAGAGTAGTAAAAATGGAATTTGAATGGCCAAATCTTTAGTTGTTGCCACCTCTTTTGGTCCAGAGATCCTAACCATGATGTTGACCGAGTTCTCTCTCTCTCTTTAATATAAATACTGGAATGTAGATATTGCCGTGGAAATCACAAATATATAAAAAAAAATACAAAACAGTGGGTATTTTTTTTTTAATGCCTGAATAGGCAGACGAGCACACGGGCCACCTGATCGTAAGTAGTCACCGCCGCCCATAGACTTCTGCAATGCCAGGGCACAGCAGAGCTGCTGCCTACTGTTTAAATATAATAGCATATTTTTTATTAAAAGCAAGTAACCGCAGCATAAATAAGATTTTAACTCACTTATCAGGATCATATCCGCTGAATTTGTTTATATTGCTTTGTGGGTCTTTGGGGTGGAATGTTTTCTCCATATTGAAAATTTATCTTTAGGTTTACCCGAATCGTTTATTTATTGCGAAATGTCTGTTATACAATTTTATTGAAGCGAATTCCAGGTACAGGGTGTTCAATCAAATTAAGTAATACGACCAAAGAGTTTAAAAGATATTTTTTACTAGCTTATGCCCGCGGCTCCACCCGCGTGATAGTTATTTTTAATAGAAAACGTATCAAATCCATCCATCCATCTAATCCATTGTGAACTGTCAAACGACTGACAGTTATGTCAAACGCGCTAAAGGTTACATTAGAAAAGTTAAATATGGTCGTTAAGTTTTCTTAAATCTACCCCCGGGATTGTGAAGGTAGCCAATAAAGTACTTCGTGGCAAAAAAAATATTGTTATCTTCAGTTCGGGTTGTATGATAAAGCGTACAAAAATCTAATTACGAAGCTTTTGTGTTTTGTTCAAGAGCTTTTATTTATATGTACAACACGTTCTTGTATTAGATCATAGAAACTTAGACTACCCATGAAGTTAAATATTTTATGTCAATCAGTTTTCGAAAAGAGCAAAGCTTGATTTTCTTGTCCGCTCTTCTCTAGCGAAACGGCATTCCAAACTGGCAGTAGAGTAAAAAATATTGACGGAATACAGCGATCTATATGTACGACGTACTAGATGCGGCGACCAGAACAAACATTATGTTCTACCGAGTCGCGGTGTATACACTGCACCGATGTTAGTATGCTTCATGCCACCTAAGAATGCACACCACATTGCATCTTTAAGTGTCGAGTTAATTTTAGTTAGTAGTGGCACTCAGGAAGTGGTAGAGCCACGCCGTAGACACATTTGTCTATAGCATGAATGGGCCGGCTCGACCGGGGTAGTACCACTGTCTCACAGAAAACCAACGTAAAGTGACAGTTTACTGTCGCGTTTCGTATGGTAAGTGAGATATCCGGAGGCCCAGATTCCCCCTTCCCTTCCCTAATCACTATTCCTGTCCTTTAAGGCCGACAGCGCATACATGATACTTTTGGTATTGTGGATGTTCATGGGCGGTGGAGATCACTTAACATCAGGTGACCCACTGGCTCGTTTGTCGGACTATATTATAAAAAAAAAAAAAAGTTATTTGTAGCGACATTCCCGAACAAATCTGCCTGAAACGCTACCTTGCCTACTTTACGCTGATGATATGAAAATTTTTAGACAGGTTTCGAGTGAATCTGACTGTTTACTTTTGCAGGATGATCTAGATCGGCTATGTAGATATTGTAAAGATAATTTATTAAAGTTAAATGTTGCTAAATGTAGTGTCATATCCTTTTCACGTAAGATTACATCTATCACCTACGACTATCATCTTGATGGTAATTCTCTAAACAGGGTAACCGAGATGAGAGACCTGGGAATACACCTTGACAATAAGCTCTCATTTAATTATCGTGTGAAATACGTAACTGCCAGAGCCTACCGTATGCTTGGTTTTATTCTGAGAATCTGTAAAGATTTCAGATGTGATTCCACTCTCATTCTTTTATATAATTTATTTGTACGATCTGTTTTGGAGTATGGGTCTGTAATCTGGAACCCCAAATATAAGGTATACATAGACGCTATGAAAAAAAATCAACGAAAATTTGTTAAGCATCTTAATTATAAAAGCCACACATCAAATGTTACTTCTCCTGTTATGAGACCGTTAGTTGATCGCCGAGCGCTGAGAGACCAATTATTCTTGTTTAAATTAATAAGAAATAATATTGACTCTTCATATCAATTGAGTTGCTTAAGGTTCAGATGTCCAAATTTACGTACGCGTAATTCTAGTAAGTTCTAGTTTCATTTGCCCCATATAAGAACTAACTATACTCAAAACACATTCATCTTTAGAGTCTGTAATGAGTATAACAAAAAGTTTATTCATATTGATTTATTTACATGCTCCCACTTGCAGTTAAAAAAAAATATATTAGACTGTTTTCATCTTTAATTAACAATTAGTTGCTAATCATAATGTAATTTTTTGTTTGTTTTTACTTTTAATTTATCCTCTATACTAATTTTGCACTATCTATGACATTGCGGTTTTTCTAACATTTATTTGTGGGAACTTTACTGGTCAATGTATTAGTTTTAATTTATTAATGTTATATGTATAATTGTACTGTTTGTTGTCCTAATAAAATAAATAAAAATAAAAAATAGTAATTGATTTACAGTGAAACTGTTATTAATAGTATATAAGGTAAATAACATAATTTTATAACGTTTAGAACGTAATATTAATTAATTTCAATTCTGAATACGGGAAGTCTACATTTCACAGCAAAATTCATTATATAGTTTGTCCCGTTTTGGCGCGCGGAAAGTCCCGTTCGAGAAAAAGTGACGGAGTTATCAAATAGTTCTTAGTAAAATGAATAGATGGCATTTTCACAACACAATTTATTATATAGTTTGTCCCGTTTTGGCGCGCGGAAAGTCCCGTTCGAGAGAAAGTGACGGGAGTTATAACTTCCAAATAGCTCTTAGTAAAATGAATAGATGGCATTAGTGGGCGGACAAGGTTTTTGGAACCTCTTTTTTCTTCGACAGTTCGTGTCTATAGAATAAAAGTCAATAACGGAATACAAATTATTTATAACATTTTCTGGCTTCAATAAATATTTTATACTTTCATTAGATTCAAGAACCTTCTATGGAATAGAAAAAAAATAGTATTAAATAGGTATTTTAAATTAGTTTACAACATTAAAACTAAATAGCGAACATAATTTTGTTTTAGTTTATTAAAAATAAATAAGCTGAACGTACAAATATACAGAGCTGACTGAGCCACTCTGAGTACACTCTTCCGGGATAAAAAGTAGATTATCATTTGAATGATCAAATGATCTTATTGTATTCTAAATTTCAGGATGTTTGGTCAAGCCGTTTTTGAGTTAAAACCATACAGACAATAATTTAATAAAATCCAGAGTCGTGATCAGTGAGTGATAAAAATAATATTTCACGCAAAATCGGGTAATTTACTCAAATGTGCAGACAGATGCTATAGATTTATATATTAGTATTTAGTAGTATAGATTAATCACATTATGTTTTGTTACAAAATTAATTATATTGATTCTCAGTATAATAGGCATCCAGTACCATACAAGTAGCTGCGGTATTTGGGTGACATAGTTTTGATATCAGTTAAACGTATAATCGGCTGGACACTATAATTATCTATTCCACCCTAATCTATTATCAAAGGTTCCACCTGTATACGTTATCACGTTACATTTGTCAAAGGTTTAGACTTTTATTGTCATATATGTCAATGTCACAGAATTGTGTCATCAAGCTATAAATTTTTTTTTTTTTATTTATTCATTAATCTATAAAAACAGTAAATAATAATACCAGCCCTGAATTCAACATTGTCCCACTGCTGGGCAAGGGCCTCCTCTACTAATGAGTGGCGTTAGGCCTTAGTCCGCCACAGTGGCCTAGTACGGTTTGGTAGACTTCACGCACCTTTGAAATTCGCATGAGAACTCTTACGTATGCAGGTTTCTTCACGATATTTTTCTTCACCGTTAAAGCAAGCGATAATTAACAATGTCTATACACATAACTTTAGAAAAATAATAGGTGAATGGGCTGGTTTCGAACATATGACTTTCGTCTTGACAGTCCGTACCGCAACCAACTAGGCTATCGCTGCTTATGAATATTTATTTTGTTTAGGATGCGATTGAATCAATAATTCGAACCTGAAGCCATTTTAATAAAATAAATCAAATTAAATATTTTATAGTATGCCATACTACGGGCCACAATGGATTAGTAGCTGGCTGTGAAACTGTGGGTTCGATTTCCGCACCGACACAAATGTTTTGTCAGAACGTGAATGTGATGCTCCTGGTGTTGCAAGCGTCCACAGGCTACGGCAACCGCTTACTATCAGACGGGCTGTAAACTTGTTAGCCACCAGAGTGGTATAAAAAAATGTTTGTGAACAAGAGAGATATATTTTGTTTCGGGTCTGGGTGTTGTGGTACAGCCGAGTCCCTCGTAGTTGTTGATACCCACGATACCGGTTTGACCTAGTGTGGGGGTCAGGACTATGTGTGTGACTCTTGTGTTTTATATATTTACTAGCTGTTGCCCCGGGCTCCACCTGCGTGGAGGTTATTTTTGGGTGAAAAAGTAATCAATACAAGGAGTGTTGTCTCCTGCACTAACGCACTTGTACCGATCGCCCTGCCTCTCAGGTGTTCTGCTCGGCTTATATAGAAACAGTTTGCGACAGCGGTGGGCCCGGCGCGATGGTGGTTTACGATAATTTTGATGGTACATAATACTTCCCCTTGCTCTATCAAATTAATACGATGCTTGATTGCTATCGACATATTTTTGATACATATATGTGTAACATAGTAATTTGTATTTTCTACAGTATATAATATTACAAATTAACGGATAACTGGATTAAAGAAATCATTTTAAATAATGATAACAATTACTTGTCGCCATATTGTACTGACTCCACTATATAGTTAACATTGGTATCTTGATCTAACTCAATAGCGCTACTTTTAACAGAATTTGTAATCTAAAGACTAACTACGGCACATAAAAAGGTCAAATTTATTTGGTTTGTTACAGGCGGTAGACCACTGCTGCAACCATATAACCGAACCTGAAATATTTTCCTAATCATTCCAGTATTAGGTACAGTATCTAGGCCACAATATCCCACAGTAACATATGGCACTTTTCTATAATAACTAAATAAGTCGTAGTCACCTTAAAAGTAGTAAAACAAGTCATGGTCAAGGCTAAATAAAGCTTCCGTAAAGAGACTTTAATGGAAGCTTTGGAGTTTCAGACGCAACACAAAAAGACAACACGTTATATCACTTGCCTACACTCATGCACGTAACTTAATTAACACTAACATTTTAACACATAATTATTCCAAATAACACAAGTTTTGCAAAATAACCCAGATACGATATTTAAACATTCCCGCCAAAACTCATAGTTGCGACTTTCCTTGGTACCTACATATAAAAAAATCGAAGAATGTTTGGCAATAGGGTGTTTGACTGGTGTAACCAAAAAATATAAAACTGCACTAGGAGAAAGGATAGTGGGCAAACATATTTATTAAATACATTTTTTTATTTTAAATGTATTATAAACATTTTATTTTCGTCATTAAAATTTAGAATTTTTAATCTGTATCACTCGGTGCCAAAAACGTAGCAATACCGGCCGCCATTACTCGTGACGACATCGCACATAAACATTGCATCCTACGACAAATAAAATTGTAAGGAAGAACATATTTTTCGTTGTGTAAACGTGTGGAAACGTGTTAATTTCGTCTTCAAGTCTTCTATAAGAATGGAAGAAGGCATTACAAGGGCTGATAGTCGAAATCTGCCACTTCTTTCTTAAAACTTTGGATTTTGGCACATGGATGAACAATTTATCGGGATTTAGTGTCGAGTTTTTACATAAAGGCATTGAACAATATTTATATGCTGGCTCATTCATTTTTGTGGAAAAACTAACAGATAAATGCAAATAATTTGCTATGTTGTTAGGTGTCACGAATGTTTGTATATGTGCGATGACGTCACATAGAGATAATGTCACGTGACAACGCGTTTTAGCGCGAAATTATATGTGAAAAAATTAAATCACGGATTTTATATAAATTGAGTATATTTCAATAATAAAATATTACGGGGGCTATAAGTGAAGAGTCCTCTATCGATGTCCATCAATTTTCAAAAATTGTCAAATACCCTATTGGCACACTGACATATTATTATCACCACTAGACTTGTTGCTCCGTGACAGAATCTAAGGTTTTATGGTGTATCATTTCAAGTGCCACAGGCCTCATGCGTGTGTCTCTGAAGTTTTTGCTATTATTATTATTTTATGCTTATACATAGCCACATATTGTTGAATATTTAAGATTTACTTTAATTATTATGTTGACTAGTGACTCGTAATAAATTTTATTGGCACAATAGTAAGTTGCTAATCCAGGGATATTCTAATATAGGTCAGTGGTTTAGCCGCTTGTAAAGAGAATGTCAACCTTGGGTGAATTATTTTCTCTTCTTATAATTGTTAATGGCAACACAGAGTTCCTGTGGCTCAACCATTAGGCCTACTGTCCACGTAGCCTATGTGTGACTTGCTTGCATCTGGCATAGAAACAGAAGAAATTGTGTCCACGGCGCGATAATGTCGCATTTGCATATCGTCATACAGCTCGTCCTGCAGCCTGCCACTACTTAAGCGTACCTACTACAAGCCGCAAGCATGTCTTTGTGTACAACATGGCAGGGTCAGCAGCCAATTTTATTCGGATTATCGAAAAATATCCTTGTCTATACATTAATAAATTGGCAGAATATTCGAGAACAGAGTAATATTTTTAGTCAATCGATCAAATGATTGAAAGTAGGAATCATAAAATAATCCGCAAAGAAAATAATCATCATTTAGGTAACTGAAGGGTATGGTAATTGTACCATCGAACCAGGTAAAATCTTTTGTCGGTGAATATAGTGACGCTTTAGATAAAGATACACCTCGAGGTCTCGGCACATCGGATTGCGCATATATTACGAAGGAACAAAATATCACACATATTGAATATAGCTGATTGATCCATGTATAATAGACCATTTTGTAATAAATAAATTTTATTATAAACACCGGTCACTTGGAAAATGGTAATGAACGTAGAACGACAGAGAACTTGTAGAAAAATGACAGCGCTGACGTTAAGCAACCACAAGCAAGGAAAAAAAAAGTTATGTGTGTACTTATGTACGCGCGTGAGAAGTTATACTTCTTTGGCCTCATTAAAAATTATGATAATATATATATATATATAGGTAGGTATATACCTATATATATATATATATATATATATATATATATATTCATAACGCGCCTAAACAAGTATAACTTCACTGGAAATGCAAGGTTTATCTACCTAGAAGTCACTAGCCAGTCATGTACTCAAACACTGGCTCAAACACTGGCCACTTTCGCCATTCTTACATGCTATTTTTAACTTTAATGTTATGGAAATAAAAATGATTTGACACGAGTGGCAAATCTCCTTACATTTCATGGGAGCCTGGTACATAAAGTGAAAAAAGAATAACAACAAAATATTTTAATGGCCAGTACTTTTTACAGTATCATGAAAGACCTAAATAATATTACTGTATATTACTAATTCGGTCTTTCATAATACCATAACGTACTGGCCATATCTATATTCCGAATTTAAATTCCAAAGCTTCTAGCTCTTAAGGAAGTCACTATTATATCAGTTTTATAAAAACGGTATCAAACGGTATTCTTACATTTCTGCTAGCCTGGTACTCAGGAAATATTGTACTGTTACGAAACACGTGTTCTAAATAAAAATACTAGAATATACAACTTGAACATAGTTACATATCGATTTTCATGCCACCTAGAACTAACTTTACTATGTGGCTGTTGGTGTGCGCGCGCATCGTAAAAATTCACTCTCATCATTTTTCTCCATCGCGCCAAAAGAAGTATAACTTCAAAAACATGAGCGTGTACTTATGTACGCGCGTGAGAAGTTATACTTCTTTGGCGTCATTAAAAATAGTTTTTAATTGCATGCAAATATTAATAATTTTAATCATCAATATTAATAATATTTTAATTTATATCAATAAATAATACATCTTCTTCTTCTTCAGCCTTTGGACGTCCACTGCTGAATATAGACCTCCCCTAAAGATTTATAGACCAACCTGTCAGAAGCGGCCTGCATCCAACGGTTTCCTGTGACCTTTACTAGATCGTCTGTCCACCTTGCAGGGGGACGTCCAACGCTTCACTTGCCGGTACGTGGTCTCCACTAGAGAACTTTTCTGCTCCACCTGTGGTCAGTTCTACGAGCTATGTGCCCTGCCCACTGCCACTTTAGCTTGCTAATCCGTTGGGCTATGTCGGTGACTTTCATTCTTCTACGAATCTCCTCGTTTCTGATTCGATCGCGTAGAGAAACACCGAGCATAGCCCTCTCCATAGCTCACTGAGTGACTGTGAGCCGTCTTAGGCGGCCCATATTTAGAGACCACGTCTCAGAACCGTATGTCATCACATCAAATAATACATACGGATAGTTAACCTCAATTATATTGGAGCACTTGAAAAAGTATATAAGTACAACCGGGCAGCTTCAGAGTGTTACTTTTGTATCACGGTAGCGTGCGCATCTTAAAATTTCACTCTCATCATTTTTTCATAACGCGCCTAAAGAAGTATACTTCAATAATCTAAAATTAATGTATTTTTAATATATGGACGAAGCCAATACAATCTACGTCTGTGTCGTCGCCTTCTATTAAAGTTGTATGCTGCAACTACGCCTTCATAATCGGATGATGACATTTTGCAGTGAAATAAAAATGAACGAAAGGAAAATGCATTACGAATGCGTGGACATAATATCTAAGATGCAAATTATGTCTGTCAGCATTTGTATGCATGCACGTCAAATGACGCTTCAGTGGACAGTAGACCTTAGTTTTTGTAATATTACGACTATGGGGGGTAAAGGTAAGGAGAACTGTCTAATATAGGGACAAGTTATTTATGAGCAATGCCGAGAATGTCAGCCCCAGAGTAATTATTCTTAATGTCAACACTCACTTTTATAACGTTGTATATGGCAGCACTGAGATTCTGTCTTGCTCTTGTCCTACAAATAAAAAAAAAATATTTGTTGGAAGTATGGGCGAAGTACAAATAAGTTTCATTATTTGTGACTCATTTTTTATTTCATTACTATAAATTTATTTCAAAATGTCCAAAAATATTGTCTTCGAGGGCTGGTTAACGAAATCGCCGCCTACAAAACGAATTTGGCGAACGGTAAGTGGATAGAGTTGGTTATTGGTTAGTGATTTGCATTGTGTCTTTGTTGACAGAATTTGTGAATGTGTCGTTCGAGTTACTTGGTGTTGAAATGATAACATATGTATATATTATTAACCAAAGATAATATCGGAATTGTACTGGATATCCATTATTAGCATTCGGTAAAATAAGAATGCGTTTTTGGTTATTAGAAATGGCGGAGAAGGTGGTTTGCCTTGCGACAGTCGGGCGAACTCCCCGGCCAATATTTCCTAGATTACTACGCGGACCGGAATTGCAGGCGCCTCAAGGGCACAATCAACTTGGATTTGTGTGAACAGGTATGTACTTATTCTATGAAACAGACTAATCTCTAAAATAAAACGCATTTGTTGAACAGTTAAACTTCTCATTTATTCACTGAAACTTCTCTCAATATTACCTGTGTAATTATAACAACTGAAATGAATATTATATGAACTTTAAAAATCCCACAATAAACAAAATTTGTTTTGTTCATAAGGCATCTATGATTGTTTATTGTATTGATTTTTGCAAATCAACAATATCAATTTCATAAAAAAATAATATTATATATAAATGTATTTAATAACATAAGAAAAAAATATGTGAGTCAATATTTGTATGTTGAAAGGCTGTCAGTAGTTTTTCATTCTCAAAAAGTCGACTTTGAATACAATTGTCAAAAATATAAATAAAATATTTGTGGTTCAATTTGATTTATTTTCTCAAAAAGAAATTTACATTTCACTTAGAAATAAATTAATATAGTAAAAAATAAGTGCTACGACAAATAAAGCCAACATAAGACGAAGATTAAGATTTGTCTGTTACTATATACAAATTTAATAAACAATTGATAAAATAGTGATTTAATCTTTGATAAACCACAAAATCAAACTCTTATCAAGCAACGCCAACTTATGTTTGCTACAATAAACAAAGACAAATTTTCAGCATGTCACAGTGTCGGTCAATACAGTAAATAAAATTATTTCATTAACATTGTATCATTTAAAATACATTGTTTTAGATTGTATTGTATTGTTGATTGATTGAACGAAACCGCATTTTTAACATCTTTTGGTAGTTTATTGAATATTTGTACCCCTTCAAAACTAATTGTTCTTTTGCCATAATTAGTTTGTATATGCAGAGTAACTAGTATCTTTTCTACAACTGCTTCGATCCTGCACTTGGTGGACTTTTGTGAATATTATGTGTGTATAGTTCGATTTAGTATTTTCCATATGAGTATACAAGTACAGTATGCGTGTAGTTGTTATATGTTCATGATCTGTGTTTCCTTATAAACTTTAGTTGTGGATGTTCAATATTTGTAAACTAAAATCAGTTTGATTAGCTTATTTTGTGTTACCTGTAAATGGTTTAAATTACTTTTCGGCGTTTAAATTTATTTTCTACAAGAAATAGGAGATGTGATTTCACAAGGGAATTATAAATGTTTTGCCGATGCTGCGGAGAAGGTAGTGTGCAATGTTACATAGTGAACCTAATAATGATGAAAGCTTGGATTTCATGTGGTTAATGTGGGTATTCAATTTCAAATGACAATCTTAGTCCTAAGCATTTTCTGAGTATTTTTGGTGTAAGGTTTGACCGTCAATTGTGTGTGGTGCATGAGGTGCCACTTTTTTATTATTGGGTTTGAAAATTACGTAACAGAGCTTAGTTGTGTTGACTGTAAGGAGATTATCTGAAACCAAACTGAGAGCTTACAAAGATCTTCTTGAGCCAGCTTTATTATGTAATGTAAACTTTTACCAAAATAAAAAAGACAACTATCATCAGCATAAATGTATATTAGAAATAGCAATGGCCCAAGTATGGAAACTTGTTACTACAAGTTCTTATCGCCAAGTAAATCAGTTTATGGTCTGTCACCGGCGATTCGACAATAGCCATATGAAAACTCTTGTAAGGTCTTTGCTCAGTTGGTGTCGGACGACCGGGAAATGTATATCTCAATTCACCCTGCGCCAATAGGGTAGTTACCTGTATTTAATTTTGTACATTATTCTATATTCAGTGAGCGAAAATGGTTGCTTATTGGGAACATATTGCTATCTCCCTTGCACAACGGCACAGTAATGGGAATTCTGAGAACCGTGACGTCACGGTACATACGGTACTTTTTCTTAAGGTCTTAATGGCTTACAATTTGCTTCAGCCAGATGCTGCCTTACTGTATTCATATTTAGATTGTTTCCTCCAGCTCGTAAATGATGATTGTTTACTCCAACAGCCGTAAGAAAGCGATTTCTCAAAATTGTTGACACCATATAGCGATCCTCCCAGATCCAATTACATGGAAACGCTGGAAGTACTTGCTGAACTGTAGAAAGAGTCACACTAACAGTTCTCGCTGTATTTTGCTGACTGTGCCCATCTTCAAGAATTGTCAGGATCCTGGTACATTCTTCAGGGGTTAACGACATGATGACTCCCGAATAATAAAATTTATAAGGCAGACACCACCATATTCACAACTATTTTATTGCAAAACAAACGCGAAACAATTAATTTGAATTTTTTGGTACTAAATACAAAAAACGACCATTATTTTACATTTGAAGTTTTTTATACAGTTATCCAAAATAAATAAAAAGGTTTTATATATTACTTTATGTGGCATTAATATTCTTTAATATAGCCTTTTTTTCATAAAGCTAGGTCAGTTACTTTTAAAGATATCGAAGATCTTCTAACCGACCCTTTTTCTTTCCGGTCCAGTGTATTTTAGTTTAGTTTAGCTCATATTAATCAAATATGTAAATATTAACTGTTATGAGAGCACAGCTTATTATTAGGTTTATAGGTGCCCTAGGGAACTGTGTGATCAAAAGAATAAAATGTAACGGATTGACATGATTTTTTGCATAATGGTAGTTTGCAGATCAGAAAATGCCATAGTCTACTTTTTATCCCGGAAAAGTGTACGGTTACCATGGGATAATTTTTGTTTTTAACGGATCAAGGGGTCGACATGATTTTTTTATTGATATAGTGGTGGTTGAGGGATTAGAGAATAACTTAGGCTATTTTTATCCCAAAAAAATGCATGGTTCCTATGGGATAGCAAAAGAAATATGTAATAGCTTAAGATGTCCCCATGGATTTTATACCTTTTTTTTCAAAAATAACTACTACGCGGCCGAAGCCGCGGGCAACAACTAGTATATAATAAAAGTTAATCCTAAATAAATGCTGATTTTATATTAATATATACTTTTTTATATAGCCTTAACGTAAGTATATCTAAATATAATTATACACAAAAGTTGATGGTAAACATTAAATGCACAGACCTATATAGGTGCAGTTTACTAGATTCAGAATGGACTGGCACCCACCGCTGACTTAAAAATGATGTATGCATTTAATTAAAATATTGACCGCTGTTTATTTAACTTTAAGTTAATTCCCAAAGAGGTTTCACTTTATCATGACAGGCACCACAATTTGAACTACATTTTTGGTTTAAAATATAGTTATTTCTACTCTGAACTCAAGGGTCTCTAGCAGATCCCCTAGTATGCTTTTTTTGTCGTGGGAATAGCGATTTATCTCTACCGCCTGCCGGGATAGGCGAAGCGGGACTCACCGGTCTTACGATCCAGTGTTGAGCCGCCCGGGAAAGATGGTAAAATCCGAACGACTGATCCCTAATACTATATACACCCTACACCTACAATATCAACTAAAAATCCTGCTGTGGCCCTTTTCGGCGCATTTGGGACGACCCCGGCTTCGCGAGACGAGAAGCGCCCCAACCTCACCCAGAACTACCCCAGGACCTCTGGACCCTGTATCTGTGCCCCGCGTGCTTATATTATAAAGTATTATAAAGATAGACATAGTAGTCATAGCCAATATAAAACGTTATTGCTTAATTAAGCGAAAAATGTTATAATGAATTGTTTTACATTACCTATGACTTTGGTATTCACAATTCTAAACAGTTCCGATCATATCTGATTTCATTAATATAATATGTAGTTACGCTAACAACAGCAAAATTAATCCATTTAGTTTTTCAATTACCACAATTATATGAATACAGTTTCTGTTTAGACGTAAGCGGAAGTATATTAAAAATATCTGAACTGCCTAAAGTTTATATCTTCTTAAAATGGGTGATGTTCGTTCTCGATCTTTTCTTTGATTTGCTCATAGATTAATTAAATATTATATACTTATTTTTAATTGTTCATGACAATACAATGATATAAGATTCATTAGTCTTATAAAATATTACATAGCTAAACTTAAATTTTAAAAGTTCCTTATTGTACTACTATCATAGTGCTTATTTATCTCTTTCATCGGAAATATCAGACAAGATTTTATCAAAGGTCAGTATTATTTTTGTTTGTTCAACCTTAAAATACTTTCAATCCTTTATTAATCTGTATATATAAAAGAAGAAGCTGACTGACTGACTGACTGACTGACTGACTGACTGACTGATCGATCAACGCACAGCCTGAACGGCTGGGGTTACAGACTTGAAATTTTGACAGTAGGTACCTTTTATGACGTAGGCATCCACTAAGGAAGGGTTTTTAGAAATACCACCCCTAAGGGGGTGAAATAGGGGATGATAGTTTGTATGAAAATCCGTCATTTTTGAAGTTAAGTTTATGAAAATTAGAATTTGGCGTTTTAGTCAAAAATAAAAAATATATATTTCAGGATTTCTGGAAATTCCACCCCGAAGGGGGTAAAATAGGGGAAGAAAGTTTGTATGAAAATCTGTCATTTTTGCAGTTAAATGCATGAAAATTGGTATTTTGTAGTGTATACTTTTTGTCTCAAACATGACATCCACGCGGGCGGAGCCGCGAGCAACAGCTAGTCTGTATATATAAAAGAAGAAACTGACTGACTGATCGATCAACGCACAGCCTAAACGGCTGGGGTTAGAGACTTGAAATTTTGACAGTACTTAGGTACCTTTTATCACGTAGGCATCCACTAAGGAAGGGTTTTTGGAAATACCACCCTTAAGGGGGTAAAATAAGGGATGAAAGTTTGTATGAAAATCCGTCATTTTTGAAGTTAAATTCATGAAAATTAGTATTTGGCATTTTAGTTAAAAATAAAAAATATATGTTTCAGGATTTTTGGAAATTCCGCCCCTAAGGGGGTAAAATAGGGAATGAAAGTTTGTATGAAAATCCGTCATTTTTAAGTTAAACGCATGAATATTGGTATTTTGTATTGTATACTTTTTCTCCCAAACATGACCTCCACGCGGGCGGAGCCGCGAGCAACAGCTAGTTTAGAATATATGATTAAAATAACTTCATTTATTGCTGAAATTATTTTTTGTAGTCCAATATGTTGATAGGCAATGTATGTTGATATATGTGGTGTGTTTTCGTAACAATAATTATATTAATACTCATTTAAAAGCATCATTTTATTCATAATACATTTTTTACCTATACCTATACATACATTAATTATGTTTACCTATACCTCATATTGCCCAAAATGGGTCATATAGCTTTTATTGTTATGTCCAGCGATGACTATGTGATGATTTATTTTCCTGTTCAGTATAGTTTTGTTTTCCTTTTTTAGTGTTAATCTGTATAGTTTTTGTTCGTCATTTCAGTAATGTACTCGCAATATACAATAATTTGTTAGGAAAACGACTGCACACACTTTATACTGAAGACCACTGTACGCACACTAATTGAACTGCAATCGGATTACTTGAACTGGGCATAAATCGGGCTAGATTAGACTCTGGTATGCCGAGGCCCTGACCATTATTGTAAACCTTCACCCCAGCCAGTCTACTATTTATCCTGTCTACTTATTTTATAAGAGACCCAATATAATAATATCAATATTAAAATTATTTCGTGTTAGTTGTTTCTTATTAACCTTTTTATGACATGTGTAACTAGTATTTCAAAACATTTATCATTTATTAAACATTAATAATAAAAAAGAGGCATAAATTGTACGATGTACGTGGCGACATCTGTATATTATAAAAATGTTTGTTATTGCCAGCGATCTATATGTACTAAGTACTAGATGCGGCGACCAGAACATACATTATGTTCAACAAGTTGAGGTGTATACTCCACACCGACGTTAGTTTGCTTGATGCGACCTAAGTATGCACACCACATTGCATCTTTCAGTGTCGAGTTAATTTTAGTTATTTGTAGCGACATTCCCAAACAAATCTGCCTTAAATTGATTTACAGTGAAACTGTTAATAGTATATAAAGTATATAACATAATTTCATAACGTTTAGAACGTAATATCAATAAATATTAATTAATTTCAATTTTGAATACGGGAAGTCTATATTTTTCGAATTATTACGGGTGTTTGTGTCGCTATTACCCTTTTTCTGCAACTTTCTAGATTTTACATAATGCCCTGGGACGTTTCGCTTAATTTTCAGGTCCTTTTATACCACTTCTGACTATAAAGAGCTCATAAAACGGAATCCATTTATTGAAAATTATTTCATATTAATATAATGACAATTCTAATTTCAAACATTTTACACCAAGGCTCCATAAATAATTGCCAGTACCATTATAATACAAATACTCCTTTATTAATATCATGACTACTGACTATTAAATTTATGCAGCCTAGGCTTGCCCTCCTCTTCTCTCCTCCCCTCTCAACTCCCTCTCCTCTGCACTGCTTCCGCCTCAGCTCTCCTCTGGCTTCTCTCCATCTCTCTTTTCTCTGTCCCTCTTTCCAATTGCTCTCGTACCTAATTGCTTGTCCCAAATATTGCGCGTTACATATCTTTATTAATTATGCATACGAAAATTTAATTAGGATGGTTTATAGGAGGATACATATAAACCATCCGGAATAGATTCTCTACTAGATGGTGAAAACGGTTTCAAAATCCGTTGCGTGGTTTAGAAGGATTTAGCGGATATACAGACAAACAAACAGGCAGACGCGGAGGGCGACTTCATTTTATACTATGTATAGATTATTTACCTTTTATTGTTACAAAAATAATTGTTAATGGTGAAGTCTCCGCACAAATGTGAACTCTTCAATGAACTCTCTTAACAAACCAAACGTTAGGGCTGGTTTTAGCAATTGAATAACAAGTGCTGAGAAACAATTACCACGCCGAGGCCTTGGATAACATTCATCACAAGTAGTTTGATATCATCAATTTTATAAGTTGCTTGTAGGGGGATTATTTCTTTATAAAGGACAATAGGCGACTTTATATGAACTCTGTCCCCACCCACCTCTTGGTGCTTGGTTGTTAGTGGGTGTGGAGACACAAGACATTGCACATTAGGGTGGAGCACGATTGTATGGAAAAAAATATTTTTTATATTTTGTAAACTCATATTAGGGGGATGAGTGCATTATATGAAAGTAAAATTAATTGTAAAATTTCAATTCATTCGGTAAATAATATTTACTTCCGCACAGACCTAAAAAAATTTAATATAAAAAATTTCGTTTAGATATGACATTAATTTAAAAACTGAAGTTAATGCCGAATAGGTAATAAATGATTTGCATTGTATAATTAAGATATTTGTTAATTAGTTTCAATGAAGAATAAAACTAAATTGTTATGTTTAAAAAGATGATTTTGGTAAGAAATCAAGAAATACGTGTTTCAACGTTTTTGCAAAATCATCCCTAAAAGGGGCAAATTGAGGGGTTGACTTATGAGGTAATCCTTTTATGCAATTTCAAGATTCAGGCACAACACCTAAGATGCAGGACGGTCGCTACAAGTGCGTGAGAGACTACTCCTTGGATTGTATACTTCTGCTCCTGAAAATAACCTCCACGCCGCCGGAGCCGCGAGCAACAGCTAGTTTAAATATGTTATTGCATAGCAAAATAATGTAAAATCACCAAATTTATAATCTTTTTAAAAAAACTATATCATACGAATGAAAAAAAACATACACTCGGTGGTTGACCCCATACCAGAAAATTGATCTTAGATGAATCGATTGAGACCCATTTTAAACCTGTTAGTTGGGACACTTCGCCCTTCGTCCTTTGACGCGCCTTCATTTTCATTGTGTAATGATTTGAATAATGGAATAAACTTTTGCGTTTTTCCATTCTTTACTGAAACCTGTTTCAAAATGCTTCGTCTGGAAACTTCGACGTTTGCAAAAATAAACTGTCGCGGAGTAAAACTCCCACACAGTTTCTTAAGTTTTCATTTCAAGTCGAAAAAATATATACTTTCAAAGGGAGTAAATCAAACAATATTACGTAAGCTCAGGTATTCGGAGGGTTTCAACATTTCTGCTGCGAATGTAATAATTGTTTCAATTGTAAATTCTTTTTTTTTATGTGATACTTCTTTAGAATCGTTGCGATTTCAAACTTGATGAAACGAAAAAGCGACAGTAAAAAGAGACGAAACACATATATCTATAGGACTAAGCCTAAGAGAGAATGCGAGCCTACGAGAAAAGAGTGGGATCGAGTCGGATCGAGTGGGATCGAATTGGTTATTGTTATTGACGTAGTTCTTTAATGATTTTGAAATATTTTAGTGCCTGTTTATGTACCTTCATATTACAAAGCTTACTCGTAGGTAACTTTTCTGAAGTTTCATTTTACCGTGTGTAAATTGCACACACATTTTTTTTTGCAAACAAGCCTACCGTCCGCCTGATGATAAGCGGTTACCGATTTGACATATTTGTATGTATAGAATATTATACAATGGGCATAGCTCTGTGCTCATACAATATTTACGCTGCTGAAGTATTCGTATGGCGTTGCAACAGTTTTTTTAAGAATGTTGTAAAAATGATTCGTAACGCTTTTCGATGCGATTAAAAGAATTTTTGTTGTATGTAGTATTCATGTGAATCAATAAGCCTATATAGCCTTTACACTACACATTTTTTTTTGAAAATTACTGTACCTAATCAAGTCTTGAAGTTCAAATCTAGTTCATTAATAGGTTTTATAACGAAGATATATTACAAATATTTTTACATAACGATCGCGACAAAACATTTTTTTTGTGTAACTAAACTTTGTTTTTACCGGATTACTCCGGAAAATGAGTAAAGTTTTCACGATAAACTATGAACGTTCAGGTGACGACGTTGTTGATAATCAAAGTAATAATTTGTATTATATGTCGGCATTTCGAACCCAAAACAATATAAGTAGTCCTTTTCACGTGGTAGGTATTGTATACTTAAAATTTTAACATCGTTGCATTTTTTTACCTGACTACGGCAAAGCAAAAGGGAGGGTTATGTTTATGACCGGTATGTATGTATGTATGTTCATCTGTTCCCTCATAACTTCTAAACTACTTATCATAATTTGACAAATGATATATCGTTGGAAGCGTCTCGTCTGTCCGCTGGTTATAGGCTAAGTGACGTCACATTAAATTGAATATGGCGCCCAGTAGGAGGCACGAAGTCACTAAACAAAAAAAATATTTTCACCTCAACCCATCATGTGTGGTATCATTGAACAGGGATTGTAAAATAAATGTAGGGTTTGGTACATCATATTTTTGTCAAGCGTACCGTTTACGAGATATATCCTGTCAAAGTCATAAACACAAATTTTACCCGACTACGGCGTCGCAAAGTGTTTATTGATGTATGTATGTAATGATTTATGTATGTATGCATGCATTTATGTTCATTTGTTTCCTCATAACTTCTAAACTACTTATCATAATTTGACAAAAAAACCTAAACAGAAAAAATATGATGTGGCCCTGTATCGACCCAAAATTACTTTAAATAAAGAATAAATTCAAAAACTAAAACCCGAATACTGAAAAATCACGCTCTAGAAAGTATGAAACAAGTATGTTATAAATATTTTATTATTTTATACATTTTCGTAGCGGTGTTCAGAGGACAACTTCATACTTTTTAACCGACTTCAAAAAAAGGAGGAGGTTCTCAATTCGACTGTATGTTGCTTTTTTTTTTTTTTTTTTATGTTTGTTACCTCGTTTCTCTGTACTGTGTGAACCGATTTCGACCATTCTTTCTTTGATTGAAAGCTGGTGCTTGTCATTTGGTCCCATAAAAATATGGTGAAGATCTGATGAATATCTTCGGAGCTGGAGAGGGTAACTCCTTAAAATTAAGTAGTATTCCAGTGGTTCTTTTTGCATTACGTTCATTATAAAAGTTAAGTTTCAGTGAGAGAGGGTAAAAGGGGTGAGGGTGAGGGAGGGGGGTGATAAAATTAAAATACACGTAAATTCTAATATCTTCAGCAGCAGATTTTATATAATTTACCACTAAAAAGCAAAAAATAAATTATTACTTTTTAAATAAAAATTAAACCGCCTTCAAAAAAACCCAGACACAACTAAAAAGCAAAAAATAATTGGTTACATTTAAATCAATTAGTTATATGCAATTTAAATCAATTATTTGGAGTCGGTGCCAGCCAAAACATGGAAAAAACAGAATAATCAGGCATACAAAAAAATATTAAATAGATCCAGACTTGGTTTTTATAAATCTAAAAGTAAAGAAAACAACACCGGCACCGACTCCAAAAATAATTGATTTAAATTGCATATAACTAATTGATTTAAATGTAACCAATTATTTTTTGCTTTTTAGTTGTGTCTGGGTTTTTTTGCAGGCGGTTTAATTTTTATTTAAAAAGTAATAATTTATTAGAGCGTAATTTTTCAGTAGTCGGGTTTTAGTTTTAGAATATATTTTTGATTGATCGTAACTGCATGTGACGTTGTATTGATTCGTCTGATGATCTACAGTATTTACCAGTGGTCGGGTGCCGGCGAAGCCCATCTGATGTGAGTGCAATTTGTCGTTCGGGTTCTTTTATTAAACCTAACGACTCAAGATTACTGTACACGAGTAGTGTACTGACGATTACAGACCCACTTATGTATCTTTGAGACGTTTTGCTCAAAAGTATCAGATATCGCCCCGTCGCAATGTTTTTTGGTATAACGGGATGGTTGGAACGTATTATTTATTTAACTATGGAAATTTTAATGTTAACAACCCTATCTATACTTATATTATAAAGCTGAACAGTTTGTTTGTTTATTTGAACGCGCTAATCCCAGGAACTACTGGTTCGAATTGAAAAAAAATGTGTTATATAGTCCATTTATCGAGGAACACTAGCGTTATATATACGTGATGTTATATAGCCTACAGGCTGTATAACATCACGCTATTACAAATAGAAGCGGAGCATCGATGAAAAATGTTGCAAAAACGGAGAAAATTTATTCCTTTTGAGGGCTTCAGTTGCGTGCGCTGCGTAAATAGTCTAGGATCCCTGATAGGACTCTGATGAAACCATAAATTTTGTAGGACAAATATTTTTTCGAATAATTTAGATAATTATCTTGACATTTAACAAAAAAAACGTCAGTGATAAATTTTTTGAGAATAATCAAATCGACATATTGTATCCCCAGTTAGCTAGCACAATCGAGAATTTTTGTATAGGAATTTGTTGGGCGTCTTATCAAAACGAAGCTATTCACAAAGTTTCAGCTTGATAGTAATTATTTTTACATCAGGGATCTTTACTACAACTTTTGAATGTAGGACCGGGATAACGTACCACGCAATTTGTAGAACAATGTGGCTGTTAAACTATATGAATATCAACTAAGCAGCAGAAAAAAAACAGATGACATCATTATCGATACATGTTGGACGGGGGGGACTCTTTGATTAATTTAATTAACTGAGATAATTATTTTGAGATTTAACAAAAAAACGACCAGATAGTGATACATTTTTTGAGAATCATCAAATTGACATATTTTATCCCTGCTACCCCTGTTAGCTACCACAATCGAAAATTTTTGTAAGAGAAAAGTTGGGCGTCTCGTCAAAATGAAGCTACTCACGGATAATCTTACTTACTATACTTGATAGTAATCAATAGGAAACCTACTATAACGGACCCTAGACTAAAATGGTTAAATTTACGCAAAAATTATATATGACGGAATTGTTCCTCTTAAAAAGTTCTAAATAAAAGTCCGCGATAGCATGTGTCGGTTTTCATCTTTTTCGGTTGGCTCACTATAACCTTTTAAATGGTAATCAATTTTGTTCTAAAAACTAAATAAATACTTTATTCATCACAAGTATTTAATTTTGAACAAAGTTGCTCTTACATAATTTGATTTCAATGACTATATTACGAGATATAACAGTTTTTAAATATTTTGGCAGCACATTTTATATTGTTGTTGGTATGTTCACTTTTCACGACTAAACGGGACAGATAACAGATCGTAATGAAAATAAGCATTGGGATAGATTATATCCTGGAGAAGGGCATAGGCTATTTTTTTATCATAAATGTTATCTTAAAGGGGGTGAAATAGGGGTTCAAAGTTTGTATGGGCAATCCGTAATACCTCTAGATCTAAAAATTAATATTTAGGTTTTTGGTAAGAAATAATTGTTTCAATGTTTTTGCAAAATCATCCCTAAAAGGGGCATAGTGAAGGGTTAACTTATGAGGTATACGTATGATGCAATCTCAAGATTCAGGCACAACACGTGAGAGGCAGGACGATCTCTACAGGTGCGTCAGTGAAGAACTCCTTGGATTGTATACTTCTGCTCCCAAAAATAAACTCCACGCGGGCGGAGCTGCGAGCAACAGCTAGTTATATATAATACTTGCCGGCCCAGCAGACGTCGCCCTTCCTGGAGGGGCAGCGCTACCTACCAGATCCAATTGTATTTTCAAGCCATCCATCATTCCTCATATACACACAAAATTTCATCCAAATCGGTCCAGCCGTTTAGAAGGAGTTAGGTATAAAATAATTATACACCTATAAAATAATTATATATATATGTATATACTGGGTGACTTTTTTTACCGTCTTGATAGTAGTAGTAGTCGTCGTAGTGTGTGATAGGTAAATGGAGTAGAAGCCTCAGGCATAGTTACTTTATTTTTTTTACTGACATGGGCTGAAATTGATCTACCTATATACACTCCTAATTTATAATATATTTTTATATTAAAACATTTAAAAGAAGTAATAAAAAAAAAACAGAATTGTAATAATTCATATTGATAAATCATTACTAATGATTAGTTTAACATGTAACAATAACTACAGCATGTAAGAAGGTCCTAAGCCCTTGAAAAGTATGAAGGTAAGATCAAAATAATATCTCGAATTGTAACTATGCACGCGCCGTGTAGATTTTATTAGACTTTCGGAACTTTCGTAATCGAAATGCTAGTACACAAATACTATTGTCTATAGATTCTATTCCACTTACACAACACGCCATATTATTATCCAGACGGTAAAAAAAATCACACAGTATATATAGTAATAATATTACAAACAATATTTTCTTGTATATTATGTGTGAATTGTTTTGATCCAGTGCGTGCTATTCACCAATTTTTTTTAGCTCGCACGTTGTGTACGTTGAAAAAAACGAAGTTAAAAAATATTGATATAACATTGTAATAAATAATATTTTGGCGATTATAAATGTCATTTAACGGGAATGCACAGTCAGTTGTTGAAGAATACGGTATGTCTTAAAATATGAAAAAGAGTATTTTTTTGTACGTTATGAAAACCCTAACGTAAAATCTGTAAATATATACAAGGGTGCCAACGGGTCAGATGCCGCACTAACACATTCAAGTTCGATTCTGAGCGAGTTTATAAGAGAGCCTGCTATCGCGTTGGTTCATTTTTCATCTGACTGTTGGAGCAATAACACCGTGTCTGGATCCAGATTTTTAATAAAACATTAAATCTCGGTTAAAATGTAATTATCGTTCATTGAAGTGAGTTTGTGAAACGTTTCTTATTATTGTTTTGTTTTTGTCGTAGGTTGATGCCGGGCTTCATATGGAACGTTCCGGCACTGGGACACTAGATCCTAAATTGCGAGGGTCAGTGTTCACGATCCAGACACAGTCTAGAACTTACCACCTCGAGGCTGACTGTGAAGCAGAAATGGAGAAGTGGGTTGATGCTATTTGTAGAGTTTGTGGACTTCGGGCGACCGAAGACTCTGATGATGTTCTAGGTAACTTGTGATTATAATCGAGTTTTTTTTATTACATTTATTTAATTTCGTGTTTTTTTTCAAGGCAGTGGTTTTTAAAGTTGATGTATCATATAGTGGCTGTTCGTTATATTTATAACTTAGACAATTGACATAGATCTGAATTGTGTTTCGAAGTGTACCTACTGTGTACTATGCATGCTAAAATCTTGCGATTTTTGCGAATACTATGCCGCAGCCGATAAAAACGTGATACGCTAGGTTTCATACATATTGATAGATGTCTATTAAGATCTGTGGTCTATGATTCTGACTTGATTCATATGCTCCTATGCGAATGTTTTGTTTGTTTAATGGATTATGTTCCTAATATCCATTTATATGTATTTATTTGTATGCCATGTTTCATTTTAGTAGTTAATGAGAACGTTTATCGAAAATGTATATGTATTCTGAAGAAAGTATTAAAAGTTTGTACTTATTTGTTATTATTACACAGAAGCCTTGCGAACTGATAATGAAACCATACGAATGATTTAAATGGCGAATATTTTGTATGTGTAGGTCTTATAAAATTGACATTTATTTTGTAATAATTGCAGTTACCTACCAAAACAGCAGTACTGTGAGTGCCTCTAACGAGCATTATCAGCGAGTCGATTCTACGGGACCTTACATACCGATCTCAGAGTGCATCACAGGAGTTCGCGCTAGGGTAACTTTCTATACACGGAATACATAATGCAGTATGTAATATTTGACACTATTGCAATAAGAAGTTTCATTATTTTTTATTTTTTAGGATGATCAAAGACCGTATTGTTTTAACCAGAAGAGTGGAGACAATAAAAATCATCAGTATTTAAGCCAGCCCCAAATAAGAATTACGAATGCTGATTTTTCAGAAAATGAATCCAACATAAGTGATGAGGACTGCAAATCTTTGAATGCTAGTCAGTCAAATATAAGTATGTATATTTTATACTTTTGTCATGATAATATAAAAGCGAGAATCTGAATGCAGTAATTTGGTTATGATTTGATTGCAAAGAGTTAATATTAGCCAACATTTTAGTACATAAGTAGCGGTAGTCTTCATTTGAATTCAGAATACAAAAAATCTAAGAACTCGTGTTTTCGCCTGTCTTTGACGCAACGCTTATTCTAATTTTTCGAAGAAATTAATTGCTTTTATAAGCAAGTGTTCATTGACATGTATTGACTTCAAGGATATTTATGACGGCTTTCATGTGGCTTGACATGGAATTAATTAATGTCACTATGAAGTCTTGTGGAATAATCCCCGGTGCTTTCTTACTAAGCGTGCGACTAAATCGCAACCGTTGCTTTCGGATTTTCCTGAACAGCCTTTGCAGTGGTTGTCGTACAAAATATAGATCAATCAGTACAGTTTCATTATAAAACAAATACCACTTCTGTTTGAAAGTGCTCTTCTTACACGTACAACAACGTACAACATATATAAAGTGCTGTGATATATTTAAATATAGAGTACGAATATATTTATAATACAAATATAATATTTCAACGATTAGAAACTGCGGTGATGTTGCATTTCTCGCGACTGATACCTACACTACGTTTGCATTTCTATGGCGCACAAAGCACACAGCGCCTAAACCATAAGGCCATCTTTACGGTGTACAGCTCTAATGGTAGTTTTCAGCATCTGCAAAATCTAAGGAGCTTATTGGAGAGTACAAACCTTGTATCTCACTCCATAAATGCTCGATTCATGACAAGGCATCTATCTACCTATCGCGATGTCGCGACTGATATCAACAGTATGATAGTATTCAAGAATAATTCATCGTCATTAACCTATATTTCGCTGGTTTTCATGAATAACCTTTCAATCCAAAACTTTTTATAGTGCGTCTCAAAACGATCACTGATTTACTTTTCACATGGGTCAAAAGTTCGTTGTCATCGTTATACATTTTTGAAGGTTACTTTGAAAATGTTGATTTTTTGTAGTGCGCACATATCTATGCAAAGCAGCGATTTGTCAATTGCTGGACACAGGCCTCTTATTATGTGCACTATTAAACTTTTTCAGCTGTTATCATTAAACATAAGATGCAGGATGGATTGCTTTAGGTGTCTGGGAGTGTATAATATTATGGAGGGTATAGTAAAGTGAATAAAACATGAGTGCATTTTGAGATAGGTGTCTATATTATATAGTAGAAGCTGGAAACACAATGTCGTATGTTCCTAATTCAGGAAATGGCGCGACGTTAGAATATGATGCAATAATAAACGCGTGGGGTACTTCTGGCAAATCGCATTGATACATCTTGTTGTCTTGATATTATGAAAAAACTAGCTTTTGCTCGGTGTTTCGCCCGCGTGGTACTCATGTTTGAAAGAAAAGGTATACAATCCATGGACGCATCCTAAGCTATTACACCTTTCTATATTTTGCTATCCCATAGGAAGCGCGAATTTTTCCGGGATAAAAAGTGGCCAATGTCATTTTTTGATCCCTACACTGCCACTATGCAAAAAATAATGTCGATCCCTTGCTTTGTAAAAACCTAAACTATCCCACGGGTAGTGTACATTTTTCCGTGATTAAAAGTAGCGTATGTGCTATTCCAAACTATAATCTATGTTTGTGCCAAATTTCAACCAGATCCGTCCAGCCCTTGTAGCGTGATTGAGTAACAAACATCCATCCATACATCCATTTGATCGTCTGTGCTATAAAATAATTAGTTCTGACTTACGACGGCTGCTTCAGCCTAAAGTGCCACTCCTCCAAATGGTTTTCTATTATAGTCTATAGGTTCGTGATATTCAAATAAGCTTCCAGTAGCAAATTTGGTATTACACATAAGGTGCCGTTGCAGCATAATAACGCGCTGATACAAAGCTAATTGTAAGCCAAGACTTAAAGAATTTCACCTTGATATAGAATACCTTAGTAATATTAGTGTTGACTTAATCTTGACTAACATATTATCCATTGATATCTTATTTTATTTCAAAGGCATTAGCGCCGCATTTGGATGATATATTTATTGACATTATGTATGTTCATAATGATATTTTTTATTTAAGAATCGTGGTCGTATGACGCTCAATAGTTCATTCAAACTCTTTATTTGTTTGAATGCATATATATGCCATTTTATTAATTGGTATATAAAACGTTTCTTTTTGAAACTGCGAAATTTAAGTAACCCCTTAGCCCCAATTATTTCTGATGTTGGCATATTGTTATATGACACCGTTTTAAGAAATGTGTATATAACAACGACTTGTGTATATAATATGACAATGATAAATATAATAATATCATAATAATATATACGTTAATTAACTGTCGACAAACATTTTATTATTTCAGGAGATTGGTCAGTCGCAAAAACATTTACGAAATTAGCAATAAATCAAAAAAGGAACGGTGTCGCTGAAGATGGTATGTATTGTATGCGTGATTTCAAAATGAAGTATCTATTAAATATTTGTACATAATATATTAAATATTCAAATTCCAGGCCCGCCAGTGCCGCCTAGGCCGCCTAAAACATTCACTATGAATGTTCAGAAGGAATCTTATCAAGCACCGAAAGAACTGGAACCGGTAGAATTGCATGTAGAAAACACATCTGTAAGTAATATTTAAAAAAAACACTTACCAATAAACTACTACCGTGAAGGGGTAGGCCGAGGTGTAACACAGTACCAGTAACAGTACACATACTTTTCGCCGAATTTATTACTCTCCTATAATGTGATTGGGGGCAAACCTATCGCCATATCGGGCACAATTCCAGACTCCGGGCTGACACTGAGTATTTCTAGATAGAAAATACGAATACCACTTTACCCATCCTGGAGGTTGAACCCGAGACCTCAGCACAGCAGTCATAACGCATGCGCAATTACAACTGCGCCACCGAGGCAGTCAACATTGTATTATAAACTTATAATTTACAGTAAATAAGTACACTCACCATTTTTCGCATACAAAGATTTTCTTTGGCAATAGAACCGTAACCGTTTCCAAAAAAAGAGTGCTTTTCAAGTGCCATACATGTTTAATTTAATCCGTTCAGACCCACGCACAAAGCATTTTATATATTATTTCTAAACAGGCTGATAGATGGCACCAAAATCGAAATACATCGCGCTATGGTTTAGTTACAAGCCAATATAGATATTATGAGTGACCGATGTTCAGACAGCGATCAGTTACAAATATATTATATGTATAGACTAACTGACCCGGCAGATGTTATCCTACTTACCTGCCTAAAAGTTAACACTCGTGTAACACGTAGTTGAAAATTAACTATTTAAATTCCTTGTAGGCCATTGGTTTAAGTTAGACATGGTTTATCGTTAATCTATTTTTAATAATAAGGTTTATAGGTTAAGTGTTATCTATCGAGAGCTATATGTATATAAATCGATGTGTGTATGTTCCATATGGATCCTATATAAATTCATTGTATCTTCTCTCATACTGCGCTTTGGATCTGTAGGCGTTAGATCGCCGGTAATAGTTTTTCCTTATTCTTCTTGATTTCTTATTATTTCTTTTTCTAATTCACTGTCACTAGAATCTTCTAAATTAATTTTACCGTTTTATATCAATTATTAAAAATTTTCATCCCGCAGTGAGAAATAATAAATTTTATTTGGTAGACACTTTAGATTACATACAAATTAAAAACAAATAAAGGAGTATTACAAAAATAAAAGCAATTATAAACCCTAAGTATACCTACTGCTTGGAACACCTGTGTCTAAAATATAACCTAAAGGGCCATAATCTCATTTGCCATAGTAAAGTACTCCATGGCGCTGATATTCCATGCCTTAAGTAATCATTTGCTGGTGCTAGGATATTCATATCCGCCCGGATAGCGACCACCGAACACAGGGTGTAAAACCTGCCATAGTGGCACACGCAAGTGTGTTGCGTTCCGGGATCAGCCAGTGTACATCCGGTTTTTGTCGGGGTTCTAGAGTTGCGGTACGATGTTTGGCCGTTTTGCAGCCTTCTCTGAAAATAGACTCTCGACCGCTTCTTCACCTTCTTGCCCATGGCGTAGTGTGAAGAAGCTTCACAGGCCGGCATGATTGTGTTGAGTAGCGAGGATAGATCGTCTCTCGCTACTCTATACTCTAATTGGACGGCATTGCGCTTACCATCAGGTGCAGTGTAGTCACTTTGCCGTACCAGGATAAAAAAATGATGAGAGTAAAATTTTAAGATGCGCGTGACACAAAAGTAACACCTCTGAAGTTGCCCTAAGTACCAGGCTAGCAGAAATGTAAGGAGATTTGATACCGTTTTTATACAACTGATATAATATTGACCTCCATAAGAGCTAGAAGCTTCGGTCTGAATTATAAAATTAAAATTTATCATTTAAATGTGGCCAGTACGTTATGGTATTATGAAAGACCGAATTAGTACTATACAGTAATATTATTTAGGTCTTTCATGATACTATAATGTACTGGTTCAGTTCAGTCAGGACACATAGACTTGCCGGCGGTGCGGAGATGCGTTCAAATACTGGCCAGTTTCGGCGGCCTTACATGCTATTTTTAACTTTAATGTTAAGGAAATAAAAATGGTTTTGGCTTGTATTTTACTACCTACCTTTCTTTAATATCCTTACTAGACACGAGTGATTAAAAATAAAAAATGTATGTTTGCAGCCGCAGGGTCACCCGTGGCTCCGTATTCCTCGTCGCGCGTCTCACAGCACGGCGTCGTCGTCCCCGCGCCGGTCGCGCCGGGCGCCCAGCACTGTCCGCTTCACCGACGACGAAGAGGACTACTCTCTAGGACAAGTGGTAATACTATTAGATGTTTTATGAAGTGATAACTTCTCATGGGAGGGTAAACCGTAACGTTACGCGTTCATACTTCGCCACTTTGTCTGGCTTCTTTATTAATTTCTATTTTTGTCGTTCCGTAATCTCTGTGCTATATCTTTTTGAAGTGAAACTTCTTTAGAATCGTTGTGATTTCATTTGAGTGGGAGCGAGTGGGATCGGGTGGAATCGAGTGGGATCGAGAGGATAAAATATATTTTATAAACAATAAAAGATTTGTTTAATAAGTAACCTTTCCTCACATTATCATATTAATATACATAAAATTTCAATATTAAATAGTTCAACTTAGGTTAGTTTAAGTTATCACTTCTGTCGAGCGTCCCGAGACGCACACGTTTTCTTTTTTTTATCTTAGCACGGCATACTGACCACACTACACCTGATGGTAAGTGCAGTCCAGTTAGAGTATCAAGTAGCGAAAGACAATGTATCCCTCGCTAATCAACACAATCATGCCGGCTTGCTGTATAGCTTCTTCACATTACGCCTAAAGGACCCAGGATCATAGGAAGGAGGGAACACGGTACCTGGCAAACTGCTCCACAGCTTGATATTGCGGCAAAAATACGAATTGGTTCTGCTCTTGGTTCGGGCCGGAGTAGTAGACACCACGAAGCTGTGGCTCCGCAAGCCAGTACGCGTGGTTCTTTGTAAAATGTAAAACTTCTTTCACCACAATGCATCTAAATAACAATGATCAACACGTTGACTGCGACGCGAAATGATACGATAATATGACTGACAGCCACCGTGGCGTAGCGGCCGAGTAGCCGACGGTGAAATGAGAGACCTTGGTTTCGATTCCTGCACCGAGGCAAATGCCCATGTGACAGACAAATATTTGTTTTGTGTCTGGGTGTTGTGGGACGGTAATCCCTCGTAGTTGTGGATACCCACGATACAGGTTTTACCTAGTGTGGGGTCAGAACTATGTGTATAGCTGTTGGGTGTATTTATATATTTTTAACCGACTTCAAAAAAGGAGGAGGTTAACAATTCGTCGGAATCTTTTTTTTTATGTATGTTACCCGATTACTCGAAGACGCCTGGACCGATTCGAGAAATTCTTTTTTTGTTTAAAACGGTATACTTCCCAGGTGGTCCCATTGGCACCAAGTCAGGGTCTGATGATGGGATCTCAGAAAAATCAAAGGAAACCTTCAAATTTTATAGAGACGCATAATTTGTTTTTCATTGAAGTCGGTGTACTTTTTAGGAATTAAGTTTTTTTACTTATATTATACATAAACGGCCGGCTCATACTAGGTGGATTTAAAACACATCAGGATCATACGCCGCAGTCTACGTGTTAATAAGTGTGAAACTTTATACACAAAAACATTTCTGGCATTACATTTCACCCATCATTACCTGCAAACATTAGCTGAAAATTATACCATTAAATACCTATATAATAGCATTTGAACACTTTAACACTAGTATTTATAAACAAGACGTTACTTCGTCCCAAGCAATTACTTAAATAAGTTATTTTGCTGGTGGTAGGATATTCATATCCGCCCGGATAGCGACCACCGTACACAGGGCGAAAAACCCGCCATAGTGGCACACGCAAGTGTGTCGCGTTCCGGGATCAGCCAGTGTACATCCGGTTTTTGTCGGGGGTCTGGAGTTGGGGTACAATGGCCATTTTGCGGCCTTCTTAGTACTCTGACACTAGACCCTCGACCCCTTCTTCACCTTCTTGCTCATGGCGTAGTGTGAAGAAGCAGGCCGGCATGAGTGTGTTGAGTAGCGGGGATAGATCGTCTCTCGCTACTCAGTACTCTATTTGGACCGCACTGCGCTTACCATCAGGTACAGTGCGGTCACTTTGCCGTGCCAGGAATAAAAAAAAAAAAAAAAAATGGGCTAAGTGCGGAGAAAGGAGCCCACAACAAAGTTATACGTGATTCAAGCATCAGAAATCATTGCTAATGTTAAGCTTAGCAACCTTACGTCAAACGACTCTTACTTGGTAAAAATTCTTAATATCAAAAATATCCTTAAGTAATTATTATTACTCAAGTCAAAAGTTTTCATTGATTATGAATACGACTGTAAGAGTATGTGCTAAGCTATAAACTGCATCTTAGGTCTGTAGATTTAATGTTTCTCTGTGTATACTGCCGCATAGGTGTTCTGTACTTGAGAGTCGAATATATCTATGGTATTGCGAGCCGCGCCGCAAGGCTAAATATAGTTTATTTAGTCTGTAGTCAACTCTTAGCGAGCTTGACATATTCAAACTGGTATAGTAACAATTTATTTGTTGCAGTCTATGCAGTACTGCAACCTACCTTCGTTACCTCCAGCAGTGGACCGGGCGTCAAAGCCCCGACATTCCAGTCACAGCATCGGACATATAAACCATCTCAGCGGACAGGTAATAACCATAGATATAAATTTAATAGACGATCAAAGTTCTGTAAGTGAAAAAATCCTGGTCTAAATCATGAGTATCATTTTTGAAGTGGGAATTTCTCTAATTTCGTCTGCAGTGAATTGTCGAACATTGTGTGAAACCATGAATATTGTAAAAAAAAAACAAAAATGGTTCACGTGCTTTTCTCATCATTGAATTGCTCCTGTGACGTCACTGCGGCACGATATATGTGCTGCCGCGCTTGGTTTTCATACAAATTGAAATACTTGTGTCGTCTGTTCTTAATTTATATCTGTGCTAATAATCGAGAGTCGAGAGAGATAGAGTTCTTTATAGATCACCAGTCCATTTTAATCTAAATATAATGCCGACCATTGCAAGACCTTATGTCCGTCGATCATTCCTAGGATTCTATGAAACTACTGTATACATCGGATTAACTCAATAGCACACTAACACAATATATACACAAATATAGATAGAGATGCAGCGACCGCTTAAAGAGGAATGACACGGACAAGATACACTGCCAAGTAGAAAGTCGCGGGTTCAAATGACAATTTACGTGTGTATTTATTGTTAATTATCGCTAGATTTATCGGTGAAGGCAAAATATCGTGACCAAATCTGCATACATAAAATAAATTACATAAGTATATCAAAGGTTAGGTTATTATTATAGCAGCGATAGCCTAGTTGGTTGCGTTACGGACTGTCAAGACGAAAGTCGTATGTTCAAACCCAAGTGACCCTCCGACTTTTCTAAAGTTATGTGTTAAATGTTAAATATCGCTTGCTTTAACGGTGAAGGAAAAAATCGTGAGGAAGCCTGCATATCTGAGAATTCTTATACGAATTTCGAAGGTATGTGAAGTCTACCTACCCACATTAGGCCAGCGTGGTGGACTAAGGCCCAACCCTTCTCATTAGAAGAGGCCCTGCCCAGCAGTGTGATGTTTAATACAGGGCTAGTATTATTATTATATCAAAGGTTGTAATGTCTACCAAGCCGCATTAGCCCAGCGTGGTGGACTTAGGCCTAACCCCCTTTTTATTTGGAGGTGTTTTTTTTATTTTATTAATATTTAATTTAGGAACTTTGAGACAAGTCTGACTATATTTGGGGGCGTGGATTGAGTTAAGGAGCTGGTATTAAATTATTTTCTTACTTATACCCTCCATGGGCTAGTTCAGATGTTCGTTGATCAAGCTATATGCGAATTTATTAAGAAACTCATTTAATAATTATAATATCCACATGCAGTTGTAATCTTTGAAAGTGTCAACAAGCCTCAACATTACTTAATAGAAGAAAATATTTTTATTTGCACAGACTAATTTTCACATGTTTCGGAGCGACGAGATGAAACCCGATGTTTTGCAGTATTTGGATTTAGATCTGCACACTTCGCCAACAAAGGTAAACATGTCACTACACTGACGGGCACATAAACTGCATCAACATTTTTTATTCATTTGTATGAGAAAGTAATCACTAACTCATAATTTTACTAAAATATATAGTGTGTTTAAACACAAGAGTACATTCATGTATATTTTATATTCTCATTTAAAAGGGAAAGTTTATGTTTTGGTAATAAAATTATTAATAGCCCAAAAATCATTATAATAATTTGAATGATGTTTTTAGTTATTATTATAATGGGTTTTATATTCATAGCACATCAGGATAGTCGGTGTTTTTAAATTAGGTTTTAATATCTTAAAAAGCAGTGCCAAAGAGAAAGCAAAAAGTAGACTTAATGCATATTATCTTTAAAACTATTAATTGTATTCACATGTACATAGGTACATAAGTACTATTAGTGCTGTAACTTGTGCCGTGTATTGAGGTCTGTTGCACCCATGCCAAAATATGTACAGCTTTCTCGATGGTTGTCGACGTTAGAAAAAGACGTTAAATTTAACGACAACGAATAGAAAATCGTTATCTCGTTAATATGTGTATTATTACACACGTGTAATATTACAATCAATTTGAAGCACAAAGTTAGCAAACAGAATAGTTTGAGATTATGCGTAAATAAATGTTTGATTATAGTAGTAATTTGTTTCATTTCACTTCATTTTTTTATTATTTAAGTCAACTTTCCTCTTTAAGTGAATCCTAAAGATTATTTATTCGATAAGGATTTTTGTTTAAAAGTCATTGTACTTTGATGCAGTTTATATGTTTGTCAGTATTTATAATTATCTATATGCTATCGACAAATCTAACTGGCAAAAATATACAAAAGTCAAGGAAAATAAGTATCTTATAAGTAATGCACTAAAATCTACCAACCATTTAAAAAAACACGTAATAGTTTCTAACTGCATAAATGTGGACTACTGTAAATAACACTAATATTACTAACATTATCCTCATCGCAGCTGCTACTTGCTGGGTTTATTATAAATACTTTCCTCAAAGCTTCAAATTTTCATCCATAGCTTTACAAATTCTGACATGACTAACACAGATTTTTCGTTTTCACTATTGTGGTGGTTTGTATTGCTGTATACTTTATTTAAAAAAATATTACGTGAAGAATAATACTCTTATATTTCAACCTAATTCATTTCTATAGGTTTCAGCTTGCAGTGATATAGGGGAATACGAAGCATACTTTTATTCATTGGGTCCCCCGTTCTACTGGGATTAGCCGATTCTTAGGAGAAAAATAAATGGCCTAAATTGCACAGGGTCGTATTTTCTTTATATCGTTCAAAATAAATATGCAGGAAATCCTGCGTATTTATTTTGAACTTATATTCACTATAATTATAACTTAAATTCTATCTGATTGCTGATATAAACGAAACAGCCTGCACAGCGCAAGTTGTAGTAACAAACTAATTCCGACTTGAAATATGGACGTCTTATCTGTAATCATATAGATATTTTCTGTGTACTGTTCCTATGGATAAATTGAGAATAACACAATCATAATTTTCATTATCTTTTTCCTAGTATCAATTCTTAAGTTCAAGAAAATTTGTGTTTGAATTTGGAAAGGGTCCTTTATGAATTTATTCTGTTATTAATACTGTATGGTGTGTACAACACAAAAAAATATATATAATTCAAATTGAATCCACAATTGTTAATAGTTTAAAATTATGCTGATTGATGGGTGTCCTAGAGTTTAGTTATATCGTCAATATTTAGTCATACAGAATAAATATGGACGCACGTACGTTATATGTGTGTACATATTTAAACGCGTTTGTTTAAATCGTACACAGGATGGATTTTTGAATCCCAAATGAAGAAACTATGAGAAATAATGAAAGTGCTCTAAGAACAATGAGCTTGAATTGAAGAATTGCATACTTACATTTTTTGAGCTGATAATGAAAACTTTTTATTTTATTGACGTCGATTGCTTAAACCGTAATAATACATATATAATGTCAAATAAGCAAGTCTTTTATCTTATGGAAAGTAATATTTGGCGCCTGCGAATTTGTAAGAAACAAAGGAAAGGGCGGGGGGCGTATTTTTAGTCCCCAGAATTATTCTAATCCCCAGAAATGTCATTTGCCGTACGAAATGCAACAAACAAAAAGATGGTCTCTTATGTTAGTGTTCTGTGCGACAGTCTTATAATTATTGCCACTGTCTTACAAAAACTGACATGTAGTAATACCTTTATGGTTTGGCGAGATTTCCGCTTCACTTCTCAATTACCCCGTTTCTTTATTGTAATGTGTTTTGGTGCTGCCGTTGTTCTTTGTCAGTAGAGATTTTCCATCAGACGACTGATCTTGTTTATCCGCCGTTCGATTGAACGGGTACTTCCCCGTGACCACCAAATATAAAATTTGCCACGAATTAAGATTTTGTTAAGGAATTAACGTCAATTATTGCAACTCCTTTAAGACAGTATTGTTACTATTAATAATTATAATTATGAATACTGTATTGTTATAAAATAAATAGTTATTTTGTATAGCTGGGCACAAGACATCTAATCAGCTAATTGTTAATTAACGAATTAAATTTTTTGAGTAACGGATTACCTTTTAAGTTAATGTTATAACACCTAAACGGACTAAACCTTCCGTTAACTTTTCATTACTATTTATGATAAAAATAACACCGCGTCGTCTAAATCATTGATTAGTTCTGTTAAAATTGAATTACTGTTTTATTATTAATTTTCCACATTCTACCTTAGCTTCTCACCGACCAAAACAATTCTTTAATAGCATGGATAATAATATCATTGACATACTTGCTCATATGATCAATCCGTGTTACAAATATTAAAATTACTATCAATTTAACTATTGGCGTTAACTTTCGTTAAATATACCGCAACGCTTTAACGTTTGTTGAAGTTAGCTTTTTAGTAACGGTAAACGATTAACGAAGTTAGCTTTTTGCTAACGGTGCCCAGTTGTACCGGGTGTGAGTATTGCACCTATTCGAACTTAGCCAGTTTTAGCAAACCAATAACCTGCCCATTACATGATGTTGCTAGACATAGTTTACGTATATTATATATCATTCACTATATTATGAAGTACACAGGACCGTACGACCGCGACGCGACGTGCGAACAGAGAACAAACTTACTTGCATTGGTTAATAATATAAGTATATATAGATTTTTTGTAACATTAACAAATGTATTTAATAATTCTATTTGATGTAATAAACTTATTATATTTTTTATGTTGTCTGAGACACTTTTTTCTTCATATGACAGTTTGAGCTATGTTCCCATTAATTAATATTATTTTAATAATGGACATTCTTGATATTAAGTCGTTTACTCGACACCGCACGCCGCCACTGCTTATATATTTTCAACTAGATGTAGCCTGCGGCTCCGCCCGCGTGCATGCTATTTTCGGAAGAAAAGGTATCTATGTTCACAATCCATGGAGGCATCTTAAGCTTACACCTTGCTATTGCTATACCATAGGAAGCGTGCATTTTTTCGGGATAAAAGTAGCCTATGTCATTTTCTGATCCCTAAACTGCCACTATAAAACAAATCATGTCAATCCCTTGCTCTGTGAAAAACTAAACTTTCCCACGGGAACTGTTTATTTTTCCGAGATAAAAAGCCTATTTGCTATTCCAGACTATAATTTATTTCTGTGCCAAATTACAACCACATCCGTCCAGCCGTTGTATCACGAGTGAGTAACAAACATCCATCCATCCAAACAATCGCATTTAAAATATTAATAGGATTTAGGTCATATTTAGAGCAAGCTAGCGCCAATCGCACATATGTTATTTTTTTTTATAAATTATACAACTTTATATTATTGTATAGATTTCTGTAAAAGGCATATTCTATTATCGAACAGTTTTTATAAAGCCTTGCGGGGTGATGGCCGCAGACTTAGGTATTAGGTTTCAGGACTGAATAAAAGTCGTGTGGCAGTGAAATATACCTTGCACTACATCTTCACTTTTTGGATATGTAGCAAGATGTTAAAGCAATGGGGTCACACTCCTGTCTGCTAGCTTTGACTAGGTTTCCCTTCTTATAAGCAGTCTTGTTGTAATATTACCTACTAGGTATGCGATTTGGACCATGAATTCGCATTGTAGTATTATAACAATACTCCTATAAGAGGTGGTGGTAGGCCGCACGTGCTAGGTAAGACGTGGCAGGTCCTTTGTCAGCATCAACTCACCTGGCGGACGCAGCTGGACTATCTGTTACTCTTTCTGGAGACAATGATAGTGGTGGTATCATCCTACACGGTGTTCTCCAGGGAACACTATATTTAAGGATTAACTAGTGCGTACATTAGCACAGCGAGCGGTACTGAGCTTGCATGTTATTGACGAAAACATTACCATCTCATAGACGCCAATGTTTGCACTGTATTGCGCACGCCCAGTTTGCAAATTTTACAGCCACGGCACACAACAACGCGACAGCCTTTTTTCACGAGATAAGTGTTGCTAGAGCACAAAAAAAAAAAAATGCTTCAACCAAAAATAGATTAAACCCAATAATTCGCTTTTTAAATAAATTAAAAACACAAACGTCAATAATCGTTTAATTTCATTTTTTTTATTGCAATCAAATAACGGACCTGATTATTTTTAGAAAATCACATCAAAATGATTTGCTCAATCGTGTCATCGGGTAAAAAAACAAAACGTAACTATCTGACCGTATGAATTAAATCTGAACCAAAAGAACTAAAGATTTTTGTTCATTGATATTCTTAAAATAAAAAATTAATAATAATTTTAATAAATTTATTCTCATACTAAAAAGAGTTTCATATGTAAATTCAGGAATACCTACTCTGTGCATCTTGGATTACCGAATCCGTCATTTCAGCCGTTTGAAGTGGTGTGGGTGCGCGGTTAGAGCTAAAATCAAGTGGCGATTTTTCATCTCTTTAGTCCATTTCGATAAGGATGGCGCTTTACTTATATTGTTCTGCCACTACTATATATCATAGAAGTGGCAGAATCATATCATAAAACTAACTATATATCATACTCGTTTTTTGTTTTGCGTTCATATGACCTAGAAGTATACTTGATATTAATTACTTCGTCATCTTCTAGTCACCTCTACTAACATTTACATGTATAAAACTACACAAGTTGAAATACACGGGATATATTACGTGTGTGTTGAAGTTTCGGTTCACATAATAGTAGTGTAATATTGCGTGATTTGTGATATGAGATATTCCAGTTTATAAATTGTTTATTGACATGTTTCAGTCTCACGAATTACCTCGCAAGAAGATGGACATAATACACGGCAAGTCGTATTCGGCAGTGGACGCTGAATCCGCTTACAAGACAGTCGACTTCCTAAAGACGGAAGCATTCAATATAACGCGGCAAGATGCCGAGGCGTCGCGGAGTAGCCATCATTGATTTAGTTATTAACTATTTATAATTGTTTTTATTTAAAATTATACTTTGTATATATAGTTCGTTGTATTGACAAATAATACAGATACTTTATTGAGCAGGTAGTATTGTTAGATTTGATTTAAGAACTTACCAGTTTGTGAGAGGATATACTCGGGTATACCTCGTCATGTTCGATAAATTCGAAAAAGTATCTTTAATATTTGGCTAAACTGCAAAAGTCTGATTTGAGTTCTTTTTATGAAAATGCAATAGTTTGTTTTTAGTGTAAGGGGAAATTTAATTTTGTTCGAGTTGTAGCTGGCTCTTCGGTGGCAAGTAGCGGTTACCCTTTATTAGCCACGGAATGGTAATGACGTATCATTTCCATAAGAGATCTGTGAATGGACCATGTCTTTTTATATGTCAAACTAAAACCAAATTATAAAGAAGCGATTAGCTTTAATTCTTAGATATTTAAATTAATAAATATCTATCTATTGGCCGCGAATGATGCACGTGGCCCTAAAAGGTGAATAATAATTACTTGCTGGGACACAAGTACAAAATACGTCTAAGAGACTGTCCATGAGCTTACAAACACATATATCAGACGTAAGTTTTAAATGACATTTGCAGACAAAAAGATGACTATTCGTTAAATGGCATTTATTATTAAATTTTGTTTATACGTATTTTATACCAGTGGTTATTGTTTATTGTGTACGAAACAGTTATGTAGCATTTATTGTACAAATTATTCTTCGTTTTTCTATGTTTTATTTCCAATACTTTATGCAAATAGCAGTTATGTGAGTGGTCACTTAGGATTTTTGTTTGAAACTATTCTTGTATACATTCGATATTTCATGACTGCTATATGTCTAATATACATTTACGGTCTTATTCATAATGAGTTATCGGAGCTTTATAAGGCCGTTAATAGGAACTTGTTAAAAAATGTTGAGCGTTTTATCTCTATTGAGCCATTATGAATAACATTTTTTAACAGGCTCCTATTAACGACCTTATAAAGCTCCGGTAACTGATTATGAATAAGACCGTTATAATATATCTATGACTCGTACTTAAGTATATCTACTTATCAATTTATATATCGTACAATTATGCATTTCTTGCAGTTGACCAAAAAATAACTTAAAATACATTCCGGAGTGTTTACTATTCTTATTTGAGTCGGTGTGTTTTGATATTGCGAGTGAAGGTCGAATGTAATTGAGGTCGACTGCATCGTATGTAGCAACTTGTGGTTCATATTTTGTATAATACATTATACATTCAGTATTCATGGAATCTGAAAACAGTTCTTGATATCGACGGTTGGCGGGTTATATGATTAAGCCACATTTCTTAAAAAATACAGAAGAGGTTTTTGTGTTTTTTTTTTTATTTTCGGAAAACAATCACTATAAAAAGTATTGCGTGAATTTATAGAATTAATATATATCTTATGTGAGCGCGTACTGCATGTTTATGACATTTTTATGCATTTATAAGTTTTATTTTTTTAAATATATGTGGTCTGAAACAAAACGGTCCATGTTTTACCAGTTGATTTTAGCGCCAAAAAGTGCACAAAATTTTTGACACTGGGCTCAAAAGATGTAGAAAAATTTGCTAAGCGAATATGTATATAACTCAAATCGTAAAAAAATTCGCTAAAATCAAACAGCCCGTCAACCTTCGATATTTATAATGACCCGTACTAGAGTACCAGTGATAAAGTATAAGCATTATTCAAATAACGCACAACACACGTTTCCTTTGTTGAATACGTTTTATAGCCACACAATTGATCGTACATCTTTCCCTGACTGTATTTGTGGTAATATATTTATTTTGTGTAGCATAATAATTAAATTATAGTCATCATTTCAATGGAGGCTGTAAATGACGGATTTTATCTCGCATTTTACTGTGGCTCGTGTTCTATCTGTGGTTATGTGTGTATATGTGTTAGGGAAAATTTTGGAAATTTGGTGCGCGTTACGACTTTGAAAGTTGTTACAGAAAAATGAGGCCGTCAGCGCAAAAGTGGCCTAAGCTTGAGACAATGAGTATGAAAATAATAGGGTTTGTATATTCATGAGTTTTAAATCAATGTACATAAATGCAATTTTTGCAATGCCATCTTGTTGTCATCATATTGGCAATTGGTGAAACTAGAGATAGGCCGGTTTTGCATTAATTTTCGCACATTTTAAATCATTTGTAGTACATAGGTCAGATTATGAAAAATTGAGGGTTAGGTCACTTTTGCCTCAAATATAATTAACATGTTCTATTGCGTGTGCCCTCTGCGAAAGTCATATCAGTAAATGTTCGTATGCAAACAAGTGTTTTCAGAATAGCCTCGCGCGTAACGATATATCTCATTATCCGTCTTATTACTATTGTACGTGACACTATTATATTGTATATTTAATTATACACATTAATATTCGATAGTATAATATGTGTAAGGATTTTAAATGAGTCTTGTGTAGGTGTGTGTTTCCGTATTGCGTTAATAAAGAGCCCCAACCATAGTTTTTCTCATATATCTTCCATGTACAGACAGCGATCAGTTACAAATATATTATATGTATAGATAATCTTTTTGTGAAATGCTCTTTATCTATTTAATTTTTTCTTTTTATTTTGTATGGAAAGCCGTTTCTTAAATCTATAAATATGACGAATTAGTTTACTTGTTACCATATTACAAGTTTTCGCACGTTACATTCATGTTATAATCGGCAAAAAATGTTTATAAAATCTGCATACACGAATACAAGTGATGTTTTATGTTAATTATATAATTGTGTCTGTTTAACTTAATTGAATGAAATTAATAATATTTGTTAGCTTTACTGCTAGTATTTATGAACATACTCGCTATTATTTTATGGTGTGTATACTACTGTAATTGTTCCTAATTTGGTCAATTTTCTAATAGTGTCTATTCTGATTTGATAGTTCGGTTATCGTATAAGTTAATTTTATTTACGGTATATAAATGTTTTATGCAAAATATTACGAGTACTGCCAATGAGGGTTAAAATTTTATAATTGCTTGACAATAGGGTAGGTGACACGATATTTTTTATTATTTTAATCATCGAATTACATTACCTAATACATATTATCAAATAATTCTATGAATTCGAACAAATATAAATTAGACGCCATTCAAATCTGCTGGAAGGAGTAATTGTCCAATGACAGTAAAGGATGCATGACATGAGCCGTGACGTCACCTCTCAGAATGGCCTAACTATGCCGTTGTGCGAGGGAGGTAGTGAGATGTTCCCACGGCGCAACCGTTTTTGCTCATACCAATATTTAAAATAAATATTGCGACCTAATTTCTCAAGTAATTTTGGCAGGTCGGCATGATTGTGTTGAGTAGCGGGGGGTAGATTGTCTCTCGCTACTCGATGCTCTAATTGGACGGCACTGCGCTTACTATCAGGTGCAGTGTGGTCACATTGCCATGCCAGGATAAAAAACAAAAAAAAAATCATGTACAAAATTAAACAAAGGAAACTACCCTATTAGAGTTGTTATTACGTGATTATAAACTCACACAAGAGACAGCATCGAGTAGTCGATGCGCACGTCAACTTCTTAACTCTTCTATTTCATACGAGCATCGAATTAGCGCGCACATAATTTATACCGTAAAATACAGTAAATCACAAAAAAATATGTGTGCAATATTTTATACAATTGTTACTTTATTATAATTATTTGGTTTTCTACGCCGTCTGCAACAACGACTACCTAATCATTTTTTTTAAAATAATACTAATGTGTATATGTCAAAGTCGTGAGGTCATGTATGTTTTGAGATGAGCGATTTGAATATAATTAAATAAGGCAAATACATATTTTATAATTAGTGCAACAGTTAAGTAAGAACTACAGGTACGTACTAGGGCCCAACATAAAAAAATTGCGTTAAAACTATTGGGGGTGATAAGTTTTTAACACTTTTAGCATTTTGTGTTTAATACATTAAGTTTCTCAAAAATATGATTTTGTTTATTATTATTTTTTGTATGAAAAACATTAAAATATTTGTATAATTTATATGAAGTTAGTGTACAAATTGTATTTTTATGTGATCGCCGACCACTAATCTGCAGTATGTTGGGTTCAACATATATATAGTTAGTGGGTACGAAAGTTTTAAGACCTCGTCAAATTAGGACACGGCATACTGTATCTCCGGTCAGACCGAGTTTACACCGGCGCACAGTGGGCGGAAACGATCCAAACTATGCGCGAGGCAGTAAATATAATCCAAATAAAATTCACCCCTATCAACCCCTAAGCAGGCTAAACCACCAGATTCTGGGTAAAATGATCAACTATATATTTATAAGGAAATATATATTTTATACACAGATCGGCTAGCTTACCTCAACTCCGATACACCTTATTCCCACATACCCTTATAAACTACCCCTAACAACCCCCAAGCAGGCTAACACACCTAGCTCTGGGTAGAGCGAATTTAATCAACTACTTTTCTGTTAATAAATTGAGATTTCAACTACAGATAGACTAACCCACCTTAACCCTCAAATACTTCGTTTCCACATACCCTTACAACCCTGTCTTATCTGTGTATAAAATATATATTTCCTTAAAAATATGTTGTTGATCGAACTCGTTTTTTCCAGAATCTGGTGGTTTAGCCTGCTTAAGGGGTTGATAGAGGCGGTTTCTACCCCTAAAAAGTGAATTTCTGCAGTGCTACAAGGAAGTAGACATAATTACGAGTATTTAAAAAAATATTTCATTTGGATTAGATTTACTGCCTCGCGCGTAGTTTTGATCGTTTCCGCCCACTGTGAGGCGTAATAACACATAACCTATATGTTTTTTTACGCCCCATTACCAACGCATGACGACATGTTTTACCACTATCAAAATCCGGTTATTTAAAATAATTATTGCTTTAATTTGAAACTATAACTTAAATTACAATCATAGTTTATGTAGCCATTATAAGATTATAAAAATATTAAGTGATCGCAGTGGCGTAGTTAGGCGTGGGCAAAGGGGGCTTTTAGCGGGCCTCGCGAAGACTTCACCACAACTGACTAATTAATTTGGTCACTTTTACGTTTGAAAAAGAACTTCACAATTTTAAAAGCGTCTCCGCGCATTTATATTTTTTCATTATCATGAGTAGCCTTACCTACTTATCACGACTTATCATATCAAACATTTTTGGTAGGATAGATCTATTGGGTAGATCTTGGGAACGAAAGAATAGGGGTCTCGTTGATGGGACTTGCCCACGTCTATATTAAGCTACGCCGCTTGAGTGGGGAAATATATTTCACCCATATGTATGAAGTATTTACGCTTTTTCCTATGTCAATTGTTTATTGAATGTATAGGCTTACCATACGGGTGCACTGCAACATGATAGAAATTGTTCATGAATATCTTAAATTTATGTCGTGTTAATTCGCGAGTATACACGCACACTTATAGTATAAAAATATAAAATATAATTGTCTAAGCAGGTAATACTTTGTATGTGTAGTTAGTGTTTCATTGTTCTTATGTTTGAATATTATAATGTTACGGTGTAATCCATTTTTGACATTCAATATACACCTAAGAATATCGAGTCAACGACATAAAATACTCGTATTTAATTTCAGTATTCATTAGAGATGTAAAGTGTATAAAATTTTGAGCAGATTTTCCTATCGTCTGATATAATTATTATCGAACGAATAACTTTGACATTTAAACATTTAAGTTTGTAGGGAATTTGAAAACACAAATTTATTCGACCGATAGAATATATCTGAAGATAAAAAATAATGCTTAATCTGGCTGCACTAAAATGTATCAAAACACGAGGATTTTAATTTAAAATCTATAAAGTGGTGCGCAATGACATTGCAACAAATAAAGATGTTGTCATTTTAGTGCTGACAGATATTTAGATTTAGCGGAATACGCACAATTATACGTTCCATAATTAATTGTTGTCAGTGCTCAGATATTAATAATACATGCGCTGAAACGTATATCCGAATTACGAATATTGTTATATGTAATCGAAATATATAATAATATAATGTGCACCGATCCTGTTATGACAGCGCCTACTTGTTCAATCGGTGCACATAGTATGTATATCCTATACTTTGTATACACTGTACACTACATTATAAAATGGTAACACAAATGTTATTTAATAAGTATTTATGTAATGTTTGATGTAATAATATTGTATATTGTTTTACAATACAAATTTCAGATAGTGAAAATCAATTTTATTTTATTTTTTATGATCTAGCTCGTAGCTCTATCTTCCTGATTAATAGTTGACAGTAAGTGAAAACCTGATAGAATGCTGTTTTTTATAGTAGATTTAAATATTTTATTTTTCATTATTAACATTTTCAAAAAACAAATATCTACAAATAAAACATTTTGCGGGGTGACATGAAACACTCATCAGTGATGCATGACGTCACCGTTCGAAACATCTAAACGCTGAGCCAAACGTCTATTAGCTTTGCAGATGGTCACGTCACATGAGAGTAGACATGGGCGTTTTCGTTTTTGAGGACAAACTGTTTCATAACCGATATTGAGTTTTCCGATTGATATCGAAAACCGTTTTCAGATATCGGTATTAGTAGTCATGATTTGATACCGATTGCGCAATTAAGAACCGAAACATAAACGCAAACTATTTAAACTGTGCAAAACCAAAATTCAAAATCGGCGTCCAAAACGTAAACAAACCGTTTCCAAAACAAAATATGTTTGTTCACGCAAATCTACGCCTTATGTCTGTGAATCTACACACAATAGTGAAAATATCGATTTGCTATTTTATCCATAACAAAATAGACTTTATTGTTTTAAAGTTTAATTTTATTTTCCTATGTGCACTGTTAAGTGACACGATAACCGCAACACATTGCATCGAAATCCATATTCGCTTCGTCTCTTTTATACAATATTAAATTATCGTCATTAAAAAGAGACGAAGCGAATATGGATTTCGATGCGATGTGTTTGTAATTTGCGTTTCGTTCTCAAGTTGGTTTGGTTTTCGATAGTTGGTTGGATATGTAATATCGGTTATGTACTTTGGTTTATCGATACGATATGATATTTTAATTCATAACGATATATGTTACGTTTTGATATATCGGACTCATGCCTACACGAGAGGCCATGACAGTTAGTAGCGTTTTGGCAGGAAAAATAAAGTTGGTTTATAAAAATTAAATCTTGAACGCTTATGTTTTATGTTTATTATGCTAATATTTTAACAATATAAACCCTGATGAATACAATAAAAGGGTTTCTCAAAAACAGTCAACTAGCCTATTGCATTCTACGACACTGCACTATGCAGTAAATAAGTAAGTACATCCAAATTAACTTCTATAAAAATTATACTCGAGCGTATGCACAATTCAAGGATTCATCAAAATACGTTCAATAGTATATTGACGCATAGAAGACCTGGTAAAAGATTTTTCTAATGATTGATCATACAAGTTCATGGTGACATTGAATTCAGTATTTGTTTACATTGTCTGAATTTATATTTTTTTTTACTTTCTTTTATGGCTCCGCACTTCTTGTACATGTAGCCAAAGTCTTCTAGCCGAGAAATAAATAGCCGGGACTACGGTAGTGATGACCAGAATAAAATAAATATTAATGGTTACTGCTTTAAACTGAATACCTCTAATAGTTCAGAATAAGACTGATGTAGTACGAAGTAGCGACGCATAGCTATGTGTATAATAAATGGGGCCCTGGCTATTTGTTACTACAGCTCCTACTCCATAAACGCATAACAGATTTTCCTTTATTGCGCAGTCATTCGTGTCCCATACGGGTGGGAAAAAAGCGAATAGTATAACTGTTGTCACTATCGGTGTTTTATAATTCGAGCGTCACACGATTACCATGTCATCGATTCTCATCTCCATTTCTTTTGACTCTTAGAAACATATTTGTTTGTACTACTTAATTAAATTCACGACTTGAATTAACATTTTTTTATATGGCTACAAGCTCTGTGTTGCTGTGCTACGCCAACGACAATAAAGTTAGGGAAACATCACGGGAAGCAAGTAGGTTTCGGAATTTGGAAAAAATAAGTTAGGAAAGTTGTTATTCTATCAGGATAATATGAAGGTAAATAATAATAGAATGGAAATTAATATTTATTAATATAATATACAAATTTACATACAAACTATATTTTTATGTTATTATGTACAATAAATGTGGAAATAGCTTTATAAATATTTACATTAAATAAATAAACATTTTTTTTAGCAAATTCATGAAAGTATAGGCGTTACCATACCACCATAGTTTATGGCTTCCCTATATGATTCCCTATGTTTTCGTTCTTGTAGCTAAGTGTAAGTTCATAAAGATTAGGTATACTAACTGTTATATTACCTACTGCGGCTTTTTTGTTATTTGCCTTTCTCCATAATATTTGTTATTTTGTTCATGACCTTTAAATTCACTGGAATGTTGGTTAACATAATAGTTAAAAATGCATCAAAATCCGTTTAGCCGTTTTTATGTGACGCCCAAATAAATTAACCTGCAGACACCACATATACTGTTTATTATATATTTATGTACATATTATGGCTAGGTTCAAACGAGGAGCGAAGGGGGTTCGCTATATATCTACATTCGCGGGACACGAAGCGTATATGTCAAACGTATCAATGCAATTAGATATTATGAAGTAACATATTTATTTTTATCGAATATTGATTGAAATGTCAATCCCATGTAACGTCGCTTTAATAATTGACTGTAGCAAACGATTCTCAACGGGTTCCGAGAATGTGCCTTTACGTACAAAAATAGACTAATAATAAAGCTCAGGTTACGTATCGAGCTTCAAAAAGCTTGTGGTCGTACAAAACTAGCCTAAAGTCGTACTAATAGTTGCGTATTAGTATATTTTGTGTAATGAAATTGTATATTTGGATTATTATTACACTTTACAGCTTTATTATACACCGGTATTACTAGCTTATATTATATAAGAAAATTAATGTAGTCCTAATTGTTTGCTTTTAATTATAAATTGCCGGTGCAAATATATGTAGGATGTGAGTTATCACTATGGATTAAAATAAATAAATATACTGGAATAAATGTGTGTGTTTTACTAATACATTTTTTGACCAAGTTTATAATTATTTGGAACTCTAATATTCTAATGCATCAACTCCTATTACCAAAACATTGTGCAAAAATTTTGACTTACATAAATATTTTTTTTTTATATCATAGTTCGACAAACGAGCCAGTGGGTCACTCGATGTCAAGTGATCTCAACCGCCCATGAACATCCACAATACCGAAAGTATCACGTATGCGCTGTCGGCCTTAAAGGATAGGAATAGGGTTTAGGGAAGGGAAGGGGGAATCTGGGCCTCCGGATATCTCACTTACCATACGAAACGCGACAGTGAACTGTCACTTTACGTTGGTTTTCTGTGAGATAGTGGTACTACCCCGTTCGAGCCGGCCTATTCATGCTGTACACAATTTGTCTACAGCGTGGCTCTACCAATTTTCATACTATTAAACATTATCTAAATAAAATCCAGGTAGAGACCATGGCTAGTACATGCGTCATACTCTTAATCGGAAGCTGTCCGTATAGACTGGTCTACTTAAAGATTATTAAAAGTTATTTTTCAAGTGCTTTTTGGTCCGAAGTCGAATTAAATAATTTTTTGGCATTAAGTGTAATATTATTGGGTGCACATATTAAAAAATAATATAATATTTTAAAATACTTACGACTGAGTTTCTTTAGTACTCTTCAATACAGTAGGAATTTCCGAAGCATCAGTACCTAGTAGTTACAGGCACAACATACCCATCATTTATATTTCCTTCTTAGTTATCCTTTACTTCTTAGGTATGAGTAATTATTGTTTATTAAGGAACGCTTAACACTATTTTCTATTTACAACATTTTATTAGGTCGATTAATTTGGAAAATTTACATTTGACAGCCTTCGTGGCACAGCGGGCGAGAGGGTACCCGGCTGTGAAACGAGAGGTCATGGGTTCGATTCCCGTGGTCAATTGTATGTTGGCATAATATCTCGAGATATAAACATTGTTTAAGTAAAAGCCTTGAAATGATGTACAGGATAAATATATGTTGTCATTAAAATTTGCACTTAAACTTTATTTCTATTTTCAGTTAAATGCGTTCATTTTTGTGTACCTACCTAATCTAAACTTTTACATACTAATGTCACATGTTGTATGTAATTTGCAACCTTATAACCGATTCTGTGATATTTTTCACTAATACTAGAATTCTACAGTATCTCCAAGTAAAGTATGCCAGAAATTCCCGGTTCCTTTGAGAGAGCAACAAACGTATTTAACGGAGACGAAGTCGCGGCCAAAAGCTAGTATTTGATGTGTCTGGGAACAACGCCATCTATATAGGACGATCCACACCTAGCCTGCCCTGGACGAAATTTACAATATGTGACATAGATGGCAGATATATCGCACACTACTTTGATTTTAATTTATTTTGTATGTAAAATATATGATTTCTTTTATATTCGTTTTATTTGCCAATATGTAATTCTTCTGTAGGTACCACTTCGCATATTAGTGATAATAATTTTACTTCTTATTATTTTTAACCGACTTCAAAAAAAGGAGGAGGTTCTTAATTCGACGTGTATATTTTTTTATGTTTGTTACCTCAGAACTCCGTCATTTATTGACCGATTTGGAAAATTCTTCTTTTATTACAGATAGTTGTTGCTCGCGGCTCCGCCCGCGTGGAGGTCATGTTTGGGAGAAAAAGTATACAATACAAAATACCAATATTCATGCGTTTAACTTAAAAATGACAGATTTTCATACAAACTTTCATTCCCTATTTTACCCCCTTAGGGGCGGAATTTCCAAAAATCCTGAAACATATATTTTTTATTTTTAACTAAAATGCCAAATACTAATTTTCATGAATTTAACTTCAAAAATGACGGATTTTCATACAAACTTTCATCCCCTATTTTACCCCCTTAGGGGTGGTATTTCCAAAAACCCTTCCTTAGTGGATGCCTACGTGATAAAAGGTACCTACTGTCAAAATTTCAAGTCTCTAACCCCAGCCGTTTAGGCTGTGCGTTGATCGATCAGTCAGTCAGTCAGTCAGTCAGTCAGTCAGTCAGTCAGTCAGTCAGTCAGTTTCTTCTTTTATATATACAGATAATATGCTTCCAGATAGGTTCCATAGAATTTTTATCAAAATCGGTTGAGTAGTTTGGTTTTAAAACCAAAATAACTTGAAAAAATATGTTGTCCGAATATACGAAACTGCGAATTTTGCTTTTCTGTGACATTTTCAGTGGTGTTTTCTTTTGGTACTCTATCCAATGTACCTATTTTATATTTGTACCACTAAAAAGCAAAAAATAAATTATTGCTTTTTAAATAAAAATAAAACCGTCTTCAAAAAACCCAGACATAACTAAAAACCAACAAATAATTGGTTACATTTACATGAATTAATTACATACAATTGAAATCAATTATTTGGAGTCAATTGTTTGGAGATAACATAAACCATGCTTAAACCAGCAACTGCTATATCTCTTAATTGTGATTGTCTTATTTAATTTTTTGTTAATATTCTCTCGTTTTTGAAAAACTAAATAATTAAGTAGGAATTCTGTGAAAAATGTCGTAGGTTGTACTGTGGTTTGTATTTTTAGATATTATATAATTAATTTAATATTATCAAAATGTTAACTGTTTTTCATAATTTATTTATGAAATTAATGCTATAGAAATTCTCGCCACAAGGAACAACCGTGCGACACCTGGATTGACGGTAGTACGTGTGGGCGGCCTCGTTGCTGATGGTGATGCCGAGGGCGTCCTTCAGTGCGTGGGAGCTTCGGACAAGCACATGAAGACGGGTCGTAAGTCGGCAGCGCGCGGGGGTGGTTCTGGCTGAAGCTAGGGCGAACTCGGGGTCATGCCCGCTGTGCCGTCTGGGGTTACCGCGAGGTTTTTAATTGTTTTTGCATGTTTAGGGTGTAAATAGTGTTAGGGCCTCGGCTCAGCCGGCTCCTGGTTGTTTATCATATCTCCCAAGCGACTCAAATTTAGAGTATTAAGTAGCGAGGAACACTGTATCGCTACTCAACACAATCGTGCCGGCCTGCTTTTTCACTACGCCATGGACAAGAAGGTGAAGAAGCGGTCGAGGGTCTAGTGTCACAGTACTCAGAAGGCTGCAACACGGCCAAACAACGTACCCCAACTCTAGGCCCCCGACAAAACCTACGACAAAAAAAGAATGTTTTAAATATATTTGAAGAACGTTTCCTGAGTATGGAACCATTTAAAGCTGAAATTTTTGTGCGCGTAAATTCTGACATTAAATAATGATAAAAAATTTATAAAAATGATGACTATTGTGGAAGCTGAAGCTTAGGGAAGTTTTGTTTTAGCAGTAGATACTACTTTTTCTAGGTAGGTAATCAAGTATAAAGAAGTTGGTCTTTCTCGGAAGTGTAATTAAGTTTTCACTGAGCTTTACTTCTATGCGAATAAATTGTACACGAAACTAAAAAGAGTGTGTTATACCACACTTTTTTTAGTTTCTTCAATTCAATAAAATGTTCATATAAAAAGTTAAAAAAACATCTCAATATAATAGGTATGACTGATTTTTATAGAGTAATATAAAAATATTCAAAAACTATTTATAGTTCCATAAATTGTAAGCATTAACCAATCTGAAACTATTTACATTATCAGGGCAACAAAACTTATTTTACCAGTATAATTCAACAGCGAGATAGAGAGAGTAAGAAAAAACCTTGCCTATTTTTACCTCCACCTAATTTTACCATATTTACTATAACGATATTACATAGTTTATTTACATATAAATTAAAATACATACATATACACTCACGCCTGTAATCCCCGAAGGGGTAGGCAGAGGTGTAACCAGTACACCCACTTTTCGCCGAATTTCAGTCCCATAATGTGATAGGGAGCGAGCCTATCGCCATACCGGGCACAGATTCCAGACTCCGGGCTAATACTGAGAATTTCTAGATAGAAAAACCCAATATCACTTTACCCGACCCGGGGATCGAACCCGAGACCTCAGCACAGCAGCGGTCGTAACGCATGCGCAATTACAACTGCGCCACCGAGGCAGTCTTGCTGCAAAATTTTAAATCATTATAATTAAAATATTATAAGGATTTAAAATTTTGCAGCACTGGGGATTTTTTGGAATAAGAAGAAGCCGGAAAAATAACACCGTGAATCACATTTTTGTGTTCATCGTCATTTATAGTCGAAATTAGCAGCTGAGGTTGTGCTGGAATTGTGAAAATGAGGCGAACGAGCGAAGCAATTGTGCGGAAATGACTGCTGCGTTTCGGGATTTGGTTCCGCATTGCGTAGGTACAGGCGCAGTGAATGATTATTATAACTCTTACCTGAGACGTATCTAGTCTAGCAATGCAGTTTATTGCATACAAAATATTAACTATAGCTGTATTATACGGTAAATCAGATGCTTTCATGTACCTATCTAGCTAATCAATTTTTTTTATAAAATAGTCCGACTAACGAGCCAGTGGGTCACCTGATGTTAAGTGATCTCCACCGCTCATGAACATCCACAATACCGAAAGTATCATGTATGCGCTGTTGGCCTTAAAGGACAGGAATAGGGATTAGGGAAGGGAAGGGGGAATCTGGGCCTCCGGATATCTCACTTACCATACGAAACGCGACAGTAAACTGTCACTTTACGTTGGTTTCCTGTGAGACAGTGGTACTACCGCGGTCGAGCCGGCACAATCATGCTGTAGACAAATATGTCTACAGCATGAAACAAATATGAATTCGCGCGCCATCAATCCTCGCAGGTTTTTAATATACATATGGAATTAGGCAAGGTAGTTTTTAATATATTTAGAATAAATCAAGATTAAAAAGTTCATTAAATTACAAGGAACAATAACCCATGAGCCATTTCCATAGATCAGTGAAATTACTTGACAACCTACGTAAGTTAGAATGAAAAATAATCTAAATGAAACTGTGAAATAGTTAATTTTATTAAAAGATGGTAATTACAGACGAGAAATGGTTTTTGTAACAAATAAATTATCGCACAGAACAGGCGTTAATATCTGAGCACTGACAACAATTAATTATGGAACGTATAATTGTGCGTATTCCGCTAAATCTAAATATCTGTCAGCACTAAAATGACACCTCCTTGTGCTCTTTGTACCACGGTTGTAACCACGATTTGTTGGTCCTTGGTATTTTTGACGTTGAACTGTCTTATTACCACGATAATAAGTGGGACGGTACATCTTATGACCATGACTGTATTTAGGGTACTCACCGCGATGCTAATATGCGAACATTACATCTTCGCCCGAAGACCCGGGGCGTGCTAACTCCTCATCTTCTGCTGCACGCACCGCGTCCTTCAACTCACCATAGTTACGGGCCGCTATAATGGTACTGAGGCGCCGGTTTCTTAGACCATCTGAAAATCTTTTAATGGCAAGCTGTTCATTTATTAGGGTTAATATTTTGGCTGCCTCTTGGCTACCACCCGCCTGTGCTATAGTGAGATTAGTGAATATTTCCTCTAACTTATCGCCGTATTTTAAAATAGTCAAATTATTTTGTGATAGGTTATTAATTTGGGTTAGCAAAGACCTGATCCTGAAAGAAAAGATTTATTTCACAGTTAACTAAAAAAAGATGTATATGTTTAAAAAAACCTTTACTCCGTGGATATACGGAAGTTAAAACTGTTATCAATATGTCACGTAATTCAAGAGGCCTTGTGAAAAGTTCCTCACCAAATAAACAGGAAAATTGTCTACGATAAAAAGTGTAATCCAGTTAGTTATCAAAAGGAGATTTAGTTTTAGTCAAAAATGAAACAGGAAAGAAGTTAGAAAAATTATATGAAGGACCATATGTAGTGTTAAACGAAAACGAGCCTAACGTTACTATAGATAAAGGTAATAAAAAAGAAACTGTTCACAAAAATAGAACAAAAAGATATATAACGTGATTAAAGTTTCTATATGATATGCATATAAGTATTCATTTGCATTGTCTTGTTGATATGTACTACTTATGATATAAACATAATACTAACCTGTCAGGTCATAAATTCTGTCAAATGTTTAATATAAAATAATTGAAACAAATTTATTCATTATGTAACCATTTATATACCAAAATGAACTTAACAAAACATAGATTCTTGATGACACTAAAGTTTATTCAAAATGACCTCCGTGATTTTGAATACAGGCCTTCAATCTGCGCGGCCAGTTGTCTACCGCAGCACGAACGAGGTCCATGTCAATATCGGCGGCTGCCTTAATCAAGGATGTCTTGAGTGACTCCAAATTGGGATGAGGTTTTGAGCACGCCTTTTCCTCCAAGTGTTGCCATATCTTGTAATCTAACGGATTCAAATCTGGACTGGAGGAGGGCCAGTCTTCGTGCCGGATGAAGTCGATTTCACGCGCCGCCAGCCAGTCTTGTGTGCTCTTCGCTTTATGAGCTGGCGCCGAATCTTGTTAGAATACCCAGTGCCTGTTATTGAACATGGTATGAGAAACAGGTTCCACAAGGTTCGTCAGGACTGTATTTTAATACACAACTGCATTCATTTTTACACCTTTCTCACAAAAATGTACCTCTGTTAAGCACCAATAAGAAACTCCCAACCATACCATGAGCGAGGATGGAAAATGACCTCGTTGGACACGCGGAATACGGTTGCTGTTTGCGTACACCTTATCATTTTGTTTGTTGTAGCTCTCTTCTACGGTAAAATTTTTTTCATCTGAAAAAAGAATTTCCTGATATTTTTTTCCCGCGTACCGCTTCAACAAAGCGCGGCATCTCTTCAGTCTCAGGTCCATTAGACGAGCATTCAAACGATGTCCTGTTTTTCTTCGATATGCCCGAAGCCCTAAGTCTTCATTTAACACCCTTTTCACCGTGGTTCTGCTTAACCCCATCTGAAGGGCCAACAGTTTCTGCTAACGTTTGGGATTTCTTTGAATTCGCGCCTTCACAGCTTTTATCACAGCTGGAGTCCTAACAGACCGAGGGCGACCACTTCTTGACCTGTCATCTCCACTAGAGTCTCATTGTATCGTTTGATGGTACGATAAACGAATCTTTTGGTTATATTCAAATTTTTCAGTATGTCAAAAAATTGAATTGGCGCGTAACCGCAACGATGCAACGCAATTACTGCAACACGGTCTTCTTTAAGCGTCCACTCCATATTTAAAAATGAGTAAAATTCTAAAAAGTATACATTTTTATTTTCATGAACAATTTGAAATTCGAATTCCATAAACATTTTTGTGGCCAGCATTCTAAAATAAAAGTTTTTACTGTGTGACAATACTTATGACCTGACTGTGTATGTATAAGATTACGGAATAAAACAAACATGCATTCTATAATAAAAGTAGTTTATTCATATAAAAAAAAATTACCACTATATATTTTTTTTCTTCACAACCTCCTGGATGTTGTCGTGTGTTGTGGTGGTGTGTGTGTATGTGTAGTAAGTAAGCATAGGTTAAGACATGTACTTAGATATAAGGTGTTATGCAGTCATTAAATGGATGTCACCGCAGACAGTCGTATCAATTGAACCACACACACTACACATTTGTTTTTGATACTGGATGGGGACATTATAATACCGGTATAACCATAATATGTTTTTATTAAAAAACCGTGAAGTTACCCGACTGCACAGAAGAGTAGATAGTTAAAGGTGGTTAAGCATCAACAGAGATTTATAATATGCAAATATTTGCTTATTCATTTTTAACAAAGTTTTGACGTCCAATGCTTGATGACTGAACTTTTTTAACCTTATCAAACCTGTATTAGAAAACTTGACTTACAATCGGTATTTTCGAATATCCCCAGCTGAGATACCTTTTTACGCAACAACGTTCATTTTAAATTACTATATTTTAAGTAAATAAATTTTATAATATATGCTTCTACTACGTTATCAACGTTAATTAAAATTAACAATACCTATACCCAGCGGCCAGCGATCTATATTTACTACGTACAAGATGCGGCGACCAGAACAAACATTACGTTCCACCGAGTTGAGGTGTATACTCCACACCGACGTTAGTATGCTTCAAGCCACCTACGAATGCACACCAGTTAATTTGAGTTAGTTGTAGCGACATTCCCGAAAAAATCTGTCTTAAATTGATTTACAGTGAAACTGTTAATAGCATTTAAGGTAAATAACATAATTTCATATCGTTTAGAACGTAATATCAATAAATATTAATTAATTTCAATTCTGAATACGGGAAGTCTACATTTCGCAGCAAAATTCAATATATAGTTTGTCCCGTTTTGGCGCGCGGAAAGTCCCGTTCGAGAGACAGTGACGGGAGTTATAACTTCCAAATAGTTCTTAGTAAAATGATAGATGGCATTAGTGGGCGGACAAGGTTTTCATAGTCACACATAGTCCGAATTCCACAAAAAGATTATATTAGTCTTGTATCGTCAGCGTCAGCAACTATTATAGACAAATCAACCAAATCCTTATAATTTAATAATAATAACTATTTATTGTTCATTTTTTTTTTATATAATCATAGATAAATAAAACGGTCTGCACTAGGTTAACCTGTATCGTGGAAGACCACATAGGGTATCAGTTTATAAATGAGCAAGCGGGCTATACAAACTAATTTCTAAATAATACTTTATTGTGCCATATTAATTTACATATTTGTTTTAAATCTAGTTTCTACCTACCTGTGTGTGTGTGTGTGTGCGGTTGGGTTCACTTAAAAGTTAGTTTCGATATTCGAGATCCGATAGGTGGCGCTGTTGTCGAGATTTGAATTTCTTAATTTAATTTCTATTTGTTCAGCGAAAATTCGGTCCACGGAGAAGGCGGTTTATGGCAGGACCAACGTCTACCCGGGACCACTATGGAAATAAAAGTATTATAACAATTGAGACATATCATTCTTTTAATGTATTTGTAACTAGGTACTTTGACTAATGAAGTTAAGGAGTCTTAAAACAAAGAAAAATAAAACGGCTACATTTTTTATTCTAAGATTTGATCTAAAATAGTTACAACCGTGTTTACCTAAATATTGATAATGAAGTCCTGTTTACTTCGAATGTCGTAAATCAAAAAGAAAATTGTTTTTATATATTGCAACACCGGAGTTATCGTTTGTTTTTTGGATTTCAAAGTTAATTTTGCCTACAAAGAAAAATAAAATACTATTTACTCATTTCAATTCTAACATTTGTATGTTTTATATGATTTGTGTATGATACACTCTAATTACTTGCTTCATCTACAAAATGAGAACAGAGAGTACGAACGTTCATTTGTTAGCGTATTACAATTTAAATTAAACCTTTTATTTACACGTGCTACCATAATTTGAGTATTTAATTTCCAATAAAAGTTCTGTGCAGTGTGTAGTGACACAGTACACACAGTAGTCACTGGACATGACCTCTTAGTTCTAGGCCTCGTTAGTAATGAAAAAGGTTAGACTGTCCACTACACTGACTTAATGCGGGTTGGTGGTACGTGTATGTTTTATAGGTTTTTATGATATTTCTGTTTACCCAATGTTACTTACAAAATGACGGCGCCCGATTCTTAAGGTTTAACCCACGCCAATGATCTTGACGTAGTTGACTTTGTGCCCCTAGACAAAAAACAACCGATAATATCATATTGTATCAGGCAGTCAAGACGCAGTGAGCCGGCAGAGGTATTACTGGTTTTCATTTGTAATTTGTAATAAGTACTTTCTTCGACCATAAAGATTTTTTGGTTTCGGATTCACGTGATTCGATAAATTGATTCATTACTAAAATGTACATGAAGCTTACATAATAGTAATAGTTAAGACTTTTTACCTTCAGAGCTCTTCCACAAATTCTGCTTCAGTAAAAAGTTACGTTATTAAGCAATTTATATGTATGTATATGTACTTTTGTATAGCCAATGTCTCAGAAATTTCTTGGTATTTAACAAAATTTTTACGATTTAGCGTACGTTACAGCCTTAAAAATAACGGCGCGGGCGATGTACGGAGCAAGTTTCGGGTACGACGCGGTGTTGGACTAGTATAGCGCATGTGCCGAAGGGCTTTATGTAACCGCGGGCCGATCCGAAACCGAGCGCGATCCATGGACTAACGTCCGTTAGGAAACTTTACTCATTCATCTTTTCCCTAAAAGCGGGGCGCGGGAGGGAGTCGCGCTGCGCTACGTGGGGCTTGTTACATAACGGTGGTTGTTGGCGACGGCGACTCCTACTCGAGCCGCCCTCGCGAGCGGACCTGTGCCACCGTACCGCGCCCGCACCCTCCCGGCACCCTCCCCGCACCCTCGCTCCCTCACTGTGTGAGTACCGCGTGCCGACGGTATCGCCGCCGCGCCGTTTTTGAAACAATCTTTCTTCGAACTTGCCGAGAGACCGCGATACAAACTTTAATACGCTCGTTGGCTTGTGACTTCTCCACGAAGGCGGTAAGCCATTTGTTTACTTCCAGTCATTTGTTACTTGTTTGTATTCTCATCTCGACTAAACTCTCTTTCGTTATATAACATTTTGACATAATATATTTTTGTTGCCTTCATCATTGTTACACTTTTATATTCCTTAGCATTTAAAATTTTCGGCTGTGCGTTTATTTTTATTTCAAATAGTCGTTGTATAATATTTCATTCAACAATCATTTATGAAAATTATTTCTAAGTAGGTACAAAAAACTTGGATTTAGTATTATTCGGTGTATCGCAACATTCTACTACTCAATTTCAAATACGTTATTTCATTAAAAATATTTTAGCAAACCGTAATTGATGATTTATACTTGTATTTTAATAATAGGTATGTCTTTAAATTTAATTACGGTTTAGTAAATCCAAATGAAAAAAAAGAGGTTGTATCAACGTGTTCACCTTTTAGGCGTGTTTATGGAACTAAATGACTGATTTACATAAATAGCATTGCTTCAAACAAGTAAAGTATTATAATTATTGACTTTACAAATATGTATATTTTTATAAAACCGGAACACACGAAATGTTTAACACTCGCTAGTACAAAAACAAGTTAATGTGTTCGACGTCAAAACGTCGCGTCGCGTCGTTGTATCTATTCTAAATACAATATTAAATTAATAAACATATATTATACAAAAATAGAAACATTAAAAATGACACTTTTTCTAAATATTAAATTGTCGGTAAAGGTTGTATCATAAAATACAGAGAGTACCAAAAATAAATTTATTTTGTTGTATAAATTCCGTGGTACGTAACTTCGTAGCCCGTAGCGAAATCCGTAGAGGTCTAATAAAGCACCTATAATTTTTGCCCGCCCCAACCATGAGCCCCGGGTTTGTGAGTAATGCTTCAAGGGGACGCCTCACGGCTGTGTGTACACCACTGACATAATACAGTACTTACTATCTTTAAAGAACCCCATCCATTGGTATTGAAACGCACTACGCGACGCTATTAATACAGCTACGAATATTTATGCCTTAGCATTATTGCCTTTTTGGGTGATTCTATTTTTACATATGAGTTTATCCTTGGTTAGATCGCGAATATTTTCGCTTTTGTTAATGTTTAAATAATTAATTCAACGTCTGAGACGTATAGTATGTCAAATAAGTAAACTGTTTGTCACAAACTATGAGTATAAGTCGATTCCAATAAGTATTTTGCGACGTAGGTGATTCTTAAGAGTTTCACGTACGCATGGCGGAGGCAATCGTATTAATTGGCGTAAATGAGATAGCATTTTTTATTGCATGCTACGGGGAACTTATAAAAACATTATGCGGAATAATATCGTTTCAAAACAAAACTTATATATGGTGTTTTCGTTCAAGATATACCGAGCACAGAAAACTAGTTAGCCGTTTTTTGTGGCCAAAATCTTATTATATATCACAGTGATTTCTCTTTTATTAAAGTTTATAGTAATTTTCGACATATTAGGGGGTTTAGATTTTTTTTAATATTATCAGTATCAAGAAAGAGATAGGTAGAGGAGCAACAAGGGACGCACTAATGGTTTACCAAGTATTTTTATCTCATAATGTGATAGCAAATGAGCCTAGCACTATATCGGACAAACATTTCATTAGGTACCATGTATTTCGCACGCTCACCGAAAACAAAGCTCACTAAAACTTAGAATCAGCTTTGGGAATCGAACAAGGAACTTTTTAAAACATACGTAAACTGTCACTAGAACAATGAATTAATATGAAAGCAATATATATTAATGAGAGATAAAAAGCGATCCAACTGTTTTGTATGTGACTGTGCCAATCCATCAACAACTGATATAAATGGAATTTATATCGCAGGAATTTATTTCGGCAAATGGAAGCTTGTTGACGTCGAGTTTTTACCTACAGAGCATTTCTATTTGCGATAAACATGTTTTTAGATATGATATCTGATGAAACCTGCATTACTTTCAGGTACTAACTATTACACAGTGTAGGTGTGTTGTAATAAATTGCCACGTATTCGTAAATTTTCGTTTATATTCTTTATGACCCAGTAAAAAACCGATAGATAGCCAATATAAAAAAGACTTTGAAACTTGCCGATAAAATGAAATGCTAATGGATTCAGTATGGGAGACTCTTTGTATCTTTGGCTCAAACGTTGCAACGGCACTGCAATTTAGTCTTTAGCAAATAAATTGCGATGTTTTCGTTCGTGCAGGCAATATTAGCATTTAATTTAAAATATCTTTAACTATATTATAATTTGCGAATGAGAAACCTAGTTCATAGTGTTTCGGAGTGGACATTATGAAAATACACCTATTGAAATTAAATTCAACCATTTGTTTATAATAAGATAATGAGAAATTTAAATAAATTCTTATTTTATGCTCTATTCATTTATAATTTTGTAACTAAAAGAACAATGGGGCACTCAAATATGTGTTGGGTTTTGGTTGTAGAAAATTTCACCAGTTCGCTTATAGCTTTAGCATTCATGTGCGACGCGTAAGAGTACGATGTATATAAAAATAATAAACTTTATACTATCATCTCGGTACTCTTATCCCACTCACGACAGGTCGCCGCAATTTATTTTTATGTAGGTATGTTACAGGAAAGTTTTGGCTTATGGTTTTACGACAATAAAAATTATGACGTAATAACTTATATGGAAATGAATGGGCTTGTTTTTTGGTATACTTATCTAAAGTGCGCGTATTTATTGCCCCGAAAAAAGAGTAATGTTACAAGTTGGACGACTTTGCCTGTATATGTTTGTATATTTGAATTTACTATCGTGGCGCATGCACCAATTTGAGCGCAGTTGTTTGTATGAAAGCTTATTTAACCAAGAGTGATATTAGCAATACAAACTTGACGATGTAACCAAGATGTCTGTAGTTTCATCTCTCAAAAATTTGTATCAGATTGATCGTGTTTGAGATTATTCTATGGTTTCCAATTATTTGGTTTACACGTGGTAATAAGATGATAAATGGAAGGGTATCCAGAAAGTCTGAGCTTTTAGAAATAGACCTACAAAGCCTGAACTCGTTAAGTTAGTCTCAACGAGTAATTGGTACACAAACATCATCATCATCCTATTGGAAACATTTATTTCTTTATATCCTACCAAAAGCCTCAATATGAATTTTCAGATCCCTAACTTGAGGAATTATGAATTGCCCATAACAACCTTTTAACAGCCTTTTCACCCCCTATAGATTATTTATTTTTGAGACAAAGGATATCTTATGTTCTTCCCCAAGATATAATCTATTTCCTTGCCTTTTTTTTCATTACAATTCGTTTAGCCGTTTCGTCGTGAAGATGTAACAAACAAATAGTTTCTTTCGCATTTATAATATTAGTATGGATAAATGAGTTGCCGAGATACGGTAAAATGTGAAGATACGAATGTGTATATCCATTCAAATATATGAAACTTAATTAATTATACATTATATTGTTATTAAGCACCGTTGCCGCTTAATACGCATTTCTCAGAACTAGTAGGCGTTTAAGGAATGGACATCAAGAAGCCGGGTTACCCTTCATGATGAAAACGTCTGGCATTACGTGGCTTTGTGCCGTCTGTGTGTACTCTTCCAGAGAATTAAGGTGAAATCCTCAATTAAGCCTCGACCTTGACTCGGGGACATCAGTTTATTCAGGAACATTTATGTTGAGTTAGTTGCATAGTGGATTAATAGTTCTATAAACTTATTCCTATAAAGTGAAAAGAGGATCAGACAGTGCCCTGCCGACGGCTCATAAAAAAATAAGGGTAACTTGAGGTATCTTTAATTTATTCGAACTGCGTTTTGCACAATTTGTGTTATTTTTTACCCTGTCACAATTCCAATTAGAGTGTCGAGTAGCGAGAGACGATCTATCCTCCGCTACTCAACACAATCATGCCGGCTTGCTTCTTCACACTACGCCATGGGCAAGAAGGTGAAGAAGCGGTCAAGGGTTTAGTGTCAGAGTACTCAGAAGGCCGCAAAACGGCCAACCGTTTTGCGGCCTTTTTACATCTTACACCAACTCTAGACCCCCGAAAAAACCGGATGTACACTGGCTGATCCCGGGACGCGACATACTTGCGTGTGCTACTATGGTGGGTTTTACAGCCTGTGTACAGTGGTCACTATCCGGGCGGATATGAATATTCTACCAGCAGCAAGTGTACTCTATTTAATATTTATTAATCGTTAACTTGTGTCTTAACAAAAACATTTGTTCACGGAGAGCTTTCTGTTTCGTGAAATTTGCGGCTGCCACAGCCGTCCTAACACTACTAAATATCGGCAATAATAAACTTTTTATATTGTATAAAAAAGAGACAAATAAGTAAGTAGATTACCTAATAAATAAGTCAGTAATACCCGAAGGCTTAAGGGCGCATTACCGGCATGTGGGGTTTAAGCATTCGGACATCTAAGAATAATAAAGAACAAAAAGATAAAACGAACATAAGTTATAGCTGTTGCTCGCGGCTCCGCCCGCGTGGAGGTCATGTTTGGGAGAAAAAGTATACAATACAAAATACCAATATTCATGCGTTTAACTTAAAAATGACGGATTTTCATACAAACTTCCCCTATTTTACACCCTTAGGGGTGGTATTTCCAAAAACCCTTCCTTAGTGGATGCCTACGTGATAAAAGGTACCTACTGTCAAAATTTCAAGTCTCTAACCCCAGCCGTTTAGGCTGTGCGTTGATCGATCAGTCAGTCAGTCAGTCAGTCAGTCAGTTTCTTCTTTTATATATACAGATGTGGCGTCCTTAAAAAACGAGACTAACTGTATTTTCAAAGCTGTCTATAAAACCAAAAAAAAATACTAATACTCTATCTCTTTTCTTACACTCCAAACTTTTGATACATTGTTTATTTCACCAAATTTTATATCTTATTGTTTTCAGCGTTTAATAAAAGCCTAACCTTACCCATATAAGCCTATTACCTCTTATTTATTCAAGGACAGTGTTTAAGTATTGTTTATGGCTCTATTGTTGTAGGCAGATTTCACAGTGAGAACCAACAACTTCATGTGTGAATAACGTATGATAAACTTTTAGTAAATATTACAATCCTAATGAATATTTACAGTAAGAAGTTTGTGATATTATCCTCTGCGGAGACAGGACAGGACAGTAAATTGCAATCCCTGTGGTGTAAACCGCAGCTGGTGTACCGACAAGCCTGATATTAACAATTTCTATGTACGCAACAGCTCGGGATAGTTTACCTTCTCTGCTTACCCATAACATTAATTAAGATGTGTGATACATAGTAGTGGTTTATGTTACCTATATTTATATACCTATTTTGATACCTAACGTTATCGTAAAAAGGTTCGTAAGATGCGTTGGTCCATGAAATTCACAAAACGTATTTTATTACCGAAAACGGAAAATACGATCTTCCAAAGTGAACTACGTGACCGAATGCTTCTTTCGAACGTTTTTTATAATTGATTTCAAACTATCGGCCCTAAGTAGACTCAATATACTTACAAAAAAAATATATAAGCAGTTCTTAACATATTATGTAACCAATCTTTCTCCGAGATGTATGAATTATTGAGTCCATAATATACATTGAATTATAATTGTATATGTGTATGTATATTGGATAAAGTGTTAATTCAGATTTACTCCACTGGATGACCACTCAAGATTGATTGAACATCTATAGAGACAGAGACGGGTGTAGGCACATACTTATCTATTATTTAAACATATTTTGCCTAAGTATTTTTATGAGTATTGGGTAACGGGATTGTAATGTGAATATTTCATCATTTATGTAATATTTGTTTGTCGTTTTTAATTATGTATTATTTGAAGTAGGAATTAATTTTACTTTGGTTTAAATTATTATTTCATAACACGGCAGTATAACTAACATACCCATAATAATCCCATTGTAATTAGTGTAGAGTAAATAATGTACCAATTGGCTTGGATAGAGCAACGCTTGGTGTTTTGATCGTTCTTCTCTAGCGAAATTGCATTCAGAACTGGCAGTAAAAAAAAAATACGGAATTTCGATAATGTTTTATGGGTTCAATAAATATTGTGTTTTTTAAAGCAACAGTCATAATACGTATTCTTGAAGCACATATAGGAGGCTAGACCAAATTTTGTAGTTTTAGCCAAAGTAAAATATTAAATAAGTGCAGATGACTCAGCTCAATAGAAAAAGCGCAAAGTAATTAAACAAGTGTGTTAAATGCTTTGATGTAGTGAAGTGAACTTATCCGATTGAAAAATCGAATGGACCTCGAGTGCGCATTGCGGACCGTGGACGCACCTTCGATATAGATCCACTGTTAGTTTAGCTCTGGCCAACTTTACGTGAAATATTTACCTGAAAAAAAATATATAAAATATATTTACAAAATGCTAATTAATACGGTGATATCTTGATGCAAATTGTTTAGTATTTGAAGTTTGTTAGTTAATAAATGTAATGTAATATAATTAATAAATAAACCATAAAGAAATAAATTTAACACCCTATTGAACATTTTGGAACTTTAAAGACTACAAAAAAAAGTATTTATAAAAATAAGCACAAATGTCTGTGGCTGTCTTATCGCTATCTGCTATTTCTTACTGACAACCTTTGAAAGGACTGGCTTGACTACGAATAAGAGCGGATTTTTATAGCACCGGCATACCGCGTTTCAAATGGATCCACCCGGAAATGATATTATTAAGATTTAATTTATAGATTTAAATAGATGAGCAGTTAAACAGAGCCAAGTAAGTACATTTTGAAAGAGGTAGACTTCCGATAGTAGCGTCTAGCTTCAAAGTGACAGTGCCGCTACGTATGCGCGTCGGTATTGTGCCCTTGATAAATACAAGGGGAATATTAAATAGTAGCATTTTTAACGGTGTCACGTTCGCTTCAATTTGGTGTGAACAGATAACAGTGCCATTTGCGCTCTATCTGACGTTTGATGCGACCACCGGAATTCTGCCTTTACTCGTTTAAACTAACGTTATTTAAAAGGCAATTCAGTGGTTTATTGCCTGTGATGGTTTAATGCCCAAACGCTCCATTATAAATTTGGTTGGTAAACTTACTTTTGTTTATGCGTTCCAAATTTACGTTAGACACTTAGAGAGTCGTTAAACTTTGAGACCTAAAATAATTGCTGTCGAATTTCTATCTTTAACATTTATCTACGAATAAAATAAATATGTTCTTCACTTATACATCTTTTTGATGCTTACTGTGCCATCAAGTACTAACCCGATAGCTGTATTTTTTTACAGAGCACGTAGGTTTAATATGCACCTACTGCCTATAGACTTCGCTTAATCCATCGGGAGGTTTAACGGATTATTGTATAATTGTAGTTCCTTAAAGATGAGTGGGAGATATTAATCATTTAAGTAAATTAGAAGAAGTTACGGGAAAAATACACATCCGACCATGTGAACTGTTAAACTTGATACCAATAATAGACATAGCAAAAACGCCGACGGCTTTGTCCTCTAGTTGTTTAAAGACAAAGTTGGAGAAAGAAATAAGTTCGTTGTATACTTAAAGCTATAATATTATATTTATATATGTTGAGGAGGTATGTCAATGTAGCCAGCAGAACAGTCCTGTATACACTGTACCACTCTCCTCCGCACTCACCACTGTGGCCTAATGTGGATTGGTAGTCTTCATCCGTTTAACAAAAACCTTTCACATCTACTACATAATTAACTCCAATGCAATGTACATTTGAAATTCCCACAACAGATAACATAAATAGATTTAATGTTCTAATGAAACTAACTAAGGATAAAGGACACAATGTGTCAAAACATTCATTTTATTTGCAAATAAAATGAAATAAACCTTGATCCGAGTTACGCGAAATTGAATTCCAACAAAGGCTTTGCAGTTTTGTTATATTACGATTCTACCACCCATTAGCTACTAGCCACCGCTAAAAAGATATGAAATGTTAGAAATTTGTCTGTCTGTGCGTGTAGACAACCGAAGCGAAAAACTTTGGCAAATTTTTGTGTTGTCTTCTACGATCGTAACTTATTTATGAGGGAAATAAACTAGTTCATGGCTTGTCTTCACATTGACACGAGTGTAGTATTTTATGTGAAATTCAACAACTTTGTCACAACAGTTAATACAATATCACACAAGCTTCGCACTTATGCTTTCTACCTTGAGTATTACTCTCGTAATAATGTTACAAGTGTGATGGCCTTAATTGTTATTCTGGATAGGTAGTGTTGAGTCGTGCCTGTTGTTTTAATGAGTACGATATTCATTACGGATTGTTTTTTTTTATTACAATTTTCTATAGTAAAGAATGCAATTCTTAAGATCTTTTCTTATCTTAGTAATAAAATATACTGTGCATAATTTTCACATTAATACTTCTAAATTCAGCTCCTAATTTTAATTTTATATGGTCGATGATGAGTGAGGCAGCCATTTAAATGGATATTTAGGAAATAACAAAATGCTTTCACTTACCTTTAAAATACTTTTAGCGAAACAAATCAAATTAAATGTCACTAGCGGACCTTGTAAATGTTTTAGGATTATATCTATATATACCGACAGTTGCTTTAGTTGTTGGTACAGCGCATAATCAAGAAGATATTATTATACTTATCCACTACTATAGAGTAGGTAGTAGGCTTAGATAAATAAAGAAATGGCTCAAAATAAAACAGTCAGTATTTCTATTTTATTTCGCGGTAGCAAAAGTAAAGATTCTTTGACCATTTATGAAGGTTTTAAGCAATTTAAGAAAGGTGAAGTGTTGTTTACTTATCCCTCTTTATATATTACGCACGTGGGAACAAATTTAGATGTAGGAAGATAAGTCACGCTCGGGCGATCCTGTTTTCTTAAAAACTCAGCTAGTCAACTTTCGTGTGTCCTGTAACTTTATTGTAAATTTGTTTTACTCGACGCAATCACTAAATTAGTATTTAATTTTTTCATACGCTTTCAACGTCTATGTCGTAATTGAAAAAAATATCTGTATATATAAAATAAGAAACTGACTGACTGACTGATCGATCAACGCACAGCCCAAACGGCTGGCGCTAGAGACTTGAAATTTTGACAGTAGGTACCTTTTATGACGTAGGCATCCACTAAGGAAGGATTTTTGGAAATATAAGGGGCTAAAATAGGGGATGATAGTTTGTATGAAAATCCGTCATTTTTAAAGTTAAATTCATGAAAATTAGTATTTGGTCTTTTAGTTAAAAATAAAAAAAATATATTTCAGGGTTTTTGGAAATTACACCCCTAAGGGAGTAGAATAGGGGAAGAAAGTTTGTATGAAAATCCGTCATTTTTTAAGTTAAACGCATGAACATTGGTATTTGGTCTTTCAGTTAGAAATAAAAAAATCATATTTTAGGATTTTTGGAAATTCCACCCCTAAAGGGGTAAAATAAGGGATGAAAGTTTGTATGAAAATCAGTAATTTTTTAAGTTGAACGCATGGATATTGGTATTTTGCCTCTCATTTAAAAATAATAAATAGGTATTCCAAGATCTTTGGAAATTCTACCCCAAGGTTTATCAGGGTAAACTCTTTTATCGGGGGTTTTTCAATAATCTTACTAATACTATAATTATATTTTTATACCTTTTCTTCCAAAAATAACCACCACGCGGGCGTAGCCGCGGGCAAAAGCTAGTTATACATAAATTATTAAATTTTATATTTGATTTTAAATATAATTAATTTATTATGGTTCGGTTCGTATTTAATGATAGGCAAATAAAATAAGTACTAATTATAAATATGATTATCTTAGGAACAAGTAGGTATCTACATCGATTTTTTATCTGTGACGATAAAATATAAAGAGGACGTGTAAAGGCCCCATTCATTAAGCCTCAAGGCGGAACTGCCCGTTTTATTTCGCCCGAGAACAAAACGAAATATACAGTGGGGTCGCTATGCGTCCTTTCGGGCTAGAGTTTTTATTTTTCCGGATTTTCGTATTCCCATGACCCGGCATAAAATAATCACCTTTCCAGAAATTTTCAAATCCCAGGATTAGAGATATCTGTATATATAAAAGAAGAAACTGACTGACTGACTGACTGATCTATCAACGCACAGCTTAAACGGCTGGGGTTAGAGACTTGAAATTTTGACAGTAGGTACCTTTTATCACGTAGGCATCCACTAAGGAAGGGTTTTTGGAAATACCAACCCGAAGGGGATAAAATAGGGGATGAAAGTTTGTATGAACATCCGTCATTTTTTAAGTTAAATTCATGAAAATTAGTATTTGGCATTTTAGTTAAAAATAAAAATATATGTTTCAGGATTTTTGGAAATTCCGCCCCTAAGGGGGTAAAATAGGGAATGAAAGTTTGTATGAAAATCCGTCATTTTTAAGTTAAACGCATGAATATTGGTATTTTGTATTGTATACTTTTTCTCCCATACATGACCTCCACGCGGGCGGAGCCGCGAGCAGCAGCTAGTTTATTATAAATCAACTTACGTTTATTTTAAGAAATTCAACTTCAACCTAACTTCCCTTAGAATTTTTCATCAATGGGAACCTGAAAAAATCACAAACCGGGTCGACCAGCAGTTTTATATACAAATATGGTTTACGAGCTAAATGAGTAGCTTAGCCGCGGGACTTAATGTATAAGATATTTTTCTTTTTTTTTTTTGAAAAAATTGAGAAACTTTAGGGGTAAACACAAAAGTCACAGGTTCCACATCCTAGGCCCCAGGGCACAGACCTCAGACTTTATAAACGAGTATTGTTAATTACTGCTCTCTTTTAGGTTGCGAACGAAAATGCGCCAGAAATTCCGAGATTAAAAAAATAATTTAAACGTGTACCAACCAGTATTACGCCAGTGTGGTGGATTAAGGCCTAACCCCTCTCATTAGCAGTGAAGATTCGTGCTCAGGATTGAGACAGTGTTTAATATAGGCCTGATATTTACCGATCCAAAAATCAGCGATTGTCAGTGATACATGTTGCTTTATATATATTTAAATGGCATTGCTCACTTTAGTGCAAGCCGAAAAGTTATCAAAGAATTCATACGCCGGATGTTTTGTTCAAGATTTCTTTTTAGACTTCTTCAATTGTTAATAGGATTTATATTCATTAATAAATATAATATGTACTCAGGTTGAACATATAGAGCCGACAGCCAACAAAGTCTAAAAATTTAAATCCACATTGATTGAATTGGTTTCTGAAAACCCCTTTATTTCCAATGCGTTTTTTTATTAGTTGTGTGAGATAATCACTGCAGAACAAAACGGGGAAAACGTGTCAAGCGTCTACTCCCGTTCTGATTTGACGTCGTACCAGTTTCCACCCAGTGAGCAATTGGCGGTAGTCTCGCCTGCAGTCTTGTGGATTTTATACTTTGTTGTCATCATCGGTGCACATGACTGTTCGGGATCATCTCTAAATTCTCTATGTCAACACATGTGAACCCAGATCAGATTTTTATTTAATAATAATAATAAATAACACCCAACAGTCACACATAGCCCCGACCCCACACTAAGATACGAGTGTGGGTATCAGGGACTACGAGAGACTGTCGGTCGCACAACACCCAGACCCCGGACACAAATATCTATCTGTCATACAAACATTTGTCCCGGTGTGGGAATCGAACCCACGGCCTCTCGTTTCACAGCCGGCTACTCGCCAACTGCGCTACAGAGGCTGTCAGATACTTCAAGTATATAAAGGCATGACGATACCCAATGTACTGCTAAATAAATAAATACGGGAGCAAATCGCAGGTAGTTTGATTTTTTGTAATATCGATTCAGGAGCGGACAATACGATGATCATACAAAAAACACACGAAATATACACGTGAATATAGGGCCACTTTTTTAATATTTTAGACATTATAATTTTTATGAGTTACAGAGATATGTAAATTAATTATGCTTATGAATATATTATCCCCCATATTAGTATGCACAATACCAGTTTAAACTAGTAATAATAGTACAGCGATTAACTATCACCCTCTCATTAGTCTTGTGCCAACGTAAATGGACTGTAACCAGTAGAGCCTTTGTTTCCAACTCAATGCATAGTTAGGACAAATTAAAAAGTTGTATTGAGTTTCAAATTCGAAAAATTGTCGGTTATGAGATTTCGACTAATGGTCCAGTCAAATGACATCTGAAATCAAAATGGTTGCTACAACTTTGTGTTTTTTATATAATGATCCCGAGTTAGGAAGATTTTGAAAGAAAGAAATATTTATTCGTTGTAAGCAAGTAATGGGTAAATTAAATTAAATTAAAACTAAACAACAAACTAGTAAAAAAAAAACAACATGCTTACAACAAATACGGCCTCAACTCAGCGTGTACTGGTATAAATTACCAGTGCTGGTCTTCCGTTGGGCCGTATGGTGAATTCACGGGCACAAAACCGCTTCCTGCATACAACAGTGTGCGCCATGATTCTAATTTAAAACTATACATAAAGAACAAACCAACTAACAACAACTATAACTATAAATTATTAATATTATTACACATAGATATATATTTTTCAGTTTAAAGTAAATTTAAAACAGTCGTAGAACCTTTTTTATGTAAAATTATAGGCTCTACACACTTCATTTAGTATTTTTTTGGCTAACTTTTACCGTTATTGAGTAATTGCCAAAAAAAAATTTATAATTTTTTTTCCACACTTGCCGGCGTTTGCGGACACGAAAACCTTTACACGTTGTTTTAGTATCATGAAAACTACATTATATAAAATATGCAAAGTTGTAGCAAAAAATTTGATTTCCGATGTTATTTGACTATAACGATAGGCTCATGTCACAAAATTGGATGAAAACAGCTTAGCGAATCATACCATGGTTTGCTGTAACGGGATAAAAAAATATAGATCAGCATTTGTTGCTTATCTTGGGAGTTACTGCTAGTAACCTCATGCGCGATATCACTAATGTAAATCTGCATACACTTGAAATGCAAGATTATATAAATTATATAATTCGTCGATAAAAGTCTTTTTTGAAGCTTTATCGCCGTAATTAAGTCAAGAACTCATTATATAACCCTAGCAGCTCTGTGTTCTGTCCAAAATCAACCTATTAAAATAACTTACGTAGCTTTATTATGTTTTGAATAGCTTTATATAATTGATGTGGTTCACGTGTTGCTTTGCGTGATTGCGTGACGCATAAATTAAATGTAGTAAAAAACATACGAGTAAAAGCACGTACAAATACGTTTTCTTTGTAAAAAGCTTCATAAATATAGAATATAGAAATATATTCTTTTAGACGCTCTTAAGAAAATATTTACAAATATTCTTATTTCAGTGTTAACTATAACTGAACAGTCACAAAATATCATGATAATATAATGTATAAACATAAATAATGTAAAAGAAATCTAGCGGTATCGACGGTATTTTTATCTATATTAGAACTGACCTTTTATTTATTTTTGCAAATAAAGCCGAACACAAAATATTGCGTTCATGATTTATATTCTCAATCTTTCGACAAATGAAGAGGAATGCATTGTTATGCCCGAGTTTTGTATAGTACAGGCGACGACACTCAGCCAATGATTAATGGTTAATGATGACGCACGATCTGGCGACACTGCAATGCCAAACAATATTATAGCCCGAAACAAGTACGAAGCCATGGGAAAAGTGTATAAAATTTATCTACGTTGTTTTGAAGTATAAACATAGTTACGTCGAAAAAAGGGAACATTTAAATTCACAATTCGGATGCCGATTCAAAATTTGCTATAATTTCCGTTATAGAATTGTTCATACATTGCAAAACAGTGAAAAGTCATTATTATTAAATAAAATCAATCTATCGAAACATAGGACACAAATCAAATACCAATAACGGCGTCCAATGTATGCATGTGTGAAACAAAATAATTGTCGAATATGCTAGAATACTTTTATTTGGCACAAATCCAGAATCTTTGTTTGTTTCACATTTTCCAGAGGATTAATGAAAACATTATTTATGTATAGCAAATATCAATGCTTATAAAATTAACAAATATATACATATATATATATATATATATATATGCATCCTGCAGATCATGTTGCGTCCCACGTGACGATTTTTACCAATGATACTGCGTCCGACTGACTTGATGCGTCAGATATACGGACGCAAGATTAATCAACTCTTATTTTTCGTCCAAGAGTGTATTTTCATCGTTAGAATGTATGGACAAAAAATTTACATGGACTCAATTTTATCACTAAAATGCTTTTTAGCGTATTTAATAGTTCAGGCATCGGCCGCGCGGAATTTGGAGGGAGCTACTGAGGAGTGTATAATTTGTATCGTATATTTCGCGTTTCATTTACAGATTTAATTGCGTCTCACTGAATAAATTAATTTAAAGTTTTTATCAACTCCCCATGACGTTAAAATTGCGTCCAGTATTTAATTTCAATTTGGGAGATCGTGATTCCTACGGGGGCCTTTCAGGGTGCACAGGTTGAGGCGGAGCGGTGTGCAGACTGTCGCATGTTTTAAATGTGTTTTTAAGCAGACCGCACGGTAAGACGCGAACTAGTTACCGGAGTAAATTCTCACAACGTATATTATTAAATATGGATAAATAGGTATAACACAATGAAAATAAGTATGAGGCTTCTTCAATTGGCAACCAGTAAGTATTTATTTTATGAGGGATTAATTTTGTCTTAATTGAAAATCATTCAATGAAAATAAAACTAAGTCCTATATTATTATGTGCATTTATAACGTTACACTTACAATGTCCATCAAAAATACTTACTTAGTTATCAATCATCACGCCGAATCTCTGACGGAGTAAGCAAAAAGCAAAGGGTGCCCTACCACTCTTGACTTACAAACCACTTTCATTAATGCCGTCCACCACCATGTTGAGATAGCCCGGCCTGCTCTGCTCTTCTTGACGGAGACGGAGATTTGTAGTCCGACCGATACTTCACACTCCCCTTACCCCGGCTACTTGCTTGAAGAAAGCAAGTATGTCTGTATGTTCGGTCGGACGTATGCTGTCGCCGTCTGTGTTGCATGGAGGACCCCTCATTCTCCTCCCTGCGGGTGCACGTCGACTTCGGATCTTAGAGTCAGGTTTACTTGTGCCTTTACAGGTCACACGACGGAGACGTGCAGACAACTCGGCTATTTGAGTAGATTACCCAGGCGACAGACGACGCGCAAGAGTAGTTCCCAATAGCGGAATTGGTTGTTCTGGAGACTTCGACGCACGCCATGAGTTGTGGTTGGGCTCCTGCAGAACTGACCATGCCTTCGTTTTGACTCATGGCTTTATACAACTGGTGCTCCAGCCTACCAGGCATTGCATCCATCCCTTAAGGATTCTTCTGTGATTGCCGACGCCATTGCTTGCGAGATCAGACTAGAAATGAAATATTACATTCCTTCTTCTGAGATCGCACGTAAAGGCCGAGGACGCTCCTGATTCATTCGTGCATGCGCTGATGCTGTTGGTAAGAAACTGACAGCGAATGGATCAGGGTTCGGGCTACGAAGAATCCCAATTTTAAGTCCTTTAAAAGCAGTCTACAACCGTGATGGCAAGGCTTGCAAGAGGGAGTACGTTACAGTGATGCCCAGCGCGGCCAATCACCCGACATGCGGGCATGCTTATAGGAGCTTGGCTAATGCTGTTCAATCTAATTTCTGTTGCCCTTTCCTGCCACCGCTGAGATATAGAAATGGAACACTAGTCCATAAGCAAGATAAGGCCGATTTATTGGCAGACCTCTTGGAGACTCAAATGACTGCCAAATCGAGACTCAAGGATTGCAAAGCTCATTTACCACCTACGCTGCCCGGCTGCGGTTACAAAATGCGTGATATTCGTATCAGGCATTGTGATGTGCGGCGTGAGTTGCAGTCTCTCGACGTCCGGAAGACTAGTGGTCCTGATGGCATCCCAGCGCTTCTTCGCAAAAAAGTGTGCAGCGAAGTTGTCTCCTGCACTGACACGCCTATATCCATCGTCCTACCTCTCAGGTGTTGAGCTTGAATCTTGGAGGGAGGCCAATGTGCAGCTAATTCTCAAAAAGGAAGATAATCGGTCAGACCCTAATAATACTCGCCAATCACCATCATCTCAGTGATGTGTAAAGTCATGGAGCTTAACAGCCAACTTATTCGCTACCTAGATGACAACTCGTTGATCAGTGACAGGCCATACGGATTCCGTCATAACCGATCAATGGGTGATCTTCAAGCATTTGTATTACATCACTGGGGCGAGGCGATTGACAGGCATGGCGAGGCTCTTGCTGTGAATCTCGACATCGCCGAAGCGTTGATAGGGTCTGACATCGTGGCCTTCTCTCCAAGCTCCGGCATATGGTCTGCCCGACAACCTGCGTAAGTGGATTTCCGGCTTTCTGCATGAGTGTAGTTTACGTGTCCTCGTTGATGGACATGCTTCGCAGCTCATCTCAGTAAATACCGGAGTAACACAAGGCGTTGTGCTTTCGCCCTCCTTGTTTATTCTGAATATTAATGATATGTTGTGCCTTGGCAACATTTATTGCTATGCAGATGACAGCACGGTTCATGAGCGTATACTGAGAAGAGACGTGAGAATCTTGTCATTGACGTCAACCAGACCTTGGGTCACATTTCATCATAGGGAACCAGGAATCGGGTTCAATTGAATGCCAAGGAAACCCAGGTGTATGCGTTCTCGTGCATGAACTCCCCGTTCCTCCCATCGGCATTAACCCCATTTTTCGGGGTGTTCCAATAGCAATGCGGAATGACTTTAGTGTCCTAGGTATAGATATCCGCTGTGATCCTAATCCAAGGTGTTATATGGAGGGCGTATTAACCACCACTTCTCGCAGGGTCGGTATCCTGAACAGGGTGCTGCGGTTTTTCACGCCCGGTCAGCTTTACCACTTATATAAAGCGCAGGTACGGCCTGGAATGGAATACTGCTCGCATGTGTGTCGGTTCCACAAAAAACTGACGTAAATAATACAGACGTGAGTAACAGCCTGGAGCAGCTACGGCTGCGTAGGGATATTTCCTCCTCCAGCATCGTTAGCGTGTTCTATCATCTGAATCAAGGGGAATACTCCGAAGAATTGTTTAATCTTGTCCCATCATCTCCCTTCCACGCCAGAACCACGCATACTGGCTTGCGGAGCCAAAGCTTCGAGGTGTTTACCAACCCGGCCTGAACCAAGGGCAGAGCAAATTCGTATTTTTGCCGCACCATCAAGCTGTGGAACAGTTTCCCAACTATCGTGTTCCCTCCTTCCTATGACCCTGGGTCCTTTAGGCGTAATGTGAAGAAGCTACACAGCAGGCCAGCATTATTATGTTGAAAAGCGAGGGATAGATTGTCTCTCGCTACTTGATACTCTAACTGGACGGCACGCAATTTCTATGAGGTACAGTGTGGCCACTTTGCCGTGCTAGGATAAAAAAAAATAGAAAAACCCAAAACAAATATCACATCGTGATAACTGCTCTAGACACAGTATGATCGCTGGTATAGCTGGAAGCTTGTTATCTAGTACTCTGAATATAACAATACAAAAGCAGTATACGGAGTCACAACATTTTCGAAAATTGATGGATGTAACTTGGTTAGCGTAATCTTTGTACTATACGTAGGATAATATACAGAATCGATTTAAACCTAGGCTTTGATAGACGTAGGATCATCCTTGCAGTGTATGGAAGGTATACGGTGATATTTAGCGTGCTGGATAGTTACTGTGGTGAACGGATATGGTAAATTACCAGGAAATGTCTGAAACTGAATATTAACACATCACATTTAAATCGAATTCCACGTCAATTCATGAAATTATACTGATAAAAACTTTATAAATACGCATTCAAAACATTTAAAATCTTGCCACATAGAGTGGACGCCCCAGGGTGGTAGTTTGTAAAGATGCAAGAAGTCTTCCGCGATTTATATATATATATATATATATATATATATATATATATATATATATATATATATATATATATATATATATATATATATATACACAGTCAGGTCATAAGTATTGTCACACAGTAGAAACTTTTATTTTAGAATGCTGGCCACAAAAAAGTTTATTGAATTCGAATTTCAAATTGTTCATGAAAATAAAAATATACTTTTTAGAATTTTACTCATTTTAAAATATGGAGTGGACGCTTAAAGAAGACCGTGTTGCAGTAATTGCGTTATATCGTTGCGGTTACGCGCCAATTCAAATTTTTGACATACTGAAAAATTTGAATATAACCAAAAGATTCGTTTATCGTACCATCAAACGATACAATGAAGACTCTAGTGTAGATGACAGGTCAAGAAGTGGTCGCCCTCGGTCTGATAGGACTCCAGCAGTGATAAAAGCTGTGAAGGCGCGAATTCAAAGAAATCCCAAACGTAAGCAGAAACTGTTGGTCCTTCAGATGGGGTTAAGCAGAACCACGGTGAAAAGGGTGTTAAATGAAGACTTAGGGCTTCGGGCATATCGAAGAAAAACAGGACATCGTTTGAATGCTCGTCTAATGGACCTGAGACTGAAGAGATGCCGCGCTTTGTTGAAGCGGTACGCGGGAAAAAAATATCGGGAAATTCTTTTTTCAGATGAAAAATTTTTTACCGTAGAAGAGAGCTACAACAAACAAAATGATAAGGTGTACGCATACAGTAGTGAAGAAGCGAGCAACCGTATTCCGCGTGTCCAACGAGGTCATTTTCCATCCTCGCTCATGGTATGGTTGGGAGTTTCTTATTGGGGCTTAAAAGAGGTACATTTTTGTGAGAAAGGTGTAAAAACGAATGCAGTTGTGTATCAAAATACAGTCCTGACGAACCTTGTGGAACCTGTTTCTCATACCATCTTCAATAACAAGCACTGGGTATTCCAACAAGATTCGGCGCCAGCTCATAGAGCGAAGAGCACACAAGACTGGCTGGCGGCGCGTGAAATCGACTTCATCCGGCACGAAGACTGGCCCTCCTCCAGTCCAGATTCGAATCCGTTAGATTACAAGATATGGCAACACTTGGAGGAAAAGGCGTGCTCAAAGCCTCATCCCAATTTGGAGTCACTCAAGACATCCTTGATTAAGGCAGCCGCCGATATTGACATGGACCTCGTTCGTGCTGCGATAGACAACTGGCCGCGCAGATTGAAGGCCTGTATTCAAAATTTATTTATTTATTTATTTTTACACTTTATACAGGGTATAAAGGCGGACTTAATGCCAAAGGCATTCTCTCCCAGTCAACCTTAAGGTGGTGCAGAGCTAAGCAGTGTAGGTGCATAAAGATAATAATATAAATAAAACATTTAGCAAATAAGCATGTACATACATAAATACTTGGATATATACTTAATAAATATAATAATTTTGACAATAAGATATATAAATGCATACACATATACATATAGGTACATACTATAAAATAAATATACTAAGAACAAAATCACGGAGGTCATTTTGAATAAACTTTAGTGTCATAAGAATCTATGTTTTGTTAAGTTGATTTTGGTATATAAATGGTTACATAATGAATAAACTTGTTTCAATTATTTTATATTAAACATGTGACAGAATTTATGACCTGACTAGGTATAATACTTTTGATATTGAGTTTTATAAAGTTTATCTAAAAACCATTAGTATAGTTGTTGTAGTTATTGTTTAACAACCCAACCTGTGACATCTAAATGCATATTTCTACTAGGTAAGGGATTTTCTCGGTGACAGTGGGACGGCGGTGGACAAACGCCCTTACTCTGACGCATCGACTCGGAAATTTTACCATAGAGGTGACCTTTTTAGGGACTCATTGAAAAGAACCGTCCCGACAACATTTTGGCGCATGCTATAAGATTGACTATCTAAATTATAGGGTTTATTTATAACTATCATTGAGAGAATTTTGAATAACTAATAGCATATGTCTCGCAAAGAAATCAAAATAGATTGCTATTTAATATTTTTTTATCTTATATACCCCCGCACTGTATAAATTCATGTTTTTCATAATTATCAGAGTGCACGGATTTCTGGTAGAACGACCTAAAAACCATTTGAGGAATGAAAGATGAATATCAGCTTTGTATTCTGAAGTGGGTTCAATAATTAGCTATTTAAAGCGATCTCATAATGAAGATAGAATTAATTTCAAACATAGATTTTAAAGTCCATTGTGTACTGAGAGACAAATACCCATTCAGACGTTGATTGTTTGTGATATGAAATAAGGGCGTGGTAGTACGGCACGAGAGGACGAGAGCACAGGGTCCCTGGAAACAAAGTTGCATACAAATCACCGCATTACCGGGGAGCCAGTGCGCCGGCCCGACGAGAAATCGTGATTTTTCGTCACATGTTTGTCTAAAGATTGAACCTGACCGAGGGGCCAGCTGCATTAGAGGTCGTGGAAGGTCGGCGCCATCTCAAAGAAAATAACGCAAAGTCTAATTAAGGTCTTTTAAGGCGAAAGGGTCCCCTTCAGTTGACATTATAATGTCAAATCGCTTTGGCTATAAAACATGTTTTTCGTATTAATATTATATTTTATTTATTTTGTGTGAGGTTTAAATTAATGGTTTTTGCTACGACTAAATAAATATGAACATTAACTTACCCATGTTAAGTTAGTTTCTCATAACAAATAACAGGCTTTAATAAAGTCTGTTATTTGTTATTTGTTTTTGTTACCACCGATCATGCGGGGAGATCTGTTCACGATTTCGCATTAGCATATGATTTGACACAACTGGTCACCTCGCCAACGCGAATCCCAGATGTGGAGGATCATACACCTTCCCTGTTGGACCTTCTGCTGACCTCTCATCCGGAAGGCTACCTGGTATCCGTCGATCGTCCTCTTGGTTCGTCGGACCACTGTCTTGTCCGGAGTACAGTGCCAGTCACGCACTCAACACGGCCTCGCTTTGCGGGCTGCCGCCGCGTGTGGCACTATAGGTCAGCGGATTGGGACGGAATGCGGTCATTCTTTAAATCTAGACTGATTTGTCGGTACTGAGAACTTATATACAAACATCTTTCTACATTTGTAAAGTAATGTAATATCACTCCAAATTAAAGTATGTATTTCAATTGTGTTACCCCTTAGTTAGGCAAGTTTAAACAGATTAATCAATGATACGAATAAAAGATAAAGTAAACAAATTGCTTTTGTATAAAGTTCTGGCGTGTTTTACTTTCGGAAACAATCTTTCCATTGAGAATCTTTATCTATTAGTTTATTTTCTTTCTTTATTTATAACGTAGATAAAATATATTTCGGCCATTCGAATTAAACTTATATTAAACCAGCTTGAGGCTTACGATAAACAAAATGTCACGATTATAAAAAATATAGCTATTGTAAGAGATAATAGGCTACTATGAAGCGAACTTATATTAGTTGGAAAATATATTACGAGCTCAGGGTACATGCAAACGATCACATTACAAAATAAATCTGGTCTCAGTATTATGGAGATTGAACATTCCCAGCCAGTGGTCTATGCACGTCTCGACTTGACAATGTCGTGGTGTCGTGCCCTTGTAATGCGCAAGCATCTTTTATAGTGTTCAACTATGTCTTGGATAAGATAACTTCACAATGAATTCAAGTTTTAACGACTTGCTTTGTTATCGTGATCTCAGTGTATTTGGCATCGTTGTTGGCAATGATAAATTTTTAGATCAAATATCTTTGTAAGTACCTTCTCATATAATTATTCGATGAGCTTTATTTAGTCTATTTAATTTTAGTCTATATTTTCAAAATTGAATTGGATGGATTGAAAAAAATTGGATTGCACACATTCCTCTTGAATATTAAACGGTTAAAATGTCGACGCTGATATCGGACAGCATCGAAATGAAATCTTGTCCCCAAAGGGTTCAAAAATGAAACCGATATCAGTCAGTCAGTCATTTACAGACCTCCAGAAGTAGACAAAAATCCCAATATTAATTATTTTACAGTGTAAACAATCGCTGAAGGCGAGTTGCGAGTCTAGTATGCCAAATTCATTCGCGAGAATTTAGTTTAGTCCAATATTATTGTAAGCATTCATTAATGCTGTAAATGTACGATCTTTTTCCAAAATCATAAGATAAACTTTCTCTAAATGTGTCTTAACCCTACCTACCACATTTTCACCGGCCACTGTGAGTAAAATATTATACAAAAACCGCAATACGCAAATTTTGCAGGTACCAATATTAATATTTGAAGATTTTAACCAAAAGCCGGGTAACCGAGCCATGTGGAGGAAAGTGGCGCTCAGTCACCGGCCTAATTACCGGGTCAGAGCAATCTGCCTCCTATATACGTCAAAACCGCAAATCCAACTAGATCAAGCGGCCTTTTGTTTAAAGATTCTACGGAACACTATTAGCTTGGGCTTATGTATAGTGCATTACAGTTAATTACTGTATACAGACGCTATAATTGTGCTTTCATTTTATTGGATTTTTGCCTTTATTTATATTTATTAATCCTTGACAAACTATAGGCCCTTTTTGAAAATTACAGTACGGTGGCCATAAGTCTGCTTTCAACTAGCGAAATTAATCGACGCTATTAGAGATTTATCCAAGATGTATTAACTTAAACACTGTTGCGTGAAGATGAAGCCCCAAAATCACATTTACGTTAATAAATAACTTTCTTTCTACCTTATAATAGTTCCCGGTTTAGTATATTATTATTTTTATTTATTAGCAAATACATAGTATATATTTATTTGCTAATAAATAAACTAGTCGTCCTTTACAACTATGGCCTGCTCTATCCCCTCTGACACATGGGTCGGCGTAACGTGGTATTGCGGACTACGTGTCATATATGTTTGATACAGATTCTTAAGAATCCAATCTCAAACAAGTAAATCATATTATCAAGACATGTTCGAACTAGTAATGGAAAACAAGAGACAGGACTACATAGATCATAGTTTTAATACGCTGTCATTAGACAAGAAGAGCTGTTTACAAGTTTGCGGAGTTAGACAAAACCTACATTTTAGTTATTTACTGCCAAATGAAATATATTTTACAGCAAGTTACACGCCTTTATTGCAAGTTTATAAAAACAAATCATTCAGTGCAATTTCGAAATTGAGAATCGTTATTATATCTTTATTGGTTTTACCAAAATCCATATAATACTTTACATAAGCGCAGTGAAAAAATAAATTCAAATAAAAGTACAAATAAAAGTACTAGTGCAAAATACTCGTGTAAAACCAAATAATACTCGTATGATGTAAAATGCTACATGTGCCCCGCCAATTTGTTATCGCGGTCTATGTCAGATACGTTGTGACGTCACTTCCGTGCATTTGCCTCTGCATAAATCAATTTAGCGGTTGCTTCCTCGCAAGTCATATTATGTTTATATTTTGTGCCCGGGCAAAAATTTATATATCACTGTACTCGATATTTATCCGTGGTATACATGCAACCCATGTTCAAAAATTTGGCCGGAGGGTTTCTAGGTTGACACTATAGATTTACAATTGTTGACCTAGGCAGTGAAACATAACATCCAAAATTCTTCAAAGCCATTTTGATACGTTAGCAAAACACTAGAATTCTCTAGAAAGTTGTCTGAGGGCAGATTTCAATAGTCGCGTCTGGGTCATTAACGTCATCGTTAGTCAGCCTCATAGTAAAGGTAACAAGATGTTATGCGTAAGTAAAATAACAGTTAAAAGTCTTTAGATTTATGTAGTGCTTAGTATATACACATTATGTACATGTACTCACATGCATACAGCGACTGTAACGCTTAATGCTACTATTGAGTCTGTTTTATTAAATTAATTCCAAAAAAGAACTGTATTATTACATGTAAATTATATGATTTTTATTTTTTTTATGGTAAAAGGGGGCAAACGGGCAGGATGCTCACGTGATGGAAAGAGATCACCGCCGCCCATGAACATCTGCAACACCTGAGCAACCGGCAACGCATTTGCAAGCCGCACATGCGTTGCGGTTAGGAAATAATGATATGAACTTGGGACTTCCAAGCCACTACGCAAATTAAACGATTCTAATCAGTCTATTATATTGTAAAATTGTTATTAACAGTTTTAATTACCGATAAAATTACATTTTACGGATGTTGGGCCGCTATATTTTACTTTATTGTTAACTTGATTGAACATAAACACAAAGCAATTTAATACCAGAGAATGGATAGTAAAAAACAAGTACAATATATTTTAGTTATATCTCTATAAACAGTCCAATTATTCAGTGCTTTCCGCAAACATATTTGATGTTCATTACTAATATTATAGAGATTAAAGGTATTCGAAATACAATCAACAATTAGACTATTATGATAGATGTTATTTACTTTGGTAACTAACAGGATCGATTATATACCTATTATATGTATACCTATATATATATATAGATAGTCAAATGATAGACAATCTATATAATGTTTCGTCTTTGAAAAAAATCGCCTATTTCTTTTGTACAGCTAACGAAGTGATAATTATTACTTAGATACGGGATGTATTCCGTTTATAAATATAAGTCAAATCTAAAATTATTTTTTTAATGAACTACTAACATTACTTGAATTATATATTAACAATAATTAAAACACTACCGGATTTCAATCTAATTCTAAGGAATAGGTAAAACTTAATCTGAGAATCACTTCTCAGTCGTAAGCACCTTATCTATTTATCAGGTACTAGCTGTTGCTCGCGGCTCCGCCCGCGTGGAGGTTATGTTTGGGAGAAAAAGTATACAATACAAAATACCAATATTAATGCGTTTAACTTAAAAATGACGGAATTTCATACAAACTTTCATTCCCTATTTTACCCCTTTAGGGCCGGAATTTCCAAAAATCCTGAAACATATATTTTTTATTTTTAACTAAAATGCCAAATACAAATTTTCATGAATTTAACTTCAAAAAAGACGGATTTTCATACAAACTTTCATCCCCTATTTTACCCCCCTTAGGGGTGGTATTTCCAAAAACCCTTCCTTAGTGGATGCCTACGTGATAAAAGTTACCTACTGTCAAAATTTCAAGTCTCTAACCCCAGCCGTTTAGGCTGTGCGTTGATCGATCAGTCAGTCAGTCAGTCAGTCAGCCAGTCAGTTTCTTCTTTTATATATACAGATTTTTATATTTGAAATATTTTATATCCAAAAAATCTGTAAATGTGCGATAGTTTTTATGTATTTGGAAAATTGAAGACTATTTTATAAATAAATTTTTCTCTATCTTAATCATAATCATATCTCCATCAAATCACCTGTATACAAATAACATATAAGACCGTTCATTGGGATAACAGTGGAAAACATGACACACAACTTAGTATTTTCAGAATACACAACCTAAATAATGTTTGCACTGCGATACAAAATCTATGTTTAATATATAATATATAATAAACAAAGATATGCATAAAACCATTCAGACAAAATCAATTTTAGCGATGAGGTGTGTGTAAGTGTTGACGGCGCAGATTGAACGGAAATGACCCGAGTTAACGGTTCCGGTCCGCGCGGCGCTTCCTTATCTCCCCGCCTCTACGATCTATTTTTTAAATAAATATTGGACACATTTTGAAGTTGGGACTTTAATTAAGCTTATGCCTTCATCTGTTCACGTCGACATCTTCATGTGTCAGCGGTATAAAGTTTGTTGAGTTCACAAAACCTTCAGGTCTGAGTGGAACTTTTAAGTTGACATCGCTTATGTTACTAGAGTCATCTCACCATTAATCTCGTGGTGCTTTTGACAACTAGGCCAACTAATACGGTCTATAGAATTCCCACGTGGGGTACGGTTTGCGATAGTAAATGGATTTGAGGACTAAACTGTCTTTGGTGGCTACTGACATCAAGCTCGGTGTTGTGGTAACCGCCATATAACAGCATATTGCGCTAGCTGCCTAAATGTTTCGAACAGACCAGCAACTTGTTTTTTGTTATCATAGTTTACATTTGTTTTATTGTAGCATGTTGCATGTGTATGCCGGATAATAAATAATGTACTTTAGATTCGGGTCTGCCAACATTGAGAAAATTATACCATTGACAACTGTTACGCTGCTTTGGCGTGATTTTTTCGATCACTGCCACGTCAGCTGTATTCACGACACTACGTATGCATACAGGCATGCATATACGTATACAGGGCACATAACGGATTGTACTGTATTGAAAATACCTGAAACATATTTCTCAAATGCGGATAACTCAATCACATACATACATATACACTCACGCCTGTAATCCCCGAAGGGGTAGGCAGAGGTGTAACAAGTACACCCACTTTTCGCCGAATTTCGGTCCCATAATGTGATAGGGGGCGAGCTTATCGCCATACCGGGCACAGATTCCAGACTCCGGGCTAATACTGAGGAATTTCTAGATAGAAAAACCAAATATCACTTTACCCGACCCGGGGATCGAACCCGAGACCTCAGCACAGCAGTCGTAACGCATGCGCAATTACAACTGCGCCACCGAGGCAGTCATATAACAGCAGGCAGGTTTTGGATAACTCAATTGTTATCCAAAACCTTTCTGTAGAGGTACTATATCGACTTATAACTGGGCTTTGTACAAACATTCTAGCACGAGTAATGAGAATGTAAAGAATCTGAAATGAAACCTGCGACGTGCCAATCAACATTTACATGTAATGTATTCCTTGAATGTTACTGTGGCGCGGTAACACCGTATGACTAGATATTCGTAGTATGGTCTCGGTTAATGAAAAGGACAGTAACTGAAAATTCCTGGTCACACGAAATCAGTCTAGTACGTGGTTATTATCATACGTAGGTATATATATGTTATTATATACACTGCATCTGCATAGTAATTTATTTACATTAAACTCTCTTACCTGTACACACACGTTTATAATACGTTGGTTTCTTTAACTAACATTGTTCTGAAAATAGTTTTTTCCACAATAGGCGAGACCAGGCTATTACTCCTGTTTTATAGAAATCCGGCGTTCAACATTTACCTGAACGGGTTTCATAAGTAAATTGAGAGACACATGCCCAAATTCCAATCCCCTTTCCCAATACTCGTCCCTTTCCTTTAAAGTCGTTGTTAAATTATAATTAATCCTACTATCCTAATAATATTATAAACGCGAAAGTTTGGATGGATGGATGTTTGACTCAATCACGCTACAACGTCTGGACGGATTTGGTTGAAATTTGGCACAGAGATAGATTATAGTCTGGAATAGCACATAGGCTACTTTTTATCCCGGAAAAATGTACAGTTCCCGTGGGATACTTTAGTTTTTCACAGAGCAACGGATCGACATGTTTTTTGCATAGTGGTAGTTTAGGGATCAAAAAATAACATATGCCACTTTTTATCCCGAAAAAATGCACGCATCCTATGGGATATCAAAATATAGAAAGGTGTAATAGCTTAAGATGCCATTGTATACCTTTTCTTCCAAAAATAACCTCCACGCGGACGGAGCCGCGACCAACATCTAGTATATTTATAAAAATATTTAGAAATACTTACCTCCCACGTAATAAATTAAAAAAACCGTAAGATATATTTGTATACGTTAGGATTTATGAACGAATGTCGTTTAAATACTACAGTATGTATATTTTATATAATAATCAAAGTAATAAATGTGCTGATCTTGTGGCTCAGTCACCTTTTATTGAATAAAGTAACAAAAATTTGTAGCATGTCGCAGGGTAAGTCGAACGGAATTCAAGCTTGGGTTTGGCAGGCCCTTTGGCATGAACAGGTGGTGGGCAGGATTCGGCGACTGGGCCTTAAGGTGGCCCTGAACAAATCCGAGGCCCTTTACTTTCACGGTCCTCGGATTCGGCCACCTTTAATGCCCCACATCAATGTGGAGGGGGTGCGGATTCCCATCGGCTGTACAATGAAGTACTTGGGATTGATTCTGGACAGCCGGTGGGATTTCCGTGCCCATTTCAAGGAGTTGTCGCCGAAATTGGTGCGGGCGGCGGGCGCGCTCGGACGCCTGCTGCCGAACCTGGAGGGACCTAATAGCCCTTGCCGAAGTTTATACGCTGGAGTCGTGCGGTCAATGGCCCTGTACGGATGTCCCGTATGGGCCCAGTCCCTGAAACCCCGCTGCGTCGCCTTGCTGCGCAAACCGCAGCGTTTGTTGGCGCAGCGAATAGTAAGGGGCTACCGCACGGTCTCCCACGAGGCGGCCTGCGTATTGGCCGGCACCCTCCCTTGGGAGTTGGACGCAAAACTCCTCTCGTCCGCGTTCTTCTGGCGGGAGGAGGCGTCCAGTCGCCGTCAGGTGAGACTGGCCCCGAGGGAGATTGCGGCCCGATTTCGCAGAACCGCTGTGGAGGAGTGGCATACCAGGCTGGAAAGCCCAAGTGCGGGCTTGAGGACCGTCGCGGCAGTGCGTCCTGTCCTAAAGAGATGGCTAGACAGGCGCCACGGTGCGCCAACGTTCCGGCTGACGCAGGTACTGACGGACCACGGGTGTTTCGGTTCGTTCCTGTGTCGGATCGGAAAGGAGGTGTCTGCCGTGTGCCACCATTGTGGCAACTGCCACGAGGACACGGCCCAACATACGTTGGAGGAGTGCCCAGCCTGGGACGAAGAGCGCAGCGCTCTCAGAGCAGTCGTCGGAGGAGACCTCTCGCTGCCGGCCGTGGTGTCGTCCATGGTCTCCAGCCGGAGGTCCTGGCGTGCGGTGGCCCACTTCTGCGAGAACGTCATTTCGCAGAAGGAGAGTGCCGAGAGGGATCGGGAACGAAATGATCCCTCCCGCCGCCAGAGAAGACGTAGGAGGCGCCGGGTGGACGACTGACCGGCGTCTCCCGCCCTGTGGAACGGGGGCGTTTGAATTCCACCACGGTAACCCCTGCCTGTCGTACGAGGCGACTAATAGGGGCCATCGGGGGTCGCGGGCTCGCAGCGGGGGGCTGTCAGCCCGAATCGATGCACTCCCAGTTTCGGAGCATCGTGCGACCCCGAGATGGACGGCAGCGCGTGTGGTAAGGCCTCGTTCGCTGTCGTTGTTCGGTGCGCGGGGGCTCCTAAGCCCTCCCATGGAGATGGGCTGCTACGCAGCACCGCGCAGGGGCGGTTCCGGCAGCAATTCTAGCACTCCTTAGAATACCCCGGGATCGCTCCGTAAGCGCCGAAGAAGGCCACCGCGGGGTTTTAGCTGGTAGTGTCGGGTGGGGTGTACATAGGGGGTAGGGACTCGGCCCAGCGGCTGCCCGGATAGCCATCATCCGGGCGAGGGGGATGCTGGGTCGTAAGACCGGCTAGTCCAGCATAACCGTTTTATTCTTATTCCGCTTCCCCCCGGAGCGGGCGGTAGTAATAAAACGCTTTCCCCGCGACAACAACAAAAAAAAGGCCCTTTGGCATATTTCCACAGTGTTAATTTAGTTAAGTGCTTTTGAAATAATTTCTGTTAGGTAGTTGTGATTTAGTTACTATTTCAGATTGATATAATTCACGAAGAAAACAATGTGAGAGGACATAAAATTTCAATATTTTCTAGACAAAAGAAAAATAAATATTTATTTTCAGTGAAATAAAACTTTTTTGTATTCTGTACCAAATAATATAAACAACTATAACACAGGTCAGCGACATTGATGCGACATCGCATAGAAAACACGGTATGAAAAAAACATTGACTGATATATTTTTCGTTGTGTAAGTCGTTTTGAGAATCGCAGCTTGAGGTCACCGAAGAGCGGAAATTTGAAACATTACCTATAGCTTTTATTCCACAAAAGCGATATATTGTGCGGCGCTAGCGACGAAAATATTAGATGTCGTTTTGATATCCGGTCTATGATGAATGCTTGTCGTATGGCTGAAAACAAAAAGGATTTGCTTCTTTAAATAATAAGACTGTATTCCAAAAGTATACAATTTTTTTTTAATGAATTCTGCTTTATGGCAATCTGTCACTAAACAATAGGCTACGTCGTTGGCTGACATTTCATGTCCAGGTCAAATATGGTAACAGCCTGGATGGACACCTTACAGACAGGTGCCTCATTCCATACTGATGAATCTCTCCATGAGAGTGGGGACACCGCATCTCTTCAGTCTCTTATATTGTAAATTCCTCAATGTATTAGTAACAAATATATTTACCATGACCTGAAAATACCCACAGACAAACAAGAGATAAATCAGTATAGCAAGAAGTACCAAGACAGACTCTCAAAGCATAAAAACGAACTGGCCCTCCCATTATCAGGAGACGGACGTTTACAATATAAGAGACTAAATAAATTAAAAAAACATTTATTACTTTAATTTGTAGTAAATATACGAAATTAAATATTTAAAATAGTTTTATTTTGTATCTACTGTTATTTTACTATAAGTCTGGAATACAGGCTATGATTTATTTACATATATTGCTTATATAGTCCACAATACAGGATAAGTAGGTTGCTTAGTTATATACAACAGACCATTAATTAATTCGAGTCTCGGTATTCAATTTTAATGTTTTTTTTTCATTGTTTCTGATATTCTTTTATAGCCGAAAATAACATACCTTATCTGTATCTATCTAATAATCTATAGTCCGGGCTCCACGGACCATTTTTGCTATTTATTACTATCAAGCTAATTTTCCGTAAGTAGCTTAATTTTTATGAGACGTCCAACTTTCTCTTACAAAAATTTTAGTTTGTGGTAGATAACAGTGGTAGCAGGGATAAAATATGTCGATTTGATGATTCTCAAAAATGTATTACTAACTGTTTTTTGTTGTTAAATCTCAAGATAATTATCTAAATGATTCGAAAAAATACACACTAACCTATTATGTAATATAATTGTCCTACAGTAAGTAATGAGAAAAATTGTATAGTGATATTAACAACTTTTGACTGTAGGGCCGAGATAACGTACCACGCACATTGTAGGACAATGTGGCTGTTAAATTATATAAATATGATCTAAGCGACAGAAAAGAATCGATCGATCGGCAACACACCACGGATTCTCCTGGTTTTACGGGTAATTATGAGCAGTGGAAGTCGCTTAGTATAAGGTAAACCCATGCTCATTTGATGACCTGTACTATAAAAAATATAATATCTGTAATGTAACTGTTAATAGCATTCCAAACTTATATTAAAATAAAAGGCAAATGTAAGCAATTAACTTGGGAACTTTCATTGCGCATTAAAATTGTAAGCAATCAACAAAGGGACTAGTAAATTATTCAACAGGATTATATTTCGGGTAAAATGGCTTTGATCTCAGAAAGAAGCTAAGTATAATTGTTATACTATTATACTTTGTATATAAGGATATATTGTATATAACTTCAGAATCGGACAAATTATTATTAATGTGATACTGTAAAATAATATAGTCTATTCACATATGGCACATTCATATATATGGCTGGCATATACTTGAAGTGCGAATCACATAAAACACACTTTCAATTTCTCGATAGACATTGTAGTGATTATTAACTTGGCAGGTTGAATATTTATGACCTGCTGAAGACATTTATTTGAACGAGACGCTTTGTCTAAAACTGTTCTGAAGGTGAAAATGTTGAATCGTCAGCATAATAAATTACTTCTAAAAATCGTGCTATACGCAGTGTTTTTATTCTATCAAGTCGTCTGAGATCATTTGCAATTTTCATTATGAACGTGTTGTGGTTTTAAAACGTTTACTATACTTTAATAGTGGTATTGGAAGTAAGATCAATTACTATGGATACCTTTAGTGGAACTAAGTAGGTAGAGCTACGGCGAGAAATAATGATATAAAATTATCGTGTATCATACCTTAGGAAAGGTAAAGAGTAAGAGGATGCCTTTTGACTGACATCACGAGACTACTTACTTAATTAGGGTTCGACAGAGTTCAATATCCACGTTCCGTCAATAAGAATCATTAAAGTAGCTAACCATATATTTTTGTATAAGGCAACTTAATCAACAAACATTGAGCAGATCTAATATTCAGATGTAATTAAACTTAAATCGTATATTCATTTTTAACCGACTTCAAAATAGTAGAAGATTCTCAATTCCACGTGTTTTTTTTTATGTTTGTTACCACAGAACTCCGTCATTTATTGACCGATTCGGAAAATTCTTCTTTTATTACAGAGAATATGCTTCCAGATTGGTCCCATAGAATTTTTATCAAAATCGGTTGTGTAGTTTGGTTTTAAAACCAAAATAACTTGAAAAAATATGCAAATGTTGCTTTTCGGTGAGTTTTCAGTGGTGTTTTCTTTTGGTACTCTATCCATCGAACCTATTTTGTATTTGTACCACTAAAAAGCAAAAAATAAATTATAACTTTTTAAATAAAACCGACTTCAAAAAAACCAAAACAACTAAAAAGCAAAAAATACCCTGGCTGTTAAGTGAAGCTTACCACAATACAATATTGAAAACCACAACCAAATCGGTTCAGCCGTTTCTGAGATTAGCGTGAACAAAGGCACCGACAAACAGACAAAAATTCTAAAAATCATTGATTTGAGTTCTATTGCGTTAATAAAGATCTCCAATCATAGTTTTTCTCATATATCTTCCATGTACAAACAGCGATCGGTTAGAAATATATTATATGTATAGATTAGTGGAGTACTAGTTACTGTCACGGTCCATTCTGTCGGTCTGCAAGATATCCAACTGTTGATGTGTCTCCATGACAGGTCCTAAGTAATAGTAACACCTGAAGCATATCCACGTGTCACTTGGAAACCAAACCTAATGTCTATAAGACAAATTGAAGCGAACAGAAACTTTTGTAGTTAATATCAACTAGTTCTACAATACGTAACTATAAAAGGTTGTTTTAAATGATAGTATTTTATGACCGCAGTTTAACTTGTGTGATTAGGTTTATTAGTATGCTAGGTGGTCTCAAGGTTCAATTATTAAGTATAAGTAGTATACCACAATTGAACATTGATTTGACATTAAGCTAGCTTTACTCATTTATTGAGACGAAAATACCGGAAGCAAAATACACCTATTGTATAATAAAATTACTTGACCATATTATCCTTAATACTGTTAGACTTTATCCCTGCAGGTGACTACAGGAATTTCATAACAATAGAAAAAAAACAGCTCATAAATCGGTTCCGATGCAGTGATAACTTAATCGTTCAGTACGCGGTCATCAGAAGTATTCGATGAGCGCCCCACGCGACGCTTTGGAAAACTCCAAGGCACCAAAATATCGTTTTTCTGCTCCACCGTCGGCTACGTAAGATTAGCTGTCAGTCCGACAAGGTTTTGTGATAAGTTCTATATTATTTAAGCTAACAATGTCCCTATTGACAATATTTTGTCTGTCAAAGTATTAATTAGTTGGGCCAACTTTCATATATCTTATTTGTTCATCCTGGCACGGCAAAGTGACCACACTGCACTGTTTGGTCTTAACTCTAGTGGCAGTCTATTTGCGAGCATGATAACGAATACGAGTGTTTCGATTCAATTAACATTATTCATAATATCATCTATCATTAACGGTAGGCAGCGGCTTTGCTGTGCCCTGGTATTGCAGAAGTCTATGGGCGGCGGTGACTACTTACCATCAGGTGGCCCGTATGCTCGTCTGCATAACGAGGCACTAAAAAAAAAAAATTGTGGCGAAAATAGCTGTGGCCACGTATCACAGAGTGGGACGGGGATTTTTTATTGTTTTTAAATATATTGCGTGTCTGCTAATAGTTGGTATGTGTAAAATAATATAAGAAAAAATACATTAAATTAGATGTGTAATATACCTAATAAAAGCGGTTATTATAAATGGGGAAGTTATAATTAAATCTGTCTACTTTTATAGGGTAAATAGTTTCTAAACCATTTCTGTGTTTGTGTATCAAAGTTAACAAAACCTTCGTTCTCTATGATAATCGAGAAGCAAAATGGCTGAAGCGCCAGTAAATGTCGACCGTGAAAAGGTAATACGGCCAAAGTGCCATCCTTGTCGAAATTGACTTTTATATATCACTGAACTGGTTTATTTTTCTACGTCGATCTGTCTAGGTTTCTCATCAATACGAGCCCCTTTTCGGCGCTTTTGCAACAAAAATGGCCTAAAACGTCTGATGTTTGTAAAATTTATATCACTTAGTGAATACATTAATGTTTACGGTACAGTCGCGTATGGCAATGCGTTACCATTTGTGTATTTTATTACTATAATATATATATATATATATATATGTATATATATATATATATATATATATATATATATATATATAACAAAAGGTTTATTTACCAACAGTATAAACTAAGTCAAAGTCCAGTAATATTTTATATACATTTTATCTTACAATAAAAAAGAATACCGTCGATAACCATAGTTGATTGGAACATACGTTTTACAATAAATAAACCGTTAAATAAATTTTATTTGACATTTTTTTTATAAAATAACCTATAATGTTCCTCTGTAAAGGTCTCATATTGGCATTTCACGATCAATATGAAATATATTCGGGTTAATACATAGACACACATACACGATGTGTGTCTGTGTATTAACCCGGCCGAGAGACAAACTCGACACAGAAAACTAAAAACTGTGAGGTGATGTCCACCGTGTACTTAATATGTATTAAAATTCCGTTTTAAATTCAACACTCTATAAACTAGGAGCGGTGTTGTATTATCAGCTTTTCCCCGAAGCTTCAGACCCGTGACGTTACGGTGTTATAGAAAGCACAGTAAGTTTTTGCCGTATTTACCAATTTGCTAGGATTTTTCCCAATTGGTGTCTCCAATATACGTTATCCGGAATATCACAGATATGAAAATAAACGAACTAGGTCCAGCCATTCGCGAGTTAACTCGCCAACATGATATGATCACACACATTTATGGCCACACTAGGGTTTTCATTAAGAGAACAATAGGCATTTTAATAAAAGAAGATTACTACTTCCGATTTACATAACAAATAGCGTAGGACTCTTGTGTTAATTGCTAAAAAAACAGAAACCTTAGGATATAATGAGAATGGCTAAAAAGTGAGCAATTGACCTTCAATACTTTCATTGTGTTAATGTAATGAGTAAGCCCGCGCGATTATATAATATCATAACTTGCCGCTACAAGGGCTAATACTTTGTAAAACTCTTATTCTTTCAGCAAATCGCGTTCTTGAATCGATGTATGTCCAGTTATTTGAGCGGCACAACGCTGCCAACAATCGAGATATGACTTGACATTGAATTTGAACTATAATGGCATTACTGTCTAGTGCAGTAGATAAAAAATATTATCTCGCCATTATTTTGACGAGATGTTCTTAAAAATATATAACTAAATAGTCCTCTCCCCACACTAAATACGAGTCTTGTGTGATAAGTATCAGGAAATATGAGAGGCTCTCGGTCTCAACATCCAGATCCGAAATAAATATTTGTGAACCGTGTGGTTGTCTTTTCAAAACATTTGTCTTGGTGCGGGAATCGAACCTGCGCGCCTACCTTTCTCAACCGGCTATTCGCCACGGTGGTTCTTTTAAAGTTTAATGTTCTTTGAAAAAAAAGACGAAGATTAATTTCCCTCACGTCTAAATAAAGACTAATAATTGCTCTGCAATTGAATATTGATACTAAACGGTGCATAAAAAATAGAATATATAATAATACTAGCCCTGTATTAAACATTGTCCCACTGCTGGGCACGGCCCCCCTCTACTAATGAGAGGGGTTAGGCCTTAGTCCACCACGCTGGCCTAATGCGGGTTGGCAGACTTCTCATACCTTCGCAAAAATTCTCAGATATGCAGGTTTCCTCACGATGTTTCCTTCACCGTTAAAGCAAGCGATAATTAACATTTTAATACACACATAACTTTAGAAAAGTCAGAGGTGTATGCCATTTGGGTTTCGAACCTACGACTTTCGTTTTGGCAGTCCGTACCGCAACCAACTAGGCTATCGCTGCTTTTTATATTTGCATAAAAAATATTGTACAATAATATCGACATTACGCTTACTGTCGGATGCCGCGTAGTGATTTGCCATGCCACAATAAAAAACGCTCAACTTTTATCCAAAAATTGCATAATACTCAGTACTGCGAAATTATAAGGGTAGATAAACACTGAGCAATAATTAGGGGCCGTCTTACATGGTCACGCACATTCTAAAGGCGCTATAAACAATCTAAATACCATACAGAGATTTGGTGATCAAAACAGTGACTACTTATAATAAGTAAATTGATTGTTATAACTATAGCAATGGCCGAAAAACTGTATTAATCAAAATAAGAGTAGAAATATATATTCTTAGTAAACGATAAAAACAAGGGGTTCCATTTATTACTATCAGTATAAATTATTAAATTAACGGGAAATATATAGGTAAATCAAGTATCTGGAAAACAAGCGTTCATTTTATGATATATTATATTATATTATATTATTATTCCTGGGAAAGAATACCATGAACTTCGTTGGTGCAAGATAAACTAGAACAAGTTCCATTTCTGCGTAGTTGTATGCGAAAATGCTTTTATTTGCGGAATCCAATTTTGCAAACTTGGAAGTTGGATATTCTTGCTAACATTATACACAAGTTTTACTCTCTACAAAAAGCAAAGTATTATTGTAGCTAATGCGCAGTGAGTGTTACGACGAACATTGTATGCCTATCTAGTGAGTGCTTGAATGAGTTAGCAACTTTTATGGCTAAATTCAAGTTCTTTTACGTATCGGATGGTAGGACGTTCAGAAGTCTACATTTTATTCATTGTGCTTATGAAAGTCATACACAATATATATATATAATATATATTTTTACCGACAGTAAAAAAAAAAACAAAAGAGAAGACAACGTTATTTAATAAGACAAATGTACAATATTTTTGCAATATGTTGCTATCAATGTTATCAACGAATATAATAATCGCTTTTCGCTTAAATGCAATAATATCACTTATTTATAAAAAAATATAGGATATAGGTAATTAACGATATTCGACTTAGGTATTATCCTATTCTAAGAATTCACATACGCAAATTGACTTTGATTTCATATAAATACGTAATTATTGAATCTATAGTTTTTGGATATGTAGTACTATATCGCCCGAATACTCAAACTCAACTCATGCATTAAACATACATACATACATATACTACTGTAATCCGCGAATGGGTAGACAGAGGTGTAACCGGTACACCCACTTTTAGCCGAATTTCGGTCCCATAATGTGATAGGGGGCGAGCCTATCGCCACACCGGGCACCTTTCCAGACTCTAGGTTAATACTCAGTATTTCTAGGTAGAAAAACCCAATATCACTTTACCCGACCCGGAGATCGAACCAAGACCTCAGCACAGCTGTCGTAACGCATGCGCAATTACAACTGCGCCACCGAGGCAGTCATGCATTAAAGATCGTGTAAAAACTTGAGACCCACTTATTTGTCATAATTGTATGGCGTGATACAAAATAAGTGGCCGACACACGTCAGCCCGTTGAGTAGCGTTTGAGTATTTGGGCGTAAGAGTACTAATTAATGAGAAGTGAGGACATTTGTTATAAAGGTTTGAGAGATCCACTCTCAAGTGTGTCAATTGCGAAGTTAGATACAATTTAACCCAGAAATTGTGAAAACCCTCAGAACCGGATGATAGTCTTCAAAACGTTATTAGATTGAAATGGCTTCCATAGTTGGTGTTGACTTATATAATATATTCGTGTTTCACAGCACCAAACCAGTGCCTTCAGTAACTGAAACCGACAACGACCCGATGTTAGCTATGTTTATACACTTTACGATCGCTATGTAGAGAACAATGTTAGTGCAATCTATCTCATTGTTTTGTAGAGCCACAAATGCGATTTACCCACGCTTAACCTTTTTTCTTTCATACAGATTCGGAGTTTATATATGTTTTTTTTTTATAATCTTGCGTTCCAAGAAAGCATGCGTAAAACGCCTATACGTCAGCTGATTATAGCATTTCCTAAAACTCGTGCGCTTGCCGATAAGAGTTTGAATCTTGTTGTTTGAAGGAAGGAACAGCTTGTTTTTGCGTTCTGTTCGCTGAGTGTGATTTCCGGAGGACCGTATCGCCCATACTTTTCCAATTCCTTATCTTTAGGGCTAGAACCCAGCCCATGAAGTCTGGTACTGTCGCCTGTATCTGTTACTGCCGTAAAAAAAGGGCTGACACACTAACTACTCACTGGTGACAGGGACTACCTAGTTGGTGTGTTACGTATACTCGTGCGAATGATCCCATTGGTCCCAAACAAACTAGGGGTAGAGGTTGTCACTCTAGTCGCGCAGATTTTGGTGGAGAAGGACTGCAGCTCATGTGCGAGCTTGCGTTGGTTCCATGACACGGACAAGACAAGCTGATGAATAATACTGGACGTGCGCGTCTTACTATGGCGTGCGTGGTCACTTTAACTTGTAATTAATAAAACAATATATTATACTAATAAATTATTCAACACGATTATATTTCGGGTAAAATTGTTTTGATCTCAGAAAGAAGCCAAGTATAATTGTTATACTATTATACTTTGCTTATAAGCATAATACAACTTCAGACTCTGACAAATTATTATGAATGTGATTCTGTAAAATAAGATTCACATAGATCATAATACTAAATTAAACATTGTCCCACTGCAGGGCACGGGCCTCCTCTACTAATGAGAGGGGTTAGGCCATAGTCCACCACGCTGGCCTAATGCGGGTTGGTAGACTTCACATCCTTCGAAATTCTTATAAGAATTCTAAGGTATGCAGGATTCCTCACGATGTTTTCCTTCATCGTTAAAGCAAGCAATAATTAACATTTAATACACACGTAACTTTAGAAAAGTCAGATGTGTATGCCAATTGGGTTTCGAACATACGACTTTCGTCTTGACAGTCCGTACCGCAACCAACTAGGCTATCACTGCTTATGTTTGTTAAATTATATTATAATTTTGAAACTGTTTAAATGAATCCATACAATATATGTTCGAACATTTCCATATTGTAATTTTTAAAACATAAATTTACGAGTTTTTGTAAGAATTATTCGTTTATGGTGTCAAAATATGCTTTATGTAATTGTTTTTCGAAGTGGAATTGTTGTTGCCAGGTACCCATTGTTTTTCCTATAAAGAGAAACCGTAAGGAAGGAAATTTCGCAACTTTTGTGAAAAATACTTTATAATATTTGATCAAAGTTTTGAAAGGAGCAACGCCCGAGTTTTCTGTGGCGAAAAAGCCTTTTGAGCTGAAGGTGTGGCGAAATTTAACAATTTTATGGATTCAATTGCCATTGACAATTTGCGTGCCGAAATCGAATAACACCTTTTTTTATATCTAAATAGGCTTGCGTTTGACCACTATTTCGCCTGATGGTAAGTGATGATGTAGTCTACCTGTAAAAGTCTGAATCACAGAATAATAGTTACCCTTTCTTTTTTATTTATATATTTACTTACTAGCGTAAAACAGTCGAAATATCTCAATAGTTAGAAAAACATATTAAGTATTCACTGCTGAAGTTGATTTGAGGGTAATATACAATAATTATAATCGGGACTTCGGTTAGCCTGAGAGTGGTACTGCATTAATACTATACACATAATATATTATACTTAAGCATAATATAATATATAAGCAGAAATATAATGATAGTAATACGACAGTACTAGTTTAGCCAACAAGTTCAAATTGGTGTTACTGAATTATAAAAATAATAGTTAGTTATAATGGAGAAATAAGTTCTGGTGAAGATACTTTGGTATCTTAATTCCATTTAGGTACATTAAAAATATATTATTTTTTATTTGTAGGCGTTATTCCGAATCCAATGAGCTGACTCTCATATTTTAAGGAGCTTTATTAGTCATTAAATTCCGTTTGAACTTGTGGACTAAACTACCACACCTCAAAGCAATTAAGACGACGAATACCGACCTCCTACACATATAGTGGTGTGGTAGACAGGTAACAATAACAATTATTTCTCAAGAGTTTATAATTGCATTCTTGAAATAAGATAATTAATAATAAATTATTCATTTGCATCTTGAAATAGGCATTCGCTTAAAAGTGAATATATTTGGTTTATAATTTTGTCTCATACACATGCGCACAATTAGAGGGAAATTTAATTGTGGTAACTGGGTGCTCGCTGAGTAATTTCCGTCAAGAGCCGGTGGGCAACTGCGTATGTACAATGTACATACATGTTTTATCAGCTAAGAGCGTCTTTAACACCATCTATCTGCTGTGCTTGTTCTATGGAATTTATCTTGACTTTTCCTAGGGCTAACTTTTTTTAAGTATGTTGTAAAAGTAATTAAATTTACACAAAGATTTTATGGTTTATAATTCAAGTGAATCGATAAGTCCATTTACGATTTATAAATAAAAAACTGTACCAGTATTGTTTTTCTATTTAATTTGAGCCGGTTACGCGTTTGTATACAAATTGATAGAGTTGAAGGTTCTGTTATTAAATAATATTATACAAATAATGAATTTAACACACACACAAACTTTTTGTATCAGAATTAAATTTTTGGTTGTAATTTTTGCGATGTAGCCTTTAATACCTGACGTGCACAATACCCATTCCAAAATTATTTATTTATTTTATTAGTATTGATTGTAATTAAATTATTAATGATTTAAGAGCTTATTGTGATGTCAATAGTAACCCGAAGAGAAAGCAAAAGTTACATCATTACTAGACGCCGCGCCCACCCAATTAAACCACAATATTTTTTTATAATAATATATCGGATAGAGAGATGACACTTTTTGTTATTATATTACTATTATTATGTTTGTGATACCTTAATCTCGGGACTATGGTGTCCTGGACCTTTAGAAGGCATGCGTGAGGCTGAAGTCAATACGTAAATGGTCATTAGACAATTTTAATCTAATATTGTAAGATGACACACTTGCACACAAATCTATTATTATTAATAATTTGGTTTGTGTTGCCAATAATTATATAAAAATTGATATAGATAATAGTTTGAATCAATATATGTTTAAGATACTTGTGTTTTATTGATTGTGTAGTTACATAAAATGGAAAAGGATCTTTTTTACATAAGTGTATTAGTTTTGATAATATGAAAATAATAACTAAATGTACGGAATCTGAAAGTATAGTTTGACATAATTAATATGAATCTAAAAAAAACACATTTTTGTTTATCGTCGCTATTCGGAACTAATGTTTATGTAAGCAGCGTTACGGAAATATTTCTCTGCTAACTTGTTGACACTATTAACAGCAGTTACAAGAAACCCGTCCAAGAAACTTCTGTTTTCTCCCCTTCCTAATATTCAAGTCGTTGACCTTACAATGCGGAACAATCATAGTATCCTGGGGATATTTGCTGTGATGAACAGTAAGGACTAAAATCGAGGGCGTAATATCCGCTGTTTCGCAGGATTAGAATCCTGAAGTTCATTTGTCTTTAAATGACATTAGGATCCTTGTACGTTAAAATATAAATGTATCGGTTAATTATTAGTTGGTATTAGGTGAGCACATATTTGTTAATTATTTTATTAATTATGTCACTTATGGTTTAAAACGCGCCATAGAGACATATCCTGTTTTGCAGACTGGCATAATTCCAGCGCCCATTGAGGGACGCAACGTTCCTAGTTTTATAATTGTTATACTAGATTTACCATAAGATGCAATATAGCCAATGTACCATGCGATGATGAAAAAAATTAACCGTAAAAAGAGAGTGACACATTTATTAAAGCAATTACGCGTTAAGATACATTTATAGATATATGGTTTTATATATAGCACCTGTGCGCAAATAAAAATTTAACTGGAATTTCGCCAAGTTGCACGTATTATAGAAGAAATCAAATGGAGCAAAGCTTACGAAAATACGTAGTTGATTCAGACAATGAAACAAAGCGCAGGCATATTGATCCGTTATGCCCCAAATGGTCGTACAAAAAAGATAATAACATGAAATAAGTTGCTTCTGCGTTATTGTGAGATGAGTAGACCTACATATTGATGTCTAATTCTAAAAAGGAAGAGAAGTGGTAGGTTGGGGCCGCAATATTATCCGTAATTTCAGAACAAAATTGCGAACCGCCGTTTACTTTTACGACTAAATATCTACCCGTAAATGTTGGACTTGATATTAAAATATTCTTTCGGAACATTTCTATAGTATATCTCGTGAGATTATAAATAGCCGCGTTTGAAACGGGGGAGTACTATATTCTAGTCGTGTCCCAACGGCGAAGGAAAACACAGTAAGTATAGTTTTCTGGTGTGTGACTAGTGTGAGAGCCACCCTTCAACGCTGAAATAGATTGCACTGAAAGAATATCCTCACCTGTTTGCCATTGCTTTGAATCCATACCACAAACATTGCGTCACGTCATTTGGTTTTTAATTTGTATCCACGCCTCTAATACTCAATTTGTTATTAGATCAATATTTTCATTCGACTATTTAGACTTTTTATATCTACTGAAAAGATTGTTCAACTTATTTTTGCGTCCGTTGCTATTTGTGCGCTATGTGTTTGTACTAGAGATGTTATAGATTTGAAATTTCGGATCTGGATGTGGATGCGGATATGTGATAATATTATATCGGTTTCAGATACGGTTACGGATATGAAATTATTTCTGATTATTAGTCTCGGATAGTTTCAGTTATGGATATTAGGTTTTGAAGAAATAGTAAAAGTAAAATAAAAATAGGTAACAATTGGGCCTTATTTTTAAGTTATCATTTGATACTATTTTATGTGAGTAAATGTTAATCCCACTAGAGTAAATGACTGACTGGTTATGTCTAAGCTAGAGTTGCCAACCGTCTTGTTTTCCCAGGATATGTCCTGGTTTTTAGAGTGTGTGGATAGTTTCTGAGCAGCGTCCTGGGTTTTTAAAGCGCCCTGATAAGGTGCTGAATTTTAAAATTCGCATACCACCATGCAATCATTACTTAAGGGGTGGCGTCTCGGCTCGCAAGTGTTAAAGCTATTTTAAAACAAAGATGCGTCCTGTTTTAAACTGGATTGTCCTGGTTTTTCTAACTTCAAATCCTAGTATTTGAATTCCAGGGTTGGTAACCCTAGTCTAAGCAATAGCGCGCGGCTCGTGAGTCGGCTCGGCCGGACAAAAACAAAAACCTGTCAAAGCGTGTCTTATTTAAACTCCGCCCCTATCCGAAATTATTTGAAACTTTTATATCAGATTCGGTTACGGTTACGGATAGAACTTTATTTCGGATATTCGATAGTTTCGGTTACGGTTACGGAGCTCGATAACATCCCTGGTTTGTACAGAAACAATGGCTGTGTGTGCGTGTCAATATGTACAGGTAAACGCGGACGCGCCACTGCCGTCTACCGGTCTACGTCTGCCACACAAATCAAACCACATTCTCAAACATTTATCTTTGTAATCTATGTGTATTTAACTAAAGATCACTACTCCGATTTATATATTTGTCAGCGGCAAGGTCCAGGGGCCGGGGTCGTGAGAGGGCTTACACATCCCTCTCCGATCTCTAGATATTGTCAGGATGTTACCGTATGAGAGTTCGGAAGTAAAACACGTGATTAACACTTCAGAGTTTAATAAAGCTACCACCAGTTCGGAATGCAGTCATCCATGGGGAAGAGCTGGCAAGAAACCCTCATGGTTGCTCTTTTAAACACAGCACTTTGAATTACAATTAATGTTGGTACATCGATCACTTTCTCAAACCACTGATGATGTTCCCAATCCTGGCAATACCCACAACTACTCGAAACTACGACACAACCAAGGCAGTGCAGCCCGGATCACAGCGCCCCTTCAATCTACAACCCAGAGCGTACCCTCTGGTCGTAACCCGGACAACTGTATCCCTTCGACTCACTCCCTGGCCTACGCCAATTAATAGCCCGGTTAAGAACTTCCTTTTGACTATCTCTCTACGCACTAAACCACATTGCCAGCTTATCCAGGATTGAGCACACTATACAGCCCACGCAACTGCTCTTAACACTAAGAGTTACTTTAAACTAGGTAGACACCGTCTTCTAAATCGTAATCCGGCATTACGACCTCTAAAGCTGTTACTGTTACTAACTGTTCAACGACTACTTTACAATTGCTTGTCAAATGGCGAGGCGCTCTTTTATATTGTGATTTTCGTTGTGCCCCACTCCGTGAGTGAGATCATACGATAAACAACTCGAAACCACCCTCAAAATAGCAAAGCAAGTGATGGTGCCCACATTTTACAATAATTAAAGCTATTTGCAAGTTCAATTCAGTGTCCGTATTCATGACGCCCCGACATATTATAATATTCTGGACATTTAAAAATCAGGAAATTTAAATGTATAGTTGGATTTGATTAATTAAAGTTACTGAAGCCAGAAAAAATACTATTATTATGAAATATAAAATAGTTAATGCCCATTAGTTAATACCCGTCTGAAGAAACTACTTACTCAAAAAAATAATTACTTTTTAAATAAAAATAAAACCGCCTTCAAGAAAACCCACAAGAAAAACAACTAAAAAGCAAAAAATAATTGCTTATATTTACATCAATTAATTACATACAATTTAAATCAATTATTTATGGAGTCGGTGCCGGTGTTGTTTTCTTTACTTCTAGATTCATAAAAACCAAGTATGGATCTATTTTATATTTTTTTTGGATGTCTGATTATTCAGATTTTCCATGTTTTGGCTGGCACCGACTCCAAATAATTGATTTAAACATACATTTTATCTTGGCACGGCAAAGTTACCACACTGTACCTGATGGTAAGCGAAGTGCCATCCAAATAGAGTATAGAGAAGCGAGAGATAATCTATCCCCAGCTACTCCACACAATCATGCCAGCCTGCTTCTTCACACTACGCCATGGTCAAGAAGGTGAAGAAGCGGTCGAGGGTCTAGTATCAGAGTACTCAGAAAGCCGCAAAACGGCCAAACATCGTACCATAACTCTAGATCCCCGACAAAAACCAGATGTACACTGGCTGATCCCGGAACGTGACACACTTGCGTGTGCCACTATGGCGTGTTTTTCACCCTGTGTACGGTGGTCGCTATCCGGGCGGATATGAATATCCTACCACCAGCATGTAATGTATGTAATTAATTGATGTAAATATAAGCCATAGTTTTTTGCTTTTTCAGGGTTTTTTTAAGGCGGTTTTATTTTTATTTAATAAGTAATAATTTTATTTTTTGCTTTTTAGTGTTACAAATTTAAAATAGGTACGTCGGATAGAGTACCAAAAGAAAACACCACTGAAAAAGTCACAGAAAAGCAAAATTCGCAGTTCGTATATTCGGACATCATATTTTTTCAAGTTATTTTGTTTTTAAAACCAATCTACTCAACCGATTTTGATAAAAATTCTATGAGACCAATCTGGAAGCATATTCTCTGTGATAAAAGAAGAATTTTAAAAATCAGTTAATAAATGACGGAGTACTGAGGTAACAAACATAAAAAATATACACGTCCAATTGAGAATCGTCTCCTCCTTTTTTTTAAGTCGGTTAAAAAGCAAATAAAAATATTGTTTCAGATTTTCTAATCAGCCTAAGGTATAGTAGTAAATTTGATTGAAAATATAAAATACATTTATTTATACACATTTTCCATAGTTTTTACGCATCGAACGTTTATTTAAACTTGGCGAATAAAAATTGGAAAAAAATTAAAAGGCACCAACAATAAATTCACTCGAAAATACACATTATTATCTGAACTGGTAATCAAATTCGAAGCTGCAAGTACGTAGGTTATGTTCATTATCACTGATTTACATCATTCAATTTTAAAATTTAAAACACGTCATATTTGCAGACCATCCGAAGAATTCCCGTTTCTGTTTTCCAGTTCAATGAAGACCAATGCGTTTATCGCTCGATTTACTGAGCAGATGCGGTTCGTAGGATGAATGTCCTTATCTTGTAGAAAATCTAAGTTTATTTTCCCATTTTAAATGCCTATCTTGTAAAGGTGTTATGTCAAAAACTATGCACCACCAAAAATAGTAATTATTCCTATATAAATAAGCGACATATTGCCGTTCGTAATGATACGCCTGGCAGTATCGCCGAACTGCTGTCACGTTGTTGTCACCGTTACGCTCGCTGAGAGTACTGGTAATTCACATGCTATGTTATTTATCTGATCTCTGTCCACTACTGATATTGTTTTACTTGATTTAATCCTGGCACGGCAAAGTTACCATCAGTGATCATCATCAGTGCATCTGATGGTAAGCGCAGTGTCATCCAATTAAAGTTTCGAGTAGAGTGATAAAATCTTTCCCCCACTACTCAACACCAACATGGCCTGCTTCTTCACACTACGCCATGGGCAAAAAGGTGAAGAAGCGGTCGAAAGTCTAGTGTCAGAGTACTTAGAAGGCCACCTAACGGCCAAACCCATCCCTCAACCGAAACCCCCAACTCTACTCTAGACCCCCGGGATTACACTGGCTGATGCCGGAATACGACACACTTGCGAGTACCATTATAGCGGGATTTACACCCTGTGTACGGTGGTCGTTATGCGGGCGGATATGAATATCCTACCACTAACATTGATTTGAAAATTCTTATTTGTTCCTAGGAAAATATAAATCATGATGGTTATTAATGACGATAATAGTAAACACTAAAATAAAAAGTTTCGTGTACATTTGAACCGACGCACCTGAACGAGGCTGAGTGATAGTTTGTTGGAATGAGGGGCATTTCACGTGAAGCGGACAACGAAAAAAAGTGAGGTTCTGAAATTCGTATATATTAGACATACTAATACTTCTAGGTCATATGAAATAAACTTAAACTATCTTAAACAAAAAATGCCAAAGAACTTTTCTATTTCAGGGATAAAAACGTACCACGTTTTTCGATCTACTGGAGACATGGTTATAAAACGGACTAGTGTTGATTGGCATAGTAAAATTGTATTTGATTTATTTCCTAAACTAATTCAGAACCCATTCCCTATTAACAATAGCTTTATTTTGCAGAAAAAATAAATAACATTAAAACGGCTTATGTTTAAAAAAAAAGATTGAAATTTTTTCTTCCGGTTTATATCTTAACAACTAAAGCTCAAATAAAAAAATATTATGTGTACACGTTCATATGACCTAGAAGTATTAGTATGTTTAATATGAACGAATTTCAGAACCTCACTTTTTTTTCGTTATCCGCTTCACGTGAAATGCCCCATGAGACACTTATGAAAAGAATAGTTCTTGTCCCGCTTAATTCTGTAAAGTCAACCCTTCAGTGTTACACACATACAAACTTATATAAGTTTGCAGACAGGCCAATGCTTCTGTATTAGTCAGTTAGAGATTATTTATGCAAATATTGAATTACTTTTTATTTGAATGTAGTTATAATCAAAAACACTAAATAGTAGAAATAGTGTGCCGTCCAGCTAGTCAGCTTACCAAGATATGCATTAGACTCAAGTTTCTAAGTAAATGTGTCGATATCTGTTGAATAAGCTTCGAGAACGCGGTACTTTCTTAACGTACATTTCTAAAAAGCTACCAAGTTTATCGTTACGTGCAACGTGCTTAAAGTCGTTGTGAAGTCAACGGTCTTTACACTGTTATGTTTCTGTTGTAAACTTCGCTAATTGCCTCTAACTTCACGCCGGTGAAGTTAAATGGCACTCTACTGTTCAACCCAACTTTCAATGCTGTTTTGATCGAATCAACGAACTATCCCCTTAACTCAACAATATGGATTTAATGGTGAAAACAGACTGTAAACAATGGCATTGTAGCGTGACAGCGGCTATATTCTGGAATATTGTCATGCAATTTGAATAGATACGAGTATAATCAATCGATAATGCCTTACTAATACTATTATGTTCAAGCGAATACGCCTGCACATTGCTCATTTCAAAATCCTATACCGAATTTACGCTTTATGACATCCATAAACATATGTATTTGAGTAGCCAGTATAACAGAAAATATAACAGGTAACATATTAAACTGTGTTTGCATAACGTTGTTGTTATCAATACGTACTGAAAAGTAAATGTTAAATTGATATAAATACGCCGTCTAATGAATTATTTGGCGAAGAACAATTAACTGGAGATTACGAATTAGACCCTAAGCATTTAGTCTAATACTAAGCAGACAAAGTGATATTTAATATAAACTGAAGAGGTATAATGCTAAAGAATTGGTTTGTATTACGTATAATATTATAAAAAATAATATTAAATGAATAAAAAAACATATATATAGTGTTCGCCTTTACACAGAATTTCCCATCCCTGTGAGACTATAATAACATTTAACGAACGTCAACGATTTACGGCCCTTTTCAAAATATGTTTGCGTTACTTCCCTCGTCGATGCTATCAATACCAATAAATATTTCATGTTCATCGATTGACACCATGACTAAATTGAATAATTTGCATTAAATCAAAGTCGCACGGAAACAAACCGTGTTGTTCCACGACTCTGTGTTGACACGAACTATTATTGAACGACAGCGGGACACTGCACTAGTCATAAATGTTGTTTTAGACATTAAATTATGAGATGAGACTGCTGCAATATATATTTTGACAAAAGAGACAAAGAGAGAGTAAGATAGTGGGAGAAAGGAGAAAGAGAGATGGTGTGGTGAGGTTGGCTGTTTTGTTTATATCTGCCGCTCAGCCACAGTATGCAAGCACTGATGTGTTCGAAATAGAAGGACAGAAATTGCTACTTATTTCAAGTCTCCTAGGTCTTATACTTCTCAAGCCATGGTTGTAGTTGTTGCTGCCTTTGTGAAAGAGTGGGCAAGGCGATGATAGCAATCGGACGATCGACTTGCGCGTCAATCGCAATAATCGTCAAGTATACAAACAATAAAACTAGAGCTGGCTGTACAATACGTATACAGTAGGTACTTAGAATGGGTTCGTGTAATGTGGCCAACAAGGGTTGGTAAAATATCCTGTTATGACGCTCTAAAAAGGAGTTATCGTCTAATTTCTAATGTCGCTGGGAAAGTTGCACTCTAAGTTGGCTACATCCACATAGTAATATTTTTAACACGGTCATATACTGCGTTGAAACGCAGCTGAATCAGTATGAAAATATAATAATTTGCCAGCTATTTATTGGGCAAACATTATTAACTGTCTATACTTTTTGAAAGACAATTTACCTACATATTTACATACAAAAATATAAATTTCATGTCTCGCAGCACATTAAAAGCGTGTAAGAACATTTTCATAAATATACTATACATTTGATGTTATTACTATTCTATTTTAGTCTGTCATTCCAACTCCAACGCATACAATTTTTATAGTATTTCATAAGCATTTATATAAATGCAACGTATTATTTTATGGTTACTACTAAAAGACCGCCATTCAAATACATTCATATATAACTCCTCGGTATAAGTTTATATATACTGAACACTCTATTGGCATTTAGAATCCGCCTTTAAGCCAAAATCTAAGGGCATTAACCCTTTAATAGGCCGCGGTGGACAACTTCCCGACCCACAGTTTGATTTGGGACTAGCTTGTTCTTTATCTTAAAGTCAGGGGTTAAGGAAAATAGAAATGTTGACTCTGTTTATGTTAATACAAAGATTTCACGAAACGCGTTATTTGTAAATGTGCTCTAGGATTTTCAACTAAAAGTCCATTGCGCAAAATAATAGTCTGAATCAGTGCCAAGTAAATGCCTGATCTATATATAAATGCGGATATATCTATGTTTTATTGAAGTTTGTTTATAAATCACCTATTTGTTGTATTATTATATGTTTGCTTCAGGTTTTTGAAATAAGCAACCAAGCACGATATCTTACGCATAGTATAAAAATGTACACATTCCAAACTTAAACACAGAAGACTATTAAATATGAGTACCTGTTCATGTCCCACGTTATTAGGTAAAGAATATAAATATTATAGTAAATGTACATGTCGTTTAGAAAATGGCAGTTATAATTCCACCAGGCATTATGGTTCTCTACATGCGAGGTGGCTACAACAAATGGATACCTATTGCGTCGTAAAAATTACTGCCGTTGATATCGACTTCGTACTACGATACATTAGGTGTTTTTGATGTATTTACATTTCATAATATCTTAGATATTTTTTATTGGTGACTCGTTAAAAGGTATTGAAATTAAATACAATGTAATTTTGCCTTTCGTTTCTATTTATGATAGACTTATATTCTGGTCGTTCATAATATTAGAACATTACTTTTTAATAATCGTGTCTATACATTCCATCAGATAATTTCACAAGGGTATTGCTGATTAGATGCGTTTTTACTCTTCTACGTGTAGATAATAAACAGAGTGCTATTTTATGTATTATTCATCGATCATATCTTTCTCGTACCTAATCAATTCTCTGCGAAAATAAATAGGTATACATTTTTGTTATTATCTCGTGTATATTTATCTACTAGCTGTTGCTCGCGGCTCCGCCCGCGTGGAGGTCATGTTTGAGACAAAAAGTATACACTACAAAATCCCAATTTTCATGCATTTAACTTCAAAAATGAAGGATTTTCATTCAAACTTTCTTACCCTATTTAACCCCCTTAGGGGTGGAATTTCTAAAAACCCTGAAATATATGTTTTTAATTTTTAACTGTAAGGCCAAATACCAAATTTCATGCGTTTAACTGCAAAAGACAGATTTTCATACAAACTTTCTTCCCCTATTTTACCCCCTTCGGGGTGGAATTTCCAAAAATCCTGAAATATATATTTTTTATTTTTGACTAAAACGCCAAATACTAATTTTCATAAACTTAACTTCAAAAATGACGGATTTTCATACAAACTATCATCCCCTATTTCACCCCCTTAGGAAATACCACCCATTTCCAAAAACCCTTCCTTAGTGGATGCCTACGTCATAAAAGGTACCTACTGTCAAAATTTCAAGTCTCTAACCCCAGCCGTTTTGGCTGTGCGTTGATCGATCAGTCAGTCAGTCAGTCAGTCAGTCAGTCAGTTTCTTCTTTTATATATACAGATTACTTATCGTTGAGCAGTATACATATAGTATTATTTTATTTACATAGACGTGGTTCCACCTATTTGCAATGAATGCTTCTGAACGCACTACTTTGCGTTTATGAAATCGACTATAACATTTCACAATGAACCTGACATTTACGACAAAAAAAGCTAAATAAAAGCCTGATAAAGTAGTTTTTGTCCGTTCACTTCCACAAAGAAAAGATTAGGGCTATCGTCAATCACGGTTTCTGGCGGCCGTAGCTTAGCCCTTAAATTTAAATGCGCGGCTAACATAGACAAAGATCTAAATAGATGTCACAAGTTGACTTACTTCCCGAGTTAAAGCAAATTATTAGATCTTTTTAGGTTAGATTTTTTGATTAGCCACTCACTATCTCTACATGGATGCACTCTGGGTACATTTGTAGCTTAAAGATAAGTAGCATTTGATAAGTTAAATACTATGACCCTTCAGGTTGATTATATAGTGTGGACCAGTGAAATCTTTTTATTTTGTTGTCGCAGGGAAAGCATTTTGTTACTGCCGCCGCTCCGGGGGGAAGCCGAATTACAAGAATAAAACGGTTAAGCTAGACTAGTCGGCCTTACGGTCCAGCACCGCCCTGATAATGACAATCCGAGCAGCTGCTGGGCCGAGTCCCTCCCCTTATGTATCCCAACCCGACACTACCAGTTAAAAAAAAGGATTGCTTTCGTAACCGTCCTCGCTCGATGCTGTCTTGCGACCCCTCTTCGTTAGCGGAGGCTAATGACTCACTCAATGGCGCACTCTGAAGGATGCACTCGGCGTCAACGACAGCGAACGAGGCCTAACCATCCGTGCTGCCGTCCATCTCGGGTCACATAATGCATCGAAATTGGGAGTGGAACGATATTACCGCTACGACGGTGCCCCGCTGGCTATACCGTGTTGGTATTCTCCAAACGCCCCCATTTCTACAGATCGGCAGTTGCCATAATGATGGCAAACAGCGGACTCCTGTCCAATCTGAATTTCATCTTTCTGAACCATATTAACTTCTTTCCATATTGATCTGTCCATATTAACTTTATTTATCCTGAATTTCACACTTATATCGCGCAATATGCTTAAAAACCCATTTATGGCTCTGTTATTGAAATCATAGGAAACATAGCTTTAACACGCAAAGAAGCAAAAGCAAATAAGTGTTCTGTGTTTCCTTCAAACGCTGATTATAGTTGATGTTTCCTGGCGAGGTGCGTGGGTCGGAAAGACTATCAGGTAGTGAAGTTCCGGGGTTATTACCGCTACTGCCGTGTCTTCTGCTGTGGATACCGGACACATATCAATTCATGATCACTGCTCCACGCCGTACGGGTAGGCGGTCGTACAATATAATGTTCTACATCAGTGTATGTGATATGCCGTGGGTAATGACAAACCTAATTTGTTCAGATAATAAGTTTTATTTCTCAATTAATACGCGATAAGATATATTAGGATAACATAAATACATATGACAATAAAAACATAGTAGTTATTGATCTAACAAAAATTATACTATATATAATAGAAGTGAGCGCCCGCTATTCTTCAATAATGTTGGTACACTTTGGTAAAAAATTAAGTACCTACTACAAACAAATAAAACACTTGTAGGTACCTATGTAGAAACTTATATCTAAGTGATTATGAAAATACAAAGATTTTTTACTAATATATTTAACAAAGTTGACAGAAAATGTTATTATATTTTGTAAAAAAGATATATCCTTTCGATCATTCAGTATTTCGGAAAGTAACAAAACTCTGAACTCAGTAGGTGTTTGTTTCTATTAATACGCTTGTGACTAACCTTTTTTTTATTACAATTAGTATATTAAATTTCTAAAACAAGTTACATTATAAACAGACAAACTCCGTGATGCAGCAGGCGAGAAGCCGGTTCTGAAACGAGAGGCCGTGGGTTCGATTCCCGCACCAAGACAAATGTTGGGTGTGGGTGTTGTGGGACCGTAGTCCCTCCTAGTTCTTGATACCCACGATACAGGTTTTACCTAGTGCGGGATCAGAATGATGTGTGTGACTTTTTAATAAACAATAAAAACAAACTGTTCATTTTGAACTATTTAATATTGCAAGTCGTTCGTTTAGTTGTATTAATATATTTTAGTGGTAACCTGTCGTTGCTCTTGCATATAATTATGAGTCGGCAATACTATTCTCAAAAAATCAAGTACATAAGTACTTATGTTACCATATTAAAGATATTCAACTACATATCAGAACACCGACCAGGGAGATCTTATAAATTTGCGACCAACTTCATGAAGGGCACCTACAGTTCTTGAAGGTGTCAATAGAATCATAGTTTTGTCCGTATGTATCGATGATGTAGTGGTAAGTCCAAACTACGTTAGAGGTACCGTAAGCTGTAGTGCCTATATGTAAGCAAACAAATGAAAAGTTCTCTTGGAGCCTTTTCGTCTGCTCATTGTGGCGCGATTTGAATGCAGACAGCTCTCGCTAGTGCTAGCTAGACACACAAACATACTTAACCCCCGCTCACCTCGCAGATAAAAATGTGTTGAACAAATAAATAGCATTCTCCCGTCAAGGCGTCCGTCACACCTAATACGGGTATGCAGACATGGTTGCTGTGTAAAATAAGATACGAACTAATATCATTCACTATAAGATTCAGCGAATCTAGCTGAAACATTAATATCTGGAAGACAACTCAATTCAAAGATTCATTCATTCAGCAGTCGATTGTTTGTTTTTATTTTGATACAACATTTTCTTGAGAGTACAGTTAAAATACATAAGTTATTTTGTTTTGCACTTTAAGGCAGGCAGGCTTTATTTATCTAGCTAATTGATGCCATTGCCTCTAAGCCGACGAGAACTGGCTATGTACGGCAAGTTAGACTGCCAGAGGCCTACATGTCACTGTTCAACATATTTATGTTTGTTCTAATCAACCATCTGTGGTTTGCTGATTTTAGGCGTTTACGACAGTGTATACTAATATGTATTTTTAGCATTTTAACCACTCTTTTTTTACATATGGAAAACACTCCTCGTTAAGGAAACTTAGTGTACACATATATATTCATTATTAATATTCGGAAGCTTGTTATTGGCAACAATTTTTGATTATTTCTGTAATTATGATTACCTTGATGTATTAGTCCGTAAGCCTTCACCATACTAATAAAATAAAATATAATCAGTGACCAAATTGGTCCCTTTCCTTTTGCTAAAAAAATAAGTCTTTGCGTTCATCATCCCATAAATATGGAAATACATCAAGGCTCAAACCACAAACATATGAAGAAAATATTAATATAAATTATTTTAAAATCGTATCCACCGTTAAAATTCTGCAAACTATTTGGTAAATTCAAAATAATATTTCAGAGAAGCACAAACGCGCTGTATTAAATAAACATATTTTTGTACACAGAATGACATTTTATTTACAAATGTTTATTTACATTTTATTATTAAAGCTATCTGCGCTATCTTTATTTGCTGGGACAACATATTTCTACGTTATTTTTGCAACGGATTGTCTCTATTTGTTTCACAAAGAGCAAAAGGAACGTTTAAGTTAAGAAAATAATGCTCTTTTTATTATATACTTTGGCCCGGCTGGCGAGGAAGAAAAATCTGATGGTAAGTGGTCCCCGCTACTCACAAACGCATATCATATGAATCGTCGGTGTTTTGCCGACGTACAAAAGATGAAAAAGGTTGAAAGGGTAATGTGGATATGACAACGCGCTGCGGTTATGGTTAAATAATCATAAACCGAAAGTTGTGTGAACTGAACGACACTAATGAAACGGTAAGTAAAATAATCAAAGTTCAAGCTTACAGTTGTACACGGGTATAAATTTTATGCGTATTATATTACTTTTAAGAAACGTTCGGGAGGGGCGCACAGGAACACAACAAAGTTTTATTATAATCGAATGAACGGTAAAGACGCAGTATACAAACAGGCACACAAACTTAGCTAATGTTCGCGGCTGGGAAGTAAACTTTTAATTAAAAAAAAAATTTTGCCAGAATAAATGATAACTAATAGCACTCAGGCAAAGCTACGTTATCAGCTTTTGTTGTGGATTATAAACTCAATAGTTATCTCAAAAATGAAAAATATACTGACATGTATCAATTGTAAGATCTCTCTTACTCGCAACGTGTCTTGTATTATAACATGTAGTTTTCCGAATAAACATATTAAAATTCAAAATGGACTTTCACTAATTGCATAATTTTTAGTAACATAAATCAAATAGCGTTATTAGGTGCTAACTATAATGAAATAAACCTTATAACATTACTACAGGTATAGATTTTGAATAATTAGCTTTTAGCTTGTACTTTACTCAATGTCATTGAAGCACCTGCCTTAGACAAGCCTTTAATAAATTAATGGCACTATTAACTCAAATATTAACAAGTTCTCCAATAACGAACGAAGTCAACTTTGAAACAAGATTTGTTAGTACAAGGTTTTACTTCTGAAGCAGAAAGTGCACTTTGATAAAAGGCTTTAGTTATGCTATGATGAAAACCACATTTCATGAATGGTGGACACAATACTTTCATAAATTGATTCCACGTCATTTTAAACCAATGGGCAAGAGTTTTACTAAGATGGATGTTTTTTTTTATTTCTTCATATTTACACAAGTATTATTAGATAATTTACTAATTTCAAGTAGGACGACCAACGTATCCCATGTTTAAGTAGATTAATTTAAATTACCTAAAAAACCTTATTACCAAATAGTAAATTGTTGAGAATGTTACATTACATCTAGAAAAGAAAATCCTTTGCTACCTTTGCAGTTCATATTTATATATTACTACCGTTCTGAACAATCTCAAGTCCCTCGAAGAGTGCGTCAATACTTAAAATCTTAGAGGGGACTTAGAATCTTAGGACTAAGGACCCTAAATCCTTGTTAATCCTAAGTAATACTATACGAGTATCAAGGATTTTTTTATGTGGTGGCTGAATAAACTAAATTAATGTATTTTCTACTTGCTTGAGTAAAGAGAACAATACACAAAAACGTGAAATAATCTAATGTCATTGTTGAAGTTCGAATTTTTTAACCAATTAACTCAACTATATAATATTGTTAAAATAATTATAAAACATAACACGCAATAACAACAAATAAAATAATACGAAAAAGGAGCTCGATTTTTTACCTTTAATTCTAGAGATTCGGCCCAAGGGCTGCCCGACATCTTCCGGGCGAGCGGGTGCTGGGCTGTAAGACCGGCTAGTCCAGCATAACCATTTTATTCTTATTATTCCGCTTCTCGACAAAAAAAAGAAAAAACGTGATTGAGAGTGAAATAAAGTGATAGTATATTCCAATCAAGCAAAATCTACTGAACTCATATTTTTGTCCATATTGAAATATACGAACGATAAACCATGTCAAAGTGGACAAATCCTTTAAATAATTACATCGAATATGTGCTATAAAACTACACCAGTTAACAATTCTCTCAGATGTATGTATGTCTTTAAGTATTTAACGTTACAATTTAATTTTACTTTAAATAGACCTGTAGCGTCACTCCCCACAGACCCAAACATACCTGATAGAATTATAAAACTAACATATTGAAGTCGTTAATTTAAATATTTTATTTTTATAAAGTTTACTTAATTTTTTATAAAATGTAGATATGACTTACAAAAGTTTCATAATCAGATTAATAATTATTTAAATATAATTCGAAATTATGTATGTATGCGCACGCCGCCTACTATTTGCGTAGATGTCTAGTATCTTACCTGTATGGATGATTTAACTGTGTAGGGTTTTCTCGACACTGGATTTAATATTCATTGATTATCACAAGTAAATTAACGTTAATTAATAAGAGTAAATTGCTAATCACACATACATACAGTTTTAATAGACCGTCAGTTCGTTATGACATTAAAGTCTGGCAAATCACTTGATGCAAATGTGAAATCTGCATGCCACTTTATATATTTTTAAGTTTCACATGGCGAAATGTTTGTAAGTCACAATTAAGGAATGATGAGCGATGTTAGTTCTTATGATTTGCCGACGTAACAATGACCGTGTATATTTGTGCCTTTAACACACGAATTAGACACGGTCACTGAATCTCCATGTGTTAATATGCTCCATGTGATAATAGTATTTTACAAACAAAAAGAACAAAACATCGCCTCCAAATTCAATACATATTTATTTCTGCAAAAAAGTGAAATGCCATATGAGATCATAAATCCGGTCGGTTTAGTTTTACAATTTATTTATTTATTTGAATTTTGTCCAGTTCTATTTATTAGGAAGTTAGTTAATTTAAAGTACGTCTGGGTGTTCTGATCGCTTTACAATCTGACGAAGATCGTGCTCTGCCTTTACAGTTGATTTGTCATTCTGATTTAATTACATGACTACTAATCTACTTAGTGGTAATAAGTACTATGTAGTAACAATGAAAGATTGTTAATGCTTTTTGGTGGGTTTAAAACATTTTTTTAATATACCATAAGCCACATGATCATACCTGTATCCGGAAGGGTAAACAGTGTTGCAACTAGTGTACAGTGGTGCACTAGTGACTAGTGGTGCATGGTTTTTAATTTTCAAATGTGATAACTAATATGACAAATCACGTCAAGTGATATCAGACTTGTCTGGACTTGTCGCTAATTCAGCTTGACTGCAAACTCATGGCATTTTATGTATGTTTTCCGAGTTGAAAAGTCATATAAAGCTTTACCTATAAATCGAACTTACTAGACCAATGAGTCAATATTATTTAGTACTACTTATGGCAGTATACATCAGTTCCCAATGGAGTTTGTAGTGAATGAATCTTCATCAGATTTCGTCTATTCTTTCATCCTAAGAAATAATAATAATACTAGCCCTGTATTAAACATTGTCCCACTGCTGGGCACGAGCCTCCTCTACTAATGAGAGGGGTTAGAACTTAGTCCACCACGCTGGCCTAATGCGGGTTGGCAGACTTCTCATACCTTCGAAAAATTCTCAGATATGCAGGTTTCCTCACGATGTTTTCCTTCACCGTTAAAGCAAGCGATAATTAACATTTTTATACACACATAACTTTAGAAAAGTCAGAGGTGTATGCCACTTGGGTTTCGAACCTACGACTTTCGTCTTGGCAGTCCGTACCGCAACCAACTAGGCTATCGCTGCTTGCGATATTGCGCTGATTGCTTGCTTATCCTAAGAAATACGATATATATTTTAATCTTCCAAACGGCAAAAAAGAATTCCCAATTGTTTTTGTTAATTGTTTTTAAATTTTATTATTGATAATTGATATCAATCCTCGCACAACATTTTTATGCAATACGATACAAATTTGGATAAATAGTACATCATTTTATATTTAAAGACACATACACATTTTTAGTGCCTCGATAGGCAGACGGGCCACCTGATGGTAAGTAGTCACCCCCGCCCATAGACTTTTGCAATGCCTGGGCACAGCAAAGCCGCTGCTCACCGTTAACACATGTTTATACATAGTACATAAGGTATTTAACAGCATCAAATTACGTTTCCATGTACCTTGAGAGCCTCGCGGTCGTTGAACAAGTCCTGTTCCCGCAACACGACACGTAATTCATTTGAATACGACACTTGACGGTTACTACTGTCAATTACAAAATATCTATGTCCTTATAGAATCATGAAATTAATATATACACTTCTTATCGATATTTACGGATTTAAATAATACAAAAAAGTAATTCTGTTGAATCATTCTAAGAGAAATTCCACTTTTTGTAGTGTATATCTTTTCTATAGTTTCGCTGAACATAATAGTAAAATGTGCATTGTAATCCATGTCGTCTTTTTACGTGGTGTTAATTTATATACAGACAAAATATACTCATTGTTTTATCATATGTACAATATAGATAGATAGATTAAAAAGTTTTAAGCTAATTCTATATTTGCAATGAGAATACACCAATAAGAAGCTTAGGCATCAGGCTGTTTATGATCTGTGTCTTGTTTTTTCTTTAATATAGTTTAAGTATCATTATTATCTTTGGAAATAATACTAAATAACGAAAATTATTGATAGTCAGGTAACTTGAAGTTAAACAGTTTTGGTAGAAAAGGTTTATACAATTCATGTAAGCATCTTAAGTTATTATATGACTCATCTTGTCATTGAGCTCAGCTGGAACCTGGATTTCATAATATAATGGGATTTTAAGGATAAGGTTGAATTCAATGCCAATATCTAAATAAAACCTAAGTATGCGCGTTTTTTTTCGGATGTTGAACTCTCAAAAGAGGACTGACTCGCGAAAGGAACTCAGTGTCTTAGGTATGGATATCCGCTGTTATCTTAATCCAAGGAATCACAGCTATTTCACACAGAATAATAACCGCCGAAAACCTGAATAGTTTTCGGCGGTTTTTTACGCGCCATTCGCTTTGCCGCTTATATGCTTATGAGCTGGTGGTAGGATATTCATATCCGCCCGGATAGCGACCACCGTACATAGGGCGAAAAACCCGCCATAGTGGCACACGCAAGTGTGTCGCGTTCCGGGATCAGCCAGTGTACATCCGGTTTTTGTCGGGGGTCTGGAGTTGGGGTACAATGGCCATTTTGCGGCCTTCTTAGTACTCTGACACTAGACCCTCGACCCCTTCTTCACCTTCTTGCCCATGGCGTAGTGTGAAGAAGCAGACCGGCATGAGTGTGTTGAGTAGCGGGGATAGATTGTCTCTCGCTACTCAGTACTCTATTTGGACCGCACTGCGCTTACCATCAGGTACAGTGCGGTCACTTTACCGTGCCAGGTAAAAAAAAAGAAAAATATTAAGAGTAGGTACGACCGGGAATTGAATACTGCTCACACTTCTAGGACGATTCGCTTGAGTGCCTGCTTGATGCCTTGGATGCGTTTTAAGTACGTTTAAGCGTACTATGAAGATGTTTCTCAGGAGGCTGGCATGATGGTATCCAGTAGGAAGGGATAGTTGCCTTTCGCTACTTTATAGTCTAACTGAACAGCACTGCGCTTACGGTCAGGTACAGTGCAGCAACTTTGCAGTGCCAGGTTACAAAAATAATATTGTGTGCACCAAGGTTACAGTAATGGGACGTTCAAAGACGGATCATACGTGATGAATTTTATGATAAAGTTACTCTCCAGTCTCTAGTTGTCTACTGTTGATAGTATATTATAAGAAAACCCACAGCTGTGCTGACGTATTATATTTTACGATAAGTTACAACGCAGATCTGACTAACTAGTTCTGTTACAGAAGTCTTAGAATACAGTTAAGAATCTATTTTCAAAAACTCTCTTGAATTTCATAAAAGCATAAGCAAATATTTTTGTATGCATTATTATTGATAAATTTTTTTCACCAACAGAAGCTGACCAATCACATATTGAGAAACCAACGCATAACAAAGAGCTTGTTTAAGTATTGTTTTTGCATAGGAGTATTAGTCTCGTTTGTATTAACAGATCACTTTTATTTAAATTCAATATCGGATTGTGTGTTCAATACACCAATGTATCAATAGTGGTGCTTGAAAAATCCAGCATTGTTCTTAAACAAATAAATCTGTCCAATATACAAGACATCTAACCTACATTTTTCACCATAATAGCATCTCATTCAGAACGTTCTACTGCTTACTTATTGTACATTTGATATTGTTATTTCATAGTTGTAATGTATCTGCTTAATTTGACTCTACAAGATCTGAAGTAAATAGCAATCTGGAGCATGAATACCAATTAACAATCTTAGTATATTCAGACTATCGTCAGAGTAAATGAAGGAAGGAATAGTATCACAAACTTTGCAACTTTCTATATAAAAAAGCAACAAACAGAACCGTATTATTTAGTACAGTCTCAATTAATTAAAGTACACATGTCGTGGTGACAAGTATTTCGGCGTAAATTCGAGACAGAAGTGTGAAAAAAAATTGCCAGTTATCATTATCCGGCTCCGACGAAGGTTTACACTATCCTAATGAATGTAGGTAGGTAATACACATTTGTCATTTACCAAGAATAATATAATAAATACAAAAAAATATTGAAATCCCACGGACAGGAAAGTGGATAGTACGGTGTCGGCATATGTGGCTGCAGCATTAAGTACTTCGTCGAAGGCCAACAACGAACTCTCATTGCGACAACACGACGCAAATGTTCGACCAACAATGTCGGTATAGCTTTCAGGAAAACCTTTCTATTACAAACTCGCACCAACGCGCCATCGACAAACAATGCACTCTCTGTGATTCATCCGGTTCCAGGAATATTCACGCCTCACTTTGAAAAACAAGGCCGATCGAACTTATTTGCCCTGTAGTCTAATATGGCAGAGTTTATATTGTTAATTCATTAATAGAAACATTTCAACAATAAAACAAATCTTTACTCTGCACTGCTAGGAGCGGGCCTTCTCTGCTTATAAGAAGTCCTGAATCTACCAGGCACATTTAATTTATGTTGGTAGACTTCACATACCTTAAAATTAGTACCTATAGTTTTTCTCTGATACGTGGATTTATTCACGATATTTGTTTCTTCGTTGACGGGGCAATAATTAACAATTATTTCCAAGTCTTAAGCGTGTGGCCTTTGAGACGGTTTAACCCGTTAATTAAATAAACCGTTAACTAAATAGGGTTACTATTTACTGTCTCCGCTGATCGTAGATTGCCCGCATCTCATTATATCTCAAGCTTTTGCTTATAAAGGCTACGTCTTTCACTTGTCAGTACAAGCTACTTGTACAGATAGCCTTTATAGCGCAAATTGCTTTCGCATAACGTTGTCGCCACGGAACAATTTCTTTCTGGTCTCTCAATAAAATTATTAACGAATTTGATCTCTTTTATAAATATAAATTACTGTGTACAAATATATCGTAATTTAAGATATATTTTTCAATTTTATTTTTCACGCAATTAAGAGCACGCTGAGTATATAATAATAAATGTTAATTAGTCAAGACGAACAGGTCATCTATCTAATGGTAAGCGTCACGCTTGTCCTCGCAGGCTTTAACATTTGGCATAAAACTATAAACAATCAAATTGAATATTTACTTAATGTTTTTTTTTCTCTATATTTTCATAGGAGTTTAGTCAAACAGTGACTATGCCACTCCACTATCAGTTCGTACAGACAAACATATTAACCAACTAATAAAATATAATTAATATAACAATTAGGATATAATATACTATATACACACACATACATATATATACACACGTACTCAAGGTTCAGAATATTCCTTCCTATATTACAATTAAAATATTTTATGGAAAAAATACACGCTTCTATTATACGATTTTAATGTATGCATTAAAAAGTGTAATACCTATATATTATGTAATAGTCCTGAGCCTACATACACTTGTAACTGTAATTAGGGAATGAATCCTCAGCAACTTGTTTTAATCCAGCTACTCTCCTGTTGGGCCTCATAGGCAACCCAAACTACTTCCCATAAGTCCCAGTTATGCCCAGAATGATTTGCTAATACATTTATATTCAAAAACTCTAGTCTAATAAACTTAACAATATCGTGAAGTCATTTAGAATGTATAATTTAAAGGACTGCCTCGGTAGCGCAGTTGTAATTGTGCATGCGTTACGACTGCTTTTCGGAGGTCTCGGGTTCTATCCCCGGGTCGGGTAGTGATATTGGGTATTTAGAAATACTCAGTATCAGCCCAGAGTCTGGAATTGTGCGCCGTATGGCGATAGGCTCGCCCCCTATCACATTGTGGGACCGTAATAATTTCGGCGAAAAATGGGTTTACTGGTTACACCTCTGCCTACCCCTTCGGGGATTACAGGCGTGAGTGTATATGTATGCATATAATTTAAAGGATAAAATACCAAGCTACACCTGAAAGCACTCATGCTTGAACCGTTAAACTTGCTCTTGATAACGCTATTAAGAGCGATGAAAGGGGGATAACGATAACATTGACAGCTAAAGCACCACCTGCCCACATTCCCATCAAATATTTAATAAAAATAAAATAGATAGTTTTTTTTTATTAATTTAAAACCCCTTACTTAGATAACAGAATAATACACTCAACAGTCATATAGTTCTTACTCCACTTTAGGTCAATATTGCAATGTAGATATAAAGAACTACGAAGGACTGGGACTTAGACATGAAACAATTATTTATTAATTACACAAACATTTGTCACTGTACGGACTCGAACGCACGGCCTCTCATCACAGGCAACTCACCCGCTATACGCTGGATTCTACTATATGAGCTAACATATGAATATAGCTAGGTGCATATACATTTTGACGTACTTGTATATACACTAATCTATCACTATCTTGTTCATATTATATTTTGTAAGTGACTGCGTGAAATACGAGTATATCTCATGACTACAACATTATGCTTCTCTTCTCTCTTAACTTAGAGAGAGTATGCTTACGTTATTAAGTTTTTGTAATTTTTGTTAAATGTGATTACTTATTTTTAAGTGAATAGTAACATTATTAGTTCAAAGACACAATTATATTTCATGTCAACGACCTACGACATTGATATTAAACATCAACTCACTAAACCCATTCCAATTTATGTCAATTATATAGAAATCAACACATATTTGATGAGCTAGAGAACGGTACTTACGGAATAATAGTACATTATAAACCGTATAGGGAATTTAAATAAATCATCAAACTCATCTGTCTGTCTTTTAATAGACAAAGAATAAAAAATGTCAAAGATACCTTCCAGTTTTTATAACCTACTTACAGTATGAGGAAGTTGAATATTTATAAAACCGTAAATCTTCGTTAGTTAGCTAAGATAATCGTATCATTTTAGGATATTACCTTGGTTTACAAAATATACTCGTAGTTAGGGATCAATGGCCGTTTAAATTGTAATTGGATGGCGTATAATTTTTCGCGAGGAAGCGTAATTATCTCTGCCGTCCGTACCCCTAGGGCGGAGTGAATGTTGATTATAAGGTTCAGCCTACAATTTAACCTAAAACTCTGTAGATTAAAATGGAAGTATATGCCAATTTTAAACTAAAATACTATGCATAAGGTTTTTATAGTGTTGCCTGTTGACCAAAAAAAAATCTGTGACTCACCTAAACCATGCGTTGACTTTCTTCGACACATAATAGACGGCCGGAGTTTCCTGAAGAGAGAACCGCTCAGACTTCTGCCGGAACCTGTGCGCCGTATACATAATAATATTTCGGGGATATTTATTTCGGCAACAAAGCCAACCACCCGTACTGCCGTCCAACTCGAGGTCACACGACATATTTGGGTGCTGTAAGTCAGTACAAAGGGCAATTCAGTAGTTTCTGCGATCCTAGATGGCCGTGTGAATCACCACTAACTGAAAGTATAGTATGCCGTGGTGGGATTCCCACCATGCTGTTGTAACCAGAAAATCGTTGATATGTATGACTCACAGTTACTATATATTCCATGACTCGGCAAAGTTACCATCAAAATGTAAATATTATTGTTTTGTATTGTAATTAATAGTGCCCGGTACAAAATATATTTTACAGCGTTTGTAACTGTGATATCGAAGTGTGTAAATTGTGAATATAATGTAGAAATATTGGTAGTATGAAGCCAAGACAAACTTAAAAAATACAACCTGTCTGTGATATTATATCACATCATAATATATCTTGCGATTAATATCGCTTCATAAAATGAATATCACAAAAGTGCATTTTGTGCTCTTTCATTGGCCATAGCATTGTGTTTTAAATGTCAAACTCTGTGGTGGTCCCGCTGAAACGTGGCCATAAATGGCACTTAATAGGCCAATAACACTAGTTATGTTTACAATGCTTTGTAAAACTTGTACAACACAACTTACCTCAGTAATGACGCAAATAACCAGAAATGTTGAGTAGGCAGTAATTTAATTTTTTTTAATGCCTGGATAGGCAGACGAGCCGACGGGCCACGTAATGGTAAGTAGTCACCGCCGCCCATAGACTCTGCAATGTCAAAGCACAGCAAAGCCGCTGTCTACCGTCTTATCTGATTTTTACTCTATATAAATCTTGTGTTAAAGTTATAGTCATTTATTTTGGATACTAAAACTGATATAAAATGCTTATTTAAAACAATTTCATTGGTTATGAACTTACTGAATTTTCACAATGATTTTGTAGTTATATACTGATAAAGTATATTAACAGATAAAATGTTATTTAAATAAATTAAACATTTTCCATTTTCTCCGATGTTACTCTCAGTTTCATAAAAAGAGAGATCCGGAGAAGATTCGAAAAGTCTATCCTGAGTATATGATCCGTATCTTTATACCTACCTACCTTTTTTCTTTATACCCTTTGTGTATATATAATTCTACTGTACGTCTGTATGTCACTGAACTCCTCCTAAACGGCTGGACCGATTTGAATGTTTTTTTTTGTATGCGTTTGGATGGCGCCTTGAATGGTTTAGATCCACAATTGGACCCGGTAGGTGGCGCTGCTGTCGATGTGGCGTTACTTTTCCGGGCAGGACGACGTCTGCACGGGCCGCTAGTTATTTATATAACTTTAGCTTTTCATGAGCTGCTTATGGTTAATAGAATGTATTTTCATGGCTTAGTACGTTACATAGATTGAGATATGAATTTAGGCGTTGTCAAGGTATATTACAGTAGTAGATCAATAAATTTCCTACAACAATTTAGTTAGCCAACAAGTTTATCTAACTTAGTTAAGAAAAGTAAATTGTACGTTTTAATAATGAATATAACAAAAAAGTATGCAAAATGTAGGTATCGTAGGTACACGATACCTACATTTTATTAAAATGTTATTTAAATAGGGTATTTGACAATTTTTGAAAATTGATGGACATCGATAGAGGACTCTTCACTTATAGCCCCCGTAACATTTTTATTATTGAAATATACTCAATTTATATAAAATCCATGATTTTATTTTTTCTTATATAATTTCGCGCTAAAACGCGTTGTCACGTGACATTATCTCTGTGTGACGTCATCGCACATATACAAACATTAGTGACCGATGTGACACCTAACTACATAACAAATTATTATCTGTTAGTTTTTCCGCAAAAATGAATGAGCCAGAATATAAATATTGCTCAATGCCTTTGTGTAAAAACTCGATACTAAATCCCGATAAATTGTTCATCCATGTGCCAAAATCAAAAGTTTTAAGAAAGAAGTGGCAGATTTCGACTATCAGCCTTTGTAAAGCCTTCCTCCGTTCTTATAAAAGACTTCCAAGACGAAATTAACATGTTTCCACACGTTTACACATCGAAAAATATGTTCTTCCTTACAATTTTATTTGTCGTAGGATGCAATGTTTATGTGCGATGTCGTCACGAGTAATGGCGGCCGGTATTGCTACGTTTTTGGCACCGAGAGACACAGATTAAAAATTCTAAATTTTAATTAAGAAAATAAAATATTTATAATACATTTAAAATAAAAAAATGTATTTAATAAATATGTTTGCCCACTATCCTTCCTCCTAGTGCAGTTTTATATTTTTTGGTTACACAAGTCAAACACCCTATTGTTCGAAATAAAACTGATGTGATACTTAAAGTATTTAAAGTAAATGCGCTTCAATTTAAGATAGCAGCCTCTGTTTCGAAGATACTCAGATCCATTATTATACGCCGCCTTGTGGTCGCCTGTCAGATAAAAAAATCTAGATCTGTCTAAGTCCATGGTTAATTCTATTTTATCTTTACATTAACTGAACCATGTAATAAATATGACAAATTAACGTTCGTTGTGTAACGGACATCGGCTGGTTCCCGCAAATTGCTTTTACTATATCCCTTTATAACCGCTATACTAAAAAACAGTTTTTCATTTAATCGAATGTCAACAGAACAGAGATGCGTATTTTGACACTCACAACTTGGTTTACACATGAATAATGTTATTAGATAGAATTTACTGAAAATGAAATTCTCTTTATTTACGAATATATTTATTACTGTACTTTTAGAATCATGGTCTCATTAGGAAGATTGACTGTAAGCAGTTGCTCGATAACAGAAACATATATACACTCACTCCTATTATCCCCATAGGGATAGGCAGAGATGTAACCAGTAAACCCATTTTTCGCCGAGTTTCGAATTTATTAAAGTCCCATAATGTGTTAGCGGGATAGCCTATCGCCATACCAATCGACTCAATTCGACTCCGGGATGATACAGAGTATCTGTGTAGGTATAGTAAAGCTTAACATACGTCCGGATTTGTCCGGGATTTTACCGGTTTTAAATTACCTTGCTTAGTTTGATAAATTGTATCGGTTGTTCAGCGTAAAGTACAGAATGCGTGTAAAATTTAATACACTTTTAATAAAGCTTCCTTAAACATACTTCACTGTAGACTTTTTTCTCTTTCTCAACGCATATTGCCCACATAACATTTTGTGTAGTATTTTTATAACTTAAATAACACATTTTTGGTTAGTTTTTCCTCTTCTGTTTAGATTCTGATAAAGTTTAGAACCTTATAGTTAGATAAAGCCTATTCTAGCCTTGGATCAAAGCCCAAAGAACCAAAGTTAGGTTGAACCAAAGTTCAACCTTCTAATTGGCTTCGACATTTCTTAAGACCCAGATGTCGAATGTAGACAAAGAATTAAAATACATGATGAACTCACTCTTGATGTGTAATACCTTTTACAACATTTGAGGACGAGCAGCCCATTTTTTTTTAAATATGACTCGATATAAATTTCATCCACAAATATTTTTTATAGTGAGTGATACAAGAGGAAAAACCTCCGCGCCGCATGATGTAAAGCAGTTTTTGTTGGCTATGGACACTTCAGGACAGAATATTGACAGGTTATATTCTCCAAAAAAAATATGTGACACGGCGATTTTATAGTTGCAGGCTGTATCCACAATCCGCATTGCAGCTTAAAACAGCTGGTTTTATATTTGTCAGGCTGACAAAACAAACCGGTTATATCCGGATAAACAAACCGGATACTGAGCTTTAAATTGTCTCACTGCTGGGCACGGGCCTCCTCTGCTAATGATAGAGGTTAGGCGTAAGTCCACCACGCGGCCTAGTGCGGGTTTCGGTCACACACTTTTGAAATCATTACGGTAAATGTTCATGTGTACAAGTTTCCTCATGATATCTTTATTCGCATTGAAGCAAACGATAAACCATAAGTATAAACATAAACTCAAAAAGGAGGCATATGCCATTTGTGCTGTAAAAGTTTCCTCATCAGGTCTTTCTTCGCCGTAACGTAACGTAACTCCAGACATATGTCATTTGAGCTGGGTTTGGAACCTACGACTTCGTTTAGAGTCAGTACCACTCTCAAAGGCTGACGCTACACATATCTACCCACATATAGAGGCAACACCATTTTGAATAACAAAGTACTGAATCACAGTACGCTACGCTCGTCACGCCCGAACATAAGATGTTAAGTCGCATAATGCCCAGTAATTTTACTTGCTTCAACGCTCTTCAAAGAAGAACGGCTGTGCTTGCTTCTTACTGGGCGGCGGAATTAGGCGAAGCGATAGACCCAGTCCGGACGGTCTCTCGTATAGGAAAGACAAAGACGTAGTTGTATCATCGTATTGCATCCATTTTTAACCGACTTCAAAAAAGGAGGAGGTTAACAATTCGTCGGAATCTTTTTTTTTATGTATGTTACCTGATAACTCGAAGACGCCTGGACCGATTCGAGAAATTCTTTTTTTTGTTTAAAAGGGTATACTTCCCAGGAGGTCCCATTGGCACCAAGTCAGGATCTGATGATGGGATCTCAGACCAATCAAGGGCAACTCTCAAATTTTATAGTGACGCATAATTTGTTTTTTATTGAAGTCGGTGTGCTTTTTATGAATAAAAAAACTTTTATTTATATTAATAAACAATTGAGATTCTTAATAATAATAATAATGCATTTATTTGTTTGAATACTGTTACATTGTTGATACATAGTGTTATTACATAGTCCATAGTATCCTGCCATTTCTAGCGTACAAATATTTATTTATTTAAGGAACAAAATTATATTATTTACCATGCTATTTTGTTAGTAATTAATATAATGGAGTCTAAACTTATTTTCTATTTTAGAGATATTATTCAAAGTCAAACGTAGTCAAATTTTCATTTAAAAAATCTTATGTCGAATAGTATTTATGAAGAAGAAAAAGAAATAATCTACTTTTAAAATTATTGATATTCTAATTGCCATGCAGTATACATTAGACTAGAAATTAGGTGGTTGTTTTGTTTTGGAACATACAGTTTATGAATTTTGCGACTTGGTCTGCTCACAACATCATTATGCATATCAAACAATTGCATATTATTATGTTTATGCACAAAGATACAAATCTCAATAATATATAGTGATGGGAGTGGCAATATTTTATAATGTTTGAATAGAGGTACACAGCTATCCAAAGGATGTGCTCCATGGATTGAACGTACGCATTTCTTTTGTGTTCTAAGTGTTGTATCATCAGCATATAGTATACAATTAAAATATATATTATGACTGCCTCGGTGGCGATGTTGTAATTGCGCATGCGTTACGACTGTTGTGCTGAGATCTCGGGTTCGATCCTCGGTTCCGGTAAAGTGATATTGAGTTTTTTCTTTTTAGAAATACACAGTATCAGCCCGGAGTCTGGAATTGTGTCCAGTATGGCGACAGGCTCGCCCCTATCACATTATGGGACCGTAATAAATTCGGCGAAAAGTGGGTGTATCGGTTACACCTCTGCCTACCCCTTACAGAGGCTTACAGGCGTATGTATGTAAATATATATTATATCATCAATGGATTAATGTCGTGAATTAAGCATTTTAAAGTTTTTAATAATCATTAATGTTTTAGGTGTAATAATTCATCAGCATATCGGATCATTCAGGCAACAGATAAAACTGGACCAAACGTTACACTTACGCAACATTTTAAACACCCACATAGCATTTGCATCAATTATTTATATCGTTAAAACGTTATTCGGCGACTAGGGTTGCCGCGGCCGTTCTAACGGATTATAAGGGATATACGAGTGAGATGACACATATTTTAGAATTTTATTTTAGGGTCACATTTTTTATACGTCTGAATATAATGTAATGAATATTAAATAGATTTAATAGTTAATTATCTGTAATTTTGTGGAAGCTGGCCTCCAAAATGGCTAAACTGATTTGGATGTGGTTTGCAGTGATTGATTGAGACAAGCTTGGGTTGACATTTAGTATTTATAATAAAAATAATGAAAAGTCAAAGGCATTTTATCTATTACATGTTGATAATGTACGCGCGACTATGCATAAACCTAATGATTGTCTATTAGCGGGCTATTTAGCGGGCTCATTAACTCAGGCGGAGCTGAAGCAAAGGGCTAATTATAAGTAATATAACAAATATAGGTACTCCGTTTTTGATATAGACTCTTGGTACTCTAAATTATAAAACTATTCCAACCGATTCTAAATGCATGGATTCAGTTTTTTTTATCCTAGCACGGCAAAGTGACCTAACTGCACCTGATGGTAAGCGCAGTGCGGTCCAATTAGAGTATCGAGTAGCGAGAGACGATCTATCCCCCGCTACTCAACACAATCATGCTGGCCTGCTCCTTCACACTACGCCATGGACAAGTGAAGAAGCGGTTGAGGGTCTATTGTCAGAGTACTCAGAAGGCCGCAAAATGGCCAAACATTGTACCCAACTCTAGACCCCCGAGAAAAACCGAATGTACACTGGCTGATCCCGGAACGCGACACACTTGCGTGTGCCGCTATGGCGGGTTTTACACCCTGTGTACGGTGGTCGCTATCCGAGCGGATGTGAATATCCTACTACCAGCAATAAAATAAATAGATAAAGCGAATAGAGTAACATAGATAATTTACTTAACCAATGAGAATATTTTATTCTAGTATGCAAGGTAAAGTTCTTCAATATTATGCAATTCTAGCCATCCACTTTAACTATGAGCTATCTGCAAAGTCTAGCCATTTTTCTGTTCCTACTTATTTTAAATTATATACAGGTTTCGCAATTTGCTTGTATAATTCATTAATGATTAAAATTCGATTGGATCGCATTGTGGTACGAAGTGTTTATAGAAAACAGTTCATAATATCATACCTACATATTAATATGCATGTGATGTCGGGAAACGAGGATTTTCATGTGGTACTCGGACAAAAATATACGTGTCCTTCAATAATTCCTTACGGTCTTACTTAAACCCAAAACCATTTTGTGGGACGTAAAACTATTTAGCCAGTTTATTAACATAATGTGTAAGATCACATTTCGTTGGTACAAAATTGTCGAGTGAATTACGGTAAGCGACACACGCGGCCGTGGGTAGGTGTAAAATATTTAGCCGACATATTTTAACTCTGACCTTTAAAACATCTATGTCTATACTGATACTGATGTTATAAAGAGGTAAACTTTAGGGGTTTAGGCGTTAAGTATGTATAGACCGACTGATCCGATTATGATAATTATTTCGTAATTATAAAGATACATTACCTCTGAATGATATAGGTTATATGTCGTTGTAAAAAAATATTTAAATAAAAATGTACATCCATGCGAGTATAAGGCAGTAAAATGTATTTGAGCATAACTCGATATCGCTAAAGTAGCGTCTAATGCATTATGGTAATGGTAATCATATGGTAATGGTAAACTGTTATTAAAATTATTCGAAAGTCTTCAAATGCATACCTCAGAAAGACTACCGCCTGCAAACGTATTATCAAAGACGCACATATAGGAATACTATTTTTGTTAATTCCTAATCTAATCTCAATTCGGTCAACAGTCACAGTTCCAATTAAATACTAGAATTGACAGTCTGGTTTAGGAATTTATAAACGTTTTAAAACATGGCGTAACAACGAGCCGCTTACAGTGGTAGATTGCGCTATATAATAGCTTGCTGTTATTCTAAGACTTGTGCCCGTTTGCAATAACGTTGCTTAGTCTCAGCTTATCTGATAAGTTTGAAAACAGTCTATTTTAATGGCCAGTTAATATATCCTAAACATTTTATTTAATTTCACCTTGACATACAGATTTCTAATTTAGTCCTACGTACGGTTAAATATTGTAGGAAACAATGTGATTTGACACAAGTTCTGTTAAAAAAAAGTTTTTTATTCATAAAAAGTACACCGACTTCAATAAGAAACAAATTATGTGTCCCTATGAAATTTGAGGGTTGCCCTCGATTCTTCTGAGATCCCATCATCAGATCCTGACTTGATGCCAATGGGACTATCTGGGGAGAATACACTTTTAAACAAAATAAGAATTTCTTGAATTGATCCACGCGTCTTCGAGTAATCCGGGAACAATACATAAAAAAAGATTCTGACAAATTGAGAACCTCTTCCATTTTTTGAAGTCGGTTAAAAATACACTTCTTGACGTCCGATTAGCATTTTCTGAATTCCATTAAAGTAAATAGGTATATATACAGGTATAAGTTAGTCATTGTAGGTCATTGTAGTACCTATTTCCTGTTGATTTAAATAACATACAAAGGTTCTAAGTATAAAATTAGTAGCTTTTGTGTGATATATTTTAATACCTATGTCAAATAATAATCTTTGAAATTAATTTCAACTACTTATCCAATTATTAAGTCTCAGAAATCTCTTCAGTATAATATATATATTACAATTTCTATACTTAGCATAAATATATAAATTATAATATTTCGGCACTTAGGAAAAGCGTAAACAAATCTTCGTAATAGAGGTTCGTCAATAATAGAAACATACAATGCCAATACAGCGGAATACAGTAAAAGCTTTTACGGTGAAAATTATTGTCTAGTTCAATAATATTGGATATAAATTGAGCCATTCCATCGTCAAACGATTTACGCTTCACAAAGGAATTCAACAAATGGGACCGATATTGACCACGACTGGTTGTTGTGATACGAAACTTCAATGTATTGCTTACTAAACTAGATAAATGGCTAGAATATTTTGTATGTATTAGAAATTTTGATAAGACTGCAAAAACAAAGGCCCAAGCAAAGCTATATTCTGTTAACAGCTTCCATCGTCTACATTAAAGTTTTATACATAGCTCCGTAAGAAAAATGGTACCTACTGATTGACACAATAATAAATAATTAACCAAATCAATAATTAAATCATTTCTATTTAGAAAGACTTCTGATGCAGGCTACACGAATTACACACTAATATCCGTGACATTCCGCTTCTTATGCAGTAAGTAAATCCATAAGCACTAACGTACGGCACCAGTTGCGCCAAATCTTCAAGAATGCTCTGCAATAATGGCTATTAAGGCCTAAAAAGAAAATAAAGAAATGCGTTAGAAATTTAGAATAGATATTGATATTGTTATAGCTCTTATTTATACTCTGCAGCCGCGAGCTAAGAGGCAATTAATCCCTATGTTCTAATTATGTTTTGTAGAGATTCGGACAAGTGTCTCTTACTGGTCATAAACCGAAGAAATATCCATAATAGTTGTGCGACTCATTGGAACCGGTTATTGGCTGCTTCTCATTTGTAAATTGTGGAACATTATTTGTCTACCCTCTTACTACCTATGTTTCTACAACCTGCAATTAATATCTGCATAATCGATGAGTAAGTAGGTAATATACGCTGATTATGTTACTTTAATTTTACTGTTTATTTTTTAGTTTTTCATAGACTAGCTTGGTGTGTCTCAGTATCCAGACAAACCTAAATAAGGTTTTTGTGATACTATGCTGATGTATATCTTATATGTTTTAAATAAGTAAATAAATAAAAAAAAATTGAAAAAATTATGCTAATTTAGCTAGAGAGTGTGATATGATATATACATCACATACATTTTTAAATCTAGAACGGCGTTGGTTTCAAACATTTATATTCTACATAGTTCATGGGTTCTAAACCCTTTTGTGCAATATGATATATTCGACAACAGTGGAAAACTTAATTATTCTCTTACAAATTTATTGAATATGCATATCAGAGTGGAGATATCGAACTGTGGTAAAACATGTAACACATCGACAATTCTAAAAAGAATTTCCGATCATAAAATAAATGGTACATTTGGTCCACCCCGTGTTCGCCTCTAAAACGTTAGCGAAGGATATTTCCTTTATGTCATTTTCTATTGAAAGGGTACAAGATTGATCTGAATAAGATATTCTTCTATTTCCCCCTTTATGCTGTAAATGTTTGTTTTGAAATGTTTTCCTTTTGCACTAGTCTAGGCTGATGTTTATACGTATATGTATGGTTTCACTGGAGTATAAATGTAACTCCATGCTCTTTACCTTATAAACTGCAGCAGTAAACTAATAAATACGTACATATAAAATCACGCCTGTAATCCCCGAAGAGGTAGGCAGAGTGTAACTAGCACACCCACATTTCGCCAAGCTTATAACCGTCCCATGATGTGTTTGGGAGCGAGCCTATCGCATTACCGAGCACAATTCCAGTCTCCGGGCTTTAATTCCGGCCTCCGGAATTCGGGCTAATACTGAGCAAATTGTGATAGAAAAACCCAATACCAACTTACCGGACTCTGGGATCGACTTAGCGCAGCAGTCGTACCGCCTACGCAATTACAACTACGCCACCGAGGCAACAGAACTAACAAATAGTACTTCAATAATTATTACAAGTTAAATTTTATAAATTTTAATTCAGTTTAGCAGTCCGGGAACTAAATTTCATCAAATGGTAAGTAAACCCGTCTATTTACATCCATAACACCAGACAAAACATGGATACAGTTAGAACAGGAATGAGAATTCTGAATAAGGGAGGATTCGGCCTCCGAAAACCTCATTCACCGTACGAAAAGCAAGTCACCCTTTCAAGTTGATGATTCGTGAGGCAATGGTGCCTCAGGTCAAACAAGCCCATTCATGGTGTAGACAAAACTATACACCGTAGCCTTATCAAAAGTTTAATAAGGTTTTTGTCTGGAATCTAGAGTTGGTATACGATGTTTATCCGTTTTGCGGCCTTCTGAGTACTCTGACACTAGACCCTCGACCGCTACTTCACTTTCTTGCCCATGGCGTGGTGCGAAGAAGCAGGTATGATTATGTTGAGTAGATTGTCTCTCGCTACTCGATACTGGTTACTACTATACTCGATAATTGGACGGCACTGCGCTTACCATTAGGTGCAGTGTGATAACTTTGCCGGCCAGGATAAAAAAAACAGCAACAGCCTAGTTGGTCGCGGTACGGACTGCCAAGACGAAAGTCGTATGATCGAAACCCAAGTGGCATACACCTCTGACTTTTCTAAAGTTATGTAATGTTATGTAGGAAAACATCGTGAGGAAACCTGCATATCTGAGAATTCTTATACGAATTTCGAAGGTCTGTGAAGTCTACCAAAAGTACGTACTAGTCTGCTGGCCTACTGCGGAATGCGGGAACCACGAAGGCCCAACCCCTCTCATTAATAGAGGAGGCCCGTGCCCAGCAGTGAGACAATGTTTAATACAGGGCTAGTATTATTATTATTATAAAGGTATAACAACTATTTTAAGATAACCCTAGTCTCTACGTGGTGCGATGCAATCTTTCAGTTCATGTTTCTTCAGCTCAACACTTATATTGTTTTGTAACACACGCAACATTATTATACATTTTCATAAATTACATTGCTTACAAGTATATTTCGTGAAAATATGTTATAAGTAAACTTGTCAATATAACCAAATTAGTTGCAAAGAAATATAATTAATCGGGGCATAAAAGTAAGCTTGAATCAATTGATTAAGCTATTTTTAATAACATACGTAATGATAATATCATTAGCACAATATAGTATTGCTAGTAGTTATTCGGTTCATAAATATAATCGATTCTAGATGTTGCTCGCAGCTCCGCCCGCGTGTAGGTTATTATTGTAATAAAGCTATACAATCCATGGAGGCATCTTAAACTATTACACCTTTCTATATTTCGCTATCCGATAGGAAGCGTTCATTTTTCCGGGATAAAATGTAGCTTATGTCATTTTCTCATCCCTAAACTGCCACTATGCAAAAAGTCATGTCGATCCCTTGCTCTGTGAAAAACTATAGTATCCCACGGGAACTGTAAATTTTTTCGGGATACAAAGTAGCCTATGTGCTATTCTAGACTATAATCTATCTCTGTGCCAAATTTTAACCAGATTCGACCAGCCGTTATAGCGTGATTGAGTAACAAACATCCATCCATCCAAACATTCGCATTTATAATATTAGTAGGAAGTAGGATTTATAATATAAAATAGAATGAAATCGTGGTCCGATACGTACATCATTTGCCTATAAATTCAGTTACCGATAACATCAATATTCAACAGGCATAAGCAAACATGCTGCGTCCAAATCTACAAACACTTATTGTGTGGCCATCGATCACTAGCAAGCTCCATAATTCACGAGATACAAAGGGATCTCTGTGGGTCATATACACAATAAAAAATGTGAATACGCGGATTACGCCGATTTTACCTATTGGAATAACTTTATTTTAAACTATACAGAAATTCCTCAACAAATATACGATTATAAACGGCTGTAGTGAGAATTAATATTATTGAATAACCATGATATTAAAAATTTAAAAATTATCTATTATTTATTTAATCCAAATTTCACTATATTTAAGTCTTTTCTATTTTTCTATATTCACAAACCTTATTTTAGGCTATAAAGAATACATAAGTAAAATAAGCTCTATGGGTCCAGAACGAACATACTAACATCTTCTATTTATATAGGTAACACAATATTCATTTAACTATAACGAACTTCTTAGTTTAATAATAATAAATGATAAATAACACCCAATAGTCACACACATAGCCCCCACACTATGATACGACTCTTGTGTTGTGGGTACCAGGGACTACGAGTGACTTTCGGTTCCACAACGCCCATACCCGGGACACAAATATCTGTCTGTCACACAAACATTTGTCCCGGTGTGGGAATAGAACCCACGGCCTCTTGTTTCACAGCCGGCTACTCGCCAACTGCGCCACGAAGGCTGTTTCCTTTGCTGTACAAACTCGCACAACCAAAATCACGGTTGTAAGTTAATATTACAGACGCTGCTGTTCATCGGACCGAACCTAAAACAACAGCCGTAGTTACAAGTTTGCAACAAAACCACAATTGGCTAATCCTCGAACTTCGATTGTACGACAACATGTACATTTTGACTGATAACTTACAAAACTTTAAATATAATTAACCAGTGAACTTAATATCGCTACAAAAAGAATTCTCCATATTTAAAAAATATTTTCTACTTAGTTCGTCTAGCTATTAAAGCGTTTTTTTATTTTTTATTTTTAGCTTCAACAACATCAAGGTAATATAATTATAAAAGAACGACTCGATTTAAAATCAAACCACTTAATAAAGAAATCTAAAATAATTATATTTTTTTGCCCTGGTGATCCTGGATAGGTTATAGAGCCAAAGTTATGAAAATATTGTATTGTCATCGGTCTTTGATATGTGACGGACGAACAGACAGATACGAAAGCAATTCTGTAATATATACCTAATTCTAAGAAATCGTTGGTGTTAAAGTATTGCGTCTGTTTAAAATTCTAATATTATATCACATAGTTGGAATTATTCTCATAATATTTCAGCAAGTTGCACATTATGCTGTCGCGGTCTAATTATGAATTCATTTCAAAACCAAATTTTCCCGATGTTTCATGCGTCCACACTGTCCAATCAGCCTTATATTAGCATTTATGAGCTCCTGTATTACATGAAATTAACACTGGAATTTAGAACTCACATAGTAAAATATTTTACTACTAAAATAATTAAGTTTCCAGTAAGCAATATTTTCAAATCCAAAATTTGCTGATGGTAGGATATTCATATCCGCCCGGATAGCGACCACCGTACACAGGGCGAAAAACCCGCCATAGTGGCACACGCAAGTGTGTCGCGTTCCGGAATCAGCCAGCCGGTTTTTGTCGGAGGTCTGGAGTTGGGGTACAATGGCCATTTTGCGGCCTTCTTAGTACTCTGACACTAGACCCTCGACCCCTTCTTCACCTTCTTGCCCATGGCGTAGTGTGAAGAAGCAGGCCGGTATGACAGTGTTGAGTAGCGGGGATAGATCGTCTCTCGAGGTATATACTACGTGTAACGGGAATAACGCACATCCGCAGACACCCCAATTTCAAAATATTGTTACAATCATAATTCATGTATTGAAATTAGACTACGATGAATATAAATGTCCGAGAGACTAGGTGTTGTGTCAGATGGCTGAGGTCATGACGTCATCATAGGTCATGACTATGAGGGTTATTCATCCCTCTTTGGTCTACAGATAATCAGGATTCACTTCGTACGATAGTTCAGTAGAAATAACACACGTTAATCACTTTATAGTTTAATAAGCTACTGCCAGTTCGGAATACAATAATCCATGGCAAAAAGAACTGGCAAGAAAAACCATGGTTTACAATTACATTACTTTAATTGTAGGCAACGATCAGTTAAACAGAACTTGGGCATTACGACCTCTAAATTACTAAACCATTCGAGATATTGACTCGTCTAATAATTATTCCTGAATGCTTCGCCAAATGCCGAGGCACTCTTTTATATTGTGATTTTCGTTGTGCCCCACTACGAGTGAGATCATTTAATAAACAACTCGAAACTACCTTCAAAATAGTAAAACAACTGACGGTACCCACAACAGATTTACAAAAGATTAAATTATTTGTAAGGTCAATTCAGTCTCCGTATTCATTATTCTCCGACACGGCCATTCTGAAATGCGATGCGTGCTCTGCATCGCTTGCTAAATCCTCTAAAACTCCGCTGAAACTCAGAATATCATCAGTATACACAGGCTAGGTTACTCCACAGTACACCTGCCAACATTATCATAGTTATGGTCCTTAAGAAGTAATGAAGATGTGAGTTCGTAACCACTGTAATCAAAGTTGATTTGTAGATTTCAATAAGACGCAACCAAGTCCTTGTACAAACTGTAAAATTTGTTAGAAAATATGTTACTGCTCCACCCCATGTGACAACAGTTCAATGAGTGGGCTCACTATAAGTGACATAAGTTCAAAGTTCACTGTTCGGTGTTACTCACTATAAGTGACAAAAGTTCAAAGTTAGATGTTCGGTGTTACTCACTATAAGTGACACAAGTTCAAAGTCGAATGTTCAGTGTTACTCACTATAAGTGACACAAGTTCAAAGTTAAATGTTCGGTGTCACTCACTATAATTGACAAGTTCAAAGTTGAATGTTCGGTGTTAAAGGAGGATAGGAATGACACGTTGAACGGGGCTACACGCCATCAGTCAGTATTGTTTTTTTTTTTGTTTACTTGCTGCTTTTTAGCCTACAGCCTTTTTTTAGCTTTTAGTGTTGTGTGTGTGTATGTATGTGGGTCTGTGTGTGGTACACAAATGAGATACCAATATGAAAGTTACTCACCAAAAGTTACTGCCACGTTGAATCAGCGTGTTGGTTGGGCATCGTCCTTACCACCAATGTCAGCAAGATGTCAAAATATTTCATGGCGTTCCGACTCCATTCTATAGTGCGTTAGGCACTTTGAATAGTTTGCTAGATCCTATCTGAAACTTACAGACTAACTCTGCGTGACAACAGCATAATTTGTGAGAAAAAATGTTACTGTTCACTCTGCGTGACAACAGCATAATTTGTGAGAAAATATGTTACTGAAACTGCGTGACACAGCATAATTTGTGAGAAAATATGTTACTGTTCACACTATGTGACAACAGCATATTCATTAAGGTAGTGTGTTAAAATGTAGGAGTAATTTACAATAGCAAAACATTTTTTTTTCTTTTAAAATAATTGATAGACTTAAATCTTGTAAATAAAGTGTGTAAAGAAGGTGCTATGGCGACACGGCCATTCTGAATTGCGATGCGTGCCCTGCATCGCTTGGTTAGTCAGCCTTTTCTGAAACAGATACTCAAACAGATAGTTAATGTTAAGCCTGGGTACTTCCACAGTACCTAAGCATAATTATTAGAAAGAATATATTTTTTTATTATTAATCTGCTCACTCTACGTGACCACAGATAGATATTTAAAAGCTCACTCCTTACGACAAGGGTGGCAGATGAAATGTTGTGGTAAAAGACACTGCTCACTACACGCGAGTATAGGTCAAATAAAATACGCGGGTAAAAATATAGAAAACTATACTCAATTAGAGTGCCATCATTAATTGTGGAATATAGCGTAAGACACTGTTCACTCCACGTGACTACAGCATTTTTATTTTTTTAATATATGGACTGTTCACTCCACGTGACTACAATCTCTTTAGGTTTTGTGTATAGTGTTAAATGTAAGAGTAATTTGACAGCTCTTATGACAAGAGTGCCATACATAATGAATTTGTTGAATAGCGTAAGACACTGTTCACTCCACGTGACTACAGGTCAAATATGTGTATTGAAATATATGCAGTACTGTTCACTCCACGTGACTACAGTATAATTTGTTGAAATATAAGGACTGTTCACTCCACGTGATAACAGTCACAATTTTTTTTTTCATTTGGCTCTTGAACGGCTCCACACGCCAAGAGCATCTTTTCATATATTTTTTTTTTTTACATTATTTTTTTCCATATTTTATTTTTGTTGGCTGTTGAACGACTCCACACGTCAAAAGCATCTTTTCATATATTTTTTTTTCATACATTTTTTTTTTTGCATATTTTTTTTTCATGTTTGGTTATGTGTGTTTGTGTGTATGTATAGTGTGAGTTTTGTGCAAAACATAAAGAAAGGTGCACACACGTCCATGTGTGAGGTACCTGAAAAGAGGAACGGCTCAGTAAAACCGTTCACCCGTTCGGCCGATCCGACAAATGAATGATAAGTAGACGCAAATGTCAGTGTCCAATTAGCATAGAAAAAGCCCATATTACTGATAAAATAAAATCAGTAATACTTAATAAGCTTCATTAAATTTGAACTTCTACTAACATTGTAGTCACTAATTATTAAGAAACCGAAATTTAGTTCATTAATTGTACACGCATCACAATAATAAAACAATAAAAAAAGAATTACTTGAATGAACCAATGAACTTAAGATTGTTTTTCAAGATCGATTCTATCTAGCGCTAGATAGTTCACAGGAGAAATATGTTTCACTCGGTCACTCCTGACCCTATAATTTACCGACAACCGCTCGCGAATTTTCTGTGTGTGTACATCAGTCGCTAAATCGCTACACATCAACGACAATGGTCTTGGAATTTTTCCGATCAAAAGTTTCAGAGACGTAGCTTTTGTTATTTTAAGCATTGCTAGGTGGACCTCTCTTATAGAGTCCTACCACGATCTGTGATCGCTAGTCCATCGCAGTTAATTATCGATTTAAGGACACTCGTGAAACGCTCTACATGAACGTTCACTCGAAAACCCGACATTGAATACTTATAAGCCCGAATGAAATTGCGGCATACTCGTACAAACCCTTAGGTGTAACAAACGCTGTACACCGATAGGTCGGAGTTAAATGAAACTCAATCTAATCGGTCGAATAACATTAGCAAGCAATTAGTAGTATACACTTTCGCTAAGATGATAAGAATGCGTTTAAACCGTCAACCTGTTTTCACACTAGTTGTGGTTTTCTAGATAAAAACAAAGCTGGAGTAGCTATTTAATACAAGTAATTTTTGGTGTATGTCCTAGGGACACACACCAGTATTAACAAGCGCAATGTCATTCACAGAGGGCTACAACATTTTGGATATCGACTAAGGGTAGTTGCAAAATATAATAATACTAGCCCTGTATTAAACATTGTCCCACCGCTGGGCACGGGCCTCCTCTACCAATGAGAGGGGTTAGGCCTTAGTTCACCACGCTGGCCTATTGCGGGTTGGTAGACTTCACAGACCTTCGAAATTCTTTTTGAGAATTCTTAGGTATTCAGGTTTCCTCACGGTGTTTTCCTTCACCGTTAAAGCAAACGATAATTAACAAAGAAAAGTGGCAAAATAACATTAATTATATTGAGAACTTGAGGAATTTTTAAACTGTATCACAGTCGCGGTAACACTAGATCTCTGCAATAATATTTCGCGCTTTATAATATCATAGCGTAAATAGAGGTTAAACAAAACATAGTCTCGGTTAAATCACCATAAAATTTAACAACCAGAAAACTAAGTGTTAAACACTTGACTGATGTCTAACTGTAGTGAGATGTAGAAGAAACCGAAATTAAATATATCAAAATTAATAAAGTACCAATATGTATTACATACAAGCAATTAGTAAAAATAAACGCCTCTAGTGGGAGTGGTGAACCTGGGGCTTTTATAATAAATATTCAATATTTGGCTTCAAATTTGTGGACCCCGTTTACACTCCATAGATCCCTATTTCAATTTTTTTTTTCGCTCACTTTGACCCCTTAGTAGGCATCGGCCCCAGGGTGTCGATATAGACCACTTTGGGTATCAATGCTTTAAGTAACTATGTAATGTTCAAGTTTTCCACAAAACTTGGATGTAAAACTTTCTTTAATATCACTGCCAGAAGATAATTAATTTAATTATGGATAATTAACTCACCACGATCACTAAGAATCAAACCAAATCAAATTATTTTCACCTCAACTAATAGCACAGTTTAGCGTAACTATTAATATAAAAATAATGTATCACCGGTCAGAACGAATTAAAACCAGAACTAACAGTTACCACCAATACCAATATAAAAATTCCGCTCTTTAGCGGGAAACACAAGCATGATACGTGTACGTCCTTTTTTTTTATTGAATTGTAGTCAATGTTACAAAAAATATTTGGTTATACTTGACTAACTTGATTATCAACTATTAATTATGAAACTTTAATAAAAACTAGATCCGTAAAACAATATTGCAGTAACTATCAAATTACTGAATTATTCATTCAATGCAGTTTTTTCATAACACGTTAAAACATATTGTTAACACCAGTTAAAGAGTAAATGTTTTTTTTTTTTTTTTCAACCCACACACATGATGGAATTGAACCACATCAAATTCAAGGTTCATTAAATCATCAAACATCACACGCGTCAACTGTTATGTATCTTCACATACATACACACTCACAAGTGTAATTCCCGAAGGTGTAGGCAGAGGTGTAACTAGTACACATAATTCGCGCAGCTATTATCACCCCATGTGTGATAGGGGTGAGCCTATCACCATACCGGGCATAATTCCAGGCTCACGGCGGATAAACCCAATATCTCTTTACTAGACCCGGGGATCGAACCCGAGACCCCGCACGGTAGTCGTACAGCCTACGGAATTACAACTACGCCACCGAGGACCGTGGACGTCCAAATATAATATCACTGCGTCATTAGCAGTTAAGCAAAATCTCGATGAATTTTCCATCGGTTGTAACAGTACAAATTTAAATAAAGAAATAATCAATTAAGTTGGAAACAAACCACACTATTTTGTATTTAACTGTTTAGATTAGCAGAAAGATCAAACTTAATAGTCGTTCATTACCATCAGTTTTAAATACAAAAACAAAAAATCAATGAGGTAGGAAACACATCCTCATATTTCCAACTAAATTAATAGTTTATTTTAGCAGAACGATCAAAATTAAAAATCGTTCTGTACATTTAAAAACTGAGAGCGACTCACCAAATTTCAAATAAATCCACGGGTAGGATCACATATGTAGGTAGGCACGCAAACAAAACGCTGTAGCACTACTTGCGCTGCCAGAGAACCGCCTCAACAACTCCACAGCGCCACAGGAAACCATCCACAGCATATGGAATTTGAACACCAAAATCATTAACACAGTAAACATCGACACTTCATACTTATCGTTTAAACGATTTCGTTTGGAACATAAAATAATTCAAAATTTATTTACCAACATAAGGGACTTGCTATAATTTACAAACATAGCACAATCCAAATGATTCTCAAAATTCGCAATCTTCAAATGTACTGTAGACTAGCAAATTTACAGTACCGCCGAGCACTTTTTACCACTTATAAAGCGGTAGAATATTACACTTTATGATCACAATTTTATTTCGGATGATAGAATTTCAATGATTTATAACTTTTTGCACAACCCAACAAAGCTCATAAACTAATTACTAATGTTTTCCAAACTCTCGAAACAGAAATATTATAAAATGAAACTGTAAGTATCACATCACCTGATCTACGATAGTGGATGTCCAGTTCGATCCCACTTCTGATGTCCGAGAGACTAGGTGTTGTGTCAGATGGCTGAGGTCATGACGTCATCATAGGTCATGACTATGAGGGTTATTCATCCCTCTTTGGTCTACAGATAATCAGGATTCACTTCGTACGATAGTTCAGTAGAAATAACACACGTTAATCACTTTATAGTTTAATAAGCTACTGCCAGTTCGGAATACAATAATCCATGGCAAAAAGAACTGGCAAGAAAAACCATGGTTTACAATTACATTACTTTAATTGTAGGCAACGATCAGTTAAACAGAACTTGGGCATTACGACCTCTAAATTACTAAACCATTCGAGATATTGACTCGTCTAATAATTATTCCTGAATGCTTCGCCAAATGCCGAGGCACTCTTTTATATTGTGATTTTCGTTGTGCCCCACTACGAGTGAGATCATTTAATAAACAACTCGAAACTACCTTCAAAATAGTAAAACAACTGACGGTACCCACAACAGATTTACAAAAGATTAAATTATTTGTAAGGTCAATTCAGTCTCCGTATTCATTATTCTCCGACATAAATATTGTTATTTATGAATTTAGTTGTACTAATTTTCGATATAAAGTTCGTAATTTTAATTATTTGATTTTTTAAAGTGTTCGTTTATTATTGCATTTAGAAAATACTTTATCGCATCGAGTTATGTTTCAGTTTCGTTTGTCATGAACGTTAAATTAAAGGATGACTATTATTTACCTGAGTGTTAATTATTTATGGAAAAAAATCGTCTATTAAAAAATTGTTGATATCGATTCTGTCGCTTATTCTGAAAAAACTACTTTCAGAGTGTGCATTAATCATGTTACATGTTGTCTATACAACTGTAGTAACTGTTTATGTTTCTGAAGGATTTATACACGGCAAAGGGACCACATTAAATACCTAGTCAGGTCATAAATTCTGTCACATGTTTAATATAAAATAATTGAAACAAGTTTATTCATTATGTAACCATTTATATACCAAAATGAACTTAACAAAACATAGATTCTTATGACACTAAAGTTTATTCAAAATGACCTCCGTGATTTTGAATACAGGCATTCAATCTGCGCGGCCAGTTGTCTATCGCAGCACGAACGAGGTCCATGTCAATATCGGCGGCTGCCTTAATCAAGGATGTCTTGAGTCACTCCAAATTGGGATGAGGCTTTGAGCACGCCTTTTCCTCCAAGTGCTGCCATATCTTGTAATCTAACGGATTCAAATCTGGACTGGAGGAGGGCCAGTCTTCGTGCCGGATGAAGTCGATTTCACGCGCCGCCAGCCAGTCTTGTGTGCTCTTCGCTCTATGAGCTGGCGCCGAATCTTGTTGGAATACCCAGTGCCTGTTATTGAACATGGTATGAGAAACAGGTTCCACAAGGTTCGTCAGGACTCTATTTTGATACACAATTGCATTCGTTTTTACACCTTTCTCACAAAAATGTACCTCTGTTAAGCCACAATAAGAAACTCCCAACCATACCATGAGCGAGGATGGAAAATGACCTCGTTGGACACGCGGAATACGGTTGCTCGCTTCTTCACTACTGTGTGCGTACACCTTATCATTTTGTTTGTTGTAGCTCTCTTCTACAGTAAAAATTTTTTCATCTGAAAAAAGAATTTCCCGATATTTTTTCCCGCGTACCGCTTCAACAAAGCGCGGCATCTCTTCAGTCTCAGGTCCATTAGACGAGCATTCAAACGATGTCCTGTTTTTCTTCGATATGCCCGAAGCCCTAAGTCTTCATTTAACACCCTTTTCACCGTGGTTCTGCTTAACCCCATCTGAAGGGCCAACAGTTTCTGCTTACGTTTGGGATTTCTTTGAATTCGCGCCTTCACAGCTTTTATCACTGCTGGAGTCCTAACAGACCGAGGGCGACCACTTCTTGACCTGTCATCTACCCTAGAGTCTTTATTGTATCGTTTGATGGTACGATAAACGAATCTTTTGGTTATATTCAAATTTTTCAGTATGCCAAAAATTTGAATTGGCGCGTAACCGCAACGATGCAACGCAATTACTGCAACACGGTCTTCTTTAAGCGTCCACTCCATATTTAAAAATAAGTAAAATTCTAAAAAGTATACATTTTTATTTTGATGAACAATTTGAAATTCGAATTCAATAAACTTTTTTGTGGCCAGCATTCTAAAATAAAAGTTTTTCTGTGTGACAATACTTATGACCTGACTGTGTATATTATATTGCCCGCGGCTCCGCCCGCGTGGGGGTCATGTTTGGGAGAATAAGTATACAATACAAAATACCAATATTCATGCGTTTAACTAAAAAATGACGGATTTTCATACAAACTTTCATTCCCTATTTTACCCCCTTAGGGTCGGAATTTCCAAAAATCCTGAAATATATATTTTTTATTTTTAACTAAAATGCCAATGCTAACTTTCATGAATTTAACTTCAAAAATGACGGATTTTCATACAAACTTTCATCCCCTATTTTATCCCCTTAGGGGTGGTATTTCCAAAAACCCTTCCTTAGTGGATGCCTACGTGATAAAAGGTACCTACTGTCAAAATTTCAAGTCTCTAACCCCAGCCGTTTAGGCTGTGCGTTGATCGTCAGTCAGTCAGTCAGTCAGTTTCTTCTTTTATATATACAGAAAAACAAACTAGGGGTTTAATGCCCATCCTGGAAGAATTGTCGTCACAGTTAAAAACGGATATAATAGGTTTTTACTAGCTTTTGCGTGCGTCAACTTCTTTTTGTAGAATTAAATTTATTGCAAAGACATTGCCTTTTATTCATAAAGATCATGTGAATCACCTTATGATTGATAAATAAATCGGATCAGCAGGTTTGAAGTCTACCAATAAACAAAGCTACAAACTTTATCGCATTATAATATATGCGTAGACTGAAAATATTTGCTAATAAAAACTTAGAGTTTGATTTTATTTGACTTACAAAATACAACCTTACATGAAGTTTTCGACTAAGTGTGTGCTACGAGAAATCGTATGTACTTTAGTTTATACAACACGTTATAGATTGCAGGGTTTCACTTGCCAACTCATTCAGCCAGCAACTGTGTTGCAACATGGGTTTGAACGGAATTAATCCAATCATTGATACAATAACGGTTTCTGATACACGTGATCCAAACCAATTCCATTGATTTGAAGTAATTAAACCAAGCGTAGTTCGTCAATTTATAGCCGTTCGGGGTTAATCTGCTAAGTTGCTGTTCCCTCGGCCACGCTTACCGCAGTTTCGTAGCTCAGATAACAACGCATTCTGAAATGGATAATTATTTTATGCCGAATAACCTGCATGTTGTTACATTGTATTTTTTTCCAGAACGGTGTAATACCATCTAATAAATGTATCAAAGTCTATACTTCTACCAACATAAGCCCCTAATCTCGCGTCACACTATTGTAAATTCAAACCATTTTCATCATCTGATAATGTTTAAATGTGAACTGGACTTTAATTTGTCTTGAATTTCTGAACATTCTTGGACTGAAAATATATTTTCATTGTCTGCATCACGCGAGACTGGTAGAGAATGCTTTTGCCACTAAGTCCGCCCGTATATATGATTTTTAAATATATAAAATAAAAAAACACCAAACTCTGTTGATAATGCCAAAATCTTGTAGACCGTGTTCTCAGAAAAATATTTGCGCTCTTTTGTCACCACTATTTTTATTATACACAGTGAATTCTTATGAAGGACGTAATATTTTGATTTATGTCCGGGAAACCTCCGAGATGATAGAAACGAAATAACGACATATTATGAGATGGCGCACACTGAGAGGCCTGCGTTTTGCAAGATAAGAAGATTAGGTATTCGTGACAAAGTTGTCTTTCCATCATCCTTACCGAGAATAATTTCATGTTGACGCTCTTTGAACATTACCTTCCGTTACTCAATATATTTTATATATTGATATATACTACCCATGGGCATGAATTTAGGCATATCCTTAACCTGAGAGCAGTAGTGGCGTAAGAGAAGAAGTCTCCAAATCACAGTCTATAACTGTGTATTTCTTAAAAATAAAGTTTATTAGGTTGCGGTCGCTTAAACCAAAGGAACCTGTAACTGAAAATATCTATCTTCTCAGAAACTACACAACTTGTTCTAATTCAAACCAATTTTTGTTAATAGAATATTTTAGTTGGCCAGGTGTCTTACATTTTCACCCTCAAATTTTGATGCTACTCTTATTGATGCCTGTCCCGAGCCTGTTACGTCAACAAAATTGATTTTACACAATTTTAAAAATCAAGATTTAATAACTTAACTAACTAGTACCAAGTAGCAAAGTAAAAACATAATTATTTGTTATTGGCGTCATAACAAAATATACCACTGCTGTTAAAGTGTCTCATTGACGGCTAATTTAAATTTTAAAAAAAGTTGTCCTAGGTAAATGTCTTCATATGTGTAATCAATCTGGGTGTTTCCTAAATTTATGGGGTTTTTATCTCCATTTGTCATAACTTTTGTTTTTTCCGGGTGCAGTTTTAGACCTACCTTCTCGCTTTCCATTGCCAGTTCGCTTATCATTGCTCTTAATTCTTCTAATGTTTTAGCAAATAATACTATATCATCTGCGAATCTCAAATGCGTTAGTGAGAAACCGTACATATTAATCCCGAACTTTTCCCAATTGAGAACTCTGAAAGTTGATTCGAGTACCACCGAGAATAGTTTTGGAGATAGGGGATCTCCTTGTCTAACACCTTTTCCTACTTTGAATGGTTCACCTTTCTTTTCTAATTGAATCCTCGCAGAACAGTTACTATATACATTTTTTACTAAACGAATGTATTTGTGTCCAATTCCTGTTTTTTTTAGAACAACCATATCTTTTCGTGAAACAGAGAATCGAAAGCTTTGCTGTAGTCGATGAATGCGATATAGTGTGTCAGCTGGTATTTGTTATACTTTTCTTTTTATAACTGTTTAAATTTTCCCAAGGAGGTGATGTCTTTGTCTCTAGAATAAGTATAATTTGCTTGCACAACATCTGTGACGCATTATTGAAGTTATTACAAGCAATCAAATTAGAAATACAATTAATTTTTTTATAACTTAATTTACTGTTTCATTTCATATAATGACGGATCATTCAATTTGCAATTTGAGTTCACAAATTCCCAACTAACTTTTATCAGCTCTTACAACAGTTCTGCTTTTTTTTATCAATTGTGTTGTTGTTATGTTTCTAAATTATGCTAATACTAAAATCATTTCCAGTACATATAATATTTTCTAATTTACAATTCGTTAATCTTTAAGATGATGGTACAAAAAAAAATGTCTTTTTGTCTATTTCACCTTTAAATGACGTGTTTAATCGGTTTTATTTACTAAGCTGAATAACTGTCGCACCCAAAGTCCATAATGGACACGAATTTATTTGTCAGTAAAGATTGAAGATCTCGGACTAAGTTAATCCTCTTTCAGCGTAAGTTAATTTTTTTGTAATAATAACAAATTTGTCATACTTTGTGAATTTTACAGTAATAATAGCTTTAATTGGGTATGGCTTGACGAGTTCAATGTACTATACATCCTTTAATGTTTTATTATTGAAGTAAATTTGAACGCTGATTATGACCATTATTTGATAGACTTAATGATGATTAACATATTGTTATTTCAGGCTAATTTTCCGAAGCTCTCTGGGCGCTGTGGTTAGTGATCCTACGTCTGTTCTCAATTTTCTTCCTCAAGAATCCTCCCATTAACCTGGTAATCGTAAAGAATTATGTTGAATAACAAATTAGGAACAAGAACGAGAATCAACTCGGGAACAATCAATAAATGTCAGACTGGCGTCAGTTGTCAGTACTCACGAATGCCAAAGAAGAAAACATATAAATTTTCCCCTATTAGGTAAAGGTGTTAAAGTTTGTTGATTACTTCTTGATACCATCGCCTGCAAACTAATGAATATTGAAACAATGCATTGCCTTAAATATAATCTGATAATAAATTACATGTAAATGATATTTCAAATAATGGAACTGTACCTATATATTGAAACATTTGATTCATAAGTTTACATTTTCATTATTATCGTTACCAATTTTATTGGTATGGCCATTCAAAATTAAACCTTATTGAGACATTTAGTGGGTACTTTGTTTAATATAGTATCCTCCACCTCGTATACATAGAAGTATTGCTTATGAAAAGAGGTTGTATGTGGATTATCATTGGAATAAGCAATTTTCGCAGAAATCTATTCAGGTTGAAGTCGTTCCTACGCTTTATTAATTGAATAAGATTGTTTAGGTGAAGTAGATTAGAGCATCACTGACCGAAAAAAAATAAAGTCCGTGTATGCCAGCCGTTACACACAAAGAAGCCGTTAAAACATCAGTAACAGCAGTGTTAACTGAAATTGTTGATAATTGAGAAAAGCTTTGGCTAACATCCAGTGTGTGTTTCATTTAATTTGGTTAATATAATATAATAGATTCGTTTCTACATATGTTACCCTCAAAATGCATTTTGCTCATAACTAATCGGAAAATATAGTTTTCAATAATCATTGTTTTCAGAAAGTGTTCAATCTTAGTATTGTGTTTCAACGCCTAAAATGTGTGTCTTATGTTATAAAAGCCTAATATAATTTAATGAAATAGAGCAAGTGTTGTACGCTCCATTAGGCTGAAGTAGAGTCGTGACGTTATTTGACGCTCGAGCGCAACATTGAAATTGTCGAAAGTTCCATAGCACTCTCGGTGGAAGCTCCCAACTTTACGGTTTACGAGCCACTCGCTAAATTGCTAAGTTTGTCAGGAGCATTAATTACTGTTTTTATATCGCAGACATACTCTGTGTGTGCCTAGCATGTGCCTCGACAAAGTAAGGTATATCTGGATAATCCCATGCGCCTGGCGAAAACTTTATATCGCTGTGTGTTTATCGCTCAGCGTAAAACGTGCTGTGTAATCGGTCTCAAGTACGGCACTCGAAAGACTGGCTGAAATGGAATTCAGTTATTAAACAAATCTAAAAATCTATGAACAAATATGCGCGTACTACTTGTTGTAACAATCTTATTAGATCACTTTTAACGTAGTCATATTACCGGAAAAATAAATAAATAATTCTACCTAACTTGTAGATTTGATATAGAAATGTCAAACTAAGAAACGGTGTTATAAGTTTTTGTTTACATTATTTATATTTTTTGTAAAAAGAAACACATTAGGAAACAAGAGAAAGTTTCACCACCTAGCAATTAAACATTTCGAGTAAGTAATGTTTGCTAATAAAAACCGATACAAAAGCAACATCTAATTTTTTGGGCCAAGCGCGTTTTTTCTTTTGTTTATTACATAAAATACATCTGGTGTTTCATATTCATTTGGCAAAAATCACGAAACCCGCGCTCATTTCATTCTGCGCTTTGATGCGGAGAAAACAATAAAACCTTCGACATTAACATATAAACAAGAATGTCACCGGGACTCGGCAACCCGCCAGTTACCACCCACCGCAACAAAATGTCGCCTATCATTAAAATGCATCTTTGTTGTTTACGGTACAAGCCGCAACCTACCTCCAATATTCGATGAAATGTAACGTTCAATAATAAGGGTGTCAATAAGCGCCTACAGAAAAGCCCACACACATTGGCATTTTGCTTGTTGTCACCATTTCAGCTTATCAACATCAAACATTTCCTATTATGTTCGCAATGTTCCAAGTACTCATTTATTATAATGATGACGTATTTGTCGATATTCTGTTGCTGTATGTAATATGCCTTTATTTTCCAAGTGGAATAAAATGCAATTTGTAATACGAAGAACACCATCTATCTATACTATATTAGTAATATTTTTTTACAAACTCACTTATTTTTTTATGCATGTCCTACTAATATTTTTTTTATAATTTAATAATAAATAAGACTCTATCCGTTTAAAAGGAGTTGGAAACTCTGAAAATGATTGGAATATTAAATCTGCTGTGAGATAAAATAAATCGATATTTTCGGAAATTTAATATAAGCTGAAGAGCACAGGATGGCGTGCGTGGTCGTTTGTTGTAACCGATATATAAATTTTGCGGTCAGTAATTACTTTTTTCACATGAAGGTTTCCTGGTTGATTATAACATTTTCATTATATTTAAGTGTTATTCATAGGTATAGAAGATTCTTTAAAAAATCGTTCGTATGGTATGAAATACAGGCCACATCTTTCCAATACGCTTTATCATGCATTTCGAACCATAGTAACATTTGTTCAAACTGGTGATATATAGTGTATATGCCTAAAAATAAGTTGTGCAAACCGTAAAAGTGCGTTGAATTCCTAGAAATTCCTGAGAATTAGCGGACCCGGACCACGGCTATATAAAAATATGGTTGAAATATGGTCTAAACGACACAACGGATTTGATATGGTTCAACTATTATTTAAATGTTTTTTAAGTACATCAGAAATAACATGAGAAAAGTCGATGTTTTGTGATCATGTTGTCAAACTTAATTTTCAGGCGCTCTATATTACGCATACTTTACAATATTGTACTAAAAACTGTATATATTAAAAATCGCAAACATCCAATAAGTTTCCTAAGTTGATTCACAAAAACTGTTATCGGAATATTATAGAAGTTTTTGAACATACTTTGAATAATAAAATAATATTAAAAATATTTTTTACGGATTCTATCGCGGTTTATTTAACTTTGTTATCCCGACGTTTCGAAAGCTTTATAGCCTAGGGCGGACTGTCCGCCCCGTGACCATGAAGTTTTATTTCAATGTATAACATTCGCGTAAACATAAGAAACCATTAAAATAATATTAACTATAAATTCCAAAACCATTAGTCATACTCATACTACCCGCTTACAAAACTGAATTTCATAAAAATATACTTTAAAATATTGTAACAAGTTTCTTGTAACTTGAAGCGAACCAAAAATTTGGCTCACGTAGGGATTTCAGGCGAGCTATAACATCCGCGTCACCACTTCGATATCAAATGTAATGTAAAACGAAAATGTACGAAGTACCTAAGGCTATGCCGCCACATAGCCGAATATGTGGACTAAATAGAAAAGCGATCATAATACTCATGCAAATACGATAAAATAAATATTGCCACACAAGCATAGCGCAGGATTATGATGATAGAATATTAACATATTTATTGATATTAGGTCAACTCTCGCTGCATACTTTTCTGTATGCAGCTACGTGGTTTGACAGTCAAGGGGACGTACTGGCTAAGATAGACCAAGTAATATGGAGATGGTGTTCCTACCGACTATTCACACAGGATATTTTTTTGTTTTTATCTTGGCACGGGAAAGTGACCACACTGCATCTGATGGCGCAGTGGCATCCATTAGAGTATCGAGTAGCCAGAGACAATCTATCCCCCGCTACTCAACACAATCATGCCGGCCTGCTTCTTGACAATACGCCATGGGCGTACCCCCGGACAAAAACTGGATGTACACTATGGCGGGTTTTACACCCTGTGTACTGTGGTCGCTATCCGGGCGGATATGAATATCCTACCACCAGCAAAAGTGATGATAAAGGGCTTTTCAATTGATTACACTTTATCAATATAAAGATTTTTTACTCGAACCAGTATTATTATTAGTGCTGAAACAAAATATGAGCTCTAAAAATATCATCTAATGTAGTATGCATGCGACTCTAGCATATCTAAAATGTTTTGTGGTTGTTCTCTCATTATTAAATTACTCTTAAAGTAGAGCAGGTATTTTAAATGTGAAACTTTTTTTTTATACAGGAGAACTCGTGATATCTATTTAAATCCATATCTCTATATTTAAATAGTATACATAACATAATTCAATTCTAAAAAAGGTAATATTGAGATTGTTCAAGTAGTCAGGCGGCATTAGTCGACTTTCCGACCTCTGCAAGCTGAACCCTTTTACCCTAGTAATGGGTAAAAAGGTGCGACATTGAAAGCTTCGCGTGCCCGTTATCGTTTTGGACAACAATCATTAATATCACAAGCTTGTATCGATTTAATGCCTCAGCTCAATTTTAATACTTAGATAAAATACGTAGCGAAGGATTCAACTTCCATTTACGCCTTAGGGGAGGAAGTTTCTAAAACCCAATCTGAGTGAATTCTGTCAATTTATAATATAGAAACAGTTTTCCAAACTTTAAGTATATTTATAGTCTCCCAGATTTCTGCTTACTTAATTAGTCAGTGGATAATATTTCGATTGAATATAGATTGGAAACCTAAGTCCCTCGGAACTCTAGAAAAGAATAAATATTAGGCAAATCAGCTTTATAAATCTAAGAAATTACCATTTTATCTTCTTCATCAAAACATCTATAAATCTCACTTTAACAGGGGAAACGACTTCTTCAAAACTATAAAACCTCTTAGTCGTGATTATGGAATTCATTGCCCTTGACGACCTTAGATCGCCAAGATCTGTAAAAAAGACGCAATTTATATACTGAGATATTTTCGTACTGAAAATTATTAATATTGTGAAGTGCCTCACACATAGAATCTCTCGATGGTCACAAGTGGCCGGCAACAAAATAAAAACTGCATAATTTATGTAATAAAACCCACGGCTGAGATTTCGATGCTTCTTTTCAGTAGAGAGGAATAAGCAAAGTTTTTCTATATACACAGTAATTTGTGTAATGGACGTACAAATATTGGTATCGTGGTGTACTCGATTAATAAATATGTTGATTCTGTACATATGTGGCTGGTGGCAGCTACTCTTTACAACAAATGCGTTATATTTCTGATTGGCCATCACTAAAAGTTAGTTGTATAGGTTGGCATGTTCGTCCCAATACCGTATCACAACATATTTAATTAATTGAGTCTTAATAAAAGAAGAAATTATACCGGAGTTTCAATTTACTTTATAAAATAAAAAATAAATACATTATAAAATGTATCCACAAATATTTTCATCAAATAAATATAAACGCCATAAAAGTTGCTCAGAGATAAATCCCTTGAGCAATTTCCGTGATGAGAAAAATACATTTTTGAAATGAAGTTATCAAAGCGTAAGAAAGAAACTCAATTTATTTTTAATTCATGCCAACCACAAATATTAGAATATTGAAGCGTTAGATATCTTAACATTTACAGTGATTGAAGATTGACAGATTTTAATTTATTCTGGCACGCAAACCACACTGCAACTAAGCGTAGGGCCGTCCAGGTTGAGTATCAAGATACAAAAACTTTATATTTAACTTCTTCGAGATACTAATTATTCAGAATCGATTTATTTTTGTAATGCAACTATACGATTAATCTATGCTTCCTGTGTAAGTGTTACAAGCCTTCCATAATGTTTGAGGACATCACCCCGGCTCGCTTTCTTCTGGGCGTTTTGTCGAGTGGTAAACTTGTATTCAAAAATTTCAATCAGACAGACGAAAATTAATTAAAAATGCGTCCGCATTGGAAATTAAGCGGCAGGATAGACTGCAAACAGCACGCCACGGGTCTCCATTCCCCTTGAGTATCCTAATGTTCCCAAACCCGTGTTAATTAATATCACCGATGATTCAGTGAGACACCGATAATTCAAATATGTCAGAAAGTAGACATTATATACATCTAAAATATTAAGAATTATCGGCTTCGTGCTAAAATTATTTGGATTACAGACAACATAAAAACGCAAGCAGGCAGCAGGTAGGTACTCTCATAAACAGTCGGACCCAGGCTCGTGAAGACATTAGCCTCTTTGCGTGTCATCTTAATCATAATATGGTCTTTCTAAATCTGAAAATGTTGGATGTTCCGATTGCATGGCTCGAGGTTTCCATGATTATCTGAATAAGAAAGAAGTAATGATGCTGAGAGACGACGAAGACTTAATATTTTTGTCTAGCAAGTAAATGCATCTCCAAAGTAGTTCTATAAAAGCATTGAAAGGTCTTTGGTGAATTCGTTTGGAAAGCTTACGGTCACGAGACATAATAATGGAGACATGATATGGGGATGTATATATTACATATACACACACTCATTCTTGTATCCTATGGAGATAGGCAGAGACTATTGGGTACCATAAGTCTGTCGGGGTCGAAATTCGCTTCTTTATCATTCATACATCTTCACATACATTACAGACAAAACATTTCCAATATAGGGAAAAGTCGATGTTTTGTAATCGTAGCGTCTAACTACATTTTTGGTGGTGTATATTGCTAACACTCTGGCCAACGTTATGAGATACATTAAAATATTATATAACGGAATTGTAGATTTTAAAAAGATCCTGGGGAAAGTCCGCGATGGTTTATGTATATCCTAAGTATGACTTACTGTGAACAACTTACCCGATTATATGACACATAGTTGATTTTTAAAAATAGTAATATTAGTGTAATTTGTTACTGCCACGGGTCTGACAATATTCAAGAGTTATGCGGTGAAGCAGTTTATTTATCATGCTAGTCACCACATAAATAAAGATCTGTTACAACTGGGAACGACAAGGTTTTTAATAATTTAAGTTAGAGTATTTAACACTGGAGACGCCATTGAGCGCTTACCCCGTTTGACAAATGTAAGAGCACGGTGCTCATACACGTTCTATAAAACTAGTTGCGCTTCGTGATCCGCCACTAAAAAAGTGACATCAGGTGCGAATTGAGCTCCGTGAAAAAGCCCGCCTGTAGCGATAATAACATGTAAAAATAGATATGACATATCAAACTTACAAAAATACAACATTATTTTTCATCCGGGCGTATTTTTTTAAAGTAATATTATCCTTAAAAGCAAAAAAACATATAATTTCTAAAAATTATCATCGGGTAATAAATGTTGCCAGGTTAAACTTTTAGCCACAGTAGTGCACAATTTATTTGCATTCAATATCTTAAACGCAAGTTGTTTTTTTATATACATTTTTAACTAGATATTGCCCGCGGCTCCGCCCGCGTGTAGGTCTTGGAGCATTTTAACCTTCTATATTTTGCTATCCCATAGGAAGCGTGCATTTTTTTGAGATAAAAGTGGTCTTTGTCATTTTCGGATCCCTAAACTGCCATTATGCAAAAAATCATGTCAAAAACTGCTCTGTGAAAAACTAAACTATCCCATGCGAACTGTACATTTCTCCGGGATAAAAAGTAGCCTATGTACTTTTCCAGACTATAATTTATTTCTGTGCCAAATTTTAAATAGATTCGTCCAGCCGTTGTAGCGTGATTGGATATCAAACAACCATGCATCCATCCAAACATACGCATTTATAATATTAGTAGGATTACTTTATTTATGCTTTCTTAACTTAATTTATAATTTAAAAATATTAGGAGAGTTGACATATCGACTAAGTTTACAATTTCATAAACTTTATTACACTGGCATTTTGGGTGGTTTATGTGGTAACACTGTCGTTTATGCAAGACTCAAATAGTGGTGTGGATAAACTTATAAAGGTTATCGATAAAATTACTAATCCATCTGGACTGTCTTCTAAACTCATACTTTTAATGTAAATAGTTCTAACACACTAGGAATGTAACAAAATATACCAAAACCAAAATAAAGTATTTGTCAAAAAAATGTGATCCTAAAAATGTATCCGGTATATTTAAAAAATATTTAGGTATGAATTTTGGTCGATCATGTCTTAATTTTTCTTACAAGGGGAGGGAGTCTTAATAGTTCTTACGTAAGATCACACAAATGCGCAAAGTTAGGATTATACTTTGAAAAGCGCGGGCCATGCCTATAATTTTAAAAACATGCAACTTAGATTTTTTTATATTTTTTTGAAAACCGGTATGACTTGCCCTTTCACCCGGTTCCGGCTTGACGTCGACTTTTGGGACACCCTGTATTCATGTCGAGATCTCAAGCCCTTTTTATATGCTCTTCATAATAGATAGCCGTTAGCCGGCTACCACACCAAAACAGGCGATAATCGCTCTCAATGACATACAATAATTTCATTCGCAGCATTCGCTAATCGCATTCGTTACCAGTAATACTGTATGTCTTGGCTCCGCTTATTTAATTTGAAATTTTATGGAATAACAGAACATGTTCTCACAAACTATATACCATTGGAAAGATCGTGTTGTGTACTTTCCGGTGGTATATTTGCTGAATCGGAATACCTCAAAACGAGTGAGTAATCATCAAATACATTTTAAAATAATTTGCAACGGCCGTCATTGTTGTATTCCATGTGCTGACATACCTGAAAAACGCTTCTCTACAATTAGTGTTGACCAAAAAAAATTGAAGTGTCACGGAAGTGGAAGTGTCAAAGCAACCAAAACCTGATAACAGTAATACACCTTTACGTCCCATTGACTCACCCGGCAAGTCAAGGAACAATAATGACTCGCTACCTTTTAATGACAATATTACGCATCGAAAAAAGCCACTGTTGCTACTAGCGCAATTAGTGGAAGTTCCGGCTTAAACTCGTCCGCGTCAGTTATTACAAAGAAAGACGTTAGGGAAATAATAAGAGAAAAATTCAATGTCATGAAATTGGCTTTAGCACAGGAGCTTAACCAAATCCTTAAGCAGACGGTGAGAACCGAATTTCATTCTATAAAACAGGAAATAACTGCTTTGGAGAATAATGTTTGTTTCTGAATGAAAATTACGAAACCACCAAATATACCATAACCACCATCGCCAAATACCAAGACACACTGGGAGAGCTAAAGAAAGAGAACGTTCAGTTAACAAATACGTTACAGGATCTGCAAATCACGCTTCAGGTTGCTGAGCAGCATAACCGTTCTAACAATCTTGAGATAGAGTGTGTCCCCGAGCACAAACAGTAAAACTTGCTATCTATGATTACTCAGCTGTCTAAGGTATCCTGCGACTTGAAAGAATCCGACATTCATCATTGCACTCGTGTGGTAAAAAGTAACAGAGACGACAAGAGACCTCGCTCAATCATTGTTAAATTGGCTACCCCTAGGCTTCGGGATACATTTTTAGCGAAAACAATAAATTTTAATAAGGCAAATCCAAACAACAAGCTCAGTACTGCTCACATAGGCATTGGAGGTAATAGATCGCCGCTTTACATTGTTGAGCACCTATCACCTAAAAACAAATTACACGCAGCGGCTCGTCAGATCGCCAAAGATAAAGAGTACAAATTCGTGTAGATTAAGCAAGGTCGTGTTTTCATTAGGAAAACAGAAGAAGACGAAACTCGTCTTCTTCTGTTTTCTTATATAAGAAACCGAGAGACCAGAACCGACCTAAATCAATTCTCTGCCATATCCCGTTTGTCCAAATTATATAACTCTATTTGTGAAACGATGTATGTATGATGTATTTGTTGATTATGAAATTGCCAAAATTCAAAAAAGCTGTTGTGGCAAAATGGTTAGCTGTACATACAGCTAAACATTTTTTCTTATAGCTACAATTCTATAATATTGTTATACTTAGATATAACATATATATATTTTATTATTAATTAAATTCTCATTGGTCATACTCATTGTTATTTTTGAAAATTTAATTAACCTTTTACTTTTATTGAATACTGGTGTTACTTTTTTTTCTCAACGCATGTCGTGGTATCCTTAAAATGTTGTTCATTAATAGTAAGATTATTGTTACCTCATTATAACTTAGTCCTAAGTAATGTTACAACAGCTGGATATCCAAAATTAAAATTCATTTTCTAAAAAATAAAGTTTTTATTTTTGCTTATTTGGCTTGTATTTTTCTCAGTACTCATTACCTTTATTATCTTTACAGTATTTCGATTAAATTAAAAATATTAATTTACACTATTTTTAACTATACCTCTCTACTTCCGTCCCTTTTCACGAAATCAAACCCAGAGATTGCAAGAAAGCGATAGAAATAATGATGATACACATAAAATATAATCTTAAAACATTTCATAAATTATAATTGTTTTATTTTATCTATCGATAGATAAGGACAAAGCTATCTATACCTCTTGTCGACATTGCTACGCTCTACTGTTTTTATACAGTTGTCAATATATGACACTGTAAATACATTACACACCAAGATAAATTTGTAACTATGTGCATAAATTTGCCAGTGTTGTATGAAATGGTGTAGTGTGCGTGCGTAGTGACGTGATTACATTTTGCATTTGTGTGCACATGTTTATTTGTAGTTGTACGAAGCCCCCCACCGACATTACTGAATTTTTTGTTCAAGATTCGAGCGTAATGCCGTCTCCTTTTGGTTGCCTACTCTAAGTAATTTAAAAACTGCGTTGGTTCTCACAGTCTTCAGACACTTGTTTATTAGTCGCGGAGCAAGTGTGCCCTACTTCGCGCAATTTATATATCATTTGACAAATTAATTATTCATACGTTTGTCGATTCAGAGAAAGCTTGAAACTTGATTTAATTTATCCGGTATATTATATACACAAAGCTTAGAGTAGGCAACCAAAAGGAGACGCCATTACGCTCGAATCTCGAACAAAAAATTCAGCAATGTCGGTGGGGGGCTTCGTACACCTACAAATAAACATGTGCACACAAATGCAAAATGTAATCACGTCGCTACGCACGCACACTACACCATTTCATACAACACTGGCAAATTTATGCACACAGTTACAAATTTATCTTGGTGTCTAATGTATTTACATTGTCATATATTGACAACTGTGTAAAAACAGTAGAGCGTAGCAATGTCGATACGAGTTATAGATAGCGTTGTCCTTATCTATCGATAGATAAAATAAAACAATTATAATTTATGAAATGTTTTAAGATTATTTTTTATGTGTATCATCTTTTCTATCGCTTTCTTGCAATCTCTGGGTGTGATTTCGTGAAAGGGAAGTAGGGAGGTATAGTTAAAAAAGTGTAAATTAATATTTCTAATTTAATAGAAATGCTGTAAAGTTAATAAAGGTAATAATAGTGAGAAAAATACAAGCCAAATAAACAAAAATGAAAAAAAAATTATAAAATGAATTTTAAATAATACGCCTTTAATTTATTTAAAATGGACATCCAGCTGTTGTTTCATTACTTAGGACTAAGTTATAATGAGGTAACAATAATCTTACTATTAATGAACAACATTTTAAGAATCCGACTCCGCCTCCGCCCGCGTGGAAGTTGTTTTTGAGAGAAAAGGCATACAATCCATGGAGGCATATTGTGCTATTACATCCCTCTAGCATCTGCCTAGTAGCCGGATGTCGGGCGGTCACTATGCGGTGACGCAAGGATCTCGTATTTGAGCTCAACCAGACCCTAGATCTTATATTTTCGCAGGATATCAGGTATAGGATTGAATTCAATGCCAGGCAAACATAGGTGTCCGCGTTGTCATGCCACAAATACCCCTTTTCCCAGTCTCCACTTTCAGGGTGTTCCAATGACACTGCAGAATGATGTTAGGATCTTAAGGTAGAGATATCGGATTTCATTTTGCGGCGGCGATTTCTAACGCCCGGTTAGCGTATATTAGCGTGATGCTAATATAAAGCGCAGGTACAGCCGGGAATGGAATACTGCTTCCACCTCTGTTATGGTTCCGATAATTGCTTGCTCGATGGTTGATCTGGATTGCAGCGACGGGCCATCCGCATTATGAATGATGCAGACGTGACCAACAGCTTAGAGCTGCTACAGCTGCCCTGGGACATTTCTTCGCTTAGCATGTTCTACCGTCTGTAACGCGTACCGGCTTGCGGAGCTACAACACCGTGGTGTCTTTTACCCTGGCCTGAACCAAGAGGTTCGCGAATTTGTATCTTAGCCGCACCATCAAGTCGTGGAAAAGTTTGCCAGCGCACGTGTTCCCTACTTCCTGTATTCCCGGGTTTATTAAGCGTACTGGGAAGCAGCTTCTGACTGACTGAACTGATTGTGTCACTTTGCGAGGGATGTTTGTCCTCGCTACTTGATAGTCTACTTGGACAGTACTGCGCTTACTATCGGATGCAATGTGGTCACTTTAACGTGCCAGGATAAAAAAAATCGTTTTAGTTGTACTCGTATACAGCGAAATTATATTAAAAACATCGAATATTACGCAAGCACCTTAATGATAATAAAAATAATGTTGTCATGTATACGTACACTATATACATATTCATCGACCCACTGCTGGGCACGCGTGGCGTCCTCTATTGAAAACAACAATTCACATCAAGCGAGTGCTAATTTTACAGCTAAATCCTAAAATCTAATTTTGGCCTGCAACTGAGATGTACATACATATACACTCACGCCTGTAATCCGCGAAGGGGTAAGCAAAGGTGTATCCATTACACTCACCTTTCGCCAAAGTTATTACGGACCCATAATGTGATAGGGGGCGAGCCTATCGCCATACCGAGCACAATCCAGACTCCGGTCTGATACTGAGAATTTCTAAATAGAAAAGCCCAATATCACTTTACCCGACCCGGGGTTCGGACCCGAGACCTCAGCACAGCAGTCGTAACGCATGCCCAATTACAATTGCCCCACCGAGGCAGTCTAATATTAGTCAGGCAGATCTAAATGTATTAGATGATTTTATTAACTCGTGAAGAATCATGACATGTCGATTTAGATTTTTTGTTATCCTAGCACCTTTAAGTTACCACACTGCACCCGATGGTATTATAATATTAAGATTATATTAAGATAGTATGCATACATAAGTAAGCACTCACACCTGTAACCTCCGAATCGGCGGGTAGAGGTGTAAGAGGTGTGTACATTTCGTAGAGTTTATTACCGTCCTATAAAGTGATGGGGGTGAATCTATCGCCACACCGGATACTATTCCAGATCGCGCCGGGCTGATACTGAGTATAAAGATGAAAAATCTATTATCATTTTAGCCGACCGTGGTATCGAACCCGCGACCTCACGCACAGAGGTCATACCGCGTATGCAGATACAACTGAGATACCGAGACAATCTTATCTTACACTAATTATAGATCTTGAATGTCCAAAAAGTCGACGTCAAGCCGGAACCGGGTGAAAAGGCAAGTCATACCGGTTATCAAAAAAATATAAAAAATCTAAGTTGCATGTTTTTAAAATTATAGGCATGGCCCGCGATTTTTCAAAGTATAATCCTAACTTTGCGCATTTGTGTGATCTTACGTAAGAACTATTGAGACTCCCTCCCACCCTTTGTAAGAAAAAGTTAGACATGATCGACTCCCCCCTACATCATCTTACGTAATAAATGAATGGCGCCAAAATTCATACCTAAATATTTTTTAAATATACCGGATACATTTTTAGGATCAAATTTTTTTGACAAATACTTTATTCTGGTTTTGGTATATTTTGTGACATTCCTAGTGTGTTAGAACTATTTACGTTAAAAGTATGTGTTTAGAAGACAGTCCAGATGGATTAGTAATTTTATCGATATTATATCGATAACCTTTATAATTTTATCTACAACACTACTTGAGTCTTGCATAAACGACAGTGTTACCACATAAACCACCCAAAATGCCAGTGTAATAAAGTTTATGAAATTGTAAACTTAGTCAATATGTCAACTCTCCTAATATTTTTAAATTAAAAATTAAGTTAAGGAAGCATAAATAAAGAAATCCTACTAATATTATAATTGCGTATGTTTGGATGGATGCATGGTTGTTTGATATCCAATCACGCTACAACGGCTGGACGGATCTACTTAAAATTTGGCACAGAGATAGATTATAGTCTGAAAAGGACATAGGCTACTTTTTATCCCGGAGAAATGTACAGTTCCCATTGGATAGTTTAGTTTTTCACAGAGCAAGGGATCGACTTGATTTTTTGCATAGTGGCAGTTTAGGGATCAGAAAATTACAAAGACCACTTTTATCTCGAAAAAATAGCAAAAGTGGGATAGCAAAATATAGAAGGTTAAAATGTTAAAATGCGCGGGTAGAGCCGCGGGCAACATCTAGTTAAAATAAAATATTAAAAAAACAACTTGCTTTTAAGATATTGAATGCAAATAAATTTTGCACTACTGTGGCTAAAAGTTTAACCTGGCAACATTTATTACCCGATGATAATTTTTAGAAATTATATGTTTTTTTGCTTTTAAGGATAATATTACTTTAAAAAAATACGCCCGGATGAAAAATAATGTTGTATTTTTGTAAGTTTGATATGTCATATCTATTTGTACATGTTATTATCGCTACAGGCGGGCTTTTTCACGGAGCTCAATTCGCACCTGATGTCACTTTTTTAGTGGCGGATCACGAAGCGCAACTAGTTTTATAGAACGTGTATGAGCACCGTGCTCTTACATTTGTCAAACGGGGTAAGCGCTCAATGGCGTCTCCAGTGTTAAATACTCTAAGACACAAAGGCATAATTTAAATAGCTAAAGTATATAGAACATTATACAAAAATAACTCTCCTATTTATAAAAAGACCAATTAATTTTACAAAATTTCTCGTAATATTATACCAGATGAGGAATAGTAATAATATCATTTATTTTGAATAAAAATTTTTAGTTTCATCTTCCAGCCGGGAAAACATAACAACAACTAATATAAAATATTTAAAATGAATTGAAACTTGTGCAGTGCGGTCGACATCTGACACTGACATGTGCATTGGATTTAATAATAAAAATCATTTTCCGGAGATAACTTCACGTCAAGATACATATACATATAATGTTGAAAATAAAGAGTATGAGAAACAAAATTCCAATAACTGTAATGAAAACTGGCTTCTTACGCAATTATTCAATTTTAAACACTGTATGTTCAATTGAATAAATTGCGATACACCTTAGTTTAACTGGCCTTAGCAAAGCACAATACTATTCACTACAATCAATACCTACCAATGAAGATTACGCGAATCGCATGACAGACTTAGTGGCTACACTTTCGAACATTAAGCGACCTTGTAAGTCCAGTGGATAATTTCGAGTTCAAGCCCCGAGTCAACGTAGACATTTGTTTAAAAGATGAGACATTTATTCTACAGACTTGATCGTTTATAATATGAAAGCTTAGAACTGTATTGGTGTAATGTCGGAAATATGATAATTTTAAAGACATATTTTTGCATACACGCGATCTTGTATCTCAAATATCGTAGGTAATTAACTTATGGATTGCTATTTCTGAGTAACGATTTGAGATGTTAAGTGACTGCATTGTCTTAGCTGTTGATCCTGAATCTTATATTTCAAGAATAAACCAACGATTTTGAGCTCATTGGTGACCACTTTAAGACTTGTGGAAAGAAGTCGTGGCATTTACAAGGATCTATTCTTACATACACCTAGTAGAACAAAACAAGCATTTCCCATAAATTCCACTCAACATTTGTGTAAATCAATTAATGGAGTAATAATTTAAAAGTCAGAAACAATGACTCGGTACGTTTATCATGTGGAACGGTTATATCACCGAGGGTCGAGTTTCCATTGTTTTTAGTGCGAAGGACAATGTTTCCAGACAATTTGGCGCGTAGCATCGATCGCTTGCTCCGCTGAACTTCCACGCTACTAATTATAAAATGAGTTTCTTTCGTTCGTCGAAAATTGTACGCCGTAAGTATACCTTTAATCAAGGTTCTCAATCACATTACTTTTGAAATAAATTGATTTAAGAATTATTTATTTTTAAAGAACGCTTTAAGTGTTTTTTGTTTGTCTCTTTTTAATGTTAGGACGTCAACGCAGTTAGTCACTATCAATCAAACTATATGCAGCTTTTGAATACAGGTGCGGCCTCAAATTTTAAAACTAAACACGAATACCATAGACTGTATTTTTAACCGACTTCAAAAAAGGAGGAGGATTACTCGAAGACGCCTGGACCGATTCGAGAAATTCTTTTTTTGTTAAAAAGGGTATACTTCCCAGGGGTCCCATTGACACCAAGTCAGGATCTGATGATGGGATCTCAGAAAAATCAAGGGAAACCCTCAAATTTTATAGTGACGCATAATTTGTTTGTTATTGAAGTCGGTGTACTTTTTATGAATTATTAACCAAAAGATACGGTAGGTACCTACATTACTTATTCTGACCTAATTTTCTTTATAGTTTAATATACTAAGTGGTGTATTTTACCAGTAGGTAGGATACTTCCTAGGATATTAGTTTCCGCAAATGTCTAGCTACACACGTAACATAATCTAGCATAACGGTTTATTATCTTTACCCCAAAGGACGACGTATAACATTGGCACTTAGTATGGCGGAGCAAAAGTAATTGTTTTCATGTGGCTGAGTTGCTTTATCAACTCTGATAACACTGACCGTTGGCCACATTCATATTTTTTCTAGTAAGATTTAGGATTATTCCTCTGACGACCAGGCCACACCACGCAACGCATAACATATTCTTGATAAACAATGTTCTAAGTGAATAAAATGATTACGAAAACCGCGTTGAGTTTGGTAACTAATGAATCATATATGCGTATCGGTAAACAGTTCTACTGAAGCATAAGTAATATTTTTAATATGTATTGGCTGCAGCTTATATTTTTCTAGTAAACCAATTCATGTGGATATGAGATATTAAAATCACCCTATCTTGTACTCTTATTGGGTTTGAAACGTTAAAAATACAGCTAAATAAGACTGTCTCGGTGGCGCATTTGTAATTGCGCATGCGTTACGACTGCTATGCTGAAGTCTCGAGTTCGATCCCCGGGTCAGGTAAAGTGATATTGGGTTTTTCTAATTAGAAATACTCAGTATCAGTACAGAGTCTGAAATTGAGCCCGGCATGGCCATAGGCTCAGCCTATCACGTTATGGGACCGTAATTAATTCGACGAAACGTGGGTGTACTAGATACATCTCTGCCTACCCCTTCGGGGATTAAAGGCGTGAGTGTATATGTATGCATGTACGATCAAAATATTATAAGAGAACAACTCTCTACAACATTTAGGCCTGTCGTGGGCGGACGATGTTCTGCCTAGAAATTTAATCGCCGCGTCAGCCTGATATGGATTATACGAGTCTATTATCCAGTCAAATGGCACATTTTTAGACCAGAAATGTCCTTGAAGAGGACAAAATTGTATTTTTACCATATTTATGTTGCGGAAAAGCTTGGGATTTTGTCAAATCCTCCATTACCAAGTAAAGCTTCAGTTACTATTTGTAAGGACTTATTATTTCAGATTTTCATCTAATTGTAGGTTTCATTAGATTGGGCCTCCTCAAATTATAATGTAAAATAACATTGGTCCTAACGTACTAAATACTGAGATTCTAATCGATATTTAATTAAATTTATAGAAAAAAATTACGCCATTAAAAATCGAGTATAAAAATGTATAACCCAAAAAGGTTCTTATTTCTCTAATTTATTATTCTTAACAAATAACAATTTGTTTGATTGGTAAACATTCCTTTAGGTGACCTATGACAATACTTAAAATGGACAAATAAATTCGATACAAAAAAGCTATTTGTTCACAAAATACGAAAACAAACTTTTCACTCCACTTGACATCCAAGACATTTACAGAAAATAGCTACTAACAGTATCTAAATAAATTACTCGTAAAGAAACGTTGACTTTGAAGCAGATCACAAGTAATCGTTACTAATACTGTAACTGCAAAAGTTTGGAGATTCGATACTTAATAACATCGTAATGGCCGAACAGATTTGGATGACATTTTGTTTTATAATATGTCAGTTTTTATCTGTAAAGTTTCTTGCTATCTTAAGTTACTTTTATGCCAATGAAATTTATAAATGAAAAAAATATTAGGCATTAAACATGAAGTTGTAGTTCTGTCCATTTCTTTTCGAACTAGAAACGTTTAAATAAACTCTTAAAAGTTTTTAATATAAGCGCTATACGATCGTATTTGTTTTGTATAAGCACTTTGTATTATATTTATATGTATGTACAAGTTAGGAAAATCTATCGTGTAATATTTAATACGAATTTTAAATGAAATTAACCTTTCTTGTCTCAAAAGGACACCGCAAAAAAGGTAATAAGTAGTGAGTCAATACAAGACAATATCAGTTCTATTTCCATAATGTTAAAGTTAAAAATCACACGTATGAACAGCGAGTGTTAGCAGTATTTGTCCGCTAGCCGGCAAGCGAATGATACATGACTGGTAACGCAAATGACTCGAAGCATTAATGACTTGTGCCTAGCAGATACGCCTAAATACTAATGTAATTGGTTGCGTAATCAACAAGTAAATCTTAAGTTTCTGTAAATACTTTCATTGATAAATGTGTTTTTAGCAGAAGCAACAAGCACTTACCTATACTCAGGTGACGTCTTATATGTTATCTGATGGTTAGTGATTTCCACCACCCATGAACATATAGAATAACAAAAATAGTCATGGGTGTGTTGGCGATCTTAAAGAAGAGGAATAGAGATTTGTAAAGTTTTAAAATCTTATTCAACATACGAAACACGACAGAGAGCTTGCACCATAAGTTTCCTTTTGTAAAAAAATAGTCCTAGTCCAGTGGAGTCAATCCTGTCTACATGATTAAGCTGGCTAGAGACAAAACTGACTAACTACAACGTGTCTCTATCACTAACAGTAAACAATTAATATAAATAAAGGTTTATCAGTGGTTATTTTATGGAAAATTCAACTAAATATTTTTTATTGCATTTACAACTTATTCCAATAGATAAGAATAACTAAAGTGATAAAATGTTATATTTATGTATTACATTTGAAATATATGAATAGCAATCCGCCACAGTCATTTAGCAATACTTTGCGTGCTATTTATTTTAAAATGTATGTTCTTCATGCACTGAAGTGGAGATAAACAATTTCACGGGTAAAATTTGTATTGTGCGCGATTTTATTGCTTCAGTGTTATTTTTAACAGTTCTATCAATAAAACATTGTAGCAATTTGCCTGTTTACGTCTCCTCACCTTGTCGCACCGTAATAACTTAGGTACGCCCGCCGCGCCGCGCCGCTCTCACCGTCCCGTTTTATAGTCCAACCTAAAAGAAGAACGATGTCTCCAAATAAAAAGTAGACGACGATTTTATGTTTTCGCAGAAAATAATTTTAACAATCCCGGTTATTAAACTTACATTGAAAACTTGCCCGGAGTGGCCACACCTACTATTTGTCAGAAAAGAGAAAGTAAAAAAATTAATGTACCTACTTAAATTGCATTATGCGATTCACGGTTATAACAATTATTGATATCAAATATGTATCGAAAGTACGTAAGTACTACAGTCGTACGCAAATTATAATGCATATACATATAATCCTCCAATATAACTGGGATATTTAAAATGAGTTGGATTATTCGATTCTCGAAATCACATTTGAAATGCCTTACTTCTTCGGGTCGTCATCGCTTAGGTAGCTAGTGAAAGGCTGGTAGGTTAGCTAGACTAGGGTTTACACTTATCCCTTCTATATCCGTCCAGTTTCCGTTCGCCTTCTCCCCTCCCATTCCTGCGCCTTCCCGTGATCATCTGCTCCAGTCACTTCCTTTACCGAAGACCGCGATTACCTTCCTTCCTTTTTGTGGTCTCCCTCTTTTCTCCCTTTCCAGTACCGTCCTCGTTGTATCCTTCCTTGCCTACCAGCCCTTGATGGTGGTTTCTAAGTTCCCATTACGTTAGACATAATTAATTATTTTTCCGTATGGTGAATCTCCATCTGTGTTTTGACATATCATAAGTGCCTTTTATATGCCTACGTGATCAATAAAAAAATTTATTTTTTATTTTAAATTACAATAAGCAACATCTCAAACGAAGAAATAGCAATTTCAGAATGGAAATCTCTTTTCACTTTTAACAGAAGATTTTATAGACTAATTGCTTTATTACAAATACCTTAAATATCCAAGCAATATTATTATATATCTTTGATATATAAGTATGGTATTTTCAGTAGACTTTTAGGTCAATAATTAAAAGGAAAGTCAACCTTTTTAACAATAAGGCTTTGTCAACGTCGTTCTGTTGACGTTTTTACTGTTTTCAAATTAGTTTAAAATTCTCTAACACTATTGTTGTTTAGTACTATGCAATTTTATTGTCATCTTATAAAAAAAGGATAAAAATGTGGAAGTTGCAATACCATTAATATTTTATTTGTTGCAAATAAAAAGTCACACAAAAGTTACGTGACCGGCCCTCTGAACATTGTAAAAGTGACTCGAGAGAAGGAAATGGTGCCACAGCCGCGCGAGAATTGTGTTACTTATCTTAAGGAAATTAATATCCGTTAATTAAATTGATAACGGTAGCCTTTTGAACTGACGCGATTGCGATAGCTGGAAATCACAAATATGACGATATAAATATAATGACGAAACATGACTTGTTACAAAAAACATTAAACAACCGTCATCCCCGATCGTTCTGAAGCGGATATAACAGAAAAAATACTTAAACAAAATTTACCAAATGAGGATCGCGTATAAATCGGAATTTGTATGCGCCATTTTGAGATAACACTTGAATTTGATCTTTGTTCAGATCTAATCGTCTCGTTAGTTCGAGCCAACTTGCGTGCCCGACCTACGTTAAGCTCTTGGGAAAGATTGGCCGCGTCTAGACTTCGTTACAAAATAATATTGTGGATGTAATTACGTTTGAAATCCCTAAAATCTGGTTCACTTTCAAAGGGGATCAACGGAAAATTTCTGTTCAGGAACAAAAGATAAACGTTGCGAACGTTTAGTGTCAAGATAATTATTGTTGCAAATTAACTAAAGCTTAATTAAAGGATAACAAAAGTCAAGCTTGCGATTGTTGACAAGTAATTTTTTTACTACTTGCCCTTCCAAACCCTTTCATCTATTACATGACATTTATTAGATATAATAATAATACCACCAATTCCACCCCTGTATATATATTTTTATAAAAAATAACGCCTATCATTGCAGGATTCCTAATATAGTGTTTTGTTGATTTAAATTTTACTTTAGAGTTACAGTAAGTACTGTCTCACTATTAGGCATGGACCCCTCTTATGAGAGAAATTGGGTATTAGATTAGAATTCGGCTTGACTTACTTATTTTACTTTATACATACCTTCCAAATTCTCTAATATTTTCCTCGCTATATTTCCTTTCACCGTTTAAAGCGAACTACACTGAATAGTATGTGTGAATATACTATTTAATGTAGTTTATAGTGAATATAAACAAAATATTGAAGAGTCAGGATTGCAGGTCCTGGAATTTGAGATCGAATCCGTGACATCCGTCTCGGCGCAGTGCGGCGGTTCGTTTTTCTCTACTATTTTGATTTGCTGTTGCGAAATTACTATGCGAATTTATTGGTAGTTGTAAAATTATTATATCACTTTAACAAGCAGCTTTCTCTGACATAAAATCATTGTATTAAACTACTATAAATACAAATATCAGGTGGAACACTGAAAAAGGTACATGAAAATAGCAATAGTTCCCAGATTTCTTAGTACGAGTACGGTCTAAGATAATAAATATATCCTCATCTGTTATTCAGATCTGATTCATATTATATGTTATAATTTTCACATTAGTAAATTGCAAATGGGTTGCCTTACTAAATCACAAACCAATACTCTTAAATAATATATATTTCTTTGACCTACTTCCCCCATTTGTTATTTATGAAAATCGAGCATTAGTTGAGAGAATATAAAATGAGGAATTGGAAATATAGATTGCCTCCTTTCCGTTTAGCACAACTATAAAGTTGCCAGGTCCAAACAGGTAAACAGGTCTTTTTCATATACTCTGATCAGTTATTTTATTGTTTTTTATGATACGAAAAGTGACTGAATTCCTCCTCCTATATCACATTCATGGTTGCCTATTTTAAATGATAAATTTTAAACTCGAGCAGGGAGACTGACTCTCCGTTTTCCGCCTCAGTGGAAAACTGGGAAATTGGTCCTGCTCACGAAGGAGGGGCGGCCCGCAGAGTCGCCATCGGCCTACCGGCCCATCGTGTTGCTCGATGAGGTCTGCAAGCTCTTCGAGCGTATTGTTCACGCTCGCCTCGTCGAGCATCTTGAAGGGGTCGGGCCGGATCTGGCATAGTGCCAGTACGGGTTCCGGCAAGGCCGATCGACAATACACGCGATTTTGCGGGTCAAGGCACAAGCGGAGGATGCAGTGGCTCGGGGTGAAGTGGTGGTGGCGGTGTCTCTAGACATCGCCAACGCGTTTAATACTTTACCCTGGGCCTGCATAATGGAAGCACTGCGGTACCACGTGGTGCCACCGTATCTTCGGTGCCTGGTGCACTCGTATCTCTCAGATAGATACATAGTGTATCCGGGCGCCAACGGTTGGCACCGAAGAGCGATGGCCTGCGGTGTTCCACAGGGCTGTCTTGGGCCCTCTCTTGTGGAACATCGGCTACGATTGGGTGCTCCGTGGTACCAAACCCCGAGGTGTCGCTGTCGTCTGTTACGCGGACACACTAGTGACAGCGTCGCCCAGGTCTTTCCAGGAGGCCACCCTGCTCGCCTCCTTCGCAACCGAACAGGTGGTGGGCAGGATTCGGCGACTGGGCCTTAAGGTGGCCCTCAACAAAACCGAGGCCCTTTGTTTTCATAGGCCTCGGATTCGGCCACCTGTTGGACCCCACATAAGTGTGGAGGGGGTGCGGATTCCCGTCGGCTGTAAAATGAAGTACTTGGGATTGATTCTAGACAGCCGGTGGGATTTCCGTGCCCATTTCAAGGAGTTGTCGCCGAAATTGGTGCGGGCGGCAGGCGCGCTCGGACGCCTGCTGCCGAACCTGGAGGGACCTAATAGCCCTTGCCGAAGTTTATACGCTGGAGTCGTGCGGTCAATGGCCCTGTACGGATGTCCCGTATGGGCCGAGTCCCTGAACGCCCGCTGCGTCGCCCTGCTGCGCAAACCGCAGCGTTTGGTGGCGCAGCGAATAGTTAGGGGCTACCGCACGGTCTCCCAGGAGGCGGCCTGCGTATTGGCCGGCACACTCCCTTGGGAGTTGGACGCCAAACTCCTCTCGTCAGCGTTTCTCTGGCGGGAGGAGGCGTCCAGCCGCCGTCAGGAGAGACTGGCCCCGAGGGAGATTGCGGCCCGGTTTGGTAGAACCGCCGTGGCGGAGTGGCATACCAGGCTGGAGAGCCCGACTGCGGGCTTGAGGACTGTCGCAGCAGTGCGTCCTGTCCTAAAGAGATGGCTAGACAGGCGCCACGGGGCGCCTACGTTCCGACTGACACAGGCATTAACGGAACATGGGTGTTTCGGTTCGTTCCTGTGTCGGATCGAAAGGAGGTGTGCGCCGTGTGCCACCACTGTGGCAACTGCCGCGAGGACAGGGCCCAACATACGTTGGAGGAGTGCCCAGCCTGGGACGAAGAGCGCAGCGCTCTCAAAGCAGTCGTCGGAGGAGACCTCTCGCTGCCGGCCGTGGTGTCGTCCATGGTCGCCAGCCGGAGGTCCTGGCGTGCGGTGGCCCACTTCTGAGAGAACGTCATCTCGCAGAAGGAGAGTGCTGAGAGGGATCGGGAACGATATGATCCCTCCCGCCGCCAGAGAAGACGTAGGAGACGCCGGGTGGACGACTGACCGGCGTCTCCCGCCCTGTGGAATGGGGGCGTTTTGAGAATTTCACCACGGTAACCCCTGCCTGTCGTACGAGGCGACTAATTGGGGCCATCGGGGGTCGCGGGCGCGCAGCGGAGGGCTGTCAGCCCATATCGATGCACTCCCAAATTCGGGGCATCGTGCGACCCCGAGATGGACGACAGCACAGGTGGTAAGGCCTCGTTCGCTGTCGTTATTCGGTGCGCGGAGGCTCCTTAGCCCTCCATGGAGATGGGCTGCTACGCAGCACCGCGCAGGGGCGATTCCGGCTGCAATTCTAGCACTCCTTAGAATCTCTCCGCAAGCGCCGAAGAAGGCCACCGCGGGGTTTTAGCTGGTAGTGTCGGGTGGGGTAGGGATTAGGGATTCGGCCCAGCGGCAGCACGGATAGCCGTCATCCGTGCGAGGGGGATGCTGGGTCGTAATACCGGCTATTTCAGCATACCCGTTTTATTCTTATTCCGCTTCCCTCCGGAGCGGGCGGCAGTAATAAAACGCTTTCCCCGCGACAAAAAAAAAAAAAATACTGACTCTGACTAGCCGAAAAATGTTTGGAAGACTGATTTAGGGAAAATCTCATATTCTGTTGTAAACAAACGTGCTCTTGAGTACAGCGTTCGCGAAAATATTGATTTTAGCAAAATATAACATTAAAAAAAATGAAGAAGTGTTCTGCGTGTAGTTCGGATGGTTAGTTATAGTTCGTTATTGGTATATGATATAATTAAGTAGTTGTTCAATAATAACAATAACACCCAACAGTCACACACATAGCCCCGGCCCCACACTAAGATACGAGTCTTGTATTGTGGGTGTCAGGGACTACGAGAGACTTTCGGTCTCACAACACACAGACACCGGCTAGTATTATTATATAATAATAATACTAGCCCTGTATCAATTACCCTTGTGAATTAGCAAGGCAACCCATTTTTGATTTAACAATTTACATATTGTCTAACATATAATATAAGTCATCATCAAATAAAAAAAATTGGGTAAATATTTCTCAGACCGTATCTTCGACTATTTAGTGAAATGCATTTATACAACATTTGCGATTGTTCCACCTTGTGTAATGTTATGAATAAATCGAGAAATTTAACAGTATTGTTATTTTACTCCGCCGCTAAGGCAATTAAATACAACACTATAGAAACCGGAAAATTAAAGCTTTATACCTCATGAGGATATTAGTACAAAACATTACATGAGGTATTTTATAAATTTGTTCAGTACAGGCATTCTATAAATGGAACATAGCATGTAGGGCAGACCATGCGGTTGTGAAATAATTTAAAATTGGGCTCAGCGAATTCTTAAAAAACAGCTGTTGTAAAGGTTGTTTTTCCATCGTTTCAGATACCCTATGAAATTATAAGGAATTCCGATAGACAGTGTTACAGTGCCCGGGTTAGTAGTGTGATGGAGTGTGAGTGCTATCTGTGTCTCCCAAGGATACACTTTATACAGTTAAATTAAAAGGTAAATTAACTGCTTTGTAAGCGGCATAATATTGTTATTTACTTCTTTATTTTATATCTTATGTAATATTTCGCAACAAATTTTATAAATCCATTATTCAAAACTATGATAATAAAACGTGGGGACTTTAAGAAATTAAGATTTTCAGTTTGTTAAGATTTATTTATTATCGGGAATCAAATGTATTTATTTGATACCCGATATGGCGATAGGCTCGCCCCTTATCAAATTATGGGACAGAAATCAATTCGGCGAATGTGGGAATCAATTCGTTGTTTGCACTTTATTTTTATGACAGTAACACGTGCATAGATAACTAACTATGCTTACAAATGTTCTTCGTAATTCCTTAAAATAAGTATTTGTACGCTTGACTTTAAAAACGCGAAAATAATTATTCTTCAAAATATTTATAGTGCTTAACTTATTTGATAATCAATATGTTAATAAGCTATTCATTTGATATTATAAACTGTGAATAAAGAAAGTTAAGAATAGAGATGTTATGGATTTGAAATTTCGGATCTGGATGTGGATACGGATATGTGAATAATTTATATCGGTTTCGGATTCGGTTACGGATATGAAATTATTTCGGATTATCCCTTAGTTTCGGATAGTTTCGGTTATGGTTTTGAAGTAATTGTAAAAGTAAAAAATAAATAGCTTGAGTTTTAGCTTACAATTTTATGTAAGTAAATTAACATTTACTTACATAAAATTGTAAGCTAAAACTTCAATCATTTACTCTTGTGGGATAACTCCCACAAGAGTAAATGATTGACAGGCTATGTCTAAGCAATAGAAATAAATATAATAAATGCATTGAGGTACGCGCGCGGCTCGTGTGTCGGTTCGGCCTGGCAAAACAAAAACCAGCCATAACATTAATTTAGAAAATCCGAAATTATTTGAAACTTTTATATCAGATTCGGTTACGGTTACGGTTAGAATTTTATTTCGGATATCCGATAGTTTCGGTTACGGTTACGGAGCTCCATAACATCCCTGGTTAAGAGTATATTCGGTGTCGGGCTGCTGTCGTACCGGACTAGTTTGGGCGCCATACGATGTAAGGGCAATTTACTTTTTGTATAAGGTTCAATTCAATAAAATTACATAAAAAATATTAAAAACTATTTGTTCTACTAAATAGTAGAAAATAAAGTCGCAATTTTTGTCTGTCTTATTGTCTGTGTCAATATTAATTAGATTATTTCTTGAGGAAAATGTTTACGTGTTGCTAGTGCATGCATATTATAATTACATTACACTAATATAATTATAATATACGTGCACTACACTACACAGGAAAGTCGAAGTTTTATAATAGTATCATCGTACAATATTCTGCTAACGCCGTGCTAGCTAATTTTTCTGAGATACTAAACTAGATGAGATAATTTTGAGCAATATATGTATCTTAAAAAGGTCTACAGAAACTGACCAAAGCCGGTGTCAGTCGCTAGTATTTATACATTTCGTGGTCTAATCTAAAACGAATAATTTATGCTATCAACAAAAAACTTTTATGAAATATGAACCTAACAATTGATTAAAAGTTTAAATTATATCACAAACTGTATTAAAAATATATCACGAAACGCGGGAACTCTTGATTTATCACCATCTTATAAATGGCTTGTTTTCGTCTTAGATACGCCAAAATAAGTATTTCGTTTACGTCTCGCCGCCGTTCGCTACTCGCCCTACAACAATATTCAAGAGAAGGAAAACGGCTATAATTTATATAGAGCGGGACGTCTATAGGGTTACACTAACATTGGATAAAGACAGGTAGAAACGCAGGGGATTCTGTCGCCGAAGCTTCGCACAAATGCTGACGCAACGTGACCGCTTTGTGTTATTGTGAATAGAATAACGTCAAAAAACTTAATGCTAATGCAATGTTTCTGCTTTCAGGTGAACAAGTGCATCAGCCAGTCGAATAATATGTAATACGTCACAGCGGTGTGACGATCCCAAACTAGACTAGCGCGTGTGTAACCGACTGTGAAATCAAACACCAAAGATGGGTAAGAAGAACTCCAAACTAAAGCAGGACACGATCGACAGGCTGACGAGTGCTACTTATTGTGAGTACCTTTATTCAAGTAAAATGTTATGTCAATTTTATTTAACGTCCTCTTGAAGTTTTAAGTTAACTCCAACAATCAATGGTCTTCAATTCCGATGATCGTGGCAGATATCAGATGGCGACTCTAAGCATACTAAAGTTATGCTTTGTATTAATAACTTTACCACCATGATATTTGAATACGTCTTACCTTTGCTGTGACTATCAAAAATCTGTCTTGAGCGCTGGTCTCAGGAGTTATAGGAAATGATGTAGATATGCATCGATTTAAGGTGCATCGTCTTCAGTCAGTCATACGTCATCAGTATAGCCAAGGTAATGCTACTAGTTCTTTCTAGGTAACGATGGAGAAGAAAATATTAACCAATGACGGTACAATATTAAAATAAAATGTAAGAAAACCTTAAGCATGTTTAAAACACTTCATAAATCTGGATTAAACCTTATTTTCTCCGCTCTTAGGTGATTTTCCAATATTGACTTTGGAACCGATTTAAAATGAATTTCAAATGATCTACATTTTGCGAGTAAGCGTCTAAAGCTCTTTTTCGTCGCCGCTCAAGCAGCGCATTCACCTCGATTGAATGGAATCACATTTTAGAATTACCGGCACTAGGACCTGAATACTGCTACAGTTAACGTCGCCATTTTTCAACACAGGATCCAAGAACTATAGATACTAGCACCAATACCAACAAACGAGTCAGTTTTACTCGGGATAAATAGCACTGTTACCATAATATACTTGTTATATGTCTGTATATGTATAGTATGATTACTACGTCGTCCTTTGTCTTTTGTGATATATGCGTCTTAGAAAGTTTCATATGCCATAAAGCAATGTTTTCCTTTTATCTTTGACCGCACCGTATGCTCGTAAACAATTACCCTCATTAATTAACCGAATGGCAAACAAACCCAACGCTGATGATAATTAACGAAGATAGACATTAATTACTCAGCGGCTATGCATGACCTTAATTTAATAACAATAAACCTAATATATAACGGAATATATATTCTCTTATCGTAGCTTCTTATTATAAAATTAGATTAATTAACTTATGGATATTATTTAAGTGACAAAATGGAAGAAACGTGTGTAACCTAATGGTGTTCCACCATTAGGCCAATTTGTCAACTGTAGCAATTCATTCAGATGCTGTCGGGCATAAACAGAATTGCAACTTGGTTTAATAACTAACATTTGTTTAAAATGTACGTCCCATTCAAGGTAAATAAAGAACTGCGCATTTTCATTGTGCTACGTAATTTCGTTGGCAAGGAGTCCCAAGTGAAAATCGATGTTTGTGGTAGTGTTGTTTGACTAAGTAAATAATCGCCAACGTGACTAACAACTCTGGTTCTATGCTTTCAAAGCTCACAGAAAGGAATTTGAACTTTTCCAGTGCAGTTCATAATTTTTCAATATCAAGTAACTAAAAATTTCGGTTCACACTTTTGTTAACAAAAAAATCTGCATACAAACCATTTCTTCAATATATCTGCCCCATTTTTGATGCTAGTGACTCACATAAATAGGTGCTAATGGACACCGAAAGTGAATGCGACAGTCATGATTCATGAGGTGTGCGTGTCACCAGAACATGCAAACGGCGCCACGCCTTCGCCTCGCGCCTCCGATACTCAACCTCGCGCTGCCTTCATCGTAATCACTTCACAAATTGCTGTTAAGACTCGGGGGTCAAGAACACAGTATTAATCCACAATAATCGAACGAAATAAATCCTACATATTGTGGTTAACTATGACGGCAAATAACGTTGATCAAACCGGTATCATCTTCATAAAGCTCGTAAAAATTCAACTGTCTCTTATGGGAATTGTACAATTTAATTCCACCAATCACATAAATCGTGCATTCATGAATAATGTTGTGATCACGAAGCGCCGAGGCAAAGACGTCATTTGTGTCTAACAGCTTTCATTTGAGTTTATGCTAATTTCGGCATGCGAACTCAAAACAGACTACCTATTAAAGCAATTATGAAACTGGTGTTCCGATGGCACGTCAGAACAACTTTACGCGACAAATCAACAATTACACTAATGGGAGCACATTCGCACGCGATATACTAATTGGAATTTATTTGTCAATAAATAACAGCATTAAATCAACGTTGCTCGGATCCTGGCTGTATGATAATAGCGGAGTTTTCCCCAATAAGTGCGTGACTTAGGTTTATGTGGAAGTTAAGTGAGTAAGTTTGCCGATTGGCGCCTCTCCGACTCCTAGCCAAGTTGACACGAACCTAGCAGCTCACACATCTTAATATTGTGCGAGCAAATAAACTCAATAAACATGTTGATGCAAAGGTTACTAAGAAATTTAAAACTATGCATTCAGAGAAGGGAAGATTTTCATATTTTATGTACACATTTTATCTTTTAACACGTGTGGCACGATTGATATATAATTATTTTCGCTTTTTATACTAAGCTACTTCTTCGTTTATTATTTAAACATTCTTCTTTTAGTGTTCTTTAATTCTTTTATTGTTTAAACATATACTTTGGACAAATGTTCGAACTATATTGTAATAGCGTGCAATAAATACACAGACCGACCGACTGACACTCTACTCTATGGCAATATGCCTGTCAACATGACACAGAGTTCTGTTTCATTCAAATATCTTAGAATTGTAATTTTTTGGCGATTTCCAGCAAGAAATACCTTCAAAATCTTAGTTTTTTATGTTCGAAAATAAAACAAAACTGTTTCATAATTTGTCAAATGCAACTAAATAATTCTTCAAACTGGGGTTCACTTGTATCGTTGTAAAATGTTTATTGGCTTATTATGTATGGAAGTAGTAAACAATAAAGCTACATAAACATAAGTATAAATAACATTGTTGAATTTTAAGTAAATATAAGATCAATAAATTAATCTGTACTAACACCGTGTGGACTAAATTTTAAATCCTTGAGGAAGCTAAAATTTTGTTTAAATATCGCATATTGTAATTATATAACTTCCAACCGCTGTGGGCTAGACTGAGCTGAACACGCGCCGTCGTTTATTACCGCACATTAACATAGTTATTTCATGAAACTTGCCATAGAATATTCGTGTTTTAAACTTAATTTGTGGCGTATATTACACTCATATGTATAATATAGTGTTAATTTGGGGTCATGATGCTATTATATTGCAATTTTAGTGACTTCAGAGCTTAATAAAAGATACTTTATGCTTATGAAATTGCATGTCGGAAATTTCTATCGAATTAATAATCCTGCCAATATAACAATTAATAGCCTGTACAATCTTAATACATATCTTGTATTGCCTGATAATCTTAGTTCCTAGGTCATTGAAGGGTTAATTTCATTATATTTAAATATGTTTTTTGTACAATAATGTGTATCTAAATGTAAAATATTAAGCCTTTTAAACTAAGCAGAACTATACAACGTGCCCGCCAGCCATTTAATAATAATTCATCGAATGAAATTGAATTGGAACTATATCTGCTTTATTTCAATATCTTTTTTTTTTTTTTTTGTTGTCGCGGGGAAAGCGTTTTATTACTACCGCCCGCTTCGGGGGGAAGCGGAATAAGAATAAAACGGTTATGCTGGACTAGCCGGTCTTACGACCCAGCATCCCCCTCGCCCAGATGATGGCTATCCGGGCAGCCGCTGGGCCGAGTCCCTACCCCCTATGTACACCCCACCCGACACTACCAGCTAAAACCCCGCGGTGGCCTTCTTCGGCGCTTACGGAGCGATCCCGGGGTATTCTAAGGAGTGCTAGAATTGCTGCCGGAACCGCCCCTGCGCGGTGCTGCGTAGCAGCCCATCTCCATGGGAGGGCTTAGGAGCCCCCGCGCACCGAACAACGACAACGAACGAGGCCTTACCACACGCGCTGCCGTCCATCTCGGGGTCGCACGATGCTCCGAAACTGGGAGTGCATCGATTCGGGCTGACAGCCCCCCGCTGCGAGCCCGCGACCCCCGATGGCCCCAATTAGTCGCCTCGTACGACAGGCAGGGGTTACCGTGGTGGAATTCAAACGCCCCCGTTCCACAGGGCGGGAGAAGCCGGTCAGTCGTCCACCCGGCGCCTCCTACGTCTTCTCTGGCGGCGGGAGGGATCATTTCGTTCCCGATCCCTCTCGGCACTCTCCTTCTGCGAGATGACGCTCTCGCAGAAGTGGGCCACCGCACGCCAGGACCTCCGGCTGGCGACCATGGACGACACCACGGCCGGCAGCGAGAGGTCTCCTCCGACGACTGCTCTGAGAGCGCTGCGCTCTTCGTCCCAGGCTGGGCTGTCCTCCAACGTGTGTTGGGCCGTGTCCTCGCGGCAGTTGCCACAATGGTGGCACACGGCAGACACCTCCTTTCCGATCCGACACAGGAACGAACCGAAACACCCGTGGTCCGTCAGTACCTGCGTCAGCCGGAAAGTTGGCGCACCGTGGCGCCTGTCTAGCCATCTCTTTAGGACAGGACGCACTGCCGCGACTGTCCTCAAGCCCGCACTTGGGCTTTCCAGCCTGGTATGCCACTCCTCCACAGCGGTTCTGCGAAACCGGGCTGCAATCTTCCTTAGGGGCCAGTCTCACCTGACGGCGACTGGACGCCTCCTCCCGCCAGAAGAACGCGGACGAGAGGAGTTTTGCGTCCAACTCCCAAGGGAGGGTGCCGGCCAATACGCAGGCCGCCTCGTGGGAGACCGTGCGGTAGCCCCTTACTATTCGCTGCGCCAACAAACGCTGCGGTTTGCGCAGCAAGGCGACGCAGCGGGCTTTCAGGGACTCGGCCCATACGGGACATCCGTACAGGGCCATTGACCGCACGACTCCGGCGTACAAACTTCGGCAAGGGCTATTAGGTCCCTCCAGGTTCGGCAGCAGGCGTCCGAGCGCGCCCGCCGCCCGCACCAATTTCGGCGACAACTCCTTGAAATGGGCACGGAAATCCCACCGGCTGTCCAGAATCAACCCCAAGTACTTCATTGTACAGCCGATGGGAATCCGCACCCCCTCCACATTGATGTGGGGCATTAAAGGTGGCCGAATCCGAGGCCCGTGAAAGTAAAGGGCCTCGGTTTTGTTCAGGGCCACCTTAAGGCCCAGTCGCCGAATCCTGCCCACCACCTGTTCGGTTGCGAACGAGGCGAGCAGGGTGGCCTCCTGGAAAGACCTGGCTGTCGCTGTTACTAGCGTGTCGTCTGCATAACAGACGACAGCGACGCCTCGGGGATTGGTACCACGGAGCACCCAATCGTAGCCGATGTTCCACAGGAGAGGGCCCTGGACTGAGCCCTGTGGAACACCGCAGGCCATAGCTCTTCGGTGCCACCTGTCGGCGCCTGGATACACTATGTACCTGTCTGTGAGATACGAGCGCACCAGACGCCGGAGATACGGTGGCACCACGTGGTACCGCAGTGCTTCCAGTATGCAGGCCCAGGGCAGGGTGTTAAACGCGTTGGCGATGTCTAGAGACACCGCCACCACCACTTCACCCCGAGCCACTGCATCCTCCGCTTGGGCCTTGACCCGCAAAATCGCATGTACTGTCGATCGGCCTTGCCGGAACCCGTACTGGCACTGTGCCAGGTCCGGCCCGACCCCTTCAAGATGCTCGACGAGGCGAGCGTGAATGATACGCTCGAAGAGCTTACAGACCTCGTCGAGCAACACGATGGGTCGGTAGGCCGATGGCGACTCTGCGGGCCGCCCCTCCTTCCTGAGCAGGACCAACTTCCCAGTTTTCCACTGAGACGGAAAACGGCCCTGCTCCAGGCACGCGGAGAACAGGCCACGGAGCCTAGTCCCCAGATGCTCGACGGCTAACACCCACGCACGTCCGGGGATACCGTCGAGACCCGGGGCTGTTTTCTTGCCCCGCAGCCGAAGCACCACCGCCCGAAATTCCTCGGGCGAAACCTCCGAAATAATCCTTGCCGAACTCAACGACGATGGCGTCGATGGATGTGACGCCATCGGTGGGGGAGTGACATCTTCAGTGGCAGGGAACAAAGCTGCGACGACCTCTTCGACTAGGTCGCCCCGGAGACTCTGCGTCAGTGGGGGCGCCCACGGGCGATATTTCCTCATCGCCACGCGATATGGACGGCCCCAAGGGTCGTTATCGAGAGTTCCCCGGAACTCCTCCTGAGCTGCAGACTTTGCCCTAGCTATTGCCACGCGCAGCGCTCTCTTAGCCTCCCTGTGGAGGCCGTGAAGCAACCGCTCCTGGTCCTCGTCGCCGGGAAGACGGATTCGGCGACGACGGTGCCTGGCGAGACGACGGAGGGCGGCCACGCAGGAGATACGTAACCGCGTGAGTTCCGCCGACCACCAGAACACCTGGCGCTTCTCGGGACGTCGGACTCGGGGCATGGCCGCGTCACAGACGCGCGACATCGCTGTCCCGAACCACGCCGCCTCCTGCTCGACCTGCATCGGTGCTTCCGGTGCAGGGAGCCACGCCTGGGCCAGAGCGGCCTCCTTCAGGGCCTCAACGTTAAGGCGTTTTACTGACCAACGCGGGCCGTCCGACCGCGGGCCGGTCGGTTCTCCACTAGACTGGGTGTTAGGGGACAAGACGACGTCGAACCGAATGTATCGGTGATCCGACAACGTCTCCTCATCCACCAGAACTCTCCAGTCACGGACACGGCGGGCAATAGCTGTGGTAGCGAACGTGACGTCCACCACTGATCCGCCATTATGCCGCACGCACGTGTTAACCGACCCGCGATTCACGACGGCCAGGTTGGCCGAGATCGCCCATTCCTCCAGGGCCTCGCCACGCCCGTTGGTTACCGACGAACCCCAAGCAAGAGACTTGGCGTTGAAGTCGCCGGCAACGAGAACGGGGCGAGGCTGACTGTCTTGCACCACCAGGGCCCCCAGCTGAGTGAGAAAGTGCTCGAACTCAGCCAGGGATCTGTTGGGGGAGAAATACACACCCACAATCCAGACCCCCCCCAACAGAACCGCCACACATCCCGACCCCTTCGCTACTTTTTCGAAGGGTGGGGAGCCGGCGGCGCCCCGAGTGATGACGGCCACCAAACCGCTGAGGTCCCCTGCCCAGTCTTCCCTGGGGGGAACAAAGTACGGCTCGGCAACCACAGCCACTTGTATCGACCACTGCGCCATGCTCTGGACTAGCAGATCCTGAGCCCTGGCGCAGTGATTAATGTTCGCCTGGAGGAAACGTTGCGCCATATTAATGGGCGATCTCCATCTGTTCCTCTACGGGGAGCGCTGTCGGCTGGGTCACAACCCCCGTCCACCGACCACGATTGCGGGGGCGGGAGGAGGCGACGCATACCTTGGCGCCCACCTGGTGCCCCGCGGGTTTACCTGCATCTGCGCAGACAGCGCAGTGCGGCTCCGCGGAGCACTCCTTGGCCTTGTGGCCCAGTTTACCGCAGCGGTAGCAGACGCCGCTGCGGTCACACTCATCGGTGCACCGCACCCGCACATGTCCCCTGTGCAGACAGCGGTAGCACCTCATGGGCCTTGGCTCAAGGAGCTGGACGCGTGCCGCTACCCAGCCAATCAGCACTCGGCCCGAACTTAAAATTTTATCGGCGACCTTGGCGGGGCAGCGCACCCACGCCGCACCAAGGCCCGATCGGTCGGGGCGGATCTCCCCGACCTTAAAATCATCTGCTGCGTTACATCCCGCTTTTGCGAGGGCTGCAGCAATCATCGCCGGGTCGGCAGACGCGTCCAGACCGGATACTCGAAGTTCCGCGGCCTTGAACGGGCGGGAAACACGGACATCGTCTGCCAGTTCCGTCCCGCGGAACACCTCCCTCACTTTGTTGGCGAGGGAGTCGGCCCTCGCTTCGGACTCTGGGCCGGGCACCTCGTACAGGTACCCGCCCGTCGCCATTAAGCGAGCTCGCATGTCGGCAATGCCGAGGCCGGCCAGATCCACGGATCGCTGGACCTTACGCAGCACATGGGCGTACGTAATGCCCTTCGCCAACCCCTCTGGTGTCACCGTCAACGTGACGGCTGCCTTGCGGGGCAGGTGAATCCGTGGCCCGGGCCGACGCGGCTGCGACTTCGGTGCGGAAGCAGCAATACCCGACAAGGGCTGGGGATTCTTTTTCCCCTTTTTGGCCACAACATTCCACCCCTCCTCCATAGACGCAGGAGCGGGGGGTAGCGGCCGGGGCACACAGGGTGTTTGGGCTCGTGGAGCGACCCGCCCTCTTTTATTTCTCTTTCCCCCTCTGCGGGACGTACTCAGAGGAGGAAGTTGAGACGTAGCGGACGTTGATGGTACAGGCCCAGCCACAACAGTAGGCACGGGTCGAGGACCATCATTAGGGGCGGGCTGGGCGTTGCTTTTGCCCTTTCCCTGCCCTTTTCCTTTCGGGGTGGCCGGTGGGCCGGCGGCGACTGGTGGAGCCATTGATGGCCCAACAACGGCCGGCGTTGCCGGAGCTTTAGCCCTATCGGCGGCCAACGGAGGCCGCATGATGGGCTCTGGAGGAAGCCTCGAGTATATATTGCTCAAGCGCGCGTCCAAGATATTTAAAAATCGGCGCTCAAACTGCTTGAGGCACTCCTCCTCTCCAGCTACGGCTCCAGTTTGGGCCGCCGGCTGCGACTGTCCTTGTATCGCTTGGACAGTCGCCATCATCTCCTCCAGGGTCCGCTGTTGGGATGCAAGGGAGGCCTTGAGGAAGGCGATTTCTTGGGCCATCGCCAACTTTTCGGCCTCCAACTTGGCCACCTCTGTGGAGGCTGACTCCTCGGCTCTCTCCAACAGCTCTTTCGCCGCGAGGTTCAGCCTCCGCTGCTCCGTCCCTTTAAGGTGCGGGGACTTTTGTGCCACGTCCCGGATGATGGCCGACATCTGCAAGCGCCAGTCATGGTCACCCGTTCCTTCCATCGGCGCAGTGTCTTCATCAGACACCACAGCCGGGCTTGCTGAAAGAGCAAGCACTTTTGGCGCCGGTTCAGGATCACTGTCGCTTGCAGATGCGTCCAGTTCTCGAGCTATCAACGCCCTCTTCGAGCGCGTCATAACGCCGCTTGTTCCAGCCTTCGCCTTGGGACGGCCTCGGCAGACAGTACCTTTTTTGGGCATATGCCCAGTGTCATCCATCCCAGGGTCACTAGCGTACCCCGGGGTAGACAACTTCTCTACAGACTCATTGTTTTGTTTTAAGTTTTTTTCCATAGTTATTCCCACGATTATGGGGGATATAAACGTCCACCCAGGCAGAGCCCCTTGTACCTGGGTAAGCCTTGGGTATCACGCACGGAGGGGCAGCAGGTACTCCGGCGGCGTGGTTCGCACTAGAGACCGAACTACCCATCGGCCATGCATCCCCTCGCGGTGCGCCGCCGCTTGGGATTCGGGGTGACTTTTTATAGAGGTTTTCTCCCTCGCAGCCCGGGCGATTAAGCCAAGACCCTCGGTCCAGTCGGAGCGCGAGACATGACCACAGACCTCCAGACCGAATTACGATTTACGACGGTGACAGCAGGAGAGAGAGCGTCTCCCCCACTACCCGCTCGGCGACGGGGTGAGCGCACACCGAGCCCGCCGACACCCCCGAGACAGAACCCGGGAGTAGCTCGATAAATGAGCTCGGACTTTTGATTAAAGGCCGCCGCAGCAAGCGACAACCGTCAACCACCTTTTGTCAGGATATCGGCTGTCGGTCAACGTGACCGCCGTTGCCCAGGGTGCACCACGTGGAGGTTTCCTGACTTCGCACCCCTTATTTTTATTTATTTCAATATCTGCGTTTATTTGTTGTAACTTTTTTTCAATATTTGTACAATAAACACTGTATAATATTACTAAATTGTTAAATACTAGCTGTTGCCTGCGGCTCCGCCCCGTGGAAGATATCTTAGACTATTTATAAAATCATTTCATCTCTCACAACTACTTATTTATTTTATTTATTACACACAAAACAGTGTGTAACATTTATATTTATTTATCTTTGCATAATACCGATATTTGTTCAAACAGGTATAACTTCTGTTTGAATGCACCGATTTAAATGAAATAAAGACTAAATGTTACCTCGAGATACACTCTAGGATTTTATTGACGATTCTTTTGTCGCAATATAGTTCTTTGGACGTGAGGCCTTGACTGACAGATATACAATAATTCCAAAAACAATCGTTTTGGGTTCTATAACGATAATAGAACACGTTACAATCAAAATTTTGCAAAAATATTTAAGGTACTGACAAAGTTTCTTCAGCTTTATTATAGTACCTAGCTGTTGCTCGCGGTTCTACCCGCGTGGAGGTTATTTTCACACAGTTTTTTTTTTTTACACCTTGGGTAACACTATTGTAGTTTTAGTAGGGATCCTTATTTTTTCTTGCAATTAAAATAGCCTATATTAATCAGTAATCATGTAGCATTCAAATGATGAAAGTTTTTTTAAAATCAGTCCACTACTTTTTGAGCCAATTCGTTACAAACATACATACAAAACTTTCCTCTTTATAATATTAGTATAGATAGATAGGTGCCGCGCGTATTTCATGGTAAATCAGAATTACATCTTGATCTGTTACTATTTAAGTTTATTTCAAGAGGTATATTCTTCAACTATTGATTTGATATTGAAAATTTATTACCAAAAGAACACGATATTATCCCTACTATAGACCTTTTTCATTGTGATTAATAGTTTTCAGTAGGAAAACGACTTTCACTTGGACGAAGCTGCGGCCAAAAGATAGTATAAAATAATTAGAATTTCTTATTGGTGTAGGTTTAATCCTGTGCAACTAGTTTGAGAAAACACGTTGATTAGGTGTGGTAACACATAATTCCGTCACTATTACTTTCGGCTGAAGGACATGTATCCATGGTTATGAATAAATAAAAAAAAAAAAAAAAAAAAAAATCACTATTACTTGAGTAAGTTGAATATTTATTATAGGCACTATATTATGCATATTGCATGCAAACAGTATCGCTGGATGGTTCACATACCGATCAAATGACCGATTTAGGTATTTCACTTTCATTTTAGATTTCCTCTTTACTGTAACATAATTTGGGTAAAATATCTATACTATAATAAATCTAAAGAGGCTCTTTGTCTGTATATTTGTAAAATTTTGATTGTATTTATCGATATAGAACGGAAAACAATTGTTTTTGGAATTACTGTCTATGTGTCAAGCATCACGTCCAAAGTACTGTATACGACAAAAGAATCGACAATAAAACCATAGAGTGTATCTCGATCTATCTATCTAATCTTTTGTATCTCGATGTAACATTTAGTCTTTATTACATTTAAATCTGTACATTCAATCAAAAGTTATACCTGTTTTAACGAATATCTGTATTATGCAAAGAGCAGTTGTGGGAGATTAAATGTTTTTATCAATAGAAGATAACTTCCACGCGGACGTAGCCGCAGGATACAGCTAGTCTCATAATATTACTAAAACTATCCTACCTCGGGGTAGTTAGAACGAAAACTATTCCTATCTATCTTCTACATGCACATTTAACTTAATGACGCATCGGCATTGTAAAAAAAAAAAAAAAATGTTGCATATCTTTACATCGCTTATCGTTCAATGTATATCATAACGCGCATTTCAGCCACTGCATTCCATCGCGCCACAAGTTAGGATCCATACTACCGAACTATTGTTTTAGTAACCTAGCTTGTACTTTTGAGTATAAAGCACTGACATCTACAACTTTCACTGATTTTATGCTCTTAGCTTCATTTATGCTGGAGGTTTGACGTTTGACAGGCAACCCTAATGTTTTCTGTAATAACGCAGCTGTTTAGAATGTTTATTTATTATACAAGTCTAAAGGCCGTTTTCAAATTATGCATTGTTTTACAAACATAATAATATTACAATTGTGTGCGTTCAAAAAACAATTTGCACTCGTGTTATTTTATTTATTATTTCATATTCACGCAGTGAAATTGTTGAGCGAGGAGTAATTATATATTTATATTTAGAAATTTTTATTTCTTTTGTGCAGACCTCGTGGATTATTAAATAATTATCTTCTTCATATAATTTTTACTAATTAATATGTTTTCAAACTACTGAAAGTTATAAAATACAGGTCTGGTATACCTAATAGTAGTACGGAACTCTCGGGCTTAATTGTAATTCATATATTCCTTTCAGTAGGCATTTAACAACTATTGGCACATGATTTTTGTAGTAATTGTTTTCTATTCGCGTAACAATAAATTCAAAATAAATTTTGAGAGCGTTGATCAAATAAATTTCTAGACATGTAGAAATTTATTTGATCAACGTTACGCGAAAGATATTATTAGTTTTAAAGAATATGTTTAATATATTTCAATCCTGAAATATGGGGCCGTAATCATATATAACTTATATTTTTTGCGTGCAGATTATTTTAAAGTCAGATAAAGACAGCGCAAAAACTCTGATAAAGCCAAAAGTTTGAAACAAAGGAATACTTTAGCTTAAAGAGGAATATTCAAATGAATCTGACAAAGAACTTAATGCTTTAATTTAAACAAATAAATATTCTTTTATGTGTTTCGAATCACACTTTGAGAAAACATGTTCTGTGTTCAATGAAATCTTTAAAAAACATCATAGATCTATATAATCAATTGCAGTGTAGTCAGTTTGAATAAAAATTTAAAGTTGATATCTGTATATATAATCCACTTAACCAAGTCATATCTGTAGTCGGCTTTGAATAGTAGTTTTACAAGTCGGATTCCCAAGTTTTCGTCAACTGACACAAAGTATGCGTAAAATTTTTAATCATGATTAAAATATTAGTTTGATTTCTTTTAATAACATCATGTTGCCAATATCGCCCAAAATATATGGGAGCACTCCATTCACCTCGGCTTCAGAATCGCTACGACATTGTTGGAAATTAATTTAATTAATAGTTGCTATATTACCAGGAAAGCAGCGATAACCTAGTCATGAATGGTAAGGTGTGCCCAGACGAAATTCGCAGGTTCCAAATCAGCTCAAATATCTCCTCTGTCTTTTCTAAATTTACATGTTCACGTTCATTGTTGAATAATGAGTGAACGACCTCCAAATATTTTAGAGATGTTCTCTTACAACAATTTGTCACCTAGAGTCGCACGCAGACTAAATTAGACGACACTTGCACTACAGCTCAGATTTTCTTTCAGTAGTCAAAGTATATTTCAATGTATTATATGTCCACGAAATTTAATTTTTTATTTTTAATATTTACTTATTAATTCAAGATTTATTCTAAAATAACCTTTTAAATCCTTACAATTAAAGAATCATACAATTTTGATATTTCATAATTTAAATTACATATATCGCAGTGATAGCCCAATTGGCGATGGTGTCGACACGGGAGCGTATCTTCGAAACCAGATTAAAAACTCTACTAAACGGTGCTGAACTGACCTGGCCAGTTGCGAATGAAGTCGTAAGTCAAAGCATCACGGTTGTAACACTGGATAAATAAATAAAAATACATGACTTGGCACGAAATCTCCGGACAGACATTTCAGGCGATTGGCGTTTAAAAATATACATATGTATAATTTGGCTATTTACGGAATTTTAGGTCTTCATAGAATTTTATGTAAGGCAGAACAAATATCATAAAATATATCACTTGGTTATGCAATTTGTTTACTACTGTGAATAGTACCTGACTGAACTGTCTATGATTAGGGCTATGGCATTCAAAAAAATATCGTTTTACATTATTAATATGTTTAGAAATAATATATAAATAAAACCATTAAAATATACCGTCACGCTCGATCTCGGCCGCGCAATACGTCAACGTCTAAGTTTTTTTGGATAAAAGCTCATAACTGAACTGGGCAAGGTCGTTGACGTGGATAAAAACCTTAAGCTACAAAAATACATCTCCTTCGCGACGAGATCGCGTGTAGAGCTTATGTAGAGCCATCGAACTGACAATGACAGGCTTTTGAGCTTCAACAACCACTTACAGAAGGGACAATAAGTATTACACCTTCTACGATATAATATAAGAGCACAATGATCCTTAAAATGTAATGTAGTATCCTCTCTAAAGTGGTTCCGTAGTCTTGCTTTAGTTGAATTTAAACTTTTAGACAAAGAACAAATTATATTAATGTAAAAATCAATTGATTATTGTAACTATTCACAAAATATGTTATCTTAGAATTTAAAATGATTCCTAATATATATCTATTATCTAATTAAGTGCATTTTTTGGAGTAAGTTGTAAATACCTTCAAGAGGTAAACACAATCCTCTATACCAAATCGTATTTTGTAATTAAATTAAAATAATTTTATAAATCAATTTAATAATACATATAAAAAGTCAGTACAACAACAAAAAAACTCTATCAATTATTATAATTTACGATCATTTTATTATTCAAGGAAATACGAATTTCAATCGTGTTACAATTTTAAGAGGGATTATTTTAGGTAATGTCGAAAACACATTTCTATACCATACTGCGGATTGAATTTTAGTCTGACATCAACATATATTCCATAATATTTGTGTTTGCGCTTATGCCGGCTCTCTATAAACTAATCGGTTACCATGCAAGACGGATTACACAAACAACATAAACCGAAACATTGGAAATCATGTCTTCCCAGAATTGAATATTCACCGGGGAACCGGGTAAACCTTTGTGACAAATTCAATTCTTATGAAGATTGTTTTCCTTGTTCTTTTAAGCGTTTGTGAAATTTATCGTATTTGCGTAAACCTATTTGTACCGCTTTTTGCACTAAACGTCTTTACGGTACTGTTTTGCTAGAATCGGTAGAGGACGCGGTCGTTGTTTTCATAATTTAGTATTTAAATAGACTATAACCTATAATTTAAGTTCATTCCTTTCAAACATCTTATCTGATATTCTAATCTTAGTACTGAAATAATGGTATGAATATGTGAAGATTTTATAAGCACACATACACTCACGACTATAATCCCCGAAGGGGTAGGCAGAGGTGTAACTAGTACACCCACTTTTCGCCGAATTTCGGTCCCATAATATCATAGGGGGCGAACCTATCGCCATACTGGGCACAGCTTCCAGACTACGGGCTAATACTGAGGAATTTCTAGATAGAAAAACCCAATATCACTTTACCCGACCCGGGGATCGAACCCAAGACCGCAGCACAGCAGTCGTAACGCACGCGCAATTACAACTGCGCCACCGAGGCAGTCGAGGTAAAAAAAGACATTTTAAAGCAGAGGCTTATTTTATAAGCCTCTACTTTAAAATGCACTTAAAAGAATCTCGGTGGCGCCTTCAGTAGCCAATTATGTAGCGAAAGGCCGTGGGTTCGATTCCTATACCAAGGTTAATGTTTGTGTGATATACAGATATTTGTTCCGGCTCAGAGTCTTGTGAGACTGAAAGTGTCTCGTAGTTCTTGATACCCACGATACAGGGTCAGGACTATATGTGTGACTTTTGGGTGTATTTATTATTAAATTATATATTTTAACTGTTAATCTAGAACCCTCCTTATTCTTGCCGGGGCAATTGACTTCCTGCGTGACTAAACTTTACGTATCAAAATTACATTAAAAATAAGCGAGTAATCATTTCCATAATGGCCCCGTAATATACCTAGTTGTCTAACAATAATCATTCATCATAAAACTTTACGTAACTGGATAAACTCGCATGTGATTTGGCATAGGAGTCACGCATTGTCTCGAAGAAACTCGACCCAATACGAGTTACTTAACACACTGGATAAATGTACAGCAAAGCTTTTCGCTCAAATGTGAAGAGAGCGGCGTACGCGATCTGACGTCGTATCGTCATGAACGAATTAAGCCACTTGTAAGGCTTGTCCTAAGAGACCAACTTTACCGCTAACTAACGCCTTTTGTCGCAGTTGAAACAGATTGAGGGGTCGTGGGACTCATGAAAACGGAGCTAGTACTTACCTTATAGCGATCATTTGGTCTGCTTGTGGCTTGGCAAAATTATTATTTATTTTAATCCCCTTTCCATCATCGGACGACAAAAGACTCGGCGAAGCGTCATCGATTTATGGTTGATATTCCACCAGTGCGCCCGTAGGGTTTTGCTAGTACATTTATCATGCGCACCGCTAGAGAGTGGAACTCTTTGCCGGAGTCTATATTTCCCGAAAATTATAACCTGGGTATCTTTAAGGCAAAAGTGAATAGGTATCTTCTAGGCAAGCGTTTTTAGTTGCGAGTCCCGACGGCGCAACTAAAAACGAGATTGACTTCATCATGTCGACGAAGAGGCAAATATTCAATGATGTCTCTGTGATCAATACGGTGAAAACCGGAAGTGATCACCGTCTGGTAAGAGGCACATTGAATATTTGTGTCAAGCTAGAGCGCTCTCGATTGATGAAGTCTGCGCTCCGTCCAGCAGCAGCCCAAATCCAAAACCCCGAGAGCTTTCACCTGGAACTCCAAAACCGTTTTGATGGCCTAGGTGGCGATGTGGACGAATTCAACGACGGGTTTGTGGAAGCTGTTCATAGTACTGGGTCTAAGTTCTTCAAGGCCCAAAGGAACAACAGAACCAAGAGGCTCTCTAGCTCCACTCAGAGACTCATCGAGGAAAGGAGTAAAATGATTCTACAGTCTTCAACAGATGCGACACTATACCGACAGCTCAACAAACAGATCTCTAAGTCCCTTACCCGTGATCTGCGCCAATTCAATACGAATCGTATTGAAGAGGCCATCGAGCAGAATAAGGGCTCTAAAGTTTTCACAAGAGATCTGTCTATTGGGCAGAGCCAGCTCGCCAAATTAAAAACTGCGGATAGTAGAATTGTTTCATCCAAACCTGAGGTTCTGAGTGAGATAGAGTGCTTTTATGGACAGCTATACACGTCAACTAGCAGACCCGAAGTTGGTCTGGCGGAAGATCCTAGAGCTAGACTGACCCGACATTATACCGAAGACATCCCGGACATCAGCCTGTGCGAGATTAGAATGGCTCTTAAACAGCTCAAAAACAACAAGGCACCCGGTGAAGACGGAATCACAGCTGAACTCCTGAAGGCGGGTGGTAAACCGGTCCTTATGGCCCTTCAGAAGTTGTTCGACTCCGTCTTACTGGAAGGGAGAACGCCAAAGGCATGGAACAGAAGTGTGGTGGTCCTGTTCTTCAAAAAGGGTGATAACACCCTACTGAAGAACTACCGACCCATCTCACTTTTGAGCCATGTTTATAAGCTGTTTTCAAGAGTCATTACGAATCGTCTCGCACGCAGGCTAGATGACTTCCAGCCTCCCGAACAAGCCGGTTTCCGAAGAGGCTTTAGTACCGTAGACCACATTCATACGCTCCGACAGGTTATACAGAAGACTGAGGAGTATAACCTGCCCCTCTGCTTGGCGTTTGTGGACTACGAGAAAGCCTTCGATTCGATCGAAACCTGGGCTGTACTACAATCTCTCCAGCGGTGCCAAGTGGACTACCGCTATATCGAAGTGCTGAAGTGTTTGTACGAGAACGCCACTATGTCTGTCCGTCTCCAGGACCGGAATTCGAAACCTATTCCGTTGCAGCGGGGAGTAAGGCAGGGAGATGTTATTTCTCCTAAACTATTTACCGCTGCACTGGAGGATGTTTTCAAGACTCTGGACTGGAGAAGGCTTGGCATCAACATAAATGGCGAGTACATCACTCACCTTCGGTTTGCTGACGATATAGTAGTCTTGGCTGAGAACATGGAGGACTTGAGTACGATGCTCGATGACCTCAGTAAAGCTTCAAAGCGAGTTGGTCTAAGGATGAACATGGATAAGACGAAGATCATGTCAAATGCCCGTGTAATACCAACTCCCATAAAAAACGGAGACTTTACACTCGAAGTTGTAGACGATTATATATACCTAGGACAGACTATCCAGTTAGGTAGGTCCAACTTCGAGAAAGAGGTTAATCGTCGAATCCGACTCGGTTGGGCAGCGTTCGGGAAGCTACGGCACATCTTTTCGTCCAATATTCCGCAATGTCTCAAGACGAAAGTCTTTGACCAGTGTGTGTTGCCAGTGATGACATACGGAACTGAAACGTGGTCCCTTACTATGGCCTCATAAGAAGGCTCAAAGTCACCCAAAGGGCAATGGAGAGGGCTATGCTGGGAGTCTCTCTGCGTGATCGCATCAGAAATGAGGCCATCCGCAGAAGAACCAAAGTAACCGATATAGCCCTCCGAATCGCTAAACTTAAGTGGCAGTGGGCGGGGCACATTGCGCGTAGAACCGATGGCCGTTGGGGCGGAAAGGTTCTGGAATGGCGACCACGTACCGGAAGGCGCAGCGTGGGTAGACCCCCCACAAGGTGGACTGATGACCTGGTAAAGGTCGCGGGAGTCCGCTGGATGCGGGTGGCGCAGGACCGGTCATTGTGGCACTCTTTGGGGGAGGCCTATGTCCAGCAGTGGACGTCCTCCGGCTGACATGATGATGAGGCAAGCGTGCTCCACCGTAGACCACATCATCACTTACCATCAGGCGAGATAGTGATCGAACGCAAGACTATTTCGGTAAAAAAAATATATTGAATGGGGCCCAATTGTAGTCTAAGCAAATGGCTCCCATCATTCACATTTTCCATATTTATTAATGAAGTATTTGCTAGTTCGCTAGCTAATTTCAAATGAAGATTTTCAGAGTCATCTTCACTAATAGTCGTACCAAGAACAGTAAACAAAGTTGCACGAATGTTCGAATATGTCATATTATACAATCAACCCTAGGACATATCCTTGTTTTATGCGTTAGCATATATATTCACTCACATGGGAGTCGTAAAGTAAGAAAGCGAGAGGTTTATCCCCTTTCCCCACAGTCTCCTCCGGGTTAATGCTTAGAGAATATGACAATAGGGTAGTTTCCTGTGTTCAATTATTGCATATGAACCAAATGTAATACGCAAAAGAAACCATTTTGCGAAAACAGAATTAAAATTGCTTGAAAACTGAAGTCACATTATTTACTTTAAATATATAGGTATGAGCAAATATGGTTGCGTGGTGGGAACATATGACTATCTCCCACGGCACTACCATGGCCATTCTGAGAGCCGTGACGTCACGGGACGTATGATGCATCCCTTAACTGTCATTTGACAATTACCCCTTCCAGCAAATTTGAATGGCGTCTAATTTACTTATTTTTTCTCGGATTCATAAAATTCTTTCGATAATATATTTTAGGTAATGTAACTTGTTGATTAAATTAATAAAAATAATCGTGTCAACTACCCTATTCATTGTATCCAGCAATGTACTAACGTATATATACATTTTCATGTTATTTCTGTGCTTTCTTCCCATACATATTACTTGTGTTCATGTGATGTATAACCTAATGGACTCGATATAATACTGTCCCATAACTTTTTTACGTTTACGTCGGGCCCGGTTTTTATACGGAACCTGTCGCGTTTTATTGTCGCCAAGGATTGCGTGCCAGGTGTATGTAATCAATCAATTAGAATGTTTTAGCTTTCAACCTAATATTGAATGTGACGTGTAAAAACCAACCCTACAAGCAAAGTTAATTAGAAACTACAATTTGGTAGGCGGGTCTTACACGCAATTCTCTATTTATGTTGAATATTTGAAGCAATAAACATGGCATATTAAGCGGTACCCTCTTGCTATGTTTGAATGAACCGATATTCCGGGGCCGAATGTTATTATGATTTAAACCACATTTTCCCATTTTGGATTTCAGTTATTGCAGTATGATGTTATATTTGGTGACTTTATTAATACAAGAACGTAATTAATTTTGAAATGAAAAATTGGCGATTTGATGTCAAAGCTTGGTTGTATCAATTTTAACGTAAGCCTACTTAAAATACAGCCGGAAGTAGTCAGTAATTTAAGTAGCTGAAGCTTATTTTTATAGCGGTCCAAAACTACTAGTAACTCAATTAAATCCTTGGCTAGCATTTTACGCTATATTTTGGTTCGATTGCCGCACCGAGAAAAATTTTTGTATGTCTGACAGATATTTATTTCGGGTCTGAGTGTTGTAGGCCCGTAGTCCCTCGTAGTTCTTGATACCATAGATTCCGGTTTTATATAGGGAGGGGGGGTTTTGGGCAGAACTATGTGTGTGATTGTTGGGTGTGTTTATTATTATTATTCTTTACATGTAAGAATTAAATCAGTGGTGCCTAAATCGGATATAGGATATGCAAAACGTAGCTGGTCAATAATCACCGATTGATCAGAGTTCTGGTTGCATCATTCTAGAAACCACATTGCCAAAAACATTAACTCAAGACTGATTAATATCAAAACAAGCCAAAGTTTTCTATAGTAGCTAGCAATGAAAGCATGACGATGAATGAAATTCAACTGCTTTCTTATATAAAATGACAACTTTTTAAATACGAAATCGGGCAACTTGAACACCCTTCTATTAACAATCTTAACTTTGTATGGCGTTACCGTTCAAACAGAGAGAGTTTATTTCTTTGTCACTTTTAAACTTTAGAAGTAAGTAACAAAGGTTGCTACATTTAGTTTGCGTTAAGTCCGTCACAATACTAAAAACTTGTAAGTCGGAATAATAATCAAAACCCGATGACTGCGTCGGCGCGGCATCGCGGCGACAAACAAACATTCATTACGATCTAGCCATCGATATAAATCTACAACCAAATGCTCATTACCATAAAAAAATATCAATTTAGGCTAGGTTTTTATATAGTACTAATTTTCGGACGCAGTTTTGCAAGTCCTGTAAGGAAAATATGTCAAAATTACCAAGAAGCCATAAAAAAATCTGTTGAGCCGTTCGCTACCAAACTTCACATGATCAGCCGCTGGGCTAATCTGAAGATTAACAACGATTTTATATATTTTATGTATAATCCGACAAACGAGCCAGTGGGTCACCTGATGTTAAGTGATCTCCACCGCCCATGAACATCCACAATACCGAAAGTGTCATGTATGCGCTGTAGGCCTTAAAGGACAGGAATAAGGATTAGGGAAGGGAAGGGGGAATAAGATTGTCAATTACTTATAGTTCATGAATTATCGTAAGTAGTTAACTTATGTCTGAATTCATTGGCGAAATTAATTATATACACAAGTAATCGTCAGTTTCTTTGGCGCAGTGAGCACGGTATTATAATTTCACAATAAATCGTTAACTATAATTTATATGAAACTATTCAACAAATTCTTAATTGTGCAACTAATCTTGTAGGCGCACCGGAGATAGCTTTGCACTGAAACCTTCTTTCAATTGTAGCAGTAAATGTGCACATAATATTTTAATTAGCTACAGTGCTTGACTATAGTTTTTCAACGGCTTTGTATGCGGGATTTAAAATAAACAAAAAGCGAAGATCAAATGCCTTTTCCATCTATTCGCTGCAAAATAAGCACGAGTAGAAAATTTCCGCCGGTATATTCTTTAGTTACTAAGTAATATTAATGTATAATTAATACATAAATTTGAATGTCATTAAATTTTTTTATAGTTTTGAATTTAAAACCCGAATAAGACTTGAATTACAAGTAATTAGCTAACATACATTTCTGTAAAGCGTGATAGTTCCATTAAAATATGATGTATAGAAAAAAATAAAACCTCAACAGATTATAGTTCTCATGTATCATTATGTAGGATTTGGTTGTCTACTCTAAGGTAGGAGCCCATTTACTTAAAAAAAATATCATGACAGTAGATCTGTACACATAATTATCTGCATTATGTAGGTTTGTACATTTATTTTATATCATTGTCCTTGTGTTACAGCTGGCTAAACGTCTTCTTACCCACAATAAAAACTGTTAGGTCCATTAAAACCATTATAACATATTGTAGTAGTATATTAGACAACCAAGAACGGAATAGCAAAACAAATCACATCGAGTAAAAGAACACTGTCAAATAAATAATTTCAAATATAAAACTATTATAAACAGCCAGCTTCAATTTACAGAAAGATAGTTTTTAATCTTTAATACGCCCCTTTAAATTGAAGCTACTAAAACAGAATTCAATTACAAGTATTAAGAAGCTTTAATACCTAAAGCACTGACACACTGAGCGTGTTTGACTCGAGGTAATGGTTTAGTCAATATATCAGCGACCATATCGACAGTAGGTACATGTCGCAGCTCTATGTCATTATTATTTTTTAATACGCCCCTTATAAAATGATGTTTAATATCAATGTGCTTACTACGAGCATGATTTAAGGGATCTTGTGCCAAAAATATCGCACCCTGATTATCGGCATGCACAGTAACTTTACTATACCTTGAAAGTCCTATTTCATTCAGTAAACTGTTCATATAAACTGCTTCCTTCATAGTCTCCGACAAACTGACATATTCAGCTTCGCAACTCGAAGTAGCTACTGTTCGTTGTTTACGAGATTGCCAAGAAACACAAGTGCCTCCTAAAATAAAAGCATATCCAGAATATGAACGTCGGTCTATCAAACAATTTCCCCAGTCTGCATCCGAGAAACCTTGTATATGTTTACCTGTTTTTCTAAACATAAGCCGATAGTTTAAAGTTCCTTTCAGGTAACGTAAGATCCGTTTAGCTGCTTTCCAATGACACACTTCAGGACAAGTTGTAAATTGGGCCAACTTAGCGACGGAATTGGTTATATCGGGTCGAGTACCAATACTTATATACATTAATGAACCGATCAATTCCCTAAATGGCCATTTCTCCCGAGTCTCGACACTACTACTCATTTTCATCGTACTAGTTTTTGTACTATTAATCTCCATTGGGGTTTTACATGGTGAACATGAAAACATATTATATCGGCGTAAGACATCACGAATATATTTTTCTTGAGATAAAAGAATGACACTGTCATTGTCAAGTCGAGTGAAATCTATACCAAGAATATACTTTGCCTGCCCGTAATCTTTTAGACTAAACTCCTTGGATAAATTATTTTTAAAATTTGATATCCAATCTTTTTCTTCTGAAGCAATGAGAATATCGTCGACGTTAACTAATACATATAGATGTTTTCCGTCCCTTTGCTTGAAATAAAGACATGGTTCGTTCAGGCTCTGCATCAACCCCATTTCTTTGAGTTTTTCATCTAGTCGAATATTCCATTGGCGGCCAGCCTGCTTTAATCCGTATAAGGATTTTCTTAGCAGACAAGTATCACACCCGTCTTCTATTTGTTCTAACATTTTCTTTGCTCGATTTACAGTCATTTTGTCCTCTCCTTCAGACTTTGTGAGCTTGATTAGACATTCTTTTAACAGCTTCGGAGTTTTCATGTAGATTTCTTCATCTAAAAAAACATTCAAATACGCCGTGTTTATATCTACTTGGTGTATTTCCATTCCCAGTTCAACAGCCAAAGCAGCCATTAGTCTAATTGACTGTAGTCTGGCGACTGGTGCAAAAGTTTTTTCATAATCTACTCCAAATCGTTGACTAAATCCTTGTGCCACTAATCTTACCTTTTTCTTTATTGTTTTGTCCATCTGAAGCTTGTTACTCAAAATGTATCGACAGCCCACGACATTTATACCTTTCGGCCTCTTTACTAATTCCCACGTCTCTTTTTCTATTAAGCTTCTTATTTCTGTTAATATTGCTTCCTCCCATGTTTCTTTTTCCTCACCATTTAAAGCATCTTTTAGAGAAATTTCGGTTATTCCTATAAAATCAGTACAATCCGCAAAAGAATCCTCGGAATTTTCAGAATCAATATCACATGCCTCATGATTCAATTCTAATTGCCGCGGTTGTTCCGCTTGCACTTGCATAGGCTCCACTTCAACCATTTTGTACATTTTCTCAGGACGGCCGACATTTCCAGTACGCAATAATCTTGGACGACCTTGGGCTCGTTTCAATATTGTGGGTCCTTCAATTTGTGACATCTCTGTTTGATTCTCTTCGCCTATATTTTCACTGCAATTATCTAAATTTCCTTCTTGAAATTCTTGCCTTCTCTCTAATGTATCGTGTTCTTTCTCTTTCAGAAAAATGACTTCTATAAATTCTTTATCATTGATGTTGTCCGACGAGCCACGTTCTTCTGGAGCTCCAGTCTCTGATTGCACATCTTCATGGAATTTAATATCTCTAGCAATCAGTGACTTTCTTTTCTCCGGTATCCATACTCTGTATCCCTTATTCATTTTTGGATAACCAATGAACATACCTGATATACCTCTAGCAGCAAATTTATCCTTGTTTGGCTCTTTGTCTAGAACATGTACTCTGGCTCCGAATCTTCTAATATGTTCGATATTAACTGGTTTCTCAAACCATTTCTCATACGGAATACCACCTCCAAGTTTATTGTTTGGACAACGGTTTCTGACATAACATGCTGTATCCACCGCTTCTGCCCAGAAACATTTGGAAAGATCAGAATTAAATAACATGCACCTGGCCATTTCCACCAGCGTCCTGTTCATTCTCTCCGCCACTCCGTTCTGCTGGGGTGTATAAGCAACTGTGAGCCTTCGTGATATTCCTTCTTGACGCAAGAATTCATCAAACTCTTTATTGCAATATTCACCACCATTATCACTCTGGAAGTATTTGATTTTGAAACCTGTCAATTTCTCAACATTACTTTTGTATATTTTAAAAGCATCCAAAGCTTTACTTTTTGATGACAAAAAATATACTTCGCACCATCGTGTACAGTCATCTATAAAAGTTATAAAATATTTTGACCCTTCTCTAGATTCACACTTCATAGGGCCGACTATATCAGAATAGATAATCTTTAATTTTTCATTAGAGAGTTCAGTACAATTCGAAAATGGAAGTGCAGTCATCTTACCTTTAGCACAAATATTGCAATCACGTAACTTTCGTACCTCATTTATATCTATACTCGCACCTAATTTGTTGAGAAGTTTAACTACATCTTTTCCGTTTAGATGCCCCAATCGCTCATGCCAAAATTGTAAATTAAAATCCGAGCTCATAGTGTATGCAGATTCACATTCGCGCATACAATATAAATTCCCTTTGCGATAAGCGGTCACCTTAACTTTTCCATTTTTACCTATAATTTTAGCGGTATCCCTAGTAAAAGTGACGTCATAACCGCTATCTGTAATTTTAGATACTGAAATAAGATTAGTTCGCAATTCCGGTACATATAGTGCATTACGGAATTCAATTACGCTTTTTGTGTGATCATTGCATGCCGATAATCTGACGGTACCTTTACCTGTTACGCTAGTACTTACATTTGTCGCTAAATTCAATATACCATTAGACTGTGTCAAAGTGTCGCCGAATTTACTCGCGTTATTACATAGATGCGATGTGCACCCACTGTCGATAACCCAATCGTCTTTTTGTATATTTATTACCTTACACGCATCCGTGTCAGCGCCTGAAATATTAAGACTTATTAGAGTTTCATCAACATTAACGTAATTAGACTTATTTTTTGCATTTCTTGGACACTCTGAAAACTTATGTCCCACTTGATGACATTTAAAACATTTCATCTGAAATCTTTTTCTTCCAGTTTGGCTCGAACTTACTCGATTCTCTTTTCGATTTGTATACATTACTCTTTCTATCATCCCTTCTCGTACTTCGCCGTGTCTTCTTGACTCGTACTCTTCTAAGATTTTCACCTTCAAACTTTCAGGTTTGGGTAATTCATCTCTCGATTCAATAGCACATCTAAAATTTTCTAAGCTCTCAGGTAAACTATACAACAACATTACTGATAAAAGATCATCATGAATTCCAACATTCATATCTGCAAGTTTATCAACAGCATCGAAGAATGTATCCATGTGTTTTCGTATATCCTCAGCTTCTTTCATTTTGTGCAACATGAGTCTCTTTAATAGTGTTGCCTTCTTAGCAGGACCTTTTGAAGCATATACAGACTCTAATTTTAACCAAACTTCTTGTGATGTTGTGCACCCTCGTACGTGCCGCAACTCACTTGCACTGATCGATAGGACTAGATCAGCCTTGGCTTTTTCGTCTTCCGCTTCCCATTTTTCAGCCTCAATTAGCTCACCAGGTTTTTGAGCTTTTCCGTTTACGTATTTCCAAACTCCGTCCTTCACCAAAAACGCTTGCATTTGGATACGCCAACTATCATAGTTGTCTTTTCCTAGCGGTTCGAATTTCATGATGGAATTCATCTTCCCGCACTACTTTCAGTTATATCAATCCGCAGAAATTCACTATTCTGGGCCCATAACCATTGTTAGGTCCATTAAAACCATTATAACATATTGTAGTAGTATATTAGACAACCAAGAACGGAATAGCAAAACAAATCACATCGAGTAAAAGAACACTGTCAAATAAATAATTTCAAATATAAAACTATTATAAACAGCCAGCTTCAATTTACAGAAAGATAGTTTTTAATCTTTAATAAAAACTTATATTGAATTACTTATAGAATTCATATTAGAATATAATTTCCGGTAAATTACTACGCTATTGACAAATACTTCATGCGGCATTAACGCATAATTTCCCGTTGTTTAATTGAAGACTTACTACTAATCGTCATGATTGTTAATCATTCTTACGTTTTATTAGGTATATAGTTTATACGGTATTTATACGACTCGTCTTCCTTATACACCATTAAAATGAAATAATCAGTATTTGTTACTTCTAAGTGTTTAAAGTTGAATAATTGACTGATAAGAATAATCCACTCAAAGGAAAATAATTGGCCATAGAAATGTGTTGAGATTTTATGACCGCCAGCCTTAGAGTAGTGTTAAATACTCTAAGCCGCCAGCATTCGAGATTGACAGTTATTGCAGTGTTTCTAGTACAGTCATTTGAACTGCCTCTGCTTTCATAAAACGATTTTTGCATACAGAAACGAAACTCAATGTTAATACATGTGATCGTTAAGTAATTAAGTAATATAAAGAAGAGCAATTATTACTTCTATAGTAGTGACAGTATCTGCCGCCTACGTATTTTTTTACTTTAATGTTTACTAATACACGCCGCAGAATCATTCCATAGATAAACTATGTTTATTTGCCACGTAAATTATACTTATTTAATGTAATAATAATACTAGCCCTGTGTTAAACATTGTTGCTCTGATGAGCACGGGCCTCTTCTACTAATGAGAGGGGCTAGGCCTAGGCCTAATTAATCAAGTATAATCCATAATAATACTATAAATGCCAAAGTAACTGTTTGTTTGTTACCTTTTCACGACTAAACGGCTGACCAGATTGTGGTAAAATAAAATTCACTTTCAATGGGAAATACACCATAATTACTCGACTTAGGGATCTGGAAATTCATATTTAGGCTTTTGGTAGGAAATAAAGAAATACGTGTTTCAAAATCATCCCTAAGGAGGTAAAATAGGGGATGAAAGTTTGTATGAAAATGCTACATTTTTTAAGTTAAACGCATGAAAACGTTTTTTGTATTATATACTTTTTCTCCCAAACATGACCTCCAGGCGGGCGGAGCCGCGAGCAACAGCTAGTATAAAATAAACAAAAAGCAGATTAATCATACTATCACCTTAAAAGTAATACATGATAGTACTAGTCAGTATCTACATTAAAACGGCGATTTCATACTTTACCCCTCCTATCATTACGAATCCATTTCCTACTTTCTAAAAATTCTCTGGGTGGAATAATTTTATTTTATTGATTTTCCCCACAACAGGAACCCAGGAAAACCTTATCTTGCGCTCAAACTGACTCAGTTCGAATTTTGAACTGTCGGTGACGCAATCGTAATGGCAATAATTTATCCATTGGGCTACCATTTCTCAGCTTGAATATTAAATCTGTTTCAAAATTCAATAAGAAATTTCGTCATAGTCTGGCCACTTGATAAGCATTACGAAATAATTGCAGCCGGCCATCTATAAGTAATAAAGGTGTTCTGTGCCTACTAAATTCACAATTTTAATTTACATTGATGATGGTATGTAAGTACATGTAGAGTGTTCTCGTAATAGTCGCCTAATCTTAAGCGTTTTGATCGTAAAACATAAAACTTCAAGCTAAGTTACTATATACCTAACAGCTTTGGAATACGATTCATATTTCGATAAAGGTATAATTAAGATCATTCGTAGTAAGGACGGTTATCGCGAACGTCGTTTGCTCCCAGAATCCTAGATAAGGGTCATAAAGTAATACTGTTATCCGCTTCATCGTTTGCGCTGAATGTATTTATTTTCTTTAGTAAGGGAGCAAGACAAAAGTAAAATAGATTTTCGACTAAGCGCTTGAATTTGAACTTATCATATTTATTAATATTGTGTTTTCTATCATTGGGTTTACATATTCGTCCCCCCGTTTAAAAGTAATAATATTATTCCTTGTCGTAACTACTTTATATTTTTAGTTGGAAGTGGTAGAGCTACACTGTAGACATATTTGTCTACAGCATGAATGGGCCGGCTCGACCGGGGTAGTACCACTGTCTCACAGAAAACCAACGTAAAGTGACAGTTTACTGTCGCGTTTCGTATGGTAAGTGAGATAACCGGAGGCCCAGATTCCCCCTTTCCCTTCCCTAATCCCTATTCCTGTCCTTTAAGGCCGACAACGCATACATGATACTTTCGGTATTGTGGATGTTCATGGGTGGTGGAGATCACTTAACATCAGGTGACCCACTGGCTCTTTTGTCGGACTATACTATATAAAAAAATATATTTTTAGTATCTATAAAATATTCGTTTGGTATGTAAAAGGTAATGTGTAGAACTACTAAACTGATTTAAAAAGTTTACTCTACCCTAATTCCATTCCCAATGTGGGACCACCCCTAGTATCATATTCTTATTAAAAAAACTGCTATTATTTTATGAAATCGTTTCACGAAAGTGGGGCCGAATGCTTAACCTAGTGTCGGATAATTTGATATTAAAATAGTCCATACACTGTTATACACAATGTTTATAGGTTAGGTTCATTAAATATAGACAGAACACAAAAATATATTTTTTATCTTTTATATTTATTTATGAATAACACAATACAGAATACAACGAAATGACAAATAATATAGTAAAATTTATAATCAATTTTACATTTATAACTAACATAAATATATGTAGTCGTCTGTGAAACAAGAGGCCGTTGGTTCGATTCCCACACCGGGACAAATGTTTGTGTGACAAACAGATATACGTATCCGGAGTCTGGGTGTTGTGAGACCGAAAGTCTCTCGTAGTCCCTGTTACCCACAACACATGACTCGTATCTTAGTGTGGGGTCGGGGCTATGTGTATGCTGTTGGGTGTTATTTATTATTATTTATTAGTTCACGTAACTATACGTAGCTTGTCACGCGAATAATAATAAAATTCATCCATGCGGCTACAGGGCTATGTAGCTAGTTATACGACCCTAAGTTAAGTGAGGCGAGCGAGTAATATTAATGAATACCACTTCATGAATATTATACATATAAAATTGTGTTGTAATTACTAAAATTGCCCTATTAACACGAGTTCACTAGTGTTCGAAGGACAAGGGCGAATTATATAACAAAGGCACATTATAATAAGCAATCTAACTTAATGCTTCAATTGGTCTATCTGGTTGTATAGATTTACTTACTATATTAATTTATACTCCCGCGACGGGATGCGGGTGGCGCAGAACCGGTCATTGTGGCACTCTTTGGGGGAGGCCTATGTCCAGCAGTGGACGTCCTTCGGCTGACATGATGATGATGATGATTACTTTATACATTATTTATTCAAATTTCGTTTACAAACATTTTATGTTATTATTTAAAGTAAATAAAAATCTGTCTTACGTCCATTGAATTATATTTTCTGATAATTTTATTACCTCATAAAATTTCCAAATATGTTGTAACTTCCTGTGTTACTTCAGGTACTTTGCAAGTAAAAGCACTCAATGCGGCTGAATGACGCATGTTCCTTTCGATTTCTAATGTATTCGCGTTCACGTCACGGCTCTGATCGATATTTCAGTCACGTGCACTTGCACCACATGTACATAATCTCCTGCACTCAAAATGTACTTATAAAGTCAGGAGAAACCTAATTTGATATCATGCACTCATCATGTCGAGGCGATCCAGCTCCTTGACAACACAGAGCTAGTGAGAGCACTGAAGAAGACAAAACCTTTTGAGTTAGTGTTGTGAACATTTAGTTTAGCATAGTGTAGTGAGTGCTATTAAATAACATATTAAAGTTGTGCCTTCCCCTTAATAGAGACAATAGGAAACCTGTTAATGGACATAGTCTTCAGCATAGTCTCATTAGAAGTTTAGGTTAAATTTAAATTACTTATTAGTCTATAGACTAGATTGAAATTTTAATGATGTGCTGATGCACTCATCGGGTTCACCATTAGTTCTGCGATTAAGTTCGCATGACTTTATATTTTAATTCGCAAACTTAATATCTATTTTGCAACTAACCTAACGATATTTCAATATATTCGTATCGCAGCATGCTGGCGTCATGATATTTTTAATGTCATGCGGAGTGAATCGCGTCGTTCTGCTTTCATTTGAACTTTATTCGCTTCCCTCTCAACAGTTCATCTCTGAATACATTCCCTTTTATTTGTAATTCTTTTAATCTTAACAAGTGGTTCTTTAGTGACATCTCTCTTTGCTCAGAATTGATTTTGTACAGGTTTTACATATTCCAGTTGTATTGTCTGCAGCACTTGACTTCGTGTTATTTCAGATAAATTAGTATTTTGCCTAATGACTGACTCGGTGGCGCAGTTGTTATTGCGCATGCGTTACGACTGCTGTGCTGAGGTCTCGGGTTCGATCCCCGGGTCGGGTAAAGTAATATTGTGTTTTTCTATCTAGAAATGTCCAGTATTAGCCAGGAGTGGAATCTGTGCCCGGTGTGGTGATAGGCTCGCACCCTATCACATTATGGGACCGAAATTCGTCGAAAAGCGGATGTACTAGTTGCACCTATGCCTACCCCTTCGGGGATTACAGGCGTAAGTGTGTAAAAGAGTATTTTGCACATTTATTTAGTTATTGCATCAAGCGGTCAAGGTGACTTCGCGCAAGAAAGGGTTACTCACATCTTGTTTCTGTTTCAACTGGATCAATTACTTGTTTTATATGTAATAATAATAATAAGGTGACATAGTCCTTCCCATAGACCCAATTACCTAATCCACTAACACCTCACCTCAATAAACCAGCATTACTTTTTATCCATCCATACAATAGTCCTACACCAACCGGGCGTTGTCCTTGGGTGCACTTGTATAGTGTATACAGGGATAACCGCAGGCTGGTGTCACATCACAAAATTAAATTAAAATTGTCTAACGGGCCTCTACGTGTTGGCTTCGGCCCCACGCACGCCTTCCAAATGTCTGGGACTCTATAGGCCCGAGATAACGGTGTGACATACATAATAATAATAATAAATACAGTTAAGTTATTTTTATGAATTAATAGCAGCCTGTATTATTTACTGTTCCACTGCTGGTCACGGCCTTCTTCTATTAATAATAGAACTTAGGCTTTAGTCTAGTCTACTTAGTCTATCCACTTAGATGGATTAGTAGACTTCACATACCTTTATAACACGTAACTTAGAGTTATATGCCATAAGGGCTGGTTTCGAAAGCAGAAAGAAAGAAGAAATATGTTCAAGATAAGTTGATATATATTTTTATATATAGTGTGTGCTTTGCGTCGCCCTTGGTTATCACAATAGCTGAGTGTGGTACATTAATATTCATTGGACGAAAAAATTTATTGATATCAACCGAGCAAGAGCAATCTATAACTAACTAAGACATGCCGAGCTTCAAAAATTATAGTGTCAACGCAAAACCAACCACTAAAGAACGTGTATGAACCAATAGCTTTATACACAAATCTCTATAAAACTGATAATAAATATTTTTAAGATATTGAAAGTCTTAGCGGATTCCCTATAAGAAAAAAACTAAAAGTTTACTAAGATAAACTATCTATCGTGGCTCTAGAAGTGGTAGAGCCACGCTGAAGACATATTTATCTACAGCATGAATGGGCCGGCTCGACCGGGGTAGTGCCACTGTCTCACAGAAAACCAACGTAAAGTAACAGTTTACTGTCGCGTTTCGTATGGTAAGTGAGATATCCGGAAGCCCAGATTCCCCCTTCGCTTCCCTAATCCCTGTTCCTGTCCTTCAAAGCCGACAGCGCGTACATGACATTTTCGATATTGTGGATGTTCATGGGCGGTGGAGATCACTTAACATCAGGTGACCCACTGGCTCGTTTGTTGGACTATGATATAAAAAAGAGATGTTATTTTAAACTATAATATATATGGATATAGTCTTAAAATAATTATAAGAAAAGAAAGCTAAAGTAAAATCACTTAAACTAATGTCACACCAAAGATTATATTGTTCCGCTTGAACACTTTGAGCAACTGCAACATGAGTTTAAAGTACATACAAAAAGGATGACAACATGTAAAGGATAAAAAGAGTTCACTTAAAATTTGACATTTCACATGAAGGAGCTAAACATAATAATAATAATTCCAGCCCAGTATTGCACTGATCCACGTCCGGGCACGGGCCTCCTTTACTAATAAGATGGGTTAGGCCTTAATACATCATGCTGGGTACTAATTCCACATACATTTGAAATCTGTAATGGTAAATAAATAAATAATCATATACTTAACCAGACATAAAACACCGAATCTCCATAACTCCAAACACATTCCTTTTGCTCTGATCTATTGAGTTTCCATTTCATAACCTATAATCAATCTCCAGAAGAGAATATCTTATATTTTGGATTCGTTTAAAAGCTGAATCTTTATGTAACTAGTTTGAGACGTTGTAACAAAGAATATGATCTAAATCTTCATTTCGTCATTACTATAATCTACTCTCATTTTTTTTTTGTTATAGGACCACGTATAAACTATTTCTTGAGAAGGTATATCAAAATGGCACTAAAAAGGTTCTTCTAGAGAGGGCGCTGCTTCCCAGTTAACCTCGAAAGCGTAATAAAATATTGTTATTTGGTATTTATTCATAGTTTATACATTTAAAATTGTGTTCCAAATGTAAACGAAAGTGCAAATCGTGATATATTATGTGGGCAAGATCAATACTTCACAAACAACGGAAATAAAAGACATTAACACCAACATTGACTGACTGCAAGGAAACAGACGACAATCCTGGTTTAAGTGGAAATTAGAGCACAAACTGGAGTAGGACGGTAATAACGCAATCTTCCATGATAGTGGCAACTGTGATTGATACATTCCTGAGTTAATGGTGATAATTTATGCAAAAATCATCAAATACAAATATTACTCAGCAAATTTTTTACTGCAAAAACGCCATCTATAAACAAGAAACCCTACTGAAGGGTGAAACATTGATCTTTGAATGACATTTTGAAACCCAGAATAAAAGAGGGCGCTAAATGCAAATATTAGCAAAACACCATTAAAATAAAATATAAGATATTGTATTATTATTATCAATTATTGTTGCCATCGCATTGGAAAAATGAGTAAGGTGAGGACGCGGTCGAATACACCACAAAACTGTCAGGAGAGTACTATGTTGGCGGACCTGAAAGCTTATATGACTGATTTAATTCACAAAGAAATGGATAGTGTCCGAAGGGCAATTAGTGACCTTACAAATATAATTTCAGAACAAAATACTCGCATGGACCAATTGGAGTCTAGAGTTTCTCTACTGGAACAGCAGACTAAGGTAACACAACCATATAATACCTCTGAACTGGAAAATACAATTTCACAACTTAAAGCTGACATTTCTGACCGCGATCAGTTGATGCTATCAAACGACATAGAAATATCAGGGTGTCCTGAAACACCAAACGAAAATTGTGTTCACCTCGTCCTCTCTATCGCAAATAAGATTGGTTTGGAACTTGATGAAAAAGATATCGTTAACGCGTATCGAGCTGGGCCAGCAAGACCAGTGACGTCGGCGGCGGCAGTGGCGGCGGCGGGAGATAGCAGAGAACGCGCGCGTACGCGTCCTCTTGCTGTGCGCTTCACGCGCAGTACGCCTCGGGATGCGATGCTGCGGGCTGTGCGTGTGCGTCGTAATCTAACAACTGAAGGTTTACAAACACCGGGCCCAGTGAATCCTATATACATCAATGAGAGGCTTACCAAGCACAACCGTATCCTGTTCCAGAAGGCCCGCTCCCTGGCACGAGAATTTAAATTCAAATACGCGTGGACTCGTGATGGAAAGATATTTGTATGTGAGGGTCAAGGAAAGCCAAGACACCGACTACGACTAGAGGCAGACCTAGTAAAGGTTTTTGGGATTGTTGCTATTTGATCTCAGGCTTGTTTGCTACATTATTCTTAAAAAACCATTATGATCTCTTTATATGTTCCTCCCATCTATTTTGTAATTTTAGTTATATATATAATCTGAGATATTTTTGTAGGTTACTTTTTGTTCTATTTTACGTAAGATTTTAGTATGGTGTTATATTACAGCATAAACATTACGTATCACATCTACACACATACAATAATACACTTAATACATTGCACAAACACAACACTTTAAAATGCATTACACACACACACCCAACAATCACCATCCAAACGTGCCTAAACTATATCAGTGCCCATTTTAAACCCGTTCCGCTGTTATATACATATATCGCTGTTATATACCATTGGAATTTGATATACATATTTATGTTATATTTTCGGATGATAATATTTACTGACGATGGCTAGCATAAAGGAAAAGTATTTGAGATTGGGTTTATTAAACGCTAGATCTTTAAACACTGGTAGTGACGAGCTCCTGGTATCTGTTGAAAAAGAAGCACCTGATATTTTGGCCATCAACGAAAGTTGGTTAAAAACTGGTGAAGAGTGTTTAGCACCTGTTATACCTAACTATAGATTTCTACACAGGGCTCGACAAGGGATGAGAGGAGGCGGAGTAGGGTTTTATATTAGGCAGGGCATAAGTTTTAAAGTACACCATCACCCGACATCCCCGCTTGAACAGCTATGGCTCGAAATTAAATTACCTGGTGCTACTCTTGCCATAGGTACTGCATACAGACCAGAAAGCGTAATTGTCAGCGACGCTTTGGATGCCATTAGTGAGACAATAAATGCCATGGCATGCTGCAATTATACCTGTTTCTTAGGTGATTTGAACATTGATCTGAAACGTATTGAGTCTATAAATGCGAAAGAACTAATAAACTTCTGTAGTCAGCATAATTTGGAACAGCTTGTGAAAGAGCCCACTAGAATAACTGACAATTCAGAAACGATTATAGACGTAGTCCTAACTGATAGTGTAGCACGATGCCAGAGCGTCCATGTAATACACAACCGTTGTCTTAGTGATCACGCTATGATACTCGTTGACTTTGACATAAAAAAACCTAAATCAATCAAAAACGTGAAATATCAACGAAAACTTAGTGACATAAATTTGGAACTATTCACAACTGACTTAAAACTCATTCCCTGGGAATCCATAAATACATTGGAGGATGTGGATAAAATGATAGAAACTTTTAACAATTATCTTTTAATGTTGTTTGATATACACGCACCAATAAAAAATATATTATGTAAAAATAAACCAAAACCGTGGATAACAAATATGATAAAATTTATGATGACTTTACGCGATAAAGCTTTAGTAAAAGCACAGAAAAACAAATCTGATAGTTCCAAAGATTACTATAGAGTTCTTAAAAATCTTGTTACGACAGCTACTGAAAGAGAAAAGAGGGCCTATTTTAACAGTTCTATAAATAATATGATACATGAACCAACTAAATTATGGAGAAATTTAAAAAATACTGTCGCGACTGATAATAAACATTCAAACCAAATTCCTGAACACTTAAACGACCCTGATGAAATTAATGATCATTTTTTAGATTTACCGCCCATAAATACCTCTATTAATAACAAGTTTACAAAAGCTAGTAATGACAAATTTAGCACATACCCGGAATTTAACTTAGTATTGACTACACAGACGAAGGTCCAAAAGATCTTGAATAGTATTGAAACAAAAGCTGCAGGTCATGACAATTTGAATATAGATATGATAAAACTTACCTTGAACGTGACCCTGCCTATTATTACTAATATTTTAAATAAATCGATTGAGACCCTTACTTTTCCCGCTTGTTGGAAGCGAGCTCTCGTCAGACCTATTCCTAAAAAAAGTTGCATTGACTCTCACAAAGACTTACGACCAATATCGATCTTGCCAGTACTATCCAAAGTACTAGAGAAAATTATACTAGACCAGGTCATTACATTTGTAGATGAAAACAAGATTATACCTAAGTTTCAGTCTGGTTTTCGTAGAGGTCACGGTACTGAAACTGCACTTTTGCACATAACCGATGACTTAACCGAGGCATCCGATAGTGGACTTAGCAGTATAATGGTTCTGCTTGATTATTCACGTGCTTTTGATTGTCTAAGTCCTGATATACTCTTGAATAAATTACAAAACTATGGTTTCTCAATCAAAGCTTGTGAATGGTTCCAAAGTTTTTTATTCAATAGAGAGCAAATGGTTGTTACCGACGGCATTCATGGACAAAAGAAATTCTCGACCCTCAAATGTGTTACACGAGGAGTGCCGCAAGGTTCGTTACTCAGCCCTATCTTGTTTTCTTTATTCACTGCCGATCTGCCCAATTGTATTAAATGTTGTAAATACCACCTATACGCCGACGATACACAATTATATTATTCTTTTAAAGGCAAAGATACTGAAAAGGCTATTGAGGATATAAATTCAGATTTGGAGCGCATTTATAATTGGTCAAATATAAATTCCCTGGCCTTAAACCCAGGTAAGTCACAAATGCTGGTACTGGGTACCAAACAACAAATTAGGTGTGTCTCAAACTGCTGCGAAAGAGTAAAAATTAATGACACTCAAATCAAACAAGTTATATCCGCTCGTAATCTTGGATTAACTGTTGATGCAAAACAGAAATATATTGACCATGTCAACGCCAAAATTAAAATTGCGTTTTTTAGACTAAAAACTTTATATAAGATTAGGCCTTACATCAAAGAAGAACTGCGACACACCGTGACAGAGTTGCTGGTCCTTTCTCATTTCAATTACTGCAGCTCTGTTTTTAGTCGACGAATTAACTCATACACTGAGAAAGCTATCCAACGAGTTCAAAATGCCTGCATTAGGTATTGCTACAACATTTCCAAAAGAGAACATATAACACCTATTCTAAACAGTAACAGAATACTTAACATGAAAGCGAAGATGGAGTTGCAATATGCATGCTTAGTACACAGAGTCATCTGGAATAAAAAGCCAGATTACCTATTTGATAAGCTAACCTGGTATAAAGAATGCAGTAAAAGTCTTCGTTCAGCTACCTTAAATTTGTTAAAGATACCATCACATTCCTCGGCTCGCTATAGAGGGTGTTTCAAGTTTGCTGCGGCAAGTATATGGAACGATCTCCCCCCACCATATCGGCTTAAAATGAGTGCAAGAACTTTTAAAGCGAAATACAAATCCGCTCTGTTGAAGAAACAACTTGCTGCAGAGAATGTGAAACACTCGTACATAAAAAGTATAAGCTTGAAAACATATTTTACATGATATAACTAAATTTTATCAGTTTAAGGTAGATAAATAATTTAATGTAATTGTAAATATTAGGCACCAGCAAATAGTCAATGGCAACACAGGCCAGGCACGCACACACACATAAAACCACCACACACACACACACACACACACACACACACAAACACACACACACACATACTTTAAATAATTATTTATTTCTTTGATGATATAAATATGTATTATTTTTATTTCTTACTGGGGAAGCAGTAACGTCCGAACATCCCGCCTAACAACCTAGGGATTCGGGAGTGGCTGAAAATCAGCGCTGCCTAAGGTTTCTGCCCTAGACAGCATTAGCTGAGTCATATCCTTTTGCCAATTACGTATTTTTTTTCTATTATATAATATTAGTTATCATTTAAGACTGATTTTGTAATTCTAATTGTAATATTTAAAATTGATTTTGTAATTGTAATGTGTAATTTCGGCAATAAATACTTATTATTATTATTATTATTATTCTAAACAATTTCAACGACCATAAATGTTCGTGTATTTATAGTACACCGAATAAAACTATGGCAACCGCTAACTCAACGCTTTTAGTGAAACACAAAATATAAACAACGATACCAAAAAAAAACAAACACATTTAACTACTGCGAATAAATTGTAATCGTTTTTCTTATCTGAGTTTATGTCAAGCTAAGTAAGGCAATTTTTCTCCCATCTTTGCAATGTGAAGACATATTTACGTTTATTTCTGAACTTTACTACCAAAATACTCACAAATAAACGAGAAAAACTGCGATTAAGACATATACCAAAAAGTAAGTTGTAGTTGATCCCTTTGATAGAACACTTTTTACTCCTTTTATGTTGTTACACAATATTATCAACAATGTTTACTCACTGTTCTTGTTATATATATTAAGATAAATACATATAACACGGAGCTACTCTACTTAACAAAATCACACCAAACGACCAAGCACTTTGCGTCAATCGCAGGTGACACGCACGATTGGTGGGTTACAGGCCACGGCGACCACTAAGTCTCAGAAACCTACTTGCTCGTTCGCCCTAATATAAAAAATCGGACAAAGAATGAATAATGAACCAATACATACAATAAACGTCTGATTAGAAATTTTCAAGCATTTCTGTGCTTGCTTAAAATAGAAAAGTGTTTTTAATATTGACGATTATGTTGAAAAGCAATATGCGCTTACGTGCATGCTTCTTTGCATGCACGGTTTACTCAACGTGGCAATTTGTGTATTTTAATGTGAGATATCATGTAATAAGTCCGATATAACTACTGAATTATTATCAAATAAGTTTTCGCTTTACGTCACTCAGTAACTCACTTGATGTCGAAAAACTTCTAAGGTAGTATTATTAATTGGGGCTCTCTTTATTATCTTAATAGCATTATTAAGATTATTTATACATTCACTACAAACTTAATTTCTTTCGGAATGGTATTTCAATGTTCGCGCATTTTATTTCAGCAAGAAATTGCCTTGACACTTATTCTTTATATATGGCTTAATTGTCAACAATTAATTAATGGCGTCATATTTAAGAGGAAGAATAATATAAAACTAAATAAATGAATGTTTTAATAGTTGTCAAACAAAGATTAGAACACTGTTAATTTTAACAAATTTTCCAGTTACTGTTAGACATCTTGACAATCTTAATCAAACAGAAATTATATTTAACACCTTAGTCCTTTTTAATTTAATGTTTAATGTAATCTGAGTTCTGGCGTCTTTTATAACCGCATAACAAATTTTATGACAACGCATTCTAAGAGCTAAAGACTAATATAAAAAACATACTGCACACTTATTAGTACTCGATCTTTGTATTTTAATACATTTCAATTTTACATCGTATTAAATAAGAGTACCTGGTACTATAAGATATATTAAAATCGAATTAAAATGAAATCATATTAAATCCACACCAATACTATAAATGCGAAAGTAACTCTGTTTGTTTGTTTGTTACCTTTTCACGACTAAACGGCTGACCGGATTGTGATGAAATTTGGCAAGGAGATAGATTATATCCTGGAGAAGGACATAGGCTATCCATTTTGCTCAAAAAATAATCTTGAAAGGGTATAGAAAATCCATCACTCCTCGACTTAGGGATCTAGAAATTCATATTTAGGCTTTTGGTAGGAAATAAAGAAATACGTGTTTCAAAGTTTTTGAAAAATCATCCCTAAAGGGGGCAAAGTGAGGTTAAATTTATGCGGTATTCTTTAGATGCAATCTCAAGATTCAGGCACAACACCTGAGAGGCTGGACAATCGCTACAGTTGCCTCAGTGCAGAAGACCACTCCTTGGATTTTATACCTCTGCTCCCGAAAATAACCTCCACGCGGGCGGAGCCGCGAGCAACAGCTAGTAATAAATAAATTGGTTTAAACTGGGAGTAAATAGGCAAAGCGCATGTAATACTCTTGGTGTTGCAAGCGTCCATAGGCTACGGTAACCGGTTACCATCAAGCGGGTTGTAGGCTTGTTTGCCAACATCGTGGTAAAAAAAAATATGTCACGTCATCAGACAAATGAATCTTCAAAACTTTATCTGAACAACTTTCAGGTCGGATATAAATTGTATTAAAATTTGGATCTATTCTAAGCTTAGAGTATTTAACAACTCTAAGATTCTAAGCGAAATCGACCGAAAATATTGTCGCTGCACTAGAGACGAACTTTTTAGGGACATCCATAATGTCATACGATACACCTCATAAAATTTATGTCTCGTACGTGTTGTTTATAAATTGAGGTGGGTTACGCCGCAATACGACATGAGGAAGCCGAAACATATAGTAAAAACCGTCGCCACCGACTTTCCCCTGTTCAGAGACTTTGAAGGCCCATGGACGTACGTGAGCATAACGATGGAATTATGATAATAATCCCTTTTATCCAAAATTGAATCGCTTTAACTCATATGTAATATAAATTATCTAGCATTGAAAATAAAGGTGCTGGTAGAAGGATAATTATATCCTCCCGGATAGCGGCCACCGTACACAGGGTGTAAAACCTGCCAAAGTGGCACACGCAAATGTGTACGCGTTCCGAGATCAGCCAGTGTACATCCTGTTTTGTCGGAGGTTTAGAGTTGATGTGCGATGTTTCGTCGTTTTTCGGCCTTCTCAGTACTCTGACGCTAGACCCTCGACCGCTTCACTTTCTTGAAGAAGTAGGCATGATTGTATTGACTAGCGGGAGATAGATTGTCTGTCGCTACTCGATAGTGTAATTGGACGGCACTGCGCTTACCATGAGGTGTAGTGTGCCGTGCCAGCATAAAAAAGGAAGGAATTGAGGGAATGGGGATTAGTCCTATGTCCACCTTTTGAATACTTATGCAGGTTTCCTCATGATTTTTTCCTTCTTCATTAAAGCGATAGTTAATACATACACACGTAACATCGAAAAATCAGAGATACGAATCTCGGATCGGACCTGCCATGTACATTCCGGTAGTACATTCTAGACCCTGGTACACTATTGCATATCAAAATAAACTATAAAAAAAATCATATATGTACCTAGAATGGCATAAGGCAGAATAAAAATTGTCACGACTAATACAAATACTATTTACATGACCTCTTAGAGTATTTAACACCATGACCTATTGTATAAATTGTTATAAATATATGGCCTAATCCAATGTTATATTTCTTCATTTCACATTGTTTTAATTCCCATGAGCAATGTGCAAATATAAGCATATTTATTACTAGCGGTTGCCCGCGGCTCCGCCCGCGTGGAGGTTATTTTTGGAAGAAAAGGTATAGAATCCACGGAGGCACGTTAAGCTATTACACCTTTCTACATTTTGCTATACCATAGGAAGCGTGCATTTTTCCGGGATAAAAGTAGCCTATATCATTATCTAACCCCTAAACTACCACTATGCGAAAAATAATGTCGATTCCTGGCTCTATGAAAACAAAATACTATCACGCGGGAACCGTACATTTTTCCGGGATAAAAGTCGCCTATGCAATTCTCTGAGCCCCAAACAACCACTGTGCAAGAAATCATGTCGATCCCTTGCAATGTGAAAACCAAAATTCTGTCCCATGGGAACCTTACTTAACCTTATTTTACCGGGATAAAAAGTAGCCTATGTGCCATTCCAGACTATAATCTATGTCTGTGCCAAATTCCAGCCAGATCCGTCCAGCCGTTATAGCGTGATTGAGTAACAAACATCCATCCATCCATCTAAACATTCGCATTTATAATATTAGTAGGATTTGTGCAAAATTCACCGATAATATTAAAGTGCGATTTATCTGGTTTTGGTAAATGAAATTTTCAAACAGCATATCGATTCACAATTAAATTCACATCTATTCGACCCTTTGAAACACGTGGAAACCAATATTTATGTTGTCTGTGCAAGTAATTGCGCATTCGGCAGTGCGTTTATATTACCGGCTGTAACTGGAACTTTGTAGTCGTATTCAGAACTGCAAATAATTTTGTTTATTTACATACTGCCAACTCTATCACTCCCGAGCGAACCATATCATTTGCATTAATGTAATATATTGAAATAAATACTTTAAATTCTCATTGTTTTATGCAATTAAGTAGACGATGCACAAATCCAAATATTACCTCGAAATCCAAGAAGTTCCTAAGAAGCATACAGGCCCAATCGCTGTACAACAAATAATAGAGAAACGTTGTCTTACAGACAGACTTATGACAGTTTTTAATAAAAAATAGTCTTTAAAACGAATACTATTCATCTGGATCCTAAACTAAAATTAGTGTTGTCTCTTTCTAAAAAACGAGTTTAGCTAAATTTTCAACGTTATCAACTAAAATATAAAATAAAATTTGTCGCACCAAACCTTTGCTTCCATCACTTTTGAAACTAGCGGTTAGTGCTAAAATCTAGTAATTTAATAGCAATGTGTGAGTCGTAAATAGTGTGATATTCAGTTGATTCCTCATACGAGTTAACTATGTGTATAAACGAAAGTAGAGCTACTAAAGGGACTCGTGGGGAGACATAGTCACTCAGTGACAAAACCCCCGTTTCAATAAATATAGAGATAAAAAGGGACTTGCAAGAAGGTCACATATTGCCGCCATCTAGAATATACGGTCAGTCTCACTACGGACTATGACGAAACTGATACCAACGGCATTTCACTTGTTATTTTTGTGTGTGAAATACACAATTGTTATTCATATTTAGTTCATTTAAAACGAATAAAATGCATATGGTATCATTGCCAAATATTTTTCATGTTGAGGACATGTCAAACAGGCTATCTCACTATATGTGTACATATCTAGTTGTTAAGAAGAATTATTTATAATCAATCAAGTCTTTCATTACACAAGATATTGATACTCCAATAGATTTAATTAACATTTGTAACTATCTTTCTTAATGGCTGAATAAATGATTCAATTTATCGTAAGCTCTCAAGCTCTCTCTCTCATTATAAATAAAAATTATTAATTTTTTAGACTAAAGAGAAAAGTTGAATTAACTAACAATTTCTTTGTTTTTAGCGCCAATTTTTGCATCTGAGCCATTATTTTACGATATAATCGTTTCAAATGGGTATATATAGGTACTAAATCTGTTTCATATCCATCCAATTCGGCAGGCACTGTCACTATATAACCACTAATTTCATCGTCAAACGTCATTGTCAGTGCCGTCATAATCTGTACATCCCATGCTGTAGGCGCCAGAGATGCAACTTACAACCGAAGAGCTACTGTCCACGTAGCCGCACGTCATATGCACGACATTGTCATTTTAGGCTCGTGTCTGGCTTGCATCATGCGTAGAAACTGACAGAACTGTGTCCACGGTGCGACAAAGTGGCATTTGCGTACGTCATGCATTCGTCTAGCGTTCGTCTTGCGTTCGTCCTGAACTAATGTTCACGTAGACGCACGTCATACGCACGACGTCGCGTCGTCATTTTACGTTTGAATGTAGCTGACTTGCATATTGCGTAGAAACTGACAGAACTATGTGCACGGTGCAACAAAGTGGCATTGGCGTATCGTCATGCATTCATCTAGCGTTCGTCTTGCGTTCGTCCTGAACTAATGTTCACGTAGCCGCACGTCATACGCACGACGTCGCGTCGTCATTTTACGATTGAATGTAGCTGGCTTGCATATTGCGTAGAAACTGACAGAACTGTGTGCACGGTGCGACAAAGTGGCATTGGCGTATCATCATGCATTCGTCCTGAACTACTCTCCACGTAGCCGCACGACGTCGTCATTTTAGTTTTGAGCGCAGCTGGCTTGCTTATTGCGTAGAAACTGACAGAACTGTGTCCACGGTGCGACAAATTAGCATTAGCGTATCGTCATGCATTCGTCTTGCGTTCGTCCTGAACTACTGTCCACGTAGCCGCACGTCATACGCACGACATCGTCATTTTAGTTTTGAGCGTAGCTGGCTTGCTTATTGCGTAGAAACTGACAGAATTGTGTCCACGGTGCAACAAATTGGCATTTGCGTATCTTCATGCATTCATCTAGCGTTCGTCTTGCGTTCGTAGTATTGCTATCGTCGAATATTCTATAGATTTACATAGTACGTATGCGAACACGCAGACGTGGCGCCAATGACGCTCAGATTATAATTATTCGTTCCTGTCTTGAAGTATTGTATCTTTCAATAATGCTACGGCTCAATTCAATCAAAAGCACTCATTGTCCGTAGCCAGCCTTAGGAAAGAGTGATATGTTTCCAAGTTTAAAGTAGTTTCCAGTAACAATGGAAGTTTGACACAGTTTGTTCAATCCATACTGTCAGTTTATGAGACCGTAAAGTCTGCCATTTCAAAAGTTTCCATATTAATTCAAATCGAAGCACCACCCGCTATGCTTAGCAGTAAATCAGGCCGGCCAGACGTTTTTATTAAATCGAGAATATTTTTGCCTGCGGTGTTACTCTGGAAATCAAATATATATGTAGAGTGTTCTGCAATAAAACTTGCAGACGGGGTAAAATAACATTTTGCCTAGTATTTCATTGTGATATACAATCATTCATTGCGTTCATAATAGCTGATTGAACAACAATGATTTTAATCTGTCAAGATATTAGTTCATTTACAGCTCCGTGGCGCAGTGGACAAGTAGCCGGCTATGAAACCAGAGACCGTGGGTTCGATTCCCGCACCGAGACAAATGATTGTATGTCAAACAAATATTTGTTTTTACTTTGTAATACTACACTTTCTATCAGCTAATGCTTCATCAAAGTGTATATAAACCGTACCCATTTACTGCCGCGTAGCTTTTATAAAGCTGTGTGTAGAATTTGCTTTTAGTATTTTTCAAATGTTAGCTTTAAATGGATGGAATTGATTGTATCGGCTTTATGTCTTCTGCATCTGAATGAAATGAATGTTGTATATTTTTAATAAGGTATGCTACTCAAGTTTCTACAAATGTCAATAAGATTAGAGTATTACTGATACTTAGAACTTTCTCTACAAATCAGCATCCATATTAATATATTTTAAACCATTTTATTATTACATAATATAAACAAGAAAATATGTAATATTTAAAAGTGATATAACAAATAAGTGGGCAAAAAGTATGTAAGTATTTGTAAAGACGTATCTTAAATGATTTTCTCCGCTCTCCATTCGCTAAATCTAAAAGGAAATTTCTTTTTAAAGTTGATTTCGCCGCAATAAGTGGAGCCAATATCGGAAAGTTCCTTAATCGGTGATTGCTTTATCTTCAATTTATGTTTTTCTTCATACACAAACTTAAAGATTTCGGTTCGAGTTAATAACACTTTAAGAGATTTTTATTAAAAAAAACAATAGCCCTCTGTGGAGTGGTATGGAGTCGTGGGGTTCAAAACCAGACCCAAAAACATGCATTTGTCTTAACGAAATGTAGTGTTGAGTATTTATTGTTAATTATCGCTTACTGAAAACAACTGAGGGATACCTCAAGATAGTGCATACTAAGAATTCTTCTCATGAAATTCGAAAACTTGTTATGTGTACGAACCCGCATTAGAGTGTGATAAATATGGCAAACAAACTGAGGGGTGGCCTTTACGTAAACAACTGGATGTTTCCCTAAGGGCTATAGCACACAATTTTTTAGTAAAAAGTTGAAATACTGGTACTGCAACAAAGTCATTGATAGCCAATTCAGATGTTACAGAGTGTGGCCCTGGCGAAAGTAAGAATAATTCGAGCACTGCAACTGCGCTAAGTTGCATGAACTATTTTCTGTAATGTGTCAGCGATAAGTTACATTAAAGTGTAATAGGGTAGATTCCCGTTTTTATTTTGTATATAATTCTATATGCAAACGAATATAATAAGCTAAAGAAAGTCTTTTGCGAAAACAGAATCATAATTGCTTGAAAAATGAGGTCACAATATTTATTTTAAATATTGGCATGAGCAAATGCTCACAGACATTATCGAAAGCGGTGGCGTATTGGAACAACATGGAATAACATATTGCTATCTCGCTCGCACAACGGCACAGTAATATGGATTCTGAGAACCGTGACGTCACAGTACATATCATGGATTATTATACTATCATTTGACAACTACCCCTTCCACCAGATTTGAATGGCGTCTAATTTACTTATTTTTGTTCGGATTCATTCTTTCATTAAATTCTTTCGATAATAGGTTTTAAGTAATGTAAATGTTTGATTAAATTAATAAAAAAAAATGATTCAACTACCCTATTACAATAAACAAAACACTTGACCGTATTAATCTGTTGAATAAGTTGACAAAAACATTAACTAACATGAATCTGGCATATCTGTGTATATCTGTGTAGTTGTTAACGGTCTCATTTGTGTGTAGCACAATATTTCAATATCGAAAAAAGGTGATTATATAGATTTTTTATACACTTTACATACATCGTATACAGGCGGACTTAATGCCCAAGGCATTCTCACATTTCTTCCCGTCAACCATAAGCTTTTTTACTTTAAAAATCAATATACGATTACATATATACATATATAAACACACTTGCATACGTATATAATAATTACAATAATATTGATAATAAAGGTGTATTTATACACAATATATATTTATTTTACTGTAATATAATAAATCAAATTAATAAAAAAATAATTAACTATTTAATATATTGACACAATAGGGAGATATATAATAAAATAAATATACATTGCATACAATATTTATGTATGTATTTAAAAACAAGATTAGGATTTACTATTTATTATTAGTTTAGTATTTCAGAGAAGGTACAGAGATAATGCACTTTCGTTGTAAAAAAAAAAGAAATTCTGAGCTGCACTGAAAACATAACTTTATTAGTACTTGCGGAATGTTTTATTACAAATAGCAGGTGTGTCAAAGAATATTTACTTAAAAGGAATTTCATTAAATAATGTCATTTTAAATACTTTTTCTACTGAATAAGCAATCTCCTTACTATTTATTAAAAGTTATATACTGTAATAGTTAGCAGTTTTTCTCTACTTATTTTGAGTGAAATTTAACATTAAGAGGACAATATAGACACATATATAGACTAGACAAATATTATACAGTTGACGATTTGCTTTCCACAATGATAACTATAAGGTCTTTAATATATGTGTATGTAATAAACATTGAAATAATAAACTACAATGGAAAAAAAATGATCAATGATAAACGCCTACACAGCTTTTGTTCTTACGTCATTCAAAAGATTGTCATAAGTGTAAAAAGAAAAATATTTTGGCCAACTGTAGATAATATATTTATCTACAATCGTTTAGAAAATCTCTAAAAAAACAAGCTATTTCATGTAAAAGAATAACCATATGGTGAAAACTCTATAAACGACTAAACAATCTATATACATATGTCGGGACGTCGGAATAGCCGATCTGCTCCATCTTGCTTATTCGTGAACTTGTATCACGAAATTCCATTGTAGGCGTTAAACTTCAGGAAACGTATAAATAAGTGGACTATGGCGTTGCCTTTACAATATTTTAATAATACAGACATTTAAATAACTTAGATAATTAGGGATTACAATAATAATTAGCGATTTAGAGCCAATGGGTTTGCGAATTACCACAACGCACAACCGCTGTCAACCAGAGAACTAATTGACCAGCCATTCGCACGCAATGTCAGACGCAATTCCATTCGGGGTTACCCGCTCTTAATTACAAATAGTATTTAATCGAGTACAAAACCATAATTCCTTAGAAATAATAAAGTTAACGGATAATTCTCAAAATTGACTGATTTTCATTATTCAATAATGTCGCGCGCCGTTACATATATAAAACACAAAAATTTATTCTACCTATGTCCGTTAGAAACTTTGAAACCGTTCAATAAATTTTACTGTGCGGGTTGTGTTCAAATTAAAACCACACGGTTGGGTTCAAATTAAAAGATAGGACAATTTTAGGTCCAATAGGTGGCGCTATTGTCGAGATCTGAATTTCTTATTTTTTCAATGAAAATTCGGTCCATTGAGATGGTGTTTTATGGCAGGAAAACGTCTGCCCGAGACTACTAGTTACTAACACATACTTAGTGACCCTTTAATTAGCATTGGCAGTCAATGCCAACTGCGTAATATTTAAGTCAATCTATTATACCAGTATTATTATGTAAAAAATAATGTTAACATATTGTAAATTGTGAATTGCCATTAAAATTATTATAAATCAAAGTGAAGGTACCATCGAATAGACCGTGCAGCCACAGCAGTGAAGGTACTCGACAAACTTGACATCTTACCACATGCTTGATAAGCCACTTCGCAATCCAGTTCAATGTTACTGAAAGTTTAATGACATCCCATGTAAGGAAAGTTTGTCATAATGCGGTGAACAATATTCTTTCAAGAATTGAATTTCAACCGCAACAGTCTCATTTACGAACCGTATATAGTTCATAAGTATTTGGATATTGTATTTATATTTACAAAAGTGTTTTCTGCCATATACATATTAAGTTACTTGTTTATTACTTTGTTGCGGCTTTGCAAACTATTTTTACGTAAAATAAATACACCCACCCAACAGTCACACCTTAGTTCTGACCCCACACTAGATAAAACCTATATCGTGCGTATCGAGAACTAAGAGAGACTATGGTCCAACAACATCGAGACAAGAACCAAGTATGTCTTTCACACATACATTTGTCTTGGTGCAGGAATCGAACCCACAGTCGCCCGTTCCACAGCTGGCTACTCGTCCACTGCGCTACCGAGGCTGCCAAAAAAATACACTAACATATTCAAATGTGAAGTGGAAAATCTATATTTCTAACTCTTCAATAAATGTATGTTTTATTGAATGCGAAATTTTGACATTTGCGCATTCCCAGAGGCTCACCGAGCTTTACTTCTCGGTGTCGAAAAGCGTGTACTAAGTGTGTAATGGTCGATTTTGGTTTAAATAATTATAGTGGCGGGTGTATGGGCGGAATAGTCTAACATATGCAACTATTATACGCTTATTTTAACTCTGATCTGATTGCACACAAGTGAGAGCAAACCCGAGGGAATGCGAGTTGGGAATGCATTTTAACACAGACGACTATGTAGTTCTGAGTAACGAAGATACATATATATTTGTATTTTATTCAAACCCACCTGAATATTAGAGTGGGGAAAAAATATTTTTAATATAAGATTTGAATTTTAAACCTAAAATAATCTAAGCTTTTTTACAATTTCAACAACAAACATTCCTAAAATGTTATAATTTTTTAAATAGCTGAATAATACAATAATCCCTATCAAATTCACCATTCACCTTATAACCTTCGGCACACAGCAGAACTCAAACAAAGCGACCATTCATACGTAGTTTGTTTAACTTGTTTCCGAGAATGGCTTTGGGCCCACTAATCTGGGCAGTGCTCAATTGTCTCTGACTCACATATTGTAATGACCGTAGGCGCTGAACAAGGGGATGAGGCTTGACACGAAGCGAGCAACCGTACTATCTATGAAACAACGGAGGACGGACTGAAACGCTAAAAACCCTCTGCACTAGTTAAGTCATGTTAGTTTAATGGGGACTATTAATTGGGGCAGGTCGTGTCATGTCAGAGAGTCATTTATTTTGGGTGGTTTTTATTTACTCAAGATGTTAAATAATACACGAACAAATGATATTTAGAACACTTTTACTAAATGTGGTTTTACATTATTATTTTTACTAGTTTTGACTGTCTCGGTGGCGCAGTTGTAATTGCGCATACTTTATGACTGCTGTCCAGAGATCTCGGGTTCGATTCCCGGGTCGGGAAAAGTAATATTGGGTTTTTCTATCTAGAAAATATCAGTATTAGCATCGGAGTCTGGAATCTGTACCCGGTATGGCGATATGCTCGCCCCCTATTACATTATGGGACTGAAATTCGGCGAATTGTTCGCGGAACGGCTGTACGGCAATGGTAGATTATAGCGTAGTTTTTTATAGCATATCGAAATTCGCATGTGAAAGCTGTATCGATATCCCTATAATAAAAACGCGTATTGTTGTAACTAAAGATTTGAAGTCATTTTAAAGATTCCTTGATGATGACTTAAATATTAACTTTTTATTAGATTTTGGTGGAAAAGCACAGACTTTTTCGCGGTGTGAACATTTTAACAAACATTTTATTGCTGCCACCTCAACTCATAGAGAAACGATATATGCATTTCGCATTGACTGACTGGAATTACGGCCCAGACTTAAGCCCGCGAGACATTGTAAATGTCCAGACACCGTTTGGCCGCACCCCTACCAATAACTTACTACCAACCAAAACCCTGCGCTAGCCCTCTTCGATAACAAGCGTCCTGACTCCTGACTACTGTCATGTCCCTGAGCGATGCCACATAGCAGCGTATCTCTATATGTGACGAAGAGCTCACAAACCCCGTATGTTGAAGACAGCCCTCTGTCAAAGGCACTAACGAAGTAAAACTAGGAATTGCACGATGTTGATGATGAAAATGTGCAAAAAGCGCTGTGATAGCCTACGTTGCAAGCTCGCGACCTCCTGCCCCATTAGTAGCCTCCTTTGACAGGAAGCGGATACTGTCCAGAAATTGACTAGCGTTAGTGGCACAATAAAACAATACTGGGTTATCAACGGAAATAAAAATCAAAACTGTTATTGTTTAACCTCTGTAAGTAATTTACCTTCCTACATACTGATTAAAATAGTAACTGAACGTTTAACTCAATATCATAACCCTGATTATTCACCGTGAACTTTCCTACCGTTTTGGTTTAAATAAAGGTAAACGAGGTAGATTTTGTTGATAACAGGTTCGTGATATTGTGAAATTACGTACCGGTGAACCTTGCTCGATTTATTATCAGTGTCCAACATTTATTATAAACACCTTTTACAAAAGCACAAAATGAGTCATATTTAAATAGTTTTCGAAGGGAATACAATCTGTGATTCATGGTAGCAGGTTTCAGGAAATTTATATTAGAAATCTCATTTGGCTCCATCCTTTTAAACATGAACTGTTCATCTAAATTCATCCTTTCCTAAAAGCGCGTTTATGAGTTGTTTAGCACATTTTCCCATCTCGTCAACACATCGTTTTTTACTTTAGTATCGAACTTACAAAGCTTATTTGTTGGGTTTCGAGTGTTTATTAAGTAATCCGCCGCCAGATTTTATTCCTTTGTTTACAATATTATGTTTATTTCTAAATAAGAAAGTTGATAAGAATAGACAAAATATCAACATATAATTATATAGAGACGTAGCGATTATAGTTGGCAATGGTATGGACTGCCGAGAATTAACTTGCAGTTTCGAAACCAGCCCATATGGCGCACACCTCTGACTTTTGAAGTTCAGTGTGTATTCGTTGTTAATTATGGATTTACAGCAAAGGAAAACCGTATACCTAATAATTATAAATAAGAATGTTATGTGAACTCTGCCAACCCACATTAGGCCAACCCTTCTCATTATTAGAGATACATGCCCAGCAGTGGGACAGGGTATATGTGTAAACAAGGCTCGAATTATGTATTGGCACCCTTGTAATATTGTTAAAAAACATAATTTGCTATTATAGGGATTTGTATAGGAAAATAAAAGAAGTCAAAGCTTCGCTTCTAGTGTTTGATCATATTTTTCCTTGACAGCTAAGTGATTGCAAGCCTTTCGCTAGCGTACTCTACGGTCGCTTAAAACAATATGTCTAAAGTAACTAAGAAAGATCAATATGTCTTTGTTGCTATTCCACGAGCCACGGAGCAATAGCACTTTATTTGAAGTAATAGTTTAAAAGTACTAGGTTATATTTTGTGCGGCAAAGATAATATTTATTTTAAACACTATAAGGCATAGACACTGACTGGAGACTGAGATGGGTTGGCCATATGGAGAGGATGGATGAAAGGCGATCTACAAAAGGTATTTATCGTACGAATGTGACGTGAAAAGTCGGTAGATGGCGCCCGAGGAGAACTTATACTGATAAAATAAATGATATTCTCCTAAAGGGGCAATTCAGGGGCACCTCCAACTGTCGAAAATGTATGAGAAGATATATGAATCTGGAAGAGGCAAAAGAAGTGTGTCAGGGTCATAGCTTGTGGCACTCAATTGCCTCTGCCTATCCCTGTGGGATACAGACGTGAGTGTGTACCTATGTATATGTACTATACCACACAACTGATAATTAATAATAATAAATAAATAACACCCAACAATCACAAACATAGCCCCGACCCCACACTAAGATACGAGTCTTGAGTTGTGGGTATCAAGGGACTACGAGAGACCTTCGGTCTCACAACACCCAGACCCCGGACACAAATGTCTGTCTGTCACACAAACATTTATCCCGCTGTCGAAATCGAACCCACGGCCTCTCGTTTCACAGCCGGCTACTCGCCTACTGCGCCACAGAGGCTGTCCATATATTCCACTATTGCATTATGTCCAATAATTTCTTTCATAGTACTTTCATACCTACATATTTTTAGTCTTTTCCACTTTGAAAATCCTTTATATAACATACATACTACGCGTACAGCAGATTTTGAATAAATTAGTATTCAATTCTGTTTCCGTTTTATTCTATTTTTCATCGATCATCATCTATGGGCAAATAGAAATTTATCTGGCACTTACGGTTCATATCTATTTTGAAAAGCCTTTTTATGCATTACTGTGTATCATTTTTACATATATCTAATATATTTATGTAATTACTATATACTTAAATATACACGAACACCGACGACGCAAAAGTTAGCGCATATCGAGCGAGTTAGCTAACCCCACCAACAATACAACACAACGCAAGTTTTTCGGCACGATGCCAATATAAAATCTTTCTTCGGAAAAGCAGGGTTGCCAGAGTTAGCAGTTACAAACCCTTATAGATTTCCCAGTGATCAACAAAAGAAAAACCTACACCGAATAAAAAAATACATAGAATTTTTAGAACAGAGATTTCAGTTGTATAATATTATAACATGAAATTATATTACACAACTGTTATAATCGCCTAACTCTAACTCAAAATCGATTCTCCTGAATATGACCGAGTTTAGAAGACAACCTCTTAATTAAATTTGTTTAAATTATGGTTCCAATATCTTCCCGATTTCAGAAATGTCAATCGTGACATTGTATTAAATGAGATTAATAGATAAAAATGTTATAGAAATTAAACGCGTTTCTAAATGACACACACTTGAATACTGAATTCTTAATTAGTTCATTAGCTAATCTCAGTTTGTTTAATTAAATACGAAGGATCGTAATTGCGAGTCAAATCGCGATCTGTCACTTGGACGCACCAAATTCTTTGATTGAACTTGAACGCACTTCAAAAGGGCTATGAAAGATGTGCATGTAAGATTATGTATACATAAGCTGATATGCTTATTTTTAAATTTCTTTACTTTTTTAATAGCCTGACTTGTCATAAGATCTATGTAATTGCCTACATGATCAATAAACGATTTCATTTCAGATCATTATATACAACCAACCTTTTTATGAAATCGAGTTAAATACATAGCCATAACTAATACCTAATAGGAGATTTTCTAGTCATGTTTCATATGTGCAAAACAGATCCAGGCAGTTTGATGACTATTACCTATAAAAATTGACATGTTTTTTTACCCAACTAATTTTCAATTAGTTACTGCATATTACTTTTTTTAAATTTCCTGTCATATTTTAAACTGCATTTTCTCGAAACTAAGAAAACGTCAGTTGGAACTTTCCTGCTTAACAGGGTCCATATATAAAGCATAAAGTTATAAATAAGAATTAATAATTTTGATATTACTCGAAATAAAGTGCAACAGTCATGTGATTTGTGGAATATCAACAAACAAATATCGATCTTTCTTCGCCATTGTCATTGCCAAAAATAATATATAAAGTTTTAACACATGGCAACCCTGGCAAAGATGACGAGCAGACCTCCGCACTAAGTGCGCGTAAATATCGCCCCTTGTTCAAACCTCTCGGAGTACCAACGTCATGTGGATGTAGTAAAATGTAGATTTTTATTACATATCCTTGTACAAAATATAGTTATAGTTATCTAAGACGCTGACATGCTAGATACGCCTAAAATATAAAGGAGAACTATTCAGATATATTTCTCATTACATAATATTATACGGGCCTTCTCGATGTCATCATATATCCACCCTTGTGTTAAGCGTCTTAATAATTTATTATTTTTTCGTTCAGTAACTCTACGCATAGGTTATTTTCTTCAAAATAATTCTAGGTAACGAAAATGCTTTTTCAATTAATAGATAGCATATAATGTAAACCCTGGTAAATTAGAAAGTAATGTGGATCGTATGTAACTACTGTTCTAGTATTGCACAGCATGCTGTTCTCGTATATCGTATCTGGTATATCTATTACAACAATACTGACGTAATCCTCCTTCAGTAATTAAGTAATCTGTATATATAAAAGAAGAAACTGACTGACTGACTGATCGATCAACGCACAGCCAAAACGGCTGGGGTTAGAGACTTGAAATTTTGACAGTAGGTACCTTTTATGACGTAGGCATCCACTAAGGAAGGGTTTTTGGAAATACCACCCCTAAAGGGGTAAAATAGGGGATGATAATTTGTATGAAAATCCGTCATTTATGAAGTTAAGTGTATGAAAATTAGTATTTGGCCTTTTAGTCAAAAATAAGAAATATATATTCCAGGATTTTTGGAAATTCCACCCTGAAAGGGGTAAAATAGGGGAAGAAAGTTTGAAAATCTGTCATTTTTGCAGTTAAACGCATGAAATTTGGTATTTGGCCTTACAGTTAAAAATTAAAAACACGTATTTCAGGGTTTTTGGAAATTCCACCCCTAAGGGGGTTAAATAGGGTAAGAAACTTTGTATAAAATCCTTCATTTTTGAAGTTAAATGCATGAAAATTGGTATTTTGTAGTGTATACTTTTTATCTCAAACATGACCTCCACGCGGGCGGAGCCGCGAGCAACAGCTAGTATGGTATAAACTAACGGCTAATGATCGGTGAAGTGCTTGCCGCACCGACTGACTGGACCCAAGAGATTGCCGCTCTGGCCTAGTTTGCTTCTAATACCTAAATGTTATGATATGATATCCTTTCTAAAACATAATATGAACCTTTCTATATTACCATTTGACATAAAAGTAATGTGCTTTGGTTTTCATAGGACCCTTTGCATTCCGCACCTATTCTGAAATTATTGCGGTTACAGCTCCTGTGAATTGTAGGCCATTATTCTATTTTGTTTTAGTGAAAGCGAAAGTGCTCTCAGATTTTTCTACACTGTACAATGTAGTCTTATCTTTTCTTTATTTGACATTGAATTTATTATGAATATTGTATTTCCTTCACCCTCTATTTTTCATTATATTCCACCAGCGCAAATAAATTTATTAGACTATAACTGTGCAGCTTACGATATCCGCTCAAAGAAGGTCAATTGCAGGTTACTAATCATCACCCTAAGCGGAGTGTTTAATTGCCGAATATTATATTTAAGAATCTTTATTTTTTAATTCAATTAATAAATTGAACATAATTTTCTTGTATTTGTAATATATTCCACTTAGTGGTCCTTTAATCAACTATACGTTTCAGTTTCAGGTTTGACGCCAATCTTATTGCGTTTAGAACATTAAACTATATTCATTATGATCACAAAAAGAATTAACAAAGATAACTGAGACATGTGGATCGCACTATATCGTTATTGATTTTCCTGTAAGAGTATTGTAACTTCCCCAAACTTTCGCTTTGTTGTAGCTATTCCTTCTTAGCTAGTAGATAACCAGTTCCTATGGCGTCTCTGTTGGTATTATAGAATTAGTTCTGTTCAATTTCTATAAACACGTATGAAGAGCAGTAAGTATATTTATACCTAAGGTTTGTCATTAGACTGTGTTATAAGAAGTAAACATGCCCATATATATACAAAACACAAAACCAATTCAATACCTATGACCTAAAAACATATTTGTGTGTTCTTATTAACGTTGTAAATAATCCGCCTAAACACATATACCTTCCATTTGTCATGTATAGTACCAATTAGATCGAGGAGGAAAGTGGGTAATCTGGCTAGATTACATGAATTATTTACTCGATAGACGTCTATTTACCGCCTGTGAAATAAACGAGTCGGCGAAAGAGGGTTTCTTAAATAATCGTTTGGACTTAAACAACCGTTCGGGCAAAGTTACTATTGCAATGACTCATTTTGTAACCTTTATAAATGGTAACATGAACTTAAATCATTAACTATACTATATTAAAAGGGTAAAATCCACAATAAAATATTTATGTACCCAGTTAACATTTTAAGAGTATGTTAAATTTTCTGATTCGGTAGTTGCGGAACGGCATGAATCTTTAATACCAAAACTTATGAATGGTTTAAATATTCAGATAATGGCCATTAGTCACACAAATTAATGAATAATATTGTCATTAAATTAATACACTTCCTGGGTGACACGTAAAAGTGTCGTCCATCTGATTATTTGCATATTAATTAATACATGTAGTGAAAGTTGACAAAAACATGACACGAATAGAAAAATGACACGTCAATAATCCATAAAATTAATGAGTTGACGTAGCGAAGAATCGGTCAGTTTTACGTAATACTTACGTCATGCACTAAATTATAATGAAAGTAGTATGCATGAATCATTAAGGCGGCCATTAACGAGATCACAGAAAGGGAAGGTGAGCGTGCACACGTGATGCTGGCCGCCCGGCCCGTGCCGCCACCTGGGCGCCGCCGAACACCTAGCGTACCTGCTAAGTGATCTCCGTCGCTACCTCATTACCACACTGTACAAGCGACTCGTTGCGCAACTCCTTCGCTGCGATTGTCCAACGATTTAATTTTAAGATTAAGCTAATCGTAACACCGTAACCGGTGCGGAAAAGGACCTACTTTGTGTATATGTGTGCCACCGACGTCGAAGCGACGAGGGTAACCTTTCACGACTACTTTCAGTTGTGACGAAACCGAACACTCCCAGGGTACCACCAAACAAACATATTAAGCATCACATTTGGTTTTATTACAAAAGTAAAAAAAAGCTATTTTATAATACATAACATAACAGTCGTAGTAAAATATCTCCTTTAGAACAACATTAACACTGTGCACTAATAACAAGTAGAAATGAGTGACGATGATAAGATATGACGATGAGTCGTGTTATGTCGCGACAGGAGCGCGCGGACGAACGCGGGACAGGCAGCTATGTACAGGGCGTTCGGCCGCACACTACAGACTTCCGGTGGCAGGAATCATCACAATTAGAAAACATTCCAAGGTCAGGGACGCAAGTTCGCTTGATAATGATAACTTGGTCCTTTGGCAACAACTCGACGATATATCCTGCCACCAGAGCTAATCGATTAAATTTCGTTTAATGAAGGGGACCCGCCACGTGTCCAGGAGGACCATACTGAGAGCTGGTGGCACCACCGTGACCACCTTCTGCCCCGCTCTCGTCTCCGCCGCTGGTACCGAAGTCACCGACGATTTCAGCACCACCGTGTCCACCAGCGCCGCTTGCAGAGCCGCCACCGAGAGCGATAGCACTGAGGTCAGCACCACTGATGGAACCACCGCCGATACCGCCACCGATAGAACCGCCACTGAGGCCACCAGCGCCAAGATCGCCACCTCCGATGCCACCTCCGATACCACCTCCGATACCACCTCCGATACCACCGATACCTCCTCCAATACCACCTTCCTTTTGGGTTTGGTATTTGATGAAGTATACTTCGGGTTTTGAGGGCTGAGTGGGTGCTGCCGTGGGAATGATGATATCGGGCTGTTCTTCTGGTTTCTTGACCAAGACGTAAACAAGAGTCTTTTCTTCGTTTTGAGGCTGCACTGGGATGATGGGTGCGATGGGGGTAGGGGGAGTCGGGGCCTTAATGAAGATGATCTTGTAGTGTTTCTGGGGAGGAGCGACGGCAGGAATGTTGGGGATTCTCTGCTCAACGGGTTCTGGCGGAGGAACGTGAACGTAGATGTGTTTCTGTACAAGAGGAGCACCAGAGAAACCACCGCCGAATCCACCACCGAATCCGCCGCCGATTCCAGATCCTGATCCTGCATCACCACCGAAGCTCAGTCCACTACCCCCGAGGCTACCAGATCCAGCATCACCACCGAAGCTCAGTCCACTACCGCCGAGGCTACCAGATCCAAGAGAAAGTCCACCTGATGAGTGACCACCACCAAGGGAAAGACCACCGCCAGAGATTCCTCCCAGAGATCCGCCGGAATGTCCTCCAATAGATACGATCCTGTGGCCGCCGCTGATTGATCCACCTGAGTACTGGGATCCAGGGGCGGAGTAGCTGTAGCCGACTGGGGGCTCGGGGCGGCCATAAGCCAGCGCCACGCAGGCGAGTACCTTTAACAAAAATATTGCTTTGAGCTTGGAGCTTTCAATCTACGTGACAAATCATTAAAACTATTTTACAAATATGAGTCTAAACCGAACTACACTTTGATTTAAGACACTCAGCATTACCCCAAACACTTATTTTTTCTGCTTTTCCTTCCCGTAATCATATGACGATCGTACATAAATACTCCGAAACAAAACGAATTTCTGGAGGTAGAACCCTACGCCGAATTATTTATTGGTATACCGACCGCTTCGATATAAACCATACAGAAAATGTTTTCTGTAATGGAAGTTTGTAGATTTATGCATAGATTTGCCTTTTATGTAATTGTGTTTTGGTCGAATTATTTTGATAGTAGTACAGGGAACTGTTTTCACAATACCAGAAACGTTAGATACATGATGTTGTTTGGAATGAAAACTACAGTGAAAATGAAATTGTATCACCGTAAGGAAGACGCAAACTCGTTGGAGAAGTTAACTCAGACATTCAATAAACACAGAGGCACATCCAAAGTTCATATGAAATAGCGCAGCACACCAATTCGCTCAGCATATTTTAGTAATGTAAATTAATGCAAACAATCAAAGATTCCCCAGTCCCAGTAATATATTCAACCACATTCTTGTCTATACCGTAAGGGCACTGCGTAATGTTAAATCAATATGACAATTTCACTTTTTAATATAATTCTACTTATCAATAATACCTTTATACTTGTGAATAGTGTAGATGTGGTATTAGAGCATATTCAAATGAGACGTTAGTTGAAAAATATTCTAAGAAATAGCATATATTGTATAAAGTCCATAAGAAAGTAGCCTTATATATCAATTCCAAATATGACGTAACAGACTAAACTAGTTAAATAATCCGTATTATGCAATTGATCAAATAATTTGAATTTCGGTCGTTCTTTGCAGCGAGCCCTCTCGGCATACAGATCGCGTTCTTTATATTGCCCGCCAAAATAACGATGTATGGTGAAAGGGTGATCGTAAAGTGAATAATGATTGAGTGCCTCTTTTGTATAAATCCCAACCGACAAAGTAGACTTACGAATTAGCAATTTTAATTTGTGAAAAATCTGCAAAGGCAAATTAAGTCTTGATATTATTTGTTTAGATGACCTAAAACGTTTTGAATATGATTTATGGTTTTTATATGTTTGGGACCATTTATTGACTTCTAATATACTCAATATTTAAGAGTTTCTGTAATTCATATTTCTTTAATAAAAATTGGCATACGAATGTTAGATTAAAATACATATTAATTTATATTATTTTATGTGCGTAATAATATTTTTTTTTACATGGTAGGTACTGTTTTTTAGAATAGTCTCCACATTAATAGGTGGAAACACACACATTTCACGAATTCACAAAGCACCACTTCGTTGTCACAAAATTCTGGGTAATTTCACTATTTGGCACACCAGGAATTTTAGATCCAGTAATGGTTAATCACAAAACACTCCACTTTAAACCCGCGGAAATATATTCCTGTTTATAAGATATTTAAAAAAAACATTCCGCGAAATCACTCCACTATTAAAAGAACATACACATAATTTAATTAATTGAAAATCGCATGTGCCAAATAGTTCCATTTAAATTTAATTTAATTTAATTAATTTTCGCAAGCCAGCTTACCACGAATGCGCGCATATTGTGCGTAGGAGAGTCGGCTTCGGTTGGGTTAAACCTTACTTGCTGATATATTCAATAAGACCGATTCGAACAACTCCACTTTTTGGAGATGTTCCTGTGACTGTGAGCTCGAGTTAACTGATGACATTCGCCATGCCGACCCGCTCTTAAATAGCTAAGTGCTCATCTCGAGCGAACACTCCATCCCTACGAGCATTTCACTCGGTAGCATGCAACTATCGTCATTATTTAACAAATATACGGTCCTTTCTTTTCGGCGAGGTCCGCGGTGGCGGCGGCGGCGCATTCGAAACGTTGCCTTAGCGAACAGCGCTCGCATTCACGTACCACCGCGCCCTCGCCGGCACCGCAGGCGGGCCTTACACCCGGCTCGACACGTGCGGTTTAATTTTTTTTCGATATATTATTTCTCACGAAAGATATCCTGAGATTTCCATTCTGTAAAACTATAATGCGCATGTATTGATTAATGGACATCGTTATAATTTAGTATCAACGGTTTACCCATTATTTCACAACAGTTACATCGCGCTTAACTAACAAGATTGGACCATAAAACCTGTTTGTTATGTATTTCCAGAGTCAATAGATTCGTTCGAATAAAGGTAAAAGTAACTTAAAGCAAACATAGTTTTAATATTGAACCAATTTATAACCTATAACATATTTGGCTTCGGTAAATTTAACTACCCCGTCTAGATAACATGTAATTTGCATTGTAGCTCGTTTACACACACACACACATACATCCGCACCCAGTTTTATACAATGCATGGCCCACTCAGGTATACCATATCATTAAATTTCTATTCCTGCTATTTGAAAACGGGAGTTTAAACAATCTAGTAGTATCAAAGTCTTTTAGAAATGTATTTGCAACCTTGCTTGGACCTAGTACAAGCAGTTTAACATTATACTTGGAACGATGTGTTAACTCAGCGACCAAGTCCTTTATAGTTTAAATATAACAATTACCTATATCTTATTTATCAATAAATAATATTGGTATTTTTTTTTAAATAGGATATAGGGTTTATATAATATAATTTTCGTGGATAATGAATAAATATATTTATTTTTAATATTTTATTATAATTTCGGTATAATTCAAATCATAACTACATATGAATTCGTGGAAAAGGATACAACACTCCTTCTCTTGTGCTATTGTTGGGGTTCATGAGCGATGAAGATTACTTACCATCATATCTGCCACTTACTTCTTTGCCGGCTTCTGTAATATACAGAAGAGTAATATGTTAATCTGAATGTTAAAAAATTCCAAAATTTCACATAGTTTTAACAACTAACTATCGATAACCGAGTCCATAATCAATCCAATAATTTATCACTTAGTAAAGTTCTATATTTATCTTGAAATTCGAAGTATTTGCAAAAACAACTTACATATATATTTTACGGCTACGGTCAACAGAACTAACGGTCTTCTTAGAAGAAATAGAAATTAAAAAAAGCCTTCATCGGACAATTACATCACAATGGAACATTATTATTATTATTTATTAATACAATACTGCCAAGAAGCAGTGTACATTGTAGTTTTCTTGTTTTAAGAATATTAGAGGTATTGGAGCTAGTATTATAAAATCTCATTTCTCAGGATGACAAATGCCATACAGTAACTTTGTAATTTTAAGTCCTGTGTGGCGTTGCTACAGTATATGGGCAGACGTGGTGCTCATTATCAGGAGTAAACTTACACAATATAGTAACACCAGCCCTGTGTTATGTGTATAACTGTCGCTCTATATGACATAAGTCTACTTTATTGAGAGTTAGACTATAGTCCGTCACGATATCACAACGCAGGTTGGAAGACTTCACACACCTTCGATACTTTTGTTTTTTTTTATAACTGTCTGGCATGCAGATGTTCTCAATTTTTTCCGTTTAATGAAACGAATCAGAAATGTATGCTACTTGGGGTTTCAGACCCAAGACTACCCAGCTGACTATACTATGGGCAACTAGGCTATCGCAGGCTTTTTTATTTACATTATGAAAATTTAATAATTTAATTTGATGTGCTATCTCTGATTCGCGAATAGTTATCAACGTTTGGTGTGAAGTGTTAGATATTATTCTGTACATGATTAAGATTGCATGGCACATTCTGAGAAAACACCAACTTAAGTAGCGGATTTATTATGTTTTAAACAGATAGTTGGATCACCGGAAACTCAATGACAAATATCCGCAACGAAACGACGATACCTCTCGAGTTAGACATATTCTTTATTTGGTTTACGATTTCCATTTGAATTCAATATCTATGGGATTTAAATAGACGCTCTTCGTTCACGGATCATGCATGTATATGCATTCTTATTATAATTGTCAAGTAGTATTACTGGCATATTTAAATGAGATTAAGCACACAGATAGACCATAGACTCGATTAAAACTTAGGCTACTTTTTATATCACTTGTAGGTTTGATTCACGCGGCGGGTAAAATATATTCATCAAGGTAAACGATGGATGTGTATGTATTGATTGTGTAGGTACGGTCCCTTATGGTATCGAAACGAATCCATGCGAAGCTGCATGTAAAAACCAATTACTAATAATTATACAAAAACTAGATGACCCGGGCGAATACTTCGCACTGATAGTAATTAACAATATAACAAATGAATTGATTATACTGTCATTAACATATCGCACCGTTAGTTAGTCATGACTTTTTTGGCAAAGCTTATAATTTTACATACAATGTTTAAATAATATAATATTATTTATGACGCAGTTATTATTAAATAAATACTAATTTCAGCTACACTTAAACAAGCTAATAAATCTCTGAACAACGATCATTATTAAACGTGGAATACTTTCGTCTAAATTTTCAGACTGATATAATTTATTCCGAAATAAAAATATTAATATGTTAATTTATCGTTGAATCAATAGATATCTTTGTTATATTATTTTAATGAATACTATATAATAGTAGTTATATTATGCTCGGATATCTTAATAATTAACTCTTAAATATTTAACTTTGTAACATATTAACATTTAAACACAGTGTAAATAGTGTTCCCTTCAAGAAGGTTGTGCACTTTATTCTTTATTATGTATTTAGCTTGTATTTAGTGTATTGACTATTTAGTAAACCTAATAAAAAAGAACAAAATAAGTTTCCAGCGGAAAATATCTTTTCCTATTGTACAACTGAACAAATGTACCAATGTACAAATATCTATGTTTGGTGAGCGAGTGGATGCATTCTTCTTCACCTTACACAGCACCGACACAATGCACCAAATGTACGTGACCTCACTTTTTCAAATTATCATGCACGCCGTCGCCATATAAAGAAGAAAGTTATTTTCAAATGTGATTGTATTAAAATCTATATTAAAATCGCCATGACGTCTCAAAACCTGTTTTTAAAAGTAAACTTTAGCTGTCAAAAAACACCACGATAACACCAGAGAAAACTATGAATAATATTATGATCTGTGTAACTAGTTTGGAGAACATTATTTTTTTAAATATACAATCGAGTAATAATGAAATTTCAATACTATATAACGTTAATATAATTTTATTAAACTGCGAATTCAAATTGAGGTTTTTGTGTGTCAACACACTTGTGATTAAAGAGATTATTTACTTTAACAATATTTTCGAATAAACTAACAGGATTACTTACTGACTGTGTTGTGTAATCCAACAATTTTCAATCCACTATCTGTTAATTAATCTATTTCAAATATATCTATTATTAATCTGAAAATCCTATTAAGTTAGCTTATTATGTTTTATTGTCTCTCTGGCACTGCACTTACCATCAGGTGCAGTGTTGTCGCTGTGTCATGCCAGGATAATAATAAAAGCCACCATGGCGCAGCAGGCGGGTAACGGGCTGTGAACCGAGAGGCCGTGGGTTCGATCCCCGCACAAAGACAAATGTTTGTGTGATTGACAGATATTTGTTTCGAGTCTGGGTGTTGTGGGACCATAGTCCCTCGTAGCTCTATATTCCCACTTTACAGGTTTTACCTAGTGCGGGGTCAGAACAATGTGTGTGTGTGTGTTGGGTGTATTTTATTTTTTTCATTTATTCAGATACCGATGTGCACCTGATATAGGTACAAATTTTATTTTATTATTTTCATTTGTTATTATGGACGACGTAAACAAGTAGCCATATAGTGTCTATGGCTATCTTTAGTTTTAGTTATAGACGTGGTCACACATAGACTCTCAAACCTGTTGGTCTGGGTTCGATCCTCAGATCTAGTAGAGAGGACCGTAAGATGCACACGAGAGTCGGCGGACATTGTGATACGTTTCTGATATGGCAATAGACTCCAAAAATGGAACCGCTAAATGTAAATTAGCTGCAATAATAAATAAAGTGTGTACAAGTTTTAAGTCTGCCCTCCACTCTGAGGACACTAGCGTGCACTATGTGTATGTAATGAAAATTGCTATAATTAAAATCGTCTAACGTCCTAAAGTCCCAAGATAGTCGGCTTCGTACATGAGCGAACACAACCTGTTTACAGGCAAGGCTTATAGCAATAAATGTATCAAAGACTTCATTATTTTCGATATTTAAGCGAATTTTCTGACTCATACATCAATTTAAATCACCTTTCGTAACCTAAAGGCGAAATTACTTTATTTGTCATTAAAACATCTATAGGTGAACCGGATACAATAACTGCGAAATTAAATTAGAAATTCTGCATTAATAAAATAACAAACCCATAACATAAAATAAATGACGAAAATTTATGTATACATATATATTTTTTAATAAATAAGGCGTATATGTGTTTAATGCAGTATAAATACGCTAGGCGTGTAAATGCAGTAATCAGTCACATTAGCAATGATCTGATTAATTTTCCTCATTCATTTGAACCACTGCAATCCAATATATAAAACACAAAAAATGTTTCTACCTATTACCACTCAACCGATTTCAATGAAATGTGTGTGTGAAACTTAGAAGATAGGATAGTTTTAGATCCGACAGGTAGCGCTGTTGTCGATATTTGAATTTCTTATTATTTTCAATGAAAATTCTGTCCTCAGATAAGGGGGTTTATGGCAGGAAAACGTAAGCTGTATGCCCGGTAGTTTTAAACTTTCTTTATATATATAATTCTACTATACGTGTGTATGTCACTGAACTCCTAAACGGCTGGACCGATTTGAAAGTTTTTTTTTGTATGCGTTTGGGTGGCGCCCTGGATGGTTTAGATTCACAATTGGACTCGGTAGGCGGCGCTGCTGTCGGTGTGGCGGTACTTTTCCGGGCAGGACGACATCTGCACGGTCCGCTAGTCTTTATATATATAATTCTACTGTACGTGTGTATGTCACTGAACTCCTCCTAAACGGCTGTACCGATTTGAATATTTTTTTTATGCATTTGGGTGGCGCCCCGGGTGGTTTAGATTCACAATTGGACCCGGTAGGTGGCGCTGCTGTCGGTGTGGCGGTACTTTTCCGGGCAGGACGACATCTGCACCGTCCGCTAGCCTTTATATATATAATTCTACTGTACGTGTGTATGTCACTGAACTCCTCCTAAACGGCTGTACCGGCTGTAAAAAAATTGGTGCCTGAAAACAGGTTTTTGGCACGCAAGGGTGGGCTTTGAACTATTTTTATGTTTAATTCAATAAATAATAGCTTTCACATACTCAATACAAATACTCAAACGCAGTAGCGTTTGAGTATGAGTAACCAGATGAGTCTGATCTGGTAGACCGTCTAACGGCTACTTATCCTGTAACAACCCTATGACAGATAAGAGGGTCTTAAATGTTTAACACGATTACATGCTTGAGTTGCGTTTGAGTATTTAGGCTTTAGTCTCAAACCTATATTAAGAACAAATATTTATCAGGCACTAGTGCAGGAATTGAACCCGTCATCTCTCATTTCACAACCGGTAACTCGCCCGCTGCGCCAGGGAGATGGCCATCCCTCATATCCATTACCCATTAATTGAGTTCTATCCCAACATTAGCTGCTTAATCTCCTCGAAGCCAGCCTAGAAACAAAAGCTGCATAGTTAGGCAACCTTACATGTTATAGCAATACTTATGTATATTCGAAATTGAGATTTTACTTTTAATAAGTTCGACAAGCTTACTTACATAATTAATTTTATTACGTTAATAATATTTTTTTGAACTATACAAATATTATGAAACCTCATTTTTACTATATATAATCTGATAAAAATATGTATATTTGTAATTATTTGTAAGTATCCCTAATAGCGATAAACGGACTATTTTATTATTATTAACAACTTTTATAATTTCAGCAAAATTTCCAACATATGTTATAATAATATCATTAATGATGTCACAACCCTATAAAAGTCTCATAAAGAATTATTAAACTTCAACTGTTTTACATAAAATGAAAAATAGCAGTTAATTCTTTGTATAAACATCGGCAGGTTTAGCTAAAACGCAAAAGCCGGTGTTGTGTAAAATAATATGTAAGCATTGAGTATAATAAATTATCAAAAAACTCATTTAATAATCTATAATAACTCCATTTAATCTGTTACCCTATACATATAGCCTCTCGTAAATTCGGTATATACTACGTTGGGCTCCGCGCAGATAGAGTCTTTTGACATAATATAATTTTGCCTATTTTTAGTAAGTACATCATTACTGTAACATACTCATAACAAGCTTATACGATTATCTCCCAAGAGGGACACAGAGATGTGCGGTTCCTTGATGTTTTGTTCTGTGATAAGCCTATCGTAATTCCAGACACAAATTCAGTCGAATTTCGAGAAACTCTTGTTCACCTTCTTGTCCATGGCGTAGTGTGAAGAAGTAGGCCGGCATGATTGTGTTGATTAGCGGGGGATAGACTGTCTCTCGCTACTTGGTACTCTAATTAGACAGCACTGCGGACAGCACTACCATCAGGAGCAGGGTGGTCACTATGTCGTGCCAGGATAAAAAAAATCAAAAACTTCTTCCAACTAAGATTGCAACCTCGTGCCTCACAGATTTCTCATTCGTTTTATTTCAATAAAGCATGCATTCGAGATAAATCTTCTGACTCTGCTTTTTCAGTCTGTTCTAGCTCTCAGTGAATCCGTGCGCTTACAAATGGTCTACTTTAAAGGGAATCGAACTAATGGAAAAAGTTAGGGCAAAGTTAACTCGATTAATGATTTATCATTTACCTGATCGTTTTCTTCTTGTAAGTTTCAAAGGATTTTTAACTGCTGAAAGCAGTTTCGCCACAATAATTTTCATTAGTTTCGTTATTCTTAATTATTTTTTCTATCTGTTACCCAACTTAATATTGTAACACATTCTACGTAAATTCAATCATTACATTGCACATAAACATTGTATAAATACTTTGTCTCAGATAATCTGACACTGCGTATTTAATGACAACTTTCTAATAATATCGTAATAAGAAGTATTACGCGTGCTAGTGTTTCCCGGAAACTAAATTTCGCCTCATTTCTACTTGTTATATTGTGTACAATTAAACTGTACAATCAATGTACATAGGGTCCTTGTATTTAGGAATTTTCATATTCCGTTTAGCAAAACTAATCTAAGTATCTCCGACAAACTGAATATGTAATATAAAGATATAAATAAAATTGAAAAATCTAGATATAATTTTATAACAACTCTTCAGTATTTGAGGGTTTAACAAATATTATTAATAAAAAACTTTCATGAAATGATTTCCTAATACTTCTTTGATTGTTTGTTTATATAAACTGTTCTTTATTTTTTCCAGTTTTTTTGTATTTTACGCAACTGTGTAGTATCGGGTAAATTCTGTGTTTATCTTTAATACGCATGTATGCCAGCAAACATGACCTTATTTTATGTTAATATAAATACATACTATTTAGTAATATATAATTATGTCGGGTGATTACATTTCATGTTTCGTAATTTTAAAACATTTATTTCTTTGTATTTATAAATGAAATGTGATAAAATATTCACACACTCGTTTAATGCAGTTCATTATTTTATAGAAAAATTTCGTTTCAATATTTTTCTTTATAACCGTATGCTACGGATTCATTTGGGTCGTGTTGATTGAAATTTTAAAATTTAGATGCATCTTTGCGAATATTTTCTATCGAGCCAACTTTAATGAATCGTGTATCGAGAAGCACAATTGTAAATATGTTCATCTTTCATGGCTAATTTTTATGTTGTTAATATTTTTAGTTTTTAACATCGAATAATTAGTTTAAAAATGTAGTCTGAACTGAACTGTCTGAGTCCATCTCACCTTAACGAAAATATATATTTTAAGCTAGCTGCACCCGGCATGCGTTGCCACGTAAAATAAATTTGATTCATTTCGATACGTTTTACGTTGTTTTGAAGTAGATGTTCTGCAGCGCTATTTAGCGAGTTTTTTTTGGGCAAGGAACCATTGGGTGTCTGAAGAACAACTCACCAAAGTTTCATTATAATCGGATGGATAGTTTAAGAGTCCGTAGAGGAAAAACATACTTACATTGATTTTTATTTATATAGATAGAGAATAGATTACGCTTTGTTAATTTGTATTTGGTTTTCAGTGGTTGATTGATAATATGAATAATGTAATCTGTCAGATGATGATTGTAACAAATTAAAGTTATTGAATATAAGTTCACTATATAGTACAAGATCACTTCGTATTATTCCTAATACCGCATATAATATATGCTCTTGGTGTACCTATAATGAGTAAACAAGGTTCTATATTCCTTACTTGAATACTGGACGTCACAAAGGAATAAAGCAGGCCAGCATCAGGCTCTCCAGACATGCTCTTGAATAATAGCCGGCTTAAATTTAATTCCATCTATTGTACTAAAAGCACACTTCCCATTATGCAGACAGCGTTAGTGGCCTATTTGTATTTCAACACCACACTGAAGACGAGAGACCATCAATTGGGTGATGCTACTGCAGAATGGTCACCCATAGACTTAGGCAGTGCATAGTAAAATGCGCCGACACAAGACACAGACACGTATCACGCTTGACTGAAACTGCTTTAATAGGCTATTTGACTAATTTTCGAAAATGATTTTAAACTATTTATTACATAATAAGCACACTATATTGATATATCCGGGAAATCTACTATATTTTTAATAAAAATCAATGTTAAAGTTTAAATCTTCAAAAACGCAATTTCTGTAATGGCGCTAATCACATGACACGTGTGACGTCAGATGCAAGTAAACAAGCTAATAATGATAAGCAAAGCTAAGTTTTATGATAATTGTTTTATCAACAATTATCATAAAACTGCTTCAAAAATAGATCAACAATAGAGTTTATAACCCAGAAAACATAAAACGCGAACTAAAATCACTCGAAGAAACTATGTATACTTGCGTGTGACGTCACCAGAGTTCCAACCAATATCAGAGTGTTCACATTAAATAAATGTTGTATTTTCTTTCGTTTAATTTGCAAAAAATATACATTATTTTGTTTAAAATTAAGTGAAGTATGGTTTTTTAACCTATTGTCTAACAGGATGACCACAATTTGCAGTGTATTTTCAATGTTGTCAAATAGCCTATTTGTAAAAAAGCATACTTGAGAGCTGAACTTACTACTGAGTTTACCACGAAACGTAGTACCTATCTGACATTAGAATTAGAATTAATTAGTATTAAATACAGAAGCATTCTGACTCGAACGCTTCTTCACCCTCTTGCCCATGGCGTAGTGTAAAGAAGTAGGCCGCCATGATTGTATTGAGTAGCAGGGGATAGATTGTCTCTTGCTATTCGATACTCTAATTGGACGGCACTCCGCTTTCAATCAGGTGCAGCGTGCAGAAAAAAAGAGTATCGAAATATAATATTAAGGTACAATTCGGATTTGTAAAATATTTAGTAATTTCTTAACGGTTATTATTACTCTGTCAAAATATTCTATGGTAACCCTTTTCAACTCGGTTCGCCTTTTTCATTGCGTGCCAAAATATCGAAAGTGTTACACAAATGGCAAATCACACTCGGTCAAACTAGACGACGATGAAATTGTCTGTGGCCCTGTAAAGTTTTTCTTTTCCTATGTAAATTACTGTTTTAACAACTCTGATAATATTTGACTAGTAGCAATTCTGTTTTTACGAAATATACACAACTAAAATGTGCAATGACACGACTTCAATAATTTTTGATTAATTGAGTTTTTAAAACAAATGTACTATTATTATACTATATAAAGAAGAATAGTACTTCTGTAGTTGAATAAATAAATACACCCAACAGTCACACACACAGTCCTGACCTAGACTAGGTAAAATCTGTATCATGGGTATCAAGAACTGCGAGTAACGGTAGTTATTTGAGGTTCGTGATAATTTAATATTATCATTGATAATTATATTAATGGCAAAATTGTTTGTTATATTCGTGTAATAAGATATATACATATACACTCACGCCTGTATAATCACCAAAGAGGTAGCACGGATAGCCATCATCCGTGCGAGGGGGATGCTGGGTCGTAAGACCGGCTAGTCCAGCATACCCGTTTTATTCTTAATCCGCTTCCCTCCGGAGCGGGCGGCAGTAATAAAACGCTTTCCCCGCGATAACAAAAAAAAAAAAAGGCAGAAGTATAACCACTACACCCACGTTTCGCCGAATTTATTACGGTCCTATATTGTGGTAGGGGTCCGGTCTATCGCTATACCGGACATAATTCCAGACTCCGGGCTGGTACTGAGTATTTCTAGATAGAAAACACCAATATCACTTTAACGCGACCCGGGGATTGAACCCGAGACCTTAGCACAGAAGTCGTAACGCATGCGCATTGCGCATTTACAACTGCGCCACCGAGGCCGTCGATCGAGGCTGAAAATAGTAACACATGTAATAATTCGAGTATGTCAGAGAGAGAAGCACCAATATTGGACCCGCATATAGTTTTTGTCCCACTCTATTGCCTTATTTCAGCCCTACAGCTATTAAACAGTACAATAATTACCCACAAAGCGTGTGAGGACCGGCGGGTGCTCTAATAGTGGCAGTAAATTATTAAATGAGAATGGTTGTATGGAGTGTCAGGTCGGGGCTGTGCTCATATTATAAAGTTATCATTTCAAAGTGTTTTTATTTCTGTTATTGTGCATTTATCATTTATATGGCGTTTGAATAGACTTTTGATAACAGACTTGGAGTTTTTTCTGCAATGTGTGCCTAATTATAACAAAAATATAACTTCATCTAATGTTATGGGTTCTTATCCATACTAATACTATAAATGCGAAAGTAACTCTGCTTGTTTGTTTGTTTGTTACCTCTTCACGACTAAACGGCTGAACGGATTGTAATGAAATTTGGTAAGGGCATAAATTATATGCTGGAGAAGGACATAGGCTATATTTTTTCTCAAAAAACAACCTTGAAAGGGGTCAAATGGGAGTTCAAAATTTGTATGGGAAAGCCATAATTCCCCGACTTAGGGGGTCTGTAAATTCATATTTAAGCTTTTGATAGGAAATAAAGAAATACGTGTTTCACATTTTTACACGAAGTTAAATAATGAAAGAGTGAGAGAGTGAGAGAGTGAGAGAGTGAGAGAGTGAGAGAGTGAGAGAGTGAGAGAGTGAGAGAGTGAGAGAGTGAGAGAGTGAGAGAGTGAGAGAGTGAGAGAGTGAGAGAGTGAGAGAGTGAGAGAGTGAGAGAGTGAGAGAGTGAGAGAGTGAGAGAGTGAGAGAGTGAGAGAGTGAGAGAGTGAGAGAGTGAGAGAGTGAGAGAGTGAGAGAGTGAGAGAGTGAGAGAGTGAGAGAGTGAGAGAGTGAGAGAGTGAGAGAGTGAGAGAGTGAGAGAGTGAGAGAGTGAGAGAGTGAGAGAGTGTGAGAGTGAGAGAGTGAGAGAGTGAGAGAGTGAGAGAGTGAGAGAGTGAGAGAGTGAGAGAGTGAGAGAGTGAGAGAGTGAGAGAGTGAGAGAGTGAGAGAGTGAGAGAGTGAGAGAGTGAGAGAGTGAGAGAGTGAGAGAGTGAGAGAGTGAGAGAGTGAGAGAGTGAGAGAGTGAGAGAGTGAGAGAGTGAGAGAGTGAGAGAGTGAGAGAGTGAGAGAGTGAGAGAGTGAGAGAGTGAGAGAGTGAGAGAGTGAGAGAGTGAGAGAGTGAGAGAGTGAGAGAGTGAGAGAGTGAGAGAGTGAGAGAGTGAGAGAGTGAGAGAGTGAGAGAGTGAGAGAGTGAGAGAGTGAGAGAGTGAGAGAGTGAGAGAGTGAGAGAGTGAGAGAGTGAGAGAGTGAGAGAGTGAGAGAGTGAGAGAGTGAGAGAGTGAGAGAGTGAGAGAGTGAGAGAGTGAGAGAGTGAGAGAGTGAGAGAGTGAGAGAGTGAGAGAGTGAGAGAGTGAGAGAGTGAGAGAGTGAGAGAGTGAGAGAGTGAGAGAGTGAGAGAGTGAGAGAGTGAGAGAGTGAGAGAGTGAGAGAGTGAGAGAGTGAGAGAGTGAGAGAGTGAGAGAGTGAGAGAGTGAGAGAGTGAGAGAGTGAGAGAGTGAGAGAGTGAGAGAGTGAGAGAGTGAGAGAGTGAGAGAGTGAGAGAGTGAGAGAGTGAGAGAGTGAGAGAGTGAGAGAGTGAGAGAGTGAGAGAGTGAGAGAGTGAGAGAGTGAGAGAGTGAGAGAGTGAGAGAGTGAGAGAGTGAGAGAGTGAGAGAGTGAGAGAGTGAGAGAGTGAGAGAGTGAGAGAGTGAGAGAGTGAGAGAGTGAGAGAGTGAGAGAGTGAGAGAGTGAGAGAGTGAGAGAGTGAGAGAGTGAGAGAGTGAGAGAGTGAGAGAGTGAGAGAGTGAGAGAGTGAGAGAGTGAGAGAGTGAGAGAGTGAGAGAGTGAGAGAGTGAGAGAGTGAGTCAGTCCGTCAGTCCGTCCGTCGGTTTGTTTGTTACCTTTTCACGACTAAACGGCTGAACGGATTGTAATGAAATTTGACAAGGAGATAGATTATATATTTAGAAGGACATGTGCTATCTTATTTCTCAAAAAACAACCTTGAAAGGGTCAAATAGGAGTTCAAAATTTGTATGGAAAATCCATAATTCCTCGACTTAGGGATCTGTAAATTCATATTTAGGCTTTTGTTAGGAAATAAAGAAATACGTGTTTCAACGTTTTTGAAAAATCATCCCTAAAAGGGGCAAATTGAGGTTAAACTTATGGGGTATTCTTTAGATGCAATCTCAAGATTCAGGCACAACACCTAAGAGGCTGGACAATCGCTACAAGTGCCTCAGTGCAGAAGACAACTCCTTGGATTGCATACTTCTGCTCCCGAATATAACCTCCACGCAGGCGGAGCCGCGAGCAACAGTTAGTCTGTATATAAAAGAAGAAACTGACATATCAACGCACAGCCTAAACGGCTTGGGTTAGAGACTTGAAATTTTGACAGTAGGTACCTTTTATGACGTAGGCATCCACTAAGGAAGGGTTTTTGGAAATTTCACCCCTAAAGGGGTAAAATAGAGGATAAAAGTTTGTATGAAAATCCGTCAATTTTTTAGTTAAACGCATGATTTTTATTGTATACTTTTTTTCCCCCCACGCGGGCCAAGCCGCGAGCAACAGATAGTAAAAGATAAACTTGTTACACCATAATTATTTTGGAAATTACATAAATATGAATATTAAAATTTTGATATTTATTTTTGTCCTATATGATCTCTGATTACGAAACATTTATCAACCACGCTTAAAGGTTCAGATTACTGATTTTGTTCAGAGATTTATTTACTTTGTTGTTTTCTTGTTGTATATAACTGTTATGTTTTATTTTTGAATATAACTCATCAAATCCCAATCTCAACAGAAAAAAATACGTACACAATCTACCTCTTTAGTTACAAAGTGTTAAAATAGTCAATTACTATAATATTGAACTTACCCAAGAAATGAAAGGAATCATTTAATTGGACAACCTATCGTAATGTCTTACAATTCATCTCAGAACGATATTCAATGGGGAATTACTCCATGGCTGTGGCGTCACACATATTCAACATCGACAATGAAAACTAACTCGCCCAGTGAAGATTTCCAATTAGCAACATGACAAGTGCCTTGAACTATGAGTAGTACACGGGTCAATCTTAATGATTCAGTTATACAGGGAGAATATTTTTTTTAGTGCCTGGATAGGCAGACGAGTAGATGGGCCACCTGATGTAGGCACCGCTGCTCATAGAACAATGCAATGCCAGGGCCCAGCAAAGCCGCTGCCTACCGTTGAAAACCAGATCACACATAACAAATCTAAACACATATAAATTACAATATGTTTATTGTGTATGCTAACATTGAATGAAATGCTTTTCTATTAATCAGTAAAAAATATATATCAAATATTAAAATTAAATGTATTTCGATATGCAAACTAAATGCACAATTCATTAATCCAACTATCAAAGCAAATCAAAAAATATTGAAATATAAATAAATAAATATAAATGCCTTGGTGGCGCAGTTGTAATTGCGCATGCGTTACAACCGCTGTGCTGAGGTCTCGGGTTCGATCCCCGGGTCGGGTAAAGTGATATTGGGTTTTTCTATCTAGAAATTCTCAGTATTAGCCCGTAGTCTGGAACCTGTGCCCGGTATGGCGATAGGCTCGCCCCCTATCACATTATGGGACCGAAATTCGGCGAAAAGTGGGCGTACTGGTTACACCTCTGCCTACCCCTTTGGGGATTATAGGCGTGAGTGTATATGTATATGTAAATATAAATATATATAATTGAAATGGCATGTACTAATTAATATAGTAAATTAAATTTATTTATCATAGCTGAGCGCTTCTTTCTTCAAATTAAAATATTTTTTTCTATTGCAATGCACTTATGAGTGTTGTCTTTCGATAAGGCTGATTACACATACATCCTGTACATATTTTCCCCTCACATGCTTGTCATTATGACACGGAGGTCGTCGTTGCCCAAGTTTCGGATCCGACTACGGACCTTGACGCGACCTTTCTAATACATTCATCCACTAAATCGAGTAACGATGAAATTGAACAGAGATTTAGTTTGAATTTAACCTATTGAATCCGTGATAACTGACGCAATGTGGATACGCCCACGAATATACTCATATCTTGGCACGAATATTACAGAATGTAGGTAATAAAACTAACCAAGCAAACAACGCCATAGAACCACACAACAATGGCCGAGAAATGCGTCACCATCGACCGCTTATATTTCAGACATCGAAACCAAGTGGAATCCATTTTTTACTTATAAAAATATTTAGCGTATCGAACTAGCGACTTTATGCTTCATAATAGTGACGAAGCGTTTGGATTTTTATTACTATATCTAATCATTAATTATATCTTACTATAATGGCCTTCGTAACGTAGTAGCTGAATATTAAACAAAAAGACGCAGATTCAATCCCTACACTGAGACAGATGTTTGAGCCCAAAAATTGTGTCGGGTCGCAGTGTTACGGGATCCTAAATCCCTCGTAGTTCCATATCCATTATACAGTTTATTCTAGTGTGGGGATAGAGTCACAACCCCATACATATAACCCTGTGCGTGACCGTTGTATTATTTATTTATCTACAAACAAATTGTTGTTTGTATGGCCTATAAGCTCACCTACGTCTTATTTGACCTACGTCGAAAGAATGCAATAATAAGTATGATAATACAGAAGTCCCCTAACACATTTTATCTTTTAATATTTACTTACTATTAACAATTGCTCATACTTAGGAACTGAAAAATATGAAAGAGTATAAAAACTAATAAATTCCAACATGAACAAATGGGTCGTATATTAAATGCTACGATGCAATACACCTTGATTTAAAACAACTCCAAATTTTTTTGTAAGTCGTGTAATATAGGATAGGTATCTACATCTGCAGAAAAGGCCTTCAAAATACCTTTCCTTTTATACTATCACCATTGCGGTAATTTGTTTTCTTACATAAGCATATCAATCATTTTTCAACGTTCATAAACTTGTCAAAAAATTAACACTATGTAATTACTGTCTCCTATAATTATATACATAATATTGCCATAATTAAAAGAAAGATATATCTTAATCGAATGAAAATATTTAAAGAATAACTTAATGCAACGTTCTTTATTTAACCAGAGTCAGAATTTTAACACCGCTCCGTTGATATCAACATTATGAACTTAAAACTTCAAAGTAATGGTAAGTTTGATACTAATATTAGTATGATTGCTACTACGTCCAAGCAAGTCATGGTAGCGAAATGTAAATATGATAATTGTTGTAGTAAATGCAATCGTTAGTTATAGAGTATAACATATTAATGATAATAATTAAGTAGTGATTATTCATCATTCACGAAAGGAGACGAGCAATAACACAGCAATGTGTGGCGAGTAAGTATGTTCGGTAATGTTACCGTTATATTGCCGTTCGACTCCATCCATCATAACTGTGTGATTATTGCTGCAATATTGACGATGAATGTTGTTTATTACTGGCCACAAATTACCTTTATAAGTTGCTCAACTAGAAGGTATTTTAGGGTGTTTTGCCTTATACCTCGTTCAAAACAAGACGATTGCTAATACCGCAAAATATGATCAAAATAACGCTTATCATAGTGCAATATTATTATTATTATGTTTGTCACACCGTAATCACGGGCCTATAGAGTCCCGGACATTTGGAAGGCGTGCATGGGGCCGAAGCCAACACGTAGAGGCCCGTTAGACAATTTTAATTTAATTTTGTGATGTGACACCAGCCTGCGGTTATCCCTGTATACACTATACAAGTGCACCCAAGGACAACGCCCAGTTGGTGTAGGACTTTTGTATGGATGGATAAAAAGTAATGCTGGTTTATTGAGGTGAGGTGTGGAGATTCGATTATTGGGTCTATGGGAAGGACTATGGTACCTGCCTGACCAATGTTAATAACACGGATAAAATAGGCAGGTGGTGATTCGCCAACTCAGGTAAATGGGCTATTATTATTATTAATACTACATATTATTTTAATTGTCTGATTATATTTTTTCAATTCTATTCCTATTGCCTTTAATATTCCATAAATACATCCAAGGAGACAGCCTCCGAAGCGTAAGGGGTGAGTAGTCGGCTGTGAAGCAAGATACCACGGGTTCGGTCCCCGCACCAAGGCAAATGTTTGTGGGACAAACAGATATTTCTTGTGTGACCATAGTCCCTCCTACTTCTTGATACCCACGATAGAGGTTTGCCTTAATGTGGGACAGGAATATGTGTATGACTGTTGGGTGGAATTATATTATTATTATAAATCTTTTTGGTCAAGCGACAGTATCATTGTAGTTTGTTATCACTCCTTATCACCATAGTGGGTGTAGTGAGAGCGTGGGTCATACTGTTGTCGAATAGTAGATATTAGACATCTACTATATTTTAGATAGACTGTAGATATTCACTTTAAAACAGACAGACCGGTGAATGCATACCAAATCGCAAATACGCTTTTAAATAAAATAATTCTGAAAGATATTTTAACGAGTAAAATAATAAACTCGGTGTCTAAGGCCAGTTAAATGCAGACATTCTTAAAACATCTGAGTAGCTTCTTTTATTACAAAATTTATTTCATAAATTCTAACGATCGTACGTGCAAACGACGGCTACGCAATCTAAATTGAAAAACTTAACTGTTAATGAACATTGAAATAATGATTTATGTATACAGAAACATTTAGAATATGCTATATTCGAATCAATAATTGTGTTAGAATGTACACGGCAACGTTATGTTAATATTTTAATTTTACAAATAATATTTTCGTCATTTGCTCTTATTGTATTAAAAATTTATTCGTTTAAAAACTTTTGGCTGCCTAACCACTCGTGTCTAGAAGGGTATTAAAAAAAGTAGGGGGTACAATACAAGCTTTTATTTCCATAGCATTAAAGTTGAAAATAGCATGGAAGAACGGCGAGTGCCCACAAATAACAAGGAGATGTATATACTGAAGGGTAGTTATGCCATTAACCAGCATAACTACCCTTCAGTATATACATCTCCTTAGTTCTCTCGTAATTTGTAGTAATGTTACCAGATTAATCGTATTGCGTACAAATAAATTACCTGATCTTATCATGGTCGAAATAAAATCCGACTGAATGTAATATTTTTCGAGTTGTGTTATTATGATTGTTATTTTTTGCACATAACTTATTATATAGTGCTTGAACTCCTTTATTATATATACTGCATTGCAGAGCAGATTTGGCCTGCAGCCATTAATTTATTGTTGATAGCGATGTATGGATAGATTAGTCTCTCACGTGATTTCGATACACTTTCTTTTACTAAACTTTTATCTTTTTTATCATAAACATTATAGAACTAACTAACAATGTCCAAGTATATGTTCTAATTATCCATTTCACGAGGATATATAATATAAATGTTTACTAACTACAAAAAAGGGATGTTACTAAAGAGGCTAATTTACTACTAAAGTGCTGTCAGAATGTTTATTTTGTTCGTTTTTCAGACGTAAATAATTAGTTTGCTTGAAATTTTTGTGATTCCATTATTACTTAGTTAATTTTTCTAAAAAATATTGCTTGCATAATATTAATTTAAGAATTCTCTATTGATCCATTTCACCATGTCCATGATTTAGACGTAATATTAGATAACAAAATACAAATTATATGACATTTCTCGTTATACACGGCGAAGCGTTAATACTTTCAAAATTCACGGTCTATAGTGGTATCTGGCAAATCTTATTTATTTGAACATTCTGTAAAAGAACCTAAAAATAATAAAAGTCCGTGCAAATGATATATATTAAATGTTTTATTTATAAATGTTATACATATAACGATTGCCTCGGTGGCGCAGTTGTAATTGCGAATGCGTTACGACATTGCGCGTAGAACCGATGGCCGTTGGGGCGGAAAGGTTCTCGAATGGCGACCACGTACCGGAAGGCGCAGCGTGGGTAGATCCCCCACAAGGTGGGCTGATGACATGGTAAAGGTCGCGGGAGTCCGCTGGATGCGGGTGGCGCAGGACTGGTCATTTTGGCACTCTTTGGGGGAGGCCTATGTCCAGCAGTGGACGTCCTTCGCCTGACATGATAATGATGATGATGATGCGTTACGACTGCTGTGCTAAGGTCTCGGGTTCGATCCGCGGGTTGGGTAAAGTGATATTGGGTTTTTCTATCTAGAAATTCCTCAGTATTAGACCGGAGTCTGGAATTTGTGCCCGGTATGGCGACAGGCTCGCCCCCTATCACATTATGGAACCGAAATTCAGCGAAAAGTGGGTGAACTATTTACACCTCTGCCTACCCCTTCGGGGATTACAGGCGTGAGTGTATGTGTGTGTGTTATACAAATAATGAAATACAACAAACTAAATCGAAATTCTCCTTTGTTCCGTTTTTTGTTTTTTTTTGTTTCAGTAGAGCTATTCGTATACAACAAAATAAACTTTACTACGTAAATTCAAAGAACTACGTGACCTTTTTCAACTTTTCCATGCTCTAGTAAAAATACATAATACACAACACCAAAAACATTAACAGCAAAGGATTATTCGCTGTACTTTTAAGACTTTACGTTGCCGTTTCTTACGTTCTAACAAAAGAAGTCTTTTTCCTGCATTTGGAAACTGAAAGACGGTTTTTGACGACTATTCATTGTTTAGTAAGTTGGTACGTGAATATTATCTGCACATTAGTCAGTCCTGAAAGATCCTTAATGTCCTTAATAAATTGATTTTATATATTTCAAGAAGCTCCTGTCTCTGCTTTAACCGATGATTTCTAAACATAATGCTCTCACTTTTATACAAACCCACATGTTATTGAACATCAATCTCAAGTTGGTAAATCTCGTCTCACGATACATAAAGCTCAAATAATACCAATTTATCGATGTGTGAGTCTTCAGAATCTAAAAGACAAGCGAAACCATTTAATTTTATAAATGTTTCTATGTACCATGTTTGGTTCAGTATTGAATTTTATCTTCTATATGTCAATTGCTTACTCCCGGTTGTTGATTTACTTGGTATACCAATATCAACTTTTAACATTCATTTAACGCCGCGTTAATTTTAAGACGCCTCAATGTGTTAAATTAATTACCTAAATAAATCTTTAATAAATTTCATACTTTTGATGCTGAAATTAGTTGTCTTACTTTACTATATACTAAGTGTAGTGCGCAGCGTCGGCCTGTGATAGCCATTTGGTCAGTGGATCGTGGGGTGTAAGATAAAAAAAAAACTCCCATTAAGACTACATTCACTTACGTGAGAATAACATAAAGTAGATTATTAACATACTATGGACACCACGTACTCATTTAGTATATATCGTTATATATAAGGTGATGCTAGATGACCTTCGTTAATAAACAAATTAAATAAATAAATAACACCTAACAGTCACACACATAGCCCCGACCCCACACTAAGATACGAGTCTTGTGTTGTGGGTATCAGGGACTAAGATAGACTTTCGGTCTCCCGGACCCCGGACACAAATAGCTGTCTGTCACACAAACGTATGTCCCGGTGTAGGAATCGAACCCACGACCTCTCGTTTCACAGGCAACTGCACCACGGAGGCTGCCAGAATTACAAAATTCAAAAGTATATTTTCTCATCTGAGTGGTAGTTCCAGAGATTGGCGCTGTCGAACAAAACAATGCCTTCAGCTCTATAATATTAGTATAAAATATCATAAAATTCTATATCGTAACTAGGGTATAGGATAAAGTTACTTTGCGAGCTTTTATTTTATTTGTCAATTTCATCTTTAATCCCTTATCTGTATATATAAAAGAAGAAACTGACTGACTGACATGTCAACGCACAGCCTTAACGGCTGGGGTTTGAGACTTGAAATTTTGACAGTACCTACGTACCTTTTATGACGTATACATCCACTAAGGAAGGGTTTTTGGAAATACCACCCATAAGGAGGTATGATAGGGGACGAAGGTTTGTATGAAAATCTGTCATTTTTGAAGTTAAACACATCAAAATTAGTATTTGGCCTTTACGTTAAAAATAAAAATTATATATTTCAGGAGTTTTCGAAATTCTACCCCTAAGGGGGTAAAATAGGGGATGAGTGTTTGTATCAAAATCTGTCATTTTTAAAGTTGAAAATTGGTATTTTGTATTGTATTTTTTTTCTCCCAAACATGACCTCCACGCGGGTGGAGCCTCCAGCAGCAGCTAGTCTGTGTATATTTATATACCTGTACGTATACGTATGAACGCATACATACTTTTGCCCGCAGCTTCACTTGTATTCACAGGTAACGATGTAAAAAATACATTCAGCATTTTTCGTCATGAGAATAATTTTCCGGCGCGGCGTGGATATCACCGGGATAAAAGTAGCCTACGTGTTAATCCAGGAAGTTAAGCATTCTCTATACCGAATTTTATTCCAATCCGTGCAGCCGTTACAGCCCAACAAGTAACAGACATACACACTCACAAACTTTCGAATTCATATTATTGCTGTGGTTATTATATTAAGGGCAATTTTGTTACTTTCACCACTAATTCCTACAGTAAATATTTTCCGATATAAGCTAAGTAGTTCGAGACACGGATTAATAGACAACAAGAGTTTAGGCATTGCAGTAACATCCATTAGTTTTTGCTTAGCCAAATACTTGATCGGATGCCAACCGCTATGTATTCAGATGGGGTACTTACTAAGAAAATTTACTTGTGTCATATAATAAATAAAACAGAAAGAATATTTATGTTCCACTGTATTAATTTATATGTTTATTAAAATGAGTACTTTCTCGTCAAAGAATTCATTCGTGTGCTACAATACATAATTTTTTACACGTATGAGTTCAATTTACGTATGATGCGATCGAAGAATAGGAATGACTTGCTGCCATTTTATTATGGCCTTAGCTTACTAACTGCTGTTTTAATACACGCCTGAGGCTTGTAATAAATAGTTTTTGTATTACTAAAATTTAGTAAAACCATTTATAATATATATGTCCTACATACAAAAAAAATGTATCGTGAATTAAATATAGGTTCGCAAATTCGTATTTTTGCCGCACCACGCCATGAAACAGATTGCCCGCTACCGTGTTCCCTCCTTCTTTTGATCCGGGGTCCTTCAGGCATAGTCTGAACAGTTACACAGCAGGCCAGCATGATTGTCTTGCAACTTAATGCTCTAACTGGACGGCACTGTGCTGACAATTAGGTGCAGTGAGGTCATTTAGCCGTGCCAAGTTTTTTTTTTATGAATTATCTTTTCATTAAGCATAGTTTCAAATGACAATGGTAATTAATCTTAGAATCTAGTCTTATTAAAAGACAGGCTTGATTGACAATTCAAAGAGAAAAGTAAAGAAAATACTAAGGTGGTGAGTGTGCCTAGGCGTGCTCTTTGACCTTTAAGGCGAGTATTATCAATTTAAAAAATGATAAATGTCAACGTTGCCATGTTATTGTGCTACTGTCCGGCATATGGTATTAACCCAGGCATAAATTGTCCGCGTTGAGGTGAGTGACTTGTCGATGTCAGTTAATGACTACCGCCAGGGGATTAATTATAGGTTCAAATTAACATGTTTTTATATTATGCTACTCTACATGCATGTATATATCAGAGAAAATGTTTACAGATCTATTATTTAGTGATAACTGACAATCACCTATAATTTTGGTTTGTTTTAAAAAGTAGTTTTTCTAATAAGCTGTTGCCCGCGTGGTGGTTATTTTGGGAGAAAAAGTATTCAATCCAAGGAGTTGTCTCCTACACTAACGCACCTGTACCGATCGCCCTACAGGGTGGGTGACAGCGGTGGGGGCAGTGCGGCGCAGGGGTGATCACATCAAGCGAGTTCCGTCATCGGTGTGAAGAACATCGCAGGGATGGTGGTGGATGAGAAGCGCCCCGGGATCTTGGAGCCCCTAATGCACCGAAGAGGGCCACCCCGCCAGTATAGGGTGTATATAGTACTAGGGACTCGGCCCAGCGGTCGTTCGGATGTTACCATCTTTCCCGGGCGGCTCAACTCTGTTTCATAAGACCGGTGAGCTCAACATAACCATCCCGCCTTTCCCTGGTGGGGTGGTACATCGCTTATCTCATAACCAAAGAAAAAAAATGTGTGAGAATCGCGCTTAAATTTATTTTCGCGCGCGTTAATTATATACCTAAACCTTCCTTATGAATCACTCTATCTATTGGTGTAAACCGCATTCAGTAGTTTTTGAGTATATCGCAAGTAGACAGACAGACGCGGCGGTGCAGTGGACTTAGTTTTATAATATGTAGTGAAGCTGTATCCGACCACGCATTACTGTGGCCCAGTCTGGTTAAATGGAAAGGAAAGAAAAGAGAAAGCACACGTTCTAATGTGCTTAATTTCAGAATGCTTTTATGATTTAATATATAAAAAAGATTAAATCAATATAATTTATGTATTAAATATTATAGATATACTAGCGGGCCCGACAAACGTGGCCTGCCCGGAAGAAGCAGCTCCACATTCAATATGATATTGTAAAGATCACAATCTTTGGCGTTTCTCCTACAGATCCCAGCAAATCAAATTTGGTGACATACCGACAGCAGCGCTACCTACCAGGTCCAATCGAATTTTCCTGAACTTCCACAAATATTTCAGGATCAAAATTAGCCAATTCGGTCAGAACAGCAATTGATTTTTATATACAAGATAAAAACACGTGCGTGTTTGAATTTCAAAAAATTATCGGCAGTTTCCTTAAAGTTTCGCGAATCTTCTATCAGAGCAATTTTAGGAGGTTTAAAATTATGGACAATGGAACATTAACATTTTTATATAAATGTTATAAGTAACTAGCTGACCCGGCAAACGTTGTTTTGCCATATAAGTAATCGGGGATAACTAATTAAATGACGATTGATCAGTTTTCAACCGGAGAGGAAAAATGATTAAATTACATTATAATAAAACGAAATTTACGGATTCTATCGCGGTTTATTTTACTTTTTTAACCCGACGTTTCGAAGGCTTTACAGCCTTCATGGTCACGGGGGAGACTGAGTTGTATGTCGTCACGAAAGTATAGTGCAATGTTTCTACCCTCCATATAACCGCGATAGAATCCGTAAATTTCGTTTTATTATAATGTATAATATTCGCGTAAACATAAGAAACCATTATGATTAAATTACTTAAATGGCTATTAAAAAATAAGGGTTGATCGTAGAAGGGTGAAAATTGAGGATTGTATGTATTTTTGTATGTTGTATCATAAAAAAATAGAAATTAAAAATTTAGTCTAAAAAATAAAAAAAAATTAGGGTGGACTACATTTAGGGGGATGAAAAATAGATGTTGGCTGATTCTCATAGATACCGGATAAGCACAAAAAATTTCATCAAAATCGGTCAAGCCGTTTTGGAGGAGTATGGCAACGAAAACTGTGACACGAGAATTTTATATATGTATGTGTGTATAGATGTAGTAATTATTAGATGTAGAGCGTAATTGATGTCCAAATATTCATAGTACATGTGAAGATAAGTTTCGCGGTCACTATCAGTAAAGTGGGCGCAGTACGTGTGTACGTAGCACAGATCTATAAACCCAAAGACGCTGCATACTCTAATTTATACATGTAAACGCGTCCGTTATTCATTAGCTGAAGTTTTTTAAGTAGTTAATACAAAACAAGTGTTCACAGATGAAAAGTCTAGATATAGAGTTTTAGTCAGCGAGAATCTGTAAAGAGGCGTCTTGTAGATTTATAAGTCTGTGATTCTGAGTAATGCCAATCGTCGCAAACGCACAAACATACACCTCGAATCCTCAATTCTACATACGAACTTACACATCTCACATAATATTAGTAGCGACCGACTAAATCCCCTTTCAAAACAACTGCGCCGCGCCACACCGTGTGGTGAATGCGTGAACCGCATTGTAATTATAAAATTTTGCCGATTAGGTAACTCCGCTGGTTTAGAAATCTTGTCTCATCCTTTAGTTTGTCATTTTGTATCCTTAGCGCCAACAACGTAATTTGCGAAGCGATACACAAATACGTGTATTGCAAAAATAATAGTCATTTTAAAAGTATTTTTTTATTTGTTATACAAGAATAATCATACTTCTCATCTAATTTTCATATTACATTGTTACTTGTGGATTCTTATATTAAATGTTTGGATGGGTTTAACATTATATTAATATTATTAAAATCACTCGCAAATCCATAGGGATAATCAGAGGTGCAAGTATAATAAATGCAGTCGATCGTAGTAGTTGCGACCATAAAACGTTGATGATATTATACTCTCACACGTTCTTTCATACTTTACAGAAAATGTTAGTGATGTGCGACGTACCAATCGATAACACAAAGTTTTACCGGTAATTATAATGTAAAAAAATATAAATTTTTATGGTTGTAAAATAGTTATTATTTATATTTATAGTACAATAAAAACTAAACAGTAAAGAACTTAATATTAACAATTAACATTAAAACTACTGAGCAATAAAATACATGTAATAACAATAAAATTTTAAATACCAAATGTACTAACAATCTTCGGCCGCGCAGTAAGTTAAAATCAAGTGAGTTTTTAATAAACGTCTGTATAAAATATTATTCTAGTAAAAGTATTATCGATATAATTCTAATGAACAGCAATAAGGACCCTAAATAAAATGAACTGAAGAATGCGTTCTCACAGCACTCAATCCATCGACCATATAACCCAGAATATAACTCATATCAATATCGTTATCGATAATGAGTACTGCACAACCCTAATATATAGTCGATTTATGGCAGCGACTGCAATGGACGTTTGCGCCTATTATAGTGGACTATTGCAATATTCGGACAGCTTGTTTCCGTCCCATAAATTGATAAAACATAACCTCGAAGTATAAGACGTGTTATCTTTTCAAATAGAAATACGCATACGCATAGGGGAGTAACCAGCACACGCACTTTTCGGCGAATTTCGGTCCCATAATGTGATAGGGGGCGAGCCGGACACAGATTCCAGACTCCGAGCTAATACTGGGCTGCTGCTGGACCGAGTCCCTACCCCCTATGTACACCCCACTCGACACTACCAGCTAAAACCCCGCGGTGGCCTTATTCGGCGCTAACGGAGCGATCCCGGGGTATTCTAAGGAGTGCTAGAATTGCTGCCGGAACCGCCCCTGCGCGGTGCCTTGTACGGGCCCATCTCCATGTGGGGCTTAGGAGCCCCCGCGCACCAAACAACGACAGCAAACGAGGCCTTACCACCCGAGCTGCCGTCCATCTCGGGGTCGCACGATGCACCGAAATTTGAGTGCACCGATATGGGCTGACAGCCCCCCGCTGCGCACCCGCGACCCCCGATGGCCCCAATTAGTCGCCTCCCACGACAGGCAGGGGTTACCGTGGTAGAATTCTCCAAACGCCCCCATTCCACAGGGCGGGAGACGCCATTCAGTCGTCCACCCGGCGTCTCCTACGTCTCCTCTGGCGGCGGGAGGGATCAAATCGTTCCCGATCCCTCTCGGCACTCTCCACTTCTGCGAGATGACGCTCTCGCAGAAGTGGGCCACCGCACGCCAGGACCTCCGGCTGACGACCATGGACGACACCGCGGCCGGCAGCGAGAGGTCTTCTCCGACGACTGCTCTGAGAGCGCTGCGCTCTTCGTCCCAGGCTGGGCACTCCTCCAACGTGTGTTGGGCAGTGTCCTCGAGGCAGTTGCCACAATGGTGGCACACGGCAGACACCTCCTTTCCGATCCGACACAGGAACGAACCGAAACACCCATGGTCCGTCAGTACCTGCGTCAGCCGGAAAGTTGGCGCACCGCGGCGCCAACGTCTCCTGGGCCTGCTAGTATTATATACATTTTAACAAAGTAAAAACATCTGATAGTGTAAAGGACAGGATCAGGGTGGTATGTGGCTTAAAATCTTATATGCTGTATAAAAGTAAAACCGGACCGCGAAGGTCATATTATTAAGAAACAAGTTAATAAAAAAAACAAATGAAAGCAATTTACTATTATTATATTTATAGAATATTACGTGACAGGACCACACATCAAGAGGCATAGCGTCAGTCGTGAATGGTATCTGAGTATATAAATTACAGAGGTCGATCGCCATTTGTAAATGGTTACAAAAAAAATACCTCGAAAATGTTAGTATGAACTAAACTAATATGGACTTTCATAATTAGGTGGTCTACCGTTAAAACAAACGCGGTCGAATCGAACGGCTTTCACATGGATCATTCGCCTGATGCTAGTTTATTATTTCCTTAATCATAAATTAGTAGATATATGCGCGCGCGTTTGTATGACAACAACATTAATCGACCATTTTGAGTAGGCAACAATATTTTTATTTCAGGGTGCATTGTTCTCCATTTGTCCGCTAGTCTTGAGTCAATAATAATAAATAACACCCAACAGTCACACACACATAGCCCCGGCAGCACACTAAGATACAAGTCTAGTGTATCAGGGACTACGAAAGACTTTCGGTCTCACAACACCCAGACCACGGACACAAATATCTGTCTGTCACACAAACATTTGTCCCGGTGTGGGAATCGAACCCACGGTCTCTCGTTTCACAGCCGGCTACTCGCCAACTGCGCCACGGAGGTCAATAGGAGACAATGTTTCTTATTTGTCTTAAAACACCTAATTAGCCAAGGCCAAGCTTTCAAATTGCAAATGATTTCCAAATAATCTATATTTAATGAAACAAACGGAGATTTGTTCCGCGTCTGTATTGTGGTACCTACTTTTATGCATATTAGATACGACCCATTGATGTTTTCGAAATAAAACGTTAATATTCAAGAGATAATATCAAGCCGAAAGTATTTGTAAAATATATATTAAGAGACATTTCGGAAACTAAGTTATTTAAAGTATTATACTACATCCATACTAATACTATAAATGCGAAAGTAACTCTGTTTGTTTGTTACCTTTTCACGACCAAACGGCTGACCAGATTGTGATGAAATTTGGCAAGGAGCTAGATTATATCCTGGAGAAGGATATAGGCTATCTTCTTTCAAAAAACATCCTTGAAAGGGGTCAAATAGGAGTTCAAAATTTGTATGGGAAATCCATAATTCCTTAACCTAGGGATCTGGAAATTCATATTTAGGCTTTTGGTAGGAAATAAAGAAATACATGTTACACATTTTTTTTCAAAATCATCCCTAAGGGTGTAAAACTGGGGATGAAATTTTGTATGAAAATCCTTCATTTTTTAAGTTAAACGCATGAAAATTCTAATTTTGTATAATATACTTTTCTCCCAAACACGACCTCCACGCGGGCGGAGCCGCGATCAACAGCCAGTAAATTATATTAAGAACACTAGATATATATTTATTGTTTAAAATGAACTATTTTTGCATACAACAAATAGGGTAAAATTCACTATAATGACTGTAGGGGTCTTAAGATATAATTTTTCTATTCATTAAATGTATCTGTTCAATTACGTTTTTATGGGTAACACGTTAATCGTAATATACATATTTAAATATTATAATTGGCAACATAGCGTCTGAGTCTTACTTGTTGTATAATCAACCTCTCATAGCTCCGTCCATCCATCATAGCAATCAGAAATGTGTTTTACGAACTAGTCGCGTTACTTTCATTAGCTAGAACAACTGCCCTCGAAATCGCCGGACTATATGGATGGTGTAATTTATCTCCTAAACAATTGTAGTCTCGCCCAACTGCGATATTGCTAAAGATTTGTTGTATTTGATTTCGTTTATATAACGTAATTGTGATATTTTATAGAATGCAGTCAATTACAATGATGATTCCGTAGCATCTATTGTTTTCTATTATATTATATATTACGGTTACGCTTTGAAATATCGAAAGTGGAATTGCACCGGGGTATCAAAATTGAGATTTTTGTAAAGTCTGCTTTTCTAGAGTGTAACCTAAATATAGCCAAGTAACGTAAGGTCATATCTGATACAAAATCGTAATACGTTAATACTGACTGACACTTAACATTCACTTTTACAATACCACATAATTGTATGAAATAAACGATTGTGTAACGTAGTTTCGTAATCCAATTAGATAAACTACCCAGTAGGTACTGATATACCTAAAATAAATTTTGAACTAAACGAGTTACACGTTCCTGTCTAATTTTAGATGCCGATACGATGAAATCATACTTCTCGACGCCTGACTATTCCATAATGTCATGCATGCAAAGGTCGCGAATTTGGTACGCACCTAAATCGCTGCAATCTAGGCTTTTGTTTTGACCACGCTTTTTCTCTCTACGATGTAGTCAGTAGCGTTGTGAATAACTCATTGTAATCTACATATAAATGTAGATATGTTTATATCAAAAATATTCCTCTTAAAACAGTTGCGATTTCTGACCTGTTTTAACTGTACTATCAGAATAACTTAAAAAGGCCTGTAAACATGTAATGGTATTTAGTAATATCATACAAAAGGTAGCTTGTCGGACAAACGCTCTGAATAAGCACATATCAGTGTAATCTCCGTATCAGAAAGCGAGATAGTGACAGACACTCATGGTAACTTGTAATAAATTGCTCAAAGTTGACGAACTCGCAACCGACGCGTTCCAGTAACGAGACTTGTGGTAAATCCACTTTCGCTCTCTTTTGAACCGAGCTTACAGTAACCCTACTCTGTGTTTGACTCCATTTCACTTATTTCGGAACGTGGGCCACGTGTGTGTTAAATAAGGTAGCAATAATATCATCGCCGCCTCTCACAATATCTTGCCGTTTATGCAACTTTAGTACAAAATAAAAATATAAGGTACATGGGTGTGGTGGTCTCGATACAAAATGTTTATATAACGAACAAGTTCACTTTTACAAATATTTTTATGAACTATAATTTTGGTGGGTGAATGGACATCCGTGCTGGCTAGCCGGCATTAAGCTCGATTACTATCGTTAGGCTACTGATCATTATTAGGATGAGCGAACGGAGAATTAACAAATATGCTGAGTCTTTTAAGCTTTGTGTCTACTATATCATCACTGAGTTAATATAAATAACATTAAGTTGGGTCGTATTTGCCAACTATAACTTCAGTGTTATAAGCAATCTCACACATAGATAGAATATTTAAAGCATTCTATTTAAAGATTGCTGATTATAGATACACTATCTGACAGTCCTGTAATACGTAAGAATTCCAAAGCGCTAGATCGCGTGCTATTGGTCTATCCACAGGATTGACCTTGCGAGTTCATATACTAACATAAGAAGCACGCTTTGCACTACCGTTGGCATAGAACGATATATATGTTAATGTTGATTGTAGAATATCGTATTGTTAAATGCTGAATCATCATCTATGGTAGAAAGTCAAAATAAATGCCCGTTACAAGTATCATCATGTCAGCCGAAGGACGTCCACTGCTGGACATATGCCTCCCCCAAAGAGTACCATAATAACCGGTCCTGCACCACCCGCATCCAGCGGACTCCTTTACCAGGTCATCAGTCCACCAGTCTTACGCTGCGCCTTCCGGTACGTGGTCACCATTCGAGAACCTTTCCGTCCCAACGGCCATCGGTTCTACAAGTATATTTCTACCATATTTACAAAGTCGGGTACTGATAGACACCATCGATCGGATTAGCATTTTACTTTCATAGTAAATTTAATCCGATCTGAGGTGCATAACAACTCATTAATATTAATTACAAATTATATCAGCGTATATCTGTAATTTCGTTAAAGTCTGTTTATTATTTATATTAATTTAATATCGCATCAATTGAGCTATTCATAACGAATAGTGTAAACGACATGAAAAATTACATTATGTTATTAAAATATCAACACTATTTCAAATAATGTGTGTTCACATTCATCAATGAATTTCAACATAACATTTGAATTACTAAAAATACTTTATGTGCAACGTAGAATCACCGAAATGGTGACTTCAATTCCGGTACCGAAGATTTATGACTAAATCAAGAACATCCAGTACGTTTGTAAAAGCCCCCTCGCGGCCGATCAAACCAAAACTGACCTATTTCTGTTTTCCTCAAAAGATATGCCAAAAAGGAATCCGTATTATCGCGCACTCATTTATTTTGCACGTTATGTTTACCATTCAGTTTTTCTTGCTATTCATATTGTAACCACTACGTATAATTTAATTCATTTCTTAAGAGCTTGAAAAATTACTTTGACATTTAAATAATAACTACATCAAAACTTGTGTTTTACAATTTTAACTAATCATTAATGGGCAGATTATGTATGTAGAACGATTTGTCGATCTACAATATCAAGCACAATTTCTCAATTTTAATTATTTTTTGTGGATTGCAGCCTCTATGGGATTCGTCTAATCACCAATACTATAAAAAAAGCCTGAAAATTCAACAGAATATAATAAGTGATCCTGTCTCTAGTCTATATGATCCTGGGTCCTTTAGGCGTAATGTGAAGAAGCTAAACAGCAGGCCGGCATGATTGTGTTGAGTAGCGGGGGATAGACTGTCTCTCGCTACTTAATATTCTATCTGGACGGCACTGCGCTTACCATCAGGCGCAGTGTGGTCACTTGGCCCGCCAGAATAAAAAAAAGTGAAAAAATCATACTATCATAAATCATATCTACACGGTCTATATCATCCATATTAATCCATTTGTGTTATGAAAAATACATGAAACTCGCTACACAAAAGATCAGAACACGATCAGACTGCGAATCCTTCTAGCGTTGAATATTTGATCCTATATTGAGAATTACAAAGCAGGCAGTAAACTAAGATTACTATGGCCCATTCAACTTGAAGTATGCCGAGACACCGACGAACCAATATTCCTGATTACACTACGTATACAGAAACAACGGGAATAAATCAGACGGCACATCGATATTGTTTCCTTAATATTACTTACATCGAATCAGACGTTAAATATAGTAAAGTTATAATATGTGAGATGGTTTACCAAAACAAAAATATTTATCTCACTTTGGACAGTACTTTGTTAGTATAGGCATGATGACTGAATCATACTTCTTCTTGCACCAAGTGGTGTGAACAGTACATGTTGTTTGAGTTTGATGCCATACAGATTTGGTATGTATGGCTTTATATAGAACCTTAAAAGGAACAAAGAATACTAATTAAAAATATTTATTAATACCTACTAGTTTATTTGAAATAATGTTGGCAGAATTTTAATATCCAGTATTTATTTCGTGTAGGTAACTGAAAAATCATATTTAATGCACATTAGTTAATTTAATAATATTTAATACCATCTTCAACTGCTTATAAATGTTATCTTTGTGGAGAAGAAATGGCTCAATAATCTCCTTCAGCAACAAGTAATGCGAACCTGAAATATCAAAATGAGATTTTTTATAACAAGATCATCGAACTATGAATAAATATGACACATTAAGTCAAACAAGCCGCAGCCGGCCGCACCTAGTTAAACCGGGTTAATTCTAGACGTAACTTAGCCGTAATATAAAAATATATAATTATAAATATTAACATTACAAAAAGAAACGTTCCATACCAATCAAAAACCTTGTAAAAATGTGGAAACTTATATTACACATAATGACCATATTGTCATCTTAATTGAGACTCAAGGTTAAATCATTATTGTTTAGCAAGTAGTATAATCCATATCCATACTTAATACTATAAATGCGAAAGTAACTCTGTTTGTTTGTTTGTTTGTTTGTTTGTTTGTTTGTTTGTTACCTCTTCACGACTAAACGGCTGAACGGATTGTAATGAAATTTGGTAAGGGAATAGATTATATCCTGGAGAAGGACATAGGCTATATTTTTTTCTCAAAAAACAACCTTGAAAGGGATCAAATAGGAGGTCAAAATTTGTATGGGAAATCCATAATTCCTCGACTAAGGGGTCTGTAAATTCATATTTAGGCTTTTGGTAGGAAATAAAGAAATACGTGTTTCACATTTTTACACGACGTAAAATAGTGAGAGAGTGAGACAGTGCGAGAGTGAGAGAGTGAGAGAGTGAGAGAGTGAGAGAGTGAGAGAGTGAGAGAGTGAGAGAGTGAGAGAGTGAGAGAGTGAGAGAGTGAGAGAGTGAGAGAGTGAGAGAGTGAGAGAGTGAGAGAGTGAGAGAGTGAGAGAGTGAGAGAGTGAGAGAGTGAGAGAGTGAGAGGGTGAGAGGGTGAGAGGGTGAGAGAGTGAGAGAGTGAGAGAGTGAGAGAGTGAGAGAGTGAGAGAGTGAGAGAGTGAGAGAGTGAGAGAGTGAGAGAGTGAGAGAGTGAGAGAGTGAGAGAGTGAGAGAGTGAGAGAGTGAGAGAGTGAGAGAGTGAGAGAGTGAGAGAGTGAGAGAGTGAGAGAGTGAGAGAGTGAGAGAGTGAGAGAGTGAGAGAGTGAGAGAGTGAGAGAGTGAGAGAGTGAGAGAGTGAGAGAGTGAGAGAGTGAGAGAGTGAGAGAGTGAGAGAGTGAGAGAGTGAGAGAGTGAGAGAGTGAGAGAGTGAGAGAGTGAGAGAGTGAGAGAGTGAGAGAGTGAGAGAGTGAGAGAGTGAGAGAGTGAGAGAGTGAGAGAGTGAGAGAGTGAGAGAGTGAGAGAGTGAGAGAGTGAGAGAGTGAGAGAGTGAGAGAGTGAGAGAGTGAGAGAGTGAGAGAGTGAGAGAGTGAGAGAGTGAGAGAGTGAGAGAGTGAGAGAGTGAGAGAGTGAGAGAGTGAGAGAGTGAGAGAGTGAGAGAGTGAGAGAGTGAGAGAGTGAGAGAGTGAGAGAGTGAGAGAGTGAGAGAGTGAGAGAGTGAGAGAGTGAGAGAGTGAGAGAGTGAGAGAGTGAGAGAGTGAGAGAGTGAGAGAGTGAGAGAGTGAGAGAGTGAGAGAGTGAGAGAGTGAGAGAGTGAGAGAGTGAGAGAGTGAGAGAGTGAGAGAGTGAGAGAGTGAGAGAGTGAGAGAGTGAGAGAGTGAGAGAGTGAGAGAGTGAGGAATGTGAGAGAGTGAGAGAGTGAGAGAGTGAGAGAGTGAGAGAGTGAGAGAGTGAGAGAGTGAGAGAGTGAGAGAGTGAGAGAGTGAGAGAGTGAGAGAGTGAGAGAGTGAGAGAGTGAGAGAGTGAGAGAGTGAGAGAGTGAGAGAGTGAGAGAGTGAGAGAGTGAGAGAGTGAGAGAGTGAGAGAGTGAGAGAGTGAGAGAGTGAGAGAGTGAGAGAGTGAGGAATGTGAGAGAGTGAGAGAGTGAGAGAGTGAGAGAGTGAGTCCGTCAGTCCGTCAGTCCGTCAGTCCGTCAGTCCGTCAGTCCGTCAGTCCGTCAGCCCGTCAGTCCGTCAGTCCGTCAGTCCGTCAGTCCGTCAGTCCGTCAGTCCGTCAGTCCGTCAGTCCGTCAGTCCGTCAGTCCGTCAGTCCGTCAGTCCGTCAGTCCGTCAGTCCGTCAGTCCGTCAGTCCGTCAGTCCGTCAGTCCGTCAGTCCGTCAGTCCGTCAGTCCGTCAGTCCGTCAGTCCGTCAGTCCGTCAGTCCGTCAGTCCGTCAGTCCGTCAGTCCGTCAGTCCGTCAGTCCGTCAGTCCGTCAGTCCGTCAGTCCGTCAGTCCGTCAGTCCGTCAGTCCGTCAGTCCGTCAGTCCGTCAGTCCGTCAGTCCGTCAGTCCGTCAGTCCGTCAGTCCGTCAGTCCGTCAGTCCGTCAGTCCGTCAGTCCGTCAGTCCGTCAGTCCGTCAGTCCGTCAGTCCGTCAGTCCGTCAGTCCGTCAGTCCGTCAGTCCGTCAGTCCGTCAGTCCGTCAGTCCGTCAGTCCGTCAGTCCGTCAGTCCGTTCAGTCCGTCAGTCCGTCAGTCCGTCAGTCCGTCAGTCCGTCAGTCCGTCCGTCCGTTTGTTTGTTACCTTTTCACGACTTAACGGCTGACCGGATTGTGATGAAATTTGGCAAGGAGATAGATTATATCCTGTAGAAGGACATAGGCTATCTTTTTTCTCAAAACACAACTTTGAAAGGGGTCAAATAAGAGTTCAATATTTATATGGGAAATCTATCATTCCTCAAGTTAGGGATCTGAAAATTCATATTAAGGCTTTTGGTAGGAAATAGAGAAATATGTGTTTCAACGTTTTTGAAAAATCATCCCTGAAAGGGGCACAGTGAGGTTAAACTTATGAGGTATGCAATCTCAAGATTCAGGCACAACAACTGAGAGGCTGGACAATCGCTACAGGTGCCTCAGTGAAGAGGACAACTCCTTGGATTGTATACTTCTGCTCCCGAAAATAACCTCCACGCGGGCGGAGCCGCGAGCAACAGCTAGTACGAGTATAAATTAAGAACATGAAGTGAAGATAATAACAAGCGGAGGTGTTGCAACCACTTAATTATTCGAGAAGGTGAATACCTCGCTTTGTGTATGATTCATGACATGCAATTTCAAATTTTAAACTCAACACTTGTTTAATAAGCGTGACTGTAATATTTTTACTTGCGCGGGATGATGAAGAATGCACCAACATAGATCTAAACAATCTAGAGCAACCAGCTGGTATCGTAGTGCAGTTATAACATTCGCAAATCACTTTCACATGGAGTAACAGCATCGTAATGTTATATTAATGTTTAAAAATTCTCAGCCAGATTGTAATCGGGCACAGTCTGGGCCATTTGACCACTAGAGTTGTCGTCAATTTAATCTAACTTCTAAATTATATTTGTCTAAAATAATTTACCGTCCGCCTGATGGTATGCCTTCGTATAATCTGTTTCATCACCACCTAGAACTTCTAATTACATCAGCTTATAATTAGATGGTATACTGCGCTTTTTAGCCCACGACATATATTGTTAAGACTCTGATTACCAAGTAATATCACTAGTAACTGTGATCAATGTCATAAGCAATACACAATAGTGCTTTGCATTATAGAATGCGGATTAGCGACAGAAATAAGCAGACTTTCTCTCAATCCAGTGAGATCTACCACCCTTCAAAGAAATACAACAGCCAGATCCGATACAAACATACATACATACATACATACATACATACACTCACGCCTGTAATCCCCGAAGGGGTAGGCAGAGGTGTAACGAGTACACCCACTTTTCGCCGAATTTCGGTCCCATAATGTGATAGGGGGCGAGCCTATCGCCATACCGGGCACAAATTCCAGACTCCGGGCTAATACTGAGGAATTTTTAGATAGAAAAACCCAATATCACTTTACCCGACCCGGGGATCGAACCCGAGACCTCAGCACAGCAGTCGTAACGCATGCGCAATTACCACTGCGCCACCGAGGCAGTCACACAAACATCTGCCTGTCACATTTGTCTCAGTGCAGGAATCGAACCCACGCCACTCGTTTCACAACTGGCTACTCGCCCGCTTCGCCAATGAGGCTGTAGTTATAGTTCTTTATCTTTAAAATCTCATTGAATTAAAAGGCACTCGAGAGTAACAACGTTACTTATAGTTAGTTAAACATTCAGGGCACATGCTACCGGGACTCCCTTTCACTTGCTCTTTACGTACCTAGATACATTTTAGTGTTTTTCTATGAGATATTATATCTTAAGAATGATATTAACAATAATAAAATTAAAACCATGCCTGTATTATATATATGCTTTTTACGGACTTCTACATATAGGGGCCGATAGTCCAGCGCGCTAATCTAATGCCAGTTAGTTGGCTTCATTATCTTAACTTGCACCATTGACTTTTATTGTGAATTTTCAGGAATTAACATAGAATACACACGCAACTAAGATAAGTCAAAAGGTAGGACTGATTTAAACTAGCTTCTTTTTATCTCAAAAGTCCATACCATTGCCGATTTGGTGTAGGTCACCTGCAGTTTCACGGGATCATTAATATAATATTGCAAAGTTTCATAATTCTGTTAGGTATTGTTACAAACAGAGCGGCAAGATGGCATACTATGGCATAATACTATTTGAATCTCCTCTCACTTCTCAAGATGCGATAACATATTTCATACATTATATTATCGATTTCTGTAATATATTAAGTAAGTAGCTGTTGCAAACGATTATTGAACAACACTGTAATAATATTATACAAGCCCTGTATTAAACATTGTCCCACTGCTGGGCACGGGCCTCCTCTACTAATGAGAGGGGTTAGGCCTTAGTCCACCACCTACCTAATGCGGGTTGGTAGACTTCACATATCTTTGAAATTCGTATGAGAATTCTCAGGTATACAGGTTTCCTTTTTTCTTCACCGTTAAATCAAGCGATAATTAACATGTTCACGTAACTTTAGAAAAGTCAGAGGTGTATGCCATGTGGGCTGGTTTCGACCATACGACTTTCGTCTTGACAGTCCGTACCGTAACCAACTAGGCCATTGCTACTATACACGACTGTAAAGTGAACAATAATTAAAAATACAAAAGAAATTGTCGAAAATATATCATGATTTTTTCATTACAATGATTGTCGACATAAATTAACGTATGCATAAATTATCACAAGCTTCTACGACTTCTATATAACAGGTTTGATATCGATATGAATAATTTAGAATACTGGTAAAGTAATTGCATAACAATTCTCGATACGGCAACATGGTTTGCCCACATTTCTACTTTATGCCGAAGGAATTATGAAATGGCTTTTGTTTGTTACATGGATGTCTTAAATAGATCAGTATTACGTTTCATATAAGCCATTGAACCAAGTCTGATATTTCATGAAAAAGATTCTAGAAATCTAAATGTAAGCAGTAAACAATGATGATAATCCTGAAACCTTTAGGAACATTATACAGAAAAAAATACATAAATTAAAAACAGAATTAAAGAAAAATATAGTAAACAGGGTCAAAAGTATATTGTTTTTTTACTTCAAAGCTAACTTCAATGTTGTTTCCTACACGTTTCAAATTATAAGGGATGTGTTCCTCAAAGAAATCTTTGTGGTTAGTACTAAGCGTTTGCCGTACTATCAAAGTAAATGTTACACAAAGTAGGCATCGCATTTGCAAAAGCAATGCGAGAGAGAATAAGGAAAACTTAAGCATGAGCTTTAAACTATGTTTCACAATACTAAGTAAAGTAAAAATAAAATGAATTTGTCATTATTTAATAAATTATGATGAATAAAATCTTTACAACTACCGGAGTTAGAAAACTTAACCTTTATCTTGGTGCTTTAACTGATTAAGATTACTCTAGAATACTCTGTCTAATCTTTTAATAGAACAATTTTATTCCATCATACATTAACCACTAGCGTACTTAACTTGAGTACCTACACTTAGCTAAAAAGTGTGTACTCGAAAACGAGTTACATTAGCATAAGTTCCATACTCTAATAACTTTATTCGAGCACACCTGAACGACGCGGAGTCAAGTGCGAAAGCAAACTTTTCACATAAAGATTCGCATACAAGCACTTACTTAAGTTTTTTCAGTATAAAAACCCTGCTTACGTTCGCTGAGCGTCAATTAACTTTAAAAATGCGAGAAACCGTAAAAAGAAATAATTAGAAAGAAATTATTGTTATTATTACGAGTAAGTATACTATATATAAAAAGTTCTTGTAGTGAAGGAAGCGAAATATCAATCCGAAATAAAAAATTCTGTATTCGTAGATACTGACCAGGATTTCATTAAACGAAAGGTTTAGACATAATCAAAATCACGTGAGGTGTTTATATAACATAAATATGTACATAATATTATAAAAATTTTCGCATACCACAACTTTCTGTTCGTGTGGTTCATTAGATCCATGATTTGTACGCATTTTAATCTCATGGTTTCGCAACATCTGGATTTATATTCGAATGTTTTCTTCGCAATTGTCCTTCTTGGTGTGATTTTGCAACTAAACGAGTTTCGAGAAACTTATTCTGTATGAGTCAGGGTTTAATCTTTACCTTCAAGTGTTAATGGATCAACACGCCACCACTCTCTATGCAATACAATTGGCACTGATATCATCTGATAACACGCTGGGACGCAGATATTACCAATTATTTATTACCTAATAGCACAATCCATTAACAGTCACGGAACCATAAAAGGATTGTTCAGACTCTCAATTTATACAGCTAGAGCGCTTTTAATATCCGCGACGTAAAAATTAAACCATTGCAACTAGTGAAAGTAATACGTAGCTGCTAATTTATTTGAAAGCACATGTACACATCATGCGATGTCAAGTCCTGTTTTTGTTTTACACGGTCAGTTGCTCATATCCACATATACTGGATAAGTGTTTAATCGGAGTCAATATTCCTTGGTCGGAATGCATTCTACTGCAAGAGCTGCTGCAATCAATAAAATGAAAGTCACGATTCTATTCATGATAATGTTCAAAGTCGTTTTGATTTAATAAAAGGTTTGTGAGTATGCCTATATCTTATCGATAATTCACTAAATACTTTTTATCACTCCTAATACATATACAGTTAATCGGAATTCTTGAGTTAATTTATCATATTTAATTAGTTTAAAATAGTCATGATCACTGTTTCAGAGTTGTTTAATATTGAATTATAAAAGAACTGCGAGGGTGAACAAGATAGTTCTTTAAATAGCTTTTTATTTCTTTACTTTATATTAATTAATGAACAATTTATTATATATAATTGTTCCCTTCTGTATAATTCTCGGGTTCAAATAACAAGGATAAATAAATATGATTTATTAACAACAAATGTAATTAAACTTAACATTGCTTATTCATGTTTTTTTTATCCTGGTTAACTTCACAAATCATGGTGGATGGGTAATATTAGTCATTTTACTGAAATAAAATAGCTGCGGTGTTGTCTGTGGTTTCTGACGCTGTTTTCTTTAAACTAAACTGTAAAATAACTTACCAAAAAATCCCCACTTCATGAAAGGTTTCTTTTCATTTTCTTTGGAAAGTAAAGCAAAGTGAAGTGTAAAGTGAAACGAAACGAGTTTCACAGACAAACGAGCATTGTCCTTCATATTCCAGAAATAAACAGATTTTTTTTTTTTTTTTTATTCTGGCGCGGCAAAGTGACCACACTGCACCTGATGGTAAGCGCAGTGCCGTCCAGATAGAGTATCAAGTAGCGAGAGACAGTCTATCCCCCGCTACTCAACACAATCATGCCGGCCTGCTGTTTAGCTTCTTCACACTACGCCTAAAGGACCCAGGATCATAGGAAGGAGGGAACACGGTAGCTGGCAAACTGTTCCACAGCTTGATGGTGCGGCAAAAATACGCAATTATTAATTGTTAATAACAATAATTAATTGTTTATTAAGTAGATATAAAATACATTAAATGATACCTGACGTCTATATGTAGATAGTGGCAAAGAAATTAGAATTCAGTTTCGGATTTCTTTCCGGATTATTTTTATACAGTTGTAAATTTTGTTCAAAATCAGATGATGTATCGACCAACTATGCTTTGAACATAATTTATGGAGGAAACAAACTCCAATATCTTTTATTTATTGCATGGATGGGACTAACCGGTGTGACACCATTGTCGTACACGAAACCATTGTGATGTAGTAGCTTGTAGCAGGAGGAGTCTTGAACCTTTGGTGAGAAAAACTTCCAAAAGCCAAGCCCTCTTCACTTTCCAAACCACATTCGCTACCTTAGAAGTAGACAACTCACGCGTTGTACTCTTAGTATTGTAAGTGTTTATGAGTGGAAGCCCAATAGAAAATATGTACCTGATTATAATAACAAATATTAATATATATTTTGTGCAAAGTAACTTTTCTCTCAAAAGAAAGACAAAGTGTTTGTAAGAATTAACCATGATTATTTTTATTTTAAGAATATACTGTCTCGGTGGCGCAGTTGTAATGCGCATTGCGCATGCGTTACAACTGCTGTGCTGAGGTCTCTGGTTCGATCCCCTGGGTGGGTAAAGTGATATTGGGTTTTCTATTTATAAATACTCAGTATCAGCCCGGAGTCTGGAATTATGCCCGGTATGGCGATAGGCTCACCTCCTATTACATTATCGGACCGTAATAAATTCGGCGAAAAGTGGGTGCACTAGTTATACCTCTGCCCACATCTTCGGGGATTACAGGCGTGAGTGTATATGTATGCATGGATGTATTAAATTTAAAAAACGTAACTACAGAACAAACCTAAAACACCAATCACGACGCATAATAAGAAAGTGTTCATGAATTAATAAACATTCATTTTAAAAATTGGTTCTGGCTGTTTAACGACGTAGACGTCTAGTTGACAGCTAGATACCAGAAAGACAGACAGAAAATACCCAAGATCAGAATATAAATTTCTTGAGTATTGCTCATTGGCCTTCGGACGTTTAGTAAAACCCCTTTAGTCAGCATCCTGAATAAATAAAAGCTATTTCTTTAATTAATTATATTGCGATATTACCTTCGTCAAACAAACGGCGATATGTTTGTTCCAACAGTTACATGATAAAAATCTTATAAGACACGTTTTTTAATCGTTCTTAATTTAATCACAAAGAACGATTACTTATTTCAGTTTAAATACTGTCTAACGCTACTTAAATACTCGTATGTGGTAAAGCTGATAGTATCGTCTAATTGGCTTGAATTGATACAAATATCAAGTGAAAGTACGCACAATTTCCCCTCCATATGAAAGTTTAATGTAAGTTCATTTTGTTATTAAGAGAACGTAGAACATATTAACACCCGTATATCTGTATCTATATAAACATAGGCAATGACAAAACAGTTCAGTACTTTTTCTACTCTGGCAACAGATTTCTTCTTTGTATTTGAAGCGAATAGCTTTGTCATCATAGCACCATTGTCATCAAAAAAAATTGGAGACAGTTCGTACTTTTAATAATTACGTTACAAATTCGACCACTGGTATTAATAACGAACCTAATTAATGATAATAATATAATAGGGCAACCGGGTGCATAAATTAAATAATAGTATAGGTACACCAGGTATAGATATATAGTAAGACTCTTTGGAACGTGCCACTATATATAAAATGAATGTAACTCAACAGTCACATATATACCCGTACTCCCTCACATATAGATATAAGTCTTATGTCATGGGTATCAGGAACTACGAAAGACTCTTAGCCTCACAACACTCAAACCCGGAACAAAAATTCGTGGATTACACATTTGTCACGCTGCGGGGATCGAACCAGTGGCTTGTTTCATAGCCCCATCCGAGGCCGTCAAATCTTTGGTTTTTTTTTTGTGCCTCGATAGGCAGACAAGCAGACGGGCCACCTGATGGTAAGTAGTCACCGCCGCCCATAGATTTCTGCAATGCCAGGGCTCAGCAAAGCCACATCAATGTGGTGGGGGTGCGGATTCCCATCGGCTGTAAAATGAAGTACTTGGGATTGATTCTGGACAGCTGGTGGGATTTCCGTTACCATTTCAAGGAGTTGTCGCCGAAATTGGTGCGGGCGGCGGCGGCGGGCGCTCGGACGCCTGCTGCCGAACCTGGAGGGACCTAATAGCCCTTGCCGAAGTTTATACGCTGGTGTCGTGCGGTCAATGGCCCTGTACGGATTTCCCGTATGGGCCGAGTCCCTGAAAGCCCGCTGCGTCGCCTTGCTGCGCAAACCGCAGCGTTTGTTGGCGCAGCGAATAGTAAGGGGCTACCGCACGGTCTCCCACGAGGTATTGGCCGGCACCCTCCCTTGGGAGTTGGACACAAAACTCCTCTCGTCCGCGTTCTTTTGGCGGCAGGAGGCGACCAGTCGCCGTCAGGTGAGACTGGCCCCGAGGGAGATTGCGGCCCGATTTCGCAGAACCGCTGTGGAGGAGTGGCATACCAGGCTGGAAAGCCTAAGTGCGGGCTCGAGGACCGTCGCGGCAGTGCGTCCTGTCCTAAAGAGATGGCTAGACAGGCGCCACGGTGCGCCAACTTTCCGGCTGACGCAGGTACTGACGGACCACGGGTGTTTCGGTTCGTTCCTATGTCGGATCGGAAAGGAGGAGTGCCCAGCCTGGGACGAAGAGCGCAGCGCTCTCAGAGCAGTCGTCGGAGGAGACCTCTCGCTGCCGGCCGTGGTGTCGTCCATGGTCGCCAGCCGGAGGTCCTAGCGTGTGGTGGCCCACTTCTGCGAGAGCGTCATCTCGCAGAAGGAAAGTGCCGAGAGGGATCGGGAACGAAATGATCCCTCCCGCCGCCAGAGAAGACGTAGGAGGCGCCGGGTGGACGACTGACCGGCGTCTCCCGCCCTGTGGAACGGGGGCGTTTGAATTCCACCACGGTAACCCCTGCCTGTCGTACGAGGCGACTAATTGGGGCCATCGGGGGTCGCGGGCTCGCAGCGGGGGGCTGTCAGCCCGAATCGATGCACTCCCAATTTCGGAGCATCGTGCGACCCCGAGATGGACGGCAGCGCGGGTGGTAAGGCCTCGTTCGCTGTCGCTGTTCGGTGCGCGGGGGCTCCTAAGCCCTCCCATGGAGATGGGCTGCTACGCAGCACTGCGCAGGGGCGGTTCCGGTAGCAATTCTAGCACTCCTTAGAATATCCCGGGATCGCTCCGTAAGCGCCGAAGAAGGCCACCGCGGGGTTTTAGCTTGTAGTGTCGGCTGGGGTGTACATAGGGGGTAGGGACTCGGCCCAGCAGCTGCCCGGATAGCCATCATCCGGGCGAGGGGGATGCTGGGTCGTAAGACCGGCTAGTCCAGCATAACCGTTTTATTCTTATTCCGCTTCCCCCCAGAGCGGGCGGTAGTAATAAAACGCTTTCACCACGACAACAAAAAAATAAAAAAATGGGCTCAGCAAAGCCGCTGCCTACCGTTGAACGTAGTTTTCAAACGTTTTCAAAGTATAGTAGTTGCTATCTAGTAAGACATAAATCTGAACTAGACGCATGACGTAGCATGCAAGACGTTGTGCAATTAACATTCGCCTAGTATACTTGTTGAGGCTGTCGAAGCTGTCCTCAATGCAGTTGTTTTATAAAAGTTGGTGTAAGTAGTTCAAGTTGACATAGTGCAATCGTGCCAATGTCAGCGGGTAAAATACAAGTTAATTATGCTGATGAAAAACTCTCGCGTGGTAAATAAACTGCATATTACCTGAAATGATGCCTCTATCTGAGCAACAATGAACCTCGTAGATTAGGCGATCGGTGCCGCGTTCGCGCTTGCCTCAATTTATTAAAATCAAGGTAATTCACTTACTCTATCTGTAACTCGTCAAGAAATGTAAGGAACTTAACCTCAACTTAAAGTTTTACAGTTAGGGTTTTGATATTAACATTTTATAAGAAAGTAAGATTTTACTAAGATATCGGTTCTTAAACCTCTGAATCAGTATTTTCATGGGGACAGAGTTACGAACAAGTAAACTAAATTAATATGTCTATCTGCCGAGATTCCTTTAATCAGTGATATTTCGTGTGATTTCTTTTATTTTGACTAAAAAGTCTAAACAAAGTTTTGTTTCTTCTTGATACTCTGATTGGATGGCACTGCGCTTACCATCAGGTGCAGTGTGGTCACTTTGCCGTGCCAGGATAAAAAAAACTCTCCAGCTGATATCGTAGATCTACATAATGTCTACTACCTGCCATAGGTATAAAATGTAATCCAAAAAATTTATTCTTATATATATTTCATAATTAATATCTTTACCATATTTCTAACTAGATGTTGCTCGCGGCTCCGCCCGCGTGGAGGTTATTTTTGGAAGGAAAGGTATACAACCCATGGAGGCATCTTATGCTATTACACCTTTCTATATTTTGCTATCCCATAGGATGCGTGCATTTCTCCGGGATAAAAAGTGGCATATGTCATTTACTGATCCCTAAACTACCACTATGCAAAAAATCATGTCGATCCCTTGCTCTGTGAAAAACTAAACTATCCCACGGGAACTTTGCATGTTTCCGGGATAAAAAGTAGCCTATGTGCTATTCCAGACTATAATCTATGTCTGTGCCAAATTTCAACCAGATCCGTCCAGCCGTTGTGGCGTGATTGAGTAACAAACATCCATCCATCCAAACTTTCGCATTTATAATATTAGTAGGATTATATTTGCTAACTGTCTATTAGCTGCGACACTGTCCGGTAAAATTATTCTTCTAGAATAAAAAGTAGACATCCCTCCAGTGTTTCAAGCTTTTATAAAAATTGGAGCATAATCAGATTAATATAACTTTATGCACGTGGCCTTTATGCCACGCTTACATAGCATATGTTAACTACAATATAAAATTAACACCCTCTCAAAATTGCACATTTTCTGCTAAGCGAAGATGAGTCAGTAAGAATGTTGTCTTTTATAATTATATCAATATACATATATGAATATAGATGTATAGAAAGAAAGAAAAGATTTTTTATTATTGTTATTTGTACGTAATAAAGAATTAACATATATAAAAAAAGAAAAATATTACAATAATAATAATAATCGCACCAACAATGGGAGTCCCTATTCAGCTTCAAGCTGCAGTACAGGCTACCCCATACTGCAGCGCTGGTTTTCAATATGGAAGTATGATGTATTATGTGTGATGTGTAAAAATAATGTTTATTAACTTGTATTACAAACCTTTATCAAGCCTTTGAAAAAAATTAAAGACAAAAAGTACGCCGCCAAGACCACTTTGAAATTAATTCCATTTAGATTCAATCAAACGTTTGTTACAAAAGAAATGTCTTCCTTACAATTTTTTTTTCGCTGAATTAGTGAAATTGGATTGTTGTATAAACTAGGCTTTATACGCGATGTAGAAATCTCTATGACAAAACAGAGGATGTTATAATTGAAGAAGAAATTTCTCCAATGAATAATCAGTACTAAACTTGTGGTATTTGTTTATGAATTTTGAAATGTAACAAACTTATAGCTCCATGTGATAGTAAAGCTTTCAGTAATCTTCCCCATTCAACATCTTGTTATAACATTGGTTATGGAACTAAGTCACTACAAAATTATTAGCTTCATTAATATTATTCATGTTATGCTATGTTTTCGTGATCTGTTTGTATAGACATAATAACAGTGTGTGACTGTCAATATTCTAGAAATAGGACAAGAACTAATTATTACTATCATACAAGTTGCCCGCGGCTGCACCCGCGTGGTTGTTATTTTTGAAAATAAAGGTATAAAATACATGGATTTATCTTAAGCTATTACATATTTTTATATTTTGCGATCCCAGAGGAACCGTACATTTTACTTTATAATAAAAAAAACAAAAGAACTTATTGCAATCAAATAAACGATCTTCTCCTAAAAGGGCAAATCAGAAGTACCTCCAACCGTCGTAAATGTATGAGAAGATGTATGATTGTGGAAGAGGCAAAATAAGTGTGATAGGATCGTAGTTTGTGGCAGTCAATAGTCTCTGCCTACCCCCATGGGATACGGGCGTGACTGTATATGTATGTATGTAAAAGACGGGAACCATACATTTTTACGGGATAAAAGTAGCCTATCATTTGCACGATCGAATGATCTAACTGTATTCTAAATTTCGGGATGATTGGTCAACCCGGACATACAGACAGACAGACAAAAAAATAAAAATTTGTAGAGTGGGATCAGTGACTCATAAAATTAATAATTCACGCTAAATCGGATAAACTCTTCAAATATACAGACAGACGCTACAGATTTATGTATTATTAGTATAGATAAGGTAAGTACCGAATATACGATCGATAGAAACGCACGATTGACTAGGAACAAAAGTTGTATTAAGATTATTAACACAGATAGATAATTATTATAATTTCAAGTTTTTTTTTAAGAAATTTTAACCCGTTTTGTTCTAATTCACCACTACGTTTGTCCCTATTTTACCTTTACATATTTAATAGTTGACACAAAACAAAGGCAAAATGACGCTTTTTCTCAATTTTTGCCACGTACATAAATACAAAAGAGAGTTAATTATTTGGGATACAATCAGTGGATCCGAGTAAAGGTTGGAAGCACGTTCATCGAACGGTAAAAATTAAAAACGCATCAAAATGCCAAGGAAATAACCACAAATATTATATATACCTTGGGCTTGGTTTAAAATTGCTATAAAATAACTTTTCGTATCGCAATTACCAATACATTAAATATTAAACAGCAAGGCCTTTGTCAGTAAAGGACATTGTAGCTATTAATATCAATTTACTCATGGCACCGGAAAAATACTCCGATCTACTCTTATTAACATTGCAGGACAATTGACAATAATGAAAGCAATATTCTGTATAGAAAAACAGATAAACAAAATCATTGAACTACAAAAAATAAATGTAATTATGTTGATGGGAGAAAATAAATGTACCTACTCGTAAATATATATATACGTCCATGTGCGTGAGATTAAGAATGAAAGTTAAGTAAATGCAGTAGAAATGTAATACCTAGATATCTGTGTTGTTTGCGTCGTATCTTCACCAGACCATAACGTAACTTGAAATATGAGTACGTTGAATGACTACATTCAGTGAGAGTGACATCGTCAAAATGCATGTAGTATGTGGTTTTCATTTTGTCACGTAGCCAGAGACAATACGCATCCGTAAATTACTGGGGTTTAGTCACTTAAAGCTTGCGGCCAACTGGGACAGTGGTGGGCAATGGGCAATCGGCGTCTAAAACTTTTAAAATTATGTGGATTTTCCGCCTTTACTCCAACTACTACTTTGATTACGCATATCTCCTTTATTGCGCATCGCTTGCATAAATCAGGACTCCCACGATCTGTGCACGTGCAGTTCGCACTTCAGCTCGGACGTGTTGGTAGGAACAAAGGCGCGCACGTACATCGTGCACTATCACATAAAACACGTACCGTCATAATGCACGCGTGTAGTAACAGCTGCAGTTGCAAAGTTACATACACGAAATCACAGCAACATTAAGGGTCTTATCATACTAGCGGACTGCGAGCGTCCTCAAAGCTGAGCGGGCGCGCAACGAACACGCCGCGCATGTGCAGCGAATTCGTTGCGGACGCGCAACGTGATCGCCGATCGCGAATAGCAGCGTGGACGCCATTTTTCGTCGGGATCCATTTTGTTACTGAGTGTATTGTACGCCTTTAACTCTACAAACACGCGACGAAAACGTTGCGCATCTGCCATGCGTCCGCGACGTCCTCGCTATACAGCCGCGACGTTTTCGCTACGCATTCGCTCGCAAACCGCTAGTATGATAAAGCCGTAATGTAGACCGAATGTCGGTTGAGCATCAAACGTTAGCGTCAATGTCCCATCGCCCATCGCCATCCTAAAGCCGCTTATGTCACCGTGTGTTAGTGATGTTGCCTAATGGTTGTATGGTCTCCCGACACTACGTCACTAATGCCCACATGTAATGTTCGACGCAATCATCGGATCTCTACCTTAAATAATTACAAAGAAGACGCAGCGGCACTGCGTCCTATTCTGAAGTTCATTAAGCATGTCCCTTCCTTGTTCTTTTCTCTGTTATACGCTTTTGAACCGGTTCAAACTAGATGATTGTTTCACAACCATTTTACAAAATTAACTGAAGAGAAAGCTTATTAAATTATCTTTACAAAAAGATTGCATCACGGATATAAGTGAGCAGGATAATTAGGTTTCATTGTTTAAAATTAAAGATTTTAAACAACTGGGTCATCTTAAATTAGCATAAAACGATTCACGAAAATATCTTATCCAATGTTAAGTAATTAGGTATGAAACTTTTGAAGCGTATCGTAAGGTCTGGAATACACATGTCATTAAAAAACAATACATTTTACTTTGCGTATAGTAAATTATGAGTTATTGGTGTCAGTGTGTTCCATCTGATCTCTGGACTAATACAATAGCCAGTTGGATGAGCATAAAATATAATATAAGATCACGCCTATATCACTGAAGGGCTAGGCAGAGATGCAACATATAGGCTGCTTGTTTCCGTCGCATAAGGCAAGAAATGGCGAGAGTCACACTACATATTCATTTTCAGATTTATCTTGCATTTTGATATGCCACATCTTCTCCCTTCCATACCAGCACCACGTGTAATGGCTTGAGGAGCCACAGCTTCGTGGTGTCTACTACCCCGGCCCAAAGCAAGAGCAGAGCAAATTCGTACTTTTGCCGCACCATCAAGCTGTGCAAAAGTTTGCCAGCTACCGTGTTCCCTCATTCCTATGATCCTGGGTCCTTTAGGCGTAGTGTGAAGAAGTTAAACAGCAAGCCGGCAAGATTGTGTTGAATAGAGAGAGATAGACTATCTCTCGCTACTTGATACTCTATCTGGACGGCACGGCGCTTACCATCAGGTGCAGTGTGGTCACATTGTCGCGTCAGAATAAATAAAAACATTAATCTCAATGAAAATAAAAATGTACCTTATTAACTAAACACTAGTATAATACTACTCCATTGCAAATACAAAATAATTATTATTCTATTGAATACTAACGCCATGATTGACACTAATTGAAAGATAATAGATGCAGCTGAAAGCGCGTTTCGTTTACAAAGCTACTGTGGTTTATTTTTGAATGACTGTCGACATTCCACACATCATCACTAAGAGTCTTCACAAGCTATGTTTGCTCAAACCCTTTGACACACACTATAGATTCCACTCGCTAACAGTCAATAATTTTTGTCGTCAACAACACATAACAAACAACACGTTGATATCATCCAACTGCAAGCTACATAAGCTACTTTTATCACAATTAATCGCTATAAGACAGTCTGTAAGGTGAATTTTAAAAATTATGTCTGTTTCCAACAAGTTCCTAAAAGATTTCAAGTGCCGAATTAAATGCTATTTAAAAAAATGGTAAATATGGCTTCATTACGAAACTTTCTGCGTCAATGGTATTTTCAATGTGCTCTCAAATAATGTTGATTTAAATAAATTACGGTATAAAAAACGAATAAACACATTTGAAAAGCTAACTGAACTAAAAAGTAGAGAATTATTTAATAGTAAAAAAGCGCGGGGGTATTATCAGTATATACTAAAAAACAACCTTTTAGCTAAAAACCTTAGCGTTCATCGGTCAACATGCAAACTCGTATCATGGAAAGTCGTGCGATAGCTTCTGGACATTCACTACGTCATTACCCTTTCCGGTTTCCGCAGAAGAACGAAAAGACTCAGTCTCAACAACAGAGCCATATAACGCCACTAAAAAGGCATTCCAGGATCTTTCAGGACAGGCAACAAGTATTCCAGAATGCCTGCTACTCGAGGTAGATTCGGGAAGAAATATGTTCATATTTCATAATACACGTCGACTGCAATCAAATTTATTATTAACTTTCATTAACATTACATTAGACGGTGTTAATTCTTATTCATCTTAATTTATGCTTAGTGTCATTAATATTTAATCTAAACGGGTATATGTAAGAGTTATTGCATAATGCGTCTACTTGTTAAATTGTGATATAATCTATTGCTCTAATTGACATGGTTTTCGATCGTATAGGCCTTATTGAGACAATGTTGTTTATTGTGCATTACATTTGTAAATATAACGACTTAAATAGTAATCTAAACTTCTATAACTTCGATTCGAACTGGTTTTTAACATATTGAAATCATTAGGCTATAGCAGCACCGTCTTTATAAGACACATTCGCTAATTGAGCTTAAAGATATGAGAGCAGTAAGCTCAAATGCAGCAAATAACGAAAAAAATTACGTCTAAAATTGCGGAACCTCGCCCCCCTCCGACACCCTTACTTTGTGTAACTACAACCAACTGTAGCGGCTTTGCTGTGCCCTGGAATTGCAGAAGTCTATGGGCGACGGTGACCACTTACCATCAGGTGGCCCGTCTGCTCGTCTGCCTATCGAGGCACTAAGAAAACCAAACGTTGTCATTATTTTGCATCTAATGTGAATCATAAAACAAACGTAACGTTAATTCTGATTCCCAACACTTTTTAGACAGACATCTTGGCATTACACGCAGGCGGCACATAAGAACATGTTATTTACTATAGTTTTTAGTGTACATATATTTTAATATGAGTATTTTATTTTTATTTTATTCCGTCATTTGTGATCACCAACAAACACTCATGACCCTATTTATTATTTGATGATTAAGATTTAACTATATACAAGACAGCACTTCTGCAGTTCTGCTCCATAGATAAACATATTGCGAGAGCGTGGCTAGTGCGTGCTGATACGTGATGCATTTAAAATATTTTCTGCATGCTACATTGCTACATGTGCAGATAATATCAACACAATACTTTTTTAACCTCAGATCATTTAATCTTACTACTATTATAAATGCGAATGTTTGGATGGATGGATGTTTGTTACTCAATCACGCTACAACGGCTGGATCTGATAGAAATTTGGCACAGAGTTAAGCTTAAGATGTCTCCGTGGATTTTACACCTTTTCTTTCAAAATAACATCAACGCGGGCGAAGCTGAGAGCAAAATCTAGTAAAAATATATTTGATAAAGGTTTTGTCTAGATTTCATCATAAAAAAATGCCTTTAGTAAGAAAGCAAATAGTATTTGAAGCCCCTGGAAAGGTGAAGTGTGATAAAAATTCAAATTCAATCAATTTCCATGCGATAGTCTTGAAAAATTAGAAGAAATTGGAATGAGTTTGACATTATCGACAGGCTTCCTTTTCCTATTTTCAATCTCGCTGTTTATAAAAAATTCATAATTTTTGTGGCAGTAATTTCATAATAATTTTAGGATATTGTTAGTACTGAACAATATGAGGCGGTTGAAATGTGCATTCTTAGTAAATTAATAATTTTACTGTTGAATTTATGTATTCGCATAAGAACAACATTTATTTCGCAGGTTCGAACCTCCAGGTAATTATTTTCGCCTTTCAGAAGTTATTATATACATAAAACGATGAATTGTTAACCTCCTCCTTTTTTGAAGCCGGTTTAAAATAACACGTTACAATAAGAATTTAGCAAAAATATTTAACGAACAGACAGAGTATATTAAATATTATTAGTATAGTAATCACCTTAATTATAGTATAGATTCCATTATATATTCGGTAAAAGTTGAATAATGAAGCTAACATCATTATCCAAGTTTCAACGGAACTTCGTAGAGGCGTGTGTGCTCTGTGATTGATTTGAATCACAACTTACAAGGGTTTCGAGATTAACAGCCGTACAACAATAAAATAGTAGTGCGCTAAATTAGTTCCATGTAGGACTTCTAACAATTAATTAACTCTGGAATGGATTCTACATAAATGAATACCAAATAATACTTGAATGAACTTGAAGGACTGCAGCCAAACTAGTATTATATATAATTGTGTAAATCATTTACACCTTACTCCATTTTTAGTTCAAACTAGCTGTTGCTCGCGGCTCCGCCCGCGTGGAGGTGGTGTTAGAGAGAAAATTATATAATACAAAATACGAAGTTTCATGCGTTTAATTAAAAAAATGAAGGATTTTCATGCATACTTTCATCCTCTATTTCACAAAAAAATGTGAAACACGTATTTCTTTATTTCCTACCAAAAGCCTAAACATGAATTTCCTGATCCATAAGTCGAGGAATTATGGATTTCCAATACAAATTTTGAACTCTTATTTTAACCCTTTCAAGGTTGTTTTTTTGAGAAAAAAGATAGCCTATGTCCTTCTCCAGGATATAATCTATCTCCTTGCCAAATTTCATAACAACCTGGTCAGCCGTTTAGTCGTGAAAAGGTAACAAACAAACAAACAGAGTTACTTTCGCATTTATAGTATTAGTATGGATTATGAAAATATAAAGCAGGTGTGAATTACTACTTTTTTATTTGTAAGGCAATGTGCCTACAAGAATTGTTTCAGGGTTATTTATTAAAGAACTCTTATCTAATAAAAAATACTTATTTTCACAAAAAACTAACGCGTAATAAAAACAATGCAAATTAGAAATAAAATGTTGAGTAAAAAATCATTCGAGTATGCAGAAATAATATATTCCAAAACGTATATAAATTGATAAAATATATTAGTAAACTACTTGATAACCATACTTGTTAATCAACTTATTTCTAAATTTGACAAATTTTGCTATCTGTTTACTCTTTAAGCCTGTTACGGTGCGGTTACTGTCCACTATAAATAAAGGATCAACCATCTCTGGTTTCTTTTCCATGTTTATTGAACTGTCGCCTTTGTTCACAAAATATATTGATGGTATTTGTCCAGAACTTAAATCCTTCAGGTCATCTTCGGGGAATATTATATACACAATAGCTGGCGTGTTTTCTCCACCTAATTTTATATAAGGAGGCGCTATTGCTACTAAAACCTTGTATTTATCAAAAGGTTGCCTTATTATTGGCAAATTAATAACATTTGAAATATTCCAACTCATTGAACCGTTGAAATCACTGCTATGTGGAAATATTATTCTCGCTATTTGATTCGTACATCCTGGTCTCATCTCTGAGTTCAGAGGATAATAAACATTTGATAGAATTTCCCTTCTTATTGTCGCTTCGGGTAATGACTCTTGAGGAACTTTCGCGAACATCGCACCAAAAGATTTGGATTTGACATCTTCCGTTCCTGATATCGGATTGAACTTCACTGTAAAGCCGTTGCTAATAGGAAGGCATTGTATATCACAACCCGCAACGCATATAAAAATTAAGGCGATAATCTGCAAATTTAATGTAGAAATCAAAATGTGTTTGTATTGAAGACCAATTGAATATAACATACTAGTTGTTGCTCGCGGCTACGCCTGCGTGGAGGTTATATCCAAGGAGTTGTCTTCTGCACTGAGGCACCTGTAGCGATTGTCCAGCCTCTCAGGTGTTATGCCTGAATCTTGAGATTGCATCTAAAGAATACTCTATAAGTTTAACCTCACTTTGCCCCTTTTAGGGATGATTTTTCAAAAACGTTGAAACACGTTTTTCTTTATTTCCTACCAAAAGCCTAAATATGAATTTACAGATCCCTAAGTCAAGGAATTTTGGATTTCCCATACAAATTTGGAACTCCTATTGAACCCCTTTCAAGGTTGTTTTTTGAGAAAAAAGATAGCCTATGTCCTTCTCCAGGATATAATCTATTCCCTTACCAAATTTCATTACAATCCGTTCTGCCATTTAGTCGTGACGAGGTAACAAACAAGCAAACAAACAGAGTTACTTTCGCATTTATAGTATTAGTATGGATAGTATGGATGAACTTACTAGATCCATATAAAAACGTAGCGTCACAATCGTCCGGGTATAGACACAAACTGATCAGAGTACTACGAGTATTCGTACTGCCACCACTTTCCGATTTGTTTTCAAAACAGACCATTTCATAGCGATGTTTGAACGACTACAAAGAGTTGTTGAACATAAACAAAGATCCAATTTGTATTTGAAACTGAAATCATCATTTCCTATAAAATGACTAGTAGTAAAATTAAAAATGGGGTCCTTCGTAAAGTTGAAGTGATATTTTAACCCTCGTATTAAGACTTACATCTAAAAATTTCGATACAACTAACATATACCTAGTATACTCAAATTTTAATATTTTAGGATTACAGCTTGAGCCGCAAATATAAAAAAGATTGACGATAAAACTCTTCATAAACATTTCAAACCGATTCCAATAATTACATTAATCATCACTTGAGTTTTATTTAGAAATAAAGCGAAATCAGCAGTGCAAAAATAATCATTGTAGATGATTTATTCATATTTTTTTTTGCCGAAATAGGCTTGCGTTTGAAAATTGAAAGGACAATGGCAGGTTCCCATACATGAAATTAGTTGACATAAATATGTAGCGTTTAGAAGTGAAAAAAATATCAAAAAAGTCAGCAGCAATTCCTAAACAATAATGTATTAGGGATTTCTGATGAAAAAGTCTAATACTAAAGATATTTCAATTTAAAGATTTTGAGGTTATGATCTATTTGACATTCCTGAATAAAATATTTTTATCTATGAAGCTGATAAAAATGTTATTTGCCTATTTTCCAAAGAGCATTATAATACTACTGCTATTGTCACCTGAAGCAGGGTCGTGAATTAAACATGTACTTACTGAACTTGACTTATAACTATTGTGGGGAAGGATGATCCGCCACACCGTAGGTACTTACACAAAGTGTTTCCATTCGTGTTTACGTTTACATGTTCAGATATGAACACATTATACTTAATTATAGGAATAATTTGTTTATTTTTTGGAAATCGATAAATCCTTTAAACTTATAAACTGCTGAACCGTTTTTAATAATTCACCATTAGATTTATACCAAAAGTAACATAAGCCACATATAATTTATTTCAATACAAGCTAAGTTGGAATGGAAGACACAGAGTTTGTCAATAGTTGTGCAGAAAATATCTTCAGACCCTAAATCCTGGACTTAGAAATTAAAAACGGGTTCTAAATAAAAATAAAACACTGTTTTTTTAATGTTTATTCATCTTCATAATTATCTCATCTTATATATCTAAAAATGCTGCAGGGGCAGATATGTCTTGATGTCTAGCCCGTCCCAAATACCAGATTACTATCATGGTATGAGCGCAGCAGCCCACTGTACGACGCACAACCAAGCAACTACAATAGTATTCTATAATGCCTGCTCGACCAGCCTGATCGGACCAGGTACATTATTTGCAATTAGTAATTAAACATAATACTGTTTATTTGAAACATTGTGTGATTTTATTTTACCTCTTATCAATAAGGTATCTGAACTGCCACTTAAATTAAATTAAGATGAACACTTCAATTATAGAACTACCGTGGAAACGTACATGTTCGCCATAATAGGAACGTGTTTGTCGAATTTGGTACGTTCTCACGGCAAATATAGCATATTATATCGGTCTGCTATGCTTTGGAAATTAGCCGATCTCCAGATCACATTTGTGGCCACAGTCATGTTTGCTAGATTATTTTCTAAGTGAAATATTTCAAGTATTCGTGAATTCAAATTATGTCACAATATGTCAGTATGAAATGACGGAAGTAGTGATTTTTTTTCCTAAATAAGTTAAGCTATGGTCGTAACTATACAGCCAAATAACAGACGATTCAGTCATTCACTAAGTTGGTAAAAAGTAAAGTTGATTTATTTTTGTTATTTGTAATTGTAGGGACACACACACTTGTATTGATTTTATAGTTTTTTTTAACGGCTTATAGAATTCTTATGAAAAAGATTTTTCTTTGGCCTAAAAGACCTTAAGCCATTCATTAAATTATTACTTTTTAAATAAAAATTAAACCGCCTTCAAAAAAACCCAGACACAACTAAAAAGCAAAAAATAATTGGTTACATTTAAATCAATTAGTTATATGCAATTTAAATCAATTATTTTTGGAGTCGGTGCCGGTGTTGTTTTCTTTACTTTTAGATTTATAAAAACCAAGTCTGGATCTATTTTATATTTTTTTGTATGCCTGATTATTCTGTTTTTTCCATGTTTTGGCTGGCACCGACTCCAAATAATTGATTTAAATTGCATATAACTAATTGATTTAAATGTAACCAATTATTTTTTGCTTTTTAGTTGTGTCTGGGTTTTTTTGAAGGCGGTTTAATTTTTATTTAAAAAGTAATAGTTTTTTTTTTGCTTTTTTGTGGTAAATTATATAAAATCGGTTAAAAGCTGCTGAAGAATTTACGTGTATTTTAATTTTATCACCCCCCTCCCTCACCCCCACCCCTTTTACCCTCTCTCACTGAAACTTCACTTTTATAATGAACGTAATGCAAAAAGAACCACTGGAATACTACTTAATTTTAAGGAGTTACCCTCTCCAGCTCCGAAGATATTCATCAGATCTTCACCATATTTTTATGGGACCAAATGACAAGCACCAGCTTTCAATCAAAGAAAGAATGGTCGAAATCGGTTCACACAGTACAGAGAAACGAGGTAACAAACATAAAAAAAAAAGCAACATACAGTCGAATTGAGAACCTCCTCCTTTTTTTGAAGTCGGTTAAAAATCTTACGGCCATAACACGTTACAGAAAAATTAATTGAGATTTTTAATAAATTATACAACTTATCTATACTTTCACAGCTATTGTTAGTATGCTGAAAAATCATGCAAAATAATAATATTTAGATTACAAAGTATGAAATTCCTAAACGCAATTTTTTTTTGTAACTACGATTTCGCCATTGTCCTTTAAACACGAGGAGGTTGACTACCTCGTCGTCTATTCGTCGTTCAAATTTATGTTTGCTACGCGATATAGCTGCGGAACGGGGACCGATTTTGATCATTTCTTTTTTATTCAATAGGGCTAACGTCGAGGGTGCTCCGATATAAATTCAGTTTAAATCTGATGACAGGGTATGAGGGAAAAATGAAGAGTCTCTTAAACGGATTACAGTTAATGCCGTGATTCTAGTTTTGAAGGCGGTTTTAAATGTTTTAGTATCTTTATATATATATATATATATATATATATATATATATATATATATATATATATATAATTCTACTGTACGTCTGTATGTCTCTGAACTCCTCCTAAACGGCTGGACCGATTTAAACGTTTTCTTTGTATGCGTTTGGGTGGCGCCCTGGATGGTTTAGATTCACAAATCAGCCCAGGAGATGGCGCTGCAGTTTGTGTGGCGCTACTTTTCCGGGCAAGACGATGTCTGCCGTGCCCGCTAGTGTTACTATAAAATTTCGCACCTTTCGTTGGTTAATCTCATTCGTTCATATGTACATAAATACAAAGCTCAAAGCTCGTCTGTATCCTGAAGTGGTAGGAAGAGGAACAACTAGCACACAAATTGTCCTATGATTATTGCCTATCACCACATTGAACATGCCATTCATGCTATTTCTGAGCAACCCATGGTTAATTTTACAAAACGTAAACTCAACTACATATTCACGGTTTCTCGGTACGTATTCACTAGATGTGATGCCGAGACTAGACCAAAATGGTAATTAGAATAGGTGGGTAATTGCCTTCTGGTGAAGAGTATAAAAATTAAATTTCTCGACGAATATCAGCCGACGTCATGATTGGTTTTCTGAACTGGACTTTAAATACAATAATTGTACATCACACAACAAATTGGAAAATAAAAGGATTCATTAAAAATTACAAGTCCATTTTAAACATTAATAATGAAAAATAAATAGCAGCGATAGCCTAGTTGGTTGCGGTACGGACTGCCAAGACGAAAGTCGTATGTTCGAAACCCAAGTGGCATACACCTCTGACTTTTCTAAAGTTATGTGTGTATTAAATGTTAATTATCGCTTGCTTCAACGGTGAAGGAAAACATCGTGAGGAAACCTGCATACCTGAGAATTCTTATAAGAATTTCTAAGGTATGTGAAGTCTACCAATCCGCATTAGGCCAGCGTGGTGGACTAAGGCCTAACCCCTCTCATTAGTAGAGGAGGCCCGTGCCCAGCAGTGGGACAATGTTTAATACAGGGCTAGTATTAGTATTAATGAAAAATAATGTATAAATTTTGGTGACAGTCAACTCAAAAAATAACACTACTATTCTACATATTTTCATGTAATATATTGCTATTCATATAAATTTACAGTGCTAAATTTTTAAGTCCACTAATAATATAAAATAACCAACCCGACCCAACTACCCACCTAATCCACTAACATCTCACCTCAATAAACTAGCATAACTTTTTATCCATCCATACAATAGTCCTATACCAATTGGGGGTTGTTTTTTTTTTCTTATGGGTTTATGCTGTTAACTCATAATTGCTTTTACAGCTTCACCTAACTTTGTGGCCGGCGTTTATGGCGCTCCAGCCAGAAAACGCCACATTTGTCAACGGCTAAGCTCAAAGACGCTTTCTAAAAGGCCATCAATTAAGTCGTCGCGTCGCTTGGAATAGGTTTAGGGCCGTCTCGATGTACTAGTGTTTCGAAAATCCGGGCCTGGCCGGGCTCCTTGGACTCGCCGGCGAGTCCTACGTCGACGTGAACTCATAGTCCAGATGTGATTGCGATTGGGCAGGGACAGTGCTGCCTCGACAGCGAACGTGATGGGATCATTTGGATCTCCCAAAACATGTTTAGGGGGACGACGGCGGGAGATGACCGGGGGTTGTCCTTGGGTGCACTTTTATAGGTATACAGGGATAACCGTTGGCTGGTGTCACATCACAAAATTAAATTAAAGATATCTAACATGCCTCCACGTGTTGGCTTCGGCCTCACGCACGCCTTCCAAATGTCCGGGACTCTATAGTCCCGTGATTACGGTGTAAAATAACTGTTCATTCATTGAAAGCCTCCGTGGCGCAGTAGGCGAGTAGCCGGCTGTGAAACAAGAGACCGTGGGTTCATTTTCCGTACCGGGATAAATATTAGTGTTACAGACAGACATTTGTATCGGGGCTGGGTGTTGTGAGACCGAAAGTCTCTCCCTGATATCCACGACACAAGACTCGTATCTTAGTGTGAAATCATTTTATCATCAAAGTATTTTATCATTATATTTTAGTGTTGTACGCATATTTTGATACGTCCTATAGGGAACGTGCAGGAACTATAGGCGGTATACACTATTTATTTATTACTCTATTTATTTATTCAATGATATGCAATATGTGAGTCAGTATCGCGGGAAACTACCACTGACGCTTAGTAAGCTTTACGCATATAGATGTTGAGTAGCACGCTGCTCGAGTCTAGTGTTCTCTTACAGTCGCGATGACTTCCGACTTCCGAGTGGCAACACGTATGTAGATGTAGTATAAATAGGCACGCCGCAAGCTATCACGACTAACCGCTTAGTGGAATATAGGTATAGGTACATTAGTATATGCTTACAATACTTACAAAACTTATTAAAATACTTTAATTCCTGGATATTACAGTAAAAAAATAAACAATTGACTAGGTAATACATTTTTTAAAGCGACTTTACGTTGAAACTGGTGGTCCGTCTGCTCGTCTGCCGATTCATGCATTATAAAAGAAAACTCAATACCACTTTACCCGACCCGGGGATCGAACTCGAGACCTCAGCGCAGTAGTCGTAACGCATGCGCAATTACAGCTGCGCCACCGAGGCAATCAGAGCGGTATTATTAAATTAGTATATTTTATGGTATGACCCTGTTAAGCAAAAAAGATCAAACCAACATTTTTTATGAAATCAAGTTAAACACATAGCCATAAATAATATCCTAATAAAGTATCATATTACATATATGCACAAAAGATGCAAGCAGTTTGATAACATTCACCTAAAGAAACTTGTCATGTTTTATTACCCTACTAATTTTCAATTAGTTACTGCATAGTACTATTTTTAAATTCGCTGTCAAACTTTAAAAGTTGCTTTACTCAAAAGTATGAAAACGTCAGTTGTATCTTTTCTGCTTGACAGGGACAATTGACATTTACGCTTAGAGTGGGTTAAATACTCAAAGAATTAACGTTTATTAATGAATATTTAAATTGTACTAGAGCGAAAACATCATTACCCTGCTTCTGGGGCAGTCGGGTCAAAATGAAATTAGGACCTATTAAACTGTATATTTTACACAAGAGTAGGTACTTACATACGTATTACCTTACTTTTTATCTTGTTTAAACTCTTATTATCTTACTTTATTTACAGTATACAGACGGACTTCCGGATATACATTATCTCAGTTGATGTTAAAGTTTGGATAAAGCGAATATTTACACACAATTTAAATCTTGGAGTAAACTTATGTGTTTTCACTATTATACTTCTTTATAAAATGAGCAAACTCAGCGGGGGATTTAAATTGCTACATACATTTTTTTATCACCTCTTGTACAATAATAATTTCCCACGAGGAGATTGAAGCAACAAGAGAATCGTTTGCCGCGTCTAGCGTTAACTTTAAATGCAACTGCCAATAACTCTAACGCAAAGTGTATTCTAAACATTAAAATAAATCTACACCAACCAGGGATTATCCTTGGGTGCACTTGTATAATGCATAGAGGGATAACCGTCGGCTGGTGTACACATTATTAGATTTAAATTGTCTAACGAGCCTCTACGTGTTGCCTTTGGTCCCACGCATGCCTTCCAAAGGTCCGGGACTTCATAGTCCCGCGATTATGGTATCACAAACATAATATTATTAGGTATACCTACTGCTGATCACAAGCTATGAGAGGTTCGACCTTAGTCCATCACGCCGGTATACACACATACCTTCGGAATTCATGATCATTCATATCAGACATCTTAGGTGGTTTTGTCACGATGTTTTCCATCATCGTTAAAATAAGCGATAATTGACACATTAATTGAATTCACACATAAACCTTGGAAAATCACGGGTGTGGGTGTGGGATTGAAGCCGAGCATCTGTCTCGACAGTTGTTCCCCTGCCTCTAAGCTATCACTCCTTTTTAGTGTTAAGGTTGTGATAAATAATAAATTCCCGTTTAGCCAAATTTACAGCTATTTATATGTATATACGAGCTCAGTCGGAGCATGAATAAGAAAGTCGAGAAGACGCTATATCAGCAGCTAAATAAGAGATTGCAAAGAAATATATTTCGGCAAAATATACGAACCGTTTTTCTGCGAATTTAAATACGTATTATAGATAGCAAGTTCACTGACTGGAAACATATGAGTTTATGATATATTAGTTTTTGCACGCATCTCTTCCTTCTCACCTTTAGGTGAACAACTTACCTACCCCTTGGCCGGCTTGTGTAAAAAATACAAATGTTTCCAAATTATTCCAATAGTTTTTGCGTGATGTTTGAACAAACGTTTGCTGGTGGTAGAATATTCATATCCACCCGGATAGCGACCACCGTAAACAGGGTGTAAAACCCGCCATAGTGGCACACGCTAGTTGCGTTCTGGTATCAGCCAGTGTACCTACATCCGGCTTTTGTCGGGAGTCTAGAGTTGTTGTCTACGATGTTTGCCGTTTTACGGCCTTCTGAGTGCTCGGACACTAGACCCTCGACCGCTTCTTCACCTTCTTGCTCATGGCGTAGTGTGAAGAAGCAGGCCGGCATGATTGTGTTGAGTAGCGGGGCATAGATCGTCTCTTGCTACTCTATACTCTAATTGAACGGCGCTGCACTTACCATCAGGTGCATTGCGGTCAAAAAGAAACAAAAAACAGACATTGTGTTAGGTTAGGTTAGGCTAGGACTTATAAATCAACCTTTTGCTCGTGGTTCTACCTGCATTAAAATATATTTATTGAACAAAAGTAACATATATCCTTCTTTCGTATTTTATGAAAGGTACAGCCTTAAAGCCGGGTTTTCGCTCGCGTAGACTGTATAAATTTTGCCACCCCCTATCTCCCCTTGGAGGTTTGAATTTTGTTTAACGCCGAAATACGTGTTTCATTAAACATGTTGAAGAGTTAATAATTACCGATAATTACTGAGTTTCAAGTAAATTTATCGGAAAGTATGTTATTTCCCATATAAATATTGCTATCCTCTGTCTTCCCTTAGGAGTTGGCTTTCGAGAAATACCTACAATATAAAATCAACACTAATTTCAAAATCTGAAATTTGTATCTCTAAAAGATTGACAGTGATGTGTAATGTGTAGTTAGTACATTTTATAAGTATAATGAAGTTTTATACTGATATATTTATTCTATTTATATATTTTTTTTATATTGTTTTACTAGTCCCGATCAAATATTCAAAGCATTCGCTACGCTTACTAAGGTTCTTAGAATTCTTAAATTAGACAATAACCGTATTCAATGTGTTGATGTCCGAGCATGTTGTAAATATCAACATCATGAAGTTATTTCATTATTAAGGCACAGGTTTTAGCTTCAGCTATTATGCCCCTGTTAAAAGAAAGTGCAAAATGTTGTACACTGCAAATAAACACCAGACATGATCGATAAGCCCTAAAACACTGCTAGTATTACTTCTTTAATATTTACCTCAAAACACTCCGTCATATGGCTCATAAGTCATAATATGTTTAGCAAAACTTAATAAAACACTCTAAATGCATTTGTTATACGTTGAGAAATTTTCTATATTTCGCTCATACTCTGGGCTATTTAGATATTGTGTTTAATTACATTAAAAAAGTCTGTTTAAAAAAATGCGTTAATTACGGAACGCGGATATTATGTTCCCAAATCATATTATGGTGTTTGTAATTTATGGACAGTGTTGAATAGATATGATGCACTAGCTAATTTGCCCTAAACATCGTAGGAATCAGCTTTGCATTCGGTTGCAGAAGACGGTTTCTTATGACAGCCTCTGTGGGCAGTTGGCAAGTTGCCGAGAAGCCGTGGGTTCGATTCTCACGCCGGGACAAATGTTTGTGTAACATACAGATATTTGTGTCCGGGGTCTGGGTGTTGTGACCGAAAATCTCGTAGTCCCGGATACCCACAACACAAAACTCTATGGGTCGGAGCTATGTGTGTGACTGGTGGGTGTTATTTATTTATTATTAGTTTGGAATCTCCGAACTCTTATTTAGAGTTAATGGAGATTTTACAATGTTTTTGTCTGTAAAAATCAGGCACATACCTTCTATCTCTTACTTTGTGCAGGGCACCAAAAGGATATTCTACATGTAAAGTGGTATGTCGTATGATTAAATATTCACCCGTGTCGCATTGGCGTGTTGTCTGGATGTTACTTCAGGCTACGCCGGGACGAGCTCTCCGACAAACTTTGAATATCAAAATAGATGACTCTGCGATGTTGCAGCACTATCGTAAATGATCAACTCTCCTGTTATACTTGCTCCGTTAGTTTTAAAATTAAACTTTTATTATTTCTATTTCGAGCATGAAATTGGGGTGTAAATATCTACCTGTGCTTTTGGTAACTGAAATCCATATTCCATTATTCAAATCCCTTCATTATAACTGGGTTCTGAGATAAAAATCTATATACACAGTCTACTAGAGCAATATATTCGAAATAAGATAAAAGATAGACTTTCGATGATCAAAACGTCTGACAGAGACGTCCATTACCTCATCACCTGTTAACGCCACTGAAAGTGCTGAAAATACTGAAAGTACCAGCGACGCGAAGTATTAGTGACTCTACGTAGTTTAAAATACAATAAACCATTATGATAGCCTCAAAAAGTACACCGACTTCAATAAAAAACACATTATGCGTCCCCATAAAATTTGTAGGTTTCCCTCAATTTTTCTGAGATCCCATCATCAGATCCTGACTTGGTGCCAATGGGAGATGGAAAGTATATCCTTTTAAACAAAAAAAGAATTTCTCGAATCGGTCCAGGCGTCTTCGAGTAATCGAGGAACATACATAAAAAAAGATACCGAGGAATTTAGAACCTCCTCCTTTTTTAAGTCGGTTAAAAAGGGTAGACGCGGTGGCACTGGCGACCGCTTTTGCCGCTTGACGCCAACATCCGTCGAACGTTTCGTTAACGTGATATTGCTCCAACGGGTTATATGCGCTATCTACGCTGAATGCCGGACATGTCTGCTCGTTGAAAAATTTAGAATTCAACGGCTAGTGCTGGCATTTAATGGAATTTTTCTGTTAACCTGGAAAATAGCGCCCAATTTAATTTTTTGCTGCAATAAAAGTAACTAGTGGCAATTTATTAACAGTCTTATCTACACAACAATAATGTATCGCCATGTTTAATGCAAATGTGACTTGATTGTTTAATCACCCGAAAACTATGTTTTTTGTCCAATAAAGTCCAATAAAATAATAAAAATCACTCACTACATCAAAGAAAAATTACTTTAAAACTATTGAGTTAATATTATGTACAAACTATTTTTTTTATTTAAATATAGGTTTTCTCTAAACGAGATTTAAGCTGTATTTTAGTTTACGATATATGTCACAAACACAATACAATAGTTCAAATTCGTGTACGGCTTTATATTTAACCAATACGCCGTGTGCACGCCGACGACTGTCCCAGGACCTTCTAAACCAATTGTAACTACGTGCCCTGTTTGAACAAGAAACGTGGATGTCATTATGTTTCCAACATGTTTGGAACTTTATTTTCTCATAGATTAGCTTTTATAGAAAAGACATAACCCTTGCACAGTTAAATTTAGTGTATAATATGTGTTTATATTTCTTTCCTTTAGATAGATAGATACGTTCATTGTTAATTATTACTTGCTTTAACGGTAATGGAAAACGTCGTGAGGAAAGCTGTATACCTGATAATTCACAAAGTTATGTGAAGGTCAAATCCACATTAGGCCAGCGTGGTGGAGTAAGGCCTAACCCTCCTCATTAGTAGAGGCGGCCCATGCCCAGCAGTAGTACAAGTTCAATAGAGGATTGGTATTACCTTTCGAGCAGTAATTAAACCGACTACTCCCATCTAATTTATAATATAGTCCAAAATAGAAGTTAAGTGGCTACTACGTCAGAACTTGCAAAGTTGTACTGTTTAGCCAATATCCCACCGCTAGTTGCTAAAACTTGGCGACAGGTTCGCTTCTGTGATTACAATGTTTTACCTTCTAACTTCACTTCCGATAGTGGATTTCGGCAGTTTGACACTAAAATTCACTTTGCAACTGACAAACATGTCTGCGCAGCATTCAAAACGGTTTTAGCAGTTAGCACATATGTTTTGTATTATTGCATAAATAGCTTCAGATAGATAATATTAAAAAATCAACCTAGGCATTCAAATGGTCATTATACAGCTATATACAGCTTTTGATAAATAACATGCGTTTAGTAATAAGGTGGACATATAATTTTATAAGATAAATTGCATTTCTATATTTTATTATTCTAAGATTACCAACTAATATTATAAGAACACACATATATAACAATTAAAAACAACAAAATATGGATAAAAAAAACACGGACTACAGACAACAACACATGTGCGTAAAATTATAATTAAATATTTTTCCCTCATTTAAGAAAGAAAGAAAATCTTTTATTTGGCCATAATCACCAGACCGGGTGGCAATAAACGATGAGTACATAAAACAAATATAAAACTTTAAGGGCTACAGGTACACAAATAAAAACAGAAAAAAGTCTCCCGGCATACATATGCGCCCCAGCCACCCGTGTCCGAAGCATGACCAAAAAGGCCACAGGCTCAGCGTCCGCCAGGTGGGCCCTCCCACCTGACACTGAGTTTCAGCAAGGGCCAAAATATTTCGTATAATATAATAATAAATAAACATTTCGTTACTGAGTTCCACGAGTAGATCCAGAGATGGGGTCTAGAGGGCAGAAGACTTCGTTATAATATACTGATTATTGTTGTTGTGTTCAAGCTAGTTAAATGATTCCCAAATATTTAAATGTTTTATTTAAATTTGTAATTATAAAGATTTTAATCGTTTTTTAAGAATGCTGTATAAGTAACACTTACGTCTAGTATTGTTACTATCCCAACTTGTGTATAACAATCGTCAGATAATTATTCAAATATAATTGCAATGTTTTTATTGTGCTTCTTTTTTCGATAATTTAATTACTACATGGATATTACATCAATAATATGTAGACTAAAATTAAATATACAATGTTCTCTTTTTCATGCTGTATTTGATGTTGGCAACAAAGTAGGCTATGGATAACGCCATATTTATATAGAATTATGTACTTATAGATTTTATTTATAATCCAATTCATTTACAACTGTTTTGAATTTGGTCAAGAAACACATAGAGAAAAGGTGGTTATTTCGTATTTATGGGAGACTCCTTTAAATTGTTAATTTGTAAATTGAACAATAAAGCTTTGAATAAAATTCAGGTTATCTGCTGAAAAGGCCAACTAATTCATCAAAGAATTAAAGTAAATCAAGCGTTACGAAATAAAAAAACAAGCTATTTATCTTTTGAAATTTATTTATATCGATAAAATATTTTGCTTATTTTTTTAAAGTCCATTTATTTGAGACTACTCAGAAGTATCGAGAAGTCCAAATCTTGTTATTTTAGCCCACTCAGATGTTTCAAGAGCTCAAAACAATTTTTTATTTGTTTTATAATTCAGTCATCCAAATATACGAAAACATTTCTAACGCATGATTGATGTTGACATTTCGTAATACGACGCTGTCGTTTATTTTAATATTGTGTAATAAATATCTAAATAAAATTTCAAACTAGACCATTCAGTGTCGAGCAACATGTAGCTCGCGATGATTTACCTCTTAATAATAATTATAGCGATTTGTAATATCATACGTGAAATAGTTAGCTGGGCTCACTTATTATATGACTCATAAATACACTTTACCCGATTCATTAGCAGACTTTGAGTTGAAATAATCAATCGTACCTCTTAAGTACTCTATAGCAGCGATAGCCTAGTTGGTTGCGGTACGGACTGTCAATACGAAAGTCGTAGGTTCGAAACCCAAGTGGCATACACCTATGACTTTTCTAAAGTTATGTGTATTAAAATGTTAATTATCGCTTGCTTTAACGGTGCAGGAAAACATCGTGAGGAAACCTGCATATCTGAGAGTTTTTCGAAGGTATGAGAAGTCTGCCAACCCCCATTAGGCCAGCGTGGTGGACTAAGGCCTAACCCCTCTCATTAGTAGAGGAGCCCTGTGCCCAGCAGTGGGACAATGTTTAATACAGGGCTAGTATTATTATTTATTATACCTCTTAAGTATGTATCCTTACAACAATATCAATGAGCGATACTAGAAAGCTTGTTTTCAAATGGGCATAGCTCACCTCAGAATACTGAAACACCCACACCCAACCAGCAAGTTAAAACCTTTTAAAGCATTCGTGTCTAAGTGTGAGTGGACGAGTAGCCAACAATGCAATAAGGGCACACAACTTTGATTCCTGCAGTGAGACAGTGTGTGTTCTGAAATTAAAAGTCTCTCGAAACTCCTAGTACTCTCAACAGTCTTATGACTTATCTAGTGCATCTTACCGTGTGGTCAAAATCAAGTGATAAAGACTGGAATATGTTAATAAATGCGTTTTAAAATTGTTAGAACCATTCTGTAGATTATCTTACACACAACCGACGTATCTTGCTGTTGCATTTCTTACGTTAGGTGAGCTTTCTGGAACCTCATAGCACCTTTCGTAATACCCATTCCTTTCCATTAGGACAGTGACATACCCTTAATTTTTCTGGCATTGCGGGTGTCATATAGTAAAGATCACTTACCATCAGATGACCCGCTTGTTCGTTTGTCGAGTGAATACGTAGTCTGACCCATACTAAAAAGAAATTACTACTATGATCTTCGCTTTCCCGAATTCAATACTAATGATTATCGCCCGCGGCAGGAGGAAACTTTCCCGTCCAACACGAATAAAATAAAACACGAAAGTTGCAGATCACGCTAGTCATTTACACAAATTGTCAAGCTACTCGTGAAATTTCTATGTAACTTGTCCTTAGAGGAATAAAGTTCTTTAAAGTTTTTGTTATTATGTACAAGTAGGCACTTTAATTAGGCGCTGTAGACATCAGCTACTTTGGTTAAGGTTTCCTACGCTTAGTATTGTATTTAACGCATGAGAGTAATGGAATGGCCAAGAATAGACTATAAAGTATATTTTTTTATCCTGGCACGGCAAAGTGACCACACTGCACCTGAAGGTAAGCGCAGTGACGTCCAGTTAAAGTATCTAGTAGCGAGAAACAATTTATCCCTCGCTTCTCAACACAATCATGCCGGCCTGCTGTGTAAGCTACACACATTACTACTACTATATTCTCAAATGTGTAAAATACGCTGAAGGACAAAGTCGTAATAAACGTAAAAACATTGCTGAATGCGGTTGAGAGTTTTTGTATTTGATTTCATTCGATAGCGGCTAATTCTGGCCGCGCAGCGCTGGTTTTCAGCCATTCCTGTCTCCCTGTGGTGTTATGTGGGAGATATTATAGCGGTGGCAAACGCAGTGACACAAAACCCCTCAAAGGGAAGATAAAATTTAATACAGTAATTAATAAAGCTTGTAAAAGCAAATTAAAATTGTAAATGTGTGTGTGTGTGTGTGGTGTGGTGTGGTGTGGTGGTGTGTGTGTATTAGTGTGTGTGCGTAAAAGTATTCATTGAAATAATTTGCACATACTCATGTCTTGCCAGTGACAGTGCTTCAAGTTTTCTGCAGCAAGTTGTCTTTTAAGTAAAGCTGCTTTATATTTAATTTTAAAAGACCATACACTCATCTTTATCCTTAGAGGAGGGGGCAGATCATTCCATATTCTTGCAGCAGTAAACTTGAAACATGATCTATACCGTGTTGAGTTGTGTGTTGGAATCATAAGTGAGTTAAGTGTAGCTGAACGAAGATTTCTTTGAGTTATATCCTTAATCCAGGAAAGTTTTTCGAATAAATACTCTGGTTTGTTATTCCATATCACTCTATGGATGGCACATGCATATAACAATTCTCCTCTAGCGCGCATGTTGAGAATACCTTTCCTGTTCAAATATCTGTATATATAAAAGAAGAAGCTGACTGACTGACTGACTGACTGACTGACTGATCGATCAACGCACAGCCTAAACGGCTGGGGTTAGAGACTTGAAATTTTGACAGTAGGTACCTTTTATGACGTAGGCATCCACTAAGGAAGGGTTTTTGGAAATACCATCCCTAAGGTGGTAAAATAGGGGTTGAAAGTTTGTATGAACATCCGTCATTTTTCTCCCAAATATGGTCTCCACGCGGGTGGAGCCGCGAGCAACAGCTAGTGGGGTAATAAATTCTCTCCGAGGTATGTTAAAACAGAATCGCATGCAGGCATTTTGTACTCGTTGAATTATTTTTTCTGTCTTATAGTTTAATCTAGGCCCGAATACTGAACTGCAATTGCGACAGCACAAGTAACTCTGTCAAAATTAGCAGGAGGTTTTCATTTATATAGGGTCTGATATTGTATAAGGTTTTTAATTTAAAAAAGGCATTTCTAACTTTAGCGCTTAATATATATTTAATATATTGGAAAAGCATTGCAATTGTCCTAACTTACTTACGCGAATTATTTTAACGCTTTCATTATTATTTGTTGTGTTCGTTATTACTTAACCTGTATGCCTACTCTTGAAATCAATTCCAATATCAAACTCGATACAGTTTCAATTCCAATCTAGAAGATATTAGAACTCTTAACTTCCTCAACTAAATGAAATAGAATATTTACGAACTAGCGATCGTGAATACTCTAATTCATTTAGTTACTAAAAATTCCGCCGTATTCAGTTAAATCGTGCGCTGGTGTTGCGTCCAAGAGTGCCAATTGTACAGTTTTCGAACCCAATCCCAATTTTAAATTGGAATCGAGTGTCAAGAGTAACCCTCCTGTATATCAATATAGTTCGACGTGTCTGTGGGCCGTCATAAATCCAACTCGACATACTCAAGCCCGATCTTACGAACAACACTTTTGCTAAGTACTCTTCCCAAATATTGGCGTAATGCCCTTCTGCACAAAGTAAGTCAGAGTTTTCGAATAAATTCGTAAACAAAGTCTATCCTAATTGTAAAGTTCTAATGTTTAACACTCTCACCGCCATAAATACTTTTGAATTTCTAGTTGGCTGTCATGTGGCCTACTAGCAGGTGTTTGTGTATTTTTAATGCCACATTTTTAAAGCTACGACTTCTGTGGTACGCCAAATGGTCTATCATGAATACAACATAATGTTTACCTCCAGGACTTATGGTGCGCTGTAGGCCCCTAAATTTAAACTAATTTTATACAAATTGGCGAGCTGTTATGGGTATGCTATTTAGAGTAGGTAGATTGATAGCCATTTCTTTGTTAGTTAGATTAAGAAATTAGAATTGACATGCTGGTATTGACTAGTGATGTAAACGTAAACAAATATTATGGCGCGAACTAACTTTGTGGTGTGCCTACCAACATCTACTAAACTGAAAATATGAAAGTCTAGGTGGCGGCTTACGCTAGAATATTTATGGGCCGCCAGCGTATCATATGGCGGGGTGAATGCTAAACATCCAAAGGATTTAGGTAACTGCTTAGTATAACGCATTTTTATGGCTAATTGTATCCTAGAGAGTAAGACATAAACATAGACTTTACACTTAAAAAGTTATAAAATACGGTTCCTTGGAATATATTGTTTAAATTAATTAATATTTAATTTTGATCATATACCTTGATATATTTTATACACTTATTTCCTTGTTCCCCAAAATTAAAAAAAAACTCCAAAATAATATTATCTTTCAAGCTGAAACCAACAATCCATAGAAACATTTCATTTAAATCGATTAGACAGTTTCAAATATTAGAGTGTACGAAAGTAAGTAGTAAGTATTCGTAAAAACACAGTGACACGTTGTTTTTATATTAAGGTTTGTATACACTCCGGAAAATCAAGCTTTAAATTAATTTCACACTGTAATGAACTTTGCCTATGCCTGTCATTCAATGTAGAGACAATACTGTTTCACTTCAAGCGACTTGGCTCCCTGATTTGTATCTAACGTGCCACCCTTTGTCTCGATGTCAGACACAGAAATTAATAGCTAGTAATATCCGACACGATTTCGATTATAAGCCAGATATTGGACCTCCTTAATACGTGGACTCGGTCTTGAAGTGACAAATATTATTCTGCTTGACTGACTTATCACTTCCCCACACAAATCAAATTCAGAATTCAGTTAATTCAAAAAGGGTGCTGTTAGACATTAGGCAATCCTACACCATAATAAACAAGATCCATATGGGCAGTTTGATTATTTAAAATCATTCACAACGTTGAAATAATCATTTTAATAAATATATCTTACAAATCTAGAAAAAACATATTGTCAACCTAAGTAATGAATAGGAGGAAAGGCAGACAGGAGGAGGAAGTGGAAAATTGAGCCTCTAAAAAGCTTCTCCGTACAATAAAACAGGACCAATATGATATCCGTTATCTACGCACGATTCCCGTACAGCCTGTTATGACTGAAACTTATACTTTGAACTAAAAATAAATTGGCTTATGAGATTTCAAGGTTTTATTACAACTTTGGAACATTGATAAACTATTTGTTCCATATTAAATAATCCTCATAATGAATAATAATGACTGCATCGGTGGCGCAGTTGTAATTGCGCATGCGTTACTACTGCTGTGCTGAGGTCGCGGGTTCGATCCCCGGGTCGGGTAAAGTGATATTGGGTTTTTCTATCTAGAAATTCTCAGTATTAGCCCGGAGTCTGGAACCTGTGCCCGGTATGGCGATAGGCTCGCCCCCTGTCACATTATGGGACCGAAATTCGGCGAAAAGTTGGTGTACTGGTTACACCTCTGCCTACCTCTTCGGGGATTACAGGCGTGAGTGTATATGTATGTATGTATGTATTAAATAAACTTAAATATGAAAAAAGCAGCAATAGCTTGGTTGGAAGTTGTACAGGCTGTCGAGACGAAAATCGCAGCTTCGTAACCCGCCCAAAATGTCATACACTTCTGACTTCTTGAAATGACGTGTGTAATCTATGTTTTGTTAAGTTCATTTTGGTATATAAATGGTTACATAATGAATAAACTTGTTTCAATTATTTTATATTAAACATGTGACAGAATTTATGACCTGACTAGGTATATATTTAATATATTGGAAAAGCATTGCAATTGTCCTAACTTACTTACGCGAATTATTTTTACGCTTTCATTATTATTTGTTGTATGCCTACTCTTGAAATCAAATCCGATATCAAACTCGATACAGTTTCAATTCCAATCTAGGAGATATTAGAACTCTTAACTTCCTCAACTAAATGAAATAGAATATTTACGAACTAGCGATCGTAAATACTCTAATTCATTTAGTTACTAAAAATTCCGCCGTATTCAGTTAAATCGTCCGCTGGTGTTACGTCCAAGAGTGCCAATTGTACAGTTTTCGAACCCAATCCCAATTTTAAATTGGAATCGAGTGTCAAGAGTAACCCTCCTGTATATCAATATAGTTCGACGTGTCTGTGGACCGTCATAAATATATCTCGACATACTCAAGCCCGTTCTTACGAACAACACTTTTGCTAAGTACTCTTCCCAAATATTGGCGTAATGCCCTTCTGCACAAAGTAAGTCAGACTTTTTGAATAAATTCGTAAACAAAGTCTATCCTAATTGTAAAGTTCTAATGTTTAACACTCTCACCGCCATAAATACTTTTGAATTTCTAGTTGGCTGTCATGTGGCCTACTAGCAGGTGTTTGTGTATTTTTAATGCCACATTTTTAAAGCTACGACTTCTGTGGTACGCCAAATGGTCTATCATGAATACAACATAATGTTTACCTCCAGGACTTATGGTGCGCTGTAGGCCCCTAAATTTAAACTAATTTTATACAAATTGGCGAGCTGTTATGGGTATGCTATTTAGAGTAGGTAGATTGATAGCCATTTCTTTGTTAGTTAGATTAAGAAATTAGAATTAACATGCTGGTATTGACTAGTGATGTAAACGTAAACAAATATTATGGCGCGAACTAACTTTGTGGTGTGCCTACCAACATCTACTAAACTGAAAATATGAAAGTCTAGGTGGCGGCTTACGCTAGAATATTTATGGGCCGCCAGCGTATCATATGGCGGGGTGAATGCTAAACATCCAAAGGATTTAGGTAACTGCTTAGTATAACGCATTTTTATGGCTAATTGTATCCTAGAGAGTAAGACATAAACATAGACTTTACACTTAAAAAGTTATAAAATACGGTTCCTTGGAATATATTGTTTAAATTAATTAATATTTAATTTTGATCATATACCTTGATATATTTTATACACTTATTTCCTTGTTCCCCAAAATTAAAAAAAAACTCCAAAATAATATTATCTTTCAAGCTGAAACCAACAATCCATAGAAACATTTCATTTAAATCGATTAGACAGTTTCAAATATTAGAGTGTACGAAAGTAAGTAGTAAGTATTCGTAAAAACACAGTGACACGTTGTTTTTATATTAAGGTTTGTATACACTCCGGAAAATCAAGCTTTAAATTAATTTCACACTGTAATGAACTTTGCCTATGCTTGTCATTCAATGTAGAGACAATACTGTTTCACTTCAAGCGACTTGGCTCCCTGATTTGTATCTAACGTGCCACCCTTTGTCTCGATGTCAGACACAGAAATTAATAGCTAGTAATATCCGACACGATTTCGATTATAAGCCAGATATTGGACCTCCTTAATACGTGGACTCGGTCTTGAAGTGACAAATATTATTCTGCTTGACTGACTTATCACTTCCCCACACAAATCAAATTCAGAATTCAGTTAATTCAAAAAGGGTGCTATTAGACATTAGGCAATCCTACACCATAATAAACAAGATCCATATGGGCAGTTTGATTATTTAAAATCATTCACAACGTTGAAATAATCATTTTAATAAATATATCTTACAAATCTAGAAAAAACATATTGTCAACCTAAGTAATGAATAGGAGGAAAGGCAGACAGGAGGAGGAAGTGGAAAATTGAGCCTCTAAAAAGCTTCTCCGTATAATAAAACAGGACCAATATGATATCCGTTATCTACGCACGATTCCCGTACAGCCTGTTATGACTGAAACTTATACTTTGAACTAAAAATAAATTGGCTTATGAGATTTCAAGGTTTTATTACAACTTTGGAACATTGATAAACTATTTGTTCCATATTAAATAATCCTGATAATGAATAATAATGACTGCCTCGGTGGCGCAGTTGTAATTGCGCATGCGTTACTACTGCTGTGCTGAGATCGCGGGTTCGATCCCCGGGTCGGGTAAAGTGATATTGGGTTTTTCTATCTAGAAATTCTCAGTATTAGCCCGGAGTCTGGAACCTGTGCCCGGTATGGCGATAGGCTCGCCCCCTGTCACATTATGGGACCGAAATTCGGCGAAAAGTTGGTGTACTGGTTACACCTCTGCCTACCTCTTCGGGGATTACAGGCGTGAGTGTATATGTATGTATTAAATAAACTTAAATATGAAAAAGCAGCAATAGCTTGGTTGGAAGTTGTACAGGCTGTCGAGACGAAAATCGCAGCTTCGTAACCCACCCAAAATGTCATACACTTCTGACTTCTTGAAATGACGTGTGTAATCATTGTTTATTATAGCTTGATTAAACGGTGAAGTAAAACATCGCCAGGAAACCTGCATATCTGGGAATTCTAGATAAGAATTTCGAAGGTGTGTGAAGTCTACCAATCCTCACTAGGCTAACGTGGTGGATTTAGGCCTCACCCCTCTCATTACTAGTGAATGTTCGCTGGGCTGCTATTATTATATACTCAAATCCCTATTGCATAGTGTTAAAAAAATCGTGCCCCTTATAATCTGTAATATTTTTTTGCCTCTATTTTTTTCTTTATTCATAAAGCGCAGCGTATTATGAAGAAAAGATTCTAACGACCTCTATTCTTTCGTGAAGTTTTATCCTCGTACAGTCTGTGCTTGTCTATGTACCATCTGCGAGCATATTTTAACTTGCAAATAAATTTTATCGAAAATATAAAGTAAAAACGAGACTTGACATAATGAAAACTATATGGCTTGAATTGTTGATTTTTTTTAAATTATATAATAATAAAATTCTATTATTTTTCAAAAAGTGAATATTAAAGTTCCAGTCTCATCACACTGTCAAAAAGGTTGCACGTATTTTGGTCATTAGTTATTTTCATTAATTCTTTCATGTTAACTTATTACGCTATCTTTTTTTTTTATATAGCATAGTCCGACAAACGGGCCAGTGGGTCAACTGATGTTAAGTGATCTCCACCGCCCATGAACATCCACAATACCGAAAGTATCATGTATGCGCTGTCGGCCTTAAAAGGACAGGAATAGGGATTAGGGAAGGGGGAATCTGGGCCTCAGCATATCTCACTTACCATACGAAACGCGACAGTAAACTGTCACTTTACGTTGGTTTTCTGTGAGACAGTGGTACTACTCCGGTCGAGCCGGCCCATTCATGATGTAGACAAATATGTCTACAGCGTGGCTCTACCACTATAAAAAGTAAAAGTAAAATACCCTTACAACTACTATTATTGACGTCCTGATATTATTGGTTAAATAATCATTTTTCCATGCCTGATTATACATCAAATATAATAATATATGATTTATTTTACAACTTATAAAATTAAATGTATGTGTGTGTATTCATCATCATTAAATGAGCATGGTCAATGGCGTTTACTTGCCCAAAAATAAAAATCAAATAAAAAATATACAATAAAGAAAATGAGGATACAGAGAACACTGTAAAGATATGAACATAATAGAATCTCAATATGCTACAAAAAGAGATTGTATTAGATTGATTAGCAAATAGATAAATTGGATTAGGATTCAGACTCGTAAGAAAAGTGTTCAAGTGAATCATATAGCTAAAATTCGTAAACAACTAAATAAATGCAGATTAATCTTCGTAATATTATTCAATTTTAAAGATCGTAGCTATGGCATATCTAGTTAACTCAAATAATACCTCATTCAGTGTTTTCATTGTTGGTCTCGGCCCTCGACACAATTCGCTATGAATGGAATGGAAAATCTTTAGAATTTTTCAATGTATATTTAACTATCCTCAAAACAATTGTAGTCCTTCAGCTTCCTCTATTGAAAGAAATAAACGCAGTGTACAGGTAATTAATCATAAATGTATATCCATTTAATAATATACACTTGAATCAGCAAAGCAAACGTAAAAGTTATTAAAATTAGTTTTATGATTTACATAAGACTGATTACACATATTATATTCTTAATTGTTTCTGTTTAATTATTTTTAATATTCATATATTAATAAATAATTACTATTATTACTGTGTGTTTTTAGGATATTATATATCCTCACTACTAGGACAGTCCTACTCAATAATGATCATAATAATATCAATCGTGAATATCATACGTATACAGGACTAATATTTTTGTATTTGTCATAAAATAATTAAGGTTAATTATAAAAATCCATTCGGTAACTTATACTACCTACTTAAAATTATTATAATCATAAAATTACATAATCTAAAGGAAAAGGAGGAAAAGCAGGAAAAGTAGAATATTGATGTATAAACAGAAAACAATTGTCTGTTAATAATTAATTAAAGTAAATAATAATTACTGAGTCACGGTCCACGGAGAGCTGTCATAACGAAACAATGCTTTTGAAATTATTATTTTGTACTCATTGAGCTCAGCTCAGTGAATTTAATGCACCTGCAGCCTCCGTGGCGTAGCGGGCGAATAGCCGGCTGTGAAACGAGAGGCCGTGGGTTCGATTCCCACACCGCGACAAATGTTTGTGTGACAGACAGGTTTCGGTCTGGGTATTGTAGGACCGTAGTCCCTCGTAGTTCTTGATACTCACGATACAGGTTTCACTTAGTGTGGGGTCAGAACTATTTGTATCTATTTATTTTACCTGGCTGATGTTTATAACCTAATATGGTGTATATTATGGGTCAGACACACTACATGTGGTGTGTGTGCGTATTGGTTACGATAATCGAATTTCACATGTTACATAACTCTATGTTGTATAACTAAATTAAATTTACATGCGTGTTGGTGACTAGTTTCTATAATATATGTAAATACCGTATAAAAATTCATTCATTCGGGTTAACGCGTTGCAATGTTTACTATAAAAATGATAGCTGTCTTTATTACGCCACGCTGACTATAACAATCGTTTGACTATAGTAGTTAAATGGAAATGAAACTAACATATTCGATAACAATAATATTTTAATCGTAAGTATTAACAATAGTGTCAATTCTTTTCTCACGCAGTAAACTTATTTACAATGCCCTACTCTTATATTGATGGTAAACAATTAAAATGACAGGATACAATTCTTTTTGATTCGTCAGGACTCACAGGTCCCATAATGTGATAGGGGGCGAGCCTTTCGCCATACCGGGCACAAATTCCAGACTCCGGGCTAATACTGAGGAATTTCTGGATAGAAAAACCCAATATCACTTTACCCGACCCGGGGATCGAACCCGAGACCTCAGCACAGCAGTCGTAAAGCATGCGCAATTACAACTGCGCCACCGAGGCAGTCGCACGATTTTAATCGTGAAGAGAAAATTGACTCTAGTATTTCATGACAATCATAAAACCTTAGAAATATTTACAATGCTTTATATTATTTTCAAGTTTTATTCTAACCAGTTCTACAAAAAAGATTTTACTAAAACACAATTTTATACAAATAACACAAAACAAACACACTCAAATTTGTATACTATATATGGTCATATTTCGCTAAAGCATACTAAAATCTTAAGTTTAGCAAAGCAGACACTGATTATGTCACATTACAAAGCTAATAGAATTGAAGTTAGTTTCAAAATGTGACATAACTTGCATAATTACGTTTTAATACCTATATTCCATTCGTTGAGCATTTGTATTTAAAACACGAAGTATCCAAGCTGTGAGCGTAAATAAATTCATAGTTTGCAGCCAATGTTATTTTCAGCTGCATGTTGTCTCAATGTTCAAATGGCACAGGTTTTAGAAGTAGGTAGGTTTTTTGATAAACTAACACTTATAAATTGATAGTCGTTATAAGTTTCCAACAAATTATGAGTAAAGACGTCAAGAGACGACATTGAATATTCGCTAATGACATTATTAGCGTTGGTACTTTTTAATAAAGCTTCTTACCTGAATTTAGTCTATAGTATAAAACCGCTAGATAGTTCGTTATCGAAATCTCGGAGCCTTGAGTTCTTTTTCAGGACTGTACGGTGAATCTTCGCCTTCAGTTTTGTGCCGCTTTAGATACAAATAATCAGCGTGTGATAAAGAATATGACACAACTTTTTCTTCTTCATTCAGTTCAATATCTGGATTATTATCCAGGGATCCTAGGTAATAGTTGACGGCGGCAGGCAAAGAGGCACCCTCCGGAACAAATAACGGAGTAGAATAGTCGGACTCAGCCTCAACGCACGAAGAAACGATAAGGGCTATAACCTGAAAAATACCGAATCCTCACTGTTTGTTTTTTTTTACACAGTATTTACAATATAATAAATGTCACTAACCAACACAGAAATCATTTTGTGTACCTCGACGGTCACGGTCTAAATGAATCTATCGCCTGAGTTTTACATTTTATAAACTCTTTCAACCCAATAAAAATATTGATGTGGTCTTTAAAAAATTTGCATCAAATGACTGTTTAAATGATGACGCTTCTGTGGCCCCATATAATAAAGAATTTTGTAATGGATTATAAATATTTAAAACGCATGCCATGTTAAGCAAATTGATTACCATGTGTATTTATTATTATATAATAAATTAAATTATATAATAATACTTCATTAAGTAAATTAAGTGGGTAAATGTGCCGGCCAACTTGATGATTAGCGCCGCCCTAAGTTTTAACTAACTCATAATGTTAAATAAAATACATATATCCTATTTAATTATAAAACGTAGGTTTACATAAATAAGTTACTATGGTTCACCGAGGCTATTAGTTAATATATACAGGTTAAAGTTAGTCTACGTTTTATATTATGAGCCTTCGTGGGATACATAATATTACTAAAATAATACTAGCCCCTATTTATAATGAATAGGATTAGGGCTTAGACTGCCACGACTATATGAATAGACATACACCGTCGAAATTATTATGGATAATTGGGAAGTGTCCCGGTTTTCTCAAGATTAAAAGATTTATCATACGATAGTTACAAATGTAACTTAAGTAGAGGTGTTCGTCCTAGGGGCTGGAATCGAACCCGCGACCTTTGTGCCACTAATCTACTGTTGCTTTTTGGTGGACCCAGTCTCAAAAGGCCAATCTGTGCAGTCAGCAAGTAATTCCAACAAATTAGCTGTAATTTTTTAGTGAAATTAAAATGTTGATTTTCATTTATTTATTACGAAAAAATATTAAATTACATGAATATGGTAAATATAAACATATGTGCTTTGTAGTAATGGGAAGATTTATTTTATTACAATCAGTGGATATAGATGTTCTGAGTAAAATCAAATTAACAAATAGTTTAGTTATTTTATATACTGCTAAAAAATTTAACGATAATTATTAATCGCTTGTTATCTAATTCAAATAATGCATAAGTAGAATTATTAAGGTATAAGCTATGCTATTTTATAATATGCAATTATGCTTGTAAAAGTGTTGGATCCTTTCATTGGTAGAGAAGGCCCGTGGCCAGCATTAGGACCAGTTTAATACAGTACTGGTATTATTAAGGTCACAGCTCATTAGAGCCACCCCGTACCCGACTCGTACCGCCTCGTCGCTCGGCGTCCACTCCTTGTCGGCAGGTGGTCCACGCGTGGACGCCGCGTTGTCACTAGTAAACGTCGCGTTGCGACTCATGGGGCTTGTGCGTTGGCAATGCGCAGCAACGCAAGGCAAGCCTGCGAGCCGCGAGTTGTCACCCAGTGGTCAACTCGTCGTCCATGCGTTGACGGCTAACGACCGAGGCGTGCCAGTGACGCTACGGAGTTGATGTAGTGAGCTCATATCCATAAAGGTCCATATAAAGAATACTAACCGCTCGAGGCGAGACGGCGCGGGTCGTGTGCCGGGTGGCTCTAATGAGCTGTGACCTTTAAGTGGTAGATCCAAGTTGTAAATTGTATCATGTAAATTATAGTACTTAAATTGCATGCTTATAGAAAAATATTAAATGATAAAAGTCCTGATAGCACATCAATTACTCTAAAAAGTCAGAACCATCTGTATTATGGCATAAATATAGTGTAAAATTACACGTAGGTATGTTTTCAACTTGTATACATAATTCTTTTCTGATTACAAAGAATATCATCCTTTTTATTTATGGAAGTGCACGGACGCTCGCTAGCAATTACTGGAATCATCGATGCCTAACCCAGTCATTAGGCTGCACAAAGGTGGTGACCGTTGCCTGAATGGCAGTGCATTTTGCAATAGATAAAAGAATACATCACCTGTTATAATTATAATAATTGGTTATGGTGGCGAATTTGAAGGGATTAGGTAGGTATTGCATATATGACTCATCGGACATATTTATCATCATTGTGATAAAACAGTTTTTAAATCTATAAGACAGGGCGATTATTATAGTAGGCCTGTGCCCAGCTGTGGGACAATGTTTAATACAGGGCTGGTATTATTATTTATTACTATTACATCTTTATGAGAAAAAAGTTGCTTTTAATACAATATGTAGGTTTTATATTTAAAAATTTTACAAACATTTTACTTTGATTGATATGACTTTAATATTGTATTTCACCTGAATTGTCACGTGCAAAGCTTTTCAATTTATTTGGTTATTTGGCCAATGAAATCAAGTATTTTGGTTAAAACCAGAAGACATACAATCACGCCTGTAATCCCCGAAGGCGTAACCAGTACACCCACTTTTTCCGAATTTATCGGTCCCATAATGTGATAGGGGGCGAGCCTATCGCCATACCGGGCACAATTCCAGACTCCGGGTTGCTACTGAGTATATCTTAATATTAAAACCCAATATCACTTTATCTGACCCGGGATCGAACCCGAGACCTCAGCACAGCAGTCGTAGTGCATGTGCAATTATTTACAACTGCGCTACCGACGTAGTCATTTAATGATACCAAAACCAGAACAATTATAATGATACTAGCTTTTGCTCTCGGATTCGCCCGCGTGGTAGTTATGTTTGAAATGGATGCATATTAAGCTATTATATACCTTTCTATATTTTGCTATCCCATATGACGCGGGCATTTTTTTCGAGTTAAAAGTGGTCTTTGTCATTTTCTGATCCCTACACTGCCACTATGCTAAAATCATGTCGATCCCTTGCTCTGTGAAAAACTAAACTATTTCACGGGAACTGTACATTTTTCCGGGATAAAAAGTAGCCTTTATGCTATTCCAGAATATAATCTATTTCTGTGGCAAATTTCAACCACATCCGTCAAGCCGTTCTGTCGTGATTGAGTAACAAACATCCATCCATCCAAACATTCGCATTTATAATATTAATAATAATTATAAAGTTGTAATTCCAGGGATACCTACCATTTGACACCTACATTTCACAATCCAAAACTTTTTATTTTACCGCGTGAATAAGGGCGGTTATGTAGATATTGTAAGTTACGACCCAACGTTAAAAAGATAATTTCATCTATACGCGGGCGGAGAAAATGAAAATCATCCGGGTGGCCGCCGAGCAGAGTATCTTATATATTACAAAAAATATCTTATCTTCGCCACTAATGACGAATTCCATTGAACTAATCTTTTACAAAAATACGCCCATTGCATCAATACGAATACCTATCAAGTACAGCGTTACTCCATAGTTTCTTGCGAAAGTGACCAAACTGCTTTGTCATCATCATCATCAGCCAATCCCAGTCACCTGCTGGACATAGGCCTCTTTACCCGATCTTCGGGTTCTGCTGTTCTGTTCCGAACTGCCTTGTATATACTATAAATTATTCTTGATTTTAAATTACGATCTGCATTCTATTTAATCTTTTATATTTATATTAGTCATAAATTATTACTTTTTAAATAAAAATTAAACCGCCTTCAAAAAAACCCAGACACAACTAAAAAGCAAAAAATAATTGGTTACATTTAAATCAATTAGTTATATGCAATTTAAATCAATTATTTTTGGAGTCGGTGCCGGTGTTGTTTTCTTTACTTTTAGATTTATAAAAACCAAGTCCGGATCTATTTTATATTTTTTTGTATGCCTGATTATTCTGTTTTTTCCATGTTTTGGCTGGCACCGACTCCAAATAATTGATTTAAATTGCATATAACTAATTGATTTAAATGTAACCAATTATTTTTTGCTTTTTAGTTGTGTCTGGGTTTTTTTGAAGGCGGTTTAATTTTTATTTAAAAAGTAATAATTTATTTTTTGCTTTTTAGTGGTAAATTATATAAAATCGGTTAAAAGCTGCTGAAGATATTAGAATTTACGTGTATTTTAATTTTATCACCCCCCTCCCTCACCCCACCCCTTTTACCCTCTCTCACTGAAACTTAACTTTTATAATGAACGTAATGCAAAAAGAACCACTGGAATACTACTTAATTTTAAGGATTTACCCTCTCCAGCTCCGAAGATATTCATCAGATCTTCACCATATTTTTATGGGACCAAATGACAAGCACCAGCTTTCAATCAAAGAAAGAATGGTCGAAATCGGTTCACACAGTACAGAGAAACGAGGTAACAAACATAAAAAAAAAAAAAAAAAAAAGCAACATACAGTCGAATTGAGAACCTCCTCCTTTTTTTGAAGTCGGTTAAAAAAGCAAAGTTTTTACTCCAGTATTTTGGTCTTCCGTACGTATTTGACAGCCTTCGTGGCGCAGCGGGCGAGTAGCCGGCTGTGTAAAGAGAGGCCGTGGGTTCGATTCCCACGACAAGTGTTTGTGTGACAGCTATATTTGTTTAGGGTCTGGGTGTTGTGGGAGCGTAGTACCTTGTAGTTCTTCATACCGATACCGGTTTGACCTAGTGTGGGGTCAGGACTATTGTTTCCCTTTAAATAAAAATAAGTCAAATTGACATCAAAATATATTTGTTACAGAATAAAAATAAAACATTTTTTTTTTTGTTTCAGTCACCGAAAAGGAAATCCGACTTTGGCACAAAGGATTCCTAAAGGACTGCCCAAACGGTCTTCTCACGGAACAGGTATGCGAAATTCACAATGTTACTATTATTCAAATTCCTTTAAAAGGGACGACATTCTCCGTGCGCAGCGGCCGAATAGGCTGAGAAACGAGAGTCAGCGAGTTGGATCACCGCTGCGAAACAAAAATTTGTTTCGGGTCTGTGTGATTAAATATTATGTTAATATGTATATATTTAATTTACATGGAATCGTACATCTAACATACACGTTCCTTGAGTTAAGAAAAGATTCCGACTAATTGAGAACCTCCTCCTTTTTTTGAAGTCGTTTAAAAAAGCGCTCGGCGATCGCCTTTTCTCGTCAGTAGTAGGTGTTCATAACAATATATAAGTGTCTTATCATAATTATTTGTAATACTAACATTATAACGAGTAATGAACAGTTTTAAGAAGTGATTATACGGGCACAATGGGATTGCATGAACTTAATTTATTAACATGTCTTGTTTTTATTTTCAGGGCTTCATAAAAATTTACAAACAATTTTTCCCTCAAGGTGACCCCAGCAAATTCGCATCACTGGTGTTTCGGGTGTTTGACGAAAACAATGTGAGTGAACTCTTTACTATAGTCATAAATTAAGAGTTTTTTTTTATGTTCATATACTTCCAGTAGCCCTTTAGTCCAACGATTAGCACTAACACTAGATTGTTCCTGGAATAAACTAAAACAGCACTGTAATCCAGTGATCCAGTGAGAGATCCAATCCAGGTAGAATTGGCGGATACGTTTCAATCTAGCGCACCCATTTCAGAGCAACTGGAATCGTAAGGCCAATCCAGCGCCTCTCTTCTTGAAATTAGTCACTGTAGTGTCGACACTTCAACAGTTTCTGAATGACTGGAATAATGTAGGAAACCTCAAACATTTTATCATAAGTGGTCAACACCAGAATGTTGGGACCAGTCTGTAGGTCTACTCTTTAAATCAATTCCAATCTCGAACTCGATACAGTTTCAATTCCAATCTAGAACATATTGGAACTTTAACTCACTCAACTAAATTAAATAGAATATTTACGATTGCTAGTTCGTAAACACTCTATTTCATTTATTACTAAAAATTCCGCCGTATTCAGTTGAATCGTGCGCTGGTGTTGCGTTCAAGAGTGCCAATTGTACAGTTTTCGAACCCAATCCCAATTTTAAATTGGAATTGAGTGTCAAAAGTAACCCTCCTGGTTTCACTTCGCGCTGTCTCTATCGGTATATTAGTCATATTATCTGTTAGATATGGTCCCGCTCAACGCAGTGGGCAGTAGATTATTAATCGCCTTACGAAATATTATTACAGTGTGCATGGATGTTAACACAAATACGCAATATCTGTTTTACGTACCGGCACACTTTCGATCTATCTCTCTAGAGTCTAGGGTGTATTGACTTCAGACAGGCGGCCAGCCGTAAAAACTTTCTGCAAATTGTATAAAGTATGTTTCGCTGACCCACGTAATACATCAAAAGTATAAATAATCGATAGTAGTATACTTTTGATCAATAAGAAAGAGCCTTTTGATGTATGGAATGGTAGGTGTCGCGTGCCGCTGTCAAGTTGGAGTAACATAGATCTAAATCTCAAGATACACGTGACGCGAACGAAAGTTTAGATAGTGGAAGTATGGACGCTGGCGCTTACTGAACAGGCAATTCCACGAAGTTTGTATTTAATAAATCCAATTATACAAGTAAAGCGGTATATATCTATTAGAGCCTATCACTTTTAAAAGTGGTTTTTGATTTTATATTAAATATCTATTTTCAATATTAAATTGACACTTGCTAAACAAAATTTAAAAAATAATTTAGGTAATTTATTAATAGCATTATTAATATCCTGAATGCAAAAAATAAACATTAATACCACTGAGTTAGACACTATAAAACATGCGTACAAACTTAAAACTGGAAAGGTATGCATGTGGATAAATAAATTGAATCTAAGTGGCATTATCACATATCAGCAGAGGGGGTTACTCTTGACACTCGATTCCAATTTAAAATTGGGATTGGGTTCGAAAACGGTACAATGGGCACTCTTGAACGCAACATCAGAGCACGATTTTACTGAATATGGCGGAATTTATAGTAACTAAACGAAATAGAGTATTTACGATCGCTAGTTCGTAAATATTCTATTTCATTTATTTAAGTGAGTTACGAATTCCAATATCTTCTAAATTGAAATTTAAACTGTATCGAGTTCGATATTGGAATTGATTTCAAGAGTAGGCCTACAGGTCTGAGTTAATGCAATTTGTGCTTCTTGATAAATATTTAAACGCTGAATATACAAGTATTTACGTCTAACTTTTAAATATTAGATATGATCTGCAGACCAGAAAAGTCCGCATATTAATTTATGTTCTTTTGGTGTGTTTTGTTTTTGGCAAAGTGAACGTAACAGTAAATAAATTTACTTCGTGAAGTGAATTGATCGATATCGGCCTAATGTAGTTAAACTGATAAAATAATATAATCAATTCTATGATTAGTATAGGGAAAACCTCATTAACCTCAACCGTAATGAAGTTTAAATTCAGATTTAGTTCTAAGATATTTATCCATTACTATCAAATTACAACGTATAATTTATTACCTCATTAATTAATTAATAATATCGTAAAAGATGAGCCGCTATAATTTTTTTTATAGGACTATCTAGATATACACCATTTTATAACTTTTTAGGGCCACTATTAAGTATGCTATACGGACTACATATATATGTTATTGTATATTATATTGTAGATTATTTTAGGTGAGGTATATCGACTCCCATATATTAAAGTATTCGTCCACGCCAGAACGAAGAAACAAAATGAACCATTCCCTTTATGAACCTAATGATTTAGTAATGTTAAAAAAGTTTTTTATATCATAAAAAGTACACCGACTTCAATAAAAAACAAATTATGCGTCACTACAAAATTTGAGGGTTGCTGTTGATTTTTCTGAGATCCCACCATCAGATCCTGACTTGGTGCCAATGGGACCACCTGGGAAGTATACCCTTTTAAACAAAAAAAAGAATTTCTTGAATCGGTCCAGGCGTCTTCGATTAATCGGGTAACATACATAAAAAAACCGACGAATTGTTAACCTCCTCCTTTTTTTGAAGTCGGTTAATAATAAGCACCGTATTGCCATGATACCAACAAAAGCACTCATTACCGATAATACCTTTACAGGATGGCTCCATTGAGTTTGAAGAATTCATACGGGCGCTATCGGTGACGTCAAGGGGCAATTTGGATGAAAAATTACACTGTAAGTTGTCCCAGAATATCTATCAAAAGCATATATTTAACAATATTTTTTTAGTAAGCTTTAATAATTATAATTTATTTGACATTATGAAATCAGCAATACAATATAAGCTTGCTATGGGAATAATATCTAGCGCAACAACACTTACTTAAAAACAAATTAAATGGCGCCTAATTTTATCAGACAGCAATTACGCCTCTGTTTGCATCAGCCTGACTAATGTACGCCGAAACCATATTCCAATTCGACAGCCTCTGTGGCGCAAATGCCGAGTAGCCGGCTGTGGAATGTAAGACCACGGGTTCGATCCCTGCACCAAGGGATATGGGGACACTAAGAACTACAGTAACTTAATCTTAAGATAATTTTACTTGTAATCGGTCTGTAGACTTGTTTGTTTGCCCAATAAAAAAAAATAAAAAAACCTATCACCCAGACCCGAAACAAATATTTGTATTGGGTCTGGGTATTGTGGGAGTGTAGTCTCTCATAATTCTTGATACCAACGATCTAGGTTCCATCTAGATGGGGATCAGTACTATGTGTGACTGTTAGGTGTGTTAATGATTATAATTTAACTACATTCCAAATATTCCTTATATCAATTGAACAAAATCTACCAAGAAACTCTATGGACTATTTATATGTTAAAAAATACGATAAATTCGGTGCACGTGAATACATTTTTATTGTGCAATATCTATGCAAGTTGCGAAAACAGCATCGCAATTTACCAATAAATGGTTGAACGTTTATCAAGTTGACATTTATCTACCCCTAGTTTCACCACAGTCATAGTACACATAAACTTATATATGTTAGTTAATTGCACATTGTACATTACAGGGGCTTTTCGCCTTTACGACGTGGATAATGATGGATACATAACACGGGACGAAATGTATAACATAGTCGACGCTATCTATCAAATGGTGGTAAGTACCAACTGATAACAATATTCGGTATCGACTGAATTGATTCTATATAAATATAATTATATATGTACTTATCTATACTAGATATGTTGACTGTTGTATCTACATTCCCGTATTATTTATACCCTTGCATGGTTTTTTTTATCCCGGCACAGCACAATGACCACACTGCACCTGAAGGTAAGCGTAGTGCCGTCCAGTTAGAGTATCGAGTAGAGAGATACAATCTATCCCCCGCTACTCAACACAATCATGGCGGCCTGCTTCTTCACACTACGACATGGGCAAGATGGTGAAGAAGCGGTCGAGGGTATCAAACCAAACATCGTATCCCAACTCTAGACCCCAACAAAAATCGGATGTGGTTTTTTCTAGTTTCTGTTAGGTACGCTATAACTCCCTCGCTGTTCGCTTTACGCGGAATCAACTGCCATCGAAGTTCTTAGGAGCACCACAGACCATCTGAAACTAAACGTTAATTGCGTCGTTTGTTTTTCCTGATATTTATGTATAACTAAACTTTCAAACGTCATATACTGTTTGCCAAATTTCCATCGCACACAAGATCTCACGCGTAGTACCCTTAAGCTGCATGTATAACGCGATTAGTTCCCTGCTCAACACATCACCAGCCCGTGACATGTTTATTGATAAATGTTATATTAGAATAATATGTTTATATTTCTATGAGCGAGTCCTTTTTTAATGTGTATTTAAGTGATAAGTAATTTTATTAAGTGATAAATAGATGTCAGTGCCTGTTAATTAAATAAAAAAATAATTAAATCAATTAACCTAACAAAACTACGGCCTCGACTGCCTCGGTGGCGCAGTTGTAATTGCGCATGCGTTACGACTGCTGTGCTGAGGTCTCGGGTTCGATCCCCGGGTCGGGTAAAGTGATATTGGGTTTTTCTACCTAGAAATACTCAGTATTAACCCGGAGTCTGGAATGGTGCCCGGTGTGGCGATAGGCTCGCCCCCTATCACATTATGGGACCGAAATTTGGCGAAAAGTGGGTGTACTGGTTACACCTCTGCCTACCCCTTCGGGGATTACAGGCGTGAGAGTATATGTATGTACTAACAAAACTAATAGATAGGTTATGTCATGGCTATTTAACAGTGACGAAAGAATATACAGTGTTTTCGTCATTGCTATTTAAGTACTTATCTATATTGTTTAATGTTATAACAACACGTCAGATATTAGGTACAATTAAGCATTAAAAACTCATTTTACTTTATCCTAGAAGAGTGGCTTCTATAACTAAATCATTTATAAAATCAATCTTATTATCCATATTGCACTAAGACTGCCTTTATTTAGACTCTGTTAAGCAGAAAAGATCCAATCAACATTTTTTTATGAAATCGAGTTAAATATCATAATCCCTTAATCAAGTTTCATATGTGAACAAAAGATACAGGCATATTGATGACATTTGTCTCAAAAAAATGTCATGTTTTATTACACAACTAATTTTCAATTAGTTACTGCTTAGTACTATTTTTAAATGGGCTGTCAAACTTTAAACTGCATTTACTCAAAAGTATGAAAACTTCAGTTGGATCTTTTCATATCAGGGTCCATTTCATGAAGGACATGATCGAGTTCGTGACATTTACACGTAACATTTAAACCTCCACCATAGCGAGATTTATGTTTCCATTACGACCTTTATTTAACTTGGGAGAAATAAAAATAATGCCCTTCAGACACTCGTACCAAATGTCCTCCAACAATCATAATATTATTGTTATGACTAGAACACGGGCGAAAATGAAATAAAAATATGAAATAATTGAGCTTGTTGATAGTATTTTCAGATTTCATTTCTATTGTTATTGCAATCTAAAAGCAGATTTCATAGGGTCGCATTAATCTTCAGATGCGAGCGTCGCGTCGGTGACGCAGAATCTACGCTTTTGTACTTTGTACTGATACACATAGACAATGCCGTATTTACCCTGGCTAGAGTGATGAGGGCCACCCAGGGCGGCGTAGATTACGTCCCTTTCGTAATTGTTGCCAACCTTTCAGTTCTTTTTTTGCTTATGGATATGATTTGCCTGAACAAATTTAAATACCTAGGTGTCTATTGTCTATAAAATGGAAAGAAATGAAATCGTTTATTGATCAAGTAGACAATTACATAGCTCTTATGACAAGTCAGTACATTAAAAAAAAGTGAAGAAATTTTAAGAAAAGCATATCGAAGAATGTCAGCTTATGTATACATAACATACATAGCATCATCAATACACTAGCAATTAATTATTCATAAGGTATTTAATCTAACTATCAATATACATCAAATTTTTGTTATTTATGAACGCATCGTAGCAACATAATGATAATAATTTACAATTAGTGTTCATATTTTCATGTATAATGTTTTTATATCTATATAACATATATCTATAAAAATCAATCGCCGTTCGTCTCAGTAAAGCTCAAAAACGACTGGATTTTGGAATTTTTGTGTGTATATTTCAATGGGTTCTTGATGGTATGAAAACAATTGAACCCGGTAGGTGGCGATACTGTCGATAAGTCACCAAATATGATTTGTTGGGATTTGTGGGAGAAATGCCAATGATTGTGATCTTCAAAATATCATATTTAATGTGGCGTTGCTTTTTTCTTGCAGGACGACGTCTGCCGGGCCCGCTATCAATATAAAATTAACTTTTTACTTTTTATTCTGGTAACTTTAAATTATTCTGGTTATTCTGGTTATGGTATTCTGGTTACGTTCTGCATGAACATCATAATACGTTTGAACACTATGTTGAGGAAGATATCTCAGTAGACTGTTAGATCTTCCTTGTAGCTAGCTCTTTTACAAGTAAATGATGAAACCATTTAATTTCACTTGCTACGTCATATTTTGTACTCAGTTTGTGAATCTATTATGTGATATATAGTAGCAGCGATAGCCTAGTTGGTTGTGGTACGGACTGTCAAGACGAAAGTCGTATGTTCGAAACCCAAGTGGCACACACCTCTGACTTTTCTAAAGTTATGTGTGTATTAAAATGTTAATTATCGCTTGCTTTAACGGTGAAGGAAACCATCGTGAGGAAACCTGCATACCTGAGAATTCTTATACGAATTTCGAAGGTATGTGAAGTCTACCAAGCCGCATTAGGCCAGCGTGGTAGACTAAGGCCTAACCCCTCTCATTAGTAGAGGAGGCCCGTGCCCAGCAGTGGGACAATGTTTAATACAGAGCTTGTATTATATTTGTATTATTTGTGAATCTATTTGGCGGTAACGTCACTGACGCCATTCCATGATAGCTAGTCATAGATAATTGACAATGTTACTAATGTTCGCGTTAACTCGTAGCTCAAATATAATTCAGAGTCAGAAATTAAATATTGATATTTCGATAGCTTTTTGGTCTAATGGCTGCACATAATTGAACTCCCGTAGGTTACATTCCAAGGGCTAGGCTAATCTTCTCCGTATCCAAAGCATCTACTTAAAATTTCGAAGAACAAAAATATAAGTTTATTAAATGTAATTTCAGGGCCAAACACCGCAGCCTGAGGACGAAAACACACCACAAAAACGCGTCGACAAGATCTTTGACCAAATGGACAAAAACCACGATGACCGGCTGACACTTGAGGAGTTCCGCGAGGGCAGCAAAGCCGACCCTCGCATTGTACAAGCTTTGTCGCTTGGAGGCGATTAATCGACGGTCATCCTCTCGCCGGACTTCACATTTACTTAAAAGAGCCACGACAATGATCTACTTCGCCGTGTGTAGATATCAAGTTAACATGTGTATTGTTATAAAAATAATACTGTAATGCTCGTACGACAGATGTTTCAAGCTGCTTGATAATTATGTTAGAAATTGTGTTCTAATGTTTAAGATGTTGTTTATTTTTCGGTGTCATTCCTCGTGAATTTAAATAAAACTCTATCTTCTGCGTTTATTTAAATGTAGTTACAGCGTTGCCCCTTCTATAATCTATCTCATAGAAACAATGAATTCCAAGGTTTATTTTCAATATGTTTAATTACCATGTAATATTTGATGGTATCTACCTATCTAGAAACTATTTTACCTACAACAGTAATGTGTATGTATTCTATGTATCTCAATTACCGATTTACCTATGTGAAATAAACGTAGTACAGCATTGAAATTGTTACGACATCTCATACAATCAACAAAATTAATTGATGTGGATGGACATTTTATGATATAAAAAGCAAAACCCAATAACCTACACTCTATTCTATCATGAAAAGACTCCTGTCAAATATAAATATATAATAGACCATGAACTAAAACTAAAAGAACACATCATGAAAATTTTCGACTACATCTTACTGTATATAAAATGATATATTTTTGCATGTGTGCACACGGTGGATGTATATTTATTTGCCAACATGAAGGCGGGACAAATAGTGATACTCTATGTTCGTCGACATACATACTATCGTTTTAATATCACATACTCGCTCGTAGTCTCATTTCAATTTGTTTTTACTTAAAAGCCATCATAACAGGGTGATGTGTATAATAATTATCTAATACATACAGCGCTTTTTTATCTTGATATTTACTCTATTAGACATAAGAAATAATACACCGAAATAATTATTCAAAATCAATATTTTTTTCTCTACCTTCTACAGAAAAGTTACATTCCAATTTTCGTCGGTCTGTATGCAACAATCATAAATATATATCCATACTATTACTTACATTCTTATCTAATATCTGTAGCATTAGACTGCCTCGGTAGCGCAGTTGTAATTGCGCATGCGTTATGACTGCTGTGCTGAGGTCTCTGGTTCGATCCCCGGGTTTTTTCTATTTAGAAATACACAGTTCGCCTCCTATCATATTATCCCGTAATAAATTCGGCGAAAAGTATGTGTACTGGTTACACCTCTGCCAACCCCTTCCGAGATTACAGGCGTGAGTGTATATGTATGCATTATGAACAAATTACCAACTCATATTCAAGAACTTCAAAACAATATTTCGCATAAGTACCATTCTTACTTATTAATATGTATGGTATGGATGAAGTTATTTTTATTGGTATTCATTTTTATAATGAAAATATTCTTCGATCACTGTTGTTATTGTAAACATTGTTCTTAGTATATTATAATGTTGAGTCATATATAAATAAAATCATTGTAAGTATTGTGTCCTCGCAAACCATTTCGTCTTGGCAAATGTAGTCGCTCTTTTACAAATGATGAGACCATTTAATTTAAATGTTACGTTGTTTCTACTTCTAGTTATAAAACATTTTCAATGAATTCAGACATCATACCTTACTCTATTTTGGTGCCCAGTGCTAACGCATATTTACGAAACGTTCGTGCGAGAGAATGACTACGACAACGGCTCTTTAACCCCAACGGTACAGAAATAAGAATTATTTTACTTCCACACTGCAGTTCTTGAAGAATCTGACATTCATTTACATTACACTTATACGTGACAATGTTTATACCAGTATTCTGACGGTACACGTAGTATCATTGTGTATAATTTAATTTGATGTAAATTAACAGTTAGTGGACACTTACTTATTCGCAAAGAGGTTACCACTAATGATATGTAGTTAAGTAAAGCAAAGTTTAGTTAAGGTTGACGGTCTTATGGCTTTGTTCATGAATGTTAACGTACAATATAACGTTATACAAGTTTTGTAATTCAATCATTTTTCCCACTCAATAATTTGACGACACACGTACCAAAATTATTTTTAACTTACATATGTCCAATTTGGCATCTATACTGTTTGTAAAGATTATAAAGAATTTAAATTTACTATATTCATTTGTTCAATATGAGATATAGTGTGAACTAATAATACCTATTTATAAAAAAAAGGAAGAAAAAGGAAATTCTCAATGTAAGTGTACAAAAATCTTATAAAAGTGATTACATAAATGTATCAGGTACCATTGCCTACAAACAAAAACAATTCTGCTGAAGAAGTCTTCTTATCTATATCTACGTGTATTTTTTATAAATACAAATAAAAGTTATAAATACAGGTAATATAATTTTAAAGGTTTACTTAGTACAAATCTGGCTAAACACTGGTTAACCAGTACCTACCTATATAAAGAACTTACTCCACATAAGTTTGTGTCTAAAATCACCCCAATACACTAAAATAATAAATCTTTAATACTCTTGCCTTAGACGTTGTCCGCAAACATAATTATTCCTTCTTTAATTTTTTTTACCACTTCTGGATTGGATTACGTACCTATCGTTATGATTTAGAATATAAGTATTTAGCGGGATATAAATCCGAAAAAATAATTTGTAAACAAGAAATTTTTGAGAACTTGAAAAGTTAATACTTAATGACATGAATATAATGTACTTAATAGCATTAAGTAGTGAGATAATGTTTGTTGAAGCAAAATGAACGCGCGTAAATAAGTATAGCCTGTGTTATCTGATATGACCGCGACGTCCGAATTCAATCCTCGGATCACTCAAATTTTGATCCAAAAATATTCAAAATAAAGTAGCGGCGCGCGTCATTTACGATTTAAAGGCCTCTACTTAGGTACATTAGCGTAATTTGCTAGTCAACTTTGACAGAGAGACAAATAAGTATATTTAATTACGTACTCGGTTCATAACTATGTATTAGAGCTGTAGTGTGATGGCGTAGTAATAAATACATTTTAACTTTCATATTGCACGAACCCCACGCATAGCTGTCCAGCGCAAGACGTTTGCGGCTCAACTTGCACTCCACTTAGAAACTTCTATTCTCAATTACTGAATGTTTTGCCAAAAATCAATTGTTTAATCTCCAAAAGAAATCCTCCATTCTTTACGGCGAATTCTGATGACCTATATTTTCGAAAACTTTTGGATAATTCCGATAGCAACTCTCAAAGTAAGTACTTAGTCTAAGGATATGACTTCATGTTAAGATAATATAGGGCCGTTAACTTAGATACCTTTTATACTTTTTTTTATTCTATTAATAGAGCTATGAACGTATCTATTCAAAAAAGTACCTACTTACAAAATCTTGCAGAGCTTCAAGCATTCTTAAATTGCGCTACTACTACTATTCGAGTCTAGGAATATGTTTAATACCATACCACGCGTGAAAATTGAGACTTAATATAGGTAACCAAATACAACAAAATAGGTGTCATCTAATAAAGCTTTGGCAGGAGCGTAAATAGTCTCTCCAGACTCATAAAATTATTCATTTCTAAATCTCTTTATATTATGTAAAAAGAGAAATGTTTATACATCTATCCGGATAAAGGTCCGCTTATTTAGGAGTGCCACTAAATGAATAATTTGTATACGGTTTTGAATGATTTATTCATGTTACCAAAAAATTGGGATTTATTTCTGAAATTTAAGAGGATAAAACATTTTCTTCGTTATACAATTAAAATAAAGAACTTGATCGCGCTGCGAATGAAAAAGATTTATTAATTACCGCAACGACCCTACTCGACACATTATAAGTAGGTACTTATAGTGGGAAAGAAGTTACGCAGAATTAATTGAATAAAACTTCTAAGCAGTGTGTGTTAAATCTAAAAGTGTATGCGAGTATTTGGTAACCAGCGTTGGATGTGTATGAGTTATGACGAAGGAGGGTGAAACGGAATGCTTACCGATTTTTGGCTCATTTGAAAATCACTGGTTAATTCCAGACAGGCTGAGGCTCTGTATGACAAATGTTAAGGTTACCTACTTAATAAGAACAAATAGTTAAAACGATAAGGCCAAACTTAAGCATCCCCACAATATAAGCTAACAATCACGGGTCTATTTACGTTAATTAGTAGGCATAATGGTGCAATTTCTCTAATAAACTGTTAGTTTCTAACTTATAAAAATTGTCGCGGGCTGTGCTTTTTGTATAGATTTAAGTGGCAGGAATATTGCTTACCTGCTTGAGATTCATTAATTTTAAAATTCATTGACATCTTAAAACTCGTCAATTTATAATTTATTCATTGTTAAATGAACTTAAAATAGTTTGTTTAGTGTATATGATAAATATACTTAAAGGTACTGAGTAATTATCTACAATTACTAGTTTATTTTTAAATAGATAGCATTTTTTTTACTTTTGTGACTTCAAAAGCAGATACAACTATAATTTTAGTAGGTAGATTACCTACGAGATTTTTACAGAAATACGCAGGAGTTAAATTTATTGCCCTTTTTCAAAGTACCTAATCATTCATCATCAGGTACTATTTTTAAAATGGAATAGCAACATAGTTAGCCCATATCAGCTCAATGAACCAGGTTTCTATATTTTTATTTATTTTTAATGAAACTAAATCCTCTATGATTTTTTTTTATAACCTAAATTATCGCGATGTTCCGACGTTTCTAATAGATAGGTTGGTGATGCTTTAACCATTGAGATGAGTTTATCAAATAAATTACTTATGTATCTAATACAAATATTTATATCTCCACTTCTTAGCATATAAAGGACACTGTAGTTTGAATAATCTTGACAACTTCTCCGTTCAAAGCTTTGATTGTAATATAAATTTCGAATATTATGTATCGGTAATTAAAATGTACACTTCTCCTATTTACATGTTACGTATGGTCTGTAAAAGTCTATAGACGACTGAAAATATATCCAGTTTTGTAAATCAGAAGACTAAATCCATACATGTAATAATAATGCTATATTATCAAATATAGCCCTAAACCACTTACACATGTATACTTTCCGTATATTAAGCTCAGAGAATGAATTATCTCTGTCAAAGGGGTATTTCGTAGTAGATCGTAGACAACGCGGCGCGGCGTAGCAAAGGGATGGGTCATGACCACCCTAAGTAACTTTTTGGCCACTCATAATACCTACTGATGATCAGATGGCTTTATATACTGTATTTAGGAGTACCTAATAAACTGAATCCATGAGCACCTCAAAACAACTTAACCCTACGACCTTGAATGTGGACATTTGCAGTTAGAAGTTCAAAGACACAGAACAATATATATAACTAGCAGGCCCGGCAGACGTAGTCCTGCAGAAAATCAGCGCCAAATTAAATATGATATTTTAAAGATCACAATCTTTGGCATTTCTCCCACAAATCCCAGCAAATCAAATTTGGTGACATACCGATAGCAGCGCCACCTACCGGGTCTAATTGATAAATAAACCACCCAGAAACTCATTTAAATAAACACACAAAATTTCACCCTAATCGGTCCAGCCGCTTAGGAGGAGTTAGGTGACAAACACACGTACAGAAGAATAATTACAATACATATTTCACACAAAATATATAATTAATGTGAAATAAAAATCTAAAATTGATTTATAACTTATTTGGAAACTAAGGTAAACATTACACTAAAATAAGTATCGACAAAGCCCTAATTATGAATTGAATATCCCTAGATTCGTACTATCCACGAAGACCGCTCCTAACCTGCTTTACTATCTTGCAATACGCAATCGCGATCTGCGGTCCACTACAAACTACACACCTTTACCATGCCGGTTAATTTTTTTGTTACTAATGTATTGCATAATAATTTTAAGGTTATGTTAAATATATAGTAAAGTAATTTCACTCGACTGTAATTTCTCGTCCATCATGTAGCTTCATATTTGAATATTCGTGTTAAACGCAAATTGATACAAATTTTTCTATACTTCTGTTTGCATATTTTTGGGCTTAGTAATAATTGAAAAGTGTCAATATGTCGTTAAAAACATTGTTTTCTGACTTACAGGAAAGTTGAAAACTGTTTATTAATTATTCCGGCACTCAGTTCGTTGCCATGCATAATGCAATGGATCATTGTTTTATAATATGTATTGTTCTAGATTCTAATACTAACTCTCGATCTATGTATGTATATAGTAATTTATTATTCGCCTACTCTATTAGATATTATGGTAATATTCACTTTTAATAATAATGATTAATAACAAATAAACAATGTTGAAATTCATTTTGTTTTCATTTCAATTCCTATCTACACTTCAAAATATAGACATAACTCGACTGCACGTAACTGAGATAAAGCCTGAATTCTTGCCTAACTCTAGGGCGCACTAACATAAGTGGCTATCTAAAAACCAGCCACTACAGGTGCAATCCTGAATCGATAGTATCACGAATTTACAAAAAGCTGAGCATTAGGCTTTGTCCTTTCACCAGATAAAACAATGAAATAAGAAGTATTGAATATTTTGGATTAATAATAAGAACCGTACAGTTAAAATTACTTAGAACTTTGGGCAATTGGACACCTTGATGATAGAGATATAGGTGTACCTTGATCTCAGTAAATATAATTTCTAGAAACCTTCCCGTTAGTATACAAATTAGAACCTTTGGAAATTGGAGAAAGAAACATTTGACGTGAATCTGACAGCTAATTGTATAAAACGTTAGTGCCTATCTGAATCCTGAGAATTATAATCGCTACATAGGTACTTGTATGTACAGTATTCTGAATAAATATTTATACTAGATACGGAACTGATTACGAATCAGGATCGTGCAGACTTACTTACTTAGATGAATCACCACTCGAAATCTTTGAATCTGGGCTGCCATATGAAAGCTAAGTGGCTAGGAATAGGCAAAGCAGTTCCGACCCAAACAGACAATCACATCACCATCACATTTCTAAGAAATTGGAAGAAATAAAATACATACATTTACTGGCCATAGCCAGGAAAGAATATCTAATTTGATTTCGAGATCTGCGATACAAAGTTAAAAGAATTATTTTGAACCGATTGCGATGCTGCGCCGCGGCACAGGAAAAGCGCTCTCTACCCAGCTATTTAGTGAATACTGGCAGAAAATTGTGAGAGAGATAAAGAGAACGCGCGGCCAGCAGTTCAGTTGCTAGAATTTTGATTAGTCTACGTCACAGACTCTCAGAAGTGAAAAGAAATAGGTATTGGCCGCACAGTCACTTAATCTCTTTCAACAAAGTGGTTTTGGGAGGAGATATTGCTCAGTCCATTCAGTATGTCTACGGTAGGACATTAAAATAGATGTCAAAACAAACATTGCCTAAATAAAATTAAAAAATACAATCTCGTAGTATGATATATTTTAACTTGATAGTAAGACTACACTGTAGTGTAGTGTGAACGACCCTTGGTTGGAAGCAATTAATCTTGTAACCAATCATATTGCACTGATTGCAAATCAAAACTAATTACGTAAATAATTTTACATAATAAATTCATATCTCTATAAATGTTGCTTTGATTAAGAAAGTAGTCCATCGTACCAATTGTGAGTATTACACTAAATTGTATTAACTGAGGGAGTATTGAAATATTGGAAATAACACAATAAATAGGTCGTTCTTCTTGATTCCAATTAGTGGAAGTTTGTCGAATTTCATCATTTAGACTTTTATTTTGACATGTCCGTAGATTTAGTCCCATAAAGATTTGAAGGGATTTGTGGGAGGGTGCCCACCTTAATCCCTTCAAATCAAATTTGGTGACATACTGACTGCAGCGCCATCTACCGGGTGCATTTTTTTTTACTCCATATACAAAATTTGTATAAAGGCGGACATAATGCCTGAGGCATTCTCTACCTGTCAACCTTTGGGTTGTGCAGAGTGTGGGTTGTCCAACTGTGATTTCAAACCATACAGGAACCCATTAAAATGCCTATACACACAAAATTTCATCCAAACCGGTCCAGCCGTTTAGAATGAGTTAGGTGACAACACACGTGCAGAAGAATTATATACATATATTAAGTGTAGTTAGAGTCGCCAACCGTCTTGTTTTCCCATGTCATTTCCTGGTTTTTAGACTGTTTAGTTTTTAAGCAGCCTCCTGGGTTTTTAAAGTGCCCTGATTCCACTGTATTTTATTATTCGGACGCCACTTTTGCTATCCTTACGTTACGAGCGGCCTCAAGGCTCGCGAGTGTTCGCGCTGCCCGCGCTGTTAAAACAAAGGCGCGTCCTGTTTTTAAACTAAATTGTCCTGGTTTGTCCAACTTCAAATCCTAGTTTTAAATCGCGAGGTTGGTAACCCTAAGTGCAGTACATATATTAACCCACTTTTGAATAAATAAATCGGGTTCAATGGCGAACCTTGGGGGAGGCCTATGTCCAGCAGTGGACTGCGATAGGCTGATGATGATGATGATGATGAATAAATAAAAGTAAAAAAAGATAATTTCAGCTTCATTTTGTATTAATTTGTCTGGTGCCCACCCTAAGACGCTGGGTTACCAATACCAAAACTCCCAGACTGAGAACTTAAGTAATTTCATACGACAACACCTTTAGAAATTAATAATCTACAGCAGAAAACTTGACGAACAATATTCAATAATAACCACAGATTTTATTTTTTATACGTTGCGAAGTGTAACAAATTACATTTGAATAAGTAGGTACCTATGCAAAGCGACGAACTTGCGCATGCCATTGGGGGAATACCGCGCCATCGCTTGCCACACCAGTCATAAGATATATTTGGTCCTTGCGTGCGTTAATTCAATTGTGTTTTGTGAGTGATAAGAAATAAAATTAAGATTGTCATCGTAAGGTGTCGTGTGCATTCTTTACACAGCATACCAGGTAACAATTCAGCTATTATTTATATTCCATATATGAAAAATAAGAAAGAAATACTACACGATCAGCAGATTTGGTCTGCTACAATAAAACACCTATTCATTCATTAATTATAAAGAAAATCATGCCTCTTTTTGCGACTTTATAATGAATGGAATAAGATATAGATAATAAATTGTTTTACATATTTCATTTCGAAGACTGTTGAATTCCAAAGGCTATTTTTAGAGGTGCCATTGTTATTTTATTGTCGATACGATATGTATTGATTTGGTTCCTGGTCTCTGCAGAGGCGGCATAAGGCGTGGGTGGCGTGGGCCATCGCCCACAGCCTCGGATGACAGGGGCCGCGCACGTCATTCTTGTAGCTCACTTTAGCTCGTTAAAAAATTTTGCTAAGGTCATTAAAATCCGTAACTGTGAGTAAACTTGTTACTCATAAAATGCTACATTCCACCGGATAGCAGCAATTTGATATGTTTTTCAACGAAGTTATTATTTATGTGTTCTCGAGCACTGAAGCCTTAGAATTAGCCTTTTTGATTCAGTGAAGAATCAAAAAGCGATTGCCGCGTCCACCAGGAATTACTTATCTCATTTGCTTACTTCTAGCTGCTACCCAACGGCTAGAGATCCAATCTTCAATAAAATTATCTAGTCCTACCGGATTAGACGATTTCGGACAGAATTTTGAGATGATATTTGATATTTGCCACGATATTTATACTCGGCAAAATCATCAAAAACGATAGAGCCAGAATATAAAATTATATTTGCAATGAAATAATTTAAATAAGTAATCAGTCGTTTGATAGAAACAATAGAATTTTAATGATTTTCAGTATAATTTTGTAACAACAGAACTGAGACCAATGATAAATTTAAATAGGTATATGGGCATATTATTACAATATATTACCTAAGGATGTGCAATCCATAGGTATCCACGGTTTGGGAGATAATTTCTTACTATTAGGTACCTACCTAATATAGGATAGAGATCTTGATAGTTTATTTCCCGCGCTTACAAAATAATTTTGAAATTAATTGAACTGAACATGTTTAGTACTAGTTTATTTTTATGGTATATATTACGGAATTTGGACTGCCTATTTGTTTTCGTTAATTTTCCCCCCCGATTACGTGTTTGAACAAGGTTAAAGCTAGCGATCTATATGTAGGTACTACATACTAGATGCGGTGACCAGAACAAACATTATGTTCCACCAAGTTGCGGTGGAACCACCGCACCGACGTTAGTTTGCTTCATGCCACCTAAGTATGCACACCACATTGCATCTTACAGTGTCGAGTTAATTTTAGTTATTTGTAGCGACATTCCCGAACAAATCTGCGTTAAATTGATTTACAGTGAAACAATTAATAGTATATAAAGTAAATAACATAATTTCATAACGTTTAGTACGTAATATAAATAAATATTAATTAATTTCAATTCTGAATGCGGGATGTCTATATTTCACAACAAAATTCATTATATAGTTTGTCCCGTTTTAGCACGCGGAAAGTCCCGTTCGAGAAAGTGACGGAGTTATCACCAAATAGTTCTTAGTAAAATGAATAGATGGCATTAGTCGGCGGGCAAGGTATTTGGAACATATTATTTCTTCGACAGTTCGTGTCTATAGAATATAAGTCAATGGTTAAAGCAGAAAACTTGTTTAGTAAATTTGTACTGGTAGTTATTATTAGGTAGGTACTGTATCTTACGGTATCTTATTCAAGCATAAGATAATCAAAGTAGAGATATTCGAATTTTTCGATTTCGTTTACCACTAGAGGGGTTCGCAAAATTTATTTTGCAGACGTGTAATTTTTAGCATTGGAAATAAACTCAAAAATCAAAATCAAATATTTATTGAATCCATGAAATGTTATACATTATTTAGATTCAGTCAATTTTTTACTCTACCGCCAGTTCGGAATGCAGTTTCGCTAGAGAAGAACGGGCAAGAAACTTTAGCGTTGCTCTTTTTCAACATTGGTTAACAATATTTGGTAATACAATTATTATACAATTTTAATTTAATTACATTAGATTAGAGCAGCTCAATGTGTGTTAAGCTGCCTTATTGCAAGATTGTGAAATAAAACTCATTACAGCACCTAGTGCCGCACATGACCATCATGAGAGTGAAATCTCGATTTCTTAAAGCAGTTGGTCCTTACTGAAATAGCCTGAGCAGACCAGTCCACACGAGCCGCACCCGATCACGAGTAGTGACGCATGTGTCAGCCATCGGCCTCCTCAACCATGTTACAGGGAAGAGACCGACCTGACACATGGCACCGCAGCAAGCACAGACACTTTAGCGAGCATGACATACCCAGACTAAATACAACAATTAAATACTAAGACAATAATATCAAGTAAAGTCATGTTAGGCATATAACATATAAAGTTCCCAATAATAAGTTAATGACTAACTTCTAAGTAATAGGATAACTTATTCCCAAGCCTTTCGGTCATCTAAATATTCAGAAATTTTGTAATAGGCTTTATTACTTAGTTTTCGCTTAATAGTAGCTTTAAAGCATCTTTCATTAAGTCCTTTAATATGATTGGGAACCTTATTGTAGAAGCGTATACAAAGCCCCTTGAAAGAGTTGCCGATTTTGTGGAGCCTTGTTTTATAACTAACAAGATTATTTTTATTTCTAGTATTTACACTATGGACATCACAAATTTTTGGAAATTGTTGTATATTCTTATGAACATACATTAAATTAGCGAATATAAATTGTGATGCTACTGTCATTATATTAATTTCCTTGAATTTTTCTCTCAAAGAACTCCTAGAATTTAGCGAGTAGATAGATCTTATAGCTCGCTTTTGTAGAGTAAATATGATATTGATGTCAGCAGCACCACCCCATAGTAGAATCCCGTAGCACATAAAACTATGGAAATACGCAAAATAGACCAACCTAGCAGTATCAGCGTCGGTCAATTGACGTATTTTACTCACAGCATAAGCTGCGGCACTTAAGTTTTTGGATAATACAGATATGTGAGATCCCCATTGAAGTTTGGGATCTAATGTTATGCCTAAAAACTTGGTTGTCTCCACAAGACTCAATTTATCCCCATTCATATAAATATTGGCGTCGATCTTTTTAACATTAGGTGTTAAAAATCGAATACATTTGGTTTTCTGACTATTTAATAGTAAATTATTAACGCTAAACCAATGTACTATTTTTGCGAGCGTATTGTTTACATCGTCAAGAACAGAATTATGTCGGCTTACTTTGAATATTAAAGAAGTATCATCTGCAAACAACACTACCTCACAGTTGTCCCTTATGCAATAAGGTAAGTCATTTATATAAACTAAGAATAGAAAGGGTCCAAGAATCGAGCCCTGTGGAACTCCCATGGTAAGAACAGACCCAGGAGATAATTTTCCATTGACGTCTACACTTTGAACCCTATTACTTAAATATGACTTAAATAACTTAAGAGCAATACCATTAATTCCATAGTGACTCAATTTCGTGACAAGTGTGTCATGGTGTACACAATCAAAGGCTTTAGATAGATCACAGAACACACCCAAAGCATCCTGTGAATCCTCCCAAGCATCAAATATATTAGTTAGTAGCTCAACACCAGCATCAGTGGTGGAGCGACCCCTTGTAAAGCCAAATTGTTTATGATGCAACATGTTATTCCGAGAAAAGTATTTTTGCATTTGCATTAACATAAGCTTCTCAAAAATTTTGCTTACCGAAGGTAGCACAGAAATAGGTCTATAATTATTGGGGTCAGCTGTACTACCCGTTTTAAAAAGAGGAATAATTTTACTCATTTTCAACTTATCAGGAAATATACCACTATTAATACAGGAATTAAATATTACAGCTAGCTGGGGAGCTATAACAGGGATAACAAAATTTAAAATTTTTGTAGATATTCCCCATAGATCACATGTATTCTTAATATTAATTGCTCTTACAACTTTTATAACGTCCGTACTATTAACACATTGGAATTCAAATGAATCTTTACACGTTGTAACATTTTCTAGTAATAATTTTTCTGCTGTGGTTGACGACGAATTTAATTTTTTTGTGGTAGAAACTGGAATATCAGTGAAAAAAGTTTCAAATGCCCTAGCTACATCTATATCAGAATTAATGATTTTATCATCAATTTTTAAGCTAAAATCGGTGTCACGAAGTTTAGCTTTTCCAGTTTCTTTGCTTATTACAGTCCATGTCGTTTTAATTTTATTTTAAGAGCTTTTTATTAAGTCACTTATGTGAATTGATTTGGCACAATGACATACTCTTTTAAAATTTTTTGAATAATTCTTAACATAATCAATAAAATCACTATTATGATTATATGATCGTTGATGATAGAGATCATATAATTTCCTTCTACTGATATGAATTCCTATAGTGGCCCAATCGCTGAAAGTGCAATTCTTGCCTGTAGAAACCGATTTCGATGTAAAAACTGATTTAAACTCCTCACAGAAGGTGCTAAAGAAAGAATTATATAATATATTAGGATTATTATTATTTAATGTAATGTTAAATGTGTTATTTAATTTACATTTAAATTTCTCTAAGCGGGTCTTTGTTACTGGTATAACAGTGTGTTTTTTATTTGATGTCATCTGGAATTTACTACTAAATGAGATTAATTGCCCACAGTAACGATCGTACCGATCCGCAATGTTTTCCTCTTAATACTATGCAGTTTAAAATGAGGTAAAAGTTAGGGAACCTCTGATTTAATTGAACTAACGCCTGAATACTCAAACGCGACTCATGCGTTTAAGATCGTGTTAAACGTTTGAGACCCTCGTATTTGTAATAATTGTATGGCGTGTTACAATATAAGTAGCCATTGAGTAGTTTTTCAGTATTTGGACGTTAGTCTATGATTTTCTCAGTTTGACATTGGCCGACTTAAATAATTTCTTGAAGTTTAACATTTTGTTAATTTAGGTTTAATTATAGGTCAATATAGATTCAATATACACAGAAAATAAATATAATGAAATTCGACTGCTCGTAAATAAATATTAAAACGAACGAGAAGTTGAAAGATTTCATTATTTTCCAGTTGCCGCCATAACTTCTTCAGTGGGTCGAAGGCCTTGTGGGAGCTTTCGGCAACTTCGTGACAAGAGCTTGCAGAAGATAAGGAAGGTTTGCAAGTGGCAACTTATGGAGTCGAGGGCACGGAACTTACTTTGGTTGGTTCCACTCGAAGTTGACCACCACGTTAATTTAACGGTAGGCAGCGGCTTTGCTGTGCCCTGGCATTGCAGAAGTCAATGGGCGGCGGTGACTACTTACCATCAGGTGGCCCGTCTGCTCGTCTGCCTATCGAGGCACTAAAAAGAAAGTTAATCCGTAATGCTATATACTTTTACAAATTTTGAGATATTGCATGCTTCATTTTAACTTTGAATAGATAAGACTTAGATTAATATTACCTCATAAACTACTGAAAAAATTGTACCTACTCTCTTTCATATAATAAGCTGACCTACATAATAAAAGTTTTTAATTCATAAAAAGTACACTGACTTCAATAAAAACCTAATTATGTGTCCCCGATATTTCTGAGATCCCTGGGAAGTATACCCTTTTAAACAAAAAAGAATTTCTCGAATCGGCCCAGGAGTATTTGAGTAATCGGAGAACATACATAAAAAAATCCGACGAATTAAGAACCTCCTTTTTTTGATGTCGGTTAAAAATAACCATATCACCCGCGACATCTCATTGCCGACTTCTTCACATAATCCAAGTAGGTAGACCGAAAGTTCATATTATGAACAGTCGCCCTAAGCAATTACGAATGCATGAAAATAAAGAAGTGGTATTTTTTTGTATGTCTTCGCGCCATCATCAGGAATAGGTTACTAAAGCGCAACTCAGGCCCAGCGAACCATATAGTGGTAATTTTCTTAAAAGTATTACCACTACAAAGTAATAGTAGTAGTGTTGTAAACTATCAGTAATAGTGTTAGATATTAGTTATTATGTTGTCCGTTTGACGTCCAAAGTCCTTTTATGAGAGTACATTGTTTTCTTTCCTTACACAGCCGCTAGATTTGACTCGTTTCCGCCCGCTATACGCCTTGATCGCCCTCTAGGTACCTTAACTCAAACTATAATAATGACAGAAGCCGCCATCTTTTGCTCATTGTTGCAAAGTTTTTCAAACTGTGCACACCGTTGGATAAAATTATTATAGTACGATAATTTTTCTTAAAATTTTCGAGTTTAAAGTAGATAATTTACTTAGTAATATTTAAAAGTGATTAGTTTCCGCCCGTTTTGTTATTGGAGTTATGCAAGAAATATCAGCAAGAAAACGGTCGAAATATGTTTTCGCGGGCCGTAGCAACAGCGTGCCAGACCGCGGCACCGTACGACTTGCAGTAAGATAACAAGGAATAAAGGTTTGAATTGTCTCAGCACCTGGTAAGTCAGCTTAACAACATTATAATAATAATTTTTCTGTTACCGTCACTACCAAATCTAATTTGATCACGCGACTATTTTTCTTACGTACGATATAAGATTTTCATCAAGCATCCACCTTCAGGAAGAATTGATATATTTGCCAATATGAGTGTTTTAAAGAAAGTCACTTTAGCTGTTCTTGACATGTCACAATATGCAAAGATTCAATTCTTCTGGTTGGAAAAGGTTATCTTTATGCAGATATATGATGGAGAAGACGTATTTTTGCGGCGCTGTCTAACGCCCCTGTGGCGCAATATTAAAATATTAAACATAAATTTAGATGTGGAAATTTCGAGCGTGTGACTCTCCTCGCGAGGTTTACCTGTATCGTTGAAGCAATTGTATATATGGTGAATACACGTGTAATTTGGAGGAGTCAGAGGTGTATACTAAATTTGGGCTGAACGAGCCCGCGACTTTCGTCTGGACGATCGGTACCGCTTTTAGCTGGGCTATGGTTGCTTTTAATTATTTAGTTATTATTATTTTTAAAGTGGGTATACATCTACATGTATGTCTACACATACCACCATCTTTGAAATAATTTCATCCACAAAACTTGCAAATATTTTGAGTCAACTCAACAACAGTCTTGAGGACAAAAAAGGAGGAGGGGAGCATAAAAAAGGCGCCCGTAAACAGGCAAAATGCGAAAATGACCAGAAGTTACGTTTCTATCCAAACAAAGCGGTTTTGAAAATTATATCGAATTGCATTCAACTGTACACTTCTTTTAATTTTACCAACATTAGATGTCATGACTGTCTTTTAAAATTAATTCATTGGAAATTAAAAGAAGGTAAATTATTATAATCTAATAATTTTATAGCCTGGTTGTCTGACTCCTTCTTTTTATATGCGCGCTGTTTTAATAACCAAAACACCCTCCGTGATCGTGCTCAAATAATATTGTAACGATTCATCGGGGACGATCTGTGTTCACCTCGACAACAAAAACACGAAACACACGTACACACACAGTTTGTGGCAAGACATCTGGAAGCAACGCCCTCCGGGATTATGCTCAAATAATATTGTAACTATTCACTGGGGGCGATTTGTTTTCACATCGACCACAGCCAACGTCCATACCACTTTGAATACACCGGTTCTCGTCCAATCAACAAAGTCAAGCAACGTTAGGCGCGGTCAGTACTTGGATGGGTGACCGCCTGAGAACATCGCGTGATGTTACACAAGGCGCACACACAATTCGTGGCACTCTGTGGCGCAGTTGTAATGTAAACGTGCGCGTTACTACTGCTGTGCTGGGGTTTTGGGTTCATTCCCCGGGTCGGGTAGAGTGATATTAATAATAATAAGTAACACCCAGCAGTCACACACACACGGCCCCGACCCCGTTACACTAAGTTGCGATTCTTGTGTTGTGGGTGTCGGGGACTGCGAAAGACATTCGATCTCACACCACCCAGACCCCGAAAACAGATGTCTGTCGGTCGCACAGACATTTGTCCCGGTGTGGGAATCGAACCCACGGCCTCCCGTTTCACAGCCGGCTGCTCGCCAACTGCGCCGCGGAGGCTGTTGAATATTGGGTTTTTCTATTACGAAATATCAGTATTAGTTCAGTATGGCCAGAGGCTCGCCTCTGTCACAACGTACGACGGTTATGGGTTCGGTGAAGTGTGGGTGTGCTATTGCACCTCTCGTATAACTGAATCGATCGCGTAATGTTCAGCTTAAAGGCCTTATATCTATTTATGGCGCCGCGGAATTGCGTCTTTTCCATCAAAATCGCGTCTGAGTCATATCAGAGCCAGATATGCTACCTACTACGACCTGCCATTTGGCCAGGCAGCGGCACCGAAGTGGTTCACTTCATTGACAATGTAGGGTACCAGAATATACTCCAGTCACAGGCAAATTCTGCAATAAACTTTTTAGCCAGCCTGGGCTAGTTTATAAATTTGGGTAAATCGATCACTGCCCCGACGAGATCGATAGAATATCTGAGTATCAATTGGGGCACAGGAAACAACAGAATCCTTGCCGCAACATACAAGATACACCAGAGACTGTCAACACATCCCGCTGCTGGCAATTAAGCAGGTTCAACGCCTCTTAGTGTACCTAAATGATGCAATCTTCATCACCCTCTGGGGAAGGTTGCTTTTCCATTCTTTGTAGCGTCAGAACCTCTACCACAAGAAGAAACACCAGAGCCTGCCTACACGCCCCGCTGCCGGCAATTAGGCCCTCTAGCAGGCTCAACGCCTCTAAGGGTACCTAAATTATGCGACCTTCATCACCCTCCGGGGAAGGTTGCTTTGCCATTCTCTGCAGCGTCAGAGCCTCTACCACAAGACACAAGATACACCAGAGCCTGCGAACACGTCCCGCTGCCGGCAATTAGGCCCTCAAGCAGACTCAACGCCTCTTAGGGTACCTAAATTATGCGACCTTCATCACCCTCCGGGGAAGGTTGCATTGCCATTTTCTGCAGCGTTAGCAATTCGAAAAAATACCACGCGAGCCTTCTGTATATTTCGGAATAGTCCTTGATAGATCTCAAATGGTGGCTAGAAAACATTGCTCTAGAGTCTGATACATACATAGATGCTTCCTATGGCATCTATTATGACAGATGCTTCGCATAGACAATGGGGCCATTTAGTAAATTACAAAACCAGTCAGATTTATTTATATAAGAAGTGTAGTCAAAGAGCAACATCAAATTTAGCACGGTGATTGCTACAACTTCAAGAAGCAGCAGCACTCGCACACACACCAGTGAGTCTTAATGAGCGAAAACAGAACAGTAGAACAGATCATTACCATCTCCTACCGAAGTTGCTGTTGAAGGACTAACCGGCTCTGATGGACAAGCTCAATATTGTACTCATCCCTCACTACTTTCCGGGACAATATTTGTACAATACGGAAGCCGGCAAACTCTCACGCACGGTCTCCGGGTGGCACCTTATAAACAAGGCTACGTCAAAGTTTTTGAAACGATGGGAACACTAAGTAGCGACCCGTTCTTCGTGCAAATATCGCATAACACTTATCGAACGCCTATTATCACGGGTCAGCTCCCTGATTCCCATCAATAAAGTAAATTTCGGTTGAGACTGGTTAGCCGCTGTTTGGTATTCTGAAGGGAGGAATCTGCTATCATGCTGCTAAACAGTCTTATTACCAGAACTCTAACAGTGCGATAAGTGCATAGCAAATTTGTTTTCATTAAATAAATTGCCGTAAAATTCTTATGCATTTTTCAACAAAAGCGTCAGGGTGTAAAACTATTACAGATGTAAAAGTTTCAAGTAATCTGTATATATAAAAGAAGAAACTGACTGACTGACTGATCGATCAACGCACAGCCTAAACGGCTGGGGTTAGAGACTTGAAATTTTGACAGTAGGTACCTTTTATCACGTAGGCATCCACTAAGGAAGGGTTTTTGGAAATACCCCTAAGGGGGTAAAATAGGGGATGAAAGTTTGTATGAAAATCCGTCATTTTAGAAGTTAAATTCATGAAAATTAGTATTTGGCATTTAAGTTAAAAACAAAAAATATATGTTTCAGGATTGTTGGAAATTGCAATATGCATTACCTGGTAACAGTAGAGCAGCCGTTTCAACCTTTAACTGGGTACAAATTATCCTAATACTGAAATCCTTACCAACGCCAATTGGAAGTAGGCATGTATCTTTAGGAAATTCTATCTGAAACTAATAGCATTTCAGAATTTTTTTTCTCAATAACTTTTATCTATCTGAATAAATATCTATCGTTGTAATATGTAATTACTTATGAAAATAATTATGTGAATTCAATTGTGGCACATATATTATTACGCTTTCTATTCTCACATTGTTGCATTTAAATGTCATAAGCCGCCAGGAGATAACAAACACGTCTCTCATAAAAGGACTTTGGACGTCAAACGGACAACATAATATAAAAATTTTACCTTCCAATAAAATTTGTATTATGTTTCCTCAGACGTCCAAAGTCCAGGTAAGCTCTTCCTGGGCTTAATTAATATCATTATGAACCAAACAATGAGCAAAAGATGAAGAAGTACCTAGAGGGCGATCAAGGCGTCTAGCGGGCGGAAACGAGTCAAATCTAGCGGCTGTGTAAGGAAAGAAAACAATGTACTCTCATAAAAGGACTTTGGACGTCTGAGGAAACATAATACAAATTTTATTGGAAGGTAAAATTTTTATATTATTACCAAGTCTAAGTAATCTAACAAGCTGATGAGTCTGACAATCTAGGTCCGTTCTGAGGTTACGTCTAGTTCCTATATTAGTCGTAAGGTCGGGTTAGCTTTGCATAACTGAAAAGTAAAGGTTATGGTAATGCAAACATAACACTGAATTCAAATCCTTTATTTTCCGTCTATTTTCCAGATCTAAAGTACGTAGGTAGTAATAATTGTTCTAACATGTTAAAGACTGCTATTTGGATTATTTCGCTGTAGGTAATACTGAATCTATTAGACAAGTAATAGACTTTTTAAGGCAGTTCAATGCCACGAACCAATTATGATAACATTGCTTTATATATCACTGTACTTAACAACAAACAATAAACTAGTCGCACAGCACTTTGTCATTCAAGAAAAACATTACAAATTGTATGTATTTTTCTGTATCCATACCTACTATTTAATAAATAAGGTAACAAAAGCTACCAACTCTTTAAATGTGTGCGCACTCATTATTATAACAACTTTAATAAATAATTCACAACAAATATTAATGTAACTTTAAACTAATAGCGAAAGTTAATAGAAAAACCAAAATAGTCCATCCATTTCGAACACAACTGCATCGAAGACTTTTTGCATCACAAACGCAATTTGTTTCAAATACTGAAACAAATGATCACAAACAACGTTGTGAACTAGCAAAACTTTAATAAAAATGACATTTTCAAGGCACCTTTCGAAGTTAGAGATACATATTGTTATGCTGGACATTGCCTGAGAAATTCGGAATCGAAGTAGGCCACGGTGACCGTGATGTCGTCTCTGAACATGCGGCTCACGTCGGGCGCCAAGCTCAGCAGATGCGCCAACCGAGAATGGTCCACGCCGTACTCCGTACCACCGATGGCGTGCCGAATCAAGTGCGTCGCCGCGTTCCTATCTTTGGGTTTACTTTTCAAACTCTCTTTCCTATGAATCAAAAGCTCATTTATGTCTCCCAGTTGAATATTTTTCCTAGGCAGCTTCAACGGGTTGAAAAAGACTTTCCCCTTCATATGTTCCCCGACCAATCTCACCGCTTGCACCGGAGTCATCATGTCCCAGAGTCCGTCTGATGCGATTATTAAAAATTTATCTTTTGACGTGAGCTTGTGGTAATATATGTCCGGCTGGGCTGTTAGGTACGGTGGCGTGTGATAGTTTTGTGGGATGGCTTTGTCGCCCACGAGAGGAACCGCTACATCCATTAATATTTGAGTAGGCCATTTGTACCTATAGTCTCCTAAACTACGAAGCGGTGCCAACTCTCCGAGTAGCCTGTCTCTTCTTATTACGGTCTTCCTCTCAGAATCTGGATGTTCACTCCATATACGTTTGAGTTCGTCAAAGTTCTCTGAATTGTGTTCCTTTGTTATTTTTTTAGCAATCCATTCACTTTCCTCGTTTAGTGTACCGAGCACAGCATTGCAATCTCCGACGTTGGCAATATGCAAATCAGGCCCATTTACGTGAGCCACACAAGCCACGGCGCCAGACAATGCGACAGATAAAGTCTTTGGGTTAATTGTACCTTTATCTTTAAAAGGATCGACTACCTCCTTAGATATATCACTATCTAAGTTCATTATACCATGTTCGAGTGATTTGGCCATATCAGAACCATTTCTTGGCAAATCTGTTAATCGAGTCAAGTATTGTTTAAAACTATTATCATACGTAAGTTTTAAATCTTCTACAATTTCCACCTGCAAATTAACAATATTATTAAAAACATATTATCAATAAATAAACAAAATACCAAGCATCTATACCTACAGTTACTCTCAGGCCTTTCAGTGTTACAAAATACAAATAAACAAGGAGTCAAGCACTTTAATCACATCGCAATTAATGCACACAAGCTACATAAATTTCAACTTAAAATTATAATATTGCATAAATGTATATGCGCAATACCAATAACTTACTAAATTAGTAATTGGTTCCAATTTCGATAGGAATATTCTACATAATAGTATATTCTAACATTTCATATAACCAACTGTTACTGTAAAAATTGCCACTAAGTTGATGACCAAAGACTTTTATTTAATATGAAAAAGTTAAAAATATTACACATAACTAATCACATATAATGAGCTTCTCCAATGCATCTGAATCAATAATGTTTCCGTTTGAATAAGAGTAGAGTGCATTTAATACATAGTGATATTACAGAATTTATTTTTTACTTTGCTCAATTTGCACATTGCTTCATCTATAGAACATTAAAAAATAAGTATAGAAAAAGTAGCTTACGTTGTCATTAAAAGCTTCTATTAAACTTTGCTTGACCTCATCCTTCATATAGCTATTCAAGAGGTCGAGAGGAAGTATTGCAGCAGCTATATAGTTCAACAAGCGCTTAGAAACCACTTGAGCGCAGGCTGGTCCGCCATGTCCGTCGAATATCCCCATTAGCAATCCTAATACCAAAACTTATTATAATCAACAAAATTAATATACTTCTAATAAAATATTAAATATCATGGGGATTACTTTACAGAGTTACAGAGTGATAAATCATAATTAAAAAATTTAATAAAGCATAATAGTAATAATATAACAATATTAAGACAACCTCTTTGGCACAGATGGCTCATAGCCAATACATAATAAATATCAGATGTAAGACAATAGGGTAGTTTCTTGTGTTTAATTGTACATTATTCTATATGGAACCGAATATAATACGCAAAAGAAAATCTTTGGCGAAAACAGAATCAAAATTGCTTGAAAAATTAGGTCACAATATTCATTTTAAATATTGTCATGAGCAAATACTCACAGGCTTGAGCGAAAACGGTGGCGTAAAGGGAACTTATTGCTATCTCCCTCGCACAACGGCACAGTAATATGGATTCTGAGAACCGTGATGTCACAGTACATATCATGCATTTTACTGTCATTTGACAATTACCCTTCCAGCATATTTGAATGGCGTCTAATTTATTTATTTTTGTACGGATTCATTCTTTCGATAATAGGTTTTAAGTAATGTAAATATTTGATTTAATGAATAAAAAATATGAGTCAACTACCCTATTATTTCTTACGGGGAAATTAGGACTATGTATCACAGTTTAGTGTTATTACGAAAAAAACACAAGGCTGTGGTAAGTAAAAAACAATAAAGCAGCTGCACAAAATCAAATTCTGATTATATGCTTTAATAATTGTAATGTAAAGTAAGGAATTGGCTAAGTCTAATGTTTAAGACCAGTTAATAACCAAAAATTCAAATCATATTGTTTAATATTGTACAATAAAAAAAAATACGGAAATAGTTGAATGGGTGTTTGATTTTAAGAATATCATGCTTAGTTAAAAATATAATAATAATATTTCAACTTAACAAGTCATTTAAATTTACAGATAAATTTATAAGCACTTCAATTTATAATTAAGATTAATAATGGATGTATGTCCCTAACCTGCAAAATTTTTAAGAGTTATTCAAAAGTTCATAGACATGTTCACTTGCTACTGCAATTTAAAATATGTGTGAGAGCTCATTATAACCTTATTGGCATCAATAAGTATGTTATGTATTTGAAAATTTCCCCTCTCTAAAATATAATAATAAATAATACTAGCCCTGTATTAAACATTATCCCACTGCTGGGCACGGGCCTCCTCTACTAATGAGAGGGGTTAGGCCTTAGTCCACCACGCTGGCCTAATGCGGGTTGGTAGACTTCACATACCTTCGAAATTTGTATAAGAATTCTCAGGTATGCAGGTTTCCTCACGATGTTTTCCTTCACCGTTAAAGCAAGCGATAATTAACATTTAATACACACATAACTTTAGAAAAGTCAGAGGTGTATGCCACTTGGGTTTCGAACATACGACTTTCGTCTTGGCAGTCCGTATCGCGACCAACTAGGCTATCGCTGCTCTAAAATATAAAAAATATATATGTTCAATAGTTTAAATAATTTTCAAATAACTAGACCACTTTTTGTAAATATTTAATTGTTAATAACTTTGCTTTAATTGATGTGCAAGTTTCAAGCTTTCCATTTTCTAAATGCCATTACGATATCTAATTAGGCCTCGCAAATATTTTAATTTGCAGTAGCAAGAATTAACACTTTTTGACTTTTATACTTCTTTAGTGTTGGTATGGAATTTATATGGCACACTTACAAGTAGCATCATTTATAAGAACAATACTCCATCTTGCTTAATTTAATAAACTTAATTTAACACAAGTATTTAGTAATTGGCTCTATTTATGGTCAGATAGAGCCAATTACTATGGATATTATTAACACCAAACACAAATATTTATAACACCAAAAATTTTACATTAATTTAAGAGTGTCACCTCAAAGAATTGTCCTTTTAATAGTAAATTAATAATAACATGTAAATAAAATTTTAAAAATAATTTATAAGACATAGATAATCGTTTATATACAAAAGTGAACATGAATTTGAGTTGATTGCAATAATTTTAATGAATTTCCACAAAAAGAAAAGTAGTAATATTTAATTTTAAACTAATATTATTTCTGCCAATAATTAATTTTCATTATTGTTATAATACTGATAAGTTCACTATTGTATCTATCAATCATTTCAACTACCTAAACAACTGGCATTTATATAACAGTGGAAAAATTCAATAACAAAGTGGTTAGCACGTACAAAGTGTAGTCCTACCTGACGTCATCTTACACAGTGCCTCACTTCTTGTATCCTCAATAGGATCATTGGAAGCCAATTGATTTGAATCATAAGACTTGACAGACCCAGATGAGAATTCTTTATTGAATTCATTTTTTCGAAGAATAAATGTGACCTGGAACAGTTAATATTTTACTTAAGTTACAATAAGCATATTCAATCAAAATCAAATATTCAGATTCAGTCAGATCATTATTTAGATTCAGTAATTTTTTTTACTCTACCGCTATTCTAAGCAATTTATATTGAACTGTTAAATAGTATTAGGTGGCTGTCCAATAGAACACATGTACACAGTTTACATATTCAACTGGGTGAAATTGTAATTTCAATAGGGTAGTTTCCTGTGTTTAATTTTGGACATTATTGGATATGCAACCGAATATAATATGCAAAATAAACCCTTATTTGAAAACAGAATCAAAATTGCTTGAAAATTTAGGTCACAAATTTGTTTTTAAATATTGCTATGAGCAAAAATGGTTGTTTAGTGGAAACATATCACTATATGGTAATGTATGGACACTACCCCCTCCAGCAGATTTGAATGGCATCTAATTTACTTAGTTTTGTTCAGATTCATAAATTCTTTCCAAAATAGATTTTAGGTAATGTGAATTGTTGATTAAATTAATAAAAAAAATCGTGTCACTCCTCTATTGAATGATATTGAATGAAGTGTGCAGCCAGTCAATTGATGAAGCATGCTTTCTATGTGTCTTCAATATGCAAATAGTAAATGTGATAACGAGTCAAAATGAAAGTTTGTTGACAATTAATTGAATTACACTCAAATTGAATGTTCAAATATAAAAAGTTGGATAGGACTTAATACTGTAGTGGTATAACTGATATTCTAAAGAATTTATGAAAAACATTGGCTGGGTTTCAATAAAAACAAGCAAGAACATCTCCATATAGTCTCATCTGACTGGCAAATAGCCTACAAAATTTGAAAACACCAAATGCAGAATACTCTTTTTGACACTGGCCATCAGAAAGAGAATGATGATGTTAAGAACGGTCTTAGGTTATAATATTGACGGACTCTCATTTATTTATCTTTTTCTTGTTTCTGATAGAAATTAAATACGATCGAGCAAATGTCGGATCAGTAGTCAATTTGCCGTCGTCTAACTCCTTGGTCACAATAATTGAGGAATATAAAAAACGACCCACAATTTTTTTACACCGGACTTGATTATTCCAGGAATAAGAACAACTTTGGTACTTACTTCTTGCGGTGAAGGTAAAAGAACTGTATCTTTTTGAGATTGCGCTGATCTATGCGACGAATGAAAACAGCGGTTAAGTGTAGATGTAACGCAAAATTCCTGATACACGATGTTATGTTCCTTACACCAATTACTTATTAGTCTGTATTTGATGCCTAGATCTAATTTCATATAGGTATTTAAAGTGTTCAAAATTATTTTAATATTGGAACAATTCATATTTACTAAAAACCTCAACCGGGCACTGGCATGTTATGCAAGCGCTAATTATAAACTGATAATTTAAAAGCGCTAATAACTAAAACATATTTTGTATTCACATAAATATTTCTATTCTCAGTTTTTATTTATAACAATACAACGCATACATTAAGAATTTCTTCTGTACAAATATCTCAAATTTCATATTTCAGCTGCTTATAAATTTTGACATTCCAAATGATTTGAAGTAAGTAAAATAGTAGATTTAAAATACATCGCCTGTCAGACTACAGAGTAATGTACAATATTGTACGTAACGCTGGGTACACACTTGCTACTAGGCGAGAAGATGCGATAATCGACGCGACGCACTCTGTGACGTGGTGAGTAGAAAGTAGGGATAGGGTAGGTATTCCCACCTCCTGTTCATTGGCGTTTTATAGTCAATTTCTATGGGTGCCTAGCGTCTGATAAAATAGCATTGGACGATAAAGTAGGCATGGCGATCTGAGATCGATTAAATCGAAGATTTGATTGATTTGATATTTGATTCTTTGCAATTATTGGAACGAAGTTCCTTACGGCAGGCTTGGAGGGGATAGGGATTTTGCTGCGCGACCGAACTGAAAAATATGTGATAGTAAAACCGTAAGAAAAAGTGCGTGGAATAAAACCGTTAAATGAGACGTGCGCAGGCGCGACAGTCGCATACACAATTAGTTCCTTACGGCAGGCTTGGAGGGGATAGGGATTTTGCTGCGCGACAATAGTGACGTCCAGTTAGAGTAGCAAGTAATGACATCCAGTTAGAGTAGCAAGTAGTGACGTCCAGTTAGAGTGGCAAGTAGTGACGTCCAGTTAGAGTAGCAAGTAGTGACGTCCAGTTAGAGTGGCAAGTAGTGACGTCCAGTTAGAGTAGCAAGTGATGACGTCCAGTTAGAGTGGCAAGTAGTGACGTCCAGTTAGAGTGCCAAGTAGTGACGTCCAGTTAGAGTAGCAAGTAGTGAAGTCCAGTTAGAGTGGCATGTAGTGACGTCCAGTTAGAGTAGCAAGTAGTGACGTCCAGTTAGAGTAGCAAGTAGTGACGTCCAGTTAGAGTGGCAAGTAGTGACGTCCAGTTAGAGTGGCAAGTAGTGACGTCCAGTTAGAGTAGCAAGTGATGACATCCAGTTAGAGTAGCAAGTGATGACATCCAGTTAGAGTGGCAAGTAGTGACGTCCATTTAGAGTAGCAAGTGATGACGTCCAGTTAGAGTAGCAAGTGATGACGTCCAGTTAGAGTGGCAAGTAGTGACGTCCAGTTAGAGTAGCAAGTAATGACATCCAGTTAGAGTAGCAAGTAGTGACGTCCAGTTAGAGTGGCAAGTAGTGACGTCCAGTTAGAGTGGCAAGTAGTGACGTCCAGTTAGAGTAGCAAGTGATGACGTCCAGTTAGAGTACAAAGTAGTGACGTCCAGTTAGAGTAGCAAGTAGTGACGTCCAGTTAGAATGGCAAGTAGTGACGTCCAGTTAGAGTGGCAAGTAGTGACGTCCAGTTAGAGTGGCAAGTAGTGACGTCTAGTTAGAGTAGCAAGTAATGACATGACATCCAGTTAGAGTAGCAAGAAGTGACGTCCAGTTAGAGTGGCAAGTAGGTGCGTCCAGTTAGAGTGGCAAGTAGTGACGTCCAGTTAGAGTAGCAAGTGATGACATCCAGTTAGAGTGGCAAGTAGTGACGTCCATTTAGAGTAGCAAGTGATGACGTCCAGTTAGAGTAGCAAGTGATGACGTCCAGTTAGAGTGGCAAGTAGTGACGTCCAGTTAGAGTAGCAAGTAATGACATCCAGTTAGAGTAGCAAGTAGTGACGTCCAGTTAGAGTGGCAAGTAGTGACGTCCAGTTAGAGTGGCAAGTAGTGACGTCCAGTTAGAGTGGCAAGTAGTGACGTCCAGTTAGAGTAGCAAGTGATGACGTCCAGTTAGAGTACAAAGTAGTGACGTCCAGTTAGAGTAGCAAGTAGTGACGTCCAGTTAAAATGGCAAGTAGTGACGTCCAGTTAGAGTGGCAAGTAGTGACGTCCAGTTAGAGTGGCAAGTAGTGACGTCCAGTTAGAGTAGCAAGTAATGACATGACATCCAGTTAGAGTAGCAAGAAGTGACGTCCAGTTAGAGTGGCAAGTAGTGACGTCCAAATTGAGCACGATTTTTTTTGCAATTTGAGTCGATTCTACATTAGCCGAAGGAACATCGTTCCTACCTGGTGTCCCACGGCACCACATAATTATTATTGGTCCGATGTACAAGTATAACATTTATTTTATTTTATTCTCTCTATAAAAAAGAATGCAAAGGTTCTCCACCATACAGACTTGTCAGTCGTTATTTTTCCAAATCTGGGTTAAAATTGAAAATCTTTTTCTTCTCTGGTTTATATAAGTTAAAAGGCCAAAGCCACGTCTGTTGTTGTTATCCATTTAAAAGGGGAAAGCCACGTCCCATATTTTTCCATTCTGAACGCCAAACCACTGTCGTACATTTTTTAAGGCCATATACTTTTACTACTTTGTTATATATAAAAGATAGCATAAATGGTTTCATGTGTTGCGCGAAAGTAGTTTTAACTATGGCATGCTGGCATTCGAATACACGACGTTGTAGTAATTTGGGATATACGGCGGATTGTATGACGTTACTGTGTTGTTTAAGTACTATTTTCAGTATGTAAAGCTGTCGGACGTTTAGAATGCCTGCATCTGCATACAGTCGGTCAGTGGCATATCTATACGGTTTCCTTAGCATTACCTTAAGAACTGCGCGCTGAGATCTCTCAATGGTTAACATAGTGGAATTCGCGATTCCACCCCAGATAGTTAAACAGTATGTGAGTATAGATTCGCATAGGGCTCCATAAACAAGGTATAAGACTCTGATATTGGCTGCATTACGTAAGAGCTTCATTATATGTGTAAAATATCATTAAATAAAACTATGTCGAGATAATTTCATATTTTATAAATCGTTAATATAGAATGTGTTTTATTACAAGCGTATAATATGATAATGACATTGACACTTTTATTTTAAAACGGCCTGGTTTTCTAAAGAGTTTACTACATTCGTCCCCTCCTACTCCATCTCTTCTATGAGGCGTCGAGGTCGTCTTATGGTTCGCTTGCTATAAGGAAGAGATGTAGAGGGAAGTGATGGTGGCTGTTGAACAGGCCCCGGTGAGGAAGGACTGTTGATTGCAAGCGGTGTAGAAAACGGTGTGGAGGGTGACTGTGCAATTGGAGAACTTGAAAGCGCCTGTTGTGATGTGGAGGGGGGCGATGGTAGTGCTGGGGAAGCTGAAAGCGCCTGTTGCGGTGATGTGGAGGGGTGCGATGGTGGTGCTGGGGAAACTGAAAGCGCCTGTTGTGGAGAGTCTGGTGTCGGCGGTGGTGATGGCAGTCGAGGCCGAATGTGGTCCGCATGCCGGCGTATATTCTCTCCTTTTGGTGTTGAGATGATGTAAGCATAGCGATGCTTACGCTCACATACGACTCCAGGTTGCCAGGCTTTCTCCTGTCTCGTTCTGTGATAGACTGGATCGCCAGGTGCATACTATGCCTTATCTGCCTTATCTGCCGCGTTTATGTTGACCTGTACCTGTTGATGTTGTAAGCTTCTTCTTTTATTAGGGGCGAATATTAGATAATAAGCAATTTAACTGCCGTCCAAACATCATTTCAGCAGGTGATTTGCCAGTGGTATTGTGTGGGGTATTCCTATAAGTGAATAAAAATTCTTGTAATCGCTGTTTTTTTGAAGGTCCTTCTGAAGCTGAAAATCTTGATTTGAAAGTCCTTACAAGTCTTTCTGCTAAACCGTTTGTGCGAGGATGGTAGGGTGATGATCTCACGTGTAATATACCTTGACTTTTGCAATAGTCTTTAAATTCTGAAGAAGTGAATTGTGGACCATTGTCAGATACTATCATCTGAGGGAGACCGAAAGTACAAAATATGTCGTCTAAGGTAGAGCAAAGATTTCTTGTAATTAAGTTTTTCATTGGCCTGATCTCAATCCATTTGGATAAGGCATCACATAGAATTAACCAATATGTACCTTCGAAAGGTCCTGCAAAGTCAATATGTATACGTTCCCACACTTGTTCTGGAATACACCAAGAATTAACAGGGAGTTCTGGATTATGTGTTCTATTATTTTGACATTTGTGGCATCTTTTAACATAATTATCGATGTCTTCATCCATGGAAGGCCACCATATATAAAAACGAGCAAGAGCCTTCATCGCTGAGATCCCTGGATGGCCTCTATGGAGATATGTAAGGAGTTTTTGGTGAAGGTTGTTTGGAATTACCATCCTTCCTTGCCACATGATGATTTTATTCTCTATAGAAAGTTCGTCACGCTTCCTAAAGTAGGGCTTAATGTTATTCCCATATTCCAAATTTCGCCAGCCTGTTTTTATGTACTTGAATACCTCTGATAATGTTGTATCTTGACTGGTTTTCTCTTTTAAGAGGTCTTCTGAGAGGTGGAGATCATTCAGTCTAGCTCCTAAAAGGCGTGATTCAATTCTGTGTACTCGGCGTTCTATTTCCGATGCTAATACATCGGGATTAGGTAATCTGGAAAGGCAATCTGCTAATATGTTATTTTCACCTTTTTGATAGCATATCTCGTAGTTGTAGCTGCCAATTATTAATGCCCATCTCACCAATCTATTATTGGCTAGCTTAGGAAGATTCCGATTAGAGCCCAGTATGTGTATTAGAGGTTTGTGATCAGTGATTAAGGTAAATTTGGTTCCGCGCAAGTATTGGTCGAATTTTTTAATACCAAATAAGATAGCAAGAGCTTCTCGATCTATTACTGAGTATTTTGTTTCAGCTGTGCGTAGCTTTCTAGATGCAAAAGCTATAGGGTGTTCAATATTTCCGTTTTTGTGATATAATACAGCACCCACGCCTTTTTCTGATGCGTCACATGCAAGAAAAATCGGTCTATTTTCGTCGAAAGCAGCTAACGGTTTTGATAAGGCTATACATTCTTTTGTAGTCTCAAAAACTTGTCTCTCGTGACTTGTCCAGTGCCATGATCGTTTGCCGCTGGTTAAATCATGGAGATCTGCACACAACCCATGTAAATGAGGAATGAAACGTTCATAAAAGTTAACAAGTCCTAGAAATGATCTCAATTCTTTCGGATTGGAGGGTTCAGAGGCTTTAGAAATAGTTTCAATCTTTTTATTTGTAGGGCGTATACCGTCTTTATCAATCGTATGTCCAAGATATTCTATTTCATTTTGAAGAAAAGAGCATTTCTTTAAATTTACTTTTAGACCTGCTTTCTGTAAGCGTTCGAATATGAGAGCTAGTGTGTGTAAATGATCTTCCATGTTCTTTCCTGCTACCGCAATATCATCGAAATATACAGCAACGTTAGGTATATCTCTTAACAGTTCGTCTAGATAATGTTGAAAAATTGATGGTGCAATAGAAATTCCGAAAGGCATTCTGTTGTATTGAAAATAACCCTTATGTGTCGAAATTGTTAGGTACTTTTTTGATTCTGGTGCAATTTCGAATTGTAAATAGGCGTCTTTAAGATCATTTTTTTAAAATAATTGTCCATATGCCAGATTCTGTCGTAGTTGATCAAACAGTGGTACCGGATGTAAATGTTTTACCAAAAAGGGGTTCAGCGTGTTTCTGTAGTCTCCACAAATTCTAATATCACCGTTTGGTTTTACGACATTGACAGTGGGTGTGGCCCACTCCACAGGTGTTATATTAGGGTCTATTTGATGTATAATACCTTCGGAAATAAGGCGATCTAACTCTTTCTCAATGTTTCTTTTCATACCAAATTTAATAGGTCGTGCTGATAGGTGTACAGGTTGTGTTCCTGGTTTAATGTGGATATTGACTTGATAATTGTTAACTTTTCCGAGTTTGCCGTCGAAAAGTTGTCCGTGTTTGTCTAGTACTTGTTTAAGTGTTGTTGGTGTTACCTTTTTTATAGAGTAGACAGATTTAGGAAACTCCATTTCAAAAGTTTCACTCCACTGTAAACCGAATAGCATTGGGTCAGCGTTCCTCATAACAATTACTGGAACTATTTTCTTCTGTCCTTCCACTTCTACTGTTACGTCTGTAAGGCCCTTTGACTTAAGTTTGTGACTGCCGTATGCTTTTAGCTTAGGTGCTTTTATTAATTTTGGGGCTCCTATACGTTGCCAAAATTGTGTGCTTATGATTGAGTATGATGAACCTGGGTTGGGACCCATCGTGCAAGGTTTTCCATTGATAATTGTGTTGATTCTTTTGCAATCTCTATTCTGTGACTTTGCAATGCTGCAGACAACTTCACTATCGGTGTCACTATATTCCGAATCGTGATCATTGGAAGAAGATGACAATGGCCTTCTGTCCGTTGTATTTGAAATTCGCTGTAATTTAGGTTTAGGTGATCTGTTTTTTACAATGCATGCTCGGCCAGTTTTGATACAGCAGCTTTCATAGTGTCCATTTAAGTGGCATTCTTCGCATGTGTGATCTTTAGCTGGACAATTAGTATAGTCATGTTTATTGTGTTTGCCGCAACGAAAGCATTGGTTGGATAGTAGTTGACGGAGGTTTCTATTACTTGGTAAGCGTTGGTTGTCTGTATTATAAGTTGTTTTTCTTTTTATTCGTTTAACAGAAGTCAATGGAGTATCGTGTTCAGCTTGTTCTCTTGATTGAGCAATGGAAAAAAGTTGTGTAAATGTTACTTCAGTAGTCGGGCCTTCAAGGGTTTCCATTAGGTAAGGCCACTTTTGTTTCAAATCTGTTTCTAATTCTCTGTGGTTCAGTCCGGTTGCAAACCTGTCCCGAAGTTGACGTTCCAATAAATGTTTGTCGTAGCCACAGTCTTTGCTTAGATCTTTTAAGCGATTGGCATATTGCTCCATGGTTTCGTTTGTCTCTCTTATGCAGCTCCAAAAATCTGTAAGAGCTCGGTATCTGGTTTTTTTGATTCGGTATAAATCTAAAAGTTTGGCACTTATATCATTATAACTGCTTTTGTCGAAGTCGGGGGTCAATGCTGTCTTCACTTCCTTAAATATATCTGGCGTAAGACAGTTCAGAAGAAGATCTTTTTTTAGTATGTTGTCCGTAGCAACTTCGTAGATTGAGCATTTCGCTTCGAAATAATCAATAAAATCACTTACTCGATGATTATCGGGATTGTACTTTTCCGAGTTAAATGATTTCATCAACATAATTTTGTTGGATGTACGAGAGTTTGCGTCAGTGCTCGTTACACTGCCACCGTCCGTTGATGTCGAAGTTGCTTTCGTACTTTTTGCAACTAATTCAAGCATCATTGTAAAAAGATTATTAATTTGTTGCTGTTGTGCCTGTTGAGCACTCAGGAACTGTGCAAATTGTTCGGCGTCCATCTCGTCGCCAATAAAATATCATTAAATAAAACTATGTCGAGATAATTTCATATTTTATAAATCGTTAATATAGAATGTGTTAAAACGGCCTGGTTTTCTAAAGAGTTTACTACAATGTGTGAGTTTTCTGAAGCGTATTCCTTGAGTGGCATGTTGTTTAAAGGAGAGGCGTTCATCAATGATGACCCCTAAATATTTGACAGATTCAGCTTGATGCAGTGACTCGCAAAGGCAGTTACTAATATGTTTATTGCATGACGCAGAGTGAATTTTTTATTAAAATGTTGTTTTGGAGCTGACGCCAGGGTTTTATGGAAAGAAATATAACTAGACTTACAAGTGTTAAGTGTTAGAAGGTTCCAGTTAAGCTAGCGCTTAATATTTGTCATACCAAGCTGTGTCGCCTGAAAAACTGACTCCCAGGTTTTGTCATGGAAGAGAATAACTGTGTCATCGGCGTAACAAATAATTTCTCCGTTTTGTGTAACCGTGCGGTGAATATAGTCGATGTAAATGGTAAATAGAGTCGGACCAAGAACACTCCCTTGCGGCACACCATATTCGACGGAACGCTGACCACTGGTGCAATCTTCCACTTTTACGCTTTGACGCCTATTACTTAGGTAGGTTTTGAACCAGTTTAAGGGAGGACCTCTGATACCAAAGGTCTCTAGTTTCTTAAGGAGTACGGGGATTGCCACAATGTCAAACGCTTTCGCAAGATCCAGAAAGACGCCAATGCATTTGTCATTATCATCGAGGTAGGAGGTGACACGGTCAGTTAGAAGGCTGACTGCGTCCTCGGTAGACTTACCCTGTCGGAAACCAAACTGATTGCAAGAAAGTATCTGTTTTTTATCCAGATATGAGCTAACTCTTATTTGTCTGTAGTTCTTAGGGTCTTGTTTTGAGCCGTTTTTATTTATAGGAATCACCACAGCGTTCTTCCATTTATCAGGGAATATACCTGTGCTTAGACTGGTGTTGATTATGTGGGTTAAAGGCAAAATAATAACATCTTTTATTAGTAAGGGAGTAAAGCCGTCCTGGTCAGGGGCACTGTGAACCTTGACTTGTTGGATAAAATGGGCAACCTCATTTACATCGGTGGTAAATTTTATAATATTTATGTGAATTTATTACACTACACGATGATGAGTATATTAGTTACACTACCTATACATGGCTTAGGCCTTTAAATTGTGACTATTACAGACATGGCTTCGGCCTTTTGAATTGTGACTATTTCACACATGGCTTTGGCCTTTTGAATTGTGACTATTACAGACATGGCTTTGGCGTTCAGAATGGAAAAATATCGGACATGGCTTTCCCCTTTTAAATAGATGAAGACTACATACATGGCTTCGGCCTTTTGTATAAGTTAAAACCAGAGAAGAAGAAAACTTTAATTCTAGCCCAGATTTGGGAAAAATAACGACAGACGTGGCTGCATGGTGGAGAACCTTTGCCTTCTCTTTTATAGAGTGAATAAAATAAAAACATTCCCGCCATTTTTTCTTTTTCCCGAGTTTAACAATTTTGAAACATAGATCATATAATTATAGAATTATTAATGTACAGAATGGACGACTAACGTCCTTACCCTGAACCACTGACTTATATATGAGTGGACACATGATAATACGAATGTAGTTTCGTATGTGTGGGCTGTAATGTAATTATGGCTTTAATGATTATTCTAAATAAATAAAAATATTAACTAATTTTATACTTGCATAGGAAATAAACATTTTTTTCAGTTTGTGTAAATTCTTGACTTTGTTTAGGATCTATTGGTACTTCGCCGTCGATATATAATTCATTCTACATCGTAAGTAACTAAAAAAATCATTTTATCGATAAATAAATCGACAGCATCACTAAACCGCCATTTTACTTACCCACAGTATTCGAAACGTGGAGAGAATTTCTCATTGACGTGGCCTGTCACTTTGTATTTATGACTGACTTTGTTTGATAAAGCAGGTGATAAAACAAACATATGGGCTAGCTGAGTTATGATAGTGACTAGCTTGTGACTATTGAAGTACCTGCAAATAGGGGCTACCAATGATCACATAGATCAGCCAAAAGAAAGGTGTAAAGTAGAAATAATAAGCTTCGTAATGATAGGGGGCGCTTAAGAATCAAACCAAGCATATCGTTTTTCACTTATTTAAAAATATGCAAATTTTATGTAGATTTATCAAGAGTAAATTGTAAAAATATAATTGAACCATAGAAAAAAATTACTTTTTAAATAAACAGGAAATCGGAAAATGCGCGCGCACAAAAATATTATAATATGTTCATACAGACACATAAACAGGCTACACATACTTCTAGACAAGCTACATGTATGTAATAGGTGGCTATTCTTGATACACACGACCCCAATATAATTGAAAAATCCCTGAAACTGATGGAATATCCAAGCGTTTTTATGTATTTATTTTTTACATGTAATAAACCTTTAAGTGACTTAATTTGTTAAATAAACGTCCAAAAATTTTAATAATACAAGATCTTGGAAAAAATATTTTTATGACATTAAATGATGCTGAGAATAGACCCGCAGAAAAAGAAAGAGATAGCACATGCGCAATACGCATGTCGAATTCGTCACTCTTTGCTCGTTTTGGCCGACACCTTGGTACGGACGATTTTCACAATCTGCTTAATTTGCCAACGGGATAATACATTTAGAATAATACATAATGCCGAATCAAGTGTTAACTATAGAGCCTCAAAATGAACTTAAATTCAAAGGTGAGTCCCTTACAATTGATTATGAATAAGCTACAAGCCGCCGCGTTGCAACTTGGACGGCAGTCGGCATATCTACATAGGTCGCGAGCTAGATGCTGACAAATGGAGTTTCTATTTCCAGATATCGGCTTTTTGTCAGGGTGCGGTTTTTTACATTTTCCTTATTTTAAAGTGCAAATTATGCATCGTTAACACCGAACTCCTGCTTTGTAGATATTTTGATGCCTTATAAAAATATATCCTTGAAATAAGTTTTTTCCGTGCAATAGACGGATGAACTAATACTGACTAATTATTTGGAAATACAAATCGAATGTTCAGAATCTTCAATAATTAGCCCAATTATGCATGGAGGCGATAAGGAAATTAATTACGCATTGTTTCCATTGTCACCTAGGAGGGTACCGATATTGTGATGAAGTATTATTTGAACGAATAGAATCATTAGATATCCGATTATATTACATTATATACGAATTGAAAAAATATAATAGATCTTCATTTGATAAATAATCTGTTTGAACTTTATCACACAAAAGCTTCTTATTGTTAGGTGTACTAATAGTTCAAATCAATTTAGTGTTGTTGTCTGTTTATGTACTTGTTTACCTACCAAGGAACTGCAAAAGTGAATTAGCTGGTCAGCACTCTCAACAATGAAAATAATAAATTTATGTAATTTGCTCATTATTACAATAGCTATTTTTAAAATATCCACATCTAATTTAGTAATAAAAAGAAATAATTTAAAGTGTAGTCTGAAAACAACAACAAAAGCATTTACCCTCATAACTCCAAAGGCAGAGATGTAGAAGTGTACCCATAGTGAGAAATCTAACTCATCTCAAATTCAATCTTAGTAAATCAGGTTGTTATCAAAATATCTGCACACATTTTGATTGCACAATTCAGAACTCAGGAACTCATTGATTACAGTGTTAGTAATTGCCATTACACAAAATATAAGCAATTAATATTGTTTGCGTTCTGTCATGATATTAACTAGGTACAGTACAGTTTTCCCCAGTTCATAATATATACTAATCAAATAAATTATGAAAGCATGCAGTGAAATAAAATGAAACCTATTTACTAATGTATATTGTGCAATACAAACTGAAACTAAATTAAAAGTTACCAGTTTCATTAATGTATTAAAGTCAATTCACACATCAAATGAACAAACAATTTATTTATTTAATAAAAAAGTATATTTAAAAAGTTGCCTACTAAGTTATCTTACTAAATTGATATTAATTTAATTCATTTTATTATGTTATATAATAAAATATTCAAGTGGAATATTAAAATAATAAGAATCATTCTTTAAAATTCATCCCAGTAAAACTCCTTTATTGCAAACCTTACAAAATCTAAGGATACTTGTGAAAGAGGACATATATTATAATTCACAATCAGGAGCTTTTGTTACTTAATAATTACAAATCTATTTTTTTTATTCTATATATTTTTAGGGTCTTTTGGTCTTTATAAAAACCCTGTCAGCCCCATAGGACTCTCTTTTTAATTTTATTTACAAAATCTCTTAAATAATAGAAGGCTGCATTCAAATGAGGCTCTGAGAGAACACTCTACAAATCTATTTATGTCTGCTTATATAGTAAAATAACACACAATTAATAAATTATGGATATAGTACTATGATTTACTAAATAGTACTAAACACCACTGCCAATGTCAATCTAGAATGGACTTCACTTGTAAATATGCAGGATTTTTGTTCTTTTCCGTCCCTTTTGAGATAATTTCATTTTCCAGTTTTATTGTACATGTGATTAGTATTAAATACCCATAATTTCATTTCATTGTTTGATAGTTAAAAATGTTTATAATAGCCAGCCACAATAATATTAAAGAATAAAATAATATTACTAACAAGTCACAAAAATTTATAAATTTAACTAAATATAATCTGAGCCAATAACTGTTGAAAATAATATGATTAAACAATTTTATCGACATAATATCTTATAACTGAAAAAAAATATTATAAAAGTTGATTCTTGGTGTATTTTACTGTTATCCATTGAAGAGTTTCTTCATCTTAAATTTCATAAAATTTGAATCATATTTATATGGGACCATATATACCCACATACAACCCCCTATTATAATCAGTGCACATTTGGTGGAGACATCAAATAGCATACATAAAAAATGCAGATGAATAGAGAACCTATTCTTTTTGAATCTGTTAAAAATAAACTTTTTATTTTACTGTTATTCCACAATATGTATCCTTAGTAAATACTTAGAATTTGAATGAAAATTCATTCAATTATATATAGTTTAAATATGTTAAAGGCTGAAATGTGTTTAATGATAAATCTTCATTTAATTCTAAAATATTACCATAATACTACAGTAATCTATACTATAATAAAGCTGAAGAGGCACTTAGTTTGTACATTGAATACTTTTGCAAAATTTTGATTGTAACATGTTATATTATCAATATAGAACCCAAAACATTTGTTTTTGGAATAATCTCATCAATCTCATATGTCAAGGCATCACATCCAATACTGTATTAAAACAAAGGAATCGACAATAAAAACATAGTGTATCCCAAGGTAACCCTTAGTATTTATTTCATTTAAATCAGTGTATTTAATCAAAAGTAATACCTATTTGAACGAATATCTGTATTATGCAAAGAGTAGTTGTGAGAGATGAAATGATATTATAAACAGTATAAGATAACTTCCATGTGGGTAGAGCCGCAGGCAACAGCTAGTATTTTAAACATACTATATTATTTTAAATACCAATATAAAAAGTTGCGAAGAACACTTCAGTTTACTAGCTTACTTAATTACAAAATTATTAAAATGGTGTATTAGTTTATTAAGTAAGTTTGTATTCTAAAACATTTTTTACTTAATTTGTAGCACAAATAGTGCTATAATTGTTTTCATTGCAAGTGGAGTAGAATAAAAAAATACGATAGTAGATATATTTTATTTAATTCTGGTGTATAATATTGATCATTAAAAACTTCTCAATTCTCTTTACCATCATTTGTTACCAATATATAATTTCACTTTATTGATGGATAACCGCACCCTCGTTTATGAGATTAGGTTTATTGTAACCTTCGGTAACTGCAATCGACATATATCATTTAGACAATTTTTTTGTATATTTCCACAAATAAAGCTAAATAATAATATATGTTTATTGTACTGATGACTGCCTCGGTGGCGAAGTTATAATTGCGTTACGACTATTCTGCTGAGGTCTCGGGTTCGATCCCTGGGTCGGGTAAAGTGATATTGTGTTTTTCTATTTACATTTATACTGAGTATAAGCCTGGAGTCTTGAATTGAGCTGAGTATGGCGATAGGCTCACTCCCTATCACATTATGGGACTGTAATAAATTCGGCGAAAAGTAGGTTGGTTACAACCTCTGCCTACGCCTTTGAGGATTATAGGCGCCAGCGTATATGTATGTAAGTTTAATGTACATACACTAAAATAACAAATTAATGCGTAACTGGTTATCGTACAAACTATAAATAATCCCAATAAAATGATTACAATATATTAAAATTTTGTGGCAGTCACAGTGTGCCCTTAATTATAACATACAGTATTATAGAGGTGTTGTGAACACAAAAAATCAGACAATTAAGAAGCAGGCCAGCATAAGTGTGTTGAGTAGCGGGGAATAGATTATCTCTCGCTTACCATCAAGTGCAGTGTAGTCGCCGTGCCAGGATAAAAAAAACCCTCTCAATTACCTTTTTTTATAAAAATATACTATGAGACAAATGAATTAATAAATTTATTATTATTGTGTCTACGTTTTAGAATAAATATGATAAATATTGTTCTCTATTATTATTTTTAACAGTACTCTTAAAATTAACAATTTGATTTTTATTTCTGGAAGTTCTATTGAAAAATAATGTAGATAAGTCTGATATTGATCTCCGTATTATTCTGTAATAATATTGGAAGATCTTATATAATAAATAGTACAATTTGCGCTTTTCTGGGTGGATATAGTCATTATTATTGATTATTTCAGTTGATTTTTCAGGACTTTTTGAGCAAGGTTGTACCACCTACATGCGGCTTACAAATCCCACAAATGATACAGTCCTTTTCAAGATAAAGACAACTGCACCAAAGAAATATTGTGTGCGTCCCAATTCTGGAGTAATTGAGCCCAACTCCAAAATTGAAATTGCAAGTAAGTTACTCAAGAAACAATTTATTTTTCCAATGTGATGTACAACATATTTTTTATATTCATGAAATTATAAATTATATTACTTTTCTTGTTCAGTTACACCTCAGCCTGTTTATGTTGATCCCAATGAAAAACACAAACACAAGTTTATGGTGCAAAGTGTTGTTGCTCCAGAGGGAAAAACTAACATCGATCAAGTGGTATGTGTATAACTTGAATACAATGTTAACATTTGTTATTTTTATACAATTTTAAATTATATATTTTGATATTACTACAGTGGAAGGAGATAAGTCCAGAGCAACTCATGGACTACAAATTGAAATGCGTCTTCGAGACTCCACGAGGTACTACTCTCAACGTAAGTTGTATTCATATATTTTTCAGAAATGTATGGAATTGCTTGTTTCATACAAACATAACACAACATCAGTAACATTGTAAGAAGTTGCAACACTTGTAAACTACGTAAATAAAATTTAGGTAATTCATGGCTTCATGGTCTTGGATTTTTTAATACAGTGACCATAAATATTTATGAAATCTTCACCATTTCAAAATAACTGTATCTACTTAATTTTATCATGTTATGATTGTAAATTATTATTAGCACATAATTAATGTATAAAGAATAATATTGACGAAATTAGTAATATTCAACCATCATGTCTTAGTATAATAAAAAAATAATAATACTAGCCTTGTATTAAACATTGTCCCACTGCTGGGCACGGGCGTCCTCTACTAATGAGAGGGGTTAGGCCGTAGTCCACCACGCTGGCCTAATGCGGGTTGGCAGACTTCTCATACCTTCGAAAAATTCTCAGATATGCAGGTTTCCTCACGATGTTTTCCTTCACCGTTAAAGCAAGCGATAATTAACATTTTAATACACAATTAAATTAAATTTAATGTCTTAGTATGTTATAAATAAAAATAATATTGTCAAAATTAGTAATATTCAACCATCATAGTATGTTATAAATTTTAATTATCATATTTTTTATGTCCCACATACAGTAGAATTGAGTGAAACATTTTGAAATTCCCATCTCAATGTCTTACACGTAATTGTTACAGGACGCTGGTGATAATGTCGCTCAGAATGAGGGAACTAAGAAACGAGTTGCAGTGGCAGATGAAGCTAAGTCTATAACTACTAAGGTAATAAACACAATGTAACCGTTTAAGGTTCATGTTTGCCTTTGTATACTATAAATAACATTTAAAATGAAAGATTGTAAATACCTAGTCAGGTCATAAATTCTGTCACATGTTTAATATAAAATAATTGAAACAAGTTTATTCATTATGTAACCATTTATATACCAAAATGAACTTAACAAAACATAGATTCTTATGACACTAAAGTTTATTCAAAATGGCCTCCGTGATTTTGAATACAGGCCTGCAATCTGCGCGGCCAGTTGTCTATCGCAGCACGAACGAGGTCCATGTCAATATCGGCGGCTGCCTTAATCAAGGATGTCTTGAGTGACTCCAAATTGGGATGAGGCTTTGAGCACGCCTTTTCCTCCAAATGTTGCCATATCTTGTAATCTAACGGATTCAAATCTGGACTGGAGGAGGGCCAGTCTTCGTGCTGGATGAAGTCGATTTCACGCGCCGCCAGCCAGTCTTGTGTGCTCTTCGCTCTATGAGCTGGCGCCGAATCTTGTTGGAATACCCAGTGCCTGTTATTAAACATGGTATGAGAAACAGGTTCCACAAGGTTCGTCAGGACTGTATTTTGATACACAACTGCATTCGTTTTTTTTTTTTTTTTAATTCTGGCGCGGCAAAGTGACCACACTGCACCTGATGGTAAGCGCAGTGCCGTCCAGATAGAGTATCAAGTAGCGAGAGACAGTCTATCCCCCGCTACTCAACACAATCATGCCGGCCTGCTGTTTAGCTTCTTCACATTACGCCTAAAGGACCCAGGATCATAGGAAGGAGGGAACACGGTAGCTGGCAAACTGTTCCACAGCTTGATGGTGCGGCAAAAATACGAGTTTGCGAACCTCTTGGTTCGGGCCGGGGTAGTAGACACCACGAAGCTGTGGCTCCGCAAGCCAGTACGCGTGGTTCTGGTATGGAAGGGAGAGGATGGGATAAGATCAAACAATTCTTCAGAGCATTCGCCATGATACAGACGGTAGAACACGCTAAGCGAGGAAATATCCCTACGCAGCTGTAGCGGCTCCAGGCTGTTACTCACGTCTGCATCATTCACAATGCGGATGGCCCGCCGCTGCAACCCATCCAAGGCATCGAGAAGGTACCTTGCGGAACCGTCCCAGAGGTGCGAGCAGTATTCCATTCCTGGCCGCACCTGCGCTTTATATAAGCGGTAGAGCTGACCAGGCGTGAAAAACCGCCGCACCCTGTTCAGGATTCCGACCCTGCGTGAAGTGGCGGATATTACGCCCTCGATGTGACTCCTTGGATTAAGATCGCAGCGGATATCCATACCTAGGACACTAAGGTCATTCCATTGCGAGTGGAACACCCTGAAGAACGGGGATTGGAGAAAGTTTGGTTTGGATTGGATTGGAATTGGGATTGGAGTTTTTACACCTTTCTCACAAAAATGTACCTCTGTTAAGCCCCAATAAGAAACTCCCAACCATACCATGAGCGAGGATGGAAAATGACCTCGTTGGACACGCGGAATACGGTTGCTCGCTTCTTCACTACTGTGTGCGTACACCTTATCATTTTGTTTGTTGTAGCTCTTTTCTATGGTAAATTTTTTTTCATCTGAAAAAAGAATTTCCCGATATTATTTTCCCGCGTACCGCTTCAACAAAGCGCGGCATCTCTTCAGTCTCAGGTCCACTAGACGAGCATTCAAACGATGTCCTGTTTTTCTTCGATATGCCCGAAGCCCTAAGTCTTCATTTAACACCCTTTTCACCGTGGTTCTGCTTAACCCCATCTGAAGGGCCAACAGTTTCTGCTTACGTTTGGGATTTCTTTAAATTCGCGCCTTCACAGCTTTTATCACTGCTGGAGTCCTAACAGATCGAGGGCGACCACTTCTTGACCTGTCATCTACACTAGTGTCTTCATTGTATCGTTTTATGGTACGATAAATGAATCTTTTGGTTATATTCAAATTTTTCAGTATGTCAAAAATTTGAATTGGCGCGTAACCGCAACGATGCAACGCAATTACTGCAACACGGTCTTCTTTAAGCGTCCACTCCATATTTAAAAATGAGTAAAATTCTAAAAACTATACATTTTTATTTTCATGAACAATTTGAAATTCGAATTCAATAAACTTTTTTGTGGCCAGCATTCTAAAATAAAAGTTTTTACTGAGTGACAATACTTATGACCTGACTGTGTATAAACAATGAATGTAGCTGCATGTATTTTTTTTCATTGTAAATGCTTTGTTTTTTGCATTTCCCATCTTACTATTTACATTTGACCAAATAGGCTAACGGACAGATGTTTAATTGTAAAGTTGTATTATGAAGAGATGCTTTTGTCTCTTTCAGTGTTATGGAGTGCCTACAAGGGATGTTATTTGTAAAAACAGTCTGCTCTCTCACTCTATCAAGAAATTAAAATGCTGACTTTCCTTAATTTGGAAATCATTTTAATTTCGTTTTCGGAGTTTATGGTCAGCTCTTTAATAAGTCATAAAGAATAATCTGTACGCTAGCCTATTCTCGAGACATCAATAGCATAGGTCTCAGGAACATCACATTGTATCATTATTTCATAATTCCTGCGTTCTATACTTTCATCATGATATCAAAGATTTTGTGTTATGGCTGGGTGATATGACTCTAGTAACGAAACACACAGGAGACTTGTACCAAGCTTGGCATGTTATTTACATTATATTACAGGAAGCTGTTGAAGGTCTCATACAGAATGAAGCAAAGAGGAAGGATGATATCCACACATCTTTAACCGCAAAAACGGTATTCAACCTAATTATTAAAAAGAAAAGTCTGCCACTAATGTGCACAAATCTGTTTGTCAGAATCGCATGTGGCTACACTACTTTAGGGCAAGGTGGTTGGAATATAACATTAAGGATTATATACACAATCGGAAATAGCATTACATTATCGGAATGGATGATAATGGTTTAATAACAAATTAGTTATATCGACAAATGATTTTGTAGTAAATAGTCCATATGTAGGCATAATGAAATTTAAATATTGTCCCGAAAATATGACGACAATAAAATCCACAATAAGTAGTAAGCAAGCACACTCACACAATTATGAGCATCAGCACATAAAGCCCAGTATATTATAATGCATGTTATTTTTTATTTGCGATTATTTTTTTGTTTATTAATATTAAAAAAATACTTAATGTTCACATTCGATCTTTTCATAATATTCCAGACTTTAACCCTGACTAAATCAGAAAATGTTGAAACTGATCTACAAAAAGCGGCTGTAGAAGTAATTCTTTTAAGGGAGGAAGAGAGCAAATTAAGACATGAAAATCTGCAGTTGAAAGTGAGTATTTTTGTTCATTATTTATTTTTTGACATTGGATCGATGGCTGAAAATTTTCATATAATTTGTCAATTCATATATTTTCTCAAAGCGAATGTAAATTTTAGTTAATAATTTTGTAGCAAAAGCGAGTGGACTCCCTTTACGCAGTATTGGCAATGTTGGCTTTTAATGGCTTATAAAACTTTAAGAATCTTACACTATTAATTCAATATTTATAATATATCACAAAAGTGAAAAAAGACGCCATCTGGCAATTAAGTAGTAATACCTCAGGCGATACATATTCTTGCTTTGTTTATATGACAAATTCAGATGTAAAATGCATGATGCAATGCAACATTTACTGTGGAATTTAAGATTTTAATTGCTGAGCGTTTTTTATATGCCTCGTGTTCATAAAGTAAGTTATAGTTAGAACTATAACTAGATAAACACTAGGATTGTATTATGTCATTTATATATTAATATATAAAATGCATAATCTACGAACAAACATCATAACAGAAACTATAAACAATAACGTATAGTATAGTATGACCTAGAGCCATGTTTACTATTTTTCTCCAGCACATAGAGCTGTGTGGGTAAAATAAAAAAAAAGTAAAAATGATATTTATTTCGGACTAATAGTGGTTAAATATTTTAACATTTATTAATCTACAAAAAACACAAAATCGTTACGTTATAAAAAAACGTTAAATAGCCATTAAACATTATATTACATGGTGAAGCTGAATCCATCTCATCATTACTGCATAATAATGCAAATGCATCACGATTTAGATTTTTGGTGTTGCTTTGAAGAAAGTTTGAATTTAATTTATACTAAAATTATTAGGGGACCATTCTAAGATGAAAAAGAACAAACAAGCTTTCGCTTTTATAATATGGTAATTTATGCATGTAGCTTTGTCCTGTACATTATAATTTTTTTTATCTTGGCACGGCAATGTGACCACACTGCACCTGATGGTAAGCGCAGTGCCGTCCAATTAAAGTATCGAGTAGCAAGAGACAATCTATACCCCGCTACTCAACACAATCATGCCGGCCTGCTTCTTCGCACTACGCCATGGGCAAGACAGTGAAGCAACGGTCGAGGGTCTAGTGTCAGAGTGCTCAGATGGCTGCAATATTAAATTAAATTATATTAAATTTAATTTACCAACATAAAAGGTCTTGTGAGTTCTCATCTTCCTCACTAGCTACAACTGTGCTTTTCTCAAGAATACCAACAAACGTCAATAGTTCCTTCTGTTATTTTAGTGTATGTTAGATAGAACTAAAGAACAATGTAAATAAACTACTTAAAAATGTTTAATGATCTAAGTTGTGACTGAATTTTAAAATATAAACAGCAATAGGAACACTGTCTGCACCACCATGCGAGGTAATAGACAGGAAAAGAAAAACAGGAAGAGGAAACAGACTAATTAATTATTTAGTCGGAAAATATACATAATACAAGTTTAATATTAGTTTAGTTTAATTTTTAGTAGGATAACAACATATATAAATACAGAATATACATAAAAAGGTCATTTACAAATGTTCACAAATAGAAATAAATAATAACACAAATAGCGATATTAAAATCAAGATTAAATAATATAATTTTGGTATCTTCAAGTCAAGAGTGAATAGGTATCCTCTAGGCAAGCTTGCTCCGCCGTAGACCACATCATCACTTACCATCAGGCGAGATAGTGGTCAAACGCAAGCCTATTTCGATAAAAAAAACACGGTGCAATATTAGGTAGATGTATGTTTACTCTGTATACAAGTTGTAATCCATATATACATATATATTTGCCCGACTGACTGATTCATTTACAAACTTGAAATTTTGGAAGTTGATGACTTTTAGGTCGTAAACATCCACTAAGAAAAGATTTTCTAAAATGCCATCTCCAAGGGGGTAAAATAAGGGAAAAACAGTTGTATGGAAGTCAGTCACGGATAAACCAATGAACCGATTTAGTTAAGATTTATTATGCAGATACCTATAACCCCGAGGACGGGTATAAAGTACTATATTTTTATGAAATCCTCTTTCCGCTCCTGTCTATAAATATTACGCGGGCGAAGACGCGAGCAAATGCTTGTAATATAATAAAGAGACGTTCTCCTCTACTGCCACGTCATAGCTAGGTGACTAACTGACTAACTACACATTAATTTTCATCCTGATATTGCCAATGTAGATCTGCGGGGCTGATTTGTGAATCTAAACCATCCAGGGCGCCACCCAAACGCATATAAAAAAAAATATTCAAATCGGTCCAACCGCTTAGGAGGTGTTCTGTGACATACACACGTTCAGGAGAATTATATATATATATATATATATATATATATATATATATACATATATATAAAGCAGAAGACTTTGTTTGTTTGAACGCGCTAATCTCAGGAACTACTGGTCCGAATTGAAAAATTATTTTAGATTGGATAGCCCATTTATAGAGGAAGGCAAAATATTGCAAAAACGGGGATAGTTTAGTCCTTTTGATAGCTGCCGTTGAGTGCGCTGCGTAAAGGAGATTGGGCGATAATTGTATATTGTCTGACCGGTCACCATTTTAGAGTATTGGCTGCACTTGGCCTCTCTCTATGATATAGAGAAAACACCTGAGTAGTAGGACGATCGGTACAGATGTGTCAGTTCAGGAGACAACTCCTTGGATTGTATACTTTTACTCCCAAAAATAACCTCTTGAATAAAATCTTGTAAAAAAATATTTTATAAATTTATCCTTTTATTCTGTATGTATTTACATGTGAATATTATTTGCGAATTATATTTCGTTTATTTTACGTACAATTTACATAATATAGAAAATAATTGGTATAATTTTGTTTGCTTTATTACGCGAATTACTGAATTCTGTTGTTACTATATTATTTCTTGCTTACCGCTTTACAAGATATAGGTAGTTCACAAGATTTATGCTTGTCGTTGCGTTATAAGTTGCATACTATGTGTGTATACACAATGAATGTTTGTCAATACCTATAAGACGACGGCTGATGCGTCACTCACTAATATCTAAATTACATTAACACATGTTGTGGCCCCTGCCTCGGTGGCGCAGTTGTAATTGCGCATGCGTTACGAGTGCTGTGCTGAGGTCTCGGGTTTGATCGCGTAAAGTGATATTGGGTTTTCCTATATAGAAATACTGAGTATCAGCCCGGAGTCTGGAATTGAGCCCGGTATGGCGATAGGCTCGCCCCCTATCACATTATGGGACCGTAATAAATTCGGCGAAAAATTTGTGCACTGGTTACACATCTTCCTACCCTTTCAGGGATTACAGGCGTGAGTGTATGTATGTAATATATTATGTTTATTAACATTTTGCAAGACTTGGCGATATGAGCCAAACTATCCATAATTCTAAATAAAGTTATAATTTTAACATAGGTCGTGACATTTTCTTTAAAATTCTACAGAGAAGGCATGAGCATTCCGCTGAGCGTATACAGAGACACAGGCGATGAAATAAAGCAAAGCGCATATTTTGTAATGTGTAGGTCAGTTGATGCTGCGACAGATTATAGTATGGAATGACTTACGAAGGCTGTGTTTAATTACGATGCCTCTCATAACAAACTTGTCTTGAAACAAGAAAGCCCTAAAATGTCATCACTCTTTTTATATTTTCACTTAGGCTTATCTAAGGTCCTGGGTTCAAATCCCAGGTAAGGAATTTCATGTGAATGTGGAATTTCGAAATTACACCCATGTTTACCAGGCAATTGAATGCATGTTAACGACAGGTTCGTTATCTGTCACATCATGGGACGGGAAGAGCTCGGCGAACTAAATAGCTATAGCTCACCATATCCTCTCTGGGGTACAAAACCAAAAGTTACGTGACAATTTTGACAGCATCCGTGACGCAGCGGGCGAGTGGTCGGTTGTGAAACGAGAGGCCGTGGGTTCGATTTCCGCACCGGGACAAATGTTTGTGTGACAGACAGATATTTGTTTCGAGTCTGGGTGTTGTGGGACCTTAGTCCCTCGTAGTTATTGATACCCACGATACAGGTTTTACCTAGTGTGGGGTCAGAACTATGTGTGTGACTGTTGGGTGTATTAATTGCACACGCTATAATTATTTTCCAAATTTTATTTCATTTATAAACAATCCACGGTCTTGTGTATGCTTGGCCCGGCCCGGAGGTTGCTATGTATATTAGAAAAACTGTGAGACTTAAATAAAACGGTCGATGTACGTTGAGTTGCAGATACTATTACAATGCGCTATACTTTGGCGGAAATCTTACAGCATTTTCGATATGATATATTTCCAAGAAGGCATGCGATATGTCGCCGCGATTGTTGTAAAATGCTGTAAGATTTGTTTAATGGATTCAATACTAACCGACTTTTAATAATACAATCGCATGTTCCGTTATAGGATTCATATAGAAGGTATCAAACGATACTATGAGATAAATGCAGGTCGGCATGATTGTATTAAGTAGCGGTGGATAAGTACTTGATACTCTAACTGGACGGCACTGCGCTTACCATCAGGTGCATTGTGGTCACTTTGCCGTGCCGAAATAAAAATATATTCAATCACACAACACCGAGAGTCAATTTTTGCGGCCATACAAACAACTTTTCTTCATCGGGACCGAATCCATGACCTCTTTTATACTGCCAACTATTCGTTTGTTTTACGACAGATCACGAAAGAATTAACGGGAATAATCTATACTAATATTATAAACTGGAATGTGACACTGTCTGATATATTTTCACGACATCTCCTGAACTGATTTTAATAAGATTTGGTTCATACCAAGGTTAAAGGCCTTAAGGTTAAAGGTATCCTCATGGATACCTTTAACCTTAAGGCCGGACATAGGGTACTTGTTTTTTTATGAATCACCCCTTAAAGGTATGAAATAGGGGATGAACATTTGTAGGGGAATTCAGATTTTTATTACCACTTGCTTTAGTATTTCGGCAGTACTGTCGCCAATTACCCTGAGCTATTTGAGCATATGGCGAATATATAGGTATATTGGTCCATAGTACTGTGTTGATATATATATGTAAACTTGATGTTGTATCTAAATAATCAGAATTGATAATATCACAGATTAAATATGACGGTTGCGTTTACGGAATGGAACTACGAAGGTAATTTGTGAACTGTCTGGGAAGAAATCCCTCGCTCAAGGCACTCGGCCTCCTATTTAACCATCTGGCCTACTTTGCAATAGGTCAGATAAGTATCTGAAGACACCTCTGAACATTGGTGTCACTTGGTTCTAGTAACTATACATCAGTATGATTTGATCTTTGAATCTAAACATAATAGCTTCATGAAATAACGAGAACCTTACTGCTTTATTGTTTAAAGGAAAGTTAATAGATACTGTACTGTCTCTAAAATAAATATATTATAACTGACTTACATTTGTTTCTCCTTGACCGCTGTCTACTGCCCACTGCTAGTGACACAACTAAACACACACACACACACACTGAACTGAGGACCACTGCACACTGATACAAACCGAGCGAGACTGACTCGAGAATGCAGAGACGCCTCCTTTTATAGCAAATCCACCGAGTATAAATTATGAATCCACCCGCACTCATTTTGTAAGAGACCCTAGACATTTCCACTAAAAAGATATTACCCTCACATCAAGATTAAATAGTTTGCCGTCTGTTCACAGTTCGCGACTATTCGCGACAAGTACAGATATTTTAGTAATTGTAGTCTATTTGATATCCCACCGATGGACACCAGTTGCCTTTTTGGGTGATCTGCCACTTTGACCAGAAACGAAAGATGCCATCTCTCCGTCAATTCGGTTGGTCACAAATCTGCAGCATTTTTAGTGCATTTATCGGGATTTTTTCGACATACATATACTTGACACTAGCACTTGATAGCCGTGTTGTCATAAAGCGCTAGTTTGCTGCTTGTGATTTTCTATATTGCTTGCTTTGTAAGGTGGGATTTTCAATCTATCTCCCCGTCTGAGTATACACATCAAACAACCAGTATACACATATTTTTTTAAGATACGTGAGTTCGTCTATTATTGAAAGAGACTAATTGGTTCATGTTGTTATTCCCTGCGTATTGAATAACTTGCCCGTCCATCTTAATTCTAATAAAACCACAATTTATGAGTGGTATTAAACTTTTAATTTATTTTTTCATTTTGTGCTAAAGTATCCTAAATCTTGTCTGTGAACTTGGTGGCATATAATGATATTATACCATACAAAATACAGTCTACTTAGCCTTATTTTATCAAGCATTGGTGTTGAACTAAGATAGGTGCACTATTAGGTCGCGAGATTCAAGTAGGCTATAGCGTTTTTGTCAATAGTAGATTCATTTATTCAATTTACACAATAAATTGTACTATTTTTGAGTGACGTTTACTACCAGAGGAAGCAAGATAAAACCGTTTATTAGAATTTTTGTATTTTGTTTTAAGCAAGCTCTAATTGTATATTTAATTTTGTTCTATAACTAAAAATATTATCAATATTGTCAGTGGGTTAAAAATGTAATAAACAGATCTGAAGCAACTCAAATTTTACTTGTATTTTCAGTAGCTATTCTTGCCTATAACTTAACTGACCGCCTTGCCGCTACAGCGAACTAAAATATCATTGTAATGTTATTATTGTATGTAATGATTTAACTTGTAACAATTATGTAAAGTTATAAAATAATAATACTAGCCCTGTATTATAAACATTGTCCCACTGCTGGGCCTCCTCTACTAATGAGAGGGGTTAGGGCTTAGTCCACCACGCTGGCCTAATGCGGGTTGATAGACTTCACATACCTTCGAAGTTCGTAAAAGAATTCTCAGGTATGCAGGTTTCCGATGTTATCTTTCACCGTTAAAGCAAGCTATAATTAACAATTAATACACACGCAACTTTTAGTGTTGTATGCAATTTGGGTTTCGAACATACGACTTTCGTCTTGACAGTCCGTACCGCAACCAACTAGGCTATCGCTGCTTTTGTTTAACACTTAGTATTGTTAATCGCGTAGTACGAGTATTTACCCGAGTAATGGATGTGATGATGCATTGCAGGAGGAACTACTCCGCCTGCGCCAGTCGGCGGGCGGCGAGGGACGCGTGGCGCGCCCACACTCATACGGGCCCGAGAAGAACGCGCAGGTGGCGTTCATGCCGTGGATAGCCACCGCGGTGGGCATGGCCATCATCGGCATCATCATCGGCAAGTTCCTCATGTGAAGAGCCCCTGCCACCCCCCACCCCGGCCACGCGGCGACCTGGCAACACTCACAGACATCGCTGTCACAACACTCCCGACGCATCCCTCTCGCACAAGGCAGCTTATTTTTTCTAGCGAATTCTCCGAGCTTATTTCATACAGTCATGCCTTATGTTTCCCTCAATGTGAATTCCATAACTGGGTTAGTGCTGATCGACATTGTATTAGATCATAAATGTGGCGTTGGTACGTGCCACATTACAAGATGTTACTGGCTGGTCGAACAGATACATTAATGTTGTTCAGTATATAGTAGTAGTTCGTCTAATCTAACGCAAACCTTCATAAAGTTATTTTCATAGTCCGTCATAATGAGCGAATTATTAGCTTAGCCTGTGAATACTACGGTGACTCGGTCAATCCGTGAAGTCGACTCACAATTGCATCGAAATTTTAAATATTTATAAAAAAAATCACATAAGTTTAAAGTATATTGTGTAGACAGCACAGACAGTATAACACGCATTATTTCGTTGATTTCGCTCGGTTGTCCATGATGAGTCCATATCGAAATTACTTTCCGAAAGCCTTATATTTATAGATCTCCAAAAAATACACCACATTCCTCAATTTTATGTTGGGTACAGTACACATTTGAGTGTGGTGAAGTGTCGTTTTGAATTAGACGAACTATACTATTCAGCAGTGGTGAATAAGATCGCGCGGCGACTCCACGAAAAAATCTTAATTCTTTAATTTGTTTATCAGCAGCTTCCTTTAATGAATTCACTATTCAAAATACTAAAGAAATTTCCATGTAAAATGACATTTGTATATCATTCATTATCATAACGTTAATAAATTTGTAAGTATTAATATTTATTGGTAATTTTCGTTTCGTAGGTCATACTAGCGTCACATTTAAGGTCTTAACAATAGTAGTATTCCATCGAAATATCTAAAATGTATCTAAATAATAGCTAATAAAGCAGCCAGAACAGGGGCTAATGACTTATCGCAAACATCAACATAATGTATTGTGAAAATAATTATATTGTTATACTCTTATAGAAGTATTATATTATTTTTCATTACTATTTTAACTGAAATGTGACATGAAGCTGTTAAAATTGCTGTTACGAATAATTTTACCAAATTAGTATTACATGTACCACAGACTTCAAACACATAAGTATAATGGTATACATATGAATAATAATTGTACAAAGACTTTGGACCTAACATTACATGTGACTACAACAAAATGTTAGTTTATATTTAGTGATTGAAATATTGGCTAGTGCAACCTAGTTTGGGGGATTTAAAATGTACACCATACAGTTGTCACGGGATGCAGTGTAGGTCAGCTTAAATCAGTCGAGCTATCATGATTACACATACAACATGTATGAATTTTTGTTTTCCGTTGTTATAAGAATATTCGAGGGCTGTTTTAGAATGTGATCCTTTTGCCAGATGTTTTAATAAGTCTAAGGTTCTGTACCAGACCAGGGAAGCTACGTCGAAAATGGAAACAAATTATGTTTCTAACACAATGTTTGCAACATAAATTTCTACTATTAAGATGAAGCTGCAAGTAAAACCACGTGTAAAAGTGATAGACGTTTTATAAACACACGTAATATGGTTTTACAGAATTTTTATACAAAAAATATAGAAAAAATTCTGAGATGTATCAACACATTTTGTACATTTCGTGTACCTGTGGATTTATCTTAATAATATATAATTTATATCAAATGCACCATCTTGTGATGTATATTCTACAACTCCCTACGTTTTCCGAACGTTATTACTTTGATGGTATTTTCGGCATAGCCGCACAGGCGTATAAGATCAACAGTTCAATTGAAAAGTTTGTGGAGAATAACCATTGCAAAAACATAAGTGTGCCAACTTTTATTTACTACAATCCTCGGTTTCTTCGCTACTTATATTACATACAAACAAATAAGGATCTGCCTTATCTCAATACTTGAGGTCGGTACAGCGTGGTTTATCTTACTTTTTTATTAAAGCTTTCTACCACGGATGATGGAATGTGTAAGCAACGCGGCAGTAAAAACTGCTTAGTAATACAAATTTTGACAATGTAGAAAGTGTATCATTAATGAGGCTAAAAACAGTTTGTAATTGCTTTTAAAATGCAGTATAGGTATTTAATATGAATGCGCTGATTCGTGTGATTTTTATCCTAATACGACAAGCGACTACTGCACTTAGTAAGTACAATCTAAAATTAATGTTGACCGTCGCGAGATGTCGCGTTACTCTGTGGGTGCCATATTTATATGGGCCTGAAGTAACTGGATGTACACTGGCTGACCTCGGATCGAGCCAGGATTTTTATCTTAGACCCAGACGTTTTTCATATGAACGTTTTTTAATATTATTCAAAGTAAATTATTTCCATGTCAACAACTGTTTGGCACACTTTTGTATCTTTCTGATTTCTATCTATATTACTTTATCGGCCAGTAGACATCCTTAATTCTCACAAAAGTTTAACAGATGTCTAACTTTAAATATGATTAAATAACCTGGCGCAAATATAACGTTATAATAACGTGCCGAATGGTTTTTACAGTAACGTTGTTTATTGTTTGTTCAGACCGAGACATTTTCTAACAGCCCTCGTACCACAGCACAGACACTTGATAGTTTCACTGATTCGTCAGCGTAGTTTGTTTAGATTTGATGTTATATATATTTTAATCAAACTGTGTATGTTCATTAGATTTCCTGCCTTTTGAGAATATTGCAAATACAATAATTGTTTATTACAAATATAATTTAAATGGTATATGAAATACCGTAATATATACAGTAGATATATCTTACCCATATGAAAATATTCCGTATTTAATTTGTACATGCGACTGTGAAATTCTGCTTGCCAGGTATGCAAGTTTATGCTTCATTTTTGATAATTGACCTTAATTATTGTTAATGTTTATAATATTGTATGATAATGATTTCCATAAACAATTGTATTTGTTAACCATACTCTCGGGCTTAGAAAGTGTGTATTTGTAAGTAGGTCGTGTTTATTTAACATAAAATATTGTTTATCATGGCCTGTTGAGCGAAGGTATTTAAGTTTTAGTTTTACATTAGCTATTCTAAAGCGAAATCTTTCACGTTTCATGATTGGCATCGGAGATGTAAAAGGAAGTGTAGATAATAATTAACTTATTACCTTTCACCTTATCATGTGACTATCGGCTCTTCCCAAAGAGAAAAAGTTGAGCTTGTGCTGACGATGCATGTTGTTTCCATACGCCTTACCCATTTATGGGTACTTGGTCACAATACTTTAATTTATCACAACGAATCTTTTTTACACTATAACTTTTAATGATATCTGTTCCCTTAAGTTTACTAAATAGAGGAGAAAGTACATCTCATTTTAATAATAATTTGTTATTGATGTTTGTTGCGAACCCTTTCTATCTTGAAGCAACTAAAACTACCTGAATATTAAAACGCGTACAGTGGGAGTGCAACAGCCAGTGAGGTCACTCGCTTTTTTAAACTATTAGAGTTTTTATGCGGCCAGTCTGGCCTTAGCTGAGCTTTAGATTGTTAGAAAGCGTATATATTACGGAACGACCCAGCGTTAGCTTTAATGTAAGAACATACATTTTTCACAATGTTGATGGATTCGAAGCTCAGCTAGTGTCGAACTAAGAAGAAGGTGCGAAGTGCGGATTATATGAGTAAATTTATGTAATAGGATCGTGGCTCTGTTGAGTAACATAATTATTCAATATTGATAGAGGTCAACATGTCATCTTTCATAGCACATTTTGATTGTAGTTTTGTGTCAGTATATTTAGAGAATTATTCCTCTGAATATTGCATTTTTATTATAATTTCTATATGTGGTGATCTGTTATATTATCCGGAAATGTATGAATTAATTTTGCTTACTTGTAATAACGTGGAATGGTGTAAGGCTTAATCCACAGAAACCTCCGTATGGGTTCTGTAAATTTTGTTTGTAACATAAATTTATTTCATAAAAATGGTAGTATTTTCAGGGCCATTTCTGCTTTGTCATGTCATTTAAGGTCGTTTTGTGCATTGATACTAGTTTATTTTTATTAACAATAGCAAACATTTAAACTTTCCTTACGGTATTGTTGTTATATTAAACAATTATGCTCTATTTTATCGTTTCTAAAATAAAAGACTTAATTTATGATGGGTTTTGTGTAATTCGAAGTGGAAATCCCCGGATATTTAATTGCCACTTTAATACTAAAAATACCATTGAAATAAAAAAAACGTTGCTAAAAAAATCTCCTTTTATTTTTACTTTTATGGTTCATAGAAACCATTCAAAAATATTTAATATATATTTTTATATAATTATTTTATGACCACTTTTATAATAAATCAAGACTAATTTAATTTCTACAATAGCTTATAGTTGTTTTCAGTATTTTTATCAATATTCTAAATGTTATCAAAACGACAAACGCTTAAATTGACACTACTGTTTATCAACAACCTTTTAGAAGATTAATTCAGACCTCTAAAGATTCCAATCTACCGCTTTCGCTCGACTTATACCTAAGTGAACCTGGGTTAGGAATGGTGCGGGTACGGGCTCTTGGGACCTTGAGACCTCTACTTTCACCGAAGGAAGTAAATGCACGTGTGTTCAGCTGTTTCTCAAACTCTTACTTAGACCCTAGACGACTGAACAGGACAAGCGGAATGAATAATATGGCCACTCGCCCACTTCGATGCAAATACGGGTTATGATCACTGAATGCTAGCGACGTCTACATTTGAACTACTAACCGCTCCCGGGAATGCACCCGCCATTGAATTATATTCTACCAATAGACACAAACTGTCGAAGAAACAATATGTTCCAAATACCTTGCCCGCCGACTAATGCCACCTATTCATTTTACTAAGAACTATTTGGTAGTTAGAAGCGTGATAACTCCGTCACTTTCCGCGTGCTAAAACGGGACAAACTATATAATGAATTTTGTTGTGAAATATAGACTTCCCGCATTCAGAATTGAAATTAATTAATATTTATTGATATTACGTACTAAACATTATGAAATTATGTTATTTACCTTATATACTATTACCAGTTTCACTGTAAATCAATTTAACGCAGATTTGTTTGGGAATGTCGCTACAAATAACTAAAATTAACTCGACACTAAAAGATGCAATGTGGTGTGCATACTTAGGTGGCATGAAGCAAACTAACGTCGGTGCAGTGGTTACACCGCAACTCGGTGGAACGTAATGTTTGTTCTGGTCGCCGCATCTAGTACGTAGTACATATAGATCGCTGGTACCGCACACGATTTCACTCTGAAGGCTATTCTTTTCTGGAACTTACGATTAAACTCAAGGCGAGCGAATACAAAGAATAATAACCAGCAACCTTCAGAAGGATGGGTTTCGAATGCGTAGGTAGTTAAAGATTTTTTTTTAAGAAATGATGTATAAATGATTTAATCATGATACCGTGTTCCAAGGTCAAATGTAATTAATGGACTTTACTATTAGTGTTATTAAAACATAAACACCTTTTATTGTCTATACAGACAAGAGCAATATTAATCAAATTACACTATGATAATTTAAAATCTTCAATACCCAATTATTTAGAAATATGTGTCCCTAATAACCTACTACACTGATATCTTACGTAAAGACAATATATAAATTATGTACCATGCAAATAATTTCGGCATGTGTCACTGAAATGGATACAAGGCGTTCTACTTCTTATGACGGACCAATTACTATATTAAGATTTAAGAATAAAAACCTACAGTAAATTATATTGTGGCCTATTCTGGCTACAGATTTTATGTTTGGAGTGTTTAGCGGTAACCTATTCTCAGGAAATAACTTCATAAATATAGGTTTGCCTTCTGGATGCCCTTCTACGAGAAGCAGTCTGAAAATAATTTTATCGGCGGCTGCCTGTCGAATCGAAGGAACCATCCATTAATTACGTGAGGCGATTTTTCAACCCCTCTCCACTTGGTGAGATGACGATGACGTGAGATTTTGCTTAGTGCGTATTTTTATATAAATCACTTAATGCGCGCTTGATCGCGTTGGTATTATTTAAAAATGTGATTTGCTTAATTCTTTTTATTTAAGACTTCTAAGAACGTAGTCTAGAATTACAGTGAGAAACCCGAACAATGATATACTTACTTATGTAGAAATTACTTAAATTCTTAAAACAATATTCATTGCACGAAGACTAAAGCATAGTCTCAAGAGTGACTGCTGGAACCAACATATCCATGTAGTTTTCAGTAGAATAATCTGCTCCTTTAAGGTCACCGCTCATTAGAGCCACCCGGCACCCGACCCGCACCGCCTCACCTCGAGCGGTTAGTATTCTTTATATGGATGGACCTTTATGGATATGCATGCGCTCACTACTTCAAGTCTGTAACGTCACTGGAACGCCTCGGTCGTAAGCCGTCCACGCGTGACGACAAGTTGACCTCTCGATGATAGCTCGCTGCTCGCATGCTTTTCTTGCGTTGCTGCGCATTGCCAACACACAACCCCCATGAGTCGCGACGCGACGTTTACCAGTGACAACGCGGCGTCCACTCGTAGACGCCTTGGCAACAACTAGTGGACGCCGAGCGACGAGGCGGTATGAGTCAGGTGCCGGGTGGCTCTAATGAGCTGTGATCTTTAACTTCGCTCTGCTTTAGCTACTCTAAACCATTATCGCGTACACCCAGAAGCTCAGTAGCTCGACGTGTGATAATCGTGAGGGTCGCACTTTTCGCGGTGGTGCAGCTGGTGCATTATGGACCGCACGCCAATGCTCTGCAGCTCTTGGAATCAAAAGTAGATACCGCATGTACTGTAGCATCTCTATTCTAGATCACCAGGTACACTTGGGCAATACAGGTCATAGGGCATGATGATGAAGGCGTGCAATATTGAATCGGCAGACAGTGGCGAATCAAGAAGGTAGCAAATGACATCACAACACATGAATACCATACAGTTTTCCTATGCCGTTTAGAGAAGATCGATGATAACTATTTTTGTCAATTTTAAGTCCGTAAAGTTGAAATTCGCGGTTAATTATTTTAATACGCGTTAAATTAGGAGTTATAATTTAAGTTAAGCTATAAAGAAATTTAAAAAGACGTAATGCATGCAACTTCATTTATTTAGATCCACAATTTGATTCTAAATTACATTGAATAATATTTTCGTTAACAATTAAGATATATGCACACCAATGAAGAGATAAGAATGATAATACAACACATTTTAAGTAGTCACAACATTTACACTTAAAATATCCATAAACAATAAACAAAAGTGCTAAATATTATAACTTCATTTTATCCTTTGTAACCGTTTAACTACAATATGTAATAATATCAAATCATACGCTGTAAAATAAACGTCACAAAAATAAAACATGACCCATAACATTAACACTGATGGCTGATGCAGTCCTGAAACCTATTTAATGAATACTGTGCACCATTGAGATCATTTGAAAATTAAATTACGGTTATGACATTAATATACAAACACTAAATTAATCTTAACATAAATAAATATTATTACATATTCAATAATAAAATTTTATTACAATCTAACATATTATGTACAAATAAAGAGATTCTAATGCCCGCATTCACTAATAATGAACAAAGCTAAACCAAATTGGGTTTTAATATAGTTTAAACTGGGCTTATAACATAATGGCACTAGACTGCCATTGTGTCATACAAACGTAGAAAACTAAGCTCACAATGAATTTGTTTCGTTTTTATTTTGTAATGAGTAGGATAAAACCTATAATCTCCCGTTATATATATTACAGATTTTTCGACCTACCGTAAAGGTATCCCGCGCTCTAGCTGGATGTTTTGAGCGCTGATCGAGTTAGAAAAATAAAAAGCAGCTGATGTGGAGGTTTCTAGCGCTCTAGATGTATCGACTGTTATGGTTATTTTACTAGGAACATTGTGTAACTATCTGTTTTTAGTATCGGACAGATGTGGATATAAATTATAATTAGTAGTTTTAAGGGCAATATATACTAAAACCTGGTATCATCTGCTTTTTGAGATATTTTCTATATTTTTCGAGAACAAAAATTTTACAGCTTTAATTAAGCTACCTGGTACAAATATATTACCATCTGGACGGGCGCAGCATAGGGACCGAATCTTTGACCAATAATGTACAAATTTTTGATAATAGACTAATATTAAACAAATATTTGTATTTTGCATAAACATTTCATATTTAAAATCTAAATTTGCAATGTTCTTAAATTATTACGCACTCATATTCGATGCATCTGATTGGGCCTACTTCCTACCTAGTACTCCATCGTGTATCCAAATGTATATGGAAACTAAATTGAAAAAAGTGATCTTTAAGTATGTAACTGCCGTATAAAACATATAAATTATATCTCCACGAAACTTTATTTGTCTATAGAATTTCAAAAACGGTTTTGATGACATTTCAATGTTCCTAATAAAATAATTGTAACTTCTACCGCCGCTTGTGAGGCTCGCATTCGAGGAAGGTATGTTGTATGAGCGTCTAGAGCTGAAATCGTCAAGGTCATCGACGCGAGTAACAGCCTTAAGCTTTGAGGACTTCAAGAGAACGACTAGCACACTTTTAATTAATGCATTTCCATGGCATCCTGTGACACGCGTGGCCTTTTGTGATTCAGAGAAGTAAAAAAGTACGGCCCTTTAATATTTTTAATCGTAAATAATAGTGTGTAATTTAAAGTGAGAATAAAAAAAATTGTGTTTAAAATACAAATAGACAATACGAGATACTATTTATTAAAAATTTTGAAAGCTATTTAGAAATTAGAAAATGTAGACTTTGTGCAGTCTAATTACCGATTCAATTACATAGCATTCACGGCGATTTTTCAAGTAACGGAAGAAATAACTATTTTAAGAAATTTTAAGTGATTCACCTTATCCATAAACCAGGAGCCGGCTCAGCTAACATACAACATTCACAAATTATTTGAGTACATCTAAGTTATTTAATGCCGTTTAAGTATTCCATCTCAATTTATTCACTTTGATAACATGACTATAACAATTAAGCACCTATAGAAATAATATACATAACAAGAATTTGTAACATTTTTGATTTCAATAATATGTAGTCTTGTATGCCCCAACTATAAAGCAGCATAAAAAACTCATAGATCTTTCAACTTCATTACTCTTATAGCCGAATGCTTTACAAAATACTGCATGGACACATATATATATATATATTAAAAATACTGAATACACAAATAGAATACAGACACTCAGTTACTACCCTCTGCTTTTCTCTAAACAAGTAGCTTACTCTAATTTATGGTATTTATTTTTAGCAAAGGTTAAGTCATTATCTGTAATAATATGGAATGTCAGAAATCAGCATATAACATGTTTAAGTAACTACAGCATTTGTGTGACATCTACTATCTTAAGTATTATTAAAAATACATAAAATACTTTTGCATTACATATACTATAGTAGCGTGATAGCAAAATACGTACCAATAGACACTAAGAAATATTCAATATTTTATAATGTTTATAAGACATGAAGTTTATATATCACTACGACTAAAATAAATAAATGCTACGCCTAGGTGTGAATGGCAACAATCTACATTTTATCTTACTACATTTTTTGCATGCTATACATACAAATAAATATATAACAAGTATTGAAACTCGCTATGTCAATACAGCAATAAGGTTCAAGCTTCAAAATTATATTAAGTACATATTACTAAGTAAAACTTTTATTGGATTTAAACATTACTTTTTTTAAACTAATAAAAGAGTTTTAACTATTTAAAACATTTGTAATACTTTTTACCATTTTCACGGAACTTTATTTAACTTTAGTTGACCCCTTTTGTTTCCGCGGGAAGTGTGTTTGATTAGTACCACCCCAGCCCGACGGGGAGCGGGGCGGTTATCTCGGACTAGCCGGTCTTACGAACCTTACCACCCGAGAGATGGCGATCCGGGTGACCGCTGGGCCGAGTCATACCCCCAATATACACCTTACGGTGTGCATAAGGGGTATAGACTTGGCATTACCAACTAAAATCCCATGGTGGCTTATATTCTGCGCTTACGGGGCGGTCCTGGTGTTTCTTAAGGTAAACTAGGATTGGTGCGTAAACCGTCTCTGTGCGGTATCGTATTGCGACTCGTTTCCACAGGGGGAAGGCGGCTATAAGCCTCCGCGCACCTAAGGACGCCCTCGGCATCTACGATAGCGACAAGGCCTGACAACACTTGCTCACACGATACAGTATTGACGGTAAATCAGTATGGACGTTACAACAGCCCCTGCTGCGTGCCCGCAACCTCCGATGGCCCCAATTAGTCACCTCTTACGACTGGCAGGGGATATTCCGCAGAACTTCTCTAGCGGGATAGATCAGATTGTCTCCGATCCTTCTCAGCACTCTCCTTTTGCGAGATGTACTGGTAGAAGTGAGATCGTACCAGCATCTTCGGCAGCCAACCATAGAAGCCACCAAGGTCGGCAGCGAATGGTTTCTTCCGGCGACTTCTTCTTCGTTCCAGACTGGACACCCCGCTTACGTGTGTTGGGCCATATCCTCGTGGCGATTGCTATAATGGTACCAAACGGCGAACTCCTTTCTAATCTGACACAAGAAGGAACCGAAACACCCGTGGCATCATCACCTGACACCTAGGGTAGCGCCTGTCGAGTCATCTGCTGAAGACAGGAGGCACTACTGCGACCTCAAGTGTGCGGGTTCTCTGCGGCTAACACATCATATAGACATTAACGTGCACTATCTTTACTTTACTGCAAAATTCAACCAAGGACACGCAGAAAGCGGCACGTTTGATTTTAATACAATTTAGGTTAATACCTAAGCTAAATAATAATACATAAATAATACGTATTCTCTTAAAATTGTTGTCGGTGGGTCAACAAAAGTTAGCACAGGTTCGTAAAAATGACCGATTGTTATTTTGAACCGTTTTTTTGGTTTCATATGCACGTTATATATAAGAACGTTATCGAAAAATAAATACGAAAATAAAAATAATTCAAAATATTACTTAAAAATAATCCCAAATGTGTTGGTCGACTATAGGGATTTTATCTTTTAAAGATAATTAATAATGTTTATAATAAAAATACCAGCCCTGTATTATATTATACACTGGCCCACTGCTGGGCAAGGGCCTCCTCGATAATGCGAGAATAATATTTATTATATTCAAATACCAATGAATAAATATGTCATAAACTGGGACACTGGACTTTCATATTATACAATTCCATTCACCTGTTTTATTGGAAATATTAGAGGTTGTATAGCAAATATACATAAAAAAAATAGTTTAATATTCTATTGGCGCCGTACGATGACGTTTTTGACACTGCCAGCTCACAAAGTTCTATAAATATTGACAGCTAAGCCAGAGAAAACAATGGCTGAATATTGTTATTGGATATTATATTGATATCATTTACGACTAGGAATGAATATAAGGAATACTTATATCATAGAATACAAGATATAGCGGTGAGGCAAAAAAGAGATTTTTCTGCTAAAAAAATTTAGTTAACATTTAACACTATAATTTTGATATTTATTTGAAACGTGTTACACTATGGTAAGCTGTTTAAGTGCCATCGTACGGTAGAATAAAATATATTTTTTTACCAAAGGTAGGCCCGGCAATTATTGTTCTTGGTAAATTTATGGGCCAATGTCAATGTTGGTGGTTTTATCACCGAAAGTGGGTTCATCTTTCAAAAACGTACCCGACCGTTCCATCACTGGAAATTCGTTCGACTCGTGTTTACTCAAATGTTTAACGTGCATATTCTTTTTGTTTCCGCCTTTGTAACTTACTGAATCTTTCATAACTTTGGGCACCACCTTGGCGGAACTAGATTTGGTGGCGTTCATCAAAGATCCGGTAACCTTCTTTTCGATATTAACCTTACCGCGCGGTTTTGATAACACGTTCATGGTGACCATACACGGCGTGATCCTCTTTATTGGCTCCGTCGCCATTTTATTATCCACATTTGTCATTTTATGATTTTGGTGCATATGCACTGGGATTTTCGTTTTCATTTTGCCATGCAAAAGGCTCGTTTGTGCGATTGTAGGGTACTTCGACGATTTAATCGCTGCAAGAAACAACCAATGCTGCATTGACCATTTTGACGATTACAAGTTTAACCAGGTTAGGTACTTAAGAATCAATCATATTATAATTATTATTATTACCCACTAAGCTTTCAACTTTATCAACAGACGATTCTATAAAGCATTTAATAATATAACATTTTACAATAAACCACACTAAAGCAAGTTACTTACATTCAACGGATCCCTTGGAAGGATGTTTCACTTTGGTGTATGTAGCATATTTGTTACTGTTTTGGGATTCACTTAAAGAATCTGTGGAGGGCTCCGCTGTTCTTGGACGGGACGAGGTAGCAAGGCTGTCTTGCGACATAGCTTGCGGTCTCTTTTCAAAAATTTGTTGCGTTTTCGTACGCCCCGTGCGTAAATTACGATTTTGGATCGGGCTCGAGTTGCGGGAGGATTCGCTTGACGACATCATTTTGGGTACTAGTTTATTATTCGGAACTGTTTTCATTATCATTAACTTATCATTTTCCTTGGACAACCGCGGCTCTAGATATCTTGGTTTTGCATTTTCGAAGACTCGCTTTGCACTCGTTTCTGCTTTGCCGTTTGGGCGCACTTGATTCTTGGTCAGATTGAATTTTGCTCGTTCCTCTTGTGCTTTTGTTGTCCTTACTTTTGGTGGCTTAGAACGATTTGACTTTTTGAAGTCATTGTTTGTTTTTAATATATCCACAGTACTGACATGAGTGGTAGGCTTAGAAGCATAGGGAACAAATGAAGCCCGAACTTGATCTATATCCAAGCTACAACTTGCAGTCGTTTTATGCGTCTTACTTGCCTGACTGTGATGACTGCTACGACTCTTCCTATCCTCGTTCAGCGAAGTAGTCACAGGCATGGCTTGCGTTCCATACATAATACAACCGAGTTCGCGCAACCTCTTGCGTAGTTCAGGAGGTAAGTCTTGGAATGCTGGTGTGCCGGCAACTCTAGGAGCAGCTCGAACTAAAGCGCTTTCTAACTGGAGCCGCCAACTAGCCGCGTGGCTATGGAGAAGGTTATTGGGTGCGGTCTTGGCTCCCTGATTAGCGTTCGTGATCAGATCTGGTTTGGCGTGTTGTTGACTCTTCATATTTTTCACTACGTCGGACAGAAATGCATAAGTGCGACAAGCTTCGTCGGGTGGAGCCCATTCTATGGATGCTGCGAGGCAATCTTTAAGCGCTTGCCTGGCGGGTGGGTGTGCGTCTGGTGCTAATGTCGAGATAGATCGAAGCACCGCACCTAGTCTAGGCGCGGCGAAGTGCGCAGCCGCATTCACCAAGCGGCGACACATTCGTGCTATGGTTTCAGCCCATCTACTGTTTTGTAACGATGCCACTGTAAACACACAATAAATATTGTCCCACCTATATTTTGTCTTTATCAGTCAGTCAGTCACTCTGTTAAGATTGGTATCTAACTTACAAATCATAATTGTAATCAATTACAAAGAAAACCTTATACCTTATTGATCTAAGTAGCTGCTTTTTAACATACTTCGAAAGAAAAACAGTAGATGAATATCTTATTTTTATATATCGCTCATTCATCCACTATACATCGTGCTAATTATTACTACTATGTTCCACTCACCAGTTATACCGCATCCATAAACAGTCTCAACAAGATTTTCTGTAGTCAAATGTACAATATGTTGTTGGTAACATTTCTCTAACAGCTCCGACGGCAGAGTGGCAAACGCCTTAGTTGGCCAAACTTTAGTAAAATGCTTCGTAATCCATCGCAGACATTTCCGATACAAATCGTCTAATCCATATGCTGAAGAAAGTGGAAAACATTCCAACACGCCAGCTATACATACCGAACAAGGCTGAAACATTACAATACTAATTAATATAATAATACTAGCCCTGTATTAAACATTGTCCCACTGTTGTGCACGGGCCTCTACTAATGAAAAGGGTTAGGGCTTAGTCTACCACGCTAGGCTAATGCGAGTTTGTAGACTTGTCCGTCGCAACCAACTAGGCTATCGCTGCGTTAAAATTACAATAACATAATATTATCCAAGTGCTTATACATTTGTTTAAACACAAATTATACGTTAGTTTCGATTAACATCTATATCATAATTCCATTGGGGCGTATGCACAAATTCATTAATGTATTTTATTATTGAAATAAAACTATTTTTTACGGATTCTATCGCGGTTTATTTAACTTTTATATCCCGACGTTTCGAAAGCTTTACAGCCTTCATGGTCACGGGGCGGACTGAGTTGTATGTCGTCACGCAAGTATAGTGCAATGTTTCTACCCTCCATATAGTTGTTTATTAATTTTTATTTATTGTGGTCCGATCTACGCAGAAGGAGCTCACAGTGTCTTAAGGTCTGGCAGCTGGTCTTTTGGGTTCCGATTTCATTAAATGTATAATTGGATCCCAGGCTGGTGCTAGCTTCCAACCATCTTCTCTATTGAAATTTGGATGTTTTTTAATTTCAATAGCCTCGCGCATCATCCTAGGTAGGAATCGGTGTTCTTTGGCAAGGATCTGTGGTTTGTCAAATCGAAGATAATTATTGGAGCCTTCTTCAGAATGTTCAGCAACTGCAGACTTCGTGGAGCGTCGGTGTTTGACATCAGCTATGTGTTCTTTTACGCGGGTCCCTATGTTTCTTTTTGTTTGATCGATATAGAAGAGCATACAGTCACAATCTATTTTATATACGATATATGGTAATGTAACCGGGACACGTTCGACTGTGGCTGGTTTCAAACAAAGATTTGTTTCAGAGAGCACAAGTTCCCCGCCGCCATCACAGAAACCGAGTGAAAACAGCCACAGTCGAACGTGTCCCGGTTACATTACCATTATATTTATCATTATCATTATCTTCGATTTGACAAACCACAGATCCTTGCCAAAGAACACCGATTCCTACTTAGGATGATACGCGAGGATATTGAAATTAAAAAACATCCAAATTTCAATAGAGAAGATGGTTGGAAGCTAGCACCAGCCTAGGATCCAATTATACATTTAATGAAATCGGAACACAAAAGACCAGCTGCCAGACCTTAAGACACTGTGAGCTCCTTCTGCGTAGATCGGACCACAATAAATAAAAATTAATAAACAACTATATGTAGGGTAGAAACATTGCACTATACTTGCGTGACGACATACAACTCAGTCCGCCCCGTGACTATGAAGGCTGTAAAGCTTTCGAAACGTCAGGATATAAAAGTTAAATAAACCGCGATAGAATCCGTAAAAAATAGTTCTATTTCAATGTATAACATTCGCGTAAACATAAGAAACCATTATGTATTTTATTATGTTAGTACGCTTTCCATATTACGAAGCAATCAAAACGTATATTCACCGACCAATTCAAGTACAAATAAATTGAAAAAAACTACGAGATAAATTTCAAAATGAAACTTCAAGACTTAGATTAGGTACACCAGGCTTTAAATCAGCATGGTGGATAAATAATATAGTAATAATAATAGCAGGCATAAACCCAGTCATTAGTGTAAGCCGCCCGTGGCAAATAATGGGACCGTGTATATTATATAGCTGATTTAATTTTGTTACAAGTTATCACTCAGATATTCCGAGAATAATAATAATCATAAATGTAAAGGACAAAAATATTTACCCTATGAAAATGATGACAATATTTAGCTTTTAATGTGAACATTATGGCTTCTTTCAGGCCTTCAAGACCCAACATGTCAGCCAACGTAGCCAATTCAAGAATGCTAATGGTGTCAGGTATAGCGGATAATCCAGAGTAAATATGACACATCGCAAAATGAACTACGTTATATGAAAATCTGAAAAATCACGAGTATTACAAAATAATAAGCCCATTGTTTGTTTAATATAATTCACAGTTCATAATTATAATCTCTACAGTATATCATTTACCAAATGTGTTTTTGGCGGTATGCCATGTCGGTAAATCCATAATTCTTCATCAAATTTAATGAATCAAAGACCATTTTAAAGCTTATAATAGACATAAGTTTTAAAACTATAGGGTTTGCTAATAAAATATGAAAATGAGCACTGCCATCTGTTGACAGTATAATTAATAAATTTTTTGTATAGTTAATTTAGGATTACGCGCATAGACGATTTAAGGAAGCATCATTTATGGTCGTACCAGTTGGCTAAATTAGTTACTGTTATTTCATACATACTAGCAGAATTTTTATTTGTATAATGATAGTCATAGAATTGTAATAAATAAATTTAACTTCATATAACTATATCAAAGCTCAAGTAAATTTTAGTTTATTTTAAAATTAGTTTACGATGAATGTTAAATGAAAAACATATTTTAAATACTTACGAAGGCAAAGCTATTACATTTCCAGCACTTTCCACCCATCCACCGCTTAATATTCCAGCGAAAAATTGGCACCTATACGTCAAAATTTAAATTAGATTGTTCATCACATAAATAAGGGCCGCAAATATTGATTCGTTTTACGTTACCTGGACGATAATATACACTTATGTGCTTTGATCCGCTTTCCAGATACTTCTACTATAACGTCTGGCGCTATCTCTTCCAGGAACATACGTAGAAGATCCTGACCAAGGCGAGATTGGCAGCTGCCTACGAGACTGGAAGTTTGAGTCGTCTCTTCAGTAGTGCTATTTTCTGAAATGAAAGTCATCGTAATTTACATTCACATACGCTTACACCTGTTTCCCCCGAGTTAGTCGGAAGTACTACTAATCCATCGACGAATACCATACGCTGAGCTCGTTTTCAAGGTGGCGGACCTATCACCGTATCGGGTATAATTTCAAGGTGGATTAATTAATTTCATTGTGTGCTTTTTGGTATCGAAAACTCAACTATAATTGCCTGATCTGGGATTCAAATTTAACATCTAACTGGTTACTCAGCCTGAGTGTACTGCTATTAGACCAATAACACGATTAACGTAATTTCTTGTTTTGACTGCTGTTAAAAATAGTAAACTCTTTCTTACCAACTACGGAGCGACAAAAGCTGCTTTGCACGCTGCTGATTTCCGATATATCCGACGCTTGCTCCTCCATTTCGCCAGTACTGGCAGAATTCCCTAATCTCAATGGTGACCTTGTTCGGCTGGATAACGACCCGGGAACACTTCTACTAAACTCATTTTTCAGGTGAGGAAACAAGCGATTCAAACTTAATGCATTTTCTGAATGAAATGAGCTTATGATATCTATGGAGTTTGAATTACCAGCCATGTTAGCGTCTACCCAACTATTCTCTGGAATAGAACGCGTCATCCTCTTTTCCCATGTTTTTTCTTCGCATATAGACAAAGATGTGTCTATTTTAGGAATGGGTTTCTCTATGCCAGACAGTTTTGCTAGAGGTCTATCTAAATCAGACAGCTTAACAAAAAGATCATTTGAATCCTTCAAGGAGTCTTTATTTTTAGATGGTTCCTCGTGTATTTTGGGAACATCTTTTTCATTAAAACTGAGCGAACTGACATCTTTAACTAAGATACTTCCCGAAATGTCAACGGGTGGTACTACGTTTGTATCAATTTCTGGAATGTTAATAATTTCAGAAATGCTTATGTTAGGATCATTGCATAATGATTCTAATTTTTCAAACGTGGATAAATTGGTTCGACACACGGTTTTATTTTTAATCACACAGGTTTCACTGACTGAGGCTTTGACGGTCTTTTTTGTAATAACTGCTTCGGTATGAGAATTCCCTTTTTTATTTAACGAAGAGAGCCTTGATGGCATTTCTTTTAATGCCGATTTATCACCTAAATCAATGTACATCGTAAAAATATTTTTCTTTTCGGCTACATTTTCAGGTTCCGCTTGAGTTTTTGGCGGTAATGGATCCGGCAAACTCGATAGATCAATGTAGAATTTATGACTTGATCTTTCACTACTGTCTGAATCGACAGAACTTCGACTTTTACTACAATTTTCAACGATACTCGCGCATTTAGGATTGTTTTTAGTACTATTATCATTTATATTCTCGCAGACTTTTTTTGAATTTATATTTTGATTGAGCATGTTGTTCTCTGAGTTCGATTCAGTAGACATGTCGACAACCCAAGTAGGTGCACTTGATATTTTACACGATTTTTCTTTATCAATAATATTTTGACTTTTTACTTCTGGTATGTAAGCTCCCGAAACTATAGGTATATTTTCTATTTTTCGTTTCAGCAAGGGACTACTCCATTGACTAGCACCTGGTTGAGGCAAATGATCCTCTATCGACGCACCTCCCGATACGATTGGCAATAATTCATAAAAATTTTGGGATTTAATTCTGATGGTACTTTCACACTCTGTAATTTTATTAGATTCATGATCGCACTCATATTGCTCCAAGGCAGATGCTTTCACTGACATTATGGAATTATTAGGTGTGCTACTTGTTATTACTGGACCATCAATAGAACGGTCCTCTTTATCGTTCACTTTGTTATGTTCATCGCATGTAGTGCTTTCGAATGTGTTTGCACATAAAGAATCTTCTGTTATAGGAGTCATTTCAAATATGGTGGGAGATAAATCTTTTTGTATTGAATCTGGATCTTTCTGATCTTGTTGCTCTAATGAATCGTCGTTTTCGTTACATTCTGAACAATCATTTGGACTTATATCAACTTTTATAGTAGAACAGGGTACAGGTTGACTGGGGGCTGGTAAAGTATCTAAATTGGTTTCTTGAATTTTTTTACTTGATTCCGTAGGTAAACTTATAGCTTCAGTCTCCTCTTCTACAAGACTTGCAGCATCAATAAAACAAGAAGTAGATTTAAAGGGTTTTTGATTTACATCAGCATCAAGTTTTGTTAAAAATATATCATTAGAACTCGTGCCTTCTGGTTTTATTTTTGAGATGTCTTTATTAAAACTTTGTCCATCATTTACAGTGCTATTTTCACATACATCTTTTTCTGAAAATTTTGGTGGGAAAACTGACTCCCAAGAACCAGTCTCTGACGATAGGGACGATGATTCCATTATAACAATTTCTTCATTTTGTCTTTGTTTTTCTTCTTTCGAAGATACTCCGCTCATTTCTTCCCTATAAATGCCAGGCCTGTTGTCGGTAATTTGGTTGTTAAATTCTTTTTCTACAGACACACCACCACCACCCAGAGATGAGGAATGTGGCGAACTTAATAATTTCAATCTATGAAATTCTTTTAGGTCTGCAGAGGGGCTGTGGACAGTTTCTTGGGAATTAGTATTAGAATTAGGATTAGTTATTTCGTCTGTGGCTACGTCGTAAAACGTGCTTTCTGTTAAGGATACATCGGTTAGTGTAACATCTTTATGGCTATTAATGCTTTCCAACATTCCAGTATTCTCACACCCGGAATCCGATACTGTAATAATATTCTCCATTTTTGTACTGTTATCGGCAACATTTAATTGAGCAAAGCAACCAGAAGAACCAGCCCCCGGCGAAAAAGTGTAAGTAGCGGATTGATAATCTGATGAACTACTTGGCTCGTCTGTAATCAGGCTATCTGGTGAATAAGTAGGATCTATTACTTTATCCGTGATCGGGGCACATGTATTAAGTGTTTTAAAAATGGGGTCAATAGTATCATTAAATATGGAAGAGTTATTTAGTTTAGAATCTTGACTAGTGACCCCAATTGAATGCTTTTCATTACGCCTTTCAAATTTGGGGACGTTATCTGATACACGATACGAATTTAAAATATCACAACTATTGGAATGTTTGACTGTTTTGGATGTGTGACTAGAAAGTGACAACGAAGTAGGTTTGTTAGGCTGCAAAACTTTTGTTTCTACTTTATCATCGACTCGCGATTTTATAATTGATAAAAATGCATTAGAAAGAGCGTCTTGTTCAATAAGTTCTTTATCTAGAAGATTGTTGTTAATAGGTACCAATGCATAATACTCTTTTGTTAGTTCGGTGCTTGGGCTGGAGCTTATAGTTTTTCGGCTTCCTTTATCAGTCCGTGGACTTACAGTACAATTCGGTGTGTAAAATGTTTCCGTCTCTTCTGTACTTTCCTTTGGATTCCACGGCGCGTTTGCGACGGAATGTACAATATTAAAATTTTCATTTAGATATGTTATTATTTCCCTCTCTTGGTGCTGTATGTCACACTCAGTGTAAACGTCACTGCAACAGAACAAAATAACTTCAACTTACGTAGTCTTTAAGGCTTAATATAGTTTCTATAACATCTAATCGTACCTTATAAAAGAATATATTTCATCAAAAGTATTGCGCCCGATATTCACATGCAAAATACTTTTAAGCTTGTGAAAGAATTTATGGGTGCGCGTTTTTAAAATACAAGAATGAGTTAGTATTTTTAGTTTTCCACACACCACTTCAAGATCAGAATAAATGGACTCGTCAAATATTCTGCAACAAACGTTCACATCACACCATGAAAACAATATTAAGCCGCAGACACATGTTAGAAGCAAAGTCACGTCAATATAAGAAACATACTATTTAAAGGTAATATTAGCATACTTAGATATAATGTTCTTAAATTTTACCATTTTGATAAAATATTTTCTAGAATATTAATCATTAAATAATTCGAATACGAAAAAATATATAAATTTTACCTTGTATTATAGATAATCTTCGTTAGCCTATTATTTTTTATTTTTTTTTGTATCTTTTATTGTTATAAATATTTGTATTTGTTAGATTCACACAAATAGCAATCAAAATACTAATATTTACCAAGGTTCAATGAAAATAACTATGCAATGTGAAACACGCTTCCTATGTATGTGGTATGGAACCAAACCAATGAGCATCCTAAACGCAATTTTTTAGTGCCATTGTTTCCAGGGACTGTAGTACCTACTAATAGCGCTACCAGAATTATCTTCCCAATAGATTTACTATATATACTAGAAATTCTGTTCCAGTAATCTTACCAAAAAACTAATTTGAAACTTACAGTAAGTAATCTTACTCTAAAGTTTACCTAATAATCATATACCTAGTTAATGATTTACTATCTAAGACCCAACATGAAACATCTGCAGCACTGTTGACTTACGATATAGGTAGCTTTATACTCTTACACAGATATGTCTAAAAGTTATAAGTACACACACATACACTCACGCCTGTAATCCCCGAAGGGGTAGGCAGAGGTGTAACCAGTATACCCACTTTTCGCCGAATTTCGGTCCCATAATGTGATAGGGGGTGAGCCTATCGACATACCGGGCACAGATTCCAGACTCCGAGCTAATACTGCGAATTTCGCGATAGAAAACCTTAATATCACTTTACCGACCCGGGGATCGAACCCGAGACCACAGCACAGCAGTCGTAACGCATGCGCAATGACAACTGCGCCACCGAGGCAGTTATAAGTAGTGATCTTTAAAGGGCCTAAGTTATATAGTTTTGGTACTTCAACAACGATATTAACTCGTGATGAACAAAATAAACGTTGTATTATATGGCTTCAAAGATGTATGTGTACGTTAGAAATCTCACAACTTCATTAATACACGCACACTTGAAATAATTGCAGAAGTAAAGATATTTAAGAGGTATAAAAGCAGGTAACATTAAAATAAAATGCAGGCAAAACAGTTTAATTGGTTCATCGTTTTTGATCGTTTTCTGTAAAAAAAATTGGGTAGTAATTTCTTTACACCTAAATCCATTTTCATGATGTGATTGAAGTCAAATCCATCGCAATTCTTTGTTTCAGTACCGTGCCACTTAATGAAGACACAATTGGGTAGTTTCCAGTAATATTACAATATTATACATTTTTTATATGCAAATACAACCATGCAAAATAATACGAAAAAGAAACCCTTTTCTAAAAACAGAATTAAAATTGATTAAAAATAGGGCCGTAATACTTATTTTAAATATTCGTGTAAGCAAAAATACGGATCATAATGGGAACATCACACTATCTCACTCTCACGCCTTCCCTATAATGGACATTATGGGCGGTGACATCATGAATCACGACACGCATCCTTATTCTCTTATCCTTATAACTCTTTCACCAAATTAGAATGGTTATTAGCTCACTTATTGTTAGCATAATATATAAATAAATTTATAAATTCTATAAAAATCTTAATATATAGCTATTCAATATCGTAACTTATTGATTAAAATAATAAAAAGTATCTTGTCACCTACCCTATTTCTATGTAGGTATACATATTATATATGAGGTATGTAACATATTACAGATCATAGACACACTGTGTGAAAAGCGTAGGTGCGAAATGAGAAAATAGAAAATGACAATGACAAATATGAAATTTAATTGGTATTATGTAACATTACATCGATATCTGCACATACCTGGCCACATCCTCCTCCAACTGCTTTTGAAGATGGAATTTCAGTTGTGATTCCTCATCGGAAGCAGAATATTCGGCCGCCGATGCCGGCTTAATAGTCGAGCGAGCGCCCGGCATTAAGCATCTCTTATACCTGTTTACAGACAAATACAGGTTTATAAATGTTAAAAAAACGCTTATAAACATTATTAATTTCACTAGCCACTTTACAGTGCGGCTAATTTACCAGGCAATCTATATGTTTTTATTTAAAAAAATTATAATAAGCACCTTAATCAAACAATACAAAATACGAATAATTAATTGTTAACTAATATACAATATATTCTTACATAATATTTCACTGAAACCTTTATGAATTAATATTTATAATTTTTACAAAACTAAACACTTTATCAGTAATAAAGTATGACAGAATTTATTTATCAGTTTCTATATTTCATAAAAGCAACTTGTCTTCAACTGTCTTCTAATCTAATCTCTGCATACACGGTGCATTTGACACAATTCAATAACTCACAGACAACTAACTACAAGTAGAACATTGGATGTAGATAGATTATGAAACTTGCTAGAAACTAGGAAAAATGCTGACAAATTTAAAATATCTGAATATATTTTATCCAAACTTACCAAGTTGTTTAATTTTTACAAAGTTAAACAAATAGTTCAGATTTTAAGTACCTATTTATCTCTTATTGGCAGTAGTGCTAGAACTCCATCGTAGAAGAAAAGCTAGCAGTATGAAGCCTTAGTTAGAAAGCAGAGTATATTGCTGATTTGGTAACTCTAAAATAGATCACTGTCTGGCCTCAGCCTTAATTGAAAATGAAAGTGAGTATATTGCTGATTTGATATTTTATGGATTCAATAAATATTTGATTTGATTTAATAACTCAAAAAATGATGACTGTCTGACCTCAGCCTTAATTGAAAATGAAAGTTCTATTTGTTTAAAAATTATTTTATATGAGCATAATTTTCTTAATATTTTTTTCCATTGCATATCAATATTATACTACTATTAGGTGTGTCCTACAAAGCAGTCTAGGAAATCTTACTACCACGCGGGCGAAGCCGCGAGCAACATCTAGTAATATTTTTTAAATAGAAACTAATAATAATCATATAGTCTCTCTACATCTTTTAATTTATTTTTCCTCACTTAACAAAAGCTTAATGAATTCAGATTTTATTATTATTATTATACAACTGTGATTGTCCTAGACAGTCTATGGTATACTAGAGACTACTAAATACGTCTTTAGTATAGTCCTAGTAGATACAACTGAACAGATTCTGTTATATTTAGACATTCTGAGGTAGATTTCATATGTTAAATATTCTAACAATAACTGGTTTCAATTCTGAGATTTGCAAAATATTATTCATAATTTGATAACACCAATATACAAACAAAATATATAACTAAGAACAATATGTCTAAAGTTACTTAATCATTTTATCTATTAAATATGCTGCAGGCTAACATGTAGTATAGGGCATACACTCATAACATTATTAGAATGCACATCACAGCTCTTCCTATTGTCTGACTGGTTATGACATCATCATGTGTATGGATGAATAGACTATATATATGGCAAACGTTTTTTTTATTCTCATAAACATACTCCTTGAAGTAATACAAAGTTACCCGCACACCTGTTTATCATGTTTTTTTCGAGTTGTTATTTGTATATGGAAATCAATAATTACTGATTTCCATACACAAATTATAATTAGTGGCTATGATGTTTCAGTCAAATATGTCCCAAAAACATGTTAATTAAATATTATTAACTTATATATATACAACATATGCTGATATATATCATCACAATACTGGCTATTACATTAAATTAGTTTAATTATGAAAATATAAAAGTTTTTAGTAAATAAGGAAATAGGAGTATATAGACCAATATTGTAGAAATTTTAAGTCGTTATTAATGAGGACCATGGGCTAATATAACAATAGTATTAAAAATTACATCCTATCTGAAATATCAAACTGCCTAAGAAGACCTAGCTAAAAATCTGTTTGGTAACTTTGGTCTCGTTAGACTAACCAAAATAAATACTTGTCTTATAGCAGTTGCCAATTTTTTATTCCTTTGAAACAATCAGTCATCTTTATGTTAAATTATTTATTTATTTCACTTTTAGGTAGATAAACAATTAAATTTTTATTGAGTGAGTGTTGCATTTTTCTACTTATTTTTAAGTATTTTTGTTCATTTTTTTTTAATTATTCATCAGATATATAATAAAAAAAAACATGTTTAGATAATGGTATTCTTATATATAAGCCAGACATCCTTATCTACTATATATAGCTGAACATTGTAGTACCCCTTGGTCATAAGTACACATTTCAAATAAATTGTGAAAAGAAATCAGGCATTGCAATTACATTTTAAGGGAGTTGTTTATAAAATATAACACTGCTGTTAAAGTTATATTTTTCAAACTCTACAAGCTTTAAAATGCTACAATAAATAAGTTATTGGTCCTTTTCTAGTAATAATGTTATGAAAGTTGCTATTTTAAAGGAATTTATGTTAACCCTTATGTTTTTGCATGCATATATAATGTTTTCATAGACATATTCAGACAACACAGTTAGTATATTATTGTATATTCGCCAATATAACATTCCTTGATCTCTGTTGCTTTCATTTCTTCCGACAGTAGATACCCTATACAATTATAGACAATCACACTATCAGTATCTAATCTCTATAATAAAATGCCAAAGATAATACTAAGTAAATTTATACCAAACTAGCCATAGCAACATGAATCAATAATCTTATTTCCCTGATAGTATTTAACATGCCCGACAGTCTGTCAATTTGAGGACCCCATTACAATTTACTCTTTGAATTAATTTCTGTGAAATTACATTGAAAAGATTAAAATATTTCTAGTGCCTCTTTGTCTCATACAGTGTGCTAATTTACATTTGCTACATCTGGTAATATAAAGCAAACACATTTTGTCTTTCCTATGTTTAATAAAGGGTTGTTTTTTGAAAACCAATCTACAGTTCAATTAAGAATATTATAAGTGTAACAAGATTTATACCCTTGCCATTTACTTTACAAAAGGTTAATGGATGTGATTCAAGTACTTTATGAGATGTACTTTAGACCAGAACTTTCTTTGGAAATTAATTTATGCCCCATTCCCTGTATACTATACCTTTTATACACCCTTGACTAAATACAAATAGTGTTATTTCCTTATGGAACTATACAATTCATACTATATATATTTAGTCAAGGAATTAGGCAGGATGGTTAGACTGCTAAGTCTAACCGCAGAAAATATCCAATTAGAAAAAATGTATGCCAATAAGATTCGGATAGGTATAATAATCTGCGGCAGCGTATTCTACATTGTTTTCCTGAAGGTTATAACTAAATAGTGTGTTTTGTTACTAGACTTGTGCCCAGGCATATTCCCAGGTAAACAATCACAGCTCACTGCCGGCCGATCGCGGATCGATATTCCATCTTCGTATTCAGCCGGTTGACGTAAGTCTGTATAACTTGTATTTTACCAGTATAGTTAATAGATTGTGATAAAAACTAGTTTGAATGTGATGAAACAACTACGATTCATTTATACAGTGTTATTTTTAAAAATCTGCAAGTTTTTTATACATTCTGTATCACCATTTATTTTTATCTTTGAAACACAATAACTATCGCACTAATAACTTACTTGTGTTAGAACGAATCACAATTGCTGAAACCTCACTGCCAAGAGTATTATATTATTAAAATGTCCTTGATTAGGGTTAAATCTGGGTTTTATCGCACGAAACACTGGATAAACCGGAAATCCGAAGATATTACCGTAGTAAGATTTTTTGTTTCTACATAAAATATACCGTAGTATTTTCTTTTTGTTTCTACCACAGACTACTATAGAGATGAGCTACTCATGTTTCTACCACACAGCACGGGACTCCGTTTTGGAACGCATCGATTTTACAAAATCTATTTATAAAAGCGAACTACATCGGAAAATTTATATCAGCAGGAAATAAAGCCCAGTTAAAATTTTAAGAACGTTATGTTCTTAGCAGTAGTCTGGCAGTAGTTACCCAAAGTTTCAAATTGATAAGAGTAAAGCCAGTTTATATGTGTAGAAAAATACACCATATTTATATGCCTATTCACTCCGTTATAATCCATATAAAAACACAGAAGACGAAATATCACTATTCACTGATATTCATAACAACTACAAATCTTCGTCGGGCTCAACGGGTAACAATTTTTTATCTGATGAATTTATGTTAAAAACCGAATAGTGTTTATTTTCAGAGTTTATCTTACAATTCTGAAGCGGTCGGCATAGATAAAAGGGTATGGAAAAATTTGAGTGTTATTACTATCGCAGCACTTGTTTTCGAAAAAACAAAACTAAACCACAAAAATAAATCATACTCTGTGAAAACAACCAACCAAATAAAATAAAATCTTATGATACATTTATTTTGATACGTAGCTGTCGATGATAAACAATTCACTTTATCGATTGATATACTATGCAATCGAAATCGCAATCTAAAAACTAAAAGTAGGTAACTTCGCCAGTAATTTAACGTAATATAGCGATAAAGTATGTTTGTCTCTTTCTGACACATTTGAAAGTTGATGACATAAAAGAAAGACGCCAAGAAACCATTCACCTATTTTATTTCTCGTAATTTGTTCTGAAACTAGAAAAGATATTTCATCTGTGGTTTACTAGTTTTTTTATTGATTTGATTTGACAGCCATAACTTATCCCTCTGTTTTTTTGACAGTTCTCTAATAAAATGCAATGGATTGCATTAATTTTTTTGTGATGTTGGAGGAAATTTAAAGTTAAAATAAAAATAGTTTTACCTTCCTATTATAATCTTCAAATGTTTATGTTATGTAGAAATTAAGTGCTGTTGTACGTCAGAAGATTAGTGCTAAAATTTCTAGTCGTTGCTCTATTGTCGAAATTCTCATCGATTCCCTTCTTTTTTAATTTAGTTTGTAATTAAATAACTCAATGTCTTTCTTGTGACTAATACTGCATATTTACGAGTATGGAAACCCCATCCGATAACTGGGACCCAGGTACGTGTCCTAAGTACATCATACCTCAATATTGATTTAGACTGATAACATCTTCATAACCGCTCTAGAACTGGCCTCATTTTAAACCAACCCTTACACTATACAGCTGTAATGTGATCCGAAAATTATATCTTTTAGAATGATTTGATATATGTGGATTTAAGTATTTAATTATTCATATATTTGTTTTAATACTACTCTTCATAATAATTATTGTCCATATCTAACAGACATTCCAAAATATGAAAATTACGATTTTTAAAAGATTACAGTAATACCTACAATACTTACATTATGAATATATGTTTTATCATTTACATAAAGTACTTTGTTGCTTAGTGATCCCATTGTTGCCTAAAACTATACTATTTCAACATAAAATAAGGTATTATCAATACATAAGTAATACTGTATACCCGGTTTAGTTTACTTGTAATAGGTAGTCTCTGGTATGCAAAAAGGTATATATGTAGGTGTCACTTGTCTATGCCTGCCATCAAGCACCACTTGTAATACAAGTATTACAAACCAAGGTTTGAAGGCCATTGAAGCCATGAACTCATGAGAAATACAATGAGACTACAAATAATATGTTTTGGGATGACTGGCATAGTTTAGTACGATAAAAACAAATATTTAATTTTTAGTTATTCTAGTTATATTGTTTTATTTTTGCCATCATAATATATAAAGAAATAAATATATAAATGGAAAATTAAATGGATACAATGATTGTTAGTAAGACCTATATAGGCACAGCCTATGTATATAATATATAATGTAGTGTAAATGACAATCTTTTACTTAGCAACACCCTCGCAAATATATAAGTGTTTCAAAATATTTTCACACGGTATTTAAAATTGTATGCTATTCTTACCTAACATTGTCCATTGCAATGATCAATCTTGGTATTGCTCAGATGAATAGGAGGTTCTGCTTAAACATGGAAAAGATGTTCAACTGAAAAATGAAGGGAATTATATTTTGCTGCGACACAGCTTTATTTAACTATACTATGAATTGAATTTGGTATAAAAATATTTTTACTGAAGAAATGATTTATAGTGTAACTGAGATTTAGCAATAATTGTCAATGATCAGTGGGTTAGTTGCTTTGAAAGGCCTTATATTTTAAGGATCTCTGATTTGCCTGTATTTTTTATGGTATGTGTATATTACTAATATATATTATTACTATTATTAATATATTTCTCTACCAAAAGTAATTGATTTTGATAATACTTCTTGTATTCTCAATAGGGTTGATGTAGAGGGTGGTCATATGGGAAATTTTGGCAAAATTGTATTAATTTACACCTTTGACTGCCTCTGTGGCATAGTGGGTGAGTACCGGATGTGAGACCAGAGGCCGTGGGTACAATTGCCCCACTGAGACAAATGATTGTGTCAGAGACTGATCTTTGTTTTGGGTCTGGGTCTTGTGGGACTGTAGTTCCTCATAGTTCTTGATACCCACAATACAGGTTTTACCTATAATATAATATAATATAATATAATATAATATAATATAATATAATATAATATAATATAATTTAATCAAATATAAATTATATTATTAAAAATATGGAGTCAATTTCTTCAAATATGTGTCAAGTTCATCTTGCTATCTCTGTCAATGACCTATTAGGGGACATTGCTTGGTGATCTTAGCTGTAATTTGTCTGACATGTCTCAGGCCGAGCCTCGTTTAAGATTTTCGCCTTTAGGGATGAGGTCAGTTTAATTCTTCAAACATATTTTTGTATTCCTGACCTAGTCTGACAGTTTAACACACAGAATAGTATGTTGCATAAGTCGTTGGTAAACAATACTTTGTTAAAGAATGAGTAGAGTAGTCTGAGGAATATTTTAATTGAGTGATTTGGAAGTAGGTGAGAGAAGACTTTGTCATATAATGGGATGGTACAGACAAGAACGAAAAAAATTAAGAATTATTAACATAGTGCAGGCTCTACCTATTTTATGGCACACACATATTATGTGTCATCTTTAAACTACTTGGTTGCATTACTAATATATTTTCCATAATTAAGAATTTTAAGTTTGTATGAAACTCTGTCATTTTTAAAGTTAAATGCATAAAAATTGGTATTGTCCTTTCAGTTAAAAATAAAAAATATATATTACAGGATTTTTAGAAATTCCACCCCTAAGGAGGTAGAATAGGCGATGAAAGTTTATATTAACTCTTTTATCGGGGTTTTATCAATAATCCTACTAATATTAGAAATGCGAATATTTGCATGGATGGATGTTTGTTACTCGACGGATCTGGTTGAAATTTGGCACAGAGATAGATTATAGTCTGGAATAGCACATAGGCTACGTTAATACCGGAAAAGTGTATGGTTCCCATGGGATAGTTTTGGTTTTGTTTTAGAGCAAGGGATCCACATGATTTCTTGCATGTGTTTGTTAAAGGGCTACTTTTTATACCAGAAAATGCACAGTTCCTACGTGATAGCATAATACACGAAGATGTAATAGCTAAGAGGTCTCCATGGATTTTATATCTTTTCTTTCAAAAATAACCACCACGCGGGCGTAGCCGCGGGCAAAAGCTAGTGACAATATAAAATAAGTATGTTATAGGCTACCATGCTCACCACAGTGTTGTGTGTCACAGCGCTGTGGTGATCATTTTAAGCATCGAAACTTTAACGACAGCACTCATGCCTTATGATTGCTGAGCCGTCGGCCATTTGAACGAATTCGTATAAAATGTATAATAAATAAATAAATAACACCCAACAGTCACACACGTAGCCCCGACCCCACACTAAGATACGAATCTTGTGTTTTGGGTATCAAGGACTACGAGACACTTTCGGTCTCACAACATCCAGACCCCAGACACAAATATCTGTCTGTCACACAAACATTTGTTCCGGTGTGGGAATCGAACCCACGGCCTCTTGTTTCACAGCCGGCTACTCGCCTACTGCGCCACGGAGTCTGTGTGCACAGTTATTTTTGATCCTTGACAGCAAATGGCCTCGCCACGACACGATTATGTCACGGATGAGTGCGATCTTGGGAATAGATTAAAATAATTAAGCACGGAATTTTATGATACTATATTAATGCGCTATAATTTTAAATTTATAAAATTAATAAAATAGGCATACATTTTTTTATAGCTCTGACTCGTCTTTTGGCTTCGCTGAAGGAGGTTCAATATGGGGGTGAGGATGTCGCTTTCCTTAGTGACCTACTTCAATCTAAACAGCTTCATGCTTTAGTACATGTGCACAACAAAATTGTAGCAAAAGGGAAAGATGATAAATTCTATCCTCTATTATCAAATGCTATGCAAGTCACTCTAGAAGTATTTGAAGTTCTTGGAGAAGTGACAACTGTTTCAAAGGAGTACCAAGAGCTCCTCAATCTGCTGCAGAAACCACATTTTCAAGTAAGTCACAGACTAGTAATAAATATTTACACTCATATCTGGCGCAATTGGTTAAAAATCTTTAAAAATACAGTAATTATTTTTAGTCTTCAGTTACGGCATCACCTCGGTGTTCGTGGTGATCGACAGTTTTAAAGTTAGACTGAAATAAATAAACCAATAACAGTTTTATAATTAATATTATAAATATATTAGATTAGATTAAATTATTAGATTAGATTATAATATTAAAATTAATATTATACATTGAAATAAAACGAAGTTTACGGATTATATCGCGGTTTATTTTGCTTTTTTAACCCGACGTTTCGAAGACTTTACAGCCTTCATGGTCACGGGGGAGACTTAGTTGTATGTCATCTCGAAAATGTAGTGCAATGTTTCTTCCCTCCATGTAGTTGATATTACATTTTTATTTTGATGTAGTCCGATCTACGCAGAAAGAGCTCACAGTGTCATGAGGTCTGGCAGTTGGTCTTTTGGGTTCCGATTTAATTAAATGTATAATTGGATCCCAGGCTGGTGCTAGCTTCCAACTATCTTCTCTATTGAAATTAGGATGTTTTTTTAATTTAAATAGCCTCGCGAATCATCCTAGGTAGGAATCGGTGTTCTTTGGCAAGGATTTGTGGTTTATCAAATCGAAGATAATGTTTGGAGCCTTTTTCTGAATGTTCAGCACCTGCAGACAACAGTTTTTAGTCTAAAGTTACTACATATTATATTTGTTTTTTTTTATTTGCCCACCAACAATTGTCTACACCAGTCTATATAATTAGGTAATTTCACCATGGCTATAAATAATACACGGTAAGCCAATATTTACGGAAAAGGTCAATTATTCATTTCAGGTAGACAGCAATTTTATTTTTATATCTAATAGAATATATATTGTTGAATTTAAATTCAATAATAAAATATAACTTTTCCTGTTAGAAACACTAACTACCCCTCGTCTCCTTCGTTATCTTAAGTCAAAGACATCTTCATTTATTTTGTTGAAAAAATTATACTTCCTACTTTTTTTAACTAATAATAATGTAGCTTTTATAGTTTACTTGGAATTATAAGCAGCCTAATACACACGCATACCTACGCAAAATGTACGGGGATATGTAAAATAAAGAAAAACATATGCCCATTGTCTCCCAATCCTCAATCAAATGATGATAGTGAATGAACTTTCTGGAAATATTGGGGTAAATACTGTAAACTCGAAACGATAAACGTTTTTTATGAGGTGTTTCGCGTGCTGAGAAATCTTTATTTCTAAGAATGAAAATGTTACTAATAAAAACTATGTTGTATTTCAATAATTTTATTTACCATTCGTAATAATAAGTATGCTATTACATCATTGTCTGAATTGGACTGAGGAGCTAGGTAGGTATAGATCAGATACTTCTTTTTATAACAAAAAAAATATTAAGACATGACAAAATAACACATTGACCTTCAACAAGATAATATGGAAACGAGGTATAAAGATTCTATTTTTAAGCCTTACACAACGTATTATTATGGTCCTGGCGCCGTTTACCGTGAACACGCACGCTCTGTTTGACAATATTAGTAAGGTAGCCAAGGGACACTCTGTCTACCAACTCATTTCAAAGTTAGAACATTATGAAATAATGATCCAGTGAAAACCTGAATTGTTGCATTTTAATTCACAGCCTTTTAGTCTTCCAATATGACTATATTCGTCTTTTGATTTTTTTTAGAAGATGAGGCAATAGGCTGCATTAGGGATGTCAAGAATTCACTTTCGTCATTATCGAGTACTAAGTCATAATCAATTAAAAATGGTTTAAATATATAATTGCCAAAACCATATTTATAACTGTGTGTTGTATTGGACAGGCAATCCTTTGCACTCACGATGCTGTAGCCCAAAAAGACTACTATCCACATTTACCTGACGTCCCATCTGACGCCGACGAGGACGAAGACACCGTTAAGATTGTGCAACTCGTCAAAAGTGATGAACCGTTGGTAAGAATCGTTTTACATTGTCTCCTTTGTCTCTTACACTTGAATAAAACATTAATCATTTAGAAATAGCAGCTAAGGTTCGTTTTCGAAATGTACTGTACAAAGGGCTCTAGGGCATTATTTTGATGCTCTGTTAATTATGATCTATATAATGTATAAGCCAACCGACTGATGTTACGTATTTTATTATAATTACTTTAATTAAGTATAAGTATGTGTACTTGTATCCTGAAGTTTCTTAGGTTTATTTAATCTGGTTTCAATTTTATTGTATATTGGGACATATTTGTAAGAACTGTTTTTGGACAGTACGTTGTATGTTTTAAGCCAGAAATAGGTTTTGCCCGTGACTATGTAATTATCTTAGGAAGCATATTATATTTGAATAAACTTTTTTCATTGTAAGGGTGGAGCACAGAGTGCAGAACCTATTGTGGTAAGTACTTCGAGCAATAACAATTATGTTGACTTGTTTCGCTACTTATTTGAATGCTTAACTTAATGCATTGGGTAACTATATGTATTCACTGTCTTTTTATTTGTCTCGCCATCGTTTTTCTATTATCACTATTTTTTGCCCCTCGTTTTTACAATTCCAAGATTATTAGCTGCTATCTCTAGATGCAATGCAATCTGTATTGTGCTGCGTGTCCTAACCACGACATCAAAGTATCTAATGTTGCTGCACTCGTCACACACAATACATATTGCTTTATTAATTATTTTTACCTAAAATAGTCCTTATCTTATAGTGCATAGTAGTCACTTGACCATGCCTGATTTGGTTTTACGCACAGTAGGCTCATGATATCATATACAAGTGTTGGTAAAAGCCTTTCCTGCGGTGCGCTCGGCGTGTTGTTATAATTTATGCGAAGTGTTCACACGATCAGCGCTTTGACATGCACGGTTACTGTACACACGGACCAAAAATATAGATGGCGCCGAAGTACTTCAGTCTGTACGAAAACCAAGCGTGTCATTTTTATTTTACTACATAAGGTGACATCACGTTACCCGATAGGTAATCCAAGATGTCGTGTTGGCTGGCAGAGAACGGTGTCTATTTTATTCCTTTCGCAGGCTATTATACACATAAACACAATATACGAATAAGTACAGTCTGCGCAAGAATTATTTTCTATGTTTATAATTAACTAGCTGTTGCTCGCGGCTCCGCCCGCGTGGAGGTCATGTTTGAGACAAAAGTATACACTACAAAATACCAATTTTCATGCATTTAACTTCAAAAATGAAGGATTTTCATACAAACTTTCTTACCCTATTTAACCCCCTTAAGGGTGGAATTTCCAAAAGTCCTGAAATATATATATTTAATTTTTGACTAAAAGGCCAAATACTAATTTTCATAAACTTAACTTCAAAAATGACGGATTTTCATACAAACTATCATCCCCTATTTTACCCCCTTAGGGGTGGTATTTCCAAAAACCCTTCCTTAGTGGATGCCTACGTCATAAAAGGTACCTACTGTCAACATTTCAAGTCTCTAACCCCAGCCGTTTTGGCTGTGCGTTGATCGATCAGTCAGTCAGTCAGTCACTCAGTCAGTTTCTTCTTTTATATATACAGATTATTAAAGTGTGTGCTCATGTGCAAAGGCTTATGAAAAACTCGTATTCATCTGCGATGAACGCGCGTTGCTATCAAAGTGTCTCTTGTATGTTCGTGTGTTTTCAATAAAAATTACGTGTAATAAGTAGGTACAGTCAGCAGCAGATATATATGAGCACATAATGTGTTCAAATAATTCTATACACCCAAGAAAATCAATAACATCTACACAACAAAAGTAGTCAAAATATCGTGAGCATCCATTGCGTCAAAATGATCTACACACTCGATTTTCAAATATTTGTAAACAAATCTTCACAGTAGGAATTGACTAAATTCTCTAACATATACGTACAGGGTTGTGCGTATTTAAAATAAAAATAAATAATATTTGATTTTTGCATGAACATAAAAATATTGCTTTTAAGCGATGAGATATTCACGATTGTAATCCTTGTCACCGAAACTTTATGGCCACGGCTTAATAAACCTTTCTGACTAACCTTGTATATCTTATATATAATAATATAGTGTTTTTTCGACTATTTTTATGACTCCCCATCTAAAATTTGATTCGATATATCGTAAAAATAATTCCCTAGAAATTATTTATAGCCCTTAATATTAATTGTAAGTACTTTCCCAGAGCGTGAAAAGATTTTCCATACAAAATGTATGTAAATACAATAACCTTTTTTTAACTTCTATTACGCAGCGGCATTTCATGCTATCACATTGTTGAATTGTGATATTTAACTTACTTGTAGTATATTTTTTTATAATTTATTGGATAGTGTAGTATATGTCAAGTGGGGGTAATTATGAAATACATAGCTGTCACCTCAGTTTTTTAAACAATTTAAACTGGCATTGTAATCCCTAACTATTCTAACTGAAAGTGATATCGTTTTTAACCGACCTCAAAAAAGGAGGAGGTTAACAATTCCTCGGAATCTTTTTTTTATGTATGTTACCTGATTACTCGAAGACGCCTGGACCGATTCGAGAAATTCTTTTTTTGTTTAAAAGGGTATACTTCCCAGGTGGTCCCATTGGCACCAAGTCAGCATCTGATGTTGGGATCTCAGAAAAATCAAGGGAAACCCTCAAATTTTATAGTGACGCATAATTTGTTTTTTTATTGAAGTCGGTGTACTTTTTATGAATTAAATAACTTTTTTATAACATAACTAGAAACGTAAAATATTATTAATAAAAACAAAAGTCAATTTACCTATAAGCAGCGATCTATATGTACTACGTACTAGATGCGGCGAGCAGAACAAACATAATGTTCCATCGAGTTGCAGTTTCAGTATGTAAGGTAAATGACATAATTAATTAATATCAATTCTGAATATGGGAAAGTCTATTTTTCACAACAAAATTGACCATTAGTTTGTCTTAATTTTGTCTCCAAAAAGGTACGGAGTTATCACGCTTCTAACAGTCATAGATCAATCGATCAGAGGGTGCAAAATAAGCACTTGATGGATGAATTGTACTATTGTATTATTTCACATTCTTTGTATTGTTTATCGACATAATTTTTATACAATTCGTATTTTTCTTTTTGAAAGGAGTAAGTGCCCGCTTGTAGAAATGTCAGGACGCATACAGCGTTATTGTAAAAACACTTCCAAAAATGACAATAAATCTACTGTAATAACTATAGACTACGATAGATCCCACATTAGGCCAGCCTGCTGGGCTAAGGCCTAACCCCTCTCAATAGCAGAGGAAGCCCGTGCCCAGCAGTGGGACTATGTTCAATACAGGGCTAGTAATAATCCATACTAATACTATAATAGCGAAAGTAACTCTGTTTGTTTGTTTGTTACCTCTTCACGACTAAACGGCTGAACGGATTGTAATGAAATTTGGTAAGGGAATAGATTATATCCTGGAGAAGGACATAGGCTATCTTTTTTTCACCTTGAAAGGGGTCAAATAGGAGGTCAAAATTTGTATGGGAAATATATAATTCCTCGACTTAGGGGTCTGTAAATTCATATTTAGGCTTTTGGTAGGAAATAAAGAAATACGAGTTTCACATTTTTACACGAAGTTAAATAGTGAGAGAGTGAGTCAGTCAGTCCGTCAGTCCGTCAGTCCATGCGTCCGTCCGTTTGTTTGTTTGTGATGAAATTTGGCAAGGAGATAGATTATATCCTGTAGAAGGACATAGGATATTTTTTTTCTCAAAACACAACATTGAAAGGGGTCAAATAAGAGTTTAATATTTGTATGGGAAATCTATCATTCCTCAAGTTAGGGATCTGAAAATTCTTATTAAGGCTTTTGGTAGGAAATACGTGTTTCAACGTTTTTGAAAAATCATCCCTGAAAGGGACAAAGTGAGGTTAAACTTATGAGGTATTCTTTAGAGGAACAATTCCGTGATACATGATTGTTACGTAACTTTAACCATTTACGCAGCGCACGCAACGGAAGCTCTTGAAAGGAATAAATTTTCCCCGTTTTTGCAACATTTTTCATTGCTGCTCCGCTCCTATTGGTCACAGCGTGATGTTATATAGCCTATAACTCTCCTCGATAAATAGGCTACCCAAAACTAGAAGAATTTTTAAATTCGAACCAGTAGTTCCTGAGATTAGCGCGTTCAAATAAACAAACAAACTCTTCAGCTTAATATATAAGTAAAGATTTAAAGTGACTTATTTATTTTCCACTAAAATTTAAACTTTGAATTATTTTTATTTATTTATGTGGCTCCAATAATACCCCCCTTTGAGTCACCTTAATAATTGTAAATACAAAAGTTTAAAATAAAAGTAAATTGTTTCAACAAAATATATGATGACGAAATACATTACTTTGGGCTCTGCCACTGTCCGGTAATAAAATTAAATTTTACACAACTTCACAATCTCCAGGATAGTTCCTCAGAAATTGAAATTAACTGTCGCATCTGCTCAATGTGATGCACTTTGGTCTATGGCTTAGAAAAGGAATCGATGGCATTAGTGTGCGGAAAACATTGACTTATATTCTATAGACACGAACTGTCTAAGAAAAAAGAGGTTCCAAAAACATTGTTCGCCCACTAATGCCATCTGTTCATTTTAATAAGAACTATTTGGAAGTTATAACTCCCGTCACTTTCTCTCAACGTCTAACGGGATTTTCCGCGCGCCAAAACGGGACAAACTATATAATGAATTTTGTTGTGAAATATAGACTTCCCGTATTCAGAATTGAAATTAAATAATATTTATTGATATTACGTTCTAAACGTTATGAAATTATGTTATTTACCTTATTACTGTTAACAGTTTCACTGTAAATCAATTTAAGGCAGATTTGTTCGGGAATGTCGCTACAAATAACTAAAATTAACTCGACACTGAAAGATGCAATGTGGTGCGCTTGCTTAGGTCGCATCAAGCAAACTAACGTCGGCGCAGTGTATACACCGCGACTCGGTGGAACATAATGTTTGTTCTGGTCGCCGCATCTAGTACGTAGTACATATAGATCGCTAGCGGAAAAGGTATTTGGAAATTATTGTTTCTACGACAATTCGTATCGGTAGAATATATGTCAATGCCTATGAGTAAGCTTTTTAATATGTATGCGCAAAGACGCATTCAGATACTAACATAAAAAACTTGAAACTTCAGAAAAGTAACCTACGAGTAAGCTTTGTAATACGCAGGCGCATACACGCGTATTAACACACATTAAAAAAATACATAAACCTACAATATAATATACTGTGTAATGTATTCTATCTCATTTTCTTACCAACTTATATTTATGTGATTGCCTCTTAGTGGTGATGTATTTTCACAGCGATTTTAATTTTTTATAATTTTAATATTTTTTAACTTCAAAAGAATATTTCTGAGATTAATTAGTGATACATTCCATGTGGGTCCGCTGGTAGAGATTACTTACGGAGAAGGCAAAATCGAATCACTTTATTTTTATTTTTTAGCACACCAACAGATTGATTACATATTAATTCAATTTACATATTGTTAAACTAATTATTTAAAATACAATGTAATCATACCGATCATAGGCATGCATGACATTTTTAATAATGTGGATAATTTATTGCTACATTACAAGAATCTTAAATAGTTATTTAGATCTTACAAAAAAACATCTTAAGTTACATTATGTTAACATTATAATAATACACCACGAATTTATGAAAGCTATGATATCTATACCTTGAAAATATAATTCATAATTATTTAGCTTTGGATTTGGCAGGTGAGTAAGGAGCGCTTGTATAAATCGTACGCGTGGGAAAATATATCAGTGGATATATTTTATTTTGATTTCATATACTTTAGATAGTATTCAAGTAATTCGAAACAAAGATACGTCACTGACGTCATACAAGGAATGAAATCAATACTTGACTAGTATTTGATAAAATAAATCAAGTTGACAAATCATGGCATTATAGTACCTAATGTTATTCCAAGCAATTATGAGTCTAAGGACATATACATAGGATTTATTATTCGTGTTTGTTAATTTATTCTGAAAATCTGCTTAGATACCAGATTGTTTATCTTAACAACGGCCTTCAGTTTGCTACTAAATATTTGACAATGTATGCGCTCAGTTATAATTGACAGATTGAGTGATCACAACATTTAGAAACTTTTGGTGTGTAGATCATTTTGGTCACTTTGAGTGTGTAGTACTATATGAACACCTTGGTTGTTTAGCTACTTCTGCTGCTGACTGTACCTGTAGAAAGCCTTAGTCGCAACGTAATGCTTGTCGCCTGAACAGCTACTTTTAATCTACACATACAAGTAAATAAAATTTAATTGCCTGTCTATCATTTCGAAATAAGGATTATTCTCAGGGTAATATGGTTATTCACACGTTACCTACAACGAAAAACGCAAGAAAACACGTGTATCTCTGGCTATTTGTCAATCTGCGATACGCCTGAATCAATTTTGACGTGGTTTTCACGAGGAGGACTGCTCACTGGCATGATTGAACCTGGACATTCAAAGTGAATATTATTATAATCTAGGATACTTTGATTTACAAATATTCTTGCTTTCTGAGTGAAACTTTAAATACTATGGATGTTAAGGGAACAATTCAATACATAAATAGCTTGAAAGTACAAAAATATACATGCTATAGATTTGCCATTTTTCCTTCTAAAAATAAAATAACACATTGTTAATTTAATTAATAACTCAGACCAAGTCTGGTAGTATAATAATAATGACTAAAATATCAAAGCTTGTTAAGTTCTATTCAAAGCTATTTATATATAACTCACACGTATAACCTTACATTAATGTTAGAGCCACAAAAACGGCGGTCAATACAATCACCAATATAACTATGGATAATAATTAACGATTTCTTTAGCGATTCTAATATACGAATAGTTTTAACCTTGTAATAACCGTGACATTTCGTAATCATATATCGACGGTCCCCACGTAAGCTATCGAAATTGAAAAAAATTAAAAACATTGAAGTTGCTACTTTCGATGTTTTAATATGTTTACTTTATGCACTATGAATTCTGTTTAATTGAAAAACATTTAAAGGTATAAAAATTGGTACAATATTATTATATTATAGAATAATAAATCTTTATCTCTACTTGCCATTAGTGCAATACAACAAAAATGTTATTTTTTCAATTACGATAGTTTACGTGGGGACCATCGATATATTTATATTCAATTATAATTCAACTCATTAAATTAACGTGAACCGTCATTAGGGCGTGTACCTGTTAAATAATTAATATAGCCAAAGCGTCGATCAATGTCAAGTTCAATAAACAGGCTTGCAACAAATTTACATACATACATATACACTCACGCCTGTAATCCCGGAAGGGGTAGGCAGATGTGTAAACAGTACACCCACTTTTGGCCAAATTTCGGTCCCATAATGTGATGGGGGCGAGCCTATCTGAGTATTTCTACTGATACTGAGTATTTCTTAATAGAAAAACCCAATATCACTTTAATCGACCCCGAGACCTCAGCACAGCAGTCGTAACGCTTGCGCAATTACAACTGGGCTACCGAGGCAGTCATCTATGTCAGTATGGCTTGCAATAAATGTTTTTCATTATTGTCTGTTAGGGGGCGACCATCAAGACTGACGAAGAAACTGGCAAGATAGTTATAGCGCGAGTGATGCATGGCGGCGCGGCGGACCGCTCCGGGCTCATACACGCAGGCGACGAGGTCATAGAAGTGAACGGGATCAGCGTTGAGAACAAAACGCCTGCTGACGTTCTCACAATACTGGTAACATTCATTATTTTTATTGTTTTTTTGCTTTAGAGCAAATAATGTAGGATTACCAACCCCGGAATTCAAATACTAGGATTTGAAGTTAGAAAAAATAGGACAATTCAGTTTAAAAACAGGACGCATCTTTGTTTTAAAATAGCGTAAACACTTGCGAGCCGAGACGCCGCTCCTAATGTAAGAATTCCAAAAGTGGTGTGCCTATTTTAAAATACAGGACCTTATCAGGGCGCTTTAAAAACCCAGGACGCTGCTTAAAAACTATCCAGGACATCCCAGGACATCCCAGGACACTCTGAAAACCAGGACATGTCCTGGGAAAACAGGACGGTTGGCAACTATAATATAATGTCAAACATTGCTACAAAAAACCTTGCGATATGACGTAATAACCTTGTGCAGTTGCGGTGGCTTGTTTGTAAATACTATGGATTCTGTACGTATTAGTATGCGTCAATGTATTTGTGTGAAACATTTATTTCATGGATACCTTCCCAATCTCGTAGGTGGTTTGGTGGATGATTACATTTACTCACCATCACTGTAAATCTAAATTGTTTTTTTTACTGCTTGTTTATCTTAACCAATTTCTTACAATCTTACACTCGGCGTACTGACTTAAGCCCTCAAGGGGCTTAATAATAATTATTGTAAAAATATTTCTCATTTAATATTCGTTGTTATTGAACTACAATGCGGCAGCCCAGCTGGTGACCTATAAATAAAATAAAAATAATTGCAGAACAAAACTTTCGTAACACATCAACACAATAACGTAACATTCTACTATCTTAATCAACTGCATGATGTCACCGTTTAGCAAGCACGTACTGTGCGTCGTGCGATCCAAATAAAATATCAAGGAGCTTAGATGCTAACTGATGTTATAGCCTTTTAGCTACACTTATAATTTTTGTAATACTTTATAGTATAACAAAATCTTATTTTATTAATGTAGAAAAAACAGTACGTGTGTAAAATAATTTTACTTGCAAATCGTCTTTTTTAACAAGTTTTTTCAATATCAATGGTTTATATTCTTGTTTATGTCGCATAGTTTGACACGCGCCACTGTAATAAGTGTATTTTACATTAAGCTACGAAACTCTTCCAGTATAAAGCCGTTTCTACATCATTCCTTTCTATTTCTACAGCAAAACTCCGAAGGGACCATCACTTTTAAACTCGTGCCTTCGTTTGGTAAGGGCGGTTCCCGAGAAAGCAAAGTCAGAGTTCGAGCTTTATTTAACTATAGTTCCGCCGAAGACCCTTATATACCATGCAAGGAGGCAGGGTTGGATTTTAAGAAAGGAGATGTACTGCACATCGTGTCTCAAGATGACGCTTATTGGTAAGATTCAGAAACAGTGAGTTATTCATGCTTCATGTTATCATGACAATATCATCATCCGTAATCCCTCGTATTTGTGGATACCCACGATACAGGTTTTACCTAGTGAGGGGTCAGAACTATGTGTGTGACTGTTAGGTGTATTTACTTATTTGACATGAAACACCCATCAGTAATGCATGACGTCACCGTTTGAAACATCTAAAACGCTGAGCTAAACGTCTATAATATAGGCCATGACAGTCGGTAGCGTTTTGGTGGGCAAAATAAAATTGGTTTATAAAAATGCAAATTAAATCATGAAAACTTATGTTTTATGTTTATTCATGATAATATTTTAATAATATCTACAGACCGCGAAGAATAAAACGGTTTCCCAAAAACAGTCAACTAGCCTCTTATGTCATGTAAATGCATTTTCTAAGTTATGTTTGTCGTATTTTAGGTGGCAAGCTCGTCGCGAAGGTGATAAGGTGATGCGAGCTGGCTTGATCCCGTCAAGGGCTTTGCAAGAGGGGCGCATCATCCACGACAGACAAATAGATCCTCAGACTATAGATGGTAAGTAACACGATAGAATCATTTGGCGCCAATCGTTAGTGAATCTTGTTTCAGGTTTGGTCAAACAGCGGACGGGGCGGGACGCTAACGGGACGTGAACAGCTGTAATGTACGAGACGCTCGCGCTAGTCGAGCGCCGCGACGGCTCTGTGTGACATATTCTATATTAACTAGAGTTAGGAATAAATTTATAGCCAAGGGGTGTGGCTTCTCACTACGGTCTCGTTTCTTCGTTGATCACAAGTTCCATAGCACTTTTGTTCATTGTTGTGATCTGAGTTATTTATTGTTTGGGTAGTTCTTATTTATTACCGATATCGAGGGTAATTTGAGAAGTATCTGTGGGTAGGTCAATAATTACAAAACTAAGTGGGGGTAAAGGTTTGCAATAAAAGGAGCGCTCGGGCGTTCCAGAACACCTTACGTTCTGGGACTGTCCACAGTACGGACATGTAATGCTCCTGTACTATTATTGGTCTGGTAGCACTTCAGCATAAAGGGTTATGCTGTCCATGCGCACTTGACATGAAGTTGTTAACTGAGGTGCGTAACCGTGATCATTAAATTGATCAATACAGTGGTGATCATCGTTTATGTGCCATTTAAGGTTCATCCACCTTAAATATCACTTTGATGTGTTTTTCTAATTCTAGTATATGTTACAACTGTTCACGTCCACACCAGCGTCCCGCCCCATCGGCGGTTTGACCAAACCTTTCATGTTTGGGCTCAATATTATCACACCCTTTGTTCTCTGCGCAGGCAAGTCGGCCCTTTGCAGTCCCAGTAACAACGACTGCGGCCCCAAAACACCTTGCTCCCCTACACCGGCCAGTGCACTCCTCCCATGCAAGTCCATCCCTAAAGTGAAAAAAATCATATACGACATCACAGAGAATGATGACTTCGACCGAGAAATGATACCCACGTATGAGGAGGTGGCCAGGTTGTACCCCCGGCCGGGGATGGTGCGTCCTGTAGTACTAGTGGGAGCGCCAGGGGTCGGCCGCAACGAGCTACGGAGGCGGTTGATCGCCACAGACCCGGAGAAATATATCACACCGATTCCATGTAAGTTACATACATATACAACATGTAACATGATTAACGCACACTCTAAAAGTAGTTTGTTCAGAATTAGCGACTGAATCGATATCAACCATTTTGTTAATAGACGAGTTTTTTTCCAAAAATAATTAACACTCAGGTAAATAATAGTCACCCTTCAATTTAACGTTCAAGACAAACGCAACTGAGACACAACTCGATGCGATAAAGTCTTTTCTAAATGCAATAATAAACGAACACTCGAAAATTAGTACAACTAATTTCATAAAAAACAATATTTATATTCATCGCAGTCTAATTTCAATACATGAATTATGATTGTAATAATATTTTTAAATTGGGGTGTCTGAGGATGTACGTTATACGTCGAAGGGGCAGAGGTGTAACCAGTACACCCACTTTGTACCGAATTTATTACGGTCCCATAATGTGATAGGAAACGAGCCTATCGCCATACCGGGCACGATTTCAGACTCCGGGCTGATACGGAGGTTCTAAATAGAATAACCCAATATCACTTTACCCGACCTGGGGATCGAACCCGAGACCTCAGCACACAGCAGTCGTAACGCATGCACAATTACAACTGCGCCATCGAGGCAGTCAATATATTTTACGTGCGACGATAGAGTTTGCACTTATGTAATAATAATATTTATAGATACATCTCGAACCCAAAAACCCAGCGAACAGAACGGTAAAGACTACATGTTCGTTACACGTGAAAAAATGGAACAAGACATTGCTGACGGTAAATTTATAGAGCACGGGGAATATAAGGGGAACCTCTACGGAACATCGGCGGAGAGCGTCGAAACTATAATCAATTCTGGTAATACTTTTTCTATAACTAGTATTGTATAATGTAATATGCAGGTCGTCTATTAGTCATGATATATATCAATCTCTTCTTGACGTGTGTATTAAAGCGTATTTGTAACGTTAACATTATGGAAATAAAGTTGATTTTGGCTTGTATTTTTACTCACAACATAATACTTTTTTCCGGACACCGGTATCTTTGTGATACATGAGTGGTCTATAATGTTTTTATTGCCTTTTTAATCACTCGTGTCTGTAAGGATTTTAAAAAAGTAGGGAGTCAAATACAAGCGAAAATTATTTTTATTTCCATAACATTAAATTTAAAAATAGCATGTATGAACGGCGAAACTGGCCAGTATTGTTTATTGTGATTCTCCGTATATAAGTGTATAGATGTAGTAATATTGTTCAGGTCGAGTTTGCATACTAAGTCCTCACTGGCAAGCGCTGAAGATGCTCCGCACGGCTCGGCTGCGTCCATACATCGTGTTCATAAAACCACCGCCATTGGAAACACTCATAGAAACCAGAACCGCAGCGAATGCACGTTCCACCTTCGACAAGGAATCATCTCGAGCTTTTACGGTAAGCACTTTGTATTTTTACCGTCAAATGACTTCACTAATAAGTACGCCATGCAAACCATACTGATTATTAAATCGTTACCCATATGAATTCCAAATTCATTCAAACTTTCTGCTGGTGGTAGGATATTCATATCCGCTCGGATAGCGACCACCGTACACAGGGTGTAAAACCCGTCATAGTGGCACACGCAAGTGTTTCGCCTTCCGGGATCAGCCAGTGTACATACGGTTTTGGTCGAGGGTCTACAGTTGAGGTAGAATGTTTGGCCGTTTTGCGGTTTTCTGAGTATTCTGACACTAGATCTCGACCGCTTCTTGCCCATGGCATAGTATAAAGAAGCAGGCCGGCATGATTGTGTTGAGTAGCGGGGGATAGATTTTCTCTCGCTATACGATACAATAATTGGACGGCACTGCGCTTACAGGTGGCATCAGGTGCAGTGTGGTAATTTAGCGGTGCCAGGATTAAAAAAAGACTGCGACGCATCGTGATTTACTGCTCGATGTAAAAATGCACGCTAATGTAATTTTTCAACCCTAGTTAGAACGGTGTTATTCTCTATTTACCCTTACCAGCAATAAAATATACAAGCAAGGGGCGATATAATTAAATCTATCTAATTCTATTCCCAAGTGGCCTCTGGCTGGCCTGATACAATGTATACCGATGATATATTCTTTAATGATTAATAATTCTTTATTCAAATACAAATAGACAGATTTAGCACTATACTAAACAGACATGGACACAAGATGATAAGCACATGTAGGTCGCCTGGCTCCCAAACTAGGTATAACCTGTATCTTGGGAGTCAGTGTTCCTCCGTAAACAACTTTATAAGTTTAAACACGTAGCATCACCTAAATTAATTTATGTTTTCTCGAACAGCTTCCAAAAATTCAAACAACATCTCAAGTCAATACACTGTTAATACTCAGGACCTATGTCGGTTGTAGGTTTTTGTATGTCTGCTCACAAGTTCTCATACATTCTGTCTCAGACAATATATTTTTACTTATTATTTAATTTATAACTTTTAATCTTAAATTTGTTAAATTCAATGCATATATTATGATAATTATTAATAACTTTTATTCAGATGATGTTGATATATCCAAATTATAGTTAGTTATAAGGCTGTTTAAATTGCATTGTAACTATAATTGTTGTAGCCACTGACTTATATTCTATAGACACGAACTGTCGAAGAAAAAAGATGTTCCGATAACCTTGTCCGCCCACTAATGCCATCTATCATTGTACTAAGAACTATTTGGAAGTGAAACTCCCGTCACTGTCTCTCGAACGGCACTTTCCGCGCGCTAAAACGGGACAAACTATATAATGAATTTGTTTTGAAATATAGACTTCCCGTATTCAAAATTTAAATTAATTAATATTTATTGATATTACGTTCTTAACGTTATGAAGTTATGTTATTTACCTTATATACTATTAACAGTTTCACTGTAAATCAATTTAAGGCAGATTTGTTCGGGAATGTCGCTACAAATAACTCAAATTAACTGATGTGCATTCGTAGGTAGCATGAAGCATACTAACGTTGGTGTGGGGTATACACCTCAACTCGGTGGAATATAACGTTTGTTCTGGTCGCCGCATCTAGGTCGCAGTACATATAGATCGCTGGTTGTAGCACTTGGCATGGGTTTGACTTTTCCATGTATAAATATGAATACGTTGGTGTTTACAATGTTGTTACGACTAAATAAATAAATAAATCACAAGTTATATTATGTTTCACCTATCAATTTCAGGAGGATGAGTTGTCAGACATAGTGCGTTCGTCGAATCGCATAAACTTCCTTTACGGGTACATGTTCGATGAGGAGATCGTGAACGAAGAGTTGGCTCCCGCCCTGACGCAGCTGCTGAAGGCGGCGTGGCGAGTGCAGTCGGAGCCACTGTGGGTGCCAGCCTCTTGGGTGCAGTAAACGCCCACTACACCCAGTATACCCAGTACTCCCACTACACCCACTAGACCCAATACACCCAGTACACTTAGTACACCCATTACTTCCAGTAAACCCACTAGACCCAGTACACCCACGACACCCAGTACAATTATTACACTCAGTACACCCATTACACCCAGTAAACCTATTAGACCCAGTAAACCCACTAGACCTCCACCTCGAAGACAAAAATACACCCAACGCATAATCCTGATAGACGCGAGTCTTGTGTCGTAGATATCGGGAAATACACTTCTAAAAATACCCAGACACGGACCCACATCGTGGATAACAAAAAACACAATTCGATATTTGTCGTCACAGTGGGGTTGTCATGTGTTCCGATATCATACGTAACTATGACTTTTAACGCGCACTATACTATTATAGCGCTCGGTTTTGATACAGATTGAAGCACTTGCGTGTTCTATTTTGAATGGGATCTATGTGCCTCCTCTACTCACAGGCTTTCAGCTCACAGGTAATATACTGAAAATGTAAGTGCGTGTACGTTAGGGTTACCAACCACGGAATTTAAATACTAGGATTTGTAGTTAGAAAAACCAGGACAATTCAGTCTAAAACCAGGACGCATCTTTGTTTTAAAATAGCGTAAACACTTGCGAGCCGAGACGCCGCTCCTAAAGTAAGAGTTGCAAAAGTGGTGTGCGAATTTTAAAATACAGGACCTTGGGGCGATCCAGGACACCCCAGGACACTCTAAAAATCAGGAAATATACTGGGGAAACAGGACGGTTGGCAATTCTAGTGTACGTACATATACCAAGTAGTATATTAAAACTATGTTCATTATTTAATAACGTAGTGCAGTAAGTTAAACATTTTGACATTAGTTTTACGGAATTGTTTTATTTGTCATAAATAGACGCTAACGTAAGCAATGGAATACAAAAGTGATAGAATTTATTTATCACATATCCAAACACGAACTTGATATAGAAAATTCTAAATGTTACGTAGAGACAATATTAGACATAGTTTGGAATCGGTTTATCCGATCATTGCAGGTCAGAGCAGTTCTAGAACTTTCGATGGTCGAGTTGATATATTATTTTTATTGTCGCACAATATTATACGTTAGTTCACCTGTAGTTAGTTGCTCTCATTGTGTATGTATTATTGTCATAGTTTTAACGCAAACAGAGGTACCAAATTACATTATAGCTATTATTATATTTCAATGTCGTGCTTATTAAAAATATTATTAATATAGTTATTTCGTGAATCTGTGTTTTATAATGACGATAAGTTGTGCCTGTTAATGCAATTAAGGGTAGTCATTTACGCATCCATATTGCATTATTATTTGTTGTTACGGGCAAAATAATTGAGTTAGCTGTTGCTTGAGCGTAAACGAATGACGGCGGGGGGTCGGGGTCCGGGTCATATTTATTGTTTATGGGACCTTCTAATCTGGATATAATGCGGAATAATAGCCGTGACACGTCGGAACCGTGTGAAGTGTGCTCTATACTAGAAATTTGAAATAATGTGATCATAATTTACGAAAATCTTGGCTGTGCTAATTGTACCTGCATGCAGAATTTTGCCCGTAATCCATAATCTGTATTAATTTGTAATTTCACTACCTCGAATATTAATGACCAGTGCCTATACTATTGTGGTTGGTGTTCGTTTTGACATTGAATGTGGTGATTTCAATCTATAGGAATAATTGACATTTGTTCGGTATTTGAACATAATACTCTAAAATTGTTTTATGAACTTATGTGTATGGAAAATGTCATGTACTCTATTTAGCAAAATTTTACGTGTCCCTTTAAAAGCCATATTATATCACTATAGAAGAATCTCGAAGAATTAGTATATTAAATGTAGTCGAAGTTTTTGTTTTGTAAATGTTCCATAGTAAATATAATTCTATATATTATATCACTAATTGTACTCATACAGAGAAAGTATATCGCGTGTATGTTTGTTGATCCCTGAATAATCGCATCGAGTTCATGACGAATAGATCGCTGAACAAAATCGAATTATTAACTGAATTAGATAAATCTCTACCTACAATTTATAAGACTCCCCGTAGATTCTTCATTCTACGCATATTAAATCGAACAACTGTTATTTCTAAATAATTATGAGCTGTGTCTAGACTCTAGTTATATGGAATACTATAATGTATAATTGTAATGAAGTTATTAAACAAACCACTTTGATAATAATGAAATGAACACATTTGATTGTTCTGTTTAGCAATACAGAAGTGATCGCAAGAGATGTTTTCAATTCGTTATTGCCCGCTTTATTAATGGCGACGGTTGTTTACTTTATCGACAATAACGTTTATCCACTTCCGGTGGAACATGTTGAAATTAAATAAAATATCTATTGTCGACCTTATAAATTAATTGTAAAAAGCGTTTTTAAAGTTAAATATGTGTATTATTTCAGTTGGAATGCTCCTGAATTAGAAGTTGCATGGATTCGATGTATTTTACATCGTAGTGTAGATTTTTTTCAATTTTTTAGACATTGTGTAATCGTATTACGTCTTTTTAGAGATATAGTTGTTATGTTATTAAGAGGTGTATGAAACGTGTACCATCAAGTTGTTATTTACTAATTTTAGTGTAAAATATAGCTTAGATAAAAAATCCAAATTGAAGACATTACTCAAAAGTCTGAATATACATAGCGGGACGTACGCGTTCTGCCTTATTAGTAATATGTTGGGAATATAGTTATTTTAAATGTATATTAGTTATTCATTGATGCATAGTTCCGAAGCTTAGAGAAGGTGCATTATTGGTGGCTCTTATGATTTACCGTCGTCGGACTATCGAAGACTACATTGTTTGAAAGTACACGAAGCATGGTACTATCAAATATAAATTGCAGGTCTTGAACATCAACAAGGTAACTTCAGGGCTTAGTAAAATTAAGGACCTTATGGAATATGGAATGAATTAATTATGGTGATTATATATTTTTGGATCTATCAAAAATATATAATCACCATATTGATTTGATTTGATTTTTTTACCACTTTTTAATCAATAATTTTTGAGTCCGCTACAGACATTAGGCGAAAAGGGGCTACCATTCATGATTGTCAGAAGGACAGTAGATATATTCGTCACAGTATTTTGCCAGAAACAGGCAGAGAAAATTCCACCTAATATATGGCGTTTAAGTGATTTTCCATTATTATACGCCCAGTATATCCAGTGTCGGTCATCGAGGCCCTCTCCAATAGGCTCCTTGCGCAACAGCTTGCATCAACTCTATTTGAATACTCCCATCAAAGTTTTATTATAATAAAGTATCTACTTTAACAGGTGATAAAGTATGCAACCAGACGTCTTTACGGCATTGCGTGCGTTCGCTGTTTGTTATGACTTAGCGTGCGACGGTAAATTATAAGTGCCGAGTAAATATTATGTCAGTATTGAATTCTAGTCAAATAAAATATTTATTAACTAATCGACTAAAAATTTACTTCCTACTTCATGATTTCTAAAATGTTAGTTTTTAGCACCTTTGGATATTTTATACAAGTAATAGGCCTAAAGATAAAAATACATTGCATTTTGTTGCAAAGAAGAATGCCGATTTCAAGTACATACCAGTACTTCTTTTTGTCTGGTCATGACACCACAAAGATTGTAATTTTGTGTGATGCACGTAGTTGCCCAAAGAATGTGTTACGTCATGTAAATATATTGCGTCGCAGACAATGTTTTTTTTTCTGTAATTAAGAACATTGTTGGCGTCAAAGTGAGAATATCTACCCGCGCTCGGTACAGTGGATCAGTACCTACTATTGTGATTCATATATAACAAATTATATAGTAGTCTAGATCTCATAAATATAAGCATGAGATTTAACAATTATAAATTACATTACAATTTGATTTACACAGAAATGTAAGAATACAAGTTTTATATTTTGATTTAAGTCAGCATCTCAAAAAACGATCAATGATAATCTGAATGACTGATCATTGGTATCAAAAAGCTTTCATATTATGATAAAATCGTATATTCTCATTTTTTATAACAATATATATACATAATTGGTTTTGTGAAAAACCAAAAATGCATATCGTTTTTTATTTTTCATTGATTTCGTACTAAAATACGAAATATTGCGCCAATCAACTTAAGAAGTATACTTTGTTGAATGACATTTTCCAGCTTGCCAGCTAACCAAGATAAAAAAAATGCCCAACCATCCGTTCTGTTAGACTGTTTTGTGAGATAGTCGACATCTGGGTATATTTTCTCTTTGTCGCCAACATAAAATAGACAATAGTTGTGATAGATAGTTTAATTTATTAAAGAAATGAGAGTGTTTCAGTGCTATTTGCTAAATGCTAAAGCGTTCGTACGTTATATGTCTAGTAAAATTTAATCGGTAGAATACTTTGGTTGATCTCAGTTAATTGTCTTTCGACACATATCTGTTGAAATGATATAACAGTAGTCATTATTTGCGAGAGTATTATTTGGTTAGGAAAATAAGAACTAATAAATTTATATAACTTTTTTTCTCAAACGAACTAAACAAACTATTTTATTATATTTGTCACAAATTATATGTCGTAATTAAGACCTATTTTTGTATTTAATTTGATATATACCTACGTTTGTAATATATTTTTGTTGTTTAGATTTTCCATGGTATTTATTAACCGATGTTTTTTATATTTTTAGCTTAATTTGCTTAAATATAGATAGAATCAGCTCGCTTTATGCCAAATGAATAATAATAGTTGGTAGTTAATTAATTAAATATAACCTATAAATGTTTGTCTTCACTATGTTAGAAAAAGAATCCGTAAATCCGACCTTCAGAATGTCATTAAAGTTTGAAATGTTTGTATGTATCTAATATGTATCCATACTAATACTATAAATGTGAAAGTAACTCTGTTTGTTTGTTTGTTACCTCTTCACGACTAAACGGCTGAACGGATTGTAATGAAATTTGGTAAGGGAATAGATTATATCCTGGAGAAGGACATAGGCTATATTTTTTCTCAAAAAACAACCTTGAAAGGGGTCAAATAGGAGTTCAAAATTTGTATGGGAAAACCATAATTCCTCGACTTAGGGATCTGTAAATTCATATTTAGGCTTTTGGTAGGAAATAAAGAAATACGTGTTTCAACGTTTTTGAAAAATCATCCCTAAAAGAGGCAAAGTGAGGTTAAACTTATGGGGTATTCTTTAGATGCAATCTCAAGATTCAGGCACAACACCTGAGAGACTGGACAATCGCTACAGGTGCTTCAGTGCAGAGGACAACTCCTTGGATTGTATACTTCTGCTCCCAAATATAACCTCCACGCAGGCGGAGCCGCGAGCAACAGCTAGTACTCTAATAAATTAATATTATGTATGTAACTATAAAATATATGCATTAACACAATCCCTTTTTTTTCTTTTTTCATTATTGATAGATATAATTTTATGCCCAATTTGGTTAGCTAACTGTGGATGCATAGAAATGACGGAGTAGAAAATTGAGTAAAAAAGCGAGTAAGTTAACCTCAGCAGCCATTTTGACGCACACTACATTTGTATTAGTTTTAATAGCTATTGTGGCTTCTTACACAAGAGGATGTTAGCAGGAAGTGATTCATTTTTTGTAGGCACGTGGAAAGAGTTTTATACTGAATAAGCGTGAGAATAAAACAGTTATGCTGCTCTAGCCGGTCTTACGACCCAGAACCCCCTCACCCGGATGATGGCTATCCGGGCAGCCTTAGCCAGTAGCTTTTGTCGGCGCTTACGGAGCAGTCCCGGGGTATCCTAAGATAGGCTAGAATCGCTGCTGGAACCGGCCCTGCGCGGTGCCGCGTAGCAGCCCATCTCCATGGGAGGTCTTACGAGCCCCGGCCCTTGAAGGTGTTCTCAGCGTCAACGACAGGTGACGAGGCTTGAACACAGACACCTGTGCGTGTTAACGACGAGCACGGTCCTTCTGGAAAGACCTGGCCGTCGCTATCTTTAGTGTGCTGTCCGCGTAACAGATGACATTGGCGGGGCCCTGTAGCCCAAGGGCCCCGTGTCATTGTTCGGCGTCTCTGGCCATGAGGCGAGTCGTTTTGCGTTAAGTACATACAGGGACGTTCCTGTTTACAGGTACTTACCCAATTCTCACATTTATGTTAGGTATCAAGTTTACTTGACTTATAAACTATATATTTTATAGGTATATATTATATCCTTCGGGGAGTAGGGAAAAGTAGGTATTATGGAAAACACCAAGGAGTAAGTATTATAATTTCAGTAGCATTATAATGCTCTTTGATTTTTTAATGCCGTTTGAAGTATAAAAGTCATGGAAGCGAAAAATAAAATGACAGGTTCAATGGGAAAATAAATACTACGTTTTAACCTAGATTTTTTTAAACATTTTATTTAATGTGGAATTAATAACATGCGTTGTGATTCGGTTATTTTATATTATTCAATAGTCGTTACTGTTTTATTTAGTGTAAGCGCTATTAAACACGATTACAAGAGAAAGGATGACACACTTATTTTAGACCCGGTTGACCTTATCGATATTATTATAGAAGAAGGCAGAAGAAGTAGTATCCCGTTCCACAATAATAAGTTTATTGACTATATTAAGATGCCTAAAAACAGGAAAGTGGATTACAAAATACCAGGTAATTAATATAAGTTAAAAAAACTTATATTAATTACCTGTTAAAAAATTCATGATGATATAATATGTTTTAAGGTCATACAGTGGAAGGTAACACGTATTGACTTCCGCGGCAGCGCCTGCGTGGAGGCCCGGACCTTCATGGAAAGTTTGTACAGGGTCGTGGAAATATTAATACTCGTTTCACACATTGGGCGAGACATTCGGTGACTTGCAGGCCATGAGATTGTTCAGGACAGATTTGTGGCGCTTGCGTGGTCTCATACTTATATATAACACTAATTTTTGTCCGCAGCTTTGCGTGCGTTACTACTTATTACTTTTATCGGTACCATAAGGGACTATGCGTACACAATACATCAGTACCCGGAACATCTGTTACATATTAGTCATTTAACTCTGTAACTTTACCCCTTTTATTGGCAATGTGTGCAACATATTTTTATGTAAGCATGAATACATTTCCAAAAAGCAGCGATAGCCTGCGGTACGGACTGTCAAGACGAAAGTCGTATGTTCGAAACCCAAATGGCATAAACCTCTGACTTTTCTAAAGTTATGTGTGTATTAAATTTTAATTATCGCTTGCTTTAACGATGAAGGGAAACATCTTGAGGAAACCGGTGGACTAAGGCCTAACCTGTCTGTCATTAGTAGAGGAGGCCCGTGCCCAGCAGTGGGACAATGTTTAATACAGGGCTACTACTATTATTATTATTTAATACATTTTATTTAGGTACTGTAATGATAGATCTGCTTCTCTGTTATAAGTCATATTTCTAACCGAGAACGGGTTTTTACTGTAACATAATTGTATAATACAACTTAGATGTAACACTCAGGTGCCCACAAAAGAGAAAAGAGCGATGACACGGACACGTTAAAAAAACGTAAGATGTGGAGTCGATGGAGTAAATGGAGCGATTGTTCAGTGACCTGCGGCGAGGGTTGCACTGTGAGACGGAGGGCTTGTGTGGCCGGGCGCTGCGCCCCCAACGAGCAAGAGGAGCAACGGCGCCCCTGTGCGCGCCCGCCTTGTGATAAACACAACGCTGAAGATCTGCACGACTTTGAATAGATTCAGGTAATAATAAAATAAATAACGCCCAACAGACACACACATAGCCCCGACCCCACACTAAAATACGAGTCTTGTGTTGTGGGTATCAGGGACTACGAGAGACGCACGGTCTCACAACATCCAGACCCCGGACACAAACATTTGTCCCGATGTGGGAATCGAACCCACGGCCTCTTGTTTTACAGCCAGCTACTATATTTTATGAAGGATAATAAATTTAAATTTTTTTTGTCCTGTATGTGTTTCAAAATTTCAAAAGACTAAGCGCAACGTTGTAACGAATTTCATTTCGGTCCAAGTTACGTAAATACCCATTAAATACATAAGTATGTATTAATTGTGGCTCACGAAAAATTTCAAACTTGGAAAAATGGCTCCACTATCAAGGAACTTTGCCACCCCTGTAATATACCTTGACAACTTACCAGAACTAATTCATACACAAGAGCGGATTCCACCTAAATGTGTTTAAAATGGCGTGCATAGTGAAGTGCGCTGGCTGTGAAATTAGATGCCACGGGTTCGTTCACCGCATACAAGACAAGTTTTGTGTGTTCTGTGATTATTCTCCGGTTTTCGGTATTGTTGAGCTGATAGTCTCTCATATGAACAGTTTCCGGAACTCACGATCAGTGCATATATACGTAAGACACTGTAATATGATTACATGCTAAGAGTTGCCAACCGTCCTGTTTTCCCAGGACAAATCCTGGTTTTTAGAGTGTCCTAGATAGTCTTTAAGCAGCGTCCTGGGATTTTAAAGCGCCCTGATAAGATCCTGTATTTTAAAATTCACACACCACTTTTGTAATCATTACTTTAGGAGCGGCGTCTCGGCTCGCAAGTGTTTACACTATTTTAAAACAAAGATGCGCCCTGTTTTTAAACTGAATTGTCCTGGTTTTTCTAACTTCAAATCCTAGTATTTGAATTGCGGGGTTAGTCACCCTATTATATGCGCGTGTTTTTCTTTTACTAAATATAAAACACTGCGTAACTATTGAAGAAGTATTTGTCTTCCTTTTATAAACTTTTCACATACCCAACATACTGTTCTCTACAATCAAAGTATAAATAGGTACTTACTCCGATAGCTGCTATCGAGTGTCATAACTAGAATCATTGAATGTGTTTGTTATATTCTTGGAAAGGATGAACGGAAATCGTTGCTTGCAATTTCTTCACGATTGTGATACAAAACAAACATTTTTACATGGTAATCCTTAGGCACTTATAAAACTGGCACATTACGAATGGTAATTATTAGCTTTTATTACGCTACGTTGCGTGGTGGCTGTTTCATTAATAAATAAAAATGGAATTAAATAATATTTGTTTTATACTCACTGTGTTTGCTGGCTTATTATATCTTGTGTCTACTGAAAGTTAATATATACTATTTAAAATAGACATATATAACTTAAAAACTGTTTAATAATGTAAGGTTGTCGATTTCAGCTACAAAGGAACCAAAAAATACGTCTAAAACCACGCATAAAATGTTGCACGATTCATCTACTACCCAGTCCAGTGGGAATTCAAATTTAAATTCTTTATGGATCTATCGACCAAACTCTTACGTAAGTTTTAATATAAAAAAATACTAAATATAATAATAATAATTACGAAGTTTACTTATACAAAGTCTTTCCACAGCAATCTCATTTGCGGGATGACTTCGCCACGCGGAGAGCAGTTTTTACGGCCCCTCATTCTTTGACCAAACTTGCGAAAACACTATCGTTAGATTTTGATCCTTATTTCAGTAAGGTATATTAGTATGCATATGTTTTATAATTATTACCTAGACAACTACTTTAAAGAGGCATGATATTATAGTATAAATTTCTCCATTAGGGTTATTTCGAGCCTTTTGAGTGGAGACCACGCCCGGTTACCCTTGTAGCTTTGAGAAAAAATGGATTCGTGCCACGGCATATTGTAAAGGTGAAGTTTAAAAAAAACAATCAGGATATACGCTTCTTAATTTATATTTTTTTACCTATGCTGTATTTTGACTCTTCATTATTGTTACGGAGACAAATTAAGGTGCAGGCTCAATTAATCCCTCAAGAGCATATACGCCTGACTTTTTAAAGTTACATGTCTATTCATTGCTCATTTTAAGGCTGAGAAATTATACCTGAGACCTGCACGTCAGAGAATTGACAATAACAATTTTGAAGGTAATGCTATCCATGTTCCACGTAATAAATATTTTTCAAAGTACTCTCCTTCACTGTTTATGTTCCTAGTGATTAAAATAGCTTCGTAACAGTATCATTATATCCCACTTTTAATATTACTGTTTATTTGCGCATATTTTAAATCTACAATATATCATAAATAGTAATATACAAAATAATCACGAGTAATATACAATAAGACACAAGTCTTTGAGTAACATTAGTCTATGTTTTATTAAAATCAGTTGACTCAAAAAAGTCCTGTGTATTAGGTACTTACTAATGTGTTCAATGTAATTTGGTTTAATCTCCGAAACAACCGAACCTATTTGTAACTATATTTCATACTTCGGCTAAGATATGTGTAGAGAGAGGTCTATTTATCCCAGTAAGTGGTTCGATTCAAGTGCTGGAATAAATAGTTTTATGGATAAAAATATTACGTGAACCTATTTATTTTGTAGGGCATAGTCTCCAAAGTAGGCTACCGATAAACCTAATCACCTAAATGGAGTTGCGGGCAACAGCTAGTTAATATTATAATTATATTGTGCATGCTGATCGCTGTTTGTTAGATTACCTACTTATTACCTATAAATACATAAATGTGTTAGCATAATAGAATAGCATGATGAGTTGACACCAGCACTAGTTATTATACGCATTTTCAACAAATCATAACATACATAATAATGGAATATCAAATGCAGGTTGAAGAAAGTAAACCGACTGATGTGGCAGAGCTTCAATCACCTTATAACGATGTAAGCAGCTTTTGGCAAGACGAGCCAGGAGAGCCGGTGAAATAGCGCAACTATAAATATGACAATTACAATGTTATATATAATTCAATTCATTTGTGCGCGCAGTGCTATGGATGCTTGAGACGGATACAATGCCTGATTTTTTAGTGTCTCAATAGGCAGACGAGCATACGCGTCATTTGTTGGTAAGTAGTCACCGCCGCCCATAGACTTCTGCAATGCCAGGGCACAGCAAAGCCTCTGCCTACCCTTAATGTGTGTACCTGTCATTGGCTAGGCATAAGGCCACGTAACGGGATATCACCGTGGCACGTGGCGGCCGGGTCATTTCCAAACAAATCACAATCTTACATAAAAATCTAACACATGTCTGTGCATGAGCCACATAAATCGATCTATCTGACGATAAAGAAATTTATTTTTTAATATTGTTTATTAGGTACTGAACTGAAAGAACCTCATCTGTGTGTAATGTTTAGTTTTCGTTCCATTAGTTTACAAATTCTTTTATGGAACCTTTTATGAAATTATGTAATTGTTAAATCTTTATAAGAATATTTTATACCTTCAAAATGTTTTTTTCATAGTATCTTATTTTATTCATTTATAACCTATAATAATCCTATAATATAGAAACGTATAGATAAGTAATTGATGTCTCTCTGGTTAAAGTTCTAACTCTAAATATTTATAGGTCAATTATATATTGATATTAAATACTTCACTACTGTTTATGCTGTAATATAGAGACCTACCTTAGTCAAAACTAGTTAAACTCTAAAAAATGTGTCCTGTTACAATATTATAATAAATATAAAATGTTTATAGTTTTGATTTATTCTCGTAAAACCTGAAGCTATAACGTGTGGTTAACACAGAAATATAAAGGTGTGTAGAGATTGGGGAAAGAGCCACAAAATTTTACGCGCGGTATGCGACCCGATACTGCATTGCATTTACTGTCATTATAATTGTGCGCAACTCGCAAGCCTTTAGCCATAGCCATCTTGCTTGGTTTCTTCATCGTGGTGAAACTGGACAGTCCACAGAAAAAAAATCTTGTGTTTTTGATGTGTTGTTTGTGTTGTTTCAGATGACGAAAACAGTCATTTCGAAAGTCATTACCAATTTACACCTAACTCTGTAATAATAGCAATATTCCTCTCTTTAATTGGGTTTAATAAGTATTTGATTTAACGCTATTTGTCAATAGGGCCTAGGTATCTTTAGGATTAATGAAAGCTAGATGCATTCAACTATTGCGAACACAACATTAATTGATGAGACATTGAAACATGAATTATTATTTTAAAATTAATATAATCAGCACTGTACAAATATAGTAGTATAGTGAAAATTAAATAAAAGAGTTTTGTATAATAATTTGACTGTGTGCTGTTAGCCTATAATTGCTGTTAGGTACTGTTTCTAACAATATGGCCGGTACTCTAGCCTGAATATTTTGGAACAATCTAGTTTCATTAAAGGCGAAATAGATAGATATGAAAGGCGTAGATGTTAGTGGCTGGTGCCATTATTATAAACCAGCAAGGAACTCAGCGCACGCGCAATTAATCATATCCACCAACCTTTAATTCGTTTTCAAGTGTGTATTAGACGCGCAGATCATGAGGGTCTAGAGAGCTGAGAATGTCGAGAACGCTGAACGCGCGGACATCATCATACCGCAACGAAGATTTTGTAACATATATAAAGTGTAGTGTACGTATGGTTATGCAGAAATTTGTGATAATTTTCCTCAGCTGCTGAGGAAGATTGAAGAGATTCTTTTATCTCTCTGAAGAGCTCAAGAAGCTCATCTTCTTTATTCAATCCCATGCCTTGGTTGCGACAAAATTATTCTTCGTGTTTGTCGTCGGCGTCTTGTACCATCTTCTCCCACATTATTACTAATGTTTCCATCACAAATGGCATGTTCCCCCTTTGTGATGAAAGGTATAGGTACGTTATTTCTGTTCTAAAAATTCTACATTCATCTCACGGTGACCCATCTGTACGTATGAACAATTGGCAAGGTTTTTGCACCTCCATAATTTATGAAGCCTCTGATACAGCCTCAATTTAAATAACGTTACAACTAACAATAATAAATTAACTATGTTTTTCTATGGGTTCGGAGTGCTATAGTTATTAGCTATTGAGGAGTGATTTAGATGTTAGCCATTAGGCTACTAGATACATAATTAAGTACCAACATAAATGTTTATTGGCTTTCGAATGTTACTCGGAAGAACGCGAGTTACGCGGCATATTGCGTGGTCGTGTTACAGCGTTCGCCAATCTGCATGCATCCTTACTTCCTATTATTGTGTAGGTGTGTATGTACGCGTTGTACATGGCAGCGATGCTATAGTCATGCCACACGCCATTAGTGTGATGACGGTGACGTTTTTTTTATCATCATATTGTGTTCGCGAGATTAATTGTGATAGATCTGACGCCTCAGATTCTGATGAAGACAGTGCGCTTAAGCAGGCTTTGCTTTTGGTTGACATACTGAAATCAGGTTGAAGTAGTATAGTACAATACCTACTCCATGTTACGTTTGAATCTAATTTGGGATTTTATTTTAAAATTGCTCTGATACTGCGACACATTCTTTCAAAATTCTTATGGAGAATTCTTAGGTATGCAAGTTTTTGCTAGCATAACATTAATAAAAAAATATTTAGTGTTGCTTATTATGAAAATTTAAGCCGGTTAATAAATAAAATACACTCAACAGTCACAAGCATATTCCTGACCCCACAATAGGTCAAACCTGTATCGTGGTTTCAAGAACTACGAGGGACTACGGTCCAACATTGCCCAGACCCGAAACAAACGTCTGTCTGTCACACAAATATATCTCTCGGTGCGGGAATCGAACCCACTGCCTCATGTTTAAGAACCAACTACTCGCCGTTGCGCCACGGAGGCTGTAAAAGTAAAAATTAAATTTAATAAACGCTGGATCAAAGATTCCTAATGCCAAAAGAATAGACTACTCAGTGGAGAAAACCTTGTCTAGTTTAGTAAATAATTACATTTGGTTAATATTATTCACAATTCAAATAATCGTTATAATCTTCTTTATAGAATATGCGAAATTATTACAAGAGAATACTGGGCTTCGTGCGGGTCCTAATACTATTGCAGAATTATCGACATGTCCTACAACAAAAGCAATAAATGCGACCACATCATCTCTATCAAGTGCTACTTCAGGTAGGTTTTCTGGGGGCTCTGATAAATAACATTCTGGACGGCCAATCATACTGTAGACAAAACTGTATACAGCGGCCCTTTCTATTGTTGATATAATAATTAAAAACAATCAAACCTTGTAGAAACTAGGTAGGTACTTTAGCGTGTAGGTATCATTATGAACTATCTAGTGAAGCGGCCATCGGTGTTAATAAATTTAACTAAAACTTAAAAACCCGTTTGAAAAATTATCACACAAATAATAATAATTTCTTACATGAACGATAGCCTTAATACTCTAAGGCGATAGCAGACTGACCACTCAGTTTTGGTTAAACTTATATTTAGTTTAGTAACAATTAACCCAAATCGTGATGTGTGTTGTTAATCGTCACAGAGTTTATTTATTATACCTCGCACTTCGTCATCAGATCTATAGCAAATATGTTTTCTGTGTAACAGTTAATCTGACAACCATTCTTGCCTCGCAAACTACTTCAGCTCACACACCAACAAAAGCAGCAACAGAAAACCTTATAAATTACTGGTCACCGCCGCCCTTCTATCGTCCAAATGCAAGAAACTACAGAAGATATCTACCTAGTAAGACATATTTAAGAGTATAATATTAGTATAAGTATTAGGTTTTTCTGTATTTACACACTCGTGGCTACATTTACTTTTTTGCATACTATTTTATTGTCTGTTTACATTTTAATCGTACAATGTACGAAAAATTATAGGAAATCAAATAAACGATAACATGAGTAAAAATAATATAGAAGTATTTTTACATAATTGGAATTATGATTAAAATCATTGTTTTACCAGCTGACCCTATTCTCACCATAGTAATCAATAGTACTAGATACTACAATCTTACTTGCTTCTATGGCCACGTAACTTGGCCAGCAGGTTAATTTGAAGATGGAGCGAGATCAAAGCGCCTTAACCCGTGTTTTGATATACATATTTATTATACAATATAAAGCTTCAGAGTTCAACTCTGCGAAGACGCCTCAGCATCTTCCCTAAGAGCGCTCCTCCGTTCGCCAGTCATATGGTAGGGTCGGCTAATGCTTAAGGTTGTTGTTATTGTTTTTTTTATACCTTATGTTGCCACTTTTAGGTTAATTTATATTATTAATCTAGTAAACAGCAAATCTTTGTGTCAGGGTATTACAGAAACATGCCGTTGGACTATTATTATTATGGTTAGTTAAACACGCAAATTACACCTGGTTTTCAACAAGTGACTTTAAAATTATTTAAATAAGCTATGTATAATGTTATTATAATAGAATTATGTTTAACATTATTTCTATTTGTCCCAGCATGAGCTAAACTAGATTTGCATTAGTAGCTGTAGCAACATTTTCTTGGATCTGCCGTAAACTACTTATCTCTAAGCTAATCTAAGCTACGTTATTTGTCACAGCTTCGTCTACTAATTATTACGATTTATCTTCATTTAGCTTTTAGATGCGAATAGACTTTACAATCGGGGAAAGCAGTTATAAAAATCAGAAATTTAAATTTAGAGGCCTATAATGTGCGCTGTTGTAGATACCTACTTGATACCAATAATTGAGTTATTTTAAAAGATTTTAACAACTAATTTATAGGTAAATCTTATAATAGGTACCTATATAAGGTTAAATGTTATGTTACTGTATATACCAAGATGTCATTATTTTAACAAGCCTACGTGCCAGAAATCTCATATCGAATCAGTCAGCATCTTTATTTACTAGTTCATAATAATAAATATATGACCAATTTTTCGCTAACCTTGAAGTACAACTCGATAATCGTTTACAAATGATGCCTGTTACTAACAGTGCAAAGATGAAATATTATGAACTTCAATATTTATGTTACGCTTATAGGTTTAGACAAGTTTCGACGGTTCAACTATGAAGATCCATTTGGAACCCATCCAAATGAAACAGGTAACTATATGTAATTAATATCAGTTATTTAAAACGACCATATCACACTGTACATAGACAGCAGCTCCGGAGTTATGCATAATCAACGACGCAAGCGCGCTTAGGCTTCCCATTTGTTAAACAAAGTTAGGTCGTGTAGTTGGTTCGATATTATATAATGGATACTGAACGAGCAAGACGATAAAGACATTGTAAGAGCTACTCACAGCTCTGATAAATGTTTATCCCGTTCATAAGAAAGAAGACACTGTACAACAACATTATAGAATTGTTTAGATTAGGTTTCCAATACTAAAGATCATTCAAACAACAAAATTCTCCCTAGGAATGCCTGATAAAATAATACGATAACACGGGGTAGGAAACTAAACATACTTTCCGAAGATAAACTATCAACCGGTCAATGTACTGCGCGGTCCAATCTGACGCGAATGGAAGGGTGTCAAGTGTCAACTATCAAGTAAATAAGCTTTAGAGAATATGCTGGGAGTGAACGAGTTTATGTGGAAATCGAACCCTATTTTGAGTTCTAGGGCTGTTATACTCCATTGTGCTTTAACAGTATGCAACTGGTTGGGATAAAAAAGAGGGCGGTGCCGTACAATATTGTTAACGCGCATTCCGCGTTCACCACAGGTTGAATGTGAATAAAAAACAAGTTGTGTGTGAGATACCGACACATTTTTTTTATTGAAACATTGACACCAAGTTATGTAGTTAATGGCATGCGCTGTGTAGCATGGTAGTAGCATCCTGTTGGAATCAGTGTACATATCCTCCATCCATTTAGGTCATAAGAAGGTGCTAATCTTCAATTTGTAGAGTATTTTGTTTACAAAATCAGAGGGCAGGCTGACAGAAAATTAAATACTTACATTTGGTCTCTTTGGCAATAATTAATTTAGGGTTTTGTTAGCAAATCAAAGAAATATTCATTTTAATAGTTTAAGTTAAGTTTAAAATATACGGTTTGAGTTCTATGAATAAAGAGTAGGTATTATACTCTACAGATGAGGTTCGACATATTTTCATACATCCGAACTGTATTATGATTTAACTACCTACTATCACTACTAGAGCAACGACCTATCCGCACACGTTTTGTATGTGTAAGTAATGTAGGGCTCAAACAAAAGCAATCGATCGGGACAAGGACAACGCTATGCGGATCCTACATATGTGCTTCTCTTTCTAACTATTCCCGAACATGCACCGGTGCAGTGGAAACGTGGTGTGGGGTATTAGCAGCGTTTTTCCTGAAATAAAACGCTTATTAAATTACTTACCTAAATTCGAAGCTTAATTGATTGGAGATAGCATATCCGTTTCCTGTCATTTCCCTTCTCGTTCTATCCTTCTATTTGTAAATAAATTTGCATCTCTTTCGCACTTCCTTCCCCTTTCTCCCCCCTCTTTCACCACCAGCAGGCTCGGCGCGATCAGCGCTTGAGCTTCTAGTTCATTGCGTGGAAAATCAACAGGCAGAAATTATCTTAAGCTTCGAATTTAGGTAAGTAATTTAATAAGCGTTTTATTTCAGGAAAAACGCTGCTATTAAATAACTTGACCGTAAATTCGAAGCTTAATTGATTGAGACGTGTTTGTTGTCGCCTGGTGGTGAGGGACGCCAATGTGAGAAAATATAGGAGAAATATTGAAGGAATATTAGGTTTGTAAATAATTTACATAAAATAACAGAACCATTATATCCTTACTTATATAATCACATATTTATTTATTTCTTTTAATAGAAGACATAATATATAAATAATGCTTCTGTAAACTTAATTAACATTAAACTTTTAAATCAGTATTTTAGCAATCAGCTAACCGGATTGAATAATTTTACGGCCGTACCAGACTGAGAGGCAGCTGGTATTATCTGACGTTTATAAAATTTTTGAAATGTATTTTCCGCTCTCCAATTACCCCTAGCTAAAATGTCGTCCATTGGTAAGCCTTCTGACCAGTTTTTGGACGCAACCGCAGAACGAAGGCTGCCAGGAGTTGCCACTATCTTAGCTTCTAATAGAAGAGATTTAATCCAACCTGCAATCACCGCCCGTGAAGCAGGTCTGGATTGGCCTCTAATATTTATAAATAAATTATTACAAGTCGCTAATCTTCGTCTATCTTTGAGAATATCTATAGTTCGGTGTATCCAATAGACAGGATCCAGATTAGTATTTTCCGGATTTTTGAGTAATTTCCAGCCCGATTGTCTATAAGTTGAAGAATCAGTTTTTGATCCAAAAGCTGGCCAAAAAATCACGTGATCACTAGATAAAATTAAATGTTTTGAATCTATCCTGAGGAGAGTTAAATCATGGATTCGCCTACCAGAAAAAAGTAATAGCAAAGCGGCTGTATGTCTAGACGTAGCGAAAATATTATTCGGGTCAATGGTACTATTCGCTAAATAAGATGCTAGATCCTCAATATCCCATATATGAGGCTTCTTTTCTACAGGCTTCCTGAGAGCGATTGATTTTAAAACGTGCTTAACTAAAGTATGTGTACTTAATATGCCTGCGGTATCCGCATTACATAATGTACAAACTACAGATTTATGCAAAAGTATAGTATTGTATGATAATTTGTCTTTTAAATATAAATCTGCTAGAAACCGTGCTACCATCGAACCATTAGGGTTTACGGGGTTAATTTTATGTTCTACTGTCCATTTACGCCATCGGCCCCAGGCAGCTTTATACGTCTTTAGAGTTGAATGTCGCCATGATGATTGCAACAAATTGATCTGATCCCAATTCCAATTCAGTAGGTTTTGATCCCACCCCCACATTTCCATACCTCTAGAGTTATATCCTGAACTTTGGGAGGCGGGAGGCCCGTTGACGTATCCATTAGATAATGTTTGAGGTTCCTCAGGGTGAACGGAGGACCTATTGCTCGTGCTTTCAGGTCTCCCCTCCAGAATACTCGATTCCACCGTGGAACAACTATGAGGAAGATTCCTGTAGCTTGATTGAGGTGCGCTAGGACTCGTGGTACAAGACAAGGTGGTGGAAAAATCCATGCCAATTGGTAGTTCCACTTGACTGAGAATGCGTCGTGATGTATTGCTTGTCTGTCGTTTAAGTCTAACGACACATAGTTGGCAACCACATGTGCTGTCTTTGAGGCAAATAGATCTATCACAGGGGTCCCGAACTTCTTGAATATCATATCTGTGCATCTCTGTGTTAAGTGCCATTCTACCACACTTCGTTCCCGGGAGAGACGATCGGCAAGAATGTTGAATCTGCCCGGTAGGTAATAAACTTTCAGAACTATGTTGGCTTTGTCTAGGACTTTGAATATCTGTCTTGTGATATTCATTAGTGGTTTCGATATCGTCCCCCCCTCCTTTCGTAAATAAGCAACAACTGTTTTGTTGTCGCATTGTACTAGGACTGTGGAACTTCGTAATAGATGGCAATGCCCTTGTAGGACTTTTAAAATGGCCAGCATTTCCTTTTGGTTGCAATGCAGCTGAGATTCTAGATTGTTCCAAGGTCCCGATAGGGACCAATTGTCTAACTGCGCTCCCCAAGCCTGATCTGAAGCGTCTGTCGTTAGGAAATGACTTGGTGGTGCAATATGAATAGGTGTCGTGGCTTGATAATTTTGTAGCCACCATTTTAAGTCCATCTTTGCCTCCTCTGGCAGTATATGCATTTGTTTTGATGTTATGGGAATTGAATTTAGGAAATCCAGTAGATTCCGATAGTTGAGTCGACCTTTTGGGACTGCAAAACTGGCAAAGTTGAGAAGTCCAACCAGGCTTTGCAGAGTTTTTAAGTCTACCTCGTTGCACTTCAAAATATGAGATACCTTGTTTAAAAGAGTGTGATGCTTCTCCACTGGCAGTCGTTTTTGATTGAGCCACGGATCCCAATGAATTCCTAAGTAGACCAAATTCTTTTGAGGAATTATCTCTGACTTCAGTAAATTGACTTCCCAGCCTAGATACCGTAGTCTTCTCACAACCAACTGGGTCTGAGATCTGAGAACCTCTACATTTTGATGGGCGATTAAAAAATCGTCTAAGTAAACAACGATTCGAATGCCTTCTTCTCGCAAGGTCTGTGCTATCCAATTGGTCAGGGAGGCAAATACCTTTGGGGCTGTACTCAGTCCAAACGGTAGACATGTCATCTGGAGTAATTCTCCGTTGTAGATGAGTCTGAGGAACCGTCTCTGGGACTTGGTAATAGCCAAATGGAAATAAGCCTGGGAAAGGTCTATTTTGCAAAGCCAGTCCCGGGGTTGTAGAAAATCTGGTATTCGAAAAATGTTGATGAGTTTGAACCGGTCTGCAATGACAAACCTGTTCAGGGCTTTTAAATTGAAAACTGGACGGCAAGATCCGTCGCTTTTTGGCACTAAGAATATTGTTGACAAAAAACTTGGAGATGAATCTGCAATCTCGAGAACTTTTTGCATTTTCATTTGATTTACAAGAACTGTCATTTCTAGCGAAATGGGAGTAGTCAAGGCATTCTTTCTTACATTTGGCACAATTAATGGTGGCTTTTGAAGAAAAGGTATTCGATACCCTTTGATTATTTTTATCAAAAATTTTGGAGCTCCCAAGTTTTCCCACCGATGGACGAATTGGGATAACTGGCCACCCTTGAACTTGGTGCTCAGGACCCGTAAGTCAATTTCTTTGTTTTCTAAAATTTGTGTTTCTGGAGGCACCAGCGGATGCGCTCTGATTTTTTGTATTTTTAAATTGGTTATTGACTTGCCGGTTTTGAGGCCCAGATCGCGCTCGAAAGGATGCCCTAGGATCAGATGACCCTCGTTTATTAGAAAAATTGCCACCATATCCCTGAGGATGTTGTGAAACACAGCTCCCCTGCGGAGGAGCATTATACCTTGGATGAGTAGCTTGCGCATGACAGCATCCAGGTACCATGGCTTGTAATGGGCCATTACAGCAGGCCGCCCCCTGCGGAGGGCGGTTACTATAAACAGTCCTATTGGAACCAGCTTGGGCGAAAGACTTGTCGTTGCCCGTCCTAGGTGGTAAAAAGGCCTTCTTTACTCCACCGATTTTTTCGAGAGTAGATGTAAAAGCCTCTGCATTAAAAAGGTTTCGACATGAAGGTGGAATTTTACGCATTGTCGATTTTATAAGCGGGTCTCGAATGAACTTCGTTATATTATCACGTCTCATTTGAATTATCTCGGCTCTATGACCGCATAATAATTGTAACAAGTCGGAAGACACTTTATGAACCTCACCCTTTAAAAATAATGAAATAATTTTTTCTTGTAAACTATCATAGGTTATATTGTGTTCCTCTTTCGCCCACGATAGACAACTTTCTATTGTTTCTTGAAGAACTTCTCTTAATTTTAATAAACAAAACGTTTGGGCTGCATAAGCCTTATCTGCTTGAGCTAAATGTCGAGTTGACTCATAAGCCTTAATTTCTTCATTAGCTTCTAACTCTACGAAACCCGGCGAATGACTATATATTTTTTGTGTATCAGCATAACGAACTTCACACCAGTCGCTATTATCAAAATGTTGGATATGATTGAGAGTCGTTAAAAAATCCTTAGGAGCTTTGGGAACTGACGGTTCCTTAAGTTTTGTATCAATAGTAAAAGTAAGGCGCGGCGCGTTTATGACCTCATTAATACCCTCGCCATTATCTTTGCTATGGCAAAATAATTCACGGCTTTCATTCAAATCAATACATGATTCATTACAAATGTCTACCGGATAGGTGGGACTAAATGATGTATTATTTTGAACCAGTAAATCACGAAGTTGGCCTACTTCTTTGTATAAATTATTTAACTTATGGTCCGATCTTCGAGACCGTTTTGATTTTCTATGACGATGGCGCCTTGTGCGTCTACGTTTACCACCCGTAGAACTATTTAAACTACTCGAATCTGAGGACGTGCTCGAGCTACTTGAGCTGCTATTAGATCTCTGTCGAGATGGGCCCGCAACCATTGATATTTCATCAACCTTGCCATCTGAAGGAATAGTCTTATTTTCCATCCTAATACAAAATAAAATTTGTGTTGAAAGAAAAAGTAAGTACTTTCGGGTAGTATTAAAAACAAAATAAAATCATAAAACGAACGAGAATCTATAATAATTTTTACACTTTGTAATAAATTATGAGTGTAACAACGAACAGTGTAACTGTTAGAATATAATGATATAATATATATAAACACTTACGTGAATGCTTTTCAAGATAGGTATAACCGAATTCACTTTTATCACTTTTCACTGTGGGAAATGTATAACGTTAACGAAACGTTCGCGGTAGGAAACAGAACGCCAATGAACTAGAAGCTCAAGCGCTGATCGCGCCGAGCCTGCTGGTGGTGAAAGAGGGGGGAGAAAGGGGAAGGAAGTGCGAAAGAGATGCAAATTTATTTACAAATAGAAGGATAGAACGAGAAGGGAAATGACAGGAAACGGATATGCTATCTCCAATCAATTAAGCTTCGAATTTACGGTCAAGTTATTTAATATTATATTACCATCTATGTATGCATACAACAATATCCATTACGTTTTTTATGTCATTCATTATAATGTGAATCTCTTATGAATAAAAAAGAATAATAAGTAGGTATGCTAGAAATGTGTTTGGTTAGGTACCTATAGCGTATAGCAGCCATTCGTTGAGGCGAGATCAGTAAATTTGATGTAAATTGTTTATATAAGTACGGTAAATCGCCATGGATGGTTATTTGCAGTTGAAAAGTGTGCAAAGTTAAATTAAATGACACACAAACAAGGCGTGTGAATGATGACTGATGATTATATTTTGGAGCAGTTGGAAGTTGACTAAGATCTAACCTAAAAAAATATAAGGTAAACAAAATTGACGAATTTGACGCGATACCTAGCCACATGATACTAGCACCAAATGCATCCCGATTTCTGTTTGGGACGGATTTTTTTATGGCGAAATGATCATTGGTCGGTCTGTACTTCATCGAAAACGAAACTGGCATTGCCATAGCTATTAACAGTGAACTCAATAGATCAGCGATAAGCAACTTCTTTAGCCCTAGCCTAGATGGTTTAAATACCGATATCATTATGATCCAACAGGAAATTGTGACACGTACATGCCACGATATTCCGCACCGTAATCTGCGATTCAACCATTAACATTCTATAGACACGAACTGTCGAACAAAAAAGATGTTCCGAAAACCTTGTCCTCCGACTAATGCCATCTATCATTTTACTAAGAACTATTTGGAAGTTATAACTCCCGTCACTGTCTCTCGAATGGGACTCTCCGCGCGCTAAAACGGGACAAACTATATAATTAATTTTGTTTTGAAATATAGTCTTCCCGCATTCAGAATTGAAATTAATTAATATTTATTGATATTACGTTCTAAACGTTATGAAATTATGTTATTTACCTTATATATTATTAACAGTTTCACTGTAAATCAATTTAAGGCAGATTTGTTCGGGAATGTCGCTACAAATAACTAAAATTAACTCGACACTGAAATATGAAATGTGGTGCGCACGCTTAGGTCGCATCAAGCAAACTAACGGCGGTGTGGACTGTGGAGTATACACCTCAACTCGGTGGAACATAACGTTTGTTCTAGTCGCCGCATCTAGTACGTAGTACATATAGATCGCTGGATTCAACGCATTTTGGCCCATATTGCACAAAGCGACTCAACAACCCAGGGCTTGAATTCTGATCATCTAAATCTAGTTTTAAATTAAACTCAGTTGAAACTTGTCGCAAGTATAGATTTAACATCTAAGCAATTGTCTACATGTATGTTCCCATTTATCATACGAATACGTGCCACGAAGTAAAACATCAGGGGATATTTTCAAATAAAAGCAAATAAGTCATCTCACACACAACTTGTTTTATATAGGTACCGATAGTGTAAAATGGCTTTAGAATCAACGACACGACGAAGAAGCATGGATGTTGAATGCATGGAGAAAGAATTTTAGTATTGAATAATCACTAATCTCAAAAACGTAAATCGTACAAATGATACATAAGTAGGTACCAAATTTTTAAGTCAATCTTAATATATTTAGCTCGACAAATATATTGGAGTGTTGGCATGTGTGTCCGATAAGTGCGCTTCTTCGCTAAATTAGAGGCAATATTCACATATAACGTTCGTTAGAACTGGATATTACCAACTATTCTGCTGCCTTTACTTTAAAGTTATTGAAAAATTATAAAAAAAATACTTAGGTCCAACAAGTATAATGACCCAGACCAGTATGGAAACGACAGCTGTAGTAACGACGGCTAGAGCACGTGAAACTAATATCAACAAGGCGACAACGAAGGCGATAATAAGTAAGTCATAAAAATACACATGTACTGAATCGAAGAATAGTATAATTAATTATGTGTAGGTACTGTTCGTCATTGATGGCCATAAGGTATCTTTAAATGCTATGCATTATGTGTAGGTACTGTTCATCATGCAAGAGTTTCCATAGAGTAGATATATTCGAAGTTATAAGTTGACCAAGAATATTTAGATTTTCAGTACAAATAATAAAAACACAAAACACGTATTGGTGGTCTTTGAGGAGTTTCGTTGCATATCACCGAAGATCCCAACAGATCTAGGGGTCTAGGTTAACGTGAAGCTGTTTTATAGTTTGATTCAAACTGTCCTGCATTTCGTAATTTAAGATTTAAAGTTCCCTAGGTTACTGTTATTATATTGTAATTACATTAATATTTTATTTTTTGTTTTATCTTTTTTTAACAGCATTGCTACCACAATCTACGAAAAGGACCAAAATAATTATAAACAAAATGTCAAAAACAGTCACTCGTAGTTCAGAAGAAATGCAAAAACTAAGTTTAATGCAGCATGTTCCTCACGAAGATATAAGTACTACTGTAGACCCTGTAATATCTCAAGTAGCTTCAGAGCTGATTCATGAATTTGGGTCTGGACGCTCTAGCTTACGACCAAAACACATAAATACTATTAATTCTCCCTATAAAAACATAAAATTAGGGGCGACAGGAGAATGGTGGCATAAGCCCGCAAAAACTACTCTTCGAATCTATTTAAGTGGTAGTACAAGATTTCCCATACCTTATCCCGGTAATCACGCATTCTGTTACACAAATCCAGAAAATGCTCTTTGCCGTACCATGATAAAATAAGTGAATTTGAACATTGGCTATAAATAAAACGATAATTTCTATATTGGTTTTTTTTATGCAAAACTAATCACTAAAGGATATTAAAAACCTGAAATATCTATAAAAAAGTGACAGCTATGAGGGCTGCCCGCAACTCATATTCCGGGAACAATCCGATCACTCTCGCCGTCAGACTAGACGTAGAAGGCGCCGGGTGGACCACCGACCGATGTCTCCCGCCCAGTGGATTTGGGGGCATTTGGAGAATTCCTCTTCGGTATCCCCTGCTTGTCGTGAAGCGACTAAGACTAAGTGGGGCATTAAGGGTTGTGGGAGCGTTGTTGGGGACTGTCGTGGCTCCCTTATCGGTGTACAAATTCTTTTTTTTTATTTATAGTTCCCGTATATCTTCAGCACACCGTACAACCGGGATGGACCACTAATCTCGTTTTACTGTGTGATAATTCGCTTTTATCCGCGAAAACAACAAATATGCTGATGTCTTTGTGCCATACTTATATGTTTAGATATTTTTAGTCACTAAAAGTCGTCTAAGCTAGTTCTAACGACAATAAAATAATGTAAGTACAATTAACATTTTTTTTAATGGAATCAGATTATGCTGAGTGCCAAACACATACCTATTTATCACTGTATGAAAGGAAGTAGGTATACGTTTTAAAATAGGACTTGAAAAAATTTCCTACCGATACATACACGCTATCCTTTTATGTAAGCTTTTCCAATATCCATGACTGAATATTGGAAAACCTTAACGAACCTTGTGGAACCTGTTTCTAATACCATGTTCAATAACAGGCACTGGGTATTCCAACAAGATTCGGCGCCAGCTCATAGAGCGAAGAGCACACAAGACTGGCTGGCACTGGCACAAGGCGGCGCGTGAAATCGACTTCATCCGGCACGAAGACTGGCCCACCTCCAGTCGAGATTTGAATCCGTTAGATTACAAGATATCGCAACACTTGGAGGAAAAGGCGTGCTCAAAGCCTCATCCCAATTTGGAGTCACTCAAGACATCCTTGATTAAGGCAGCCGCCGATATTGACATGGACCTCGTTCGTGCTGCGATAGACAACTGGCCGCGCAGATTGAAGGCCTGTATTCAAAATCACGGAGGTCATTTTGAATAAACTTTAGTGTCATAAGAATCTATGTTTTGTTAAGTTCATTTTGGTATATAAATGGTTACATAATGAATAAACTTGTTTCAATTATTTTATATTAAACATGTGACAGAATTTATGACCTGACTAGGTAGTTTGCCAATAAATTATAAAATATTTTCAGAAGTATGTTTTGTAGAATATCAAAGTAAAAATTACGCGCGTTTATGATATGTTATTCAAATTCATTCAACATTTAATTAAAATAAATTGTTTTTTTTCTAACAACAATAATAGCCAAGTATTATTGTAGAAAGTTTAAAATAAGGTTTTATTAAATAAATGTATAGTAAAGTTATTTTTTGATTTTATGAAATAAACAAATTTACGGTAATATGAAAACTATAAAATAACATTTTTAAAGTGTCGATTGAAGCCTCATTTCATACATTTGCATGAAGCAATACATTATAATTACAACTTTATTTCTTAAAAAAAAATATATTGTTGTTCGAAAGATTTTCATATATATTTTTAAATTGCACAAATACATTTATTTAAATATTTTCTCGGAATTCTTTTTATACAATTAACGACTATTTTTCATCAGATGGACCATATCAGTGACATTTATTTTATATAAATTACTTTAACAAGCAGTGATAGCCTAGTTGGTTGCGGTACAGACTGTGAATACAAAAGTCTTATGTTCGAAACCCTCTAAACCTAAACACCTCTGACTTTTCTAAACTTATGTGTGTATTAAAATGTTAATTATCACTTCCTTTAACGGTGAAGGAAAACATCGTGAGGAAATCTGGCATACCTGAGAATTCTCATACGAGTTTCGAAATCTTAATGTCCTACGATGTTACAACCTAACGATGTTACATTGTTCATTGTACAGTCAGCAGCAGAAGTCGTTCAACAACCAAGGTGTTCATATAGTACTACACACTCAAAGTGACCAAAATTATCTACACACCAAAAGTTTCTAAATGTTGTGAGCATTCAATCTGTCAATTATCACTGAGCACATACATTGTCAAATATTTAGTAGCAAACTGAAGGCCGTTGTTATGATAAACAATTTGGTATCTAAGCAGATTTCCAGAACAAATTGAGAAACACGAATAATAAATTCTATTGTATATGTATTTAGACTCATAATTGTTTGGAATATTTATACATTACTATAATGCCATGATTTGTCAAATGGATTTATTTTATGAAATACTAGCTTAGAGTAGGCAACCAAAAGGAGACGGCATTACGCTCGAATCTTGAACAAAAAATTCAGCAATGTCGGTGGGGGGCTTCGTACAACTACAAATAAACATGTGCACACAAATGCAAAATGTAATCACGTCGCTACGCACGCACACTACACCATTTCATACAACACTGGCAAATTTATGCACACAGTTACAAATTTATCTTGGTGTGTAATATATTTACAGAGTCATATATTGACAACTGTGTAAAAACAGTAGAGCGTAGCAATGTCGACACGAGGTATAGATAGCGTTGTCCTTATCTATCGATAGATAAAATAAAACAATTATAATTTATTAAATGTTTTAAGATAATTTTTTATGTGTATCATCTTTTCTATCGCTTTCTTGCAATCTCTGGGTGTGATTTCGTGAAAAGGGACGGCAGTAGAGAGGTATAGTTAAAAATAGTGTAAATTAATATTTCTAATTTAATCGAAATACTGTAAAGATAATAAAGGTAATGAGTACTGAGAAAAATACAAGCCAAATAAGCAAAAATAAAAACTTAAATTTTTAGATTTTTTTTAAATAATACGCCTTTAATTTATTTAATCTATACTATTATATAAAGCTGAAGAGTTTGTTTGTTTATTTGAACGGGCTAATCTCAGGAACTACTGGTTCGAATTGAAAAAATCTTTTAGTGTTGGATAGCCCATTTATCGAGGAGCGCTATAGGGTATATAACATCACGCTATCACCAATAGGAGCGGAGCAGCAATGAAAAATGTTGCAAAAACGGGGAAAATTGATTCCTTTTGAGAGCTTCCGTTGCGTACGCTGCGTTAACGGTTAAAGTTACATAACAATCATGTACGACGAAATTGTTCCTCTTAAAAGTTCTAAAAAAAGTCCGCAATAGCATATGTCTATCTATTTCGGTTGGCTCACTATAACCTTTTTAATGGTTATCGAATTTGTTCTGAAACAATGTATTATTTGGAAAGGGGTTTTTATTAATCCTTATCCAAATAAATACTTTATTCATCACAAGTATTTAATTTTGAACAAAGTTGCCCTTTACGTCATTTGATTTTAATGAATATCTTAGGAGATATTACAGTTTTAAAATATCTCCGCAGCAAAGTTAATATTGTTGTTTGTATGTCTGTTTCTTACCTTTTCATGACTAAACGGGTGAACGAATCCTAATGAAATTGAGTAGAGGGATAGATTATATCCTAGGGAAGGACATAAGGTATCTTTTGTCTCAAAAAAATATCTTGAAAGGGGTGAAATAGAGGTTAAAAGTTTGTATGGGCAATCCGTAATACTTCAACTTATGGATCTGAAAATTCATATTAAGGCTTTAGGTAAAAAATAAAGAAATACGTGTTTCAACGTTTTTACCAAATCATCCCTTAAAGGGCGAAGTGAGGAGTTAACTTATGAGGTATTCTTTAAATGTAATCTCAAGCTTCAGGCACAACACTTTTTTTTAAAGCATTTTATTACTGCCGTCCGCTTCGGGGGGAAGCGGAATGAGAATAAAACGGTTATGCTGGACTAGCCGGTCTTACGACCCAGCACCCCCTCGCCCGGATGATGGCTATCCGGGCTGCGGCTGGGCCGAGTCCCTACTACTTATGTACACCCAACCGGACACTACCAGCTAAAACCCCGCGGTGGCCTTCTTCGACACTTACGGAGTGATCCCGGGGTATTATAAGGAGTGCTAGAAGTTTAAGTAAGGAGTTGTGCCTGTCTAGCCATCTAGACAGTCACAACACCTGAGATTCAGGACGATCGCTATAGGTGTCTCAGTGCAGAAGACAACTCCTTGCATTGATACTTCTGCTCCCGAAAATAAACTCCACGGGGGCGGAGCCGCGAGCAACAGCTAGTATGGATATGGCAGAGAATTGTTTTAGGTCGGTTCTGGTCTCTTGGTCTCTTATATGAGTAAACTCGTCTTCTTCTGTTTTCCTAATGAAAACACGACCTTGCTTAATCTACACGAATTTGTACTCTTTTTCTTTGACGATCTGGCGAGCCGCTGCGTGTAATTTGTTTTTAGGTGAAAGGTGCTCAACAATGTAAAGCGGCGATTTATTACCTCCAATGCCTATGTGAGCAGTACTGAGCTTGTCGTTTGGATTTGCCTTATTAAAATTTATTGTTTTCGCTAAAATGTATCCCGAAGCCTAGAGGTAGCCAATTTAACAATGATTGAGCGAGGTCTCTTGTCGTCTCTGTTACTTTTTACCACACGAGTGCAATGATGAATGTCGGATTCTTTCAAGTTGCAGGATACCTTAGACAGCTGAGTAATTATAGATAGCAAGTTTTACTGTTTGTGCTCGGGGACACACTCTATCTCAAGATTGTTAGAACGGTTATGCTGCTCAGCAACCTGAAGCCTGATTTGCAGATCCTGTAACGTATATGTTAACTGAACGTTCTCTTTCTTTAGCTCTCCCAGTGTGTCTTGGTATTTGGCGATGGCGGATTTGGTGGTTTCATAATTTTCATTCAGAAACAAACATTATTATCCAAAGCAGTTATTTCCTGTTTTATGAATTTATTTTCGAGATTGAAATTCGGTTCTCACCATCTGCTTAAGTGTTTGGTTAAGCTCCTGTGCTAAAGCCAATTTCATGACATTGAATTCTTCTCTTATTATTTCCCTAGCGTCTTTCTTTGTAATAACTGACGCGGAAGAGTTTAAGCCGGAACTTCCACTAATTGCGCTAGTATCAACAGTGGCTTTTTTCGATGCGTAATATTGTCATTAAAAGGTAGCGAGTCATTATTGTTCCTTGACTTCCCGGGTGAGTCAATGGGACGTAAAGGTGTATTACTGTTATCAGTTTTTGGTTGCTTTGCACATCATCCGTGACACTTCCATTTTTTTTTTGGTCAACACTAATTGTAGAGTAGCGTTTTTCAGGTATGTCAGCACATGCAACACAACAATGACGGCCGTTGCAAATTATTTTAAAATGTTGATTACTCACTCGTTTTGAGGTATTCCGATTATACCTCAGCAAATATACCACCGGAAAGTACACAACACGACCTTTCCAATGGTATATAGTTTGTAAGAAAATGGAGTGTTCTGTTATTCCATAAAATTTCAAATTAAATAAGCGGAGCCAAGAAATACAGTGTTACTGGTAACGAATGCGATTAGCAAATGCTGTGAATGAAATTATTGTATGTCATTGAGAGCGATTATCGCCTGTTTTGGTGTGGTAGCCGGCTAACGGCTATCTATTATGAAGAGCATATAAAAAGGGCTTGAGATCTCGACATGAATACAGGGTGTCCCAAAAGTCGACGTCAAGCCGGAACCGGGTGAAAAAGCAAGTCATACCGGTTAACAAAAAAAAATTAAAAAATCTATGTTGCTTGTTTTTAAAATTATAGGCATGGCCCGCGTTTTTTCAAAGTATAATCCTAACTTAGCGCGTTTGTGTGATCTTACGTAAGAACTATTAAGACAGGGAGTCTTGTAAGAAAAAATAAGACATGATCGACTCCCCCCCTACATCATCTTACGTAATAAATGAATGGCGCCAAAATTCATACCTAAATATTTTTTAAATATACCGGATACATTTTTAGGATCACATTTTTTTGACAAATACTTTATTCTGGTTTTGTCATATTTTGTGACATTCCTAGTGTGTTAGAGCTATTTACATTAAAAGTATGTGTTTAGAAGACAGTCCAGATGGGTTAGTAATTTTATCGATAACCTTTATAAGTTTATCTACAACACTATTTGAGTCTTGCATAAACGACAGTGTTACCACATAAACCACCCAAAATGCTACACTGGCATAAAGTTTATGAAATTGTAAACTTAGTCGATATGTCAACTCTCCTAATATTTTTAAATTATAAATTAAGAAGCATAAATAAAGTAATCCTACTAATATTATAAATGCGTATGTTTGGATGAATGTATGGTTGTTTGATATCCAATCACGCTACAACGGCTGGACGGATCTACTTAAAATTTGGCACAGAGATAGATTATAGTCTGGAAAAGCACATAGGCTACTTTTTATCCCGGAGAAATGTACAGTTCCCATGGGATATTTTAGTTTTTCACAGAGCAAAGGATCGACATGATTTTTTGCAAAGTGGGAGTTTAGGGATCAGAAAATGACAAAGACCACTTTTAACTCGAAAAAATGCACGCTTCTTATGGGATAGCAAAATATAGAAGGTTAAAATGCTCCAAGACCTACACGCGGGCGGAGCCGCGGGCAACATTAGTTAAAAATGAATATTATAAAAACAACTTGCGTTTAAGATATTGAATGCAAATAAATTTTACACTACTGTGGCTAAAAGATTAACCTGGCAACATTTATTACCCGATGATAATTTTTAGAAATTATATGTTTTGTTGCTTTTAAGGATAATATTAGTTTAAAAAAATACGTCCAGGTGAAAAATAATGTTGTATTTTTGTAAGTTTCATGTGTCAGATCTATTTTTACATGTTAATACCGCTACAGGCGGGCTTTTTCACGGAGCTCCATTCGCACGTGATGTCACTTTTTTAGTGGCGGATCACGAAGCGCAACTAGTTTTATAGAACGTGTATGAGCACCGTGCTCTTACATTTGTCAAACGGGGTAAGCGCTCAATGGCGTCTCCAGTGTTAAATACTCTAAGAATACTAGTCAAGTATTGATTTCATTCCTTGTATGACGTCAGTGACGTATCTTTGTTTCGAATTACTTGAATACTATTCAAATTATATGAAATCAAAATAAAATATATCCACTGATATATTTTCCCACGCGTACGATTCATACAAGTGCTCCTTAATCACCTGCCAAATCCAAAGCCAAATAATTATGAATTATATTTTAAAGATATAGATATCATAGCTTTCATAAACTCGTTTTATATTATTATAATGTTAACATAATGTAACTTAAGATGTTTAATTATGTTTTTTTTTTGTAAGATCTAAACTATTTAAGATTCTTGTAAGGTAGCATTAAATTATCCGCATTATTAAAAAATTTATGCATGCCTTTGATCGGTATGATTACGTTGTATTTTAAATAATTAGTTTAACCTTCGATCAACAATACAACTAGATAACGGGTCACATATAAACTCAAAGCTAAAATCTGTCCGCGTGAATATATATTACACAGCTATATATTTTTACTAACGAACGGAGATAAAAGTTTTAAAACCATTTTATGTTCAAAGTAATCACAACCGTAGTACCTAGTAATAAAGTCACAAATCTTTAAAATATTATCTTATACTTACGATAATTCATCGCAAAACAATAAATTACTTAGAAATGAAAAGACATAGGTTAAATAACATTTATTGTGAAATCAACCTAAGAACGCAAAAAATAAAGTGCCTTTTTCTGTAATTGTCTTGCGAGTTACGTCGTTTTGTTTCGTATCTGTTTGCTTCTTCGAATTTTACGACAGGAGGTATGGAGCCGCATTGAACTCTAAAATAATATTAGTACTTATGTACGTCAAAGATTTATTAAGATGTTTTTGTTTATTGCATCTACGTTTGTTAATATTTATTTATTTATTAAAGTTCTCCAACAAATATAACACATTTTAAATGTATAAAACATTGAAAGTAATAAATGAACCTTGTGCATCTTAAATCTAAGGAGACACAGCATGCGAAAATAACAATGTCAAAATATTATCTATACTTATATATAAAGCTGAAGAGTTTGTTTGTTTATTTGAACGCGCTAATCTCAGGAGCTACTGGTTCGAATTGAGAAATTATTTCAGTGTTGAATAGCCCATTTATCGAGGAGCGCTATAGGCTATATAACATCACGCTATGACCAAAAGGAGCGGAGCAGCAATGAAAAATGTTGCAAAAGCGGGGAAAATTATTCTTTTTGAGAGCTTCCGTTACGTGCACTGCGTAAACGGTTAAAGTTACCTAACAATCAGGTATAACGAAATTGATCCTCTTAAAAAGTTCTAAAAAAAAGTCCGCGATAGCATATGTCTATCTTTTTCGGTTGGCTCACTATAACCCTTTTAATGGTTATAGAATTTTTCCTGGAACAATGCATTATTTGGGAAGGGGTTTTTATAAACACGGTATTAATCCTTATCCAAATAAATACTTTATACATCACAAGTATTTACTTTTGAACAAAGTTGCCCCTTACGTCATTTTATTTCAATGAATATCTCAGGAGATATAACAGTTTTAAAATATCTCCGCAGCAAAATTAATATTGTTGTCTGTATGTTACCTTTTCATGACTAAACGGGTGATCAAATCCTAATCAGCAGAGTGATAGATTATATCCTAGGGAAGGACATAGGTTATCTTTTGTCTCAAAAATTATCTTGAAGGGGGTGAGATAGGGGTTGAAAGTGTATGGGCAAACCGTAATACCTCAACTTAGTTATCTGGAAATTCATATTTAGGCTTTTGGTAAGAAATAAAGAAATACGTGTTTTACGTTTACGTTTATACCAAATCATCCCTAAAAGGGGCGAAGTGAGGGGTTAGCTTGTGAAGTATTCTTAAATGCAATCTCAAGCTTCAGGCACAACACATATTGAAGAATCCTAGTCTTTCTGTGTACGACGGTCATATACATTTTTTGGCTTGGTTGTTCTGAGGGACTTCAACACACTCCATGAGTTGTGGTTGGGCTTCTCCAGAATTAACCAATCAGATTATGAACGTGCCAACCTGTAATTTGGGAACTGCTGTTTTAACCAATCAACGTGAGTTAGTATTTTCGGATATAATTATCAAAGTTATCCGAACATGTAACCGAATTCTTGGCTGGCCTATATAAGTCATCTCTTCTTTCTCTGGCGACAATCGATATCCATCCTACACACATAAATGAATTGCTAGGAAAGCTAAAAAGTAAATATCAAATTAGTTTTTTTATCCTGACACGGCAAGGTGACCATACTGCACCTGTAAGCGTAGTGCCGTCCAATTAGAGTATCGAATAGCCAAAGACAATCTATCCCGCGCTACTCAACACAATGATGCCGGCCTGCTCTTTTACACTACGCCATGGGCAAGAAGGTGAGGAAGCTGTCAAGGGTATATAGTGATAGGTGATATAGTGTCAGAGTAGTTAGAAGGCCGCAATAAGGGCAAATAACGTATCTCGTCTTGTCTCGTCGTACTCTAGACCCCCGACAAAAACCAGATGTACACTGGCTGATCCACGAACGCGACATGCCACTATGGCGGGTTTTACACCCTGCATACGGTGGTCGCTATCCGGGTGGATATGAATATCCTACCACCAACCAGAGTGACAATACAAATCTACTCCATGCATCTGCTGTTCTGTTAAACAAAGTTAGCGCGTGTATTGGCCGACGTTGGCTAAACATTCTTAGGCAATGATTTAAAATCGGTAATTTTATTCAAAATTTGATATTAGTTGTTAGTAAGAAGCTTAAAATATAACTTATTCTAGATGTACTTATGGAAAGTAAGACACTCCGGCCGATAAATTGCTTTTCCGGGTATTATTTTCGCAACTTTTAAACACACACTGCGGCGTTGTGAAACGTGTTCACATTGACTCTGTTTGGAACGAACTAAACAACAATAAGAGCTCACTTCGAAAGTGAGCTGTTATTTGCCGAGACGTTTTTGGTGCGCCGACCCGATATCTAGTTCTATTGTTGATCGAAGAGTTTAACAATATGTAAATTGAATTAATATGTAATCATTCTGTTGGTAAAAAATAAAAATAAAGTGATTCGGTTTTGCCTTCTCCGTAAGTAATCTTTACCAGCGGACCCACATGGAATGTATCACTAATTAATCTCAGAAATATTCTTTTGAAGTAAAAAAATATTAAAATTATATAAATTTAAAATCGCTGTGATTTGAAACTCGATGAAACAAAAATTTAATATACATCGCCACTAAGAGACAATCACATAAATATAAGACGGCAAGAAAATGAGATAGAATACATTACACAGTATATTATATACTAGGTTTATGTATTTTTTAATGTGTGTTAATACGCGTGTACGCGCCTGCGTATAACAAAGCTTACTCGTAGGTTACTTTTTTCATTTTAGTTTTTTTATATTAGTACGTGTGTTAATACGCTTGTATGCACCTGCGTTGTAATAAAGCTGACTCGCACGTTACTTTCTCAAATTTTAGGTTTTATTATGTTAGTATGTGTTAATACGCGCGTATGCGCCTGCGTATTACAAAGCTTACTCGTATGTTACTTTTCTGAAGTTTCAAGTTTTTTATGTTAGTGTCTGAATGCGCGTTTGCGCATGCATATTAAAAAGCTTACTCATAGGCATTGACATATATTCTACCGATAGACACGAATTGTCGTAGAAACAATATGTTCCAAATACCTTTTCCGCACACTAATGCCATCGATTCCTTTTCTAAGCCAAAGACCAAAGAGCATCACAATGAGCAGATCCGACAGTTCATTTCAACTTTTGAGGAACTATTCTGGAGATTGAAGAGTTGTGTAAAATTTAATTTTATTACCCAACAGTGGCAGAGCCCACAATAATGTATTTCGTCATCATGTATTTTGTTAAAACAAATTACTTTTATTTTAAACTTTTGTATTTACAATTATTTAGGTGACTCAAAGTGAGGTATTATTGGAGCCACATAAATAAATAAAAATAAATTTAAAGTTTAAATTTCAGTGGAAAATAAATAAATCACTTTAAATCTATACTTATATATAAAGCTGAAGAGTTCGGAGTTTGTTTATTTGAACGCGCTAATCTCAGGAATAGTAATTCCTGAGATTAGCGCGATTAGCGATTAGCGATTTAGGGGTTTGGCCTTAGTTCAGCACGCTGGCCTCATGCGGGATCTACCTTAGCCTCAAGTTATTACAGTAGATTTATTGTCATTTTTGGAAGAGTTTTTCCAATAACGCTGTATGCGTCCTGACATTTCTACAAGCGGGCACTTACTCCTTTAAAAAAGAAAAATAGGAATTGTATAAAAATTATGTGGATAAACAACACAAAGAATGTGAAATAATACAATAGTACAATTCATCCATCAAGTGCCTATTTTGCACCCTCTGATCAATTGATCTATGACTGTTAGAAGCGTGATAACTCCGTCCCTTTTTGGGGACAAAAATGGGACAAACTAATGGCCAATTTTGTTGTTAAAAATAGACTCTCAGAATTGAAATTAACTAATTATGTCATTTACCTTACATACTATTAACAGTTGCACTGTAAATCAATTTAAGGCTGACTTGTTCGGGAATGTTGCTACAAATAATTATAATTCATTCGACACCGAAAGATGCATTGTGGCGTGATTACTTCGGTAGCATGAAGCAAAAATTATTACTTTTTAAATAAAAATAAACCGCCTTCCAAAAACCCACACACAACTAAAAAGCAAAAATAATTGGTTACATTTAAATCAATTAATTACAAACAATATAAATCAATTATTTTTGGAGTCGGCGCCGGTATTGTTTTCTTTACTTCTCTATTTTATATTTTTTGTATGCCTGATTATTCTGTTTTTTTCCATGTTTTTGGAGGAGTTCTGAGGTAACAAACATAAAAAAATACACGTCGAAATGAGAACCTCCTCCTTTTTTTGAAGACGGTTAAAAAGCACAATGTTATTATATATAACATATACATTATACAAGTTTAGTCAGAAAGGGTTTACTAAGCCGCGACCATAAAGTTTCGGTGACAAGGATTAGAATCATGAATATCACATCTCTTAAAGGCAATATTTTTATTTTCATACAAAGATCAAATATTATTTATTTTTATTTTAAATACGCACAACCCTGTACGTGTAGGTTAGAGAATTAAGTCAATTGCTACTGTGAAGATTTGTTTACAAATATTTGAAAATCGAGTGTGTAGATCATTTTGACGCAATGGATGCTCACGATAATTTGACTACTTTTGTTGTGTAGATGTTATTGATTTTCTTGGGTGTATAGAATTATTTGAACACATGATGTGCGCATATATATCTGCTGCTGACTGTACCACGCGCGCTTGATCGATACGCTGCGCTTTGAAATGGTAGCTAACAGGTTTTGCCACATTTTAATACCAGCTGACACTTATAAATACAATATTTAGGTCGTTAACTATTTTACAAATGATTTTCAGCTTTGCTGAAATCACCCGATTCTCCTTATTTTTCATACATTTTAACATGGGAAACTGACAAAGTTTTCCACCTATCCCGTGCAGCTGACACATTTTTTCATGACAGAAATAATATAAATAAATAATCTACGAAGTTTCAGCTTTGCTGAAATGATTACAAAAATAAGTTTTTCTTAAGAGTTTTTCGATCTGCCACGCCCAAACGCCACAAAGTCGCGTCAGCTGACAATTTTATTCTTTGTTTATTAAGTAAAATCTACCATATTCAATAAAGCTACCTTATGCTGAAATGACCCATGAAATTTTGACACTACCTTCCGGAGTATAACTTGCTCATTTCATCCAAATGGAACAGGTATTAGAGCTGTTGCAATACGGAATATTGCAGGTGCATTGTTATTTTTAACAGATTTCTATGTTTTTGAAAGCATGATATATAAATATTTTATATTCGTTATTTTGTTATTAACAAACACAATTCACGTTTAATTCAAAGTAACAGAATATGTACTACTGGTGATTACCAATATAATTAATAATTACGAAATAACAATAGAACACGTTGTCCTCGATGGTCGTTATGTAAACAATCTGACACAGAAATGAATATCCGTATGAATTGAGGAGCCACTCCTGATTTTTAAAACAGTCTCGAACCCAATGGCGTAGCTTGCTTTAGATGGACCCTGTATCAAAATTTGTTGGGGGACCCAAATTAGACCCAGTAGAGTTTACGTGAAATTATGGCGAACATTTTACGAATTTTTGCTTACAGACGTTCGGGGCCTCTGTAGCCCGGGGTGCCCGTATCATTGACACGGCTGATACGCTCGGCGGTAGCTACGCCCCTGCTGTCACCCTTATTTAGTAGCAAAACAGCTAATGTTGTAGGCCAAATTCTGGAATTAGAAAATGCCATCCCAATGATGTATGAAGGGCTCTTCTCGCCTCGGGAACCCGGATCAATCTCTGGTACGCCAAAGATGCCTTCGCGAGGTTTTAGTTGCTTTTGCCGGTGTACGCTGTATATAACATTTGAGACTTGGTCCAGTGGCTCTCTGGGTGCTTAACATCTTTCTCCACTCCTTTTTTCTAGAGTATTTTGATCAAAGGGAAGACTTGTGTGTCGCCGCAGTAAAGCACGGAGAATATACAATTTACATTTGCCTTACAGTAAGCACCTGCCATTCCTTATACAATTGGGTGGTAGGATTAAGCGCGGTTTGTGATGCTTAACTTTGTGCTCCCTCTAAATATAAAATCTTATAAGTTTTTGCCCATATACATATATAATAACTTAGAATAGATTAGCATAATGCTACATAAACAGTTTTCATGATAAATGGCTCCGCAGAATTACGTAATTTTTAAAAACATAACAGAGTATATAACATACGAGTCTTCTAGTCCGTTGTGTGAGAGTTGATATTTGTGGACACCAATCCATTCTATTTACTACTACTTTCATATTGGCGTTTTTTGATTGACCGATTACTTTTACAGAAACTCATGTTCTTATATATTTATCAATTGAGGAGCCCATACCATTGCTTAATGTCATTGTACTGGACCCATATTTTTAGTAGATACCATACCTTCATAATTGCTACTAAATCATAAATCATATACAAAAATTTCGAAAATGTACGCCTAGTACTTTACGGGGTGGCTCCTCAGTTTAAACGTTTAGATTGAGGAGCCACTTTTACATTGATATAACTTTTTATTACAAATTCCAGAATTTGGCCTAAAAAATCCGCCGATTTGACTAAATAATGGTGCGAGACTCCTTGAAAAATCAGGAGTGGCTTCATACGGACATGAATTCTTAACTATAAAATAGTATCATTACATACTTAAGTAATTACTTTTACTAAAGTAAAATGTTTTTCTCGATTATAAATACGAGTGTTAGTCATGATTAATTGCGTGCATGTGGATTGAGTGAGCACCTTCCAAAAATCGTTTTTTATGTATTAGGTATTTAGTAAAAGTTCTAAAACAATTGTAAAACCAATCCTGGAATTTGTAAAAAGATAAAACCGAAGATAAATCAGTTAATGTCTGCTCACTCAATCCTGATAAGGGGCAACCCAGATCTATAAATGTATCAAGTTTACATATAAAATTTGGGTTCTAGGATTTAGTAAAACCTTTGTGAAGTCACAGTATTTAATTTCAGATCACCTAGTACAATATTTAAAAAGTTACAAATTGTTATTCGTGCTCACTCAATCCACATGCTTTGAAAAGTCAAGATTTCTTACGAATTACCTATAAAATCAAGTTTAATTATATTTCTAGATTTAGTAAAAGTGGAATAGAAATTTGTAAAACACAAAACGAATCACTATCATGCTTCGTTTCTGAAAAAATAATTTTTATAGGTGCTCACTCAATCCACACGTTTTTGAAAAGTTAAAATCTTTCATATCTTTAAATCTGTAAGCGCTACAAAAAATGTGAATACGTCAAGTTTTAGTAGAAATTTTTACTAAATATTGGCTATTTCACATTTTCGATTTTTTGCTTACTTAAAGACATATTGCATTTTTAATGTTTTCCATACAAACTTACAATGTAGGGTCGCCATACGTGTCAAAATACAGGATAATCTACAAAATTAATTTGTGTTTGCCTATATGTAAATACCTAAAGTAAACACGCACGGGCCGGTAATAAGCTCAGCGAAACGTGGATACTGGTTACACCTCTGCCTACCCCTTTTGAGATTACAGAGCTGAGTGAGTATGTATGCTAATTGGATTAAAGTGATTAAATTAAACGATACTTTATAATTTTTTTTTATTTCAGTAAAAACATTAAAAAAGTTTTTGAATCCTTGGAACGCTATACATTATTTAGATTTAGTCAATCTTTTTAACTATACCGCCAGTTCGGAATGCAGTTTTACTAGAGAAGAACGGGCAAGAAACTCTAGCGTTGCTCTTTTCGAACACCGGTTAACAATATTTGGTCATACAATTGATTAGATTAGAGCAGCTCAATGTATGTTAATTAGGTTGCCTTATATTGTGAAATAAAACTTATTACAAGGCTTATTGCTGCACATGACCGCCGTGAAATAGATAAAAATCTCAATTTCTTGAGCAGTTTGTCCTTACTGAAACAGTCTGAGTAGACCAGTCAACAAGAGCAGCACCCGTTCACGATTAATGACGCATGTGCCAGCCAGCGACCTCCTCAACCATTTTACAGGGAAGTGACCGATCCCGCACATGACGCCGCAGCAAGCACATATAGAATACAACAATTAATATATTAGACACTAAAATCAAGTAGTCATGTAAGGCATACTGTTCACATAAGTTCGCAATGTTAAGGAAATGAAATATATTCGCATTACTTAATATACATATATAAGGTTCCTAATAATAATTTAATGGCTACACTTCTAAGTAATAGCATAATATATTCCGAAGCCTTTCGGTCATCTGCTTAATATCTTTCATTTAGTACTATGATTATGATTATGATTGGGAACCTTATTGTAAAAGCGTATGCAAAGCCCCTTGAAAGAAGAATTTTCCTCCACAAGAACTTCTAGAACTTAGCGATAGATCTTTTAGCTCGCTTTTGGAGAGTAAAATGATATTCATTTCAGCAGCACCACCCCATAGTAGAGTCCCGTGACACATCAAACTATGGCAATATGCAAAATATACTAACCTAGCCATGTCAGCGTCGGTCAATTGTCGTGTTTTACTCTCAGCATAAGTTGCGGCACTTCGATTTTTGGCTTATAATGATATTTGGTATGGCTGTCCTCGCGAACTCCGTATCGCCTTAAAAATATCTTTGTCCCGGCCCGTCTATCCCACGAGATAAAATTTTCAGGAGAAAAAATTTGAATAAGAGTAGTCTATAGCACTCAGGGAACTCATTAAAATACCTTTCTAACAGTGAAAGATTTTTCAAAATCGGTTCCGTAGAACCGGAATGCCCGTATGAACAGAGGAGCCACTCCTGATTTTTAAAGGAGTCTCATACCATTATTTAGTAGCAAATTAGGTGATTTTGTAGGCGAAATTCTGGAATTTGTAGTAAAATATATCAAAAGTTATAGCAATGTAAAAGTGGCTCCTCAAACTAAATGTTTAGACTGAGGAGCCACCGTATAACTCGAAAAGTAGTAGACGTACATTTATGAAATTTTTGTATGATTTAGTAGTCATTGTGTATAGTATCTACTAAAAATATGGGTCCACTACAATTACTATAGGCATTGGTATGGCTCCGCAATTGCTAAATATATAAAAACACGAGTTTCTGTGAAACTGATCGGTCAATCGGCATATTTGACTTAATGATAATTTAGTAGTAAGTGTGTTCTAATTTGTAGCATAGGAATTAAATATAAACACTGAGCGAATTTGGAAAATCAACGTATTTTATTTGGCTCCTCAATCCAGACGTTTTGCAAATAAATAATTGACTGTACGTACCTCAGATCACAACGGATTCGTAAGCTAGATACACCAATATTTAGTAGAAATTTCTACTAAATAAGTACATACATTTCAGCGCTCTACATATTCGGAAACGGAGACAGTAAATACTTTCATCATTTATTGTAAAATTCACCATTAAGGGTGACCATGTTACCTATGAGTTAAACCAGGATAACTAGTAGATGAATATTATTTTTGAAAAGAATAAGACCGACAACATGAAAATAGTATATAATGTGTATGTTTTATGTTTTAATTAAGTAGTTAATTTCGGCATAATTAAAAGAATGAATGAGTATTGGTTGGTTGGTGCTGGTATTGGTTGAAATCGGGGATTTGTTGCAGGAGAACTAGCACACCTGAGTTTTGTTGACTTTAAACCAAACGCAATTTCTGATACCCCCTGTTAAAATGAGATCCAAGGTCATGTTGAGCTCAATGACAAGATCCTCGCATCTACTCTCAATATCCATCCGGCAACCAGGAGACTTGCAGCAATAACGCTCATGAACCGCAAATGCACAGAGCCTTGTGGTACTCCAGCATTTACTGACATGAGCTACGAAGCGTGTCTATGAACGAGGACACGTATACTTCGCTCATGGAGAAACCTGGAAATCCACTTGCGCATGTTGTCGGGCAGACCGTATTCGCTTAGCTTAGAGAGAAGGCCACGATGCCAGACCCTATTAAATGCCTTGGGTATGTCGAGACTCACAGCCAGAGCCTCGCCATGCCTGTCAATCGCCTTGCCTCAGTGATGTAATACAAACGCTTCACATGGATTTTAAAACTGCTTTTATTTTGTGTACTAAAAGAAGAAATTTATATAAGAGTTCCCGAAGGTGTTGTTCATAAAAATAATTATGTCTAAATTAAATAAAGCCTTATATGGGTTAAAACAGCTAGATATTGGTTCGAGATATTTGAGCAGTCTCTTATAGAAAGAAAAGGGGTTTCAAAACTTATTAGTGGATCGGTGTATATATGTTTTAGATAATATTGATATTGGTAAAAATATTTATGTGCTGCTATATGTAGATGATTTGGTTTTAGTATGTTTTATTTTAATATATTCATAAAATAAATTCATTTAAAAGTTATCTTATGAGTACAATGCATGATTTAAATGAAATAAATTTATTTATTAGTATTAAAATAACTAGATATTATGATAAAATCACATTAGACCAAAGTGTTTACATTAAGGCAATATTGGATAAGTTTAATATGTCCAATTGCAACCCTATAAGTACTCCCTTAGAAAATAAACTTGATTATGAAGCTTCAAATATAAATAGTGAGTGTAATGCTTCTTGTCGCAATCTTATTGGGTGTTTAATGTACGTAATGTTATGTACTCGACCAGATTTGAGTACATGTATTAATATATTGACCAGATAGACCAGGTCTTCGTTTATTGTGGGCTAACACACATTTGCGATGGACCAACAACCAGTGGGCTCATGTTCTGTTTTCGAATGAGTCTCGATTCGGATTTCATCTCGATAGGAGAGTGCGTGTTTGGTGAGTTCCTAGTCGCCAGAGTTGACTCCAGAATCCTCCGGTAGTTCATCCTTATCAAGGCGGAACAATAATGGTTTGGGCCGGAATTCGCCTAGGTAGAAGAACAGGTCTCGTTTGGATACGAGGCAATTTAAATGCGGAGAAATACCGTGACGAGATTGTGCACTCTATGGTCATCCCTCATCGACAGCAACTCGGCCAAACTTTCATGTTCATGCATAATAATGCACGTGCACACACCGCAAGGCTGGTGATGAGTGTGTTTTTTTTTGGTTCCATTACTATGTTAGTTTTTTGTAATAAATTTTTATTTTGTCACTAACAAGCCCTTTATTAAATTGCAAAATTAAAATGAATATTAAATTACGCTTCTATTGATGTATAACATCTAAGACAAAAAAATATTGAATTTAAAATAAACACTATTTTTCCCTTGTTCCCTAGACTTTGTAGATGCAAAAATTAATCTAGTGGTAATTGTACTGGTCACATAGTCTTGATGATTTATGTCAATAGAATATAGAAGAGTGTATTATTTAAAAATGTCTATATCCCTTTATTTATTATACATATTTTGTCGTGCTAGACTACAGACGTAGCCTTTCCTTGTTACATTCCCATACTTGAAATACAAGTGATAGTAATTCACATCTCTTATTTTATTTCTCTCCTATAACCTGATTTCCTATAAAATATTTAATAACAACAAGAGTAAAAATAAATCGAAAGTTCATGTCACGGCTGGTCGATGAATCATTCATAATCGGCCATACTACAGCATTATGCCCTACGTTCGCAACATTCAAAAAAGAAAAGGTCGATCGCAGCTGTCACTTTAGTCTGCCTAATAAAAAATCAGAGTATAGTTGAATTTATCAACCTCTTTCATTCAACGTCGTTGAATCAACAACAAACGCGAACAAAACGGGCGCACAGTTAAACTAGTTGAATTTATCAACCTGTTTCATTCAACGTCGTTGAATCAACGACAGACAAAAAAAAGGGAAATTAACGTATAGATCTGTGAACGTTTCTGCAAACCAGTTAAAAACGTCAACTGGTCTTTCAACTAGTTGACCGTTTATAGGAAACGGTTTCATTTCGTTAACGCAAAAAAATATACTTAATAAATTCAATACTACAAATCCAACAAACAATACTACAGTACTTCATTTATTTTTTTAAACTAATATTCAACTACTAGTTATCCTGGTTTAACTCATAGGTAACATGGTCACCCTTAATGGTGAATTTTACAATAAATGATGAAAGTATTTACTGTCTCCGTTTCCGAATATGTAGAGCGCTGAAATGTATGTACTTATTTAGTAGAAATTTCTACTAAATATTGGTGTATCTAGCTTACGAATCCGTTGTGATCTGAGGTACGTACAGTCAATTATTTATTTGCAAAACGTCTGGATTGAGGAGCCAAATAAAATACGTTAATTTTCCAAATTCGCTCAGTGTTTATATTTAATTCCTATGCTACAAATTAGAACACACTTACTACTAAATTATTATTAAGTCAAATATGCCGATTGACCGATCACTTTCACAGAAACTCGTGTTTTTATATATTTAGCAATTGCGGAGCCATACCAATGCCTATAGTAATTGTAGTGGACCCAATATTTTTAGTAGATACTATACACAATGACTACTAAATCATACAAAAATTTCATAAATGTACGTCTACTACTTTTCGAGTTATACGGTGGCTCCTCAGTCTAAACATTTAGTTTGAGGAGCCACTTTTACATTGCTATAACTTTTGATATATTTTACTACAAATTCCAGAATTTCGCCTACAAAATCACCTAATTTGCTACTAAATAATGGTATGAGACTCCTTTAAAAATCAGGAGTGGCTCCTCAGTTCATACGGACACGAACCGGAGATTACCCCGAACATCCAAACATACAAATGTTACCTCTTTTATATATTAGTACAGACGCCTTTTATCTATACAATAACACCAAATGTCAATAGAATATTTTTAGCAACTACGCAGATTTATTTAAAGTAACAAAATTATAACTATTTGTAACGCGCAATATTTGGGACAAGCAATTACGTGAGCAATTGGAAAGAGGGACATAGAAAAGTAGAGATGGAGAGAAGCCAGAGGAGAGCTGAGGCGGAAGCAGTGCAGAGGAGAGGGAGTTGAGATAGGGGCGGAGAGGAGAGGAGGGGAGAGGAGAGGAGGGGAGAGGAGTGGAGAGGAGAGGAGAGGAGGGGAGGAGAGGAGAGGAGTGGAGAGGAGAGGAGAGGAGAGATGTGGGCTGAGGTTGCATAAACCTAGTTGTCGCCCGACTTGAATTTATCCAAACAGTATTTATACTTAAACGGTACTGGCAATTATTTGTTTATGGAGCCTCGGTGGAGAGATATTTGAATTTAGAAATGTCAATGTTATTTTATGTGAAAATATTTGCAATAAATGTATTCCGTTTTATGAGCTCTTTATAGTCAGAAGTGCGATAATAGGACCTGAAAATGAAGCCAAACGTCCCAGAGCATTATGTAAAATCATTAAAGTTGCAGAAAAAGGGTGATAGCGACAGAAACACCCGTAATAATTCGAATTTTGAAGTAAATGAAGATGAATTAATGTCTCGAAAGAAATTGGCTATCGAAACTATCACCGAATATTTACAAAAAGAAGCTAATTATGTGCTACAGATGTCAACTTAGCGTCCAGGCGGCTGTTTCTTGTATCATACGAGGTTTGCCACACGAACTGCAGGCAAATGCGCAGGATTTCCAGTGCGCCAATCCAGAAGAATTATATGAAGGTTGCATTTGACAATTATCGGACAACAGCGCAGCATTCTAGAAATAGTTATGCGAGAGCTACTACAACTATATGAGAGTTCATCAGTGGTGCTGTCAACATGGATAATGATATGCGAAAATCACCAATTTGCTATCAATTTAATCAGCCCGGTCATGTGGCGCCTGATTGTACTCTACCGGATAGACGCAGATGTTTTAGGTGTGGAAAAGTTGGACACGTAGCTAGTAGTAGCACATACTTGCATATCATCACGAGCGACCAATGCAAGTCAAACAAAGAAGGTATTGTGGAATTCGACTTTGACGTAGACCATGTAAAGATATACAATACACTACAGCAGTCACAACAACCATGGATTTGGGGGACGTCATATTGATTATTGACCAGCCCGTTATCAATGATGAAAACGTTAGATTCGCCGTGACAAGAGCTGGGGCTGAATCAAGTATGAGTTGGGGACAGCCTTGTGAAAGTGGTGGTGAGAGTAGCGCCGCCAGGAGGGCACTGTACCAAACCTCGCCAACACAGCATCGGGGCAACAAACTACTCAGTTGCGAGCTCAATCCTCTACGAGGGCTCTTGGGTTTCCTGAGAGTCTGCAACATCGGCGAGATGCAACTGCAGTGGACGAGAGGTGATACTGTCACCAGAGCTGAGCGGTGTGAAGTGATAACTGCGGTGAGTGCGAACTTATTAATTTTAAATATCAGGATGGATGGTATGTGTCGATTATATGGCACTTAATGCTGTCACAGTAAAGGGGAGGTTTCCTTTACCTTATATTGATGATCAGTTATCTAAATTAGCGGGGGATAGGTGTTTACGAGTTAAAACTTATTTGCAGGTTATCGAATTTAAAAGTTAGTGATGACTCAGTAAATAAGACTGCCTTTGTCACTCCAGACGGTCATTACGAATATATAACATCCTTGACAGTAAAACTAAACATCTGTCAATACATTCCCAGCCTCCGCGCCGTGGCGCAGCGGGCGAGTAGCCGGCTGTGAAACGAGAGCCAGTGGGTTCGATTCCCGCTCCGAGACAAATGTTTTTGTAACAGACAGATGTTTGTATCGGATCTGGGTGTTGTAGGACCGTAGTCCTTCGTAGTTCCAGATACCCACGATACAGGTTTAACCTAGTGTGGGGTCATAATTATGTTCTGCTTATTTTATTATTTACTTAAGGGTACCATCTAGTTTAGCCAATGCGCCGTCAGGTTTTTATGTGAGTAATTCAGAAATTAGTTAAAATGGTACAGAGTAATGTGTTGGTGGTCTTCATGGATGATCTACTATTGTCTATCTCTAATGTTAATTAGGGTTGCGATTATTAGAAAAGATTTAAACTTAGTTCGAAAGGTTAACTAAAACTTATCGTAAAAAATGTTCGGTTCTAAAATCAGAGGTATCGTTTGTAGGTCATGAGATAAGTAGTGGCGGTATTAAGTGGTGGCCAGGTAACTATAAAGTTGAAGCTGTTGCCAACTTCAATATTCCCTCCAATGTGCACGAATTTAGAGTTATGTAGCTATTTTCGTAAGTGTGTGGCGCGGTGGCGTAGTTCTAATTGTGCATTCGTTACGACTGCAGGTCTCGGGTTCGATCCCGGGTCGTATAAAGTCATATTGGGTTTTTCTATTTAGAAATACTTACTATCAGCTCGGAGTCTGGAATTTTGCCCGGTATGGCATGGTATGGTATAGGGTCGTACATTGAGACCGTATTAAAATCGGCGAAAAGGGGATTTACGGATTACCCCTCTGCCTACCCTCGGAGTTTATGGGCGTGAGTGTATATGTAATTCCCTACAGTTGCTAGACCCTTACGAATCTCATTAAGGCTTTGTTACGGTGATCCTAATTATAGTGATAGAAGCATAACGCAGAAATTGTAACAAGAGATAATTTGTTTGATGCTAATATAGTGTTTTGCGCCAATTGCGGTGCAATTGTTTCAGGATGGCCGACTGTAACGCGCAATATTTGGGACAAGCAATTACGTGAGCAATTGGAAAGAGGGACATAGAAAAGTAGAGATGGAGAGAAGCCAGAGGAGAGCTGAGGCGGAAGCAGTGCAGAGGAGAGGGAGTTGAGATAGGGGCGGAGAGGAGAGGAGGGGAGAGGAGAGGAGGGGAGAGGAGTGGAGAGGAGAGGAGAGGAGAGGAGGGGAGGAGAGGAGTGGAGAGGAGAGGAGAGGAGAGATGTGGGCTGAGGTTGCATAAACCTAGTTGTCGCCCGACTTGAATTTATCCAAACAGTATTTATACTTAAACGGTACTGGCAATTATTTGTTTATGGAGCCTCGGTGGAGAGATATTTGAATTTAGAAATGTCAATGTTATTTTATGTGAAAATATTTGCAATAAATGTATTCCGTTTTATGAGCTCTTTATATATTATTTAGATATACTTAATAGTCACATTTGTATTTAAGCTTCGTGCTTAAATACTTAAATAACACGTTAAAAAGAATAAATTCAGATATCAATATGTTTTAACTATTTTATATAATAAGTAGTTCAGAATTCCCATATGAATTTAATTAGTAAATTGGTGCTAGATGGTATTGACTAAAAATTTACTAATTTAAAATAATATTAATTTGGGTTCCTATAAATAGGTAAAAATAAATAAATTCAACCATGTGTCGCTGAGTTTATTTCCCTCCCATCATATTATTACCCTTTATATCGTCGTGATTCATATAGGCATAACAAATTAGGAACTTAAAGGCATAACTAGAGATAGGCAAATATAGTATAAAGAGCTCATAAAACGGAATACATTTATTGCAAATATTTTCACATAAAATAACATTGAATATCTATCCACCGAGGCTCCATAAACAAATAATTGCCAGTACCGTTTAAGTATAAATACTGTTTGGATAAATTCAAGTCGGGCGACAACTAGGTTTATGCAACCTCAGCCCACACCTCTCCTCTCCTCTCCTCTCCTCCCCTCTCCTCCCCTCTCCACTCCTCTCCACTCCTCTCCCCTCCTCTCCCCTCCTCTCCTCTCCGCCCCTCTCTCAACTCCCTCTCCTCTGCACTGCTTCCGCCTCAGCTCTCCTCTGGCTTCTCTCCATCTCTACTTTTCTATGTCCCACTTTCCAATTGCTTGTCCCAAATATTGCGCGTTACAGTCGGCCATCCTGAAACAATTGCACCGCAATTGGCGCAAAACACTATATTAGCATCAATCAAATTATCTCTTGTTACAATTTCTGCGTCATGCTTCTATCACTATAATTAGGATCACCGTAACAAAGCCTTAGTGAGATTCGTAAGAGTCGTAACAATTGTGGGGAATTGAGCCACATACACTCACATAGATACACTCACGCCCATAATCCCCGAAGGTAGACAGAGGGGTAATCCGTAAATCCACTTTTCGCCGATTTTAATACGGTCTCAATGTACGACCCTATACCATACCATGCCATATCGGGCACAATTCCAGACTCCAGACTGATACTAAATATTTCTAAATAGAAAAACCCAATACGACTTTACACGACCCGGGGATCGAACCTGAGACCTGCAGTCGGAACGAATCACGCATGCGCAATTACAACTGCGCCACTGCGCCACATACTTACGAAAATAGCTACGTAACTCTAAAAATTGTCTTAATTCGTGCACATTGGAGGGAATTTTGAAGTTGGCAACAGCTTCAACTTTATAGTTACCTGGCCCAATACCGTCACTACTTATCTCATGACCTAGAAACGATACCTCTGATTTTAGGACCGAACATTTTTTTACGTTAAGTTTCAGTTAACCTTTCGAACTAAGTTAAAACTTTGTGAAATAATCGCAACCCATAATTTACTTTAGAAGTAGACAATAGAATGACAATTGACAATAGAAATCCATGAAGGACAACAGCTAATCACCCTGTACCATTTTAACTAATTTCTGAATTACTCACATAAAAACTGACGGCGCATTGGCCAAACCAAATGGTAAGTAAATAATAAAGTACACCCAACAATTACACACATAATTCTGAGCACATACTATGTAAAACCTGTATCGTGGGTATCAACAACTACGAGGGACTACGGTCCCACAACACCCAGATCCGATACCAACATCTGTCTGTTACAAAAACATTTGTCTCGGAGCGGGAATCGAACCCACTGACTCGTTTCACAGCCGGCTACTCGCCCGTTGCGCCACGGCGCGGAGGCTGCGAATGTATTGACAGATGTTTAGTTTTACTGTCAAGGATGTTATGTATTCGTAATAACCGTCTGGAGCGACAAAGGCAGTCTTATTTACTGAGTCATCACTAACTTTTAAATTCGATAACCTGCAAAATAGTCTTGACTCGTAAACACCTATTCCCCGCTAATTTAGATAACTGATCATCAATATAAGGCAAAGGAAACCTCCCCTTTACTGTGACAGCATTAAGTGCCATATAATCGACACATACCATCCATCCTGATATTTAAAATTAATAAGTTCGCACTCACCGCAGTTATCACTTCACACCGCTCAGCTCTGGTGACAGTATCACCTCTCGTCCACTGCAGTTGCATCTCGCCGATGTTGCAGACTCTCAGGAAACCCAAGAGCCCTCGTAGAGGATTGAGCTCGCAACTGAGTAGTTTGTTGCCCCGATGCTGTGTTGGCGAGGTTTGGTACAGTGCCCTCCTGGCGGCGCTACTCTCACCACCACTTTCACAAGGCTGTCCCCAACGCATACTTGATTCAGCCCCAGCTCTTGTCACGGCGAATCTAACGTTTTCATCATTGATAACGGGCTGGTCAATAATCAATATGACATCCCCCAAATCCATGGTTGTTGTGACTGCTGTAGTGTATTGTATATCTTTACATGGTCTACGTCAAAGTCGAATTCCACAATACCTTCTTTGTTTGACTTGCATTGGTCGCTCGTGATGATGTGCAGGAACTAGCTACGTGTCAAACTTTTCCACACCTAAAATATCTGCGCCTATCCGGTAGAGTACCAACAGGCGCCACATGACCGGGCTGATTACATTGGATAGCAAATTTGTGTTTTTCGCATATCATTATTCGTTTTGACAGCATCACTCATACTCTCGTATAACGTCGTTGTAGTAGCTCTCGCATAACTTGTTCTAGATAGCTGCGCTGTTGTCCGATAATTGTCAAATGCTGATAGGCAACCTTTGTATAATTCATCTGGATTGGCGCACTAGAAAGCCTGCGCATTTGCCTGCCGTTCGTCTGGCAAACCTCGTATGATACAAGAAACAGCCGCCTGGCCGCTAAGTTGACATCTGTAGCACATAACTAGCTTTTTCTGTTAATATTTGGTCATAGTTTCGATAGCCAATTTCTTACTAGACATTAATTCATCTTCATTTACTTCTCAATTCGAATTATTACGGGTGTTTGTGTCGCTATCACCCTATTTCTGCAACTTTATAGATTTTACATAATGCTCTAGGACGTTTCGCTTCATTTTCTGGTCCTTTTATCGCACTTCTGACTATAAAGAGCTCATAAAACGGAATACAGTTATTGCAAATATTTTCACATAAAATAACATTGACATTTCTAAATTCAAATATCTATCCACCGAGGCTCCATAAACAAATAATTGCCAGTACCGTTTAAGTATAAATACTGTTTGGATAAATTCAAGTCGGGCGACAACTAGATTTATGCAACCTCAGCCCACACCTCTCCTCTCCGCCCCTCTCTCAACTCCCTCTCCTCTGCACTGCTTCCGCCTCAGCTCTCCTCTGGCTTCTCTCCATCTCTACTTTTCTATGTCCCACTTTCCAATTGCTTGTCCCAAATATTGCGCGTTACAATAGATTTATTTTATAGATTATCCTGTATTTTGACACGTGTGGCGACCCTACATTGTAAGTTTGTGTGGAAAACTTTAAAAATGTAATATCTCTTTAATTTTATAGGAATCTTGTCGTATACAGATTCACGCCGATAGGAGTTATGCAAATATTTGTATAAGTAGATTTTTATTTTTTTTATTCTGGCACGGAAAAGTGATCACACTGCACCTGATGGTAAGTGCAATGCCGTCCAGTTAAAGTATCAAGTGGCGAGAGACTATCCATCCCTCGCTACTCAACACAATTATGCCGGCCTACTGTGTAGCTTCTTCAAGTGCTTAAATATGTTGGTTGGCTGTATAAGGAAAAAGAAAAAAAGCACATTGATAATTTGAAAGGTAAATGCTTTATTTAGCAATATTTACTATTTCCTTTACTATTGGTCTAGGCCGCGTGACAGGTGGCACACTTCATGGCACCTACCTATAGCACAAAGATAATGGTGTGATCACATCCATGCAATGTATTGGGTCCACTCCTATAATTACGGACAAGGTTATTGTTTAGGTAACGAAAGAAACAAAATAATTTCCATTACTTTTATTACGTTAAGAAACCTAATTTTCACAAATTTTTGTTACTATGTTTAAAATAGCATTCTTATACTATATTGAATTTGCGTTTTAAAATTCAGTTCCCAAAAACATGCACAAAGATAATTATCATATTCATTTAGTAATATTGAGGTAGTTATTAGTTTCAGAACTTATACCAATTATAAAATGGTTCTAAAAGTAACAGTAATAATTCAAAGAAAAATTTCGCTGGAATATGCTATAATGCTTGTATGAACAGTTATTGGAAAATAAAACAATACTCTATTATACTGTGTATCGGAACCTTAATACACCCATGAGAAGCAACAATAACAGCTTCTCCAATTCTAGATTAAAATAACAGGTTATCAGTGGTCCGTGTGATAAGGTTGCAAAAGTGCGACCACACTGTGGGATAAGGCGAGACAAGACAAGGCTCCCTCCCGCCTGTAATGAGTCTGTCCGTTCGCGAATCCACTGACACGCTGTTATATTCCAGTAAGGTACATAAATACATACACATACATAAACACTTAGCTATAGACTCGATGAAACTTCAATACAACAGAGTTGAGTGCTACGTTTCCCCACTAAACACAAAGTTAACAATAATTAATTGAAATAAACCAAATAAAATTACTAGGCGATGCGTGTTCGACTTCTTCATCAACATAAGTTTGTAGACGAATACAATAATCATTCCTTAACAAATTTAATTTATTTTATAATAAGATGTAATTTTCCAAATACAATCATGCATTGAATGAAATAGATTTCATCAGCCGTTCACACGTATACACAAAATAGATGTTACACACATGAGAAAGTAATATTAAAATGTAATGTAAATAACAGTAGAACCATCGTTCAAACAAGAATGAACTTATGAATGACATGTAAGTAATGGGCGCGAGGGCGCGATGGCAGGGGTGTAGTTCAGTCTCGTGGCCACGCGCCACCCGCGCCGCCCGCGCCATCTCTCAACTTAAACTACTTCACAACGATACAATTAATCAACTAAAACTATCATCTGCATCCTAACATTACAAATCATAATGTACCCTCTCTTGCTCACATTTGGAAGGAATAAACAACGCGCCTATATGTACATTCTGTTCTAGTGAAAGTAACCAATTATTTTATTCCATTTGATAGCCGATGCAAGCGGAATCTGGCTGTTCGTGTGTCGGGTCAACATACTCTCCGTCTGGTCAATGTTCACATTATCAACCGATCTTTAACACTTTCAAGCAGAATTCTCTTTGCTAATTTATAGATATAGAGTACACTAATATGTACTTTCATGTGGAACAGTTACTCCAATACAATCAAATATAATAAGTGTATAAGAATCCCAACAAAGGGATAAGTTACCCAAAGGTAACAAAATTCGCTGAAGAAAATTGTATAAGTATAGCATTCTACTAAAATTGTAATACCAGACTTTTCCACATGATAAGTACAGTCATTAATCGCACTATTTTAAGATATTAGGTTCCTCTGACTATTTGCCTGCAATCATTTAAAGTGCATCAATCAATCAGCATAGGGTGTTGAGTATGGAATGTTTATATGCCGAACATTGCGTGGAAACTAATATCTTAAATACAACTTAATAAATGGAATTGACAATATTCGCTCTTGTTGGGTACACTTAAACATTTAAAGTACAATCAATTCTCTTCAGTTTTAGAACTTGAGTTCAAGTGATACAACCATAGAGCCATCAATTTCAATTTGTTAGTAAACTGCTCTTCGCTGCCTGACGCACTTCTATTCGTCACGTAATAGGTACGGTGCATGTCTTTCTGTCAATTACAATTCATGGACAAACATCAATACTAGTAGTTCGACGACAAAAGATTGGTCGTCGCAAAACCGAGTTATTTCATTATCAGTCCTGGATGTCAACTTTGTTATTTTTAAGACTGTAAAATGTCGGAGTAAGTTTACCTACATGATAAATGACTGTCCCGCGTTATTCACGGCACAGGCATAACATTTAGTCTGAATTCCAAGATGTATGGTTGATGTATATTAGGTATTCAATGTCAATCAGCTCGTAATACTTTGTGGACGTTCGTTCTCCCTGATATGTCATAGGTTCATTTGTGGTTCAAACTTTACCCATAACATTGAAATTGAATAATAGTGTAAGCAATTAATTTGTATGCTGATGACCGCATATGTCTATATATTAATCTTCCAGTGCAAATGTGAGTGATTTTCCAACACAACAATTAGTATACAGGGAATATACATTGATCAATGCGGAACTTCCTCAGGATTTAAATAAGTTCTGCAATTGTTGGATTGTTAATATCGATATGTTAGAAGACCACCCAAATTTTCTCATTGATGTTATAGATACCAGGTGCCATACTCTAAGTATGTGATCTATTTTTATATCTAGACGAACAACAGTGAAACAGTCAACATGTACTACCATTCGGTACTTTTGTAAAAATCAAACTATACCAATATATAAGAAAATCAAAAGTATATACGGAATATCCTAATACTCAGAACTGAATCAATTTGTCTAAAAACAATAATGATAGTGACAGCATGTGCATAATACATAATTGTCTGCTTCACTGTCGTGCCAATATTAGGTTAACGATGCGGTTTTTTAAAACTAAATATTGTAGGTTAGCATATTTTACAAAATATAATACCAAACTTATTAGTACATGTAAAACCATTACTCACATACTGATTTAAAAACCAAGTGGATATTTATGTGCTATGTTAGTGAATAGCGACTAATATCCTTATTTATTGCAACTACATGAATAAATGCTTGATAGAAATATTTCAAAAACCAGGAACTAACTGTGAGACACTTGGTTCTGTAACAGTACATGTGCTACAATATAATATTTAATACTTTGTTTTCAATGTAAAATATTATTTTATTGATAAATTACAATATAGAATAATACATTTTTCAATAATTTCATTTGTTAGGAATAATGCCAAATGTGAGATTTATTGTCAATAATATGTGGAAGCAATAGAAACTATGGCAAACTATTCAATTTATTTGTTTAAATTATATTTATTTATGTTGATATAACTTTCTTAACCGTTCATCTCGAATTACACAAGAAACCAGTGAACAACAATCGAACCAAGTCAATATTATAATAAAATTGAATAAGTGTACACCCATGTATGTACCCCTCGATACGCTCAGCACTCATGTATGCAATAGGAAACAATCACGTGAACGTGGTGGTATTGAATGAAATGAGAATTATTTTAATGCACTTGGGACACGGTGTGTGTAGAATGTAGATTGTAGACATAACACTTACAACTCGAGTGGTGCGAGCGGCGGAGTGAGAGAACAATGCGAGTACGTGCGCAGCTCGCGGGACACGGCCCTGACCGCATGATGCACATGATGTACATGATGCACCTGCTACACCGGCGATCCACACACTATCCACACTGGCCACTTCATCTGCCATCTCGCCTCGACCCGTTCCATTTATAATTTTATTACAATCTAACCTAAAGTTGAGGAAATGGAAATAAGAATGCTCCAACATTCTTAGTAACATTTTTGTCAAAACTTCCATATATTATTTATCACAATTATAAATATAAATATCTAAGCTTTCATTAATTTTGATATTATTCACTTAATCTTAAAACTCTCATTTAAATATCTCACTTGGCACAATTATAACGCAAATCGTACATCTGATATAATAATAAAACATCACGACAGAACCAAACAATACGACGCTTACACTCGCACCATTAATCGCTAAGGTATCCTCTCCTAATTTTCAAAATCTTCAGTTAGATTGTCAATACACGAAAACACTATAAAGCTAACAAAGACAAAATTACAAAGAAAACGATCAACAAATGCCACTTACAAATTAAAATTCATAAGGTTATCTTAGTCTCCAACAATTACTACCATATCAAAAATATTTATATCCGACGATGGTGGATCTCATTCTCCAATATCGATCGATGTGGACGCGGCGCCAGGGCGCAAGCGCTTACAAGCGCCGATAAGCGCTGTCGACAACTGGCGACCGCTTTAGTCAAGTCAAGGCTCGTCACAAACAAAATGGTGCCGATTCGACATGCGACCGGCTTTCATTCTTTGGATTTGTTACTAAACACCCAAGGCAAACGTCGATTATTTTCATCGGTTTACGACGCAGCATGCAGAATTCCAAAAATCCGATACAAGAAACATTCTTAAAATATACGTGAAAAGCATACGATAGTCCATTGAGCCTCCTCATTAAAGCGATGTCGTGTACAATTTCCGTTCCGAGATTGGTTTACATCCCTCACACCCTTCAAATTATATTTAACATTATAGTGTAGTGACTTCAACAGATTAATCTATTACATAATAACAAAACAAAATATGCTCTCAGTTGTATAAGAAGGTGTGGTACTATAGATATCGCTATTAACCTGTGTATATTGTATATGTATAGAGAACATAATCATTAACTATTGCATCTATATGTCAACTCTCATAATGAAGCCAAGAAATGGTATGAAAACAATATAACAATTACTATCGTTAAAAATAGTGTATATGAATAATATTATATATAATAATATATATTCAAATATTAATCATCAACATAGATAATCACCGGGATAAAATATGGATTTATCAATATTATTTAATTACAATTCACTAGATTAATATATTTACGTCAACAACAATATCTGGACACGTGTTGTCAACATAACAGCCTGCCTGTGTGCAGTTATTCAAGACACTGCTTACGATTATAAAATTCCGTAGTGGTCTGGAGTGTCCGCAGCAACTACGGTAATGTGTGTACATGATGTTATGACGACACATCACAGACACAGACGACAGGCCGCTGCTGACGGGAACTGCTGGGGTCAGGGTCAGGGGTGAGACGGTGGTGAGGGCGCCCGGGGAACTGCAGAGGTGAGTGGAGTGTTTACTGCGGCGCAGGCGGCGGCGGCTGCACGGCGCGGCGACGTCCCGGCGCGCTCGCTTGTGCCACCATCGCGCGGATCCGACGTTGGGCAGACTGGGGGGATAAACAACACGGCTGAGTCAACCATCTCACCAACAACGCATACAAACTATTGCAAAGCGTTACGCGTGTGCAGCGCTAAATAAAGCCTTATTTATCTACAGTAAAAAAATTCGCTACGCATATTTTAATTAAAGTTTATAAACGTCGATGTTAATGTTCTGCATTCTGACGATACATGTAAGAAAATTATAACAATAGACATGGTTTTAAGACTTCATAGATTCGACCGCTGTCTATAGTAATGCAGATAATAATCACTTAGTATTTTGTTTGACAATAATTACTATTCATGAACAATATGACAACAATATTGAATATATATATATATATATATTTGAATATGTATTAATATTTTATTAATTGATATAACATGAACGAACACGATAGAAAATGTTTGCTGGCAGCTTTCTAAAAATGTAGATTATTCCTAAGTACAGTGTTGATCAATACTAAAAATCATATGAATTCTTACGGAAGGTTTATGTGTTATAATTAAAATACACATTAGTAAAGAAAAGTCGGTGTTTAGTAAATAAACTCGTTACAAAATGGCTTACGTGAACTTAACCTCATGCTATATATCAAAATAAATGGGCGTCCTAATAGTCCGCGATGACATATCTGTATTCTAGGGTTGTCTCATATTTCAGGAGACTGGCGCCTGACTGACGAAGAGCGCAGCGCTCTCAGAGCAGTCGTCGGAGACCTCTCGTTGCCGGCCGTGGTGTCATTAATGGTCGCCAGCCGGAGTCCTAGCGTGCGGTTGCCCACTTCTGCGAGAGCGTCATCTCGCAGAAGGAGAGCGCCGTGAGAGATTGGGAACAATATAATCCCTCCCACCACCAGAGAAGACGAAGGAGGCGCTGGACGACTGGCCGGCGTCTCCCGCCATGTGGAATGGGGACAATTGAATTCCACCACGGTAACCCCAGCCTGTCGTACGAGGCCTTATTAATTGGGGCTATCGCCGGGTCACGGGCACGCAGCGAGGGGCTGTTACCTTGTGAACATCGTGCGACCCCGAGATGGACGCCACCACGGGTGGCAGACCTCGTTCGCTGTAGTGGTTCGGTGCGCGGGGACTCATAAACCCCTCATGGAGATGGGCTGCTACGCGGCACAGCGCAGAGGCGGTTCTAGCAGCAATTCTAGCACTCCTTAGAATACGCCGGGATCGCTCCGTAAGCGCCGAAGTGGGCCACCGCGGGGTTTTAGCTGGTAGTGTCGGGTGGGGTGTACAAAAGGGTAGGTACCCGAGTACCGAGCCCAGCGGCTGCCCGGATAGCCATCATCCGGGCGGGAAGCTAGTCCACCATAACCGTTTTATTCTCATTCCGCTTCGCCCGAAGTGGGCGGCAGTAACAAAATGCTTTCCCCGCGACAAAAAAAAAGCGTTGTCTCATAGTAAGTAGCTAGTATGTGATATTTTTGTATAATTATAATAATAGTTATAGTGAGTATATAATAGTTTAATTTCGTAGTAACACATATTTTCACCCGTTTTCATAAATAGACGATAAAATTGTATTTATAGGGTAAGTGATAGAATATTTATTACTGTTTAAATCAATAACTTGTTACTCAAAACGAAATATCGAAATATTTTTAAATTATATAGCTGACGGATATTCGATAAAATCGCTCAAAAATAACAAAGTTATATTGTCCCTCAAATTTGGTGGAAGTAATTATGAAATAACAGAAAAAGACGAGTGATTTGTGACGTCTCCACCCAGGATGGTCAATACGGTGTAGTGGTGCAAAAGAGGTGGCTGGTGATATTCCATTATGCACTTGTTAGATTTATTGAATTTAAAACAACTCAATTGATGAATATTTGTGAATTATTAACTACCTACATCATTTAAAGTATAAAAGCAAATGGAATTATTGAGAAATAATTGTATTTCGAGTATTAATTCGTTTACAAAGTATACATAAATTCATTTTAGAATTAATAATAATACTTGTATTATATTCTGCTTACAAATAACATGTAGATAAAGATTTATGTAAAACAGGCTTGTTTGCTCCACTGTATAAAAAGCTAGGAACATCTGTATAGATTATCAGTAATTGTTGCATAGTGATAACAGGCGGAAGTTCTGAAAGTCATAGTCTGTAAAGTTTTGAAAATACTTGTGAACAGAATATGTGCTACAGGAGTAATTAAGCTAAGTATTATTATATTATACGTGACATTATCTCTATGTGACGTCATTTTTTTTTTTTTTTTATCCTAGCACGGCAAAGTGACCGCACTTCACCTGATGGTAAGCGCAGTACGGTCCAATTAGAGTATCGAGTAGCGAGAGACGATCTATTCCCCGCTACTCAACACAATCATGCCGGCCTGCTCCTTCACACTACGCCATGGGCAAGAAGGTGAAGAAGCGGTCGAGGGTCTATTGTCAGAGTACTCAGAAGGCCGCAAAATGGCCAAACATCGCACATATATAAACATTCGTGACCGATGTGACACCTAAAAACATAACAAATTATTTGCATTTATCTGTTAGTTATTCCGCAAAAATGAATGAGCCAGCATATAAATATTGTTCAATGCCTTTGTGTACAAACTCACACTAAATCCCGATAAATTGTTCATCCATGTGACAAAATCAAAAGTTTTAAGAAAGAAGTGGCAGATTTCGACTATCAGCCTTTGTAATGTCTTCCTCCATTCTTATAGAAGACTTGAAGACGAAATTAACACATTTCCACACGTTTACACATCGAAAAATATGTTCTTCCTTACAATTTTATTTGTCGTAGGATGCAATGTTTATGTGCGATGTCGTCACGAGTAATGGCGGCCGGTATTGCTACGTTTTTGGCACCGAGTGATACAGATTAAAAATTCTAAATTTTAATGACGAAAATAAAATGTTTATAATACATTTAAAATAAAAAAAGTATTTAATAAATATGTTTGCCCACTATCCTTTCTCCTAGTGCAGTTTTAAATGTTTTTGGTTACACCAGTCAAACATCCTATTGAATGTTATGATTATTGAGATTGCGATGTAATATCATATCAGTAGTTTCTTCCCTACTTCTTCTCCTGTTATTAGGCTTTCCGAAGTAAGGGTAATTATTAAAAGATATTGTCTTTGATATATTGTTTTATTGCTCTAAGAATATATGGCTATTCATATGATATATCCTACAAATAGTCTAATCCAATTGTGGAAAATATGATAAATGAAAGTACTCTAAAAGATAATTAAAACACTACGAATATATATTTTTACATTATAAATTATTAAAGAACATAATGATGATATATCATTATATATGGGTTTATATTCAGTTAAATAAAGGACATCTATAAATATAATCATAAACATATGATCTAGATTATTGTTCATTTAAAGTAAGTCCTTATTTTTCTAACACACTCATGTTTGCTTAAAAATGACTGGCTTCATTATTAGTCAATATCGATTCGGTTTTTGTTTCGTATTATTTCTCGTTCCATATCAAATATTGTACATAATTAAACACGGATACTAGAAGTACTTTGCTTAATCTAGAACAACCTGTGGATACACATCGAAGCTGCTTATAGTGTGCCGCACTTCACACATCCCCTGTAAAATGTATCTACAAAGTTTCGCTTTTAACAAAGATTTCAATATTCCACCTTATGCCGTGCCAGAGTGGTATCGTGTACTTGAGCTACCTACCCGATCTTTATTGTTATGTGTAACAGAGTACTACAAGCCTACAACAACTTTTATAGTAACTTTTTATACAATGAGCATGATGTCAGTAAAAGTGAGAAATTTGCTGGTAAGATTGTTGTTTAGGAGTTTTGTGACGTATATTTATAGCAAAATAATTTATTTATAGCGTATCTTGACGCTACTTTTGCCGACTGGCATTATTGTATTAATGTCGAATTGAATTCTTTAAATACTGTTATTTGATTAGACATAAAATGTAGGTATAATTACGAGTATTTTTTAAAAGGTGACAATTGTAATAATTGTCAAATATAATTTACCGATAAATTGTCCTATTTTTCAGAATTACTCGATATGTATCAAACCCGGTGGTCTCCACTCTTCAATACGGGATATTCGGGCGGTCTATGGCCTAATGGCGATTATATCAGCAGGCAATGTTTATTTTATTAACTTTTAGTTTTTTTTTGCAACATTTAGAATACTCTTATTTAAACATTTATGGCAATTCTATTTGTCTATGCTTAAAAGTTGAAAGGATGTTTATGTCATAGACTTTGTTAAAATTATACCAAGGCTTACGTAAGCGTAAGGGGGAAGTGTAAGAACTTTGCTAACAAAAATATCGCAAAACTAATCACTATGGAGTAATAACAATTTACGTACTGTACAATAATATTGCTAGTTATGAAAAAAATTTCTACCTCAATACTTTCAACCCTTTTAATATAAAATCTAATGAGAATCATATAACTTTGTAATTGTTTGTAGTCATTTATAAAACACAAATTATGCGTCCTTATAAAATTTGAGGGTTGTCATCGATTTTTCTGAGATACCATCATCAGATCCTGGCTTGGTACCAATGGGACCACCTGGGATGTATACCCATTTAAACAAAAAATAATTTCTCGAATCGGTCCAGGCGTCTTCGAGTAATCGGGGAACATACATAAAAAAGATACCGCGAATTGTTAACCTCCTCCTTTTTTGAAGTCTGTTAAAAATGATAAATGTAGTACCATCGAGCAGGTCTGATGGACCCAAAAGGCGAGTTACGATAATTCTTAAAGGCCGAAAGTAAAGCCATCGAGTTTCGTCTCAGTTAATTTGTTTCTAAGAATCAAATTTATTTCACCTATTATGACTGATAGAAACTCGTCATCGAAGCATATATTATTTATGTATATATAGTACAAAAAACTGACGCCTAAAATTATCTTACACTTTGTCACTGAATTTTAATTAAAAAAAAACTATATCCCACCCCGCACAGAATCAAATATATACTAGAAATAACAGTGTAATGGTATCGTAATAAAAATGGCATGACAGTAATAAAAATAATTTAATGTCATAATTTTACGTTATCCAGCGGCTAAGTCGCTAGTCGACATAAAGCGAATACGGATGACGCATGTTTTGCATATAATCTGAATGGGGCAAGTTAATCCAATACTCAAACTTTACTCACGATAACCTAACTATTGTAAACAACTTCATAAAATAAGAAAGAAATCAAGTATCTTTACGAGAATTATTCACGAAGGACCTACAAGATTACTTATATTACTAATTAAATACGAAAAAATCACATTCATCACTTTCAATCTACAATCCAAGCAACACATGTAGTTACAGTCCATTAGAACAAAGACATTGTAGCGCAATTATAATAATATAAAATCAAAGAAATGTTTATAAAAGTATGTATATATTTAAATATTATTACAAAAATTCGCCGTGGTCAGCTTGGTACATTAATAATCAATTGAAACTCACCTATTGCGTCGCGTCAAAGACATAAAACAACGGGCCAGTCACCAAGTGGTGCCTTTTCTTAGTCACACAATGTGGAAGGAATTCAACACGGGGATCTCTTGATATGTCTCATCCCGCTTCGGACGATCGCTACAAAATGTAAACATCTCATTATGTCACAGTGAGCCGGTAAAATCATGTCACAGTCAACGAACAAGTTCGCAGTGCACGTAGTATCTAATAAATACTACCAATACTTATCTTACAACACTTCAAAAGTATGCGCCAACACAATCTTCTTACAATAAATAAATAATGCAACACTTAATAATAAATAAATTACAAAGTGGACTTGTAACTACATGTGTCTTGTACCTGGTATATCACATTCATACGCCCTTACAACCGTACTTTAATACACAATAGTATCACAATAAATTCGCAATTGCACGGATACATAATATACGAAAACAAAAGCCTAAAACCATTTCTGTACAACGTGAATTGTTTCAATACAATATACCTATATAACGCGAAACGAAAAACAGTTTAATTTTTCAGTTTGATACCTAAACTCTTGTCAACCGTGATCGCCAGCGGTCCGGGATAGGGAAGTAACACGCGAATTGTTTAGCAGTCAGAGCATAGCATGAGGGGAATCGCGTACTATTCATACCTGAACACTGTAGAAGGGGCCGACGATGTGGACTGTGGTGTCGTGGTCCTGCGGCTGGGCGCCCTGCTGCTGTTGAGATTGCTCTGGCAGCTTGATCAGTGAGCCGGTCACGCGCTGCAACTCACGCACATTCTGCCCGCCTTTGCCGATAATGCGGCCCACTTGAGACGACGCCACCACGATCTCCACTGTTAGCCGTACATCATCAGAACCAGACATAAAACCTTCTTCCCTCATCTTCTCGAAAATGAGATACTGCGCCTTGAAAGATTGAAATTAAAATTGTTAATAAGATTTTATCACCGGTTTTAGAGAAATAGGCAAGTATTTTGAGATAATATAAAATTACAATAAAATATTCCTACCTTCCACTGGGCTTCGGGGCTGCCAACAATGGTCACCTTACGCTCCTGCTGAGGGTTCTGGGTTTCCCCCTGCTTTTCTTGTTCCAAAGGAGCTATTTTGACTGATGCATTGCTGAATCTGATAATGTTGCGAATATGGGAACCCTTAGTACCAATGATTGCGCCCACAGCATTATTTGGGATATACAAATACGTTGTTTCCTGAAAGCACAAAATAATACACCATTATTTTATCGCATATACTTAGTTTATTAATCAATCTTAAATTGGATTAATATAGGTAGTATTGTGCTTAACGAACCGTACAAGCCTAAGTTCCAAGGTATTGGAACATAAAAGACGACAAACTACTGCAATAAGTGTGTATTAAGCCGATAAGTGACCACACTGCACCTGATGGTAAGCGCAGTCCGGTCCAATTAGGGTGTATCAAGCAGCGAGAGACAATCTATCCCACGCTACTCAACACAATCATGCCGGCCTCCTGTTTAGCTTCTTCACACTACGCCTGAAGGACCCAGGATCATAGGAAGGAGGGAACACGGAAGCTGGCAAACTGTTCCACAGCTTGATGGTGCGGCAAAAATACAAATTTGCGAACTTCTTGGTTCGGACCGGGGTAGTTAACAGCACGAAGCTGTGACTCCGCAAGCCAGTACGCGTGGATCTGGTGTGAAAGGGAGAGGATGGGATAAAATTAAACAATTATTTCCGAAGAATGCTTCGGCATTGCTATGATACAGACGGTAGAACACGCTAAGCACGGAAATATCCGTTCGCAAAACTGTAGCGGCTCCAGGCTGTAGGTCACATCTGCATCATTCACAATGCGGATGGCCCGCCGCTGCAACCCATCCAAGGCATCGAGTAGGTATTAAGCGAAACCGTCCCGGAGGTGCGAGCAGTATTCCATTCCCGGCCGCACCTGTGCTTTATATAAGCGGTAGAGCTGACCGGGCGTGAAAAACCGCACCCTGTTCAGGATTCCGACCCTACGTGAAGTGGCAGATATTGCTGCCTCTATGTGACTGCTTGGATTAAGATTAGTGCTGTTTGCATTGATTTTTATAATTATACACGTATTTAAAGGGAAACTTCTAAAAATCAAATGAAAGCCATTGACTTATATTCTAACGATAGACACGAACTGTCGAAGAAACAATATGTACCAAATACCTTGTCCGCCAACTAATGCCATCTATTCATTTTACTAAGAACTATTTGGTAGTTAGAAGCGTGATAACTCCGTCACTTTTTCTCGAACGGGACTTTCCGCGCGCCAAAACGGGACAAACTACATAATGAATTTTACCTTATATACTATTAACAGTTTCACTGTAAATCAATTTAAGGCAGATTTGTTTGGGAATGTCGCTACAAATAACTAAAATTAACACGACACTGAAAGATGCAATGTGGTGTGCATACTTAGGTGGCGTGAAGCAAACTAACGTCGGTGCGGTGGAACATAATGTTTGTTCTGATCGCCGCATCTAGTACGTAGTACATATAGATCGCTGATGAAAGCTGTTAATGTAAGGTATGTACCTGCGAGTCCCCAGCGCCTTGCTGAGCACCCTGGCCAGCCATGGGTGCATACATCGGTGGTGGGAACGGCGGAGTGGCGCCACAGAAGGCACGCCCCGTCGACAACATCGCCATCGGGTGCAGACCCGGGAACATAATACTTTGCGGTGCCAGCACCTGTAGATTATGATTTTACACGCTGCTTAGTAACATATCGTTCTGAATGTACTTTGCGTTAGCCGTCAGCAGTCTCTTGTATAGTGTTCAAGGACATAAATCTACATCAACAAACATTTCCTGTAAGGATCTGTAAACTGATTAGCATGAAAACTCACCCGGAAAACTAACAAGAATGCAACACTTAATATCGTTATTATGTAGTATGGTAAGATTGCATTATGAATTTATTTAAAAGACTCATCAAAATATTGATCATTTAAAACTACGGATATACTTGTATAACAAATTTAAACATTTTCACACGACTTCTTAGATTCATATTTAATATATGAATCTAAGGAAACATTGTTTTTAAAGTTATTATTCTGCACCAAGAAATTGATTGTATACCGTTCTATAAAAAAATGCTAAAGCATATGTTCCGGGCTTCCGAAATGCAACGTTATTTATGGATTTGTTTAGTAATCTGAATGTTTATTATGAGCGTAGAATACGTAGTTTACAAATTCTTTTAGGATGTCGCAACACTTCCTGCAAATCGAAAACCATTTGCAAAGGCCAAAAATAAAATAATCTAAAAGTACTCATCACAGACCTTGCTATGTTGTGTAACATGAATATTGTAGGACCTGGTTTTTTAAATATGAAGCAAAATTTCAAAGCCCGCCGCAGACTGTTTAAATTATTTTTTTAAATTGCTATCAAGAGGCAACATGCACTGAATATATTATTATATATGCGAAATGTGAAAATGATGCCAAATTGAAAAAAGATAAATTCCTCAGGATAATACAGAATAAGGGAAAACTTCAAAAATTATAAATATATTTACCTGCAGATCACTTTCGTAGCTCTGTCGCAATTTAGAAGAAATTTGCGACTCAGCTTTAGCCATGTTTTCAATGGTTCCCTTCACGGTTATGATACGTTCTAAGTTAAAGCTGCTGATGTCGTTGATGGAGGAAACTGTTATTTTTGTTTCAGTTTCTTGCATGATTCTTTTAATGGTGTTTCCGCCTTTGCCGATGATGCGGCCAATTAAATTATTGTGCGCCAATATCTTCAAGCAGATCTCACTACAATAAACAATTAAAGTTATTGCTTATAATGCATTTGTAAACAATTAAGTTATATGTTATAACTGGACGTATTTTATGTAATACATTCCACAAACATTCATAATAATTTGAATATAGCAAGATTGGTCTTCCTTAGATCATGCATGCCGTGAAAAATTTAATATTGAAAAATATTTCACTAGTTTCGTATTCAAAAGTAAACAGTGTCCAATTTTATATAATGCATAACACCTTAATAGTAATTACCCTTTATTGGTGTTGTTGGCTTCCTGTTGCATCACTTCGAGTATTCGCTTGCAAGCGTTGGTACAATTTTCAGGATTGCCGTAAATGGTGATAGCCTTCTCAAGCGATCCAACGTTGTCCTTGCGGTGGACATCGACACGCGCCCGACTCTGCTGTGTGATGAGGCGAATGGTGCTGCCTTGACGGCCGATGATAGCGCCGACCATGTCGCTCTGGACCAACAGACGCAACGGGAAGTCCGTAGGACGCGAGCCGCCACCTGGCGCGCCGCCGCCGCCGCGGCCGCCACCGGGCCGTCCGCGTCGTCCGCCTCGACTGTTTTGCTCTGCAGCTTCTACTTTAATGCGACATCCCTCAAGTTCAAGCCCGTTTAGACCATTAATGGCCCTGTAACAATCAAATACCATTTTAAATACTAAATATTTTGCACAATTGACACCACGACTTTTAGTAATCCAACACTGGCGTAACTTTACGGGTTAATCAAACTCCATAATGGACACCAACATTTTCACATGCTTTAGACTTATATAAAAAGAAATAAATAAAGTCTGTAAAGGCACTTCTTATAAGTTAACAGTTAAGCGTTGACAACACACAGATTTCATGCAAAGTGTAAGAGGAGAAAGAAGAAAAGAAGCCATCCCAAGCATACCAGCGGAAAAATGGAAACAATGCAGTTTGTGATCTGTATCCCGATGTACCATGTACGCCAAACTGTCAACAATACTCACTGCTGTGCCTGATCCGGGTTCTCGAACGTGATAAACACCGCTTGGGTGTTAACATCGCGGGAATTCGCTTTGTCGCAATGCTGCACATTCCCGTATTGTGTGAGCAGTGGCTCGATGTTCTCGAACCGGGCATGCATGGGTAGCCCACTGATGAGTACCTTTGGTGATCGGCTGTGAGAAGCGACATTATGACTTGATATTTTACTCATTATATTCATATTATCCTACCTAATCTTTTCCTAATGTATGTATCAATTAGTCATAGAACATAATCAATTTGTTCAATTTAGCACGAAAATATTTTGTGAACCTTCTAAATACAACTTATTCATTTAAAACTATGCATTATTTTCAAGTAATGTTGATTGTTTTTACGTTATTTAATTAGTTAACGAACAATTAATATTATGCGTATTAACCGAACAAGAATCATATATTAAAATACCTAATTGAATAATTTATTCTTACATGAAATAGCCTATCATATATGTTTTCCTATATTTCGATTGTACGCATAAGATCTGATTCTTAAGAACACACATAAACGCAACTGGGCGATAGTTTTTCTCAAACTAAGCAATAGATGTAAAATTGAGTCATTGACCGTGTACAATTTTAATAATAATAAATTAACAAATCTTGTTGATAATAAAAAGCACAGATAAGCTATGTACAATGCGTTTTTAAACAAATAGAGGTTTGGTTTCGTTTACAATAAGGCAAATAAAAACAATCGTTAGATTCCCATCAGCTATACAAGTATTTGGGATTAGTGCTGAACAACTGTGCGGGCGGCGTGGACCGATGGCACGCAAGGCTGGAGAGCCAGAAAACTGGCTCGTCGTGTTGACGTCGTCTATCAACACTTCGACTGTCACAGGACAGCTGTTGCCATACCAGTATTTCTGCCCGTACCTTTTTCGCATAGCCGGAAATTAAGACTCCGGCCTGTGTCACTATTGTTGTAACAGACGCGAGGACGTCTAAAGGAGGAGTGACAGCAGGCTTCCAAAGGACAGCCCTTTGCCTGTCGCAACTGTCGCAAGACGCAACAAACCGAGGCTAGAGTTGCGGGCATGCATCGGGGGGCTGTCATAGGCTCCTCGCGATGTACATCGTTCGGTCCTACGATGGACGGCAGTACAGACGGTTGGGTCGAGACCGTTAACGCCGATGGCGTCTATCGGAGCGCGGCTCGGGGGTTTGAGAGGCAACTGACGGCATAGCGGCATGGCGCAAGGGCGGATCATGCAGAAATCTTAGTTTATCGCAGTACACTCCGGGACTCCTCCACAAGCGCTGACGGACACCCACCATAAGGGCTTTGATTGTTATGTTGAGGTTGTTTTGTCCTGCGAAAGTAACGAATCTGTATTTTATTTTTTTGCTTTTGAATAGGTATCATGCCGGGTGTCCCAAAGAATATGTTCAATGTCTGTTCAACTTTAGTAATTCTCAAGATATTTATCTGTACATGCCCATTCGTTAATACATAGTACACGTCCATGCGCCGCCGCGCCGTGAAGAGTTGTATTATCAAAAATAAAAGAATGGTACAAAAATTTGTACCATTTCTTTATTTATAAAAATACTAGCCGTTGCTCGCGGCTCCGCCTACGTGGAGGTTATATTCGAGAGCAGAAGTATACAATCCAAGGAGTTGTCTTCTGCACTGAGGCACCTGTAGCGATTGTCCAGCCTCTCAGGTGTTGTTCCTGAATCTTGAGATTGCGTCTAAAGAATACCCCATAAGTTTAACCTCACTTTGCCCCTTTTAGGGATAATTTTTCAAAAACGTTGAAACACGTATTTCTTTATTTCCTATCAAATGCCTAAATATGAATTTCCCTAGGTCGAGGAATTTTGGATTTCCCATACAAATTTTGAACTCCTATTTGATCCCTTTCAAGGTTGTTTTGTGAGAAAAAAGATAGGCTATTTCTTTCTCCAGGATATAATCTATTCCCTTACCAAATTTAATTACAATCCGTTCAGCCATTTAGTCGTGAAGAGGTAAAAAACAAACAAACAGAGTTACTTTCGCATTTATAGTATTAGTATGGATCTCTGTTAAATAAGTACCTAGTAACTGAAACGAAATCGCTATATCACGAAATGTACGATAAGGATATTGCAATCTATCGCAGCGCACTCTGTAGCAGATTTAGTACAAATATTGATTTAATACTTAGTTACTAATGCATATACTATACACATACTATAAATGCATGCATTCTAAAGTTGTGTGTATTAAATGTTAATTATCGCTTGCTTTAACGGTGAAGGAAAACATCATGAGGAAACCTTATTATTATTACTACACTTAATTACTTAATTTCAGTACCCCATTGGTCAACTGGCTGCATATAATATATATAGGCCGAGTAGGTTTAGTGGTTTATCCATGAAAACATAACATACATAGTAAGACGACATATTAATCCACACTAATATTATTATTATTATATATTACGAAATTATATACCCTGAAATACATGTATCGTTGTTATATGCAGTTATTATTATTTATTATTTTTACGCAGTAGGTGAATGTTTTGTGAACGTTGTAAAGATTCCGCACCCTCTGAATACTATACATATACATTACCAGGTGTCGTACACTCAATTTATACTGTAAGTATCACATTATTTATGTACAACTAGCTGTTGCTCGCGGTTCCGCCCGCGTGGATGTTATATTGGGGAGAAAAAGTATACAATACAAAATACCAATTTCCATGCGTTTAACTTCAAAAATGACGGATTTTCATACAAAATTACATCTCCTATTTTACCCATAGGGGCGGAATTTCCAAAAAACGTGAAACATATTTTTTATTTTTAACTAAAAGGCCAAATACATATTTTCATGAATTTAACTTCAAAAATGATTTTACTCCCTTGGGGGTGGTATTTCCATAAACCCTTCCTTATTGGATGCCTACGTCATAATAGGTACCTACTGTCAAAATTTAAAGTCCCTTACCCCAGCCGTTTAGGCTGTGTGTTGATCGATCAGTCAGTCAGTTTCTTCTTTTATATATACAGATAGAAAATAAATACTTGGAAGGTGTAACTGACCTAAAGAGGTCTTATGTAAACCGTGCTTTGGAAAACCTATGGCCAGATACTGAACGGTATATTATAAATTTATAAGGTATATTATGGACATTAATTGTTCACCGTCTTTTAATTGACGTTCAGGTTCAAATTCGTTTATTATCATGTAGCCATAACTAGTCAGTACTAAAAATAAACATTAATCAAATTTTATTTATTTAAAAGTACCAGTATTTCGCACCATGTTTTGTGGTATATTTATTAGCAAAAACGTTAACGTAACCCTAATCGTTGAATATAAGTTAATTCGATCATCGAATTTATTTTATTAATAGCGGCAACACTATTCATAACGGGGATACATTTCAGGGGTACTAAAATAAATAGGTACAAAAACAGTGTCAAATATTAATAATAATTTTTATTGTTTTATTTTTATATATCAAATTGCTTCAGAAAGAGTTTTAAGATTTTTCTGGTATATACGTAATGGTCTTTTTTTTTCGCGGCGTCCGATTTAGTAAGTTAGTAGTAGCTAAGTACAATAGTAAGTACTTATACAAATAATACTTCGAAATATATTCCTGTGGCGTAGATTATAGGCTAGACGAGTTCATAGATATTGAATTTAAATGATGAGTTATATGTTAAGATAATAGTAATTACAATTATATTTGATATACAACATCGTAGGAATAGACAATAAAGGCCCCAACAAAAAATCAAAATTTCACACTGCAGCAAATTGGCATATTTCCTGTGAGATTGTTAGGATTAAATATTTAAACAAAGCGGATCATTTAAACTAAAACTAACTTTATAGTTAAATGTAAGGTTTGATTCTTTGATTTATAATAACTGCAAGCATAAATGTTGATGCATACGATTACTAGTGGTATATTTCTTGTCAACTCGTCGATATACGGTACATAGTGCATATCATCGGTTACAAAATGGCGGAGCGGCCGGAGATGACATCACCGCGTCCTCGTCACTACGCCCGGGCCCGCGGCATGCCAGACGCTCCGCTCTACACCACCTCCCCTCCCCCCTCTCCCCCGGCAGCCTCACTTCGCGCGCCATTCACAACGGCCGTTCCGTTGCACCCGCACCCGCTCGACACATGACCCCTCGTAGCGAGTGTAATCCACGTATCTACTCACTATCTCGGTCTACACATACCACACTCCGGTAAATACAATTTATTATACACACTGCGCTTTTGCTTTTTGTAATATAAGGCAGACGCGGTCCATGCGTGCAGATAGATATCTTAAAGTCACATCTTTCCAGTATAGTTAAATTAAACCAACAAGATGTAATTATTTTTTATAGCCTATTTTATGGCTTAATAATATAGAGTTTATTTGGTTCTATTGGTCACAAGAAATTAATGGAAACACAGTTACATGTTTAGACAAGGCATATTATTATACGAGACTTCGTAAGGACATTCGTCCCGAAAATTGTGAAAATTACGTCCAGTTACAATATATTCCTAAAAAATCTGCTGAACCAATCACTATATAAAAATGTATGTTATAGATGGCATCATTTCGAAACGTATGTTATAGATGGCATCATTTCGAAACATTTTGTTCCAGTAGTAATTTCTAGTACCACAAAACTTAAAAAGTAGATGTTACAGACCTATTATGCAAATTGTTTGGCAATCTACTTAGCCTATTCACATATTTTATTTATGCTTAAAAAGTGTTATGGCATCCTGACAAATCTGGTCTGGCTACATTTTCAACTTTCCTAACAAAGAAAAACCACAAAAACGCTGTATGCCGGGTGCTCAAAACCTCGGGTGCCACCGGTGTTTGTATGGGATGATCAGCGTCCAAATCGTCAAGGTCCTCGGTGTGGGGTATAGCTCAAAACTGGACGAAAGTCACAAATAATCATTTATTTACTGCCGATTATATACTACTCTTTGTGTTTATGCAGTTTTACTTATATTTATATATATATAAAAAAAATGCTTGCTTTTTGTTTTTTTTTTTGGGTTTGATACAGTTATTGCATTTAGATTCAAATACAATAACAATTCAATCGCGACGTGTGTATTATTCATTTTTTATTTAATTCCGTCGCCAGATCTGACCCATACTGATATGGAGCTACTTAAAAATTTCGCTAAATAGGATACGATGCATGAATCATGAACAAATGCCAACATTCTAGGAGATTTTTCAATTTAGTGATACAGTACAATAAAAGGCGTACGAATATATTCTTTATCGTACTTTTGATGGGTTTTTATAAGTACCATATCCGAATATGTTCGGGCAATGGGTGGCTCGCTTACCGCTACACCAATTTATGTACACATTGCATAAATAAAGTGATGAGGACATTGACATTACACTAGAATTACGGAGCTTTACCATTTAATTATTTTAGAACATGCTAAATCATTTAAAAAAAAATAGAAATGACGTTAAAAATACTTTTGTATGAGGTAAATATAATATTAAGTGTATACTTTATTTGGTTGAAGTTCTAAAAGTAAATAGTCAATAATGTAACACTACAGTCAAGAAAAATGTGTGCAAACGCAGACAAGCCATAAAATATATTTGCATTTTTTATTCTCTAGTATCTTTTTACTACCTATAGTAATAATTATTATTAATAATAGCCCTGTATTAAACATTGTCCCACTGCTGGGTATACCACGCTGGCCTAATGCGGGTTTGTAGACTTCACATACCTTTGAAATTCGTATGAGAACTCTCAGGTACGCAGGTTTCTCACGATGTTTTCCTTCATCGTTAAAGCAAGCGATAATTAACAATGAATATACACGTAACCTTAGAAAAGTCAGAGCTGTATGTCATTTGGGCTGGGTCTCGACCATACGACTTTAGTCTTGACAGCCCATACCGCAACTAACTAGGCTACCGCTGCTACCTATAGTATACCCAATTATATTTTATTGATGTAACGCATATTTAGATGAAGGTAAGTAAATAATGAATAGAGCTTATGAATATGACGTAGCGCTACAATAGTGTTTTAGTTGATTCTATCCTAAATCATTGTTACATTGTTTCGGCAGGCATATACTTATGTGGATTCAATCAAACAATAACCACTTATTAAAAGATCCGTACAGATGAATTTCTATCTACTCAAAGTGATTAAAATATCTCTACAAAGAATTCCTATTATCTCCAGTATTCTTCCGAAACATTATAACTATAACTATTTATACACCAAGTTCAGTGCCTAATAAGTTCTTATAGCAAAAGTATAGTTCTTATAGCGTAAACATGTAGTAAAGGTCACAATTAAATGCTATATAAAACAAACTGGATAGTCGTTTAACATAAGATATAAACGTACCAAACGGTACACATTTCATAATTAGTAATTCATCAAACTCCCTCTGTAGGCAGTCGGCCGGCGCGTTCTATACCAATGATTCACGGAACTGTGCCGCGCAGCGTCACACTGCCGGCGCCGCGCCGCCATTTTATTTTACACACCACGTGTTCATGTGCATTCAATTTATTGACCTATCATAAAATTCTTCAATATTTTCAAAAACAAGAATTTGATTAATGTTGAATCAAAGGAACAAGTCCTCAAAATCATAATTGAATTGAATGAATACGTAGTAAAACTGTAGGCGTACTCGACCTACCTGTAGGTACTGCATTAAGCACCATACCTGCGGTATTTCGCCATTACGTGTGCCATAAGCCGGTTGTGAAATGTAACACAGCACGCGCCTGCTGAAGCTGCTCACCGACGCAGTCAATTTGCACCACTTTCAACGAAACAACTATAATTTGGGTCAAGATTTTAAGTAACTAAGGGCGACTTGCTTGCTGAGATTTGTCAAAGTGACAGTGAAGTTGGGTAATTGATATAAAAAATGACACATTCGCACAAGACTTGTAGTGCAACTACGAGTGTTGCCGTGTGACTGAAGTACGAGCGGGCGAACAGTGAACCGAGTCGAGTAGTACCGGGTGTGCGGCATGCGGCAGACGTGAGTCGCGACGCGGGTTCGGTACGGGCTTGCAATGCAAAACGACATAGGCCGCGCGATTACCGCCCGCCACCCACCACCTCACATATATTCTTACTGATAAATTCTATATTTTTCGCAAACCATTCATACAGCAGACCGTACGTTGAACTGTGTACAGTAGATTAGGTAACAACTGTAAATTGTTTACTAAAAGCATTTTGATAAAAAAAACCCGGTCATTAGTGAAGAATAATATTAGCGCCTGAGAGGGTTTCGTACCATTTTGTCAGCCTCCGTGGCGCAGCGGGCTAGTAAGCCGGTTGTGATTCAAGATGCCGAGAGTTCAATCCCGTACAGAACTAATATATGTGTGATCTACAAAAATTGGTTCGTACTCGCTCGTAGTACATCTATTTCAATACAGGTTTTACCTTGTGCAAAACTGATTACCTTCGTATACGCAATTAATTTAGCTTTGATGCCTCAATAGGGTGTTGGTGGGTAAAGGAGCTTTAAAGTCGGACAAGGACACCCGGACTACTAAGTTATAACTTTTCCATTATAAAGTGTAAAGAGACCCTAAACAGCGACAAAACATCATAATATTATATTTTTCTTCACTTAAATTCTGCTCTAATTTAAGTGAAGAAACTATTTTATAGTGACACAAACCAAATTAAGCATACTCAACAGAAGAGGCATAAAATCAAGTACCATTTTATCGTCATGAACAAATAAAAAGTTGGAGACGACCAAGAAGCAAGACGACATTTGCGCGAGGGTGAAGTAAAAAAGCGAGGGAAATACGGATGTGTACGCCTGGCGCGCACTCACCTCGGCCACCACGAAAGGAGTGCCAGTGTTACCGAAACACAAAGTGTATCAGAGAAGTTAAAAGAATAGAAATATACGATGTTGTAATAGGGTATTTCCTATTATTAAAAATACCGAAGGTATTTAGGAGAGTAGTTGCGGGTACATTAATAATGACAACCTAAGTGTGGAGTAGTAAAAGTTTAGTATAAAACGGAGTGCCTTCCGCACTCCGGTGTTCAGTTGAGTTGTGAAGAAGACTAGGATATTCGTGGTTCATTCGCGGGGCAGTAAGTGTGTTAACAGTTTAATGATCGCGTAGTTCAGCGAAAAGGGTAATGCTAATACATTAATTATAAAGAGAAGCCTTAAGTAAATCCTGACATGCGGTTGTCTTAATATTAAGCAACGAGATGTGTAACAGTGTGTAAACATGTATTTGTGTCTTTTTAAATATCCATCTTGCATAGTTTTGTTGATTATGCTAACAGTGGCAAATTTATACATTATTAGTTATAGTTTTAAGGTTAAAAACATCCATCTAGTGTCATGAATACAAAACAGCCTAAACTGTTTTAAGTTAATACTTTCGTTCAACAACTTTACCTTAATTATTTTTTATTTCTGAGAATTTATTGCAAAAAAAACCTGATATCGAAAATATTAATTATTACTGAAGAATTCGACTTCTGACTTATTATCCTCGAGGAACATAGTTACGTTAATCTATTGATCAAGACTGCTATTGACCATAATTACGTAAACTAAGATCAAATCGATACCTGGCTACGATTTTGTATCAAGTATCGTTCAAAAATTAAAAACGAATAGTTCGGTGAACTCAGTGCGCATTGAACGAGTCGTCTAATTACTATAAATGGATTTTTACCTAAACAAATTATTTAAGTCATTTCAAGGTAAACTTGTGTAAAGGAATGAATTAAAGATAGTGGAAACATTGGTTTTACATAGCGATCTATATGTACTACGTACTAGATGCGGCGACCAGAACAAACATCATGTTCCACCGAGTTGAGGTGTATGTATACTCCTCACCGACGTTAGTATGCTTCATGCCACCTACGAATGCACATCAGTTAATTTGAGTTATTTGTAGCGACATTCCCGAACAAATCTGCCTTAAATTGATTTACAGTGAAACTGTTAATAGTATATAAGGTAAATAACTTCGATCAACAATACAACTAGATATCGGGTCGGCGCAACAAAAACGTCTCGCCAAATAACAGCTCACTTTCGGAGTGAGCTCTTGTTGTTTAGTTCGTTCCAAACAGAGCCAATGTGAACACGTATCACAACGCCGCATTGTGTTCAAAAGTTGCGAAAATAATGCCCGAAAAAGCAATTTATTGGCCGGAGTGTCTTACTTTCGGTAAGTAAATCTAGGATAAGTTATATTTTTCAAACAGAAAAGCAGATGCATGGAGTAGATTTGTATTGTAATATTATTTATATCTTGTTAGCATTATCATTCAAAATTGGTTACTTTTGTGTCTGTTTGTCTGACTCTCATTAGATATTTACTTTTTAGCTTTCCTAAGCAATCCGTTTACGTGTGCAGAATGAATACCGATTGTCGCCATAGAAACAAGATATGACTTGTATAAGCCAGCCAAGAATTCGGTTACATGTTCGGATCACTTTGATAAATTGGATATATCCGGAAATACTAACTGACGTCGATTGGTTAAAACAGTAGTTCCCAAATTACAGGTTCGCATATTCATAATCAATTTTTTTTATTCAATGTCTGATCTCGCAAATAACGGCGTCGACACTCGCAGAAAGATCCTTTCCCTCAAAGCAGCGCTGCCGCCCAGGGATGGATGCGAAATAATCCCTTATACCATCCCAATCTGCCGACGAGAAGTGCAAGACCCTGACCTTCACGGGACGTGGAGGCAAAGCACGAGCTATCAACGGCCCTACCATTCAGTGATCGGAGGTCCCCAGAGTAGCACCAACCGCCACTTTATACCCGGTGAGGTGACTCATCAACAGAAGGTCCAGCAGAGGGCGCATGACTCGCCACATCTGGGATCCTGTTAGGCTCGTTCACCAGTTGTGTCAAGCCGTGAGTCAAAGCGAATGCATGAGCAGTTCTGTCAGCATGGTCAGTTCTGGAGGAGCCCAACCACAACTCATGGTGTGTCTTGAAGTCCCCCAGAACAACCAAGCGAAGAAATGTATATTAGCAAACATAGATGCAACAAACAAACAAAAAAATCTGAATAAATATTTAATTCAATACTTATATTTTTTTAGAGATCAATGCGGCTCCATACCTCCTGTAGTAAAATTCGAAGAAGCAAACAGAAACGAAACAAAACGACGTAACTCGTAAAACAGTTACAGAAAAAAGCACTTTATTTGTTGCCGCCTGAGGTTGATTTCACAATAAATGTTATTTAGCCTATGTCTTTACATTTCTAAGTAATTTATTGTTTTGCGATGAATTATTGTAAGTATAAGAAAATATTATAAAGATTTGTGACTTTATTAATATGTAGTATGGTTGTGATTACTTTGAACTTAAAACGGTTTTAAAACTTTTATCTCAGTTCGTTAGTAAAAAGATATAGCTGTGTAATATATATTCACGCGGACACATTTTAGCTTTGAGTTTATAGTTGACCCGTTATCTAGTTGTATTGTTGATCGAAGGTAAATAACATCATTTCATAACGTTTAGTACGTAATATCAATAAATATTAATTAATTTCAATTCTGAATACGGCAAGTCTATATTTCACAACAAATGCATTATATAGTTTGTCCCGTTTTAGCGCGCGGAAAGTTCCGTTCGAGAGACAGTGACGGGAGTTATAACTTCCAAATAGTTCTTAGTAAAATGATAGATGGCATTAGTGGGCGGACAAGGTTTTCGGAACATCTTTTTTGTTCCGACAGTTCGTGTCTATAGAATATAAGTCAATGGTTTTACATTAAATACATCCACCCAACAGTCACACACATAGTTCTGATCCCACACTAGGTAAAACCTGTATCGTGGGTATCAAGAACTACGAAGGACTACGGTCACACAACACCCAGACCCGAAACAACGATATGTCTGTCACACAAACAATTATCTTGGTGTGGGAATCGAATCCACGGCCTCTCTTTTCACAGTCGTCTATTAGTATTCGCCCGCTGCGCCACGGAGGCTGTCTAACTTAAATACCTATTGCTTGTGGCGTTGCGACAGTGTATTCGTCCGCTTCCGTGGCGTGACAAGATGTTTCCACCACCTATAATAACCAAAATAAAATGAACTATAACAGGAATTGACTGACCAGCAAAATTGCTTGATAACGAGTTAACAAACCATAACGCGATTTATCAAATCCGGTCAGTGGAGAAATCAAAATTTGCCTTGTCTGAACTAGCCTCTAGAAAATTATAATGCATCCATTGAAATGAAGATAAGAGTAAAAATATTTATTTAACAGTTTATTTTTAACCATTAACCCTAGAACTATTTTTTTACATGACAGAAACCGAAATTTATTCTTGAAAACCAATATGTTATGTATTTTATTTGACTTCCATAGATCAGATTCGCAATATTTTTGAATTTTTAAGATCCCAAATAGTCTATTTTAGAAAAACATCATGATGGTGTTTTTTTACAAAGCCTTTATTTTATCTTTGAAATTCCGTTTGAAATTTACATTTCCCCTTAGTTTCTAATTACTTTGGCTTTGAATAAAATTACGCTATTCATTAAATTTTATCGTGTATATTATATTATCTATAGCAAAATAATATTATATTATCTAATGTGGATATCAAATGAATGTTTCCAATTAGGTGAAAACCATATCATAATCCTGGCAGGGAAAAGCTAGTAAACTTTTAAATATACCTAACCAGACACATTCTAGATTCATCTGTAAAAACTTGTATAGATTACAACCGAAGCACGATGTTATAACATATAAGCAAAACTGTTGCAGATGTTCGAATTTGTCTTTTGTATATCGAAAAATTCGCATTACCCATTGACTTATATTCTACCGATAGACACCAACTGTCGAAGAAACAATATGTTCCAAATATCTTGCTCGCCTACTAATACCATCTATTCATTTTACTAAGAACTACTTGGTAGTTTATTATACTGGTATGGTACTTGACCAAAGAGCAGCAATGAGCAGATTCGACTCACATCTATAAGGTATTTGAGGAACTATCCTGGAGACTGAGTTGTGTAACACATTAATTTTATTACACAAGAGTGGCAGAGCCCAAAATAATGTATTTTGTCAACATGTATTTTGTTGAAACAAATTACTTTTATTTTAGACTATTTTTATTTACAATTATTCAGGTAACTCAAAATGAGGTATAATTGGAGCCACATATATAAATAAAAATAAAGCAAAATTTAAATTTTAGTGAAATTAAATAAATCGTATTCTATAAAAGCGTTTATTTCACAACTACTTTCCTTGAATCAAAATCAATTGGTAAATTTCTGGCGTTTAGTAGTAGAGCTTATCTCTGGGTCTACCTTAGCCTAATGATATAGTCTAATTTTCTGTTATAGCTCGGATTATGTGCAAAATTATGTAAAAATAATGTGGATAAACAATACAAAGAATAATCATCCATCAAGTACCTATGTTGCACCCTCTGATCTAAACTCTGTTTGATTTATGACAGTTAGAAGCGTGATGACTCAGTCACTTTTTCTCGAACGAGGACTCCCCGCGCGCCAAAATGGGACAAACTATATAATGAATTTTGTTGTGAAATATAGATTTTCCCATATTCAGAATTGAAATTATTTAATATTTATTGATATTTACGTTCTAAACGTTATAAAATTATGTTATTTACCTTATATACTAGTAACAGTTTCACTATAAATTAATTTAAGGCAGAATTGTTCGGGAATGTCGCTACAAATAACTAAAATTAACTCGACACTGAAAGATGCAATGTGGTGTGCATACTTAGGTGGCATGTGAAGCAAACTAACGTCGGTGCGGTGTCGACACCGCAACTCGGTGGAACAAAATGTTTGTTCTGGTCGCCGTGTAGTACGTATTTCCTTTTATTCAAAGTACTTTTTTTCCAAAAAGGTTACTTAGATTATAGAGGTATAAATAGTTGTCAATTAGGGTTCCATGTAGCGACACGTTACACTTTTTATTGATGTATAACTAACTGGCTCTCGTTTCATTCTACCGTGAGCTGCGACGCGTCGAACCGCCGAGCCGCGCCGAGCCGCGCCGCGCCGCCATATTTAACTACAGGCACAGCGAGTTGGGTGAATGCACTTTACGCAAAATTAATTCCAGCCTCACGAAAATAACATAACTATAATATTAATAACAATAAAGAATTATCTTGTCACGAATGTTTGTCAATTGCCGATATAGACGTTAAACCACCATTTCGTTTGTTGCATAAATATTATAATAATCCTCACACTGTCCCAATCACTCCCAGTTCGAACTGTGTCACGAATAGAAATATATGTGTCAAAAGCTTACAAAGTGCACATATTTGCTTTAAGTCATTCATTCTTATCGACAATATATTAACTAGGTAAGCAGGTCTATTGTTATGTTTGTCTTAATTTTAGTTTTGTGTCCAATTTCCGATTAAGCAATAACCTAAAAGTTGAATGAAAGAAAACAATGTTATTCTTGAACTTCCTACGCAAAACGCTGACATTCGTCATTCCCTGTACAAACTGAAACTCTTTTCACGAGTTTTTCAGTGATAGAACTTTTTAAGAGGAACAATTCCGTCATACATTATTGTTACGTAACTTTAACCGTTTATGCAGAGCACGCAACGGAAGCTCTCAAAAGGAATAAATGTTCCCTGTTTTTGCAACATTTTTCATTGCTGCACCGCTCCTATTGGTGGTATATAGCCTATAACGCTCCTCGATAAATGGGCTATCCAACAATAAAAGAATTTTTCAATTCGAACCAGAAGTTCCTGTCCTGAGATTAAGCGCGTTCAAATAAACAAACAAACTCTTCAGCTTTATATATATGAATAGATTGATAGTTGATTGGTAGTATGTGGTAAGCAAAAGGATAAACTACTGATAAAACTGTTGTTTTTAAAATCGAGAGAAAGATACTTTTTGTAACAAAGATCATTACCTGCTACTTTTGTGTTTAGTTTTTCAGCCTAATACTTTAGTTAATTAGAAAATGTGGTTAGACCAGATTTGCTAGCACTACTTTTATTATAAGAGAAACGAATATATTTATAGCTTGGACAGTTTCAACTTCTTAGTAAATGAAAAAAGATAATAATGTACATTATTATAATGTACTAAACGCAACAAATAATTCGGTAGGTTGGTCTTTGGTACCAGTCAAAAAAACTAACTTAATTTTTATTTTCAGTAATATGATACTTGTGCCAGAACACTCCGCTTCTACATATCAAAAATATTTGCTCAGATTCGATAGAACTAAAACTTAAACAAACTATAGCAAAATAAAATAAAACATCAGAAAAACTTAACAAAAAAAAAAAGATATTGGTGTGAGCGCGCGCGCGTGCTTCCATGTGTGTGTTTTGTATGATAATCTCTATTTTATAATTTTTAAAAGTGACTCCGTTTCAACCTCGGTCTTTGCCTCTAACCGAATGAAAACATTCATAATGCTGTTTAAAATAGCAAAAAAACTAATAATAACATAATGATACAATTTATGTAACGGCAAAATGTTCCTTAAAGCACTCTCAGTTGAAAGCAAGTAATTTATTTAAATATAGCCAAATTTATTATTTCTTGGAAATTAATGAGCTCGCGTAGCGCCGTGTTGGCTACCCCGCATCGCTTGAATATTTTTATTCACAGCAAGTAAATTTATTTATCCTATGAAATGTATATATGTATGAATGTATCCTACGATCCTTACATATTATAAAACAAAGTCGTCCCGGCGCGTCTGTCTGTCTGTTCGCGATAAACTCAAGAACTAGTAAATGGATTTTCATGCGGTTTTCACCAATAGATAAATTGATTCATGAGGAAGGTTTAAATATATTATTCGTCAAGATTTTGTGTAAATTGGTTGAAATCGTGGGAAGTGTCGGGAAAAGTCAAGCCGCCGGGACCTTGGGATATAATAAAACAATGCATGGTGTGATATTCCTCCTCTTTTATAGGTCTAAAAAAGTCCTCGACGGCATATATCTATATATTAAGGATAGCACACTATCCTTCCCATTATATCTTAAAAAAAAGTACAATGCGGTAGTTGGAAATTTATTTAGACGGATACCGTATTAATCCTTATCAACTTTAATACGTTGGTAACCTTAAGCATTTTATGCACATTATTATAATATTTTCCACCATATAATTTAAATGAATACCTTAGGAGTTATCGCAAAAAAATAACGCGCGCGAAAATAAATACGGGACTCGCTTGATACGATTACCCCCTCGCCGCGCCGCGTTGCGCCCTGTTTCTAATGTTATGGCGATAGTTGTATATTGTCTGTCGGGTCGATCACCCTATTTGAGGATCGGCTGCACGTTAAGACTCTCTATAAGATTCAGGCTCAACACCTGTAGGTATGACGATCTGTAGGTTTTTTTTTAAATTCTGGCACGGCAAAGTGACCACGCCCTGCATCTGATGGTATGCGGATGGCCCGCCGCTGCAACCAATCCAAGGTAACGAGAAGGTATTTTGCGGAACCGTCCCAGAGGTCCGAACAGTATTCCATTCCCAGCCGAACCTGCGCTTTATATAAGCTGTAGAGCTGACCATGCGTGAAAAACCCGCCGCACCCTGTTCAGGATTCCGACCCAGCGTGAAGTGGCAGATATTACGCCTATGATGTGACTCCTTGGATTAAGATCACAGCGGATATCCATACCTAGGACAAAGATCAATACAGCATTGAGAGTGGAACACCCTGAAGATTGAGGATGGGAGAAAACGGAGATGTCTTGCACAAGAATGCGCACATCTGGGTTTTCTTGGCATTAAACTCAATCAGATTCTTCGTACTCCCATGATGAAATGAGATCCAATCGCAGAAACTCACGTCCCGGTTGAGCTCAATGACAAGATCCTCGCGTCTGCTATCAGTATCTGCCCGGCAATCAGGAGGCTTGCTGCAATAGCGCCCATGGACCGTGCTGTCATCTACCATCTGCAAACACAGAGCCTTGAGGTACTCCGGCATTTACTGACATGAGCTGCCAAGCGTGTCCATTACCGACGACACACATTCTACGCTCATTCAGTAAGCCGTAAATTGTCACACAGATTGTCGGGCAGACCGTATGCCGGGAGCTTGGAGAGAAGGCCTCGAAGCCAGACCCTATCAAACGCCTTGGCTATGTAGACACGCACAGTCAGAGCCTTGCTTGTCGGGTAATTTGGCCTAAGCACATCCAATCTTGGAGACGCGCTGGGCAATCCGCTCTCATAACATACGCTCTCCTGCAGGTCTTGACAGCACGGTTGTAGGCTGCGTTGAGTAACTCGAGTTTAGTATCCTTCGTAGCGAAACCCCGATCCTAGCGCGATACGCAGAAGGATCCTTTCCCTCTAAGCAGCGCTGCCGCCAAGGAATGGATGCGAAGTAATCTCGCATACCATCGTAATCTGCCGACGAGTAGCGCCAGACCCTGCGCTCGACCTTCACGGGATGTTGAGGCAAGGCGCAAGGCGTGGGGTGCGAACCAGGCAGTGATCGAAGGTACCTAGGGGAGCACCACCCATGACCGGGTATAACCCGGTCGGGTGACTCCTCAGCAGACGGTCACGCAGAGGGGGCGCATGACTCACTACAACTGGGATCCTTGTAGGTTGGTTCACCAGCTGAGTCAAGCCCTAAGTCTAAGCGAATGCATAAGCAGTTTTGCTACCATAGTCAATTTTGGAGGAGCCCAACCAAACTCATGGTGTGCGTTAAAGTCCCTCAGAACAAGCAATTCCGCTGTTGGGAACTGGTCCTGCGCGACGTTTCAGAACGTCCCAGACATGCTCTATAGGATTGAGGTCGGGACTTCGAGCTGGCCAATCCAAACGACGAATGCCGACCTCTTGCACATACGCTTCCACATCGCCAGACCGGTGGGCGCGAGCGTTGTCGTCCATAAAAATGGAGTCTTCGCCTAAAGCAGCCAATGCGGGTTGTGCATCAGGAATTAGAACTTCCGTTATGTATCGATGTCCAGTCAGTGAGCCGTTTTCAATGAAGACTAACTCTGTACGATCCATTGAATTTATTCCTGCCCAAAACATAACAGAGCCCCCACCATAAGGTGTGATTTCTTCAAAACAAGCCTCTGCAAAGCGTTCTCCTCGTCTTCGTAGCACTCGCCGACGTCGATCTTCCACCGAACAGAGATATCCTGGCTTCATCGGAGAACAATACCCTATTCCAGTCTTCTTGAGTCCATGACTCACAATTTCGAGCAAACCTAAGCCTGGCAACTCTGTGCTCACGGAGTAACTTAGGGCCGCGGGCCGGGCGATGACTGCGTATATTGGCCGCGAGAAGCCCCTTCCTGACCGTCCATAGACTAATATGCACATTTCTTACTTCTTCGAGGTTGTTCTTAAGGTCCACATACGAAGACTTGCTATTTCTCAATGCGCGACTCACAAGAAAACGATCATGACTCCAAATAATTGATTTAAATTGCATATAACTAATTGATTTAAATGTAACCAATTATTTTTTGCTTTTTAGTTGTGTCTGGGTTTTTTTGAAGGCGGTTTAATTTTTATTTAAAAAGTAATAATTTATTTTTTGCTTTTTAGTGGTAAATTATATAAAATCGGTTAAAAGCTGCTGAAGATATTAGAATTTACGTGTATTTTAATTTTATCACCCCCCTCCCTCACCCCCACCCCTTTTACCCTCTCTCACTGAAACTTAACTTTTATAATGAACGTAATGCAAAAAGAACCACTGGAATACTACTTAATTTTAAGGAGTTACCCTCTCCAGCTCCGAAGATATTCATCAGATCTTCACCATATTTTTATGGGACCAAATGACAAGCACCAGCTTTCAATCAAAGAAAGAATGGTCGAAATCGGTTCACACAGTACAGAGAAACGAGGTAACAAACATAAAAAAAAGCAACATACAGTCGAATTGAGAACCTCCTCCATTTTTTGAAGTCGGTTAAAAAGAATAACAACAAAATATTTTAATGGCCAGTACTTTTTACAGTATCATGAAAGACCTAAATAATATTACTGTATAGTACTAATTCGGTCTTACATAATACCATAACGTACTGGCCATATCTATATTCCGAATTTAAATTCCGAAGCTTCTAGCTCATAAGGAAGTCACTATTATATCAGTTGTATAAAAACGGTATCAAACGGTATCCTTACATTTCTGCTAGCCTGGTACTCAGGAAAACTTCAAAGGTGTGACTTTTGTGTCACGCGCATTTTAAAATTTCACTATCATCATTTTTTCATCATCTGTTTAATTGTACTGTTACGAAACACGTGTTCTAAATATAAAAATACTAGAATATACAACATGAACATAGTTACATATCGATTTTCATGCCACCTAGAACTAACTTTACGATGTCGCTGTCGGTGTGCGCGCGCATCGTAATAATTCACTCTCATCATTTTTGTCCATCGCGCCATAAGAAGTATAACTTCAATAATTATTTTTTTGTTTCTGTATTGTGGGTGTGGAATAATAAATGGTTAAATTTAATGGTTAAATGTTATTTTGACCATATTTAGCGTATATACGCCAAAGCAAGCTCATCTTAATGAAGCAATACAAACCAAAATCTGAAATATTTACAAATTTCAATAAATAAACGAGATACGAAAATTTGCACAAAAGGCTCCAACCACTTATTTTTATCCGAAAAATGAATAATGATGATTATGTGGCACGTGTGTTCATATCGTGCATCGCTTAAGCTCGTCGTAGCCGCATCCGTCCTCACGTCACATCACAAAAGCCATCAGCGTCCCTTTCTATGTCATAGTTTCTATTTCGGGTGACAAACCCGTTTCTAGCAAACTGCGCTAGACCCGCTTGTGTGGACGACCACCTACATACTGCTTCATGGTAGCAGAATAACAAAAAGGTGGATTAGGTCTGGCCCAGACAGGCCCCTTTTACGAATAATCTACTGCCTAGTGAAATATGGTAATCCCCGTAGACATCGTCGGTAAACATTCAAACTTTGTGTGGACTATTAATGTATAACATGTTAGAAAAATACATTCCTCTTATCGTTGATTCGTATGTGTACCCAAAAATATATCAGATTCGCCTTTCCGTCAAGTAACGAACGTATTGTGGGTTAAATAGCATCAGCCATAATAAATAAATATATTTTACATATGCAGGCTGTATTAACAGGAGAAGAGCAGTTGTTATTGCCGCACGTTTAACACCTGTCGGCAGATGCTTGTGCTACGCACGTGCTGCCGCCCACCAACGCTGCTCGGATTATTTGAAAACCAGATTTAAACTGTTAATTTCAGCACTCGCTTGATTTTTATTTTTGTAGTCTTAATAAATACAGGAAGAGGCCACAAGTGCCCAGCATTGGGTCGATGTATGATCTTGCTGCATAAAACAAACTTTTTTATATCCTAGTAGAACGGCAAAGTGACCGCACTGCACCTGTCAGTAGGCGCAGTGCTGTCCAGGTAGACTATCAAGTAGCGAAAGAACTATCCCTTGCTAAATAACACAATCTTGCCGGCTGCTGAATAGCTCGTTCACAGTACGCTTAAAGAACCAAGATTATAGGACGGGGGGAACGAGTGGGACGACTAACTATTTCACAGTTTGATGGTGCGAATTTGCGAACCTCTTTGATAGGGCCATGGTAGTAAACTTCAGGAAGCTGTGGCTTCGTGTTCCAGCGCGTGTGATTCTGGTATGAAAGGGAAAATATTGGATAAGATTAAACAATTCCTCGAAGCATACTGCCATGATACAGACGATAGAATCCGCTAAGCGAGGAAATGTCGCTGTAACGGGTCTGAGCACTTGGTCACGTCTGATCATACATAATGCGAATTATAGTCTGTCACTGTCATCAATCCAAACAAACAAGTAGACACTTAGGGGAACCGTCCCAAAGGTGTGAGCAGTACCTATTCGATTCACAGTCATACCTACACTTTATATAAGCCGCGAAGCTGATCAGGCGGGAAGAACCGCCGCACACTCTTCAGGATCATGGACTCTGCATGAACTGAGAAGTGGTGGATATTAGATTCCCGATATGGGTTTACTTGGATTATGTACCTATATCCAATATAGCGGATAACCAAACTTAAGACACAAAGGTCCTTTCGCATTGAGTTGAACACACAGATTCCGGCTGAGAATGACAAGATCTTCGCGTCTCTTCATAGTATCCGCCCGGCAACAGGCTACTAGGCAGATGTAGAAAGATAAAAAACTTAGGATGCCTCCATGGAATGTATTTATCAGCATTTTGCAAAAAAAAAATGTACAGACAAAGTGCATCTTCAGTTATCTATCAATATATGTAAAAATGTTGTGTTGGTTTGTGAAAAAATCAAAAAGTTCAGCATAAATTGAGCTCAAATTTGACACGATACCACGAACCCGCTTCAAAGATTGTTTTTATATATTTTTCATCCCTGACGCAAGGGGATATTCGGGTTGTAAGTGGGGATGAACAATCGGATATTTTCAAATATACCCAAGCGGGGTAGCATAATACAGAAACATGTAATAATAGCTTAGTGTCTTCATGTATTTATACCTTTTCTTTCAAAAATAACTACCACGCGGGCGAAACTGCGGGCAAAAGCTAGTAGTATATAAAAGTCGTGATGACTTTCACTCATATTGCAACTTATTTCACTGAATGTTAAAAGTAAGTAATAATTGATATTGTTATATCTATTCATATAGTATAAATATTACTTACAAATCAAAATGCATGAATCATCATTTGTTCATAGACACACGTTGAGTGTTACTTTCATGGTAAGAAAAAAATATAGTAAATATTATTTAATATGCATTCCATAAAATATGTAAACCCCCCACCCCCCAACTCATTCCAATGACTATGTCAAAACCATAAAAACATTATAGAACGTGGCATCAAATTAAAAATTCTCGTAATATCATTCATACATAGATCAAAAAAATTGTTGTGCTGTCAGCGGTGCGGCACAGTAAGCGGAAAGCCAAATTTAATTAAATCTAATAAACGAATAAAAATTATAGAGGATATGGGATTTAATACAGGGAAAATTAATTTAATTTTGCTTCCAGGGAATTTTGTTACAAGTTTTCTAACACACATTTTAAATGTGCGGCCTACCTTAGTATTCGTCCGTTTTCAACGTAGATGTAGTATAGAGTGCTATAGCCATGTTGGCTGTCTGGCTATAAATAGGTAGATAGTGTAGTATAAGTAGGCACTAGGCACTAGTGCCACGCCTTGTGTTGTATTTATTGTGGTCTTTACGGAACGATAGGGTGGTGGCTCAGCTACTAAGTAATTATAATAAATAAAAAAAAAAGATACTAGTTAAAAACTGACGTCTTTTGTTTTTAATAAAAAGCTTTCTGTTTACATAAAACTAAATATATTGGACGGCAATTTGGCACAAAATGAGCAGGTAAGTAGGCACCTAGATTATATTTCAACAAGCCTATATTCTAAACTAGATGTATATAATTATACAAGCTAAGTCTGTCATGTTATCCTAACGGATAAATACAGTACACTGTCAGAGAACGTAGCTATTTAGGTAAAGTAGGTACCAGCTATGTATGATGGTATGCTATGTTTAGCAGTAGCTTGACAGTAGTTTAACAAACTAGATTTATGTTTAAATAAACTTATCACAATAACTGAATCTTATCGTCCTGATTGATTCATCTACTTTATCTATATCATAAGAGTACAATAAAATTGCCTAAAATAACGTACCTACAATATTCAAATATAAAGCCCCGGTGGCAACCCTACTAGATATAGGTACATACCCATTGAAAAATATTCTACATAGGTACCTACTTTGTGGAGAGTACATAGTTATTATTATTAGGTATATGTGGTACCTTTAATTCAGGTAATAATAACTCTGTGCCTTCCCTAGGACTGCAATTATATACTTAGATAGACTTAAGTACCTACGTACATACAACTTTAAAGCAGTCGTGCCTTGGTTTAGATATCTATGTCACATGTAAAAAATATGTACTAACCTGTGATCGAGGGGGTGATCGTCGTGTTCAAATATTTGATCATGGTCCTCTTGTGATAAATTAAGCTCGCTAAATTGCTGATCCAAAGAGTTAGCCATTTCCACTTTTATAATTAGGTGCGTATGTACACAACTGTTGATTATAAAACGTGTAGGTATATTGATTGTCTGAATCACTATTCGTATGCGGATTTAATTTGGTTAAACGTAAGCAAAGATGTCGATATTTGCTGTAGGTATTTAGAAGTGGCTTGATGAGTAATGATAAATTTGAGGTATTGCCCGGCGGATCGCACACGTGTTTGTTTCGTATTGAATGTGTTTATTTTCGTATTACATAATATAAGTAGAGAAGGCACCGGACGGAACGGCACCGAATGCGACTAGTGTCGGCGGCACAACGTGTCGACAAACGGCGTCACCGATCACCGATCACCGAGGGAGCTGCGAGCCTGCGAGTTACGAGACGCGAGTGGCGGGGTCGCTGAGTCGCTCCGAGGTTGACGGGTAGAAGGGATAGGCGCGAGTGGCACGTGTGCGTTGTGCGTACGGTTCGTCAGCTATCGAGATCACTACTCAACTGAGCTGCCTTACTGACGTGACGTGCGTAACTGAAGGAAACGAGCGACGCCGACTCTAGTCGATTCTTCGTGCAACCATTTCGCGTGGATTCTGTTTGAGAATGCGCGCGCTGGGCGTGGCTGAGCCGGGGCCCGCGGGGAGAGCATGCCACACCTTAGTGAAGCGCAAGTATCGATCTTCAACTTTTATCGAGACAAACGTTTGTCGCGCACCTTCTTTTGTACTTGCTTGTTGAGTTTTATTTTTATTGGCCTACTACACAATAGACACATTTTGCAAATATCTACAAACGTACATTACACGATTAAGTGAATTTAGATAATTAAAAAAAACCACCGATTGAAGATTATTTGTCCGAACCAAGTTAGTTATTAAACTACCTATTCAGTCGCAAGGAACTAGAGAATAAACTGAGTGTATCATCTAACCACAGAAGTAAGATTATACCTACTTTAATTTACATATAATTGTCAAAGTAATAATGCTGTTATTACAAATTATTAAGTATGCTATTAACAACATTTTATAAAATAATATTATATACCTACATACTTTTGTAAGTAATGATAAGCATTTATTTTAATAGCTTTGGAATATAATATGTATTTAAAATCAGTACATAATAGTAATGTTTCATAGAACATTACAGTCTCACTAAAGTATTTTCTAGGTCTGGTTTAGCAATCACAATACCCTTATCATTTTAAATTTGAGCGTGTAACGCTAGAGACGATGTGTTCTGTTTGTATCGATAGTAGGCAGCAGATTACGGTCAATCACTAAAACGCGATAACAGTTCGTGAAGTATATTTGTTACTGGGTCCGTGCGACGGCGCCCCGCGCCCATGCGTTTTCCACAACGTTCGCCCGGGGCCCGCAGAGGGCGGTCGCCCGACACCGCCTACTTCGTCTGGTACAGGCGTCGCCCGCTTCGTGTCCCGCTTCACCTTAAAATTACAAGTATTCGAGACGTAGATTCACCGAGAGAAAACGCCCTTCTCGTTGAAGGGCAACACTCGCCGCCTAAATTTGAGACTACGTCCCGAAGATAAAAAAAATCTATGATTACTACTTAGCTACATTCCGAAATGAATGGCGATGAGTCACCTTTAAGCGCGCTACTGATTTATATTTAAGTTGGAAAAGTCAAAATGGTTTAGCTGACAGAAACAAATCGAAGTTAAATAACTACACAAAAATGTCCCTGCATTTTTAAAGTAAGAATAAAATACTTTATAAGCGGGAGTTTGTTTATAAGAAATGCGTGCGCTCGGGCGGCGAGACCGAGCGCACTAAACAAAGCTGGCACGGCACCGCACAACCGTGAACAGCTACAACGCTTGCACAAAACGTTCCCGCGTCGTCTACGTCATTGGGTGATTCATTTTATTTGCAATAAGTACCAACCTATCTCAAAAATATTCGATACTACTTACTTACCTATAATATGTTTATTATATTGATTACGGATCTACCGATAAAATAACCACAAACTTTTTGACAATACCATCACGGTCTTATAGTAAGAATATGGTAGGCATAGAACAAACAGGATTGTTCTTGTCAACTGTTAGGTAGGTACCGTAAACTGCTGCTGCTGCTACAATCTTGTACGGATTTTGAAGTTTTTTTGATAAATCCTTAAGCTTAATGAAAATCACATGTTATTTGAATAATAATTCATTATTAAACTCTAAGTTATAGTTGTAAAGATGCTTCTAGTCAAAAAATCACGTCTTAATCAGGAAAATATTGCTTTAAAAGTGTAGGCAAACTTTTGTTTTAAAGTACAACATTGCCTAGCTAATTATCTTGTTGAATAAATATCAAGTCAATGATCTCGATGCCCATTTTGCTTATAATTTCCTTTCTATGTTGACGTCACATAGTCGTTTAATTAGCTTTAATATTTTGTTTTAATGTTGGTAGGCAAATTGAGCAGATTTCTCTAAAACTCCCATACAAAAGTGAAAATGGTGTAGGGCTGCCCCAAAGCAAATAAAGATAATAATAAATATCCATAATATTGAAATATATTTTGAATGAGACAAATCAAATAAAGTTTTACTGTTTGAACAATGAACAACATTATTCTTTTTCAATTATTATGTGTAATTTTATATTCAAAATTACTTAAATTCTAGTGTCATAAAACTATGTATACATCGATCATTTTATTTTATTTCATCATTTTACCATTAAAAAAATTTAATCTGTCATTTTTTCCTAAATAATTTTTTTTAGTGCCTTGATAGGCAGACGAGCAGACGGGCCACCTGATGGTAAGTAGTCACCGCCGCCCATAGACTTCTGCAATGCCAGGGCATAGCAAAGCCGCTGCCTACCGTGTATTATACACAACAATTGGCAAGTTCACCAGAGTTAATGTTGCACCTAACTCGGCTCATAGATTAATAACGTCATCTATATGTTCTTCTTCTTCTGCAAACATTTTTGAAGGACGAGCAATTCATATGACGATATTTTTTAAAATATAACTAAATCAGCCGCCATGGTTAACATCTCTTGGGAATAATTGGAGTAACATCCCTGGTTTTCTTCTGCTCTTTGGTGGTTTCCTACTAATATAATAACTTACTATAAATGTATTATTATGAATAACAAAGAAGAGTCCGTTCAATAGCATCAACTTTAAAATATATTAGCTTTCCTTATAACTCATTTGCAAAAAAAACGGGCACCTAAGCAATGAACCATTTCAAATGTTACTATTGGTTTGTTTGATAATTATAGGTAGTTTTACTTTCACAATTTTGTAAATTAATAAGCAAATAATCGTTTTCGTCAGTATTATCATAAAATTTTGATAAAATTTATGGGTTTTAATGCTAAAGTTCACTAGTAGTGTATGCTCGCTAGTAGTCTATATGCTCGTGAAGTAAAAGTTATCAAAGATTTTTGTTTGTTTTTTCTTTAATAAAATAAAATTTCATATCCTTAATTGTCAAAGCTTCATTTATTGCTGTTTAGCTGTCTCAATAATGTTAGAGAAAGTGGTAAAAGCTACCAAAATTATTGCGCTGCTCGAAGAGGGTTGCAGCCAATGCTTCGTGGCTCAGAGGCTAAGTGTGAGTCGCTCGACGGTTCAAAGGACCTGGCAGCGGTATCAAGACACCGGTTCCGTCGAGAGAAGGCCTGGTTCTGGAAGAAAACCATGTACCCAACCACGGGATGATCGTTTTCTTGTGAGTCGCGCATTGAGAAATCGCAAGTCTTCGTATGTGGACCTTAAGAACAACCTCGAAGAAGTAAGAAATGTGCATATTAGTCTATGGACGGTCAGGAGGAGGCTTCTCGCGGCCAATATACGCAGTCATCGCCCGGCCCGCGGCCCTAAGTTACTCCGTGAGCACAGAGTTGCCAGGCTTAGGTTTGCTCGAAATTGTGAGTCATGGACTCAAGAAGACTGGAATAGGGTATTGTTCTCCGATGAAGCCAGGATATCTCTGTTCGGTGAAGATCGACGTCGGCGAGTGCTACGAAGACGAGGAGAACGCTTTTCAGAGGCTTGTTTTGAAGAAATCACACCATATGGTGGGGGCTCTGTTATGTTTTGGGCAGGAATAAATTCAATGGATCGTACAGAGTTAGTCTTCATTGAAAACGGCTCACTGACTGGACATCGATACATAACGGAAGTTCTAATTCCTCATGCACAACCCGCATTGGCTGCTTTAGGCGAAGACTCAATTTTTATGGACGACAACGCTCGCGCCCACTGGTCTGGCGATGTGGAAGCGTATGTGCAAGAGGTCGGCATTCGTCGTTTGGATTGGCCAGCTCGAAGTCCCGACCTCAATCCTATAGAGCATGTCTGGGACGTTCTGAAACGACGCGTGAGATCAGTACAACTGGCTCCGCAGACCATCAGAGAGCTGAAGAATGTGATTACCGCGGAGTGGGAACGTATTCCGCAAGCAAGTATCCGGGATATCCTCGCTAGCATACCCAGACGAATTCAAGCTGTGATTTCAGCTAGAGGGGGTCACATCATCATCATCATCATCATCAGCCGGTGTCAGTCCACTGTTGAACGTAGGCCTCTCCCAAGATGCGCCACTGAGCCCGATCTTCAGCTCTTCTTTTCCAGTGACTGCCCACCGCTTTGCGTATGTCGTCGCTCCACCGGGTCACAGGACGTCCTACGCTACGTTTGCCGATTCGTGGTCTCCACTCTAGGACAAGTCTACCCCAACGGTTATCAGTCCTGCGGCAGATATGACCGGCCCACTGCCACTTCAACTTGCCAATCCGTTGAGCTATGTCGATAACGTTAGTTCTCTGGCGAATAACTTCGTTCCGGATTCGATCCCGCAGAGAAACACCGAGCATAGCTCTCTCCATAGCTCGTTGAGTGACTTTGAATTGGTGGACCAGTCGAGCTGTGAGTGTCCACGTCTCGGCTCCGTATGTCAACACGGGTAGAACGCACTGGTCAAAGACTTTCATCTTTAGACACTGCGGTATAGGCGACGAGAAGACTCGACGGAGTTTTCCGAATGCTGCCCAGCCCAGCTGAATTCTTCTCTGGATTTCCTTCTCGAAGTTGTGTTTACCTAGTTGGAGCGTCTGCCCTAGGTAAACATACTGCGTAACAACTTCGAGTGGGATTCCATCTAAGGCAATCGGTTCCGGAACAACGTGCTCGTTGTACATGACTTTGGTTTTATCCAAATTCATCCGGAGACCGATGCGACGAGAAGAAAAAGCTAGGCCATTCAACATCCTTTGCAGGTCCTGCAGCGTCTCTGCCATGATAACGATATCATCTGCGAATCGTAAGTGAGAGATGTACTTGCCGTTGATGTTAATGCCACAATCTTTCCAGTCCAGCGTCTTAAACATATCTTCCAAGGCGTTAGTGAACAGTTTCGGGGATATGACATCCCCCTGTCTCACTCCTCGACGCAGGTTGATATGTTTAGTACGCCGGTTCTGTACTTGTACAGTCATCGTTGCGGCATTGTACAGACATCTCATCACTTCGATATATCGCCAGTCAACTTGGCAGCGCTGCAGGGACTCCAGAACAGACCAGGTTTCGATTGAGTCAAAGGCCTTCTCATAGTCCACAAATGCTAAGCACAGGGGCCGATTGTACTCTTCGGTCTTCTGTACAATCTGCCGCACTGTGTGGATGTGGTCTATGGTGCCGTAACCGCTTCGAAACCCGGCTTGTTCCGGTGGTTGGAACTCGTCAAGTCTTCGCGCAAGACGGTTCGTGATGACCCTTGAAAACAGCTTGTAGACATGACTCAGAAGCGAAATCGGGCAGTAGTTTTTCAAGAGGGGTCACACTCGATACTAAACATTTATCTGCTTTTACTTTATTAAAGAAAAAACAAACAAAAATCTTTGTTAACTTTTACTTTACGAGCATATGCATATGCACTACTAGCGAGCATACACTACTAGTGAACTTTAGCATTAAAACCCATAAATTTTATCAAAATTTTATGAATATACTGACGAAAACGATTATTTGCTTATTAATTTACAAAATTGTGAAAGTAAAACTACCTATAATTATCAAACAAACCAATAGTAACATTTGAAATGGTTCATTGCTTAGGTGCCCGTTTTTTTTGCAAACGAGTGTATATAAGAAATAACCACAACAGTAGGTTTCACGAGCGAAACCACGGACAATTATGAGTTTCTTGAAATAATTAATAATGGCAGCCCTAAGCCTAGGCAACTGTGAGTTATTTTTTTTTGGAAATCTGCCAGCTTTTGCCAACCGCAAGAGATGTTAACCGTGGCGGTTGATTTAGTTACATTTAAAAAATATCGTTATAATAATTGATCGTCCTACAAAAATGTTTGCAGGAGAAGAAAAACATAAAGATGACTTTATTAATCTTTAAGCCGAGTTTGGTTCACCATTAAACTCTGGTGAACTTGCCAATTGTTGTGTATAATTATTTAGAAAAAAATGTCAGATTACATGTTTTTCATGGTAAAATTCCAGACGATCGATGTATACATAGTTTTATAACACTAAAATTTAAGTAATTTTGAATATAAAACTACACATAATAATTGAAAAAGGATAATGTTCATTGTTCAAACTATAAAACTTATATTTATATTTTAATATTATGGATATTTATTTTTATCTTTATCTAATTTGGGGTAGCCCTATGCCATTTTCACTTTTGTATGGGTGTTTTAGAGAAATCTACTCAACTTTGCCTACCAACAATAAAAAAATTGCTGCAGCTATTGTAATTAAACGACTATGTGACGTCAACATAGAAAGGAAATTATATGCAAAATAGGCGTCGAGATCATTGACTTGATATTTATTTAACAAAATAAGGCAATGTTGTAGTTTAAAATAAAAGTTTGCCTACACTTTTAAAGCAATGTTTTCCTGATTAAGACGTGATTTTTTGGCTAGGAGCAACTTTATAACTATAACTTAGAGTTCAATAATGAATTATTATTTAAATTTGCTGGTGGTAGGATATTCATATCTGCCCGGATAGCGACCACCGTACACAGGGCGAAAAACCCGCCATAGTGGCACACGCAAGTTTGTCGCGTCCCGGGATCAGCCAGTGTACATCCGGTTTTTGTCGGGGGTCTGGAATTGGGGTACAATGGCCATTTTGCGGCCTTCTTAGTACTCTGACACTAGACCCTCGACCCCTTCTTCACTTTCTTGCCAATGGCGTAGTGTGAAGAAGCAGGCCGGCATGAGTGTGTTGAGTAGCGGGGTTAGATCGTCTCTCGCTACTCAGTACTCTATTTGGACCACACTGCGCTTACCATCAGGTACATTGCGGTCACTTTGCCGTGCCAGGATTAAAAAAAAAAATAACATGTGATTTTCTTTAAGCTTAGGGATTTATCAAAAAAAACTTCAAAATACGTGCAATCTTGTAGCAGTTTACGGTAGTAAAATAGTGGTCTTTTGGTGTGGATGCAATTTAGGTGACCTGCAGCGGTACACACATGACGATAAATGCAGTCAACTTCAATTGGCTATATCACGTACTAGTTTAGTTTTTTTATCAATATTGATTTATTTCTTGTTTGACCTAACGTACATTGTTTTAGTTTAATGCTAGTGGAACTAAGAGTGAAACTTAATTCATAAGTAATAATAATATTACGCGTAATAACTAAGCACATACAAAGACTCATAAGTAATTTGTATTACTTTAAACGACTATCCCAGGCAGGAGGCGCAATACGTCGTGTTCCATTTCTAGACACTAACGACTGGCATCCGCTCGAGATGATCCCCCAATGAATTTTCAATCAGACTATCACAGGCAAATTATGATTTCACATGACAAACATGAAATGAATAGAATATTTAGTGGACACTTTTTCATAATGACCGCCTTATAAGATTGTACTCCTTATATTCCAGTCCAAAATGACCGCCTTAAAAGACTATACTTTAAAAGATTGTACTCCTTATACTCCAGTGTCCGTGTTTGTAGCGCATAGTCAATATTTTATGACAATTTGATTTTTTTAGTAGGATTAAACTTGCAACGAATATTTAGCTTTTACATTTCCGCGGGTAAAAGCTAAAAATCTAACCGCTCAAATCATAGTTATTTAGAAATTACTTAAACATAGAATGGGAAAACGCTAGTTAATAAAAAATTGCTACTTGCTATTTGGATTTGGACTTAGGATGGATGAAAATCTGCCGCAGATTTTTATTCATTTTGTTTTATTGTTTACATAACAACTGTCAAAACATCAAATGTCAAGTGAAGTCAATTTATTTTGGTAAATAACTATTTTAATGTTGCTTATTATTATTACCAAGATGAGATGTTAGAACTCAGGGAGAAAATTCTCACGCACTCGAATCAACTTCGTATACGAAAAATAATTCAAATTCGAACTTTTTTCGAGTGAATGTAAAGTTAAGCTATTCTGGAAATGTCGAGTCCGGTGTTTCTCGAAGGTCTTGATGGTACGAACATAGGGGGCAATTCTCACGCACTCGAATCAACTTCGTATACGAAAAATAATTCAAATTCGAACTTTTTTCGAGTGAATGTAAAGTTAAGCTATTCTGGAAATGTCGAGTCCGGTGTTTCTCGAAGGTTTTGATTGTCAGTGTACAATGTCAAATGTTCATAAATAAATTATTTTAAAAATAGAATTCGAAAAAAAATATTTGAGCTATTCTGAAAATTACCATTCCAACATTTCTCGAAGGTTATCGCTCGAACTGCTTCGACTGGTACAGACCGTCCGAGACGTACATCTCGAATTCGAACCATTCAATATTGTATCCTAACTTGATGATGATGATGATGTCCTCCAAGAAGTATCCTTCGACGGCGAACCTTGCACTTTTGGAATAAGTTTTTTTCGCCAATGTGAGCATATGTGATTAGCTAGCCCTAATTTGTTTTAAAAGCCCTGTCACAGGACGTACAGAACAGTTGTCTAGAAGAGTAGCTGTAAGAGTCAACTCAAACTGGCGCAGAGTCGAAACGTCGCGTCACGTCCTATTTTTCAACTACAATGCATGGCGACGCGCGTCGTGTACACTTAGGGCCAACCCTAAGTGTACACAGTTTTAGGTCTTATTTATTGCAGCTCACGCTGGGCGTCAAGGCATTGGATACATACATGTTTCCTCAAAATGTGCACATGATTTTCGTACTGAGCCACGCCATTCGGTCTAGTGACACGAAAGTTCTTCCCAGCAGTCGCAGGGTACGTCGCAAGATGCTAAGTAACGCTTGATGATATTGTAGTAGGTAGAAAATGACATCCAGGCTTACGCCATTCTTGACCGAGTTTGCCTTAAACCACTGAAACCTAATGGCGTCTAAACCATATGGCGTCTTGACAAATTTCATATGAACTGCATCAGGTGAATTCTCCAGATAAAGTGGCAAGATTGTTTCCTTAACATTAATATTTTACGAAGTTTATAGCTAAGCGGCATCGAGTCTATGCTCTTGGAGGTGGTGCGGTAATGTTGTACGTATGAAGGCCTCTAGACACCCAAAGATATTGTTTTATTTTGGTTCTAACTTACTGCGTATATGATGCCATATGCTGATGTGTTTACCCATAAAAAGACTCAATCTCGTGTTTTTATTATGATTTAACTAAAAGTCTTAGAAAGATAAAATACTTGGAAGAGTCCAAAAACATGTCCAAGAACTGGATAGTGGATGCACATTTGATGAGGCCCGAGACACTATGGATATTAAAATACTTATAGATTTTTAGTTCGAAATTCAAATTTTTTAGTAGAATCTCATAGTAAAGACTCGAATGCAAATGGATATGCATGCAACATTCGAAAAAATAACTTCGTAGTTCGAAATTATGTAATAGAGAAATGATTCGAACTGTAGATTCGAGTACGAAATTATTTTGAATGAAAGGAGAATTGCCCTTCAGGTACTTATGGTACATCATATACTATCACACTCATCACTACTAAGTAGTCACTACTTAAGACTCGGTCGTATTTTTTTAAATAGATGTGCCCTGAAAAAAAAGCAGTCTTGTTTTACCAGTTGATTTAAGCGCTAAAAAGTACACGAAAAAAATTAAACTATGCTCAAAAGTCGTAGAAAAATCTGTTAATTCCAAATATGCATATAGCTGAATGCTGCAAAAATTGACACTTAAATCAAATAGCCTGCTAACCGTCTATATTATCCGCTATCAGTAGTCCGCGATTTTTTATTATGTCGTATGCTAAGGGGGGTGTCCGGACCCCCTGAACCCCCCCCCCCCCTTATATACGCCCATGGTAAAATCCATTTATATATATTAATAATACCTAATATTTTTTCTTGTAATGATTTAAGTAGTCATGGTACATAATCAAGTTCCGAATTATAAAAGAAAACACAAAACTACTAAATTAAATGTCTATGCTGTTGAATGATCGTAATTATAATTTTGAAATGTAAAAAAAATTATAGTGCAGATAGACAATTTTCTTAATTTTAAGGCAGAAGTTTAATACACGCTTTATATTAGCTGCTATCTATGAATTTATATATTGCATGTAATGGAAACTTCCAACACAATTTTCACCACCTGCAAGACGTCTGATTTACTTGAATATTTATATCAAGAACCGATGACATTACAATATTTTCATAACTTTGACCTTATATCATCAGAATAATTTAAACACCAATAGCGAAATACCATTGAGTCATACCTATCTAAAACTATACACCCGATTAACTTAATTTTTAGCATAATTATTACTCAGAACGGATTTTAGAATATTTACCCTTAAGGGTACAACAGGAGAAAACAGTTGCATTGAAATTGAGAAATCAATGTACACATTCATATCGGCGTTTTATTTAACCGGCGAGTTAGGGGTTGAAAGTTTGCACAAACACAACATATTATTATTATTTAGTTTCTTTATTAAATTTTCACTGTTACCTATTTTGTGGATACATATAACCCTTAGGATGGACAGAGGGTATATTTTGGACGCGCGCTTGAGCGCTTTATCCTTGAGGCTGCCCTCAGAGCCCATCATGCGGCCACCATTGGCCGCTGATAGGGCTAAAGCTCCGGCGACGCCTGCCGTTGCTGGGCCATCAAAAGCCCCTCCAGTCGCCACCGGTTCGCCGGCTACTCCGAAGGGAAAAGGGTTGGGCAAGGGAAAGAGTAATGCCCAGCCCACCCCTGTTGAAGCTTCAACTTCTGTGGCGTCCCCAAATCCCCCTCAACATAAATCACGAAGAGGGGGGCAAGAGGGGAAAAGCAAATAAAAGGAGGAGCACTCCTGCTGCCCTAATGCCCAGAGAGCCGCGGCCATTACCTCCCGCCCCTACAAGTATGGACGAGGGGTGGAATGTAGTGGCAAAAAAGGGCAAGAAGAATCCCCAGCCCGTTACAATTGCTGCGGTGGCCGCACCACCGCAGCAGAGCCGGCCGAAGCCCCGTATCCACATACCCCGCAAGGCAGCCGTCACGTTAACAGTGACGCCAGAGGGGTTGGCGCGGGGCGTCACTTACGCTCAGGTCCTGCGGGAGGTCCAACGACGCGTGGACTTGGCCGGTCTTGGCATTGCCGAGACGCGGGCGCGTCTAATGGCGACGGGTGGGTACCTATATGAGGTACCCGGCCCGGAGTCAGAGGCGAGGGCCGATTCCCTCGCTGATAAAGTGAGGGAGGTGTTCCGCGGAATGGACCTGGCGGGTGATGTTCGCGTTTCCCGCCCCTTCAAGTCCGCGGAGATGCGAGTGTCCGGGCTAGATGCTTCGGCTGACCCGGAGATGGTCGCAGCGGCCCTCGCAAGAGCTGGGGATTCTCTGCTAGAAAATTTTAAGGTTGGGGAGATCCGCCCCGATCGGTCGGGCCTTGGTGCGGCATGGGTGCGGTGCCCCGCCAAGGTCGCCGACAAAATATTAAAGTCGGGCCGAGTCCTGATCGGCTGGGTGTCGGCGCGTGTCCAGCTACTGGAGGCGAGGCCTATGCGGTGCTACCGTTGTCTGCACAGAGGACATGTGCGAATGCGGTGCACCGATGAGTGTGACCGCAGCGAACTTTGCTATCGCTGCGGCATTGTGGGTCACAAGGCCAAGGGGTGCTCCGCGGAGCCGCACTGCGTAGTTTGCGCAGGTGTCGGTAAGCCCGCGGGACACCAAGTGGGCGCCAAGGCATGCGTCGCCTCCTCCCGCCCTCGCCACTCAAATCGTGGTCGGGGGTCGGAGGTTGTGACCCAGCCGACAGCGGGCACCAGTGGAGAGCAGATGGAGATCGCCCATTAATATGGCGCAACGTTTCCTCCAGGCGAACATTAATCACTGCGCCAGGGCTCAGGACCTGCTAGTCCAGAGCATGGCGCAGTGGTCGATACAAGTGGCTGTAGTCGCTGAACCTTATTTTGTTCCCCCCAGGGAAGACTGGGCTGGGGACCTTAACGGTTTGGTGGCTGTCATCACTCGGGGCGCCGCCGGCTCCCCGCCCTTCGAAAAAGTAGCGAAGGGGTCGGGATGTGTGGCGGTTCTGTTGGGGGGGGTCTGGATTGTGGGTGTGTATTTCTCCCCCAATAGATCCCTGGCCGAGTTCGAGCACTTCCTCGCTCGGCTAGGGGCCCTGGTGGTGCAAGGCAGTCAGCCTCGCCCCGTTCTCGTTGCCGGCGACTTCAACGCCAAGTCTCTGGCTTGGGGTTCGTCGGTCACCAGCAGGCGCGGCGAGGCCCTGGAGGAATGGGCGATCTCGGCCAACCTGGCCGTCGTGAATCGCGGGTCGGTTAACACGTGCGTACGGCATAATGGCGGATCGGTGGTGGACCTCACGTTCGCCACCCCAGCTATTGCCCGCCGTGTCCGTGACTGGAGAGTTCTGGTGGACGAGGAGACGTTGTCGGATCACCGATACATTCGGTTCGACGTCACCTTGTCCCCTAACCCCCAGTCCAGTGGAGGACCGACCGGCCCGCGGTCGGACGGCCCGCGTTGGTCAGCAAAACGCCTCAACGTGGAGGCCCTGAAGGAGGCCGCTCTGGCCCAGGCGTGGCTCCCTGCACCGGGAGCACCGATGCAGGTCGAGCAGGAGGCGGCGTGGTTCGGGACAGCGATGTCGCGCGTCTGTGACGCGGCCATGCCCCGAGTCCGACGTCTTCCCGAGAAGCGCCAGGTGTTCTGGTGGTCGGCGGAACTCACGCGGTTACGTATCTCCTGCGTGGCCGCCCTCCGTCGTCTCGCCAGGCACCGTCGTCGCCGAATCCGTCTTCCCGGCGACGAGGATCAGGAGCGGTTGCTTCACGGCCTCCACAGGGAGGCTAAGAGAGCGCTGCGCGTGGCAATAGCTAGGGCAAAGTCTGCAGCTCAGGAGGAGTTCCGGGGAACTCTCGATAACGACCCTTGGGGGCGTCCATATCGCGTGGCGATGAGGAGATATCGCCCGTGGGCGCCCCCACTGACGCAGAGTCTCCGGGGCGACCTAGTCGAAGAGGTCGTCGCAGCTTTGTTCCCTGCCACTGAAGATGTCACTCCCCCACCGATGGCGTCACATCCATCGACGCCATCGTCGTTGAGTTCGGCAAGGATTATTTCGGAGGTTTCGCCCGAGGAATTTCGGGCGGTGGTGCTTCGGCTGCGGGGCAAGAAAACAGCCCCGGGTCTCGACGGTATCCCCGGACGTGCGTGGGTGTTAGCCGTCGAGCATCTGGGGACTAGGCTCCGTGGCCTGTTCTCCGCGTGCCTGGAGCAGGGCCGTTTTCCGTCTCAGTGGAAAACTGGGAAGTTGGTCCTGCTCAAGAAGGAGGGGCGGGCCGCAGAGTCGCCATCGGCCTACCGGCCCATCGTGTTGCTCGACGAGGTCTGTAAGCTCTTCGAGCGTATCATTCACGCTCGCCTCGTCGAGCATCTTGAAGGGGTCGGGCCGGACCTGGCACAGTGCCAGTACGGGTTCCGGCAAGGCCGATCGACAGTACACGCGATTTTGCGGGTCAAGGCCCAAGCGGAGGATGCAGTGGCTCGGGGTGAAGTGGTGGTGGCGGTGTCTCTAGACATCGCCAACGCGTTTAACACCCTGCCCTGGGCCTGCATACTGGAAGCACTTCGGTACCACGTGGTGCCACCGTATCTCCGGCGTCTGGTGCGCTCGTATCTCTCAGACAGGTACATAGTGTATCCAGGCGCCGACAGGTGGCACCGAAGAGCTATGGCCTGCGGTGTTCCACAGGGCTCAGTCCTGGGCCCTCTCTTGTGGAACATCGGCTATGATTGGGTGCTCCGTGGTACCAATCCCCGAGGCGTCGCTGTCGTCTGTTATGCAGACGACACGCTAGTAACAGCGACAGCCAGGTCTTTCCAGGAGGCCACCCTGCTCGCCTCGTTCGCAACCGAACAAGTGGTGGGCAGGATTCGGCGACTGGGCCTTAAGGTGGCCCTGAACAAATCCGAGGCCCTTTACTTTCACGGTCCTCGGATTCGGCCACCTTTAATGCCCCACATCAATGTGGAGGGGGTGCGGATTCCCATCGGCTGTACAATGAAGTACTTGGGGTTGATTCTGGACAGCCGGTGGGATTTCCGTGCCCATTTCAAGGAGTTGTCGCCGAAATTGGTGCGGGCGGCGGGCGCGCTCGGACGCCTGCTGCCGAACCTGGAGGGACCTAATAGCCCTTGCCGAAGTTTATACGCTGGAGTCGTGCGGTCAATGGCCCTGTACGGATGTCCCGTATGGGCCGAGTCCCTGAAAGCCCGCTGCGTCGCCTTGCTGCGCAAACCGCAGCGTTTGTTGGCGCAGCGAATAGTAAGGGGCTACCGCACGGTCTCCCACGAGGCGGCATGCGTATTGGCCGGCACCCTCCCTTGGGAGTTGGACGCAAAACTCCTCTCGTCCGCGTTCTTCTGGCGGGAGGAGGCGTCCAGTCGCCGTCAGGTGAGACTGGCCCCGAGGGAGATTGCAGCCCGGTTTCGCAGAACCGCCGTGGAGGAGTGGCATACCAGGCTGGAAAGCCCAAGTGCGGGCTTGAGGACCGTCGCGGCAGTGCGTCCTGTCCTAAAGAGATGGCTAGACAGGCGCCACGGTGCGCCAACTTTCCGGCTGACGCAGGTACTGACGGACCACGGGTGTTTCGGTTCGTTCCTGTGTCGGATCGGAAAGGAGGTGTCTGCCGTGTGCCACCATTGTGGCAACTGCCACGAGGACACGGCCCAACACACGTTGGAGGAGTGCCCAGCCTGGGACGAAGAGCGCAGCGCTCTCAGAGCAGTCGTCGGAGGAGACCTCTCGCTGCCGGCCGTGGTGTCGTCCATGGTCGCCAGCCGGAGGTCCTGGCGTGCGGTGGCCCACTTCTGCGAGAGCGTCATCTCGCAGAAGGAGAGTGCCGAGAGGGATCGGGAACAATGATCCCTCCCGCCGCCAGAGAAGACGTAGGAGGCGCCGGGTAGACGACTGACCGGCGTCTCCCGCCCTGTGGAACGGGGGCGTTTGAATTCCACCACGGTAACCCCTGCCTGTCGTACGAGGCGACTAATAGGGGCCATCGGGGGTCGCGGGCTCGCAGCGGGGGGCTGTCAGCCCGAATCGATGCACTTCCAGTTTCGGAGCATCGTGCGACCCCGAGATGGACGGCAGCGCGCGTGGTAAGGCCTCGTTCGCTGTCGTTGATCGGTGCGCGGGGGCTCCAAGCCCTCCCATGGAGATGGGCTGCAACGCAGCACCGCGCAGGGGCGGTTCCGGCAGCAATTCTAGCACTCCTTAGAATACCCCGGGATCGCTCCGTAAGCGCCGAAGAAGGCCACCGCGGGGTTTTAGCTGGTAGTGTCGGGTAGGGTGTACATAGGGGGTAGGGACTCGGCCCAGCGGCTGCCCGGATAGCCATCATCCGGGCGAGGGGGATGCTGGGTCGTAAGACCGGCTAGTCCAGCATAACCGTTTTATTCTTATTCCGCTTCCCCCCGGAGCGGACGGTAGTAATAAAACGCTTTCCCCGCGACAACAAAAAAAAAAAAAAAAGGATGGACAGAGGGTAGAAAATCGTAGTCACTAATCCGATACGTTGAAGTTAAAACAGCAACATTTGAAGCTGTATAGAGCCATAAGCCTTTTTTCTGGAGTCTTTTGATTAATGGGAAGACTTGTATGTCGCCGTAGTAAAGCACGGAGAATAAACAATTACCTTACAGTAAGCACCTGGCATTCCTTATACAATTTCGCTTGTAGTATAATAACGCGGTTTGGGAAAATCACTGAGAAGTTTTCTTGGTGCTCTCTCTAAATGTAAAAATAAGGCCTTATACGCTCAACCCCATACGGGGATGCAGTAACTTTATGGATTGACATAATGCTACATTAACATTAGCTGGCTCCGCAGAGTTACATAAATTTTTAAAAACTTAAATGGGCAGTCTAGTCCGTTGTGTGAGAGTTGTTATTTGTGCACGCCAATCCAGTCTTCTAGCAATTGACACCCCGAGATACTTAATATACTAGTATCATTGATTAGTGGCTGACAGAAACAATTTGAAGTAGAGTTACTGTATTAAACTAGATAGGTTAATAGGGATAGGTAGTATAGGTTTTGAAATAGGTATTTTCACTGGTTGTTGCTATACTAACTTGTTCGGCTTCTGCTATACAGCAGATGCGGAACAAGCAAGCGGGTTATTTGACGGTAAGTGAACACAACCACTCATCATAAGAATACTGTATACTCGTATAGTCAGTCTAGTTATTTTATACAGGTCAGTCAGTGGTGAATTGAATAATTTCAAGAATAGTCAGACCGTCCCGAAACGTAACTCATCATCAGCGCCGAATTGGAACTTTCGCAAAGGCGATTTCACTTCACTTTACTTGTCGTTGACTGGCACTGACTGGACAGAAGTATATAATGAACCCGACATCGATTTGGCCGTCACACATTTTTATAAAATATTGAATGACAATATAAGTAGGTTCGTGCCTTTAAAAAAGTGTATAGGAAAACGTTCATACGTGTATCCAGTATGGTATACACCTGAAATTATTAATAATATAAAAAATAAATATTACCACCATATAAAATACAAAAGGGAAAAGAAAGAATACAACCGAGAATTATTTAAATACTATAGAACACGCGTAAAATATTTAACAAAGTCTGCTTATGACTTGCATATCGAAACGATGGAACGTCACATCACGAATGACCCGTCAAAATTCTGGCAATATATAAAAGAAAAACGGAGCAACAAACACATATCCTCCGAATATGAGCATAATGGCCAGACAGTAACGGGACAACAGGCTGCAAATGCATTTGCAAATTATTTTGGTTCTGTTTTCCATCCAGATAAACCTGATTTGGACTTTTGCGCAGCACAGCGGAGTTGTGCTAGCGGCTGCACAGCCGATTCCGCTAGGGTTGTCATCGACGATGTCTGCTTGGCAGACCTGAGACGTGCAGTTCGCCGCCTTAAATCTCATTCTGCTGCTGGCCCAGATGAGATCCCACCATTCCTTATAAAAGACTGTTTTTCTGTACTAGAAGGGCCCCTTTTGCATCTGTATAATCTTTCCCTAAAGACTTCAAGATATCCGATGCAATGGAAAGTATCTAGAGTAACACCTGTGCCCAAAAGCGGTACGAGCAGGGATCTGACCACATACAGACCGATAGCGGTATTGTCAGTATTTGGCAAGGTCTTTGAATCAATCATTGATCACGGCATAAGGCAGCAGATCATTGTTCGCATAGCTGACGAACAGCATGGATTTAGAGCCGGTCGCTCGACAGCAACTAGCCACGTAAATTTTTTAGACTATGCGACAGTGGAGTTGGATGCGGGGAAGCAGGTAGATGCCGCATATTTCGATTTTAAAAAAGCGTTCGATATTGTAGATAATAACATTCTCCTATCAAAAATGGCGTATTTGGGCTTCACGCCTAAGCTATTGATGTTTTTTGCATCTTATCTGCAAGATCGGACACAATACGTGCGGCTAGATGGTTGCGAGTCTGATAGTTACTACACAAGATCTGGCGTGAGCCAAGGTAGTACACTGGGGCCGACTCAATTCATCATTATGATTAATGATTTGCCAAGGGTGGTCAGCACTGCACACTGTCTGCTGTTTGCGGACGATCTGAAACTGTACTTTGCCGTGAATAACTTTGACGATTGCAGAGCCATGCAACAAGACATTGATGCACTTTACTATTGGAGTTTGAGGAATCGCTTAGATTTTAATACATCCAAATGTAAGGTGATAACTTTTTCACGTTTGCGCAAACCACTTAAGTTTGACTATCATATTAGTGATAATTTGATAGACCGCGTTGATCAAATTAAAGACTTAGGGCTGTTGCTGGACTCACGATTGGATTTCAGGCAACATATAGCAGCTACGTGCAAGAACGCCAATAAAATTTTGGGATTTGTCATGAGGATGTGTACCGTGTTCAACAGCTGTAGAGTTGCCTTGACACTATACAAAGCGTACGTACGCAGTAGATTGGAGTATAACGCTATAGTTTGGGACCCGTACCAAGGTATCTATACCCTGTTGATTGAACGAGTGCAGAGAAAATTTGCTCGATATTTGTTCAAACGAATGTATGGGTATTACCCATATTTATATCCATCTATGTTTGTAACGGGGATGGTAGGGTTGAACACTCTTGAGTACAGACGCAAGCTGTTGCTTTTAGTTCATTACTACCATCTACTTATAAATAAAGTGGACAATCCCACAACGTTAGAGCGTGTGGGTTTCGCGTGCATACCCGCTCGATTTCTGATCGGTGATGAGAGCGTGGAGGGTCCGCGTCGACGCAGGAATCCGTTCGCAATGCCGCGTGGAGTGCGCACGCGCCGCGCCGCAGCCGCACCCACCGCCCGAGCGATTACACTACTCAACGCTATGCACGCATACTACACGGAATCAAAACAGCTGGAACCTAGATATCTGGATATCTTTCGGGAAAAACCATATTGTGTGTACAATAAGGCAAAATTGTTTTTAGAAACAATATGAATTCTGTTATTTGTAAATGTATATATTGGTGGTATTAGGTACAATAAATTAAAATTAGATTAGGTACTTAGTTATTAAGGTTTAAATTACACATTTAATTATAATTTATAAGGGTAGTTATTAGGATTGTTATTGTTATAAGTTAATTATTAGTTAGTTATTATTGTTGACTCATTAGTTAATGTTAATAGGTATAGATAGTCAGTAACTTTGTTATTATTTAAAATTATATTATTTAAGAGTTTAGCTAGTTATTAAGGTTCATTATTGTTATTAGAATGTAAGTGTTTTGGTGTAATACTGTAAACTTACATTTAATAAATAAATAAATAAATAAATAAATAAAAGGTGGTAAAGGTCGCGGGAGTCCGCTGGATGCGGGTGGCGCAGGACCGGTCATTGTGGCACTCTTTGGGGGAGGCCTATGTCCAGCAGTGGACGTCGTTCGGCTGACATGATGATGATGATGAACCTATAAGAGTGTGTTCTCCGAAACTTCCATACCTAACTTAACCTTTATAATATAATTTATAATCGTATTTTTTTACTAATTCACATAAAGTCGTTTCTGAATTAGAACCGTTTTTAATAATAACTAACTTCGTATATACATCGCAGTGACGTGACCTATCGTGCCACGTCGCCACGCGCGGCTATTTTAGTACCTATAGTAGGTGGTGATTCTTTGAAAATGTGCATATTGAGCGGCTCTCAATAAAGAACTACTTAATTATTTTTTTATAGCATAGTCCAACAAACGAGCCAGTGGGTCACCTGATATTAAGTGATCTCCACCGCCCATGAACATCCACAATACCGAAAGTATCATGTATGCGGTGTCGGCCTTAAAAGGACAGGAATAGGGATTAGGGAAGGGAAGGGGGAATCTGGGCACACTTGAAAAACTTTTTTAGCGTCAACTGGAGCTTATTTATCGTCCTGAAATCGGTTTTGTCACAAAAAATTCTCCTTACCGTTCGAGCTTCCCGTGGTAATTCTGTTATTTATATTTATCATTTTTATGAGCTGTAATAATCGTCTAAGGATACATTTTTCTTTGACAAAATACCAAGTTATATGGTCCTATAAAGAACGTATAATATTAGAAAATATACAAAAACCTCACTACCGTTTCTATAATTACCGGTTTTTACCGTTCATATTTTGACAAACGGTAATGAGAATTCAAAAATCGTAAGCAGTATCTTGATGGTCGGAACGCCGTTGCTTCCATAATTCTTCATCAAATTAAATGATTAAAACACAATTCCAAAGCTTCAATTTGTCGCTATTGAAGAAGAATAGAAAACTGTTCTAAATTTATAGGAGTTTCCATAAAAATGTGAAAATGAACAGTGTCATCTGTCGAAATATGAATGTCGAATGTATAAACAACCAATTTGTTGTATTGTTACCATTTGTGCGAAGTACTCTCATGGGTCATCTAGTGATACACATTGGGAAACTGTTCAGGAATATCAGATAATAGAAAGAGATATATTGAGTCAAGAAAAGAAAAGTGACCATACTGCACCCAATAGTAAGAATAGTGCTGTCCCGGTAGAGCTTAAAGTAGCAAGAGAAAACCATCCCTCACTATTCAACAAAATCATGCTAGCCTGGTAAGTATAGTTCGCGACGGGTCGAGATGGCAATCGGGGTATGAGGTGAGGCGCGGGGGAGGGGTCACCCCGCATACCCCACATCGCCCGCGCCGTCTTAGTCGTAGCGCTGCACGAGCACTAGTTCGCATCGACCGCGTTTATCGATATCTATAATTGTGACATTAAACGAAAAGACAATTATTATAATTACCCTGTCAATCAGACATTGGATATGGGTGCGTTTTACAGCTTTTTAGAACTTTGCCCAGATTACAATCCGAATCGAAATTAGCAGGACTCAATAAACAATTAAAATCGCCCATAACTGATTGTGATGAATAAAATATTATTATTAAATATTTTACTTATAATAAACCTTATTTAATTAATTTTAGACATATTTTCCTCCATTGCAATAACATAAATATCGATATAAATTACCTGCTGCATTTTGCCACATCACTATAAAATTGCCATGTCGAGCTGTCGCGTACTATAGCTTCTTCACACTAAGCTTAACGGTCCCAGGATAGATCATATAGAAGGAAGTGGGCCCACGTGGGCTGGCAAACTGTTCCACAGCGTGATGGTGCAGCAAATATACGAGTTTGCGAACCTATCGGTTCGGGCCGGAGTAATATACGCCACAAAGCTATGGATTTGGCACAAAGAGAGGATGGTATAAGATTTAACAATTATTTGGAGCATTTGCCATGATACAGACGGTAGAACACGCTAAGAGAGGAAAGCGGCTCTAGGCTGTTAGTCACATCCGCATCATTCACAATGCGTATGACATGCCTTTTCAACCCATCCAGATCATTGAGAGAGGCAGGCCAGGATATTGAGCAAAACTATTCCAAAGGTGCGAGCAGTATTCAGTTCCTGACCATACCTGCGCTTAACATAAGCGGTAGAGCTGACCCGGCGTTGAAAGCCACCGCATCGTGTTCAAGATTCCAACCCTGCGTGAAATGGCGGATATTACGCCCACAATGTGACTCCATGATGGATTAAGATCACAGCAGATATCCATATCTAAGAAAGTATGGTCATTCCACAATGACATAGGAGTTCCCCGAAGAATGGGGACGGGAGAAAACGGAGATTTTGCGCATGGAAACGTGCATACCTGAGTTTTCTTGGCATTGAACTCAACAAGATTCCCGAATCCCCAGGGTCTGAAATAATCCCGGATACCATTCGGATCTGCCAACGACTAATACCAGAATCTGCGCTTACCAATTGCGGGAAAGCAAAACGCGGAGTATTGACGTTCGAACCAAGTAGTAATCGAAGGTACCTAGAGATTTACAAATTAATAACATTTCAATAATGTGAGTGGCACAAACTATATTTTTAAATGTAAATAAATTTAATCACAAATGTTTATAACATACTTTATAAAATAATAGTTCAATACATACAAGAACTAAATATTATTCATTATTTTATTTTATAAAGCAGCGATAGCCTAGTTGGTTGCGGTAGGGACTGCCAAGACGAAAGTCGTAGGTTCGAAACCTAAGTGGCATACACCTCTGACTTTTCTAAAGTTATGTGTGTATTAAAATGTTAATTATCGCTTGCTTTAACGGTGAAGGAAAACAGCGTGAGGAAACCTGCATATCTGAGATTTTTTCGAAGGTATGAGAAGTCTGCCAACCCGCATTAGGCCAGCGTGGTGGATTACGGCCTAATTCCTCTCATTAGTAGAGGAGGCCCGTGCCCAGCAGTGGGACAATGTTTAATACAGGGCTAGTATTATTATTATTATTATATTTTATTTTAAACTAACGCATACAATATCAAGTTGATTATTATAGCTTAGTGTTTGAATCAAAATATTAAGTAATATTCTCGACCGTTAAAATTATTATTAGTATAATATTCTTAACAATTTAACTTTTAACTATTAAATAAATTCAACCGTTTGTTTATTCATACGTAATAACTTTTTTACTTATTGCTGTTTTAATTATTTAAGTTAATCATTTATTTTATAATTACCAATCGCATAATACAATTACCATTTCTAAAATTCTAATTACCATATCTATCACTTCTCACTACTTACTGTTCGACGAAAATTTTCAAATTCAAATTCTGACCCATATATCGGTCCAAATACAGTGCCTTTCATTTATTTTGTATTTATACACTAATAGCTGTTGCTCGCGGCTCCGCCTGCGTGGAGGTTATATTCGGGAGCAGAAGCATACAATCCAAGGAGTTGTCTTCTGCACTGAGGCATTTGTAGCGATTGTTCAGCCTCTCAGGTGTTGTGCCTGAATCTTGAGATTACATCTAAAGAATACCCCATAAGTTTAACCTCACTTTGCCCCTTTTAGGGATGATTTTTCAAAAACGTTGAAACACGTATTTCTTTATTTCCTACCAAAAGCCTAAATATGAATGTATAGATCCCTAAGTCGAGGAATTATGGATTTCCTATACAAATTTTGGACTCCTATTTGACCCCTTTCAAGGTTGTTTTTTGAGAAAAAAAATAGCCTATGTCCTTCTCCAGGATATAATCTATTCCCTTACCAAATTTCATTTCAATCCGTTCAGCCGTTTAGTCGTGAAGAGGTAACAAACAAACAGAGTTACATTCGCATTTATAGTATTAGTATGGATAAAACCTTGCGTTAAATGTATAAAGAATATAATTGGCAGCATTCTTTGAACAAAATTTGTTAGCGCCCAATATGTCTATCTTCAAATATTCACCCAGGTATGTACTTTCTAAGCAGAGGTTTTCGTGCTGTGGACATCCCGCATGAAGTGCAGCGACTAATTTAACTGCCCTTAAAAGTGTGGAGATTATGTTAGTAAAATGTTATATTCGTCTCCTGTTTTTGCCTCCCGCCTTTACACGCAAGGTGTACATTACTATTACCATTATAGTATTATATCGGAACTGCGAAACTTATTCATAGCCAGATCGAACAAAGCTAGCGTGCTACAACATTGGTCGACGAGTCCCATACTACTCGCGAATTATATCGACGTTTGGCGGGCTATTTGATAGCGATATTGAGTTATATACATATTCGGAATAAGCAAATTTTTCTGCATCTTTTGAGCCTAGTTAAAAAAAATTGACCACTTTTTGGCGCTCAAATCAACTGGTAAAACAGGGTATTTTTTTTTCAGGGCACATTTGTTTTAGAAGATAATGCTCTCATAAATATGTGAAAATAATTCATAAAGATGCAGTAGTACATACAGTAACACAAGTAATATATTAATTTTACTAAAATCGATGCAATAATTTTTATAGTGTTTTTCTTCCAAAAATCAATAAAACTTTATTGGTTATTCGTAAAATAGACCAAATATTCAAATGCGTGTTTATTTTTTTTTTGCGAATCGACTGACCGTACACTTTTATATTATATCGGGACGGATAACTCGAACGCGCGTGTTTCTAGCGCTGTTCTAATGTAAGTCGGTGGCAGCTGTGCCCGTCAGTTTAGGCAAACAAGAGACAACCCCTCTTTTCTAAAATACACATTACAACAGTGCCGACGGCCCCATTGTGTCGAGGTAGACCAGCTGCTTGGGCCCCAAGTTGCACATCAACTTCAATTTCCAACGTATCCAAATTGACTAAACAATAGTTGTTGATTATTATCTAACGCTGTGACAGCTGCAAAGAAGTGCAACTATTATTATACCTATATTATATGAGTTGTAAAGAAACAAAGTCGGCAAAACAGGGCCGCGACTTGACTAATTTATTTTGGCAATTTATATTTTATTTTAATCTGAGGAGATATTTAATTTAATCAATGACAACAACGATGATAGAAAATTAAGCTTAACGTTGCAAAATCTTATAAAATTTTCTAGTTAGCCTTGTTTGAACCCAACTAAAGTAAGATGGGCGCCTTTGCTACTGTAGTCCTGCCAGGTTTGCCATTTTTGATTATCACTGGCTTCATGAGAAATAGGATTGTTTACTTGACTGAACGCTTCTGATTGGTTGACAGTGAGAGCTTGCCGATTTTGGTTCTAAAGCAACTTTTGTTCTGTGTCTTAGAAGGGTTTAGGTTCCTCAATTTATAAAACATTGCAATAGTCGATGCAGATTTTAATTTCCTATATTGCCATAATATTTATTTTTTTCATTGTTGCCCAACTAACTACTTTGGCGACTTTGGTTCGATACGACTCTATTATCCTTTTATTATGGGTGGAAAAATAGCAAATACGCTATATATAGGTTTTCTTGTTTAACCATAGATTTATTATATCACATGATATTTCCAGTCTGTTTTATGTAAACAGAATATTATAATAATTGATGATAAATGCATATATTACTTTCGTTAATATTGTATTTATTTGTAACGGATTAACAATTATGAGTAAATAACTATATGTATTTATATACATACAGCGCTTGCTGTGAAAAAATCATGTTCCCAGTGTGGTAACGCAATAAAACGTAATTCCAACTCACACTCGGTTTCTGAATTCTTCAGTGAACCATAAATTATTCGTTGATTCGACAAACACAAACAAACAAGTTAGGTTAACTTTTACTTTGTTCCTGAATACCTACACCTCGCGAAGGGTTAACAACTTTGAAAACAATAACCAATTAAATTTTTTTGTTATATAGAGCTCTCTTACAGAAGTTGATTTAAAATAATTAGTGATTGATAATTCATAGTCATTAAATATAATGTTTTATTCATAAATTCACTTTTTTCGTTGCCAAACAAGTAACTAAAAGGAAGTATATAGTAAATATTATTATGATAGCCAATACATTAAAAGAAATACTGAACGAAACATTGCTAAATTCACACTGTCTATCTTTGTATAGCGAGACAATGGGCCGGACACTGTTAAATTAGTCCCATCAAGATGACGCTAAATTTTAGTTGAAAAAGAAATGTCAGTACCCCAACTTTATTAAGTTTCATGTTTTTCGCGGAATAAAGGGTCGTCGTGTAACTAGTCATAGTTAAGATGATTGATTGAGGAAGAAATTTCTTCAATTACTAGTCAGTGCCAATCCACACACACACATATGTGAATTCGATTATTTTGTTTATATTGGTAAATTCATCATTCTAACTAACACAGAGTTAGTCATTAATTTACATTAGAAATAACATTAATAAAACGGTATTGTTACAAAATGTTACGTTTCATAATAATAACAATAGATTACCGGATAAACTGCTATGTATTTAGCCGCTTCAAACATTGGGCAAGACCTCTCGCTCAAAAATTTTAAAATGAGGAAAATACCTATTATCTACAGACCGCGTGAGGTTAGACAAGTTAATTAAGTTACTTCCACATTCCCATGATCGGCAATTCTCGAAACGTCTTAAGGACGAACGGACAAGAACTCTGGGATTTTTTGCGTTACCGAGCCGCAACTGCCTGGTAATATCACAAAAAAAATCACACATATTACAAAAAAAAAACTTTAAAATCTGCAAAAATAAATTCAAATCTAGAAAAGATAAGAACGTAACGTCGGGCAGACCGTATGCCAAGAGCTTGGAGAGAAGGCTACGGTGCCAGACCCTAGCAAACGCCTTGGCTATGCCAATACTAACAGCCACAGCCTCGCCATGCTTGTCAATCGGCTTCAACCGCCCCCCCAATAATGTAATACAAACGCTAGAATGAATCACCCGTTGACCGGTTATGACGGAACCCGTATTGTCTCTCATTGATCAACTGTCCTCTAGGTAGCAAACCAGTTGGCAATATAATATAATTATGGCGATTGGGTGATAATTGTTAGGGTCTGACCGATCACCCTTTTCGGGGATCGGCTGCACATTAGCCTCCCTTCAAGATTCAGGCACAACAACAGAGAGGTAGGACGACCGGTGTAGACGCGTCAGTGCAGGAGACAACTCAGCTGCCAACTATTTAAGGACAAGCGCTGTGATACTACCAGGCCTTCCGGGTGTCATGCACGCCGCGCCGCATATTACAATGCCTGATACGGATATCAGGCATTGTGTGACAGAATCCGCGCAGCGTAGGTGGTAAATGAGCATAGCAAGCCTCGAGCCATTAAAGCGGCCTTCTCAGGGTAGTGTTTTTTGGAAATCGACACACAATATGCGATTTTCACAATGCACAGCCTTAAATTCACACACAAACATATCTTTCATGAGAAACGTTGATAAAGAGGTTAATTAATGTGTTTCTTTTTTGTATTTGAAATTTACAACGTTCTTAATAGAAGTAAGGGTAGATTATAGGGTAATGAGTTGAGTGATGATTGTATGATCAGCTGTGGTATAAATATACGAGTTGAACTAATAGCGAAAACCTGATGATCGTCAGTCTATCCTACGGCGGTTGCAACCCTTGTCGGTGGAGAAATGGCGTGCGGGCCAATGGCAGGTCGGCCACACCCCTCGCCCCCTATATTGCACATGCACCTAGTTTGCGCCGCCGCGCCTTCCTGCAAAGTACTAAGATTATTAGGTATCGACGTCATAAAAATTATAATAACGTTCTGCGTGCATTGCTAGGTGTTAAATATACCTGGTTTGATAAAATTATATAGCAGTTAACGTTTCAATATAAAATTATTATTTAGTATTATAACAATTATCGAAGGCAAAATACAAAATGACATTGGTTTGATATTTGATTCGGCGACATAAAAATACTTTACTAGTATTTAACTGACACTTCCGTTAGACTTTTCAAAGAACCGAGTTGGATTATGTATTAGGTACCTAAAAATTAATATTCATGTGTATCATTTCAGTGCGCTTTATCTTTTATCTATCTATTCAATAACCTCATCAATTATTAAGTGGTTGATTCTGAAAATTAATAAAATAATCAATCAAGCAACGTAACATGTTGAAAATGACTAAGGCGAATGTGGGCAAAATGTTCACCCCTAATGAGACGTATCTATGTAAATGAATAGTTCGCTGGATATCCAGCAACTTTTACTAATACACCTAAAATATATAGGTCATCAAACCATTAGGATAAAACTACGCAAACGAAAAATATAGGTCCTATTTATTACTTTCCTTTTATTTTCGGCACATTTTTTTTATCTCTAAAGAAGTAACAACGTGAGCCTCTGAGCATGTACCTAATCAATAAACTTTTAAATAAACAAATCATACATATACATAAAAAGACTCGCGCAGAATATTCATTCGGCTATACATCGCAAAAATCGTAAAAATGACCGACTCGTTCCCAGAAAATCCTGAAAAGTCCGTTAACCCAATCTATATAAATAAAAATCAATGTAAGTATGTTTGCACTTATGGACTCCCTAAACTATTCGTGCGATTATGATGAAACTTTGGTGAGTTCCCAAAAAAATAAAAAACTCGATAGATCGCGCTGCAGAACATCAACTTCAATACCGTTCAACCGATCACAATTAAATTTACTTTACGAGGCATTGCAACGCATGCCGGGTGCAGCTAGTCTTATATAAAAATACTAGCTGTTGCTCGTGGCTCCACCCGCGTGGTTGTTATTTTTGAAAGAAAAGGTATACAATCCCTGGGAGTCATCTTAAATAATTACATCTTTCTATCTGCTGCCCCATTTTCCGGGGAAAAATAGCCTATGTAATTCTCTAATCTCTAAACTACCACCATTAAAAATATCATGTCGATCCTTTTACATTGCGAAAAACAAACTATCCCACGGGAGCCCCGCTATAACGCTGCATCTCGTGCGCCCAAAATCTCAGCTTCAACTGGTGTTTGTATGAGGCTGTCAGCATTCGAATAGGCAGTCAAGATGATAGGCGTGGGTTATAAAAACAGTAATTCGTCGCATAGACAATCAGACAGTATGCTTAGACCATGACAACATGACTTTCAAGGCGTTGACAGTTATTCCTATCAAGATTAGGAACTATTAAAGCGCGACCCACAATAGAACCCGACGCCAACCGCAATCCTGACGCTAAATAATAATTCATAAATCTTAAGGATCGTCAAAATTTTACCGACTTGAAGTAACTGGATAAAGAACAACTGACCTTGGAACGCGAGACCATATAAGACAAGATTTTCAACGAATAAAAAGCAAAGTCGACTTTAGCACGGATAGCCTAGAACCTTTGGGGCTGCGGAGAGACTTAGGGTCTCTCTGCTTGTGCTATCGGTTGTTCCACGGGGAATGCTCCCAGGAACTGTTTAAAATGATGCCAACATCAACATTTTATTATCGCACCACCCGACACCGCAACAGAGTTCATCCATACCTCCTGGAAGCCATTCGGTCAAGGACGGTTCGTTTCCAGCGTTCATACTTACCGCGTACGAGCAAGCTCTGGAATGAACGCCCTAGAGCGGTATTCCCAATGAAATGTCCTTCTTTAAACGAGGCTTCAGAAAAGTAGTCCTTTACTACGTTAGGCAGCGGCTTTAGATTCACAAATGGATGGTTTATATTCACAAATCATCCCGGCAGATGGCGCTGCAGTCGGTGTGGCGCTGCTTTTACGGCCCGGGCATGCATGCATCTGCCGGGCTGATTTGATTTCAAATCGGTCCAGGCGTTTAGGAGGAGTCCAGTGACATACACACGTACAGTAGAATTATATACCTAGTCAGGTCATAAATTCTGTCACATGTTTAATATAAAATAATAGAAACAAGTTTATTCATTATGTAACTATTTATATACCAAAATGAACTTAACAAAACATAGATTCTTATGACACTAAAGTTTATTCAAAATGACCTCCGTGATTTTGAATACAGGCCTTCAATCTGCGCGGCCAGTTGTCTATCGCAGCACGAACGAGGTCCATGTCAATATCGGCGGCTGCCTTAATCAAGGATGTCTTGAGTGACTCCAAATTGGGATGAGGCTTTGAGCACGCCTTTTCCTCCAAGTGTTACCATATCTTGTAATCTAACGGATTCAAATCTGGACTGGAGGAGGGCCAGTCTTCGTGCCGGATGAAGTCGATTTCACGCGCCGCCAGCCAGTCTTGTGTGCTCTTCGCTCTATGAGCTGGCGCCGAATCTTGTTGGAATACCCAGTGCCTGTTATTGAACATGGTATGAGAAACAGGTTCCACAAGGTTCGTCAGGACTGTATTTTGATACACAACTGCATTCGTTTTTACACCTTTCTCACAAAAATGTACCTCTGTTAAGCCCCAATAAGAAACTCCCAACCATACCATGAGCGAGGATGGAAAATGACCTCGTTGGACACGCGGAATACGGTTGCTCGCTTCTTCACTACTGTGTGCGTACACCTTATCATTTTGTTTGTTGTAGCTCTCTTCTACGGTAAAATTTTTTTCATCTGAAAAAAGAATTTCCCGATATTTTTTCCCGCGTACCGCTTCAACAAAGCGCGGCATCTCTTCAGTCTCAGGTCCATTAGACGAGCATTCAAACGATGTCCTGTTTTTCTTCGATATGCCCTAAGCCCTAAGTCTTCATTTAACACCCTTTTCACCGTGGTTCTGCTTAACCCCATCTGAAGGGCCAACAGTTTCTGCTTACGTTTGGGATTTCTTTGAATTCGCGCCTTCACAGCTTTTATCACTGCTGGAGTCCTAACAGACCGAGGGCGACCACTTCTTGACCTGTCATCTACACTAGAGTCTTCATTGTATCGTTTGATGGTACAATAAACGAATCTTTTGGTAATATTCAAATTTTTCAGTATGTCAAAAATTTGAATTGGCGCGTAACCGCAACGATGCAACGCAATTGCTGCAACACGGTCTTCTTTAAGCGTCCACTCCATATTTAAAAATGAGTAACATTCTAAAAAGTATACATTTTTATTTTCATGAACAATTTGAAATTCGAATTCTATAAACTTTTTTGTAGCCAGCATTCTAAAATAAAAGTTTTTACTGTGTGACAATACTTATGACCTGACTGTGTATATAAAGATATAAATGTCATGGTGCCTCACCATCAAACTTTCTCAACATACCCTTGAATTATATCTTCTTGTTATTGGCGTCGCATTTCTTGTGCATTGTTGCCGATGTTGTGTATTGTGCTATTTTCAAGTTTTATATAAAACTCGTTACACACAATAAAACTTGATCAAAACATAGTCATGTGTTGAATCCCAAGTCACGCCTCGAAAAAGCGGCAGCGACTTTACTGGAAGCTTCTATGAAGTTTTGGAGGCAACACAAGTTATACAAAGTTATATAATTTGATCACGCTCCTGCGCATAAATGACCCTTAATTAATTTAGTAATAGGTCACCAATTGTAAACACAGATTTGAAAATAATACAAAAATCGGCGACACGTTTTTCCACGTTCCCGCCAAAACTCCGACGAAAGGATTTGAGTTAAAAACATCAGGAAGGTACGTGGCACCATCGGGGGTCGCGGGCGTGCAGCACGAGGGGCTGACATCCCGTATTGATGCACCTCCAATTTCGTTATATCATGCGACCCCGAGATGGACCCCAGCGAGGTGGTGAGGCCTCGTTCGCTGTAGTTGACGCCGAGGGCGTCCTTCGGTGCGTGGGGGCTCACAAGCCCCCACTCATGAAGATGGGCCGCTACGCGGCAACGCGTATAGGCAATTCCGGCAGCAATTTTATAGCATATCTCACCCCGGGATCGTTCCGTAAGCGTCGAAGAAGTCCACCGCGGGGTTTGAGCTGGTAGTGTCGGGTGGGGTGTACATAAGGGGTAAGCACTCGAACCAGCGGCTACCCGAATAATCATGATCCAAGCGAGGCGGATCCTGGGTTGTAAGACCAGCTTGTCCAGCATAACCATTTTATTCTTATTCCGGTTCCCCTCGCAGCGGTCGGTAGTAACAAAGCCTTTTCCCCGCAATAATAAAAGCGGAAGTTTTACGTCCTAATGCAAGAACACTTCAAAGCGGGCTCTTTGCTGATGATTTCTATAAACGTAATTTATCAATTCCCAGATTATTTGCTTGAAATCGATATCAATTGCTATTAATATTTATTGTTTACAATATTATTATTTTATTTTAAATATACTAATATAGGTAACATGTGTAATGTGTGTGTCTATTATTATACATTATGGTAACATGTACAATAATAGTAATAACACCAGATCTATATTAAACATTGTCCCACTGCTGGGCACGGGTCGCCTTTACTAATGAGAGTGGTTATACCTTAGTCTACCACGCTAGCCTGATGTGTGTTCGTCGGCTTCCCATACCTTTATATTTCTTTTCTTTTTACGTTTTCATTCACCGTTAAAGCAATTGTGTTTATTTAAAACTATATATTTAAAAATAAATTTTTTAATTTTCTTATTTTTGTGAAATAAGAACAGGTATTATATTTATTATACTCATTGTTATACGAAAAAAATATTTTTTCATGTAGTAATCTTTAACTACTTTTGCTGATTTAATATTAGGAATAAGTTTATTTATAAATTATGACATCTCCCCGCCATCTTTATAAAATGTTCATCAAGGTGAGCATCAAATAATAATATATTTGGAACATTTAAGCAAGGGCACGAATCATTTAAATATTAATTATACATATACATACATAGTATGTACTACATAAAGGTAAACAATTTGAATATTATATGATTAAAATTTCTTAGGAGCTCGATCGAGTTACATAAACTCGGAATATTATTCCGAGTTTTCCTTAAAGGAGACATAATCGAAAATGGATACATAAATAATACTGTAACAATAGGCTAAGCCATTCATCTTGATTTTATAAACTAGATAATTTCTGTTTCGAAATTACTTAGTATTTTAATAATAGGGACATTTTTTAAAAGTGTTTCAATTAGATTCTGTACTTTCTGATATAAAACAAAATTTTTATTCAATCGACGAGTGACATAAAAATGCATTAACGATCACTGATCAGAGTATTTGCTTTCTACTTTTATTATTTAACTAGCTGTTGCTCGCGGCTCCGCCCGCGTGGAGGTTATTTTCGGGAGCAGAAGTATACAATCCAAGTAGTTATTTTTTCTTGCAATTAAAATAGCCTGGTTTCTGTACCTATTTCTATAATTCTTTTTTTATTAAATTAAATAGGTAATAATGTTAACATTTATTAATTAGGGATGATTGAGAGTGTTATAAACGTAAGAGTAGACAAATATAATCAGAAATCTCCGAACTGCTAAGCTATCGGGAGTTACACGTGTTATTGTGAGTCAACCATAAAATATAGACATTTGCTGTCGTGGAATATTTTTTATATAATTTTAAGGAGAACATTTCCGTCATACATGATTTCTGTGTAGCTTTAACTATTAAGGCTGCAAACGCGACGGAAGCTTAAAAAATGGAGTAAGTTCTCCTGTTTTCCTAACATTTCCCTTCACTGCTCTGCTCCTATTGATCGTAGCGTGATGAAAAGTATACTATAACCTGCCCAGGAGTATGAAGAACAATTATACCAAGTTTTGTTGAAATCCGTCGAGTGGTTTTTGTTTCTATAACGAACATACAGACAGACAGACAGACAGACAGACAGACAAAAATTTTACTGATTGCATTTTTGGCGTCAGTATCGATCACTAATCACCCGCTGATAGTTATTTTGGAAATATATTTCATGTACAGAATTGACCTCTCTACAGATTTATTATAAGTATAGATTTTTCGTAACCAACGTAGTATTAATACATATACTCGTCTTAAAATTACAAACAATTATACAAAATATATATAGGTATGCGCATTTGTTTACAGAGCCAACTGACGTCATGACCACAGAGCAACAATGGCATCCATTGCGTCCATCGTTTTCGTCAAGTTACGCGCAAAAATTTGAAAAAGTAAAACGTTAACCAGTCATGAGTCAATGGTGTGCCGGCGCACCACAAATACTGGCAACACTCGCCGCTCTTACATGCTATTTTTAACTTTAATATTATGGAAAGAAAATTGATTTTGGCTTTTATCTATTACCTCAAATCCATTACCTTACGAAACGTGACAGTGTACTGTCGCGTTTCGTATGGTAAGTGAGATATCCGGAGGCCCAGAATCCCCCTTCCCTTCCCTCATCCCTATTCCTGCCCTTACATACATGACACTTTCGATATTGTGGATGTTCATGGGCGGTGGAGATCACTTAACATCAGATGACCCACTGGCTAGTTTGTCGGGACTATGGTATAAAAAAAAACCCTACTTTTTAATATGCGCTTGATACGCGAGTGGTTTTAACAGTTGACATTGACACTGACACTTTTTAAATTAGATAGCCGTATGACGACTCTACTTCATGTTGTTAAAGACAGAGTAAAAAAACTGAAAAACTTATATAGAATTTTATTTTGTTAAATAATGATAGAAAACTAACATTTTACGACTGCTTTTTCTGAATCATATATTTTCTTTTTATCTGAATAATATATTTTTAGATTTTTTCTCTTAAAGAGTAAAATACTCTATTCTCGGGAGTGTATCAAACTTGCTAGGATAGGGCTAAGCAGTAGACATAAAACTAGGACGCAGGGATTTAGTATGCAGGCGACGAAGTGTCACGTCAGCGACGCGACTGTCCGGTGTGTTTTGCATTTTAACGCATTTTCTATCAAATTACATTGGAATCGCGTCGCGTCCTAGGTCATACCTACGTCTCATCTAGTTACTTGCACCTTACGTCATATTAATGTTCAAGCTAATCTCAGTATTTCGCATTTATTTCAAAATTCTCTTGAAATATCTAAGTAAATAACTTACTACCCTCGCACCTCACCAACGGTTACCTATATTGTTTTCTTTTATTTGTATCTACATTTGCACTGTATTCGCAGTGTCAACGAACGCTCAAAGGAAATGGATGTCTAGACCAGCATGCTTCAATTAATTTGAAGATTGGTCATAGTGCACAATACATTATCATGACGCTGTTGCGGAAGCGACCACTATCGCATAAAGTGCTAGGGTAACGTGGGATCACAAATAAAAAAACTTTAAGAAATAAAAAACAGGTTATACAGAAACTCTTTTTTTGGCTGGTAGCCACTCTTTTTAATTCTATTAACGAGTATGATATTTTGTGACCACGACACAACCCAGTTACAAATATCAGTTAATAGGCCTTATAATGAAAGAAAGGCCAATTATATGCCATTTTTTAAATTTAAACATTAATAATAATAAAAAAATCATAACTTTTTCATCAGTGACCACGAGCTCAGTGGCTGCAGTCTCGACATACATAAAGCTCGCTAATCGTCCGACTTCAGTTGGTATGACATAATGAAATCATCATAACGATTTTTTGTAGTCTCGACATTTTAAAATATAATTAACGGTATCCTAACGCATTCAAATGCCAACATATCGATTTCGGTATCGGTCGATGTCTTAGCAGCGGAATTTGGCAGCGTGATAAGTAGGTGTGTGTTACATTATTATTATTATATTGTTTTTATATATACCTACCTAATACCAATATAATCATTAACACATAAATGCATAAAAACCTTAAGGCTGAAGCAGAGGTGTCAGATTTATTTAAGCTCGAACACTGAAACATTTAGAAATTTGCTAAGGACGCAAAATCCACTTCATTTAGAAGATAATGAATTTTTATATCATCTGTATATATGTAATACTAGCTGTTGCTCGCGGCTCCGCCTGCGTGGAGGTTATATTCGGGAGCAGAAGTATACAATCCAAGGAGTTGTCCTCTGCACTGAAGCACCTGTAGCGATTGTCCAGCCTCTCAGGTGTTGTGCCTGAATCTTGAGATTGTATCTAAAGAATACCCCATAAGTTTAACGTCACTTTGCCCCTTTTAGGGATGATTTTTCAAAAACGTTGAAACACGTATTTCTTTATTTCCTACCAAAAGCCTAAATATGAATTTACAGATCCCTAAGTCGAGGAATTATGGATTTCCCATACAAATTTTGAACTCCTATTGACCCCTTTCAAGGTTGTTTTTTGAGAAAAAATATAGCCTATGTCCTTCTCCAGGATATAATCTATTCCCTTACCAAATTTCATTACAATCCGTTCAGCCGTTTAGTCGTGAAGAGGTAACAAACAAACAAACAGAGTTACTTTCACATTTATAGTGTTAGTATGGATATAAAAATGAATCCCTATTTCTTTGGTTACGGCATCACGCGTGAACGGCTAGACCAATTTCGCTAATTGTTTTTCGTTGTCTTTGTTATTGCCCGGATACTTATGAAAAAAAATTAAGATAGTTGCACGGAACGTTAAAAATTTAGGACCATATTATCTTTTCTAAGGTAACCCTAGTGCATGTGACATAATTATCAGAAAATAAAGTATAGAAACATGCAATAGCTTAAGATGATACTACTCCATGGATTTTATACATTTTCTTTCAATAATAACTAAAAGGTAGTATAGAATAAATTAAATTGTAATGTGGGAATACTACGGATTTTCAACAAATCTTAGTAATTTATAATAATGCCATAATGCCTACATAGTTGTACATGAAACTATAATGTTTGAGTGACATTGATGTCAAAAATAAATAAATCCACATATTTAATTTAAATAAATGAAGATATTTTGTATTTAATGATAACAAAAAGGTATATTTTATAAGGAGAAATGTAGAGATTAAATGGCCTTTGCACTTTTCTTGTCGACTATTATTCTACGTTATATCCAAAGATATAACGTTGAATTTAACTAAATTATTTGATCTCAAAGCAGTCACCGGCCGCGGCGTTGTCTCGCTGACGTGTTTCGATTTTTTTTCGCACCAATTAATTCGAATTATTAGGGTATTTACTATTATTAGAAATACCGAAGGTATAACGGAGGTATTTAGGAGACTAGTTGGGGGTACATTAATAATAACAACCTAAGTAGGAGTAGTAAATGTTTAATATAAAACAGAATGCCTTCCTCCGGTGTTCAGTTCAGAAGACTAGTGGTGTAGCAGCAGTGAGCTGGTAGTGAGAATATTCGTGGTTCGGTCGCGGTACAGTACCTAAGTGTAATCGGTTCAATGGTCGCGTAGTTCAGTTCAGTTGAGTGGAAGACGAGACGGTAGCTAGTATATTCGTAGTTCGTTCGCGGGGCAGTAAGTAATTGTAAACGGTTCAATGGCGTTGTTCAGCTTAGAGGGTAATGCTGGTAGATTAAGTATAAAGAGAAGCCTTAAGTGGATCCTGACATGCGTTTGTGTTAATATTAAGCACTGAGATGTGTAACAGTGTGGTGTAAATTAATCAATAAATTATAAACATTTTATTTGTGCCTTTTAAATATCCATCTTGCATAGTTTTGTTGATGTTCCTAACACAATTAGTTTTAGGTCAGATATAGATACATTTCAAAATAAAAAAAACTATATAAATTGGATCCAAGGTTCCATCAACATTAACAGTCCATAATTACTGTTACTACCAAATGTAATCATATAACCAATATTGACTAATGTTTTCCAAAGGGCAGCAACAAGCTTAAAAGGCAAAATATTTTTATATCCGGTCAATAGTTTCCGAGCTAATCTCTCCAGCTTAAAATATTAATATAAATATCCAAATTATAATTTCACGTAACTATAGCCTAGAGGGGAATGGCACGGCCTGCCGAAACTCCGAAAACACTGCCAATGGCGTATGCAGAGGTGCACGGTACACACACACACTCTTGACTCCGAAGCTACATGTGAAACCATTATGTATATTCTAGATGTTGTTTGTGGCGTCGCGGTCGCCCTCATGACAACCGTTTGCTTCGTTCCCGTGAGTAATGTTGATCGTAATGTTGATCGTAATGTTGGATAGCCTATACATATCCTTCCTCAAGAAATAGGCTATCAAATTTAAACAGAATCGGTAGGTATTTTAAGGGTTAGCGCGTTAAAACATCATTATCATCATGGGGTACCAGGAATCGGGTTGATATTAATGCCAAGAAAACCCAGGTGTGCGCGTTTACTTTTCCCGTTTTCTTCCATCCCCGTTCTTCAGGGTGTTCCACTCGCAATGCGGAATGACCTTAGTGTCCTAGGTATGGATATCCGCTGCGATCTTAATCCAAGGAGTCACATCGAGGGCGTAATATCCGCCACCTCCCGCAGGGTCGGAATCCTGAACAGGGTGCGGCAGTTTTTTACACCCGGTCAGCTCTACCGCTTATATAAAGCGCAAGTGCGGCCGGGAATGGAACACTGCTCGCACCTCTGGGACGGTTCCGCAAAATACCTTCTCGATGCCTTGCAGCGGCGGGCCATCCGCATTCTGAATGATGTAGACGTGAGTAACAGCCTGGAGCCGCTACAGCTGCGTAGGGAAATTCCTTGCTTAGCGTGTTCTACCGTCTGTATCATGGCGTATGCTCTGAAGAATTATTTGATCTTATCCCATCCTCTCCCTTCCATACCAGAACCACGCGTATTGGATTGCGGAGCCACAGCTTCGTGGTATCTACTACCCCGGCCCGAACCAAGAGGTTCGCAAACTCGTATTTTTGCCGCACCATCAAGCTGTGGAACAGTTTTCCAGCTACCGTGTTCCCTCCTTCCTAGGATCCTGGGTCCTATAGGCGTAGTGTGAAGAAGCTAAACAGCAGGCCGGCATGATTGTGTTGAGTAGCGAGGGATAGACTGTCTCTTGCTACTTGATACTCTATCTGGACGGCATTGCGCTTACCATCAGGTGCAGAGTGTCACTTTGCCGCGCCAGAAAAAAAAAACAATCTAACTGTATAACATTACTAATAATATATAATTATCGCTTGCTTAGTGATGAAGAAACAGCGAATCTGAATATATCTATATACTTCTTTTCTCGATAAATATTTCAAGATTACCTATGTACTATGTAGGTAACGCAAGTGTGTCGCGTTCCGGGATCACAGCCAGTGTACACCCGATTTTTGTCGGGTGTCTACAGTTGGAATACGATGTTTGGCCGTTTTACGGCCTTCTTAGTAATCTGACACTAGACCCTCGACCGCTTCTTCACCTTCTTGCCCATGGCGTAGTGTGAAGAAGCAGGCCGGCATGATTGTGTTGAGTAGCGGGAGATAGTCTTTCGATACTGTATTTGGACGGCACTGCACTTACCATCAGGTGCAGAGTGGACACTTTGCCGTGCCAGGATAAAAAAAATAGGTAGGTGAAGGCAACCAATTCGCATTAGGCTACGGTGGTGCACTAGGGCCTAATCCCTTTCATTACTAGAAGGGGCCCATGTGTCTAGTAGTAGGAATTATGTAACACAGCGATAATAAGTGCCTATGTATATGATTATAATAGCTGCTACTGCCATACGGACAGTTATTGGAAAGGCTCAGTAGCCGCCCAGTCTTGTTACAAAGGCAGTGATAATGAATGTAATTGCAATATGCATGTTGATACCTGAGACGCAGACGACCGCACACGAACCCGGTTGTGAATACACCTATAACCGATTCGCGTACTTTGTGCTCGTAGCGTTACATCACAGCATAGAAATTAATGTTCCATAGCATTAATTTATTTAGAAATACATAAAATATTTGATATAACATTTCCACTGTATACAAAAACTGTAATAATCAATCTTATTTAAGAATAGACAGAGTTTAGATATAATACAGTTTTCTTTAAAAACATTACTCCAGAGAAAAAAAAACCCTTTAATTTAAAAACCTAAACATGAAAGTTATGGTTCAGTTAAAGTATGTGAAGTAACTTATTTCAGGTCCGCCAAGTAAAATTGCGCGTTTTCTAAGTGTTTTGTATAGTTAAGTAAGTATTATGTAAGTACCTTTCAGCATTTTTTTAATTTGACCATTTTGATTGTTTCTTACTAGCAATAAGATATGGAATACGTGTTTCGAATTGTTACAAATAACAGACAGAGAACAAACTATTTAACTGGGCTAGTAAAGTTACGATATAGGGTTAAAATGTTTATTTTATCCTTATTTTAGAGCATTAAATTTAAACTTAGTTTTCGATAATTGGTTTTATTCATCATCAGCTTACTATAAGACAATAAACAACTTCTGGTCGGTAGCCTATTGGAATAATAAATCGACTACATGAATGAATGTACATGATAGTTTTTACGATTGAATACCGAGTAGCAGGTGGCAGGTGCCCTCCACGCGACGGGCACGCGCCGGCCGCCACGTTATCCATAACCCTCCTTCAGACTTTCCTAAAGTGCATTAAACTTTCTCCTCGTTGCATCTTTCAAACTGGTCGCGCCCTTTATTCCTTCTGAATTATGGGTATTGCACAATAGACCTTCGGCTTTTACAATGCTGAAGCACGCGGCCCCCACGAGTCTCAGCTAGTGCATTATGCACAGTAAGCCAACATCTTACGTCATCGTCTTTGTGTCATGTGTATGAAATAATAAAAGCGCAGTATATTAATATCAGGAATTATAATTGTACTCATTTTAAATATTATTTGTCAAACTCGTATGTTCTACGGAATTAAATGATTTGTAAAGAAACAACATAACCAAGCTAATAATATTGTGTTTTTTTTTTGGGTATATTATATTTTATAATGAATAGCATATAGCATAGGATTAGTTCCGTATTAATAGTAGGTGTTATGTACGTTAACATCATTACCAGGGTTGTAATGTGTAATTTGTCAAACTATCACCCAAGAATAGTGTTCAGAATCAGGTTCGAGTAGCATAATGCAATAAAAACTGCATGCATGCACCGGGGCACCCTGTCCACGCGGCCCGTGCTTTCTTTGTGAAACAGCTGTCACAACTCACACTCAACGCACATTGTCAAGCAGAATTAACAGAATTGATAGTACCGGTCACTTAGAAGTTACAGTACGTAATTTATTTTTATACTGATACATTTTCTGTGTAAAACAAGTACTTAAGACAACTATATATTAGTGTATAATTTACCATTCGATGTAGTAGTAAACAGTTGGACCGATAACAAGCAAGAACACCTGGTGATTACATGTTTTTACAATGAAGCAAAGACAGCTTTTGCTTTACCAGCTTATGGAAGCAACGACCTTCGACTAACAACGGACGGGTGCAACAGTTGCGCGTCGACGAGGGGAGTTTAAACTCCACCTCAAGCCTCTCCTTGCAATCCCTTCTCAGGTGGCAACTTGTCCAACAAATTTGACACGTATTCAAAGACTTATATTTCTGATTGGATGATGATTATTAGTTATTGGTTTGTATAGTAAAGTTAACAGTTTGTTTTTATATACCTAATGGGATCGCGACGACAGAACCATTTACTTGAAAATTGGCAGTATTAGGCAGGCAGTATCAGGTTATGACAAATAGAATAATTATTTTTATATTATCGTCCGTTGGTTCATGTCTTTAACCCCGCCATCCATATCACGTGATATTCTATTAACCAAAATTGTAATCTTCTCAACTCTTCCGTCGTGCGTCGGTCAATTAAGTTGAGCAAACGAGACAAGTGATCGCGTTAAACAATTTAAGCCCAATTATTTTCATATACTTATATTAATTTCGTTTACAAACAATTGGATCTAATAACTTATGTATTTAACCAATATTAAAATGAATCGATATAACCGCAGTTCGTTCTCTGCACGTCGACATAATATGCTCCGAAGAATTGTTTATATCTTATCCCAGCCTATTCTTTTTACACCAGAACCACGCATTTTTACACCGGCCCGAAAAGAAAGGTATGCAAATTCGTATCTTCGCGTACAAAAACGGGATTTGTACTGCTGAATTTCACATAGCTAGAGCATGCAACACATATAAATTAAATTGATAAGGAAGATTCAAATACTTTGTATTAGGCTTTACGATATCTTGGGACTGAATCGGATCGATATTTCACCATAGAAAATCGAAGGTCGATTTTTTCTGTTTTGATGAGAACCATAATTATTTACAATTAGTTTACCAAACAAAGGGAGTGCATTACCCAAACACACTGTACAACTTATATAAACTCAAGGTTGCGTAAAATGACGTTAAGTGTCTCTCTGGGTGTGGTATGGTGAGAACTTCTCTGGAATATTCCAAGGAAATGGAAAACATATTTTCTAGTTTTGGAGGTTTTAGACTTATCGGGTTTGGACTCAAAGAGGTTCTACTGTTTTATATAGAAGAAATGATTCTGCAGGGGAAAAATTATGATAAAATGTCAAATTTTCACTTAATCACAAACTCACGAGATGACTGTACTTCTCAGTAAGCTTCAGCGCTTCTCAATGTGTAAAAGAAATAAAAAAAATATAGATTAAAAAACAACACAAATCGATATCTACCCGAACTAAAAAGTAGAAAATAGTTCGATTAATTTGATTGTAAAAAAGCTTGCTATTAAAGCGTGTTTTTGATGTGTAACATATTTACTATCGATTTCTGGGAGTGATTTCGTGACAAGGGACGGAAGTGTGTAACAGGAAGAGGGGAAGCGTGCGCTACTTTTGAAGTAAAAACTTCTTTAGGCACGCTGGGCACTTTATTTAGTGGGAATATTTGTTGAATGAGACCGTTGACTAAGGGGGCAAGAAAGTTATTTTCTAGTCTAACCTTAGTCGACGCGTCGCTGCTATACTATTATGTGAATGTGTAACTTGGTACAGAAAATAAAAAATTATAAATATTGAAATTATAATTCGTGCAGGATTTTAACACCCGGTATGATAATAATCGTATATGGAACAAACCGCAGCGCCAACGCGCTGGTTATCATTGTTGTTGTTGAAATGTTATATTAGTTTCTATTTATAGGGATACCGGTGTTCGGAAAAGGTAAGGTTACCTACTCTAAGCGAAAAAGCTATACAAAGTTTTTAGCTATAGAATCATCTATATATGTATATAAAAATCAATCGCTGTTCGTTAGTCTCGCTAAAACTCGAGAATGGCTGAACCGATTTGGCTAATTTTGATTTTAAAATATTTATGGAAGTTCAGGGAAGGTTTAAAAACAATATTGGACCCGGTTGGTGGCGCTGCTGTCGGTATATCACCAAATTTTATTTGCTGGGATTTGTGGGAGAAATGTCAAAGATTGTGATCATTAAAATATCACATTTAATGCGGCCCTGCTTTTCCGGACAAGACAGCGTCTGCTAGTTAGCCTATACAAATATAGAATTGTTCAATATCGAATATTAAAATTGTATACATAAACAGTGCCATCCCATAAGGAAAATATAAATTTATATGCGTCAAAATGAATATCTATATTATACAGAGAACCATACTATAAAAACTATAATACCAACATTTATTAAATCCCTATTTGAAAATACTCCGTTGCGGCAGATTTTCATCCATTTATGTTTTATTATTTTACATAATATTATGGTAAATAATAATTTTAATGTAGCTGATATGTTAGAACTAAGATGTTACACATCATATGCGAATACTGTAAGGCTCGTTCGTTTTTTAGTCTCTAAATAGCATGAAATGTTATGCTGCTTAAGACGAAAAGTGCTTTAACATATCGGTTCAGTGACTTACTTTCATCTCCTATTATAATGGAGTGAGCTCCTTAAGAGTTTGATTCTAAAGTATACCAAAATATAATCTGAATTTAGCGGTTCATGAATTCTTATACATGCTTTCATCCCCTATTACTACTATTCACGCCTTTAACCCCTCCAGTCAGGAAGGATATTAAAAAAAAGTCGGGAGTAAAGCAACAAGCTTTTATTTCCATAGCATTAAAGTTAAAAATTGCATGCAAGAACGGCGAGTGTTGCTAGTGTACGCGCCGCCGGCGTGTCTATCCGTCATGACAGTTTAAATTATGATTTAATGAAAAAACTAAATACACTTTCTCGGGATGGTATTTATACAAAATCTCACTTTCAATATATTATTCAATATATGTATATTAATGTCTTTTTTTACTTGATTGGATTTATATTTTTATTGAAAATACAAACTCGAAAAGCAAGTTGGAAAAATAACGATTTTTTTGTGAATCTATTTTTCCGTCGTTGATTCAAATCGATCTTTTTTCGGAAAGAATCGCCATCCCTACTTTGTATTTTTATAAATACTGCATATGCACATTGTCGTCGGTCTAGTGACCGCCATGAATATAAATCTCAGCGAGATAATCTTACAGAAGGAGAGTGCCGAAACAGATATGGAAGGATTTGATCTCTCTTACCGCCAGTTGGGGCATCGGGGGTGATGATTTAAGCGGCCGCGGCGCGGCGTCTCCTATCCCGTGGAGGGACGTTTAGAGCATACCAAAACTGTAGTAGTACCGTTTTGGTATGCTCTAAACGCCTGTTGTAAGAGACAACTAATGGGGCATCCGGGATACGCAGAGGGTAGTCTAGTTATCACTAATTGTAGCATGCTTTACGCGTTAGTTAGTTATCTGGGTTCCGCTCAAATGTAAATGATCTAAAATGAAATCTAAAGTCTCTAAATTATACGCATAACTAAAAGTACGCATATCAAACACTTTGCCCAGAATTCTTTTCGATTTCGGCAAACGAGGTAAACCAGGTACACTTAATAAATCTATTACATGTGTTCCAAATTTCATGTAACGGTAACAGATGTCAGGTGATTTTTAACATTTTAGTATGTCTGTTATTTTATCGATTCTATCCCTCGATAATACACTCATTTGCAAAAAAAACGGGCACCTAAGCAATGAACCATTTCAAATGTTACTATTGGTGTGTTTGATAATTATAGGTAGTTTTACTTTCCCAATTTTGTAAATTAATAAGTAAATAATCGTTTTCGTCAGTATTATCATAAAATTTATGGGTTTTAATGCTAAAGTTCACTAGTAGTGTATGCTCGCTAGTAGTGCATATGCTCGTGAAGTAAAAGTTAACAAAGATTTTTGTTTGTTTTTTCTTTAATAAAGTAAAAGCAGATAAATGTTTAGTATCGAGTGTGACCCCCTCTAGCTGAAATCACAGCTTGAATTCGTCTGGGTATGCTAGCGAGGATATCCCGGATACTTGCTTGCGGAATACGTTCCCACTCCGCGGTAATCACATTCTTCAGCTCTCTGATGGTCTGCGGAGCCGGTTGTACTGATCTCACGCGTCGTTTCAGAACGTCCCAGACATGCTCTATAGGATTGAGGTCGGGACTTCGAGCTGGCCAATCCAAACGACGAATGCCGACCTCTTGCACATACGCTTCCACATCGCCAGACCAGTGGGCGCGAGCGTTGTCGTCCATAAAAATTGAGTCTTCGCCTAAAGCAGCCAATGCGGGTTGTGCATGAGGAATTAGAACTTCCGTTATGTATCGATGTCCAGTCAGTGAGCCGTTTTCAATGAAGACTAACTCTGTACGATCCATTGAATTTATTCCTGCCCAAAACATAACAGAGCCCCCACCATATGGTGTGATTTCTTCAAAACAAGCCTCTGAAAAGCGTTCTCCTCGTCTTCGTAGCACTCGCCGACGTCGATCTTCACCGAACAGAGATATCCTGGCTTCATCGGAGAACAATACCCTATTCCAGTCTTCTTGAGTCCATGACTCACAATTTCGAGCAAACCTAAGCCTGGCAACTCTGTGCTCACGGAGTAACTTAGGGCCGCGGGCCGGGCGATGACTGCGTATATTGGCCGCGAGAAGCCTCCTCCTGACCGTCCATAGACTAATATGCACATTTCTTACTTCTTCGAGGTTGTTCTTAAGGTCCACATACGAAGACTTGCGATTTCTCAATGCGCGACTCACAAGAAAACGATCATCCCGTGGTTGGGTACATGGTTTTCTTCCAGAACCAGGCCTTCTCTCGACGGAACCGGTGTCTTGATACCGCTGCCAGGTCCTTTGAACCGTCGAGCGACTCACACTTAGCCTCTGAGCCACGAAGCATTGGCTGCAACCCTCTTCGAGCAGCGCAATAATTTTGGTAGCTTTTACCACTTTCTCTAACATTATTGAGACAGCTAAACAGCAATAAATGAAGCTTTGACAATTAAGGATATGAAATTTTATTTTATTAAAGAAAAAACAAACAAAAATCTTTGATAACTTTTACTTCACGAGCATATAGACTACTAGCGAGCATACACTACTAGTGAACTTTAGCATTAAAACCCATAAATTTTATCAAAATTTTATGATAATACTGACGAAAACGATTATTTGCTTATTAATTTACAAAATTGTGAAAGTAAAACTACCTATAATTATCAAACAAACCAATAGTAACATTTGAAATGGTTCATTGCTTAGGTGCCCATTTTTTTTGCAAATGAGTTTATATCGAAATGTCGGCGGGCACGTCGCAACTTTATTCCCAATATTTTAATCGGTTGGGTAAAAAAAAGCAAATTAGGTAGGTACTTTTTTTTACAATTTTGACACTAGTACCTATTAAACGTGCAAAATACATTAGCCGTGAAGAAGTTGTTCATGAGCGGCTTAGCAGCTATTGTTTTTTTAGAAATTAAAGAGCGAAGGGGCGCGTAGAGGGTGGGGGCGTGTAAAGTGGCTGAATTCAACCTAACCAAGTTATTTTGCGCATGTTGTAGTTAGCTCTGAATTAAAACTATTTGTTATGAGATGTCAAGAAGCACCTCTCTTTTGATTTTCTACATACATATACACTCTGCCTGTAATCCCCGAAGGGGTACGCAGAGGTGGAAACAGTTCACCCACTTTTTGCCGAATTTATTACGGTCCCACACTAAAATAGAGAGCGAGCCTATCGTCAAACCGAACTCAATTCCAGCCTCTGGGCTGATACTTAATATTTCTAAATAGAAAAACCAAATATCACCTCACCCAACCCGGGGATCGAACCCGAGACCTCAGCACAGCAGTCTTAACGCATGCGCACTACAACTGCGCCACCAAGGCACTCGGTCAGTTTGATTTTCTACCAGCTTATTAACCGGTAACCTTCTGCCACAGTCAACCCAGCGCATTCATACTTCAGACAAACTATCTTCAGCAAGGCTTCTATTACTTGAAAATTCAATTAATTGTTAGCAGAGGATGAATTTTTATATGAGAGAAAGATAAAAGTGACTTTCGAAGTTGCTTTCAGAGGGCTAAGCATAAAACATGCTAGATATCAGGGATGTTATGGAGCTCCGTAACCGTAACCGAAACTATCGGATATCCGAAATAAAATTCTATCCGTAACCGTAACCGAATCTGATATAAATGTTTCAAATAATTTCGGATTTTCTAAATGAATGTTATGGCTGGTTTTTGTTTTGCCAGGCCGAACCGACACACGAGCCGCGCGCGTACCTCAATGCATTTATTATATTTATTTCTATTGCTTAGTCATAGCCTGTCAGTCATTTACTTACATAAAATAGTACAAAATTGTAAGCTAAAACTAAAGCTATTTATTTTTTATAATATTATCAATAACCGAAACTATCCGAAACTAAGGGATCAGAAATAATTTCATATCCGTAACCGAATCCGAAACCGATATAAAATTATTCACATATCCGTATCCACATCCAGATCCGAAATTTCAAATCCATAACATCTCTACTAGATGTCCCGCGCGCGAGTGACAAAATTATTTACCATGATCACACAAATATAATGATAATGTAGAAATATCTTGACAAAACGTCGCGATAAATTTTTCTCCTTATATCTTCTAGGGCGACAGGATAATAATATATTACTTAAAAAACCGCGATATCTTGATAATTTGCAAATATGTATATCGATCAACCGAGTATCTAAAAGGTAGGTACTTAAAAGTCAATCGATTAAGCTAAGTGTTAAATAACAAAATGAATAAACGAACTTACTTAGCCTTTATATTTAAAGTCATACCATATATTTTACCATATTTTGGGTAAATATGTTATTAATATGCATTGGTCTGATAAGTAAAATTTTAGGTATGAATGAAACGGTTATTACCAGTTAAGCAGGTACTTACAGCAAACCTATTTATACATCCAACGTTTATTTTATAAATGACACAAAATCTTAACAAGCGACATAGCATAATAAGTATCCTCATCAATCAATACTCACCAATACCTTGAAACTTAAAATATCTATCTTCGCATCAGTAATTGTCTAAAGCTTACAGGAAACGGTTGCCTTATTTTGCCGCCCTATACTATTACATGTAGGTATCAGTAACGGATTTACAGAAACCAAATTGAAAGTTACAATCTAAAATCGGAAATCAAGTTAAATCAGTTCACAAATAAATAAACCCGTGGGTTACAGTCAAATATTTAATTTTCATTCAGTTGCCTTACCTATCGTCGTAAACGGGCGAAGCGCCGCCGGAAGCTCCCTGGGACATGTCACCGTCCATGTTAAGTTGAGTTAGTAACACGATACAATCGGTATAGGTAGGTACCAGGACGGGAAATGTTAAACCCTGAGCGACGCTGGCCGTATCGAAAAACGAGCACACGGAATCAACCGGTGCACGCGTACAGCGAGTACTGTGCCGAATGCGCGCCAAGCGCGAGCGTACGTCATGGGCCAGCTCTTTTCGCGGGTTGCGGGGCGAAGGGCGTGCAAGACGCGGGGGGCAAGCAGAGCACCACCGTGCGGCTTGCGGGGCAGCCGATGCTAATACCCCACCCGCGCGTCTCCACGGCAACGCCAATCGCCATAGAGTCGCCGCGTCGCGCCAGCAGCAGCACGGCCCGCTGCCGCCAAATTGCACGTGGTATGGTATGTTCGTTGTTCCCATACCTCACTACGCGGTTAAAAAACCGCGCGATTTAAAAAACAAAAGTTTTGTGTCTTCTATACATGCGGACGCACTAACAGTTTTTCACTGATTCATATTAATTACGTTTTATGATATAATCGGCCAATTTGATTCATGACCCACCTTGAATTAAATTTGGCATGGCAATATCATTGCTTTGAATTCGATACTTATCTAGTTCAGCTAATACTTAGAAAACCGAGTACAAACCCCCTACATTGTGGTCCTTTATAGATTTAGATAACTCCATTTATATCGGCCCATTCTCATTTTAATCCTTTAGAATATGATAAGAATCATCAAAGTTAGCTCATATTTGGCGTAGCTAACGCTGTCACATTTACAGAAAAGTGCAGAGGAATAGAAAACCTCCTTTTTTGAATCTAGTTGAAAATTACAGTCGCTTTACAAATTCAAATAACAGTGGCAATTCAACAGTTTTTGTTCTTTCATACACCACTACACCACACATAATAACATTCAATTGAGTTTATGATTGCATCAATTTATATTTTTGTACTGGTTCATATTATTATAAATAAATTAAAAAAAACGCAATTACACGCAAAAATATCCAACTCTTCGGAAGCACAAATAAATTAATAATTACACAACATTTATCAACCCATACTACATACTCACCTGAAAAAACGCAACATATTCAGTACATTCTTCGTTTCTATAGTTTCTAATCTATTTGCAATCACACGCTGACTCTAATAATAATGTATAAACAAAAATATTAACATCAACATAACACACATAGAACAGAAAAACACCACCAAAGAGCAATAACGAAGCCTAAAGGGGATATCGACATAATAAATAATTTAAATCTTTCTTTCACAACGGTTCACTTCACATTACATTACATAAAACCGTAGCCGGGCAAATTTACACCAGTTTTGTTTGCTAACCACAAAAAAACAAGTAAAATCACTATACTAACCAATAAACATTTAAATTCAAATCAGCTCTAAAGTTGATAAAATAGCATTAAACGCGTGGTTCAAGAGAGTACTTGATACAGAAAAGGTTTGATATCAAAGTACATCAAAAACTCCAGAAAGCATAATATCAGTCCGCCCTTTGGATTAGAAGGCGTTTGGAGAATTCCACCATCCATTGTCTTATGACGACAAACAACTGTCGCAATACAAATACACCACTACCGTCTTTACCAAAAGGGCACACAGAGCCTGTGCACATTCTGACGGACGCCCTGAAAGGTCGATATGATATATTCGCTTACATTACAATCTTTTTTCTACAAGAAAAGATAGATAGATTTAGCTCGTCAAAAAAAGTTTAGAGATTAAATATATAATTCACTTTCTTTACTTTCCAAAAGGACCCCAAATTCTTGAGTGTCCACAGGCCCTGGTGGAAGGCTGTATGAGTGGCTGTGTGAGTTTTTGTATATAGCTTGCCAGTTCACCATGCGACCCCGTGGGATGGAAGAAAGCACGGGTGGTCGTCTCTTTGCTGTCGTTGTCGCCGAGGACGCGAGGGCTTCTGAACGCCCGTCACATGTGGAAATGGGCTGCATGGCGCCACCGTGTTTCCAGTCCAATTCTGCTGTGAACTTCATCGTCAAGGTGGCACTGAGATGTTATCGTGCTGCCCAGATATTTAAATTTATCTACCTGCTTAAGCGAGTATTCACCAAGTTTTATGTCAATTGGTGTGTTTAGTGTGTTTGTAGTCATGATTTCTGTCTTTTTGACATTAATTCGAAGCCCAAATCGCTGACTTGAGACATCGAGACTCAACATAAGCCGCTGGAGACCATCAAGGGATTCCGCCACAAAACATAAATCATCTGCATACATTATCTCAGTGATGGTTGCGTGAGACACTTTCGTGTAGGCCCTGAGTCTAGACAAATTAAAAACACTGCCACTGGTACGGAAGCGAATACGGATGCCCACAGACATAGCTTGTAAGGATTCTTGAACTACCACTGCGAAGTAGAGTGCGAAGAGTGTTGGCGCCAGTACGCATCCTTGTTTGACGCCACAGGTGACACCGAAATACTATTAATTAATAGTATTCTCCTTTTACATTGACACAGCATTGCATGTCGTCATGCAGGAGTCGAATTAGCCTCACAAACTTGTCCGTACATCCCAGTTTCGCCAGAATCATCAAAAGAGCTTCACGAGGGACACTGTCGAAAGCTTTCTCTTGGTCAACGAAACAGAGATACAGTGGTTGACCTTGTTCTCTACTACACAACTGACCATATTAGATACCTTATAATTTTAATTCTTTGAAATTTTGTATTTCTACATTTACGGACTTAGATCTTCTTTGGGGTAGTATAAAAAAATAAAGTATGCCCGTCCGCCCTAGAGGTTCAATCTACCACCATATAAAATTTCATAGAATTCGGTTTTAATTTCTGATACAAATTTTAATACTCTGATATTCCCTTGAGGATTAATTAAAAAAATTAAGTATTCTAAATGCATTTTCACGGCTTTAACTATCCTTGTACATAATTTCATCAAAATTAGTTGAGTTTGCGAGATTACCCCTTGCATACAAGAAAGAAAACAAACTTATTTTAGTTCTTTGTGTAAAAATAAATCTATATCTTTCTAATAATAGTTCACCCCTTCAATACTCTGTAGAGCAAGCTAGAGTGCAACCTCGGCTATATTCATATAAATAATATTATAATTATAAGTATGTATGTATTTGTTGGTAGCAATTAAGGAAATGTATGGTATTTCTAGTAGTTTCTGGTATTTCTGAGCATTAAATAATAAAAATTAATTATATACATGGTCATATTATATTGCTATTTTCTGAATCTACATGTAAAAAATCCCGATTGATCAGCAAGTATGTCTATAGTGTAATATGATAGACCCGTGATGTGTAGTGTAATGTTTGCAGGTTGGCTGTGTGTGTGTATTCATTATGTTTTAGTATTCTGCATGCTTCTGTATATTTCTTGTATTGTTTCATGGTGTACATTTTCTAGATTAATTGCGGCGATTTCCAAGAAATTCCTTAGTAGTCGCTGAACAAATTCATACTAATATAAATGCGAAAGATATTGTTTATTTGTTACCTTTTCACGACTTAACGAATGAACGGATAATAATTAAATTTGAGGTATTTTGACAAGGAGATAGGTTGTATCCTGGGGAAGCACATAGGCTTTAGTCTCAAAAAATTATCTTAAAGGGGTGAAATAGGCGTTGAAAGTTTGTATGGCATAATTCCTCAATTTAGGGATCTGAAAATTCATATTTTGGCTTTTGGTAGGTGAAGTAGGTATTGAGTAGGTAAATAACTTCTTCCATTATTTTACTGTAAATATTTTATTGATTAGAGTGTGAGGTTTTTATTTAATTCGAGTAGTACAATTTTCTCAAATTGGTCGTTGTTTATAGTTTTGTCTCAATATGGACTCTGTTTTTTATTTAAGTCAAACGTTTGTGATGTGTACAGTTTCAACTTTAATATTATACATGTAGTTTTAATTTAATATATGCTGGTGGGTCTGGTGGTAGGATATTTATATACGCCCGGATAACGGTCACCGTACACAGGGTGTAAAACCGACCATAGTGGCACTCGCAAGTGTGTTGCCTACCGGGGTCAGCTAGTGTACATCCGTTTTTTGTCTGGCCGAGTTGCGTCCTTCTGAGTACTCTGACACTAGACCCTCGACCGCTTCTTCACATCCTTGCGCCATGGCGTAGTGTGAAGAAGCTCTCAGCAGGCCGCGCCGGCATGATTGTGTTGAGTGGCGAGGGATAGATTGTCTCTCGCTACTTGGTAGCACGGTACCACGGCACTGCGCTTACCATCAGGTGCAAGTGTGGTCGCTTTGCCGTGCCAGGGCATAAAAAGGTACATACATTCTTAAACTTATAGAATTTTTCGTAAGTTATAAATTTCCTTTTTAACCGACTTCAAAAAAGGAGGAGGTTAACAATTAGTCGGAATCTTTTTTTTTTATGTACACAGTCAGGTCATAAGTATTGTCACTCAGTAAAAACTTTTATTTTAGAATGCTGGCCACAAAAAAGTTTATTGAATTCGAATTTCAAATTGTTCATGAAAATAAAAATGTATACTTTTTAGAATTTTACTCATTTTTAAATATGGAGTGGACGCTTAAAGAAGACCGTGTTGCAGTAATTGCGTTGCATCGTTGCGGTTACGCGCCAATTCAAATTTTTGTCATACTGAAAAATTTGAATATAACCAAAAGATTCGTTTATCGTACCATCAAACGATACAATGAAGACTCTAGTGTAGATGACAGGTCAAGAAGTGGTCGCCCTCGGTCAGTTAGGACTCCAGCAGTGATAAAAGCTGTGAAGGCGCGAATTCAAAGAAATCCCAAACGTAAGCAGAAACTGTTGGCCCTTCAGATGGGGTTAAGCAGAACCACGGTGAAAAGGGTGTTAAATGAAGACTTAGGGGCTTCGGGCATATCGAAGAAAAACAGGACATCGTTTGAATGCTCGTCTAATGGACCTGAGACTGAAGAGATGCCGCGCTTTGTTGAAGTTTGCTTTGTTCTCAGGTACGCGGGAAAAAAATATCGGGAAATTCTTTTTTCAGATGAAAAATTTTTTACCCTAGAAGAGAGCTACAACAAACAAAATGATAAGGTGTACGCACACAGTAGTGAAGAAGCGAGCAACCGTATTCTGCGTGTCCAACGAGGTCATTTTCCATCCTCGCTCATGGTATGGTTGGGAGTTCCTTATTGGGGCTTAACAGAGGTACATTTTTGTGAGAAAGGTGTAAAAACGAATGCAGTTGTGTATCAAAATACAGTCCTGACGAACCTTGAGGAACCTGTTTCTCATACCATGTTCAATAACAGGCACTGGGTATTCCAACAAGATTCGGCGCCAGCTCATAGAGCGAAGAGCACACAAGACTGGCTGGCGGCGCGTGAAATCGACTTCATCCGGCACGAAGACTGGCCCTCCTCCAGTCCAGATTTGAATCCGTTAGATTACAAGATATGGCAACACTTGGAGGAAAAGGCGTGCTCAAAGCCTCATCCCAATTTGGAGTCACTCAAGACATCCTTGATTAAGGCAGCCGCCGATATTGACATGGACCTCGTTCGTGCTGCGATAGACAACTGGCCGCGCAGATTGAAGGCCTGTATTCAAAATCACGGAGCTCATTTTGAATAAACTTTAGTGTCATAAGAATCTATGTTTTGTTAAGTTCATTTTGGTATATAAATGGCTACATAATGAATAAACTTGTTTCAATTATTTTATATTAAACATGTGACAGAATTTATGACCTGACTAGGTATGTTACCTGATAACTCGAAGACGCCTGGACCGATTTGAGAAATTCTTTTTTTGTTTAAAAGAGTATACTTCCCAGGTGGTCCCATTGGCACCAAGTCAGGATCTGATGATGGGATCTCAGACGAATCAAGGGCAACCCTCAAATTTAATAGTGACGCATAATTTGTTTTTCTTTGAAGTAGGTGTACTTTTTATGAATAAAAAAACTTTTATATAGTAATAATTTTGTTTGATTTAGTATTATGTTTATGTTTGTTTGACATGCTTTGCAAACGCAAATCTGATCTAGGCCGTAGCTCTAGCAGAGCTTGATCCGGGGAAGTTGATAGAAGTTGAAGAATCTGAAGATCAATCTCAAGACTAGGGAGAGAATAGGTATTTCTTTGATTTTTCTTGGCATTGAACTCAACTCCATCCCCTAGCCCCATTCATGCCATCATGTTATCACAATCATGAGTCTAATCCCATCATACATTATAAAGGTTATTCAAGATACTAAATTATTATATCTCCCGCTACGTCAACAAAGTAAGCTTTTGCGCCATTGTTAGAAAGTCCTGAAGTACTTGCGGATCAACAGCAAGGCGCCTGCAGATTGAAAATTAAAGATCTGGATCCAGCTGGATTGCTGGATAAGTACCAAATACAACGACTGCAACATAAGTATAGATCTATAAAAAAATTACAAACATCATTCGTCACTCTGGAATCTGTTTAAAACAATTAAAAACATTAATTTCAGTAACAGTCTACATCAAAAGCCTGCATTAAAGACTTTTGTAATATTTGTAAGCTTTGGTCAAGTTAATAGAAATTTCAAATGATAGTTACGGGAATGAACCCTAGATGAAATGTAAGTTTGAAATTCATGGCACACTGACACATTACTGAACAGTTTCCCAATTTCAACATAACATTGTCCTGAGTTCCGTTTTGAATTCAAGATGTTTTTTTTATAAATTACTGTTTACCACCCACAAAATGAAATGAATGCTTAAAGGATGAAGTTTTGGAGGTTATTATTGGTGACGCCAAGACTGGGCTGGCAATGCGCTGCGATTGAACAGCGAAGTAGTAAGTAGCGCTTGCGCGAACCTCCAATCGATCGCGCCACGTGGCCGTGGGCGCGTTTCTATAGGGGATTAAACCCAGGGGCCACGTGCCCCTGGCACACCTACAACTAGCTATAATTGATCCGTGCTCCACACCCTTACCAGCTATGCTAAGTGTAAATTCTCTTCTCCCGCCATTTCTGTTTACCGTTGCTAAATGATTTTTAAGGTCACAACATATTGTGTTGTAGGTAGGTGACCTAATAAAAAAAATACGCACCGAATACGTATTCTGCCGTAAGTCGTTCTTAACTCTTTTCAACTTATGGCGCTCGTTGTAGGTAGGTGACGTAATAAAAAAAATACGCACCGATTACGTATTCTGTCGTAAGTCGTTCTTAACTCTTTTCAACTTATGGCGCTCGTTGTAGGTAGGTGACGTAATAAAAAAAATACGCACCGATTACGTATTCTGTCGTAAGTCGTTCTTAACTCTTTTCAACTTATGGCGCTCGTTGTAGGTAGGTGACGTAATAAAAAAAATACGCACCGATTACGTATTCTGTCGTAACTCGTTCAAACTCTTTTCAACTTATGGCGCTCGTTGGTAGGTAGGTGACCTAATAAAAAAAATACGCACCGATTACGTATTCTGTCGTAAGTCGTTCAAAGTCTTTTCAACTTATGGCACTCGTTGTAGGTAGGTGACCTAATAAAAAAAATACGCACCGATTACGTATTCTGTAAGTCGTTCAAAGTCTTTTCAACTTATGGCGCTCGGTTAGAAATAAAAGAGAATTTTAATACGAAGCTTGGCAATTACGCAACTGGATAAACTTTTAATAACTTGAAATATCTAGTACCTTGTAATGAGTGACGAGGACCACCACAAGAGAAATGTACCAGCACCAGTCGAATTAATCTTTTTGGGTCCATAACGGTTCCCAATACATGCAGACTAGGGGTTGCAATTACCGTAGATTTTGATTTACCGCCTAAAAATGGTAACAGAATTTTGTTTACCGGTAAATCGGTAAAACCGGCGATGCGTTTTTTTAGTAGAAATAAATAAAATGATTGGGCAACCCGCATTTAGTAAAGAATACAAACCGTCGACGGCCATTGCCTTAAATACGCCTTTAAGGTGAGGTGGACTCAGACAGTTCAGTTCAGACTACATTTTTAAACTAATTATTCGATGTTAAAAACTAAAAATATTAACAATATAAAAATTAGTCATGAAAGATGAACATATTTACAAAACGATTGTGCTTCTCGATACACGATTCATTAAAGTTGGCTCGATAGAAAATATTCGCAAAGATGCATCGAAATTTTAAAATTTCAATCCACACGACCCCAAATTAATCCGTTGTATACGGTTATAAAGAAAAATATTGAAACGAAATTTTTCTATAAAATTTTCAATGAACTGCATTAAACGAGTGTGTGAATATTTTATCACATTTCATTTATAAATACAAAGAAATAAATGTTTTAAAATTACGAAACATAAAATGGCAGTTGTCTCTATGTTGAAATGTATTTTAAACATGATGCGCATGTGCGAGACTTGTCAGACGGCAATTGGGCCGTGTTGAGAGCAGACGTATACGCGATTTTTCGCTCGCGCTGTCAAAAATATTTTCTGTGAAAACATGATGAATATAACATAAAGTGTTCACAAATAACACTAACTCATGACAATATATTGAATATAATCAAATATATTTAACTTATCATAATAATTTCAAACGATATATATTTTATTTATCATAATGACTGTCAATTCTTATCAAAAGTCGTGAATACAGGTTGAGTGATTTGAACAAACTATTTGAGAATAAAATTATGGTATGATACTTGATATAACAAAAATATACTAATATTATAATTACGAAAGTGAGTCTTCCAGTTTGGAAGGTTGCATGGTTAAACCGCTGAACTCTTTTTGATAATAATCGATAAAAATTTACAATAGTATTATTTAATTTAATATCATTATTAAAATGTTGGTGTTCGCGAGACGAGAGGAACCAACAGTTTATGTCCTAAATAGATGTAGAAATATAAAATAAATACATCCAACCGACACACACATAGTCCTGACCCCACACCACGTCAAACGTGTATCCTAGGTATCAAGAACTACGAGGGACAATGGTCACACAACACCCAGATCCTAAACAAATGTCAGTCTGTCACACAAACATTTAACTCGATGCGGGAATCAGGCCCACGGCCTCTCCTTTCACAACTTACTAATCGCCCGCTGCGCCAGGAGGCTGTCAAGAAATGACTAACTTATGTCCAAATTTGATTAATATTTGGTTGGAAATGAAAACGGTCATCAGCGGGCTCATACTATTTCCCACTACGATTGCGACTGATTACCAGATCCCTAGAGCTCGAAGACTATAATCGTAAATAACTGCTTTGGATACAGCACTTTGAATTTCTTTCAATTATATATCATAAGTTCCGCTATATTTATTTTATACTGATTGCGCAAGACTAAAATACGATAATAACAATTCAAAGTCAACCTAAGGCGGGCGACTACAAAGTTCATTATTATAATAATTTTATTAATTTAGCAGTTTGACACACAATACGTTTTAAAGTACTCGTTTGTTTTCGGCGGACGATCGATTATACGTTATTGTGTTCGTGTCGATAAAAGAGAAATAATATATAACTATTCTTGTCATTTCGTGCATGACGTCAGATATGGATGACAATATTAATTGTCAGAAGAATAGATCTTGCAAAATTTATGATTTCGGAAAATGTATCAACTGAAGATATATACTTTTTACCCGGTTCCACCCCTATTAAATATTATCTATACATTTTCTCACTTGTTTACGGCAATGAGTTACTATTATAATTTCCATAGCCAATTTTTATCCTATGATATCGCTGTTACTTTTTCGTATAAAAATTACCCTATTCAGTTTCACTTATCTCGATACCTGCTGGTGGTAGGATCTTCATATCCGGCAGGATAGCGACCACCGTACACAGAGTATAAAACCCGCTATAGTGGCACACGCAAGTGTGTCGCCTTCCGGGGTCAGCCAGTGTACCTCTGGTTTTTGTCGGGGTCTAGAGTTGGGGTATGATGTTTGGCCGTGTTGTTCTGAGTACTCTGACACCTAGACCCTCAACCGCTTCTTCACCTCCTTGCCCCATGGCGTATTATGAAAAACTGAACATCAGGCCGACATGATTGTGTTTAGTAGCGAGGCATATATTGTCTCTCGCTAGTTGGTACTTTAACTGGACGACACTGCGCTTACCATCAGATTCAGTGTCGTCACTTTGCCAGGATAAAAAAAATATCAGATTCCATCATCATCGGAGCTACCCTGACAAAATAGTAAATAGACAAACAGATATTTTTTTTGTAAATTCTAATATCGATTTTCTATTACTATGACATTTGATATTACTTTTTGTTTTGACAGAATATTTGTTTCTAATAATATTCATTCATACCAACGAAAAAGTTTTTATTCCACAACGAAATATTATATTAACATTATTAATTCAATTAACAATATATTGAGTTCTATTATTTTGATAATAGAACTCAAAATTCAACGGATTTATGACAATTCATACTTGACGGTCTGCATTGTGCAGTGGACGTTTAGTCGGTTGTGAAATAAGAAGTCCAAGTTGGATCCCGAAATCGAATATCGAAAGGATACAATTCCTTTACCGAAGATCAAGAGAAGTGACGGGAGATGATGATCGGGAGAAGGGTAAAGAATGGGAGGGTAAAATGAAAAGGAAACTGGACGGATTTGGCAGAGATGGGTGTAATCCCTAGTCTAGCTTAGCTTAGCTAGCTTAAGATATTCCATCTATATGAATATGTTTAGTAACCTTTGCCGAGCGGATACCGTGAGAAAACGCGAGGATCTTATCATTCAGCTCAATCAGACCCTAGATCTCATGTTTATTTTTCTTAGGAATCGGCTTGAGATCTATAGCAAGAAAACCTAGGTGATCGTGTTCTCGTGCAAGAAATCCCTGTTTCCTCACGTCCCCGTTCTTACAGGTGTTCCACTCCAAACGCACAGGATAAAAAAAATATTTTCATAAAAATCGGTTCAGTGTTTTCAGTTCAGTCGTGAAAATGTAACAGACAGAAAACTTTCAACCACTACTAATTCACAATTTTAGAGGCTACATTTTAAAAAATACGTGTACGTTTATTTGTTTGTTTGAACGCGCTTATCTCAAGAAGTGCTGTTTCTAATTGAAAAATTATTTTAGTTTTGGATAACCCATTTATCTGGGAACGCTATAGGCTATATAACATCACGCTGTGACTAATAGGAGCCGAGCAGCAATGAAAAATGTTGCAAAAACGGGAAAATATATTCCTTTTGAGAGCTTGTTTTGCGTGCGCTGCGTATACTGTTAAAGTTACGCAACAATCATGTATGACGGATTTGTTCCTCTTAAAAAGTTATAAAACAAGTCCGCGATAGCATATATCTATCTTTTTCGGTTAGCTCACCTTAACCTGCCTCTGCCTTTTTAATGGTAATGAAATTTGTCCTAAAACAATACATTATATGCGAAGGGGTTTTTATAAACTTGGTATTTATTGTATACTTTTTCTCCCGAAAATGACCTCCACGCGGGCGAAGCCTCGAGCAGCAGCGAGTAGTACATAAAAGACGTGATTACTTTCATTCATATTGCAACTTATTTTACTGAACGTTAAAAATGAGTAATAATTGACATTGTTATCATTATAATTTGTAATAATATAGGTACATATAAATAATACACCAAAAGTCACACACATATTTCTGACCCCACACTACGTCAAACCTATATCGTGGGTATCGAGAACTACGAGGGAATATGGTCCCACAACATCCAGACCCGAAACAAACATTAGTCTGTAACGATAACATTCGGTAACTTTGTTCCGAGAATCGAGCCCACTGCCTCCCGTTTGAGGCTGAGGCTGTCATATAGGTTTTAATTTTAATAAAATAACATAATAGTTGAGGGTTTTTAAAAAATAAAAATTTATGGTATTTTACGTTCTATTTAATCTGATTTATTTGACATTTGCTCATTTCACTGTTTCAAATAATGAACATCCTTTATATGAGCGCCTATCGCTACTCGTTGGGGGGGGAGCCCCCGCGCACGCCGCCGCCACCCGTCGCATCTCACCCCCTCAATCATACCTCAGCCCAGAGCCGACAAAACCTTAATGCATGTTAATAAGGGCGACTTTCGCCTGTTTTGGTCCGGCCATATTCGGCCGGGCCGGCCCCGATAGGTTAACAATATTTTATTTGTGTTTATGTCACCAATTCGTTCAAATTTTAGCAAATCGGTAAATTACCGGTTTGAATTTTTTACCGGTAATTTATTTTCCGTCAAAACGGGCGGTTTACCGGTAAAAACCGAAGCCGGGAAATCGGTAATGCAAGCCCAAATGCAGACTATCTGTCAGCGGGGCAGGCATTTGGCCTGACAGTCTGCTTATAGATGTGCCAACTCGGGATAAAACACAACTCGAGTTATGTAACTCGAGTTAACTACAGCGGGTCGTAGCGGCAGTGCGACCTGTCTTCCGTCAGTGGTTGGACAGGCGCCACGGCGCGGCGACGTTCCTGCTGACACAGGTGCTCACAGGTCATGGTTGTTTTGGCGAGTACCTGTGTCGCATATCCGGCGCAGAAGGCTCGGCCGTGTGTCACCATTGTGACAACTGTCCTCGTGACACGGCCCAACACACCGTGGAGGAGTCCAGCCTGGGACGAAGAGCGCAGCGCTCTCGTAGCAGTCGTCGGAGGAGACCTCTCGCTGCCGGCTTTGGTGTCAGCCATGGTCGACAGCCGGAGGTCCTGGCGTGCAGTGGCCCTCTTCTGTGAGAACGTTATCTCACAGAAGGAGACTGCCGGGAGGGAACGGGAACTATCTGATCCCTCCCGCCGCCAGTAGGGACGAAGGAGGCGCCGGGTTGAAGACTGACCGGCGTCTCCCGCCCTGAGGTTTGGGGGCGTTTGGAGAATCCCACCACAGTATCCCCTGCCTGTCGTAAGAGGCGACTAATAGCGGTAATCGGGGGTCGCGGCCGCGCAGTGGGGGGCTGGGTAGCGCCCATTTCGGTGTGTCGAATTTTGTTTGTACATACATAGTTTTAATTTTATATTTACTTCGTCGGCACGCCGGGATGCACGGCAGCACGGGTGGTTGGCCTCGTTGCTGCCGTAGACGCCGAGGGCGTCCTTCGGTGCGCGGGGACTTCTGAGCAACTTGGAGACGGGCCGCAAGGCGGCACCGCGCAGGGACGGTTCCGGTCGAAAATGGGGCGCTTCTCGTCCGGTGAGCCCGGGACCGTCTCTTATGCGCCGAAGAGGGCCACCGCGGGGTTTTTTAGTTGGTATTGCCGGTGTAGGGAATTTGTTAGGTTAATAACAATGGAAATTTTTCATTAGTATCTTTTATTAAGAATTTATTGTTATAGAAAATTATAACGATCTGTAGGCCTACTCTTGACCGCCCTGTGGAACGGGGGCGTTTGAATTCCACCACGGTAACCCCTGCCTGTCGTACGAGGCGACTAATAGGGGCCATCGGGGGTCGCGGGCTCGCAGCGGGGGGCTGTCAGCCCGAATCGATGCACTCCCAGTTTCGGAGCATCGTGCGACCCTGAGATGGACGGCAGCGCGTGTGGTAAGGCCTCGTTCGCTGTCGTTGTTCGGTGCGCGGGGGCTCCTAAGCCCTCCCATGGAGATGGGCTGCTACGCAGCACCGCGCAGGGGCGGTTCCGGCAGCAATTCTAGCACTCCTTAGAATACCCCGGGATCGCTCCGTAAGCGCCGAAGAAGGCCACCGCGGGGTTTTAGCTGGTAGTGTCGGGTGGGGTGTACATAGGGGGTAGGGACTCGGCCCAGCGGCTGCCCGGATAGCCATCATCCGGGCGAGGGGGATGCTGGGTCGTAAGACCGGCTAGTCCAGCATAACCGTTTTATTCTTATTCCGCTTCCCCCCGGAGCGGGCGGTAGTAATAAAACGCTTTCCCCGCGACAAAAAAAAAAAAAAAGCCTACTCTTGTAATCAATTCCAATCTCGAACTCGATACAGTTTAAATTCCAATCTCGAACTCGATACAGTTTAAATTCCAATCTAGAAGATATTGGAACTCTAACTCACTCAACTAAATGAAATAGAATGTTTACGAACTAGCGATCGTAAATTCTCTATTTCATTTAGTTACTAAAAATTCCACCGTATTCAGTTAAATCGTATGCTGGTGTTGCGTTCAAGAGTGCCAATTATACAGTTTTCGAACCCAATCCCAATTTTAAATTGGAATCGAGTGTCAAGAGTAACCCCTCAGATCTATCGATGTGCAAGACCATTTTTGCGGATTACATTTTTTATAGTTGGCAAAACTAAACGATATAAATTATTAGAATCTATATACTTATATATAAAGCTGAAGAGTTTGTTTATTTGAACGCGCTAATCTCAGGAACTACTGGTTCGAATTGAAAAAATCTTTTAGTGTTGGATAGCCCATTTATCTCGGAGTGCTATAGGCTATATAACATCACGCTATAACCAAAAGGAGTGGAGCAGCAATGAAAAATGTTGCAAAAACGGGGATAATTGATTCCTTTTGAGAGCTTCCTTTGCGTGCGCTGCGTTAACGCTGGTTAAAGTTACGTAACAATCATGGATGACGAAATTGTTCCTCTTAAAAAGTTCTAAAAAAAGTCCGCGATAGCATATGTCTATCTATTTCGGTTGGCTCACTATAACCTTTTTAATGGTTATCGAATTTATTCTGAAATAATGCATTATTTGGAAAGGGGTTTTTATAAACGTGGTATTAATCCTTTATTCATCCCAAGTATTTAATTTTCAACAAAGTTGCCCTTACCTCATTTGATTTCAATGAATATCTTAGGAGATATAATCATTTTAAAATATCTTCGCAGCAAAATTAATATTGTTGTTTGTATGTCTGTTTCTTACCTTTACATGACTAAACGGGTGAACGAATCCTAATGAAATTATATCCTAGGGAAGCACATAGCGTATCTTTTGTCTCAAAAAAATATCTTGAAGGGGGGTGAAATAGGGGTTGAAAGTTTGTATGGGCAATCCGTAATACTTAAACTTAGGGATCTGAAAATTCATATTTAGGCTTTTGGTAAGTAATAAAGAAATTCATGTTTCAACGTTTTTGCCAAATCATCCCTAAAAGGGCGAAGTGAGGGGTTAACTTATTAGGTATTCTTTAAATGTAATCTTAAGCTTCAGGCACAACACTTTTCTTTTGTCGCGGGGAAAGCATTTTATTACTGCCGCCCGCTCCAGGGGGAAGCGGAATGAGAAGAAAACGGTTATGCTGGACTAGCCGGTCTTACGACCCAGCACCCCCTCGCCCGGATGATGGCTGCCGTTGGGCCGAGTCCCTACCCCCTATGTACACCGAACCGGACACTACCAACTAAAACCCCGCGGTGGTCTTCTTCGGCACTTACGGTGCGATCCCGGGCTATTCTAAGGAGTGCTAGAATTGCAGCCGGAATCGCCCCTGCGCGGTGCCGCGTAGCAGTCTATCTCTATGGGGGCTAAGGAGCCTACGTCCTACGTCTTCTCTGGCGGTGGGAGGGATCATATCGTTTTCGATCCCTCTCAGCACTCTCCTTCTGCGATATGACGCTCTCGCAGAAGTGGGCCACCGCACGCCAGGACCTCCTGTTAGAGACCATGGACACACCATGGCGACGGCAGGCAGCGAGATATCTCCTCCGACGACTGCTCTGAGAGCACTGCGCTCTTCGTCCCAGGCTCGACACTCCTCCAACCTATGATGGGCCGTGTCCTTGCGGCAGTTGCCACAGTGGTGGCACACGGCGGACACCTCCTTTCCGATCCGACACAGGAACGAACCGAAACACCCAAGGTCCGATAATACCTGCGTCAGTCGGAACGTAGGTGCCCAGTGGCGCCTGTCTAGCCATCTAGACACGCACAACACCTGCGAATCAGGACGATCGCCATAGGTGCCTCAGTGCTTGCTACTTTTTATTTTCCAATAGCGTCACTATCTGTCTCGCTCTTACCCATATCTATTGTCTACTAAGTAGATTTTGAATTAAAATTCCCTTATCCTTAGGCACTGTTATAATTCTCACTAAGTAAAATGAAACATTTTTGATTAGGTCCTACAAGTTTGCTGTCAGCCCGTATTGATGCACCCCTAATTTCGATGCAACGTGCCACCTCGAGTTGGACGGCAGCATATTCATGGGTGTAAGGCCTCGTTCGCTTATTCCGCTTCCCCCCGAAGCGGAGGGCAGTAATAAAGTGCTATTCCCGCCACAAACAAAAAAGGTGCTACAACCAATTATACTTACAACTATTATTTTTAAAATAACGTTAGTGTAGTTAGTACAAGTAATTTTTTTTACAATGTGATATTATAATGTCAAAGTTAGATTAAATAACAATTAATTAATATTTTAGGACAATAACCAGAATACTTTTCAGCTGCATTTATAACAAATCCAATTTTATTAGGATATGGGTAGGTCGGTATAGGCAATGAAGAAATGTAAGACATACTAATATAAGATACATGCTAATTTGATTTCAACTTTAGATTTTTTGTAATATCTAGAACTCCCCAAAACTAACATATCTTTGTCGTGTATCATGTGTACCTGAATAGGTATATTTTTTACTCTAAACCTAATAAAGTAGGTATAATACTTTCCTATACCAGCAATGTTTATATATTATTACCTATCTTTAAAATTGAAATCGTAAATATTCATTCGACAAATACCTTTGCAAATATTAAACAATTATTTTAAGACTATATTATAATGTTTGGTTTAAAGAAATATAGGTAGTAAGTTTAGTACCTAGTTAGTACCTACATATAGAGGGCGACCACCGTACGGAAAGGAAAGTTGAGTATTTACTTGAATTATCTATTATCTTATTATCTAGATAGTAGCATAGTAATTTATTATTATTAATGTCTTTTTGTCGAATATTGTTATGTGGCGAGTAAAATACCGAGTAGGTACTTCTCGGTAGGCTTTTTAACACTATCGTTCACTTATGCAATTATATATCAACCATAGTCTTTAGCCACGTAAGATTTAGTTTGATAAAGTAGGATACGTAATATATTTTTATAATGCTCTCGGGTTGGTGGAGCATTGCGACAGCGAATTTTCTACAATAAAATTAAATTATAAACTGTTAATTAAATATGAAGACTACCCTTATTTAAAAAACTTACCTCCATCCACTTGAAGGAGACTCGTTGCTGCTCTCCTTTAACTGTGTGGTACTAACGCTCTGAAGATTTGGAACACTCACTCTGAAAGCAAACGATTTAATCATTGACAGCCTCCGTGGCGCAGTAGGCGGCTGTGTGTGCTGTAATCGTGTGATCTAAATTATAATAAATAAACAAGTCATTGAAACCACGTTTAACAATTGCCTTTACGATGGTTGTAAACAACTTATAATTGTTATTTTTAACCATATACTATAAAAGGTACCTTAATAACAAACCTATCCAAATTAATTAATACGTCATAGATTAACCAATTTATGAAATCTTTATTTAAAAGGTATATATATATATATACTCTTTATTTAAACATGAATTGATTTAAAGAAATATATAAAAATCTGAACTCTTCAATGGCGAGTCTTATAGGACCCAAGCCATCGGCTTTTAAGAACCTAGAGTGAGGAAATTTCTCATAGCATATTATGCTAATCTAAAGTTTCAGAATAGTCCAAGCATATTTTTTTGTATGCAGTAATATATACCTACTGACTCTGGAAACTAAATATACTACATTAATGTATGTGCAAAAATCGGCGCTGTGTCTCGTAGATATTGTTTTTAATAATAAGGAAAGAGTAGAGGGCAGGAGTAGTCAGAAACAACGAATCCCTGGCTGGCCAAGTTATTTTGCGCGTATTGTAAGATATCTTACGTGGATACATTACCCAGAAGTTTAATATGAATGACTGTTAATGGCGTTCTACTATACAACTTTAATATTACAAACAAATGCTTACACTTTTTTATTTGCAAAAGAAGGTTCAACAATCAGAGGAAGGCCGCAGTACGGGTACCCTGCAACAAAATATTAAATGTTATTTTTATATCAACATAATTATAGTTTGCATAAATTACAACATATGGTAAATGGGGTTTTATAATATGGGAAATTATGCATTTGCAGTCTGGAAAACACAGATGACATACCTACTATCTGCGAAGAAACGTAGCCGGTATGTACACAGTCAGGTCATAAGTATTGTCACACAGTAAAAACTTTTATTTTAGAATGCTGGCCACAAAAAAGTTTATTGAATTCGAATTTCAAATTGTTCATGAAAATAAAAATGTATACTTTTTAGAATTTTACTCATTTTTAAATATGGAGTGGACGCTTAAAGAAGACCGTGTTGCAGTAATTGCGTTGCATCGTTGCGGTTACGCGCCAATTCAAATTTTTGACATACTGAAAAATTTGAATATAACCAAAAGATTCGTTTATCGTACCATCAAACGATACAATGAAGACTCTAGTGTAGATGACAGGTCAAGAAGTGGTCGCCCTCGGTCTGTTAGGACTCCAGCAGTGATAAAAGCTGTGAAGGCGCGAATTCAAAGAAATCCCAAACGTAAGCAGAAACTGTTGGCCCTTCAGATGGGGTTAAGCAGAACCACACAGTGAAAAGGGTGTTAAATGAAGACTTAGGGCTTCGGGCATATCGAAGAAAAACAGGACATCGTTTGAATGCTCGTCTAATGGACCTGAGACTGAAGAGATGCCGCGCTTTGTTGAAGCGGTACGCGGGAAAAAAATATAGGGAAATTCTTTTTTCAGATGAAAAAATTTTTACAGTAGAAGAGAGCTACAACAAACAAAATGATAAGGTGTACGCACACAGTAGTGAAGAAGCGAGCAACCGTATTCCGCGTGTCCAACGAGGTCATTTTCCATCCTCGCTCATGGTATGGTTGGGAGTTTCTTATTGGGGCTTAACAGAGGTACATTTTTGTTAGAAAGGTGTAAAAACGAATGCAGTTGTGTATCAAAATACAGTCCTGACGAACCTTGTGGAACCTGTTTCTCATACCATGTTCAATAACAGGCACTGGGTATTCCAACAAGATTCGGCGCCAGCTCATAGAGCGAAGAGCACACAAGACTGGCTGGCGGCGCGTGAAATCGACTTCATCCGGCACGAAGACTGGCCCTCCTCCAGTCCACATTTGAATCCGTTAGATTACAAGATATGGCAACACTTGGAGGAAAAGGCGTGCTCAAAGCCTCATCCCAATTTGGAGTCACTCAAGACATCCTTGATTAAGGCAGCCGCCGATATTGACATGGACCTCGTTCGCGCTGCGATAGACAACTGGCCGCGCAGATTGAAGGCCTGTATTCAAAATCACGGAGGTCATTTTGAATAAACTTTAGTGTCATAAGAATCTATGTTTTGTTAAGTTCATTTTGGTATATAAATGGTTACATAATGAATAAACTTGTTTCAATTATTTTATATTAAACATGTGACAGAATTTATGACCTGACTAGGTATTTCATTCGTAATACTCGAATATATTCATATTATCTAATATTGACAACTATCGGTATATATAAACTACTTTTACTATCAATTCCTTCTTCTAGTCGACATCTATCAAATATCACCATAAAATACAGAAACAAGTTTTGTTTATAATAATAATAATTGATCCAGAAGATGACCAACTCCTGTGGAAAAAATTGTAGGTGTTTTTTATGGATAAGTTGATATTGGCAAAATTGTTCTATAATTTTGTTAATTATTTTACTATGGAGTAAAATAATTAAAAATAGTAAGTATTCATTTAAAGCATTTGGACATTTAAAGGTTCTGACTAAATTTTATTTTTGCATAAGATGCGGTGGGCTATATAGCTTGCTCTCTGTCTTTGCGAGGGTGAGGCACGTAAACGGTGCCGCGCGGCGGGCGAGGGGCCCTCCAGTAGGCCTACTCTTGTAATCAATTCCAATCTCGAACTCGATACAGTTTAAATTCCAATCTAGAAGATATTGGAACTCTAACTCACTCAACTAAATGAAATAGAATGTTTACGAACTAGCGATCGTAAATTCTCTATTTCATTTAGTTACTAAAAATTCCACCGTATTCAGTTAAATAGTATGCTGGTGTTGCGTTCAAGAGTGCCAATTATACAGTTTTCGAACCCAATCCCAATTTTAAATTGTAATCGAGTGTCAAGAGTAACCCCTCAGGTCGCCCGCATCGTCGAATAGCGGTAGGCGAGCATTTAAAGGTACCAAATTCCAAAAATAATATCAAGGGCATGAAACTTAAGAGGCGTATGCACAAAACATCACCTTTACGAGAGAGGCAATAATGTACCTTACTTAGATTTAGAACGATATTAGATTTAGAATTGTCTGTATGTCTGTCTGTTTGTGATTGCATCATAAGTTTATTCTAGACTCAATAAAAATATCATGAAGCGTCTTTTCAATTAAATTATAGTCTTGTTTTCTAGTGTTTTATTTTTGTTGTTTTTGATAGAATGGATTAATTTCCATTCTTTGAAAAGTTATTTGGAAGGCTACGAATTTAATAAATGGCGATGAGCTATTAAGTGCTTATCAAATCTTTTTTGTTTTGCACATCTCTTTCCCTGACGATAAGAATTATATTAATTAATTTATTTATTTTAATATATAGCACATGTATTTTATAGGAATATTTAATATTTTCACGAAAAAATATTTTAGGTTTACTTATAAATACATATGTATATGCGAAACACAGACATACACAACATATAAATATACATTTATGTTATCTTTTTCATATCATTTACCTGGTTCATATTCAATACAATAAATACGTAGCCTTATTTAGTATTTTCAAGAAAGAAATATGTAAAAATAAAGCATTTTGTCACTTGACATGAAACACAAATCAGTCATGCATGACGTCACCGTTCGAAACATGCATTAAACGCTGAGCCAAACGTCTATAGGCTGATGGTCACGTCACACGTTTTGTAGTGTTTTGAAAATAAAGTTGGTAGCGTTTCGAAAATAAAGTTGGTTTATAAAAATGTTAATAAAATCTTGAAAACTTATGTTTTATGTTTATTAATGACAATATTTTAATAATATAGACCATGAAGAATAAAATAAAATAAAGCGGTTTCCCAAAAACAGTCAACTAGCCTTTTATAGACATCGAAGGGACTAAAACAGGTAAAAACTTATCGATCTTGAATAGCTGAAGGAGAGCACATCTTTTGTCGATTTCTACCTGCGCTTAGTAAAACGACCCGTTAATACTTAGGTAATAATATTTGGATAGCTAGATAAATGGGCAAGTTTTTCTAGCGGTTTTTAGTAGATTTGTTAGTGCTATAGTATTATTATGACAACACTATTTCCAATATTGCTTGTATAATGAATTAAATAAATGCAAAATTATCATGCCTCATGATTTTTTATTCTGTAGCTCAACCATCACTTTTCTCACTTATATTCGCTATCGACAACATAAAATATTTATATGACAAAATATACAATTCAGCCACTCAAGCGGTAACGTGAGAAACTAAATTTTGAATACTGTACTAATAATAAACTAGTAATACTGTAGTAATAATAAACTAATTTGGTACTTTATGAACCAAATATTCCATACCGTACATAAAAAAACACGTTTAAAAAACATCACAATTACACACATCACAATGTGTGCGTGTGGATTGAGTGAGCATCCTCTAAAAAACTTTATTAAAAACCCTACAGAACAAAATGTGCAAAACGCAAAATGTACATAACGAAAAATGTACAATACGCAAAATGTGCAATAGGTACGCAAAATGTACCATTAGCGAGAGCGACCTAATCATCTCTTTTCCTTCGAGGTTGAGAAGATTGGTTGATTTTCTTCCCGCGAAAAGAAGGTTCTCTTCTTCAGTGGTAGACCCAGATTATGTTGTATGACAATGGCCATAGAATAAAGAAGATGAGGAGAAAAAGACACCTTGAGACAGCAATTTCATCGATGGGAAAACTGGCTACAAAGTAGTGGCCTATATATCTTCTGATACATACGCCAATGCGCAGTACCTACCTCATGCATTATTATGCAAAAAGGTGCATTTTTGCAAGAGTGATTCCTGAATAATATAATCATGCCGTGCTATCACAGTCGTCGATTCGACAAAAAGCTATGATATGAATTTAATCTAGTATTTACGGAGTGACCAAAAAGCGTGTGTGAACTCACCAATAACTCCACAGAGCTTGCTGTAACTGAAAGGAACATTGAGGAAGCATGCGGGAACATTTCACAGGACTTATGTCATCCATTAGTTCCACGTTAAGCCGCTTGACGCTTTTAGCGGGACAATAGTAATAAAGCTTCATTCAAAAATGAATACAAATCTTGCGGCTAAAGGAAGCGTTAATAGATCTTCTTAAATTCAAACCAATAGGTATACTTATCTGCTTGACAACCCCACAGAACTTCTTTATTTTGCTACCATTATTTAAAATGTTCGAGAATTTCCTGCAAAACGATTATGCATGCAATATGAGTGCGTCGATTCTAGCATCCAATAATGTTTAAAGAAATTTTATACACTGACGGCCACATAATCAGCATCAAAGTGCAAGACGACTCATAAGGCTTATACGTCGCACAAATCGTAAGAAATATGATTACATTTTTACGAAGAAAATAAATTATCTATTTTAAAAATGCCTCTACCATGCAGCTTTATACTTCAATATAAACCCTTAGACAGGGCTTTCTAAGACCGCGAAAATAAAACAAAAGCACATTATATTGGAATTAAGTACAGAAATTGTGTCTTTAGAACTAAGAATCGCTTAGAACTATAAATTATAACCATATAATGAATCCTATTTAAGCGCTAGATAATCGCTAAATCAATAATTATGAATTCGTGCGGTGACATGTGGTCGCTCATTGTCTTGCATTAGTAGGTACACTTGTAGTAAGCCCCGCATGAGCTGCTTCCATTTTAAGCGACCGTGTTGATAAACATAACTTTTTAGAAGATAATATATTATAATGGTTTGAGATTATGTGTAAATTATCTTTTTGATTCTCAGTTATGTAACTTACACCATCACGGTACGAAACAACGAACAACAACTAAAAATGTGCGAAATAATATTTAAAAATAAAATAATTAAAAAGAAAAATATCGACAGCGTTTAAGTGGACGTCAGTATTGGACGAGCCAACAGCACTCAGAATAAATATGCTCCGTTTGACAGCAGCCTTATATTCTTTCACCGGATGTGTCATGTCGCGTTCGATATGATGCATAAATACATGATAAGCGTTATGCACTATAAGCCACTTTTAAGTAAGCATGTGTTAGCAAAAGATTATATTTTGTTTTTTGCAGCAAAGGCCAGCAAACTAGGAATTGGTATATTTAATACTTTTTGTAACGTCTGAAAACTAATTTAATTAAATTCGTTTATTGCTCATGTGACAAGTCAGTACACCTAAAGCAATGTAACAATTATTATGCATATTCCATTGACTTATATTCTATAGACACGAACTGTCGAACATAAAAGATTGTCCGTCCACTAATGCCATCTATCATTTTACTAAGAACTATTTGGTAGTAGAACTCCCGTCACTGTCTCTCGAACGGGACTTTCCGCGCACTAAAACGGGACAAACTATATAATGTATTTTATTGTGAAAATGCCATCTATTCATTTTACTAAGAACTATCCCGAATTCAGAATTGAAATTAATTAATATTTATTGATATTACGTTCTAAACGTTATGAAATTATGTTAACATTTTCACTGTAAATCAATTTAAGGCAGATTTCGGGAATGTCGCTACAAATAACTCAATACAATAATAATTAAACTGGTGTGCATTCGTAGGTGGCATGAAGCATACTAACGTCGGTGTGGAGTATAGGTACACCTCAACTCGGTGGAACATAATGTATGTTCTGGTCGCCGCATCTAGTACGTAGTACATATAGATCGCTGGTATATTCATTATTATTATTATGTATACATAATATACTATCATCATCAATACACTGGCAATTAGATTAATAATATGTATCTTAAATAACATGTGATTTTAGTGTGCTTATTTTGATATGGAACATGGGTATTTCTTAAACGTTGCATGTTTCAAAACTACTAATGGATCCAAGGGCGACCCGAAGACCCTTCGAGATAAACTCAGCGGGCTTATTTTATCACTAGTTTCTTCGCTGAGCATCCCAGACTTGCGAATTCAACAAATCAATCAATCAATTCAATTCATCAAACTTAGTGGGCTTTTTTAATCTTGTTACCTACTTACTCTGTTCTTTGTACAATTTGCCAATACTCTATTCAAGACTATTATATTATTAAATTTTAGTACGCGGTCGGCGTTATAATTTTATTATCGAGAGCAAGTTACCAGCTGTAAAACGGGAGACTGCGGGTTCGATGCCTGCACCGAAACCAATGTATGTGTGATCCACAAATATTTGTCTCGAGTCTGGGCCTTATGCGACCAAAAATCTCTCATAGTTCCTGATACCATGACAAGATTCGGTATTCCAAAAATAGTTGAAATCATTATCATAAATCCCTACAATTATTAATCCGCACCAGGTACTTGAAGATTTTTATTAAATTAACTAGATTATGCCCGCGGCTCCGCCCATATCATAAAAATCATGAAAAGACATACAATCCATGGAGACATATAACGCTATTACATCCCTCTAGCATCTACCTAGTAGCCGGATGTCGGGCGGACACTATGCGGAGACGCAAGGATCTTGTATTTGAGCTCAACCAGACCCTAGCCCTCATATTTTCGCAGGATATCAGGAATAGGATTGAATTCAATGCCAAGAAAACATAGGTTTGCGCGTTTTCATGCCACAAATCCCCCTTTTCCAGTCACCACTTTTAGGGCGTTTCAATAACAATGCAGAATGATGTTAGGATCTTAGGTGTAGATATCGGATTTAATTTTGCGGAAGCGATTTCTAACGCCTGGTCAGCGTATATTAGCGTGCTGCTAATATAAAACGCAGGTACAGCCGGGAACGGAATACTGCTTCCACCTCTGTTATGGTTCCGATAATTGCTTGCTCGATGGTTGGCTATGGATTGCAGCGACGGGCCATCCGCATTATGAATGATGCAGACGTGACCTACAGCTTAGAGCTGCTACAGCTGCCCAGGGACATTTCTTCGCTTAGCATGTTCTACCGTCTGTATCATGGCGAATGCTTCGAAGAATTGTTTGGTCTTATCCCATCCTCCTCTACACACGCTAGAACTACACGTTCCGGCTTGCTGAGCTACAACAGTGTGGTGTCTATTACCCTGACCTGAACCAAGAAGTTCGCAAATTTGTATCTTAGCCGCACCATCAAGTCGTGGAAAAGTTTACCAGCGCACGTGTTCCCTACTTCCTATATTCCCGGGTTTATTAAGCGTACTGTGAAGAAGCTTCTGACTGACTGAAATTATTGTGTCACTTTGTGAGGGATGTTTGTCTTCGCTACTTGACAGTCTACTTGGATAGTACTGCGCTTACTATCGGATGCAATGTGGTCACTTTGACGTGCCAGGATAAAAAAATCGTTTTAGTTGTACTCGTATATAGCGAAATTATATTAAAAAAACATTGAATATTACGCAAGCACCTTAATAATAATAAAAATAATGTAGTCATGTATACGTACACTATGTACATATTCATCGACCCACTGCTAGGCACGCGTGGCGACCTCTATTGAAAAAAACAATTCACATCAAGCGAGTGCTAATTTTACAGCTAAAGCCTAAAATCTAATTTTAGCCTGCAACCGAGATCTAAATGTACATACATATACATATACACGCACGCCTGTAATCCGCGAATGGGGTAGGCAAAGGTGTATCCAGTAGGTACACCCACTTTTCGCTGAAGTTATTACGGTCCCATAATGTGATAGGGGGCGAGCCTATCGCCATACCGGGCACAATTCCAGACCCCGGTCTGATACTGAGTATTTCTAAATAGAAAAACCCAATATCGCTTTACCCGACCCGGGGATCGAACCCGAGACCTCAGCACAGCAGTCGTAACGCATGCCCAATTACAACTGCGCCACCGAGGCAGTCAATGTATTAGATGATTTTAATAACTCGCGCAGAATCTTGACATGTCGATTTAGATTTTTTGTTATCCTGGCACCTCTAAGTGACCACACTGCATCCGATGGTATTATGATATTAAGATTATATTAAGATGGTATGCATACATACGTAAGCTCTCACACCGGTAACCTCCGAAGCGGAGGGTAGAGGTGTAATCTGTACCTACACCCACATTTCGGCGAGTTTATTACCGTCACATAAAGTGATGGGGGCGAATCTATCACCACACCGGGTACTTTTCCAGACTGATATCCGGCCTGATACTGAGATTAAAGATGAAAAATTTAATATCATTTTACCCGACCGACACGGTATCGAACCCGTGAATTCACGCACAGAAGTCATACCACGTATGCAGATTAAACTGAGCTACCGAGACAATCTTATCTTCACTAATTATACAATTTTTTTCGAACAAATGTTCGGGCGTGATTCTTTAAATTTATATTTTTTTTATTTATGAACCGATTTAAATAAATAATAATAAATTACCCTATTTTTTTATTGAAACTTACCACAATACAATAGTCAAAACTACAACAAAATCAGTTCAGCCGTTTCTGAGATTAGCGTGAACAAAGGCACCGACAAACAGACAAAATTCTAAAAATCATTGATTTGAGTTCTATTGCGTTAATAAAGACCCCCAATCATGGTTTTCTCATATATCTTCCATGTACAGACAGCGATCAGTTACAAATATATTATACGTATAGATTAACACAAGTTTCTAGTGAGTTACTATTAATGAAATTACATTGTATGCAGAACAAGTAGAAGAAGGTTAGTTGAATATATATTAAGTATTCTTTCTCACTATATTTGATATCGGTTTAAGATTCTATTAAAGAGATACCACATAAACCAACTGAGTTTTAAGGAAATAAGAATAGCTTTCACTTGCATGTAATAAAGATTATATAGGGATTAGAAGAGTATTACTTACCGTGCAGTTTATCAATGGCCCGGTCTGCTGCTGATTGATCCGGGAAGTCAACAAAAGCGTAACCACCTCGCTTCACTGAAATGTCCGCAACAGTTAAATTCTGCTCTGCAAATAGCTGCCTGACAGTTGCTTCATCAGCTTCAAACGGTAAATTTCCGATATAAAGTTTATTCATTGCAGACACAGTTTTCAGTTGCTCACTCATTCCGGAGTTTTAGTATTAAAGATTTTACGTAAATCCAATATTTATTTTTGCACAATTTAAGACAACTGTCGCATATCTTTTGTCCAAATGAGTCAATGAAAACTATTTAAATTTCGAACAATATTTATTTTTTCACACGTAGGCCATGCGTTGGAAAGGTAATTTTTTAAAAAGAGATCTAATTTTATGATGCGACCTTTTTGTGTATAAAGATGAAGCATATTAATACGAATATGCTAGAGCTATATAGGTGAAAGATATCCTCATCTCATATACCACTGATATCTTATTATATAGAATGGAATATACCTATATTAATATTATTTATAATACTTGTATACTATACTTATGTATTATAAATAATGTACAAGTTTTAGTCATATAAACCTAATTTGCCTATTGCTTACCTGTGCAGAATCTGCTGAAGGCATTTTAAGGAGACCGATTCAAGAAAATCCGCTTGTTACTGTGCAACAATTTGTTTGTCTTTATTACTGCGATGTTTTAAAATATTGGAATTAAAATCATATTTATTAATCACGTTCATTTCTGAAATTCTTAAGGTCTGACCGCATTAGAGCGGATTGGCGCAACATCCCATGGCGTTGCATTTAGTGTTAAAATAATATTGAATCATTGATTTAAAAATCGTGAGAGAAGCAAATTCCGATAAGAAGGTGAAGAAACAGACTGTGGTAGTATCTTTCTTAGTACCGTTATTTTTTGTGTGTCAGCAATCCATTAGCTCTTCTATTTTACCTTCGATTCTGCTTTCGCCAAAAAATATCAATATATCATAACTACGAGTATAATATATTCTTATTTACGTTGCTCGCGTGCGAATTGGGCAGAGTAATGACGACAGCTGCGGCTTTATTGCAGTAGTATTTTTCTATTTTATCTAACTTTACTTGGTTGGTTATAGGCAGTTGTTATGCTATGTGTTACTATGCTGGCAACGATAGGTATCGTTCCTATTCATTCTATTAAAACTGTCGAAATATCAGTAGAATTAGTTTACAATCCACAAGTTTTTTGTCTGTTTACTTAAACATGAAACATTCATATATTTGGTACTAGCTTTTGCCCGCGGCTACGCCCGCGTGGTAGTTATTTTTGGAAGAAAAGGTATTAAATCCATGGAGACCTCTTAAGCTCTTACATCTTCCTGTATTATGCTATCCTGTAGGAACCATGCATTTTCTGGTATAAAAAGTAGCCTCTCAACTAACACTATGCAAAAAATCATGTGGATCCCTTGCTCTGTTTAAAACAAAATCAAAATTACGGGAACCGTCCATTTTTCCAGGATTAACGTAGCCTATGTGCTATTTCAGACTATAATCTATCTCTGTGCCAAATTTCAACCAGATCCTTCGAGCCCTTTTAGCGTGATTGAGTAACAAACATCAATCCAACCAAACATTCGCATTTATAATATTAGTAGGATTATTGATAAACACCCGATAAAAGAGTTCATATAAACTTTCATCCCCTATTTTACTCCCCTTAGGGGTGGAATTTCCAAAAATCCTGAAATATATACCTAGTCAGGTCATAAGTATTGTCACACAGTAAAAACTTTTATTTTAGAATGCTGGCCACAAAAAAGTTTATTGAATTCGAATTTCAAATTGTTCATGAAAATAAAAATGTATACTTTTTAGAATTTTACTCATTTTTAAATATGGAGTGGACGCTTAAAGAAGACCGTGTTGCAGTAATTGCGTTGCATCGTTGCGGTTACGCGCCCATTCAAATTTTTGACTTACTGAAAAATTTGAATATAACTAAAAGATTCGTTTATCGTACCATCAAACGATACAATGAAGACTCTAGTGTAGATGACAGGTCAAGAAGTGGTCGCCCTCGGTCTGTTAGGACTCCAGCAGTGATAAAAGCTGTGAAGGCGCGAATTCAAAGAAATCCCAAACGTAAGCAGAAACTGTTGGCCCTTCAGATGGGGTTAAGCAGAACCACGGTGAAACGGGTGTTAAATGAAGACTTAGGGCTTCGGGCATATCGAAGAAAAACAGGACATCGTTTGAATGCTCGTCTAATGGACTTGAGACTGAAGAGATGCCGCGCTTTGTTGAAGCGGTACGAGGGAAAAAAATATCGGGAAATTCTTTTTTCAGATGAAATAATTTTTACTGTAGAAGAGAGCTACAACAAACAAAATGATAAGGTGAACGCACACAGTAGTGAAGAAGCGAGCAACCGTATTCCGCGAGTCCAACGAGGTCATTTTCCATCCTCGCTCATGGTATGGTTGGGAGTTTCTTATTGGGGCTTAACAGAGGTACATTTTTGTGAGAAACGTGTAAAAACGAATGCAGTTGTGTATCAAAATACAGTCCTGACGAACCTTGTGGAACCTGTTTCTCATACCATGTTCAATAACAGGCACTGGGTATTCCAACAAGATTCGGCGCCAGCTCATAGAGCGAAGAGCACACAAGACTGGCTGGCGGCGCGTGAAATCGACTTCATCCGGCACGAAGACTGGCCCTCCTCCAGTCCAGATTTGAATCCGTTAGATTACAAGATATGGCAACACTTGGAGGAAAAGGCGTGCTCAAAGCCTCATCCCAATTTGGAGTCACTCAAGACATCCTTGATTAAGGCAGCAGCCGATATTGACATGGACCTCGTTCGTGCTGCGATAGACAACTGGCCGCGCAGATTGAAGGGCTGTATTCAAAATCACGGAGGTCATTTTGAATAAACTTTAGTGTCATAAGAATCTATGTTTTGTTAAGTTCATTTTGGTATATAAATGGTTACATAATGAATAAACTTGTTTCAATTATTTTATATTAAACATGTGACAGAATTTATGACCTGACTAGGTTTTTAAATTTTTAACTGAAAGGCCAAATACCAGTTATTATGCCTTTTACTTCAAAAATGACGGAGTTTCATACAAACTTTCTTCCCCTATTTTACCCCATTAGGGGTGGAATTTCCAAAAATCCTGAAACATATATTTTTTATTTTTAACTGAGAGGCACAATATTAATATTCATGCGTTTAACATCAAAAATGACTGATTTTGCATACAAACTTTCTTCCCCTATTTTACCCCCTTAGGGGTGAAATTACCAAAAATCCTGAAACATATATTTTTTATTTTTAACTAAAAGGTCAAATACCAATTTTCATGCGTTTAACTTCAGACATGACGGATTTTCATACAAACTATCATCCCCTATTTTACCCCCTTAGGGGTGGTATTTCCAAAATCCCTTCCTTAGTGGATGCCTACGTGATAAAAGGTACATACTGTCAAAATTTCAAGTCTCTAACCCCAGCCGTTTTGGCTGTGCGTTGATCGATCAGTCAGTCAGTCAGTCAGTCAGTTTCTTCTTTTATATATACAGATATAATATTAATACTGGTCTGGGTGTTGTGGGACTGTTGTCCCTCGTAGTTCTTGATACCCACGATACAGGTGTTACCTAGTGTGGGGCCAGAACTATGTGTGTGACTGTTGGGTGTACTTAGTTATTTTTTTATTCTGGGACGTCACAGTGACCACACTACACCTGATGGTAAGTGCAGTGCCGTCCAGGTAGAGTATTAAGTAGCGAGAGACAATCTATCCCTCGCCACTCAACACAACTATGCCGGCGCGGCCTGCTGTGTAGCTTCTTGACATTACGCCATGGGGCAAGGAGGTTAACAAGCGGTCGAGGATGTAGTGTCAGAGAATCAAGTTATATTTATATTTGTTGTGTTAAGATATTTAAGTTTGTGAGTTTATCTTTCCAACTAAGTATCTATTGAATAAATAACAATATTTATTATAGTTTCTGAGAAATCTCTAAGGGAATCTCTTTCGATGTTTATAGTGTACAGCTAAAGCACATTCAGAATCTGCAATAGTGTAATTCAATGAAAGATAATTCGACAGTCAAAGCAAATTTATTATATGAAAGTACCCCTTTCACTCCCGAGATATTTTATAAAAGGTAACAAATTTGTATCAATACCAGTATCTCAATAAAATAAAAGGTACAAATTTAACAGTAAAAAGTAAACAAAATAATTTTAACAACTAACAAATAATTAAATAAAAGCAACAGAGAACAAAAAACAAATCCAATGTAATATTTATAAATTAGTTGATCGAAATAGTAAAATTAATTTAAAATACAAGTACATAAGTTCACATTAAGAAATCAAGTAAATGCGTCTAAGTAGATCAAAACTATTTAAAAATTAAAATATTAATTCTTTGGCAACCACATAGTTATGTAAACTGAAATTTGTAGCTTCATACATTTATTTAAAGGTTTATTTATTAAGCACATAATATTTTAATCACAGAATTTTAAATAATATGAAGCAATTTAATTAAAAACAATTTTAAATTAATTTGATGACGCTATCGGAGTCGTCGTTCTCCGCTTGAAGTTATGTGGGTATGTATACCCTATGTACCTGTACTATAATTTAAAACTTCATAGATGACTTGGAGCTGGCAAAAATCACATTTTGAGTTGTCACAAGTGAAGTTAAATACTTATTACTAAAATCAATAATTTTCTTGACCCTATCTAATCTCTGCTACCATTTAAAGCTTGTCTAAACTGAAATGACGCACGCTGTTAATATGGTATCCCTCAAATGACCTTGGACGATTTGACCGTGATCACTTTATACAAAAGGCGGAGATTTGGGGCTCACGTGCTCCCGTATTTTTATTATTTTTGGTCCACTAGCCCATATTTAGCAAGATGCTTTTAAAATCAGTCAATGAAAGGTATCTATTGCGTGCCCAGTGTTTGCAGATTTAGTATATATACAGTTGCAGTGCGTTATAAGCCCAAGATTCAGCATTGAGTGACGGCGGACCTCATTTAAGTTTAGACTTTCTTTACGATTTTTAGTTTAATTTATCACAAGTTTCCAATACCCAATCATTATTACACTTAATAAATAACAACATACCAACAAAAAACATATTTATTAAAATGTGTTAATTCTATTTAGTACCTAACTAAATGAAATAGAATATTTACGAACTAGCGATCGTAAATACTCATTTCATTTAGTTAGGTACTAAAAATTCTACCGTATTCAGTTACATCGTGGGCTGGTGTTGCGTCCAAGTGCCAATTGTACAGTTTTCGAACCCAATCGCAATATTAAATTGAAATCGAGTGTCAAGAGTAACTCTCTAGGACAATTTAGTTTAAAAACGCGTCTTTGTTTTTGGACAGCGGGACAACTCGTGAGCAATGAGGCCATACGTCCCTCGTAGTTCTTAATACCCACGGTACAGGTTACCTAGTGTGGTTTAAGATCTATATGGGTGACAGTATGGTATATAAAAAAAGTAAGCTGTAACAATTTTCAATATTTAAAATTGAATGGGAGTGTTTGCCGCTTCAAGAGAATAAAGTATAACATATAGGCTACTTATAGAAACAATTTAGTACGATAAAACGATATATTGTACTAGGTTTGATATTGTCATATTAAATACAAATAGTAAAAAAATAGTATGTATATTATTTATGTCAAAAATAATATAAGAATAAAATCCTAGTTAAAATATTAATTAGAAGACTATGATATTTTCTGAGATTTTTAGTAAAATTCGAATGAGTCGGATAATATCAAAATATAATATATGTTCATTTTAGCACGTTATGCTTGGTTATGTAAAGACAATCACTGTGTATGCATTTTACGTAGACACGTTTATTAAATGAGGGTTGACGCTTCATTATCGCATAAATCAAACTGCAAATACTCACGGACATAAAGTAAAATTAGCAAAGATAAACTAAATATATATAGTGCTATTTCCTGGTCATTATAGCGGTTCTCAATACTGCCGTTAAGTAAATAAACTTAATTTTTAGATACTGTTTAAAACGGAGAAGGGCTGTCTCTAGATATGATGTAATTAACAAACTTTATATAGATAGAAAAATATGACCCAGACTGACAGACACAAAGTTGCTTTATTACTTTGTATACATGATTCAAATTTATCAAATATACACTCACGCCTGTAATCCCAGAAGGGTTTGGCAGAGGTGTAAACAGTACACCCACTTTTCGCCAAATTTATTACGGTCCCATAATGTGATAGGGTGCGAGCCTACCGCCATACCGGGCACAATTCCAGACTCCGGATTGATACGGGATTTCTAGATAGAAAAACCCAATATCACTTTACCCGACCTGGTCATCGAACCCCAGACCTCAGCTCAGCAATCGTAACGCATGAGCAATTACAACTGCGCCACAATTCAATAAAATTTATCAAAATATCACTTAATGGGCTTTTAGTAAACCGACGGCAGAATAGTTTCACTTAAATCGCGTGAGACCTGTACTCGTACTCCTCGGCAGTTTGTAAGCACCTGCACAAGATTCCCTCTATGAGATGCGACGTTTTAATAATATGAGATTCAAGAATAAGTCGTAAAACTCATATTGACGAGCCAGGCGCGATTCGTCAGATAATGCCTTAAACATTAACAAGTGCAAGTTCTTGGAGACTATTAGTTATTTCGAATGAAAATAAGTTAGAAATTTAAATAGCAGTATTTTAAAAGCTTTTCCATAATTTGCGTAAATAATATGACCATGGTTTTTGATACCAAGCAAAAAACAAAGTGATTAAATTACAAATGATATACACAAGATTTATTTTGGAACAAGACTATTATATTCTTTCAACCTAAATAATCAGATTTAATTGATATCGAGATCACGATCATTTACAGCAGGCCGGGATGATTGTGTTTAGTAGCGAGGCATAGATAGTCTCTGGCTACTCGATACTCTAATTGGACGGCACTGTTCTTACAATTAGTGTGTAAACACACTGCAACTGCCGTGCCAGGTTAAAAAAAGGTTAGGTTTAGTGTGCGGTAAGCGTAAAAAAAGAACAAAGAAAACTAAATTACTGACAAGAAATAATAATAATTATACTCAAAACCAACCCAGGTTTAACCTAGAAGAACCTAAAGTTGAAATATATCAATATTAATAATTATTATAAATATTCGAATTAAAATACCAAATTAGAAATGAATACTAAATAAAAAATGATCAACTAATAGTTTCATACAATACCTCATACATTCATTATGAAATCTAAAATAAAAAAAAATAGTAACAATAAAAATAAATAACTAAGTAATATCGCACGTCATTTCATCCTTCTACTGAATAATTGAGACAATATCATTTGCAAATTATAAAAAACTGATACAGTTCAGCTGACTTCATATCTTACTTGTTAATTTCGACAAAATGGACATATAAATACTAACATTTATTCCTAACTACTTCTCCATAAAATCGTTAAAATGACTAACTTATGTACTGTCTTTTTTTCATACTCCGATAAATACATAGTTAAATAAAAGAAATGCTTACATAGATTCGAGTTAAGCAACGAAATATTTTTCAATTATGTCGATGTTTGGTGGTATATTTGATTAAAGCGATATTTCTGCGATATTGAGTTATATACTTGTTCGGAATAAGCAAATTTTTCTGTATCTTTTGAGCCTAGTTTTAACTTTAAAACACTCTTCTGTAACTATTCAAATATGTCGCTTACATCAAATAGCTCACCAACCCTCGTATTATAGTAGAAACCTAATATTCACCAAGCACAGTAAAATTATAAATGACTTTTTTAAATACACTAAATATTGTTACGTATACACACACCAACATACTTAGTATACTACATTATTCACTTAATTATACGAGATTTCCCAGTTTAATAGCCACTTACCATTTCAATATTATTGATTTATAAATATGTTGTATTATTTGAAGATGCGAATTATGCAAGTATTTGAGGTCATTCCCAAACAACTAATACCACGTTACTACTATATTAAGACAGAGGAGAAATAAAAAGCTATGATTCTTAACCTCTCACGGATCACAAAGACACAGGTCTTTGGAAACAGGTGCAAAAAGGTAATAAGTAGTGAGTAAAAATACAAGCCAAAATCAACTTTATTTCTATAACGTTAACGTTTCAAATACGCTTAATACATGTCAATAAGGGCGAGTATTGCCAGTTTTTACTGGAACCTGGTTTTTACACCATGGACACTGGTGTCCGAATGATCCGTGAGTGTTTAAATATTATATGAGCGAATTTTAATATTGCCGACATCAGCATCCCACTGGATTTGCCATCATGACTTTTTTCTAAATGCACCAGAGAAACACAGAAATCCGCCAAAAAGTTTATCAGAAGACTGATCACTGTAATGGATGTGTTAAAGAATTCAATTGTTGGGAATGCAGATGTAATTGAGTTATATTCATAGGTTAAACCTTTACTTACTAACTTTAGTCTATATTTCCAACTATACCTGCATACGTTTCTTTAAGTAAACTCTTCCTCAACACTTCAGTTTTGGAAAAATAGACACAAAAGTTTTTATGTTGACGATATTTTTTAAGACGGTTTTAGTACCACCGAAAGAATATACAGTGTAAACTCCATGTAACGTCACTCTATTTAACGACAAACTCTCTTAAGCGTCGAAATCAATTGGCTTTGGTTGGTTTAGCTTGTTTTTCATACAATGTTTCACTCTATATAGCATTACACCCACTCTCAATAACGACAACAATTAAGTTGCTAAAATTAGTAAAAACTGCGCAGCTGTGTACGATCTATTGTCGCTTTATTATCCTAGCCCGCAATAAACTCGACTGTCGGCATCATGCATACCGAACTTTCTAAGAAATTCATTCTTTTGTTTACAAATTGGGATTGTTTGCACGTGTAGACTGTTATTGACCATGATTCATAACTAGGAGTCATGGATTATCTATACCTTATCATATTCTTAGTTGCTCACAAACTTGCAAACTGTAAACATGGCTACTAAAAGAAAATCACTGTGTATTGACGAAAAAGTTTTACTGATACGCGCAATAGAAACGGGAGAGAAGATAAGTGATGTTGGCAAACGCTTTGGATTTAGTCGCTCTACCGTGTCCACAATATGGAAAAATAAAGAAAAAATCCTCCACGCTGCGGGCGAGGGAAAATCTTCCAAAAAATTAAAGAAACCTATATACGAAGATTTGGATAAAGCTGTACTATCATGGTTTCATCGACAGCGCCAGAATAATATGCCTATCTCGGGGCCGCTCGTGAAAGCTAAGGCGGAGAATTTTGCTGCTGAACTTGGTTTAACTTCTTTCAAAGCATCAGAAGGATGGCTCGGAAAATTCAAGCAGCGTCATCATATCAACTATGGTAAAAACATGGCAGGAAATACGGTAAATCTTCAAACCTACATTGAAGTGGACGACCGCCTGCTTACAACGGCTTCACTCACAGACGAAGAAATTTTGGATTCAGTGAGAAAAACTGAGGATCAAGAACAAGGTGATGAAGAAGATGAGACGGATGAGCCTGAGCTTCCGCCGAGCATTAAAGAAGCTCTGGAAGCAGCAAAATTATTGGAAAAATATTTCCTTTATAACCAAGATGCCTCAGTATTGCTAGATATTAATAAAATAACTAAAAAAATACAACAAAATTACTGGTGCAGCAAAAGACGTCAGACAAAAATAACAGACTATACTCAATAGCGTTCAAATAACATTCTTTTTTATGCACATAACTACTAACAATAGTCAGAAATAAACTTTTTATTTTTCTAATTCTGATGTTTCTTCTCTCCATTTAACGACAACTCTCTATAACGCCATAAAATGCACAGTCCCTTCAGTGTCGCTATATAGAGTTTACACTGTACTTTACATCCGTTTAAAATGTAAATTGTAGGATTCAACACAGATCTATCACGTTTACGTATTACCTAAATATCGATTATACCATTTTAAAAATGTACTGAGTAAAATAAATAATTCTACTTTACACTTACATTCCATTTGCTACAAATATTTTGTACAATAAGTGTACATACCTTGTACATACATATATGTAATACAAATAAACTAACTATCCACCGAAAATTACAATCATAGACACATATTCGTCATTATACGCTTGATAGAAGTTAAGTTAAGTTTGCTGGATGCTTTTAAAAAAAAAGAACTGAGCGGCACACTAAAGCATTAACCAAATTGTTCATATAAAAACAACAAGCAAGTGGACACCGTACACAGGGTGTAAAACTCGCCATAGTGGCACACGCAAGTGTGTCGCGTTCCGGGATCAGCCAGTGTACACCCGGTTTTTGTCGGGTTTAGAGTTGGGGTACAATGGTTGGCCGTTTCGCGGCTTTCTGGGTACTCTGACACTAGACCCTCGACCGCTTTTTAGCCTTCTTGTCCATGGCGTAGTGTGAAGAAGCAGGCCGGCATTATTGTGTTGAGTAGCGGGAGATAGATTGTCTCTCGCTACTCGATACTCTAATTGGACGGCACTGCACTTATCTTTAGGTGCAGTGTGGTCACTTTGCCGTGCCAGGATAAAAAAACTGTACAAGCGCATCTAGTCATAAGCATACGTTGAATGGGTACGGACTTAATACCTAAAAAATACGTGTTATAAGGGGCCATTCATTAATTAGGTAAGGATGATTTTGGTTATTTATAACCACTCCTACCCATATGTAAGGAAATAAAAGATTTCTTTGACTTCCTGGGCCATTTCTTATGTAAGATTTTAGCTATAGTTATCTTTAATACTAGTTAAATGTCGTTGTTAGAGCATCAGTTGTACTAATGTTCATCATTTGAATGGAATCAAATATTTTTATTGCATATAAAATAATTATTATGAACATTCCGATTTAAAAATATTACGTAATAATAACTTTTACCACCCTTTCGGCCGAGATAAGGTCATGTAGATAATTCTGAAACCCTTCCTTCCCCTTGGAACCCTTACGCAATTAATGACTGGCCCCTAACGAACAAAATTATTCATTTAGTTAAATTATAAATTACCACGCAAAATAATGCTATGTAAATGAAGATGGTTCCAACCGGAACCACGAAATAAATTTGAAATTAAATTATAACCAGATTTTGTCAGACTCATCGCTGGTATTTTTGAAATAAAGGACTGATCAGTGAATAAGATTCCCGTTACTTATCGAATTTCCTTATCATTGTCTCATCCAGTAAATATCTACAGTGGCTACATTGACGAATATGCCTATATGAAGACACGTTTCCGTGTACAGTGGGCCTTGTAACCGAATGACAATTGTGATTAGAAGAATTATTGTATACGCTTAATAAAATAGACACATTCAGACATGAAATATGGCTAAAGTTGATATAGCTATGATGAACATGATCGAATTTGTTTCTTAAATGATGTTATAGATGAAATTACAACGAAGTGACTTGCTTGGTATCAGCTTGTTTTAAATCCGATTGTTTATCATTTTCATTCGTTTTCGAGTGCGTTGGATCCGATTGTTTTGGCTCAGCGGCGCCATTGTCGGAACCTTTCACTATTTGCATCTTGGAGTGCATGCGGAAATGCAACCTTGACTCCAGTGAGTATCCGGAATACCTTTTCCTGAAAAATAAATCATTATTATTTAATTATCATATCAAGTAGTGATAGCCTAGTTGGTTACGATACGGATTACCAAGCCGAAAGTCGTATGTTCGAAACCCAAATGGCATACACTTCTGAAATTTCGATGGTATGTGAAGTCTACCGACCCGCATTAGGCCAGCGTGGTGGACTAAGGCCTAACCCCTCTCATTAGTAGAGGAGGCCCGTTCCCAGCAGTGGGACAATGTTTAATACAGAGCTAGTATTATTATATAAAGAAAGTCGTAAGCATGTTTTTATTAATTTTTGTTTGAGCCTGGTATGCATGAAAATTCCGGTTACCCTTTTAGGGTTATGCGTCACACAAATTAGTCGTATAGTAAAAAGTCAGCAAAGTATATTTTATTTTTATCTGAGGAGATATTTACTATAGTCTAATGTCATTTTTAAGATAAAAAGTTAAACTTAAAAGTGCAAAATCTTATAAAATTTTTCATTATCACTGACTTTATGAGAAATAGTATTGTTGATTTGCATGACGCTTCTGATTGGTTGATAGTGAGAGATTGCCTATTTTGGTTGGAATTAAATAACGTTTTTCGCCAGAAAAATGTGAGAAACCCTGTCATATATTTTATGAGATTTCAGTATCATACGGTACCTATATATTTTTAAAGCTACTATCAAATAAAAAACACTGCATTTCGGGCGGCCGCAACATTAGCTTCAGCTGCTTTTCGTACGGGGCAGTAAGTGCTAAGCTAAAGATGATGTTTAATGTGAATTGTAAATTCCCGTAAACTCGATTTCGATCCGATGTCTATGTTACAGTAATAATTTATACCGAATGCCTTAGTATGAACTAGAATTTATCTTATCAACGACCTTTGGTGTAAACTAACATGACTGCCTTCGTGGCGCAGTAGGCGAGCCGGCTGACAAACGAGAGGCCGTGGGTTCGATTTCCACACCGGGACAAATGCTTGTGTGACAAACAGATATTTGTGTCCGGAGTCTGGGTGTTGTGAGACCGAAAGTCTCTCGTAGTCCCTGATATCCACGACACAAGACATCATACTGTGGGATTGGGCTAACTATGTGACTGTAGAGTGTAAATAAATTAATAAAAAATACATCATAGTCCTAAATTAGCGATCCTGAAAAGATGACGATATACGATACCTTGCATCGTGCAGAAGTTGGATGGCCCTGTCTTTCTCCCCTAGATGATAGTGGCACATCGCCATTTCGGCAACGGCATATGGCAGCAGGAATGTATCTTCCTTTATTTCACTTTTCAATCTGAAAAATAAATACAGTGTGAAACTTTATATTATAGTTTTTTTTGGATCATACTTTATATACTCCATAGTCTCTTGTAGTTCCCGATAGTTACACCAGATATATATCTTGCTGTGGGGATCGGGTTAAGTGGGTGACTGTTGGGTGTATTTATTTTATTTTGAATGCCATTTTATTTTATTATTATTTATTTTTATTCTATTTTAATGCGATTGCCTCGGTGGCGTAGTTGTAATTACCCATGCGTTACAACAGCTGTGCTGAGGTCTCAGGTTCGATTCCCGGGTCGGGTAAAGTGATATTGAGTTTTTCTATCAAGAAATTCTCAGTATTAGCTAGGAGTCTGGAATCTGTGCCCGGTATGGCGATAGGCTAGCCCCCCGAAATTAAGCGAAAAGTGGGTGTACTTGGTTACACCTCTGCCTAAACCTTTGGGGATTATAGGCGTGATTGTATATGTATTTATTTTAATGAGAAGTTCCCACAACTGACTGACTTGCACATACCAAAATTAAAAAAATATTGCCACCTCATTATTACTCAATTTTGATTCTGTTTTCGTAGTTTCTTTTTGAGTCGCAAATCAAGTAATGTACAAAATTAAACATACTTTATTGGTACAAGTAGTTTAATATTAGTAAAGTGTGTAAGTAGATTATGTGATTTATAAGTGATTGAATGATAATAGTGTTAACCGAACTCCATTTGTATTTGTAGTGTATATCTGTATTTTTTTTAATGCACGGATAGGCGGACGAGCAGACGGGCCACCTGATGGTAAGTAGTCACCGCCGCCTATAGATTTCTGCAATGCCAGGACACAACAAAGCCGCCGCCTACAATTACGTACGTATTACAATATAGTTTAGTATGAAGCCGTGTTGACCGTACATTACCGTAGGTTTCCTTTTGTAATACTATTTTGATGGTGTGCAATAAAGAGTTATCTATCTATCTATCTACAGTAGCTATGTGTATGTACTTACTGGAAGACAGAGTCGAGCGTGTCGAGAGCGAGCCGCGGCAGGCCCATGGCGGCGAGCCAGCACCCGTGCAGGTACCGCACCAGGGCGCGGTTGTCCGCCTCGTACCCCGCCCACCCCGCCCCCTGCCCCCCGCGCTCCACCTGCTCGCGCGCGCACTCGATCACCTACTCACAACACCGATACGGTTATATCATACTGTATCCTTTTTTTTATTAAAAATAATTAATGGAGATATTGATTCCCCTGAACTTCTTTCAAAAATTAGTTTTTTAATGTACCATATAAAAAAAACGCTCCGTTATAATCCGCCCTTATTTGTTCCACATACATCACTAACTATAGGCAAAATAGCTTTATTGTGCGAGCGAGCACAAACTTTAATAAGATTTGTAAACAGCACGATTTGGACCCATTTTTGACCACTGTCACCTCGGCGAGGAGTAAATTGAGCCTTGATTTCTTTAGTCAGAACCTTTAACACTTTTGTTTTGTTTTAAACCGTTAGGTAGGTACTATATGCAAAAAAAACATTCAATTAAACTACGTAATGTTAAAATTCAGTACTATTTATACTAAAGTAAACACGGGCACAAAAATAAACAACCACGAATTAGAAGCCTGCACATTGTATTCTTATTGTGTTGCAAACAATATAGTGCGTTGTTGTTAATGAATGGATCGCCATGACATGACCAACACAGTGGGGAATTTCCTACTTACCAGTGTAGGGCGCGTGCATTACACAAGTATTATGAGTACAGGCACACAGAACTAGTAGCAGATGTTCAAATCGTGTCGGTACCAACCTGGCACGGCAAAGTGACCGCACTGCACCTGATGGTAAGCGCAGTGCGGTCTAATTAGAGTATTGAGTAGCGAGAGATCTATCCCCCACTACTCAACACACTCATGTCGGCCTGCTTCTTCACACTACGCCATGGGCAAGAAGGTGAAGAAGCAACCGACGGTCTAGTGTCAGAGTACACAGAAGGCCGCAAAATGGCCAAACATTGTCCCCAACTCTAGATCCCCGACAAAAACTGGATTTACACTGGCTGATTCCGAAACGCGACACACTTGCGTGTGTCACTATGGCGGATTTTTCACCCTGTGTACGGTGGTCGCTATCCAGGCGTATATGAATATCCTACCACCAACACCAGCGAATCTGTGTTCGGCACAAGCGAGACGAGAACAACTACCCACACAAACTATACATTCAATAAGACCAGAAAGTGATAGTCGTACCTTTAACACGCTCTGCGCTCCCCTCTCATTTTTGGCTAGTATTTGGAACATATTCCACAGACAGAGCAGTTCGATAGCGGGTAACAATAGACGCCCTCCCTGCGCATGGTATCGGGCACATCGGCGAATCACAAACTTTTCCATTGGCAACGATTTCCCAGCTATACGTTGCTTGTAATACGACGCATTCCTGTCAAAATGTAATACGTAAGAAACAAGAAATGGGACAAGTAATTACATGAACATTTGAAAGAGGGGAAGAAAGGAGTAGAGAGGAGAGGACAGCAGAAGCGCAGAACAGGGCATAGGAGAGAGAGAGAGTGAGAATAGAGAGGACAGAAGTGGGCTGAGATTGCATAAATGTAATTGTCGTCAGACTGGAGACATATTTGAATATAGAAATGTCAGGTAAAATAAAGGTATTCCATTTTCTGACTTCTTAATAAATAGCTTAAACAAAGACAAAGTAGGTGTTTGTTCAACAGTAATAAAAGAATGTCCGCTACCTTAACAGCTCGTTGCACTGCTGTTTCTCAGCACTAGTTATGTTGTTTCCGAGTTGCAGCAACATTGCCGCGCGAGTGTACGAGTATATTGTCTTCGACCACGAACTCTCTTCTATTAACTTGTTAGCGTAAGAGGCCGCTTCACGCCATTCCATTTTTAAGCTGAAAGAATATTTTTATTTCGTCTGAAATAGGCTTTTATTTTTGGAAGTATTTTATATTAGTTGGTAGCCTCAACGAGCTGATAAGTTTTAATAAATGAATATATGTACGAATATATGTGCCACTGTTTCAAAAAGTTTCAAAAGACAGTATAGTTGATATTTTGTTTAACAATGTGTGTCACCCCACTTCAGCACCCTTCCTTTGGCTCTCGCGCTTACTTTGGTAATATTATTGTCTTTATTTAATTTTTTAGTCGGATATCATGGATCAAGTTCAATAAAAACATTTGAACAAATTATATCGTTAGCTTGTAATTGTAACTGTATAATAGCCATATTTAAGTGGAAACTTTGTTGATTTATGTATTTTCAATTATGTTACCTAGTTTATAAGAGTTTAAAATATTGTATGTTTCCCATAGAAATAAAATAAAATAAAAAAAGTTTCTATTAATACTCTATTACCTAGAATACTTTAAAAACAATGTCATTTTTTAATGCAAACACATCATTGAAATTTTGACTCTAACCACACAACAAGCGGCTAAAGTAGAGTTTCCGGGAGCCAGAGATGCAAGAACTGCCATATATTTTAATCAAATACTTTTATTCGCGTATTATTTTACTCGAAGCAAAAAAATGTAACGATATATTTATGATAAAATTTATATATTAAAAAACAAATAATAAAATTTATAATATGCCTATAAAATTTGCGGGTAGCCCTCGATTTTTCTGATATCCCATCATCAAATCCTGACTTGGTGCCAATGGGATCACATGGGAAATATATTCTTTTAATCAAAAACATAATTTCTGGGATCGGTCCAGGCATCTTACAGTAATCGCGGAACATGCATAAAAAAAAGATTCCGACGATTTGAGAACCACGTCCTTTTTTGAAGTCGGTTAAAACAGATAATCACGTAAACTGTTTGGATCACCACTTGAACTGGCACTTACCCGTTAATCCACATGATTTCCCAATAGCACACGTGACGAAACTGGCTCCACGTGTCTTGGCTGATGACGGCGCGGTTATACGTCTTTATCGCCTGATCAAAAGAGCCTTGGTGCAACTGAAGCCGACCTTTGAACACTAGGAACCACACGCTGTCGGGGTATATCTGGAAATAAGTATTTTTTTTAGTGCCTCGATAGGCAGACGAGCGGACGGGCCACCTGGTGGTAAGTAGTCACCGCCGCCGATAGACTTCTGCAATGCCAGGGCACAGCAAAGACGCTTCCTACATAAAAATAAATTCCTATATAAAAATACATTCCTTTTTGGAGACTATAAAAACACCCCACCCAGTTAGTTACAACACCTTAACACACCATCACTTAGTTTACCTTAAGTTCCTTTTTTAGTATTTCCTCGCAAACTTTCATATTGCCGATTGCACCGATAAAGTGGCATATGACGAGGTGATAGCCCAGAAGTGTCAGGTCGCACAGCACATTTCGCATGCCGGGGGCACGAGAACCAGCTTCCAGCTCTTGCAAGCCCAGGGTCTGTAAACGAGGATGTTTTGTTATAAGTAACTACATTTTTTTCAGTTGCCAGCGAACCAGTAAGCGGGACACCTGATCGTAAGAAGACACCGACAGAAAACACCAAAAAAAAGTTGGAATTTTGCTTTTCACTGTTTTAGAATTAGAAATAGAAATTTTCAGAATAACTACAAAAAAATTTTTTTAGTATCTCGATAAGCAGGCGAGCAGACGGGCCACCTGATGGTAAGTAGTCACCGCCGCCCATAGACTTCTGCAATGCCAGGGCACAGCAAAGCCACTGCCTACCGTATACAAGAACTGGCGACCTCGTGGTAAACAACAGCTGAAAATACCATCACACATGTAGACATAAAAAGTCGTAGCTCTTATCTTCGCGTATTAAAGATTTAATTAATTAGCTATGCTTAAAAACTTGTTCAAAACGGTATAATTGAAATTTAATTTAGTTAGGATTCAAATTAGAATATATTACAATATTAAACTTGAATCCTACTGTAAAATACCACATAAACAATTTGGAAACATGACATGCCACATTAACGTGATTCTAAACTAGTAATCTTGTCATGGCAATGTGTGGCCCGCAATGTTCTGCAACAGTTGGATGCTCCAGAAACATTGCCGGCATTGACTTGAAATATTAGAGATACAGTTAGTCAGCACATTTGAGTTCGAAATTCGGATTGTGAGCGTCTTCGTGAACGGTAAATATTATGCGTCACATAATAAATATGCATGCAAGGGGTACACGCAATTTCGCAAAAGGAATAGTTGTATTGTTCTCAATTTCTTTCCTCTTTCTCAATTTCAAGAGTCATAAATCTCAATTTAATATGAGGATGTTTTTAATGGTGCTTAATAGACATAAAATTATTTATTTTATTAAATTTGATAGCAAAATTTAGTACTTATAAAGCATAAAGCATTAGCAGCGATGTCCGATGCTTGAGTAATGAAATGTCTTACTTAAGTATTTGCTTGAGACAAAGTAATGTCTTGTTTATAAATTCGAGTGTTAAAATCGAAGTAGTTGGTCTATGTCGGTACCAAAACTCTAAATAGCAATTTCAGTACAGGCTATTATGGCATCCTAAGACGCGAACATATTAATGCATAGTTATTTAGTACCTTCTCTGACCTTGACGATTTGATCACTTCAAGTTCAGAGATCCATTGATGCGAATGTAATTTAATTATAATTTTAATGTTTTATTTGGAATGTTGAAAGTATGGCGAGACCCATTTGTATTCTATACCTACTAAGAAAAGGAGTACTGGGTACACTTAATTTGTCACTTTTTTGTTCACTTTTTACTCTCCTATCATTTTACATATTCTATAACCAGCTTCTGCCCACGGCTCCGCCTGCGCACTGTTGTTGACCCGAAAGGATTTTTTTGATCTGTTTTCTAGTTTCAGTTAAAATATTCGACAGGAAATATTTTAATGATTACAAATTAGCGAATAAACAAAATGGCAATTTTTAGTTTTTGCAATGAATCCATTCTTCGTTAGCACTGGGCGACCCATGGCGATAGCGATTTTGAAGTCAAGCTGTCTCAAAACAATATAGCTTATTTTCATCCTCTGTTTCACCCTTTGAGATCTTGATTTCAAATAATTTGTCAATTCAATTCCCATATAGTTTATATTGAATTATAACAAAATTGATTCAAGTTTATTTTCTTCCCCTATTTCACCCCTAACAAAATAATAATAATATTATTATGCCAAATGTTCTGGGGTTGAATTTATCTCCATACTAAATTTCATCGAAGTTGGTTTCGCGGGTTCAGGATTCCCATAGAAACTTTCATACCCTATATCACCTTAAGGGTTGATTTAAAAAAATAAAGTATCCTATGTCCGTCCTGAGGATTAAAAGTGTCGTCATACCAAATTCCATCAAGATCGGTTCAATAAATTAGCTGTGAAAACGTAACAGACAGACTTACTTTCACATATAATATTTTATTATTGATAGTATTGTTTTTACACGGTAATCGGATTAGAATTCCTACAAAAAATATTTAAATATGTGAGTCTATTCCTGTGGCGGTGTAAACCGGTTAATATATTCTGATAAATGAGGCATTGAAAGTTATTTATTATTTGTGTGGGTCAGAGTACATGGGTAAACTCACAAAGAATCAATATGGCGGTCGTAAGCCAACATAATAAATGAATACATCCAGGCCCGCACACACCTAGTCCTGACCTCACACTAAGATGAAAGCCTTGTCTTTTTGATAGCAGGAACTACAAGACTGTCGTTTACACAACATGCAATCCGGAAATTAATATTTGCGAATGACATAAGCCCGGTTTAACAGATAATTAATATCTCGGTCAGAGGATCGAACTCGCGGCCTCTAGTCTCGTCTCTGCTACTAGCCCGCTGTCGCACGAAGGTTAACCATTAATAAATAATACATAAATGTAGGCCTGTAAATAAAAATACATTTCGAATACGTAGAAGTGTCCGAGACCAAAACATGTTTAACAATGATCGAGTGGTACTTTATTATATAGTTGGCTGTGTAAAAATAAAGGCAAGATTTTATATTCATTAGATATACCCTAGCATGTCTTACAGGTCATTACTTAATTATCGCAGAAAGACATCAAAGTTTAATTGGAATCATAAAATATATTTACTTTTATATACAAATACATACAAAAATCTCAAAAATAAATTAATTATACCACTTACTATTTCGCAATATGTAGATAAATCTATATAATTTTTTATCTGATTCTACCCATATGGTAAGGAAACGAAATGTAATATTAACATGTTTACTGCCTGTCCGCTTGTATTAATTATGTTGCAATATTATTACGCCATCATTTGAAATACATTTTTTGTCTATAGAGCAAAACGTCAGATTGCTTACAGTATGTTAGCTACTCGATATTATAATTATCTACTGGCCTCCAAATGAATCGTTCACGAGATAATTATAATCAACTATTAGGTATAGATATAGAAGCTTTTGCTCGCGGCAGAGGCTATGTTAACGTCTCCAAGCCAAGTTCTGGGATGGACTAATATATAAAATTGTCCTTTCTCCATGTTTCTCGTTAAAGCTTTCCATCCATAAATTCGCTAACGTCCCGTATTGTTTGATTTTAAAACATTAGCGTAATCCATTTGTTGAGTTGACGAGCTTAAATACCACATCACACACATACACTCACGCCTGTAATCCCCGAAGGGGTAGGCAGAGGTGTAACTAGTACACCCACTTTTCGCCGAATTTCGGTCCCATAATGTGATAGGGGGCGAGCCTATCGCCATACCGGGCACATTTTCCAGACTCCGGGCTAATACTGAAGAATTTCTAGATAGAAAAACCCAATATCACTTTACCCGACCCGGGGATCGAACCCGAGACCTCAGCACAGCAGTCGTAACGCATGCGCAATTACAACTGCGCCACCGAGGCAGTCATAAATACCACATGTCAAGTAAATTTGAGTTGAAATACATTATTTTTTTTCCACATTCACACCTTAGGTGTTGAATTCCAGGATCACTTCGTTAACGATGGGCTACAATGTAAAATCATATTGTTGAGTGCTAAAAACTATTTGTGATAAAAGTAGGTTTTGCGGCTTAACCGCAGGCGAGGCTGAGAGCAAAAGCTCGCATATATGATAAAATAATTTTTTCGTCGTGACTATAGATAAATCCACTTATCATACGTAAGTACAATATCTTATGCAATGTTTTGGAACTATCACACTAGCTTTGTAATAGCGGTTGGAAGATAAATACACGCATTACGAGTAGGACATTAAAGACGTATCATGCATCCGTGAGTTGGATATTATGTCGCCGCTCAAGGTCGGTTTTAATATGGTGTTTAGTCTTTGGAAACCCATAATCATCCATGCTACGTTGCTACAAACTTTTCTTAATCCTCTAATATTTTATTTCTCTAAATCAGTATATTAATAATAGCGTTGATACAACAGGAAAGGAAGACGTATATTAATAAGGAATCATAAATAAAGTAATATAGAAAGACATTAAATAACTATTTTTGCTCACCACCTCACCGTCCTTGCGTAATTCAAATGACTGTGATAACAGTAATTATAAAGTATTATTATCAAAATGGGAAATGATCATTGCACTCATGTAGAAAATGTAGCTCCCTATTAGAGAAAATATTTCAGAATGGAATTAGTTGTATCCGAGCTTACCCTGTACTCATTTATGTAAAATTAATTACTTATTATCACATACAATTAGTAATTAATTATTAATTATCACATACAATGAGTAGTTAACTACTAATTATCATATTTAATGAGTAATCAATTACTAATTATCACATATAGTGAGTAATTAATTATCACATACAGTGAGTAGGAGTGCTTACCTTGTTGCCAGAAAATCCCACGAACTCCAAAAGGCTGATTATCTTAGGTGGCAAAAGAGAGATCATGAGGTTGAAGGTGGCTATGCCAAGACGCACTCCACTCTGGAACTGTATCTTAGACACATGATTTTCCCATTGTTTCTTTTCCAATATTTTAGCACAGTCTCTGCAAAATATGAATATTAGTTAGTACATAGAGATAATTCCAATCTGACAGCAATGTATTAATTTTAACAAATGCATATTTATTTTACTAATATAATATGGTCTCACTTGTAGCTGTTGTAACAGTTCTTGACTTTGATAGTGCCTTTGATGAGGCCAGTGAGATCTTCTCCCTCGAGGATCGTCATGGCAGCTTGTAAGAGCAATGCTTCGGCGTAGCAGAGCTCTGCGTGTGCTTCTAGATCCGAATATGTACTATAATTTGGCTGCAAATAGATTGCAAACATATTTATAATCATCTATAATAGTTCCTTCATCCATTCAAGAAAGTTGTTGTTACTTTATTTAAATACCAGCAAATCAGTTATGATTTGTTCATTTTGGATATGCGTTCGTTAGCCGTCGGCCGACCATTGTTACTACTTCGTTTTATCACTATTCAACAAATATAAAAAACGTTCACCGTAAATCGAGCTAATCGCCGAAAACAAAATACGAAAATTAAGAAAGATGTATTTTATTATATTGCTGGAAAGAGAGCGCAGTACTCTTAAAAGTGAGATAATTTGTACAATTGTATGCCATACGTCTGTTTCATGGGGAATGCTACGAAGAATTGTTAAACCTTACCCCATCCCCTCCCGTCCACACCATTGTATAATGAGATTGTAATATGCAGAAAAAAAAATGAACATTAAATACCGGAACACCCGTGATACTTGAATTTAAGATCCATGTTTACATTTATTCCCAATATGTTTATGCAAAGAGACCATTAGCAAGCAGTTTCCGCAATTTCTTGCATAAGTCAATATCGAACTAGTTTCCAGTAACTGCATTTTTTTATATTGCCGGTCGCTTTCAGAAGTATGTGTTAGTCAATTTTGCTGGCCATTTCGTCAGAAATTGTGTACGAGTTACTTGAGAAAGTGCTGTCAAACAGGATGCCCAGCTGCAGAAACATTACAAGCCACCGTTGTCAAAATAAATAAAAACTAAGATAAAGATAAGAGATTGGATATTTAGACGTGATGTGGTCTTCAGAATATAAATTATTAATGGCCAATTTCAATAAGCAATGTCAATCCCCATTTCCAGATCGAACCAGGAGATAAACCAATCAAACTATGTCATTCGTAGGCGTGGCATTCAAACTTAATTCTTACTGGCTCATTTGTCGAAACGATCTGTAGTTTGGAATTAGGATCGTTTATTGAAATTGGCCGTAATAGAACTCTATAACGAAAATCACGTGCAATTAATGATCAACGATTTTATGACAATTAGCGATTTCATCATCAGAAGGAGAACATCAAATCCCTTTGTTTTAAAAAATAAATCAGTATGATTGCAGCTATGTATATACATATTGCAGCAATATGAAAGTATGCAATACTTTGAAAATATATATTTTTTTATAAAAATTATTAACCAATATTTGTGCTGTAAATAGTATAATTTTTAATCGAACATCAGGTGTCCAGTCAACGCACACAACTGACTGTGACCGAAGTGTAGCTAATTAGCGGCGTCGGTGTACATACATAGTACCTGCTAAATATGATGCAACCATTTCCATTCTAGAACTGTTTGCGTCAATAACAGCCAAAATTAGTAAACACACTTAATGGAAACTTTGATTGCCAAAGATTATATCGATGAATATCGACTTAAGGATACTATTTCGAATTTAAATGAATGTAAATCATTGTAATGAGGGCTTGAGCTTTATTCGTTTTTAATAAGTTCACAATTTAACAGTTAGACTCCTACTACTATAATAATGGATTTTGACTAAGTTTGCGGCTCGCAATACGCTGGGTTCTCCGCACCCGAATACCGAACACAAAAGACTATGCAGCGACACACATAGGGCGGGTAGAAGATAGCGCTACGAGCATGCGGCCTAACGCACCTGCTGTGCGCGTAGCACCGCACCGGCGAAAACACAACTAGTATGTGTTGCACAAGGTGGACTGATGACCTGGTAAAGGTCGCGGGAGTCCACTGGATGCGGGTGGCGCAGAACCGGTCATTGTGGCACTCTTTGGGGGAGGCCTATGTCCAGCAGTGGACGTCCTTCGGCTGATGATGATGATGTGGTGCTGCATCCGTGTATAAACTGTATTACGCGCCTGCTATGTGGAGTGGCATTCTTAAATGGATTTTTGTTAAACATATGTGATGTGTGCCGCCCGCATAATTATACGATGCACGCTAAAAACATGAAAGTGCTTCGCAGTCTTCGTTTGAATATAATATTTAATAACTATCATTAAGTTTTTTGACGACTGCAATTAGTTCGTTATGTATAGATGATATTTTGCATAAAAATATAGTGTCGTTTCAAACTAGCAATACAAACAAGTCTAGCGCACTCACACAAGTTGCATGTTGCCAAGTTCCGAGCGCGCGCGGCGTAACGAGACCTTCTAATCTTAGTAAAAATTGAACACTTACTTTTTTGATGATGGTGCCAATGCTCTCAACCAACGTGTAGTTTCGCCTGTACTTGTTGCACAACGATATGCATATTTTGAGAGATGTTAGCGTGCGATTTATTTGGTTGTGGTCAAATGTTAACATTGCCGGTATAAACTCGAATATTGATGTTCCCAAGCTGTGGTACAGTGATGTCCGGTCCCTGCGTTAATATACACATAATATCTGAAATTATATGATCATGTGTAAGATATTATATTTCGTGCATTCCACGAAGACGACCAATTATTTCTTAATATATTATTTCAACGTCAAATCGTTGAATTATGGTATGTGTGCGTGTAAGTATAGCAACATGAACAACACACATGCACAGTAAGCTGCTTGGTTTGGAGTGCGTACGTCATTATCGATCTTAGTGAAATGCATGAACTATACGTATGTTCAGATGAAACAAGTATCTGCGGTATCCAGTTATATAGACAAGCCATCTGTTTAGTTGTTTGCATTAATTGCAATAATTATACAATTATTATTAACGTCGTATAATTTTAAACGAAGTATAATATTAGCTAAAAATATTTTTTTTACGGCAGTCGAGCAGACGGGCCTCCTGGTAAGTAGACACCGCCGCCCATAGACTTCTGCAATGCCAGAGCAGAACAAAGCCGCTGCCTACCGTTATGTGATTTATATGTATCTGATCAAATAAACTGATTTCCGATATTTATTAAAAAATATTATTACTGAAATTACCGTTATTCGGTAGATACACGCTTACAACGCTGGGAGTTTCAGTTTCAGTTGACCAAAAATTCACAATATTCCCACAAAGTCTTGTTTATATCCGAAAACATAAGGTCTAGGTCGCTAACAGAAAATCAATTTCATATCCACTTGATTTCATAACATTTCAAAGTCGCAACAACGAGAAACATTAGAAAGGTTTCGATATACACGTTTTCATAACCAACTTCGTAAATTTTATATAACTAGGCTAATGGCAATACACATTTCAAGGCTTCATTTATTTAATTTCTAATTAATTACTTTAAAACTAAAATGGTTGTTAGCTATACACACTATACTACATATCCTGACTAAATCATCGACGGCAAAACCAAACCGTTCGAGTTACAAAGCGGCTTTTAAAAACAGATGTCAGCAAATGAGCAAGGAGCTCACCTAATGATAAGACAGTGGCACTAATCCGGTCGACCCGGCCAATTCATGATGTAGACATAACTGTCAACAGCATGTTTTTACTGCTTCAAATATCAGACAACGTATTTCAAATGACATTCAAAGAAAGGATATGGATTCAGGTACATTCCCAAAGAAAGGAAATCAGGGTTTGTATAGAAAATAATATTTTTCTAGTCTAATGTAGGTACTTAAAAACTTGGTATATCTTCAACATAATGTGCTTACTATTGGAGTGGTTATATTGTATGGTCTTGTAAAGAGAACTTAAAATAGAGAAAACTCCCAAAAAAAAAACATGCGTTAAAAGTTGAGGAACCAAATATAACAATTTTAATGTTTTACTAGACAGGGGGCGCGCATTCTTACAAAAGACGTCACTAGTAAATACGTCGTACAAATACGTATAACATATACATAATTATTATTTCATAAAAAATAAAAAACGAATACCTGTCCGATAACCTATTATAGTAAAAGATTACAATGTAATGCAAGCAGAAAAGGTAAAGCTTATTGTATTGTACTAAGGGTATATACTCTGGTGCTGAACCGATATTACAAATTCTTTCTCGTATAAAAAGTACACAAAAAAAACTTTGATGCAAAAAGCTAACGGACCGGTTTTGTGAAGTTTACTATAAAATGAGAGACCTAAAACGTATAATGAGTCATTACTTGGTATGAAACATTTGATTAGTACAGGTCATTCCAAGCGTATAGGAACTTGCAAAAATGTGATTGTTCATTTGTCTGGCAGTAACTCGTATGCTGTGTTACTCTACTACTCTAGCTATTGAGACGTATACGCTATCATTGTGCCTATACAAACACATTACACAGATAACTTGGCACTGTGCGCATAAGCAACTTAAAGTATTTATACGAAGATGAATAATTATTCATGGCAATTTTTGAAATAACAATTATCGAGGTTTAGAGTCGCTCAAATAAATGAACGCCCATAAACCATGTGAAAACATACTTATAGTCATAAATTAAACTAAAGTTATGTGGATCGAACAGAGTATCTTCTTTCTAAATACACAATACTTGTTTCTCTATGACAATACTTTTAATTTGTCAATTCTAAACTGAAAAATGTTAATTTCATAAGGCAAACTTATTTACCCTTACCTTCATTTACTTTATATATTATAGTAAGTTTAGATACATACATATAAAACATATAATATTATAAAATAGTCTCACCATGGCTTCATTATATTCATCGCTCCTATCAAATCGTTGTTGAAAAATTTCCTCACAGCGACTTCGCAATCTTCAAAAGCGGTTTCCAAATCCATAGTAAACCTAAAACTATTAACCATTTGTTAGTTTTTCACATATTTAGAGTTACTACATAATATATATTATTAATACATCCCACGAGGAACAAAATACATTTCACGGCAAACCGGGTGTAACGCAAGATAGAAGATGAATTACTGTTATAGAGTTTTTTTATTTATTTAGTTATTATTCTTTAGTAATAAGAGAAGGGATTACAGTTGTTCATGTGTAAAGAGAGATAATGTGGAAACGCGAAGGTTATATTATAATATTGGCGACGTTATTAATTTCGCTGGTGGTAGGATATTCATATCCGCCCGGATAGCAAGATGAAAAACCCGCCATAGTGGCACACGCAAGTGTGTCGCGTTCCGGGATCAGCCAGTGTACATTCGGTTTTTTGGGGGTCTAGAGTTGGGGTACAATGTTTGGCCATTTTGCGGCCTTCTAGAGTACTCTGACAATAGACCCTCGACCGCTTTTTCACCTTCTTGCCCGTGGCGTAGTGTGAAGGAGCAGGCCGGCATGATGGTGTTGAGTAGCGGGGGATAGATCGTCTCTCGCTACTCGATACTCTAATTGGACCGTACTGCGCTTACCATCAGGTGAAGTGAGGTCACTTTGCCGTGCTAGGATAAAAAAAAAACCCCCCTTAATTCAAACGAGAATATAAGTACTTACGTATTCTCCTCTTCCGATGCATCTTGAAAATTATCCTGAAAGAATAACATACATTCAATGACCTACTCAAATGAATATTAAGAACATTTGTTAAAGTGCTTTCAATGAAGCAATCTTGCGTATGTTTTGGGTAAGCAGCAGCAATATTTATTTTTTTAATCTAATAGAGATCTTATTACTCGGCAAATACCCAAAATTTCGCAGTGGGGCTAACATTATTCTTTATGTTTTACAAAAGTTTTGCTTAGTATCTATCATTATTTAAGACGAAAGACTTATTTATTTTCTTGACAAATATTTAATGAACCGTTATAATTTATTGGCCAAGTCGAGTCGGACTCATGCACCGGAAGTTCTAGAACACCACATGGTACGAGGTTAGTTGTAATTATTAGTTGTAGTTAGTTAGTTAGACTTTACATTATAAGGATTCCAAGTATAAAGGTTGTATGTATTACTGTTTTTATGACATAACTAAAACAAAAAATATGTTTTTCTTATGTGTTATTTTGTATTTATAATTTACAGAATATGCATTAATTATGTGCAAAAAATTCAGACGGCTAGAGCTCTTTAACTGAGAAACAGAGTACGGTGTGACCTTAAGAAAGGAGGTATCTACTTTTTGGATACAAATAAAAATAACCAATATTCTTATATTTTTTGAGATAAACGTTTACGATATACGTTTTTTAACCACTCGAGTCTCAAAGGATATACTCAAGATAGCGGTCGAACGGGGAGAGTCAGAGGGGGGAAGGGTGGACCAGACTTCGGACGCTAAATTTATATTATTTGTAAAAAGTGCTCAATTATATTATTATTATTTTTAGATATTAGTCTTCTGAAGAAGTTTTTTGAAGATTTTGTATGTTCTGTAGCCCAAATTGAAAACGTATGTGGTGAGACTAATAAAATATACAAAAAAATCATGACTAACATGGTTTTGATGGTTTGGACCCTTTTTGTTTTTGTCGCGGGAAAGCGTTTTATTACTGCCGCCCGCTCCGGGGGGAAGCGGAATAAGAATAAAACGGTTATGCTGGACTAGCCAGTCTTACGACCCAGCTTCCCCTCGCACGGATGTTGGCTATCCGTGCTGCCGCTGGGCCGAGTCCCTACCCCCTATGTACGGGGTGTACCAACACTACCAGCTAAAACCCCGCGGTGGCCTTCTTTGGCGCTTACGGAGCGATCCCGGGGTATTCTAAGGAGTGCTAGAATTGCTGCCGGAACCGCTCCTGCGCGGTGCCCTGTACGCGCCCATCTCCATAGGCTTAGGAGCCCCCGCGCACCGAACAACGACAGCAAACGAGGCCTTACCACCGAGCTGCCGTCCATCTCGGGGTCGCACGATGCACCGAAATTGGAGTGCATCGATATGGACTAACAACCCCCCGCTGCGCACCCGCGACCCCCGATGGCCCCAATTAGTCGCCTTGTACGACAGGCAGGGGTTACCGTGGTAGAATTCTCCGAACGCCCCCATTCCACAGGGTTGATGGTTTGGACCTGCCATTTAAGTTTGTGTTTAAGTTATACACTTTACAGTGCGTGTTAGTTAAGCTTTGGTGGTAAGGATACAATATGTATCAGAACATTGTGTTTTCTACTCGTCATAGAATGTACTGGCAGTCCATCGAAATATATTGTTTCATAGTATTTTATATACAGTACTATCGGTTTATCCCAATAATTATTTCAAAATAGAACGTTGCTTAAAATAAATGAATTTCAGATAAAATTTCAATAGATGAACTTACATCTTCTTGCTCAGCTTTAAGCGAAGAACCTTCTTTTCTTTGGTAAGATTCGTGAAGAAGAGCTTCTTGACTGAGCGCCATGGTTCCTGAAACAAATGGATACGAAGTCGGTTAAAACTAAATAAACAATAATGCTCTACACATTATCGTGTTTTCTTAATGTTTTTAATTTAATTTCTAAGGAGCTTAATATGCAATTGTTTCAAGGAGGAATTTAAATTATCAAGATAAATGTTTGGTAAAAGAATAAACGATATTTGTTCGGGTAGTTGCTAAAAGATTGCTTCAAAATTTGATTAATGAATAGTGAGTTCCAATTCGCAAAGCAAAAAGGCACTTCTATCTTGTAGGAGTTCCGACTAACATTATGAGATCTTAATGACGAGATTTTGTCAAAGAGAACAAATAGTACTATATTATTTCATTTCAAAAGTTAATACGCAACTCGTTAAATTAAGGTAATTGTGGTAGTGGGAATACAGGTAAAATAATAAATGATATTAAAATGAAGTCTTGAAACTGTAGTGAACATAGTACTGAAGTCTAGAAGAACTGCGCGCATAGACAAACAAACAAATATAACTACTTTATTTTATATAATTTTGTAATATCCTCAAGGTAATCCTTTGGAATACAAAAATAGTTATCAAAACCATTTCACATTTACGTTAGGTAGATAATAAATAAATAGAGACAAATTGAACTTTTGAGACTCCATTTTTGGAATTGGATAATTCAAGGGATGACTGATAAATTCAAGTAGCTAAACTTTTATAATAAAATATGATAATATAATAATAATATATAATAATACTAGCCCTGTATTAAACATTGTCCCACTGCTGGGCACGGGCCTCCTCTACTAATGAGAGGGGTTTGGCCTTAGTCCACTTAGCTGGCCTAATGCGAGTTGGTAGACTTCACATACCTTCGAAATTCGGTTCGGTAGACTAACCCTCATTATAAGAAGAGACTCGTGCACAGGAATGAGTCAATTAAATACATGGCTCATAGTATTGTATACCAACCATTCTATAACCATAGAATACCACATAAACAAGTTCAAGCGTAACTAAAAGACTAGCTTTAGTAAACAGGTCATGGCAGGGCGCCCGCTGAATCTTTTAATAAAAAAAGAAAAACCTTTTAACCAAAGAGTCTATACCTACTATTTAAGATGTTGGATAAACCCGAGGTCATATTTTATTGCCATAATGTTTAAGGTATGTCACACGTGACCAAAGATCCTGGCGGGTAATTTTTGTGATTATAGATCAAGTTATACTAGAATCTTAAAAATGAATTTATTAATCATATACGCATACTACTAGATTTGATCATTATCTGCTACCACCTACAGTTGCACAGTAAATGTATAGGTCAAATGGTAAAACATATTTTATTTATTGTAGATATAAGATAGCGATAGACTACTGAGCAGCGGAACGGACTAAAGATCACAGGTTGTGCATTCGATCCGAACTTCCAAAGGACATACATTCTAACATGTTTGACAGCCTCCGTGGCGCAGCGGGCGAGTAGTCACCTGTGAAACGAGAGGCAGTGGGTTCGATACCCGCACCAAGAACAATGTTTGTGTAACAGACAGAAATTTGTTTCGAGTCTGGGTGTTGTGGGACCGTAGTCTCTCGTAGTTCCTGACACCCACGATGCAGGTTTGACCTAGTGTGGGGTCAGAACTTTGTAACTTACAAACATGATTTTTGACTGCTAAGAATAATTACAAAAAACTGTCAAAACATCAAATCTTGACACTTTTCATCATTCATAGACTTAAGTCTTAGGTCCTAGGTCCTAGGATACTCTAGAGTCTAGACGCAGTATAGGCACACACCTGAAAGGAACAGATGGGGTTATCAACTAACATTATTTTCTTGAACCAGTTCTTGAAATCTTAGGTCTGAGTGTTTCGCGATAAGGTATAAATATTAAAATTTCATACGATATAGCATAATAATTATTACAAAAATAGTAATAATTCCTTGAAACAAAATACTCACTCACGGTTACACAATAGCTATAATGTATGACAGTAAATGTATAAACATGATTAACATCTTTTTTTGTTCACTTAAAATAAATTATAACAAACAAAATATAAAACATTAATAAACTTTTATCGCGTAATCTTGTTAAGTATGTATATAAGAATGGCTCTGAGAAGCAAAAAATATAGGTCGATTATTTGAAATTTTATGTCAAGTTTTGTAAAAACAGAGTTTGGAAAAAATTGACAATTAGCAATTGTATAACTTTATGAAAAATCAACATTATGTTTTTTCTCAGGGGTTAATAACAGTTGCTATTTTTTATGTGCTAATAAATGCTCGAGATACATTTTTCTAGACGTCATTACGAATCGAATGAGCTATCGCCCATATTTTTATGAGCTTAAACAAGAATTAACCCATTATTGAACTTATTGAATGGACTAACGTCTATTAAAACAAACAGTATGCTACATCACCATCGTCTATATGAGGTGGATATTTTACAGAATACATAATTTTTATTATGTTCCGTTCTTAAAGGTATAATATCTGTATTCTACCGCAAACTTTCGAAGAAAGTTGTCTACTAGTAGTGGTCACTACAACGCTTTCACTCTATACATGCATTACCTTGTGACGCTCGATCTCGCTACTCATATGAACAAAATAGATTTTAATATAATTACGAATAAATTCTTATAAACCTGACTAAACTACTGTTTAAAAAGTATTAAATGTATGCTAATAACCATCATGACCAACTTAGTAATATACTGAACTGAAGCTTAATTTTTTTTTGTTTTAATAGTCGGGAAACCTGCTCATTTTCTTAAGCCTACTCTGTTTTATGCATGCGATTATATGTGGCAGTCCTCTCGTACATAAGAAATACGATTACTTGACAATTTATTATTACTGTTGCCCGCGGCTCCGCCCGCTGTATGACATTTTTGGGAATAAGGTATACAATCGATGGAGGCATCTTAAGATATTCCATATTTCTATATCTGCCTACTAGTCGGTTGCCAGCCGGACGCGAAGATCTTGTCATTGAGATCAACCGAACTCTAGATCTCATGTTTTTGTGGGATATTAACAAAAGAAATCCAATGCCAAGAAAACCTGGGTGCGCGCGTTCGTATGTAAGAAATCCCCGTTTTCTCGCGTCTCCACGTTTGGGGTGTTCTACTTTCAAAGCGGAATGACCTTAGTGTCTTAGGTATGGATATCCGATGTTATCCTAATCAAAGGAGTGACTCCGAGGGGGTGTATCCACCACTTCACGCGGCTCGGAATCCTTTTCGTGGTGTCTTTTACCCCGGCCTGAACCAAGAGATTCGCTATTCATTGGGAGAGGTTCTATCTTCTTCGAGGCATTCTCACCACTAATAATACCTACTAACACAACTTTATTATGTAAACATTTACTTATCATAAAGAATTAATTTAAACCAATACAGATACAGTTATTTTATATCATTTTTATCGAATAAATGTTCGACGTGATTCTTTAAATTGGTATAACTTTTTTATTTATGAACTGCTTTAAATAAAACACAAAATTTTAAATGAAGTTTACCACAATATATTAGTGAAATCCACGTCTTAATCGGTTTAGTCATTTCTGAGATTAGCGCACAAAGGCTCAAACAGACAGAAAATTAACAATTATTATTTTGCGTTCTACGTTGATAAAGGCCCATAATAGTTTTTCTCACAAACTTCCATACACTGACAGCGATCAGTTACATTTTTACAATATGTATATAGATAATTGCTTTATTTTCGATTTTTATAAGGTAATATTTATTATTTAACTTTATCGTATGCGTTCACTTTATAATTTGTGTTTTTTTTAATAATATAAGTCTTATTTATAGCAAGTTACACAAAAAAATTACATATGTACATAGCACATAATAGATGAATGTAGGTTGGAAAGGTTATTGATTTGTATCAGAACGAATGTAGCTGCTTTTGTAGGAACGAACAATACGTACTGTACACGTGTTACGTATTCAAATATAGCCCTACACATAGGTACCTAGGCCTAGAATAAGGGTCTGTTACTAGTTGTCAACCTAGCACAAAATGTCTAGAATATATAATATTTTACGGAGTTACATCCTCAAAATCATAGACGTCAGAGTTTACAATAGTCGTTTCCGATATGATTACAGATATTATAATAAATACACCCAAGTCACACACATAGTATCAAGAACTACCAGGGACTATGGTTAGACCAAGATGATTAAACAACACTTATACACAAAACAAATATTTGAGGATCACAATCACACATATACATTTGTCTTGGTGAGGGCGGCACACTCAGAAACTATGAAGGTTACGGGTTTTCTGTCTTCACCAATATATTACTAATGACCTAATGTATAGGTAAATAGTGCTTTCATAAGTAACCCCCTTTACACCCATGATTATAAAAATATACTTTAAATAAGGGCTTATATCGAGTTGTAAAAAATAATCTTAATAAAACATATTGCTGCCTTTTAATGCAAATTGTTTTTAAAAGTAATTTAAATTCGACCTCGTAGTTGAATTTCTTGTTTACAATAAATTGAATTGCACAAGGTAACAAAAATGTATAAGAGTATGTCGTACTTTATGTCTATATGCATTTTATATTTTGTATCTTTACAAACTAAGAAGAAAAACAAGAAATACCAATTCAGTTTCTTAATATTTGGAGTAGATATTAATACCATTATTAATTACTGACTTTTGCTAGTGAACCAGTCTTTCGTTTTAGGATAAAAAGTAGTTTTTGTAGCCTATATGTTAACTAGAGTAAGAACACGGCTTCACATTCGCGGCGTGAAGGGCCGTGAAAGTTGCGAATCGCTAAGTGTGTATTGTTCGCGTTCCATCTTCGCGGTTTTTTTTTGTCCCGCGATCAAGGATAAATGTGATCATAGGCGCAAACGTAGCGTAGATTACATTTTTCGTGTAGATATCACGAGAGAATCGGGACGCCCAAATTTGCAGCCGCGATTCACGGGCGAATGTAGAGCCGGTACAACAATGGTGAAAACCCGTATCGAAATTTGTTCAGCAATTTTTATGTGAATTGCAATACGTAGAACCTCTACTGTCTTATTACTGATGCGAATGATGCGAGCTGCAGGGCTGTTACTCGCGTAATTAACTATAATAGCTTCAGTAATTAAATAGACATAAATCGTCGACAAACGTGTAGTTAATAATGTCGAGATGCATTTGAATGTTATTGTATTTGTAGAAAAATTCGACATAATTTACAATGGGGATAATCGTAATATAATAACCCTAGTATTATATGTATAATTATACCGCAGCTGGGCACAAGTTCGCGTTACTATAGTGAAGGGCTAGGCCCTTAGCACCACTCCAGCCTAATGTAGTTTGTCAATTTTCATATATTTTCAAAATTCTTATAGAGCACCCTTAAAAAAGCAAACTTGCTCATGGTGTTTTCTTTCACGGTTAAAAGTTAATTACGAATCGATAACTTTGAAAAGTCACGTGTAGCTCAACCGTGAGTTTTTGTCAAAAAGTTACGAAAGGTAAACGAATTCGCTAGGTGCAGATTTGGATTTTTATGTATGGAATATTTGGTTCTTATAGTACTAAATTTAATTTCTCACCTGACCGCTCTATGGTCGCTGTTTATTTTGTCATATAAATACGTTGTCGCTAGCGAATATATGTTAGAAAAGTCATGGTTGAGATACAGTGTCTTGGGATGGGATCGAATTCGTGATGGTCTTGTAAGCTTGTTCCATTCCTGAGTCTGCGATTCGTTAATGATGATTGTATTTTTAATCATTTATACTTGTTAGTAAGAACGACATCCGTTACTTTAAGATAATAGATATAAATACGAGTTTGAAGATTTATTCAAAGAAAGAGACTCTATGACAACGAAGTTCTGTCGTCATAATTCAATGTGCTATATTGAATCTGTTTATTTGCAGGTATTCCAAAAATGTACCTAATTCAACGATGCTAATAGCAAGAAAAACGTAATAACATTATTATCGTCCGAAAAAAATATCAGCGGCAACTGTTTCAATAATAAAAATCTGGAAACAGTCTACCGAATACATAGGTGAATATACAAGAACTTAATTACTTAAAAGAGTAAAAGTTCAAGTACTAAACTCGAGATGGGAGTGTGAATATGGACTATAGATTTTAAGATAAATAAAGACATGAACAGAAGCAAGAGAATTGAACATGAGAATTAAATTGAGCATGAATAGAATTCCAGCAGTCTGGCTTTTTTATTGGAAGTTTCCTATTCTTTAAAGGATCTTTTTTTAAAAGTACTTGAGATTAATAGTTTTGGAGTTATTAACGAAAAACTGAATATAATTTTTTCCCATCTTATTTTATGAATGTATGTAAGAAGATATGATTATTCAATGATAACCTGTGACGGCGGCTGCACTGAAGAAATCCGCCGTAGAGCCGGTATGGCCAAAAGTGCTATGGCTAACCGCGACAAGATCTGGAGGAACCGAAGCATTCGACGCTCTACAAAGGTGCGCTTGGTCCGTACTCTGGTATTCACTATATTTTTGTACGGTGCCGAAACTTGCAGCTTAAAAAGTCGCGATAGCAGTAAGATCGATGCCTTCGAGATGTGGTGTTGGAGAAGACTGCTCCGTATACCTTGGACTGCGATGAGGACTAATGAGTCTATATTAAAAGAACTCAACATCACTTCGCGACTCTCTTCAATATGCCAGAAACGAGTCCTAAGTTTCTTCGGACACATTATGCGGTCGTCAAAGCATTGTCTGGAGAAGCAAATAATTGTAGGGCAAATGGAAGGCAGACGTGCTCGAGGCAGGGCACCTACAAGGTGGTCGCATACAGTGAGGAAAGCGGTGGGCGGCAGCATGCAACGGGCGGTCCGCACGGCTCAAGACCGCACAGACCACAAGACATGTGGTCGCGATCCTCAGCATTGAGGGAACGAGGAAGAAGAAGATGTAAGAAGAAGTATTTTAGTGTATATGGTATTTTTTATGTAGAAGCTGAAGTAACTTGATATTGATTGATAAACATGTGTCAATTTTTAAAAAAATATTCAATCATTATGCACATAAAAATCATGTAGTAATTTTAAGTGAACACAATCGCATAGCTTGTATATAGTTAAGACAATATGATAAAAAAAAAGGATAGTTAAGATAAAAACTCTCTGGTTCCTATAATTACTGTGTTTTTATATGCCTGTAGTCCCATCTCTGAAAATGATGCAATTAGTAATGGTCAAATGTTCAAATGTTGGTAGTTTAAAGAATACATTTGGAGAGATATAATATTGCAAACATGTTTTGTTTATTGCTTTTTTCTTATAAGCGAATTTTAATAAATTTGACCATAACACTTTACATATATTTCATTTCAAGAACCTTGAATTTAAACTAGGTAGCTATATATAAAAGGACAAGCCATGTCATTATAAAAATGCTTAGTTTTAATATATAACATTTATAGTAAAATATTTTCAGCCTATTATTGTCTGTGACACGTGTCACCAGCTGACAAGTGTCATAAGTGCTGCCAGATAGAAAAAAATAATGTTAATAGAGGAATACATATACGTAATATAATGTATAGTCATAGTTGTTGTTAGTTTGTTCTTTTGTTATAATTTTAATAGTTTGAATGTGAATCATGGCGCACGCTATTGTATGTAGGAAGCGGTTTGGTGCCCGTGAATTCACCATACGGCCCAACGGAAGACCAGCACTGGTAATTTATACCAGTACACGCTGAGTTGTGGTCGTATTTGTTATAAGCATGTATTTTTTGTTTTTTAATATTAGTTAGTACCTATGTTGTTTAGTTTATAATGCTTATAATGAATAAATATTTCTTTCTTTCTTTCTTTCTTTCTTTCTTTCTTTTAAATAAATTCTTTGCATATGTCTATTCGTATTTAACACATAAAAGTTATAGTTTATTTGCACAAGATTGTGCACTATTGACTGAACATAAATGGAAACTAAACATATGTTCTCAATAGTGTGATATCTTATCTAATACCTCGCACAGCCTTAAATGTTTAAAGTCTTAAAAACTGCAATTAAAAAGAATAGAACATCTTGCAATATTTAGAAAACAAGAATTAAATGTTATTGGATATTTAAACATCAAAATATATTTTTAAAACTCCGTAATTTGGTACTGACTTTGGTAAATATTTTTAACACAATCGTTATTCTCATCACACAGATAATATTTTAATTTCCACTATATATATTTTCATGAATACAATATTTTACTCAAGATCGTTTATCAGCATAGTTCTTTTAAACCAAGCAACAGATTCTGATGTGGTTTCTACAATCCCTTAAAGATCTACCAGAAAGTATAAAATAATATGTTAAGTATTAAATATATAAAGTATTAATTATGTAAATATTAAATAAATAAATATTAAATATGTAAGTATAAAATAAAATAATACACTTTAATACAGAGATAAAATTTCGGGCAATGGCTTACGCTAGCTAAACCAATAACGATTTATAAATCGTAAAAGAGCCTACGGAATAGTCCGTAATGGCATTTGTCTGGCTATCTCCTAAGGATTACTCACAGTAAGCAAGTCGCTTGTATAATATATGGGTATACTCACGTAATTAAGATGACACCTTATTTCATTTGTAGGTAACAGGAATAAATTTATTTCATTTGTATCTGATAAAATAGTTCGAAAAAAGCCTTTACATATTATCGTAATTTATCATTTTTAGAACATAAAGCACCGAAAGTTTTCGAGAAAACGGATCAATATACACGACAGCTCCTGCGTAGATAAAACAATCAAATGTAACTTGTCAAATCGTAACTCGAAAACACCTCGAAAACATAATGTTTTTAGTATTGCCCCACCTTTGCCTTTTCATTTACTTTATACGTGCCGTGCTAGAGATGTGTAAGATTTCAGATATTTTAGACCGAAGCACTGCGCCGCACACGCAATCGATAAATCAAACTTATGGAGCACAGATTATTAAGAAGCACAGGGCTGACATTCCTTTTATAATTCCCAGAAAAAGCAGGATGCACTTATTACGAAAAAGCTAAGAGCAATAGGGATAGATATACTATTTGCTGTCACTATCTGAGTTTGACAACTTTTTGGTTGGGCCTTTTTAGTTCTGGCCAGATAGTCTGAATGTCAACGAAATATATTATACGTGATTGTGGAAATATATCAGTATAAATTGTGTTTGAATACATTTCGTATCGTATTTAAGTGTTTAAAACGTGTTGAATATGGTACATTGCAGTGTTCTTGGCTGTAAAAGGCTAAATAAGCGAAAATATGAAAATATAATGTTTTATTCGTAAGTAGCAGTTATACGTTACTATTTATCAAGTTTCTTAAAAATAATTGTAAAATATTGATAGTCTACCATTTTCAAGGCATTCCTTGCTGCAGAAGTAATCTAAATATATTTAAAACCAATTTTAAATTTCTTGTATTACCTAGTCAAATTCGGAAGTTGTTTAAATGTCATTTGTCGCTGTTTAGATATTTAGCTGTGCATGACAATTTTAGGTAAATTTAACATGGCTGCATAATACACGTTATGGGGATACCAACGTTCACGACATTTAATTACCTCTTATTTGTGGATAATGTGTCAGCGTTTCCCAAGAGTTTAATTAAAAAATAATACAGTTTAACTAACAAAATAAAAGTGAATAGAGATGTGAACAGTTTAAATCTGTATATATAAAAGAAGAAACTGACTGACTGACTGACTGATCGATCAACGCACAGCCAAAACGGCTGGGGTTAGAGACTTGAAATTTTGACAGTAGGTACCTTTTATCACGTAGGCATCCACTAAGGAAGGGTTTTTGGAAATACCACCCCTAAGGGGGTAAAATAGGGGATGAAAGTTTGTATGAAAATCCGTCATTTTTGAAGTTAAATTCATGAAAATTTGTATTTGGCATTTTAGTTAAAAATAAAAAATATATGTTTCAGGATTTTTGGAAATTCCGCCCCTAAGGGGGTAAAATAGGGAATGAAAGTTTGTATGAAAATCCGTTATTTTTAAGTTAAACGCATTAATATTTGTATTTTGTATTGTATACTTTTTCTCCCAAACATGACCTCCACGCGGGCGGAGCCGCGAGCAACAGCTAGTAATTAATATAAGAAAATTACATTATAAAATATTGAAATTGTTATTGTTGGCAATTTTCTATTTATGTACCTAGTTTATTATGCGTAGAAGTATACTTAACTTGGAATATTTATCACATCTTCAGATTTGTCATAAGTTAGTGAAAAGAGTCATTTCAACATTACTCTTTTCGCTCCCATTGTCGTTTTATACCTCGCGATGTTGATATGCATATTTAAAATTTATGGATAACTGTCGAGAAAAAAACATTCAACTGAATAAATAGATATAACAGTATTGGGGTTATTTTTTAACCGACTTCAAAAAAGGAGGAGCTTCTCAATTCGTCGGAATCTTTTTTTAGGTATAATCCCCGATTACTCGAAGACGCCTGGACCGATTCGAGAATAAATTTATTGTCCATTGTTATTAATTAATTATTGTGCCTATTATGTAACTGTGAGTTTCCGTTTCAAGAAATTATTACTATTATAATATTATGTCTATATATCAGGGATATTATGGAGCTCCGTAACCGTAACTATCGGATATCCGAAATAAAATTCTATCTGTAACCGTAACCGAATCTGATATAAAAGTTTCAAATAATTTCGGATTTTCTAAATGAATGTTATGGCTGGTTTTTGATTGGCCAGGCCGAACCGACACACGAGCCGCGCGCGTACCTCACTGCATTTATCATATTTATTTCTATTGCTTAGACATAGCCTGTCAGACATTTACTCTTGTGGGATTACATTTACTTACATAAAATAGTACAAAATTGTAAGCTCAAACTAAAGCATTTGTTTTTTACTTTTACAATTACGATTACATCAAAACCTAATATCCATAAACGAAACTATCCGAAACTAAGGGATAATCCGAAATAATTTCATATCCGTAACCGAATCTGAAACCGATATAAAATTATTCACATATCCGTATCCACATCCAGATCCGAAATTTCAAATCCATAACATCTCTACTATATATCATAAAATTTTAAAATTTATCTTAACATTAAACACGCACACCTGAGATTTCAAGAACTGGGTAAAATAATGTTAGTTGGTAACCGTAGAGTTCACCTGCCCCTTTCGGTTGCACGCCTATGCCTCATCTATAGTTGTATATACTATATCTATGTTAAGAAGCTACATGGAGTCAAGCTAGTGATGAGGCACTGGCCATTAGATTTATACTCAAAATTATTTCGAGTTACTCTTTTATCAAACTGAGTTGAGTTTTTGATGAAAACAATTTTATTCAGATTCACATAATTTAACGCTAACGAGCTGTCATAATGTAACGTGAAATATATATAGCATAGAGAGTTGTTTTGGAATTAGTTTAATATTAAGTTTCATTTTATCCGAGGGCACGTCAAGTATATGGCGTAAACTACATATTATATCAACATAATATGTTAAAAGTAATAAACAACACATTATGAGTTTCCAATAATGGCAGTAATGCTATAATATGAGATATGGTTATTACGTTATTAACGTAAACGTTTATGAAGTTCATTTTGGCCTTAATGTTGGAAAATGGTACAAAATATTTCGCACGAAGTGCCAACAAAAGTTTCGTTTCACGGAAAAGGTAAGCTCTATCGACCTCCACAAAAATCGATACTTGAATATGAAGGCTCTATTTTCACATTATTTGATTTGAAAACTTTTATCGATTAAATGCTCTCATATTCCGTAATTAGCAAGTTTAAAAACATCGGTTCTATCGATTCAAAATACTAGTAATAAATATCGATATATTCAAAAATATATTATCGATATTATAATGACAGTCCTTAATTTGCCAATTGGTATGGCGTCTGAAAAATATGTGAATATCACTGGCGTCAAATAAGTAAACAGCAATATGAGTTCTATCCATTATACACATGAAATAAAGATTGAAAAATTATGCCGAACATGTTTAGCGAAAGACAGTGAATTACATTCGTTATTTGATGTATATGTCGACACTGTTGCTCTTGATTTTATAGTTACCGCAGTTACTGGAATTAAGGTAATTCTACGTTCCTTTTGTCTGTATCGTAGCGAATGCTTGCGTCGTTAGATTAAGTCTGAGCTGGCTGATATTCCTTATTACTTATAATTTAACCTAAAGAAGATTTAAGAAATTGTTCAGGATATTGTCGCTGGGCGTGGGAGGCTCTTAACGGAAGGTATATTCATGTACAATATTACTTACTAGAGAAACCAATAGTGATGTGATTGATCACTATAATAACACAAAACAAACCAAACAACTTTATTAAATTAAATAAATAAATAAAAAATGGCCTTTGCAGTTATTTGAGTTGTTAGGCAAACTAAAAATGTTTTATTACTAAGGCACTATGTAACATGGACTAACAATAAATGATATTGACTGGTTTTCAGTATGTATTTTTCAATTAAAACAGCAGAAAAATAGCCTACTTGAAAGTGGTATGAATGAGAGTTGATGGTATGAAATCAATGCAAATGGCATACACCTCAAAGTTGTATGTTATTTATAATAATTTTTATTAATCGCCAGCTTAAATGGTGATAAGAGTTTTGAAGGAATGTGAAGTCTGTCAACCAAGTATGCCTGTGAGATGGACTAACTCTTATTAGTAGAGGAGAACCATGCATAGCAGCCCTGTAATGGGGTACATTATAGGGCTGTATTACTATTTTTAATGTTCTATATTTTTCAGTAAGATTTACTGACAATGTAAACAAAAAAATGTAATATTTCTTATGAATTGTATAAATTAACAGATTTTAAGGTCATGGACATCCAACTTTATGTTTTTTTTGTAGCAGTAGGCCAGCAAATTACTTATTAGATAGTGATCACTATTGTTTATGCACATGTACAATTTACAGCTCTTGTAGATGTATTACCTACCATAAAAAACGAATTGCCATTGAGAGGCAGAGTGAATTTTTAGGCCCCAGTTAATTAATTATACATAGCATATTATCAAAGCTTCAGTCCAAATCAGTTGTCAGTCAAATACTGCCAGTATGGCCAGTCAGACTAAGTCTGGCTGAATAATATTGTACATATAACTGTTTACAATTTGGCTCTAACCTCTGACTCACATAAATAAACTTACACTTTAACTGGGGAGTATACTCGTATAGATGAGCATTGTGTTTAGGGCAGAATATACCAGATGTGTTTAGTACCTGAGTGAAGATTTATTAGTGTAGGTATATATGTGTAGTGAGCTGAATAACCCATTACCAATACAATACACATAGTTGATGGCTAGTTTTCTTTAAGTGATTTAATTTCACTGTTTGCAACTAGATGTGCACTAAATTGCAATTGGAAATGTGCAATTAAATAACATAATTAGTGCATAAAACTATATGAAGATCAATTAAAAAGAAATATGATATAAAATTATTAGATTTTTCTCTAGATATATTGTGTATTCTTGAAGAATAAATTATCAAATGAGACCTATTTAAAATGGATTTACTATAAAAATTTGTTAAGCATAAACAATTTTTTATAAGTAACAAATTGTAATAGATAAAAATGTACTTAAATAAAGTATTTCAATTTCTGTAATTCTACACATCAAAATTATAAATTCTTTACGACATAATAAAATCATGTTGTCTGTGTATATTGTAAGCATACTTAGATGTGTAAATTTAAAACCACTTTATAAGTATATACTACTGTTACACTGTAACAAGAGTTTTTGACATGGACTGATGTATCAAGTAGACAAAAATTATCACCAAATTTTGATTATAGCGAGAATGGTTTCCTTTTTAAACTTATAAAATAAAACTTCATCATGGGATACTATCTTCATTTTGTAGTTTAGAGTACATTTGAGCACATATTTCACTATTCTGAAATGTTTGTTTCTATTCATATCATTGGCTGGTCCATTTTTTATCCTATCATACAGGTATGTGGCAAAAGAAAGCTCCTTTCCTCTTTCAATGTCCTTGAATAATGTAAAATTGCATTGTGCTGTCTCAAAAACCTTGTCATTTGATCTAAAGCACTGCCACTGTATCCTGCAGAAACCACATTCTAAAGTCTCTGAGTCAGTTTCTACATAGTTCAGAAAATAAATATTCTATTACAAACGGAAAAAAACATGCATTTAAGTACACACATTATTTCATACGCATTATTCTACATGTTTATTTACCACTTTTATATTGTGGGATTTTTACAATGATTCAATTCACAGTTGATTATGGATTCATTCCAAAATAATATAGTGAATTTATCAATACAATTGCTATATTGCCTAGCGAATTTATTTATTGTGTGCTCAGTTTTCTGCCTGTCTGCACTAAAGTTGCCCAAGAAATTTGTAAGGCTAATGTCAATTTCATATTATTTTTAGAATATCTTAAATCTTGGGCAACCCTTATGGCTTGTGCAACGCCTTTTATAGATTTAAATGCCTTAAATAGTTTGGCCTGATTTAGGTGTTGTCTAAGTTTTGTGCAGATGGGCATTCTTGTTTTATTGTAACTCATTGCAATTGATGATTTTAACTGGTGTCAAACTGAACTCCAAATTATAATATCAACAATTATAATTTGGATATCAATTAATATAATAATAATATTATGCCTCTTTAAAAGTTTAAACTGGCTAACATTAGCTCTAGCGGTTTGTATAAGTTATAATATTTGCTAACCATTCATTTAGTCAGTCGATTTATATATTTCCAGCAGCCTTTATTTCCAACAGAGATATGAAATGTTTGTTTCATATATGCACAGAATTGGCTATTATAGCTAGAATTAAAAATCTGTTTTTAAATCACCACATAGATTTGTAAAGGCGATGGTCTGCCGGCTACCATATGCTGTGAATGTAGAGAAAAGGCGGAGAAAGCCTATGATTTTAAGACAAAGTCACATGCAGCTGATATATCGTTGAAAGAAATTATCAAAAAAGATGAATGTGAACATACTTTACACAGCAGAATATCTTACAAGGTAATGATATTTCTTCATAACTTATGGTTTCTATCTGATTGGTAAAATTGTTTGGATAATTTAGTGTCATGCATTTATTTACAGCCAATTACTACAAGTGTTAAAATTGAACATTTAACCTCAAATGACGCTGATGATTTCTCAGATAATGAATATCATGTACCAATTGACAATGCCCCTGATGACTTCACAGATTTAAGTTTAGGTAATTATTATCTATTTTTTCAGTGCTGATTAATTAGAATCAACAATATATTAAAATAATAATAATGTAATGGCTAATTACATTATTATTATTTTTATCCTGGCACGGAAAATTCACCACACTGCACCTGATGGTAAGCGCAGTGCCTTCCAATTAGAGTACACCAACTCTAGACCCCCAAGAAAAACCAGATGTACACTGGCTGATCCCAGAACGCGTCACACTTGGGTGTGCCACTATGGCGGTGTACTATACCCCATGTACGGTGGTCGCTATCTGGGCGGATATGAATATCCTACCACCAGTATTTACAAGTTTAAATATGTAAAAAAATACATAAGTTGCTTCTTTTATTGAAAGTTTGTATTTGACAGCCTTAGTGGCGCAGTGGGCGAGTAGGCAGTTGTGAAACCAGATATTTGTTTAGGGTCTGGGTGTTATGAGTCTGTAGTCTCTAGTAGTTTTTGATACCCACGATACAGGCATTAGCTAGTGTGGGCTCAGAACTAATGTATGTAACTATGTATTAATTTATTTATTATTTATATTATATAGACTTACTCATAATTTAAATAATAACTAATTGTAATTACATTTATTTTATTGCAGAACCAGTTAAAAATGAAAAGGTACCACAAGATAATTCTTATTTTGAATGTAAAAATTGTTTTCTTATATTTGAAAGTCGAGGCAAGTTGCAGGATCACAATAGAAAGAAGTGCATAAAAGGTTATTAAAGAAATGCTTATATCACATTTATAATTGAATTTTGGCCATCTTCTTAACAATCCAAATATATTTTTTTAGTTGAAATTGAAGATACTACTGGTACATATTGCCCACTTTGTGGAACTTGTTATGATGGAGCTGAGAGTCTTTCGAAACATTTATGGGAGTATCATGCTGAAGTCATGGGGCCCAAAAAGCGAGGAAGACCTAAAAAGATGTTAACAAGTGTAGGGCTTTATTTCAAATATCAGACATTAATTATTTCTATGCATAAAGACTATGTGGATCAATTATAACATTAAAGTTCTTCTTTTTATTGTTTTTAGACAATACTGGATAAGTTATCAGAAAATGGATTCTATATTACTACTGTCCCAGTGAAAAAATATGATTGTTCTTTTTGCACTGAACAGTGTTACACCAAAGAAGAATTAGAAAATCATGTGTTGAAGCATAAAGGTAATTTTAACATTATTTAAATAACTAAATAAATAAATATTATATTATTATAATATATAGTGTTTTTTAAAGTGTATGTTTGGTCTGATTTTTTATTCATAATTCTATTCATTTACGTATATGGCACGAAGCTAACTGCATTTTTGTGGACTATCATTAAATTAGCAAGAACATATTGTCTTAATTTATAATATTCAATAGTAGGATAAAAAATATATGTTAATTATATAAATTTGTGATCTATTTACTAACAAAAAATGATCTTTGTAAAATGGGAGATTTTGACTTTCCCATTGTCAGGTCTTCAGATACTTATATTAGTAGTAAAATAAATATTCTCTATTTTCTAGGTATGAAAGTATTATGTTGTATTAATTGTAAGAAAATGTTTTTAAAACGTCAAAGTTTCGAAGAACACACTTGCTCTGAAGACAAAACTGATGAGAATAAACAAAATGTATGTGAATATTGCAATAATGTTTATTGCTAAATTTTACTGCTTCCCAAGGCCAATATTAATATTCATTCTCTATTTCAGCAGGATGATGTATCGGATTTACAGACTAATAAAAATAAAATTATGAATTATCTTACTGAGATGTCACTACAAGAACTTTTGGAGCCTAATTGTGATGTGGTATGTATTTGCCACTTTGTGAAGTTATTTATCTATTTATAAATTAATAAAAAAAAACGAGTCAAACCTAACAATGTTATGAAACTGTTTAATTACTACTTTTTAAAAGTGGTCGCCTGCATATGGTGTCTGTGATTTGGGTGGCGGTCTAACTATCAACAAGATAGCATCTTCAGATCCGCGGTCAGGGTAATGCCGATATGATATATTAAGATAGTATATCATTGTCTGACAGTACTCTTATTTAAGGGTTTTAAATTTTAGAGGATACTACGGTTGTCGTGCGCCGTAATATATCTAACATCATCCCTACTGTAATGTCATCCACGTTTGTGTTTAGACTCTCGCGATTTGAATACATATTATTAAATTAAGGAATGAGTCTTAATCGCACAATATTTTAATGGTATAAATACCATAATAATTTCTCGATGTTTTAACCGAGTTGCATCGGCCGACTCTTGAGTCAGCCCGTGACCTTGCCACATTGACATGACATAATATGACCATATATAGTCGACTCTTGTTAATTTGAATATTTAGTTTTTTTTTATCCTGGCACGGCAAAGTGACCCCACTGCACCTGATGGTAAGCGCAGTGCGGTCCAATTAGAGTATCGAGTAGTGAGAGACGATCTATCCCCCGCTACTCAACACAATCATGCCGGCCTGCTTCTTCACACTACGCCATGGGCAAGAAGGTGAAGAAGCGGTCGAGGGTCTATTGTCAGAGTACTCAGAAGGCCGCAAAATGGGCAAAAATTGTACCACAACTCTAGACCCCTGGATTTACACTAGCTGATCCTGGAACGCGACACACTTGCGTGTGCCACTATGGCGGGTTTTACACCCTGTGTACGGTGGTCGCTATCCGGATGGATATGAATATCCTACCACCAGCAAAATTAATTTGGATTAAGTTAATTTGAAATTTTTGTCCGGTCCCCTGAAAAATACTCGATAAATTGAATAAAATTAATATTAATTCAATAATTTGAAGTCCGGGCTTCCCTACTCTCTATAATTTAAAGAGTTTATCATGCGCAGATCTGTCGTTTGTTTACATACATCTACAGACCTGTCGATTGTATACATAAGTTCCCTTCCAAATGAAAATTAATTGTGAAGTATTGTACAAGCATTTAAAATGATAAATCACGAATTTTAATTAAATTGTTGTTTACTTGATTTTTCCTCCCTTCCTCTTGATTATTGGTCCCTTTTGGTTATTAGAAACTCTTGTTATTTTGATTTTTTTCTCTGGTCCCTTGAGTTTCAAATTATCGAGAGTCGACTGTACCATTAAAATATTGCGCGATTAAGACCCGTTCTTTAATTTAATACACATTTGTTTGTTCTAAAATTGTAACTACGTAAAGTAATAATATATTACGCGTGGTTTTAGGAGAATCTAAATATTCTGAAAGTGTGCAGCGCGTGCAGTGCTGTGTTTCTGTCAGAAGAGGACCTTGTTAATCACCACGATGCGGAACATCCTGAACTGTCGCTCCGATGTAATCTCTGCACTAAGGTATGCTCTAGTATTGCGACATGTTTGTAGGTTTTTTATCCTGTCACGTTAAAGTGATCACACTGCACCTGGTGGTAAGCGCAGTGCCGTCCAGATAGACTATCGAGTAGCGAGAGACAACCTATGCCCCGCTACTCAACACAATCATGCCGGCCTGCATCTTGACACTACACCATGGGCAAGAAGGTGAAAAAGCGGTTGAGGATCTAGTGTCAGAGAACTCAGAAGGCCGCGAAATGGCCAAACGTGCTACCCCCGACAATAACCGGATGTACACTGGCTGATCCCAAAACACACTTGGGTGTGCCACTATGGCGGATTTTACAGCCTGTGTACGGTGGTCGCTATCCGGGCGGTTGTGAATATCCTACCACCAGCAAAATTAATTTAGTATCTGACTAATACACTTTTGGTAACTCAGTTACACGTGATTAATAGGTTAGTTGACACTATATTTTTTATTATCGTACGACCAATTTCAATAAACGATCCTAATTCTAAACTACATATCGTTTCGACAAGTAAGCCAGTAAGAATAAGGATGGAATGCCACGCCTATCCAAAAACTTATTATCGAAAGAATTTTATAAATCAGTTAATTGATAATTAAGTTTCAAGCCATTCCTAGCTGTGGAAGGCTAGATTGTTAAACGATACAAAAATGCAACATTCTATACAGGATGAATTTTTCAAGTGGGCCTCTATGGCCAAATCCGAAACTATGAGAGATAGCGAAAAGTACTTAAAGAAGTCTCGGGCCCGATTTTGATGAAAACTAAAACTACATCATTGGATTTAAAAAAAATCAATACTCCTAGCCAAGAATCGAACCCGTTGATTTTGAAAAAAAAACACTGTATTATTACACCATTCGATAATGTCTCCAATAAGGAACGAATTCTGGGGAGTAATGACATACGGCAAACTTAAGAACAGAGCCCATTTTTAACAAAATACTTTATTATTTTCCTTACGTTACCTACTTAATAAACCTTAACTGATTAGTTGTTCAAACTGCTTCATATTTTAAAGTAATGTCTTTAATAATCATACTTACATTGCCTGTACCTTGTTCGAAATTATGCACAATATTTTTTTCAACACACACCCGCAGTGCAGTCACCTTCCCAACACTAAAATTTGAAATTGGAAGGTTTCAAATTTTAGTTATCTGTTCGCGCTTAAAAGCCACAGTAAAAGAAAAGGGAGTTCTGAAAATGGCGGGAATGTGATGTAACTTTTATTTGTAAATATTAAGTGAATTAATTATTTCAGTCATGGTTTTGGCTTTTTAAATTATGACTATTTTAGACATGACTTTGGCCTTTTGAATTGTGACTATTTCAGACATGGCTTCGGCCTTTAGAATGAAAAAATATCGGACATGGCTTTCCCCTTTTAAATGGGTAACAACAACTGACATGGCTTTGGCCGTTGTAGTTATATAAACCAGAGAAAAAGAAGACAGAATTTTAACGCAGATTTGGAAAAATTACGACAGACAAGGCTGTATGGTGGAGGACCTTTGCCTTCTCTTTTATAGAGAGAATGAAATAAAATAAAAAAAATAAGAAATTGAAATTAGAATTGGCGCCAATAACTTAGATTTTGTTCGATGTTTCGTTCATTATAGTTTATACTAACTGTTTGCGTATTGTTTTGTATTTTGTTGAATAATTTCTAAAAGCAATACCTACTTGAAACGTGAATTTTGTAATTTGAAGATGGATTTAACCACGATGAACGATTTGATCTACTGGAAGCATATTTTATCAACAGGAGAAGTGCTACTCGCGCTTTGGCTTGGTACCGAAACAAAACAAATATCCTCAACGGGATTTCCCCACTGTTAAACATCTCCGAAAAATAGTAGGCAACCTTAAACAAGGAGGTTGCTTTATAAAAAGTAAACTAATAAAACCACGTATTTGTAATGAAGATTTAGAAATAGCTATTTTGAGTCATTCCCCGCTAATTCCACCCGCAATGCAGCTGAAAACATTCAGGTATCCCAAGCAATGCGTAGACCTGTCGTTTGTTTACATACATGTACAAACCTGTCGAAAGAAGAACTTTACATATCGTAATATGTAAAGTTCTAAAAGAATACAATTATAAATGTTACCGCTCCGAACGCATTGTGCAAAAATTACATCCAGGAGAATCTGAGACGTCTTGATTTTTGCAACTGGTTAAATTAGGAAATGTACAACGATAGACATTTTTTATGCAATATTTTATTCTCTGACGAAACGTTTTTTGCCATAATGGTATGTATAACCGAAAAATTAAGCATTATTGGTCAAACACCAATCCTTTATGGATAACCGAAGGGCATTACAAAGTGCGTTTTTCATTTAATTGTTCGTGCGGTAGTTTAAAGGACAGAATATTTTATTTCAAAATTTTAGCTGAATAATTTGCTTTTGGTCCAGGCAGACCAATTATTCTTTCAACAAAATGGAGCCCCAGCCCGTAATAGCCGTATTGTAAAAGAGATGTTGATTCAGCAGTTTGGCTAAAATTTGATTGCAGCGCATGGCCCTGTGTCGTGGCCAGCGACGTCACCGGATCTTATCCCCTTAGGCCCACTTGCACGCAAATTAGGGTTAAATAAATAAATTTAGTGTTTATTAACCCAGGTTAGAATGTTAAAATGTTAACTCTCATTTCACCTTGCACCACTAAAAACTGACGCTGGGTTAGCTAACCCGACATTTCTTTTATTTTAGCTGGAAACACTGAATTGTCGATGCACATCTGTTGTAGTCCGTCCAAGGATGAATGAATATACATAAAAACGAAACAATATTTCTGTCTCTTTTACACTACAGCACACTATATAGAGATGCGTATTTGTGTGTCCTTCATTCTATGGCGGTTGATAACTTTTAATCTGTTTGTTTTAAGATTGTCAAATTCGTGTTATTTGATTTTTTGTGGTGTTTTATTTATTTGTTGAATTCAGAAAGTCAGTGTAATGAAGAAGAAACCTCGATTATGTACTCCCTATTTCACGATAAATGATAATATGCTTTTATGTAAATAGTTGAAAAATTCAAACATTGCCCCTCTATGTGTATTATAATATTCTGACCGTTTTGTAACCCTTTTGTCATAAAAATTTGAGCTTATATATTCAATGACTTCATCTTCATCGTCAGAGAATAACAATTCATGATCATTGTAGTAATATTTTAACTATAAACCACAAAATAGATTACACAATACCTACCAACAAAAAGACTAACCGCAGGTTTAGCGACTTAACCTTCCCAAATCGGTGGGTTAAATATTTAGAAGTAAAACCCTAGGTTTGCTCGAAAATGTTGATGGCGCAAGATAAATTATTTATTTAACCCTGTGTTAGCTGTTAACACCGAGTTAAATACGTTAACCCATGATCGCGCAAGTGGGCCTTAGATTATTAATAGATATTATAGAAATCTACAGAGACACGTATAATGCAATTGATGACTTGAAACGATCTTAAGAAAATATTCTACACGGAATCAATAATATTGTAATGCTGAATGCAGTTCAATCGTTGAAACGTCGAATCCAGCTATGTATTGAAAACAATGACCATCATTTTGAATAACTAATCAGTTTAGGTAAGGAAAATAATAAAGTATATCGTTAAAAATGGGCTCTTTCCTTAAGTTTACCATATGTCATTACTCCCCAGAATTCGTTGCTTATTAGGGACATTATTGAATGGTGTATACAGTGATATTTTTTTCAACATCAACGGGTTAGATTCTTGGCTATGAGTATTGATTTTTCAAAAATCCAATGATGCAGTTTTAGTTTTCATCACAATCGGGTCTGAGACTCCTTTTAGTACTTTTCGCTATCTCTCATAGTTACAGATTTGACCATAAAGGCCCACTTGAAAAACTCCTCTGTATAATATTTTTTTATGTGTTGTAATATTTCTAATCATTCGATAGTAAATAATAAAATTATTTTAGGTATTCGCAACTGTGAAATCAGCAGCACGACATAGAACGATTTGTAAACAAGTTGAGAGGAATCATAAATGCAGTACATGTGGTCTTAAATTTGCCTATGAGATATCACTTAATAAGCATATATTGAGATATCACCAGGGTCAGAGCGTCTCAATCACTTTCACAGATTCCATGACGAAACAGGAAGAAGATAAACAATATCAGTGTGATACTTGCAACAGATATTTCTTTAGGTAAATGTTACTTTCTTTCTACTTTCGTTTTTGGTTTAGAAATCCCCGACTGTCGCATAATAGCAGTATTTGAAGATTTTATATCTATTATATCTACTTGGTGCCTCCGAACGTTTTAAACTAATTTAACAGATTTATTTTTGACGTCGCTCTATCCCTTTTTCACTCTCTCTGCTCGTTGTTTAGGCTATGTAACACACCTTTGATTTCTTAGGTACGACACGTCATTATTTTCGGCTAATTTGTTTCACAGCGGTAGTGTAGCCGGCCGTGCAATAAGAGGCTGTGGGTTCGATTCCCGCACCGACGCAAATGTTTTGTGTGACAGGCAGATATTTGTTTCTGGTCTGGGTGGGGACCGTAGTCCCTCGTAGTTTTTGATACAGGTTACACCTAGTGTGGGGCTAGAACTATGTGTCAGTGTCACTCTAATAGACTGTTGGATATCTAAATATTGATTTGTTTTTCAGAAAAGAACTACTCGCGAAGCATGCTAAAATCCATATGCCGAATCAAAAATATTTTCAATGTGATATATGTGAAAAGAAATTCACAAGAAAAGACAATTTGAGGTAAGGTGCATACTTGTACGGTATCTAATTTAGATATATTTGTTCGGATTTATAAAATTCTTTCTCTAATAGGTTTTAGGTAATGTCATGTCATGTAAATCTATGAGTTCATTGATTTTTTTTTGTTTTTTTTTTTATTCTGGCTCGGCAAAGTGACTACACTGCGCCTGATGGTAAGCGCAGTGCCGTCCAGATAGAGTATCAAGTAGCGAGAGACAGTCTATCCCCCGTTACTCAACACAATCATGCCGGCCTGCTGTTTAGCTTCTTCACGTTACGCCTAAAGGACCCAGGATCATAGGAGGGAGGGAACACGGTAGCTGGTAAACTGTTCCACAGCTTGATGGTGCGGCAAAAATACGAATTTGCGAACCTCTTGGTTCGGGCCGGGGTAGTAGATACCACGAAGCTGTGGCTCCGCAAGCCAGTACGCGTGGTTCTGGTATGGAAGGGAGAGGATGGGATAAGATCAAACAATTCTTCAGAGCATTCGCCATGATACAGACGGTAGAACACGCTAAGCACGGAAATATCCCTACGCAGCTGTAGCGGCTCCAGGCTGTTACTCACGTCTGCATCATTCACAATGCGGATGGCCCGCCGCTGCAACCCATCCAAGGCATCGAGAAGGTACCTTGCGGAACCGTCCCAGAGGTGCGAGCAGTATTCCATTCCCGGCCGCACCTGCGCTTTATATAAGACGTGACGTGAAAAACCGCCGCACCCTGTTCAGGATTCCGACCCTGCGTGAAGTGGCGGATATTACGCTCTCGATGTGACTCCTTGGATTAAGATCGCAGCGGATATCCATACCTAGGACACTAAGGTCATTCCGCATTGCGAGTGGAACACCCTGAAGAACGGGGATGGGAGAAAACGGAGACTTCTTGCACGAGAACGCGCACACCTGGGTTTTCTTGGCATTAAACTCAACCCGATTCCTGGTACCCCATGATGAGATGAGATCCAAGGTCTGGTTGAGCTCAACGACAAGATCCTTGCGTCTCCTCTCAGTATCCGCCCGGCAACCAGGCGGCTAGCTGCTATAACGCCCATGAACCGTGCTGTCGTCTGCATAGCAATGAATGTTGCCAAGCGACAACATATCATTGATATGCAGAAGAAACAAGGTGGGCGAAATCACAGAGCCTTGTGGTACTCCGGCATTTACTGACATGAGCTGCGAAGCGTGTCCATCAACGAGGACACGCATTCTACGCTCATGCAGAAAGCCGGAAATCCACTTACACAGGTTGTCGGGCAGACCGTATGCCGGGAGCTTGGAGAGAAGGCCACGATGCCAGACCCTATCAAACGCCAAAAATTAAAATAATAAAAAAAACGTGTCAGCTACCCTATTCTGTGGGTTTCGTACGTCTGTTGATTGATAGTAGATCTAAACAAAATACATATTAATCTTTAAGAAGTAAAAATGCTATGTCATGATCGTAAATACTTATAGTTATTAAAAACAATTTTGGGTTCGTAACAATTTTCCACTCCGCACTGCATCTACGGCTTAATGGCGAACATGTCTAGACATGCATCAGCTCGCACATTCTTGCAACATCGTCACTATTACTTCGTGATACTACTGAGTCAGTAGTAGACCGTGGCCAATGAAATTCAACGTGGCACTTTGTTTGCTTGCAGGTCACACAAACGCATTCATGATCCACACAGAGAAAAAGGACCGACGAACACTTGTCTATGTCTATACTGTGGTCGCAGTTTCTCGAATTCGTCCAATCTTATTGTACACATGCGTCGTCACACGGGCGAAAAACCCTACAAATGTGACTTTTGTGGCAAAGGTATTTTGTTTTTATACTGAACCAGCCGGGCTAGGATGCACGCGTCGATAAAATTTTGTCGACTGTATACCACGTCAAAAAATCATTTATGTCTATAGTCTACCGATGTTAACATGCAGGTTCCTTTTTTCTCGACTTGTTTTGTCGAAAGAAGAGATAATAGTAATTTTAGTATTTTTTAGTTATTTGTGGTTATATTTGTCTGCAAAACTTCACATCAACAAATAATTTTAACGATTTTCGATACATGTAACCGAGATATTTGTCGTTGATATTTTGTACGTAGAGAAATAAACATAGAATAAAGTAATTTTATTTATAAGATTAGACATATGTCTTCAATGAGAGACTTGTCGATATTAGTGCGCATGTTAAGGAAATCGAGATATGAATCCACATCGACAATTTGTCTACGTCGTTGTTTAGTCGTTCTCGAGATATGTCGTGGCACGCATCTTAGGCCGGCTAGTGTAGGTTCTGTGTTATCTAAAGCAGCCATAGTAGGGCCAAAGACTATCCATAAAATAGGTGGTTTATGGTACAGACTGATAATATTATTTATTCATGTATATATACACGAACGCCAGACTCTTTCGTAAGATAGGACGACCATTAAAACCACAGAAGCTTGAGCATTCCCCAACAATAGGTTAGGAAATTGACGCACATGCGCGATGTGCCTTTTGAAATAAAATAATATCGACATAATAAATACAGAAATCGGCACGTATAATATTGAACGGGAAATGTTTGATGTTTTTAGTCATACTACCGCGATAGTAAGCCATCCACCGCCGCTGCTAGGCCTATATGAACCGTATTTTATTTGTATATTCAAAAGTTCATTGCATAGCAGATTTTTCCTAATAGCAAATCCAAAATGAACATTTTTAGATGCAAATTGTAATATAGGTTAAAAATATTATTCAATCGTATTAAACTATTCTAAATAAACTATCATGTATGTCAAAATTCAATTAACATTGCAGGTTTCCCGAGATCATCTGATCTACAGTGTCACAGGAGATCACACACTGGCGAGAAGCCTTGTATTTGTCGTGTTTGTGGCAAAGGTACTATTATTATTTATAAAAAAATAGATTTGGTTTAAAGCTTATCAGCTTCACTATCGTGTCACATACCGCACTTCGCACTGACTTTAATTAACAACACAACAAATAAGTTGATTATACTGTCCACAGATGGCAATGTAAATTAGCTTTCAATTTGGCAAAACTTATACTTATATTTAAAAAAAAAACTATTTTTATCATGCAAACATGAGCTTTAAAATGGTGTTTGAATTATTATTTTCGACAAAGAATTATGGACGTTATGGTGATCCGACAAAAAAACTCTTAAGTAATAATATATAATTTTTTGTCGAGGGTCTACGGTAGTTGGGGTACGATGTTTGGCCGTTTTGAGGCCTTCTGAGTACTCTGACACTAGACTCTCGACTGCTTCTTGCCCAGGGCGTAGTGTAAAGAAGTAGGCTGGCATGATTGTGTTGAGTAGCGAGGGATAGATTGTCTCTCGCTACTCGATACTCTAATTGGACGGCACTGCGCTTACCATCAGGTGGATAAAAATATAATATAAAGAGATATGAGCTGTTTGTATATGATGCTATATATGAATGATAGCGTGGTTATTCGTCACCGGTCAGGTTTCTCGCGTAGCAACAAGCTGACGCGGCACATGCGCGTGCACACGGGCGTGCGCCCGTACAAGTGCACGTACTGCGACAAGGCATTCTCGCAGAGCAACGATCTCACGCTGCACATCCGCCGCCACACCGGCGACCGCCCCTACATATGCGAAGTATGCGGCGATAGGTTCATCCAGGTACCATATATTTATAAGGCGGACTGATATATTTTTGAAGTGATAACTTCTTATGTTAGGGTAAACCGCTTTATTACGTAACGCGTTACGGCGCCACTCTGGCTGGCTTCTTTATTAATTTCTATTTCTGTCGTTCCATAATCTCTGTGCTATATTTTTTTAAGTCTTTTTTAGAATCGTTGTGATTTGATTTGAGTGGGATCGAGTGGTAAAATATATTTTATACCCAATAAAAGATTTTATTAATAAATAACCTCACATTAGCATATTAATATACATAAAGTTTAAGTAATAACCTAAGCTTTTCTCAAATTAAACAATTTCAATATTAAATAGTTCAACTTAGATTAGTTTAAGTTATCATTTCTGTTGAGCGTCCCGATAAGCACACATTTTTATTATTTATTTCTAGTTTAAGGTCAAACAGTGATAATTACATTAAATCTTACAAATCACTAACAATATTTTAAATGCATTATTACCTTTAGTTGCCACGGCAAGCATTGAAATGTTGGAAAAAACAATTATTAAAATGTGAAATAACGTTAATAATCTTAAAGCTATAACATCAAAATAAAAAAACATATTTATATAATTACGGAACAAATTTTTTACTGTACTTAATATTAAATGCTTATATTAAACAGGAACACAATGGACTTTAACTTACATTATGTAACCTTCAAGAGGTCGGTTTCAAAACATCTTAGTGAATTCTTGTTTATTTAACTACATGACATCTAAATATATACATTTAGTAATACCTAACCAGTACTTAATTAAAACATTGATCGAATTATTTATTAAAAAAAATAATATGTATTTGTTTTAGGGTACTGCTCTACAGAACCATAGACGTGCCCACGGCCATTTCCCAAGTGCTCCAGTGGAGGTAGACTCCCAGGTCCAAGCTCTACAATATTCAGTTCAGAATATAGCTCAGAATAGTCATTAATAATTATGAATAGATTTTTATTAAATAATTGTTGTTTAAGTAGTTAAGTAAGTAATAAAGTATATTAAAAAAATAGGAAGTTGATTTGTTTATTATTATACTTATTGTCATTGGTATATATCTCGTGTTGTAAAATAAGTAGTTAAAGGTAGTTAAAGTAAATACGTAGAAATAGTATTGTAAATACATGTTGTACTATCGAAAGCAATTAGCGAGCTAGGTGTGCTTAATCTGAAATAAGTTTGTTTTTTGATACGATGTATCTGTGATCAGTAGATATGAAACATCTGCTTGCAAGCATGTCTATAATGTATGTGATGTTTCATGCCCTAGTATCTTCCATCAGACACAAGTGATCACCACAAAGTGCCTAAAGATTACTTATTAAAATATTTTTATTTTGTGTCCTTCGTATTATATTTACATCGTGCAAGACGTCAGTCGGAGAGATCTCGGTAATCACTAGGCTAGCAGGGCTTCCCAAACTTATTTGTACTACGACGCCCTTGAGACCTGGTCATTTTATACGACACCCAATAACCCCCCCCCCCCCCCCTCTTCGGGCCAATAATACCTACCAGAAAATCTCTATTTGGACATTTATAATTTTTGGAGTGTCATCTCGCTAGCAGATTGTAATTAGTGAAGGCTAGTTTTGGATTTAGGGCAATTAATTATCTGATCATGTTGTTGTATTGACACCCTGATCGTGTGATATTTAAGATCGATGCGACCCTATCATTCTGGGTAAAATTTTGTGACTGATTGAAACTATTTGGAATAACAAAGCTGTTCCACTGTTCCCAAATCCAAATGTAACTCCAAATCTATCACACCATTTGTTCTTCTTAATTTTTAATCTCTTATACCCATGTTGTAGTATGATCAATATGTTAGAAGCATTTTCTAGTTTATCTACGGTGCTCAACAAAGTCTAGGGAACAAGGAAATATAGTGTTTATTTTAAATTCATTATTTTTTTGCCTTAGATGTTATACATCAATAGAAGCGTAATTTAATATAAATTTGAACTTTGCAATTTAATAAAGGGTTTGTCAGTAAAAAAAAATACAAAAAAGTAACATAGTGCTACAATAAAAAAATATAACAAGTTCAGGTAATTAAAAAAAACTAAAGCATAAGTAAAAATTCATTAAAAAGAATATTTCTAACAACTTTTTAATAATCTGTTAGACCTCCTAAGGCATTAGCGACGGTTCTACATCGGCGCGGCATACTGATAGCGGCGTAACTATACCATCTGAGGCCAGTGCCAAATTAATTGGATAGGACCCCAGTAAAATCGTCACATTGTATTTTAATTAATAAAACAATGAAGTATTACTTATATTGTGTGCATTTTAGTTAAATATCTAATAAATTAAATTTTTCAAAGCATAATATAGGTATTACTACTTATAATACATATTATACTTATAATGATTCAGATATGTCTTTTTATATATTTTATTAAATTCTAGAGCTTCGTTTAATAGATTAGTATCGTTTAAATTTTGCAAAGTGGCAGGTTGCAAAACACTGAAATTGAAATCAATTTCATCCACTGGAAGTGTAGTATTACTGGCATATATGTATATAAATAGTCTATGGTTTATATATAAAAAGTATTAGTTTTCGTCTGCACGTCTTTCAATTATGACATGGTGACAGCGGTGGGATTTCTTTTCTTTTTCTTTAAAACTTCTATTTGACCATTTACAATATCTAAATATGCAGTTTGGTGTTTCAACAGTGGCTATAGTTAGGCATCAATGCTCTTTTGAATAGGTCATTTCCTCATTTAGTGAATCACAAAAAGGATTATCAGGATTTATTATTTTGTAGATATATGATTTTCCTCATCTGTATTAGCCAATCTTTTCTTCATGGAAATTTCATTTAAATGGTAATTTGTGCAATTCCATAGATTCTCTCCTCCGTCTTCTATTAACTGAACCTTAAAAGAACCGTTTTTCCTTAGGTTTGTAGCGTGTTCTCTCATTCTACCACTCTCTTACAAGCTGCTACTCCAATTCTTAATCTAGCAGTTGCTCCAAGATGATTGATAACCAGAGTTTGAAGCAAAGTTGATGTTCCTTTAGCAACAGCATATAAGTCATCGTAAGGATTTTTCCCTTGAGGTTTGATACAAGGAACTTCCGTCCCATATTGAGAAACAAACTTACCATCTATGTACCAAGAAGTGTATTCTGCAATACCTTCAGGGAGGAAGAAAGTTTTGTCAGGGCTCATGTTTATGCCTATCAACGATAAATTTTGTCTATTCTGGATAACACAAAGTTTGTTGTCAGAACTGTTTGACATATATTTAGTAGTTGAATCGTCACTTGACATACCCATTAACATGCCAAGGATAGAGCTAAAGTATTTCCTATCCTCAGTTATTTGGCGTCTTAATTTAAAATACCACTTCTTGGTTCTCTCATTCATAGATTCAATATGCTTATAATATTCTTAACAATGGGCCCAGGACCTATTTGAATGATTTTCCAAGCTTGAAATAAATGACCATATTTACAAATTAGACCAAACAGCTCTCCGGACTTGGAAGGTGGGACAAGACACATACTACACCTTGCCATCTTATTGAACCATAAATAGTGCGTTAAATAAAATATTGTAGGAGAAAGACATTCATTCCATTTCGTAGCATCTTCTGTGCCTTGTGATACATGGGTAGCAAGATCAGTATCTAATGTTGTTATTTCCATATTGGAGGTAATTTTAGCTTTACTCTTCCCCTCCTATCGATATAGTTGAACCAGGAAGATCCTTAGATAGTTCTAAATGAAAAGCTTCTATAATATGTAAGAATGGGCGCAATAACATGGTTGCTGAAGCTATAGCCCTTCTATCTTTCTTTCCCCGTTCTTTATGCTTTATGTAAGAAGCAAAACTACATACTATTTTTGCATATATTTTCTTACTTCATCTATACCACTTATTGTTGTCCTCTTCATTTTCATACTTTTCTTTTCCTTTGCTTTGTTTCTGGCTCTAATATTTTTATTTCCTCAACTACTTCAATCGATCTCACTACATTTAATGATTCTTTTTCAAAACACTCGATTATTGCCTGAATCCAATCTAACAAACTAAAACAGTCTCTACCAGTGTTTTCCTGTAGGAAATTGAAAGCTGTCTCATAAGCTTGTGCAGCCGCAACACTTTGTTCTCTGAAAGGACAAAAAGTCTGTCTACCTTGGGTTAAAATGTCAGAGCTTTGGTCCAGCACTCGATCCATAACTCTATCTACAACAGTATCAATCTGTATCTGGTGCTCTACCAGCATATTTGTCGCCATCCGTTTCGCTACTGCTGTAACGTAATTTCCGTGAACTTTATCGTGTGGGAAATCTCCATCTAATTTTTCCCATTGGAGTCTTTCTATGTCAATCCCACCAATGTTTATTGTCTTGGGTGTCGCCTGTTTCCTGTTGTACTGTAGTGCTCGACTTACAGTCTCTGCCACTTTAGGTGCTTGGCTCCCATAACCGTGGAAGGGTACCTGTGTAAATTACCCCTCCAAAGTGCGCTTATCGATAAAAGATTTTTTGTTAATTCACTATTGAATACTCTGCTGTACTGTTGATTCCCATCTTTTATTCCTTCATCATCTGGTAATAAAGTTTCCAGCAAAAATGTATTATATTTCCTTCTAAACATGATATTGAGGTAACCACAATGTAAACTAAATAAAAGGGTCTGTTCACACATGCACGTCTTTCAATTATGACATGGTGACAGCGGTTCTGTTAAATTTAAATTTATTTATTAAAATTCATGTCCAATAATTTCGGGTAATGAGTAATAAAATAGATAGAGTGTTAGTAACGATGATTTATAAGGGTTATTAATAGAACACGCACGGCCTCCGATGGAATCATGCCTGGATGGCGGATCGGCCAGTCGAGCCGAAGCGTGGCAAAGATGGCGACAGTAATTCTATAGGGGACTATGTGACGGCTCTTGACCTCCTCACTCAATCAATCAAAGTAGGTCTGGTGCGAGACAGAATCGTGTGCGGGGTCCGAGACATCAAGTTACGCGATCGGCTAGTTAGAGCGGACGAAGACAACGAGATGTCCATGGAGGAGCAAACGCAGATAAAGGGAACCAAAACTCAGGTGATAGCAGTGTATGATACGATACAATATTATATAATATATTATTATATACCTAGATTAAATTGTTGTACCTCTTGTGTTTTCGTATATTTTGTTTAGTAGTCTTTACTCCATTGCTATATTTTTTGAGTGTAAATTGTTAAATGCCGGCGGCAGCGACAGCGGTGCTGCGGTGGCGTGGATGATAGCGGCGCACGTGGGTCAGCCGGCCCGCCCGGCAATAGTTAGTAAATATGTAAAAATAAAAAAAAAGAGGGAAGATGTAGTATATTACTGGCATATACACAGTCAGGTCATAAGTATTGTCACACAGTAAAAAAAAATATTTTAGAATGCTGGCCACAAAAAAGTTTATTGAATTCGAATTTTAAATTGTTCATGAAAATAAAAATGTATACATTTTAGAATTTTACTCATTTTTAAATATGGCGTGGACGCTTAAAGAAGACCGTGTTGCAGTAATTGCGTTGCATCGTTGCGGTTACGCGCCAATTTAAATTTTTGACATACTGAAAAATTTTAATATAACCAAAAGATTCGTTTATCGTACCATCAAACGATACAATGAAGACTCTAGTGTAGATGACAGGTCAAGAAGTGTCGCCCTCGGTCTGTTAGGACTCCAGCAGTGATAAAAGCTGTGAAGGCGCGAATTCAAAGAAATCCCAAACGTAAGCAGAAACTGTTGGCCCTTCAGATGGGGTTAAGCAGAACCACGGTGAAAAGGGTGTTAAATGAAGACTTAGGGCTTCGGGCATATCGAAGAAAAACAGGACATCGTTTGAATGCTCGTCTAATGGACCTGAGACTGAAGAGATGCCGCGCTTTGTTGAAGTTTGCTTTGTTCTCAGGTACGCGGGAAAAAAATATCGGGAAATTCTTTTTTCAGATGAAAAAATTTTTACCGTAGAAAAGAGCTACAACAAACAAAATGATAAGGTGTACGCACACAGTAGTGAAGAAGCGAGCAACCGTATTCCGCGTGTCCAACGAGGTCATTTTCCATCCTCGCTCATGGTATGGTTGGGAGTTTCTTATTGGGGCTTAACAGAGGTACATTTTTGTGAGAAAGGTGTAAAAACGAATGCAGTTGTGTATCAAAATACAGTCCTGACGAACCTTGTGGAACCTGTTTCTCATACCATGTTCAATAACAGGCACTGGGTATTCCAACAAGATTCGGCGCCAGCTCATAGAGCGAAGAGCACACAAGACTGGCTGGCGGCGCGTGAAATCGACTTCATCCGGCACGAAGACTGGCCCTCCTCCAGTCCAGATTTGAATCCGTTAGATTACAAGATATGGCAACACTTGGAGGAAAAGGCGTGCTCAAAGCCTCATCCCAATTTGGAGTCACTCAAGACATCCTTGATTAAGGCAGCCGCCGATATTGACATGGACCTCGTTCGTGCTGCGATAGACAACTGGCCGCGCAAATTGAAGGCCTGTATTCAAAATCACGGAGTTCATTTTGAATAAACTTTAGTGTCATAAGAATCTATGTTTTGTTAAGTTCATTTTGGTATATAAATGGTTACATAATGAATAAACTTGTTTTAATTATTTTATATTAAACATGTGACAGAATTTATGACCTGACTAGGTATGTAGATACATAGTCTATGGTTTATAAATAAAAAGTATTAGTTTTGGTCTGCACGTCTTTCGATTATGACAGGAAGGAAACGCGATTTCAGTTGATTAATAATGATGTCCAATATTCTATAAAATATGTTCACTTTGAACAAATTTTCCGCATCTTGGAGACGCTCACCTTCGGCAAAATGTCGTTTCACCTTCCTCTGACGAGTTTTAGAAAATTCAGGGTTGATGGACCATTTTTCTGCTACACTATTTGCCTCCTATTTAAAATTTTCAAATTTATTTCGATACCTTTCCAATTCTTCCAGTCATTTTTTCTAACGTTTTAAGGCCTTTGTAAGATCGGTTGTTTTAGACTGAAGAGCTTTAGAGACTGCATCAATAGTTTGTAGTATATTGCAATGGAAAACCAATAAGATAATGAAATTGTTGTTTTCGATCTTTCTTAAGTGAAATAGCTTCATTTGTTTCATCTGATTTGGAATTTAACAGAATTGTTTTCGTTAGCGCTTTTTTGACTTCAACAAACCGACTTTTAAAGCAAAAATATCATCATAACGTCCTGCCCATCTAGTAGGGTTCAATGTTTTTAATGTTATCGAAGTTGAAGACTCTTTCTTTATCAGATATAAAACTTAATAAGATATTCCATCTACCATCCACTATCCCAAAAGACTTATGTTGATCTGTTTAAAAAAAAAATGCATATCAATAACCCCTCTTACTGCATCATTAAGTACTTTATTTAAGTTATAAGCAGCACAGTGAACATATACCGTATTAGAATAAAGAATAAGAGTAAAGAATAATTTATTTAACCGGTCCAAATTTACAATGTTACATTAACTTTGATGTCCACACTAGGCACAGCCTGTATCGTGGCCATCATTTCTTTATGATTATCCGATAGCACGTGTTCACATTAGCTTTACACACAAATTGTGGATATATAATTAAAAACTAAACGAAACATTAGGTGTGAGTGTGTGTGCTTGTGCGAGTGTGTGTTTGTGTGTGTGTGTGTGTGTTTGTGTGTTTGTGTGTGTTTGTGTGTGTGTGTGTGTGTGTGTGTGTATGTGTGTGTGTGTGTGTGTGTGTTTGTGTGGATGCGTTAATTGATTATTTTAAGCAGATTTTCAGTCTCATAATAATTTAGATTCAATAAATATTTCTTGATTTTAACATTGGCCTCCCGTGTCGTGTTATGTATAAAATTACATATTTTTACTATTTTATTATACACATGGCGAAATAAGAACTTTGGGAAATGTCGTGCAAAATTGGTTTTCACTGGTGGAACTGGTATTTTAAAAACTCTGCGATTCAGCATATTTTTGTAGTCAGCGGAATTTAAAACTATTTTGTGTGTGGAGATACAGGCATTAAGAATATAATGCTTTCGAATAGTAAATACTTGGGCATCTCTATAAAGCTGTGATGTTGAGAATTTTACGGGTTTTCCCAACATGACTTTTAAAACCGCTCTCTGAGCTCTTTCCAGAATTATAAGGTGTGAAGATACAGTACCTCCCCAAGCACTTATACAATATGTAATGATTGATTGACAGAGAGTGATACAAATCAAGTTGAGAAGACCCCTATCTGCAACCTCCCTGATATTTTTCATTACATACATTAATTTTCTTACCCTTGCAGAGAGGGCTGCAGCATGTTCCTTGAATTTAAGTTTGTCGTCTAGCGTCACACCGAGGTATTTCAATGATCGAGTTCTCATGATGCCTCTGCAGTTACAATTAATAGGGTTTTCATGAGTAAGATGAAAGCCGCATGTGTGTATAATTATATCAGCAGACATTTTCGGCGTTGATGCTAGTGTTTTATGGAAGCATAAGAATTTAGTTTTATCTCGATTCAACGTTAGCAAGTTGTTATTTAGCCAATGTGCCACCATTGCCAATACAGCGTGTCCAGTCTGAGTCAGTGAAAAGTATGGCTGTATCATCTGCATAGCAAACAATCTCTGAGTTCCTCAAGGGCAGCGAAGCTAATTCATTTATATAAAGTAAAAACAAAGTTGGCCCAAGCACGCTGCCTTGAGGAACCCCGAAATGAATATCTGTGAAGTTACTGTATTTAGTATCTATCTTAACACATTGTTTTCTCCCTGTTAAATAACTACGAAACCACTCCAGTGCAACTCCTCGTATCCCAACACTCTCGAGCCGTTTTAATAATATGGGAATAGCAACAGTATCAAAGGCTTTGGCTAGGTCCAAAAATACCCCCACACATGAGCGCCCATTATCAAGATGCTCAGCGATGCAACTCGTCAAAGAGCATACGGCATCCTCGGTTGATCTGTTACGTCGAAATCCGTATTGACTGTTAGTTAGCATACCATTAGATTTGAGGTATTTCATCAGTCTCTTATTGACAACTCTCTCTAATATTTTCGAGAAAGTAGATAGCAATGATATTGGTCGGAAATTATTAGGAGAGTCTTTAGCGCCTGCCTTATGTATTGGTACTACTACTGCTGTTTTCCATTCCTCTGGAACTATTCCCGACGACAAACTATGGTTGATAATCAATGTAAGAGGGTCCACTATGTGATGTTTTACTGTTTTAATAAGAGTGTTAGTAATTCCGTCTATTCCTGGTGCACTATCTGAATTTAAGTTCGTAATTATGGCTTCTACTTCTAAATTGTCTGTTGGCTCAAAAAAGAAAGAGTTAACTGGCGACTCAAGATAGTTGATTTTGAGCGCTAATGCATGTTCGGTGCTTGAGATTTCACTTAATATTTGGGTGGCAAACCGTTTTCCAAATAATGCAAAGTGATTGTTGCAGAAATCGATTGACTCTTGGGAGCTATTTTTACTATACTATACTATACTCAGAAGTTCAGTGGCGGGAGATATTAAATTGTTTTTTCGGTGGGTAATTGTGTTTATTGTTTGCCAAAGTTTCTTAGGGTGATGTTTGTGTTTTTCTAACATGTTAACCTCGTACGCATTCTTTAATTTACGCTGCAAGCTTATATAAAAGTTTCGGTATCTAGAGTAAATGAGTCGTTTGACTTCATCAACTGGCAGAATTCTGGCCTCTAAATGTAATCTATCACGTACCCGTGAACATCTAATTAGGCCCTGTGACATCCATGGTTTCAGTTTTGTTTTCGATCGACTAGTTATATTTATTCTCGAGTTAGCCTTTATTACGTTTTTAATAATACCCACAAATGTGTCAGTTTGTTTATTTAAATTGGTTATTTTTTGTAATATAGACCAATTTACATTGTTTAGTTCTTCTGCAATGGAGTTATAGTTAACAGGTAGTTTCTGTCTTAGTACTTTAATAGGTCTTGATGCTAAATCCCTAATTCCAGTGATAATCATGTTATGGTCTGTAATTCCTGAGGCACAAATGACGGATTCTATATTAACATTACCTGTATAAAATACATGGTCTAGGCATGAATCGTATCTGGTCGGTTTGTCTACAACTGGTATTAAACCCAGCTCCGCCATGAGGCAAATATATCTAGAAGAATCAACTGCGAGGGTGTTACTTATGTTTATATTAATGTCCCCAGTGAGTACAAGACACGGTTTTTGGTTGAGGTTTTGAACTACATCATATAAGGAGTCAAGGAAAGCATCAATATTCCTGAAAGATGGAGATGTTAGCGTCATCTATATTCGGTTCGTGTACCTTTGCTACCCAAATGTCTCTTACATATACAACAACTCCACCGGCTTTGTTAATGAATTTATTTGTCTGATACGCTGTGTATCCTTGTATTTGAAAAATTGAGCATTCTCCTAACCAGCATTCGGTGAGTATAATGATATCACAATTTATGGCAAGTCTCTTTAGCGCTACAAGAAAGGAGTCTAAATTGCGATTAATACTTCGTATGTTAAATGTGATGATTTTGAAATGTTGTTTGTGAATTATATTTATACACTCCTCCATGTTGTTTATATAATGGCACTTAGCAGTATATGAGTTATCAATAAATTGCATAATATCACGAGAGGCCATGGTCGTTTTTTAGGATTACAATAAATGTAAGGAGTTCAAGAGTTGTTAGTAGTGCCATCCTATTGCAAACAAGGTTATAAGTGTATATGAAATAATATTGTTTTAGTATATTATTTCCGTACAATATTAGGCTCCATATCTTTTATAAGTTTTTGAACTCCTCCATAAGTGCCTCTTATTGTGTTAGCACCTTCATATCCTTGTCCTTGACACTTATTTAGAGGTATATTTTTGTCATGTACGATTTAATAATTTGGTTAGATATTGCTAAGGCAGTTTGAACCTTAACTTCATCAAATCTTAAAAATTACTCTTTAATGACGAGTGCCTTTGTGATTCCATTTTCGTTTTCAAGTTAACACATTTGATCTGTTTTAAAGCATCTTGGATTGTATCGAACATTGTGGAGTAAAATGGTGCGGCGTTTATTTCATTTATGAGTGCACTTTCTACTTTTAGAACTAGTACAGAAATGAACTCAATTTGTATTTTTGGACTTAAGTATTTTATCTGCCCCTTTGGTTTGCTTGACAATTCTTGTAAATTCGGATCGTATTTTGCCAATAACTTAACAATAGTCACAAAATCCAAAAGTTTCCTCGGGAACTTGGATCATTGCTATCTGTGTTTACTCTGTAGCCACGAAAGAAGTACTTGCTCGGTTAACAAAATGCGGGAATTTCCCGATCGTCCCCAGGTCGCCCGCGCCACAAAAGTACCGCGATAAAAAATGAAGTAACCAATGGATGCGTTCTAAAATTGGTGCTTTTCTTATGAATGCGTTTAATAATTAATTTGAATTTGTATATGGTCTTTAGTTGTGTCGTGTTTTGTTTGTGTGTTTATGTTGTGTTGTGTGTTTAACTTGAATTGGTTTTAAGAATATAAATAACATTTATAATTTATACTAAATTTTCTTAAAAATGTTAGGTTCCTTCGGAGCTCGCGGCCTCTCGGGTCGGGGGCCCGTGGCCTTTTGCTTGTCTTGTCACCCTATAGTTACGCCACTGCATACTGAGAATGAGGTTATCAATTGTCCCCTCTGGTATAAGGCTCCATACTCTGGAAAGGCTTGAAAAAGTCTTCCGTGTTAAAATTTTGGGGAAAATTACTGAAAGCTCTTATCATATGAACGCTCATAGTAATTAATTATAAATTTATGTTTCTGTGGGGAACACGGTGTCCATAGTTGCTGCAGAGAGGTGATACGACTGACTTACTTCCGCTTCTTGCCTGGATCTCAAACCTGGTGACCTTCTATATCTGCGGCGCTCTGGTGTACAGCCATTGGTGTCGCGCGGTGGAGTCAATCGACCACACTGCCGGTCTCGAGGACGTGTCCGAGATCGGCTGCGTCTCGATGGTCCTCCCAACACTAAACTGCAATGCCTCCCTTTTGAACTTCGTTTACTCTCAGATCGATCATTGGGCCTCTTCAATCAGTACCTATATGTTGTGTAACAATCTGAAACAGTTTTACAGCGAGTATCTACTTCTAACAAGTATTACCTCAAACTAAATGGTCCAAATAATAATATTTCTTGGTTATATATTTTCTTAATTCGTGTTTGAAAAGTATTACTTTATCGCTTAGTAATCCCTACACGAAATATATTGTTTTTTAATTATCTCTAGGAGTAAAATAACTTTTTGTAGAAGATTATACAAACTTATAATCGTTAATATAATGGCGACTCTTCTTTGCTATCTATAAACATTGGATCATAAACCAGAATTATGTAGTTATAAGTTTTCTTTGTGTTCAGGTATGTTTGTATTCATCGCGTAATATATGTGACTTAACAATGTAAACTGTACAAAAGCCAGTGCTAATGCTTATAGGATTCAACACTATGAATTGTTGTTGTAATTTCGGTATTCACATTATTATTTGGTATTTATAATAATACGTATAAATAATCTAAAAACGTGATGACACTAAAATTACATTAAAATTGTACATACCCAGAAAAAAACTTTTTATTAATTCTGATTATGGTAAGACCTTCAAAATATTTGATGTGAAAAATCAAAACAAAAAAAACTAACTAGCTTACCTTTTTTCCATAACAAAGGTAAGCTAGTTAGTTTTTTTTGGCGTTTGGCGTATGGTGGCACCAAGGCGGTATTAATACACCAATTCCTTGGTGTATCCCGCTTCTGAACTAAAAGATAATTCTTAAAACTTAGTTGGTTTATGTAGTATCTCTTTATAACATCTTTAGCGAGCTTACTTCATAGTTCAACAACGACAGACCGTCCGCTCATACTTTAAAAATGTCATCAATAACAAATGAGTACTCCATTCTCTAATTTCAAACGGACACTGTCAGACGTCGTTGATCTACTAAATAGTTCCAAAAACATTACAATAATCTTTGATATGAAACATTTCTTTTAAAAATACTTGTTACAGTTGGCGTATTACAGACCAAATAATCATTTAATATTCTGTTTTAAAGGACTACGCCATGATTCAACAATCTCTGTAAAATCTGTTACTTATATTAACAGATATACAGACAGACAGACTCTTATACTTCTATATTTGTTTAAATAATAAAAAAAAAACTGTAATATAATAATATACAAAACCAAGACATTCATTTTTAGTACGCTAACATAAGGATGAATTAATAATATTAATGTCCGACATATTATGCTCAATAGGATTTCAATCAGGTCTGCGTGCTGGCCAATTATTGTGCATAACCCAACCTCAGCAAAATATTGAACAAATAGTTCAGCGACATGCGGCCAAGTCTTCTCTTAATTATAGTATACAGTTTTCGTCTTCGCCCTGCTGTAAATGTACCATATATCCTTCTTAAAAGCCCGTAAGGTATGAATTAGATGTCAAACCCCCGCTACCTTCACGCTGAGCGACCGTGATGATTACAAGCTCGCGTATCAATTTATGTGCTGCCATATACTATACAAAACTCGCCTCCAAAAAAAACAACGTACTTCGATGTAACAATGACCAAATCACTGTCCATGTTGATGACAGTGTATACCACTCACATGTATATATATATACATATATACTCATTAGTATGGAAGCCCGTAGCTGTTCTTGTGTCACATAAGCTGTTACTTTACCTAAAGCAGTAATTTTAGCAGTGTCTCAAGTAAAAGTGCCGTCGTAACCTTAGGTACCGCAATGCATATGCTAATAACGCATTACGGAATCCAATTGGGTTTTTTGAATGATCATTCTGCCGATAATAATCTGACGGCAACTTACCTGTTGCGTTCTACTTGCTTATTTGTTGCTTAATTAATTTGCCATTAGTCTGTGTCACTGAACTTGCGTCATTGCATAATATCTCTTTATACGGTTACTCGCTTATATGTAACGGAGCCAGCGTCAGAAAAAATAAAATTAATTAGTTATATCAGCAGTAACGTTATTCGTCTTTTTTGTCTACTTTGACTTATGCCCCACTTGAATAATTTGATTTGAAATTATTCTTTCCCTTCTCTTTCTCTCGATTGCTTTTCTGATAAGTCAATTTATTAGACGGTTTCATTAAAATATTAGAAACTAATAAACATTTTGTTTATCATCTGTTGTTCCTGGTGAGCAATACTAAGCTAAGTTCTCTTACACAAATTCTATTGAATAAAACAAGCATTGTTAGAGCTAGATAGGTTTATCGAGGACGAGTTAACAAAATATAAATCAAAGTTGGTTTCTAAGTTTGTACTATTAGCCATCATCGATTAAACACAAACTAAACTGAGAACGACTGTACGTACAGTAGGTGGCCAAATTATTAGGGACAGTAGTCAGATTTTTGTGCTTCCCAGATTAACTGGCTTCATCAAACAAAAAATTGGTTTTAGGTCTTGTACGTATTTTTTATTTGTAAGAGTGTGTTATTGAGATCATAAAAACAACAAGATACATAGGCGAAATCATTTATTTTTTTCGTAAAATTTATTTGAGTATTCACAAATCTAATAAAATAAATTATTTAATATTTAGTGATGCCACCCTTTGCTGCTATTAAAGCTTCTATGCGTCAAGGCATGCTCTCTATACAGAATTTTGCATTCTGTGTGAGTTCAGTATTGTGATGCCATTGTTTTATGAGAGTTTCAATTAACTGGCGATTAGTGGTGATCACTTCCTTAGCGATCGCCCGTTTCGTAAGCTCCCACAGGTTCTCTATGGGGTTCATGTCAGGCGAGTTCCCTGGCCAGGTCAAAACGGTAATGTTTTTTTCAGCCAGGAATGTAGTAACACTCCTGGCTTTGTGATACAGTGCTGAATCGTGCATAAAAATGTCCTATTTATCACCAGGGAACCATTCTTCGAGCTGTGGCAGTAGCCGAGTTTCTAATACTCGCTTGTACTGGTCTTCCCTCATGGTCCCTTTCACGGTGTTTAGGCGTCCCATGCCTTTGGATGAGATCACAGACCACACCATGACACTGACCGGGTGCTTCACCCCCTCAAAAAGGCAGTCTGGATGAAACTGTTCCCCAGGGCGTTGTCGGACGAATGAACTTTTGTCAGCCAAAATCTGAAATGTTGATTCGTCGGAGCAGCAAACCTTAAAAATATTACAAAAATCACAAAAAATCACTATTGACGAACTTTACAGATAAAAATGGTCTGCTTACTCCACTCCAGTCTGCAACAGTCGTATTTCGGTGTTGTCTGGCCCATTGCAGTCGCTTCTTCTTCATGGCTGCAGTGAGGCGTGGTTTTTTAATAGGCCGACGGCCGATGAGATGTTCTTCAGCCAATCGCCTCCGAACTGTCCTTTTGGAAACTTCTATTCCCTCGTCATTCATCATCGTAGTCAAACGGGCAACACTCTTTTTTCGGTTTTCGATACAGATATCCCTGATTTTATGATCGGTACGAAGAGTGGTGATCCTTTTTCTGCCACATTCGATTCGATTCGATCGATTTTTATTTTTATTCGGTTAACGACAGACTTCGAAACACCTGCAATCGTTGCTATGTCTCTCTGCGAATGTGTGGAGTGAAGTAATAATGTTTTTAATTCCCTAAATTTTCTTGGAGACGTGTCTGAAGCCTTAACCATACTAAAAAATTAGGTTATCATGGCATAATGCTATAAAAAAATATATTCACTTATAAAATTTACCACAAATAAAACAATAAGAAACATTACTTACGTTCTGTTTATTTAGAAGCGGAAAACTTGCGAAAAACTGAATACCAAATATTTTATTCAACCTCACTAAAACAGCAGTTTTCAACTAATTTCATCAAGTGAGAAGTAACACTAGTTATTTGATAAATACCGCCCACTTTTAGTGTTGCCACATATCAAAAACAATAGTAATGATACCACGTGCAGTAACTCATAAAACAATCTCATAACAAACAGTTTGTTTCCTCAAAAAATAAGTTTAAACGAGATGTTTCATAAATAAGAGTACTGTCCCTAATAATTTGGCCACCTACTGTACACTGATTAAAACCGAGCTACACTCCCGCTAGTTTCGTATAGACTGCTCCGCGAGCGTTGAGGCTTTCCTTTTTATAACAAATCTTCCCCACCGAGGCCACTACCTATCCAATCTACCCACAAATATTTCGTAAGTGACCCCCAATATTTCCATTAAAATCTAAAGTACCCTTACAGTACTTTTAATTTCAATTATCTTCCAATGTTCGCATTTTTCTTTAGATGTTTTCTTTCACAGACTAAGCGATAATTAACTATAAAAACATACGTAATTTCGGCAATTTATAAGTGTGTCCAAGGCTGGGGTTAACCCCACAACCTCCGTTGCCACAATCACTTTTTATTAGACTTCTCGATAGACTATCGACGTTTAACTCTTCGTATATTTTGTGTTTATTGTTATTGAATCGCCGTCTCTAATTTCGAGGATCCCGAAGCGTACAGGTGTTGCATATTTTGATAGTCAATGTCCCGTATTAAATATCACTGTAAACATATTATGCACTATATATACACGCTGACTACCATCCATTGTTGACATTCTGCGTTGGGTTTGAATTTATAAAAGACAGTAAAGACCACACTACAATAAATTATAAAAATGGATATAATTATACTTTCATTATTAATTATTCTGCCAATAGCAGACGTAAGTTGTAATTCGAATATATCTAACATTGTAACTTGAACAACATTTTTTAGAAATAATGTTCAGTCCTGTCAGGACTGTAGGATTCGGTTTCTTAGTAGTCGGGTGTATGATTTGGGCGCAAGATATTTTTAATACATTTTCCCATTTATGATTCGATTACTTAATTATAGAAGCAGAAAGAAATTTTAATTTACTGAGTCTAAAATCATCAATCAATTGCTTTCGAGTATCGTGTACCGCACGGCACTTGGTACAGCGGGTTATATGGCTTGTCTTTTTTACCAGTATTATTTGATCATTTAAAAAATTTTATTTTTTTGCTTTCGGTGCCTTTGCTCTTTTACAGGGAGGATCACATCCTGGCACGTTTTTTTGGAAACCTAGGTTAGGTCTCGACTTGCTGATCCCGACAGAAGGTGAGTTAAATATCATCATTATATTATTCTAGCAGATTTATAGATATTTTATGAAGGCGATGTGTTTTTTTATGGGCGGGAATACAATACTGGCATGATGCACTGTAGTACAAACAGCGTTTTTACTACAGTTACAAGAAATTTCTGTTTATCACCCACAAGCTTGGAAGCCATTTCGAAGTGAGATACAACTTCGTCTTCTGTGACAAAATCATCTTTAAACCCGAACTAATTTTCCGATGGTAATTTGTTGCTCGAAGACTGTTTAGTATTTATCTTTAGTTTTAGATATGGTAAGACTGATATTTGATGTGTGGATTGGTACAAGTTCATCTTAAAGCCGAGCGTGGCTAATTTCGTAATTTTACGCAATAGTTATCTAATTTTGCTGATTTTCATTCGTCGACTCCACTTCCATTCTCTGACAGTTCCATTACTCTGTAAATTTTAAAGCGTATTTTAGTTTAGCTAAAGGACAATTATTCAAGATCCGTAAATTACATTGTATACGTATGATATAAAATTAAATAAACAAGAATTTGTTTTCTGTCGGTATATTACCATGGTCATTTTTACACGCCAAATCAGTTGTTTTCATGTTCCTTCTTTTATTCTATATTTTATTTGAATAATGGTTAATAATTATTGATCCATTTGGATTCGATATACTATCTTAATTTATATTTTCTACGTTTGACGAATTCTCATGGAATTTTTGAGGTTCTGCGAACAAATTTATATTGTCTGTGCTTACAGAATTTTAAATCGTAGGACACTGCTGTGACGTTGATGTGAATAGAAAGAACAAAAAGCTTAACGGCTTAACATCAAAGAATTAAGGACTACTTATAATTAATAACTTACTTATAATATAATTGCAGCCGATGAGGAGTCCGCCAAAGTACAAATGCCAAATATTCATAATATTAGAGAGGGCGTAGTCGTTTTAGTAAATGGTTACCAAGGAGGTATCGCTGTGATAAGTCTTGCAGCCGGTTTGTCCGGAGGTTTCGGCATGTATCATCACCTAAATCCTTTCTCGGCGTATTTCTATAATGACGCCTATAGATGGCTATTGAGATATTTTAGTCTGTAAGTTTATATTTTTTACTTTCATTTCTCACATTTTGTTTGGTTTAATTCGCATCGAGCATGAACTATTTATTTTTTTATTTTCGTAGTATACCATTTTGGATTGGAGGCAACAAAGATAATTTTTGTGATACGACTAAAGTGTGGCGAAGGCGTTTCTTTTACATGGATCAATTTATACCCAAATGGCTACGATATTTATTTCCTTACGTGAAAAATGAGGAATGGGAACAGGAAGAGAAAGAGTACAAAAGATTCAAAAAATATTCTTTGTCGGCTTTCGGAAAGCACTTTCGGTATCCGACTAGATATTATAATAATTTTAAATCATTTGAAACGCAAGAGACTGTTGAGGACCTGGAACAATCTTCGCAGTCGCAAAACTAAGTGTTGTACCTTGATTTATTTGCCGCTGTCGATTTGCTGCTAGATCATATAATTTCCAATAAAGATAGTTAATCACGTCCACATTTGTCAGATGGAACGTCGTGTATATCTAAAATAAAAAACTAAAATAATTTCGTATCAAGTGTGTTACTTTATTGATGTTTCACAGGGTTATATTATGTTTGGTTGAAATTCATTTCAAAGTTCACAAGTCTCGGCAAACAGAAGAGGAAACAGGGAAATTAAATTAATATATAACATATAGTAAACTCATAATTGAATGTTTCTGTTTTATAACAAATTATATCACCTAAACAAATGATGATAAATACATTCTGACTTCTACTACTATTCGATGGAATGGTTGCAAAAACGTCCTGTACACTGTAAAAAAACAAATTGACACCATTAGTAAATATTCGTAATTTCGTATCCTCTATACATCCTTAGCAATCAACGCATTTCTGAAATACATGTTTTGTCGTTATGACTGATAGACAGTTTTCGCATAAATTTAATTTTGCTATCGTTTTCAATTTAAAATTATTTGGCAAGCTAAGAAATTTTTCACAACTAAAAAGTCCATGATTACAAATAAGACAATTTGGTTTTTTATTTTCATCATATCGGGTTGCATTTTTCTGATAAGAATATATTGTAATTGATTGAGTATTTTTGGATCGCTTGGTAGTGTGGGATTTTTCAACTTCTTGCGAGAGGATTCCATGTTTTTGCATTTGCCTTTTAAAAATTCAAAAAACTCCTAGAGTATAGGTAGCTCTCTCTCGGATTCTTTATAGAGAAAATGTAGCCATTATAGGTGTCATTGTCCAATTTTTGAGATATTACATGGGCTAGTCCTAAGTAGAATAGTGATGATGCTCCTTGACTCACGCCTTGATACTGCTTTATGCTGCTGCTGATGCTTTACACTGTTGTTTATAATCTAATACTCTGAACTGTATTGTCCACGTTGCTAAAAGGTCCAAAAAGTCTTCCCACGGGTACCTGTTCACTTGCCTGTTCGGAGGCTCGAAGGACCAAAATATGTTGTGCTTCGGAGTCCTTACACCTTTTTCGATAATGAAACACATATTGATATCTTTAGTTCACAAAATTATTTAATTAATGCTTTGTTAATATGTGCGATGCGGACGCGGTATGAGTGTGAACTGATTAATTTATACAATATAGTTAAATAGCTGTTGCTCGCGGCTCCGCCTGCGTGGAGTTTGTATTCGGGAGCAAAAGTATACAATCCAAGGAGTTGTCTTCTGCACTGAGGCACCTGTAGCAATTGTCCAGTCTCTCAGTTGTTGTACCTGAATCTTGAGGTTGCATCTAAAGAATACCTCATAAGTTTAACCTCACTTTGCCACTTTTAGGGATGATTTTTCAAAAACGTTGAAACACGTATTTCTTTATTTCCTACCAAAAGCCTAAAAAATCCCCGTCACTTACACGTACACACACACTTACGTAATTCTATTTGTTGCTGACAAGGTTCACATAATATTTATTGTGTAAATCAAAACTATATGAAATGTTAATTTATTTTATTAAATTATTTATATGTTGACGTATAGTTTTACTGTGACTGTCCTGTACTTAAGTATGGGAATTTAATTACGAAGTCCTATTCAACTTTGTTGTTGCGTCTTGTGGGGCCCGTGGGATTACGGACACATTGTGAATGGCACCCAACAACAAAATTCTCCCTCTCTTTAAACCATTATTAATAATACTGAAAAAAAATGATTTTATTGTATAAAACAATATTATAAAAACATTCAAAAAGAGACATTTACAGTGACAAGAAATATTGATTATTATCGTGAGTGAAATGTTTTAAAACAATCAGCATGAAGATGTACTTGACATCTTTTAATTATGTAAATTGTTGTACTTTTAAACTGTCTATGACATAACCGACATTATCATAGCGAATATTAAAAGACAACGTTTTTTTGGATGGTATTCCTAGATTTGTATTTAAAATACCCAATAAATAGGAATGTTCTACAAGCTATGCTTCTTCGGTTTCATCAAAGTTACAGCAACGTAAGATTTAAATTCTAATTGGCTCAAGGTTCTCTCATTCGCCAGACTGTAAATTTTCCACTGGCTCTGCTCCTTCCATATTTTTAATATTTTACCTGAGGCTGTTTGCACATTCATGCTCTTTTAATTTTCTGTCGTAGCGTTTTGCTGTAACCAATGGTTTTACTTTGGCGTTATTAGTAGCCACATTCCACATTGTCATTCCATCGAACCAACAGAACTTCATGTTAAACAGTACACGCCAATAGTCTAATGATCCTCTCTGTTTTGACTTTTCGTTGCTATCAAAGTTTTGGTCATTGTGTGATTTTCTTTGATTACCATTACTATCCTTAAAATAAGGTACTATCTCCTCGTCAATTGACGAGTTATGTGAAAATATTCCAGACTGCATATTCTTTTTGTTTATGATATTGAAAATTTTGCGTATTTATCATTTTGATCCAAGTCAGTATTGTCAAATAAATGAATATTTTTCTTTATAGAGTCGAATTTGTTACGATACATACATTTTCATACAATTACCACCTTTTTGTTTTCATCTTTTGACCAGTATAAATTCGTAGTAGGCAAAGTATGATAGCTAATGATGAATATAATGATAATGATAGTCATAATAATATACTAAAAAAATCTGTTACCGTGAGGGTAAAAATGGTCAAAGGCAAATTAAAAATACAATCTGTTATTGTTACCCAAACTTGACCAGAAAAATTATTGCAAATTACTTCAAAGGGTGTTTTTCCACCTACACGTTGTTCAGTATTATGTCATAGGTGTTTCATCACTTTTAGCAAAATGTTTATACGTCGGATGTACTTTTTTCCAGTCAAGATCTCATTTTGTTGACCTTTTCGTCTGTCTTGTCCTTTTTAAAGTTCATGGCCTGGGCTCGTTTTCCTTTTTGCCTGTTTCTTTTACTTTGTGTGGTTTTCATACGTTCCAGCGATATTGGACAAAGTAATGTAACCACCTAGCGCGTCATCATCTAGGTCTTCTTCGTCTATAAGATTGTCGGAGGGATGTATACAGCGTCGATTGTATTAGCATCTGTAAATCCTAAACTTCTTGAGAAGTTACTGCTTGTTGTAAGCCATAATGCTTAATTTTTTTTAGAAAATGCTTTTTTGTGAATGTATACGTATCGTATTTTGAAAATTACTATGCGACACTGGTGAGCTTGACGTTCTACGATCGACTAACTAATAATACAATTTTTTTTGTACTGTAAGAATCCCTAGAACACATTTTTTACTATAAATTCATAACATTAATGGTAAGCTATGTAACCATATCAACCGACCGTTATTAAGCCCCACGTTGCGTATACGCAACTGTTCTTGAAAGTCAAGAACAACTAAGAAAAAAGATAAACATGTGTAAGTAGTTTTGTTCAACAAAAGCGTTAATATCATGAATAGGGTATTGTTAACGGTTGGTTTAATGGAAAAAGTTACTATATATTACAATAATAATTTATATGATTGTATAAATCTGTCGACTTGCAGACGACTCACTTTGTAGGTAATGAAAATTAAAAACAAAGTACATTTTTATGAAAATAAACATTAAATAATTATTAACTACATATGAGCTCTTCTTTTCGAGCCTGGCTTACATGTCACGGATTTATTTTATATATTATTTTATATCAATATAAAAGAAGATCAACATTGAAATGTTGCGTTTACGCAACGATGGGTTAAAGTCAGAAATATCGTCACGACACGCCTGGCCCACTTTCTCGTTTGTTTACCTTCTGCTATTCAATGACGTATTGCTAATCATAATATGCAAATTAGATCTTTTACTCACAGCAGATTCGCAACCGGCGCCGGAACACTGTAATTGTATGTAATAAATTGTTTTAACATATTAAGTATTTCGTGGAACGATGTTAAGGCTTGCTGTTAGAATATTCTATATATGTACATATAAAGTATTATTATTATACATGTAAAGTATTACAAGTTAATGTAAAATATTAGATGTTTAGTAAACGTAATTTGGCTATGGTATCACGCATATCTTAAATGTTGCCCCGTATTTTAAACATTTAATTTAAAAGTTGTTTTTCGAGTATACTATATTATAAGTATATGAAAATGGCGACTTAACTAATTACGAAAAAATCTAGACTCTTCTTAGCTCATTATTTTATCATCGAAATTTGGTGACAGATACAGATTCATTTATTGGACGATTTTCTAAAACTCGCGACAACGTGCAGCCAATTCCGATCACTCAAAGTAACTTTGTTCTCGACGATAATATTAGAAACTGAATATATCTTATGTGGTAAAAATGCATTATCAGTTTGGCAATGTTTTGTAATTTTTTGTCTTGTAATTAATTTATAACAAAATATTCTTTCGCCTACGTTCTGATAACGAGTACTTTCAAACATCGTCTGATATTATGATATAATTTTCTTTTTTTGCGTAATTAACACGCTCGTTCCAATCACAAGTCACATCATAAAGGCACGGTACCTAATGATAACTTTACCGTGGTAATGTTAAGATAACTTTACCGTTATAAAGGTCTCAATTCCATCTATTTGATATTCCACATTTCAGTATATTACTCGCATTCCGTGTATATGAAAGTATGAAAAACTATTGGGCGCATAATTTATTTTTAGATATTGCAAATATCTCATATTATGTTTATACACTATGTACTCGCTTTTGCCCGCGGCTCCGCCCAAGTAGATGTTGTTTAATAAAGTACCTTATGTCCTCGGGGTTATATTTATTATGATACATTTTATCAAAATCGGTTCAATGGTTGGGTCGTGAAAACGTAAGAGACAGAACACTTTAACACGTAATTCACCTCTAAGAGGGTGCAATCTCGGCAGCCGTTATAACTTCACAAATAGAATACGTGTTTGACTTACATATTTCGGTAAAATAAGTAATAGGTATTTCATCTATCAAACTTACATGTGCATGACATCTCTTATGGTGGCACTGTAACAAGAATACTTTGTCGATCCAAAGTTCATTGTAATGTATTATGTAAGATATAATATAATACTAGCTTTTTCTCGTGTGATCGTTATTTTTGAAAGAAAAAGTATAAAATCCATGGAGACGTCTTAAGCTATTACATTTTTCTATATTAGCTATCCCATAAGAACCGTGCATGTTCTGGGATAGAAAGTAGCCTATTTCCTTCCCAGACCCCCAGACTACCACTATGCAAAAAATCATGTCGATCCCTTGATCTGTGAAAAACAAAACTATCCCGAGGGAACTATATTTTTGCGGGATAAAAAGTAGCCTCTGTGCTATTTCAGACTATTATCTTTCTCTGTGCCAAATTTCAACAAAATGCGTTCAGCCATTCTAGCGTGATTGAGTAACAAACATCCATCCGTCCATCCAAACATTTGTATTTATAATATTAGTAGGATTATATGTTACCTCTGCTCTGCATCCAGTTCCTTCACACTGAAATGAATATAAATTTATAAAAAAACCAGGACGAAAATAGATGTATGTGATTCTTGACATCACCGTTCGGAACAGTCTTTACTGGACGCTGTTGTTTGGTGCGGTTTAAAATTCATGGATCAACATTTGTTCACCACAATTAGCTTAATTGTGCATCGTGCGTCGTCGTCAGTTATTGATAATTATTTCCTATGGTAAGCATCGATTTATATGACTAGATATGGGTCTTACGAACTAATTTCCTTCACCAAAACTTAACAAATAAAATATCGCCATCTCTTGGAATCTAATAAACTATGTCTACTTCAGTCAATAAATTGCGTGACATAACCTTGTAAGGCCGTACAAAAATGCTAATATAAATATTTTTAAAGTAATACAAAATGTTTGATATACTTATCGGAAAAAATACTCTATGCTTTTTTTTGTTACTTTTTTTACCGAATTGGTGCAGTTTTAATCACATAGATGGGCATTTTTGCTTTGCGTAACAACAACAACGCGCGAAAGAGGTTAGCATAAGACTGAGTTCGCATTGGTGCTCTTTTTACAAACGAGCACCAATGAGTTGGTGCCATTTTGCCTATTCAATGACCCGGTTCATATATAATAAGTCTATGATGGTAAGTAATATATTTTGTCTGGCGTATCACCCAATTAAACGAGGGCTTGAAATATCAGGGTACATAGCTGTAAAGAAAGTAGTACCTATCACCTAGCCGAATAGTTACATTAAAACTTTTCATAAATCTCTAATCCAGTATAATAATGAACTTAAATAAAATATTTGCCCTGTATCATATACTGACTTACAATATATCGAACTTGTTCTGTCTGTCAACCTCGTTAAGGCGTTAAGCGTAAATGATATTGGTAATTAAGTAAATCATCTGAGTGAAATATTTGTTTTATTTGTACTTACCATATTATTTAATATAAAACTTGTTTATTATGATGGATTTAGAATATTATATTTGAAGAAAGGTTTAGGTGGAAAGAAGGTTCTTTAGATAATATATTAGGACACAACTATTTACCGAGGATTTGCAAAGTTCTCCGGTGCACTGTAAAAAAAATCTTGTAACAAATGATTAAGGACATGCATTCGATAACTGATTTATTTCAATATCCTAGTAGTGATTTAGATACACATACACACATATGATGTGAAAATATGTATCGGCGAGAACTTACAAATAAAGAAATGATTTTAACCGACTTAGAAATGACGACAGTTACAGTGTGGAAGGTGGCAGTATTTACTAGACTCAGATTTTGTATAGTGGTGTAGCTTGCCCCCCGTACACATTTCACGTATCGCATTCCATTATTTATTTTTTAAATCTCATGTTACATACACATTGAAAACAATGAGACTATACAGTTAATACATGAAACTATGAATCTATAGTTATAACCGTGGGTATTGGAAACAACGGTAGAATTACGATTCTCATAAACCCTAAACATTTGTTTAGGGTATGGGGTCGTGGCCTATCGTTTCGCAGTCAATTACTTCGCAACTGCGTTACGGGGACTGTTTATCAGAATCATGTTTACCAAAATAATCTCAAAATAATATTTTGAGAATATTATATTATAATAATTTCAATTTATTCACGACCGCACTTACTTACGTTTGAAAAACACTTGTGACCCAGGCACTGTAAAATTGTTTTATACATTGTTATTTCCATGATACCTAAATGTTTAGCTTAGTTTGACCTATCACTAAATATATTGTCAGTATCTTACTAATACAAAAAAATATTTTGTTATTTTTGCTCTCACAATGGCGTCTACATCTACAACTTTCACGGTGTTTAATTTGTTAAATAATAGTTGAGATACTTACATTGGATGATGATGAAGTACCATCAGTCTGTTTATATGAAAATAAAAAAATATTATTCGTCGTATTATTGCTCGAATTTACTGACTTGTCATATAAGCTATGATCAATAAATATTTATTTTATCCGTACGATCGCTAAATTTATCAGCTACTTCTATTTTGTAAAAGATTAAGCAAAAATATTCATATGATCGCCAGTTAAACGTGCTTCCTCGTCTCCTTTAACTTACCGAGCGCTCCCTGTCCGAACTCTCTGAGAGTTCAAGCTAGTTTTTCTGTCAGTAAAGGTCTCAGACTGAAGTAATTCCAACTGCAGTTATGTGTTCAAATTCAATACTTCAGCAGAGAGCGCGTTACAACATTTTTATACATTATTATTACACATAAAATTCTTTTACACAACTTATATTGCTAATATAAAGTATTCCTTAAACACATCAATAACATCAGTTCAGTCAACCCACCCCGTTATAAATATTTTTCTAAACTGAGTTCAGGTATGAACTTTTTGATTCTAGGACCATGCAAAAATTTTATCAACATGTCTGCAATCACTAATTCCGTTGGCTTAAACTTTATGTTATCATAATTATTAACTATAACCCCCAGAATAAAGAGATACTTTATATTTCGTTTTGTTCATTTTATTGCACGCAATTTTAAGCGCCGATTGATTGTCGTTATAAATCGCTTCTTTTGAAGTCGATACAACCCTATATATTCTGCTTCAGTAGAAGACGAGAAAGTAAGATGTCATGATAATATATTTTCACCCAATTTAAAAATAAATCCTGTGAAGGACTTTCTATCATATGAACCGTCCCAATCCGCGTCAACAAATCAACAAATCTTACCTGACTTTCTGAATGTAAGACAAAGATATGACGTGCCTTTGAAAAATGGCAACACTATATATTATGAACTTGTAAATGACGTACCCCTATCGCTAATTAACCGTTTTGGTAAACCAAACATTCCAAAATAGTCTCTAAGAACTGTGATTGTAGAACTGGTTTCGGTATTTTTAACCGCCTTTAAAACAATAAATTTTGTAAACGACCATTATAACTAAAAGATAACAATTTCTTTATTTTGACCTAACAAACGGGCCCACATGGTCAACATGAATGGTGTGAAAAGATGTAGTTTCTTTAGGTATAGGATTCAAAAATCCTTGCTTTTTCCTGCTGGTAATTTATTATGTGCACACTCTAAACAGGCATTAACATATTTCTGAACAAATTTTCGCATACGAGGAAACCAATAATGTTGTCTAATTTTATCTAATGTTTTATCTACTGCGAAACTTTCATCGTGCTTTTTCTGAAGTATCTGCTATCTACAACCTTTTGGTACCACCCATCTTAATCCATTATCTGTGACTCTATATACGCGCTCGCGTCTAAGCTTAAAATTCTTACGTATTTCTACTAATTCATCAAATTCCTTGTTAGAAAGTATTTTCTTAATGCGCTGTATATCAGAGTCTCCCGACTGTACCGTCGTCAACCAATCATCTGTTATTGTCATAATGTCCATGACGTTCAATAGCCTGGACAACTCCTGAATTATCTAGAGATGGATTTCTACTCAACGCGTAGACGTGAATCATGCCTTTGCCAGATTTATATACTACGTCACAATCGTATTCCTCGTATGTCTCGTTTCAAAAACGTAGCTCTAAGGGAATTACAGTCTGTCACAACGGTGAAGTTTAACCCAAGGACATATGATCTGAACTTTATTAACGAGGCAATCACAGCAAGGGTTTCCAACTCGTAAGATGAAAAGTGAGACTCTTCAGGCGAAGTCTGTCTACTGTAATATGCTACAGGTTTAAAAAATTCATTAAATAGTTTTTGAAGTAAAATACTCCCTATGCCATGTTTACTAGCATCAGTGTGTATTTGTGTCTCCAATTTAGGATCATATAACGCTAGTACAGGTCTCGAAATGAGGGCATCTTTTAATTTATTGAACGTTTCGTCTTGAGCTTGTGACCAAACCCAGACAGAGTTTTCTTAAGCAGCTTTGTAATTGGTCGGGCTGTCTCACCGAAACCCTTAATAAAACGCCGAATAAACTGTCGAACATTGTGTACGTCTTTGGGTTTGGGAAAGTTTTTAACACATTTTATTTTCTTATTTCCTGGTCTTACTCACCCTCTTTGAAGATTTCGAAACCTAAGTTATCTACGTGATTTTGAAAAAAAAGTCATTTTTGTAGTTTTAAAGTTAACCCTGCGTATCTAAATTTCTGTAAAATGCCCTCTAATTTGTTAATACCCTCTTCAAACGACTTGGTACTAAAATATCATCCATATAAGCCAAAAAGCACTATCAAAACGCAGGTTACCCAGAACTAAGTTAATAGCCCGCTGAAAAACTGCTGGTGCGTTCGCCAGCCCAAAGGGCTTCTGTTAAATTCAAATTGTCCACCGGGCGTTACAAACGCGCTTTTGTGTCTGCTTGAAATGCAATTCATCGAAACACGAGTTAGATTGTGATGAAACAAACAACGTGTGCCATATCCGGTCAAGTATTGACTGCTAAATAATTAAGACACCAATGAGATTCTGATATGGTAGATCATATTTGGAAACCTTTCTAACTTAAGACCTAGCCTCCGTTGGGGTTATTACTGGTTTACAGTCTGTTATATAAAAATAGTTCAGTATGTTATTCATGTATTGTACCTGTGCAAGTGTGATGGAAATGTGTGTTTACGTGTATTGCATGAACTCTACCGGGTATTCCTTTTGGTCATAGATAACACTAGTATATAAAATTTTACTTTTTTTCTGTTGCCGCGAAATTTGTGGTTGATATCTTATGGCATGTTTTTCAAATCTACACTCAAAAAAATTTGCGCAGCTCAAATAGCTTTGTTTTTAATATTCATAATTTAAGCATATTGTGCAAATAAAGAACCAAGCTCATCAAAAATTATACTGATTTTGAAAATCAAACGAACCGACCACGACATGTTTTTTTACGGCCCCTAAATTAGACAACATACAAAAGACATTACAAATTACAAATTCTAAGAATGAGCTTGGACAATTAAGGGCTTTGGACAGCTTTTGTTTCTGTGATGCAAAATTTTCTCGGAAATAGAAAATAAGAAAATTATATTGAACAATCTCTTTTAACAATTAAAAATTTGGGATGTAATATGAGTATAGACCTCCACTTTCTCCATATTTACCTGTACAGGTTTCCGGAAAATCTAGGAGATATGAGCGAGCAGCAGGGTGAGCGTATGCATCAAGATGTACGCGTCATGGAAGAACGTTATCAGGGATTTTGGGGATACGAATATGATGTCTGACTATTGCTGGTGCCTGATACGCCATTTTCCTAAGTCTACAGTTTTTTAGAATTGTATGATTAATAATTTTTTTTTATATTTTATCTCTTAGAAACGTACGTACCTTACAAGAATTCTGTAAACAACACTTACGCCGATCACGCCAGCGGGTGCGTCATTGCATTCCCCCGCTCGCCATTACTTGTTTTGACACCTCTATAAAAGAGGCGGACCGGCCGTAGTTCGAGTCAGTCTTGGTTCTGGCTTAACTCGGTGCACTTGTGGTATCCCGCTGCTAGCTTATCCTTGACTCATTGGATAATTAATTTGTGTAAACGAATTAATTATTATGCTTGGCTTTGGCTATACATAGTCACTGCCCAGGCAGTGCTGACCGACGTAATATTAATCAATTGTGTTATGTATCAGCCTATGTAATAGATAAGTGGGTGTATTTCGTAAAAATCTCCTAATGCAGATAATTTTTTTGTAAGTTGACACATGGTAAAAAAAAATATTAGATTATTGTGCTGGCACATTTCTTATGATACCTGTAACTTCAGTGGGTTAGCAGGTATACTGGCTTTAAAATGGTACTCTTTCAGGAAAGTTTGGTTGCTTAAAAATGCACTGGCAAAACCAGGCGTTTCAAGGAAAACCCCAATTTTAAATTTGTTAAGGCTTCTCAAATATTCAACGTTTTAGGCAACTCGATAAAGATAATAAGTCCCTGGATGCGATAGGCCTCTGGCTGTCAAGAGACTCAACGAAAACAACAAATTCTGTTGCAGCAGCATGTTCAGGATAACGCCGTGTATAGTCAGTGACATAGTAAGGGGCATATTTATCTGCATCAGACTGTTCTTCACAATCTGAATATGAAGAGTCTTCTGATGACTCCTTTGACTTCTATACAACAGGAGCAACAGCATTGGCGTCTTCTTTTTTCCGCTTTTTGGACGCTCAACCATTGTAAAATAAATGTTTATGTGACGATTATCTTATTCTTAGATGTATTTACAATTTAGGGTAACAAATAATATATAAAATTAATTAAAAGTCTTAAAAGTTTGCGAAGCCCGCCTTTCCACTTAGATGTTCCCGCCATTTTTCTTTTTTTTATTCTTTTTCCCTTATCATGGGGAGGCAAAGGGTTCTAGCCCATACGGCCTCGTCAATAGTGTAAAGATACCATCTTTTTTTTCCAGTAAAGCCTAAGCCAAATCTTCAGTTTATTCTTTCTATTTATTCTTTCTATACATGGTTTTTTCAGTAAGGCGTAAGCCAAGTCTTCGTTTCATTCTTTCATTATAGGAATGTTTGTTTTCAGTAAGGCCTAAGCCAAGTCATCATTCTATTCTTTTAATATGTTTTTTTACTGTAAGGCCTAAGCCAAGTCTTCATAATATTTTGTTTGTCCAATTTTCACTCATTATTTCTCCAGCTGAAGCCTTCCTTATACTATATCCATTACAGTCTCGCAAATATATTTATAAATTGCTTTATATGTTTCTGTTCTTTTGAGAATTATTTTAATCACAAATAAAACGTCACATCACATTCCCGCCATTCTCAATTTTTTTCTGATATGTAAGTAGAAACCTAAAACAGTGAACTCTCTCTCTGTTCTTTTGAAAACTATTTCTAGGTAATCAACATTTGCTGTAGACATTGTCGAGACATTTCACTGGTTTATATTATACTCGGTTTACGTTTATAAACGACGGAAGTTAATTGTTAGTTTCATTTGACATTGTCAAATTGACAATATAATTTTCTTTTTCTTGTTATTCATATATGCCACCATCTTCTTGACATGTCGGAACTATTTCGTTATTTCTTTGTAAAGTGCAACCTTATTTGTTTATTGCCATCGCATAACTCCAAATAGCAAGTTTACTCGCAGAAATTGAATTCATAGATAATCCGGGAACTTGTAAAACATTTTCTAACGTTAACTTTGGATTTCCAACGACACATGACATCGCGTTCCCTTGACCTTGTACTGTCGATTCTTTTTCATTCGCTACTTAAATTAGAAAGTTAGATTTTGGTTTCCATCTCCTTGTTATAAGGTCATGTGATTTGGACATCCACGTACCATTTATTAATATAAGTACTGTCACCCGATTTCATGCTAATTACTCACAACTTCATTTTGCTTTTTGCATCATACATTCAAACCATTACTCATTGCTGCAGTGTCTATTATGAGTTGTTCTTTACACCCTTTACTTAGTTTTCTTAAATCCTTTTGTTCTTCTGTTAGAATGCTATTATCTGTGAGGTGTTTGAAGATAGTTTTGCAATGCAAAGAAGATTGTAGACATGAAATAGGTTTGTATTTGGCTGGATTTTCGGTGTCTGCGTCTCTCGGAATCATAAATTATATATAAAAAAATCTTGTGTAATAAATTGTGGGATGGAGTTGGGTGACTTAATCCAAGTGAATTTTTTATATCACTAATTTTGTATTTTATCACTGGTGCTTTCCAGATATGTGCTCTTTTAATACCCTTATAAAGATTTCTATTAGAATTTCTTCGCATTGCATATCTGAGGATGTAGTTGATATACCATTTTGTAAGCACTCAGCATCGATGTTGTATGTATAGGTATATAGATTGCACTGATTATTCGTATAAACGTATGTATCCCCTATAGTCAAGGCACGTAACAGTTTAAGTAAACAAATTTACATAAAACTTCCAAAGAATTTATAAATTGGGAAATGTTTTCGTAATTATTATCATTAATTTAGTATTTATTTCTATAAATAAAAACATTATCAGTACACAATAATTCATAACAATTTTCCATTTGTTCGGGTTTGCTCTATATTTCAATCATTATATTATTTTTTCAGTATTCTTAGTAAAAAAAAAAACTTTATTTACTATTTACAATTTAATATGATTTACGTTCTTGCATTTATTTACATACCATGGATATGATCTATGCCTGGAAACACTAGCTTAACTTAATTTTCTGGGAAGCTTTTTATATATTACTAGCTGTTGCTCACGGCTCCGCCCCCGTGGAGGTTATTTTCGGGAGCAAAAGTATCAATGCAAGGAGTTGTCTTCTGCACTGAGGCACCTATAGCGATTGTCCTGACTCTCAGGTGTTGTGCCTGTCTAGAAGGCTAGACAGGCACAACTCCCTAACTTTCAACTTCTAGCACTCCTTTTAATACTCCGGGATCGCTCCGTAAGTGCCGAAGAAGGCCACCACGGGGTTTTAGCGGGTAGTGTCCGGTTGGGTGTAAATAAGAGGTAGGGACTTGGCCCAGCGGCAGCCCGGATAGCCATCTTCCGGGCGAGGGGGTGCTGGGTCGTAAGACCGGCTAGTCCAGCATAGCCGTTTTATTCTCATTCCGCTTCCCCCCGGAGCGGACGGCAGTAATAAAATGCTTTCCCCGCGACAAAAAAAAGTGTTGTGCCTGAAGCTTGAGATTACATTTAAAGAACACCTCATAAGTTTACTCCTCACTTCGCCCTCTTAGGGATGATTTGGTAAAATCGTTGAAACACATATTGTTTTATTTTTACCAAAAGCCTAAATATGAATTTTCAGATCCCTAAGTTCAAGTATTACGGATTGCCCATACAAACTTTTAACCCCTGTTTTACCCCTTTCAAGATATTTTTGAGACAAAAGATACCCTATGTCCTTCCCTAGGACATAATCTATCCCTCTACTGAATTCCATTAGGATTTGTTCACCCGTTTTGTCATGAAAAGGTAAGAAACAGACATACAAACAACAATATTAATTTTGCTGCGGAGATATTTTATAACTGCTATATCTCCTAAGATATTCATTGAAATCAAATGACGTAAAGGGCAACTTTGTTCAAAATTAAATACTTGTGATGAATAAAGTATTTATTTGCATAAGGATTAATACCATGTTTATAAAAACCCCTTTCCAAATAATGCATTGTTTCAGAACAAATTCGATAACCATTAAAACGGTTATAGTGAGCAAACCGAAATAGAATCAATTTTTCCCGTTTTTGCAACATTTTTCATTGCTGCTCCGATCCTATTAGTCATAGCGTGATGTTATATAGTCTATAGCGCTCCTCGATAAATGGGCTATCCAACACTAAAATCATTTTTCAATTCGAACCAGTAGTTCCTGAGATTAGCGCGTTCAAATAAACTACCAAACAAACAAACTTTTCAGCTTTATATATAAGTATAGAAGATATAGGATGCTTACATGTGTTAAACAAGATGCTGAACGACACTGAAAATAAATTACTAATTATATTAATATTATTTTATATGAGTTATTGTATTTACCTATTAAAAATGATAATGTTATTAAAATTACATAAATATTACGGCAATGAAACATATGTGTTGTTATTGTTATTAAGATAAAAATTGGGTATTCCGTTCTGCGAAAGTGTGGGCCGGCGACAGAGGGCACTTAATATAAAAGATCATTAATATGATAATAAGTTTTGTACTGACTAGCTTTTACCGCGTCTCCGCTGTGTTGTCCTTGTTAATTATACGAAGGTATTGATTTCGATTTGATCAGTTCAGATTCAGATTTCCGTTCAGACCAATACTGTAGGTTTATAGCCAATAGGCTGGTGGAAATACTATGCGTGGTCTTGGTATATGTTACATTAAATTAAATAAGAAAGACAAATTACTGAATCTTTCATACTTACCAATGCCTCACAACCGCGTCCTGTTGCCTGTTTTTTTCATAAAAAAATATTACATAAATATACACTTACGCCTGTAATCACCGAAGGCAGAGGTGTAACCAGTACACCCACTTTACGCCGAAATTATTACGGTCCCATAATGTGAGTGGGCGAGCCTATTGCCATACCGGGCACAATTCCAGACTCCGAGCTGATACGGAGTATTTGTAAATAAAAAACCCTAATATCACTTTACCCGACCCGGGACTCGAACCCAAGACAGGCAGTAAAAAATATTATCTATCAATATAAACCCAATTTGATAAGACACTGATTGCTAATTTAGGAAGTATTATTATTGTTGTTGTTGTTTATGTTGTCGAAGATAGTTGATTGATGCTAGTAGGTCAAAAATGTATGTATGTAAAGTTGCAAATAGTAACACCCCTAGCTATTTATTAATTTTGATCATAATAAGATCTATCTAGCGGACATGAAAATGAATGATTGTATTAATAAACAGATATTAGTAATTAACTTACTTTTGCCATACACACGTTCATGACACCGTCGCACTGTGTAGGAAATATACGTTTATAGTGCCGTGTGTATGTAAGAGTTGGGGTCATAATATATGATAAACACGATTGCACTCCATTTAGTCTCCGCCGAGCGTCGTTCGCACACAGCTGGGTTTTTATCATTTATATATATTCTTAACTATTAACTGTCTATTAATATAACTCATCACAAAGGTTTTTCGTATCTTGAATTTAGGTTCAGGGAGGCAATTGGAATCAACTTCGAATTCGAACTTTTTTGTAATTTGTTATGTTGTAATGCTATTCTGGAAATGTCGAGTCCAGTATTTCTCGAAGGTTAGCTGCTCGAACCTCGTATTTCGTTTGTCAGTGTACAATGTCAAATGTTTTGTTCATAAATAAATTATTTTAAAAATAGAATTCGAAATTACAAAAAAATTAAAACATTCAATTTCAGCTAATCTGAAAATTACAGTTATTAATTTTTTATGGTCCCTTGTACGAATGTAAAATACTTACTATTGCTTTACAAAATGGCCCAAAGCACTGTAAAAATACAAAAGTATATTTAACTGTTATGACAAGGTGTGTTGATCTCAATTTGAATATTTCTACTATACATATGTAGTTATGTTATGTTGGGCTCACTGGTCTTACGAGCCATCGTTGAGCCGTCCGGGAAAGATGGCGACACAATAAGTATTTGAAATATCATAATAATACTTTGTTTTAATAAATTTTAGAGGCAAATGGATGCACAAAACATTACGGGACCGCCTCGTAAATAAATAATAATTGTCTTCCAGGCATCGGCGTCGATTCCGACTATAAAATATGCCCCCTAGCCAAATATTGACTGAACTACTAGTCTCTTGGCCAGTGTTGCTATCGTAAAAGTCTGAGCTGCCGTATGCATAATCTGGTTTGCCATATTTTGTCGAAAAAAAATCAAAATTACGTATTTAGTTATTTATTTGAAAAAAAAAATCTATTTCTCAGTTGTTCCTTCTGCAAAAAGGTTTCTTATAGTTTAGATTACTTCATATTCATGTTTATCTAGTGTATACTTGTTCTTGTTTCTCATTTTTTCGCACATGTCGTGAGACACCTTAAACTTCGTACATTTTCCTTGATTTTGAATCAGTTGTCTTGTTAACAAAAGCTTATTTAGAGTCGATGTAACTAACTTATTTTGCATCTTGGTCTTCATATTGTTTACTTGACTAAATATCCTTTTACAGTCTGCGTTACTGTGTGGAAGACGTAGAACGTCTAGAGCAAACTTCGATACGAGTTTTGCAGTCGGTTGTATCATGAATGTTTTCCCGAAATTCGTGCACCAGCACCATTTTCCAGGTGCCGATGTCTAAGGTCGTCAAAAATTTACATCGATTATTTTCAATTTTGACAATTCGTGGTAGTTTTTGGGTTAGTGGGAACATTGACGGAAAGTTCTCTATATTACAGTGACGCACAGCTTCTTCAGGTCACAGATATTTGAAGAGAAGTATTTCATGCAAAAAATCATAACGCTTGGTTACTACCTTGTAGCCTGTTTCTAGAAATTCGCAACAACGAGTATCAAATTCTGCCAGGAACTCTTTCTGGTTTAAAATATTCGTTGTTTGAGTTTTAGGCATGATTTTGACACCTAATCACGTTTGGGGTAGAAAATATCGTGAATTTTCTGGGTCAATGGAGCAAATTTCAGTTTGGTTAATATAATCTCTGGTCATGTAACATTGCAAAATATCTTTGTATGAAGCAGTTTCATATTATCAACTATTATTAGCAACTTGTAAAAATCCAGTCAGTAGGACAATATAATTTTATTTTAATTTAAGGTGATCTCGTTTTTATAGGCTACTTCAGTAATATATCAGTTTAAGTTAAAATAAATATAAATAACTTTTATGACCCTAACTACGTTCCGACTCAAAATAATACAAATTGCCCGTTTTTTAATTACAAAGGGTTTACATTGAAATGTCCAGTTTAGAATTTACGTTAAGAAACCTTAGCAGTCACAGCATATAAGTCTAACTTCATGTCAAAAGGAAAGAGGGAGTCGATTTAGAAAACTATACCTTTAAAATTTGGAAGTGTACCTGCCGTTGTTAGTCATAGAATAATTTTTAAGTTAACGTTTTACATAAGTCAATAAACAATATAATCATTTAAATTGGCATCCGAATATTGTTATAAAAAGGACCAAAACATTCAAAACTTTACCTCAACAGTCGACAAATCGCCATAAGTCTGCGAAAATAATCCTGTTATGAAGATCAGAATATATGTTACATAATATAGTATACATCAATTGATAAAACAAATTCCGTTAACAATAATATTATAAATTAACTACTCTTTAAGAAGCAAAATAGATTAATTCGGTCTTATTTGTTAAAGTATGTATGGTCCTAATCGTTGCTTTGTCCCTTTCTTGAGATCATGCACGGTCCTTCTTCTCTATTTCTATGATAAAGATAAATAATAATAAGGTTTTTGAAATTGAGATGTTTTAATATAAAAGTGTCGCACCATTGCTGTCGCATTGAATCCAACAGCCTGTAATTTAAAAAAAAACACAATATGTCGTTGTACAGGTATCGTTCATAATGTTTTTTTTCGAGTTATTAGATTGTTAACACAGCGCTACACAGGTATGTAAATTGAAAACAAAAAGACATTAAATCGAGTCCTTATTTATAAAACGTTACCTCTAGATAAACTTTAGTTTATCTAGAGGTTACTTTAGTAACAGTTACTTTAGTAACTGTTTCCAGCAAGAAAGAGGCAGGAGTAGACTTCTCCAAACACAATTTTTTCGCCCATTCACAGGGGAGACCTTCTCCGACTTTTGTCAAATCTTGTGTTCTTGGGCTAACTCTTGCAAGTTTGGGCAGAAATTCAATATATCATCTCCTGAGGCCTTCCATGTTATCGATGGCCGACGGTTGGTGATCGATCCGTAGCCTATTTGGTCCTTTTGTGTGGATTGTAATCGTATTTATAGTACTTAAATTTAGAAAACTATACCTTTAAAATTTGTTAAAATAATTAATAAGCTATCGACATGAAAACTAAAAATCTACTAACCAATGTTATCGTGCGCACAAAAACTTAAACAATGTCAAAATAATATATTTTTCTTATGTTTTACGCTTTGTCTCATTAGAGTCCAAGATTTAGCTTAGTATCTTTAGGATACCCATGAGATATCCAATTTTTTAAATGACTAATACCAACCAATTCCATATTGGTGTTTTTAATTAAGTTCATATTATATAATCCGGGTTGGGGCCAAAATTCACCCGTTGACGCTGAAGTCGTAAGTATATTGACCATATCGATTTATTTAATGTTTCTAATACAATATAGTATAATACTTACCGAAGCAAACGACATTGATCCTGTACACTAGTGAAAACGAAAAATTAATTATTTTTAGTTCTATAAGTGTTACTCATCCACTAATAAATATTATAGGTGATGCGAGATCTCAAAGTGGCTCCTCTCTAAATTCAAACCCTTAGTGCTTCTATATTATGCAGTTGCTTGTCCGTGATTATAAAAAGGATTATTATATAGACCTAGCAAATACCTAGGTGTATCTACGGGGCAACGACTGGAGTCTCTCGTTGACATAGCATTTGTTCTGCTCTTTCATTTGGTTTCGGCTCACCTCCCCTCATGATGACGGGCGGTGCAGTCGCACCGCTCACACCACTGGTTACATAGCCCCGACGCCAAACGAAGTCAAACTAACATCGTGGATATTAAGACCTAATAGTTGCTATGTCCCAACAATATCTAGACTCGAAACAAGTATTTGTGGAGGAATAGGGGTGATGACTTATAATAGTTGCCTCATTATTTAAAAAAATAGCCATTCAGTCCTCAGGTTGGCTGGTGAATAGTCCGTTTGCGTAAACTAAGCAAAACTGAGTTATTGTTTTTACTACAATTATTGCTACCCAAGCTTAGAACCACTAATACATTTGATATATTGTAGACTGATTGTTTTGTTATCGAAATCACCTATAATATATCTCATATTTTAATTCTTGTTGTATTGTTTTCCCATCAAATATACAACTGAATCACAAGCCACAGGTGTTTAAGCCTTTTATATATTTAGATATGTTATAGAAATTTGAATTTCTTATATACTCGTATTTAACATCACGTTTGGTTTTACTTTAGCAATTTTATCTTTCCATTTCCAGTGCTCACTATAGAGGGTGGTTGATCCCCAAAAATAGAGTCATGCATCAGAGATAAATTATAAACATTTCTTATAGATGTTGCTTTCTCGAATGTGATTGTTTAGTTTAATTCTCCTTAACTCTTCTTTCTTTCTAATTTTGTTTTAAATACAAGATGTTTTAATGTTTTGAAATAAGTTCTCGACAAATTCGACCATAAATGAAATTTCATTAATATCTTTCTGAAAGTAGTAATAAACGGTCGAATGTACTACGCGTTTTTATTGTTTTTAGAATCGAAACACTAAAAACCACTGTACGAATTTTAAATATTCATTATTAATGTCATCATTCAGTGCATATTTTTTATCTGTGTTTGCTTTCTGGATCGAATCTATCAAGTATAACTTCGTGTATACATTTATCAAGTCTAGATTTTGTTATTATAATATCTGTCTTGTAATTATAATACCAAGTAGAGGTTTACAATATCGTAAATTACTTTTGCTATTTTTCCCATTGATTTAAAAATACAATACACGTGTACAAAATGATTTTACATTCGGATCGTTGTTTCTTTTAAAGCAAGCCATCCAATTTTTGGCAGACTAAATCTATAGGTATTTGCAATTAAATGTTTTATCAATGATGATTTCCAAAAAAAAGTATGTTGTTCAGCTTCATCGACCTCGTCACTATTGAAATTAATATTTAGCGAAATATTTTGATTATTACAAGAACTAAATTGAATTTACTTAGTTTTATTTATATAAATACATAAATTATTCATATTCATCGATGATATTAAATAAATTAAAGCTTACTATAAACAGAGAGTTTTTATTTTTATCATGTTTAATAATTAGAGTTGTATCGTCAGCAAGGGGTATGCATTGATGAGATATAGATTATGGTTCGTTTATGTAGACTATGCTTTTTATCCCTTGAGGAACTCCTGCATTAGCTAGTAAAAGGTCTGATGGAAAGGTTTATCTAGGAGTTTGTTGAGTGTTGGTAATGTTTCTTGTTAATTCGGTAAACTTTCGTCTGTTTTTATAACAACTTTCTTACCATTTAGTAAGCTTTTCCCTGAATTGAATAGAAATCCAATTCATATAAATTATTTGTATGATTTACGTAATGGCTTAAAATATAAAAAAATAAAGTATTCTTGCGAAATATATACTTTTTTGTTTGGTATGGAAGCTGATAAATGTTTATTTTTATTAATAAGGTACTTATCACATCGCCTCTACTCCACGCCATGGAAATTATACACACACACACTTATACACACACTTACCACACTTATACTAGGAATTATAATAATTAATGTCTTACATACGAATGACAGTCGTTGCCTTTGCACTGAAAAATAAAATATTTTTGGATGTGCCTGTTTGCATGTTTTTTGCTATTTATTATAACCTTCTTCACTTTTGCACTAATCTTTGCATGTATGATTAAGTTTCCCGGCATCGTAAGAGGCTGAAAACCGATAAAAAAGCACTTACGGGAATTTTCCAATTTTTCTTTTCCATTAATTTATTCGTTCTATTAAAACAATTGCCAAATCAATCCAGCTATTCTCAATTGATGCCGCTTACCAAAAACCAAAATTAATATAGATTTGGTAATATTTTGACGCAACAGGTGTCCCGTACGGACTTTAAGTTGTAAACAGATATGGGCACGTTTCAGACTCATGCGCAGTTCCTCCTTCCCTTTCCAAAGCTATGCCTTCACTTTAAGTCTGGCAATTTACCCATGATTCTTTTGGTATTGTGCTAGTGCATAGGAGGTAGAGATAACTTACCATCAGACGTCCCACATGCTCGTTTGTTGGACTTTGTTATAATGACGTAAATAATTTAAAATACCATTTCATTTAACTTCCACAGTTATATTTTGCCATTAAACGAATGACGAAGAATTAAAGAAATTATTTCAAGACTTTAGTTACCTTAGCTGAGCAGTTTTTTGAAGCTACCTATAAAATTGTAAATGTTAGCATGGTATACATACGAAAAAACTATTTTGCTTGATAGGTACATTCCTGAATTGTTTTTTTATAATTATACGGTTGGACAACGTAATATTTTTGGGCAATGTTGCTAATGCTTATACCTAAGCTGGTATAATAAGGAATTCCAATCATTTTAAATTCTGTTACGTCGACGGAATCAAGTTTGCGTCTGAGAGCGTGCTGTTATTGCGTACTCCCCTATTTATTTGCGGAAACAGATGCCACGCCCCCTTAGTCCTTCTATATTTTAATTTTCTATTCCATAGACAGATATCCTTTATCTTTTTTATTAAGTCCAAGCGAGATTGGTTCGTGAGAAAGGACAAAACTGGCCAAAATATTTTTATGAGATTCTTCCCTTCATTTATTTGTTTCATCTTGAGTTCTACCAAATGCCCAAAATTATACGACAAACTACAACTTGAGTAAGAGTTGGCCATGTGCCAGCCATATATATTTTTCGGATGAGTCTATGTTATCTATTAGAGTTTCTATTTATACTTTAGTATTAGTTTTTCCAGAACAGGCATAAAAGTTTTCACGATAATCTCCAAAGACCTCTCTACACTACTATTATTAATGTAAGCAATTATTTTTTCACAGTTAAATTTTGAATTCGTTTTGAAGTTTTAATTAAATTTGTATAATTTTACAATTTTAAGTGTTAGGTACAGGTAGTGCATAAAAATTATAATACAAAAACTCAATACCTATACGTGTAGTGTCCGTCTTTGTGGAGTTCCGTTTAGTATTACTAAAAATCCTTATAATTTCTTAACAAATTTTGTATGGGATTATCTCCAAATCCTTGCATAGCGATGTTAAGCATAATATAGGTAACGGATCGTAGCAGATACCTTATGAAACTACTCCACGACGAACAATACACATGTTATCATTGGCTTATTCTACTAAAGAAGTAGAGGGTTAACTGCTGCCAGTGGTGTTTCAGAATCTTAAAGATTCCTCGTGGAACTCTCAATGTGCTTGTGTGTACTGAAGATGAAAACAATTCGATCAATGATTAGGACTCTCATTCAAAATCTCTTGGTAATTTATAAATATGAAGTCATTATCGTCGTATATCCACAAATTTACGATAATAATTTAAAAAATAGTAAAAAAATCTGGAAATTATATTCACCATTATAATTAATTCCGTAGTGAAGATAACTAATTTCAATTGAGAAGACATTCTGTTTCAAATTGTGATTGAATATTAATTCCCGGACAGAGATTTGACGACTTTCAATCTTGTTTGAATATTTTATGACTGGCTTATCTTACTTTTAATTATGAGACTTATTAGTTACGTTTGATATTTAGTTTGTGTGTAAATATAAAGAGAACCCGACATGTAGCTTATGATGAATTTGTATTCAAATGTTACGTATTTCCCGTGTCGGTCGTGGTTCTGCCACATCAATGATTTCGTTTACTAAGGGACCAATAAATGAAATGCGTTTTATCTTTGACTATATGATTTAATATAGAGGCTTTCCTACTATGTGAGTTAAAATTAATATATTATCAACGTGTCTAACAATAGAATAGGTATTCTCTATTTGGTTTTATATACGGAATTTAATCTTAATTCTTAAGTTTCATAATGTAATAGATATACTTTTGGTCAATTAAATCTAGAGGAATCAGTTGTATGATAGGTACCTTCCACAATATTATTTTTTTACTATGTTAACTATAACTAATGTATATACTTAGTTATATACAATTTATATAGATTTGTGTAAACGTTATTTATTCGATTTATTGATATATACAGGTTCATATAGACTTGTAGTTAAATTTCAACTATTTACATACCGTAATAATGCCGACTGTATATTACCCCCCTTAACTATGAACTAATTGATCCCGCTTACATTACACAGCTCTTTTTTCTGTACGGTTACACACCACAAATTACAGTTTTTAAGTTCGTATAAGTTATGCACGTATACTACTACGTAAAAAGTAGAGACGCTACAAGTTGGTAAAGTTCCGAACAGTGGATAGACACAATATCAAATAATGAATAATGTCTCCAGTCTAAAACTCTAGGTCCACTTGTTTCTAATAACGGAACTGATTCGTCGTCCCCACATAAGATGGTATCATACGATAGTTCCTTGTAAATGCTGCGGGTCCGGGGTCGGCGGCGCAGTCGAAGGAGGCCCCATTGACATAGAAGGCAGAGCGGCTGCGATGTCTTGGTACCCGCCCAGTTGCATGCTCGAGCCTGCCATCCGATCTGACATTTCTTCCGGCGGTGTCACTTCTAAACCGATGCTGCCATTGAGGGCTATCTTTATAGCATCTTGCTGTTGCTGCTGTTGTTGGTGCTGGAGCAAAGAATTGAAATGTGATATGCCTATTTCTTCAAGGCTGCTTTTTCGTCGTCGTGATCCCACGCCGCTGAGACCTTGACGTAAAGAGTTTGAACGTCGCAATAGAATATCGTCGACGACGCGGAGAGAATTTGAACGGCCTCTGAAGTCTGTAATGATGGTTGGACTGTCGGGTAAAGATAGCGAATTGGCTTTAGTTGTAGAAAGAGGTGGGCGTGGTTGAGAAAAGCTCGGTCCGATACCTGATCCCCTCCTACTGGCCACACCTTGAGCTTGTATTAGAGCTTGTGAACAGAAACTAATATTTGATTTTCGTCGGCTGTTGTGTCGCTCGAAAGTTTTTTGTGCTGAGAACGGCGATGGACGGACAAGGTATCTGAAATAAATTTGTTACTAAATATTAATATTAATTTCTCAAACTGACGTGATAACTTACTTTAAAACATCATTTGCTTAATTTGCTGGCATAATAGCTTTTGCAATTGGAATCAGGGAATAACAATAATAATCAGATCAGTCTGCCGGTAATTTATGGTCGCGCAATTGTTGCATGCACGCAATGCCTAAGGTCGATATTTTTTGCCTGTACTGATCCTTGTCTATGCTGACCCTTAACCGGTACTAGTAAGCACTTTATTGTGACTACTTCACAATAAAATAATTATATTTGAATTCCAAGACCAAGTGGTAAATGCGGAGTCCACTTGACGTGATCTTACTCAGGTTCAATTCGGTATTTGGCCCAATATTCCGACCGTTCGGTCCAATCATAGTAAGATATCCCAAACAGACATGCCACGTTTATGGTTCTTATTGAGTGTGGATAAGTACTTTAATTGTAATAACACTACGCAATTCGATGCGACGACTAAATTAATAATGCGTATCTTGATACTCAGTATCAGAGAAGTCGGTAACATGTTATAGATAAAATTGTACATATTGCCCGGTTGCTGGGAGTGTCGCAGATTAATTGGTACCTATCCGATATCCCGCGAAATCATTTTACGTGGCATATCTATTTATAATATTTTCATATTTTGTGGAGATATTTATGTCGTTCTTTCTGCTTTCATTGTGGTATTATTCTTTAAACAGTGTGTCCAATGGGAAAATAAATGTATTTTAGTTAAAAAAAAAATACTTTTAAGTTCTATCTAGTAGGTAAAAATCAAATAAAATAATATTTTTTGAAAATATGATGTTTTATCCAATTTATTGAGATTTTAGATTGTGCTCATGCGTATAATTATTTTTAAAGACTTTTACTGCAGATTTGAAATATAAAAAAAATTAAGATTACGTCGAATAACATTATTGTCTTCTAATTTTGAAGACAAAGTACCTGAATCATAGATTGAAAAAAGTTCGACTAAATATAGGGTAAGATTAATGCAAGGTCCTCCAGAGTCAGCATCACTATTTGCTTCACTACTACCAATCAACTGTGTGTACGTTTGAATATCATATGTTTGCTAATGTCGATAGTAATGAGGTAGGCATTGAAAATACCGCACTTAATTCTCGTTTTGTTGGCAAATTGACAAATTGTGCTCCGTTTGATGAAACTAAGACCTGTCTGTATTGATTGTAGGCAAGGGTTAATATTATAAACGTGCGCTACATGCAGTGAGTTTCTCATGTGTAATATGCCTGTGAATGCATGCATATATATATGCATGTGCCTCAGAAAAATCCTATAAATTACATTATATTGTTGTAGTAAACATTTTCTATATTGTAATTGTTTGTTTGTGTAGTTGTTGTCTGTAGTAATTTGCATTTTTTTATGTTTCTTTTGGTGGCTTTGATGCACATCAGTCTGAATTGTTGTGCTATGATGAAACGACGGTGGGGTCCAGCTAAAATCAGTGCTGTGTATCAGCAGCGTGTACTGATCTGGTGCGCCTTCACCGCACATGCTGCAGCAAATTGTGAAATGATGTTAACTGGATATGTAATTTTTTTGTTTCTGTATTGTGTGTTCGTTATGTATGTTCTGTACTTATATTTAACCCCTAGGTAACCCACCTAAGAAGTCTCCCTATATGAAATCCTCATCTTCCCAGAACCCTTCTCGCAATCATAAACTATATGTATTTAAGATTCAATATTTATACTTTCCCACTGGACATCCGAATTTCCGCATTAAAACAAAAACAGTAAACATCTCCATTATAGTTCAATTTGTAAAACTTACATAATGTCACCCTCTTGCAAGTTAAGGTCGCAACTGGGATTTATGATAACATAAGACAAGCTATTGCGCTTTTCGCTTACGTCGTCATAATCAACACCAGTGAGATTCAGCGACTCCATTCGTGAACGAACTAAATTAGCAATTTCAGCTCTCTCAATTTGTTGTGCGTGATTATCTCGCGCTTCGTCCGCGAGACTTGTGGAATACTGTGAATTGAATGTTACATAATTACCTTTTTTATATCAGAGACCGGCAATTGAGCAAGTGGGTCACCTGATAGTAAGTAAACTCCACTGCTCATGAACACCCACAATAACAGAAAATATGTGGTGCGTTACCGACATTAAGGAAAAGGAGAAGGGGAGAAAGATTCTATTAAAGGACCTCTAGTAATCTCATTCGCCGTAGCAGGACATAAGATCAAGTTGTCACTTGACATTAGCTTTATTGGAATCGGTGATACCACCCTGGTTAAAGTGGCCTATTTATTGCCATATTTTTAATGATACAAATTATAAGTAACAGGATAGCTGTGACAATAGCAATAACCTGTAATAATACATATTATACATTAACAATAGTGTACATGAATATTCAGAAATCTATGAAATATAAAAAATAGGCAGACTAAATGTTCGCGTTTTTTTCGTCTATTGTTGCTGTTCACGAGTGAACAAAAACTACAAGCATGGTGATTGCTCCGTGGTTAATACAAGACACATGAGTCACAGTTACGCGAAGAACAAAAATATTTCTTCGTAATATGTGTCGTATTTATAACTATTCTAGTTCTGTGTCGTGGCGTAAGAGTGCCAGAGTTTAAAATAGACATTACCAAAAAACTACAACTAAAACTAGTATCTAGATCTTAAAATATGCAAGGAACTCTACGAGATGTCCCCAACTGGATGTGTATGTATTTTCTTCCGAATAATTATAGTCCTCTGCATCAATGATGACACAGTATTCAATTTTAGTAGTATATACATTAAAGGCTTTGGCATTTATGCGTTTATCCTATATGTTACACCTTTAACTCTTTCGTGGATAAAAAACTACTTGGGCAAAATCAATTTAAAGTGGTTATTATTTTTAAAGTTGGAGACAAATATTTTTTGTTTACCATCGTTTGTTACGGTGTACAACATATTATTGCAGGTGTGCAGTAGCAAAATCCTAGATTCATGTACCCCCAAATTTAAAAATTTCAATTTTTGTAGAAAATTTTATCGTATAAATGAATCAATTCACTCAATTTAAACGACAATAGAAAAAAAACATTGCTAGATAGGAATCGCGGCAAATTTATTTTTATTTATTTATGACATGGCTAGAAAAATTATAGTGAAATAAATCGTACAAGTATTGTAAACAAAAAACTGAAAATATCAAACAGGAAGGTGCATCACTATTGTGGAAGTGGACACTATTTTTTTCATCAACAATTTACATTAAGTAAACCCATTATCGAAGGAATTTTATGAATCCGCACAAATGTAAGTAAATTAGACGCCATTGAAATGTGCTGGAAGGGGTAATTGTCAAATGACAGTAAAAAGGTGCATGATGATGTGAGCCGTGTCGTTACCTCTCAGAATGGAGATTACTGTGCAGTTGTGTGAGGGAGATAGTGAGATGTTCTAACTACGCCCCCATTTTTGCTCATACCAATATTTAAATTAAATATCTATCAGATAAATAACTAATTTTTCAAGAAATTTTGATTCATTCTTCAGAGAAGGGTTTCTTTGCGTAGTATATTCGTGCTTTTGCTAGTGCGTTTCTTATTCTGGTACTGCGCAGTATATTCGTTACGGGCTCCGTAATACTTATCGGTGTAGACTCTATCGGTCCCCTGGCAGCCTCATCTACTGGTGTTACATCTTCTAGGATAAACTATATTTTCGACTTCGGAAAAATCTGGCATGTTTTCTCGGTTTGTGATTTGAACTGAACTTTGATAATTATGCCCTTCACTAATCTTTTTTCTCTTCTGAAATAACTAATTTTACCAAATCTCCATTTACTACCATCGTAAGCACTTAGTTGCTCTTACTTTACTACGTTCTTTGTTTATACTGTGTTCTTCTTTTTTTTGTTATATGTTTCTTCTTACCAATCGAGTTTCATTCTTATAGTCTCTTACAAAAAATTATATCAACATGACTGAGGTTCGTATTAATTATATATTTGCGGTAGTTTTTAAGTAATTTATCTATAAACTACCATTTTCGTTAGGCATTGCTTTTATTTAAAACTAGCTGTTGCTCGCGGCTCCGCCCACGTGGAGGTCATGTTTGGGAGAAAAAGTATACAATACAATATACCAATTTTCATGCGTTTAACTTAAAAATTACGGATTTTCATAAAAACTTTCATCCCCTATTTTACCCCCTTTGGGGCGGAATTTCCAAAAATCCTGAAACATATATTTTTTATTTTTAACTAAAATGACAAATACTAATTTTCATGAATTTAACTTAAAAAATGACGGATTTTCATACAAACTTTCATCCCCTATTTTACCCCTTTAGGAGTGGTATTTCCAAAAACCCTTCCTTAGTGGATGCCTACGTCATAAAAGGTACCTACTGTCAAAATTTCAAGTCTCTAACCCCAGCCGTTTAGGCTGTGCGTTGATCGATCAGCCAGTCAGTTTCTTCTTTTATATATACAGACTAGCTATTGCTAGCGGCTCCGCCCGCGTGGACGTCATATTTGGGAGAAAATGTATACAATACAAAATACCAATTTTCATGGAGTTTAGTTTCGAAAATTACTGATTTTCATACAAAATTTCTTCCCCTTTTTTACCCCCTTAGGGGTGGTATTTCGAAAAACCCTTAGTGGATGCCTACGTGATAAACGGTACATACTGTTAAAATTTCAAGTCTCTAACCCCAGCCGTTTAGGCTGTGCGTTGCTCGATCAGTCAGTCAGTTTCTTCTATTATATATACAGATAATTTACAATGAAATTTGGCATAATGTCAGGAATATATTAATGTTATAAACATCTTTTCTTCCAAGCTGTCAATATCTTCTTCAACCTGCTTCCTCAAAGCAAATTGAAATGGTCTTGATTTACGATAATTAGATTTAAATTTTGCTAGAGCATGAAGCTAGCCTCTAAACTATACCCTAAAATATCTCTTTAATAAATTGATTAACTTTTCTTCAGAGTATTTTTCTATAAAATAGAATTCTTTATCGATTTTGAGTATTTTAAATTTTAATTTCCGCATCCCATCTCTAATTCTAATATTGGATCTACTTTCCGGTCTATAACTATTAGTTTCAATCCATTATTTTCATCAATCTTATACGTAACTCTCATGTTACAATTTCTTATGGGCTGTATGAGTTCGCCAATATATGTACTTAATTTTATTATTTGTTGTCTACTTTTTTGTAGCAAATTAAATTGTTTTCATTAACATGTTGTTACTGCTGCGCCAGTATCCCTTGTATGTCCCTTTTACCATTTAATTATAAATAAATTATTTGTTTGTAATTATTATTATTTTCTGCGGGTATTTTATGAATTTCACAGATGTTCATTACCTTCTTCTTTACTTGATAGAAGGTAATGTCCATTCGGGATTTACAAATTGTATTTGGTCTTGTCTTCAAGCAAGATCTTTGTTTTAATAAACAGTAATTTTTGCAGAATATTTTTCAACATACATTCATATGCTTTAGATTGTTTTTTTATATATGCTGCATAGTATTTTATTTCCTTTTTATATATTCTTACTGAAGGTGTTTTTTTATGTATAAAATTACTTTTCTTGACTGAATTTTATTTACATATGGCGTATACACCTAACTCATATCTTTTGTCATTTGTCGATGTTTTAAGATCATAGCTATTTTAATTATGTTTAAGTTTGTATTGGGGTTTGTCTTGTTATTCTTTATTTGATTTCAGCAACCCTCAAATCCCTAATGAATTGCACCCAAAGATGTATCTCAAACATGTTTTGCTTGTTACAAATTAAGTTGCACTTGCCCCTAACCTGTTTCGATCCAGACACGTAGTTGGTAATTAATCCATTTTCATATTGTTCCTTTAATAAACATTTATGTTATACCACTAGCTCCGGTGAAATATGATTCTTTAACAATTTAACCAGTTGCTCATACGTTTTGCATTCAGGTTTCGTGATATTTTTCAGCATTTGATAATGCTCAGAGCCGATTGAGTATATACTTATATAATTTTCTAATCTCTGCAAAAAGCCAACAAATGACTTGTTTTCTTCAACAGTTGGCTCAAGATTGATTCCACTAATTATTATAGAAGTTGTAGTATGGGACTGATTGAGCGAAAAGCTTCCTTCTTGTTGTAACTGCATATTTACATAGTTTCCATTACCATTGCTAAAACTTGAGTCATTTGTTGTTCCATTTTGAGTTATTTCTTTTACCAATAACAACGAAAATTATTAAAACGAATTATTATTTGTGCACGGACCCTCGGCGGCAACTTGTTGTATATTTTATATGATATTCAATTCATGATGGATGACATTATCGCTAGCATTTATAATACTATACTATACTATTTGGATAAATCAAATTAATGTATATCTGAAAGCACAATACTGATACAGCTAGATGAGCTGTCAGGAGTATGCAGTGACAAAGTATACTGACACTCGTATAAGGAGAAGGCGACAGCCTTAGGCCTAAAAACCCTCTAATATAACTTATCTGGAGTATAGCAACGGAAAAATTTGCTAAATATAAATTATGAATCGTCTAAGTAAACCTATAAATGTATTGATAGTGAAACATCAAAAAATGTATCAAACATTTATAATAATAGAACAGGAGTATTATGAAAGGGGAAGAATATTGTACCAAGACGTGAAAACTGTGTGTCAACCGTAGATCACGAAAATAGGTATACAGTAAACATCCTTATTATAATTAAAAGTCTCAAAGAACCGAAGAAACTGATTTAGATCAGATTACGAATACTTGAAATGTTAAATATTTGGAAGGTGTGAGGTGAAATAAATTGGTTTCGGTTTTGTTTTATAGACTAGGATGACATACCTAGACCGGTAGACTGTAATATTATTCTGACATGTGAAAAGTATCCCTATTGGCTTAATTTACGAAATAAATGATTTAATATGTCATTTAATGTAATCGGGCTTACCAATCTAAGAATACATTTAAATGAATGACTCTATATCCTGAATAAAAGTTAGAGTCGAAAGTAGTGCAATGGAACGAAATAATATTCACGTCAAAATAATTTACAAGGTATAGAATATAGATTATTAAGAAAGCGTTTTATTCGGAGGCATAAATTGTTATAGTCCGCGTAAAAGGCTTCTGGTGGTGCCTTACCGCCGGCGTGCGTTCCCCGTAGCAGCCACCAAGGCAGCTGGTAGCCTCCCGGCGCCCGCACGCCGGAAGTTCTCCACCTTCGCCTTCCTCCTGCTGCAACTATTTTGTTACAGTTTTCCAATAATCTCCCTAGTTTTATTACATAATAACAAAGTAGGCCCACAGCGCTAGTGTACTTTTGTTTAGTGATACACGTGCTGTGTATATTTTATAATTGATTTAGATAGTCGACATTGTATTGAACATATCTTCGATTTATCGGAATATTAGAGATATCAGTTTGAAACTTTTTATCCCACATAGGTTAACGAATCCTGTTATAATGTATATAATTATTTTACTCGTATATTATGTCGTATTTTTAAATGTAAATGTGATATTTACTAGATAAACTACAACAACAACGTGCATAAAGCGAAAGCAATTATTGCAGGACTTGTGAGTGCTTATGTTTTTATTTATTCGTAGCTGCTGGTGCAGCAATGACGTTATGATGCAGTTTTTTCCAACGCTAAGTATTTATTGTTTAATTAAATTGTACTAGCGTGACTCATGCAATGTTATGTTATCAATAAAGATATAGATTAAGTCAATTGTCTGCTAGTATTCTATTTTGGCGCAATAATGACTTAGTAAATCTTCTATAGGTAGGTATTCTATAATATTTAGTAATAACCTTAGTTTTATAACATTCATATAATAAGGCATGCAAAACACACACTACAAATATAACATAGAGGCGGGACTGCGATCATCGAGTTAAATATCGGTAGACGATTTTTTCTTTTTCGCCGTTTGAATATTAATAACGTATTTCGTATATTCTGTTTGGTAAAATTAAGTGTCTGCGCACAAGCAAGTACACCTAACCCTTTGGCTTTAGCATATTGCGAAAGATCATGAAATTAAAGCACGTGAATATTATAGAGACAAAACAAAACTTCGCGTGAGATATAGAGTCATAAAGTATGCTATTAACTAATTACATTACGCCACAAGTGTTAGGCTCCTAATGTAAGATACTAATAGATAATAAACAAGAGACATTGTGGCGTCAACGCGAGATAATGTAAAAAAAAGGTTTAAGTACCCGAAATACAGTCCAAATATACGGCCTACAGAAATTAAACGTTAAATAATAATTTGTTTACAAAATAAATATGTATTTAATGACGTGCAATAGCTTAGTAGCATTCATTCGTAGATAGCATCAAAGGACTGTATTTAAGGAGATAAATGTTGTGTGTAGGAGTTGACCGACTCACCGAGGCACGCGATGGTCGCATTCTCGCGAGGCGTGACCAAAACCATTTTGACGGGGTCCTTGGCGACATACTCACGTGGTGAGATGCATCGGCCAGGGTCGTGTCCTGAGTGCGATAAATTCCGATGGGAATTTCGCAAGTCGTTGAACATAATTTTTGATATAGACGACCGTAAGTACGGATCCACATGTCTTCTTTAGTTATTTTCATCTGTCAATTCCAATGTTCAGTTATCATATAAATTAAGACACAAAAAGATTACGCTTAGAATAATTATATCACTCGCACAGAATGTTTAGCGAAATATTAATATAGTTGTAAGTAGTATAAATAAACACAATGTTCGCTAGCAAGACTATATCTAAAATATATTCCTATAGATTTTTATAACATATTAGTAATGAATGTCACCTTATAGTCATGTGATTATTTTAGTTAATTCAAATAATGTAAGCTAATTCAAAGGCTATAATTGTTTCCCAAATTATTAGTAATCAACTTTTAAAACACAGCCGCAAAGTAGACATTTTACTATTATTTATTACTACCGGGCGAAATAATCGCAACAGCGGGAATGTAAAATATACATACCGATGTTAAAAATCCTGAACCAGGAGCTTGGTCCACTCCCAATAACAATCGCACAAACGTTATGACGTAATCTTTCACAAATGCTTGATAAAGCAACGTGTCCAACATTGAAGCTGAGAACACAGAGCCAGCAGCAAAAGGCAAGCGAAACATGTATGATATGTGAGATCCACGTTCTTTTTCACGCTGTTAAACATAAAACATTTTTAGTATACGGAACAGTAATTGTTATATTATATATAAACGTATAATCTTAGCCACAGGCTGAATTACCTTTTCCATTTTAGAGAGATGTAAAGCATATTTGTCATGTGCTCTGAATTGCATAAAACGCATGTTTGATGATTGAGATAGTTCTGTTATGGACTTGATAGATGGAAAGAATCTGGAAAGGATTAAGAAGGTGTTGTAGTTTAAAAAAATACATCTTTGGCACGAATGCAATTCATGTTACGAGACAATAACAGTACCTATATATAAAATTCGCTAGCATTTAGTGTTAATAGCTCGCATTTGCTAAAATACTTTCCTCAACTTCAATCTAAAAATACAATGAAGTAAAATGTAAAATTAAAATAAATTACTTGAACATAGTCTGTACAGCGACTATAGTATTGCAATCAGCGAGACTGTCTTCTTCGGCAGAATTTGATAGCTCTTTATTTACCACAACCACATTTTCAGCTAACGTTATTCCAGCTCGCAGTAGATCATCTAAGCTGCAAATAATAATTAAGTTTTAAGTGGTATTAAACATATTGTATTGTAATGATTTTAATATAATTTATATAACAGTAAGTTTCGGTATTTACCAGCGTTCCTATAATTTGGATCAATTAGCATCATGCTAATTTTCAATTCCTATATCGGGTGAATCATAATTATAGAAACTTTTAAATCTTAAAACCACGTATAATGATGGGCTAACAGTCAAAGTCAGTTCAAAGGAAGGGGGGGTCTTTTGAAAATTCACAACTAGTCAAGTCTGTTATGACAAATCTACAAAAACAACGACTTAGTGCTTAGCGGCTCCAACAACGCGATCGAAGTTTGCAGATTTTCCAGTCGGGATTAATCCTTCATAGTTGACGACAGACGATAAGGCTTAACATACATGAACATTACTTTGTTCAATATTTTGAAGATTTATATACGAACTCTTACGAAGGATGAAAGTTTGTTGAACACAGACTTGCCCTTGATTCTGTTAATTAGGATATTATAGGTCTAAGTGAGTTAAGGTGAGACGGAGAACAAACAATAAAAACAGTATATAACGTCTTTCCATTTTGGGGAAAACAGTATGGAGTTGGTTTCTGATGTCTAAGAAGAGAAAAAATTACATTCAACGTTTGATGCTAATAAGATATATTTTTATATAATTAAAGATTCATTAAGTTGTTGTGAATTTCATTTAGCTACTTATGAGTGCACACTACATTTCGCAATGTTATTCATTCGACATTATTATTGCTAACTAGTATTATTTTTATATAATACTAGCTTTTACCCACAGCTTGGCATGCGTTGTTACGCTTATCGGTAGTGTTGAAGACTGACAGTCCATAAAAAACACGTTCAGTTTCCGGAATAGATCTCGTGATGAGTCATTAGGTCTGTGGTATTTCGCAAATCCTATCCAAAATGTAATTTATTACCCAAAAGGTATACAATCCATGGAAGCATCTTAAGCTATTATACCTTTCTATATTTTGCTATCCCATAGGAAGCGTGTACTTTTCCGGGATAAAAATATGGCTTATGTGCTATTCCAGACTATAATCTATCTCTGTGCCAAATTTCAACCAGAAACGTCCAGCCGTTGTAGCGTGAGTAACAAACATCCATCGATCCATCCAAACATTCGGATTTATAATATTAGTAGGAAGTCAGTTCAAGTAGTATAACTTAACTTCCCTACTGTATTTTATTGGAATTCTCATCTGACAATACCTTAATACAATAATCTAAGAAATTGCCTTCAATATTTGATACTTTATGTCCGGCATTATGCATGCGTAGAATGGATCCCGAGATTATTTTCTCAAAGTATTCATTAAGGAAACCCGTTTGTGAATTGGATTCACCGTACCTATTTGTTCGCGAGCAACATGGACCTCGTAATAAAGTTTGTGAATATTAGGGAACAAACATTAATCCAAGGTTATGCGCCCGGATCTTCACATCATTTAAATAAATTAAATATATTAATTAAAATATGAAATAGACTTAATCTTATCTCCTCCGATATAGAAATCAATAAGGATGCGGAAGTTCATTACATTTCAGGTCATAATTAAATTTAATATGAAATGAATTATTTCACAACAATGTTACAGAAAACCTCACAAACTAAGATTAATAACTAATCACGTAGAATTCAATTAGGAAAACTAGTTTTCTTCACTGATGAGTGACAAAAACAGACAGAGTCGACAACCGGAAATCCCACATTTTAAAATAAAAAAAAGTTAACGCTTGGATTAGTAGAAAATCCAAAAAATTCTAATTTAAGAAGTAGGATAGTAATATAAGAAGTAGGATAGTAATATAAGAAGTAGGATAGTAATATAAGAAGATCTAATACTCAGCAAATTGAAACGGTCCTAAAAATAAAAGTGTCTGTACGAAGACCTAATCTATTCCAACACTATTCTTAGAAAAAATTTGGGTTGCCAGCTTAAGAAGACAAAATATGGTTCAAAATAGCAAATGTAGATAGATTTATTCACTTTCGCACCAGGTACTTATCCACAACATTCCGATCGTACAAATACTATATATATGTATATATAACTTTCCACTACTTTGATAGTAATACAATAACCTTTACCTAGATGTTAAGTTAACTTGGCATTAAAATGTATACGAAATCAAGGAAGCCCAGGTATAGGTGGTGTCACAATAGACATTGGTACTACGTTTATATAGTAAGGCGTTCCACAGTATTGATGGCTTAGGATAAATAAGAAATAGACTCGATATATAAGAAAGTCTAAAGTCAGGCTCAAAATTTTAATAAAACCTTTCTATTGGAGAAGATTTTTAAGGTGACTACTTGTTTGGAGCGAAAATTACGCAGCATGTATATCCCGCACATTCTATTATATGGTAGAGTCCAGACATGATCTCTGCCTCAAAGTGTACTAAGTACAATTTTAACTACACTAAGTTGTGTAGAAAGATACATCAAGTGCAAACTCCTGGTAAACCAACGATCGATTGAAAATGAAATCCGTCGATCTAAGTAGGAATAGGCAGGGCATGATGCACCCAGACAAGGCGAAATAGGCTACCGATTGGAGACCTCTTAATTGCCGATGTATAAATAGAAGGGATAAACAGGTATAAACTGTAATAAGGTATAAACAGCAGCGATAGCCTAGTTGGTTGCGGTACGGACTGCCAAGACGAAAGTCGAAGGTTCGAAACCCAAGTGGCATACACCTCTGACTTTTCTAAAGTTATGTGTGTATTAAAATATTAATTATCGCTTGCTTTAACGGTGAAGGAAAACATCGTGAGGAAACCTGCATACCTGAGAATTTTTCGAAGGTATGAGAAGTCTGCCAACCCGCATTAGGCCAGCGTGGTGGACTAAGGCCTAACCCCTCTCATTAGTAGAGGAGGCCCGTGCCCAGCAGTGGGACAATGTTTAATACAGGGCTAGTATTTATTTATTATTAAATAGAAGGCCAAGAATGCGGTGGACGGACAACCTGCATTGTTACAACATAACACCTAATGGTAGGTCCAGTATAGTCAAAGAATTAAGGCGAACAACAGACCCTGCACTAGGTGTTGTCACCAGATTTATGCTAAGCTTAATTGAATGCGATAGCTTATGTTATTTTAAAATCAGAAACCAGCTATAAAACAACTTACCAGTCGATAGTTCCCAGCATCCAGTATACTAATGGGAAATACGATATGGCATCTAAAAATGCAATATCTGGTCGTCGCTCCAGAAGCAATATGATAGGGTTCAGAGAGGTCTTACATCTGAAATGGGCTCTCAAGGGTATGATGAAATTGTAAATTCCATTAGACGCGTAGTCGGCAGCGAGAATTATGGTTTTGTTCTGCCATTGGTATTCCTTAGCATTTCTGTAGGCGCAATGTTCGCAGACTTGAGCTAGTTGTAGGCAGCACAGTGGCTTCTTCTCCTTAAGTAGGTAGCATAAAGTTGGACTGACGCCGATGAAAGGGGAAACCGGTGGAAATCCTTTTATAATTCTGAAAAGTCTCAACTGTGTTAGTAAACGAATTAATTCACAAACAATTAATACATACATATTGGCTAAAGCAAAGCTGTTGACATAAAAGAGATTTAGATAAAATAAAAATCCTGTAAATGGTACTTACATGAATAAAAGGCAGATTTTAATTATATACTTTAAAAATGTGAGAAAAATAGGTGTCATTACACGTTAAGACCATTTCTATGTTTGTGCTATTTAAGTGTTCTAACATTCAACACCAACTGGGAATATACATGCTTTAAAAATTTGGGCATGTGCAAAGGGGAACACATCAGCCATAATAAAACCACAAATAAATTTATCCCACCATTGTCATAGGAAGTAGGTATTTTTAATTGAAAAAAAAACAGGTTTTAAAATTATTGTATAACAAGGTTGTGGGTAATATGAAGTTTTAACATGCAAGTGTTTAAGTGGTTTCGTACATTTTTTTAAAATTATGAATGTGTCGCATTCTTGATTGCGAATTAATTTACTGTTTTATTAATTTCGGACTTTCACAACGAATGAGTTTATTGATTTAGTAAATTCAATTCATTATTAGGAATTCTATATGAGTTTTAATTGTAAAACATGGATACTATAGAAGCTAAAGCTTTCAAGGTTTTAAATCTAATTCATAAAGATTTAAGTTATTGAGATGTGGCAAGAAGATTAACCTATAGGTTAACCTGTGACATTCAATAAGGTAATGGGTTTTGACTATGAAATGGAATGCTTAGGATTTGTGACGACAGTGTAATGACTCTTTTAGGCTCCGACGGTCGCCATAATAGTATACAAAGGCCTGAAGACCATGATGTTCAGTATGGTTTTAGAACATCTTTTTAATTTCGGAGGGAGTATGAGTATCTAAATAGTTTTTATATAACCACGATCTAAATTGCTCATACCATATTTTATTGTTGGGATCGTTTTGTGAACGGGTCTGTTGGGACTTAAGCCAAATAATGGAATTAAAGGAAAAAAGTCCATTACAGTTACATTGATATCTTTGATCAATTGATTAAACACGACAAAGACACGACAGTCGGCAAGAGAAAAAATTATGTGTAATAAACCATTATCAGTAATATGTAGAATATGACCAATCTATTGAAAATGCAACTAAAATACACTTGTCATTGATATTCTAAGTAAGACAGTTACCATTTAATATTTAGACTTAAAACAGGCTAGAACTATTATATCGATTGTGTACAAGTTCTCATTTCGGTGATTGTCAAAATGTGAGTTTTTTTTGTATTTGACGGTTTATTACCTAATAAATATTACAACGGATCCCTTGTATAATATACAATGAAGTTATAATAATCCATTTTGTTTTTGGCTGTGGGTTCATGAATCAATTATATCTGTCTTACTATTTACAATGAAAGATACAATACAAACTTTATTTCAAGTAACTAAATTGTCATCATTATAACTATAATTTATAAGCACTGTTGAAATTTAGAACGATGGGCAGATCTTATGGTTTTAGTGAAGAAATGAGTCCAAATATAAGAAACCTTTAGTGTCTCATTGTTACCAGGCGTAGTTTTTATTTAATCTTATTGCACTGAAATCTATAAATCAAAATAAATTAATTAATGAGGAGTATTTCGACTCAAAGATTTATCAACAAACCTTTTAGGGTATTTCCTAATGATTTACAATAATATTTTAAAATTTGGAAAAAAGGAAAGTCTTGTTGACTTGACAAAATAGTCGTCAAGTTCCCATTATTGTATTCTTCTGAAACAGACCTAAAGGTTATGTAGTATAAATATCCACAGCATTGAGCTTAATTTTTATTTAGCAGAAACTTAAATCCCCGAAATGGTAGTCAGAGGTATACTTCTCTCTTACAACAGTACACCCATATATTAATCTCAATTATTTACGTTGGAAAGTAAATGTTTGGTAAATACCCGAAAACTATAAAAGTTTTTCGAATACCGGGATCCTATCTAATCGATCATCCTGAGCTTACTTTATACAAGTATCTCTAGAGATGTTTTGTTTATTCTTATGTATGAGGATAATTTGGTAAAAATAAAAATCAAATATAATTTAATTATTAACTATTAAGTAAAATAAAAAATGTATGTAATGTTTAGGGTCATATATGTTTTCGCACTTTTAGTGGAGTTGGCGACTTTAACGACAATGTCTCACCTGGTAAAATCATTACGCCAGGCGCTGTGTTCGATGTCACTGCCTGCCAGCGACGAGAAGCTGCTGGTGGTGACGTCATCACTGAAGGCAGGGGGTGGGCCGTGCGATTGGGATTTACGTTCAGGGTTTTACAGATAGAAAATGCACACACTTGCAGAAGAAAAATCATAAGTAGTCAGTCATTTAAAAAATGTGTCAAATATGTTCCAAGCTTTAGTATATAATGTATACATACTATAAATATATATATATATATAAAATAAATAAACATGTTTTTAACCTCTACGTGAAAGTGAAATTACATATAAAATTATTTTGTGCCGCTATTTTGGCTATATCTCTAACGTTTGCAGCGATGTCAAAAAAATGTAAGTAAGCAAAGCATCTGTCTTAATTTTTACTCGAAATATATAACACATTTTGGTGCACTCGTATCTTATAACAAAAAAATAATAGGCAGAAATGAAACAAATATCAAGACATAGTTAAACTAAACTTAGGAGTTTATGTTGCCAATGCTAGCTGAAACTTTGTAAGTTAGCAAAAATATATCACAACTTGGATCATGCATGGAGTTAAAGTAAATTTAATAGATATTCACTTAAATGCCATCGGGACATACAGTATATTAAATTGTTTTCGTAAATATTAAAATGTACCGTTTTTTATGAGAATGACGTTTAATTTACATTATTATTGCTACAAAAATGATATTTGAAACTATATTAGTTAGTTATAAAAATTACCTTAGAAGAACATCGCGCCTGATTCGAATAGAAATTTACATTATGGTGTAATAATTATTATGATGTGTTTATGTCTTTGGATCAAAAGATATATACAATGTATAGTATAAGTTACAAGGTCGGTTTGATCTACACTTGTCTGATGTTTTTGTCATGAGATTGAAATTTTCAACCGACTTCAAAAAAAAAGAGGAGGTTCTCAATTCGACGTGTATTCTTTTTTATGTTTGTTACTTCAGAACTCCGTCATTTATTCACCGATTTGGAAAATTCTTATTTTATTACAGAGAATATACTTCCAGGTTGGTCTAATAGAATTTTTATCAAAATCGGTTGAGTAGTTTGGTTTTAAAGCCGAAATAACTTGAAAAAATATGTTGTCCGAATATACAAAATTGCGAATTTTGCTTTTCTGTGACTTCTCAGTGGTGTTTTCTTATGGTACTGTATCCAACGTACCTATTTTATATTCGTACCACTAAAAAGCAAAAAATAAATTATTACTTTTTAAATAAAAATAAAACCGTCTTCAAAAAATTCATAAAAACCAAGTATATTTTTTGTATCTAAAAGTAAAGAAAACAACACCGGCACCGCCTCTAAAAATAATTGATTTCATTTGTATGTAATTAATTGGTGTAAATGTAACCAATTATTATTTGGTTTTTAGTTGTGTCTGGGTTTTTTGAAGACGGTTTTATTTAAAAAGTAATAATTTATTAAGAACTAATTTGAATAATGTTATAACATTATTACTATTTGTAAGCTTCACAGGAATTAGTATTTAATAAGGGATTTACTGTGACGATATTTAGTATAAAAAAGCTATGCAAAAATAAATAACTAGGCCACTTACATGAATCAATGACGTACATATTGTGCGGTATTCATGCAGATTGCGTGATCCGGATCTGCTATCTACGGGACTGAATACACACGCTAAAACAATGAGAAGAATGCGCTGTCTTCGTTAGCAGACAATTCTGTCAAGATATATAAATGCACGGCAGAATAAGTATGTAAACATCATTCCGACACTTGCTGCCCTCCTAATAATAAACGTAATATTTCACAAATGCACTGTGTTGTGAACGTAATAGAAATTAAAAAAATATAACATTAACTAAAATTTTACTAATCTTAATTATTATACCACCTACCTATTAAAATACATTAACAAACAAATTAACAGCAACAACTCTGTAAATAGTTCAGTAATAAAAAAACAGATATAGCAGAAATCTATTCTACAAATTAATAAATAAATTAGGATTAGTTAAATTTTAGATAAAAAAAATTAAGTTGGGTTGTAGAATAGATTTCTGCTATATCTGTTTTTTTATTACTGAACTATTTACAGAGTTGTTGCTGTTAATTTGTTTGCAAGACTATTAGAAAACAAATAAACTATTTATCCAGTGACAGAAAGATCTAGAAAGCAATTAAATTTGTTTTTATATATCAAGAACTACTAAATATTTATAAATGCGAAATAATTATATATTAACTCTTTTCCTTCAAATATAAAAATTATAATTTATGTTGAAACAGTTTATTAGACAACGAACAATAGACTCAATAGCAAAACAAATCAAATAAAGTAAAAGTACACTGTCATATAAATTATTTATATTATAAAACTAGTTTAAACAACCACGATAGTGGTAAAGCCACGCTGTAGACATATTTGTCTACAGCATGAATGGGCCGGCTCGACCGAGGTAGTACCACTGTCTCACAGAAAACCAACGTAAAGTGACAGTTTACTGTCGCGTCTCGTATGGTAAGTAAGATATCCGGAGGCCCAGATTCCCCCTTCCCTTCCGTAATCCTTTATATTTTAATGTTTGTTTCAGGTAACGTAAAATCCGTTTAGCTGGCTTGTTTTCTAATAAAATACTTCAGGACAAGTAGTAAATTGTGCCGGCTTAGCGACGCAATTTGTTATATCAGGTCGAGTATAAATACTTATATACATTAATAAACCAATCAATTCCTTAGATGGGATTTTCTCCCGAGTCTCGTCACTACTATTACTCTTCTTCATCGTACTAGTTTCCATACTATTGATCTCCATTGGGATTTTACACGTTGAACACGAAAACATATTGTATCGATGTAAAAAATCGCGAATATATTGTTCTTGAGATAAAATAATGAGACTGTGAAATCGAGTGAAATCTTATCGAAGAAAATACTTTGCCTGCCCGTAATCTTTCAGACTAAACTCCCTGGATAAATTATTTTTAAAATTCGATATGGAATCTTTTTCTTCTGAAACAATGAGAATATCGTCATCGTAAAATAATATGTTTGCCGTTCATTTGCTTGAAATAAAGACATGGTTCATTGAGGCTCTGCTTCAATCCTATTTCTTTGAGTTTCTCATCTATTCGAATATTCCATTGGCGGCCAGCCTGCTTTAATCCGTATAGTGTTTTTTGAGTAGACATGTATCACAACCGTTTTCTATTTGTTCGAAAATTTCCTTTGCTCGACTTACAGTCTTTGTGTCCTCTCCTTCAGACTTTGTGAGGATGACTAGGATATTCTTACATATATTTTTTTCTTCTAGTATATTTCTTTATAAAATAAACAGCCAAAACGCCTTGTTTATATACTACTTGATGTATTTTCATTGTTTTTTCGTAATTTTGTTATTTTTAAACCAAATACAGTTTAATGAATATACAAAAATAGAAGTCAATATTGGAATTACAATAACTAGCATAAGTACACTTATGATTAAACACATTGTTCAAATAAAAGAAAATTAGTGTCTGTCTGCCCAAAAACATCTATGATTTTCCCTCAATAAAAACATCGATAGACTTTCCATTTGACATCTTGAGTATTTTATATAGTTCTTCCAGTGTAGTGGTCAGGATGTTCACAAGTTGCGGTAGAGTTATCCCTATGTTGCTTATGACTCGTATCTTAATGTTCAAAAAATTCGGTGTGGAAAAGGTGCTTCCTCTGACCGCTGAAACATGGCACTGACACCAGGTGGTGTTCATAACCAGGTTGGTTATGAACACCAGACAGAAAACCAGTTTGATTAGCACACGACATTTTTGAGTAGTATTTGATTTGAGGCAGTGTTATTTTGGTAGTTGCTGGAGATGAACTTTGCTGACGGAAACAACTGCCTAATGTTTCTCGTGTGTACCAATTTCCAACATTACTAATCGCAGCTAACACTGAGATAAGTAATGTTGGAAATTGGTACACATAATTATATTTTATAATATAAGAAAATATTATAAAATATCTCCCAGCGGTTTGAATTTCGTAATAAAATTCACCTTTACGCACTGCTTTCAGTTACATTACTTCTCAGAAATTTAGTTTTATTGGGCCTTAACCATTGTAGCAGTTTATTAGACAGTTAATAATAGAAAATATTGTAAATCTCCTTTTTTTATTTTTTTGAATAGAAAAATATTTATTTTAATTATACGTATTCGTATATATTATTAAAATATATAAGAAAAGCAATATACAGAATAGATATCATAACATAGTCCTAGAACGTAGACAAATACCGAAAATGTGAGTGTAAGAAGAGTTGTCATACATGTAGGACGTCGAATATCAATGAAGATAGAATTTCATATAAAGAATGACGTACATTGGGACAGCAAAAAAAGAAAAGGTCAATGTACTCACTACTACTATGTGTCACGAACTTTAATTTTGGTCAAGTGCACCAGAATACAAGAATGATTTAGACGTATTCAACAAATTATGTAACAAACAGTTTATTAAATTTATGAAATCCCACCTTGCATGATATTTGTGCTCCTTAATGTCTTGGTGAAATCGCTCCTCCTGTTCTTCACTTACAGCACTAAGATTCTCGGGAAAAAATAAATGTGAGAGTGCAGAAATGTAACTTTATCCTCATATTACAACCCAGCTTATTGAAATGAAAGCAACATTATAGTTGACAATATTTTTACAACAACGACGTTTTTGTTTCCAAAAAATCTTCCACGACTACTTTAAATGATTTCCTAGCGAGCTTTTTGGTTTTGTTCCTAGTTTCTTCAAAGTCTGCATCTTGCATTAACTTCCTTATTTCAGAGCCAACAAAAATACGTTCTCTGATCTTTGGATCCGATAAATAATTGAAGTTACCACAACATAAGTATTTAAAACAGGGACCGTCATTAGGTAGTGCCCTTACAAATTGCTTCATAATTCCTAATTTAATGTAAAGTGGAGGTAGACGAATTTTAGAGCGATCGACTAGCGCGTCTCTTAAACCATTTTTACTTCCAGGCCTCAATGATGCTCTCTGTGGCCAATCTTTTTTAACCCCCGACGTAAAAAGAGGGGTGTTATAAGTTTGACGTGTCTGTGTATCTGTGTGTCCGTTTGTGGCATGGTTGCTCCTAAACGAATGGACCAATTATGATTAAGTTTTTTGGTTGAAAGATATCGAGATGGTTCTTAGCTACAACTTATGAAGATCTGTTCAGACGTTTCAAGGTCATCAGCTTTTTTGTTAGCTGCGGTAGAGATCAGAGACGCATAATGGGTATTTATATTACTTTCAAATATATCAGTGAATTACCACTGAGCTACTCTGATGATGGACCTCGAAGGTAGGAGACGGCATCGTGGATTGCCTGTTAGTAAACCCTTCAAGTTTTGGCTCATTAGATTCGTCTTAACTAGTTCTGTTCATTTCGCCTAATGACGAGAACCTGATGCTGGATCTGGAAGGTGGCTGATGGAACCTGGAATGCTTAGGTTGAACTACTAGTAAACCCATCGAGTATGCCCATACATGATGGGTTTACTAGTACGACGCGGCGATGCTCATCTTAAAAATATTAATAGGTACTTTAAAAAGGCCGAGAAAAAAAAATGTTTATTTACTTTTTAGAGTTCTGTGTAAAATGTTTACTTTTATTTTTGATCCAATTTTGTGCTCTATTGCTACTACCCATTACTACTAGTACTATACAAAGGTTTTTTGAAGCTAACTCTAGCAATACTAAGAAAATTTAACGATAATCTTTTTCTCAGAAAACTAACGTGTTAGAATTTTTTATAAAGTTACTGTGTTTTTTTGATGAGAAAATTTTCAAAGTTTATTTATGTCATGTTAATTTAATGGCCTGCAGAGCATAATTATGAATAGCAATAAACTTAATACTTCGTTTATAGTTACGAGGGCAACATACATTAACATAATAAAAAAGAGTGAAATTTATAGTTTAAAAACAGCGAAAATAAAAAAGTTTTAATAAAAATAATATCCTCTGATAAAAACGTGGTAGTTAAGACTGTGTTCATGTTATTCATCCACCAACCACCCCTTTTAGATATTTTATTATTAAAACTAATTTATTTGTGTAAATAGTAGGCGTGCATGTAGATGCAATTATTATTCAATGTGGTGTATTGTGTTCTTACGCTATTTTTTCTGAGGGAGACCTCCATGGAACGTCATCTTCTAATTCATCTTCACTTTCATCAGCCTCAGCTTCTTCGTTTGGATTGTCAGATGGTATATCAAGGCTACTTGTCACCATATCAGGAACAGGAAGGATTGAAGGTCTTCGGCTTCCTAAAGTCATACATTTTACTCTTTTTTATTTGTCTAAATAGTGATGCAAATATAACAATCTCAGATGATGATGCGCTGTTGCTCATTTCTCGATAGTCGAAGTAGTAAATTTATAATTACGATATATAGCCATCAGTCAAGTGTTGGTATTATTATAGAAATTGCAACAACCAGAGTACATCTTCATCTGTTTTTGCAGTTTCATTGCTAAGTACCTCGTCTATAATTCAAAGCATCCGGACTGAGGAAGTTGCTGTTATCAGGCTTCGGTAATAACAAATGACTATCGGTTGCACTGTCCGTGCCCGGTGAATCTTTAAGACATGTCCTGGAATCTGTCGACGTACCCTCACCGTATTTCGCTGTGTAAAGACAAAAATATATCTTGCAAGAACAATCTAAAGTCGTAATTTTAAACTGTACATGTACCTATGTGATTCGTATTATAAATTAAATTTTTGTTAAGCTTCTTTTCTATTATGTTCCAAAGCTCGTTGTTATTTTATTAAAGCGTATGACATTTTGTGTTGATTATTATATTACATAAAATTTATGGATGATAAAATTATAAATAATATTAAGAATCTCAACAACTACCTACTGCGGTTGCAGAAAATAATTATGATATAATTTCTCAATACCGGCACGTACTATCAATAACATTCAAAAATTTGTACCAAATAAACACCAATAAAGATTTTGGGGAAGACTTGGCGCATTATCACATAAAATGAAGCGACTGAAATTATGTATAAGTGTGCTAGGTGCACTGATAAACATCAACGCTAATGCCAATTACCTATTATATATGCAATGTTGCGCCAGGTGGTTGATATTCGAATTAATGTCCAAATACTTTTTAAACCAAGCATAGCAGATAGTCCGAGATACGACTTAATTTTTTATGTTTACTTAAATAACAGAATACTGATGATGTACAATAAGCAAGGGTGATGATATTTTAGAATTTTAAATACTGATTTTAATCGAGCAGTTAACACATAGGTATTCTATGATCACTTTATTGTACCTAAATTCTTACCAGTATATTAGGCGAACTAAAAAACTAAAATGTAATTAGATAATAATAAAAACGCAATATGATACGATTTGGATAGGCCATAGGAAATATTATGTATGATTTGTTATGCATAAGTCACGTCGTGAGGTAAAGATAATTCGTTATTTTTCAAATAATGAAAGTTTCTCAACTTTACAAGTAAATAATTTGAATTTTACTTTTCCCATACGAAATGCGTATTAAAATTGTAAACTTAATAAAAATAAGATTTATATATGTAAGTTATCACAATACTTCAGGATTGTACAAATGAAATGCTGAATAAAAATAGACCCAAAGTCAAAACACTTCCCATACTTATTACTACAATAAGCTTTTTTCCGACTACATACTAACAATCATCAAAGCATTTTAGTTGTCGCAATGTATCCCGAACGAATAGTAGTATATTGTTTTACTTTACCTCTATTCGTAATTTTATTGGAAGCCTTATAACCTCCGTGGCAGGAAGTTGTCCCAATTATTAAAAGTAATATCGGGAAATTTCTAAACTACATACGAGCTTTGAGTTCGATACAACTTCAAACTAAGAAGCTGGGTTGTAATATTGATTCGACGATAGTCTTACTCACAACGAGGAACTGACTACATGTTTAAAATGCCTATCATGTATTGAAAATTATGAATAATTATAAAACGATCTAAGGAAATTTCTTGCCAGTCCTCTGGGTTTTCTAAATGCAGGAATAAACAATAATGTGAGCTTATGCTATCGTTTGTTATAATACCACTGAAACTATCAGATGAATAATGTAAGAAATACTTTAAATTTCCCTTGCTTATCGACGCTCTTGCACGCTAAAAATTCCATAATTGAACCGTGTCGCGGACTATATAAACCTATAGTGTGTCTACCAAAACCAAAGTATTGTACAAACATGCACAAAATACTAATCTATAATTCCTAATTGAAACTGAAATTGAATTTGTAAATACCTCTGTAAACATTTTCAATCGCTAAAAAGCACGCTGAAGCTTTAAATTTAATTCTGGGCAGTCGAATCCAAAAAGTATGTATAAATCTGACTACAAGGAAGACAGTAAATACTTAATTGGTGACATATATCAGCACGATATTGATTCTGTGAAGTATTATGGTTTGACAATATTGGTTTACTGTCTTCATTGTGACCGGGTTAGCTCATTATACATATTTCGATAATGAGTGGTTTGCACTTCGTTTCATGATTTCTTGTATATATGATTCAGATACAATACAATTTGAATATTCATAAAACAAGGAGCATTTTAATGGTCATTTAATAAGAAGTAGACCGAATACGCGTGATTTTTCGTTAATCAGGAATATAAGAACACGCTCTATGATTCGGTTCACTTTTGATGTAAATTCAACTGTGGCACTCACAACAGGCGACAGTAAAATTAGCGGATGAAACAGTATTAGCTTGGTTGATGCGTAATGGCGATGCGTTTGGTGTGGAACTCGCGGGAGCTTGGAGAATCACTTGTGGGAGTTCGTATTGAGCGACGCTACTACCGTCTGTTTTTTTCTGCTGCCCTTCCTCTGCGTCACCTGTTTTCTTCTCATTTGACAGAAGGCTACAGGTAGTTTGATCCTTCGGAATAGCCGGCTTGTGCTCAGTTTGTTTTTCCGAAACGACAAAAGCCGAGTTTTCTTCTTTGGTAATGCTCATATAATAACACGTATCACTGTTTTTCATGATATGTCGAGGCCCTGGATTCAGGAGGATTGTATCTTCATAAAATTCTGGCAATTCGGCTGGACGTACACCAACTAACGCTACACCATACCTTTTAAATATAAAATTAGATTGTTATGAAAGTCTTGTCACATAGTATGTAACATTACAATATATCTAATGTGAGCCTTACTTTCTGTGTGAATGGAAGCTAGCATATGTAAAACTTTTTCCTTCATATTCTCCAAAAAAACGACTGTCACCTAAAACGATATGATATATTTCGTTTCCCGAGCATTTTCCATAAAGACGATGCCATTCTTCAGGTGACTGTTGCCCCTCTCTGAAATAATTTGGATTATTTATATGTGGACACCCAGTTTTAACATAAAAGTATATTTTATTAACTTACTGTCCACGACTGGTATGCAGAAGTAGAGTTACTAATGTTGAAGCGCCAGGGCAGGTGCAGTTGTTAGCGAGCAATGCATACTTAAATTCATCTTCACAGACCACGAATTCAGCAAATTTTACATGTAGCTTATTTTCGGGTCTAAATATTTGAACGTATTGAGGCACAACTGGTGCAAAATCTTTCACTGCCCATGACCTGGTATAAAAATAAAACATTTATTTTTAATGACATATCCACCTCCTCGTTTACATGTGCAGCGCGACTGACTTCTATTTGAGTAAATCCTGTCCCTACTCTTGTCTCATACGTACGTATACGACACGTATGTATACTACGTAGAAATAGAAAAAATAACTGCAAAATAATATAGTTAGTTTACAGTTTCGGACTGTCATCCTACCGTGTTCGAATATTCCCAAGGAAATAATTATTAGGGTATTATATACCTACGAGTATTTTGGCATGTCAGTAGTAATGAAAAACTTTAGATGCAAACATGATGTGACTCTCCCAGATAAAAATTGTAATCATATAAATGTTGAATCCCATATCCCTTTATCTTCTGTATATATAAAAGAAGAAACTGACTGACTGACTGATCGATCAACGCACAGCCTAAACGGCTGGGGTTAGAGACTTGAAATTTTGACAGTAGGTACCTTTTATCACGTAGGCATCCACTAAGGAAGGGTTTTTGGAAATACCACCCCTAAGGGGGCAAAATAGGGGATGAAAGTTTGTATGAAAATCCGTCATTTTTTAAGATAAATTCATGAAAATTAGGATTTGGCATTTTAGTTAAAAATAAAAAATATATGTTTCAGGATTTTTGGAAATTCCGCCCCTAAGGGGGTAAAATAAGGAATGAAAGTTTGTATGAAAATCCGTCATTTTTAAGTTAAACACATGAATATTGGTATTTTGTATTGTATACTTTTTCTCCCAAACATGATATCCACGCGGGCGGAGCCGCGAGCAACAGCTAGTTTATTATAAAGACTAAATAAGAATTTTTAAATTCTATATATTTTCATGTCGTCGGCATAGAGAAGGAATTTAGAATGCTTAAAACAACAAATAACATAATTTATGAAACTATTAAAAAGCAAAGGACCAAGTAGTGATCCCTGAGGAACACCAGAAGGTATATTAATCCATTCCGAGCAGAAACCACCCAACTACGGCCTGGGATCTGTTCTCAATGTATGATGTGAACCATCTCAAAAGGTTACCATGAACACCGGCAAATAAAAGCTTTTGTAGTAGAATATGGTGATCAATCCTATCAAAGGCTTTAGTGTAATCAGTAAATATAGCATCTATTTGACCCCCACCGTCCATATTTCGTGTTAAAAATTCTGTGAATGTTAATAAGTTTGTTTTTGGTAGAAAGTTTGCATATAAAACCGAGTTGTTGAGTGATAAAATGACATGAGATATTCTTTCAAATACTTAAGCGAAGATAGATAATTTAAAAATGGGTCTATAATTTTTCACATCATTCCTGGCACCACTTTTATGTATTGGGCTAATAAATGCTGATTTCCAAATCTTAGGTACTGTTTGTTCCTTCACGGAGTGATCGCTTGAACAGGATAGTAAGTTGCTGTGCTAATGAATCTGCACAGCTAACAATAAATTTGGGTGTGATTTCCTGGCCCGGCTACTTTAGTAAGATCTAAAGACTTCAGATGTTTTAAAACTGAGTTTGAATCAATATATATGTGTATATATCACTAATGTGAGCTGTTAAATCATTTATGACAGAGGGATCAAACGGAGTAAAATTAACATTGCAAGTAAGTTGGAATGGAAATACATTGAGAAAAAAATTTAGACTTCTTCACCAGTATCTGCCAACTCCCCGTCGTAATACATAGTGGAAAGAAGATAATTTGGGATGGTTTTATTACATTTGAGGAAAGACCAAAAAGTTTTGGGATTCGCCACTATAGAGTCGTATTCATAGCGCTTTATATACGTCATATAGCATTCCTGCTCCAACCGTTTGGCTCTTTCCAGGAGTAAGCAAAAGGAGTCATGGATATGATTTGAGAGGATTACCGCATGTCTTAAACTTTTTTAAATATTTGTATTTTTCTTCAAGTACCTTTTTTAAGAAGCAGTTACCACACAACTTATCTACAATATACTATCTAAATGCAATTTAATTTAGCACACGTTCATATGATGCCATAATGATGATCGAACAATCATGTGAACTTGCTTTTGCTGGTTCTACATTAGTTTTAATGTTACCTTAAAATAGTGTGTTCGTCTGCGGCTGTTTTGTCAGCATAATTTCTGGCAGCTAGTATAAAACATGCTTCTGCTTCATTCATTCGAGCCCTGATTAAATCCGTGTCTTTCAGGCAAGACCCTTGTATGTAGATTACTCTTTGTGCCCATATTGGTACCTTTAAATAAATGATCAAAATAAATAAATACACCGAACAGTCACACGAATAGTCCTGACCTCACACGAGGTCAAACCTGTATCGTGGGTATGAGGAACTACAAGAGACTAGGTCTTACAACATCCAGACTCGGAACATATATCTGTCTATTACACAAGCATTCTCCATCTTGGTGTGGGAATCGAACCCACGGCCTCTCATTTTATAATCGACTACGTGCCCGCAGCGCTACAGAAGCAGTCCAACAGAATACGAACTTTATTTAAAAACTAATAAAATAGTTATCTCGATAATCGCTTCATGGCACAGAATGTTATTACTGTAATTGAATTGTAATTTAAAATTGTTTTTTTTTACCTGTAAAATCATTCTCATCGTTGTATCAAGTTCCATTGGGGCTAAAAGTACGACGTAGTAATCTTGTAGTAAAGGGTGAGCATAAAATTCGTTCAGGAAATCCATTATCGTATCAGCGTGTAGTGTTGTTGAACAAACTACAACATGCTTTTCGGATTGTGCGCGATGTGATGAGTAAGAGCCACCAAGTTTTTGCCGTTCCATCCAAGTAAATGCTAGTTGCTCAAACTGTAGAGAATAGATTAACTGAATAAAATTAACTCATAACTTAATAATCTAATCTAATCTAATCTAAAGGAAATTCTCCTTAACAAACGCTGTTTTGGTAAGAATACCTGAAGTATTACTTTAAGCAAATAAATTAAGTTAATATACACTCATTTGCAAAAAAACGGGCGATTTTGATTTTAATTCTTCTTTAAAAAAATACGGTACCAAAATGATTTCAATCATTTGTACATGTTACTGGCCGGTTTTAAAAATGCCGTGGTGTTTAAAACAGTACGTTCTAAATTCACTTTTTATCCTACATTTTTGGTGCGAAGTTCCAAAAGATATTATCGGTTTTCATAACTTTTAGTCAATTTTTATGAATTTATTTCATATTCTTAATTGTCAAAGCTTCATTTATTGCTGTTTAGCTGTCTGAATAATGTTAGAGAAAGTGGTAAAAGCTACCAAAATTATTGCGCTGCTCGAAGAGGGTTGCAGCCAATGCTTCGTGGCTCAGAGGCTAAGTGTGAGTCGCTCGACGGTTCAAAGGACCTGGCAGCGGTATCAAGACACCGGTTCCGTCGAGAGAAGGCCTGGTTCTGGAAGAAAACCATGTACCCAACCACGGGATGATCGTTTTCTTGTGAGTCGCGCATTGAGAAATCGCAAGTCTTCGTATGTGGACCTTAAGAACAACCTCGAAGAAGTAAGGAATGTGCATATTAGTCTATGGACGGTCAGGAGGAGGCTTCGCGCGGCCAATATACGCAGTCATCGCCCGGCCCGCGGCCCTAAGTTACTCCGTGAGCACAGAGTTGCCAGTCTTAGGTTTGCTCGAAATTGTGAGTCATGGACTCAAGAAGACTGGAATGGTATTGTTCTCATTGATGAAGCCAGGATATCTCTGTTCGGTGAAGATCGACGTCGGCGAGTGCTACGAAGACGAGGAGAACGCTTTGCAGAGGCTTGTTTTGAAGAAATCACACCTTATGGTGGGGGCTCTGTTATGTTTTGGGCAGGAATAAATTCAATGGATCGTACAGAGTTAGTCTTCATTGAAAACGGCTCACTGACTGGACATCGATACATAACGGAAGTTCTAATTCCTCATGCACAACCCGCATTGGCTGCTTTAGGCGAAGACTCAATTTTTATGGACGACAACGCTCGCGCCCACCGGTCTGGCGACGTGGAAGCGTATGTGCAAGAGGTCGGCATTCGTCGTTTGGATTGGCCAGCTCGAAGTCCCGACCTCAATCCTATAGAGCATGTCTGGGACGTTCTGAAACGACGCGTGAGATCAGTACAACCGGCTCCGCAGACCATCAGAGAGCTGAAGAATGTGATTAACGCGGAGTGGGAACGTATTCCGCAAGCAAGTATCCGGAATATCCTCGCTAGCATACCCAGACGAATTCAAGCTATGATTTCAGCTAGAGGGGGTCACACTCGATACTAAACATTTATCTGTTTTTACTTTATTAAAGAAAAAACAAACAAAAATCTTTGTTAACTTTTACTTCACGAGCATATGCACTACTAGCGAGCATACACTACTAGTGAACTTTAGCATTAAAACCCATAAATTTTATCAAAATTTTATGATAATACTGACGAAAACGATTATTTGCTTATTAATTTACAAAATTGTGAAAGTAAAACTACCTATAATTATCAAACAAACCAATAGTAACATTTGAAATGGTTCATTGCTTAGGTGCCCGTTTTTTTGCAAATGAGTTTATTAACATAGAAATAAAACTGTTAGGTTACATTATCTTATGCCCTTGAGTAGCGTTTTACAAATTAATTGATTTAAATGTCACGTGCTATGGCGTAAATACCTGCGTAGGTAAAACAACAAGCGCAACTCCTATCATTATCACCATGAAAAGCTGCGATGGCCATATGTCCGGAACGAAATCTCCGTAGCCTACTGTTGAAAATGTCACAACAACAAAATAAGTGGCTTGGAAAAGATTGAGGTGTCTGTGGCCGGCGCGTTGAAAGTGTTGTATACCGCACACACTAAAAACAAATAAAACTTTTAAAACAGTTTTTTATATTCTACCTATGATGGATGTAATGTGAATTTATTGGGCGGTTTTATTGCGCCTGTGGATAAGGGCACAAATACAGAACAAGCGCATGTTGCTGTTGTAAAAACATTACTACAAAGGAATTATACAAAGCTATACTTATTACACCTAGAATGGTAATAAGTGTTAAAAATGGAATAAAAAAATCATGGAGTAATGTATAGTATTTAATTTAAGTCTTTGTAATCTATTATATATATAAAACAAAGTCTTATTAGTTACACCATTTATAACTCAAGAACGGCTGGACCAATTTTTATGATTTTGGTGTTTTTGGAATTGTCTTCGTCGGGAATAGAATAATAAGTATTAAAATATGATATTCATCAATAAAAAAAATTATCATGAAAAAATCATATCTCAAAAAATCCATCAGTCTAGCCATTCATTTGTTATGATTTTTCTGAGCCGATTTCGGCAATGGTGACTGCATTTAACTCTATCATTTGTCTGATTTCAAACCATTGTATTAAACTCCTTTTCATTTGATATGTATGGTATAACAAAAGGCAACTGACAGCTCACATAATGGTGTATATGGTTTATTCTGAAAATATATATACTAAATCTATGTTTGAAAATACCGTAAAACCAAAGAGCAATAAAATACTACTGAAAAACGTTGAAATTGAAGTTGACCGGTCGATGTCTTTGTTTTGTGAGAGTGTCACGAGTTTCTAGGAGTATTATTATAATAAATCTTTTGTGCCGATAAGTTACTATCTTTCCCGACAAAGCCGTAATGCAAATGAAACTACTGAAGAAGAACAAGAAATTGCACGTGAAGAGCGCCGCGTTAGTATGGCCCGACTTCGTGCTTCTCACAAGAGCAAGCCGAGCAAGTGAGGCAGCCTGATAAACGGCTTGGTTGGCAATGCGAAATCGTAGAGAGAGAAAAATGTAGTATATCACAAGGAGCTTCACTGAAGGGTGCAACCTATGCACCAATATACATGGCCAATAAAGCAAATGTCTTGCTGGCAAGCCATTAAAATACTTGATTTTTTAAAATTTATATTTATTATCCTAATAAAAAACTGAACTCAATAATTACGAATTAATTTTAATACCCTAAATCATTGAGCTAATATTACTACATTACTACCGTGTTCCGCTAAAGTGCGGCCGGCCGGCCGCACTTCACTCAGTTGCTTTCTAGCTCTTGACGGCTGAAGTGTTGTTTGTGTTTATAAGAAAAACGTTCAAACGCATCAAGTATGCCCTCGTGTGTGTTACGATATTGCACGAATAATTCAAGTTATATGACAAAGTGCAAAGGAATAACTTTCCATCGGTAAGTAAGTAGATAAACATTTTTAAATTTAATTAGAACAAAATATTTAGCGGACGCCATGTGAAGCGACAAGTTGTTTTACAACGTTGAACAAAACGCGTAAGCGCCATGAAATTCACGGCGCTTTCGATCTTTTGGTCGCGAGAAAACTATACCTTAGAAGCGTTCTAGCGCTGCGTGTTTATACTGTGTGGTTAGACAACTGTTTATTGTTGCCGCGCTGCAGCGAACTTTAGTTCAAATTTTTAGCAAAATGGAGCATGACCTTTGCATAGCATAGCTTCTCTATACGTAGTAATATTAGCTCAAAGCCCTAAATCTTTTTTTATTCTGGTGCGGCAGTAACCACACTGCACCTGATGGTAAGCGCAGTGCCGTCCAGATAGAGTATCAAGTAGCGAGAGACAGTCTATCCCTCGCTACTCAACACAATCATGCCGGCCCGCTGTTTAGCTTCTTCACACTACGCCTAAAGGACCCAGGATCATAGGAAGGAGGGAACACGGGAATGAGAAATCTGCTCATTCATCGACTGTTTGGCAGAACGAAGTTTGCCGGGACAGCTAGTAAAATATAAACAATTCTATTTGAAATGGTCGTTCTTGGCAAGTTCAGTTTTGTCTCCCAGGCCACGTATCTATAAATTTACACACCGTGTCCATGGATTGTTTTAGCCATTGCTTGCTTTAAATATTTCTTAAGAGACTTATGGTCGGAGTATTGTTTAAAGCAGGTCATGTCCTCCGAGACTGATCATAATTTGTAGTTCAGACCAATATTATCAGCTCTTACAAAGTTAAAAACTGGTCACTATCTACTCTCTTCTCACTAGGAAGTGGGACAAAAAGGTTGAAGCTTCCTGAAGTATCGGTGACATGCGAGAACTATATGAAACAGCAAAGCTACTAGCTAAGCTATCATGTTAATTTATTATGAAAATATGGTACCATGCCGGTTGGACTGACCTATTCACGCAACAAAAAAGCTTCACCGCGGCTCTATATAAATTTACTTTTGAGAAACATGGCACGGGATAAGGATTTAGTTTCGGAAGATAATTAAATGAAATATGTAAAAAGTTAAGTTTTGACACAGAACTTTAAATAGCTCTCAATTGATATCCCCAAACGAATATATGTATATTAATGACAAATGATTATTATAATGTTTATAATATTAGTTTATTTGCACAGTATTTCATAAAATTCCAAGGCCCTTAAAATCCAGCCGCTTAAATGTAACGGACCACTAATCAAACCTGAAATGCGTTATAAACCCGAAATGAGTTACAAAATTATGTAAAATTTCAACCTACTTAGTAGTAGTAGTTAGTCTCCGAGATAATTGTGTTCCGCTTTGAAAAAGACAAATAACATATACTACAGTGTAGTTTATTGAAACGTAACGTATACTAAATTGAATATGATGACATATTTGAACAAAAAATATTAATGGAACTCACGTGACGCAAATATATACAAGATGGAACCCGTACGACGTCCAAGATGAAATCGACAGGTAGGTATAGAAAAAAATTAAACATTCCGCAAAGGTTTCATGTACGAACCATAGCACAAAGGTGAAATTGCTTAATACTTACTGCACTGACTTATTAAACACCAAATGACAGTGCGATCAATAGGTACCAAGTAATCAATATTTGTTACAGGTCTTTAAGGTAGTTTCGAATTTATGCATGATATTATAAATGTGACTGATGGGGTGTTTACAGAAGACGAATAAAATATATTTGATATTTGAAGGAAAATAATATACGATCGATTATAATCTTTAACAACTGAAGGTGTTCAAAAATACGAAAAATAGTAAATATCCTTTAAACTCAACAAAAAACCCTGAACCATATATGATGTATAACGTAGTAAAAATTTCTATATTAGAGAAGGTATAATATTACCTGGTAAAAACGAGGCAAAGCAGTGTAACGCACAATATCATTAGCTGCTGTGACAGTGCTGATTGAGACTTCTGCATGGCACGATGTAAATCATTCTAAAAAAGACGGTTTGTTTATTATTGAGTTACATGTAACATAGTATATTATCTTGTAAAATATTTGCTCTGGAGTCTGTCTGCTGTCTACTATTTTAATTCGTTTACTTACAAACATATTCTCCAGGGACCTTTTCGCCAGCCAACAATTCAGGAATACCGGTATAAATAGATTTCGCAGCGGTAGAAATGGCAGCTGTAAAAGAATTTAAAACTATCTTAATTTTTAAATTAGTCTCAAGCGTTTTACGATTGGGTCAATAGGACTTCGAAAAGCAGAAATTTAATTAATTTAGATTAAATTTATACGATTTACATTTTAAATATATAAAGCACAAAATCATAATAAGTAAAAAAGTACGACACTATTATTTAACTATAAATTAAAATTTATACATGATAATTTATTTCATAAAAATGCATCATCGCATGTTAACAAAAAAATCTGATAAGATTTTATTGCAACTAAATTCACACATTATGGACGAGTCATTATTTGCTTTCCTAGAATACACTATAATTCGACTAAGAATGAGTCAAGTTATTCTACAAACTAATCACTTACAGTCAAGGCGAACGGGATCGTATTCACCATTTCCAGGATAAAGTGAAATGACAAAACCTGCTGCCATATATTTCCCTGAAAAATTTAATAACAAGAAACAAGTTATATATTTATTTTGTGAATTCAAAACAAAGTCAAATAAATAAGATTTTAGAGAACCTTATAGCCTAGATAGGCGAGGAGTATAGCTTCCGTAAATGATATCATGGCCAGTATCACTTGCACAATCCATAGATATAAAGGTCTATTGACCCATATTATCCCGTCCCAATTGATTATCGGGTGCTCTTGAAACTCCTCTTCTGTCAAGTTCGCCGAATATTCAAATTCAGTCTTATTTCCTGGCTTGCAGCCGTAACTGGAAAAGTATGTTAGATTCTCTTCATTCCATACAAGATGATTTTATAATATAACAATCGCTTATTGTATGTAAGTAAATACTATTTTGTGTCTAATTTTTAAATAGCTTTATACCTATTTAGATAATAAATATTTCAGGAAGGTTTAGTTAGTTAGTTTTGACCAAAAAATGAACACAAAATTGAAGAAAACCTTTCTAAATATACGATCACATAGAATGAACACCGTCTTATGCTATATTCCTCACCCTCGCTCCACACGAAGCGCAAATTACAAGTTTTATTTTATAACTGGGATTCTGAGGTATTGCGACGAAACGTGCCTTAGCTTTTAAGTTGGGGTGCAAACAATACAACAATAAAGACGAAATTAAATGCACAATTGTCCGCAAATGTCAATTCGGTGTTTGTTTTGACTGATATATAAAATAATAGATTTTGCTCGCTGTTAGGTTCAAACAATAAACCCACATTTCACATCTATATGATATGAGTGTATTTTTGTAAAATAGGAATCATATTTTATTTTGTATTATTTGATCATGCCATAATTTCAGTATTTGGTCAATTCTCGTATGACTTCTTGACTGAATTAAGATAGATAATTAATTTGTTCAAAACTAGTATCCGTGTGTGCATGTCATTTAAGAACGCAAGCAAAACACCTTTTGCCTTATGAAATTTTGATCTATTTTCAATATAACGTCACTATTGATGTTTACTCCAATTCTGACATTCTTAACGCAGAGACTAATTTGGAATGATATTAAGAACATTTTTAATTCGAGTATTGCTTGCAGATAATAGTTAAAATATACAATATGCGACAAGAATAGGGCTATGGGCCTTATTTAGCATAAATCATGCAAAGACAGGATTTGCTCCCAACTATTAAAATGAGACAATACACTTAACGTAACTAATTACGTAATGAAATTGTTTTGATTGCCGATGTAATCAATTCTTATTCTATTTTAATGCACATCATTATTGCAAGGACAAAACCTTACTCATCGATAAATATTTTATGTGTCCTACTTAAAAGCATTGCATGTCGTTCTATCTTACAATAATCTAGTCACCTTACTTTATACGTAATGATGGTCTGTAATCATGTGTGACGTCAGCTTCATAATAATAGATATATGGTAAAACTAGTGTTTTCGTACTTGTCTTTTTCGCTCATAAGCTTGGTTTTTATAATTATTTAAGTAATTTTTAACATCTACATTTTAAAGCATATTGTGATTTACTTAACACAAGATAGTTTTATATCTCCGTAAATTATATATTATTTAAGTAATATTTATATCTACGTTACGTAACACTCTTTAGGACTAGATTCGTAGTATAATAAAAAATATTATTTCATGTAGAAAAAGGTGATTAACTTCGTATTCTGTGGTAGACAGAACCACACTGCTGGCAGTTTTGCTTACAGCACGTATTGGCAGTGGTATATACGCTGTACTGTTTACCTACGACAGTAGTAACTGTCGCATTGAAAATTGAAATGAAAAAACCGTGTTTGCGTTTTAAATTTGCAGTATGATCAAATATACGTTCCGCTTTTTTATCCCCATTTATATGTTAAGACTAATGTCAGATCGAACCAGAAAATAAACCAATTAAACTATGTCATTTGTAGGCATTCAAACATAATTCTGCTAATAGTTCATTTTTCGGAACGATCTGTACTTTCGGATTAAGATCGTTTATTGAAATTGGTCGTATATCTCAGTGACCTTGATAATTTGAACGCTAACAGCCATATACGAACATTGGTTGAAACGGAGCTATCGGGCGCCGGAGACGTAGCGATCGATATTGTTTTTGCAAACTACCTTACCTCCCCCATTATAATAAATTCAGATTTATCTATTCTGAATCATCACAATGTATATAAAACAGTATATCTATAACAGATGGAAACTACTTTTATGGTGAACTTAAGAATTAAGAAGAGCGCCTAGTAGAAAATATACATGCCAATTGCAATATTACAAATTTGACTCCTACTTCGGGCAATCAAAACTTTCCTTGAGTTTGTCAAATTCCAAAACAGACATGAAAATTGCATTAAATGAATCCCAATAATATTTTTAACCTTTGTAATCAAAGTATCTTTACGGATTTTATCGCGGTTTATTTTACTTTTTTAACCCCATGTTTTACAAGTCTTTACAGCCTTAATGGTCACGGGGCGGGCTGAGTCGTATACTATTGGGTTACAAAAGTAAAATAAACCGCGATAAAATCCGTAAAATTAGTTTTATTTCTATGTGTAATATACGCGTCAACATAAGAAACCTACATTTTTAAACATACAATATCTGCAATGCGTGTTTTGTTCTCGGACAATAATACATACAGGAATAGAGGATCGACCGGAAACGCAAAAATAAAAAAATATCGACATAATAGGCAGAATTTAGTTAGCTCGGACGGTTAGCGTGGCACTTAAAGAAGCCAGGTTGCCATCCCAGCGCTTTCATCTTTACCCGACCGCTATAGGTAGTATGATTAAATAACGACGTATTTTATATGAACATACCGTTTATTTTAACTTTGCAAGATTAATAAACCTTAATTTTATAAGTCTATTGATAGAATCTCTTTCAACTTACCAGGATGCAGAAATGGGATCTCCATCAGCACAAACGCGGCATATATACAAAACGCAAGTCAAAACTTTGAAAAATAAGTTCGCTATTCTAATGCGTAAACCTGAAACAAGTGGAAAACAAAAATATTTATCATCAGTAAATTAAAACATAATATAACTAAACGTAACTTATATAGATATACCTACACAGTTTTTTAGCTCAAAAATAAATTAAATGCTTTTTAAATAATATATATACTATAAACGTGTGTAATTGTCAAATGACAGTATAGATAGTACGAAGCAAACTTTTATTTTATGGTGGAAACACACCCCCCTTCTGTTAATTTAACCGTAATTGCCTTCCCTCTCGACAAATCCTGTATCCACGGTTAATTGTTACTTTATTGAACAATTATTTTGATGCTGACTCGACATAAAGGCATCATTTAGTATTTTTATTTTGCTTTACAGACTATACATTTTTTATCTTTTAAATTTCTTAGTCAATCATTGTTTTCTTAATGGCTTACTAGGTATCCGCCTAGCCTGGCGGTCGAATCAAATAAATATGTGAAAATAAAGGTTCGAGTAAATGTCTTTTGGTTAAGCACGTACATGCATGTGTATGACACCCAGATGAGCAATAAACGAGCACAGCTGCGGGGTCATTACACGGGGCGGTAAAAATCAACTGCCGACTTATGTCGATCGACATTGCAGTAGTGCTAAAATACCAAATAATGGACTGAGACAATATGTTTAATTTCACAGTTTTTGTTCATATTGTTAATTTTTTTTTTACGAGAACCAGTGGTACTGGGTTGTAGGTGAACTTCAAAATCGTGTCAATTAGGTCCATTCGCATTGGAATAAACTGGTTATTTCGTAGGGCAACAAAAACCGTCAGAAATGATAGTGGCTGATTAATTTGTGTGAAGTTGTACACGTTTAGGTGGATCTTGGAAACAACCAAACAAAAACCAGTTTTTGATGTATATTCATCCATCGTGCACGAGGGTATCTCTTGACTGAGTTGCGAATGGAACCTGACCGATTTTCTTGATGGATCCATATTAGACGTATTCCTGGCGTCGGTTCTGTCAGAACAACCGTTCCAGCATAACGGGAACGTGGCTTAGATTTGTGTTGAAACGCAAAGGTGGATACAGAGCAGAGCTCGAGTAAACCATTTGCCTATCTGTACGAGCAGTTCATCCTGCTCAGAACCTGAGCAGAACATATTTTATGTAGTAATTTTCTTCGGGTCAGCTTTGTTCTTGCATAAGTACTACTGAATCAAACATGGCAACCCGCAACACGCATGTGCTTCGCATGTCCAAGAAAAAAACTTAGTTATATTCATAAAATGATATCACAATGGTATAAAGTCTGCGATTGTAGCACGCTACATGTGTACATTTTCACATTGAATAACGTCATAATGTTAGAATAATAAAGTCTCGATTTAGAAACCTGGAAATTGATTTGTTAGTAGAACGTAGAATTGTAAACTACAGGGTAGAACAATGATTTCCTAAGTAAAGACATAGTCTCTATGTTGATTTCAATCATCTTTGAAAGGTATTACAGAGATGCAGTACCTTCAGATTTATCGTAGTCGGTGCTCTAGAATTCAGGCCGATTCATGTCGATCTAGATTACTCAAGTATTCCTAAATATAATAAAGATCGTAAGTCTGCATGTGGTTTTTTTTAAATTTTACTATAGTTCAGAGATAAATTCACATTGAAATATTCTAAAGTTCGCCATTGTTATGTGACTAATATTGAAGTATTTGATTGACAGACCGCAAAACACGTTTCTCTGCGTTCTGTATTTTATAAATAAATATTATAACAATGTTATTTACCCCGATGTTCCAAATATACCTATACTACTTACACTCTATAAAAGAATGAATTCTGTATACTTGTGTAGACGGCGACAGTTTTTCATACAAAGAAGCTTACGAACAGCTGTACCTAGAATTCATTGAGCTTATTTCCATTCTATGGCGTGATCGCTGATGAGCCTTTCGCCATATCGGGCGTAAATTCCAGTCCTGGGTAACCTATGTGTGATTATTTAAATTGAAAAGTCATAACACCTAATTTGGTTTACCAACCTGGGATATGAACTCAAGACTTTGCCAGTTTCTCAGACTAAGTACGCTGCCATTGACCAATGAGACGATCAAATTTCTATCGAATATAATTTATGATTTGGGTTCTGTTAGCCATCGTTTCATTGCGTCAAAGCTTACAAATTTTAAACGTAAACATGAATCAATTTGTTGTGAAAATGGAATCTTCACATTGAAAGGCAGATTGGAGAAAATAGCATTTCCTTAGCGTGTAGAATTAACGATGTGCTTGATATAATTGCTTGTCAAGTATAAAAACAAAAAAGTGTCATTATCTATTTATTGATTCATAAAATAATTATATACAACACTTAAGTATCTAGTAAGTTACGTTCCTAATGGATTATTTTGTTGATTAAATATTTATGTAACATGTGTGTGTAATTTCTCTTTAAATAAGTGTTTCTTTTATTTTGTGTTTTAAATAGATAATATTTGTGGCTATCGTATTCTGAAGTATTAATACATTTTTAAGAAAATATTATTGATTATGAATTTAATAAATATATATTTAATTAAATAAGAAAATATGTCCAGAAACTCATATTACATTTTAGACATTATAGTAAACTCTCCACACCAGGATAAAACTGGCTCGTGGAGGATTTTTAACAGAGGTAACTTTGTGAGGAGTATGGTGTTTCATTTAGCAAAAATAATAATTAACCTATAAAATATATATTATTAATATTACCACCAGTAAATTCATTTTATACATTACAAACGGTTGTTTAAGTTTTAAATTCGAACCACCACTTCATATTCTAACGTATACTATAACTATCATATAAAGTTCAAGTTAGACGAGAACATGATATCAAAAAGTCTTTGAAATTTAAAAAAATATATTTGCTAGGCTGATTGCTGATTCCACTTATTCACACTGAAACTAATGAAACAAGTGAAAGCACGAATTACGTGATGCGACCTCTGAAACGAGAATTTCCTGTAACATTGTCGCCGCCGCGCCGTCGCCGCGTTGTCCCACAAGTTCCTTTTTTTGCGTGAGTCAGGCTTTCCTCGGATTATGTCACGATATTTTAGCGCGGTAAAACAACAAACAGAATAGGCTAGTTGACTGTTTTTGGGTAACCGTTTTATTTTATTCTTCATGGTCATTATTAAAATATATAAACATAATAATAATATCATTAATAAACATAAAACATATGTTTTCAGGATTTTATTTGCATTTTTATAAACCAACTTTATTTTTCCCACCAAAACGCTAACAACTGTCATGCCCTCTCGTGAGACGTGACCGACCGCAAAACTAATAGACGTTTCATACCGTGACGTCATGCATAACTGATATGTGTTTCATGTAACTTGACAAAATGCTTTATATTTACATATGTTTTACTTGAAAATATTAAGTAATCTATTCTAAAATTAAGTAATAAATTAACAAATTGGTTTAGTTTTCGATACTTTAGACTAAAATCTATTATGAAAATTCTATCAGGTTTTCACTTACTGTCAACTCCCCTATTCATCATATAGAATGGTCGTCCGTTACAAAGTTTGCATGTTATAAAAGTGTGTCATAGTGTTTTATAAACATAACTTTCTAATCGCCTGAATATATCTTGTGGAATTTAATATACATATGTTTTAATAGGTATAAGTGTTTTTATAACATTTAGATTACTAGCCTCATGCGTTGTTAGAATATTCTCACGAAAGGAATGTTGTATTTGTGTACCAATAATTATAATTATTTTATTCATTTCAAGTTTCAAGTATAAAATTTTAATTTAATGATAGCATTGAGTCATCGAAGTCCAATTGTATTTAAACAATTAGGCTTTAATTATTAGGTATTATTAGATGTTCCAAGTATCCTTGGCAAAAAATAGGTCATGTTTAAATAAGATTCGCTTGCCCTCTCGACTATCTATTAGCAAATTTTCATTTACATTGCCGGTAGACTATGATCAGACAAACTTGACAAATTGGTTACGGCGAAGAGAAAAGATCTTGCGGTCATCCTCACTAGTCCTATCCAACCTAAAGGTACCTAAACATCGCACGAGGTGGAAACAGTTTGCACAATAATCAAAGACACGACCTTAAATAACGAAGAATGTAACTTAGAAGAAGAGACATTCTTAAAGGAAAAGAAAAAAAAATAAGCAAATTACCGAAAATATTTCGCGTAAGAGACTTAATAAAGCCGTAATGTATTTGTTTGAATATCTATGTCTACTTCTTGAACAGACACGAATTGTTCGTATTTACTGATTTTAAACGACATCAAAAAGGAGAGTTTCTCAATGTGGCCATTTGATTTGCTTTTTTTTTTTTCTTTTAAGAATGTTATGGAAAAAGGGGGCAAACGGGCAGGAGGCTCACCTGATGGAAAGTGATCACCGCCGCCCATGAACATCTGCAACACCAAGGGGCTTGCAAATGCGTTGCCGGCCTTTCAGGAAAGAATATGCTCTCTTCTTGAAGGTTCCCAGGTCGTAACAGTTCGGAAAGACCGCCGGCGACAGCTGGTTCCACAGAGTGGTTGTGCGTGGCAGAAAATGCCGTAAGAATCGCGCTGTTGTGGAACGCTGGACATCGAGATGGTGCGGATGGAATTTTATGTTTTGGCGCGATGTCCGATGGTGAAATTCAGCGGCCGGGATCAATCCAAACAATTCCTCGGAACATTCCCCATGATAAATGCGGTAGAAGATGCAGAGTGATCCAACATCTCTACGCAGAGCCAATGGATCAAGCCGATCGGAAAGAGCTTGATCGTCGATAACCCGAGCTGCCCTACGTTGAATGCGGTCAAATGGAAGTAGCTGGTACTGGGGGGCTCCCGCCCAGAGATGAGAACAGTACTCCATGTGGGGCCGAATTTGCGCCTTATAGAGATTTAGGCGTTGACCCGACGTGAAGTACCGTCTCGCCTTACTGAGCACACCAAGCTTCTTTGAGGCCAATTTGGCCTTTCCTTCCAATTGACCGCGGAACTGGACGTTGCTCGAAATGTCGACGCCAAGTATTCCGATATTGGGTTTGGCAGACAGGGGAGTGTTCTCTAAATGAGGAGTTACGACAAATGGTGACTTTTTAGCGGTTAACGCGCAGACTTGTGTCTTTTTGGGGTTGAATTGGACTAAGTTTAGTCGACCCCAGTCCGAGACTTTGGTTAACAAGGACTCGACTTCAGACACAAGTTTGTTCCGGCTCTCGTCGACGTATTCCCGAGAAATATTAGCACGGCCAGTGTACAGTACATCTACAGTGCTATCGTCTGCATAGCAATGAATGTTGCTGATTTGCAGCATTTCATTTATATGCAGAAGAAACAGAGTAGGAGACAGTACACAGCCTTGTGGAACACCAGCATTGACAAATTTAGGATCAGAGCATGCACCGTCGACGACGACCCTGATGCTCCGATCTGCCAAAAAACTGGTGATCCAGTTGCATAATTTCTCGGGAAGCCCATAGGAAGGTAGCTTCGAAAGAAGCGCCTTGTGCCATACCCGATCAAAGGCCTTCGCTATGTCCAGGCTGGCTGCAAGCGCCTCCCCCTTGGTCTCAACTGCTTTTGCCCATCTATGAGTTAGGTAGACTAGAAGATCACCGGCTGAGCGACCCCGACGAAAGCCGTACTGGCGGTCGCTAATCAGCCGGTGCTCCTCCAGGTACCGCAGGAGCTGGCAGTTGATAACGGACTCCATTATCTTGGAGAACAAGGAGGTGATGGCTATAGGCCTGTAATTGGACGGGTCCGAGCGGTTGCCTTTTTTAGGGATCGGGTGCACTAAAGCGGCCTTCCAGGATTTCGGGACTACGGCTAATGTATAGGAGTGCCGGAAAAGACGCGTTAAAACCGGTGCCAACTCCGGAGCACATGTCTGCAACACGATCGGAGGGATGCCATCGGGCCCACTCGACTTATGAATGTCCAAGGACAGGAGTGCTTTGCGAACTGCACTTTGCCGGAACTTAACCTCCGGCATCGTTGCATCGCACCGCGGGATTGTCGGTGGTGAATTTCCTCGGTCATCCAAAGTCGAGTTGGACGCGAAGAGAGAGCCCAGAAGATCGGCTTTCACCTTCGCGGCATGGGCCAGCGAGTCATCCTCCGTGTGCAGGGGTGGAAAAGACGGCTGACAGAAATTTCCTAAGACAGCCTTGGCGAGAGACCAAAACGCACGTGTTCCCGACGGGAGACGTGCCAGTCTCTCGCCAATTCTGCCAATGTGCTCCGACTTCGCCTTAGCAATGGCGCTTTTGAAGGACCTAGAGGCAAAGTTAAACTCCTTTTTAAATGCGCCGGTATTTACATCACTAGACGCCGACGCGTCAGCCCAGGCTTGGTAGCATTCCCGCTTTCGGCGTAATGCCGTCTTGCAGGAGCGACCAAACCAAGGCTGGGATTTGCCTCCGATGGGCACTGCAGAGAACGGAATAAAGAGTTCCATACCCTGAAGTACCACATCAGTGATAGAGTCAGCAACGACGTCAGGATCATCCGGCGAGAAGCAAATCTGCCCCCATGGGTAGGACGCAAAGAATGACCGCATTCCGTCCCAATCCGCTGACCTATAGTGCCACACGCGGCGGCAGCCCGCAAAGCGAGGCCGTGTTGAGTGCGTGACTGGCACTGTACTCCGGACAAGACAGTGGTCCGACGAACCAAGAGGAGGATCGACGGATACCAGGTAGCCTTCCGGATGAGAGGTCAGCAGAAGGTCCAACAGGGAAGGTGTATGATCCTCCACATCTGGGATTCGCGTTGGCGAGGTGACCAGTTGTGTCAAATCATATGCTAATGCGAAATCGTGAACAGATCTCCCCGCATGATCGGTGGTGCGTGATCTAAGCCATTCGGCGTGGTGGGCGTTAAAGTCACCGAGAATCACGATCTCTGCGGATGGGATCTGCTGCAGCACGGAGTCTGTAGCCATTTGCATGTGCTCAACAAGTCGGTCAGTTTCGGCATTACCGCTATGGGACCTATACAGGCATGCGTAGATTCGCGGATGGTCGTCGCAGTCTATGCGTAGCCAGAGGTTGGATAGGTCCCGCCCTTCAAGGCTGCCGAGGCGACGAGAGCAGATATCCTCCCTAATGTACACGCACACCCCAGCCCGCGGTACAAAGGAATGTTCCAGTTTGTACCCCGGGTAGGAGAGGAAAGAGGTGTCAGCCGGAGAAGATATCTGCGTCTCGGTAAGGAATAGCAAGGCCGGCTTCGCCGTCTCAAGATGGAAGTGGACGGCGTTCAAGTTGGAATTCAGCCCCCTTATGTTGCAATAATCCACAGCAAGCGTGGAAGGGGTGGCCTTATGTTGCCTGCTCCGTTTGCCTCGTACACGTGCAAAATTGCTCCCCCCAGAATACGGAGGGCAGCCTGGGCATCCACGCACAGGTGGTGTACGATCTGGGCGTGGACGCCCAGAGAGGGATTCTCCACCGCGATGTACGCTGGTGGTACCCTCCTGGGGTAGATCAACCAAATCTCGCACTGCCATGTTATTTAGTGGTGTGGGGGAGGGATGGGGAGTGGGCCTCCGGGACTCTCACAGACCAAACGAAACGCGACAGTATAGCTGCCACTTGACGCCGGTTTTCTGTGAGAGAGTGGTTCTTCTCCGGGCGTACCGGCCCATTCGGCTGCTACCCGAAAGTGCGCAGCATGGCACTACCACTAGTTGGGTTGACTGATTGCACTGGTGGAATAATCTCTGTCACAAGATTATCCCACCAGCGATGGGGTCGTCACGTCCCGACGCCGGGAATATATATATGCTTTTATAAGCATGAATAAAGTCTTCCATTGACCGCATGTTTTACGTTTAAAAATTAACGACAGTTTATGGAATTAATATACCTGTCATTTTGCCTTTAGATAAGTTCAATTGTTTAAGATCTTTAGCTCTGATACTGGCCAATTATAAGTATAAATATTTAAGATCTGACGACAGTACAAAGAAATAAATGAAAATAGAGGTCATATTTGAATCGGTAAAACAATCTCTTCGTCTGACATCATTGTAATTCTAATTGAGTCTTCTTATTATTTGAATAATGTTTATGGATTCTGACTATGAAATAGAACTGAGCTTTATAAATGTACATTGTAATATTAAAAATTAATGTACATGTTAAAAATATTAAAACAAACGTCTATTTTTCCTTTGATTATGATATTTATTCATATAAAGGGGAGAAGGTTTCGAGCGGCAGGAAATCTCATACATCATACAAACCGTAACGTTTAGCTGTCACTTTACATCGGTTTTGTACAAGACGCTGCGGTTTTGCTGGTGGCAGGATATTCATATCCGCCCGGATAGCAACTACCGTACACAGGGTGTAAAGCCTGCCATAGCGGAACACTCCGGCTTTTGTCGGGGGTCTAGAGTTGGGGTATGATGTTCGGCCATGTTGCGGCCTTCTGAGTAATCTGACCCTACCCTCGACCGCTTCTTCACCTCCTTGCCCTATAGTGTGAAGAAGCCTAACAACAGGCCGGCACGATTGTGTTGAGTAGTGAGGGATAGATTGTTTTTCACTGCTTGATACTCTAACTGGACAGCACTGAGCTTACTATCAAGTGCAGTTTCGTCACTTTGCCGTGCTAGGATAAAAAAATATGGATTATGGTACCTAGCTCGAACCGGCTTATTCATACTGTAAACAAAGCTGTATACAGCGAATCTCTACAAATTTAATTCTACTGAAAACATGAATAGTTGCACGTGTATACTTACTCGATCGTTGATTCTTTATAAAATATAGTTGCAGTCTTTCTTTGAATGTGTTCTCATTTACATAATATTCCACTCGCACTCTGAAACAAACAAAGTAACAATTTGAATTTTGGAGAAAAAAAAACATTCAATTGTTTTGGAAATAAATTATAATCCATTTTACAGAAAAATTACATATAAAGTATAAACATATAATTAAATAATAAATTATATGTTATACTTTATTATTTAATTACAATAATTAAATTAATGGAAGTACTTATTGAGAAATAAAACAATGATATTAATTGTCATAAATTATTATTTACATGTTCACAGCTCTGACATGTTTCAAAACTAGTTAATTGAAATATTATTATTATTTTCAGTTTTACTTAGTATTAATTTATAGTCTTTTTAGGATCAACTTTTGGTAATTAATAACTCAATTTCAATGTTTTCCGGATGAAACCATTTCGAGAATATGAGGTACAAACTTTTGACGATGCCTCAGTAACCAATTTTACAGATATTTTAACCGCTTGCTTGGTTATGGCAAGAACATCAAGTAATATCAACATCCACTAGTCGTTTTCAATAAATGATTTTAATTTGTGTATCTCCAAATCTTGTGTCAATGGAGGTTCACTAAATCGATATTTCCCTAATCAATCATGTCAACATAATTGAGCATCCATTACTAAAGTTGTAACCCTGAATGAAAGCATTTTATTTGTCGAATCAGTGTTTAGTTGAGTATTTAGTCTAGCCTGTATTATAATATTTTCAGCTTTTTCTCGTATCAATTTTATCTCATATCATAACAATAAGCCATATTTCAAAAATATTACAATATTCGTCGTCACAATGTATGTATTTTCTAGCAACTTTTTAACAGTATACAACAATCACTTAGTACTGTTTCAGGGATATTTTTTTCTTTTCTCCTTAATTTGCTATTTAGGCTCCATGGTATTCGAAGCCGTTCCTGCTGAATTGTGTAATACCAAATTCCTTTCTGACAAGAAATATCTTTGTAATATGGTTTACCTTATAATATAGTGTTATATAGTATTATTTTATATATATATATTTCCTCGAACATTAATGTGTTATGGAACCTATTGCCACCTCAACTCTAGCTTTTCTTTTGAGAAATTCTTTCTCCAATATGGCATTCGCTAGCATTAGCGAAGTAGGTACCCCTGATACCAGGGGCACATCGAGCGATATGCTGCAAAGCACTTCGGCTGTCTGTAAAAATGACGACTTACTTAATATCCGCAGTCATAATATATGATATTGCTTCTGATATTGCAAAGAATTCCACCGACATTATTGAGTTGCAATTCGATTCAATTTTATATAATACATTTATATTATTATGCTTAGGACTATAGAAAGCTGCTCCGGAGGCATCCTTTGTTTTTGTCCATCAGTAAGGAGTGTGTCTAGTATTTATAATACTAATTAAACATGTTAAACACATTATAGTCAACTATAAAAATATATCTTCAATATTTTTCTCAATAAAATCTAAGTTAATATTTGTTATCCAGGTATCCAATCTAAACATATTAAGCGGTATACTAAAGTTTATTTTTCTACTTTTGTTTTATCAAAGACTTATATTATTATTCTTTATAATTGGAATTATTCTTTAGTTAAAATGTTATTTCCCACATAAACACATTATAGTCTGGCACACGAAAGTTGAGCCTGAAAAAGCGCGGCAATGTGGTATCACTAAATATAGTAGGAATAATGTCTTAATACTTTACAAAAAAATATATAAATATTAAGTTTACGTTTGATTTTCCTAAGTAAAATACGCATGTAAATGAGTTTAAATTGTACATAAACTTGTTATATATTCTATTACTAGTTTTATAAAGAACTAGCTGTTGCTCACGGCTCCACGTGGAGGTTACATTATTGTAGTTTAGTAGGGATCCTTATTTTCTCTTGCAATTAAAATAGCCTATATTAATCAGTGATAATGTAGCATTCCAATGGTGAAAGAATTTTTAAAATCGGTCTAGTACTTTTTGAGCCAATTCGTTACAAACATACAAATCTTTCCTCTTTATAATAATGAGGATAGGGTAGTCCCTATTTATTAGATATATCCGAGGGTACTTTATAAATAATTGTGGGTAGATTGATAATTACCCATGGAGTGGGGGTAAAGGTTTGCTTTAAAAGGAGCGCTCGGGCGCTCTAGAACACGGTCCATTCTGGGATTGTCTACTGTACGGACGTATGGTGAGCATCAGCTCACATCGTCCTATACCACTATTAGTCTGGTGGCAGTTCAGCATAGAGGGTTATGCTGTCCGTGCATACTTGAGACTACTTGGATAGTGGTACTTGGTACATCCTGACATGGGGTTGTGTACCTTAAGTACTGAATTGTATGACAGTGATCATTAAGTTGATCTCTGCAGTGGTAACCGTCAGTTATGTGGATCTTGTGGTATCCACCTTTAATGGTCCTCTCTTTTGCTTTCTTACAATATTATATAGTACAGATAGTAAGATGCCGCAAATGGCAGAACAGGTTAACAAGTTATAAAATATTAATTTATTTTTAAGTCGTAATCAAAATTACAATCTAAAAATTCAATTTCTAGTGAGGCATCTGAATCTGAAAAAAATTTAAATCACTGTTACACATTTATTATAAACCGATCTATTTCTTCATCAGTCATTTTATCCTGTATTTTTTTCCAAACTTGTGACGTAACACACTCGCCTTATAATTCTCTACACTTCGGCTGATGGCAAGTTTATATTGTTACTTGCAATTTGGCGTTTTACAAGTCTTGTCCAAATGAGCTCTATTGGCTTCACTTTTCCTTCTTTTTAAATTCCTTTTAAAGTTGCAACGCTAACTGCTGAGAAAGATAATAATAATTGTATTTGTACCTATGTTCATATATCCATGAACATAGGTACAATACAATTACAAGAATGCGTTGTTAATTAGCTCATCTCTTCTAAAGTAGTTAATGTTTTAATAGTTTCTTTCATTGTACTTTCTTCGATATTCAAATTATCTGCAAATAGACCATTTACTATAAACCTATACGAATCAGGTAATTTAAAAACACCGATATTACAACAAATTTTAAAAACACCGATTTATAGATATAGTTTAAGTATCAAAACTAATTCTGGTAAACTAACATATAAAGCTCGTTATCACAAGTAAACAATGTTGTTTTTAGTGGAAGGCATCTTGCTTCTTGTGTTATTTTTCTTCAAACTTACTCATCATAGTGTAAAGTAACTTTTGCTCATCACTTTTTATAGTTTAATTCATTTTGTGATTATAAAAATAATTAAAACCGTATACAATATTTCACACTGTTTATGCTGGGTGACGGAAAGTGACATTTATAGAGTATTGCCATATAAAAAGTTTCAATTAAATCTCAGGCTCAACTTTCGTGTGCCAGACTTTATGCGAAGACGATTTCCTGTAGTTTATTTCGTACTGTCATAAGTTTTTAACACAAATTACACGTCTAAACGTCATGTCACGGCATAGATTTAGAATATATATGTCACGGGGCATTTAATGGAGACGCCGCATTACCAAGCAATATTTTTATAAAAGCGAATAAAATATTTTTATGAAACTTCAGGGCAAATAATCAAAGTGATGGATTTACCTACAAACAACCAAAGCACAAGTAAACGTGATTCATTCCACCGGTTCTTTATTTTTAGTGTCTGCCTGAGATGTGTTTATTCTGTCCAATTCAATTTGATTTCTAAGAGACGTAGCTCGTTGGAAATTCTTAAGAATTAGGTTACTTGGCTAACATACATTTTAACTTAGTTTTTAGGGTTCTTTATGTCGAGATGGGTAAATCAGAACCTTTATGGGAACACTTTGTTGTCCGCTTGTCTGTTCTTATATCCTAGTTTCGCTATCTCAAACTCATGTATAGAATTAAAATTCTTATTAAATCCTAAGATTTATAATTACATAGCATATATAAGTAAATCAAGTTTAAGAAGCGTTTTGCTAGTACACTCATCATGCGCACCGCTAGAGAGTCGAAATCTTTGCCGCAGTCTATATTTCCCGAAAATTAAGTCTAAGTCAAGTCAAGTATCTTCTACGCAAGCTCCACCGTAGACCACATCATCACTTACCATCAGGCGAGATAGTGGTCAAACGCAAGCATATTTCAGTAAAAAAGTAAAAGTCTACTTTTAAATACTATAATGATTAAAAAATAAGTACGGAGAGTCAAAATGTAATTACGGCGTATTTCTCAGTGACCTACATCATAAAATTTCACGCAAAGAGAGGTCCTCTGCTACAAGTGAAAGAAATTTAAATAATTTCAAAGCTTGTGTACAATAATAACAATATAAAATAACAATGTAATGCTAAAATAAAAATTTACACCTATGAGTAATAAATAGGTACATCCAACAGTCACACACATTTTTCTGACCCAACACTGGGTAAAACCTGTATCGTGGGTATCAAGAACTCTAAGAGGGACTACGGTCCCACAACATCCAGACCAGAAATAAATATATATCTCTCACACACAATATATGTCTCGGTTCGTGAATCGAACCCACGGCCTTTCGTTTCACAGCCGTCTACTCGCCCGCTGCGCCACGGAGGCTATCGAATGTAATGTTCACATATATAAAGTACTCGATGTTACTCGCGGCGCGGCGTTGTCCCTCTGACTGTAATTTACTCGCCTCCCGTGAATAAACTGTAACGTGATTTTATGTTGCCATGGACGATCATCTCGACAAAATAAATATATGGTATGAATATGACCTTAATATACACAAAGACGAAAGAACGTAACAATTTTTAATGCTACTTATTTTTGACAACGCTGTGTATACTAAATACTCAATGCGGTATTGCATCGGTGATTAAATAGGGCTCTTGTATAGGTCCTGACATGGTTGACCTAACTGCACTCCACAAACTATAACGACTGTGCATTGTGCCGATATGTATTTTTAGGTCACTAACCAATTTACTTCCTGCTTTTTGAATATTATGCCCTTATTTATAATTTAAACGCTACACTAAAATCACAGATATTTTTTAGAAATAGAATTTATAGTATGTATAGATATATAGAAATTCCCATAAACTGCTTCATTCAATGTGCCAAGGAAGTATTGAAGTATAAACAACTGACAACATATTATAAAATCAATAAAAAGCTTATGTTAATGTTAATTAGCTAATTACACCTACACTATTATAATAAGCTGCTTTGTAGTAACAAAGCGATTGACGAGCCTAACAGTGTTATTAGTTACTATAATTTTAAAACAATGAAGTTTATATTATGTATGTTTATAGAACACTATAGCCAATTGTAATTTAGGTTGGTTCTCTCGTAATTTTTGTGTGATTATTCTCTAATCAAACTTTTATAGCAGTAACATATTTTTCCAAATGTAACGTACCATCGAATTTAGAACTTATTATGATATGGTGAAGGAGTTGATGTTTTGAGATATCACAATTGAATATAACAACCGGTATCGCGCTAGAGCTACGGAAGCGCTAGTCGACAATGGTTCTTCTGCATGTTTTCGAGAGTTGAGATGCATTGTGTTTCAAAAGGCTCAGTCTACAGCTATTGCTGTTTATATTCTTGGTATAGTCTGCGCGATGAAAATTTATTCTGACACACAATAGGTGTACCTTCGTTATTATTGAATAATTCAAATAAAAGTTTTGAAAACTGCGGTTTTGTATTTTTAGTTTAGATTATTATAATAATAACAACACTATTCCCTGTATTAAACATTTTCCCACTGCTAGGCATGGGCATCCTATACAAATGAGAGGGCTTAGGCATTATTAGTCTACCACGCTGGCCTAATGCGGGTTGATAGACTTCACATACCTTCGAAATTTTTATGAGGATTCTCATGTTTGAAAGTTTCCCCACGATGTTTTCCTTCACCGTTAAAGCAAGCGATAATTAACATTTAATACACACGTAACATTAGAAAAGTTAGAGGTGTATGCCATTTGGGTTTCGAACATAGGATATCGTCTTGACATTCCGTACTGCAACCAACCAGGCTATCACTGCTTTTTAGATTATTGCTTGCTCTTAAATATTTAAAAACTGTGCCTAAATTTAATACCAAATGTTTATGTAATTTACGTGTCAATAAACATTTTTTTTATTGCTCTTATTTCGGCACTTGTAGTTTTTTGGTAGATGTGGCTGGTTGGTTGGTTTCAAAGGTGCCTTTTGATAACAGAATATGGAAATGTTCATAATATTGGTTAACATTTTGCCTTTGTTATACGAAACGCTTGGAGGTATATAGTTGAAATTGAACTGATTAAACAGATCTATGGCGTTATGTGATTATAATAAAGAGTAAGTAAGTAAAGTAACAAGTAGTAGAATATAAGAAAATAAAGAGAAATTACGTCAACTGATTACCTTATAATATAATCAAAGTCCTTAAGTAACTATTCGGTAATCATTTTCTTCTAGTGGCGCAAGTGTTGGTAAAATTAAAAAATTATTAGTTTTATATAACGTTCAGAATATTGATATAAACCTACAATTTTTTTTTTAACGTGAATAAGTATTTACACCGCCTTTAAATCTGAATTTAAAGATTGTTGCCGCAATAATATTCTTCCGTGTCCTAGGATTAATTAATTTATTTATTTCAATAGGTACATCAACAGCTCATATACCTAGTCAGGTCATAAATTCTGTCACATGTTTAATATAAAATAATTGAAACAAGTTTATTCATTATGTAACCATTTATATACCAAAATGAACTTAACAAAACATTCATAGATTCTTATGACACTAAAGTTTATTCAAAATGACCTCCGTGATTTTGAATACAGGCCTTCAATCTGCGCGGCCAGTTGTCTATCGCAGCACGAACGAGGTCCATGTCAATATCGGCGGCTGCCTTAATCAAGGATGTCTTGAGTGACTCCAAATTGGGATGAGACTTTGAGCACGCCTTTTCCTCCAAGTGTTGCCATATCTTGTAATCTAACGGATTCAAATCTGGACTGGAGGAGGGCCAGTCTTCGTGCCGGACGAAGTCGATTTCACGCGCCGCCAGCCAGTCTTGTGTGCTCTTCGCTCTATGAGCTGGCGCCGAATCTTGTTGGAATACCCAGTGCCTGTTATTGAACATGGTATGAGAAACAGGTTCCACAAGGTTCGTCAGGACTGTATTTTGATACACAACTGCATTAGTTTTTACACCTTTCTCACAAAAATGTCCCTCTGTTAAGCCCCAATAAGAAACTCCCAACCATACCATGAGCGAGGATGGAAAATGACCTCGTTGGACACGCGGAATACGGTTGCTCGCTTCTTCACTACTGTGTGCGTACACCTTATCATTTTGTTTGTTGTAGCTCTCTTCTACGGTAAAAATTTTTTCATCTGAAAAAAGAATTTCCCGATATTTTTTTCCCGCGTACCGCTTCAACAAAGCGCGGCATCCCTTCAGTCTCAGGTCCATTAGACGAGCATTCAAACGATGTCCTGTTTTTCTTCGATATGCCCGAAGCCCTAAGTCTTCATTTAACACCCTTTTCACCGTGGTTCTGCTTAACCCCATCTGAAGGGCCAACAGTTTCTGCTTACGTTTGGGATTTCTTTGAATTCGCGCCTTCACAGCTTTTATCACTGCTGGAGTCCTAACAGACCGAGGGCGACCACTTCTTGACCTGTCATCTACACTAGAGTCTTCATTGTATCGTTTGATGGTACGATAAACGAATCTTTTGGTTATATTCAAATTTTTCAGTATGTCAAAAATTTGAATTGGCGCGTAACCGCAACGATGCAACGCAATTACTGCAACACGGTCTTCTTTAAGCGCCCACTCCATATTTAAAAATGAGTAAAATTCTAAAAAGTATACATTTTATTTTCATGAACAATTTAAAATTCGAATTCAATAAACTTTTTTGTGGACAGCATTCTAAAATAAAAGTTTTTACTGTGTGACAATACTTATGACCTGACTGTGTATTTTACAATTTCATTAAAATTCACTTAAAGCATAATTCTTAATATATAAGCATTACTAAAAAGCCAGGGACATAAAATCTACAAAGCAGTGAGCAACCCTATGACGGTTGCCATAATAACGCCGACTGACTTAATTACTTCTTCAAGCTACGCTTAATAGACTTAATGGTATAGATTACTTGAGCTGGAAGATTTAGAATTACTTATAAAATCGCGTGTAACTCACATTGCTCTTTGGTGAATTTATTATGTAAAATATGTTAATTTCCCTTACGTGTATACGTAAAACTCTATAGATGACGAAAAGTGGCTTTAGTCTTGAAAATTCTCACTTTTAAAAAACTAGCTTTAATCCGTAATAAACGTACGCTATATTATTCTAGCTGTTGTCCGTGGATCTCCCGGTGTGGAAGTTATTTTTGGAAGAAAAGGTATACAATCCATTGAGGCATCTTCTATATCTGCCTAGTAGTGAATTTATAAAGAATCAAATATTCTGGGATAAACATACCCTATGTGTTAATCTAGCAAATAAACATTTCTCTGTGCCAAATTTCATCCAAATGCGTTCAACCGTTTTTGTGTGATTGGGGAACAAACATACTTATATATAACAACTTTCACATTTATAATATTAGGAGGATCAGTGTGTTTATTTACAAGTTAAGGTTTTGTTAGGAAGTTATTTTATTTTTGTAATATTAGCGATTATTTTAGCGATGTGAGCTTCTATTGTGGGTTATATTTCGGTAACATTATATATGAAATGTATAAGTAACTTTTATCTCTGGGTTCAGAATGCATACGGACTACGAAAGATATATTGATCCATGCCACAAACGCTATCTTAAGAGTTCGGATTGCACTAGCCAGACGCCTCAGCATACTTATTTATTTCACGAGTTATACCAAAGTGTTTTGTACACTTTGATTAAATATTGTTTCATTTTCATTGACAGATTCATATTTTGACGATTAGTAAGCGTTTGTCGCTTATAATCTAATTCGGCAATGATTTTAGCGTCCTGTACTAGAAAATTATATTTCCAAATTTCTAGTCTTAAATGTATATTGTAATTTATAATGCAACTTATTGTAAAAAAATAATACAAACTGGAACCCATTCCATTCTGGAGGACTTTGCCGTGGTAGTTTTATTCATCATCTGTATTTAATTTACTTAAAATTGTATGTTTTCTAAACATTATAACCTAAAATTATACTTTTTGAAAAGGATTAAGTAATTTAAAAATAATCAGGTGAATAAATAAATACGAGCAACAGTTACACATATAGCCCTGACACTAGGTCAAACCTGTATCATGGGTACCAACAACTACGAGGGACTACGGTCCCACAACATCCAGACCCGAAGCAAATATTTGTGTATCACGCAAACATCTGCAGCCATTTTTATCTTAGCCGGCTCCACGCCCGCTCCTCCACGGAGGCCGTCATAATTATGACATAATTAATAAAAATCGCTAACTACCTTTATTAGTAACACCCGTAACTTTTGTTCCTCATTGATACAGTTCAGAAATAAACTAAGCATATTATTTTCTAGGATCCGCAAGAAAACCTTTTATTTACTCGATATACGTTTCCTTATTGCAAGTAGCCCAATATGTGTCTTTAAACAATGAAAGCATATAGATAATTCTGTATTTTTCGGATGTGCGTGGCATAGTTATATGTGCCCATTAAGATCACAGCTTATAAAGTATTGTAAGTATGGCGTACAATAAAACAGACGGTATAAAGGTAAAACATTTGTTTTATGGTATTGTGCTGGATAAGTGACGACATTAAAGTGGCTTGAAAGGGGCTTGCGTGCCTTCCACATTGATCTATACCTGGCCGTTGGGTAGGTTAGTATATACGTCTCCAGGGAACACACTCCATGACGTATACAGTCGTTATGAAGAACTAATTGTTGGTAATTTGAATTCTTAATTTGAATACACATCATATGGTATAATATCAGATAATAATGTTAAATGTTGAATTTAATATTAATTTTGAGAATTTTGCTTATATTTATGTACTTCAAAGTTTTAACAATATTGATATAACAAGCGTTTTCAGTTTGGTGCCGTTCATTAATATTATAAATTCTTTACTGCGAATAAGTCATATAGGTACACGCAAAAATATAAATCTACCAAAGGTTGAGCAGTTAACCAACTATGGAACTACATTGTAAGATTTATTACTATCAGCTACTACAATAAAATACTATGCGATTTGAAAAAGCAATTTGTATCGGTTTTGAATCCCTAGCGTATGGAGTATCTTTGAAAGTTTCTGTACCTTCGCAATTTTCCCCAGTTCTTCTTATTAGTTATGGCATGTTATCTTTGAAGGATATTCCCTTCTAGTATTGTATCATACTGCTATCTTGACTTATCTCAATGAAATATCTAAACTTGTTTTTTTATCTATTGCAAACTAATTAATTACAGATAATATTGTAAAAGATTTAATTTATTACATAAAAAATATATGCAAATATTCATTAATCCTACTAATATTATAAATGCGAAAGTTTAGATGGATGGATGGATGTTTGTTACTCAATCACGCTACAACGGCTGGACGGATCTGGTTGAATTGGCACAGAGATAGATTATAATCTGGAATAGCACATAGACTACTTTTTATCCCAGAAAAATGTACAGTTCTCGTGGGATAGGTTAGTTTTTCACAGAGCAAGGGATCGACATGATTTTTGCGTAGTGGTAGTTTAGGGATCAGAAAATTACATATGCCACTTTTATCCCGGAAAAATGCACGCATCCTATAGGATAGCAAAATATAGAAAGGTGTAAAGGCTTAAGATGCCTTCATGGATTGTATGCCTTTCCTTCCAAAAATAACCACCACGCGGGCGGAGCCGCGAGCAACATCTAGTATAATTAATAATTACGATATATTACTGAATGTACATGTACCTAATAGAAAATTTACTGGTGCGAACTTGTGCCTACTGAACTTGAGTGTAATAAACTTGATCAAGCGTGTGGCCGCAAGGGAAAACACATAATTAAAAGAAATTATTATAATAGAAACATCAAAACAAACAGAGCCATAAATATAATATATGTAACACATATCAAAAGTTTAGTGGGATTTAGTGTTTACCTGGGTATCTTATCGTAACTATCCCAGCCGGTTAGACAATTGTAAGAACTGTATCTACTGACGGCTGCCATATCTCCGAATATATTGTCTTCGAATGATGTCCTTTACATTGTTTGTACACACACATAAACACATGCACCAATTGACTACAATTTTAAGTGAGAAAATCACTTCACATTCCCCAACTGTCAACCGGAACTACTTTAGTGAGTTATATAATGTCAAGTTGATGTATCCTTGGGGCTTACAGATATATCCTTCAGATATGTGTATATTTGTTTATTAGAATCGGTTTTATATTTCCTAAAAATCAATAAGGATAAGTACTTTGCCATTTTGTTGGAGAATAAGTAATATTTTTTGCCACAAAAAATATTACTTATTATTAAAAAAAATCTTTGTCCGTAATGAAAAATAGAAAGGTAAGAATTCTATTACGTCCTGCATTATTATTATTACCATTTTTTTATCCTAGCACGGCAAAGTGACCACACTCTATCTGCTGGTAACCGCAGTGCCGTCCAATTAAAGTATCGAGTAGCGTGAGACAATCTATGTCCAGCTACTCAATACAATCATGCCGGCCTACTTCTTCACACTATACCATGAGCAAAAAAGGGAAGAAGCGGTTGAGGTTCTAGTGTCAGATTACTATGAAGGCCGCAAAACGGCCAAACATCGTACCCCAACTCTTTTTTTTGTTGTTGTCGCAGGGAAAGCGTTTTATTACTGCCGCCCGCTCCGGGGGGAAGCGGAATAAGAATAAAACGGGTATGCTGGACTAGCCGGTCGTACGACCCAGCATCCCCCTCGCCCGGACGATGGCTGTCTAGGCAGCCTCTGGCCCGAGTCCCTACCCCCCTTTGTACACCCCACCCGACACTACCAGCTAAAACTCCGTGGTGGCCTTCTTCGGCGCTTACGATTACGGTTACGGGGTATTCTAAGGAGTGCTAGAATTGCAGCCGGAATCGCCTCCCCTCACCTCCGATAATCGCAGTCACCATACGAAAAGCAAAAGTAAGCTGAACTTAAGGTGACTTTTCTACGGGATATGCGTAATAACACGGGCCTGAAACTGTCACTCCTAACTATCACTTAATATATATATATAACATTTGGAATTAGTAGTATTAGAATTTATCTCAAGGGAGATACTTCTGCGCATCTAACAACGATTGGTCATTTAAGGTGTTTAAATCGGGTAGCGGTCGATCATTGAGATGGATGAGGCCGGCAGGTGTATGCATAATAATATCTATTGCGCGACTGCCATAAAATTTTAATGAACAAAGATCATTATGGCTCGATTTTTCCTCAGGTATACAGGTTTCCTGACGGTGTTTGCCATAATCGTTAAAGCAAGCGATAATTAACAGGAAATACACACGTTACTTCGAAAAGTCAGAGGTGTGTGAAGTAATTACTTGGTTTTATTGCTAAAGTGCAAGTCGGTCTATCTTCATAGCTTTTCAAAGTGGGCTTTAATCATACAATTAATTATTGATTGGAAAGAAGAAGAAAGAAATATGCTGAGTTATGAGTATGCGGGCTTCGGTGCCAAATATGCAATGCAATTCAAAAGCTTGTCTCATGTTGAATATATGAACTCGTGTTCCGAACGTTAACAAACTTCGTTAAACACACTTGGTACATCAGTATGTTTTGTTTATGTATCCCTTTTCCGTATGATTACGAAGATTGGACTTGTTACAAGTGCTCTCTGCTGTAGATATTTGCATGTATTTAAGTTAAAATCTCGGCTTTCATTAATATAACACTTATGACGTTAAAGCGAGATTGCTTTCGCAGTGTGAAAGAATTCTCGTGCAAGAGAAGCGAGCACGGTCTCCTGTTATTATGATGGAACTTTGGATAGAGAGAATATTTTAATTCGACAAGAGTCCTCTACGCTGGAAGTGTAGTAAATATATTTATGATTCCATAAATATAACTGTTTAGAGTCGTTTCCGAGACAAATGTCAAAAGCTTCGAAGTTTAACAACCTGTAAGGTGAAGAATCTACAGTGTTTGTTGTTATATATAATGTAATCGCATGTTTATTCACCCGGTTAATTTGCCCGTACTCAATTAGATATTAATTTAGTTAAAAGCTTTAATGTAAATGAGTGTACTATAGATATAACGCTGTATATAAAATAAATTCATGAATTGTTTTTGATATGTGATGGATAATTAACATTTCGTCTTATTGAAAAACCGGTTAACTTTGTTTTAAAATAATAAAAAACTTTAATATTATGGTAGGAAAAATGCCCTATAAATAAAATAAATCTTTTTGGTAACGGACGATATTTCAGGCTTTTATTAATTGTATGTGTAGTGTCAAATTATAATACCATAGCACAGAGGCAGAGACAAACTATAACATAACCAATGTAGTCTCTTTGTCAAGTTATTAAATGACACCTTTAAAGTAATTTTCTAAGTAAAAACTTTGCGGAAACAGTTAATATCGAACAGGTGTTTTTACACAACAAAGGCCGCATTTACAACTTGTAACTTTGTCTATACGAAAATTGCGCACTTGATTCAGACAGCCTAATATAACAACATTGAAGTTGGTTAATGTTCGGTAATTTTGTATGGAGTTTGTGAAATATATTCGCGAGAGAGCGATGAAGCGGGCGTCGCTCAGAGACACGGCTTTCGACTGGCTCTAGTCTCTACGGCTATGTATACCGAAGCTCTGTGGAGTTCCCGCCCCACGCTCGCCCCACACCTCGACACTTACCACTACGCTCCAAACCTATTCCCTAACAACATTATGTGCTCAATAACCTATGGTTTTCGTTTTTCTTCCATCTCGTATGTCGCAGAATTTATTTAAAAATTCGATTTTTCATTCATATTGATTCTACTGTTAGGTTCTCGTTCGAATTCAATTTTTCTATTCAAAGAATATTGAAGTGTAAGATTGTGTTCCTTATTTGGCTTTGGGACAAAACATCGTGAGTACATTGTAGGTGCGTTGATGAGTGTTACGTTTGTTATTAATTAAAATATGACTCTTTTACAATTTTATTATTAATGAAAATATTACCCTTTTACAATTTTATTATTAATACGTTATTGTATTTAACAAGGTAAAACCATTTTAGAATGTATGTAGTGTTCATCCAGTGAATTTAATCTTTGATCGATAGTAAGTAGCCTTTTAGCCTTTGTAAGATTCCTACCCATCTAGATTATATCAATAAGATTTGTCACATATTTAAATTTTACTTTTTGAGAGTTTTCATAGTTTCTTCATAGTTTTCATTTCTAGTTGTCGTACCTTCCTATTTTCATACCTTCATCTTTCAACTATAAGGTCCTGGGCCATTAGAAGACGCGCGTGAGACTAAAGTAAACGCGTAAAGGCCCGTTAGACAATTTTAATGTAATGATCTAATGTAATGCACCACAGGACAATCAGTGTAAGAGGGATAGATAAATAAATATCGGATTTTTGAGGTGAGGTGTTGGAGGATTGGGTAACTGTGTTGGGTGACTGTGTTTGCAGCTTTTATAAAGTTGCCTTGAATAATTGTCATTTAATACAGAGATATGAAATCTATTTGTAGAACCAAAATAATGCTTAGAAATGCTTAAAATATATTGATCTATAGTTCGCGACAGGTCGACATGGCAATCGGGGTATGAGGTGAGGCGCGGGGGAGGGGTCACCCGCATACCCGCACATCGCTCGCGCCATCGCCATCGCCATCGTAGCGCTGCACGAGCACGAGACATCGCATTGACCGCATTTATCGATATCAATCTTGCTCACATTATTCTTTGTCGTTATGTATTTAAATGAATTCGGTCTCTTCCTCCTCACGTGTTAAAACACAAAACCAATAATTAATTCTTAAGCACGAGAACTAATCTGAAAAGTATTAGAAAATTGTGACATTAAACGGAAGGACAATTATTATAATTACCCTGTCAATCAGACATTGGATACGGCTGCGTTTTACACCGGCTTTTTAGAACTTTGCCCAGAATACAATACGAATCGAAATTAGCAGGACCCAATAAACAATTAAAATCGCCCATAATTGATATTAATTGTGATGAATATTATTATAAAATGTGCTACTTATAATATACCTTATTTAATAAATTTTAGTCTTATTTTCTTGCATTGCAGTAAAATAAATATCGATATACACTACACACACTACCTGCTACATTTTGCCACATAACTAGAAAATTGCCATGTCGAGCTGTCACATACTATACATTTTTAGCCCATTATATTAACAATTATGAAAAGCTTTTCTTAGAATTATGCAGGTGAAGTCATCGGCAAACAACTAGTAAGTACCCTATCGACCTGAATCTTGATAAAATATAGGTCCCGATCTAAATAAAGTTTTCCAATGGATGAAATGGTTTAAAATATTGGCGGTACAGCATTTAATTTAACTTTCCTATTTGATTTTTATATTCAATTGTGTTTGAAATTGCTATCAATGATTTTATACTCATTCATATCTTTTTAAATGTTGGGAACTATTATTATAACTTTAGCATTTTTTATTCTATCTTTCTGGTTGCAACTATTTATATTTTTTGGAAGTCTCCAATAAAGGAGAATAGTCTACAATCGTCCGTGTATATTATTATTTATAGTTGTAGGTTGCAGATGTGTCATTTGATGGTGATCATCACTGTACGTAAATACCCGTAATTTCAGTTAGACTTACAGACCCACAACAAATTAGTTGATTATTCTGTCCACAGATGGCACTGTTAATTTTTCATGATTTTTTCGAAAATCTATAATTTAAAAACATTCGTCATCAATTTTTCGTCAATAGTGTCAAAAATAAGCTTTAAAATGGTCTTTGAGTCATTAAATTTTATGAGGAATTATGGAAGTTTTGGCGTTTAGAAAAATACCTTTGAGAAATAATATACAGATCGTGAATTTGTCGCTCTATTTTAGGTCAACCTGGAAGATACGCCAATTTTAGTCAAATTATGCAATAGCAAAGAGCGCTGTATTATAAACTAGCTTTCGCCCGCGGCTCCGCCCGCGTCGAAGTTGTTTTTGAGAGAAAAGACATACAATCCATGGAGGCATATTACATCCCTCTAGCATCTGCCTAGTAGCCGGATGCGGACACTATGCGGAGACGCGAGGATCTTGTATTTGAGCTCAACCAGACCCGGAATAGGATTGAATTCAACGCCAAGAAAACATAAGTTTGCGCGTTTTCATGCCACAAGTCCCCCTTTTCTCCAGTCTCCACTTTCAGAGTGTTCTAATGACAATGCAGAATTATGTTAGGATCTTAGGTGTAGACATCGGATTTAATTTTGCGGCGGCGATTTCTAACGCCCGGTCAGCGTATATTCGCGTCCTGCTAATATAAAATGCAGGTACAGCCGGGAATGGAATACTGCTCCCACCTCTGTTATGGTTCCGACAATTGCTTGCTCGATGGTTGATATGGATTGCAGCGACGGGCCATCCGCATTATAAATGATGCAGACGTAACCAACAGCTTAGAGCTGCTACAGCTGCCCAGGGACATTTCTTCGCTTAGCATGTTCTACCGTCTGTATCATGGCAAACGCTTCGAAGAATTGTTTGGTCTTATCCCATCCTCCTCTACGCACGCCAGAACTACACGTACCTGCTTACGGAGCTACTATAGCGTGGTGTCCATTACCTTAGCCTGAACCAAGAGGTTCGCAAATTTGTATCTTAGCCGCACCATCAAGTCTTGGAAAAGTTTACCAGCGCACGTGTTCCCTACTTCCTGTATTCCCGGGTTTATTAAGCGTACTGTGAAGAAGCTTCTGACTGACTGAAATGATTGTGTCACTTTGCGAGAGATGTTTGTCCTCGCTACTTGATAGTCTACTTGGACAGTACTGCGCTTTCTATCGGATGTAATATGGTCACTTTGACGTGCCAGGGTAAAAAAATCGTTTTCGTTGTACTCGTATATAGCAAATTGTTGAGGGATAGACTGTCTCTCGCTACTTGATACTCTATCTGGACGGCATAAAAAAGTCGTTTTAGTTGTACTCGTATATAGCGAAATTTTTGGGGGATAGATTGTCTCTCGCTACTTGATACTCTATCTGGACGGAACTGCGCTTACCATTAGGTGCAGTGTCCCCTTTGCCGCGCAGGATAAAAAAATATATATTAAAAAACATCGAATATTATTCAAGCACCTCAATAATAATAAAAATAATGTGGTCATGTATACGTACACTATGTACATATTCATTGACCCACTGCTGGGCACGCGTGGCGTCCTCTATTGAAAACAACAATTCACATCAAGCGAGTGAGTGCTAATTTTACAACTAAAGCTTACAATCTAATTTTGGCCTGCAACCGAGATCTAAATGTACATACATATATATATATACACTCACGCCTGTAATCCTGTAATCCTGGAAGGGGTAGGCAAAGGTGTATCCAGTACACCCACTTTTCGCCGAAGTTATTACGGTACCATAAGGTGATAGGGGGCGAGCCTATCGCCATACCGGGCACAATTCCAGACCCCGGACTGATACTGAGTATTTCTAAATGGAAAAACCCAATATCACTTTACCCGACCCGGGGATCGGACCCAAGACCTCAGCACAGCAGTCGTAACGCATGCCTAATTACAACTGCGCCACAGAGGCAGCCTAATATTAGTCAGGCAGATCTAAATGTATTACATAATTTTATTAACTCGCGGAGAATCTTGACATGTCGATTTATATTTTTTGTTATTCTGGCACCTCTAAGTGACCACACTGCACCCGATGGTATTATGATATTAAGATTATATTAAGATAGTATGCATACATACGTAAGCACTCACAACTGTAACCTCCAAAGCGGCGGTAGAGCCCACATTTCGGCGGGTTTATTACCGTCACATAAAGTGATGGGGGCGAATCTATCGCCACACCGGGTACTATTCCAGACGCCGGGCTGATATTGAGATTAAAGATGAAAAATCTAATATCATTTTACCCGACCGTGGTATCGAACCCGTGACTTCACACACAGAAGTCATACCGCGTATGCAGATACAACTAAGCTACCGAGACAATCTTATCTTACACTAATTATACCATTTTTTCGAACAAATGTTCGGGCGTTCTTTAAATTGATATAACTTTTTTATTTATGAACCGATTTGAATAAAAAATACCCTAATTTTTAATTGAACTTACAACAATACAATAGTGAAAACCGCAATCAAATCAGTTCAGCCGTTTCTGATATTAGCGAGAACAAAGGCACCAAAACAGACAAACTGACAAACAGACAAAAATTCTAAAAATCATTGATTTGAGTTTTATTGCGTTAATAAAGACCCCAAACCATAGTTTTTCTCATATAGCTTCCATGTACAGACAGCGATCAGTTACAAATATATTATATGTATGGATCAGTAGACTATATCGTAAGCAAATAGCAGCAATAGCCATAAAACATCGTGAGGAAACCTGCATATCTGAGAATTCTTATACGAATTTCGAAGGTATGTGAAGTCTACCAACCCGCATTAGGCCAGCGTGGTGGACTAAGGCCTAACCCCTCTCATTAATGGAGGAGGCCCGTGCCCAGCAACCGTGCCCGTGGGACAATGTTTAATACAGGGCTAGTATTATTATTATTATTTTATATCGTAAGCTTGATCTACTTGGTGATAGAAGGATCCTTGACTTTCTTACGATAGTGTCCAGATGGACTGAAGAAGATTTAGTATTTGTTCTGAGAAGCGTAACAGTGTCGTGTCATCTGTGATTTGCTGTTATGCCGTAAATTTTACCCTAGCATTCGAGTATTCAAGTTTTACACGTCATGTTGAAGTCTGATGTAGATGCTATTCAAAATTAAGAAAATAACTCGTACCACATCTCCAACACGTGCAACAGCCACTTTTGATACTTGAAGAAATTATTCCTGAGTTTGACAATGTCATGTTTAACATTATAAAGTTTTCTAACCAGGGCCTTAGGCCAACTAGGCACTTATGTAGAACTATGTAATTCTTAAAAATAATGCTTCTAATAACGATCGATCGATCGAGATCTAAAAACAAGCTTCGACTGACTGACTCTGATTTAAAAATAGGTACCTCGGCCACAAAATATTGCGTGAATTTGACATCCTTAGGCTGACGTTTCAGTATTATATGTCGAGTACAAAATTTAAAATTACTTATGTAATTTATTTTTCAGAAGATCTATAAGCCGAGCTTATAAATCTTAGCTTCAGACATTCTACAGTTGCTGTAATCTCACGTTATTCTACGAATCTTCCGTAGACGCTTTTGGACAATACGAGTTGCATTATCCAAAAAAATATTTGCGTCGGTTTATCTCCGAAATATGTGATCTATAAAAGGTCACATGCAGTCGCTAATAATGTAAGATAATAGTATTCCGATATGTAAAGCAATAAGTGATCTGCAGTTGCTGTAGTACTTTACAAAACTTTTCGGCGATAGGGGATTATTTTTAATTTAGCGGTAATTTATGTTGCCTAAAGTAGAAAATTGAGAGAATTTTATGCATTCTTAACATTAACCAATTACAAGCAAGCAAGAAGAAGAAGAAAATAAAAGAGGGAAGTATAAAATGACCAAAAATATATGCACGATATAAGGCGTGACGTCATTCACTGCCGGGAACGTTAATTGCTGCCTCACTTTACATTCAATGTTGATGCTGTTTTCACAACATTATTATATTTGTCATAATTCTATTCTATTTGTTATAATAATATACAACATTTTACATGAGATTCATCACAGTACCTACTATTTCCTCCTCGGTGCCTCACCGCCCTTGTCATCGGTAAGTCTCATCCAAAATTTCGAATTAATTGGCGAGCTATCAAACGAATTTTCTAGAAATCAAAATATTTTATCAATACAGGCGTCTATAAATCAATTTCTAAAATATCTTGAAGATGTATGTTAATTTCTGTAGTCCCTACTTTATGGGTCTAAATATCTTGGGATAATGAGTACACCTATGGAAATTCTGTAAACATTGTCAAAAAATCTAAATCTTAAAGAAAAAAAACAGAGTATACCAGTTTATAATGTTATCAGAACTACATAATATATACTAACTACCCAAGCTTGTCCTAAATATCTGTGATATCATAAAATGAGTCTTGGTATACCAAATTTACAATATTTCTAATAAAATTTTAAATAACCAATAAAAACTTAAACTACAGCCGTGTTATATGATGGTTTTTCTGTCACTTGAAGTAATAAACTTCGACATATGCAATCAATGTTCAGGTTGCCAAGTGAAGAGCACTCTTGACTAAATTAGCTTTCAAATAAAAACCGCACCCATTGGATAATTTTTGTAAATTGTAGGCGTTATGATTATGATGCTACAGTCAGAAATACAAAACGGTCAAACTTATTACACCCACCTTTTTGTCGGTATAAATATTAGAGAACAAAAATCCTACCTAAGCCGTTTCGCATTCCCTTCGGTGTTTCAAGTACGGTTTCAGAGGTTGAGACTAATATATCCATTTCTTTTTTAAAATGACGTGATCTCTTCATGTGTGTCAACTAAAATGTAAAAATATATAATCTGTGTGTGCATCTCTATTTTAAATAAAAGCCAGTTACATAGATGTTTTTTTACTAATAGTCCTAGTTTTACTAATCGTAAAGAAATCGAATATTTTCATTACTAGTATTGACTATGTATACTATTGTGTCCATTCCAATACGAATAACTGAATATTTAGCCGAAAATAATAAAAGCCTGTTACTTAATATAAACTCGTGAACTATTACCAAGTCGCACGGTTTCAGCGAATAACTGTTCTTTTCATCTCTTTGAATATTATCGACTGTAAAAACTAGCATTTGTGAGTTCACAGCAATTTCTAAATCTCTGTTAAAAACATTTACACGCAAAATTTCAGTGGAATAAGGTTTCGTATTTGTTTACATAATATATTTTGAAATTTTATGAATACGAAAATTTGGCGATTGGTTTTTTTTATATCATAGTCCGACAAACGAGCCAGTGGGTCACCTGATGTTAAGTGATCGCCACCGCACATGAACATCCACAATACCGAAAGTATCACGTATGCGCTGTCGGCCTTAAAGGACAGGAGTAGGGATTAGGGAAGGGAAGGGGGAATCTGGGCCTCCGGATATCTCACTTACCATACGAAACGCACCAGTGAACTGTCACTTTACGTTGGTTTTGTGTGAGACAGTGGTACTACCCCGGTCGAGCCGGCCTATTCATGCTGTAGACAAATATGTCTACATCGTGGCTCTACCACAAAAATTTTATAGGTTATTTGTCAATGGATAGATAATCATTTTTTATTCGTTGCATTCCGTTGCAGAAGCATATGAAGCCCCATTTGATAGGTATGGAATATAAATCATTCGACAATTGCACAACTAGTTTAGAATGCAAAACTAATTTGAAACTAATTTCAATGTTATTGGTATTTTCAGTGTTGGATATGCAATGGTCTATTGCAAGTACTGTAGCAAAAATTAGATTAAATAGTAAAACAAAAAAATAGATTAATGGTATAATATACTAAGTAAGTATAGACACAAAAAAGAATTTATATTGAGATACCTATATTGTGAAGTTTCAAAACAATCGTTACTAAAAATCGATAAAAAAATTGAGGTCTAATAAAGATTAAGATTTGTTACGAGATTTTTCTCTGGATCAGAATTTGTATATGTATCTTCTCTTGTGTATAAAAGTTTGGGCAAGTGAAATTCACTAAAGCACCGAAGGCTCCGTACCACCTCTAAACGTGGAGGATTTACGTTACTCTGTATTTTATAGTTTATTTTTTTAGTTTTCTTTTCTATAGTTTACACTATCACTTCAAGTTTGAAGCTTATGGTTTTTTGATAGAGAGACTGGGACTGATCTTTGCATTATTGATAGGTAAGTCGGATCTAGGAAAACTTAATTTTGCACTGAAAAATGCATCTATTATGGTCTAACTAACGTGGCGTGTTAGGACGTGCCTATCGCTTTACTAAATTTCATTAAAGTAAGTAACCTTATAGGCTTTGCTGTGTATGTTTGTATCAGAATACAATGTGATTTAAATGTTCATATTCTTTGATTGAGTTGATTAACGGCTAAATCTATATATACATATATAATTACTTGCCCTGACTGATTCAGCAGAGCCTAAACCGCTGGGGTTACAAACTTGAAATTTTCGTAGTCGATGCCTGTTATGTTGCGAGCATCCCCAAGGATAAGACCCCTAGGGGGTAAAATAAGGGATAAATGGTTGTATGGAAGTCCCTCATTTTCTAAGTAAGAAGCAAGAAATTTCGTATACGTACTCTTGGTTAGAAATAAATGTACATGTGTATCGGCGTTTTTCAATATTTAACCCCTAAGTGGGTGAATTGGTGGTCTAAAGTTTCCTGTCTGTTATATTTTCACGAAAAAACCAATAATCGAATTACTTTAACATTTTGTTTTTTTTTTAATTTTAAGCATGCGACGGCTTGAGTAAATGCTTGTTCCATATACAATCGTTAAAAAAAGTGTACAGATGTCGATGTCGAAAATAAAGCAATCAAATTATTTTACATATTTGCAGGCGTGATATTGAAATTTTATTCCATTTGGTTAATTTGTGAGAATGACATGTAAATCCGGATTGAAGTTGTTGTGTTAGTGGGAAATGATCGTTAAAAGTATTTGATATTTATTATTACTTTATGCCTCTATCTTTCTTGAGAAAAATGGGTTTGACTGACTTCTCTATCCATGTCCCGTTACAGAACCCTAAAAAGATTGATTTCTATTCTTATTGTTTCTGAATTAATTTAAGTTGTGAATGAATTTTTCACGGGTTTATTTATTTAAATAGCTAAATAAGCACACATCATGCCTAGTCCTGACATCTGAAAAGTCTATAATACGTACATAATATACTATGAAAATATAAACCTGGTGATCCTGTATGACAGGTTTTTTTCCCATTTCAGACACCAGCTCCTCACATATAATAGACTGTGAAATAACAACAAGTAGAATGTTTACTCTATACTGTTTGTAAAAGTCTTTTTGTGAGGAGAAATAAATAATAATAATAAAATAAACAATCCTAGCCTTGTATTTACTATTCGAGGCATTTACCTGCTAAATGGACAGTTTATATAGTATTTTTACTTTTTAGAAATGTTTACTAAAACTATTCAGAATCTTTTACTGAGACAGCTTTTGATGTTGCCATAAGCAGACTATGCATTGAACAAAAATACGACGTTGTGAATTAAATTTCCATAACAAAGTTTATCCATTCTTTGAAGTGTACAAAGAAGCGGAGATTATGTCGTAAGCGCTACTGACCGCGCGGGCCCCTTATTGTGAGACTAGAGGTATAATAGAATGTAGTTGGGACTATAATACCCGGGAACAATTCTTAGTTGAACGTGTTTTTTGTTGTTGAATATACGCCAAATTAGAACTATATACAATACTAGCTGTTGCTCGCGGCTCCGCCCGCGTGGAGGTCATGTTTGGGAGAAAAAGTATACAATACAAAATACCAATATTCATGCGTTTAACTTAAAAATTACGGATTTTCATATAAACTTTCATTCCCTATTTTACCCCCTTAGAGGCGGAATTTCCAAAAATCCTGAAACACATATTTTTTATTTTTAACTAAAATGCCAAATACTAATTTTCATGAATTTAACTTCAAAAATGACGGATTTTCATACAAACTTTCATCCCCTATTTTACCCGCTTAGGGGTGGTATTTCCAAAAACCCTTCCTTAGTGGATGCCTACGTGATAAAAGGTACCTACTGTCAAAATTTCAAGTCTCTAACCCCAGCCGTTTAGGTTGTGCGTTGATCGATAAGTCAGTCAGTCAGTCAGTTAGTTTCTTCTTTTATATATACAGACAAGCGTTTTACTTTTGTCAGTAATAGGTATTATTACATCTACATATCAATTAATGATTGTGTGGATCCACTTTCATATTAGGAATGTTGAGATGGTTCGGACTCATTGAGAACATGGATTCATAAGACACATACACAAGGCAAGTGTAAATGTAAGAGTTGGTACAAGACGACTACAACGAAACTAAATCAACCAAATTAGCGACATCCAGTGGCGGCGTAAGGGGGGGGCGGTGGGGGCGGTCCGCCCCGGGTACCAAGCACCAAGGGGTGCCATCGTGGTGATAACTCACTCGAGCAGCTCAGAAGCCGTTTGCGCATCTCATATGCCCGACGAGGACGGCACGGGCGGCCAGGAGAAATGACCCAACATGCTGGACTAAGATTACCAGAAGAGCTGCAGAGAGCTATTTTAGAACGTCTTAATAGATTCAACGGAGACCTAGAACATAGTTATAAGGCAATGAATTACATTCTCATAACATTTGGTGCTGTTCACAGCAACCAAGTCCATCAACATGTGATGGACTTGGACTTGGAAAGAAATATATCATATGTCGGGACAGAAAAGAGGATATGGGCCTGCGATGAACGTCGACGACGCGCAGTGGATCGAAAATCGGCCTTTGAACTTAGGAATCCGATGTTTAAGCTGTGATGATTTTTAAAAAAAACTTCAGCATTTTCCTTTATTTTAAGTATACCAAAAATCATGAATAATAAGTACTATAACCGTATGCGAGGATATTACGGAAAACCGTGTGGTTCCCGAGATATCTTAATTTTATATATCCGCTCCATACATTTTTTTCGTTTGAATGTTTGTTAGAAGTGAGAAAGAAAGAAAAGATTTTTTATTGTTGGAACGTAAACAAGAACTAACACATATATCGAGGGGTAAACTCAGAAACGTCTGAACTGATGTAGATAAAATTAGGTACAAGTATAGACCATATCCTGGAGTTACATATGGGCTACTTTTATCCCGGTTATTTGCTTCCGTGGGAAATAGTTTGACTGTTCCATCTAATTTTTCCGATAAATAGCGCTGGCATCGTACAGATGCTGCAATGGAGCGATACAGTGATTTATTTTTTTGTACCGGGGGCGGCTTTTCATGTGGGTGAAGCCGTGATCAATAATTTTCGATGATTTTTTAAAGAAACTTACGCAGTAATTCCCGTAATTCTGAGGATACCAAATTATCATTACTAAAACCGCCTGCAAGGACATTACGGGAAACGGTTTCTCTTTTGTAAGAAAATTATAATTCTTTAATTTTCAAGCCAAATTATTTCATGTGACTTATTCGAGCATAGTAGTAATATATAGAAGCCGTTCCAACCATGAAACATTACAATTTAAACATCGGATTCCTATGTCTTCGAAAGCTGATTTTCAATGAATGAATACTTCGCTAGGGATTTAGACCTCCGACAACCCCCCCCCCCCCCCCCCCTCGGCTAAAAAGGTCTTTATCCCTACTGACTGGACTATATTTATTGTTTTATTTTGAGGGTGCTCAATAGAAAACCGCCCCGGGTGCCAACCCATGCTACGCCGCCACTGGCGACATCTTAACGGAGGACCCGTTGCCGTGAATAAAGACACAAGTAATTTACATACGCTCTCACGCCTGTAATCCCCGAAGGGGTGGACAGCGATGTTACTAGTACACCAATATTATAGTGATAGGGAGAGAGCCCACCGCCATACTGAGTAACATTCCAATAACTTAATAAGTAGTTTAAGAAAGCATGAACTCTGGAAATATACTCTCGTTATGTAATTCGATGCGTTATGAAAACTACTGCATAGTTCATTTTTCCAAGTAACTTGATACTTTTTGAGTTAATCTAATATAAATATTCGAATTTTTGAATTTTTTTGTTTTTATTTATATTTACGATTTAGATTTTCTGAAAGTTAGTAAATAAGTTCGTAAGTTTTTTGGTAATAATTTTTCATCACACCCAAAAACATTTTTGTAGAACTAAAAACAGTTTTGATTTCCAATGTTTCAGATGAATTATTTAGATGTAGTTCCTACAACTTTTTGAATAAAATTGGTCCCATATTTGGTTCTTCATCAAATCGTTAACTATTTGATCATAGTACGAGTATGTGGTCGGGATTACTGACATTAAAATATTTTAAATTATGTTGATTTTGTGAGGATAAACTAAAGTTTTATAATTCAATGAGCTTACAAGAAGTGCGCTTTTGGGGTTGTGCCATACACTCTTTTTAAAATCAATATACCCGTATAACAATAAAAACATTAAAATTGATGACAACATAAACTCAATATAATTTTACGGAGCATCATTATCATCGGCAATATTGTTCTGCCAGTAAAATGGAATAATTACTTGATACATAAATAAAGCGTCTTGGCGTTTGTTACTTTTCTAATTAGTAGAGAAGGTCCGAGCCCAGCAGTGGGACAAGTTTAATACAGGGCTGGTATTATTATTAGAAATAGAGTGTATATGTTAACCTCTACAAAATCAGACCTCAATAGATTTCTCTCTCTCTCTCTCATTTCACTCTCTTTCATTTTATTGAACTAAACGCATTGGTTCAAGGTTAAATTGGTTATTAGTATATGTATAACAGTTCATCCATTTTTATCTGGTTTTTATGATTATATTTTATGACTATACTATGCTTCATGTTGCAGTGCATTAAAGCAATTAAATTGATGTCACTGAAAGCTATTCCAATTTGAAGCCATTGGATAGATGCTAATTATGCAAAGTGCTGTCGTGGAATTAATAAGAAAGCTCGAGTCTCTCGGCCTAGGGCTAAGGTATCTGGGTTAGCTGAGTAATTCTCAAGATTGAAATAACTATTTGATGTACTTGTATCTCTCTTAAAAAAGTTATAAACAGATGTTTAATGTGATAGTATTTAAATTACCCGTTTAAGAAATAATTCTGGATGTATAAAATGTATACTGGTCTAGTGAGGTAAGGTATTGGTGGATTTAACCAATTATTATTATTATTGTTATTAAAATAAGTTATAATTATATTTGACCTCTAGTTGCTCACAACTGTGTTTATGCAAATTCTTGGCACAGGCAAATGACGATCAAAACCTCTAAAAATGAAAAGAACCTAAAATAAGAAAGAACAAAAATTCTATCAATTATATTAATAAAAAAGCGAGGTTGAAGTTATAAACGAAAATTTGTTTATACTTAAGATTTCTCGGAATTTATCGCCGCATTTTTAGTAAAAATAATATGTGCAACTAGTGGGATACTATTAATGTCCTCATCATAAAGCTAATAAAATTTCTCAATTTTTTGGATAAAAATATTTGTGAAGTATTTTACTCTTTATGCATTTAAGTAAAGGAGACATAAACACGCTCTCGGCTTAGAAGTGGCCTAAAAGACACCTCCGCCGTCAGCCATAACTTAACTGTGAAAGCTCACATATTTCTCTCTCAGGACTACGGAGCACGAAGCTTCGTATTCGATATCCCTTTTATACTCAGATACCTATATTTTTCCGATTTCACGTATAACGGACCATACTCAACTTTACACATAAATATCGATATTTTTCGTTTGTAAGGTCTGCTTGTGTACCTTTATAGTAATTATTTTAGGCTGACATGAAGAGAGATTTACCGTAGGTCGCGGTGATTGCCATATTTCAATTGTAGTATATTGTCCATTAAGTTTATTATACTTGAGAAAATACTTGCCCTGTCAAGGTTTAAAAAAAAATTACACATGCTTTAAATGTGTGTTTTATTAATTACCTATAACCTCGCCACATTCATCAACAACGGCCTTAGAAGGTGAACTATCATGTTTGTGTTTTCCATCATCGTTACAGCGATCAAGAAGTACATCAGCCAATTCGAAAAGTCGCCGTGCGTATCTTGGTAATGAACCAGGGCCTTCGTTTCAGCTATTCGTTTAAGTCCCTCTAGGCTGAGGCTGCTTATAAATTATTCAATTCCTGATTAAATTCTTCCCGTTATAAAATATTTCTAAGCATTTAATGCTTTATATTATAGGAACGAAGACTACTTAGGCCTACATTATTACATCAATACAATATTAAAGCTAGCCTAAATAAGTCATCATTTATGTTTCTTTTTATGTTATGCACAAGTAATATTGATTTACAATAAACTAAATATTTTTTTCTCTGTGTCATACTCTTAATTAAGTTATTTATGCATACACCTTGTGTTTAAACCGTATTTTGAGATTAGAAATATAAGTTACGAAATAAATCCGTCGTTTAAATTGTTTGTGCAACTGTATTGTATACAAACTTGTGAGATATGTTTCTATTGACCCTCTTGGTCGATGTCTGCGACTGTTTTGACCAAACAGCTTGACGCGGGATTTGGGATGTTACCTTTTTCGTCGCCCATCTTGGTACCATGCTCCGTTGATTGTAAACATGTATACCACATTACTCACATGTAATTCATATTTTTTGTGACCAGACACGTCATTCTAATTTTTAATTTAATTATGCAGCGGACGTTTTCGAAAAACTACTTTCACGTCTTTATGCGAATCATCACGTTATAATCGTAAGAGCTTCGGAACATCGGCTGAGAGCTGCCGGATGTCTTCGGAGGTGTGCTATAGATCTGAACTGCAGGCTACTCAGACATCATTGTACCTAGACCAACAACTTTGTCGTGCTCTTTTCGAGGGGACATATATGTATGTGCTTCTTTTCAGCCGAGCCTCTTGACTTACCTGTATTTTTCCTGGGTTATTTATACAAACTAACTAACTAGATTCCGTTTTATTAACAGGTTTTCCTCTTGAGATATAGATTTACTAAGCTGCCAACTGCGACGTTCAAACTTTGAATATGATACAAATGTAGCTACTAGCTCCAAAGCTAACAGGGCCAAGTAGTTATTTGTGTATACCTATGCTGACATATTTCAGTTATTGAGTAGGCTCGTTGCTTGTATTTATACATTGAATGGCTTTCAAATTGCTTGTTAAAATTTAGAATCTTGTTATTTAAACAAAAACAATCAATCTATATATTGCAATCGCGTAGGTTTTTAAGCGACTTAAGTTATTTTTAATACAGTTATTGTTGTATATTTTAATCTTATAAGCATTTATTTGTGTATGAAAAAATATTCATATCTAAAAATACTGACTGCCTAAGAACTCGCAGAAGTGGTCTTGCATGAATAAGCGCAAAATATATTCAAAAATATTCTTTATGTTTAAGAAATGGCTTGCCATCGCTTTATAAATACCTAGGTAGTTATGTGATGAAAATCGAAATCCCTAGTTTCTAGCTCCATTCTGATTGTGTTCTATAATGGATATATTTTCGCTGTTTATGGGTAAATTAATATGTTTGTTACCTTCGTTTATGAATGAAAACCGAAAATTAAGCCTCAAAATATTTCGAATTACCTTTTGAGTCGTAATCCGTTTCAAATATATTTACTAAGTGCTATGATCTATATAAGAAACCGTCTAGGCAGGTACCACTGCGTTTCTGCTGCCCAGTACTAGTATGAGTTCAATTAGAAAATTTCCAGCATAGCCGTATGTGTTATTATTTATTTATTTTGCAACTGGAGTGAGGTCTCGTTACCATATGAAGAAATGATGTTTATGAAATATAATCTATGTCATCTGTTTATTATTTATCAATAAGACTGGTCAAATCATTGTATTTATAACATCCTGGAATAAACATTAACCATTATAGAAAATTTACTGAAGATCATTTTTCGTCGTTCAAGTTTGTGAATTATGAGAGCAATACCGAACACTTCTTAATAACATTGTCAGGTAATCTTATTGCCTACAAATAGTGTTATCGACAAAATTTTGGTACCATCCGAATAAATGACAATGAAGCGGCATCATGTTAGTTGGCCAAGGGAACATAGAAGAATAAAGATAAAATAAAGTAAGGACTTTATTCTTTACTTGTAAGCTCGACACATGATTTTATTGGTATTATGGATGCTGATAATATGAGGTAGTGATTACCTACCAACAGGTGACCTGCATACGCATTTACAGTCATCTGCTATAAAAGAAAAATCGATTTAAAATAGTCTGCAATTAATCCCCTGTCGCATGAAAAAACACTGCTATCCAAATTGTATTTATTCTGTTACTGTCCCGGCCAGAACAACGTGATTTTTTTTTAAATGATACTATTCTAGAATTTTGTGTAAATCGTTGTGTATTGCCTATTATTACGGTATTTCCTATTATTAGAAATACCGAAGGTAAAACGGAGGTATTTAGGAGTCTAGTTGGGGGTATATTAATAATAGTTGTTGCTCGCGGCTCCGCCCGCGTGGAGGTCATGTTTGGGAGAAAAAGTATACAATACAAAATACCAATATTCGTGCGTTTAACTTAAAAATGACGGATTTTCATACAAACTTTCATCCCCTATTTTACCCCCTTAGGGGTGGTATTTCCGAAAACCCTTCCTTAGTGGATGCCTACGTGATAAAAGGTACCAACTGTCAAAATTTCAAGTCTCTAACCCCAGCCGTTTAGGCTGTGCGTTGATCGATCAGTCAGTCAGTCAGTCAGTTTCTTCTTTTATATATACAGATGACAAACTAAGTGGGAGTAGTAAATGTTTATTATAAAACAGAGTGCCTTCCGCGCTCCAGTGTTCAGTTCAGTTGAGTTGTGTTGTGTAGAAGTGCTAACCAGGATATTCGTGGTTCGTTCGCGGGACAGTAAGTAATTGTAAACAGTTCAATGGTCGCGTAGTTCAGCATAGAGGGTAATGCTGGTAGATTAATTATAAAGAGAAGCCTTAAGTGAATCCTGACATGCGTTTGTGTTAATATTAAGCACTGATATGTGTAACAGTGTTGTATAAGCAATCAATAAAATTATATACATTGTATTTGTGCTTTTTAAATATCCATCTTGCATAGTTTTGTTGATGTTCCTAACACTATACATAGTATTATACACTGATACCGAGCGTTTGTATAATAATTTCAGCCTTAAGAATAAGGACGACCACACTGCAACGTTGTAAAGTTCTGAACCTCCAACTACGGTCAAATACCTTGTTTTTCATATTGGGTGGTAGTCATGCGTCGTAGCACTCTATTCTTGCTACGAATCGCAACGAAGGTGCGGCTAGCCCTTTGGTATTCAATATGCTCATAGCTGTATAAAGCTCAGCCTTCAAGATATATTTAACAGCTATGGTAATTTTCCTATGGTCTGCGTGTTGATGATTTACACACTATATAATTAAACTAAATAATCTACAATTAAGGTGAAATATATATCCAGACGGCCATTTTTTTACTTATCAATTCTATAGATATAGAGCATCACTTTAATGACTATTTAGCAATAATACACTACTTGCACTATTGCCTACACAGACTCGGCTTTGTGATATACTACCCAAAAACAATAAGTACCCACTATCATAAATAATGCGTTCATCAATAGTAGTCTAGTGGCGAGAGGTCACTGTTGTTATAAAAGTTGCGGGACCGAAACCAGCCCTAGGACACACACCTCTGACATTTAGAGAATACGTGTACCTATTATATTCTTATTCATTATTTTTAGCAATCCATTTAACAGCTACATAAAACAGCGTGGGGAAACCGTAAAACTTGCAAATAACTTGATATTTTGAAAATTGTGGGTACCGTCAGTCGTTTTTCTATTTTGAGACTGGTTGGAGTCGTTTATCAGGTGATAAACTATGAAATTATGAACTTGTGTTATACCTACCGAACAATCATACGATGTGCATCCTGACTGTATATGGAAATCTAAGAGGGATGTATAAGACCTCTCCTAGCGTCGATGTGATGACCAATGATGACCTATGATGACGTCATGAACATGATATATGAACCGCGATAGAATCCGTAAAAATTAGTTTTATTTCAATGATGTACGAAATTTATTTATTTAAAGAAATATCATACGACAAATATTATATAAACATCGTTCTATTAAAAATGCCGCTCAAACAAATTTTGTTTTAAGCACCTACCTACATGGTTCATTCAGGTCGTTACACATAATTTATGTGATGTTGAATACGTGGTATTGCATCCTTTGTAGATAAATGGCCGACCGATACATTTGGTTCAGATATGCTAGCCACAACCACAGGCGCAATGCCCTGTCCGCTTTACTAAATTGCGAATATATTATTCAGAAACCAATTTATTTTCACGAAATGTAGGTCTATAAAACTTTTCAATGTAAACCTAATTAAGTTTCATTTCTCATAAAGCTTAAAGACAATTAAGAATCAATTCTGTTTTAATGGCCACTAATTTTCAATAATAATTATTCAATAACAACGGCAGGCATACTTAAAGCCGCGACCATACTGTAAGATATCATTATCTTGTGTCGTTACTCGTTAGTATCAAAAATTACGTGAGACTTTTGGCCTAACAACACCAAGCCCTACTATAAATATTTGTCCAAATGCCTCAGTGCGAAAATTGAATCCACGGCCTCTAGTTACACCAACCGGCTGTGAAGCGAGAGTTTCACAAAACGTGTTTATTTTTGAAAACCATGGGGGTGTAGCTATTTAGTATTTGGTTAATTACAATAAAACTATTCAATAAGGGCACTATAATTATTTGTTTTTTTTTTTATTATTTTAAATTACACTGAAATACATATCATGCAACTAATAATAGCAGGCACCACGAAATTTCAAGAAATTATCATAATAAGTGCATTCAAAACAATTAGTATGATACAAAGCTAAGCGTAATGACGTAAATAAATGAAATGAACCTGGGTATCTGAAGGGCGATTTCGTCCAGGCTGTCAATGGGCTCGCTGAGCGGCCGCTCGAGCAGCCGTGACGGAGCTGTGAATGTGTCTGAATTCATGTTTCGTCTAGGTTTCGGCTTTCTGTGATCCTTCATTCGCTTTTCCTCGGCACGTCGCAAGTTGTGGAAACGGAAGAAGAACATCGACATTATATTTCACCTTAGGTACACACAACTTCGAACGAATATTTGTGTTGCGTTATGGTCAACGATGCTATGTAAATTCATATGCCACTGTTATTTGTCGGAAAGGTTCACTCGTACACTTTTAATGTCATTTAGGTTCATAATAAGCTATCGGATAAGTGCCTGATTCGTTCAAAGAGACGCTCTTAGTGAAAAATATATTTAAATGTAAGACGATACCTACTGAGGAAATTATTTAAATCGGTTAATAAACTTTCTAATTGGATTAAGAAGCGATGCTCTGTTTCTTTCCTCGCAAAGCGAGTTTCCGTCTGGAATTTGTACGGCGTATTACTCGCAAGTGACATCATTTGTAAAAATAGTGCGTTCTCTGTACATTAAAATTCTTATACCTTCCTGAATTTGAATATATTTCAATTTTGTTTTCGACTATTATAAGACAAGAAAAAAGTCAGTCCAGTCTTATAGGTACCTACGTTTTTCATTATGATAAGCTATTTTATTAGTGTGACGTTGTTTGTGTGTGAAAAACGTTCTGTTGTCTTTTAGCATGTATGAGATTTTATGTAATGTGGCAGCCAAATAGGAAAAACATTAAATGTAACATCATTATTCCAATTTCATGAGATTCGTGACCTACATTTCATTCGGGAACGGCTACTCGTAGTAAATATTTTATGATTTCCATCCGTTCCCAGACGCAGACCCGTACTCGGCCCAAAAAATATATGGCACAATAGACGCAACTTTCGGTATAACATACAAAATCGTGATAAACTTTTCAATTAAACGGTATGTATATTTAACAATGGGTGGTTTGGCTAATGACTGTTAAAACGGCAACTAAAATTGACCTTTCGAAAAGTTAAATGGAATATTATCTTTTAATTTTTTCTTCTTCAAGGTATGGTTGTTATGTTTTGTTTGAACAGAATGATACCCATGTCTTTGACATCATGCCACTGATGGCATTTCATCGAGTAACCTGTAGAAATTCTTTGCCTCAGTTATCTCTTGGGATGTTGACTAAACTGCTCTAGATCCGGATGCAGGTGATGGATATCCCCTCAAATTAACGTCCGTATATCTGAATACATCCGAATAGCTGATTTTAATATATGTATTGCAAGGGCATCTTGAAGTTCTTGATAGCCTTGTCAAAAGTCCTTACAATTGACTTCATGGTTTTCGGCATGAAAACTTGTGTTTTTATATTATGTAAGTATAAGATGCCACTTTTTGCCACTTTACATTATAAAATTAAATTAATTTTTAATAAGGTTATAAATGGTTAAGGAGAGTTTAACTTAGATATTATCGGTCTGCCTGCCTTTTAGCATTTATCCCTCTGAATAATTTAATCAAAAGATAACGAAATCTTAAACCATTCGCCAATTGGGATGGAGATCTTCAAATGTATTATTATAATATAATGAATACCAGGGTATTGAAATTTTATGACATCAAACGATTGAAAATAAATTGAATTGATAAAATAATTTAATTTAGTGTTTACAGAAGTTTTGGTTGTTGATATTGATAAAACAATGATTATTGATGTGCCTAGCATACGCTTATATTTATTTATTATTGAATATTATTTTTAATATTACAAACACGGTATAACTATTTAATTTTATGATTATAATAAATAAATAAATACTTGTATTAAAAATATATTCGCATTCATAAAAAAACACAAGTGAAAAACTAGCTCTTAATCTAATTTAACAGTTAAAGTTAGACATTGGTTCTTTGAATTATGCTGTGTAACAAATATATATTTTCATTTCTTTTATTTCGGCCAATTGCCATCTCATGTTTATCATGTGGTAACTATATTATATGATCACCCTCAATATTGAAATGAATTTCAGTTTGACTCGTCAACTATCCAGTCAACAGTCAACAACAAGGAAACTATGAAATATCGTGATCCCTCTACTGGAAATAAAATAAATCCTGTTATAACTTTAAGCTACATTTACCATTTCTTCCCTGCTGTGAACATGTCTGGATGCTGCACATATTATGTGTGACATGATCTAGGATAATTCTACGGTTTAAATCGCCTCTAAATCATTAATTATACATCGTTCTCTATATAACATTTTTTAAAGATTTTTTTTGTATAAGGCGTCTTCCATTTAGCGATGGCATCATATTGATTAATTCTTAACCAGGTACCCGGTTTGGTCCATAGAGGCCTTTAGAGCGTTGGTGCTTGCAGATTTACTAAATTCTACATTTTATAATCAAGTTAGCTTTTGCTTCATCTGCACTAAAATTGCACTTATCACTAAAGATTTCCTGCCGCTGCTCTTAACGCGCACAATTTAGCCGACGCCGGTACTCCACCCGATTTCTCATTAACGTCAAGTTTCGCTACATTTTGCAACCTTTTTTATTTTTGTCACTCGTGGTTAGCCACATTTATTATTCCGCGGAAGCAGGTCAAGCATGCTCACATGCTAGAAATTTCCTCGCAGTCGTCACCTGTGATGTAAAGTTAACGGCGGTAGTTGTTGTTTTCATCACATTCTTCTTCAAGTGCGTTGTGTTGCGAATTTGAATGAAAATAAAGCACGGGCAAGTGTTCCTTCGTACTTCAATAAAATTCTTTATGTATATGCAGGCATTTACAACTACTTCAACTCGGGGTAATTAGATAGTATTGTTACATATGCCACGTGTAGGTATGAACATGTTATCTTTATTTAAATCTGATTCTAATCTGATACAAAAGTATCAGGTTTTAACCGCTCTCTGCCGTCTTGGACGTGTTGATTCATCACCATAAAAATATCACCCACATCGTACTGTCGAGGTAGCATGACCGTGTTAATAGAGTACCGATATTTTCTCAATTCTCGTAGGTTATTTTATATTATTAAAATATTTTATTAAAGTGTTTCCAGACCATACAGTTTCGACCATACAGCCCAGTGTAATCCTACATTAACAGTAACTTGATTACCCTTATTTCCTCCGTCACCGAAATCTGTTTTTTGTAATATTGGCATATTACACCGTTTGTAATTCTTCTGACAGATAAGAAGATTTAAACTACTGATAAAAAGCCAGAAGTGTCAATAAATAGGGTCAGAACAATATTTATTGCTAGGGACTAATTTCAAAGGTGTAAATTAGTCCATTATCATGATGCATGTTTTCTAACAGAGGTTACTAATTCTGCCACGAAGATAGTCCGTTATACGTTCTATTCATTTCTAATCTTAATTTTAATCCCTATCTTCACTTATATTTATGTATTTAATTTTAGTGGACCTATTTCTAATACCTTGACCATTGTATATACTTCAACTGTAGCTTTTGACTTTATACCCAACAATTACTTTTAAGTTAGTCCTGTCGGCAAAGCTCGGGCATCGCATAAGTGAGTTCATTCCCATTTCTAATCTGAATATTGACAAACTCAGTAGCCTAGAAAGTTGTGTACATTAAAATGGTTGGAATATCTCGAGCTTACGATATGTTTCATGAAACACAATATATGCTTCTGTATTATTTGGGTTTTTTAACGTTTAAATTATATTTCAACTGCCTCGGTGGCGCAGTTGTAATTGCGCATGCGTTACGACTGCTGCTGTGCTGAGGTCTCGGGTTCGATCCCCGGGTCGGGTAAAGTGATATTGGGTTTTTCTATCTAGAAATTCTCAGTATTAGTCCGGAGTCTGGAATCTGTGCCCGGTATGGCGATAGGCTCGCCCCCTATCACATTATGGAACTGAAATTCGGCGAAAAGTGGGTGTACTGGTTACACCTCTGCCTACCCCTTCGGGGATTACAGGCGTGAGTGTATATGTATGTATGTATTAAATTATATTTTTGCGCTGGCAACATCGATATCTTGTTTTTATTCTTCATTACTTAATTTTGTATCGAGTAGGCATTAGTAGTAGAAAATTAAAAATTTTCTCATTAATCTCCGTATTTGTCATGTTCTGATAACTTCTAGAACCCACATAACCCACAGAAAAAATCTACATACGTATTATATTACTTCCTAGATTAATACTGTAATCATTGAAAAACTTTCAATGCTGATCTTCCAGAGTTTAACGTCAGAGCTTTTTTCTTAATCTATGCGTAATTATGAAACTCCAATATGTCTGCGAATTGTTTTAAAGCTTCAGAGTTCTACATGTTTGCGTTAATATATTTCTATCATTCTTTATTTCGGCGCATTCTTTACAGTTGTTAAGGCGTTTATGAACTATGCGGTATTATTTCACTACTAAGGTTTTAACTCAAAGCACTTATTAATGTCGATGGAATTTATAACACTTGTTTTAGTTTACATTTAAACATTCTAAAAGCTCAAAATTATACCCGTCTAAAAGTAAGTACCTTCGTGAATGTTACGAATTAATTTTGTGATGTCAGGCATCGTACGAAAGATAAAATTTACGTATTAAATGTTATATCTCATAACTGGAGCTCTGCGCCCTGACATGCCGAGTTTTTCCTTCTTCTTTTATTTAATCTAATACAGCATGTTCAAAATAAAACGAATATCAGTTGTGTTGTAAGGCATTGTCATTGTTAGGATTTTAAAAGCTACAATATTTAAATCTGCTTTATGTATTACGTAATCGAGTTGAAGCTTTTAATAAAAAGGAGTGTCAATTTAACGCAAAAATAACTTAACATGATGATAATTAATTATAATTAACATGATTATAAATAATTTTGTGTAATATGTAAACGAACATTTTGATACAAGGATTTTGTTTATTAAACTTTAAAAGAAACATGACGCGCGTCATTTTTCGCATAAATTCGCATTCATGTGCCGTTACCTAGTGAATACTTAACTGTTATATTCATACTTTCAATTTTGATATTGCCACTATTTTTGGTCTTCAATGCAGATCACCTCTATAGATACATCTCCGTGGATACATCATCACCTTCAAGGTTAAATTCTATCGACTGTAAAGGGTATATGACCAAAGTCGGCCCAAACTTAGCGGAGAAATGTAAATGTTAAATATAGCTGAAATGAAAACCATCGTTACTTTTGAACCGATTAAAACGAATTAACTCCTTAAACTCCTTAATAATTTCAATTACAAGGCACGAGTATGATTATGTTTTTTTTAATATCGATGACTTTTATCCATGAAATATTTTTGTTTTTTAGTTCAGTTTTTTAATTATTTTTTTTTAGAAATATTAGAAATTTTATTAGAAATAGAATTTATATTTTTTATTCTAGTATCTACTTTTTGCCGAATTTACGGACAGATTCCAGACTCCGGGCTAATACTGAAAATTTATAGATAGGAAAACCTAAATCACTTTAGCCGACCCGGGGATTGAACCCGAGACTTCAGCACAGCAGTCGTAACGTAAAAAATACACAATTAAAACTGGTGTACTGGTTACACCTCTGCATACCCCTCCGGGGATTACAAGCGTGAGTGTATATGTATGTATGTATATAGTCCATAGTACTCCATATACGCGATCACATTCAATTTTTGTCTATAAAAGCTTTCGTATTAAGATCACCATCTAAAGAGTAACTTAATCAATTTCTGGAATTATTTTAATTTAACATTTATTTATATTAATTTAACTCGGTTTAAATCCCTAGTAGAATATAGTATTTTATAGTTTCTTATAGGCAATTTCTATATAGTCATGTGTATGTGTCTGGGCCAATAGATTAACAATGGTCATTTTTGTGGCTGCGATGTAAACGTTGAAATTTAACAAACAGTTAAAGCCTGATACTATACTGATAACGGATACAGTTTTCTTTAATAACTAATATTATCTGACTCCGATGCCAGAAGGTGTAACATATTCATTGAAACGTTTGACTTATACTAAGGCACACAGCGACATCTGATGATTTTATGATGTTCTTAACGACGGCTTTATTGACTACAACGCAGTGCATATGCATTATACAGTTCGAAATAAGAAGTGTTAAATGCATGATTCCATAAAAATATACAATAGGGTAGTTGACAGTAAGGGAAAACCTGATAGAAATTTGTTTTTTACAATAGATTTTAGTCTAAAAATATCGAAAATTAAATCAATTTGTGAATTTATATGATTATTTAATATATTCAAAAAACAAATATGTAAAAATAAAGCATTTCGACACTTGACATGAAATATATATCAGTCATGCATGACGTCGCCGTTCGAAACATCTAAAACGCTGAGCCAAACGTCTAGTAGTTTTGCGGATGGTGACGTCACACGAGAGGCCATGATAGATGGTAGCGTTTTGGTGGAAAAAAGATGAATTTATAAAAATGCAAATAAAATCTTGAAAACTTATGTTTTATGTTTACTAATGATAATATTTTAATAATATAGACCATGAAGAATAAAATAAAACGGTTTTCCAAAAACAGTCAACTAGCCCATTGAGAATCATACTATATCAATAAATATCTATATATATAAAAGAAAGTCGTGTTAGTTACTTCACTTATAACTCAAGAACGGCTGAACCGATTTAGCTGAAAATTGGCAGGGAGGTAGTTTAGAGCCAGGAGAAGGACATAGGATACTTTTTATCCCGTTCGACATCATTCCCGTGTGACTTGACATTGAACGTCAGTCACTATAAAACGTGGTATAACAAAAAAGAATCAGACTTGGAATAACAAAATTGACGTATAATGACAGCTATGTAATGACGTATGGATGACAATTTGATATTTGTTAGAAATCTATATATATAAAAGAAAGTCGTGTTAGTTACTTCACTTATAACTCAAGAACGGCTGAACCGATTTAGCTGAAAATTGGCAGGGAGGTAGTTTAGAGCCAGGAGAAGGACATAGGATACTTTTTATCCCGTTCGACATCATTCCCGTGTGACTTGACATTTAACGTCAGTCATTATAAAACGTGGTATAACAAAAAAGAATCAGACTTGGAATAACAAAATTGACGTATAATGACAGCTATGTAATGACGTATGGATGACAATTTGATATTTGTAAGAAATCAATAATAAAACTATTTCTATTAAATAAATAATTCACATTATTGCCCAATTGCCCATTCGTATAAACAGTGAAGTGAACTATAAAACTCGGTATGGTTGAAAATTTCCATTCGTATAAATAGTGAAGTGAACTATAAAACTCGGTATGGTTGAAAATTTAAGTTTTTAGGTGAAGTGAAGTTTAATTAATAATGCCGCGACCAAGACGATCGAATCTTTCCAGACAAAGCTGTGATGCAAGAAGAATACGAAATACTGCAAATGAAAGGACTGAAGAAGAACAAGAAATTGCACGTGAACAGCGCCGCGATAGTATGGCTCGACTTCGTGCTTCTCAATCACGAGAGCAAAGTGAAGCAGCCCGTGAAACAGCTCGGTTGGCAATGCAGAATCGTCGAGCGAACAACAGAGGTCAACAAATAGATAATTTGCGACGCAGAACAAGATATTTATCAAGTGCTGATTTGAATCGAGCAGCGTTTCAATACGATTGCAGCAATGATTACAGCTTGCATCATAATAATAATAATACCTCATGTGCGGTAATTTATTAATCAGGTTAGGAATGCCAGCACCATATCGTGAAATGAATGACGCATTTAATCAAGAATTGGAAAGGGAACGTGAATATGATCACCAGGAATTAGATTTAGTAGTTCAAACGAATGTACCCCTGTTGAATTACCAACAAAAGGAAGTTTATGATACTTTAATGAAGGCAATCGATGATGAAAATGGTGGTTTATATTTCCTAGATGCCCCTGGTGGAACTGGCAAGACATTCCTCATGTCATTAGTTTTAGCAACTGTTCGGGCGAGATTTAACATAGCGGTTGCAGTTGCTTCTTCTGGAATAGCAGCCACATTGTTAGAAGGATGCCGTACGGCTCATTCAGCATTCAAATTACCGTTAAATCTTCAAACTATTGAAGAACCAACGTGTAATATTGCAAAACACTCAGCAATGGCCAAAGTTTTAGCGGTATCGAAAATCATCATCTGGGACGAATGCACAATGGCGCATAAACGTGCATTAGAAGCACTTAACCGAACATTAAAAGATTTACGCAATGACTCGAGATGTTTTGGAGGAGCAATGATTTTACTTTCTGGCGATTTCCGCCAAATACTGCCAGTAATTCCAAGATCTACGGCTGCCGACGAAATAAACGCTTGCCTCAAATCGTCAAATCTATGGCGCCATGTGAAGAAACTGCAACTGACAACAAACATGAGAGTTACATTGCTTAATGATACATCTGCTGAAGATTTCTCGGAGCAATTGCTGACTATCGGTAATGGTCAAGTACCTGTCGATGAATCGAGCGGATTAATATCATTTCCAAATAATTTCTGTAATTTTGTCTCATCAAAAGACGAACTTATCAACAATGTATTTCCAGAAATTATTTCTAACTACAAAAATTATGAATGGATGAGTGAACGAGCAATTTAAGCGGCTAAGAATAAAGATGTAGATGACATAAACTACATAATTCAAAATAAGATCATTGGAACAATGCATTCATTCAAATCTATTGACTGCGTCACAAATGAAGATGAAGCCACCAACTATCCAATTGAATTTTTAAACTCTTTGGACGTGCCTGGCTTACCACCGCACAATTTACGCCTAAAGGTTGGCTCCGTAGTAATCATGCTTCGAAACATAAACCAACCAAAACTGTGCAACGGTACGCGTTTGGTGGTTAGAAAATTGATGAACAATGTAATTTACGCTACGATAATGATAGGAAAATTCAAAGGTGAGGAAGTTCTCATTCCGAGGATACCGATGATCCCAACCGATATGCCGTTTGAATTTAAAAGACTTCAATTTCCGATACGTCTTGCATTTGCCATGACCATCAACAAATCACAAGGCCAATCCTTAAAAGTTTGTGGTTTAAATCTAGAACATTCATGTTTTTCCCATGGTCAATTATACGTGGCATGTTCACGGGTCGGAAGACCATCTGCGTTGTTTGTTTTTGCGCCTGATAATAAAACAAAAAATGTCGTGTATCACAAGGTACTTAAATGAAGAGCAACCTATGTACTAAAATACAGAAATAATTATGAATGATTGATGTAGAAATTTTTTTTTTTTTTGTATTTTTTCCAATAAAAAAAAAATCTGCTTATTTATTGACATTAAGGCGGAACAAAGTTCGCCGGGTCAGCTAGCATATTTTTATAGATTTAATGCTAAACATATAAAATTGTACTGTCATAACAAATTACTGCTACAAAATGTAAGAATGTATTTAGGATAATCTTCTCTAGATAATAAATATAGCTGTAGCTATTGGCAAATTGTCTTCGTTGCTCTAACCTCGGAAATAAAATGGCAAAGTTGGGTCAACGAACAGCCTTTTATTACGCTTTATTGGAATGTATCAGAGGCTTTATCACTCTAATACTTTGTCCTCTTGATGATTCGCTTGATGACGCATCAGTCATTCTTTAATTATGTTTTTTTCATAAAGTATTTACTTATGAACAAAATTATAGAAAGCATTTGGAGTCACCGATTGGTATAAAAAATTCTTCCTTTGTATCAAATAAAATGAGCACCTGGATATGTTTAGATCCATGTATTATTTTGTAGAATATTATTGAAACTTTAATTTTAATGATCATAGAATTTGTTATTATGATTATGAGATTTGTGATTATGAGTATTATTTGCACAAGCTTCCTAAATCACATTTAAAATTCATTAGTATAGAAATATCCATGTTTAACTTTGAATGTCGAGTCAAAAACGCCTCTATAGTAACATGCATACATAGTAAAAAAGTATGTGTATGTCATGGATCATGTCATATGGTTTATGTGAAAACCACACAGTAGCGGCACGACTATGTATAAAGCTTTTAAGAGTTAACTGCACAAATACGGTAGAGTAGCTACCATGTTGTGAGCTCAAAGGGAATCGATAGGTAGACTAGTGTATTACGATTATGTGGCCCTTGCAGGTAACAAGCTTTAAACATTGCTTAGCAATTAACTTTGTTTACAATCTATGGAGCATTGATGTAAATAATATCCGGAGATTATGGGTGGGTGGGATTATTAAGGGTGATTGATATTTCTAACACTTTATTAAATTCTGTTTATAAATATATTTTTTTTAGTTCATACAGTTAGGTTTTGAATGATTTTTGTTAGATTTTTGATTTTTTATACCCAAATAATAATGAAATCTCCAATTAGGTTTTTTTTTATTTAATGTGTTTGTATCTTGTGAATTCAACGAATATTCGTAAAGTCCGAGCATCGTGGCGTACAGTAATGTTAAATGTTAATATAGTGCATAGCAACAGAAAGGAGCTGCAAATTTGTGACAGTCCTCTTTTTATGGAAAATTTTATATCGGACATTTGGTATACAATATGTTATGCAATACCAATATTTGCGTTCTTGTTATTACCTTATAATATACAATCATTTGCTGTAAAATACGCGGTGGAAAGGATGCCAGGTCAGTGAGTTATTGAGAGCTTAGACCTACCACATATTAGGGAAAGAATTTTCTGTAACGTCGCGTCGCACAAATTGTAAAAATCACAAGTCCCAAAAAATTCTTGTGAAATCTGCTGATCCAATCATTGTGTGGTCATTACGTAAACTGTCTACGTTTCATATTTATTAATGCTTTCAAAAAGGATCTTAAAAAAGCAGATGATACCGGATTTTAATATGAATATTTTCTTAAAGTATTGTGAATCATGAATACCGTAGACTAGGTGAGCCGCAAAACCTAATGTTAAAGAAGACAAACTTCTGAAAATGTTATTATATTACTAATAAAAAGGACATTACAAAAAAGTGTGTTGCAGCGCGCGCAAAAACAGTCTCAAAGAAGCTCGCGGGGCGCATTGTCTGGCTGTTTTCTATGATTTCGGTCGCAGGAAAATGCTCAGTGGGTCGCGTGTTTGACATGACTGCTCTACAATTAAATGTTAATAGTAACTATAATTTACAGAGTGATAATTATACAAAGTAACAATAAAATAGCGTATTGTTCATTGTGGGTTACTTCAAGCATCATTTACCATGGGTGTGGTTGTCATGCTAGCCGCCGCGGGGTTACATCATGTTTGATGATGGCTCGTGCTAAGCATTTTGCTCTCAGTTCCTGTGAATTTATTGCGAAAATAATAAGCTATTGTACATTCAAGAATAAACTTTCAAGAGATAATCCCAAGTTATTTTGTTATTCTTAACCACCCTGCCTTCCGTAATATTTCCAAATTGAAAATTATAACTTTATCATATAATCCAGATAAAATACATTAATTGGTTTGTTTAAAAAAGGGTGGATTTTTTTTTCATACTTTCAACCAACCTCATATCTTAATTCAAGTAGTGATATCGAGGGCGTAATATCCGCCACTCCACGTAGGGTTGGAATCCTGAACAGGGAGCGGCGGTTTACGCCCGGTCAGCTTATATAAAGCGCAAGTGCGTCGGAATGGAATACTGCTCGTACATCTGAGACGGTTCCGCTAAATAACTACTCGATTACTTGGATGAGTTGCTGCGGCGGGCCATCTACATTGTAATGGAATGCTCCGAAAAAATGTTTAATTTCATTTCATCCTCTCGCTTCCACACCAAAATCATGCGTACTGGTTTGTGAAGCCACATCTTTATGGTGTCTACGGGATAGTAGGGCCCCAACCCATACGTTCGCAAATTCGTTTTGTTTGCAGCACCCTCAAGCTGTGGAACAGTTTGCCAGCTACCGTGTTCCCTCTTTCCTGTGATCCTGGGTCCTTTAGACGTAGGTACTGTGAAGAAGCTACTCAGCAGGCCAGCATGATTGTGTCGAGTAGCGAGGGAATCATGTCCTCTTATTTATCATTGTGTAAGGTTACCTACTCTAAGTTGTGTAATAATATACTTTCATTTAGTGAATAATACAATTTACGTAATCGTACATAGTTTATTCGTATATTTAAACAACTTTTACGCGTGATATAATCGTTTAAAATATTAATTGCTGATATCGCTTCCCAGTTGACATATGAAATGCAGACCCATCATCATATAATTGACAAAATAGAAGCGCTCGCACGTAGCAATACTGTTAACTAACTATTAGTTAGTAAATGGAAATAATCGGCGTGGCATAACTTCACGCGTCAAAAAGCACTTTAATGCGCTGATCTGAGACCCGCTATTTATTTGAGCATCTATACGGTGTGAACTACGTGTCTCTGCGTAGTACTGTTGTTCTGGCACGGAAAAGTGACCACTCTGGACTTGATGGTGAGGGCAGTGCTGTCCAGTTAGAGTATCAAGTAGCGAGAGACAATCTATTCCCCGATACTTAACACAATCATGCCAGCCTGCAGCTTCTTCACACTACACTTGCGTGTGCCACTATGGCGTTTTACACCCTGTGTACGGTGGTCGCTATCCGGGCGGTTGTGAATACCCTTCCACCAGCATATTACTTAAACTTCATACTAAAACTCCGTATCTTTACCGAATTTTAAATGTTTTGATTTTCAGTTGGAGGCAAACTATTATAAAGTAAGAAGCAAAGTATGGGACCTCTTAGCCATATAAAGTTAAAACTTATCAAACGCTTATTACCGTGGAACACTGAACGAACACAAATTGACAGTTTGACGACAGCAAAATGTCGACTCAACTCAACCCCTCATGGGTTGCTATATATTATTTGAGGAAATTGATTGCCTTTTGTCATAATGTTAAAGTTGACTTGTTCTCTATAAATTTAATTGAACGTTAACTTTTAAATACTGTCTGTAAATATTTACAAAACGTCATTTTGCATGTAAAATATTTATAGTTTGCAAAAATATTTTTTAATTCAAGTATCAAACTATTCTTACTATAACATTAAATACAATTTAAACAATGCTAAAGCTCAAGTTATATTATTTATAAACACAAAAACGAGAGAAGGTATTAATACCGCAATTTGTAGTCCGCAATCGAGTCAAAATTGCCAAGATTAGATTATAATAATATTAAATAGAATTTATATTTTTACTTTATAATTTATACTTTTAGTTTTATATCAAAGAAGCCTTATAACTTGAAATATGTAGGTATTTAAGAAAATATTTCCTAACTTTAAGAGTTTAGCTCTTGTTACTGGAGCTAAAGCTACTCTTTTTATCGTCCCCTTCGTTTTCACCTTCCGTTATATCTTCTCTTATGTCACGACACCGACTGTCTCCTTCAATTATAGAAAAAAATATTTCCTTCCAAAATCGTCTTAAAGAAGTTATCGTTTCGTATCAAAGATCCAATCATATTTTTTCTCTTTTCTATAATTTTTAACAGATGCCTTTCTTAATACACTATTTTTAATACTTTTTCATTTCAGTATAAATTATTTTCGCCATTTTACTTCAGCTACATCTCAAACGCCACCAAGCTGTCCCTATCCTATTTGTATCTCTGTACTGTTTCAACGGCCAAATCTCATAGCCGTATAAAGCAGTGCAAATCATGACCATTTCATGACCCGTTTCCATTTTTGTAAATGTTTTGGTTTTGAATAAATGTGTTTTGGTATTGTGGTTAAAGTCCTCTTAGATATTGCAATTATGATGTCGGGGGAATACTTGGATTCCTATGTTATTTTAATATGTTAGTTTAAATACTTCAATTTATCGTCATCTTTTATTAAGGTATTTTAGTTGCATTATCTAATTGTTGATTTATATCATTATTTTTATCATCTGCAAAAGTTCTTTTAATTTGTTATTATAATATTAGCTATCAATTTATCTGCATCTGAAAAATGTAATAGTTTCCCCGTCAAATTTAATTCCTACCCAATTAGGTTCTTGAATTTTATGTAGGCATATTTTATGAATATATTAAATAATTAAAGGTGATATAAGAAATCCTCGTCGTACTCCTGATTAAAAAACAGTTTGATTTACAATTTTCATCTGTTTTATTATACTGTAAACGTTCTCTATTTTATCATATTTTATGAGTGTTTCTATTAAGTTAATAATATTATTAACTATTAAGTTACACGTTTTAAATCGTTTTCCCTAACATTGTATACATTTAATGCTGGATGGTTTTGTATTGTTTTATATTAGCATTATCTATTTCATTTTTCATTTTGCGTTTTCTACTAAAAACCATCAAATCGATTATGTTTTCGTCTAACCATTTTGTACCCCTGTACACTTGAACTATATTTCCTCGTTTGTAAGATTCTGCGGCCCAAGTGCGTCCTATATTTCTGACTTTAACTATATATCTTCCATGTCATGTAACCCTATTAAGCACAACAAGTAATTTTTTGAGCATTTTAGTATTTCAGTTAATGAAACTTAGACACGCGCCTTCTGGTGAAATTATAAATTATATAACTATAGTTTCACCCACAGCTCCGCCTATGTTAAAAGTGTATGTTGGCTAGGATGAATCGTTTAGTGTATATGTATTATGTGAGACGCAACTTGTAATTGACATAATATTTTTTATCCACCGATTTAAATAAAAAAGAGCATTTAATCCTAGCCTAAAATTATTATTGGTTAAATTATTGTGGAGTGTATGAACACCAAAGGAATAAAAGGTCTATCTACTATGACTGCCTCGGTGGCGCAGTTGTAATTGCGCATGCGTTACGACTGCTATGCTGAGGTCTCAGGTTCGATCCCCGGGTCGGGTAATGTGATATTGGGATTTTCTTTCTAGAAATTCTCAGTATTAGCCGGGAGTTTGGAACTTGTGCTCGGTATGGCGATAGGCTCGCCCCCTATTACGTTATGGGACCGAAATTCGGCGAAAGGTGGGTGTACTTGTTACACCTCTACCTACCCTTTCGGGGATTACAGGTGTGAGTGTATATGTATGTATTTACTATTCCTTATGATACTTCAGTTTTCACATTATTACAATACAAAAACCTGTTTTAAGAAAATCAACAGCAAATACCAACAGTAACAAGTCAATTGTTTATGAATAATCATAAAAAGTATATTAAATGTGCAGAATTGGCCAATTCTGGTATATTGACATTGTGACTGGATAATGATCGAATTCTTATTATATTATGAAATAACTAAAAATTGAGTATTAATGCGCATGTAATCAAAAAAATGTGTTTTACCCTCTATGACTTCTATTTAGTTTTGATCTATATTGAATCTCATTCCAATACAATAGCAGGAATGACGTACTAATTGTGATATTATTGACGAGCCGAGACATAAATCGGAATGATATTAAGAACATTCTCAATTACGAGGATTGACGACATTTCAAAATCTAAACGAGCGTAAAATAAAAATACCGTTTCTTATTTTTTCTATTCTTAGTTCAAATATATATATTATATTTTTTAGTTTAGAAGAAAAAAATTAAAAACCGAAAAATGCTTCATGACGTCATACATACGGTCGAATGAAATAGTTTCTTGGCTCACCGTACTATTTGTTTTAAAAACCAATACATTGTCATTTGTTAAATGTCAATGTCACAATACGTCAATAATTCGCCAATCAAAAGACAGAAGTTTGAGTTATGACAACTCACATCTGTCACTTGTCAGTTTTTTTTGCAAAGCAAAGGTCATTGCGTCGTGAGCCGTATATATGACGTCATTTGGTGCCTACGACGATTTAGAATAAAACAAAATTCAAAGTGTAAATCATGAATGAAAATATCTGAATACTGAAAAAAGAAAAAATATGGGTCTCATAATTTTAGTTCAAGTTTCATATAGTATACAAATTGGAGTATGTTAGAAAAATGAAATGTTGTCAATTAGCTCTCTGAACATATTACAAAGAATCCAATTACATAACTGTTTTGCAGACGGCCTATTGAAAATTCATGATAATTAATGTAGACATTTGGACGTTATCTACGTATTATAAATTTGTGGTTTAAAATTGTTTCTCTTCGTTATCATACATCGTGATTTATTTATAATATCTTAAATGAGAATTCAATGTAGATAAAGGAACATTATTCAAGCAAACTTCAAATAATTGCAACAGGTTGTCTAAGTAATTGAATTGGATTAGTAAAAGTCTCTGTGACATCACTACTGCTATGCCATGAGAGGTGGAGGTAGTGTGAACACGAGCGTCTCAAGTGCTTTGTCGCTCTACATCATTCTATTTTTAAAGCCGGCGAGCTATTGTCTTAATCTAGTTTACCTGAACAAAATCCCATGCGATACGTCAGGAAATAATAAAGAAACATGCTCATTAAGATGCACTATTTATGTAGCATACGTACGTTATGGGTGGTTGAAATTTGAACAACAAAATATCTAAAACTATTCTATGATTGCAAATGCACGAGACTCGCGACAACTTTTTGTAAATCATTTAGTTATAAAAGAATTTAAATATGATCAGTGCAGTGTCTACAGATGAGCATGGTATCGCCTACATTTTCTGTTCAAATCGTTATGTATGTGGTGACATTTTTATTTAAGAATACAAACCGGCTTTGTCCATAAATGAAATATATATCGCTTTCTAATTCCATAACAGATATTTGCAATTGAATTTTTTTGTAATTATAAATTATCCGGAGTTTATTATTTCAAATTTTAACAATATTTAAGTAACCTTTAGAGTAGTTTGTTTATCAGAGAATGTTTTTTTGGTTTTCCATGTTGGGATAAAACATCAAACGAGTCTAATGAGTTTAGTAACACTGAATCACTATCAGACGCGAACAAATAGTGCACGGTGTTTACATGCGTCGGCGAGAGCGCGAAAACACGCAAGTGACCGATGCGAACACGCGCCCGTGACGCTAGGCGTGTGGTTCACACCGTCTGTAAGACTAAGTGTGATTTGAGTTGGGTTCGCCCACGAGGTACTGCCCTCCGCCAGCCGACGGGCTTCGTCCCCGCCGCCGCCGCCGCGCTGCGCCGACCCCCTCCTGCGCCCCATGTGCTCATTTTCCTGTATCTATAGAGTGCTTTCTGCCCTACGGCTCACTGATAATACATTCCACCGAAGTGTGTCGGGAATACCGATTTTAATTAGTGTACTTCAGAGATAGTGATCTGTTAATCTTTTGCGTAAAGAATTCTCCGAAGATATGAATTAAGGCTACGGCGCGGCGTGCCAAAAACAATAAAATTTTGTTTATGTTAGATTCAGTGTTATTTTGGATCATGTAGGTACGCTCAAATGGTTAAAATATTTTAGTTCCTTAATGAAATTTGTCAATTAGTTTTCTCGAGTTCTCTCTCCCGAAAAATCCTTAGAAAATGAAAATGTCGCCCCTCGGGAATTTAATGCCGGGATATCCCGAAATGTAGAGAAACAGATCCGTAACGCACACGAAATAAACATAAATTCACCGCCGACGACATGTCATTATGAGAAATATCAAGGATGGTCTGAGCTAGATCTCGACCTAAATAGTAACATTATTCGAAAAAAAAAGTACTTCAATAAACATTCATATTAGTTTTGGCTGATTAAATAACAATAAAAATGTACTCCAGTCTTAATGTTTATTTCATTTCAATTAATATTATATCTTAGTGGTCTGTCTCCACTGACATGTCTGTTCATTCCCTAATTCTACAATATTCGGATATATGTGATCACTGATTACTGAGCAATGAGCTTATTATACGATTTTCTTTGAGGGAGATTAATGAAGTGTTCCATAAAGGACCGGACATTGCGAAATGTAATCCATACTAATACTATAAATGCGAAAGTAACTCTGTTTGTTTGTTTGTTTGTTTGTTTGTTACCTCTTCACGACTAAACGGCTGAACGGATTGTAATGAAATTTAGTAAGGGAATAGATCATATCCTGGAGAAGGACATAGGCTATCTTTTTTCTCAAAAAACAACCTTGAAAGGGGTCAAATAGGAGTTCAAAATTTGTATGGGAAATCCATAATTCCTCGACTTAGGGATCTGTAAATTCATATTTAGGCTTTTGGTAAGAAATAAAGAAATACGTGTTTCAACGTTTTTGAAAATCATCCCTAAAAGGGGCAAAGTGAGGTTAAACTTATGGGGTATTCTTTAGTTGCAATATCAAGATTCAGGCACAACACCTGAGAGGCTGGACAATCGCTACAGGTGCCTCAGTGCAGAAGACAACTCCTTGGATTGTATACTTCTGCTCCCGAATATAACCTCCACGCAGGCGGAGCCGCGAGCAACAGCTAGTATGAATATATATTTGACATTCCGTTCGGACTATAATGTGGAATCGATTCTTTGTAATTCGTCAAATCATTTTTGATTGGAAAAAGTTACTCGTTTCGAATCGCCTGTTTTTTAAATGTTCTTTGTGGTTCTTTTTCCAAAAAGATCCTTTAACAGGAGGAAAGTTACAATAAAAAAGTCCCACTCCCGAAAATATAGCTCCGCGCGGCCGTTACACGGTATAACACATGAAATAAGTTTTTGGTAGTATTAAATATTAATTAAAATATTTGAAAAAATGTAGTGTGATTAGAATACCTAAAAGAATAGAGCCACGTCGGAAAATATTTTTATGTCTATTTTTCAAAAAGTTATACAATAGTAATTTTTTTTTCCAATCTTTATTTTTACACAACTCGACATATATACAACTACTAGCTGTTGCTCGCGGCTCCGCCTGCGTGGATGTTATATTCGGGCGCAGAAGTATACAATCCAAGGAGTTGTCTTCTGCACTGAGGCACCTGTAGCGATTGTCCAGCCTCTCAGGTTTGTGCCTGAATCTTGAGATTGCATCTAAAGAATACCCCATAAGTTTAACCTTTGCCCCTTTTAGGGATGATTTTTCAAAAACGTTGAAACACGTATTTCTTTATTTCCTACCAAAAGCCTAAATATGAATTTACAGATCCCTAAGTCGAGGAATTATGGATTTCCCATACAAATTATGAACTCCTATTTGACCCCTTTCAAGGTTGTTTTTTGAGATAAAAGATAGCCTATGTCCTTCTCCAGGATATAATCTATTCCCTTACCAAATTTTATTACAATCCGTTCAGCCGTTTAGTCGTGAAGAGGTAACAAACAAACAGAGTTACTTTCGCATTTATAGTATTAGTATGGATAGCGTCTAATATATAAATATTAAGTAATTACTTAAATGTAATGACGCTAATAATAATACGTTTACTGATCCCGATTCTGCATTTTTAAATTATTGTCTGTCTGTGTGTATGTTCGGGTTTAACTAAAAAAGGGCTTGACCAATCATCCTGCCAGTTAGAATACAGTGAGATTATTCGATCGCGCAAATGATAGGCTACTTTTATCCTGAAAAAATGTATAGTTATCTTGGGATACTTTAGTTTTTCACAGAGCAAAGTATCCACATGATTTTGCATAGTTTAGGGATCAGAAAATGACATAGGCTACTTTTATCCCGGAAAAATGCGCGCTTCCTATGAGATAGCAAAATATAGAAAGGTGTAATAACTTAAGATGCCTCCATGGATTGTAGGTATACATTTTCTTTCATAAACAACTACCGCGTGGGTGGAACCGCGGGCAATAGATAGTCGACCTATATTTTTTTGCTTCTTGAAGCTCTCTTTATACAAGTACATACGTAAAAAATTACGCGATAAAAGGTTATTAAAGTTTTATATTTCTACTAGATGGCTTGCTGCGAATACTCGAAAAATAAAGTGACGTCATTCTAAATCCAATATGGCGGACTTCGGAAGACGGCGGACTACGTTTTTTATGCTTTCTTACAAAATAGGTATCAAATGAAATTACTTGCTGAGAATACGAATGCGAGTTAAAAAAATAATTAAACAGTAAAAATAAATTAAAAGTATAAAAACTTCTTTAGAAACAAGCTTTTATTCAAATGCGCTAAAAATAATAAAATTGACTTTTCCTTTAAAACTTTACTATCAAATTATAACGTCATTGCACAATTTACATGATATAAAAGCTTGTCGTCGAAATCGCCTTTGAACTTAGTCGTTGACAAATATTATGTTTTCTGGCTAGCGCGCCATAAGCGCCGGCCACAATATTAGGTGAAGCTGTAAAAGCAACTACAAGCTAACAACACAAAAACCATTCGAAAAAATATATATTTTATATTATAAACTAAGTAAAATTACAATTTATGAAACAGAATACATTACAACAAATCAATTTGATCATATTATAAACAAACAAGCCATGTAAGAGGTACAGGAGGATGATATTTTTAATAAATACCATACTTGTGGAGTAACTCCTCGAAGCATAAAGCTGGATTCATAACGTATGCAATGCCGAGCTCGGAAGTATATTTGTTATCGATACTTGTCTGATGTTTTCGACCCAGTTGCTTTTCAAGCACGAACACATTTCAACGCTTCATTTTTATTTTAATATTAAACATTTTTTGTAAAAATAATTTTTTACACATATTTTAGATTTACGTCGGATCGACATCTATAATGAACCGATCAGACCGAGGTACGGCGATATTTTTTCTAATAGGTTCATTTCCAAGAATAATCAAGAGCTATTCTTTAATAATTTCGGCAATAAGTCAATATAATATTTATTTTATATTTTTAGCGGATTTGGGTTTCATTATTTTATACTCAAAACATTGAGTAGGTGATTAGGCGAATACGTGGTGGGACTTTAAATTTAGTGGAGACCCTGCATTGTGATTGGTGTAAGTGAGCATCTTGTCACTGAAAATAAAATAAACTGTAAGTTTATCTACTCTTTACTTTATAATGCTGTGCAAACCGTATGTAGTTTTAATATACAGCAAGTTATCTCTAATTGTTAACATGAAAATTATGTGCCTAGTCCTAATCATTTGCCACGAGTGGTCGCAGAAACATTTATTTGTGTTTGTGTGTTACTAAACAGCACTCACTGAGGGAAGGCGAAGCGGCATTGGTTTTGTTCATGCTTACATAATTTTATGTTTCGTTTTATTTAATTTGTAATTTAAATATATTTGTATTTTTTAAGAGGGTCGAGTAACCTAAATGAAATCTCTGTTGCACAGTATTTGGTCATAATTTGTGCCCTCATATAAAACTTCAGCCTCTAATTGCAAAGCCTAAAGGACTCAATCATGTATTCGGTTTCGGATTTGTTTTGCCATCCTGTCTTCTTCTTCTTCAGGTGCCTCTCCAATTACTGAAGGTTGGCCATCAACTCCGAATATTTATTTCTGTCCCTTGCAAGGCGGAACAACTCTGCAGCACTCTTGACTCCAGTCCACTCCCGAATATTCCTGAGCCACGACTTTTTTCTTCGGCCCACACCTCGTTTCCCAGCTACTTTGCCCATCATGATAATTTGCAGTAGGTCGTACCTCTCATGTCGAAAAACATGTCCAAGGTAGCCAACCTTCCTGTGTATGACGGTCTGCATGAGCTTGCGGTCTTGCCCAACTCGCCTCAAAACCTCGATATTAGTGACCTTTTGGGTCCAGCTAATGGATAGCATGGGCCGGTATACCCACATTTCAAATGCCTCTATACGTTTTCTAAGATCTACTTTAATGGTCCAAGTCTCGCATCCGTATAGAACAATTGGCCAGATGTAACACTGAACAAGGCGAGTACGCAGGGAAATACTAATGTTCCGATTGGAAAAGATTTTCTTCATTTTGTTAAATGCGTTTCGGGACATCCTGTGTATGTTAGTTATTCCGTTATAATTCTTGACTCTGGCTTCCTCCAATTATATTTCCTATCAAACGCTCTTTTTGTTTACCTATTTTTTTATTTCTATGAGAAAGTTCATTCTTGTTGATATCTCTTTAAATAGATAAGCGCAAAAAATTTTTATAACACTCAATAGCTACACACATATAGTCCTGACTTTTTAGTAAGATGTGATAGTAAGTATCAGAAACTACGATAGACTTTCAATCTCACAAGACCCAGTACCGAAATGTCTAGTTCTCACACAGATTCATCTCGGTGTTAAGGTCGAACCCATGGATTCTCGTTTCAGTCAGATGTTCGTTTATTGCCCCACGGCGACTGTACCTAAATTTTTTCAATTTTTAAATCGGTTTATTCTTTATTTATATTCAATTCATCTCATATATTCAATCAGTCTGCACTTCAAGTATTGTAGTTAGCTATATGACATTCCTGGATATTTCGGACGGAAATTCTGTCTCTTTTCTGGAGTGAAATCTACGATGGTCATAAAAATCTGCACTAAGCCAATTATCTAATAATTTTTATCTGTCTATAGTGAATCAGACCTGGCTAAATATCCTTAACATAATATTTTATGACAAACTTGTTAGTACATTGATTCTGAAACATCAAAATTTTATCACATAATTTCAAGAATTATAAGGAATGTTGCTGATTTGTTAAGTTCGTTCCACGGAGTGAAACCTCTCCAAAATAGTACTCTATACCTACACAGTACATTCGAGAACTCTTAAACGAGTTTATGAATGAAATCTTGACATGAAAAGACGTATAGCAGCCATTATTCCCGTTCCTTCTTGACCTCCGTTTTTCTCACTTGATGGAATAGTCAACTAAATCTTTTTAAAACCTTTCAAGTCGATACGTGATTTAATCCATTTGGACATGACTTTGTGATTTTTTTTTATTGTTTGCACCTATTTGCGTTTTACAATATATACTTATATTTTAAATTGTGATAGGCTATAATGAAAAATTTTGTTTTTATTGTTAAGTAATTTCTGTATGTTCAAATGATAAATAGAGTATGAAATATTGAACGCCTTGGTACTTACTAGTACCTATAAATCACAGATAGTGTATTATTGAGAAATATAATAAGAAACGAATATTATATCATAAACCTCATGATATAAAGTCCTTTTTTGCTTAGTTTTAGTAAAAGACCTTTTGGTTACAAGTTTGCAGTCTAGCGCGGACCGAATTGCGCATGCCGAGATGCTGTGGATTACGACGAATTGCGTCAAGCATTTCTAATGCGAATGGCGTTGGTTAATTTTGTTTAAACATGAAAATTGGTAAGTGGGTAGTAAGGTAGAAACCCTTACTTTGAATGTATTCCTCTCAATGACTACTCTCTAGCGGCATGGTTTAACGTTCCTGTACCTAGCACACGAGTCTATATTCTATACACGCACCACTGTAACACCATTTCTTATGTCGCATGTAGCCCTGATTACTAACTAGGCGCCGGAGGCTGAACTGTTGTCAAAAACTGATCTCAACTACTTGACTACGTTATAGCATGTTTGTTACTGACCTTTCTTCAAAACGTATGCTAGAGCGGCTGATATCACTCCAAGCACTCATGGATCTTCCTCGACCTCTGTGATATGCCGCCGTGGCTCCCGCGATGGCGGTGGGCCTCCGCTCTAGCTCCACTTCCGGAGGGAAATTGACTTTAGTAGAACCGCGAGACGAGGGTCCTTCAGCGGACTCGCCTCCGCCGGATAGTTCCATCTCGAAGGCCGCGTATTCTGGTGCGTCGTCGGGTTCGCCCTCGCTGCCGTCGCTCGCCGCCGAGAGCGCTTCATACCCGTAGCCAGGGCGGGCGCCAACGCCGCCGCCGACGGCCACGCCTCCCCCGCCGCGACCACACTCCGCTCCTGAAGCCAGTCTCGGCGATGCCTCGATTCGACTCAATGACGCCGCTTTTACAGACTGGCCACGTATGTTCAATGGCGAACTTCGCGTAGGAAAATGGTTCGAATAACGTAACTTGCTGTGGCGGAACGTGGTGCTGACCGTATTCGACTATAAATGTAATATCGCTGGATACGTACACGCAGGCTGTAAGGCACTCGTACTTCGTTACCTCTGAATGTATTCTGTCACTATAGGTATCAATAACACTTCACCGCACTGAAAAATAACGACTACCTTGTATAACCTCTATCACTATGACGGTAATATAAATGGATGGTTTAATTGGCCATGTTTGACAGTACACAACAACAAACGTCCACTCCGAACGATGCGGATGATGTTTTTCACTAATCTTTTAATAATATTATGTTGACACGCGATTGTGGTTTAAAAGTCACTTATTATTATGACACAAAGCTTTTATGATCGAAATGTGAAAATAACTATTTTTGACCGCTGTTCCGATTGTGACAGCATAATTATAGCAGTAGACTCTTCAGTCTTCAATAGCTGCCCTTTATGCCGCCAAACAGTACTAAGTTTTCATAATAGGGATAGAAAACAATAAGAACGTATAGATACTATGTTTCATACATAAGGTAGCAAGCGTGAAGTGAGCGAAGCATGGAACGTACGGAGTGAAGTGTGTTCAAGTGGTAGTCGGGCGGGGCAGATCGATGCTACTATTATGGCGTCTTTTCGTAGTTCAGTTCTTTGCCACCGCAGCGCTTTTAACTCGCTAAATCAGTATAAATAATATATTACCCATTATCATTACATATGTTCACGCCGAATAATGATAACGTTTGTTCTTCATACTTTATATACTTGGCCATCGTACATTTTTTATGAGTAACTCGATTCTTGTACCTACTCATTTATAAGATGTTAAAGCGAATATAATTAATTTCAATTCAAGCCGTCGTAAATTTAGATACGGTAATTCAATAGGGGATTCGACTGATAATGGAAGCTCCTTTCTCTTGAGAAAGCTATAGAGGATTTCCAGTAAATAATACGGTTTATAGATGCTCTTGGCTTATCGGTAAAAACATATGAAGTATCCGAACTTATTTATAACCCGCGTGAAGTAGATTTTCCCTAGTTAAGCCAAAGCTAATTGGAATTTAAGATATTCGTAGTATGCTCTATAATTTTTATATTTAATTATTTTTTAATTGACATTAAGTAATCATTATGTAGTGTTATTGTAATTATGTTTCATCAAACTCAACTGTTTAAACTATAAGGATGAATGGACATCTAGTTTATTAAAAAAATATTAGAAATTAAGTTTTATATTAAAGTAGAGCGTTTTGAATTTTGCAACTACTTACCTATACATCGCGTCGGCGTGCACTCAGAGACATCATGGTAAGATTTGTGAAAACCGATGTGGGGAGGACTAATACGTCTAATTATTTTTTGGATAAAATACAACATGAATTTAAAATAGACTGAGGCTGGTCGCTTTTATGAGTAGGAAGTCTCGTGTCCAGCAGTAGGACAGTGAATAATACAGTCCTCGTGTTTTTATGTACTACAGTACACTAAAACATTCTTTTTTTACATTCTCTAAACATAGATTTATATATAAAAACAACATTTAAAAATATAAAATCTGCACTATCTAATAGCGAGGCCTAGGAACCAAGCCACCGCCGGTTAGAACCCCAGAGCGGAGAAGCTTCTCACAGTACCTACGGGCCGTCTCCAATAATACTGCCTTTTGTATATATATATATATAGCTTTATATATATGGCTCAACGATCAATTGAGTCTCTGGCGATGTTAAAGGAGACTCTTTTGCATAAGCCCATTGGCGGACGAATATCTGGATAATGATTACCGAGTCATGTCAACATGCTCATTAGCCAAATCTAAATACTTATATAAACCATTTATTCATTTAACCATATATAAATACCATTTATTCGTCCAACACATATATGTACAGAAACAACGAAACAATTACGTATCTAATTTACAGACCCCACGGTTCGCTGCAATATGTGGAAGGGGTACCAGCTCAGTACACGCTGTTGAAGCACAGCACTGATTTTCAGCTGGGCATGTAGTAGAGAGTACTATTGGCACTATTGATACTTGTCGCAGCTTACACATTCTGGCTATTTCGTCTTTTAGATCGGTATCTTTTGATAAATTTTTCAGATATTGTGCTGAGTAAATTATCGCATTAATTCTATCGAATTAATTATATATATAGCTATCTATTAGAAATACCATTTTATTATTTTTGTAGACTTGGGTTATATCTGGTCTATTATATAATGTAGGTACTGTTTTGTCTATAAGTATTGTGTCTGTTATAAGATTATGGGTATCATTTTCTAACACTGGTACACATTTTTAGTATGGTTGTAGGTAAGGGTTAATTCTTTATTAGTTGGTACTTTCGGCAAACTTTTGATTAATAATTGCGAAACTTTGTTTATTACAGGTCTTTGTCAGACTTTACTTTATATATTTAGAGACTAGTATTGTAGTGAGTCGTCCTGCTGATACGAGTGCCGAGAACTCACACCACACAGTTGAGTCGACCACCTCCGTTACTCCTTTTTTTCGCTCTTAATTTTGACAGTTTTCAAATTTATTTAAGAGTATTTTAATGAACATCGAAATGAGGCGACAACATAATATTACAAATTTGGTCGTGACTATGTCTATAGTCTGTTTGAACTATTGCTTTGCGTACTCCTGTAATATGTTCTATGGTCTCGGGTCACGATTGCATTTTCTGTATGTCTGATGTTATGCTGGGCAGAGAGCTTAGTTGAGGTTGAATATATTTATGAACAAGAATAGCAACTCCACCATGCGCATCTCTATCGTTTCGAAATATATAATAATTATTTAAAGAAATATCACATTCAGGCTCAAGCCAATTTTAACTCATATAATATGAACCTTTTCTAAAATTCAAAAAAAATATTGATATAGCCGTCAACCTCTTTCTTATAAATAACAGAAACAACTCCATAAAGACTTCAACAGCTGGTTTGATTTTGCTTCTAGGCTATGGGTGTTTGCAAAAATAAGCTCTTTTAAACGTTGTAATAAATATTCAGAAGATTTTATTTTATCACATCGCTCATTAAATGATTCAACTTGACGTATATCTGGATTATCCGGATTTGGTGCAGAATTTCCGTTTGGCGTGACTTTAGACTCTATATATCTATCTACCTACTTGATATATCAACAACGGAGTCTTAAAGATTTAAATTTCTTTGTTTTGATTATTTGGGTGTCTTTCGCCACACTTGGGGCAGATCTCTCTGCTGGCCGGGCTTAATGTAGCTGAATAACCGTAACGCCAACAACGTGAGCACTGTGTCACGAGTAATATGTAAGGTTCTACCTCGACCCTAAGTTATATACTTAAATATAACTCGGGAGTGTAGGACCATCAAATCCGAATCTGAACGATCTACTGTGAGTCCAACCATCTAAACTTCTTTTATTAAGACGTTTTGCAGAAACTATTTCAAATTCGAGGAAATATTCAGAATTTACTCCTCCATCTAAATCATTTACTCTTATAATCCCATAAGACACTCTTACTTCAGAAGTCTTCTGCCTCTTCCAATACATTTGCAAAACTAAGCAACTACTTTTAAAATTAATCAACTACTTGTATGGATTTTCATATTTCACTTTTAGAATTCCTTTTAATAATTACGCTAAAACGAATTGTCGGAGAAAGTTTTCATTGGGCGCTGCTGATCATTGCTTGATAAAATAATGTTTCTCATTTTCTAACTTCTGGTGACTTCTAAAATCTAAATCAGGGTAATGTTTATCAATATATTTTGCCAGAGGACTCAACCATTATTACGCTACATAGTACATATTACTTACGGCCTTTTTAAGATTCACAGGCAACTACGGTTGAAGATCATACTCACTCTTCAAAATCTTAGAACAGTCACGGCTTATTTAAAAAAAAAACTATGCTTTTATTTTGTTTCTCTATTCAAGTATTAAACATAGAAACAAAATAGATAATAAAAAGAAATATATAAATATTTGAAAATATAAAAAATAATAATGATTTTTCCATGGATTAGGGAACACTGCAATGTGTTATCGAAGAGGTTAAGAATTTTGCGAACATCAAGAAAACATGGTGTTTCCAGAATTCATGTCGAAGCATACTACACGTTTTCATCACACGTTTTTCATCGAGGAAAACTGCCCACTTGTATAGACTCTTCATGCGTCTGTATAAATTTTAGCCATTCCTGGGATCTTTAGAGATCTCGGGTAGGTCTTCGGAGTGCTGATGCGCCTCTGTAGCGTGGCGTTTGATTTGTTGTTGGCAGAATACCAGGTATATCGCCAATAATCATTGTTTGATAATAAACAATAATTATTGTTTGTATAAATTATATTTGTTGTATTATAATTGAGGCGATATCTTTAAGGTCACTTGTAAATTTATGAACCGTCCCATCGGAGTGTAAATAACCGTCACTGACAGACATAGCTCGCTCAAATATTTACCATGCTCGCGGGCTTACTCCTCCTTATGTGGTCCATGCTGGCTCATCTCCATTCAACTCTCCACTTTACCATTAGAGTGTGAAGCTTTATCACAATTTGGACTGTATTCTTTATTCCCAAGTTCGGCCAGGTCTGCCTTCTACCTTTTGTCTATGAGCTCCATTTATATTTTTGTTTTTCCTTAGTTGATTTTAGTTCTAACCGTTTTGTTCACGATGTAGCATTTACGATAACAAGAATATTTTGAATGTTGCACCCGTAATAGAAGCTGACGCTGGTGACTACCGTTCACCTGTGACTGGTGGAGATTCAGCTACATTACTGTTAACTGTATTCGGCGCATGATCTTGTAAAGCCAACTACATATTCGCTTTGGATGTGGCACTGCAATGCGTTTTCCTTTTTATAAGTGTTTTCTAAAAAAAATAGAGTTTCTGTGATTGCTACTTGATCCGGTTGATCAGGTTCGAAGTACCAATTTGCTGATTTGTCAATTTAATAATAATAATAGCCATTTATTTCCGAAAATTTGGGTTTCTTTTACATAGTTATGTTAGTTCGTGTTTGTTTATCTCTAAGTGGTTAATTTTTCTATAAGATATCCCTGAATTCGGCATACCTTTTGGCATAGGCCTCCTCCAACTGTTTCCATTGTACTCTGTCATCTGCAACTCTGGTCCAATATGGTCCCAAGGTCAGACGAATATCTTCTTCCCATCTTCTTTTTGGGCGTCCTTGACGTCTGGTACCGTCCCTTGGGTACCATAAAGTAACTTCTTTGCTCCATTTATTGGTTTTACAACGTAGCATGTGTCCTGTCCAACTCCATTTCTAGTGGTCAATACGAGCAAGTATATCGACAACTTTGGTTTTATTTCTTATTTCAGTGTTCCTGATTTTATCATTAAGTTTTATTCCCAACATACTTCTTTCCATTGCCCGTTGACACCTTGCAAGTCTCTTACGAAGGTCATCCGTGAGGGACCAAGTCTCGCAGCCATATGTTATGCAAGGAAGGATGCACGTGTTAAAGACCTTTCTGTTTATGTAAATGCTTATTTCTTTACTTTTCATGATTTCCTTAAGATACCAGATTTTTTTTCATCCACTGGCGATCCTTTTGTTTATTTCTTTGGACATAAGGTCCTCGGAAGCAATTATTCGTCCTAGATAAACATATTCTGGTACATATTCGAGTCTGTTTCCAAACATTTCTACATCAACCTCCGTGGAGTTAGTCATCCTTTTTGTTTTATTGGTGTTTATTTCCAGTCCGACTTCTTGGCTTTTATTAGCTAGGGTTTGCACCATAATTTGTAACTTCTTAGGATTCTCTTCCAGCAAGATTAGACCATCAGCGAATCTCAGATTTGTCAATTTACCAGCCAAATAATAAATTTCACCTCGTGAGGAATGGCAAGCTGCATTATTCGTTTATCAATAAAACGTTGTGTTTTAGATAAGTTCATTGTACAGATATATAACATCATTTTCTAAATAAAATTGACAGTATTTTTATGAGCATTTCCTTAACACGCGTAATATATTGAAATGGTATGCTTCTGACCGTTTATATTTCGGACTACGGTTAATTCGTATGTAGTTATAGGCTTCTTTCTAGCATTTGGACAGTAATGAAAGACTCCTAAGGATAATGTACAATACATCAAATGAAGTTTATAATGTAATTATCTTAATTTCTTCTATAGCATTAACATTTTATCTTTCGATTTTAGACTGATTCATACACATTATTGTAGTTGTGCTACAATGTATTTTTCATATTTAGTCGTCTTTTAAATATAAACTGTGAACTCGGTCCTCAAGATCTTAGAGTGCATAAACTCAGTTCTTTAGCAGTTTATCAGTAGAATTTATCGTATTGAAAGCTTATATTGCGATATTCCCTTCAATTAACGACATCTTCGGCTAACAAGATGTCCGCTTTAATTGCCGTTCCTTTTCTACGTTCCCGTTTCGTTTCAATAGTTATGAGTACTTTGCAACTTCCTATATTTATTTCAGAAGTGATGTTACCGAAGCATCGTGACTTATTATTCTGTATTTGATATTTATTTATTTACAATATTTGGATAGACTTTGGAAATAACCCAAACCATTATATGTACCAAGGGGCTCGGTTGAGCTGAACAACTACGTATCTCCATTGAAATGAGCACGACAAAGGTATCGCTCTGCGTAGAATAAAATGTTTCTTACCAACCTGCTGCCTAGACCAGGGAACACTCTCGAAGTCGTCCAGCAACTCGCAAAAAATATGCTGCAATTTCTTAAAGACATCGTAATAAAGTCAATTTAAAAACCATAAGATAAATTAAATTAGAAATTCTACTTTGGGGACACTTTTAAATTTATAATTAACGAATTATTACCAACAAATATGACAATCTGTTTTTAGAAAGTGAAGGCGTTATTATATTTTTTACAGAAATAATACGCAGGCTGTAAGGTGAAGTATTTGAGATTGATTCTGAAGAGCCGATGGGACTTCCGTCCATTTCGAAGAGTTGTCGCCAAAATTGGTGCGGGCGGCAAACTTAAAACTTTGGAATGACTCTGTTCTTTTTGAAACAGCGTCCATGAAGTATTTTTTAAAAACTAGTTGTTTATGATTACCTGTTAATAATTATAGAACTTCATAGGCGTGCTTGTCAAAAGTAAAATAATCAAATAATCAAATAAGGTGGAAAATTTGTAAAGTAGATACTGCGAGACGCAAACACGTCTTTGTGTACGAAATGGCGACCTCAAATTTTGTTTTAATTATCGAGGAATATTCTTGTCTATAAAATAATAAATCATCAGAATATTCAAGAAAAGACAACTGATAAAGCGTGGAGTGAAGTGGCACAAAAACAAATATTTCTGGTAAGTAATTTTATTTATTTATTTATTCAATTACACATTAATTCCATTGCCAGGATAGTGCACATTCCGGTTTCAAAAAATTTGGTGTGTTTACAAAGGTCATATAAGATATTAAAATTGGTCTGTTTATCTGTGTTGCTTCACCGAATGTATTGATTCTGTACTGCACTCCTTCATGTTTACGTACATAATTATGTAAAATACATATACATTTTACTATTGAAATTATTGTAGCATATTTGCGACATGTTATAGGTTTTAAAAGAACTTGAATTTTTTGTGACATCATATACCAAATACCATTCAATTGTTTTTTTTGTCCACGGCACAATCTATAATTAAATATTCTTTTGGTGTTGTCTATGTGTTTCATTGAATATGGTCGCATTAAATACTTTTTTTTAAGGGTAATGCATTGTCCCCAACAAAGTAATATTCTAAGGGCAAGAACACGTTATTTCTTTTAATTTTGTTTGAAGAACATGATTGGTTAGTACATATTTTTGTAAAAACAGAACTATTGAAGTAATCAAAAAGAAAATGTTCATAGATGTAGGTAACGTTACAGGCCGCATTATAGTTGCAACATATTGAATTTATTATTGTTGGCTTTTTGAGGTACTGAGTAATTATTTTTTCTCTTAAGTTATTTAAGTCATCATCATTACAGTTAGAATCACTAATAAATTTAATGTAATGGAGAATAATTTCTTTCGTATCGAAATAGTCTACAATATTTCGCATATTTTCATTTTTATTGTATTCCTTACCCAACAAATACATAACTGAATCAAAGCACAGGTGTTTAAAATTTTTATAATTTTATTGCTGTTGTGAATATAAGGGCATACATTTCCATTTCTTATATGTTTTAGCATCATGTTTCATTTTAAATTAGTATTTTACCCGGCCTTTTCAGTTTTCAACATAGGAGGGGTGATTCGAAAAAATAAAATCTTGTGTTAGAGATGAACTCTATAAACATTCTTATTATTATATATATTGGGTTTATTAGAATATGAATGTTTAGTCGAATTTAAATTCACTTCGTTTCGCCTATTTCTTTTACGATTAATTTTATCACAAGCACAATGCAGAGTTCATTACCCCTTCCAGATATTCAGTATATAGAATTAATCTATTCTGTACCTTTTAAATATCGTTTTAAATACAAGATTTTTAAATGTCTTAAAATAACTTTCAATTCCCGAGGAGGACGGTGCTTTATTTTCGGAATCAAACAGAGTTCTCGATGAATTTGACCATAAAGGAAGTTTCATCAATATCCTTCTAAAAGTTGTTATAAATGGAGGGCGGTAATATTCGTTTTTATGTTTTTTTTTAAATAGGATTTCGTTTTTTAATAGCTTGAACAATATTGTCAAACCACTGCACGAATTTGAAATCTTCGTTATTTATGTCATCATTAAATGAATATTTTTATCGGAGCATTTGCTTTCTGAATCGAATACATGAAGTGAAGCGCCGTGTAATAATTTATCAAGTCTAGATTTTGTTATTATAAAATCATCTATTTCGTTACTATACTGACCAAGGCCAAGGGTTACAAAGTCTTTAATTACCTCCTTTGTTAATTGGTAATTTTCACAATGTTTTAGAAATACAATACAGCGGATATAAAAGTATTTTACTTTTGAATCGATGTTTATTTTAAAGCAAGCTAAATTACACTGTCTTAATAAAACGACTAGTGTCAAGTCTGATGAACGCTTTTGGTTTTTCATAATGACTACCCTCTAAAACTGAAAATAAATGCATTATGTAGCGTTTAGTACTACAGAAAAATGCAAAATATGTTTGAACTAAAGCCGAGGAATCATCAGTAATAATTTCACTGGGTAGAGTATCTGCATATGATAAGCACTCCCTTAACCAAAGCATTATTGAATCTTCTGAATGGGAATCAGTTACCATTTGGAAAATGGGAACAGATTTAAGTTTATCATTAGCTGTTAAAAGCCCTACGTACAAAAATAATCTTTTTGTGGCACTAGTACGATCCGGCAAATATATAGTTTCTAAAAACGACCCAGTTGCATCAATTGTTATAGTTTTTTTTTGTTTGTTTGCTTATCTTGCAATCAGTTAAAAAAAACTATGAGCAGATGGGTTAAAGGAGGATTTGGCAGGTGTGAGCTTTTCCCCATCAGGATCAACTCTCGTAACATATTGAACACAACTCTCTCTACAATTTGTCCAGCTGTAGGATTTTGCGTCTTTTAAGTCTGCCGACACAATCTGGTATTGTGAGTTGAGCGGCCAGTTGGTTGGGGTGTCTCTCCAGTCTGGACTTGTATTTTTGAGAACACAACTTTATTTCTGCCTTGACTGTGTTCATGTTCAGGTGTTCATGCACTTCAGCGTTCTTAATGAACCATGGAGCATTCGATATCTGTTCAATATACTATTTTGAGATCTCTGAATCTTGTTGATGTTTGAGTCACACGCGGAGCCCCACAGTTGAATGCCGTATGTCCAGATAGGTTTCAAGATGGTCTTGTATATTAATACTTTATTGTCTACGGACAGTTTTGAATTTCTTCCCAGGAGCCAGTACATCCCTTTATACCTAAGGTCGAGCTCCTTTCGCTTAGTTTCGATGTGCCTTCTCCATGTTAGTCGCTGGTCGAGGTGCATACCCAGGTACCTAACGCAGTCGCTTTGCGGGAGTTGACTGGGACCGAGCTTCACAGGTGGACATTGCTGGCGTCTTAGCGTAAAGACGACCTGGACCGATTTAGAGGTGTTGGCACGAATCCTCCATTTGGTAAGCGAGTGGTGAATTTCGTTAAGACTCTCCTGTAATCTTTGCGACGCTTTGTTGGGGCAATCGCTACACGCTAGTACAGCGGTGTCATCTGCATAGGTGGCAATTGTCACTCCAGGGGTTTGCGGTAGGTCTGCCGTGAAAATAGTGTACAACACTGGTCCAAGAACAGATCCCTGGGGTGCAAGTAGTATATCCCTATCCCTGTATATATCCCTGCTAGTATGTCATGGAACCCAGAGGTGATGTCATCTTCCTTTACTTGAAAAATTCTATCGGATAGATAGGATGTTGTAGAAGGAATGTGGCAGGTGTGATTTTATTTTGCTGAGTAGTCCCCTATGCCACGCTCTGTCAAAGGCCTGTTGCATGTCAAGGAAGACTGAACAACAGTATTGCTTGGTTTCCAGGGCATTTCTAATGACGCGACACACTCTGTGTATTTGTTCTGTGGTGGCATGTTCTGGTCTAAAGCCAAATTGATGATCTGGGATGATGGACAGTGAATTGAAGAGACGTCGCAGCAATATCTTCTCAAAAAGCTTGGAGAGCACTGGCAGCAAACTAATGGGCCTGTAGGACGTAACTTCATGGGGCGGTTTTCCCGGCTTGTGGATCATTATAATTTGTGACACTTTCCACAGCAATGGGAAATAACCTACCCTAAGCATGCTATTGTAAATAGTTGTTAGGAAGACGATCGCTTTATTGGGTAGTTCCACGAGGACCCCTTTGTCAATGAGATCGAATCCTGGGGCCTTTTTATCATCCAGCTCTCGGATTACCCGTCTTGTCTCTTGAGGTGATACAGGTTTTATTGGCAAATCTAGCTGAAAATCATGCTTCAGAATGTCGTCTATATCGCCATCATCTATGCCAGGTTCCGGTTCGTTTGAGACAAAAACGTTCGCAAGGTTTTCAGCGAAGGCATTTGCTTTCTCCTGGTTTGTTCTAGCCCAGCGTCTTCCTTCTAGCCTAATCGGTGGTTTTCGGTATTTTGGCCGATTTTTGCTTTTACAAGCTGCTGGTTTGCTGGTTGCAGACAAGGATTGCCAATGAACTTCTACAGTAGCATCTACTGCATCTTTGATAGTTTGCCTGAAGTCCACTATAGCCTTATTGAAGGCCTGTTTATCAGCTGCATGGCGGCTAGTGTGCCATACACGACGCAACCTTCGCTTTTCCAGAATAATTTGGCGAATTTCCAGTGGCACTGCGTTATGTCTTGGTGGACGTTTATTACTTTCGTGTGTGCACTTCCAACATGTCTCCTGAATCATTTTTGTGAAGTTTATGACTGCATCTTCAATATCCTCATTATTTTTTAGGGCTATTTTGAGGTGGAGTGCCGTATCAATGATACTGCGGAACTCGGTCCAGTCCGTTCTGCTGTTGTATAGCCTGGGACTTTTTTGGCGATTTAGAACAGTCGCGCCGATAGTTAGAATGACAGGAATGTGATTTGACGAGCCGTCCAAGCAAGATTCTATCCTATAGAAGAGGCTGTTGAGTCCCTTCAGTATGAAGAAATCTAGGACATCAGGCAGTTTGTTGGGGTCTGTAGGCCAGTGGGTTGGCTCGGATGTGGCAATTGTAGTAAAATGATTCACATCAATGCACTTTTTGAGCTCTCTTCCTCTAGTCGTGTTCAGTCGCGACCCCCAGTGAACATGCTTTGAGTTCCAGTCTTCTCCGGATACAAAGCGAGGCCCGAGACTCTTCAAATAGATAGTGAGTTGTTCTTCTTTGCTTGTGTTTTGGAGGACAATACACCGAAGATACCGTGATATCTCCGTTACTGTCATGGATGGCTATAGAGGTCGCCTGAATATGCTCCGTGCTGAATTGTGGCAGTTCATGGTGTTTGATGGAATCTCTTATTATGACAGCTGTTCCACCGTGCGCTGTGCCGTCAGGGTGATTTGTAGAGTATATGTTGCAGTTTTTTATTATGATATGACTGGTGGATGTAAAGTGTGTTTCTGATATAAGTAGGACATCGAGGCTATGGAGGTTAATCAGGGTCTCGACTTCATTTTTCTTGGGAGATAGTCCTTTGACGTTCCAGGTGGCTATTTTGATGGTATTTATCATTTAGCGATTTTATTGACGAGCGTAGTTATGAGTCCTAAAAGGGTGCTCATCTGTTGTAAGATAATGTCAATCTTTTCACTTTGCTTTAAGAACATCTCTTCCAATTTACTGGTGGTGTGTTGTGGGGTTTGTTCATGTGTTGTTTGGGTTGTGGCTCTTTCATTCGGTAATGCCTTTACTACTGCTGCATATTGTTTGCGTTCGTTCGTAGCTTCTTTCTTTTTATCGTTTTGGGTTTTCTCCTCATTTCTGTTCGTTGTCTGTGTGTTTTGTGTTGGTTTTGTGTAGTTAGTCTTCCGCGTTTTTCTGGCTAGGATTTCTTTAAATACCTCACATCCCTTGTAGTTTGCGGGGTGTGGACCTAGGCATAGGGCACAAGTGGCTGGGGTAGTGCGATCAGTCTTAGGGCATTCCTTAGTGTTATGCGATTCTGCACATTTTAGACAGCGGTATGGTCTCATGCAGTAGTTTTTTGAGTGACCGTACTGCTGACACCTTTGACACTGTACCGGAGCTGTCCTTTTCTTAGGGTCCTCTATAACAACTGCCTGATTATAGATCACTTTAACCTGTTTTGCTGCTTTGTTGTTAGGTCCCCATTGCAAATTAATGAAAAAGGTGGATGTGGGTAATTTCTCAGGCCCCTATCTGGAGTTTATGATTTCCCCCAGTACTATGTTCCCGGTGTTTTCGAATGCCTCCTTAATAGCTTGATGTGGGGTTGTGTGGTGTAGATTTTTGATGACTAGTCTGAGGTTTTTTTCATCTTTTCGGTTAAAGGTGTGGCCTATCAAATTTTGCTCTCTGATCAATCCCATTAATTGCTTATAGGAATCAATGTTGTCGCTGGTAATTCGTAGCTGGTTTTTATTAATTATTTTGTAGGTGAACATAGTATTCTCAGCTACTGTTTCTAGAAGCTCAGTGAGTTTGTTGACGTCATCGACCCCATAGAGCATTATAGGTGGTGGTTTGCTGATTTTCCTTTCTTTTGTCTGAGTGCGTTCATTGGGACCTTTTTCGACAGGTAATCCGGAATATCGGTTGGACATCTCTACGCCCTCTGGTGACGGTGGACTGCTGAGTTTCCTTTTTTTGGTACTCCTGGAAGTCGGGACTCTTTGCCAGTTGGGTGGACAAGTGTTGTGTTCTTCTTCCAGGCGGGTTTAAACTTTCCTTGCCTTGGCTAGTGATGACCGAATGCTGCTCGGGTCTTTGGTTAATGTTTCCCAGTGAGGAGCACCTAGGTCGCGAAATAAACAGGCTTGGGTGAAAAGCCTGCTGAACAATTTTTTTGTTGCTGCCAGACGCATTTACTATCACAGGGGCCTGGTCGCCTACCCCTGTGAAGTCTTCGGTAACAGATTTCACACCCACAGGCCCGGGTACCTGTGAGCGCCGGGTGTTAGCCGGATCGCCAGACATCGCATTATCATTATTTTCCATGTTCATAAAAGTGGGGTGGGAAGGTACACATTGCACTTTCCCATGGTACAATGGCCACGCTGTTTAGAGACGATTTCATTTCCCTGGGCTTGTGTAATTAGCCGTGTCAGGTTATTTGACCGCCGCCTGTTGCTCGGCGTTGTTGTTTGTTTAATTGTTATAGTTCCCATTTTGAATTTGTTTTGATAATTATTGTAATAGTTAATTTGACTATCACTCCAAAAATGTAACCGAAAATCTCGAAAGAAGGTGGTATCACGAATTGTATGTATATTGTCACGAGGTAAAGTTTTAGCTATTGTATATTACCACAAAATTTAATTTGAATTTGGATGTGGTAAACGTTCATTTATGTCTTTAGACTTGATAGTTTTTAAGGCAGAAAGAGAAGGTAGAACAGGTGGAGCTTTATTTTAAGCACCAGTGATAAGAGTTGAAGTCAATTCATTGTGTACTTTTATAACAGACTTATGACACAGTTCTTTTTTCTCCAGTAAGGGGTAAGCTTTGATTCTTTTTTGTCATTGTGTTTAAATGTTTTATCAAAATTATGAACTTTACAGATAATAACTTGGATTTTCTCCGTTTTTTTTTTGGTACTATATTTTATATGTCAGCCTTGCACTGGGAACATTTAATTATTAAATTAATTAAATCATCATGATTTTTTTATTTTTTAGTGTGCATCTGGTTTTTGTCGAGGGTTTCTAGAGTTGGGGTACGATGTTTGGCCGTTTTGCGCCTTCTGAGTACTCTGACACTAGACCCTCGACCTCTTCTTTATTTATTTTGGCGAAAGATTGGGGAGAACTAATTCTGTGTCTAATTAATAAAAGAAATCTAAGATTTGTTCTTTGTGTCGTAATTGAAATGGCAGGCGTAAAACAATACAATGCTGCCAAAATTATTCTTTCGATAACATGCCCGCTGCAGCGCGTCGCGGTCATGCCGCTGCCACACGCCAATGGCGAGTCAAACATCTCATCTCGTGTACCAATCAGAGGGAAGTGTTAGATAGTTGAATGTATGTATGTATGTATGAGAAGGTACACATTGCACTTTCCCATGGTACAATGGCCACGCTGTTTAGAGACGATTTCATTTCCCTGGGCTTGTGTAATTAGCCGTGTCAGGTTATTTGACCGCCGCCTGTTGCTAGGCGTTGTTGTTTGTTTAATTGTTATAGTTCCCATTTTGAATTTGTTTTGATAATTATTGTAATAGTTAATTTGACTATCACTCCAAAAATGTAACCGAAAATCTCGAAAGAAGGTGGTATCACGAATTGTATGTATATTGTCACGAGGTAAAGTTTTAGCTATTGTATATAACCACAAAATTTAATTTGAATTTGGATGTGGTAAACGTTCATTTATGTCTTTAGACTTGATAGTTTTTACGGCAGAAAGAGAAGGTAGAACAGGTGGAGCTTTATTTTAAGCACCAGTGATAAGAGTTGAAGTCAATTCATTGTGTACTTTTATAACAGACTTATGACACAGTTCTTTTTTCTCCAGTAAGGGGTAAGCTTTGATTCTTTTTTGTCATTGTGTTTAAATGTTTTATCAAAATTATGAACTTTACAGATAATAACTTGGATTTTCTCCGTTTTTTTTTTGGTACTATATTTTATATGTCAGCCTTGCACTGGGAACATTTAATTATTAAATTAATTAAATCATCATGATTTTTTTATTTTTTAGTGTGCATCTGGTTTTTGTCGAGGGTTTCTAGAGTTGGGGTACGATGTTTGGCCGTTTTGCGCCTTCTGAGTACTCTGACACTAGACCCTCGACCTCTTCTTTATTTATTTTGGCGAAAGATTGGGGAGAACTAATTCTGTGTCTAATTAATAAAAGAAATCTAAGATTTGTTCTTTGTGTCGTAATTGAAATGGCAGGCGTAAAACAATACAATGCTGCCAAAATTATTCTTTCGATAACATGCCCGCTGCAGCGCGTCGCGGTCATGCCGCTGCCACACGCCAATGGCGAGTCAAACATCTCATCTCGTGTACCAATCAGAGGGAAGTGTTAGATAGTTGAATGTATGTAATTTTGAATAAAGTACATAGTTGAAAACTGTGTTTTATTTTTAGTAGATGTCAAATCAATACAAATAAATAATGTTGAAGCGTCTGTTTGTAATATCAAAATTACCACTTATTTAGAAATTTATATGAGAGCATAACTGATACCTATGTTAGCAACATCAACAAATCTATGCAAAATGGATATTTAAAAGGCACAAATACAATATTTATAATTTATTGATTGATTTACACGACACTGTTACACATCTCAGTGCTTATTATCAATACACACGCATGTCAGGATTCACTTTAAGGCTTCTCTTTATAATTAATCTACCAGCATTACCCTTTTAAACTGAACAACGCCATTGAACTGATTACCATTATAATTACCATTTACAGTTACTACACCGAACCACGAATATACTGGCTATCGTCTCGTCTTCCACTCAACTAAACTGAACTGAACCAACTGAACACCGGAGCGCGGAAGGCACTCTGTTTTATATTAAACATTTACTACTCCCACTTTGGTTGTCATTATTAACTACCCCCAACTAGTCTCCTAAATACCTCAGTTATACCTTCGGTATTCCTAATAATAGTAAATACGCTAATACCTATAGCAAAATATTTTTATTATTTTTTGTCTGTCTGTTCCAAGTAATCTCCCAAACGGCTGGATCGATTTTGATGGAACTTTCTTTAGTATGAAATGAATGTGGAATGAGCTCCCTGCCGAGATGTCCAAGGGGACTACAGTATGGGGTCCTTCAAGAAGGGAGTAAATAGGTTTTTGAAGGGTCGGCAACGCGCATGACGCATGTGATGCTCCTAGTGTTGCAAGCGTCCATAGGCTAAGTTAACCACTTACCATCTGGCGGGCCACAAGCCCTTTTGCCATCATCGTTATATAAAACAAAAACGGTGGGCCACTGGACGTAAAATAGGCTTATTTTTATTCCTGTGGTAACATTGAGATAAAAAGGAAAAATTTCGGAAATGTATATTTTTGGGGAAAATTTAAACCTGAAATGGGGCAATTTCATATACATTACCTGGAGACACTGTTTCTGAACGCTGTTGATCACCTGACCAAAGCACTGAGAGCGCCTTACCTCGAAAACGCCAGTGCTCGCAGTGGCTCTCAGTACAAAAATGGCGACGATTTATGATGTCATATGATACTGAGGCAGTATGAGAGCACTGAACAGTGGCGCAGTGTATAACGGAACATGGCCTAAATTTTAATAAGCTATTGATGGATCAACTGCTTAATTAAAATTTGATGTCGAATTTTTCAGCAACCATTGCATATACTAGATTCCTTTAATTTTATATTCTTCATAACGGAGAAACCGTCATCCTAATTATACATGCATACAGTACAGTACAGAGCTGAAATATAGGGTTGTTGAATTTGACATAAACCACTTCGTGATAAAAATACATTGTCGCATATATTTGGCCCGCTTTGGTGACCGCGCATCATAGATAGATGATTTTGGTATCTCCAACAATAATAATAAATAAATAACATGCACCGAACAATTATGAGCAGTTAATAATATGAGAAAATTCGCCTTCTTCGTTCTCCATTTCGAAAAACCGTTTCTGGCTCAAATTCGCCGATTGCTAGACTATGTAAGCTTCACGATGCACACAAATTACATTTAGATATTTTTGGCGCCACCCTCAGAAATTTTAAGACCCAAATTAAGTTACTTAATTTATAAAATCTATGAAGCTACTGTATGTACAACAATCACTTTTAATGTTAATGTTTACTCTTAACTGACCGGTATTTATATTTTCTATTGTTTTGTTTTGTTTACGATATATGTTTTCCATAAACTTAATTTTAACAATTGTGGTAGACCAATAAAGAGAAAAAAAAAATTGAATAGGTTTCAACAATCAGTTATTTAAGGTTAACATTTTTTGAAACCTTGGAAGATATTACAATAAAGAAGATCAACTAAGGAAACACCCGTAGCATAGTCGTTGTCGTTGCTTAATTGCCTCTTTCTAAGAACATTTCAATTCATTTCAAACGAGCGCAGGTATACATCGTTTAAATGTTTCTTCCCTGTTAACTTAACACAAAGCGACATGTCACTGTGTTGCTTTAATAAATCCGTGAACAATTGGTTTTAATGAGAAATTTTAATAATCTAGAGGCGAGGCGCAGTGCTGAATAAGAATCTCACATACTTCTACTTAGGTAGTTGTTTTTTTTCCACAGCGTTTCTCGCGTTTATATTCATCGCTGTGTAACTTTCAAGAAGATAAATAATTAGCTTGAACTCATAATTAGACTTTTATGGACAATCCTAAAGTCTGCGTAGAGCAACTAGTCAATGCAATTGGGTTCTCTGGGTTAGTTGCGGTCGGAGAAGTTGGTTAAATTTCAAATGATAATTTAAACGGCAGGCTTTGCTGTGCCCTGGCATTGCAGAAGTCTTTGGGCAGCGGTGTCTACTTACCATCAGGTGGCCCGTCTGCTCGTCTGTCTTATCTAGGCAGTAAAAAAAATACACTAATGCATAATTTTTAGTTTCATTAACTGTGTAACTAGAATGAAAGAAAGAATTTCCTGAACAGCCATTACAAGTGACTACTGTATATGGGGTTTATATAAAACTAGATTTTGCTCGCGGCTCCGCCCGCGTGTAGGTATTTTTTGGATGAAAAGTATACAATCCATGGAGGCATATTAAGCTATTACACCATTCTATCCTTATTTTTTTCTCCTTATTAATTATTATTTTTCTCGCTAAAGAGCTCCGATAAACACGTCCGATCGCTGCTAATCATAAAGTGCTTTAGGGAGAAGCGCGGCCTTCGACGCGCTATTTATAGGCACGCCCCGCCGGCCGGGCCGGTACCGCCGCACCGCTATGTCCCTGCATTTTAAATCTGTAATATCTTCGGAAATATTCATTTAAATTACATGTTAAATGTAAAGGGCCATATTGAATGGACAATGTATTTAAGGTACTTAATTGGATAAGGATTAATGCTGTATTGCTTAAAATAACTTCCTAAATAAGCCATTTTTTCCCGTAAAATGTAAAGGATAAAAAATGGTTATTGTGGTTTATCCTTAAGAGATAGACACATGGGCGTATATAAGGGGGTGGTTCAGGGGGTCCGGACACCCCCCCTAGCATACGACATAATAAAAAATCGCGGACTACTGATAGCGGATAATATAGACGGTTAGCAGGCTATTTGATTTAAGTGTCAATTTTTGCAGCATTCAGCTATATGCATATTTAGAATTAACAGATTTTTCTACGACTTTTGAGCTTAGTTTAATTTTTTTCGTGTACTTTTTAGCGCTTAAATCAACTGGTAAAACAAGACTGCTTTTTTTCAGGGCACATCTATTTAAAAAAATACGACCGAGTCTTAAGTAGTGACGAGTGTGATAGTATATGATGTACCATAAGTACCTGGAGGGCAATTCTCCTTTCATTCAAAATAATTTCGTACTCGAATCTACAGTTCGAATCATTTCTCTATTACATAATTTCGAACTACGAAGTTATTTTTTCGAATGTTGCATCCATATCCATTTGAATTCGAGTCTTTACTATGAGATTCTACTAAAAAATTTGAATTTCGAACTAAAAATCTATAAGTATTTTAATATCCATAGTGTGTCGGGCCTCATCAAATGTGCATCCACTATCCAGTTCTTGGACATGTTTTTGGACTCTTCCAAGTATTTTATCTATCTAAGACTTTTAGTTAAATCATAATAAAACACGAGATTGAGTCTTTTTATGGGTACACACATTAGCATATGGCATCATATACGCAGTAAGTTAGGACCAAAATATAACAATATCTTTGGGTGTCTAGAGGCCTTCATACGTCCAACATTACCGCACCACCTCCAAGAGCATAGACTCTATGCCGCTTAGCTATAAACGTCGTAAAATATTAATGTTAAGGAAACAATCTTGCCACTTTATCTGGAGAATTCACCTGATACAGTTCATATGAAATTTGTCAAGACGCCATATGGTTTAGACGCCATTAGGTTTCAGTGGTTTAAGGCAAACTCGGTCAAGAATGGCGTAAGCCTGGATGTCATTTTCTACCTACTACTATATCATCAAGCGTTACTTAGCATCTTGCGGCGTACCCTGCGACTGCTGGGAAGAACTTTCGTGTCACTAGACCGAATGGCGTGGCTCAGTACGAAAATCATGTGCACATTTTGAGGAAACATGTATGTATCCAATGCCTTGACGCCCAGCGTAAGCTGCAATAAATAAGACCTAAAACTGTGTACACTTAGGGTTGGCCCTAAGTGGACGCGACGCGCGTCGCCATGCGTTGTAGTTGAAAAATAGGTCGTGACGCGACGTTTCGACTCTGCGCCAGTTTGAGTTGACTCTTACAGCTACTCTTCTAGACAACTGTTCTGTACGTCTTGTGACAGGGCTTTTAAAACAAAATTAGGGCTAGCTAGTCACATATGCTCACATTGGCGAAAAAAACTTATTCCAAAAGTGCAAGGTTCGCCGTCGAAGGATACTTCTTGGAGGACATCATCATCAAGTTAGGATACAATATTGAATGGTTCGAATTCGAGATGTACGTCTCGGACGGTCTGTACCAGTCGACGCAGGTCGAGCAATAACCATCGAGATATGTTGGAATGGTAATTTTCAGAATAGCTCAAATATTTTGATTTCGAATTCTATTTTTAAAATAATTTATTTATGAACATTTGACATTGTACACTGACAATCAAAACCTTCGAGAAACACCGGACTCGACATTTCCAGAATAGCTTAACTTTACATTCACTCAAAAAAAGTTCGAATTTGAATTATTTTTCGTATACGAAGTTGATTCGAGTGCGTGAGAATTGCCCCCTATATTCGTACCATCAAAACCTTTGAGAAACACCGGACTCGACATTTCCAGAATAGCTTAACTTTACATTCACTCGAAAAAAGTTCGAATTTGAATTATTTTTCGTATACGAAGTTGATTCGAGTGCGTGAGAATTTTCTCCCTGAGTTCTAACATCTCATCTTGGTAATAAGCAACATTAAAATAGTTATTTACCAAAATAACTTGACTTCACTTGACATTTGATGTTTTGACAGTTGTTCTGTATACAATAAAACAAAATGAATGAAAATCTGCGGCAGATTTTCATCCATCCAAAGTCCAAATCCAAATAGCAAGTAGCAATTTTTTATTAACTAGCGTTTTCCCATTATATGTTTAAGTAATTTCTAAATAACTATGAGCTTTGAGCGGTAAGATTTTTAGCTTTTACCCGCGGACCCCCCCCCCCCCCCCCCATGTAAAAGCTATAGCTACGTCACTGGATAGACATATACCATCGTGGACTTTTTTGTTGACCTTTTTAAGGTGTACATTACCGTAGTACATTATTTTGATTTATCTCGTGGGGTTCAGTCAGCGTTTGCAATGTAAGCGCTAAAAATGTGTTTATTTACGACATCACATTAGAAACCCGTAAATTCATCAGTGTTTCTCTACATTATTATGCATTTATCATACATATAAACCTTCCTCTTAAATCACTCACTTTTTTTTAATCTATTAAAAAAAGCGCTTCAAAATCGGTAGTTTTGAAGATTTAAGCATACATAGGGACGGACACCGACAGCGACTTTGTTTTATACTATGTAGTGATATGGATTTGTTACGAAATGTTCAGTATTAAAAAATATTCTAGAATACCTAATTAATTCTGAAAGAATGGAGGAGACAAATCATTTGATCGGCTGATGAGATATCAAATACTGTAGTTTTCTAATAAAATGTTTTTGTGGCGTATTTAACATATATTATATTTGTATTTAGCGATGGGCTCAGCACTTAGCATACTTCTACAGAATTTTCTAAAAGTCAATGTTAACGTAGCGTCTTCACTTGGCACCTTGCTTTTATCATACAGAAATTGTTTATACAGATTCTACTTACGGTCCCAGACGATATATTGTATAGTGTAGTCGTCATGTAGTGAATATACTGAATCTATATTAATAATATGTCTGCAGATGCTACTTGTTACTACGTTTACCGTTCTAGGAAATTTGCGTGGTAGATGTGCATTGTGCAGTACGATGTGTATCAGAGTAAATATATTGACGTAGACTTCCTTCAGCGCATGTGGTATGTATTGTGATCATAACAAAGTATCATCAGCATTTCATAACGCGATACAGGTTAGAAGTGAACGACATATAGGGCCGGCACGGCGAATACTTTGTAAGGATGGATGGAAATATGTTGTGCCTTGTGTTTCTATTTATTATCCCAGTGATAAAGGTAAGAAAATGCTAACAAATATGGTTTTTACAGTTACTATATATGTTGAACCTACACATATTATACTTACAGTAGGTACCTACGTAATCAAATATACCTACTTCTAGAAATGATTGTTTAGTGTTAGTTATTTTGTGCGTTCCTGTGCCATTTTCCAGAAATTTGCTGGTGGCCTACCACCAGCAAATTTCAAAAATATATCCTAATATATTTTTGTTTTTATTCAGATGGTACGATACGATACGATTTGATATGTAATTCGCCCCTCTCCGATAGTGGTCCACAAATAGGGGTGTTGGAGGTGGCGAGGTTCCGCAATTTAATACGTAATTCGCCCCCTCTGGTAGTGATTCACAAATGAGCTTATAGACTAAACTTACACTAGTTATACACAGGAATGAGAAGCGATTAACAAAATGGAGAAAAATATAGTAAAGGTACTTCTGACTAAGAAATATATACAAGTGGTTTCACAAGGGTACATTATTTACAAAGATGGTTGTGTTTTGCACTATGTCGGGTTTTACGCCCTGTGTACGGTGGTCGCTATCCAGGCGGATATGAATATATTTGTAATATGGCTAAATCTGCATGCACCTACCTGCATGATACTATCAGCAATATGTAAAATGTAGTCCTGAAATCTATATTACCTATGTATAAAGATCAGTGTACATTTTGCTGCTACTTTCTGTTCAATAAACATATTGCATTCTAGGGAACAGTTCCGGGAACATTCTTTTGGAAGCCTCGTCTGGGTATCGATTTGAATATGCCGCCTACATGTAAGTAGATAGGGATCTTTCGTCACTTTATTTTATTTTATTTAGGAAGGCTTACAGACTAATAACAACAACGAATAAAATCTATGATATAAACTAATAGCTAATTACAAGCCTCCACTGACTTATAGCCATATTGGCACGGCTTTATTTTATTTTATTATTTATTCAATTCATTAATCTAAATATTAAGATCTAAATGGGTATTCTAGATTAAAGTAAGTTTACATATTTTAGTGTGAGCTATGTTTTAAAAGGTATTCTAGCTGTCAGTACGCGTTTAACATTTTCTATTTTAGTACAAAACAAGTCAACATCCAAGTTCGAATGCAGTCCATTGAAACTATTGGAGCTACGTATTAAGAATGCATTATGTCTATATTTTGTGTTTGTAAAAGGCGTGCACAGTAAAGGCCTTCGCCTAAAGCGTAACTGATTTGTGCGCATTGATATCTTTGAGAGAAGTTCAGGGCAATCGATAGATCCTCTTGCTAATTTCATTAAGAAACATATGTCATTAATACTTCGCCTATTGCCTATCGCCTACTTTAGTGCATTTACAAGCATCTTGCAACGTACGTATTTAGGTATCCTACTTACATGGTCATTTTCTGTGTTGAAGTCACGTGATTTAAGTCGAAGTTCTCAGGAATAATTTTGTAGTAAACAGGAATGTAATAAAAAAAACTACATATTATATAACAACGAGTGATCTCACATTTATCAGCTACCACGTATCCCATGTAGCTATCGTACCTTTGCAATCTATTAATGATATTAAGTTCTCCAATATATATTTAATCTTGTGCATGAAACATAATATCCGGATAGCGTCCTGTCAAGTGCACCGCGCAAGCCGTTTCTGATAAGTCGTTAGCGAGCTTTCATTAATTTTATCTACTATCTTCATTTTTAAGATATGCAATATGATACCACAAATTACCTTAAAATACTCATAATGAAAAATACATATTTGTCAGCTGGAAATAAGCGAAAGTAATAAAGTTGCTGAAAGTAAAGTTAGTATCAAATAAGTTACCTACTGTTGCTCGCAGCTACTAATCTAATTCAATTATATCCAACTATTCCAATGTTTAAACAGCAAAAACTGCTTCGAAAGTACATGCCCCAACGAAAGAAAACGTAAGAGAAGGTTTGGTTGTGCTGGTTGACGGTTACCAGGTCGGCATGACCGTGATAGCGTTCGCGGCGGGCATCGGCAGCGCTGAACCCTTCGTTCATCTCAATCCACTCTCTGCGTATTACTACACTAACGCGTATAGATGGACTTTGAGATACATTAGTATGTGAGTATTTTGTTTGAATCGATTGGTTTCTACTTATTGTTTGTGCAATCATAGTTGTTATTGTACCTACTACATTTTTGTTACGTCTATGGTGGATGGGTAAAAATGGGAACAAGCAATTTATAATATATATTACTAAGACAGAATGATTTTTCGGAAAATATTTTATTTCCGAGAAGCAGTACACTGATTTCAAAGATTGTGGAATAAAGCTATTCTGAGTTCTTTCCCAAAGGCCTAAGTTTACTCCTGATGAAATAAATAGACAGGGCTGGGCAAAATACATGCTTTGCTGTAATTGAAATACAAATTACAAAATACTGTCGCGGATGTATTTAAAATACAAAATACAAAATATTTTTAACTCGAGTATTTAAAATATAAAATACAAAATACAGTATTTTGTATTTTATATTCATCAAAATACAAAATACAATCAGGTGTTATGTAAATAGAATAGTATAGGCCGCACCAATGAAGGATGAACTATAAAGGACAATGGCGAAATCGTAGTTACAAAAAATGTATTGTATGAACATATTTTTTATATTTGGATAGCGTTCAAGAATGCTAAGCTCTTTGCTTTTATCATTTAGGAAGCTGACTAACTCTAACTCCATTTTTGATGACTGTGGTTGATCACTGTCCCTGTTCACAAAAACAATAAAATCATCATCATCTTTACTAGTAGTGCTACTCCTGCTACTCCCAGGCATTTCATGTTTTTTGTAATTTGCCTCTAAGGCATGAATAGCAAGATTTTGAATTCTTTGTCTCTCATCTGTTGTGATGCTTGCTGGGAAAAAAAAACTATGTAAAAAGTGTAGGTATATGAAAATTTACCCAGTGTGCAGTTACACCAAGATAGCTCCTAGTTTTACTGGACCATATATCTGCAGTGGTTGATACATACATCACATTGCTCAAAATGCTTTTAATTTTTTCCATGATATCTTTTTGAGTCATTTCAATTTTCCTTCCTAATGTTCTTCTTGACATTACATTTAAGTTTTATGGAAGGTCAGTAAAAATCTTTACAAAATTGGGATCATCTACAGTAGTCAAGGGTTTCATACTCTGTACAATATAATTCATGATGTTTTTATCAAGTTTTTTCTGTCATTCAGTTTCATTTAGCAACGTAAATCTAGTTTAGTTTGTTTCCTTTTTTAATGGTTGTTTTCTTTTACCAGAAACATGTTGATTTATTTTGCTGTTCTAATATTCACTCTTGACATCACGGACACTTCTAGATATAAAAAAACAAGTCTGGCAAATATTATGCAGCTAATCATTAGTATGTTAGTAACTAGTATCTATTTCTTTCCTAGTGTTGTAAAATTAGAGTAAATAATAAATAATAATATTCAAAGTCACTATATAAAATTGTAAATTTGCATGCTGTGGTCTCCTGTAATTGAAGGAGCACGTCACAAAGTTAATATATAAAATGTAACACTTTTTCTTTTATATACGTGTAACCTTTGTTGGAGGTCCTTAATAATAAATAATAATAAAAACATCAGTGTGCTTTCTCTAAAAAAATAAAGTAAATAAATAGTATAAGATATAATAGGTATGTATAGTATAGTAAGTATATATTGTATTAATGCAATCATTTCGTAACCTGCAAATTCTACAATAAAAAAATTCTGGATCCCACTGCACTTACCATCAGGTGCACTGGGGTCACTTTGCCGTGTCAGTATATAAAAAAACACAATAACATAAATCGTTTCATAACTTACTTTCAAATGCAATATGAAGTTGCTTGTAGCCTTTAAATTACCTTTAATGGTGGCTTTGCATTTAATACAAGATGCCTGGACATTATCATGGACGCTATTGATTACTGTGAAATACTTTCCGCCAGTTAAAATTTGCGGATACGTCACTTGATTCACCCCATTGCCGCCGTCGTTTGGCATTGTAGACGTACATGTGGATTGATCATCCATCGTGACAATCTTAGTAATAAACTTAAAGGTCCCAGCTCATAAGAGCCACCCGGCACCCGAATCGTACCGCCTCGTCGCTCGGCGTCCACTCGTTGTCGAAGTGGTGGTCGTGGTCCACGGGTGGACGCCGCGTTGTCACCAGTAAACTTCGCTACGCGACTTATGGGTCTTGTGCGTTGGCAATGCGCAGCAACTCGCGATCCACGCGTGGACGGCTTAGGACCGAGGATATGGAGGCGAGGTGACGCTATGGAGTTTATGTAGTGAGCGCATATCCATAAAGGTCCAAATAAAGAATACTAAACGCACTAGGCGAGGCGGTGCGGGTCGGATTTCGGGTGGCTCTTACTTAATTGTTACACAGAAGTTTTGTAAAAATAACCGTTTGTTTCATTCTCTCTTTTTTATATAAAAGAAAAGGCAAAGGTTCTCAACCATGCAGCCTTGTTTAATAACATCGCTATTTAATGTATTTTGGTCAAATGTATTTTGAAGCCCTATGTATTTGAAATACTAAATACAAAATACCCCAGCGTCAGGTATTTGAAATACCAATTACAATTACATTTTTTAGAAGTAATTGAAATACAAATACAAAATACATATTTGTATTTCAATTACGTATTTCAATTACAAGTAATTCAAATACTGCCCAACCCTGTAGATAGATAATGATTTATTGAGGGCTTTTTATTTACACGCTGTGGGTCTATGTGGGTCTATGATTGGTAATTTAAGAGCAACAGGAACACTGATTCTGAATCAGTCACGACTGCAGTTAATTATTCCATTGTATCTCTTGAATACTTTATTTTAAACTTACTGCTGCGAAAATATCTTGGTGAAATATTTTATTTTCTATAAAGATTTATCTTCAAAATGTACATTTTATTTTACAAAATCTACATATCCAAACATACATTGTATATTTTTTTAAATATGACTTCCCATGTTGAGGCCTAGGACCAAAGCCGCTGATGATTAGAACACCAAAATTACAAGACAACATGGAAGGGGAAATTGCTAATATTCGATCTTGGGCACTAGGCTATGTCAATGTAAGTCATCGTTAGCAAGATACGAACAAACGGAAATTACATGCCTGATTGACTCTCCTGGGCTGTAGCGTACCGTTCATCACGATTGTATAATTGTATATTTCCTATAGTTATTTGTTCTGCTTAACTCGTCTATAATGCAAAAACAAAACCCTCAGTTTTCCTATGGAGGTCAATAAATTGTAGCCAAGACACAGAAGCAAGCTGGTCTTCGTCAGACACATTAGAAGCACGATAGAATTACCCATCTATTACTTTGCTCTTCAGGATAGTTTCCTGTGTTTAATTTTGTACATTATTCGATATGCAACCGAATATAATACGTAGTAACTCTTTTGCGAAAACAGAGAGAAACTGAGAACCGTGACGTCACACGACATAATATCATGCATCCTTTTACTGTTATTTATCAATTACCCCTTCCAGCGGATTTAAATGGAGTCTAATTTAATTATTTTTGTTCGGAGACATAAAATTCTTTCGATAATAAGTTAAAGTGTAACTTGTTGGTTAAATTAATAAAAAAAATCTAGTCAACTACCTACCCTATTTGCGGTACTAATACCACAGGCACCGCATGCTCCCATTTGCCAGTAGTGTCCAGGCTCTTCGAACCAAGGCATCTAGGTGTCTGAGTATATTTGAATAAGTCAAGAAGTACTGGCATAACCCAATCATTAAATTTCCAATCATGTTGCCCTCCGACCATGAAATTCTTGGGTAGGTATTCTGTCGGACAACAGAAGAAACGCTTTTTCACGCTTTACCTTTCGTCTGTTACCATTATTTATTTATTTATATCCTACGCTTTTAAGCAATACCAAATATTAGTATTAATGTATCACTACATAATTTTATAAAACAACGTCCTCCGCCACGTCTGTCGGTCTGTTCGCGATAAACTCAAGAACTATTGAAAGGATTTCATGCGGTTTTCACCAAAAGATAGAGTGGAAGTTTCAATTCACGAGGAAGGTTTAGGTATGTTATTTGTCAAGGTTTTTTTGTAAATTGGTTGATACATAACGGTAATTGTCGAAGTGTCAGAAAAGTTAGCCGCCTGGGAGCTTTCATCGAAAACGCCGCCTAATCCCATTTATATATAATAAAACAATGCATCGTGGGATATTCCTCTTTACAATTCCACTTGCAAACCTATTTCAAAGGTACCTATTTAATTTTAACATTTGTATTTTTTTGTTGTTAATTTTACTCTATCCACTCCCGTTCTACGCCCTGCCGGACTATTATAGCATGCCCGACACAAGAAAATTTTGTCGCCTCGTTTTCTAGTATTAAGCAGCTATTTTTATAAATTTCTATCGAAGTTGACATGGTTAGAATACCGTCGTAAGTACACGTTATAGTTTCCTTATGTAGTAAAACAAATACCATCAGTTTAATAATAATTATTACTAGGAAATACTTATTATATATTTTGAACTATGTGCAAATTATAATGAAGACTCCAGTTTATATTTTAAACAACCTGTAACGTTATGTTTTAAAAGATAATAAATATTTTGTAATATCAGTGTTATTATTAGTGTCCGACCGAAACAGGAATTTCTACCGAAACCGAACCTTCGGTACCTGTTACAGTTTCGGCCGAAACCGAAGCTTTTCAGACATGTTAAAATCTATTGTTTAGTGAAATTTGTCTTATTTCATACACTTATCCATTATACAGACAGTGAACACGTGTTAAGCTAAATAAAAAACAATAATTGAAGTATGTGAAAAACTTAAATAATTATATATTTGTTTGATATTGTCATTATTTTTACCCGACTACGGCAAAGCAAAAGGGAGGGTTATGTTCATCTGTTCCCTCATAACTTCTAAACTACTTGTCATAATTTGACAAATGAGATGTCGTTGGAAGCGTCAAAAAAATCGATCAATCGATCTACAAAAAAATCCATGATGGCTTATATCTATCATTTAAGGATAGCTTACTATGCCCATAGTATATTATTCTAAAATTCACGCGCGCGAAAATAATTTCAAGCGCGTTTCTCACACAGCACTGCACTGGCAACTGTTTCTATATAAGCCGAGCAGAACACCTGAGAGGTAGAGCGAGAGGTATAGGTGCGTCAGTGCAGGAGATAACTCCTTGGATTGAATACTTTTTCCCACAAAAATAACTTCCACCTAGGCGGAGCCACGGCCAACAGCTAGTAGCCTAATAAACTATAATGTAAACTAATTGAAGGTGTCTCTTATTTATACATAGTTTATTTCCATCACAATATGTCCAATAGTTGACTTACATCGCTTAAATACTTACATCTTCTAATTGTTCAGGATCCCTTTCTGGATGAGCGGACACTGGGGGAATTACTGTGAATCACATAAAGTATGGCTGAGACGATTCTATTACATGGATCAATTCATCCCACCGTGGCTACGCAATTTATTTCCTTACGTAGACAACACTGAGTGGAAAAAGGAAGAAAAAGAGTTCAACAGATTTAAAAAGTACGCAGAGGCTGCATTCGGCAAGCACTATAGATTTCCAACAAAAAGATTTAACGACTTTAGATCGGAACTTACCAAAGAAACAGCGGAGGGCTTAGATGGGTCTTCCAATTCGTTGAGTTAAATATGATTGCAAATTGTAGTTAAATTTTAGGGTTGTATAAATAAAAAACTACATACAAAGTATCAAATTTATTTCAGTTACAGCGTCACATTGATTATGAAGCATATCTTTGGTTTTGCATTATATTAGTTACATAATATTGAGTAAATAGTATTCAGAAGAACACAATGTCGCAATCACCGACCACATATAAGTAGATTAATTCAAATTTATCATCGATAATTATTTTCCTTATTATATATTAAGTTTATTTAAAAAATTCAGATATAAATGCAATACAGTCATAAGTTAACAACATTTTTTCAGTATCTTCATTGGCAGCATACCAGGAATACTGAATTTGTCATTACAAGTATAACGTAATTAGTTAGTAAATTGCATTGTAGTACCACTTAGGAGTTGTGGTTCAGGGGTCCACGAAGGAAATCATGATATAGCGTGTTCCGTTGGTAACGAGCAGTCCCTCGTGGTAGTGGGTCAGACGGCCAGGGTGCATGAGCACCCAGCCAGGCTTGGTGTTGCGCACTGAACAGTTGTACCGGATGAACCGGCATCCGCCACCCTCGTAGTCCACATCTGGACATAACATTACTTTTAACATATATCACTTCATAGTGTTCACACATACAGTAGAGTACCGTGATATTTGTTAAAAGATATATCGATGGGTCCTATTTTGGGTAGGGCAGAAGGGCAAAATGAAAACTTTATATGAGACTCCTAAAATGTGGTATATTTTAAACACGGTAAAATGCAGTATTTTCACAAATCTAGTGCTTTTAAAGTTAAGTTTTAGTAAGGATGAAAAGAATAATATTCCATCAAAAATGCAACCTAATTGTTTGGCCCGTATACGTAGACCCATCGATATACCGATATTTTTAACATGAGTTAAATAAATATGCGTTATAATAAATAGTAAATAATAACTGCGACAAACTTACGTGGTGTGTTGAGAGCCAAGTTGATGGTGTAGGTCGAGGAATCATGGTGAGGTCGCAGCGAGGGCTGTTCATCAGGACGGTATCGCACAACGAAGTTCATCAGCGATACTGGGGGCTAAACACAAACCTTGCATTTTTAACCTTATATTGATGAGCCCTTGTAACAATTTGCAGATATTTTTTTTTAGTTCCTCGGTAGGCAAATGGGCCACCTGATGGTAAGTAGTCACCGCCGCCCATAGACTTCTGCAATGCCAGGGCACAATAAAGCGGCTGCCTACCGTTGAATAGAGTAGTATATAACCTATGACGTCGAAGGCAGAATGAAGTAGATAGTAGGAAGGCTGACCCTACCACCATGTTGAAGGAATAGCCAGAAGAGAGCAAGGGAGAGTAGTATATAACCTGCATTCATTGGATATTAAAAAGCCGCTCAGAAATAAGTAAGTTAGAATCAATGTCTTCTTATGAGGCACAATAGCATACCACAAGACCATAAGCAAAATATGTATACTTTAAAATACATAATACCGATAAATTATTTAATTACTTTGCTTCTGTTCATATTTATGATGTTACCTAGGAGGTATTAGTGACGAAATGCAGTGATTTCAATAGGGAAGGCTGATATCAATATGATATTAGTCAGTGTTAGTATGATTACAAAAGCTTTGGTCTCTTGATCACAGCGCACAATAATGCGATAAGCGGCTCCAACGCAGCGTCACAATTGCCCTTCACCGGTGACGCATACTACGACGGAACAAGAGACCATACTAGAAAGGTCTCTTGTTAAACGTCTAGACGTTTCATACCATTATGTGTCCGACACCGCATACCGCAGCGTTGTGCGTTATGATCAAGAGACCAAAGCTTAAGACAGACGCACGTTAGGTCAGTTAACAGAGATGTGGTCATGGTATCAGTCATCTAAACCACACTCACAGAGGAAATGGTCACGAACTTTAATTTTGGACAAGTGAACCAGACACTTGACAAAACACCACCAAACACCAGACAAAACAAGAATGATTTATTCGTATTCGACAAGTTATGGAAGAGACATTTTATTCAATTAGGGAAACGCAAAAATCCAAGGGTTTGAAGGTATTTCTGGCTGGATAACGCTAAAGAACTTGCCGTTAATTTTCCAAGAAATCTGCCATCCTTGTTTCATGCTACTATCATTTGAGTATTCATGTTTCAATACAGGCAAGTGGGATAATCCTAAAATGTTAAAAAGTAAACTAATGGCATGCTTTGCATTAGCTTTTACTTTTTGTCTCCTGTTTAATTCCCTGGTATACCTGAATGACCAGGTATCCAGATGAGGTGTAACATAGGTAATGTTACAGTAAAAGCAGTACCTAAATAAGTGTTGTATTAATTCGAATATAACAATAAGTAATAGTTACAAATTATATCGCGGTTTATTTTACTTATTTAACCCGACGTTTCGAAGGCTTTACAGCCTTCATGGTCACGGGGGAGACTAAGTTGTATGTCCTCACGAAACACATTGACGCCACGACGTAAAATAAACCTCGATATAATTCGTTTTATTTCAATGTATAATATTCGCGTAAATATAAGAAACCATTAACTGATAGTTACGTTATGAAAATATCCGGTGAACACCATCTCCTGTAGCGGGCGGACGTATTCCTTCAGGATATGCAGCCAGTGTCTCTCGAGTCCGACCTGGTTCATGTGGATGTCTCGCGTCGGCACTGCCTCGTACCCGCCCTCTAGTCGCTTGTCCTAAACATTTCAACGATAACATATATAAAAATAATGATTTTTCAAAAATCCAATGGTGCGGTTTTAGTTTTAACCAGTCATGACTCATAAGGTTGCCGGCGGTGCGACGGTGCGTTCAGATACTGGCCAGTTTCGCCGTTCTTACATGCTATTTTTAACTTTAATGTTATGGAAATAAAAATGGATTTGGCTTGTATTTTACTTCCTTTTTTAATATCCTTATAGACACGAGTGATTAATCAAAATCGAGCCCGAGACTCCTGTAGTAACTTTTAGTTATCTCTCATAGTTTCGGATTTGGCCATCCACGCCCAAAATTCACCTTGTATATACACAGGTTGTGCCTGATATGGCGATAGCCATAGTCATCAGTTTTTTTTATAATAACACCTAACAGTCACACACATAGTCCCGATCCCACACTAAGATACGAGCCTTGTGTTGTGGGTATCAGGGACTATGAGAGACTTTCGGTCTCACAACACCCAGAACCCGGACACAAATATCTGTCTGTCACACAAACATTTGTCCCGGTGTGAGAATCGAACCCATGGCCTCTCGTTTCACAGCCGGCTACTCGCCTACTGCGCCACGGAGGCTGTCGAACATTTCGCCATTAAATATTTATTTTTTATAATTGATCACTTAAATGGTATTTATATAGATGATTTATATATTAAATGGTGTTTATTACTTGTCAAATAGAGCTGTGTATTTAATGAAAAAATTACCTGGTTAGAGCCATCACTCCATTTTCCATAAGCTTCCATGATTTCGATGAACTCCTTGCAGAACCTCATGGACATCAGTGGGAACCAATACACATCTGGACATGGCTGCAATAAAGCAGTTTTTTCACTCCTTACCTATTAAGTTTAAACCTGGCACATAGAGTCACTTGCTTATAAGGTGGAAGTGGTTATTCATGCACAATAATTAAGCACATGAAAGCTTTTGACTTGTATGTTCCTAGGTAGGTACTGATTTGGCTCACTTTATGGTAAGCGGTCTCCACTGTCAGTAAACAACAGAACAACCAAGGATGTTGCCAGGCTTAAAGAAAAAAAGCGTGGAAAAGCAGGAAAGGGAACGGAAGCGGGATTTGTGCCTCCGGAAATCTTACACACTGTAGGAGAGGTAATATCAATCTGTTTCTATACGTCGGTTATCTGTGAGACAGTGGTATACCACTGTAAGAGCAAGGAGGTAAGAGGTAAATAGAGTAAGAAGATATACTAACGCTGTTTAACCAGCGCTAACTAACTTCGGTTTCTTCCTTGTCTAAGTGGATAGTATAACTAGTTTGTTATGGAATTCGAATATTGTTTCTTGTTGTCAAATTGTAACAGATGACGAAAATTAGACATTAATAAAATACATAATTCCAAATTAAAATATAATTGATTTTATCAATTTGACAATTACAAAAAATTGGACAAACTGATTTGACTTAGTTGAAACACAATGAAGACACTTCCCATTTAAGCTGTAGACAAAACGTGTAACCGGGTGACTGTCACAAATCAAATCATTTATTTTGTAAATTAGGCCACTATGGGCACTTTTTACATGTCATAATAATGTTAAGGCCTACTACTACTACATTAAATCTAATCGGTGGTACCGACGGAATGGTACGGCAAAGTGACTACACTGCACCGGATAGCGCAATGCCGTCCAATTAGTATCGAGTAGCAAGAGACGATCTATCCGCCGCTACTCAAAACAATGTGAAGAAGCGGTTGAGGGTCTAGCTGATACTAGTCCCTCAACCAATGAATACTCAGAAGGCCGTAAAACGGCAAAAGATCGTACCCCAACTCTAGACCCCGACAAAAACCGGATGTACACTGGCTGACGGAACGCGACACCATTGCGTATGTCACTATGGCGGATTTTTATACCCTGTGTACGGTGGTCGCTATCCGGGCGGATATGAATATCCTACTGTCAGCAAAGTTAATTGTGTAACAATAATAAATATAGTTATATAGGTATATGTAATTAAATCGCCGACTGAAAATCCCTTATTGCATCACAGAACTATAATTCGGTTAGTAAGTGAGTAAAGGTTTTACACTAGTAATATATAAAGAGTGGAAGTATATACTGACCATCAAGTGTTTCCGGCTCTCCTCGAAGTTCGTGAGATACTCCTCGTGCAGATACCGGTTGTCCCACTCCAGCTTGTTGTCCAGCAGTTGGTAGAGGTCAGGGTGGGTGCGCGTCACGTCATACGACTCCGGGTTCACCAGATGCCCGAAATAATGCTCGTTGGTAACGTGCATGTGGATGCCCTGGAGCCATCAGACATTATCATATCTACTACATGTACACAGGTGTAGGCATAGTTCCCGGGTTGGTAACGCTAGGGTTACCAACCCGGGAATTCAAATACTAGGATATGAAGTTAGAAAAACTAGGACAATTCAGTTTAAAAACAGGACGCATCTTTGTTTTAAAATAGCGTAAGCACTTGCGAGCCGAGACGCCGCCCCTAAAGTAAGGATTGCAAAAGTGGTGTGCGAATTTTAAAATGCTGCTGTTGCTGTGCTGTTTAAAACTATCCAGGACATCCCAGGACACTCTAAAAACCAGGACATGTCCCGGGAAAACACCCACTATTCACCGAATTTATTACGGTCCCATAATGTGATAGGGGACGAGCCTATCGCCATACCGGGCACAAATTCCAGACTACGGGTTAATACTGAGAATTTCAAGAAAAACCCCATATCACTTTAACCGACCTGAGGATCGAACCCGATACCTCAGCACAGCAGTCGGTAACGCATGCGCAATTACAGCTGCGCCACCGACGCAGGCATATACTACAAAAAATTTCAAATAGTATCTCTGATTATCTGTCGGTGACCTTTGAGATAACTAAATGCACTTTTCTTAAGACTAATTATATTGATTGAGATGGATTTATCATTACACTAACTAAATATGCAGGCTTTTATTTTCAAAATCTCGGTTTTTATTAACGTCTCAATTGTCGAGTGATAGCGAGTTGGCGAGGTGACACCCTCGGTTCAAATCTGAGTTCGACCATTCATAGATTGGCATAATGACATATGAATTGTTTGGGTTTGAATTTAATTTAATTTTAATTAACAACTATTACATTATTATCTATATTAAATGTCGGAAATAAGCATCCTGAACCCTCTGGTTACACCTCTATCTACCACGTCGAGGATGCAGTCGTGACCTTATAAGTATGTCGGTATTGTTTCCTAATTGAAAAGCTTATCAAAATTACTAATTAATTTTATATCGGAATAAACCAAACTCATTGGTGAGAATTCTTAAAAAAATATAATAACCGTCACACGAACGATGTGTATTAATAATAATAAAATAATAATTTTAATATATCTATACATCATATAATACATACACATTACGAATTAAGAATGTAAATATTTACCTACGACGTAGGCATTATAAATTATTAAGAATATATTTCAATGTTTTCTGCTATTTAACATAAATATACAATCATTGTAGTTTAAACATAAATAAATTCAAATTCATCTAAGATACGAATTATATTTATAATCACGAGTTGAACTTTGAATTACATACATTTGCTGCTATCTGTTAAAAACATTAAAATTTTTCCCTAGTACTCCGTCATCCGAGTTCTAAATATATACGAGATCACCTTCGAGGTCAACCTTGCAGGCTACATGATAATTCATAGAATGCATTAAACAATATGTGTCCAATTGTGAACTCATCCTTTTTATAATGTCAGTAAAAATCTTAGTTAGCCACAGTTACAACTGCATCTACGTCTCTATAGTGTTTTGTTTAGGGTTGTTAAGGCCTCGTTTACTGTCGTTGTTCGGTGCGCGGGGGTTCCTAAGCCCCACATGGAGATGGTACAGGGCACCGTGCAGGAGCGGTTCCGGCAGCAATTCTAGTATTCTATACCCCGGGATCGCTCCGTAAGCGCCGAAGAAGGCCACCGCGGGGTTTAGCTGGTAGTGTCGGTGGGGTGTATGAGGGTTGTTAGATCAACTTTATGGCTTTATCGAAAATACCCTATGATTGCTTGAAAAAAGAAATATCTTAGCACTTAGTTACTATCTCGTAACACTCGGAACGGAGATAAAGCCTCTGATAGAAATTACCGTTACATTTGTCGATAAGAAAAGTTCTATGCTACATACAAAGTGACGAAACAATAAGTGTAAGATGCGTATATAAGTTGCTTACACATATGATTCCATTGCTGTATCTAACCTATAATATTTTTATGGATGCGCACAGACTATAAAACATAATATGCGTAAGAAGCCTAAAACACTAGGAGATGGGGTTCTTAGATCTGGTAAATTCGACGAACCACATGTAATGCTATAAATCCCAAGAATTGCATTGACCATGAAGAGATGGAAATTCAATACCTTCGGTCATATACTCAAGCGTCCTTAGTATCGCCTTCAGTAATTACAACTACGATAGGCGAAATAAAGGGAAAGCGATAAGAACGTAAGAATTGTTTATCCTGATGAGAAATAGCGAAGAATATATAAAGCTGTCAATGTGCAATAATGGAGAGGTACCATGGGAAGAAGAAACAGGTGACTTTTAGATATTAATGTGAAACATCTATCTAATAAATATGTAATATAAAATAAAGCGCAATGTGACTTAATTTTAAGTATCACACACAAAATTGAGTGTTCGAGGCGTCATCCCAGACAGACGCAACACAGAGCCCGTCATTCCAGACTGTACGGACATTGTTGGTATAGATATTCTAATCTAAAATGACGCTCGCTTCCACTAAATTTATGAACTAGCAGAGTTGTGAAACGCCTCATATTAAGATGGATGTATTATATTTATATTTGTAGTAGTTTTTTTATAGTATATTTGAATATACATACATGGTCTCTTAAGCTGGTACAAAATGCCATGTCGGCATCAAGTCCTTCTTTAGCATAGGTGACAGATTTAGTTGCAGGTGTTTTCAGGACAGATATATTAACCAAATAGCAATTTGCGATGAAAGGCACGTTCCATACTCCCCTGAAAGTAAAACATTTCATATTAGCAGTGTTTAAACAAAATCATTTGGTACTTAAGTTAACCTAAATAAAAAATGCCGGCTGATTACTAGCTACCATCTGCTCAACTTATCTGCATATTGCATGTATTACATAATATGTTTATTGTGAACAATGACTCATGATGATCGTAAAAGGCGTTTTTTCCTTGGCATTCGAATTCTACACAGATGAAATCAAATCGTTTCTACAGTAAATAGGTCATGAGAAGCGATAACTCTACCAGTACTTTGCTCATGCAAGTATACTAGTAATAAAACCGTAATCATGGTTTATATCTAAGGAAATCCAAACGCTATGAAGAATTTGAATTTTCAAGAAAATAGTCCAACAAAAATAGAACATAATTTATATTGTAGAATCACTGACATCTCATATTGTATAAAAGAATATACGTGACCCCAACTCGATAACCTTTTACGCTTACTTTTGTTAATATAAAAATGGCCCAGTTTGATAATGATGAACAACACATTTATATCTAGAATGTTTCCAAGTAATTTTATTAACAGTTGTTCACGACTGATTTATGTTCAGGAATCTCGTATACTATAGTAATTTTTGGTCTGACAATGTGAAACGTTATTTTATTTATCGTATTTAGTTATACTGACATTTAGCCATTGGTAGACACTTATATAATATGAATTGAAAAAAAAACCCTATTTCCACTGCTATTTTGCAACGGCTAAAAGGCATTTTACAACCTTAATGAGTACAACTTTTGTACAAATTACTGTAAATGTTGAAGATATTGGTGAATACCTTAAATTATTACTACACGTGGTCCTATCTTCTGGATTAAGCATGAAGGCAACAAATCTTACTATGTCTACTTATTTTTCATATTCGGCCTTAAGAAACAGTTTATCCTTTCCGTTATATTGACCTATGGGCGACCGGAGTTAAAAATACCCAATACAAATATCGAACGAAATGAGAGGAGGATATGACGAGTGGTCCACATGAGATAGGGGAGACAGGGGCCCTAGCACCTCTGTCATTAGCCAATTGAAAGATTGTCGCGGCAGGAATCGGCGACACCACCAGTTGCACTTTAAGCCTATAGAAGAACATACAAGTGCCCTGCACACCGCCACTCCTGTTTGTGTATGAGACACAAGCCAGCCGGCACAAATGCTGCGCCCGAGAGCTTCACTTGTTCTCGGCCTGCTCCTTCTATACTGTTTTATCAATACAATAGATGCTAGGCGCGGCCGAACTAGAAGCAGAACCAAGTCTAAGGTAATCTTTTTATGAAATAAAACGAATTTTACGGATTATATCGCGGTTTATTTTACTTTTTTAACATAAAATAAAATTCCGTTTTATTTCAATGTATTATATTCGCGTAAATATAAGAAACCATAATCTTTTTTTATTTCTTTATTTAAGTATGACGTTAATGCGATTTGTTAATTATTTCAATCATCGACAGGTGCAAATCGGTTTGCCTATCACCGGCAAATATAGAGATCCAGAATCAGATCAGTATTACAATAACAATGATGTGAGTATATGCGAACGTTACACCGAAATATTTTTATTATTATCGTAACTTTATTTTATATCACCTTATCATTTAATTTGTGCCATATACAAGTTCATTTGTTTATACATTATTTTTCATAACATTTCCAGTGTGAACAAATGTTAATCAATATTTCATTATGAATGTTAATTATAATAATGGTTTTTAACCACGCAAGCGGATTTTTATATCATTTATCATATGAAATTTTATATTGTGTTAATATTTTTTTAAACCACGTACAGATTTATACCTCGCCTTGTGTTGTTGTAAATCTGTATTGACAAAATGGATACATTTTGTTTGCATTTATCTTATATCTTTCTTTAAACATGGTAAGTTACATAGGTATTGAATAAAAATTACAAGCATTTGTTAACACTTTCTGCAAATTTTAATGAAGATTTCTATTAAAATGTTGTACAGTTTACTTTTTCTAATGTACCTGTATAAAATGACATAGTTTTAGCAGCTATTGTTACAATTATTTAAGCTTATTCACATATGTGTATGTATGTATTAATTTTCGAATCGAGAACGTCAGCATTTGTATGAATTTTTGAATAAATAATGGCTTTGTCGATTCGAATACTCAATCGTAAGTTGGTGGACCTTGCTACTCGGTAAGAGTTGTATTAAAAATTATAACACTTTTTCAGGGCGCAAAGATATTGCTTGCATCGCATTTCGATCTTGAGTACGTATTAGGACATAAAATAGCATTTCTTTGCATCGCGAAAGGTAGTCCGCGGCCACATATAACATGGTTTAAAGACGGAGTGGAAATATTCGCTCACCATTACTTGCACGTGAGTACATTTTGCATAAACCGTTTATAAGATAATTTTAATCAAATAAATTCATTTTAAATTTAAACCTGAATTATTGTTTTTATATTATGAAAATTTTACCTAATTATAAATAAATAACACCCAACAATCACACACATAGCCCCTACCCCACACTAAGATACGAGTCTTGTGTTGTGGGTATCGGGGACTACGAGAGACGCACGGTCTCACAACACCTAGACCCTGAACACAAATATCTGTCTGGACACAAACATTTGTCACGGTGTGGGAATCGAACCCACGGCCTCTTGTTTCACAGCCGGCTATTCACCAACTGCGCCACGGAGGTTGTCAAATTATATTAGTATTGTAAAACTATAATAAAACAAGTAGGTATGTAACATTTTAGATCTCGTGTATCCATTGCAATGATTTCAAGTGATGATGCGACAGCATATCATTTACCGACCAATTGGAATAATAAATAACAATCAATGCGAGACGCGTGCTAGTTTTCAACGACTTCGAACTGATCTTGCGAAATGTTGTTCGTAATATAAATATCGCTCAATAATAAGCTAAATTGGAAGATAAGTTTTTATAATGAAAATTATGTCAACAGATACACGAATGGCCGATTGGGGAGGATCGTGTAAAGTCAAAGATCGAGATTGACCCGGCGACGCAGATGGACGCCGGCGTGTACGAGTGTACTGCAGATAACATGTACTCCATAGATCGACGCTCTTTCAAGACAGACTTCTCCATAGCGTTCGACTAAACAACCCCAAACATCGTCACCACACACAACAAAATCCAGAATATATTAATTAGAATTCTATTTGTGTTAGTTTTAATTAATTGTAACCTAGCTGGATATGGCTCAGGTTTCGGAAAGGTAATAAAATGATTCACTGTGTAATTCATTTTGATTTCAACATTGCAGCCTATACTTTATCGAAACTTTTTAACTATATGGTCAGAGTTGAGTTGAATTTACTTTAGTTTGTCGGTTTTTCGGTATATTGCGAGTTTATTTTTACACTCTTACTAATATACGTTTAGCCTTTCATTATTCATCCGAATTATGTCATACTTGACATCGGCAAAATTACTGAATTTATACAGTGGAGCCATAAAAAAATTCAAAGAAGAAGATTACAGCCTAAAATTCTTGAACTTGTTCTATTAACTACTCAATAAATATGTACACGTACTTGATAACTTCATAAACGATGTCCATGTAATCCGAAGACCTAGCATAGAATCCTGCGGAGTTGAGCGCCCCCCAGAAGTTTGACCAGGCTTGTCCAGGGCGTACCAGCATGGGGGCTATGACGTCATATCCGGACGTAACTAAGTACAGCAGAGTGTTCTTGTCTATGCGCGAGACGCTGTCCACCGAGAATAAATAATCGCACTTGCTGTTGATGCATCGTTCCCTGCAAATATCATATGAAATGTATATCGAAACCAAAACACATGCATACAATTATAAAACAAATACGTAAAATACGAATAGTAATACGAAAGTAATAACCTAAGCAAATAAATGTTAGTCAGGATAAAAAAAATAGATTCACACTCACTTAGCTATATTCCTTGCTTCAGATTCTGACATAAAATCGCCAGGCTTGATGCGTTTGGCTGAAGCATATTCCTTAGAATGCTTTTGGAAGAACTGGTCAACTTCAGCTTCGTGGTATTCAACATTGTTCCTCAGAAACAGATGGATTTTTTCTTTAGGATAATCGGTTTCATATATTTGTTCCAAAAATTCTTCAATGAATGGTGTAGCTTGCTCAATAAACACTGACATCATAACATTTGGCAGTGCCTCCTCCTAATATAAAACATTTTATTCATAAACATGCCTCATCAATTTAAATAAATTAGCACAGCTATGAGTCGACACTACATAAAATAATGAATAAGAACAGATGTCAAAAAATAACTTAGTAAAAACCATTAGACAAATATTTAATTACTTGTACATGGTATAAAACCAGGATCCATAAACCGCAGCTTAAGACTAAAAAGCAATTCTGCATAATTTATGTTCTTAACAAATATGATACCTTGAGTTCAATTCTCTTCTCTTTACACAAAGTGCACCCTTCTTTGGGTGACCACGATTTTGCTAGATAGTTTCCATAATGGTTCAAAGTTATTTTGGATAATCCGTTGCCATGTACTATAAGAGGTCTTTGTTTGGTGACTTCATTTTCAATATATGGCCACTCCTCTGTATTATTTGCTTTTAGTTGTACATCAGCTGCAATTTAATGTTGCTGATGAATTATACATAGATAGTAACATGAGGCTTAAAATGCATAATTAATATTCCTGTTTCTTCCTTAATGAATCAGTAATAGATGAAGACAAGATTAATAGTCTATATAAAATATAATATAGATACTTATATAAATATTCCTTTATTCATTAATTTTTACTTTATTTATACTTTTGAGCAAGATATAATGTTGCAGAAACTGGTGGACACACACATAAATTTTACTCAAATTACAAAAATAAATACATACACAAAGCTCCATGTAAGTTTTGGAATATCATTGAGTTGTGGTCTAATGATATTTTAAGTGATTCTCGTAGATTCTTGTCCAAGTAGATCTTTGTGTAATATAATTGATCATCATCCTTATCATTTATTTCTTTAAAGTTCACTATTTCAAGCAATTCTGGCAAGTAACCTGTGGGAAAAATATTGTAATAATAAATATACTTGATTCTTAATTTGAATATTTAAAAATATGATTCTCAATGCAATGATATAACTAGAATAAATACATTGGATTTACCTATAAATCCTCCAGAATTGAGGTATGGGTTGGCTACTTCTGTATTGGGATATTGTGAAGCTAGTTTGCTATCTGGCCAACAGAATTGTTCTGCTGAGAATACAACACGTGTATCCAGAAATGATTTGAATTTTTTCACAATTTCTTCGATCTCTCCCAAATACATTACATCATAGCTGCAAAATAAATATATTTTTTAAAAATTCTTTTTATCTTAGAAATAGTTACAAGCAAAAGAAATGTAGCAGTATATGAAAGGTATTATAATATATATTATCAATTTTTATATTCAAAACTTAAAGTAGGATTAAGTTAAAATAAGACATTAATGTTTTTACGAATTTTCTATTACTTAATTACTTTTGTAGAACAAACCTGTCTGTAAATAATATAATTTTGTTTTCATATTCAGACTTGGAAAATTCTTTTAGTTTCTCTTTGAGTAAGTTGATCTTCTGGCCGCCTCCTGGATGGTTCATGTCCCCACCAGACCATTTTTTGCCTTTTCCCAAAACCTCCACATCAATATTGTAGACCTTAGCTGACCTCAGAAACCTCTCCAGCCCATGGTTGTCCTCAGTTGCAACTGTTAATACAGTCACATCATCTGTGGAATAGAATATGATATAAAACATTAGTCTCATCAGTAGTAACCACTAGCATTACATTACACATTATTCATATTACATTACAGTAATAATAAATGTAGCTCAGCACATTAAACAGCCGCAGTGCAGTACACAATTTTTATTACCAACCCATATCTAATTTTAGTCACCGGTAATTAGATCACAAGCTCATTTAATTTTTATGGCATCATTGCAACATGTGTTTAAAAACTAAGGGCATAGCTTCTACACACTAAACAATAAACGCCAGCAGGAACTTAGGATTAATAAATAGGATACATATACATACCTGTTCCTTGTGTTGTATTAATCAAGAGAAAAGTTAACGATATTAGGTTTATGAAACGCGACATTGTTCAAGATTAATCCACGAGAGGACCGAGTTCAACGGACTTCCGTCCAGCACTGCATTAACTGGGCCTCATAAAATAGCCGGTTAAGAAAAATTGTAGGTAGGTATAGCGTCACAATTGTTCCACATACGATATTCCCGCTTCCGAACCGATAAGCGAACTTGTTATTCGAATGTACGATAAAATTGTTTTCCTGTCGTCACCCGACGTCCTGCGTCGACACTGTTCGCCACTTCTTTTATATATGAGATCACACCCAATCGGCGTGTGATTTTAAATGGAGTCTCGCGGCGGGATTAGATGAAGGAAGCTAGCCGAAAATACAGAAGGATGCTTTATGTAAGGGTAAGTATGTATATGTAGTCTGTGGAAGCTTTTTGCAATAAAGCATACAATACATGACACTGCACCACCCCTTCTTCAGGTTTCCACAGTCCTCACTTACTTGATAGTTGACAGTAGCAGTGTTGCCAGATATCTCTATATCTCTTGACCTAATTCAAATCGCCAAATTTACTCTATCTGCAAAGTATCAATCTAAAATCGCGCATTTTTTTCGTCCGTGATGTAACTCAAATAAAGCAGATTAAAAGTAGCCTAAAAACCGTAAAATTCGCCTTTTCTAATAAAAAAATCTAATGAAAACGACTTCAAAACATTAATTACGGCGCATTTTTGATGTTGAAGAGTTTCTTAATTTTTCCTCATCATCAATTTTGTATGGGTCAAAACTTGACGTTAATCTCACGGAATACAATAAGAATTAAAAGCTCATCACATTTGGTGGCTATATCGCGTAACATACATGAAAAAATATTTGAAACAATGTAAAACATAAAAAAACAATGTTAAATAACATTTTTCGCACTCAAGTGGGTATCTACCAGAGCTTTAATTTTACCTATAGTAGTTCGTTATATGCTCTCAATCGAATTTGTAAAAAATGCATTTTTTTTTTATGCAAGCGTATCCAATGGCCCAATAGTAAGGAGTACCACCTAATCGCCCATACGCCGATTATGGTGTTGGGGTTCCTTATATAATACCTAAAATGCCTTTTTTTTTCTTAATACCTAAATGTATACGAACATATTTAATTTTTTTTGGTCGCGCTGCACCTGTCTAAATTAGCTTTTAAATGGGGACAAATCGTCTAATCTGGCATCACTGCTTGACACTTGGTTGTCAATGTCATAACAAAGCTTCGTCTGGCTTCGTCTGACATCTTCGAATGTTACGGATTTGATAACTACAATTTCAGCATTATTGTATAGCATGAAAAAGACAGACGATTAAATAGACTATTCACAAAAATGGAAAATTAAATGCTGAATATATTAATGCTTATAGCATTATTAAAATTACGTTCATTAAGATAGACCATTATATTATGTGCGTAAGTTAAAGGGATATATTTTTATAATAATGTGTTAATCTCACAAATTTTGATGCACAAATACAGTGATGTCAGCGTAAGAGAAAATCGTCTCTTTTTATTTATTGTATGGTCTTAATCGAGACTTTTCAATTCATCTTAAAGTATCTCTAACATGAGCGGTAAATTTTGAATTTGATATCTTTACTAACATTACAAAGTTAAAGAGTTTATTTATACACTTAATTCTGTAACTACCAGTTAGATTATTTTTTGCGTTTTATTCACTATTTATTGAGGAAGGTTTTATACTATTTAACACAATCAGCTAGTAAAGGTTGAACATTGTGTGTCAAATATGTTTTCTAAAGAACAAAAATTCATTGGCCGGTTGACTCTTTACCCCCCATTCCCTTATTTCCAGGCCTTACGCTGGGTATCTCTATTATGTTCTCGTAGGTACCTAAATTGGTAATAAAATGTTGCTGTATTACTACAATGAAGATATTTACTTGCAGATTATTATTTTACAATTTATGAAGACCACCTTATGTACACGGTTAACTTCTAAATTAATAAAAAACTAATTACAAATAAATAACGTTTGTTTCGTATGCAAAACGTACATTAATTTATGGACACTATATTTACTGTCATGTTTTTGTAAGTGCTAGAATTATTAGTGTAGATAAATAAATACACTCAACAGTCACACACATAGTTTTGACCCCACACTAGGTAAAACCTGTATCGTGGGTATCAAGTACTACGAGGGACTACGGTCCCACAACACCCAGACCCGAAACAAATATCTATCTGTCGCACAAATATTTTTCCCGGTGGGGGAATCGAACCCACGGCCTCTCGTTTTACAGCCGGCTACTTGCCCGCTGCGGCATGGAGGCTGTAGATGTCAATCTTGAACGGACTTCTAATATTGTTTACTAGGAAATTATAATGTAACCGAGTATATTGTACATATTGTAAATCGCATTGCCAATAGTTAACACTTAAATCTAAACATATATGTCATACATAACATTAGCACAGTCAGCTTACAGACATAATTATAATATATATTGATGTTTCTTAAATGTGAAGAAGCAAAACAGCAGGCCGGCACGATTGTGTTGAATAGCGAGGGATAGACTGTCTCTCGCTACTTGATACTCTATCTGGACGGCACTGCGCTTACCATCAGGTGCAGTGTGGTCACTTTGCCGCGCCAGAATAATTATAAAAAAATCATAATAATAAAATACCTTTACTGAAGAAATGATTTTCTTTGCAAGCTGCGTCTTCTGTATCTTTCGTGCAGAATTCTTCAGATGTAGTCGGGCCGGAGCGTAGAGCGATCACAATAGCGATCACCCAGCAGCAACATTTCAAGGGGAAGCACCGGTGTCGCAGAACCATGTTTTCGCCGAAGCTCCCGACAATCGACTGCAACCTCAACGCCGATAGATACAACCAAATTGATTACCTATAACGGAAAAGGTGAGAGCTATTCTTTTTGTATCGCTTTCAGAAATACTTATAGCGTGAAATGAAAGGTCCGCCTCAGATGAAAAAGAAAACTTGGCTAACAGTAATTGTGAAATGACCAACTTACCACGTAACGCTGTTGAGAAGGTAAATAAAATGTTGCTACAATTATAAGTTATATACGTAAACCTAAAGTAAACCTCGGATAGGTACTATGTACTATTTTTAACCAACTTCAAAAAAGGAGGAGGTTAACAATTAGTCAGAATCTTTTTTTATTTATGCTACCCGATTACTCGAAGACGCCTGGACCGATTCGAGAAATTCTTTTTTTGTTTAAAACGGTAACTTCTCAGGTGGTCCCATTGGCACCAAGTCTGGATCTGATGATGGGATCTCAGAAAAATTAAGGGCAACGCTTAAATTTTATAGGGACGCGTAATGCGATTTGTATTGAAGTCGGTGAACTTCTGGTGCCCACAATTTTTAATTAATAGAGACTTGTGACTCGGTATGGTCAAATCCCCTTACCTAATCGTCATCTAAAGCTATTTAGAATAGATAATATGCAATGTAAATATCAATAATCATGTAGCTAGGAATATCATAGCATAAATGACGGACGGTAGATAGGTGTATATATTCATGAAGTGCAGTATGGACACTTTGACGTGTTAGGATAAAAAAAGGTAGAGGCACGCTGTAAAGTTTTGTCTACAAAATAAATGGGCCAGTTCCACCACTCTAAGGTTCGTTTTCACCGTAGTACTCTAGTAGAAAACTAAGGTGTAGAAGCAGTAAGCTGTTCCGTTCCATATAAACTAAGATTCCCAGCAGCCTAAATCTTCAGCTCTTCCGAATCTATTAATTTCTGCCACGCACCTATGATTTTTTTTAATGCCTCGATCGGTAGACGAGCAGACGGGCCACCTGGTGGTAGGTGGTAGTCACCGCCGCCCATAGACTTCTGCAATGCCAGGGCACAGCAAAGCCGCTGCCTACCTTTATTATTCTTGTATCTCGTGTATTAATGGGTACTAAAGATCACTTATGATCAGGTGGCTCAATCACTCTGTTCCTGAAATCTGTTAAAAATGTACCTATACAGGCACTCGTAGCAAACAAAACTACGTCCATTCATGCAAGTGTGTTACAAATCTGATAATAATAATACCAATCATTATTCTGCTGTAAACTTCAGTGATCATATTATTAGGTATATTTAAGGTCATAAATGCAATAATTAAGTAAAATTTAAATCAACTTTCTTCGCCAAAATTCATTAAAGAATCTTTGGATTCATGACCCATCCAAGACAATACGAGTTGTAAGTGTGAAGTTGAGGCATTATAAATTATTTGCATTATCGTGACTGATTGCTATTAGATTTCCATTGCAAAAGTATTTGTAGTCGTTACTGTCCAAAAAGTATTAAACCGTCAAGTGAAAGTCATCGTTTCTGGGGCGATCGTCGCGCTTCAATTGATCTGTATTTTGATTAAAGTATAGGTACTCTTAGGGTATTTTGTTATCGAGCGGTAAAAAACATTTTAAAGTAAACATGCCCGAATATTTTTACCTTGATTAAAAGTTAGATAAACTGATGATGGTTTTTGAAGCTAGTGGTGTTTACTACTACTGGACAAACTTGTCTCCTTTTATATTAAACTTTTTTCAAGTCCTTTGACAGATCTTCGTAGGGTTCCGCATGCATTTAAACAGTATTGTTTCTCTTCTTCTGCTGTTCATTTTTGACACTTTCCTGGCACCTGACTTTTCCTGACTTTTTCTTTGCTATTTACGTCTTACTTCCCTGACCTGTCTTAAAAGCACTTTTTTTTTTATATACCACGATGGTCGCCAACAAGCTTACGGACCGCCTGATGGTAAGCGGTTACCGTAGCCTATGGACGCTTGCAACACCAGGAGCATCACATGCGCGTTGCCGACCCTTTAAAAACCTATTTACTCCCTTCTTGAAGAACCCCATACTGTAGTCCCTTTGGAAAACCTCGGCAGGGAGCCCATTCCACAATCGGAGCGTTCGCGGTAGGAAATTCCTCTGAAACAGCGCTGTGCGCGACCATTTAGGTTCCAATGTGTGAGGATGAACTCCCTGTCGATGGCGAGCGGTGCGATGGTAGAGAGTGCACTTATGGCTTATTTACTACACTGAAGTGGTACCCATATTTATCAACATCAATAATTCAAGTAAAACGTCTTGATGAGTTTTTCAAGTTTTAAGTGTTATTACACATCGTATACTTTCGCCTGTACCACGAAGAGATAGGTAGATATTTAAATAGTGCATCCGCGCATCACTGAGCTTGTTTGTATACCATAACGTGGGAGATTGCAAGCGAAATGCTATAAATGATATGAATTCCAACCACAAGTAAATCACGTGTGATTTATCGAATTAAACTCAAACAAATAAATAATTGTCCAACCTGACATTTCAACTAAGGACTTCACTAGTTTTCCACCCTATGGACGCCAATAATGTCATCCATAAATCAAATCAAATAATTTATTTTGTAAATTAGGCCACTAAGGGCACTTTCTACATGTCAGGTTGAAGTTTATCTACCGGTGCTTCGGAAATGCCCACTGGTCTGAGAAGAAGCATCAAGAAACTCAGCCGTAGGTCTTTTGTATTTTCATCATAACATATAATATTCATTTAAAATTAATAACAATACTAGAAGTATTACACTTAAGTTCCATACATAATTATAGAACATAAAAACTGTTTAAGATTGATATACGTGTAAATACAAGACATAGACTAGTAAGTGACGCTATACAACAAGTTAATTAATTACTACTACTACATATGCTACTAATATTATAAATGCGAATGTTTGGATGGATGGATGTTTGTTATTCAATCACGCTACAACGGCTTAACGGATCTGGTTGAAATTTGGCAAAGAGATAGATTATAGTCTGGAATCGCACACTTTTTATACGGAAAAATATTCAGTTCACGTGCGATAGTTTAGTTTTTAACAGAGCAAGCAAGAGTTTAGGGATCAGAAAATGACATAGGATACCCTTTATCCCGGAAAAATTCACGCTTCCTATGGGATAGTAAATATATAAAGGTGTAGGTAATAGCTTAAGATGCCTCCATGGATTATAAACCTTTTATTCCAAAAACAACATACTCGCGGGTGGAGCCACGGGCAACACCTAGTCTGATTATAAATATGATGATAAGTAGCTGACGGGTATTCCTAACGGAAATGCATGCAATCATTATGACGGTTTTGGCGGTGTCCAGATTGCATGGTGGTTGCTATGTCCACGAATACCATGTTTACCAATTTTATGTGTGCACCACTAAATTGCTTTAATATCGAGAACAAATTTAAGAGACTGCAAAGAGAAAAAAGTACCCATTATTGAAGTTTTGAGACCGAACAATGGAAGACTGATTTCGTTTAACCAGGTATTTGTTTTTATTGACCCTGAGAAAGAAACTGTTACTGTACCGTACTAAATGGAGACATGATTAATATAATATTGATACAATTATTTAAACACCTAACACACACGCATATTTCTTATCCAACATTAGGTCAATCACCTATGTCGTAAGGTCGTATCACCCAGAACCACGAGGGATTACGGTCACCACACCCTGACCTGAAGCCAATACTTGTGTATCACAAAAACATTTATCGGTGCGGGGATCAAACCATGGGCCTCTACTCGCATGCTGAGCCACAGAGGCAAATATATATATCGGTGGCGGGCTATTTGGTTTCAGCGTCATTTTTCGCAATATTGAATTATATACATATTCGGGATTAGCAATTATTTCAGCATCTTTTGAGCCTAGTTTTAAGTTGCCTAGTTTCAAGTTTAGTTGCTATTTTTTTGGCGCTCAAATCAACTGGTAAAACGGGGCTTGTTTTTCTGCAGGCCTCATTCATTTAAGAAAATAATGCTCAGAAATGCATGAAAATATGTCGTAAAGATGCTTGTATGATACTTGCTGGCTTGTTGATGCAGTACGTGCTTACACATGTAATATATAAATTCTACTAAAATCCACGCAATAGTTTTTTTATAGTGATTTATATCCCAAAAACAAAAAAACTTTAAACATCTCTCCTGTAACTTTTCAAAAATATCGCTTAAATCAAATAGCCTGCCAACCGTCTAATATTTTTATCTGATTTCAATGAGATAGATGTAGATACCTATACCTATTCATGGTGTTTTATTTGGTTTTATGCAGTTATCCTTTACAGAAAAATATTGATCAATTTCAAAACCATAAGGTATGATTTACTGAATAATGCACTTGCTTTGTTAATAAGGGCAGTAGAAAACACTATATGTATACATCGGCACATGTAAAGCTTCAGTAGAATAGTAAATTAAAATCCAATTACGTAATAAGATTAGAGGTAGCGAATGATTCCAACCTACGGCTCATAGCTGTTGTAGACGTGAAAGGTAGAACCCGTTGTTTATAGGAACAACCGCAGAATACATAGTTACCTTAAAAAAACATGCCTAAAGAAGATCCAGAAGCCACTGTTCTTAAAAAAGAACTAACAGACCTTATTGCTAAAGTGAAGGTAGGTTTAGTACAGATTGAAACAGATGATTTATAACGTGACCACTATCCTGCCGTACGAAAGCACTCCAGCACTACCAGCTAAAACCCCGCGGTGGCCTTCTTCGGCATACGGAGCGATCCCGGGGTATTCTAAGGAGTGCTAGAATTGCTGCCGGAACCTCCCCTGCGCGGTGCCTTGCAGCGGCCCAGCTCCATGAGGGGCTTAGGAACCCCTGCGCACCGAACAACGACAGCGAACGAGGCCTTACCACGCGTTCTGCAGTCCATCTCGGGGTCGCACGATGCTCCAAAATAAAACATTCCAGCAGCGTTTTCATCAAGTTATAACCACATTCATTAAGATCTACGTCAGATTATATCAACAGCTGTATTCAAAGTACTCTAGAGATTATTGGTACTTTATAATAATTAAAAATTGGTTTAATTACAATCGCTATAATTACAAGAATTGGTATGGATCCCCATCGTATACGGTTCTCAAAATAATTTGCAGGCAGAACAGGAGAAGGTTGCCGATGCGAAGCTGACTGATAAATGTTCTGATCTTGGCGACGTGCCCAAGATTAGGTTTGTAACGAAGAAAATGCTGAAGGGGCATCTTAACAAAGTCAACTCCGTTCATTACAGCGGTGATTCTCGGTAAGCAATAATAATTGATTACTTCACTTTTGGTGTGTGTTATATCAATATTTTATATTCTGGTCTTAAATTATTAAGTTCAAGTCAATATATCCCTAAATAGATACATTCATATTTGAAACAACGCATAGCGAACCGAAATATTGTCTTTGTGAGCTTCGTTAAAAATTATCATCATAGAAAAAGTTAAGTAGGTATATTAAAAACAAAAGTCAGTTGATCCATGCTTGCGTATAGAAATGATTACTGCACTGCGAAAAAATAACCATCCCTGAGTTTATGCTTTAATGCAGATAAGTGTTTATTATATTTGCTAATATTACTCTAACGGTAGGCAGCGGCTCTGTTGTGCCCTGGCATTGCAGAAGTCTATGGCGGTGACTACTTACATTCAGGTAGGCCGTCTGCTTGTCTGCCGATTCAGGCATAAAAAAATAAGATATTGATCTAATTAAATTTAATTAGGCTATATAAATTCACGTGTCCGTATGAACTGAGGAGCCACTCCTGATTTTTAAAGGAGTCTCATACCATTATTTAGTAGCAAATCAGGTGATTTTGTAGGCGAAATTCTGGAATTTGTAGTAAAATATATCAAAAGTTATAGCAATGTAAAAGTGGCTCCTCAAACTAAATGTTTAGACTGAGGAGCCACCTTGTATCTCGAAAAGTAGTAGACGTACATTTATGTAATTTTTGTATGATTTAGTAGTCATTGTGTATAGTATCTACTAAAAATATGGGTCCACTACAATTACTATAGGCATTAGTATGGCTCCGCAATTGCTAAATATATAAAAACACGAGTTTCTGTGAAAGTGATCGGTCAATCGGCATATTTGACTTAATGATAATTTAGTAGTAAGTGTGTTCTAATTTGTAGCATAGGAATTAAATATAAACACTGAGCGAATTTGGGAAACCAAAGTATTTTATTTGGCTCCTCAATCCAGACGTTTTGCAAATAAATAATTGACTGTACGTACCTCAGATCACAACGGATTCGTAAGCTAGATACACCAATATTTAGTAGAAATTTCTACTAAATAAGTACATACATTTCAGCGCTCTACATATTCGGAAACGGAGACAGTAAATACTTTCGTCATTTTTTGTAAAATTCACCATTAAGGGTGACCATGTTACCTATGAGTTAAACCAGGATAACTAGTAGTTGAATATTAGTTTAAAAAAATAAATGAAGTACTGTGTAGTATTGTTTGTTGGATTTGTAGTATTGAATTTATTAAGTATATTTTTTTTGCGTTAACGAAATGAAACCGTTTCCTATGAACGGTCAACTAGTTGAAAGACCAGTTGACGTTTTTAACTGGTTTGCAGAAACGTTCACAGATCTATACGTTAATTTCCCATTTTTTTAGCGTCAGTCGTTGATTCAACGACGTTGAATGAAAGAGGTTGATAAATTAAACTATACTCTGATTTTTAATTAGGCAGACTAAAGTGACAGCTGCGATCGACCTTTTCTTTTTTGAATGTTGCGAACGTAGAGCATAATGCTGTAGTATGGCCGATTATGAATGATTCATCGACCAGCCGTGACATGAACTTTCGATTTATTTTTACTCCTGTTGTTATTAAATGTTTTATAGGAAGGAAATAAGGTTATAGGAGAGAAATAAAATAATAGATGTGAATTACTATCACTTGTATTTCAAGTATGGGAATGTAACAAGGAAAGGCTACGTCTGTAGTCTAGCACGACAAAATATGTATAATAAATAAAGGAATATAGACATTTTTAAATAATACACTCTTCTATATTCTATTGACATAAATCATCAAGACTGTGACCAGTACAATTACCACTAGATTAATTTTTGCATCTACACTGCTCAACAAAGTCTAGGGAACAAGGGAAAAATAGTGTTTATTTTAAATTCAATATTTTTTTGTCTTAGATGTTATACATCAATAGAAGCGTAATTTAATATTCATTTTAATTTTGCAATTTAATAAAGGGCTTGTTAGTGACAAAATAAAAAGTTATTACAACTAACATAGTGCTGGAACCAAAAAAAAAACACACTCATCACCAGCCTTGCGGTGTCTGCACGTGCATTATTATGCATGAACATGAAAGTTTGGCCGAGTTGCTGTCGATGAGGGATGACCATAGAGTGCACAATCTCGTCACGGTATTTCTCCGCATTTAAATTGCCTCGTATCCAAACGAGATCTGTTCTTCCACCTAGGCGAATTCCGGCCCAAACCATTACTGTTCCGCCTTGATAAGGATGAACTACCCGAGGATTCTGGAGTCAACTCTGGCGACTAGGAACTCACCAAACACGCACTCTCCTGGAATCGGGATGAAATCCGAATCGAGACTCATTTGAAAACAGAACATGAGCCCACTGATTGTTGGTCCATCGCATATGTGTGTTAGCCCACAATAAACGATGACCTGGTGTATCTGGTCAATATATTAATACATGTACTCAAATCTGGTCGAGTACATAACATTACGTACATTAAACACCCAATAAGATTGTGACAAGAAGCATTATACTCACTATTTATATTTGAAGCTTCATAATCAAGTTTATTTTCTAAGGAAGTACTTATAGGGTTGCAATTGGACATACTAAACTTATCCAATATTGTGTTAATGTAAACACTTTAATATATTAAAATTATAAATAATTTAATGTGATTTTATCATAATATCTAGTTATTTTAATACTAATAAATAAATTTATTTCATTTAAATCATGCATTGTACTCATAAGATAACTTTTAAATAATTAAATTTTATGAATATATTAAAATAAAACATACTAAAACCAAATCATCTACATATAGCAGCACATAATTTTTTTTACCAATATCAATATTATCTACACATATACACCGATCCACTAATAAGTTTTGAAACCTCTTTTCTTTCTATAAGAGACTGCTCAAATATCTCGAACCAATATCTAGCTGTTTTATAAGGCATTATTTAATTTACAGACATAATTATTTTTATGAACAACACCTTCGGGAACTCTTATATAAATTTCTTCTTTTAGTACACAAAATAAAAGCAGTTTTAAAATCCATGTGAAGCGTTTGTATTACATCACTGAGGCGAGGCGATTGACAGGCATGGCGAGGCTCTGGCTGTGAGTCTCGACATACCCAAGGCGTTTGATAGGGTCTGGCATCGTGGCCTTCTCTCCAAGCTAAGCGAATACGGTCTGCCCGACAACATGCGCAAGTGGATTTCCAGGTTTCTCCATGAGCGAAGTATACGTGTCCTCGTTGATGGACACGTATACTATGTTTTCGTAGCTCATGTCAGTAAATGCTGGAGTACCACAAGGCTCTGTGCATTTGCGGTTCATGAGCGTTATTGCTGCAAGTCTCCTGGTTGCCGGATGGATACTGAGAGTAGATGCGAGGATCTTGTCATTGAGCTCAACATGACCTTGGATCTCATTTTAACATGGGGTATCAGAAATTGCGTTTGGTTTAAAGTCAACAAAACTCAGGTGTGCTAGTTCTCCTGCAACAAATCCCTGTTTTCAACCAATACCAGCACCGACCAACCAATACTCATTCATTCTTTAAATTATGCCGAAATTAACTACTTAATTAAAACATAAAAAATACACATTATATACTATTTTCATGTTGTCGGTCTTATTCTTTTCAAAAATAATATTCAACTACTAGTTATCCTGGTTTAACTCATAGGTAACATGGTCACCCTTAATGGTGAATTTTACAAAAAATGATGAAAGTATTTACTGTCTCTGTTTCCGAATATGTAGAGCGCTGAAATGTATGTACTTATTTAGTAGAAATTTCTACTAAATATTGGTGTATCTAGCTTACGAATCCGTTGTGATCTGAGGTACGTACAGTCAATTATTTATTTGCAAAACGTCTGGATTGAGGAGCCAAATAAAATACGTTGATTTTCCAAATTCGCTCAGTGTTTATATTTAATTCCTATGCTACAAATTAGAACACACTTACTACTAAATTATCATTAAGTCAAATATGCCGATTGACCGATCACTTTCACAGAAACTCGTGTTTTTATATATTTAGCAATTGCGGAGCCATACCAATGCCTATAGTAATTGTAGTGGACCCATATTTTTAGTAGATACTATACACAATGACTACTAAATCATACAAAAATTTCATAAATGTACGTCTACTACTTTTCGAGATACAAGGTGGCTCCTCAGTCTAAACATTTAGTTTGAGGAGCCACTTTTACATTGCTATAACTTTTGATATATTTTACTACAAATTCCAGAATTTCGCCTACAAAATCACCTGATTTGCTACTAAATAATGGTATGAGACTCCTTTAAAAATCAGGAGTGGCTCCTCAGTTCATACGGACACAAATTCACTAGGCAATAATTGAGCGCCATTATGTGATACTGAACATGTTAAACAATATTATTGTCACAGGACATGTACAAATATCGTAACAATTCGGCCAATAAAAATCATTTATGTACTTATTACTTACTATAAACCACCCCTAAGAACCAGTATCCGCTGGAGAGAGATCCGTTCAAATCTTTTGAAATAATAGCTTGCAAACGAGACAGACTGCAGTGGGTTAACTTGACTTCGTACCACATATTGTAAATAACTTATTACAATGTACATTGCAAATCATACATAGGCTCACGCTTGTATACTCCAGATGGGTAGACAGAGACTCAAATACTGCTAACGGTTCGCCGTGTTTTATAAATAAGTATGTAAGGAAAAACTGCACATAGCTTATCAACGCACGTCTTAGTATATAATATGTAGTAGGTGCATTTAATTACCACATTTGAATAATATTATTATCCTATCTTTATTTATAACATCGGATTGGTTCCAAGTCAAACGTCTATAGAATATAACATAACCTAAACTAAATTTCTTGGAAATTAAGAGTTAGCATTTTTATTTTCTCTAATATGAGATATTCTCCCGTACTCATAAATAGATGTCGTATTTTGCATTTAAAATAATTCTAGCAACCGTCGAGTGACGTCCTGTCTCGCGGTGGCATAATATTGCATTGCACTGCACTTTTCATCAGGCGCAGTGTAGTCGCGCTATTGTGCCAGGATTAAAAAACATACACTTTGATATATCTATCAGTATATTATACGCGAAACGAAAACTTTGTACCCCTTTTTAAGCATATCGCGCGTATCGAGGAGTATGAAATTTAGCATCGTTAAAGCTTTTATGGAGAATACCTAAATGCAGAAAGCTTAAATTTATATATTACTAGCGGGCCCGGCAGACGTCGTCCTGCCCGTAAAAGCAGCGCAGCACCGACTGCAGCGCCATCTGCCGGGCTGATTTGTGAATCTAAACCATCCAGGACTACACCCAAACGTATACAAAAAAAATCATTCAAATCGGTCCAGCCGTTTAGGAGGAATTCAGTGACAAACACACGTACTTACAATAGAATTATATAGGTAGGTATATAAAGATAAGCTTTACAAATACATTAAATATAATACAATAAAACATTAATTGTATTATATATAATATATTATTATTATATTCAATAAATCGAACAATTTTAAAAAAATGCAATGATAATAACGTTCAAAATTAGATATTTAATGTCTTAAGGCCGAATTTCGTGGTATAACGACCACTAGTTTATGGGAAATCGAGAAGTAAATAAGTCATTAATGTTATTCATATCGGTGACACGAGTACGAACTGGTTGTTAGTACAATGTAAAAGGGCATCCTACGACATTTTTATTGATATCGGATTACGAACTTGCGTCATAAGGCTATCTTTATCATTCCACTGATACTCGGTTTCTGGAGTTGACGGCTGTTTTAAATTAAACAGATATTTATTAACAAAAGAACTATAAAGACTAAAGAGTCGTATGATCAGAAAAAAATTACTTAGTTAGCTAACCAATAAAGTTTGCAAATACCCTAGCCGATTTTTTTAGAAGTTCTCATCTCATAGTAAATACTATCTCATTTCTTTTATTCAATAGACCGATTCGCATACTTGCCAGTCCGATCGGGTTGAAATTTGGCACTGCGATAGTTTATAGTCCGGAATAGCACATAAGCTACATTTATCCCGAAAAAATGTACAGTTCCCGTGGGATAGCTTAGTTTTTCACCGAGCAAGTGATCCACATGATTTTTTGCATAGTGGCAGTTAAGGGACCAGAAAATGACATAGGCCACTTTTATCCCAGTAAAATGCCTTTGAGAATCCTATGGGATAGCAAAATATAGAAAGGTGTAATAGCTTAAGATGCATCCAAGGATTGACTTTTCTCCCAAAAATAACCTCCGTGCGGTCAGAGCCGCGGGCAACAGCTAGTATCAAATATAACATTTAGCTAGAGTTATCTTCAACAGGCATTGTGTCACGGGTTCCCTCGATGGCAAACTGATCATCTGGGATACTTGGAGCGGGAATAAAGTTCAGATAATTCCGCTTCGTTCCGCTTGGGTGATGAGCGTGGCTTTTGCACCTTCTGGAAACTTCGTCGGTGAGTGCCTTATGTTCTGTTAAAATTTTAGTGAAATAGTATCTGTAGATTAAATGCAATGATTCAAATGTCATAGTCAATAGAAATTGTCCATTACAAGGAAAAAGAAAAAATATAAAAAAACAATAGAAATTGAAAACCTTTTTTTTTTGTTTGTCTATAAGTTCATGACTGTACGTATAATAATCGTGGTATCGTTAAAAAGGCATTTTTTTAAGGTTCAAAGTAAATAATAGAGAATACAGTTATTTTATTACTTAAAAAGCCATTATTTGTTTTATATAACTTTATGATATTCTTTTTTTTGTTTTACGTTACCTGTGAATATTATTAATTGTTTTATTGAATGTGTTAAATATGATTGTTGCTTAAAAGAGTCAATTAGTGGCCCGTATACATTGTCTATGAAATACAAAGTGCTAATTAAATCCCGTTTGAAGCATGCGGCGGTATGGACAATATGTGCACTGTGTACGATGTGAACAACCGCGACGCGACCGGCGCAGCCAAGATGGTGCGCGAGCTGGCCGGCTACGAGGGGTTCCTCAGCAGCTGCCGTTTCCTCGACGACACGCACATCCTCACCGGCTCCGGTGATATGAAAATGTAAAAAAATGCCTCCTTTTTTAATTGACTTCAAAAAAGGAGAAGGGTTCTCAATTCGTCGGAATCTTTTTTTATGTATGTTCCCCGATTACTCGAAGACGCCTGGACCGATTCGAGAAATTATTTTTTTGTTGAAAAGGGTTTCAATTCTTTTTTTGGTTTGTCCATAGTACTATATTAGGTACCAGTATTATAGAGTCCCAGTCATCTGGGACTAAGACTCTCTTCCAGGAAGAGAGCTGACGTTTCACTTAAGGGGGTATTAGTTAACCTTTAGCCTATATCTTGAGGTATACTGGTTGGAGATTCAATTTATTCGATTATAGTCGCGTTATTTGCAAATGCAATACAAAAGTGTCTTACAATTAGTCCAGTGCGGTTTTATGCCTAAAGAAAAGTCAACCACGGATCTTTTCCATAAACTAAAAGTTGTTTAACTATCTGCTGTACACAGCAAGTACACTGTCATAATGAATATAATAGAGGAAGAGCCCGTGAACCCCAGACCTACGTTATTTTATAAAAGCTGAAAGTTTGTCAGCGCATGCTCCCAACACAGGTAAGAACGATGGACCATTATGAAGTTTGGGTTACAGTGGCTTTAGCAGGTAAACGTCACTAAAGGTGTGTAAAATACCGATCTAAATACGTCAAATAATAAAGTGCGATTTTTTGGTATTACCTTTAGAATATTATTAAAAATCACGTTATCCATTGCCAGACACTTATCATCGTGGCAACCCCTTGCCAGACACCCTTAATGGTCATGAAATTATAATTTTACTTACGTTATAGTATAAAAGCTGATTTTTATAAATAATACTTGGGTAATAAATAGATGATGTTTCCTCATTAGCCAGACACTTTTGATAGTTCCAACCCCTTGCCAGACAAGCATGTAGGGTAGCTGTAGGAGAGCGCGAGTATGGATTGTTCAGTCTTACTATTTTGTAGTTTATGATGGTATCAACCAGTCAACAAAGACAGGCCAATAACTGATTTAAAATTCACAATTATTTTCAGTTTAATTATTAATTGTCAGTTTATGATCTAGGAACACATAAGTACTAGCAATCACAATGTTATTGAAATAAACTATTATTTAAACTGCAATATAATTTACAAAGTGTTACAACATGATTAACTTTCTGTATTGACTAAGAGTAGTTATTAAGATTTGTTTTATATTGTAAATTTGAGAAAATTTTAAACTTTGTTGTGTTTACAGTAACACTAAATCTCTTACCATAATATCACTGCCTAATTAGCAGTTAAACAAAAACTTCAAATATTAATTTAAAAACCATCAGTTTTAATAAAACTAAAAGAAGAATTACCATCAGATTTTAATACGAAAAATTAAAACAAAAATCAATAAGGTAGGAAATAGAACCTGGTATTTTTAACTTAATGAATTGTTTAGTTTATCAGAATGAACAAAATTAAAACTCACCTGTACATTTTAAAACCAGAAGCGACTCACCAAATTTTAAATACATCCATGGGAACATGACCTATGTAGGTAGGCAGGCAAACAACCAGCTATCTCGGTATTTGCACTACCAGAGAACCGCCTCAACAACTCAATAGCGCCAGGGGACACCATCCACAGCATATGGAATTATAACACCAAAATCATTAACACAGTAAACATTGACACTTAATTTTGACTATCGTTTAAACAATCTAGTTTGGAACATAAAATAAATCAAAATGATTTACAAAACTTAAGGGACTTACTATAATTTATAAACATAGCACATCCAAATGATTCTCAACATTCGCAACCTTGAAATTTACTGGAGACTAGCAAATTTACAGTACCATTGAGCACTTTTTACCACGCGTAAAGCAGTAGCATATTACACTTTACCATCACTATTTTATTTCGGACTAGCTGTTGCTCGCGGCCCCGCCCGCGTGGAGGTCATGTTTGAGACAAAAAGCATACACTACAAAATACCAATTTTCATGCATTTAACTTCAAAAATGAAGAATTTTCATACAAACTTTCTTACCCTATTTAACCCCCTTAGGGGTAGAATTTCCAAAAACCCTGAAATATGTGTTTTTAATTTTTAACTGTAAGGCCAAATACCAAATTTCATGCGTTTAACTGCAAAAAATGACAGATTTTCATACAAGCTTTCTTCCCTTATTTTACCCCCTTCGGGGTGGAATTTCCAAAAATCCTGAAATACATATTTTTTATTTTTGACTAAAACGCCAAATACTAATTTTCATAAACTTAACTTAAAAAATGACGGATTTTCATACAAACTTTCATCCCCTATTTTACCCCCTTAGGGGTGGTATTTCCAAAAACCCTTCCTTAGTGGATGCCTACGTCATAAAAGGTACCTACTGTCAAAATTTCAAGTCTCTAACCCCAGCCGTTTTGGCTGTGCGTTGATCGATCAGTCAGTCAGTCAGTCAGTTTCTTCTTTTATATACACATATACAGACAGACAGAAGATGATAGAATTTCAATAATTTATAACTTTTTGCACAACTTAAAAAAGTGCATAAAACTAATGATTAATGTTTTCCAAACTCTCAAAGAACAAAAATAACATGGTACGAGACTGTAGGATTTACATCACCTGATTTACGATAGTGGATGTCGAGTTCAATCCCACTTCTGATATCCGGGTTCTATATGTTGTGGTTAGAATGGCTGAGGTCATGACGTCATCATAGGTCATGACTATGAGGGTTATTCATCCTTCTTTGATCTTCAGATAACCAGGATGCATAGCGTACGATAGTTCAGCAGAAATAACACACTTTCATCTGTTCATTGTTTATTAAGCTACACCGGTTCGGAATGCAGTTATCCACTAGGAAAGAAGCCGGCAATAAAACCTGTAGTTGCTCTTTTAAACATATCACTTTTACATCAGTTGACAATTACACTTTTTACTTATTCAGTCCAATAATTAACAAAAACGACAACCGGCCTTCAATAATAATATTTTTACATTGTATTTTAACCTGTTATTGACATAGTAAATTAAAATTTTTAACAATTTAAGGTAGTTGTAGCATCGAATGTATTTTCTTAAAATGTTTTTATAATTTACATAGACTATCAGTAGAAATAACAACTGCGCAGTGAGGGACCGCGGTAGACTTAACTCGCTATCTCACTCGCACTCACCCATATGCATACTGCCTCGCGCTCTCTTACAGCTACCCTACATGCTTGTCTGGCAAGGGGTTGGAACTATCAAAAGTGTCTGGCTAATGAGGAAACATCATCTATTTATTACCCAAGTATTATTTATAAAAATCAGCTTTTATACTATAACGTAAGTAAAATTATAATTTCATGACCATTAAGGGTGTCTGGCAAGGGGTTGCCACGATGTTAAGTGTCTGGCAATGAATAACGTGATTTTTAATAATATTCTAAAGGTAATACCAAAAAATCGCACTTTATTATTTGACGTATTTAGATCGGTATTTTACACACCTTTAGTGACGTTTACCTGCTAAAGCCACTGTAACCCAAACTTCATAATGGTCCATCGTTCTTACCTGTGTTGGGAGCATGCGCTGACAAACTTTGAGCTTTTATAAAATAACGTAGGTCTGGGGTTCACGGGCTCTTAGACCATAATAAACAATATGAAATCAGTGCGCAATGCCTTAAGTTGAATAAGTACCTCTTTAGTTCTGTCAGGTTCGGAATGTAGTGGAACTCTTAGAAGCAAGTAAATTTCAGATGCGTTTGGGACTTGGAGGCTGGAAAACGAGAAATGGAATTCGATGCTCATGCCGGTGATGTTGTCAGCATTTCACTGTCGCCAGGTATGTTTACAAATCTGTAAATAAATATTTTACTAACGAACATAATGAATGAGCGCTACATTATGCTAGACGGTATGCAAATAACATCTGGCGTTGTATACTATATGGATCTTGTGGAGACTAGGAGGAATGTCCGTGCTTTCCGGCGTTTTTGTCATACCTATTATTGGAATCAAGCTTAACAGCTCGCATGATAGGATCCATGAAGTAACTTCCGTTGTGCTTTACGTCTGGCTTCTCCAGACGTAAATGTTCTTTATTGGAGGTTAATACCTCTTTAGTTCATTGAGTTATGGAGGGAGGTGGACAATTTATATTTCCAACTCCATCTTATATTTCTATTTGATTATTTTGTTGCGGGATAAAAGACAGTTAAGCATTCTCGGAGACTCGCCGAGTTTTATTACTCGGTGTCGAAAAAATGCGTGCCATTGTCGATCCTGGCTAAACAGGAGTTAGGCGGGTGTGTGGGCGAGATAGTCTCTAATGACCAGATACATATTGACATTCCACTTATATTAAAGCATACCTATAATTTAATGTCAAAGCCAAATACCACTTTTAAATAAATTGAAATCATAATGAGATGTTTTCTAATACCAAGTAAGTCGCAAAGAAAATAACAAATTCTATTTTTAATAAACAAGTTTGATGATCTTTTTAACCGACTTCAAAAAAAGGAGGAGGTTCTCAATTCGACTGTATGTTGCTTTTTTTTTTTTTTATGTTTGTTACCTCGTTTCTCTGTACTGTGTGAACCGATTTCGACCATTCTTTCTTTGATTGAAAGCTGGTGCTTGTCATTTGGTCCCATAAAAATATGGTGAAGATCTGATGAATATCTTCGGAGCTGGAGAGGGTAACTCCTTAAAATTAAGTAGTATTCCAGTGGTTCTTTTTGCATTACGTTCATTATAAAAGTTAAGTTTCAGTGAGAGAGGGTAAAAGGGGTGGGGGTGAGGGAGGGGGGTGATAAAATTAAAATACACGTAAATTCTAATATGTTCAGCAGCTTTTAACCGATTTTATATAATTTACCACTAAAAAGCAAAAAATTAATTATTACTTTTTAAATAAAAATGAAACCGCCTTCAAAAAAACCCAGACACAACTAAAAAGCAAAAAATAATTGGTTACATTTAAATCAATTAGTTATATGCAATTTAAATCAATTATTTGGAGTCGGTGCCAGCCAAAACATGGAAAAAACAGAATAATCAGGCATACAAAAAAATATAAAATAGATCCAGACTTGGTTTTTATAAATCTAAAAGTAAAGAAAACAACACCGGCACCGACTCCAAAAATAGTTGATTTAAATTGCATATAACTAATTGATTTAAATGTAACCAATTATTTTTTGCTTTTTAGTTGTGTCTGGGTTTTTTTGAAGGCGGTTTAATTTTTATTTATAACAAATACATTTACGCCACAAAAGGTCTTTTGTAAATCGTAGGTTTACGTTCAACTCGCTAATCTCAAAAATATATTAAGAAGCCAATACGTAAAACCGGTTCTACTCATTATTTAACAATGACTAGCAAAAAAAAGCATCTGAAATTACGCAAAGTTCAACTCTCCATATTGGACCAACTAAACTTACCATACAATTTGAGCATTAATAAGTAAGCTATGTTTTTAGTAAAACAGAACATACCTTTTAGATATTTCAAGTATCGGACACACTCTTTCTTTTTCCTTGGTATTACTTTAATCTTGATAATGTCTTAAAAATAATCTTAGTCTAAATCAACTGATACCGTAGCCCTATTATCGATAAGTAAACTTTATATTATTTTAATTTGTGAACAAACATAATCTCGACGTATTTTCATTCTTTTCTTTTATCCTGGCACGGCAAAGTGGCCACACTGCACCTGATGGTAAGCGCAGTGCCGTCCAGTTAGAGTATCAAGTAGCGAGAGACATCTATCTCTCGCTACTCACAATCATGCCGGATCACATTTTATTGCTTATGGTGGATAACGTGATAAATCATAATCACTATGAATAGCTTTGTCGAGGTTCCGTTTGGTATTCGTAGACGTAATTTTATAACAAACTTCTAGTTAGACGAGACATCTATAAGACGAGTCAATACGACAGTTATGTGTAATTTATGTTCCAGACATGAAATCGTATGTGACTGGATCCGTAGACAAGACGTGTAAACTATGGGACGTCAGAGAAGAAAAGGCTAAACAAACATTCTTCGGCCATGAAGCTGATGTCAACAGTGTTTGTGTAAGTTGCAAGTTACCTACAAGTAGAGGTTATAGTATAAGTTTTATATATAATATATATTTATTTTTGCCTGGTCATATTCCGTGTGAACAATGAATATTTCCAACTCCCTACATTTGCATAATTTCTGAGAAAATATAGAATCGCCTGATCAAGGCAGTAAACAAGGAAAAGTGTGGAACAAGTGTAAGGGGATTTTTTGTTCGCTGAGCTTGGAAAAAGATGCTATTATTTATCTGATAGGGAAAATGAATCTTTGAAATAATGTATTAACAATTAAGTACCTAATAATGTAGATTACGCATAAGTACACACAAAATTAAATATAGAACAATAATTTAAACATTGATGAATGTACTTCTTAAATTAGATGTAAAATTAAATGATAATAACTGAACAAAAGCGACTGAGACATTTTGACAATATTGTGGGTTAGTAGCATTGAGAGTTAGCTTATATATAGCTTGTCTGCCTAGTAATATAAGAGTGCAATTTAAAAAAGGAATAGATTCATTTATTGATCAGTTCCATGATTACTTTGGTTGCCTACTCTAAGCACGATAAGTATCTAAACAAACTAGCCAGATATCTTAGTCGTATGTAGTCTCCAAAAAATGCCATATATGAAGAGTCAGGATAATTTTTCCTTTTACTTATTTATTACGTTATACTTTATTAAATACATAGAATGATGGGTAGTTAGAAATATTAAATATTGCTCTGAAAGATGAAAGAAAACTACAATATAACAACCTTCGTGGCGCAGCGGACGATTAGGTTGTGAAACGGAAGGCCGTGGGTTCGATTCCTGCACCGACATAAATGTGTGTGTGACAGACAGATGTTTGTTTCGGGTCTGGATGTTGTTAGACCATAGTCCCTCGTAGTTGTTGATATCTACGACACAGGTTTGACCTAGTGTGGGGTCAGAACTATGTGTGATACTGATTTTTAACCGACTTAAAAAAAAGGAGTAGGTTAACAATTCGACGGTTTCGAAGACGCCCTGACCGATTCCAGAAATTCTTTTTTTGTTTAAAAGGGTATAATACTTCACAGCGCATTGGCATCAAGTCAGGATCTGATGATGGGATCTCAGAAAAATCAAGGCCAACCTTCAAATTTTACAGATAATTTGTTTTTTTATTGAAGTCTGTGTACTTTTATGAATAAAAAAACATTTTTGTGTGGTAAGCACTTTAGTTTTTGCAGTTTCACAATAGCGGGCAGGCGTTTGCCACCGCCTCTGAAGACAAGACGGCCCGTCTCTTCGACATACGCAGTGACCAGCAGCTTGGCCATTACAAGCCGCCAGGAGCCAGCGGCTTTACCAGTTGCGGTCAGTTCATCATTATCTTCAATGTGATTTCCTTAATATTTATGATGACCGTAGCCTCTATTAACATAATATTTATTGTTGGCGTCTTTATCACCAATGTAAACGTCTTTAGCTAGTTTACTGGTGTCTGGACTTAGATCTCTCTTAGACAGAAAAGTTCACCAATATCTTCAAAAGCATTGCCTTAATATTTATGATGACCGTAGCCTCTATTAACATAATCTTTATTGTTGGCGTCTTTATCACCAATGTGAACGTCTTTAGCTAGTCTACTGGTGTCTGGACTTAGATCTCTCTTAGACAGATAAGTTCACCATTATGTTCAAAAGCATTTCCTTAATATTTATGATGACCGTAGCCTCTATTAACATAATCTTTATTGTTGGCGTCTTTATCACCAATGTAAACGTCTTTAGCTAGTCTACTGGTGTCTGGACTTAGATCTCTCTTAGACAGATAAGTTCACCATTATCTTCAAAAGCATTTCCTTAATATTTATGATGACCGTAGCCTCTATTAACATAATCTTTATTGTTGGCGTCTTTATCACCAATGTAAACGTCTTTAGCTAGTCTACTGGTGTCTGGACTTAGATCTCTCTTAGACAGATAAATTCACCATTATGTTCAAAAGCATTTCCTTAATATTTATGATGCCCGTAGCCTCTATTAAAATAACTTTATTGCTGGCATGTTTATCACCAATATAAACGTGTTAGCTGGTCTACTGGTGTCTGGACTTAGATTTCTCTTAGACAGAAAAGTTCATCAATATCTTCAAAAGCATTGCCTTAATATTCATGATGACCGTAGCCTCTATTAACATAATCTATATTGTTGGCGTCTTTATCACCAATGTAAACGTCTTTAGCTAGTCTACTGGTGTCTGGACTTCTGGACAGAAAAAATGACGCGGATCTTAGTTTTAAAAAAATATAAGTGAAAACTTAAAACTTTGGAACAGCGTCCATGAAATAGTAGTTATAGTTTTATAGCTGTTTTATTTATATATATCAGCACATTTGTATATATGTATCTGAGCGTGGATAATATTGAATGCTTTTCCCCAGTCCCAAATTGCCCAAAGTTTTCATTTCAAAATAATGTAAATAGCTTAACGTGATATACAGATGTATCTAGATAGAAACAAGTTTCCGTATGAAATTATATGATGATCGGTGATCGTCAGAGTATGTTCCGACTAAATTCGGAGACAAATTATTTTATTTAAACGCTCTCAGCGCCAGAGGCGACTGTAATCATTTTCTTCTTTGTTTATTAATATATAGGTATCTTTAAATCAAGAGTGAATAGGTAAAGCAACGGTAAAGCACGTTTGCCTAGAAGATACATATCTTCTAGGAAAACGTGCTTTACCGTAGACCACATCATCACTTACCATCAGAAGAGACAGTGGTCAAACGCAAGCCCATATATAGTAAAAAAAAATCGGTTATTAAACGTTATTATTCTAACAGGCTAATTCTAATAGTCTTTTATTGCTTGATAGGGTTGTCACTGAGTGGTAGATACCTCCTGGCTGGTTCCGATGACAACAGCGTGCACTCCTGGGATACGCTCAAAGTCTCCCATACAGGTAATGTTTTTAACCGAATTCAAAAAAGAAGGAGGTTCTCAATACGTCGGAATCTTTTTTTTTATGTATATTCCCCGATTACTCGAACACGCCTGAACCGATTCGAGAAATTCTTATTTTGTTTAAAAGGGTATACTTCCCCGGTGGTCCCAATGGCACCAAGTCAGGATCTAATGATAGGATCTCAGAAAAATCAAATTTTATAGGGACGCAAAATCTCTTTTTGATTGAAGTCGGTGTACTTTTTAAGTAATAAAACTTTTGCTTATACTCACACACAATGCATTTAATAACAACATTGTCCGAATATTCTCGCGTTCAACGAGCTCAATCGACCTTGTATGTACTGTTTATTCTTTACAATCATTATGAGTATTAAACACCTTTGTGGTTTGTTTTGTATGTTTTAATATGCCAAAGATGTTTTGTGATTTTGAGACATACATTTTGTATAAAGTTTGTTTAAAAGTCACGATGTCATTGAAGTCTCATCGATTGTAAAATAGTTCGCTAATAGGCGTACCTTTTTAAGTGTATCGTCTTGTAGTACTCCTGCCTACCCCCTAATAGTTAAAGGTTTTAATATATTATTTGATGAAAAGTTCTAAAGTTTCATCTATATTTATAATAAATCAGTTAAGGTCTCTATTCATTCAAATGCAAAGCAGGTAAGCCAAACACTGTTAAACATTTCAAAGGAAATGTCATAGTTTATAAAAATATATTGTATTTAAGAAAAATACTCATTGGTGCGGGCCCAACCGACAGCTAGTAACAAATAATTATCAATGTCACCATATTTGCTAATAATTTACAAGCTGGTTTACGAGGATGGCATATTTAAATATTTTATTGTTAGGTGTTGTTTAATTTTGAACAAACTATTTAAATTCATATGATAAGATACCTAACATATAACATGTATTCCCGAAGGGATTAACAGAGATGCAACTAGTAGTCACGGTTCACCCTGCTTATTGCCTTCCCATAACGTGATAGGTGGCAAACATCACTAGACCGAGAGATATAAATATCAAATATAAATAGTCATTGCCCATCCTGGAAATAGAACTTAGGACGTTATCGGTTTCTCAGTTAGTGTAAAACCCGCCAAAGTGGCACACGCAAGTGTGTCGCGTTCCGGGATCAGCCAGTGTACATCCGGTTTTTGTCGGGGGTCTAGAGTTGGGGTACGATGTATGGCCGTGTTGCGGCCTTCTAAGTGCTCTGAAACTAGACCCTCGACCGCTTCTTCACTTTCTTGCCCATGGCGTTGTGTGAAGAAGCAGGCTGACATGATTGTGTTGAGTAGCGGGGAATAGATGGTCTCTTGCTACTTTATACTCTAATTGGCCGGCACTGCACTTACCATCAGGTGCAGTGTGGTCACTTTTCCGTGCCAGGATATAAAAAAAGGTGTGTACTCATTACATATTCACCCCAGGTTTAATCTGGGCAAACCTAAAGATTAAAAAATAAAATATTATTATTATATTATTAATTTACACGCAAATATAAAATTTATTATAAAATATGCGACAGCGGGCGAGTGCAAAGTCACTCAGGCCTTTGGTGAATTCACTGACCCGACGCAACAGCAAAACTATTAATTCATGCCGATTTTTTGTATGACAGTGGTACGACCTTAATCAATTCCTGCTATAACTATAACGCGTCGCTATCACTTAATAATACATAACACGTTGGCTGATTTGGATAAGTGGGCCAAACTGTGACGAGGCAAATATGTGTTTCCAGTCTGATTGTGGGACGAAAATCTCTCGTAACTCCAGATATCTACGACACAACACAATTATATCTCACTGTGGGGTCAGGACTATGTGTGTGACTGCATACACAAAATCAAAATCAAATATTTATTGAATCCATGAAATGCTACATTATTTAGATCCAGACAATCTTTAGTCTACCGCCAGTTCGGTACCGGCAGTTTCGCTAGAGAAAAACGGGCAAGAAACTCTAGCGTTGCTCTTTTCAAACACCTGTTAACTATATTTGGCCATACAATTAATATACGATTTACATTTGACTACATTAGACTAGAGCAGCTCAATGTATGTTAATTAAGTTTGCTTTATTGTAATATTGTGAAATAAAACTTATAACAAGACCTATCCGTACTTGACCCTCGTGAGAGTGAGGGGATACATGGGGGTAGGCAGAGCGATATTGAGTGCCACGATCATGACATAGTTTTTTCGCCTTGTCCATATATTTTATACTTTTGTCATTCATATACCTTATTAAAGGTACTCATGATTTTTACTACTATGTTTTTTTTTATTCTAGCACGGCAAAGCGACCGCACTTCACCTGATGGTAAGCGCAGTACGGTCCAATTAGAGTATCGAGTAGCGAGAGACGATCTATCCCCCGCTACTGAACACAATCATGCCGGCCTGCTCCTTCACACTACACCATGGGCAAGAAGGTGAAGAAGCGGTCGAGGGTCTATTGTCAGAGTACTCAGAAGGCCGCAAAATGGCCAAACATTGTACCCCAACTCTAGACCCCCAAAAAACCGGATGTACACTGGCTGATCCCGGAACGCGACACACTTGCGTGTGCCACTATGGCGGGTTTTTCACCCTGTGTACGGTGGTCGCTATCCGGGCGGATATGAATATCCTACCACCAGCAATTTATTGTATAATATTAATTTATTGTATTGATTTATTTACAAATTAATCATGCACTTGTATAATTTTCGCTAAAAGTAGTTTAATTTATATCCAGGAACATTAACGGGCCACGAGAACAGAGTAACTTCTATTTCTGTATCACCAAACGGTGTCGCCATGGCCAGCTGCTCCTGGGACAACCATGTACGAGTTTGGGGCTAAACATTATCCACAAATGTTTATTCTTTTACCCTTACAAATACCCCTTTAACATTCCCTGTCTGACATATTTGACGGCCAATGTATTCTTTGTATTGCAGTGAACCTTCATTCAATTAAAGTTGTCGAATATTATACTTGTTTTATTTATTTAATAACTTCGGCCCCTGAGGTTTGTAAGTATTTTCAAATAATGGAGAAAGATAAAAAAATATTAAAAAAAACTTAAAGACGCTGATAACTGCTTTTAATAAAAATTGTCTGGAAAAATAAGAAGTTTTAAACGAGTGACCTATTTACGTATGTTCCATATAAAAATAAGTCTTGTTATATTCTGAAAAGACAGCCCTACCTACATTCATAAATATACTGACGAACAAAAAATAAAAACATTACAAACTGTTTCTTGAGCTGCGTCTCGGGCGCCGAAAACCTCTGGTTTAGCTGCTTTTTGCATGGGTCGGTTAACATTTGAATCTTCAAGTTCCTTGTAAAAGAAGGGTACAACCTTAAGTGTTTAGACAGGGCAGCTCAGTAGAGAGGAATGTCGGATTTAATTTCCAGTTAGAATAGTCGTGAAAATGTTCACTCGTATCGTTAAAAACATTATATGTTTTAACCTACCCCATTGGTTTATTCTTGAGAGTACACGATACTTAGACAATTTTATTCAAATAAATAAAATAGTTATGTTAACTATTTTACCATAAGATAATAAGGGCTTAGACAAATTCTAGTTCAAGAGCAGCATTTCTTAAAACCCACGTATTTATGATTTAGCTTGAGCTACAGTCCTTATGTGGGTTAGGTACTATACATGTAACACATGTAATCTGATTTTGTGGAGACTAGGAGGAATTTCCGTGGTTTCCGGAATTTTTGCAATACCTACTATTGGAATCAAGCGTAACGGTTCGCATCATAGAACCTATAACATAACTTACGCGGTGGTTTACGTCTGGCTTCTCCAGATATAAATGGCATATTATAGAGGTTAATACTTATAATAAAATAACATTCATCATATAATAATACTCTTTGGTTCACTATTTGTCCTCCCGCTTTGCTATAGAGGGAAGTGGACAATTGATATTTCCAACTCCTCCCAATATTTCTATTTGATTAATTTCGTTGAATCACAGTTCGGTATTCCCAGAGACCCACCCAGTTTCATTACTCGGTGTCGACAACACTTTATTCAAATGGTGTTAAAGGCGTGATGATGGTACGAGTAAATCTGTCTTTTATTCCCGAACCGGACAATATGATTGCATTTGTTGAAGATGTTTACAATTAGTAATGCAGATTGTCTCCAATCGTATCAGTATTGCAAACAATAGTATTATTAGCCTTTTATATAATATAATTCCTGATAGGTGATACTTGCAACATTATTCAAAGGAATGTTGATTGCGCAGTTTGTTTGTACTTCAAGGAAACAACAAACATACGAGTAAGTATTCATACATATTTGCGATTCCAAAAGTCTATATCATTTCAATCGATCATAAACGTTTACCAATGATCGTTATGTTTCGTGTAAAGCTATTCAACTGTTGCAAAAGAGTATTACGTCAAAATGTTGTGGTTAGATTGTTTTATTACACCTCAGTTACTACACTGATGTTCATTATGTTTTTCATAGTCAATTACCGTTTCAAACAATCTGTGTACAATAACTTTGCTTATTCCCAGACGAGCAAAAAACTGATAACTATGAATGAGACCTACTTTAAAACTAACTACACAAAGTATATTTTACTTTGGACGGATTGTAAAAAATTTCCATTCATATACTTTGGAGAAGGTACGTCTGTATTTGAACATAAAAGATGCAAATGGACCAATTGTTACGTCACAGGGGAGAGGTATATCCTTGGTGATTATACGAAATTTGATATTATTGTTTTTAACGGACCTCAATTATTGAACAGCTTAAATACGGATGACCTGCCCCAACACCGATCAGTACGGCAAAAATACGTATTCGCAAATATAGAAGCTGCAGCAAACTATCGGATGTGCTCTAACATATGGAACGGATATTTTAACTGGACATGGACATATAAGTTAAATTCCGACGCAGTTTGGGGATATTTCGTAGTAAGAAATGCAAGCAAACATGTCATCGGGCCAGGGCTGAATATACCTTGGATGGATTTAGAAGACATGGGCCCTGTAGATGATGAGTTAAAGTTGCAACTTAGAACTAAGACACTAGCGGCCGCTTGGTTCGTGTCCAATTGTGATACTTTAAGTAGGAGAGAAAAATATGCAAGAGAGATTCAAAAACAATTAAAGAAATACAATTTATCCCTTAATATCTATGGTGAGTGCGGGCAGTTACAATGCCCTAAAGGGATAATGGATAGATGTTTAAAACACTTAAAACTTAATTACTATTTCTATTTTGCTTTCGAAAATGCTTTTAATGAAGATTATGTTACAGAAAAAGTTTTACATGCCCTAAATTACAATACTGTTCCCGTGGTCTTCGGTGGTGCAAACTATTCAAGGTACAGTCTACATTTAAACGTGCAATTTTATAGTGTGTTCTGTACTAAAATATTTATGAAAAATCATATATTATGTATTAGAGCCATTAAAAGCAATAAAAATGCATAATTTTTTTATCCTGGCACGGCAATGTGACCATACTGCACCGCAGTGCCGTCCAATTAGAGTATCGAGTAACGAGAGACAATCTATCCCCCTCTACTCAACACAATCATGCCGGCCTGCTTCTTCACACTACGCCATGGGCAAGAAGGTGAAGAAGCGGTCGAGGGTCTAGTGTCAGAGTACTCAGAAGGCCGCAAAACGGCCAACTCTAGACCCCGACAAAAACCGGATGTACACTGGCTGATCTCGGAACGCGACATGCTTGCGTGTGCCACTATGGTGGGTTTTACACCACCGTTAATGATGTAAACCCTTTAATTTTAGATTTTTACCACCCGGTTCGTTTTTGGATGCACTAGCTTTGGGACCTGAGAAGTTGGCCAAAACTATGTACGATATAATTCAGAAGCCAACGCAATATTATAAGTTTTTCAGGTGGAAAAGATACTATTCATTTCATTTAAGGCACGAAAGCCCAAGTACCGACGACTATTGCAAATTCTGTGCTATGGCTAATGATGACAATTTAATGAAAACAACCAGTACATACGAAGATTTTGATTCCTGGTGGGATTCTGTACTGAAGTGTGATTTATCTGATTAAAGTTAATATTTAATACAAGTATTTTAATTCAAAGTTTATTATATTTTTGGTAATATTTATTTTATAGGCAGGTTTACTGATATTTTTTTTTAAATTCCGGTGTTAATATTAAGACAGAAATGATTTTTGACTACAATTATTGAAGAAACATCTTCAACAAAATATAATATTTCAAAATCGGTCAACTCTCGACAAGAAGGGAAATCGATGTACATAGTGTACATACCATCTTATACCAAAAATATTTATGTAGATAGCCTAAAAACACATCCTTTTTAACGTCGTTTCGTTTTAAAATCTCTTTTAGTTACATACTTTTTTACTACTAAAACCAGTAATAAAATAACCAGTAAACCAGTGAAACGAATAATGAATACTACATAAAAAAAAGTCATTAACATTAAAATGTAACCTTGCATTTTATACAGGCTATAGACAGCCGAGTAGTTGGCTCAATTTGTCTCATCATAAGATTTCATTCTATACTGATATATAATATTATTTCTCTGATATGAGAGGTTCAGCCGTAGTCCACCATGTCACCCTACGAATAAAGATTTTCCTGCACCCTTTAAGCGAGCGCTAAACAACAATGAATGCATATGATAAGATATAGGATATTCTGTATACCCCGGGAATTCAGATCGAATCTGCGATACCCGTCTTCGCAAAACGATTTACGTTATATACTTACCTAAAATTGTAAATGAGGGTGCTATGCGTGGTGGAGAACAATTCTAAGGTCTTTACTTAAAACACATAAAACAAAGAAGGTTTTACCCTACATTTTAAAGTAGCTTTTAGAAAAAAAAACTTTGTTTTAGATATTATAATTCATCAATGATGCGCCGTTTTCTCAAATTGTGCCATAGTGGTAAAGAGCCCCAGAGTCTCGACCTTGCCGCCAAATGTTCTTTCATGCGAGGTGCTGATGATATTTGCAAATATTCCAGTTTCTTTCCACTCGTAGCGGGCTTCCATTTGAAAGGTAAGGGTTGAGGTTTATTTGGATTACTAAAAAAGATATTTCGAAATGGTTAAAAACTATAATAAATTACTAAAGCAAAAAAATAAATATATAATATATGAATTATTTTAGACTATCTTATGTGTTAACTACGCATTCGTAATGTGCCGGTTGGTGGAGGGTAATTATAGACTATTGTCGCCTTTGATACAAAATATTTAACGTTTATAGCTAATACATCACTGTAAACCATCCATCACGATCTAAATTGGTTCAGCCATTGTGGATTTTTTGGTAAGACAAAAGTGATTACTTGATGGTAATGCAGTCCGAATGCAAGCCCGTCAGTCAAAAGACTATGCGTCCTTCGACCATGGCCAGAATGATGTCGATCTGAAGTAACTAGATAAACACCGGCCGACGCAGAAATGCGACTAGCGACTAGAATAGATACTATTTTTTAGTGTTCACAATATTAATACATAAACTAGCACATTATTTAAATAATAATAATAAATAACACCTGACAGTCACACCTTATAGCCCCGACCCCACACTAATATACGAGTCTTGTGTTGTGGGTATCAGGGACTACGAGAGACGGTCTCAGAACACCCAGACCCCGGACACAAATATCTGTCTGTCACACAAACATTTGTCCCGGAGTGGGAATCGAACCACGGCTTCTCGTCAACTGGACCACGGAGGCTGTCAAATGTCCCTAAATACATTCAAAGAAAAAGGTATAGAATATTTTTTTCAACCTGATTCATAGAATAGGTATTAGGTACCTCGCCGAAGGTCTAAGTAAGCAATAAATCTGCAAGGCTAATTCAACCTTAATAATGTTTGTAATAACTTACCCAGAGGTTGCAAAATTAGTCCATAGTGTAACAATGAGTTTGCTGATATCGATGTCGTCATCTGAGAATGGTTTGTTTAGAAAAGATATGGGGAACAGATGCATCAATTCGTCGGCGTGGCATACACCTGTGTTTAAATCGTTTATTAGTTTTCAAATTCAAAATACTGTAATAATAATACACCCAACAATAACATACATTATCCTGACCCCACACTAGGTAAATCCTGTATCACGAGTATCAAGAACTACGGCCCCAAACATGCAGATCCGAAAAAAGAATTGTTATTCACACTTTTAGTTTTATAGTATTCGCCCGCTGCCACGGAAGCTATTAACTATGAAGTTCCTAGGTTTTTTTGTCGGCAAGCTGGATGCTACACTGTTAATTAGGCACTAGAGTTGCTGTAATGGGCTTACTATCACGTCCTGTGTGGTCACTTTGCCGTGCCAGGATAAGAAAAGCTGACTTAGTCTGCTGTCAGATTTTTCAAAGTGCAACAATGACAAGGTACACTTCGACGTTTCTTAGCCAGAAATATTTTTCTATTTTGTTTATTCAACAGACTAAACTGAATTTCGGTAATTTTTTTTCCTAAGCGTAATTTTTAAAATAGCCATAACTAGTTAGAGTAGACTGTGTTGACTTTAATATTAACAAAGTGGAATAAATTGATTGGAATTTATGTCCGATGTGGCGGTTAGTACAACACCTGACTTCATGTCGCGGGAATAAGCTCGGTGAGCAATGAGTCGGCAATTTCACCTCTGCCTACCTAATCAGGGGTATGTGTAGGTGCTATGTGTGTTAACGGAATTAAAAAAGCATTCTATAAGTATCGACTCCTAGTTATTCATATCCGCTAATGTGGATGATATACCACACTCAGAATACAGAACAAACATACCACATTAGCGGTCGTCGTCATTGCTTGTGGATAGAAATTTCGCGTTTAAAAGGCCTCAGTAACAACCGACCGAACGACAAAATATATAAATAAATATAAACGATGACATAGCTATTATAAATCATATTTAAATTGAAACTAGTTAAATACAGAAAATAAATTATTCATATTTAGGAACTGAATATGTTTGCGTCGGCATTTGTTTAAAAGAATAATAATAGCTAAGAGAGGTAAACAGTAGGTATACGTCTTAAAATTATTAATGACTAAATACATTTTATATACCTACTTATTCCTACAAATATTTAAAGTAGGTGTATTAACTCGTTGTCCATGTATTTATTGGTATTTATAAAAACCTGTAGAAGGCTGTCAGTTTATATTAATCTTACCATAGTCGCCACCGGGATCGCCAAAAATCTGCGAGAAACTGTTTGTAGCTTTGTAATTAAGTTCATATAAATAAATCGGGTTTCGTGTGTAGTTAAGAGTTAACTCGACAGCTTCCACAACGGGGTAGTCGAAATACGAGTCTGAATAAAGCTGTAAGAAAGAAAAAAGATCGATCATTCCTAGTGTGTTATAAATATAATAATAAAATAGTAACGCAATAAAAATAATAAAGTAAGAGGAGAATTAAGTACTAGTTATTTTTAAGTATTTGCAAATTGTAGAAAAACAACTCGTTTTTTTGTTAGGTTTGAATCGTAATGTTAGCAAAATAGTTTTGTTATGTTATGTTAATTACAATTAATAAATTGAACTTGTGTTTCGTGCTTACTTTAAGAATTCCTCTCTTGACGTCTTCTTTGTCACCTGATAAGTAATATTTTCGTATTTTCTGCGTAATGATGTCTGGAGCCGGTGAATTGTCGTAGTAAAATGTTACAGGTGAAATAGTTTCAAAACCAGATATGAATTCCTCATACCTTGTTTCATTTGATGTTATCCCTGTAATAAACAAATAATGTATTACAAATACTGTCCCTAGTTAGTTGAAGTATTTATTTATTTTTATTATTATTTTATTTTTAACATTGTTTAAAATAGAATTTCGGTTTTGCCGGTAGGTACCTACCTACTTATCTTAATATCAAAATAGTCCGAATACGAATCAATAGGAAAAAAATATTGCTAACAAATCGCTTTACTACTTGAAATTCTCGATGTGTTTTGCCTTTAAATATATTCTTAAGTAAAGTTACTTGTAATTATTAATAAATAGTTGGTAAATTATAGTATTCCTGAAATTCTTCGATATTATTATGACTAAAAGCGAGTAAAAGTCTACAATTCCCCACAAATCGGGAACTTCCCGCCCATGGCAGCACTATTCATGGTGAAATTTAAAACATAATATCTATTTCTTCTTTACATAATGATACAGTATTTTCAGCTTTCTGTTAAAACGAAATTAAATATTTCGATGAAGGTTTGACTATTACGTTAAGTAAGTAAAACTTCGGTAAACAAAATAGTATTTTGCATCTTAGACTTATAAAAGTTACAATTCATCCTAGAAAAAAACTGTCATGACGATCAAATCAAATCAAATCATTTATTTTGTAAATTAGGCCACTAGGGGCACTTTTTACATGTCATAGTAATGTTAAAATCTAAGTCTACCGGTGATCGAACTGTAAGTTTGTTTTATCCTGACAAGTCATAGTGACCACACTGCACCTGATGGTAAGCGCAGTGCCATCCAGTGAAAGTATCAGCAAGAATACAATATATTTACATATAAGACTTACAGACTGATTTCAAGCATCCTTCATCCCTATTTAAACCAGTCAGCCAAGGCACTGCAGGTACCTTAGGCTTCCGTGGAGACTCTGTTAAAAAGGCACCGGGTAAATTAGGCTCAACAACCGATTTAAACAGAGTCATGGGTTCATAATCCCATTCCTGAAAAAATAATACGTTTAGATTAGCAATTTTAGTAAAGATGATGTAAAATATAAAATCGTTATTGCTACGCGCGACATAAGTAGCCAGCATATGATTGAATGGCAAACTTTGCTAACACTTTAATGTAGCTACTATATTAAATTACATATTAACACTCTGGCAAGAGATAAGAGGAATTGCTCACACGTGACACGGTATCAGTGATGCCATATGTACACAAAATAAAAATATACATACATAAAATCTGTATTCTGTGTTAATAATATCGTAGCTATCTTTAGTGCGAAGACAAGCTAACATTTTTTCCGAAGGAGCTTGGGGACAATCTAAGAATTTGGCCAGTCTAAAAGCATTTCTTAATGCTTCACCGGGCGGAGCTTCGGCCCACGGTACTAAAGCTGTTCCTGATTCCGATATCGCTCTATGAAAAAGACCTGGAAATAAACAATCAATTAGTTTTGGTTTTGGTAATTGTCATTGCTAAAATAGATAGCTGATAGAAGAATGGGCTTTTTGAGGAGTATCTTAGCCATTACTTAGCATTAGGCCTGCCTGATTTAGTTAACACATAGCGAAGCTATTGCTAGCTCCAACCTAAGAAGGTCCAAACATAAATTTAACCGTATGTTGCGAAAAGGATTTCAACGTTTACAAGTAGATAATGTTTTTATTAACGATGAAGCTGTTTTGGAGGACCCAAATCAACTCCAGGATCTCCTAGGATGTTGATAATATTATATGTGACATTATAGTACAGAGACGATAAAAAGAAATCAAGTCACGTTAATAATGGTGCCATGATCACCAGGTCCAAATAGTTAAGATGTCATTGTGGAGAAGCATCGCAAGGGTTATTTTCGTAGTTTTTTGTATAGCACTAAGAAGGTAAATATAAAAACTGGGCTACCGATGAGCATCAAAGGAGTCAGTGATCGCAAGAGGATTGCGAATATATGTTCAAAGATTTTTTCTCAGTCTAATCCCCTTTAGGGCCACCGTGTGGAGTTCGTAGTGCTAAGACACCAAACAGAGCAAATTGCTCTGTCTTAGCACTCAATTTTTATTTCAGTTCCAAAGATGTCACTTAATCTATTATATATTTTGATTTTGTTTTAAACAAATAACAAGAGTCAAATCCTCAGGCCTTGAAGTTCTTAGCGTAGAGCACCTGCAGCACGCTGGCCCTCATATATCCAGAGTACTGGCTATGTTCAACTTGTTGTGTTTGAGCCAATCCTACTTACCTAGTGATTTTATGAAAATGGTAGTATTAAAAAATAAAACCAGCAATATTGGTGATAGCAACAATTATAGCCAAGGTTTGACTGACTGTTTGCTTAACGCAAATTTAAATAAATTTATAAAACTACATGATAACAGTTTAAAAATAACAATAACATATACAGTTTGGTTTAAGACCTCAACTGTCAACAGGAAGTGCAATACTCTGTCTTAAATATAGAGTAAAACACTATTATATTGAAAAACTCATATATAAGCGTGTTTTCTCGACTTGTATAAAGCCTAATTGACCTGGTCACATATAGTTTGTGAGAAAAACTTGTTACGATTAATCAGCCACATGAACTTGTAAAGATTTTTAATCTTTGGTATACCCATCAGGTTAATTCAGACACATAGGCGGGGCCGATGTCGCATCCTTATAGGCTGACATGCGGCGTGAGACAGGCTGGATTGACCTAAACCACGTTGTTTAACGTCTTGATGGATGCCCTAATCATCACGCTTAATAGTCAGTATGTCGGATGTCACGTGGATGGATGTATGTGTAAATAAGTTAAGCCACACTGACGACATGGTGCTATTAACACGTCGATCTGCTGCATCAGATAGTTCCTAAAAATCTGTGAAGAATATGCTCGTGGTCATGGTCTAAAATATAATGTGACCAAAGTCAATACATGGTTTTTGAGACTACTGTTGCTAAATGTGTGCAATATAAACCGCATGTTCGTCTTAATGGTTGTTTTTTCCTTAGACAAGATTTAAATGTAAATATAAATACTTGGGGACAATATAGACACATATATAATATAGACACATCGGGTCTCAGAGACAATGCGGACAAGAGCGGAAAGCGTTGTCAAAAGGCCGAATATGTAAAGTTTGAATACTGTCCTAGCAATGATGACCAAATAACTAAATACTACTTATATCCGGCACTGCTGTGAAAAACATGTAATACTTCATGATGCTGGGTAGTACAGAAAGTAATTTGTTTGTAATACCATTAATTATTCATTAATAATTGTGAAAAGTTTGTATTATCTTACTATATACGTCATTAGTTACCTGAAATAAAAACAATTTACTTTTTCTTTAAACTAGTTACCTGCACTACTGTTTGATAACATGTGATAATGAGCACTGGCCCCACCAGCGCTCTCGCCGAATATTGTGACGGAATTTTTATCTCCACCGAAACTCTCAATGGTTTTCTGAATAAATCGTAAAGCCTCTTGTTGGTCTTTCAGACCATTGTTCCCTGGACAATTTTCGTCGTTTGTTGACAAAAAACCTAACGGACCTAAAAAAACAATTCCAAGATATGTGCATTTATTTAACATTAATTTGAATAATAATTTATAGATGGAATCATACAAACCTAATCTATAATTGATGACGACCAAAAGGACATGTTGATCAAGAAGGAATTGTGGTCCATACATATCCGTGGAACCATCGCCGCACATCCATCCACCACCATGAATAAATACCATAACCGGTAGTTTATTTTCGACCATGCCCTCCTGCAAAAATGAAATACTCAAATGTAGGAATTCAACCAGAAATAAATAATTTCCAACAAATTTGATTATTTCACTATTTGGATATTTATTTCGAACTCCTTTAGTAAACATACAAATATAATCTAGAACTTAGGTTGCTAATTGTTATACGCATTATTATCTGAAAATTAGGATTCGTAGAGACGTTCAGATTTTTAAGAATAGGAATATGAGGATTTATCTTTCTATGAAGGTGTGTATACGATTAAACTTTCCATGCTACAACCTTCAGACATGGCCATACATTGTGGTTGCTGGCTGTAAGCGACGCATTTATAACTTTAAACGTTTCATTGCTTTGTATGATACTTAGGGGTTTAATGTAAACTTTACCTGCTTATCTAGAAGCAGGCTGGCATGTTTGTGTTGAGTAGCGGGGGATAGATTGTTTCTCGCTACTCGATACTCTAATTGGACGGCACTGCGCTTACCATCAGATGCAGTGTGGTCACTTTGCCGAGCCAAATTAAAAAAAAAAACAATGACTGTATGGACCCATTATTTTTTAAATATTTATAAAAGATTTAATAAATAAACAACGAGATGCCGATACGTTTTAGTTGTGTACAGTATAATAAAAGGATAGGCGCGGGCGCCGAGAAGGTCCTAAACTACTGTATGAAAAGTCCACGGAACAGAGATCCATTCTATACAACACATCTACACCTATCGTCAACTCTAATTTTGCTGAAAAACTTGTTTTATTTGCCTTATGCTGACTGCACATAAAATCAGTACTTAGCGGGGTAGAACACATAACATACATTCAAGACAGGAGTGTAAATGTTGAGGTATAAACAGTCTTCTTGTCCGACAATTTCTTGCTGTCGAATGTAAGGATTCCTTTGAACACATTTTGGACTTTCTCTGGTAGCGTCCAACGTTCCTTCCCATGGTTTTATTGACACAGGAGCCTGGAAAAACATCGATACATACAATTTTAATTTGAGTTACTGAATAGTCTAGTACTAGTTATTAGGAATGTATTTTAAACATATTAGTGTTATTAATACGGTCCATACGTTTATCGCCAAGGAATTGGCGTAATATAGACCTGCCTGATCACTTATTTCAAAAATCAATAAGAAATGCGTAGATCTGTGGATTGTTCATTATGAATTAATCGTTAAAAATCTTTATAGTGAAATAACCGAGTAAGAGTTAATTTATTGCGATGTTTTTGTATGGTTCCCTTAATTAATTTTTTTTTGGATTTGCGTAAAATACAGCTTTACGTATGGATTAATACAAACTCCAATATGAATACGTTGGAAAAAATATTTGTATAGTAATAAAATGCGTTACTATCTACATTGATTAGTTATTGCATGGGTTTCTTATTTTAATACTAAATACTGTAATAGGATAATTACAGTTAATCAGACCAACGATTACCACAAAGCGAATCGATTAATAATATAATATTATTTTAATTGTTCCTGTTAAAATTGTACTGTTTGATTTTTATTATATTCATCTATATATATTATTCATTAAACGTTCTTTATTATGGAATTCGTTATTATGGAAAAGCTAAAGATAAAAAACAACTACTTTTAGATTTCGAGGTATTTATCCAGATAAGGAAATATATTATTATATAGCGATGTCAAGTGTGCAATTCCAAGTGTTATTTGCGTAGGTAATATTGCTTAACATAATTTTCCATTATATTACCAACGCCTAACTTCATTGTTATTGATGTGGAACATATTTAAATTGTCTCGAAATAGGGCTATAATAATCGCAGCCAAATTAACAAGGTATAGAACGTTGCATTTCATTTCATTTGGGTTTATGTACATTTTTAAAAATGTACATAAACCCAAAGGTCATTTACTAGGAAAGCATTGCTTGACCTGTGTGTCTATTGAACCAAGAAATTATTATTATTATTTGAGGAAGCTGATTGGACGGAATTATATTTGACTTTGGCTGAATAACTAGTAATGGTCACTTTGGTAATACTTTGTCCTCAAGATGTTACTTTCTAGTTGTCACTGACCGTAAAGTGGCTTGTCCTAATAAATAACTCAACGAGAATATAGCCACAAAATAGATTATTTGCTATTTTGAAACCCATTGCAATCAACTTAACAATGACAGCCTCCGTGGCGCAGTAGGCGATTAGCCGGCTGTGAAACGAGAGGTCGTGGGTTCGATTCCCACACCGGGACAAATGTTTGTGTGACAGACAGATATTTGGGTCCGGTGTCTGGGTGTTGTGAGACCGAAAGTCTCTCGTAGTCCCCGATACCCTCGACAGAAGACTCGTATCTTAGTGTGGGGTCGGAGGTATGTATGTGACTGTTCGGTGTTATTTATTTATTTTAGAACAAATATTGGTACGTCCACCTTAAATATAATAGTGGTATTAAGTGCCCTTGACGAAGGAAAACATATTACCTACCTACAAGACACAGGTGTGCATGGATTTGCGAAATTATACAATAGTCGTTAAGATATATGTAAAAATGGTTGACAATTCAGTTATAAATAACGAAAACCGGTTATGTATTTAATGAAAGGGAGTTTTTAACAGATGAACGGTATATTTTGGTGATAGTTTTTAACCTTGACCCGCAGTATACTTTGTCACACCAGGATTAAGCTAATATAATATTTACTAGCGGTTGCCCATGGCTCCACCCACGTGGTTATTATTTTTGAAAGAAATGTATAAAATCCATGGAGTCATCTTAAGCAATTTCCTTATCTTACTATATTTTGCCATCCCGTAGGAAGCGTGCATTTTTCCAGGATAAAAAGTGGCCTATGTCATGCGCTTATAGGGGAATAGCTCCCGACCTTTTTTTTTTTTTTTTGTCGCGGCGAAAGCGTTTTATTAGTACCGGAAGCGGAATAAGAATAAAACGGTTATGCTGGACTAGTCGGTCTTACGACCCAGCATCCCCCTCGCCCGGATGATGGCTATCCGGGCAGCCGCTGGGCCGAGTCCCTACCCCCTATGTACACCCCACCCGACACTACCAGCTAAAACCCCGCGGTGGCCTTCATCGGCGCTTACGGAGCGATCCCGGGGTATTCTAAGGAGTGCTAGAATTGCTGCCGGAACCGCCCCTGCGCGGTGCTGCGTTGCAGCCCATCTCCGAATAGCTCCCGACCTGCTGTCTACATTTTAAAAAAAAGGAGGAAGTTCGCGAAAATGTCATTGTTTTTATGTATGTTATACGATATATTTCCAATATTATCCGATTTTAATTACATGTATTCGATAGGTTTGCCTTGAATGCCTATAAATTTGGTAATAGCGTAAAATGAAAAAGTACATCCAAAATTAACACAAATAGTTCTGCTCCGATATAAGATCAACACCTGTAGGTATCCACAACTACGAGGGTATACGGTCCCAAAACACTTATACCCAAAACAAATATTTTTGTCGAATTCAGAACCTCTAGTTTCGCAGCCGGATGCTTACACTTTGCACCACGGAGGCTGTCGAAATTCCTCAGCTTGAAGCATCAAATGCAATGAATTCGCATTTTGGTTTTGGTGTCATTTAGTAAGTTTTAGATACATTTATTGTTTTTGGTTATTCATTACTTGGACGGTTTTTCATCATTCGGCGCGAATTCAAGTGTTTTTCAAGTCAATAACATTGTAAGAAACATAACGTGGTGGAACAATGTTGTGCAATTGCAATGTTACACCTTCTATATACATATTACACCTTCACCGCGAGATTTATGGCAATTAAACTCTTTATAACGACCTTCGTTACGGCGAAAGACTCTCTATAGCAGGACATTAACTAAAAAAATGATTGTGTGATAGACAGATATTTGTTAAGGGTCTGGGTGCTATGGTTCCGTAGACCCTCGTAGTTTTCGATACCCACGATACAAGTTTAACCTGGTGTGGGGTAAGAACTATGTGTGTGATTGTATAAGTAACTCTAAAGACATTATCTAGAAGAAATCTTACTAAATATATATGTGTAATATATGTTACAGCTTCGCCCATTTCTTGAAGCCGAAATTTGAGAGTATACTCATTCGTTATAATTGCTTATAAGTTTATAACATGCTTAATCCTACTAATATTATAAATGCGAACGTTTGGATGGATGATTGTTACTCAATCACGCTACAACGGCTGGACGGATCCGGTTGAAATTTTGCACAGAGAAAGATTATTGTCTGGAATAGGACATATGTTACTTTTTTACTACTTTTATCCCGGAAAAATGTACAGTTCCCTTGGGATAGTTTAGTTTTTACAGGGCATGGGATCGACATGATTTGCATAGTGGCAGTTTAGGGATCAGAAAATTACATAGGCCACTTTTTATGCCGGAAAAATGCACGCTTCCTATGGGATAGCAAAATATATAAAGGTGTAATAGCTTAAGATGCCTCCATGGATTTTATACATGTTTTTCCAAAAATAACCTCCAACTGGCTGCGGGCCACATCTAGTAGAAAGTATTGTCCCCCTGCCAGTATATGGTACCAAATCAAGTATCATATCAATGGTTTTGATCCTTGAAATTCAAACCTAATTTAAACTTTGTCATACGAAGAAAAAAAACCTAGCCTTGAGAATCGTTTTATAGAGTTTAAGCTGTAATTAGTATAAGAATAAATAAAACATGTAAACGAAAATAGTTTATACCTTCTAAATACGTATCCTCGAATCGAGGTTCGATATAAGTCTCAATACATTTCACTTTTATATACAAATATTTCGCAACTGGATAACTGCAATGTAATCACGGTCGCATTAAACATTAATGATTTCCAAATAAAACCTTCGAAAGGTAAAAAACAGATTGCATTTTTTGTCATAATAACGTTTGATTTCGTTAAAAATCAGTAAGTACTTACCTTAAACCTCAAGTCTCCGATAGGTGGAACTGCATAAGGAATAGCCGTGTATGCAGCTATTTGTCTGCCTCCTCTAGTTTTCATATAGAACCCGTTAACATCCCCTAAGGGAGTTTTAACAAAAGGTTTGTCCTCGCAGGTCACATCACACAAATACAGAGACACTAACACAAAAGAAGCGACCTTTATGGTCCTTAAGTGCCATAAGCTAGATATAAACTTGTTTAGCATGATCGCATGCAGATGACTGACCCGCTTCCGAAGCAAAAAACAGAATGAAAATGATTGCTCGGTTCCCCGCTTTTTATTGTCCACCTAGCTGGCGAATCTACATTGTTAAGGCGACATGTACGGAGGCTTAGTCAATGATGACGGCCTGTAATTTTTGAAGAAGGTTGTAAAATCCTTATTAATAAAATATTATTACATACATTTTTAATGTATTTATTTTGATCAATTTTTAGATTATTCAAAGTACAGGCATAATGGAATGAATCTTCAGTTAACCAGCATAGTAATTGCACTCACACTCGAAAACCAATATATACTCTACTATCGTTTATGGAATAATTTAGAATCAATTATCATTATTAGTGACATTTACGGCTTAATTTTAAAAGTTGGTTTAAATGTGTGTGATTTATTCAAATAAACTACTAGTATTATATATTATTATTAGGTAAATTAGGTAGAACCTATTCCCACAAGAATGAGATCAAACTGAAGTTGTATCCACGGCCTTAAGTGCATTACTTACATGCCGTGTCGCCGACGCGTCACATCGCCCGATTGCATTACCTCTGCGGCTTTTCCTACTTCTTGTTTATGGGTAATACCGTTCCAATAACATTTTACCACATAACAAATTTTCCTTGATCAATGATTTTTATTTAAATTATTTTCCAGTTTTGTTTATTTATATTAGGTACATTATTTAAATAAATATCCATCGCAAACTTGAATCGATTAAATGAATTGGATTGGATAAAGTGTTGATTTTGTTATCCAATGATACGTCAATACGTATACAATTTCGTTTTAACTTTTTATAGCGAAAAAATAGTAATCTGTAACCATTCTATAATTTCAAATTTATACCGATATAGATAACCTGATCTTAATACCGCAAAGTTTTTACATCACATATGAGATGAATATTCTATTTTGCATACATAAAAGGATTGTATTAATACAGAAATATTATGATACGAATGATTTTACTGTTAATAATAATTAAACTAATAATATATAAATAATAATTTATCAATTTATTATTAATGTTTTTCTTAATATTAGAAAATATTAAGAAACAATTGATGATAATGAAATGATAATCAGTTGATATAAAGGTTATTTTCTTCCCCACTTAATACCTAGTGTAGTTTGGATATTTATTCTAAAATGATATCTATAGTGAGCATTTTGCTATGTGATATAGTAGATTTCATTATTTTATTTTGGCTCCGTAAACTCATAGCAAAAAGCTCGCTTAAGTGTTTGTTGTTCTTACATACAGACTTAGAGCGCAAAATTGTATTGTTACTTCATAAAACTTAATTTGTAAAACTTATATAAATATTTATTTAGTTTCATTAGAAACCGTATGTTTATCTAAGTTGGTACTTTCAAGATGTAGAGTGCAAGCTTCTGTAATCTGTATATATAAAAGAAGAAACTGACTGAATGTCTGTCATATTAACGCACATCCTAATCGACTGGGGTTTGACTTGAAATTTTGACAGTAGGTACCTTTTATGACATCCACTAAGGAAGAGTTTTTGGAAATTCCACCTCTAAGGGGTAAAATAGGGGATTGAAGTTTGTATGAAAATCCGTCATTTTTGAAGTTAAACGCATGATAATTTGGAATTTTGTATTGTATACTTTTCTCTCAAACATGATCTCCACGCAAGCAACAGCTAGTGGAAATATAAACTTGAATACAAGTTCCAGTTGCAGGTTGCCAGTAGGTTTGAACAGCTTGCACGAAAATGATCGAACCACGATTCTATTTCTCCGGAGAAAACCATTGACAAACTAATAAGTTTCTCGAAAGTACTAGAGATAGTTCCTAAATAATAATTATAGTACCTACCTACTGGAAATATCAAATCCCCGTATCTAAATCAATACTCTATGACACATTCATATTGGTGTGATCAACACAACACACCGTTCTTCATAACACCGAGTTACCGAACAAGTGGATGTGAGTCTTGTCTTACTACTTGTCTCGTAAGTAGATCATCATATTTAACTTGCCGAAGACGAGTCTCACCGAGATGTTGGTAAGGGAATTAGTATTACTAGTTTACTAGTATACATTGTTAGTATACGTTGTATACATGTCATAGCGATATTATATTTTAGTGGAATTGCTTCCTCCGCCGTTAAAAAATATTATTCAGCATAGGAAAACAAAGTAACAAGTAACTGCATAATTTGCGGTGGGAAGTCCCTATATTCAGTTGTTAAACTTGTGTCATTTGTAAGACGCTTATAAGTATATGAGTATGAGTGTCTTGTAGAGCGTTTAAGTAGAAAATAAAATTATCTTATCTGTTTGATAAGCTGTTATACTACGAAAAACTTAAACGAGTTCCTTTATAAATGTTTTTAGCGTTCAATCCTGTTTAATAGTAGATAATTGTTTTTGATTATAAAAGCTACAAATTTCTCGGCTCTGTTCTCGTGAGTCTTCTTTGGGAATATTTATTTTATAAACTGAAATTCCATTTACATGGTCGGGGTATTTATATCCATTCAGCTTTATATATCTGTTGTGCTAACAGATTACTAAAACTATAGGCAACATAATCTCTAATGTTATATTATATGAAAAGACAATTATGTACAAACTGTCATGTCACATAAAATGAAAATTTTACGACATTCATAAAGTTGTATATACTATATCTATGTTCATAAAGACTTTTCCAGTCATATTTTTACAGTGTTTTTATCTGTAATTTTTTTACTTTGTAATGATGTAGGTACATATCAACATCTAAACAGTTTTAAGGACTTCTATTAAAGCATTGAATGAAACTATATAAAGTAATTAAGTAGGTTTTTATTTATTGCTCACAGTTCTCAATTTTACCGATGTGTTTGGGTCCTATTATTTAACAAACGAAGCATTTTATGCAACAGATGCGATCGTCGTCGTGTACGAAAGCGAACAGACTTCTCCGTACTTTGCCACATTGGTTTATATTCATTGCCATCCAGAGATCTGTTAGGTCTTGGGGCTAGGTTAAGATTCCGACGACGGTAGCTGTTCGACATCACTGGCGACTTGTCATAGGTATTCACTTTATTTTCTAGCGTATCAATTTTTTGTAGAATATCATCCTGTTGTACTGTGAGACGTTCTACAACAGTTTTTATGTGTGCTAAGTCACTGTGCAATTTTGGCAATTGAATTTTGTTAACAAGTTCAAATTTTTCGCTTATTGCATTAAGCATACATAACAATTGGGTATTTTCTTTTGAATGGTTATCGTTGTGAAATTTAGAAGCGCTTTTTTGACAGACTGCACATTTCCACTGATATCCTCGGTCTCCACCTTCTCGCAGTTCTTTGATCGTGTCGGTAACGCACGCTACGTGGCACTTAGATTCGCAATTGGTGCATTTTAGACCTTCACTATTACGTAAAGACCGTTGGCAGCGGAAGCAAATCATTCTGAAAAATATGGTTTAGAGCATTATTATAGACTATGGTTTTTTTTGTTTTTTTTTTTTCGTATGAGTTTGTTTACAAAGTGACAAGCAAAGTGTTCACAGGTCGCAGGGATCTATTGGATCGCCATCCATTTGTGGTAGGAGATAGACAGCAGTAACAATGTTTAGTCGATAATTCGGCAATTTAACTCGAAAAAATGAAATATACAATTACATTATTCTGTCTCTAAATCTTTGTTTTGTGGATTACGTATATAGTAGTGTAAACAATATAAAATATGTTATGGGAATGACTTTGTACAACATTATGCAAATATACTAACTTGGCGTAATTTTTTCACTAAAATAGGAACCATTCAGCAAGGCGCCTTATGTTTCTCAGATAGCCAATTTACTTCGAACACGATCTCTAAACGCATTCCAAACGCGAATTACTGCGTACTTATAAATAACTTTTAAATATGAAACATCCCAACAATATTGGCGAACTAGATTTATTTTATTTGAAGCGATTTAACCGCAACATAAAAAATGGTATAAAATACAAAATTAAAACAAATTTAGTAAAACGGGGTTAGAAAACGATATGATTGACATGCTTTCACTTTTCAAATGACAACTGAGTGAAAAAGGTTTTCTTTTAGAGTAGGTAAAAAGTTGACTACCAACAGGTGTGTTATCTTCAAAATATTATGTGTTTTGTATTCAAATGTTATTTATTATTGATAATAATGCGATAATAATAAGCAATGTAAATTTGTTGAAATTCAAGACCAACAGACTCATTATAAATTAACCACCATTGCTTATTAACTACGAAAGGCGCTGTGAAGAAACAAGATTTCCGTAATATCCAAGTACCAATCCGCTGCGCGGTTGATATGGGTACCTAAATAGTGAATATTCATGACTTAACGGTACGGATGAAACGCTTTTATAAGATCCTTACCGAATGGGTTCATCTGAATTTACAGCCTCCATGCCGGAGTAGGCGAGTATCCGGCTGTGAAACGATAGGCCGTGGGTTCGATTCCCACACCGGGACAAATTTTTGTGTGACAGACAGATATTTGTGTCCGGGGTCTGGGTGTTGTGAGACCGAAAGTCTCTCGTAGTTCCTGATGCCCCCCAACTCAAGACTTGTATCTTAGTGTGGGGTCAGGGCTATGTGTGTGACTGTTGGGTGTTATTTATTTATTTCATTAATTATTGTATTTCCCAAGCGGGTATGGCAAGATAGATATTGATATAGTTTTTTACTTAAGTCCACGCAAGAGCAGTAGGAGCAGTGTCTTCTCTAGCTGGCTCTCGCAGTAGCGCTGCGCGTGCAGGGTTATAATTCTACTATCGTACTATATATAATATTATAAATGCGAATGTTTGGATGGATGGATGTTTGTTACTCTATCACGCTACAACGGCTGGACGGATCTGATTGAAATTTGGCACAGAGATTATAGTCTGAAATAGCACATGGGCTACCTTTTATCCTGGAAAATGTAGTTCCCGTGAAATAGTTTAGTTTTTCACAGACCAAGGGATCGACATGATGTTTTGCATAGTGGCAGTTTGGGGATCAGCAAAGTAGCCTATGTTATTTTTTATCCCGAGAAATGCAGACTTTCTACGGGAAAGCAAAGCAATTTCTAGCAAAATATAGATATAGCTTAAGATGCCTCCATGGATTGTATTTTGCCACAAAAGCTATGCATAATTTTAAGAATATACTTTATCATCGCACTGTTTGTACCATCATTGATTAAAATAAAAATATAAAAATTAAATTGTTTTCTGATTTTGTATTTTTGGTGACTGAAGAGTTTTTCATGCATATTTCAGCCTTTTTAGTGCATATTTTGGCAATTTGTTAGTGCATATAATCCGATATCTAATTATAATATACAAGAATCAATAATAGGTAAGTAGATCACCGCCAATTTCTGCCTGTTTTTTATTGTTCCTCCACACAGCTTATATATTACTGCTACTTTTTAACTTACTTACACTTACACAAAGCTTTTGCTCCAGCTATTTAATAAGGCGCTGTGAGCTATAATCCTTAACGGAGAAATTGTGTGGGAGAAATGGCCTCAGATGTTATGTTGAATATTTGTATCAGTTCCGTGGTCATGAGCTATCTATATTCTTCAGTTTATTACTGTGAATTAAGTGATTAGTCAGTCAGTCATCATTAGTATGACAGAGCTGACATTTACACAACACTATATTCATTATGGTCATTGATATATAAGCTATAGGTAGACTTTAAACTAAGACTAGACTATAATATTTAAGTTGTTTTTATCAAATAAATCCATTCATTCAGTTTATGAAATTGATGAATGCACCATATAATCCAGTAAGTAAAAAAAATATGTGACACGGAATATTAGGGAATAATAATATGTGATCCATAAAAGAAGAAATTTAAAGATTGAAAAAGTGCAATAATGTAAATATTACATCAATAAATACTTAGCAAATAAACATTTGTTACTCTTTTCATCATTTCATAAAGTAGGTAGCTAGTGAAGTTTGTTTTGTTATATTTTCGCCGAATTTATTAAGGTTCCATAATGTGATAGGGGCGAGTCTATTGCCATAGCGGGCACAATTCTAGACTCCGGGCTGATACAGAATTAGTTAAAATTTACCCCATATCTTTCGAGCAATTCTCGTCAAAGCAAAATTGTTCTGTGGGCAGTAGCAATCAAGCTAGATCACTTTCCTTTAGGACATATAGGCGGATTTTACAAAGTGGATTATTAAGTTGTTCATTGATCAATAGCGCCTGAAATATATGTATGGGTATTTGAATATACATTCAATGCTGTATTTGATGTTTTTTATTTAGTAGGCGTCAAGCATTATAAACTAAATTCTTAATATGTACTATTTTATCCTATAAGAGGTGTACAATGTACATTACATAACACTTTAAAAACAATCTGGAACTACATTTTTAATCAGGGGTGGTTTAAACATCCCCCCCCCCCCCCCTGAATTATTAAAAATATTACATTTATATTATATGTAACTAAGAAGTGGCGAGAAGTATAAATGATTACTTAATTAATCCTATAAATATTTAGAATATGATTATTTTAAACACAAATACCTACTGAGATACACAAACCTGGCTACGCCCGTGTTTTTAATCATTATATATTTTACACTTTATTTTTTGAACAAAAAATCGCTAGAGCTAAGCAACAAATAGCAGATAAATTATAAATATTGAACATAGGGTTTCAGATAAGATTGCGAGAATTAATGTTTATGTAATATGAAAGATAATATAATCTTCCGATATATTATACCTAATAGCTACCACAAATTCGCACAGCAAACATGTTATCATACACATATGTACAATACATAAATAATTTACACAATGTTTGAATAAAATATTTATTGTCCCAGAATAAAATTATAAAATAGACGCATAAAATAAACACCAATCAATATTCAATAAACAGTCAAAATTCATAATGGAATTAATAAAATAGTTTTATAATATACATAAGGCAACATGATAATTATATCATTATTATACTCAGACCATATTCCATGTTATATAGAAACACATACATGTAACATATTAAGATTGCCTGATGGGATTAGTTAGTTGATATGTTGTCATCAAAAATTAGGCACATAGTTAAGCACCAGATTGTACAATAAAGATTTACATTTTAGCATGGTATTTCTTGTAGGGAGCCAAGCCAGCTGCAACCTTGCTGCCTAGATCTGGGTGTACCTGAGTGAAGATCTTAATAGCTCTCTCCTGAATAAAAGCCGCAGCATCTTTAAGATTTCCCACAATGTTATCAACACATCTTTGCTTTGCAGCTTCATCAAATACATTTTTGTAAAGATTAGTACATTGAGAAAAGTTATCTTCAGTCTGACCACTGTCATATCTATCCACATCCCCAGTAACATTGTATCTTGGCTGTAAGCGTTGCGCTCTGGGGCATTCTTGTGGTCCAGAGAATGAGTTGGGGAAGTAGTTGGGGCTACCATCTTGGACGCTGATATTCTGAGGCCCATCACGTTGGTAATTAGCTACTTTGCAAGCATAAGGGCAGTTAACAGGAATCTGAAGATAATTTGCTCCTAGACGGTGGCGGTGAGTGTCGCTATATGAGAAGAGACGTCCTTGTAGCATCTTATCTGGAGAAGGCTCAATACCAGGCACCAAGTTAGCAGGGCTAAAAGCAATCTGTTCAACCTCAGTGAAGTAATTTTTAGGATTTTTGTCCAAAATTAATTTACCAACTGGAATCAAAGGATAGTCGGAATGAGGCCAGATTTTAGTCAAGTCGAATGGATTAAACTTACAGCTGTCAGCTTGCGCCATGGTCATAACCTGGATGTATAGGGTCCAGGAAGGAAATTCACCTCTGCTAATAGCATTATAAAGATCACGAATAGAATAGTCAGGGTCTGATGAAGCAAGTTCAGCAGCTTTCTCAGCAGTCAAGTTCTTAATTCCCTGGTTTGTCTTATAATGGAATTTCACCCAATGTCCGACCCCTTGTGCATTGATTAATTTAAATGTGTGTGAGCCATATCCATTTATGTGCCTGTAACCATCAGGAATACCACGGTCCCCAAATAGATACAGCACTTGGTGTGCCGACTCAGGTCTGAGAGTAAGAAAATCCCAAAACATATCAGGGTCCTTTAGGTGTGTTGCAGGATTTCTCTTCTGTGTGTGAATAAAGCTTGGAAACAGAGTTGGATCTCTTATAAAGAAGATTGGAGTATTGTTTCCAACAAGATCCCAGTTACCATCATCAGTGTAGAATTTGACAGCAAACCCTCGAGGATCACGAACTGTGTCAGCAGATCCGCTTTCTCCTCCCACAGTAGAGAACCTTACTGCGATGGGTGTCTTCTTGCCAATGTTTTCAAAAACCTTGGCTGCTGAATATTTGGTAATGTCGTGAGTAACTTCAAAGTAACCAAAGGCACCGGCACCCTTGGCATGGACAACGCGTTCTGGTATACGCTCTCTGTCAAATGCTGATATCTCATCAAGGAAGTTGACATCCTGTAGCAGAACTGGTCCGTTTTTTCCAACAGTCTGGATAGCTGTCTTAACGCCAACAGGTGCTCCAGATTTTGTAGTGATGAAGCCAGGTGAATCCTGGAATACATGAAGTTAACACAAATTAATAAAATTGTTGCTAGGTATATTTATAACAACTATATACTATGGGGTATCATTATAAAATTCAAAATATTGTAAATGATATATATTTCGCAAAGCAATTTTGTAATAGAGATAATATAAATACATTTTCGATATATTTATCATTTATGTACTAAACATTTAAAGGGAAAAATCGAGGTTATAAATTTTAAGTAATATGTATCTGTTTTAGATAAGTATTTTCTTGCTAGGTCATCACTTAACCTTGGTAAAAACAGTGCCTTGGTACAAAGATCAATTTTATAAATTACAGTAAAAACTACGCAGCATGTTAATTATTACGAGCGTATAATGTACTTTAGTACAAACAGGAGAAAAAGTACAAATGACTGTTATTTATTTATTTGTGGACTCGTAAACATATTGAGTTTCCTAAATATAACGCTGGGGTTGTTCACCCAAAAAAATGTAATTTTCATTTAACACTCATTACATTAAACAATTTCTGAATACTAAATGTAATATAATTACTATATACATTTGAAATGGGACATTCAAATAAATATCTAACCTTTAAACATTTCTTGTAGTTTATGAGTTGGTCAGAGGCTGGTTCTCTGGAAGCCATGATAATGGTATCTTAATATATTCCTGGTAAACTTCGAAGCGCACTCGCGAAGCGACACACTGAGCGCGTACCGTAAAAACAAATACCGCTCGAGCAAATAACCGACTCTCTTATATAGAGTTTCCAGCGATAAACAACTATCACGCCAAACAAGTGCTACGGGTGACCGACAGGCGACAAGACATACGCACTTTGGTTTTTGTATTTCTTACCTTCGATAACACATTGATATAGGTTTTATAGTCCACTTTCTATGAATATTTCGATATAAGAACGAGCCTACTTAATAATTTGGGGAAATGTTAACAAATAATTTGTTATTTTTAATACAGAAACAAAAGAGGGATTTTAGTTTGACAAAATATCTATAAAGCAACGAAATAGCTTTTCTAAGTAATCTGTGAACGAAACACGACATAAGAGAAAAATAGACAAACAAAATTTGAGAAATGACTAAGTAGGCAGGTACCTAGGTACAAATTAGAGATGTCAGGAGGTGGTGGAGATTGGTTTTAAAATAAATATATACCTACCCAAAATTTATGATAGGTAGTCTTCCCATTGTATTTGATATGTTTTTTAATACTAGACTCAGAATTAGTAAGCTTATCATATTGTCTCATAATTAAAGTTTACCTAAGTATGTATATGCCTTACCAGTTACTGTGGCGTAATGAAACTAAAAAACAATGGCCCCAGGATTGGACGGAATGGGTAACAATATGATCAAACATTTAAAAAATTACATAGTAGAACCTCTGACCCACATTTTTAATTTAACTCTTGCGACAGGAATATTCCCAGATATTTGGAATACTGCCCTGGTAATACCTATACATAAAGGAGGCAACACCGACCATCCTAAGTTCTTTAGACCTATATCTCTTCTCAGCTCGTTTTCTAAGATTTTGGGGAAAATTGAAAATAATGAGCTTGTTGCATTTTTGGAATCAAATAAAATTCTAACAGACCAACAGTATCGTTTTCGTTAGCATAGGTCAACTGAACAGGCTGTTTGCCAACTCATTAATATTGTGTCAAAGCAGCGATCTATATGTACTACGTACTAGATGCGGCGACCAGAACAAACATTATGTTCCATCGAGTCGCGGTGTATACACTGCACCGACGTTAGTATGCTTCATGCCACCTAAGAATGCACACCATATTGCATCTTTCAGCATCGAGTTAATTTTAATTATTTGTAGCGACATTCCCGAACAAATCTGCCATTGGTTTACAGTGAAACTGTTAAAAGTATATAAGTTAAATAACATTATTTCATAACGTTTAGAACGTAATATCAATAAATATTAATTAATTTCAATTCTGAATACGGGAAGTCTATAATATTTCACAACAAAATTCATTATATAGTTTGTCCCGTTTTAGCGCGCGGAAAGTCCCGTTCGAGAAAAAGTGACGGAGTTATCAAATAGTTCTTAGTAAAATGAATAGATGGCATTTTGACAACAAAATTCATTATATAGTTTGTCCCGTTTTGGTGCGCGGAAAGTTCCGTTCGAGAGAAAGCGACGGGAGTTTTACTTCCAAATAGTTCTTCGTAAAATGAATAGATGACATTAGTGGACGGACATGGTTTTGGAACATCTTTTTTCTACGACAGTTCGTGTCTTTAGAATATAAGTCAATGTGTAAAACCACCTTGATAAGGGAAGATGTTATATGGGAGTATTTCTGGACCTGACAAAGGCAATCGACACGGTGTCCGTTCCAATTCTGCTACGTAAACTCGAACTTAGTGACATCAGAGGTACTTGTCTACATTGGTTCACTAGTTACCTTACTAACCGGCAGCAACACACAAGGGTGGGAAACACTACCAGCAGTTCCCGACCTGTGTCCTTTGGAGTACCCCAGGGGAGCATACTCGGACCTACCCTTTTCCTAATATATATTACGACCTGTCATCTAGTCTGTTGGAAAACGCGAATATAACAAACTAGGCCGACGACACAGTCATAATTTTTCACGACATATCTTGGGACAGGGTTCAGCTCACCTCACAGAATGGTTTTCAGATCATGTCAAACTGGTTACGCAATAATTTATTAACTCTTAATGTTTCTAAACAAATTATATTTCCTTTCATAAAACTGCGGATTCTGCTCCACCATCAGATATAGCTCTTGCAATTCACTCATGTCAAACGACACATCACTTTCATCAATACCTTCCTTGCAATTGTTCCCTTATAAGTAGAGTGAAATCTGGTAAATACCTGGATATAACTATAGATTAAAAACTATCTTTTAAAGAACATTTATCTGCGACTACAGCTTGGGTTAGAAAATTCATACACACTTTTAAACTCCATAACTCCATTCGGTAGCATCTGTAAATTTGCTGAAACTCATTTACTTATCTTTATGCCAATCTATATTATCGTACTGTATCCTTGTTTGGGGTGGAGCTGCTGCATCGCATATTCTCTGTCTGGAAAGAGCTCAGAGAACTGTTATAAAGATAATTCTGAAGAGACCCTACCGTTATTCTACCGATTCCCTGTTTAAAGAATTTCAGGCCCTCAGTGTCAGAAGATTGTTCATCCTTAGGGCGGTGTTAGAGTGCCATAAATAAATTCCAACTATTCATAGTTTCGATCGAACTGCTGAAAAGCGACTAGTACTTATTTCGGTCCCTTCTGTAAAGACAGCTTTCGCCTAGCGCTTTTGCTTTTTCATGAAACCCTTTTTGTTCAATAAACAAAACTCTCAAAATTTTAATTTTGACCAATCTTGAAGTTAAAAGAAAATTTACGACAATGTTGCCGACTTGGTCCTATACTTTCACGGAGGAGTTCCTTTAAATATAGTAGTTATACTATGACTAAGGCTTAGTTTACCTTTCTGTTGTTAATATTACTAATATATATTTTATAAGCTAATTATTGTTATTGTTTTTGCTACATGTTTTTGTCGGAACGCCTAACTTCTATAACTCTTTATCAAATTTAATAATTCAAACACTATTTTAAAGGTTATGTTTGCCGCTATTTTCGAAAAATAGGTATATGTTTAAAAAAATTGGTTTTGCCAATACAACGATGAAAATTAACAGTGCAATCTGTTGATAGTAGGTATAATTAACTAATTTGTTGTATTGTTAATTACTATCGGTGGAAAGTATTCACACGGGTAATCTAGTAAAAATATATTATTAAAGTTTGCTTCAGGTTTGACCAATCACTATGCATATTCATTCGTTTTTGTGAGTGATGAATGCTTTTGTTAACACCATTGACATATATTCTACCTATAGATCGCTGGTTAACACATACATACATATACACTCACGCCTGTAATCCCCGAAGGGGTAGGCAGAGGTGTAACCAGTGCACCCACTTTTCGACGAATTTCGGTCCCATAATGTGATAGGGGGCGAGCCTATCGCCACACCGGGCACCATTCCAGACTCCGGGTTAATACTGAGTTTAACACATTTAAAACATTTATTTAGGTATATAAGATAATATTAAATGTTATATATTAATATGCGATGGCTCATTTACCGGATTTATTAGAGTAAAAAAAAAATATGGTTGTGCCTCATATTGTTGAAAATAAAGAGGAATAAATGTTGTAAGTCGACCCTCAGAATACAGTTTGTTCTGTATTCTGAGGTCGACCCATTGCGTGACTAAATATGGCTTCGTCAGACTTCAACGAAATATCGACTTGCATGCTTGTTTTTACCAAATTATCCACTTATTTGTTATGGTGTCAAAATTAATATGAAGCATTGTTCTATTTTTAGTACAACGGACAGCCACTATGTCCTCCTAACAAGTTTGTCAATTGCAACAAAAGAGAAAGTAGTCCGTTCGTACATGCAACATACTCAGTAATTATATATTGATCTCAAAAATGTTCTTTAAGCGGGCTATTAAAATTATACTAGAACATTGGCGACTGCTAGTCTGGCCAAGTAACAAATATTTGTTTATCTAATCATTGATTTCTTATTGTTATCATTATGATTAATTTTATTATCAAAATCAATATAATCAATCTACTTCTATGCCCATATTGTATAATAACACATTTAAAACATTTTATGTAGTAAAAGAACTGACTTATATTCTATAGACACGAACTGTCGAAGAAAAAAGATGTTCCGATAACCTTGTCCGCCCACTAATGCCATCTATCATTGTACTAAGAACTGTTTGGAAGTAAAACTCCCGTCACTGTCTCTCGAACGGGACTTTCCGCGCGCTAAAACGGGACAAACTATATAATGAGTTTGTTTTGAAATATAGACGTCCCGTATTCAATATTCAAATTAATTAATATTTATTGATATTACGTTCTAAACGTTATGAAGTTATGTTATTTACCTTATATACTATTAACAGTTTCACTGTAAATCAATTTAAGGCAGATTTGTTCGGGAATGTCGCTACAAATAACTAAAATTAACTGGTGTGCATTCGTAGGTGGCATGAAGCATGCTAACGTCGGTGTGGAGTATACACCCTAACTCGGTGGAACATAATGTTTGTTCTGGTCGCCGTATCTAGTACGTAGTACATATAGATCGCTGAGTAAAAGTATTAAATATTAACTTTTATTATTAAATCTAGTTAACCGGCGCAAGTTGCTGTTGATCTTGTTTTTCTGAAACAGTAGCAAAAATATGATTACTAGGACTTAATAAAAATAACTTTACAGTTAATAACAATCAACAATTATTAATAGAGAATAAACAGATTTGTATTGGAAGTGCAAATAAAATATTTTCAGTACATAATAATTTGTACCCGAATTGTTATTTTTGTTACAGCCACATTTTGTAACACAATCGCATTTTACTTTTTTATTAAATTTATCCATAATATCTCATATAATAAAAACGTTAAGAGTATTTTTTACGCTCTGCATTAGTAAATGGCGTAATAATTTATCACTATACATATTTATTTTATATATATATATAACATATAAAATGTATTATACAGGCTGGTGGTACCTATTATGATAAAATATTTCGTGTTCATTAGATTATGAGGAACCAAAAGACGATTACTCATCCGTATATCTTGCTACTTCCATCAACATATTATTGCAGAGCAATGATGGAATATTATATTAATTGTTTTTAGGAAGAACGGATCACATACTTAAGGTAAGTATATAAGTGTTCATTGTTTCTATGGTCTGATCTAGATTATGGCGGATCTATTTATTGAACACCGTTTTGTAATCATCACTTTAAATATTTAATATCGTCTATATTATCAAGCTTTGATTCTGCTACCATTAAAAGGGAGAATGAAAAAGTAGGTGCCTACCAAGTTTAGATGAAAAAAAAATATGGGTGCCTGTTATGTACGCACGTGAGCAGTTATACTTATAAAAGTCGTCAAGATAGAGTAGGTTTGTATATAAATTATTTTAATGAACGATGAAGAATAATATAAATATAAAATCGAATATTCTAAACAGCAAAAGTGAACACAATTTGATTATAATCTAAAAACAATTATTCAAAAACATACAAAAACGTTTTATAGTCATATCTATAACAAGGTGTATCTACCTAGAAGTCACTAGAAAGAAACGGTATCAAATCTCCTTACATTTCATTCCAGCCTGGTACCTAAAGTGACTAATGACAGTGACGTAGGATGACGTACCCTAGAAGTATCTAGGAACAAACAAACCTGCATTTTATTATTACCTAGAAGTCACTAGAAATGAAACGGTATCAAATCTCCTTACATTTCATGCCAGCCTGGTACTTAGGCCAACTTCAGAGTGTTACTTTTGTGTCGCGGTATGCGCGCGCATCTTAAAATTTCTCCCTACTCCATACTCATAATTTTTCCATAACGCGCCTAAAGAAGTATAACTTCAAAAACATAAACTCAATCTTCTTTTTACCAAATAGAGGGTTGCGTTTGACCACTATCTAGCCTGATGGTACCGAAGCGATGCTGTGGTGCCCGGTGGAGCACGCGTGCATGTCTAGCGGTACGCATGATAAATGTACAAGCAAAACGCTTAGTGTGCACTGGTGGAATATCAAACTCAACTATTTGTTAACTACAATATTAAAGCCGTCATCTTTGGGAGTTTGTGATGTGTTACTATCTAAATATTTATGATAAATGCAACTAGATAACAATTAAATTGATTCCAATAATGTAACAATACTTAGTTACTTTATACAAATGGCGTAATCTATAAATATGAATATATAAATATTTTTTTTATATTGAGATAAATTTCATAAGTCAATTATGGAAATATGCAAGTGTGAAGTGTATCTGACACTTCACACTTGCATATTTCCATCTTCAGTAAAATGTATATCATAACAATGCTGGGAACTGTTTTTAATATAATTTGCGGTTTACAGTGAATCGTACTCTATAATTCTTATATTTTATTTGCCTTAATGATAAGCCGATGAGGTCACTCGCTTGATGCTGCTCCGGCCCATCCTTAATGCTTGCTCCACCTGAACCTTGTATTAGAAACAACTATGGCACTTCACACCACCCGCCATCTAAGAAGTAAGGTTTCAATCCATAATGCCCATTGATTTTATCGGTTCCAATGTTTCAAAATATTCTACTTTAGAAATTTACGAAGCAGTGCTAAATACGGACTCAAGACTCGATAAGTAGATATTTCAAGCCGTTAGTTGTTTCATAACGAACAAAGTAACGAAAACAGTTAGTACTTTTAACAGTGTCGACATATTTGGTGACAAATAAAAAAAATAAGCTAAGCTGAACCTTAGTTTAAATTTTTTTACATTAATACTTTTGGTACTGGAGTTGCCTATAACCAGGGTCAAAATTACTTTGTGGCTCTCTAGTGCTGTATTATTTTATAACTTATTGTAAACTCCCGTTTGCAACCCATAATAAATAAATAACCAATCATGTTTCCGTGTATTATTTATTTCAGATAAGTTATAAAATTGCAACACATTTTGGATTTGTGACATGTTACTTAACACATATAGGTACCAATAGTATTTATATTTCCGATATAGTACAACAAATAATTGTACCATAGGTGTGAGCAACGATCGGTCTTATGAACGTGATAATAATGATAAATGCTCTTACAATACCAGTCGTGTGTAAATAGACATAACAGCGAACCAAAGACCTAAATATGAGGGCATCGTGTGTGCCCTCTTCGCGAACTGGAATTTTGTATAACGTGTACTAAGGGTATTCATTTAATATATAATAATACTAGCCCTGTATTAAACATTTTCCCACTGCTGGGCACGGGCCTCCTCTACTAATGAGAGGGGTTAGGCCTTAGTCTACCACGCTGGCCTAATGCGGGTTGGCAGACTTCTCATACCTTCGAAAAATTCTTAGGTATGCAGGTTTCCTCACGATGTTTTCCATCACCGTTAAAGCAAGCGATAATTAACATTTTAATACACACAATTCATTTAATATGAATTACCACAAAGACTACCTTAGTATATTATATTTACATTTAAAAAATAATCATCCAGATCGATGCATAATTATGTCGAAGTGAACATACATAACAAAATGTATCGGCGAATTGCAGACCTTCTCTTTTTGAAGTTGGTTTAAAACTCCGAGTATGGATTTCATACAGATTGAAGTATGGTGTCTACTCAAAGCTTTGGTCTTTGGTTATCACGTAAAAGTATTTCATAACATACCGATTTTTTTCGTGTTCTGTAACCATGTCACTCTCGCCAAAATAGATGTCTAAATACTGCGTTTCCAAAATAACCCTATTCCTACTTATATATATTAATACTAATTAATATTATAAATGCGAATGTTTGGATGGATGGATAGATGGATGTTAGTTACTCAATCACGCCAGAACGTGGCACGTCACTGGTTGAAATTTGGCACAGAGATAGATTATAGTCTGGAATAGCACATAGGCTATTTTATCCCGGAAAAGGCACGGTTCCCATGGGATAGTTTCGTTTTTGTTTTACATAGAGCAAGGGACCGGTATGATTTTTTGCATAGTGTTACCTGAAGGGGCTACTTTTTATCCCGGAAAATGCACGGTTCCTATGGGATAGCATAATATAGAAAGATGTAATAGCTAAGATGTCTCCATGGATTTTGTGCCGCTTCTTTCAAACATAACTACCACACCAAAATTCAACGAAAAGTGTCTAGAAGTGTTCAGAAATATTTGATTTTACTTTCATTGAATTACTTATAACTCTATCCACTCTATACTGGTGCTGCATAACAACTGTAGACTATTCGTTAAAAGGAAATGTACTGTTATTGAGCTGAAGTGACTGAGCTGCGACTTTCAGTCCCACAATACCCAGATTCGAAGCAAATATATTTGGATCAGGTGTAGCGTAGTAGTTGTAGTACTTTGCCTTTGTAGGATAAAAATAACTCCACACAAAATTTTATCGGCAATGGGATAGTATTAAAACCTCCAGAATTAAATAAGCCTATACTAAAATGTATCATCATCATCATCATCATCATGTCAGCCGAAGGACGTCCACTGCTGGACATAGGCCTCCCCCAAAGAGTGCCACAATGACCGGTCCTGCGCCACCCGCATCCAGCGGACTCCCGCGACCTTTACCAGGTCATTAGTCCACCTTGTGGGGGGTCTACCCACGCTGCACCCTACTAAAATGTATAAAGTGTGTTAATTAAATAAATAAATATTATAACCAATTATTGATAAAACTACTAAAAACCTCGGAAAATCGTATTAATAGACGCTATATGTAGGACGTAGGTACATCACACAAATGTAAGTTCTTATTTATTTGTATATCTTATTGTTAAAATAGATTAACGGTTTTTAAGTCGCCAATAATAAATTAATATGCGAAGTCATGTAAATTAGCCAAATATGATTTTAGCGGTAAGATTGGAGAAGTTACTGATAACATTTTATTGTAGCTTGGAAAAACGCGGTCAAAGCACTGCACGCAACTCCTTGACCTTGTTGATTGTATTTGCATATTTCTTTATTTATATACGATAATCAACGTTTTTTAAAAATGCATCCTTTGGCAATGACAATGAGAAAGTTACGTCATGGCAGATGTGTTTTTTTTCATGGAATCAAAACTGACGCAATTTTGAATAGAATAGGCGTGATAATATGTATACATACATATTATCACGCCTTTAACTATAGATTTCCATTGATCGATCCTGACACACCACTTAAGCTTCATATATTTTAATTAATCTCTTCATGCATTCACGTGATTTAGAGTACTCCTAGCATGCTCTTTGTAAGAACGCCTCCAATTTGGTCGACATAATATCGACAATTTTAAATTTATGCGGACGTCCTCTGCTAATTTTTCTATCCACAAACGCCTTGTGTATCTGTTTCGTTAATCTCCTATCGTCCATTCACTCAATATACCCGAACCACCTCTATATACATTTCTCAATTCTCGGCACTATATCTCCTTTTCACTCCACAAAGTTGCATCACCACATTATTTCATACTTTATCACACAAAGTCATATCACACATGCCTCTCAGAGGAATAATCGTTGTATTTATATATTTTTTAACAGAAGCCGTGAAAGAGCATGTGGGTTATCCAATAGTATGTGGTCACCATGTCTATAGGTTTTGTAAGGAAGAATTGGGGATTGGGAAGGGAAGACAAATTTGGAAATCTCACTTACCGTACGAAACACAACAGCCAGTTTTATTGTAGCGAATTTCTGTCAAGTCCCGTCAAGTCGGCTCATTCACACTGTAGTCAAAACTGTCAACAGAGTGGCTCAACTACTTTTAATTTTGTTTAAAACCTTTATTCTTGTATGTAGTATAATCTATATGGAAGCCACAATTATCGTATAGTTATAGATAAGTAGACAGTAATTCAAATTATGTATATGGAATGCAGATAAGATTCATTTAAAAAGCATTGATAACGTTTATATTATTAGTCATGATGCTTATTCCAAGAAAAAATCAATATCAGTTCCTTTTCGTTAATTTATGGTTTATTACACCATGTTTAATTGTTAGCAAGCCATGGATATGCTTAAAGCGGGGTAGAGAGATTTTTATGAGTGATATAACTTAGGATTGATCCAAGTTTATGAGCAACCATGCCCTCCCTTCGATTTATGTAGTTGAAGTTTGACGAGATTGGTCTACTCTCAAAGAACTCGATTAAAACCAGCTAAGAAATAGGTTTTTTTTTGTGTTTATTTATACATTATTTGATATTAAAACTCTATCGCAAAACAGAATTAATTCAAAATTGATACCACAAGTATTATTTGAAACATTAGAATGCGCAAAAGTGGGTGCATATTGGGTACGACTGCAATAAATTGCCATTCTAGGAGGACATTAAGAGCAATGACGAAAAAATGTACAGGTTTCTTTCGTCATTGATTTATCAGACTCATATCGTGCATCGATTTTCTGCTATTTCACAACTACCTCTTTGGTCCTACTTGAATGAACTGTAACTTACGCTTTTTTGCGCATTTATATTTTTTTTTGATAAAGGTTTTACATTATAGATTAAAGAATAAAATAGTTGTGCCAACTACCCTTTAATATATGTAGGGTCACCAACCACGGAATTCAAATACTAGGATTTGAAGTTAGAAAAACCAGGACAATTCAATTCAAAAACAGGACGCATCTTTGTTTTAAAATAGCGTAAACACTTGCGAGACTCCCCCCCCCCCCCCATCCACCGAAAGTAAGTATTGCAAAAGTGGTGTGCGAATTTTAAAATACAGGTCCACCCCAGGACACTCTAAAAACCAGGACATGTCCTGGGAAAACAGGACGGTTGGCAACTCTACTATAATAGCTCACCATAAACCTAGAAATAAGCAGTTGCGTGTTAGCTTTTAGTGTCGATATAAAATATGGCTGTGCGGGTGTTACAATTTCTAGTAATTTCTTTACAGTGAAGATTGACAATAAACCGAATTAGGTTGATACCTAATGAGCGAACAAAATAAGCGACAAATGGTTACCCCACTGTAGTAATCATTTATCACAAATTCCACGTGGACCTAATTGATTAAGTATTTCTTATCTAATGTAGAAACGTTATGATTACGTTTCACTGACGCGGTATGCAAATGACATAATAAAATATGTTAATAGATTAAAACGGGTTCTTAAAGTATTACTCATATACGTATTTCGGACATTATTAGCACATTGAACTTATTCGGCAAAACACGACGGCATCAATAACTTTTACTACGTGGAAAGTTTTGCAAACAATGGTTTTAATATATGCCAATTATTTTTATTAGCATGGAAACCAATGAATATAATGATGTACCTAAGCTTCTTCTTACACTTTCGCGATTAGTATTAAAAAAATGTATGATATTTATACATTGTATTTTTACCATTAATATAATTACACGATTGAGAATCGTTGTCTAATTTAATGGTATATCGAAGGTTGGCGAACTATTTGATTTAAGCGTCATGTATGAAAAGTTGCAGGAGAGAGGTTTAAAGTTGTTTTGTTTTTCGTACAAAAAAAACATTTTATTGGAATTAATATATTACTTGTGTAAGCACGTACTGCATCTTTATGACTATATGTTCATGCATTTATAGGCATTATTTTCTAAAATATATGTGCCCTGAAAAAAATAACCTCTGTTTTACCAATTAATTTGAGGGCCAAACATTGTATGCACAATAAATTAAAAATAGGCACAAAAGATACAGAAAAAATTGCTAATTCCGAATAAGTATCTAACTCAATATCCCAAAAAAGACGCTTCAATCAAACGGCTCGCCAATCGTCGATATAAAATAGAAAAATAAATAATATGTTAATTGTAAAAGCATTGCTTATGACTTTGCATATGAATAAACAGTCCAATTTAAATGTGTACACAATTTAGTCGCAAAAGAGATTATTATGTTGTTATTTCAAGAATACGTCCCGGCGGGACTCTAGTACTTAAATGCAAGCGGTCCAGACCACCTCGCTGGCCACAGTAGGTTGGTAGACTTCATACACATTCGTAATTATTATTAAGAATTCCAAGAAGAAGGTTTTGCTTATTTTCACATACGGTGTCGTTAAAGTGAGTGAAAATGAGTCAACAAATGAGTTCTAGAAGTCTGAAGTGTTTGAAGCTGGTTTCCAAACAGCGATAGTTCAACGGTGTGTGGTAGGTATTGAGATGGAAGGTGATAATTAAGATTTTCTTTCTTCTGAGTAGCGGTAGCTTGTTATTGTTTTATATAACTTTAATAACACGTTGATGATCCATGTTTATGTGTGCATAAATAAATATAAACAATGGTTCCATTTAACCGACATACTTCGAAGTCAACAACCGCTGCAGAGGTCGTCAAGGATAGACTTAATGATTTTACGAACGATTGTGACAATGGTAATGTGGATTATGGATTATTTATGCCTACACGCTGATTACAGGCACAAGATAGTTCATCGTAGTCAACCTAGATTGTGAATATTTCATTTTTGACCATATTTCATAATGTTTTTACTATAGAGGACAAAGATTATTAAAGTTTTTACGATTTCATTATCAAATGTTTTTCAACAAATTGGTTATCATTGTGGTTTGATAAAAATGCCAGCTTGTATAATATATGCTTGTGTAGCTGTGTAAGCCAGCATGGTTTACACATTGAAACTGGTGAGGTACTAGGATTTAAAATTCAATTCGAAAATATACCCAAGTTTGAAATTCATACCCGATATAGCGATTGAACTACCTCTTATCACATTGATAATAAGATTAGCAAACCGTGCCACACACACCTCTGACTTCGAAGTTATGTGTGAATTAATGTCGGCCACTTGCAGGAAAACATCTTCCGAAAACAGGTATACATGAGGATTCTAAATAAAATGTTCAAGCCATGTGCAGTTTATTAAACCACATTCAGCCATTGTGCTAGCCAGCAGTGGGACAATATAATTGTGTAGACGACTCGATATATTCTATTATTTTAATCAGCAATACATTATCTAAACCTATTATCGACACAATTTAATAAATCTTAAAAATGAGCCACTTAGAAGTCATTCTAATCTGGTGGAAGGGATAAATGCCAAATGACAAAAAAAGGATTCGCGGTCAGATTCATGACTTCATGATGCTTGAAATACAGATGATGCCGCTACACACCTAGTTTTGCTGACACCAATATTTAAAATAATTGGCGGCTTTTTGATTCTGTTTTCACAAAAAGGTTTATTATTCGCATTAAATGTATGTAATTTTTTTTTATTCTGGCACGGTATAGTGACCACACTGTACCTGATGGTAAGTACAGTGCCGTCCAGTTAAAGTATCAAGTAGCGAGAGACAATCTATCCCTCGTTACTGAACACAATCATGCCGGCCTGCTCTGTAGCTTCTTCACACTACGCCCAAAGGACCCAGGACATTATAATTATATCATTAAATAGACAAAACTACCCTATTTTATGTACACAAGTCTAATGTTAGAATTGATTGAGCGGAATCAAAACCAAATTTTATAGATTTTACCGTGGTTTAATTTTACTTTTTATTTTAGACACGCATTTTATAATGTGAGTTTGGTCGCTATCTTTATATTCGTTATCATTCTTTGAACTGAGTGTCCGTTTGACCAACATTAGCATTCATGAATAATATTGTTTAGTTCCAATATAGTACAACAGAATTTGTATTAACTATGCCTTCTACATAATAAACATTATACTGATGATGTAGTACTAACTTGAATCACTAAACAAAGTAATATGTCGAAATGACAAAAAAATCTTATGCAATCTCAATACTATTTCGTCCAATATTGTTTGTGCCCGGTATTGTTTAACATAAGTTTGAAATTTATAAATAAATATTGAAGTTATTTATTGCCGTGGAATTTATAAACAATAATAAGTTGTTATGATTATAAACCATGACTCATTAAAATGCAAACAATCGATCCTGACAGTTATTGATGCGTTTCTTCTTTTAATGTTGCCTATAATAGAATAGATTTGTTACCACATAGCTGCATGGACTTTTACCAATATATTACCGGAGCAAGTAATTATCCCAGAGAAAGATAGTTACGAAGTCGAAATTGTGAGCTAAGCGAGTATATCATAAGAATAAACACGTGGTAATAATGACACTTATTTGATCAGCTTATCTTGAAACACAATACTAACCTATTTTTAAGTATTTCATTGATCATATGTTTTGCACTTCGTTTGTCAGCCATGTTTATGCTGTATAAGATATTGCACAACTCTCGCAAAGTAAACCGGTGTTACCAGTCGTATGGCTGCTGTATTCATTGCCTCGATATCACAAGTAATGGGAACAGCTTAAACGATGTAAAATCAGACGGAGTTGTTCAATTTATATTATTTTGAACAAACTCTTTCTGAGTTATTCGTGTCAACTTTCGCACATTCAGCTTTGTCTTATGACAATGGTATGAATAATAAATTTTCTATAATAGGTATTTACTGATTTGTAATTATTTGTTTTTTTTTAGTCAATTTTGCGATTATGGATCTAAGTTATCAGAATATTGGCATCAAAGGAACAGCCACAATAGCTTGTTAGTTCCATTTCGAATCGGCTTATGCAAGTAGATTGAGGGTGTGTTGTTTCCAACCGTCTATAATCGTAAAACCTTTCATAAAAAGTAATGGTTCATAAAATCTACTGATATTGACTCATTGTAAGATGATACAGTAACCACTAGAAACTTATGACTTTAAATAACTTGAACCATATTAAAGAATTGGATGATTCCAGATAATTTGCAATAATCCACGTATAGACCAGCATAAAGATCACAGTAGATCGATATTATCCCGACTTCATCATTTGAGTTGCACTGAATTTAATGTATCTTCTTTCACTGTAGACTATTTTTTATACACACGCACATACACTGACGCCTGTAATCCCCGAAGAGGTAGGCAGAGGTTTACACTCACTTTTTGCCGAATTTCTGTCCTATAATGTGATAGGCGGCGAGCCTATCGCCATACCGGGCACAGATTCCAGACTCCGGGTTAATACTGAGGAATTCCTGGGTACAAAACCCAATATCATACCTTTACCCGACCCGGGGATCGCAACCGAGACCTCAGCACAGCAGTCGTAACACCTTCGCCGCCGAGGCAGTTTTTTATATTGTGAATATACGTTTTACATATTCGTATGAGCCTGTTAACTATTTCGTTTATTTTTGATTAAATTATTAAAAATTATTTCGAACATTTTGTGGTCTTACAAAGTCACTAAAGGATGCGGTCATATCGGCACCGGTAGCAAGCAGGTTAGCTAGCACAAGGAACATTTTTTTAGCTGATGAAATCGGAAATCGATACATTTCCAAAGCAATTATATTGTTAATGATCTAATTATATATATTGTATATAGTTAATTAACACTTAATACTTGATATTGATAACATATAGTGTAAATTTTTTGTCACTAATTGATGTTAACAAAAAATTATCTTAATGACATCGGAATCGAAACATATACAACAATGCTTAACGACTCAACCTCTGACCTAATCATCGATTTTATCATGGTTCACGCCAAATTCTAAACATATTAAAATTTGGAGGAAGATTTTGCAATATTACGACATAGCGTATGATGAAATAGAGTTTTAGACATGATAATGAGAAATTGGTAGAGATACAATTGACATCAAAGTGTCGTCGATCCCGGGGAACTGAAGATATCATCATGAACATCCTTACGCCAGTATCATGGTAGTGGGTAATACCCAGACAGAATTAACTAGATAAGCAAGTGCTATTTACGCTATAGATACCTATTAGAAATCAATATAAAATAGATTCTTTAATCGTAAAGACACTTAAAAAACGATCTCGGCAGAGTAATTATGACGCGTTATTACTCGTGAATGGGTGCTGCTCGTGTGGACTGGTCAGGTCAGACTGTTTCAGTTAAGACCAACTGCTTCAAGAAATCGAGATTTTCATCACTCTCACGACGGTCATATGCGGCAATAGATTTTGTTATAAGTTATATATTAACATACATTTAGCTGCTCTAATCTAATGTAATCAAACTTGAATCGTATATTAATTGTATGACCAAATATTGTTAACCGGTGTTCGAAAAGAGCCACGATAGAGTACTTGCCGGTTCTTCTCTAGCTAAACTGCATTCTGAACTGAGAGAGTAAAAAAATATTGACTGAATCTAAATAATAGTATAATAATAGTAGGTATTTCAATTGAAAATGAATGACATGACCCCCATATGGATCAGTAATCTAGTGGTTTCAGCCTTCACTCTCATGGAGGTAGATTTAGCTCAAATCTTGCTAGTTGTTCTCTAGCTGGTTTACTGTGGGCTATGGCATAAAAATATTGACCAGACTGACTATACTGACTCGCATATATAGTCACAGACGGGCCGGTTTTCTATGTTTGTTAAAAAATTATGTCTTGGTTTTTTTTTGTTAATTCTTTTAATGTCTTTAAAACACCGGAGGGACTAAAAATCATACCAATTTAATATTATCCATCCCAGAACAGGTCAACCTAGTGTCTACATCATACTATGGCAGCATAAAATCCGTGTTGTTGACGATATTATCAACTAATTGAGCTATAGAATTAAACTGTAATAGATAACCGTAGATCATTGAAGTTAGTCATTAGTAACGTAAAATGCTTATTTAAACTTCAATTACACAAATTCTTTACAAATAATTGTTTAGTTTTTTGAGTGAGATAAATTGATTGTTTTTACTTCTATATTATAGGCTTTCGTTTGTTTATGACTTTTCTTCATAAACAAAAAAATACCACGTACTGACCTTCTACAAAATATTTTTTTAGTGCCTTGATAGGCAGACGAGCAGACGGGCCACCTGATGGTAAGTAGTCACCGCCAACCATAGACTTCTGCAATGCCAGGGCACAGCAAAGCCGCTGCCTACCGTCGAAGGACTACTCTTCTTAAGCCTCGTTTAAAGAAGGACATGTCATAGCGCTCAGGGAACACCGCTGCAGGGAGTTTATTCCAGAGCATGCACGTATGTGGTAAAATCGGCTTAACAGTTCCATACAAAAAGCCCAATTACCAATACTTTTAAAGACCCTTCATACCGAACAAACCTAGGGCGAAGTGCTCCGGCTACTAGAATGTTTGTTCTCTATAATGAAATTAACAGCCAAATAGAGTTGGATATATTCAATGAGCCGATCAACAAATAAAAAAAAAACTCAAATAAATAATAAATTATTATGATGCAATTATGTGCATTGTTAGGTTATATTATACTGTTTATTGCTTTAGTGGTATATCTCAAATAAAATAATAATTTATTAGTTATATGCATTGGTAGGTAATATATTATATTGTTTATTGTTTCAGCGGTTCCTAAATTATCATGACTCGAAAAGTGTTTTTGTTATATATTTTGTTCTGAAGTTTCATTTTAATTATTCTTTTTGAACATTTAATTTAATTTTTGTATGTTGTCTATGGTGAATGCTGTGTACACGTGTGTGTAGCACATATATCAGAAGCTGTGTCATTTTATTGTGTAGTGCTGTTGGTGTACCCTATATGTAATAAATAAATAAATTTAGCTATATTTACGTAGCTCCTACATTTGTATCTCATAATTGTGTCCATACTTTTTTTTTTTAGTGCCTCGATAGGCAGACGAGCAGACGAGCAGACATGCCACCTGATGGTAAGTAGTCACCGCCGCCCATAGACTTCTGCAATACCAGGGCACAGCAAAGCCGCTGCCTACCGTTAGATACTAACTGAATTGTATATAACTCATTCCTGAATAACTATGTATATTTTGTGTTAGTAAGTGCTCACCTCTTAGGTACCACTAAAATTACACCAGTAGGTCCAAGCCTGCCAAAAATATTTAGTGACTCCACCACAGCTTTGTATAATAAAATAATGTCTAAAATCATTCAGTAACACTGTCTAGCCCAAGCGATCTATTATTTTGTATGGCTTGGGCATTTTTATAAACATTATCCGAGACCTCACAATCCAAGCGTGCCCAATGATAGTTGGCAAACTACATGTGGCTTATCAAGTAGTGTATAAAATAAAATTCCAAAACTTTACAACATTAACACGTACGTCGAAGGTTTATTCTGTAGGTTATTAATAAATATTTTTTCGATTTTATTATAAGCTACAGCGCGGTCAACGAACGTTTTTTCTCTGTCACTCGAGTACCTGGACATTGGGATTAAAGTTCCGTGTATTTATCTAAGCTTGCATGGCGTTCGATGGACGTTAAGATATTTCTAAATAGCCTGGATATTAAGATAAAACTAAGACAGAAATAGGAGGTTTAATATTGTTTCCAGTACAAGGGTATTAAAAATTATTCCCGGGCAACATTGCAGCATTCACATATCCCAGGTATTTGATGTTTATGTCATCAGCAATTTCAGAAGTGGTAAATTAAAGCGTAGCAGACGGGAGTAAGTTATTATTTAAATCGTTAAGGTATCATTTACACGAAGGTAATAATCCAATGCCATCAGCTGAAGATCGTACTTAATAGCTTGTATTTGGTAAGACCTTGGCCTAGTCTTTACTAGGATAATAGGCTAATGGTGTTCTGGGTCAGGAATATGTCTCTTGTTATTAATGATTATAATCTGGAAATGGTAAAAGCGCTGGAGTCCGTTTTAGTCTACTTCATGAATGGGCTTGCTCGACTGAGCTTGTTCGGGGCATGTTCTCAGACATAACAAATATAGGCTCCTACAAACCATTACGATGGGCAAAATTGCAGGCAAAAGGAAAGTCGGTAGAAGAAAAATGACTTGGCTCCGTAACATCAGAGAGTGGACTGGCATCAAGTCTGCTGAAGAGCTATTCAGATTTGCACTAGACCGAGAAAGATTCAAAAATTTGACCGCCAATCTCCAGTAGTGGAGAGGCGCGACAAGAAGAAGAAGAAGACTGAGCTGATCTCCTGTCTCATAGAAAACCTACGTGTTATCTAAACTTAGTTATTGAATTTCAATCCTAACACCAAAGTTCAACAGTCCAGACAGCATTTCATGTTAATGGATAGTGCTGAACCCTGGCCAGTGATCTATTTTTCCGACTGTTTACTGTTTTTCGCTATAAAAATGTTTTATTATTTTATTTATGAAGCATTGTAGCGATAAAGTACTGATAATAAGCGGAAGATCGATAAACAGGCAATTATTTAATCAGCTTTTTTTATACCATTAATAACATTGAAAATACTTTTTTTGTCTCTCCTTAGCCTGTTAAAATTTAAATTTATCGGTATATGGTATTTGCAGTATAAAGTAAGAGTTCGGAACAGTTGATTTTTGTATATATAGTTTAATATTATGGAAAAGTTGAAAAATATTTTTGGGTATTACGCATGATAAATGACCTCATGGAAAATATCTGCCCCGTAATGTACAAAAGCGTGAAAGTGCTAGAATGTTAAGTAGTTATTGTTTCTATGAGTCATGGTTTCAACAATAATTGGCGTATGAAAACAGATTTTCCATGGTAACTTTGTGGCAACAATAATTAAAATCATAAAAACGCTGCATCTTGCGCGCCAGAAACCTCCTCTTCAGCTTGAGTGAGAATCGTCAAGGTCATCGTCGTAGGGTATAATCTTAAGCGTCAGATACATTGACAGTCAGTGGCGCAGCCTCAATAGCGTCGCATCAGCGACTGTGTACACTACTTCAAACTGTGTGATACCTTTCGCACAACGCATGGCATCACTGGCGTTTTCAATCAAGAGTTGAGTTAAGGCTGCGCGATTTTGAGGCCAAACGCAACTATTGGAAGTATGCCTTAATTGTTCGTTTCTTGTGTAAATACACTGAGTAACCTTCAACAAGGTTGTACTCATCTATTATTTATAAACACCGATCGTTTCACGCAAATAATATTTTATCTCGTAGGTACGTAATTTACCCATTGGGACAGTTGAAAATATAACTTATCATATTATGTGTTCCGAAATACGCTGTATTTAATTTGTGGAAAATTTATTGCTTCTTACAATGTAAACGTAGCAAGTATTGTTTCATTAGTTTTACTCACGTTTTCACGCCCGTTTAATTTTATTAAATTAATTAATCATTTTCACTCGATTGTTCTAGAAAGGAGGTTGAAGTTCTTCGAATGTTTGCTTGTATAGACTATTTCTTTGGCACGCTTTGTAGCCTAAACGGTTTGATGCATTTTATCATATTAGGCGTCGTTAGATTTATCAGGGTTGTGAGACTGGTCTAGACTCTAGGGTATAATTTTTAAATTTGGAACCTGTGAATCATAAAAGAGACGAGTGAAAATATATTTTGTTATAACAATATGTATATGAAACGAAAGCTAGTTGTTTTTGCGTGATTTGCGAATGTACAGATTTAATTAACAGATGGACCGTAGGATTCTACTGGAATATATTATAAAGAGCTCATAAAACGGAATATATTTATTGCAAATATTTTCATTTATAATAACATTGACGTTTCTAAATTCAAATATAGGTTCCATAAATAAATAATTACCAGTACCATTCGAGTATAAATACTGTTTGGATAAATTCAAGTCTGGCAACAATTAGATTTATGCAACCTAAGCTTACTTCTCTCCTCTCCTCCCCTCTTTATAGTCCTTCTCCTCTGCGCTGCACTTCGGCTCTGCCCTCATCTCCCTTCTCTCCATCTCTCTACTTCTCTCTATCCCTCTTTCCAATTCTCACGTAATTGCTTGACCCAAATATTGCGCGTTACAATTTATAACTTTTTGCCTACAGAGCTTCAGCCAGGAAATTTTTTCGCAGTCCACATGTTTAAAATTGATTTTGATATCTTGTATTTTAATGCGACCTCGCAAGTGTATACAATGATTGAGGAGTTATGATTTAACCAATGGAATGCTTAAAACATTATTTTAAATAAATAAACGCCTTCTTCAATGAATTCTAAAACGGGTTGATGGGCAAGAGATCTTGCGACCCACTTATGACTTACATGGAAAAGAAACATCTATGAGTGCAATGGTAATATTCATGAAAACAGTAATCAGTTCGCGTAATGTATATAACTAACAATTTTTACCCTACTATGGATAAGTGCACAACAGTTCGATAACGATAAGATAATGAGATTTTTTTTATTGTAGTAGATAATCTTTACTGTTAAGAGAAATATTAAAGTACGAAAATGATCATTATGTTAAGATAGTCCTGAGTTATAAAATATTATGGTAATCGTTTAATTAAATGTTTGTACTTATCTCACCTCTCTATAATGTAATGGTTTTGAATACTTCTTACGCTATATGTTTTCCTATCTGTCTAATGTCTGTCTCTATTAACTAATCTATACATATAATATATTTTTAACTGATCGCTCCATGTACATGGAACATATATGAGAAAAACTATGGTCGGGGGTCTTTATTAACGCAATAGAACTCAAATCAATGATTTTTAGAATTTTTGTCTGTTTGTCGGTGCCTTTGTTCACACTAATCTCAGAAACGGCTGAACCGATTTGGTTGTAGTTTTCACTATTATACTGTGGTAAGCTTCACTTTAGATTTATTTTTTATTCGAATCGGTTCATAAATAAAAAAGTTATATCAATTTAAAGAAACATGCCCGAACATTTGTTCGAAAAAAATGCTATAATTAGTGTAAGATAAGATTGTCTCGGTAGCTCAGTTGTAACTGCATACGCGGTATGACCTCTGTGCGTGAGGTCGCGGGTTCGATACCACGGTCGGGTAAAATGAAATTAGATTTTTCATCTTTATACTCAGTATCAGCCCGGCGTCTGGAATAGTACCCGGTGTGACGATAGATTCGCCCCCATCACTTTATGGGATGGTAATAAAATTAGCTTCGCTTGATGTGAATTGTTGTTTTCAATAGAGAAAGTCACGCGTGCCCAGCAGTGGGTCGATGAATATGTACATAGTGTACGTATACATGACTACATTATTTTTATTATTATTAAGGTGCTTGCGTAAAATCAATGTTTTTTTAATATAATTTCGCTATATACGAGTACAATTTTTTTTATCCTGGCAAGTCATAGTGACCACACTGCATACGATAGTAAACGCAGTACTGTCCAAGTAGACTATCAAGTAGCGAGGACAAACATCCCTCGCAAAGTGACACAATCATTTCAGTCAGTCAGAAGCTTCTTCACAGTACGCTTAATAAACCCGGGAATACAGGAAGTAGGGAACACGTGCGCTGGCAAACTTTTCCACGACTTGATGGTGCGGCTAAGATATAAATTCGCAATCCTCTTGGTTCAGGCCAGGGTAATAGACACCACGCTGTTGTAGCTCCGCAAGCCGGTACGTGTAGTTCTGGCGTGTATAGAGGAGGATGGGATAAGACCAAACAATTCTTCGAAGCATTCGCCATGATACAGACGGTAGAACATGCTAAGCGAAGAAATGTCCCTGGGCAGCTGTAGCAGCTCTAAGCTGTTGGTCACGTCCGCATCATTCATAATGCGGATGGCCCGTCGCTGCATATCAACCATCGAGCAAGCAATTATCGGAACCATAACAGAGGTGGAAGCAGTATTCCATTCCCGGGTGTACCTGCGCTTTATATTAGCAGCACGCTAATATACGTTGACCAGGCGTTAGAAATCGCCGCCGCAAAATTAAATCCTATATTTACACCTAAGATCATCCTAACATCATTCTGCATTGTCATTGCAACACCCTGAAAGAGGAGACTGCAGAAAAGGGGGATTTGTGGCATGAAAACGCGCAAACCTATGTTTTCTTGGCATTGAATTGAATCCTATTCCTGATATCCTGCGAAAATATGAGATCTAGGGTCTGGTTGAGCTCAAATACAAGATTCTCGCGTCGCGGCATAGTGTCCGCCCGGCATCCGGCTACTAGGCAGATGCTAGAGGGATGTAATAGCGTAATATGCCTCCATGGATTGTATGTTTTTTCTCTCAAAAACTACTTACACGCGCGCGGAGCCGCGGGCAAAAGCTAGTCAAACATAAAACATCAAATGCATAGATGTCACACATAATGTTATGCATAGACACAAATTTAATAAAAATCCTTTTACAAGTGCCCAAGAAATTATTAACGTAATAAAAAACAATATAAATATCGATATATAATAATATGGTTATTTATATAAATAAATGTAGGTTTTGTTGGCAACATGGCAACATTGGCCATATGAAACTTCCTGACCGATAAGCAACGGAATAAAAGGAAGACAGTGGGCGACGCGGGCATTGTGTCTTTGTGATTCTTTACCAATAAACATCTTTATGCAGAACATAGTATTCATTAATTAATATAGAGTATTACACCTCAGACTAGTTTGCTATCAGTTTATTGTTAACTTATCATTGACACACACAACAAATTTCAAATAAATCGTAATAATCACAAATGGTTTTCTGCCAACCATAATTAACGTCGCATCATAGGATAGCTACCTCGACCTTGGTGCTGTGATATTGCGTCGTAATGCGTGAATGATAAGTGTTATTCATCCACATTGCAGCATGAGTTGCAATATGAAATGAATTTTATAAACACTTTATAGGTAGGAATTACTCTACATGGCTATTTAGTCCTATATATCATATGGCCCATATTCATGGATTTAAATAGATATCTGTATATATAAAAGAAGAAACTGACTGACTGACTGACTGACTGACTGACTGACTGACTGACTGACTGACTGACTGATCGATCAACGCACAGCCTAAACGGCTGGGCTTAGAGACTTGAAATTTTGACAGTAGTTTGAAGTTGAAGTTTTTGGAAATACCACCCCTAAGTGGGTAAAATAGGGGATGAAAGTTTGTATGAAAGTCCGTCATTTTTGAAGTTAAATTCATGAAAATTAGTATTTGGCATTTTAGTTAAAAATAAAAAATATATGTTTCAGGATTTTTGGAAATTCCGCCCCTAAGGGGGTAAAATAGGGAATAAAAGTTTGTATGAAAATCCGTCATTTTTAAGTCAAACGCATGAATATTGGTATTTTGTATTGTATACTTTTTCTCCCAAACATGACCTCCACGCGGGCGGAGCCGCGAGCAACAACTAGTCGCAAATATGAGATCAAAAATAAATACACCCAAATACGTAAACTGCCACAGTTTTTGTAAGATCCTTAGGCATCAATTTTGAATAACTTTGGTAGTTTGAGTTCATACGATATCCAACTTTGTTTAAATCACACAACAGATTCAATTTCTTTATTTCATATGTTTTGTACATTTATATAAATGAAAGAAATAACTAACATAAATTTGATGTTTTCATACAAGTTCGTAATTATAATCATTTACAAAAATTATAAAAAACACTCGTGGGTACCTACTAGACATACTGATATAGTCTGAATTAGACGTCCCATAGTACGCCATATGTCAAGAAAATATAAAAAATATTTTTTTGTGTTGTAAAGCCTTCTGTAAAGTAATTCAAGAATTGGATTCTCGTTAATAAATTGCTCTAGCAATGTAACCAGCATGTACTTAAAATATGATATATGTGAGTTATACATTTTGAACTATTTGTAATGTCCATTTACACCTATGTCTACAGATCGAGCTTACTTCGGATCTGTTTTGAACGAATTTTGCATCGTACCAACTCGTGACATTAAATATATAAATACCATTTACACAAGATAAGACTCTCGTACCCAATATGTTTCTATACTATTTAGGTTTAAGATCTTCACGATAATATCGTTAGTATTAGTACTACTCAAATTCTTAGTAATAATATATTGATTATACATAGTCAATGTTCACTTTTAATTATAACAAAAGAGGGTCTATTCCTTATTTTTAAGAATGCAGAAAAATATGAACTGTTTATAATGAAGACTCTATCTTATTCGTATTTAACTTTACTAGTTAGATAAATAAAGCAACCGCGATATAATCCGCAAAGAAATAGTTTTATTTCAATGTGTAATATTTGCGTAAATATAAGAAACCATTGTCTTTACTGGAATTTGTTAAACAAACCCATCTTCATGAAGTCTGTATTTCATCATTCAATCGTATTATTCCTGTCACAAAGAATTATTTAGACTAACCGCTATGTGAAGCGGATTGTGAATGCGGAAAGCGAATATGTTAAAGTACCTTGTAGTTGTTGAATAAGTAGAGCCAATTGGTCTTGTGTTGTGTTTTTTATTATAGTCATTTTTGTTTAATGCCTGTTAGTGCCTATAAACGTTGCTGTCTAAACGATTGTCTAAACTTTTTACTTATGATCAAATAATGATTTCATTAAAAAGGCTCCTCCTAAAATAAAAAGAAATTGCGACGTCCAAAATGCACTCACATTGCTAAATATTAATTTTAAATGATGAAGCTACCTGAAGTTGTAGTTTGCGGTGAGTGAAATGTCAGGATGGTCAAATCTCCACTCATCTTTACCATCCTCGTAGTTTTTTATATATTGGTTACACACCTAATTTCTTTCTTGATTTTATGTTAAAGGGCGGTGGAGAATACTTATTGTCGTATATAGCTGGCTCAGTGGCTCGGTTGTTGGCCATTACAAACAATAAAAAATGTTGGATGGCAATGTTGGAAACTGGAGTAACCACTTTGATAAACTTATAGTTTCTAGATATATAGAAAATCTTACTTCTATGTTCAATAGATGGCAGTTTTACAAATATTTGCTCCGTAATTTAATTTAGTTCAAACAAGTATAATGTAGATGGCGGTATCAAGTAGGTCAAACAGGAAAGGGGTAGTTGTTGTATACACATCTTTGATTTGGTTACCTACTCTAAGATTCGCATTTATGCGATAATTATACTATTTGGAGATTTTCTAAATGTCATTTATGATCGACAAGTGCTCTACGTTTACGTTTCGCCATATTTTATTCATTAATAAATTAGCTTCTGACACTAACAAAATTTTAATTATCTTCCAGTGATTTTTCTCTGTAGTATTTTTTACGTTACAATAATATTAATATGTTCTTCTGTTCTTCAACTATTCATATACAGAAGAGGAATATAGATTCTAATGATGAAAAGAAGATTACCACAACACTACAATGACTGCCATTTTAACGACGGCAATCAAACAAAATTATACAAACCTTGTATCACGAGTCTGGCCAGTATTGATTCAAATTAATTATAAATTTTCTTTCTCATTCAAAGGACTTTTAGCAAACCATATTTATGATCTAAGTATTCTCTCAAGACAAGGCCGTTTAGTAAATATGAAGCCTGGGCTTTGTTACGAGTTTTAGAGGCTAAATATTAAAAATTAAACACAAAATTAACCATACGATATTTAATAGTGATTGAGAACATGATTAAGATAATATTATTGTTATAGCGAATTACAAAGTTACAAAATGATCAAATTTGATATATTAAACTACCGCTAAAAACGGTTGGTTTATTTTTGCTGGTAAATAGGTATATGATGCTATAACATCTATTATAAAATAAAATAAGTCTACAGTGGTAAATATTATTATGCAATTCCAATGGCTTATATTATTAGGTACATTTTATTGCTTAGCGGTGTATTGAAGCATTGCACTAGTCCATGTGTTATCCAATTCTGATATTACAGTTTTATATTTTCTAACATTGATTTATTTTAATATTAACTTGATTTTTAATAAAAATAGTGTTAAACATATATAATGTTTTGATTTTAGGATATATTAGTGATCCTCTTTTATTGAAAATATCTGGCCTTAATTTGTCAGGCTGAAATACTACTGACGCACTTTATTTTAAAACTTACAGTAGTGATACTGATGTAGTATTAACGTTGTTTTATTCCTCATTTTTTCATTTTATGTCGACTATTCAAGAAATGTTACATTCGAGAAAATGGGCACTCTGGACCGATTGACAAAGACAGGCGCCATTATACGTCCCGCATAATATTTTCTTCATCTATATTGACCTTACTATTTCGTTTTCGGGTTCAATGTATCTGAAATTATTATCTAAGCTATTTTGGTGACTATTGTTCGCGCTAAGAAAGAGAGTAAAGGGATATCTTGAAATGAATAGATGTTGGCGAAGCTGAGCAGCCCTATATACTGAATTTAGATCTATAAAAAAATATTCTTTAAATGCCATAATCTGCTTTAGGGTATTAAGTTATCTGTAAGTTGAAATATTAAGTGAAATAAATCCATCAGAATTGGTTAGCACTTTGATGTCATCTTAAAAATAAATCTTACTAACATTCATACTTATACATTATAATAAAATATTAACACTAATCATAAAGTAACATTAATAATTATTATTATTATAATAAGTGTCGCTTACCCTGACTAGATGTGGCATGGGGACCCCCCCATGTGGGGGTCGATGTAAATGTGACATTCGTTATATTCAACCAAGTCGTATTGCAGCTCGTCGAGCTCGAGAGCTACTGTGCATATTAGGGGCGAACTACTGTGTATATTAGAGGAGAGCTACTGTGCATATTAGGAGATAGCTACTGTGCATATTAAGGGAGAGCTACTGTGCATATTAGGGGCGAGCTACTGTGTATATTAAGGGAGAGCTACTGTGCATATTAAGGGAGAGCTACTGTGCATATTAAGGGAGAGCTACTGTGCATATTAAGGGAGAGCTACTGTGCATATTAAGGGAGAGCTACTGTGCATATTAGGGGCGAGCTACTGTGTATATTAGGGGATAGCTACTGTGCATATTAGAGGAGAGCTACTGTGCATATTAGGGGCGAGCTACTGTGTATATTAGAGGAGAGCTACTGTGTATATTAGGGGCGAGCTACTGTGCAAATTAGGGGAGAGCTACTGTGCATATTAGGGGCGAGCTACTGTGTATATTAAGGGATAGCTACTGTGCATATTAGGGGCGAGCTACTGTGTATATTAGGGGATAGCTACTGTGCATATTAGGGGATGAAAGCGTACAGATGCAGATAGATGAAGATGAAGTGAATGTTAGTTTCGATAACCAAGAAAAAGATATTGCAACGCCGATATTTCGGAATGTTTGAAAAATCCTTGTAATAGAAATATTCCTCCTATTCTTAATGTATATATAACACAAATACTACATAGCGTACGACAGCAACACGTTCGTTTTGTATGCTATTATTTATTTATTTATCAAATGATATGGACATCATTATGCGTTGCAGTTCCTTGTCTGTATCGCATACATTTCAAAAGGCATTGTAAGTGGATTTGTCACTAGGGTCGTTAGTGTCGCTAGTGTCACTAGTGTCGCTAGAGCCGCTAGTGTCACTAGTGTTGCGGTCTACTGTCTCGGAAACGTACCTTAAAGTCTATCTAAATGCTTGATGCGATCGAATGTCTGTCTATGTAATATTTTTTTATTAACAACTACACGATTATTTTATTATTTTTGGATATATTTTAAGGTGAGTTACACATTACTGTAATTGTAAACGTAAATATCTAATATAAAACTAATAATATCCTAAAATATCTATAGGTTATTATATCTATACGTACATATTTTATTAACTAGTAGAGTAGACTTGAGTAGAGTGTTGGATGTTTGTATTTTTTTATTTGATCGCACATCACGGAAATACTGATACATGTTTCTTTATTATGATAAGTATAACTCCAGTAAATACGTTATACCTACGTTACGAAATAAATGTATTTTCTGGATCAAAAATAACACAACCAATAGTTACATAGACCTGACCCCACGCTTGGTCAAAACAGTATCGTGGGTATCAAGAACTAAGAGGGAATACGATCCCACAACACCCAGACCTGATACAAATATTTGTGTCAGTGAGGGAATCGAACCCGCGGTCTATCGTTTTACAATCGACCACTCGCCCATTCCGCCACGTGGGTTAGTTCTTGATACCCACGACAGAGTCATATCTTTAATAATCTTAATATAACAAGTGTGACTGTTTGGTGAAGACTGTTTAGTCGCATATTTTCATTTTAAGAAATTAACAGTAATTGTATTTCAAGTTCATTATACATTAGCATACAAATTATCGAGGATCTAATACGAGAAAAGGTTTGATTTATAAAATTTTTATACTGATATTACTACATCAAACTACTAGATGTACCTACTTGAAACATTAACTACTATAAAGATATAGACTTACATAATACAACATATTATGAATATTCATATAATGATTATTAGGAAATGTTACTAGATTTATTACATCGTATATAGCTTTAATATTACAAGATAAGTTTGCAAGGCAGTGTGATGGCATTTGGCTACCTTTTCAGGTATTACTGCTAGCAAAATCCTACTTTATTTGAGTTATTTATTTTACATTTTTAATAAAATATTTGTTGATACTGAATAAATTTAATTTCCGCAAAATAAAATAAAATCTAGTCGTAATATTGAACAGTGAGCCCAAGTCTCATCATACATAGGACAGTTATGTAATTCATTTTCAAAAACAAATAGTTACTATTATATGAAAACTATCACTTATTCATAGACTAATTACTACAAGAAACATTTTGGTTACGCTTTAAACGAATACTTATTGAGACTACTCTACAATTCTAAATCTACTATTAGTATTGAAATCTGCAAAGGGCGGACAGAATTCTAAGATTCAGATAATAAATAACAAATTCAGATAATAATCATGATATTCGTTGCCACTGTGAGCATCGAGAAATCACCTTGTATTTATAAGGTTACAAAAATATCATGCGGAATATCGCTTAATATCAACACAAACCTTGCGAACAGACTTGAAATCTTGTCTTAATCTATTTATTATTTTATTTGTGCAAATAATCCGTACACCACACTCCAACTTCCGCATTCAGAGAGCTTCTTTAAAGACGCCTTAAGCAACAATTAGTTGATTATTATATCCTTTAAGTAACGGCCACTTTCGGACACAATTTAATTACTTACCTATACCACATTTAATGAGCACGATGAACTTATCAAATTATATCCGCAACTAGTAAATGGGATTATTATTGTAAAGTACACAAATATGTTAAATTTTTTACTGTCGCCAACCAAAGTTTGACTTGCTCAGTGTGGCAATTTTTAAATATTTACGAAGGGACGAGTTAGTGGCCTATTACGGACTCCGAGGGTGGCGGTAAGTGTTAATCTCGAAACGTCGATATAATTAGAGGAACCTTTAATATAGTGTAGTCAACATCTTATTGACGATATTAAAAAAAAATGGCGGACTGTAGTGTAAATGTTTCAAAGTTGGTAGAGATCGACTGAATTATTTGGCATTTTTGTTATGGAAGACCGGCGGATGGTGTGGCCAGTCTCCTCCGCGGATCAGACATGCGTGAAGCTTGCATGGACTCCATCCTCCTGGGAGATCTGAGTACCAGCTGGGAAGTACTGGAACATGAAAACACATTAACATTTGAGATCAGTATTTGAATAGACAATACTAGCCAGGGATAGACTGTCTCTCGCTACTTGATGCTCTATCTAGACGGCACTGCGCTTACCATCAGGTGCAGTGAGGTCACTTTGCCGCGCCAGAATTAAAAAAAAAGACAAATGTGCAGTGGTATACGGAATTCGTGGGTAAATATACCTTTAAGGACATGTCGCCGATTGATGGTTTATAGGTAGGATGGTAATTAAAAATTAATGTTATGGGGATGTTGGATTTCGATTTGGTTAACGTATCTTTTTAACCGACGCAAAAAAACGGTTGAGGTGTCTTTTTAACATTATAATTTGAATAGTTCTTCTATTCCGTTAAATATAATCTCGAAGGTTGCAACACCTAGGATAAAGCCTAACTCCTTAGGACGCATTTAACCATAAACGGCTACGTAGCTCTAACGATATTATTATATTACACTAATATAAAAAATGCGAATTTTTGTGAGCGTAGACGGACATAAAATAAGGCCATACACATTTTGCTGATTCTTTCAATAAAAACTTGATTTTTAATCAACAATTTATAAACATGCAATAATATATATTTTATTTGGTTTGATTGGAATAGAGGATTTTCAGTTTATTTGCGTCAGATTCATTTTTCATTTTCATCATTCATATGAAGTTTCTACTGCCGCACTCAGAGGGCTTCCTTCAATTAGCCTTATCGTTAGATAGGTTATTTGTAACTAGTTAAGTGCCTTAAAGAAATTTTAAAAGCGATTATTACTATAAAAAAAATATTACTGACACTAACGAAGGATTAACTAACTCTGAGTGCTGCAATTTTTAAAGCTTTAGTAAGGGATGCGTTGAGGGTCCATTATTGAGTTTGAGTGCAGCGGCTAAAGACAGATATTTAAGGTGGGACACCTAAAATATCTAGTTTTGGTAACTATCGATTGCTGTAGAATGCCGAAGGACAGGTTCCGTATAAGGTTTGTGAACTTGTAGAACTTGCCTTACGTGTTCTTAAGTACATACTTATATGTATGTACCTATGTACTTAACAACACGAAGGGCAAAGGGATGGTTGTAAACTTCATTCCGTATATGACTTACGTTTAATTAGTGATGATAGTTAATACATCTTGCGATGGACATTTCCCAACATTTCCCTGCCTAGGAGGAAGTCATTGTACTGAATACAAAATAAACATTAAATAAAAATATTGAAATTATGCTCAATATTGTACCTATACATAGAAATAGCATTGCTTTTTAATAATAAAAATAAAAGTAGTTTCTAGTTAAAATAAAATATCCTCATTGAGGTTACTTTAAAAAATGAATTCAGAACAACAAATAGACATTGGCAGCATAAAGATCTGAATGAAAAGAATGACAGCCAGCAGTAGCTATAATACCTTAATATACGCTGTCTTATTCTGTTAGTTTTTATGGCAATTTAAAAAAAAAGTGATATTTTCTGTAATTAAACTAGAAAACTGATCAAGAAAATGTAAAAATAATGATGATTTGAAAATAATACTAACCCCTGCAAAAGCAGCACCGTTCCATCCGAGTCTGTCATGGTCGCGCTGAGGGGTGCGTTGTGGTAGAGTTTTGCGGTCGCGTGCTGCGGTAGCAGTTGCTAGACGAGCGCGGGCACTGAGCGCCGTACGGAGGGACACGTTCGCCTGAGCAGCCTCCGTGCGACCATTCTGGCAGAACTCTATTAATGCCACCCCCAAGGCAAGTGCCAGACCGGCCAGCAGCACGTAAAATATGCCAGCAACTTGGCCTAACGTCATCTCTGATATTGTCGTCTCCTGAAAAGTTATCGAACTCTTTTCAAATACGTAAAATAAAAATAAATAAAAATAATAATAATAAATACTGTACTTTAGTTAAGACGAAAATGTTTTTGCCACATTCATAAAAAGCAATACAATATGAAACTGTAATGAACCTTGCAGTCATTTCTACGTTAAATACTGTCAGTCTGAACTGACAAATTGATACAATAACCTTTAACAATTTTTTATAACGTTTAACATAATTTTAGTTTTGATTATTACGAGGTGAAGAAGTGCACAGCAAGCTATTTCATAAATTAGTATAACGTAACCTGTAATTATTAGGTATTTAAATTTAATGTATCGAAAAAGGTTGAATAAGTAAGAATGAATGAACGAGAGCTACATATGGTGGGGAGTAGGTCGGCAGCGATTAGAGAAGACAAGTCTCGGAAAGGTAAAGATTAATAATTAGTAAAATAATAGTAGATTATACCGAAATTGAAGTATACATTCAGATAGGAGTTTGTATATTAATCAGATATACATGAATAATGTAAGATTTAATATTTCAATCACCTCAGCTTTGTTCGCCTCACATTCCGATGTCTTTGTGTTCATTATCCACTTAGCCCATAGTTTTGTTATGACGCCGTCCTTTTTCAACTGTATAATAGCCAAATTTATGGCTTCTCTGAAAAACAGCAGATATCGTATTGGGATTGAATACATTCTTTTTAAAAGTGGTGGAGTCACGCTCTTGGAAGTTCATCATATCATAGAAATAACAAACAACTGTTTTAATTTGTATGTTGAGTGAAATTTTCAGAAGACCAACCGCCTCATTCCAGTTCGGTCCCTATTAGTTCTATGTATACCAGTAACGTACCGGTGTTTCTTCTGGTAAGTACACATACACTAAAGATCAATTAGAACCAGGTGACGCACTGGCCGGTATGCGGGCGTCTACTATAAAAAATCTCAACCTTAATAATAAAGTTCTCAGGTCATTAATGATGAAAGCCTTCGTGAGAATATTATTGACATAGCATGTTAGAACAATTTATACTGAATTGTGGAAAGGTCAAGTACAATTTAACGGAACATATAGGATTTGATCCGTGTTAAAGTTCATTTTAACCTAAATATTCCCTAGTTTAAAGCGATGCCTTTTAAGATATTCCGGTTGTTCGCAACTTGCAACTCAATGAGAATAGTTCGACTTCAAGGAGTTGGTTGACTTTGAAATCTATATCCGTTATGGAGTGTTTACACTGAGCTTGATGAACTATTACGCACTTTAAACTTATCAGGCTTGCAATATGTTTGCCCATTTTTTGTATTAATGACACCTTAAGCTACTATGAAGAACATTTTTTATAGTATAGTAAAACGAGTAGAAAAGCTATTTCAAAAGCTACTTCAATTGCTTTACTTTGAGATTTATTTATGTGCGTATAATCATTTTAGTCCATTTATACTGAACTAATACAGAAACGATATTCAATACTTCCCGCACTTAGCATCTTTTACATACGACGTTGTAGGCAAACTATGTTATGTAAGGCCGAGGTTTACATAAGGTATTTAGACTAAAAACTTTCAATAGAAATATGTGTTTTAGTTTTATAAAAATATTACTTTATTAAACTAAACGTTACTTGGCATGGCTAGCATGGCAATATAACTTGTTTACATTCTGATGCAACTGATGCAAAAAATATGCGTTGTTCAAATACGTACATTTCAATATAATACTTGATAAATGTAATTTGTTTGTATATGCTTTTAGTATACACCAATACAAACAATTAATTTAGAAATTATCACCCTATGAGGAGGTGAATCTTAATCATAAGTTTTGTAAACGTTTAACATAGGTTCGGCTGACATCCTCCACTTAAATAAAATACAAAACATATTCGTTATTGCTCCCCTTATTTGATTCCCCGTATATAATAGGTCTTTACCTATAAAATTGCCATACTGAAGTACTGGCCATTTCAAATCCAAATTACTTTTGTTTGGCTAAGAATTCTAATTTCAAATTAATATTTTAAAGACATGGAATTCTTTTTCCAAAAGTAGTCATTTTTTTATTAATAAGTGTTATGCTTTCATGACATTTGAATCTTTTTCATTATAATTATTATGGAATATGTGTACCGTCATGGCAGCAACGCGGCACAAGCGGCACGCAACATCAACGACGTTTACGGAGCTAACACTACAAACCAACACACCGCCTGTTAGTGGTTTGTCCATTTCGTTCTGGAAATTTCGACCTAAAAAATGAACCTTGTGGTCGTCCGATAAATTTGGACGACATTGTATTGCTCTACAGACACAGAAACGAAGGAATATTGAACCGCATTGTTACCTGCGACGAAAAATGGTTTCTGTCTGACAATCGCAGCAAGTTGGTTGGATCCTGGTTCAGCACCTAAATAAAAGCCCTAAACGAAAACTTACCCCTAGACAAGTGATGGTCACTGTTTGGTGGTCTAGCGCCAGTGTGATTCATCACAGCTTCTTATCAAACAGGATGAGCATAACTGCAGATGGAGAAGCTTGCACATCTCCAACCAGCTTTAGTCAATCGTTCGTCTCCGCTGCTCCTGAACGACAACGCGTGACCTCATACTGCACAGCAGACGGTCTCCAAGATGCAAGAGCTGAGGTTGGAAGCTTTACGTCATCGAACGTACTCACCAGACCTTGTGCCTAAAGACTTCTACTTTTTCCACAATTTCGATAACTTCTTAGCGGGAAGAAAATTCAATACCCGAGAAGAGTATAAAATGCCTTTTAAGAATTTGTTCTCTCCCGTCCAGCTTCAAGAAGGGCATCAATAATCTGCCAATGTGTTGGCAAAGGTGCATCGACTGCATGGGTGATTATTTTGATTAATAGAAATAAAAATATTCAAAAAAAGTTCGACTTTTTTCATTTAAAACGGCAATTTCATAGGCAAAGACCATTAATAATGTATCCGAGTGCGCGAAATTAAACAAGTTATAGAATCGTGTAAAGTTAGCATTAGGCGAGATTACTTACTTACGTCCCTTTTGCCCCGAAAGCAAAGTCCAGCGAAGAGATTTAAATTGTACTACTATTTTTATTTTTCATTTGACATCTTGTGCTTCGGAGTTTCATACTTTAAAATCTATTTTGTCACTAGATTCATATATAAGATGGTTTGATTGTGCGTTTGGAAACCAGAAAAAAGAGAATAACTTAAGAAACTAAAGTGTGATGAAAACGTGTCCATTATGTTTCTCTAGCCACGGTTCTGTATAACATTTTATTTGTGTGTAGTACCATAACAAAACCCCATTTTCCGTTATACCGCAATCGTAAAACCACAATGACATAAAATGTAAATTTCAACTTGTCAAAAATCACGTCCGCAAATCGTGCACCATAAAAATGGGTAGTATAAATTTGAAACGTAGAGAGCACCGCCTTCCCTACTGACGACGTCCCATGTAAATTTACGACTTTTCAGTATTCAGCAGGGAATTACCGCGGCGCACATCGCGTATAGGCGAGATCTCAGTTTGATACCAGTAGCTCTCGTCTGGCTAGAAATGTACGCTAGAGTTTGTGCTCAGTGTACGTATTACATCCTGTTCTATTTTCACTGTCATCCTGTCTTTAGAAATGGATGTTCACTGCCCATTTAGGTTTTCCGTTTTGATATCGGTCCGTTTACATTTTTTCCTAGTACTCGTATTTCGTACTCAGTGGTAGTTATCGCGAGGATATTGTTCGTGGAATTTTGTCGTCGAAAATGCGCTGGGAATTGTCCATATACTACATAACATTGGAAAAAAGTCTCATTTGCAAAAGCCATTTTTGTACAGTCCTCGTTTTATATAAATGTGATTTTCATTAACATTGTACGATACATAAATAATTCATCTAATTAAAGTCAATTTTAGGGTAGCTCAGGGAGGATAGTTTCATGTGTTTGCGTGTTTCAGAGGCAAAGTTTTCAAATTAACGTCAAATATATTAGATATAGTAATAAAATAGGTCCACGACATGGTTGTCTGGCGGTTTCAGTTCTGAAGTTTAATAGGTATTATTTAACCTTTTTGAGAAGTCAGTAAGAATTTAATTCTAAATATTGTAGACTTTACAAATGTTTGCTAATTGGTTTTCTAAAATTATTAATTTGTACTACGAAATGCTCTTCCACTGTAGCAATGAACGTCCATTTAATAATAACTCTGCAAAGCGTATAACAAAAGCCACGAGCATATTAATTAAATCTAGCCGCTTTGCAGGTTTCGTATGATATTGTATCACTCCAGCAATTATATTAAACGGTTTTGTTTCGGTTTTCGCTGGATATTAAGAACATAGACAACTTATTTTTAATATAAATACCAATACGCTATTTGGGCCATAATGGATGACTTCATTTATGAATTGCAACACACGGAGATAAGTTAATCCTCAGGTAACGTTAGCAAATTTTGTGTAAATTTTACAGTAATAATCACAATTAATCGGGTTCTTTCAGGTAACACATGTATTTCATATTACTGAATCATCCCATAAGTCACTACTTATGAGATGATTCAGTATGTTTGTCAGTTTTCACACTACAATAACATACAACTCTAATGAAAATAACATACAAAAGTTCATTTAATTGACCTTATAATAAGTCTTATAATTATTGTAATATTTTAGGTAATGTGGATTATATCAAAATTAAGAATAATAATCACCTACCCAAATACCGCGTGATAATCAATTTATTTTCATAGAAACAATTATATTTACGAAAAAACCCCTGTATTACAAATAAAACTATTTATTTTTTCGTCGCAATTTCATGTATTCAAAATTGCCACGTGTACTACACCGTATCGGGAATTAAATTTGACTTTTTAGCAAATATCGGCGCTTTTGTTTTTAGTCTCGCTTGTCGCTGTTAAATCTTGACACTTTTGAATATACGGTTTCATTGAATTTTGTTTGTAGCGTTATGATAGTGAAATAATGAAAAATGTGGTAATTCATTTAATCTATAAACAGTATTTGACACATCTATTAAGTTATTTACTGCATTTTTCAAGCTTGCATCAATATTATTTTAATTGATTTTCACATGAAAATTGTACTGAAAGTTTAAATTGAGATTTTATACCTGAGTGGTGACCCCTTTGTAGTAGCGATGGCGTAGTGTAGGTGCTTGTAGCGACATACCCGAGTCATGATATCACATGCTTGATGCCCATCAGCGTCCACTATGTATGTGAAACTGGATTTGTCTGAGTTCAAAAGCTTTTCATTCGCTAAATCCTTGCGCGAATACTGAGTCATCTGGAATAATCTCGATTTTTATGGGGTAAGCACATGTGATAGCACAGTAAAAGTGGTTTTGATGTGACATATCTTGATGAGTTGTCAGAATATCAGGTAAAAACAACATTCGTGATAGTGATACACTTATATTATATATATCAAAGTTCTTCGTTTCAACACCTGTCTACTTAATCTGTAAACTTCACAAGCAGTGACATTTTGACCTTCAATATTGGGCCACAGAGTAATAAAACACACACAATTTAACTTAGTTTTTACTTTAGATTCTATGGATGAGAATGAATCATGGTAACACATTTCATTAGTAGAGTAGGCCCTTACCCAGCAGTAGGACAGTATATACACGGCTATTATTATTATAATGGATAGTAATTACACACATCAGAAACCCTTGATACATACATACATATACACTCACGCTTGTAATCCCCGAAGAGGTGGGCAGAGGTGTAACTAGTACACCCACTTTTCGCCAAACTTCGGTCCCATGATGTGATATGGGGCGAGCCTATCGCCATACCGGGCACAGATTCCAGACTCCGGGCTAATACTGGGAATTTCTGGATAGAAAAACCAACATCACTTTACCCGACCCGGGGATCGAACCCGAGACCTCAGCATAGCAGTCGTAAACGCATGCGCAATTACAACTGCGCCACAGAGGCAGTCTTTTGATTTGTACTAGTTCATCTATAGATCACCAAACACTAAATAAGGTCTCCAGTAAAAATTTAAAATATATAACATTATAGAAGTATAGAGTATTTACAATAGTGATATATGAAAGACACATAAGAATTTGGAAAAGAGTCAAAGTTTATACCAGACTAGCTGTTGCTCGCGGCTCCGCCCGCGTGGAGGTCATGTTTGGGAGAAAAAGTATACAATACAAAATACCAATATTCATGCGTTTAACTTAAAAATGACGGATTTTCATACAAACTTTCATTCCCTATTTTACCCCCTTAGGGGCAGAATTTCCAAAAATCCTGAAACACATATTTTTTATTTTTAACTAAAATGCCAAATACAAATTTTTATGAATTTAAGTTCAAAAATGACGGATTTTCATACAAACTTTCATCCCCTATTTTACCCCCTTAGGGGTGGTATTTCCAAAAACCCTACCTTAGTGGATGCCTACGTGATAAAAGGTACCTACTGTTAAAATTTCAAGTCTCTAACCCCAGCCGTTTAGGCTGTGCGTTGATCGATCAGTCAGTCAGTCAGTCAGTCAGTTTCTTCTTTTATATATACAGATGTACGGGCGATGTGTGTGGATGCGTGGTTTAGGGGTATATTATGATATTTCAAAACTCGAGTTAAGTATGTTTTATGAATCTAAATCTCGTGCGAATGATTATCTCGGGGGTGAAAACCAGAATCCCGCCAGTTCACAACAGTCTCTACAGATTGAAATTTAAAATATTATTTGAAGCTGAAGCCTGGCTTGATCTGATTGTGCGTTGAGATATATTGAGCTCCCTCCCTTCACAATTTATCCGGCAAAGGTATTATCAACATCCTTCCTTAACACAAGACGCAAAATGTCGTAGAACTTGGGTTCATATGTACAGGATACTTATTTAGTCAGATATTTATGTTTTTTTTTATTGATAATGAAGTTGATGTATTCTGCTAAAATATATAATTAGAAATAGGTGATTTTGTTATTGGTTGACTTAATTTAGGATTCACGCTTTTGTAAAGTATCCTCCCAGATCAACGTTTTTAGGAGAAAGCACATAGTTTATTTAATTTTACACATAAAAAACTATGGTGTTTAACTTTGTATTTAGAGACTTCGGCGTTCCCAAACGACTACACTGAAGCCCTTTCAATGCGTTGCTGTCATAACAATTCGTTCGAGCAAGTTTCTCCCCCCGAGATCAAACTTAATTAATTAATGAAGATCTACCGAATTGTGTACCTACTGTGCATCCACGGAAGGAAGAAAATAATAATCAAACTTAACTAACTTTTTGTGTAGCCACTCGATACATTTTTAGACATAGAACTAAATTATCACGTCTACACGCAAGGGGATGATACTTAGCTTTTTAAAAAACAATTCGCTGCAGCAATCTGTCCATGGAACAATCGAAGAGTGTTACCTGCATTTTAAAAGAGCATGTGTTCTTACTTCGGTATGAAAGCTGTGGACATAGTTGAGTGATTGTGCCGGCTCTGCTATGCGTTCCACTATGAGATAAGCTGCAAGGTTGGCGGTGTACGAACACACTAAGATCAGTGCAAAGAACCACCAGACGGTACCCACGATTCTTCCAGATAAAGACCTGAATAGAATAATATTTTTTTATTACTATGACACCATTTGCTCGAGATTTTTCTGCACGAATGTCATTGCGCAATTAACTGAAAATTTCAATGTGTTAATTGTATTCGTTTATTATTTATTGAATTAATATTATGGTAAATAGTGTCAACAAATGTGGTCAGCCATTTTACAAGTATTTTTCTTGAAAAGGTATGAATCCCAGTTCTCGGTGTGGGGAGAGCTCCCCTCAGAAAACTTTTAAGCCAAATGGGATTCCGTTTTGTCTGAACTTATTTTAGACAAAATAATTAATACTTGTGTAAACGTAATATCTATAAATAAAATATTTTCAGCATATTGTGCTTAAATTCGGGTTTTGTTATATATTTTTTATTAAAAAACGTTAGAATTCCGATTAATGAACAATAGAACAGTCTTCTTCGTCAGCCAATTTAAATTATCAATAGTATAACTTACTAAAATATATTTTTATTAGTTTCAATTATGCTACGTTACTTAGTACTTACATAGTCGACAAGTAAATAAACACTATTTAGCAAAGATGAATAATTGTCTGAAATAAATAATAAAAGTTAAAGGAAAGAATGAAATAAATTAACGTCAATCTCCTTGAATCTATTTATAAGGTTGTTGATAGGTTGTTCTATTTAATAGATAATGCCTGTTATTGGTGAAAAGTTAGTGAACAAAGTCTAACTTTATTTATTGGCATAAATCCGTAATCATATTACTCTCGTACTATTTACAACTATAAAAGTCATCGTTCGAATAAACGCGATATCAAATGACAATAACATTCTGCAACTTTGTATTTCCTTTACTTTTTTAAACCACAATTAGCTAGAGTGGAATATAAAGACAATGACACCTTTATCTATGGATTTCATTATAATAACAAATAATGAATAAAATCTCGGAATAGTAACGAAATGAGGATCTGGTGTGGAATATGAGACTCGACAATAAATAATATCAAACTCTCAACTTGCAAGTTATCATTTCGAAATAGTGGGTAAAATGAAATAACTAAATAAAAATATTGTATGCTATGTACCAAAACAGTACCGTTCTTTTTTGCTGTCTTGGTAATTGGGTAAAAATAAACCCATATAAAATGGATAACAAAAGAGATGCAGATTGGAGTGATCATCCTTATGTATCCCTAAGGTTTGCATGATAAGTCATCTTCAATTAAGGTAATAACTTCTTGCCGAAACTTTTTGTTAATCTTATGTTACTAGCTGTTGCCTGCGACTCCGCCCGCGTGGAAGTTATATGTGTTTTATACTATTTATAAAATCATTTCATCTCTTACAACTGGTCTTTGCATAATACATATTCGTTCAAAAAAGTATAACTTTGATTGAATGCACCGATTTAAATGAAATAATATACGAGATACACTCTATGATTTTATTGACGATTCTTTTGTCATAAGACAATACTTTGGACGTGATGCCTTTACTGACAGACAGACAATAATTCCAAAAACAATTGTTTTGGGTTCTATATCGATAACATAACACGTTACAATCAAAGTTTTGTAAAATATATTTAATGTACAGACAAAATGCCTCTTCAGCTTTATTATAGTATAGATTCGTAAAATCTTCATCACTGAATTAGACAAATGGGCTCACTCAAATTTCAAAGGTATTCATCGACATCCTTCATAGTTCTATGTTATTGGTATCCTCAAAATTGTAAGGTCAACCGAAATAATATTTATTTAATAATGTAATAGCCACTCACAATAATCAAAATAACGGTAAACTCCAATGTAAAAATTTACATTTATAATTTACTAGCCTTTACCCCCGACTTCGTTCCCGTTGAATGAGTTTAAATATTCATATTTATAAACATCAACTTGCCTGACAGGGAAAAAAGCCAAAAAATCTATTGATCCCAATTTAATAACACCTTCTGAGCATTGCTGAGCATGAGAGCATGCATATCAGGCTTCCAGATTGCTTAGGTAAAAGAGGAAAACATACCCGTTTCAAATCTACATTATCAGTATTAGGAACATCAACAAAACTATGCAACATGGATATTTGAAAGGCACAAATATAATGCTTATAATTTATTGATTGATTTACACAAGACTGTTACATATCTCAGTGCTTAATATTAACACACACGCATGTCAGGATTCACTTAAGGCTTCTATTTATAATTAAGCTACCAGAATTACCCTCTAAGCTCAACTACGCGGCCATTGAACTGTTTACACACTTACCTACTGCCCCGCGAACAAACCACGCATGTACTCATTACCAACTCGCTATTACACCACTAGTCTTCTTCACAATTCTACTGAACTGAACTGAACACCGGAGCGCGGAAGGCAATCCGTTTTATATTAAACATTTACTACTCCCACTTTGGTTGTCATTATTAATCTACCCCGAACTAGTCTCCTAAATACCTCCGGTATTTTTAATAATAGGAAATACCCTAATATCAGTAACTAACTGTTGCGTATGGTTCCGCTCATGGCATAAAAAACTTAGTGAGAATAATAATATATTAAGATCACTCCCAGTGTTTCAAGATAACTGACTAATAGCTTCACTTTTTATTATTATAATACGAATAATATCTTTTTCTAATTTTATCGTATCGGTACTATCGAAGTTAACCATCCCATGTTGTTATTCCGTCACGCAAAGATTTTCAATGGGTAGCATGTAAGATTTTTAGTCCTTCTGCTAATTCTTTAGGAAAGCTCCTTTTATTTTATTAGGCCAGGCCATCGGCCATTTTATCTGGCCGTCGACACATATCTGTTGACTTATTATTATAACCTAGCCGTAAGGTACCCGAACCAAAATGATCAGTAATGACGGGCACGATAATTTTATTTCAATGACAAACAAGTTGGTATGCTACGGTTCTGATCTCACATAAATAAAATACTATTAATGCGATATGGTACAAAAATCGAAATGAATTTAAAATAGAACGGTAGCTTTTTCCAAATGTATTGGACATAAACGAAACAAGAACAAAAGGTTTTTATTGCGCAACATGAAAGAAATTTGCTACGTTTATCAAATTATGATGTAATTCTCGCACGGAACATTTTTTCCGATACATATTATAATCGACTCTCACAAAAGGGGCGAATATAGATAAGTAATTTTATTACGCGCAGTATCTCACATGGGTAGACGTAACAAGGTGATTATCGTGCTTTCTTTTGCACCCGACGTCCTCGTTTACAATATACTAAGCCTATATCTCAAGTAAGCACGATTTAACTCAAGACATGGAATTTAATCTAGAATTCCATAGCCAGCGTGCCTTTTATATTGACCGCATTACATAAAGACTGGAAGACTGGCAAGCTTGCTGATGTTATTTTTCTTAGAAGGTGGTGCATAAGCGTCCTCTTAATTTTTAATATAACATATATAAACACGTATGACTACGTATACAAGTAATATGTACAACTTCATACCCATATTGCCATAAACGTAAAAAAACATTAGTAGAGTAGAAACACAGCGATAACAAGGAATTGAAAAATTAAATATAGGCTCATTTTTTGTGGACGGTCACTAGTTAATTATATCACAGATAGTGTTCCACCTGATCATCTAATTAATACTTATCCTGCAAAGAAGATATAGATACTATGAATCATTGATAAAAAATAAAAACCATAACCTACCTTGGCACCACGTCGCTACCTTGTTGCATAAATGAGCCGAGAGAGAACCAAAATGAATTCCATATGCTGAATTCATTGTGTAGTATGATCTAGAAAGGAAAATGTTTCGATAAAGCCAGTACCATCGATCTAATCAGCTAAATAGGTGTCACAAACGCTTTGCTAGTGGGAGAATACTCAATGCACAGGTACCCGACGGATTAACACCACCGTACTGCTGTTGAAAACCCGCCTTAGTGACTTGTCATGGCGAATCCTTAGGGAGTCAACCAAGTTTCTATGTAATATTCATATAATATAGGTAGTTGTTTCTCGATAGTCGGCAATATAGGCGGAATACATAAATTATATGTACAATAATCGGTGTCAAAACAGAATTGTCTGAAACCATGTTCATTCTTGTGAAGAACATCATTGGCAATGTAAGAAAATAGTTTTTATTTTTTGTGTCCACAATGTTCAACTAAAATGGCTCTTATACATTAATTTGACTACTAAAACAGCTTTTCGTGCTTTTAAGCTACATAACTGTTTCACCACAGAATTTCACCACACTTAAGTTTATTAGAAAAAACTTTCAATACACACACAAAAGGTTGACTTCCCTATTTCTTAATTTAACGGGTCACGAAAGGAGAGAGTACCGCTAGTCGCGAAAGCCAGAATGTAACTAACTTTAAAATACAATTAAATAATTTATGAGCATGGAAATGACAATTCAGCATTTTGTACCTGAGTATAAAGTAATATAATGGAAATGCTGACGTTTCTATAATTAGTAAAAGACTAGGGTTAGAACAGTGCGCTAGTCAGAGTTACTTATGCAATTTCCTCCATGACACTTCACAGGATTCTTATCCTGTTATCTGGTTTAGATGCAAGTAGTATAAGATAGACGTATTAATGCATTACTGTCGGTTATTTATTTACCATCAACGTAGATTACAATATTAACCATAAAGCTAAACATTTGTAGTGCATTTAACTAATTGCATCCTTAATAACAGATGGTCTCAGCATGACTAAAAAAGAAACACAGAAATATATAAAAAAAACTTAAACATAAGAATAATTTCAATTTACAACAGTACTTACATAATTAAGTTATGTGTCTAATTGGAAATGTTATTAAAATATTTATTTTAACATTTTTTACATGTTGGAAGAATGTATGAGGACTGTTAATAAATGTTATTATATTCAAGTCCAGATATTATTTGCGAATGTTCCCCATACTAGTTAAAAGAGTTACTAAAAATATAAGAACGGGATGTTTAGGCTGGCATTAGGTACTAACTACTGATATTTAATACTCGAGATGATTGTTATATATTATTGTAGGAGAGTTTTAATTTACTTACTTTGACGCTTTATAGCTCTGAAAAACATACCTCATTTCTGCTGCTCACAGGATGATCCAAGTGCGTATCTGATATGGAGATCGATCGCCATTCGTGAGGTGAAAATCTTGACACCAAAAAGAGGACGATGCTCACAGCAAAGAAACTGAAGATTATACATAGCTGCAAATAAATGTTTTATACTACATATTTCAGTTCATTTTATTTATAAAATTATTATTAATATGAAAATATGTTTATGAGCCACGAAGACAAGTGAAATAGTAGGATAGAATAACACCTTGTATTATCTAAAGTAGGTAGATGAGTTAAACTAATAAGTGATATATTTACAGCGTTTTTGTATGTGGTTTTATATTTGTTACCCAGAACAAGGTTAGAAGACTACACTGAGTACATAAAACAAATTTATAAGGAACAAACCCCCATGCTTACAACCGATTAATTAACTTAATTAACTTTAAGTAATTACTCAGCATGTAATGATATTCCTTATTAAGCGTAAGTATAAAGTATTCAGCTGGAATGCTATTTTTAGGAACCATGTGGAACATATTACTTCTGCTGACAGTAGATCTCGTTATCTAAACGAACATGCAAAGTTTCGCATCGGATCCAGCAGTGCACCGATGCCTTAGAACTGTCATATACATTCGCGTACACGAAATGAACGTGGTTTTATCGGCAAATGTTTGGATACGCTTGGGGCGGCATGCAAAGTCACTTGTTGTGCAGATGGAGATTCTAACTTTTGTTTGCCAGTTCCTTCAATAGTTGTTGTCTCTTATTATATACATGCAAACGCGCGACTTACCTTAACCGTATGTTTTTGTTCTTTGTGATGGGTGTTTTTGTTTCAGAAATGTTATTTTAGGAGAAAATATCATATGTCTAATACATTCAACCACATAATATGAACTAATCATACCCCAAAAAGCATTTAGTCGTAAGGTGATTCGCAATTTATTGAATCAGAGCCCAAAGGCAAAGTACCCTGATTTATGTAGATACAGACTTACCCATATTTCTTTAGATAGTGGTCTTAGAAAACTGAATGTGTCGGTTAGTTGCTTCGGAGTCCGTTTATGTTGAATGGGAATATCCACAGAGAGGAATGGTTCGGTGAAATCCACGACACGTTGCCTTTCTGCCGTGACTGCTAAAGGCGCCACGGCAACGTCGGCTTCCTAAAATTCAAAATAGAATATGAGATAAGATTTCACATTTGCAATACTCACCCGACTACATCGACGATTTTAAATCTCTGAAACATATATTATAGAGAAATATCGAAGTCTGTGAGGCATCCTATATTTTGAAGATTTATTAAATTTATAGTTATTGATAATTTTCAACAGCTTGTGGCTTGCGGAGCCTCAGCTTCGTGGTGTCTACTGCCACGGCCCGAACCAAGAGGTTCGCAAATTCGATTTTTTGCCGCACCATTAAGCTGTGGAACAGTTTGCCAGGTACCGTGTCCTCTCTATCCTATGATCCTGGGTCCTTTAGGCGTAAAGTGAAGAAGGTAAACAGCAGGCCGGCATGATTGTGTTGAGTAGCGAGGGATAGACTGTCTCTCGCTACTTGATACTCTATCTGGACGGCACTGCGCTTACCATGAGGTGCAGTGTGGTCACTTTGCCGCGACATAATATAAAAAAAAAATGTTCTCTTATGTTTGCGAGAATATTACACATTAAAATAATACTAATTTTACGTATTTTATTCTGGTTTATTTTACGACATGGTCACAAAGGCTATGACCAAGATAGTAAAGCTTTTGAAACGTCTCATCGCATTCGGGTTAAAAAAAAGTAAAACAAACCACGATAAAAAATTTCACTCCGCCAGTTCAGTTCTCAATTTTAGATTAAACTTTGAATTCGTAAAAGAGATGCCTTATGAGGTTTTTATAGCAGGCCACGCCATAAAACGAATTAGACTGCCTGATTGGAAGTGATCTCCGGCCAAGATAACTCAAAATATCAGAAAAATTGATGTGTTTCCAACCCTAAGGGGTTAATGCACGAGGCAAGGCAGTGACAGGCATTCGGAAGTCTCACTTACAGTCCGGAATGTAACAGCAAGCTATCAATTTACGTCAATATCTAAGACATTGACACTACTCAGCACTCCGGGCAGTCAACCCCGCCCATGCTAGTTGTAGACAAACTATCTAGGTACAGGATGGCTCTACCACTTTGAGAATTATTTATAGCCAGCACATTTTTGGCTTATTACTATTAAACACATACGTTTCCTCTGAAGAATGTCAACGACCGTGGTCAATAATGCATCCCTTACAGCAAAACACAGCCAGTGAGGTATGCATGCTTACTTCTGATCGAATAAGATATCCAGTAAGTATGAATAAGGCTTGGTAAATTGACTGTCTGAATATTCTGACTGTCGCGTCAATGGCTAGACAAACGACGCAGACGATGGAACGTTTGTTAACGCTATGTGTAGCCAAGTACACTGTGCGATACTATTGTCTAATGATCTCGTGGATACTTATAAAGTAGTGCGATAGACACAAGCCTCTTAAGGCAACATTTGGAAGTCAAGAAAGCCAGAGGTAAAAAAACAGCTTCAAAGCTATAAATTAAACAGTATGAAGTATATTAATAGCGCCAAAAGTACCGTAAAGACTCAACACGGAATTCATACGTAGGCCATAATTCTGCATCAAAACAAGGCAAATTATAAAACCGCAACAACCAGTTTCGACGTTCAGCGTTGTAGAAAGGTCAAATATCTTACGAGGGTTACAACTTGGCTATGAATTAATAAGAGACTTGAATGAGGTATGGTGATGGAGTTCTAATAGTTTAATATCCGTAAAAATATGTCTGAGCTCAAAGGATAGATAAGATGATAAGATTACACGAAACTAAGAGAGAAGTTTAGTTTAGTTTTATAAATGACTAGCTGTTGCTCGCGGCTCCGCCCGCGTGGAGGTTATTTTTGGGAGCAGAATTATACAATCCAAGGAGTTGTCCTCTGCACTGAGGCACCTGTAGCGATTGTCCAGCCTCTCAGTTGTTGTGCCTGAATCTTGAGATTGCATCTAAAGAATACCTCATAAGTTTATCCTCACTTTGCCCCTTTCAGGGATGATTTTTCAAGAACGTTGAAACACGTATTTCTGTATTTCCTACCAAAAGCCTTTTTCAGATCCCTAACTTGAGGAATGATAGATTTCTCATACAAATATTTAACTCTTATTTGGCCCCTTTCAAAGTTGTGTTTTGAGAAAAAAGATAGCCTATGTCCTTCTACAGGATATAATCTATCTCCTTGCCAAATTTCATCACAATCCGGTCAGCCGTTTAGTCGTGAACGGACGGGACGGACTGACGGACTGACGGACTGACGGACCGACGGACCGACGGACCGACGGACCGACGGACCGACGGACCGACGGACCGACGGACCGACGGACCGACGGACCGACGGACCGACGGACCGACGGACCGACGGACTGACGGACTGACGGACTGACGGACTGACGGACCGACGGACTGACGGACTGACGGACTGACGGACTGACGGACTGACGGACTGACGGACTGACGGACTGACGGACTGACGGACTGACGGACTGACGGACTGACGGACTGACGGACTGACGGACTGACGGACTGACGGACTGACGGACTGACGGACTGACGGTCTCACTCTCGCTCTCGCTCTCGCTCTCGCTCTGGCTCTCGCTCTCGCTCTCGCTCTGGCTCTCGCTCTCGCTCTCGCTCTCGCTCTCGCTCTCGCTCTCGCTCTCGCTCTCGCTCTCGCTCTCGCTCTCGCTCTCGCTCTCGCTCTCGCTCTCGCTCTCGCTCTCGCTCTCGCTCTCGCTCTCGCTCTCGCTCTCGCTCTCGCTCTCGCTCTCGCTCTCGCTCTCGCTCTCGCTCTCGCTCTCGCTCTCGCTCTCGCTCTCGCTCTCGCTCTCGCTCTCGCTCTCGCTCTCGCTCTCGCTCTCGTTCTCGCTCTCGCTCTCGCTCTCGCTCTCGCTCTCGCTCTCGCTCTCGCTCTCGCTCTCGCTCTCGCACTCGCTCTCGCTCTCGCTCTCGCTCTCACTCTCACTCTCACTCTCACTCTCACTCTCTCACTCTCTCACTTCGTGTAAAAATGTGAAACACGTATTTCTTTATTTCCTACCAAAAGCCTAAATATGAATTTACAGACCCCTAAGTCAAAGAATTATGGATTTCCCATACAAATTTTGACCTCCAATTTGACCCCTTTTAAGGTTGTTTTTAGAGAAAAAATATAGCCTATGTCCTTCTCCAGGATATAATCTATTCCCTTAGCAAATTTCATTACAATTCGTTTAGCCGTTTAGTCGTGAAGAGGTAACAAACAAACAAACAAACAGAGTTACTTTCGCATTTATAGTATTAGTATGGATGTCGCACCATTATGCCTGTCTTAATTGAAAGAGCAACATTATCGAATCGCCAGCATGAGATTTAATGGGTACGAGTAATATAAAGAAGTCTGTTGCTGCACTTTTTATTTGAGTTGCTAGATACATTTGAACCCGATCGCACCTATGTACAGCACCTATTTATTATAGGTATTATACCACTATTTCCTTCTGTTCTGATAGCTTTGATCTTTGAAGGCTTTGGCGTTCTAATTTTTCTCATATGACTACTAGAAGTTCACAATTATTGCATAATTATGGAGATGAGCTGTCGTAAGAGATTATATGATTTATATATTTCGTATCGATAGGATTACATTAGAAAAGGTGATGGAACTATGCAACATTATGTATAATAATTATTATATATTCACACCTAAATCACAGTAAACAAAAACAGAAGTACATCTTCTCACAACGAAGTATGTTATTTGTTAACCAATATCATTGTCAAAATAACTTATTATTTTTGAAAATCGGATACTTGTCAGTTCTAGGAAGATATAATAACTCTAGAAGCCTCCATGGATTATATACCTTTACTCCCAAAAATAAGGAATGCGTTCCACGCGAGCGGAACTGCGGGCAACAGCTAGTCCATTCTAAATTTGTGAGTTATGTTGGACAAGAGATTTTAACGTGACGATGTGTCTAAATTTGGCAAATCTAGCTCAATATTTTACCTTGGCAAGCAGGCACACCTGATTTATTCTCATAAAAACAAATTGGTTTTAGAAGAAAGTTATAAAATCTTATTAGAAAACTCTAGAACACAGGCAACGCGAGTATCAGACTTAAAAAAACTTTACAACTTAAATAATACGCTTGAAACTCAATAAACAAGGGCTCAGAAGTCTGCCTTTCTCCCGCTTCACTTTTAAGATTATATTCCGGATAAAGATTCGTAACAGCTTAAAGTACGAAAATTGAGCGTAACAGGGAATTTGTGTTAGAAAATATTATTTCTTATTTGACAATGTAAATTTTAACACGCCCTTCCAGAGTAGCCGGATTTGAAAAAAAGCTTACAACTAAAACAATAAAAATAACATAATTTAATAAGGAATTACTTATTAAATGAATGAATACCAAAACATAAGAATATCATAGTTTTGAACAAGATTCTATCTATCTAGTTTAATAAGTAAGTAATCAAGTTTAAAACTAATTACCTGTGACGAATTGAATTAATGTTGTTTCTATAATGTTACACTCTAAGAAAGGTTTACCTTTGTGTTTTCGTAGACAATAAAATAACGAAATATATTCACGGTTGCTAGCTAAACGTTAAATGTAATAATATAGTGATGTCCATTCCAGTCTGCTCAATAATCTTGAAGTACCCACGATAATGGCTTGACATTTGGTTGGGTTGACAGCCAAACCAATAATATAGTGCTTTAGCTTTTTTTTTTTTTTTTTCCCGCGGGGAAAATCCATCTTACGGATACCTTCTGGTCCTCGGGGGAGGAGAGATGGTTATGCCGGACTCACCGACCTTCCGACCCAGTTCGCCCGAAGGACTACTAGATCGGGACCCTAATCAATTTTCCGTTTCAATTTTAAATTTTTAGTGTACCGACTAAAAACCCCGCGGTAGCCTTCTGCAGCACATGTGGGACAATCCCGGGGGATCCTGAGTTTACCCTGGATTGCTGCCGGAACCATCCCTGTGCCGTACCATTACGGCCCGTCTCTTCTTGGGCTAGATGCCCCCCACAATTTACAGTAGCAGCGCGATATTTCGCGCCGCCAACCGCCTCAGGGTCGCACCATGCAGATATATATGTAAGGGCCGCACATCCCCCGCTGTGCAGCCGCGACCCCTGTGATCCCTTTTAGTCGCCTCTTACGACAGGCAGGGTATACCGTGGTAGAATTCTTCAGGGCCCCCATTCCACAGGGCGGGAGGCGCCAGTCAATCGTCAAACTCGGCGCCTCCTTCTCGTTTGGTGACGAGCGGGATCGGTTCGTTGCCGATCCCGTTCGGCGCTCTCCTTCTGCAACATAACACGTTCGCAGAAGGAGGCCATCGCACGCCACGACCTTCGTCTGCCGACCATGGCAGATACCACAGCCGGCAGAGAAAGGTCTCCATTGACAGCTGACCTGAGAGCGCTGCGCTCTTCATCCCAAGCTGGACACTCCGCAAGGGTATGTTGGGCCGTGTCATTTCGACAGCTACCACAATGGTGGCACACGGCAGACTCCTCTTTTCCGATCCGACACAGGAACGAACCGAAACATCCGTGACCCGACAGTACCTGTGTCAGACGGAATGTCGGTGCACCGTGGCGCCTGTCAAGCCATTGGCTAAAAACAGGACGCACTGCCTCAACAGTCCTCAAGCCTGCATTCGGCGTCTCCAGCCTGGCTAACCACTCATCCAAGACGGCTCTGCGGGCGGAGGCCAGTCGGGCCTTGACCTCCCTGGAAGCCAATCTAACCCCGCGACGGGACGCCTCCTCCGGCCAGAAGAAAACTGACGAGAGCAAGTTGGCGTCTAAGTCCCAAGGTAGAGTACCGGCTAATATGCAGGCCGCCTCATGGGAGATCGTGCGGTAGCCCCTGACGATGCGCTGCGCCACTAAACGCTGTGGTTTATGCAATAATGCGACACAGCGAGCGCTTAGGGACCCGGCCCAAACGGGGCAGCCGTAGAGGGCCATGGACCGCACGACTCCAGCGTACAAACTTCGGCAAGGGTTGCCAGGACCTTCCAGGTTCGGCAGCAGGCTTCCAAGGGGCCCGCCGTCCGCACCAATTTCGGCGACAATGTCTGGAAATGCGCGCGGAAATCCCACCGGCTAATATAGTACTTTAGCTATGAACGGCAAGTTATTATAGCGATGCCCTCAAAGTTGATTAACGCGAAATTATTCGACTTTATTATTAACTTAGTATAACGAGGTTTCAAGCGAACAAATAAACTTAGATAGTATCTGTTGAAACGAAACCCTCGCGACAGCTGACAACACCACTGCACCGCTCGCACTCTCGTTGGGCCGCCGCGCTGTGCCGGCCTGCCGCTACCCCACTCGTTATGTCTGGATCGTTATTCATTGTGGAAGGTAAAAAGTTACGAGATTCGCCGCAGCGAATTCGTGGATTTGGATAAATGTGCAACACCGGGCGCCCAAAATTTTTCCTGCGGCTAACGTCCATTTTCTGCTCGAGCCGCAGGAGAAAAAATGAATAAAATTTTACTACTCTCCCGCGGGATAATGTGACATCTCGACTCCGTGAGTTGCTGTTTGCAAAGTGTATTCATATTCCTCTGGGATTGGTTTGGAACAAAAAGTCTACAGTATTCGTTGACACAGCACATCTATTCAGAAAACATCGAAGTTGCAATAAACTGTATTATTTTATCTCGGTGAATAAATCCCTTTAAGCAAACTTCAGTCTTTGTGGTGCATCAGGTAATGGAATAGAGATTTACTTTTTCTGTACGTGCTTTCATTCTAAGAAGCCAGATTTGTCTTGTATTTCTTTGAACATCAAAGCTTTTTATTATGTATCTTGTATGATGTCGCAGCATTGGTCATAATGTTTTTCGACGTGTGAGTCGTAAAGTTAGCGTCTGGCACTGAGTTATTGTATTAAGACTGTATATGTGTCATAACATTTCTATTAGACAGACATCAACCTTTTGTTTGCTTTACTCCGTTAATATGGTTTTGTGCCGGAGTAGTTGCAGACTGCACACAAACTTGTGTAGAGAATAAATGGCAGCTAGAGTATTGAAAAGTATTTGTTGTGTACATTTTCATACCAACGTTTTTCTCTGTCTATTTTATATCAATGTTATTGTTCTATGGTATTTATATTAACAAACTGAGATGATACCGACGATCTCATGATTCATATCGATCGAGTGTCCCGAAGCTTTCCAATTCTACCAAACTTCCTATCCTGTGTGATAATCTTATATAGACACTTATAAGCGAAGTTATTATCCTTCTTCGTCAGATACTTTAGCTGATCTTGACCTAAATCAGACAGATAAGAGATATATGAATAATCATGGCCAACATATACTATATGAATATGAGACCTTAAAAAGATGTAGTGAGAATGTAGACAGTATCTGTACTTTAGAGCCAGCAGAATGCGTGCACAATTTTGAATATCTGTATATATAAAAGAAGAAACTGACTGACTGACTGACTGACTGATCGATCAACGCACAGCCTAAACGGCTGGGGTTAGAGACTTGAAATTTTGACAGTAGGTACCTTTTATCACGTAGGCATCCACTAAGGAAGGGTTTTTGGAAATTCCGCCCCTAAGGGAGTAAAATAGGGAATGAAAGTTTATATGAAAATCCGTCATTTTTAAGTTAAACGCATGAATATTGGTATTTTGTATTGTATACTTTTTCTCCCAAACATGACCTCCACGCGGGCGGAGCCGCGAGCAACAGCTAGTCTGTATATATAAAAGAAGAAACTGACTGACTGACTGACTGATCGATCAACGCACAGCCTAAACGGCTGGGTTTAGAGACTTGAAATTTTGACAGTAGGTACCTTTTATCACGTAGGCATCCACTAGGGAAGGGTTTTTGGAAATACCACCCCTAAGGGGGGAAAATAAGAGATGAAAGTTTGTATGAAAATCCGTCATTTTTGAAGTTAAATTCATGAAAATTAGTATTTGGCATTTTAGTTAAAAATAAAAAATATATATTTCAGGATTTTTGGAAATTCCGCCCCTAAGGGGGTAAAATAGGGAATGAAAGTTTATATGAAAATCCGTCATTTTTAAGTTAAACGCATGAATATTGGTATTTTGCATTGTATACTTTTTCTCCCAAACATGACCTCCACGCGGGCGGAGCCGCGAGCAACAGCTAGTTGGGCATGTTGTTTAAAAGTTATTGCAATGAACTAATCATTCGCATCAAAGGTAATTTATTATACTGTTACGGACAACTTCGTTATACGATTTTATTGATGCTAAAAACAAAATTTTGAAAAATGGAGTTACTATTGTATACCTCTAAGGTACATACAGATATTATGTCTTTCTAATGTAACTAGTATTAAAAATAATTGCGATAAAAAGATTCGTTATTGATCACTATAAATATATGGATTGAAGGGGAGGTATTAGAACGGGAAGGGACATTTTGTGTTACTATATTTGCTGATTGTAGATTAAATATCTACGGTCGGTCTGTCGGTGAGAAAATTGTTTGTTCTACAGTGGATCCTAAGAAAACACCGAGAACCACTAACAACATCCGAAAAACGTCGAGCCGACATTATATTTCCTCCTATTACACACTATACCAACTTTATGAAGCACCAGTTCTACTACCTTGGTTTTAAACTGTACAGTAAAATAAATCGAATTCTCTCAATACATAAACTCAACAAACACCAAACCAAAAACAAAGTACGGAAATGGCTTTTGGAACAAACATATGATACTATAGAAAATATCTTCTCCCCCATTTGAAATCTCAAATACCACCACACACACACACACACACACACACACACACACTCACACACACACACACGCAAACACCCACACACACACCCATACATGAACAACAGTAGAATTCCATAGCACTCCTAGAGCCTGAACCATGTAAAATAAGACACTTATAGTTACTAATACATATGTTGTATCCCAAATTGTGTTACCGATTATTATTATTTATTTTGTGGAGGAACACTGACGCCCAAAATACAGGCTAATGCCTAGTTTGGGTGTCAGGGGACCAAAACTCTGTTTGTACTAAAGTTTATGGGAAATAAATAAATAAAAAAAAAAGATTGGGACAGGGCAAAAAAAAAAATAAAAAAATATTAATATCTGAAGTGACAGTTCCGTGATTTTACGGAATTCAAACCGATTGTCCAAATACCCATCATTCAGTGGCGCTCCGTAAAATTAGAACCACTTATAGATCTCCGATTATTTTTTAACTAATAAAGACTAACTAATAAAAATTCAGTTAAATATGTTCAGATCAAACAAGAAATTAGTTAAATGTCAAATTCCTGCTTTCTGAAGAATCTTGTATGAAATCTTATTGTGCTAATCTAATTGAACAAGCATAACATCGAGCTATTATACAGTTTATCTGAAACTAAGAATTCCGCATCATTATTTATTTACAATAGGTATAGCATACTTTAATTTCATAAGATATGGTAATTAAAGTTTTTTATTTTATAGCATAGTCCGACAAACGAGCCAGTGGGTCACCTGATGTTATAACATGTTTATTGAACTAAAATACGTATTATTATATATATATATTTTTTAATTTGTGTTTTTTTGTGTCTTCAGTTTTGGCGTGTCATGCTTCTTAAATTGATGGTGCTTGCAGTGGCATCATGTGTCGGTCACTACGTTGTTACATGGATGGATACATGTACCTTGGAACATCGGTCTCCTTACATGTAACATGGAGGCCGATGGGTGGCAAATGCGTAATTATTCGTGAATAAGTGCTGCTTATGTGCACTGGTCTGTTCAGACTAATTATAAATTTTACTCGTAATTATACAACATGTAACAAGATTAATGCACACTCTGAAAGTAGTGTGTTCAGAATAAGCGACTGAATCGATATCAACAATTTTTTAATAGACGTTTTGGATTTCCAAAAATAATTAACACTCAGGTAAACAATAGTAACCCTTTAATTTAACGTTCAAGACAAACGAAACTGAAACATAACTCGATGCGATAAAGTCTTTGCTAAATGCAATAATAAACGAACACTTTAAAAAATCAAATAATTAAAATTACGAACTTTACGTCGAAATTAGTACAACTAATTTCATAAAAAACAATATTTATATTCACCGCAGTCTAATTTCAATACATGAATTATGATTGTAATAATATTTTTATATTGGGGTGTCTGAGGATGTGCGTTATTCCAGTTCCACGTAGTATATAAATACATTAAACTGCTCTAGTCTTTTTGATTAAGTGTAGTTTAAAAACGAGCAACGCTAGAGTTTCTTGCTCATTATCCTATAGTGAAGCTGCATTCTGAATGTGTTAGAGTAAAAAAGATTAACGTAATTTAAATAAAAATTATGGGTACAATCACGTACAACAAATATTTTGATTGCTACATTGGTGTATTATATCCAAAACTCATCAATGTTCAGAAAATCTCAAAAATCAAATAGGTCTAAAATGTGGAAAGTTGAGTCATTTTCAATGAGAGTAGGGGATGTTACTGAATTATAGTTTCAATAAGTAAGTTAACAAGCAGGATTATTTATCGCACCCTACCCATTGCGTGGAGGTGATTAAACCATTGAATACGAATTCACTTACTATATATTTCGTAACTACCGAGCTCGAATTAAAACTTTGGCGTTGATTTGCATGTAATGTACTGCCTTGAAAATTTACTAATATTAGAATTATAAAACCACTCAAACCTAAAAAGCATTCGTTTAGAGAATGCTAAGCAACTTACCTTTCGAACTACTTCGTCCACTGACCAATCCCCAGGGATAGCTTCGGGAATGTTTTTCCTCTCCTTGGCTATTTTGAGTTCGTCTAAGAATAAAAATATAGAAACATTTACATAATAACTTCCATTCTACACATATAATGGAGAAAGATAAGTTCAAATAGTCTTAAAGAAAGAAAGAAAATATTTTATTTGGCCATAATCTCCGGACAGGTGGAAATAATATAGGGTATAAATGAGTTTAAAGCTAACTGAAAAAACGGCCTGCAAAACTCGAATTTCAGCCAGTTTCTATATTTTTGGAGTATATCCTTTTGTCGTGTAATTTTAACCAAATTATAGTTTAAATAATTATGGCACCAAATATACATATCGTTCAAAATAAATAGTCATCAAAATCGATCCACGTTTTGGTGGAGAAATAATTAACATAAATTTAAAAAGTCATAAATTGTAATATTCTCGTTTAGTAATCAGTTAATAAAATAAACATTCTGCGTCAATCACAGAACATAGAAATCTATGTTCTTCTATGTTCTGCCTCTTTCTATGTTCTGTGGCGTCAACGGTATAGTATTCGGATACGAAACAAAAGACCGAGAGTTCGATTCCCGTAGATACCATTGTTTTTGGGATCCATAATGTGATCTTTTGGGGTCTGGGTGTTGTGAGATTGAACTCTCTCGTAGTTCCCGATACCCCTAACGTAGACTCGTTAATTAATGTGCCATCAGGAATATCCCTGAACAAAAGAAGTACCCAACAAGCACACAAGTATAAAATAAAGAATCCAATAGTCACTTACTCTTGGGTATATTTATTTTTTGTGCTAAAGTAAAATAATAATCGTTAAAATAAATTATATTAGCCCAGTATCTTTTCTCTGGGACTACTAGGCACGGGCGTCCTAGATTAATGTTATGAATTAGTCTTTAGTCTTACGATGTTTTAATTCACATGTTGTTTTAAGTCATTATATAAAACTATAAAAGAAAAAATTAATACGTACATTTAATGCCAAGTCTCTTTGCGATTAGATCCATAAGATCTTTGCAGAATCCATAATATTGCTCCTCCCTTTGTCCGTACTCCAGAAGTTTCTGCATCATATACGGTTCTTGAAGTACTGTAGTCACAATATAAGTTCTATTTTTTTCATATGTGGCAGGAGATTTCAGCTGCACTACTTTTGATGAAGTTAATTGTAATCCGTGTGAATCTGTCCACGTGGCCACCTAAAAATAATATTTATCACTCACAACTGCTTAATAGGATTTAGTATAATGAATAATGGTATATGTATTATGGCGAATGATTTGAAGAATTGTTTAATATTGGTCGATCTTCTCCCTTCCACACCAGAACTGGATTGGCTAGCGGAGTCTCAGCTTCGTGGTGTCTTCTACCCTGGTCGAATCAAGAGGTTCGTCAATTCGTATCTTTGCGGCACCATCAAGCTGTGGAACAGTTTGCCATCTAACGTATTCCCTCCTTGCCATGATCCTGGGCCCTTTGGGCGCAGTGTGAAGAAGCTACTTAGCAGGCCAGCACGTGGTGTCGTCCATGGTCCCTAGCCGGAGGTCCTAGCGTGCGGTGGCCCACTTCTGCGAGAGCGTCATCTCGCAGAAGGAGAGTGCCGAGAGGGATCGGGAACGAAATGATCCCTCCCGCCGCCAGAGAAGACGTAGGAGGCGCCGGGTGGACGACTGACCGGCTTCTCCCGCCCTGTGGAACGGGGGCGTTTGAATTCCACCACGGTAACCCCTGCCTGTCGTACGAGGCGACTAATTGGGGCCATCGGGGGTCGCGGGCTCGCAGCGGGGGGCTGTCAGCCCGAATCGATGCACTCCCAGTTTCGGAGCATCGTGCGACCCCGAGATGGACGGCAGCGCGAGTGGTAAGGCCTCGTTCGCTGTCGTTGTTCGGGGCGCGGGGGCTCCTAAGCCCTCCCATGGAGATGGGCCCGTACAGGGCACCGCGCAGGGGCGGTTCCGGCAGCAATTCTAGCACTCCTTAGAATACCCCGGGATCGCTCCGTAAGCGCCGAAGAAGGCCACCGCGGGGTTTTAGCTGGTAGTGTCGGGTGGGGTGTACATAGGGGGTAGGGACTCGGCCCAGCGGCTGCCCGGATAGCCATCATCCGGGCGAGGGGGATGCTGGGTCGTAAGACCGGCTAGTCCAGCATAACCGTTTTATTCTTATTCCGCTTCCCCCCGAAGCGGGCGGTAGTAATAAAACGCTTTCCCCGCGACAAAAAAAAAAAGAAAAAAGGCCAGCATGATTGTATCGAGTAGTAAGATGTAGATTGTCTTTCGCTACTTAATACTCTTATTGGACCCCACCGTGCTTACCGGTGAGGTGTGGTCACTTTGCTGTGCCAGGATAAAAAAATAACATACAACCTGATTTTAACTACTCATTAGATAAAGCTTACACTTCTCTAAGTATGAGAAAATCGTGACAATAATCTATTGGTGTAGCATTTGTATTTACGACAGCAGCAGTTTAAATGATTTGAATTGTTAATTTCAAGAAAATACATTCAATTTTTCCACGCATTTTACCGTCAGCGCAGGAAGATAGATCGTTTTTTTATTAATTTATTTAACAAAAAATATAGCTTTATAATAATGTAATACCGTAAAATAAATATACTTATTTAAAACTAATACAATAAAATGAAAACATGGTTTTGGGAATAGCAAACTTTAATACTTTCCCCAAGTGGCGACTGGAAGAATGGTCCCAAAAGTTTCTACGCATTGATTTATGAACGTCGAGAAATCATTAGTGAGTTGTGGAGCAAGAGTAGGGTGAAATAAAGTTAAAATTAACCTTCGACGAAAGTACCTGCTAACTGATGTGCAAAGTTGGCGCGGGATGAAATAACCCCTATAAAGGCGATCCTACCTCGTAGAGACGACTTTCTTATTACTCGTTCAAAAAAAGTTTGCCAAGACACTATGTTTGTATTTATTAACTTAACGTTGTGAAATATTTTTAATTATATTAAAAGGATTTTACGGTCATATCAAGCTATAACAACGTCTTATTAAATTAGAATAATAATTATTATAAACTAGATGTTGCTCGCGGCTCCGCCCGCGTGGAGCCGTGGAGCATTCCATTGGAAGCGTGCATTTTTTCGGGATAAAAGTAGCCTATGTAATTCTCTAACCCCTTACTACCACTATGCAAAAATCATGTCGATTCCTTGCTCAGTGAAAAACAAAAAACTATCCCGCGGGAACCGTACATTTTTTCCGGGATAAAAGTCGCCTTTGTGATTCTCTGATCCGTAAATAACCACTGTACAAGAAATCATGTCGATCCCTTGCTCTGTGAAAAACAAAAATCTATCCCGCAGGAACCCTACACTCTTCCGGGATAAAAAGTAGCCTATGTGCTATTCCAGACTATAATCTATCTCTGTGCCAAATTTCAGCCAGATCCGTCCAGCCGTTGTGGCGTGAAAGAGTAACAAACATCCATCCATACTTACAAACTTTCGCGTTTATAATATTAATATAATAATAATAATACTAGCCCTGTATTAAACATTGTCCCACTGCTGGGCACAGGCCTCCTCTACTAATGAGAGGGGTTAGGCCTTAGTCCACCACGCTGGCCTAATGCGGGTTGGCAGACTTAATAATATTATTAGGATGTTTATTTACTTTAACTGATTTACTTCAAAATTGTGAAAATCATCCAAATATTATCGACTTAGTGCAACGTGTATTATTGTATTTTTTGTAGCAGCGCAGATGGTCACTTGATTTAACAGATTAACTATATCGATATTTGATAGATTTTAACTATCGTTGCAGTTCCACACGCTAGTTGTGTTTTCCGTACCCACATAGCGAACACGAAGGCCTTGGCGGCACACGCAGGGCGCGCAATGATTGGCGCTACAAGTAGGTATGCGGCCAACACACATGGTGTATGTTGAGCGCCGATAAAAACACTATAGGCGTGTGAGAGCCACATCCGTGTATAATAATAATAACACTAGCTCTGTATTAAACATTGTCCACGTCTTTCATAATATTCTTTGCACGGGCCTCCTCTACTAATGAGAGGGGTTAGGCCATAGTCCACCACGCTGGCCTACTGTGGGTTGGCAGACTTCAAATACCTTCGAAATTCTTATAAAAATTCTAGGGAATTCCTTCATAAAGCAAGCGAATAGCAATAAATATACACGTAACTTTAAAAAAGTCAGAGGTATATGTTATTTGGACTGGTTTCTAAATGGCAGTCTTAACAGTCCGTACCACAACCAACTAGGCTATCGCTGCTTACCGTCCATCCGTGTATAGATTTTTTAAAGCGCGTGGTGTGCCGCCTTATATTTTATAGATTTTTGTAAAATATACCTGTTGTGTGCCTCATAAACGATAAGCACCTAAAACACAGCAAGTGTGATGCCGTTCAGCCAGCATACATTACTTAAAATGATAGTAGAATCAGAAAGTATTGGCAGGATTGTAGCCAACATTTGTCATCCTTACCTTGAACATGGCGCTCTGCACAGTCATTTCAACAACATGTAATGTGAAATTGTATCTATGGCCTTCCTCGTTGAAAGAAATATTCCCTGTAAGTCCCTCGATATCCGTCTATAACAAACAGAAATTATACGAGTACCCGCAATAACAGTAAAGCAATTAATTGCTGAGTGCACTCCTTTTAGTAAGTTGTATTGATTGATTCTCAGTATTTCCTACAATGAATCCAAACTAAACATATCTATGAGGTAAAGAGGTACAATGAATCTATTCTATAAATTCTTTCACAGTTGGAAGCCAATTAAAAATACTACATTTTATAGAGCTGCGAGCAAAACATAATAATTCACATATATTTATATTGATCCAAGTAAGAACAACCGGAACTTTAAACAAAAAAATTACATAATATACCTTTAACTTTACATAACGGTAGGCAGTGGCTTTACCTGTGCCCTGGCATTGCAGAAGTCTATGGACGGCGGTGACTACTTACCATCAGGTGGCCTGTCTGCTCGTCTGCCTATCGAGGCACTAAACAAAATAATAATTAGTTATTGATAGTCCCAGTATTTACCTTTTTGATTAGTCTTGAAATTTTATCACCGTGCTCAAATGGTACCACCCAACTTTTGCCCGGGTTACAATCTATGACTTTAGTGGAGTTTGCTTGGCCCGCGGCTCGACGTAAAGCGCTTCGGAAAGCGTCTGGTTTCTTTCTCCAAAGTCTTCCAAGAGCGTCCATGAGCACTTGAACGCCGTCGTACATAAGCGCTGTTTCAGCCTAAGGGCAAATGTATTATGTTTTTACGATAATGTATCTGGCTCACATGTACATTAAGTGTCCATAAAACTTGCGGAATACATTTGGTTTGGATCGTGAAGCTTCTTGCGGAGTTATAATATTTATAACATGTTATAAACGACAGTTTAGTATATTCCGCTTTTGAGAAATATATTACGCATCTACGTAATCAAATATTGATGAAAAGAAAAGAGAAAATCAATTACAAGTACTTTTTTATGCAGTGAGGTTCATATTTCAATTTAATTAATTCGATCAATGTCTGGATTATTCCGCATAAAATTGAATGCAAAGTTGTATAGCTGTAGATATTTTTGTGTAAATCATGAATGGATAAGTTCGACAGTAGTACCACATTATGGACGAAAATTTGCAGCTTGGTTGGGGATTATGATATCAATATATACCTCAATACGGGTTTACTGATAATCAGAAAATAGTCAATGTTTTCAAACTTGTACTGCCTTAAGTGGATACAAGACAATCAAAAGAATAGATCCAACAATGTACGAAGTTCTTGCTAGTAATTCATACATACTTGCCTCAATGCTCAAAGTTTAAGTTTTCGTGGAGTTACTATCTAGTTGAACCGTATTTATAGGTAAATAAATTAAGTACGTTATATAGATTAATGCCTGTTATCAACGAACTATGTCTATTTATAATTTACTCAACGCAAAGTAAGAATAACCATATCAGGCCGCTTTAAAGCATAATGAATAAAAACAAAACATTTATTGAATAATAAAGTAAATGTATTTTATTTTACCCCTAGTTCGGAATACAAGTACTGTTTCAAGTAAAATAGTAAGCAGTAGTTGGTAACAATGGGTATTAGAAGGTAATTTTAATCCACGGTGGATTAATATCGAAGGAAAACATCTATAGTATTACACAAGATTAGCAAAATATTATTGAAAAATATTCTTCTCATATGTCCCATAAAGATAATAGGGTATTTGACAATTTTTGAAAATTGATGGACATCGATAGAGGACTCTTCACTTATAACCCCCGTAATATTATTATTATTGAAATATACTTAATTTATATAAAATCCGTGATTTTATTTTTTCATATATAATTTCGCGCTAAAACGCGTTGTCACGTGACATTATCTTTATGTGACGTCATCGCACATATACAAACATTCGTGACACCTAACAACATAACAAATTATTTGCATTTATCTGTTAGTTTTTCCGCAAAAATGAATGAGCCACCATATAAATATTGTTCAATGCTTTTGTGTAAAAAATCGACACTAAATCCCGATAAATTGTTCATCAATGTGCCAAAAGCAAAAGTTTTAAGAAAAAAGTGGCAAATTTCGACTATCAGCCTTTGTAATGCCTTCTTCCATTCTTATAGAAGACTTGAAGACGAAATTAACACGTTTACACATCGAAAAATATGTTCTTCCTTACAATTTTATTTGTCGTAGGATGCAATGTTTATGTGCGATGTCGTCACGAGTAATGGCGGTCGGTATTGCTACGTTTTTGGCACCGAGTGATACAGATTAAAATTTCTAAATTTTAATTACGAAAATAAAATGTTGGTAATACATTTAAAATAAAAAAATGTATTTAATAGATATGTTTGCCCACTATCCTTTCTCCTAGTGCAGTTTTATATTTTTTGGTTACACCAGTCAAACACCCTATTGTATTATTTAAATTAAATTCAGATTGTACCGCTTCTTCATAATGATTCAGATAATTTGTATTACACAACACTCATTGCCGAGTTGGTGCGTACATTTCCACAGTGTTCAACAATAATGAGTTAACTTCGCTTGGAAACAATCCTCTCGGGCAAATGTTCAACACGAAAAAGGCCTAAGTGTACACTCAGAAAAGGGGAGATGATGTGGAATAATAATTTATGCGGAGGTACTTCACTCATGGTTTCATTAGGGTATACGTGAGTTAGTGAAATCTACATAAACGCGTTATTACCCGACGCCGAAATTTTCTTCGGTAACGGTGGATACCGCCATCTTGCATGTGACTTTATGTTTGGCGTGGGTTGTAAATCATTTTTGTTGTGCTAATACTGATATATTTAATGCTCGTAAGTTTAGTGGCGCGAGTTATTGAAAACGTGTTGCTATGTGACGTGAAATCTGCATCATGTAGATACTCTTATCCTGTATTTAACACAATATTGCTCGTTACACTAAACTTCATTTAACATATAAAAGTTCATTTTTAAGCACACTGAGCCATCATAATGCGTAGCACTAACCAGAACTGGCAGCCTAAATGCTTAGGATATATAGATGATATAAACATGCCAAAATGTCATGATTATAGACTTTTTTTGGAATTTTTTAGATAAGTTTGATTTAGCAAATTTAGAGCAAAGGGGCACGTTTAGATAAATAACAGCCCCACATATAGTCTAGATACCAGACTAGGTCAATCCTGTATCGTAGGTGTCCATAACTACAAGGGACTGCGGTCTCTGCTGCCATGGTCTGTATCTTTTGATAAAAAAAAACCTAATCTAAGATCCTAAGTTCATACACTTTTCATATGTACATATAATATGGATGTGTGCATTTAGCACGAATGAGAGTACTTACCGATATGGTCCCCTTGAACCGGGGGTCCATTCGCCGCAAACCGTCCATGAAATCGCGTACAATCTTCCTACTATGGTCGACGATGCGGAACCCGGTTATATTGACTGCACCGTACTCTGTTACTTCGTTCTCCCAGTGGTCGTCCATAACCTGTTAACGGGAACGATTTAAGTCCACGTTTTAATTAGAAAACCCCAATAATTGCTTTTGTGCTGCTGGAAAGTATATAGGCTCTTATTATATAGAGTTATTAAATGTTAATCAGTGGAAATATTTTAGGTATACTTAATTAATTATACAATATTAATTTATAAAAATATATGATTATATTTTTTGAATTCAACTCCTAATTCGTCGTATGGCAGCGTACTAAAGCTGAAAAACCGATTTCCCGGGTCGGGCAATTACAATTTGAATTTATTTTTTCGATTTGATAAAGTGCACTTGCGTTGCCCAAGATTGGAATTTGTACCCGATAGATTTATCATCAACTAGAACATGGGTAATTAAGCTTAAATGTGAATGAAGTCCACAACTTCGGGAATATAGGTCTAAGCGTATACTATTTATTAAGAAAAAAATACTACTAGATTAAACTTGTATCGTGGGTATCAATAACTACGAGGACTACGATCCCACAATATTCAGACCCGAAACAAATATCTGTCTGTCAAACAAACATTTGTATCAGTGCGAGAGTCGAACCCACGACCTCTCGTTTTACAGCCGGCTTCTCTCCCGCTGGGCCACGGAGGTTCTCAATATATTATGAAATTAAAAATAGTAATATTTTTATATTATCTGTTTCAACATTTTAGAATTGAAGTGTAGACGTTAACGCTCTTCTATTTTCAAATGATGTATGACAAGTTAAAAAAACAATTAGTAAGGAACATCATTGATGTCATAATTCTGAGTATGCCGTGACCACTCAAGAATGGTTACAAGGATGCAAATTAATGCAGATATAGTTTTACTAAAATTATATTCGAATAATTTTGCATGAAATAATAATACAGTTATTGTGTTTCTTAAAAAAAGCTATTGCTGTGATTTACTATCCCGGGGTACCATCCTGTTGATTATAAGATGTTATCCACTAAAATTTAACTCTGCTCTATAAACACACGGCAAAGTATATTATTCTCAGGTATACCTCATTTTATAACTCAGCTATTTAATATTTTTTTATCCTGGCACGGCAATGTGACCACACTGCGCCTGATGGTAAGCGCAGTGCCGTCCAACTAAAGTATCGAGTAGCGAGAGACAATTTATCCCCCGCTACTCAATCATGCCAGCTGCTTCTTCACACTGCGTCATGGGCAAGAAGGTGAAGAAACGGTCGAGGGTCTAGCTAGTATTAGAGTACTCTGAAGACCTTAGACCAACTCTAGACACCCGACAAAAACCGGATATACACTGATCCCGGAACGCGACACACTTGTGTGTGCCACTATGGGTTTTACACCCTGTGTACTGTGATTGCTATCATAGCGGATATGAATATACCACCAGCATAGAAACCTCATTAATTTCAGTAAAATCAGAAACATGACAAAGTTTAAACACACAAGCGATACTCACCAACCCACTGAGCATGTAGTGATAGGTCCGTCGTCCTAATTGCACTTTCCGGACATGCTCCACCAATATGTTTTTCGCGTTTTTCGCGTTGCAATCAAGTACTATGCGTTTGTTTCCCCAGCGGTCATATTGTTCCAAAGCTAACAAGAATTCCATGGCGTCTGACGCGTTATTAATACGCTTCACGAGTGTGATTCGGAACGCAGTGCGACCCGGCTGCATGGTTTGGTACAACTGCTGAAGCCTCAGTAATCCTGACAGTGAAACGGTGAATTTTTTTAACCTACTGACATATTGTGGTTACGGTACATTTATTTCCGAATTTTGTTTTATTTGTTTTTAGTGACTCAATAACAGAATTGTATTTTATTTTGAACATCGAGAAATTTAAATCATCAATTCACAACCGACAGCAATAGCAGAGAATATTTATAGCATAGACAATTTTATACTTTTTTTGCGATAATAAAAGAAAAAGGGCGCATTTTTAAATACATATTGATTAACGAATAATAAACTTAGTCTATTTTGTTGGAACAGGTATTTTTCTACACTGTAAAAAATATCTAATGAAATTGGGAAATAAGAAAAAGTAAGTGTTAAGGAATTGGCATTACTTGTTAGATATGTCTATATATATATATACTCCGGTTTTCCTAAACCAATTCTACTCCACGCGAATTTTATCGAATTAAACGCCCCATATAAAACAAGCGACACGAAAAAGGGACAAAGCGTGCCTCGAAAAGGCAATAATATAAAAACTCTCTTACTTTGCGTGAGTAGGTGACCTGTGGTACTCGTACTTTTAATAATATTATACATAACTAATAAAATAGAAAAAATGAGAGTTTTTGTTCATAAGCTTCGATGTCATTTGTCCCAGATTATACCTCTCTCTAATTTCGTTAAATATTTATATTTTTAATCTATAATCTTATGTTCTTTAATTCATATAAAATTCATTATTTACCTGCGAAGTTATATTGTATATTTTTTTCGATACCAAAACCCAACTGCTTTTTTTTTAATGTTGTGTCTATCTGGCGGTATATCAAATTGTCTGGGTAAATTTTCTAAACATTTGGGCTGAATTTAACGATTCTTCACTAGAGGAGTGATATCGATTGGAAAGTCAATTCAAAATAATAAGTTTTAAAATGTAACATCCAAAAGAAACATAGGAAATTAAACCGCAGATAAAAGCTAATGTTCTATGTTAGCGGTTAAAAAGATTTCTTAAACAAATCATCTTTATATGCAATACAAACAACTTGTGCATAGCTTGACCAATAAGTGTGTGTGCGATGCTGAAAATGCATTAGTGTGATAGACACTAATGAATCTTCAACTAATAATGTTGTGATCTGCGTAACTTTTGTAAACCAACAGTGAAGCAAATTGTTTAACGGGTGCGAGTGCAATCTACGTTCAGTTTTTAACATTTAAAAAAGTTTTTGTGTTGCCCTTTTTTTAACGCATTTTTTTGACAGCGTGAGTTGCATTACATTTTTAACCGACTTCAAAAAAAGGAGGAGGTTCTCAATTCGACTGTATGTTGCTTTTTTTTTTTTATGTTTGTTACCTCGTTTCTCTGTACTGTGTGAACCGATTTCGACCATTCTTTCTTTGATTGAAAGCTGGTGCTTGTCATTTGGTCCCATAAAAATATGGTGAAGATCTGATGAATATCTTCGGAGCTGGAGAGGGTAACTCCTTAAAATTAAGTAGTATTCCAGTGGTTCTTTTTGCATTACGTTCATTATAAAAGTTAAGTTTCAGTGAGAGAGGGTAAAAGGGGTGGGGGTGAGAGAGGGGGGTGATAAAATTAAAATACACGTAAATTCTTCAGCAGCTTTTAACCGATTTTATATAATTTACCACTAAAAAGCAAAAAATAAATTATTACTTTTTAAATAAAAATTAAACCGCCTTCAAAAAAACCCAGACACAACTAAAAAGCAAAAAATAATTGGTTACATTTAAATCAATTAGTTATATGCAATTTAAATCAATTATTTGGAGTCGGTGCCAGCCAAAACATGGAAAAAACAGAATAATCAGGCATACAAAAAAATATAAAATAGATCCAGACTTGGTTTTTATAAATCTAAAAGTAAATAAAACAACACCGGCACCGACTCCAAAAATAATTGATTTAAATTGCATATAACTAATTGATTTAAATGTAACCAATTATTAAATTAAATATAGTAATGATAGCAGCGATAGCCTAGTTGGTTACGGCACGGACTGTCAAGACGAAAGTAGTATGTTCGAAACCCAAGTGGCATACACCTCTGACTTTTCTTAAGTTATGTGTGTATTAAATGTTAATTATCGCTTGCTGAACGGTGAAGGAAAACATCGTGAGGAAACCTGCATATCTGAGAATTCTTATACGAATTTCGAAGGTATGTGAAGTCTACCAACACACATTAGGCCAGCGTGGTGGCCTAAGGCCTAACCCCTCTCACTAGTAGAGGAGGCCCGTGCCCAGCAGTGGGACAATGTTTAATACAGGTCTAGTATTATTATTATATAAATATAGTACAGTTGTACTGCAAAGGTTCGTAGGTACTTGATGTTTCTGTAAAGTTTCACTGCAGTAGTGTTTATTTCGTTATTGCCTACCGATACGAATATGCATGTCACAACTTTTCCAACTGTATTGTTTAATAATTTTAATTTAAGATAACAGAAGCTCTGAACATCAACGGTGGGAGGGGCTACGGCCGGTCAGGCAAAACACCCATAACACCCGCCTGACTGGAGTTTCCGCCTTATTAAACATAGTGTAAATTATTCTTCACACCTTTAAACATTCATGTTCTGATGCGAATGATCAGTAGGTATATACAATGTAAGAATGTTCTATTAAAATGTGTTTATCATTATGACTAGAGTCATTTATACATTAATGTAAAGTACGCTAGACATGAATCTCCCAACTACCTATAGAATACTTTTTCATGATAGGTATTCTGTTCTACATTTCCTTAGTATCAAGCTGAATGAGCAGGCTGATTAATTCAAAGACACTTTGAAATAATTAAGGTTTAAATACACACACACACACATACACTCACGCCTGTAATCCCCGAAGGGGTAGGCAGAGGTGTAACTAGTACACCCACTTTTCGCCGAATTTCGGTCCCATAATGTGATAGGGGGCGAGCCTATCGCCATACCGGGCACATTTTCCAGACTCCGGGCTAATACTGAGGAATTTCTAGATAGAAAAACCCAATATCACTTTACCCGACCCGGGGATCGAACCCGAGACCTCAGCACAGCAGTCGTAACGCATGCGCAATTACAACTGCGCCGCCGAGGCAGTAAGGTTTAAATAAATTTAAAATTATACGTGATATATCATTCGAACATATATTACATTCGCACAGGTTGGATTAACAAATTGAATAGTGCCCTCCACCAAAAGTCATTGAAAGTGAAAGCAATAAGACTACAGCCGTACACGTGGTTACGCATTAGCAAAAGGATAACCAAAACAGTTTTGCTGTTAGGAGATAAATGTGCGGGATGGAATGCGGTGAAAGTTTTCGTCGCGCCCGGACTATTCTCACCATGTGTCGCGTCTGAACTCGTGACCCTTGAGGTTTTCCACTGTCGCGGACTAATGGCTTGTTACGTCAGCTGCGTCCGCCGCCGTGTCCCCGAATCTATTATAAACTTGTCGAACGTGATATGAGATGCCCTAAATGGCTTGCTCTTTTCCTCTTTCGATCATCGCTGGCCCGTTTTAGATTTCGCTAAGTGACCGTGTCTGAAGTTTCAGCATAACCTCAACTACGTACATTGCTAAGACTTTAGGGCTATCCATATCGTGATCGTTTGAAATGACCAGCGACCAAGAAAACAAACGTTCCCGAAAACAAACCCGAAAATTTAAATTTATTAAATCTTTATTAACTTATTATTGTTATGAATCAAGATAGTAAAATAGTCAAATTGGTCGTCATTAAATAAATGTCACTGGTGAGTGTTACACGCTTTTGTGGTGGTGGTGTGTTTTGATATCAAGATATCAAGCAAATTAGCTTTCTCCCGTGAAATGTTCATGGTTTTTTATTTTGGCTCGGCAAAGTGACCACTCTGCACCTGATGGTAAGCGCAGTGCCTTCCAAATAGAGTGGTCCAGTTCATAATCCTTCAGTAGCTTATTTAATATAATCGTTTTAAAATGTAGAACAACTTGTTACCATGTGTTGATGCGGTAAGCAATGATATTTTATACACGTAATGTTGTGTATATCTGTAATTGGCGTATATATTAAAAATTGTGCTTTAAGAAAATTTTAATTAAAATGTAAAATATATGTGCTGTTGATACATCAAAAAATAGGTACACCTATTGAAATAAATAAATAAACTGTATCGTATGAAAGAGAAAAACTATGTCAGAAAGAACATAAGAGTATTCTTTTATTTTATTTTTACAATTGATTTTTAAGCAATTAATCTACTGTTTCATCGACCTAGTCACTGATATCTGAACTACCAACTGACCAAGAATCGTCGGGCATTATTTCCAGTTGGCTTGCTTCACGCAGTTTCCTAAAACCGACATTAACCTCCAGGCAGTAGTAGTTAGAGAATACAAAAATTAAAACTTTTTGGATATCGCACTAACCGTGGGATTGTGGCTTTGTAAACCTTTTGATAACTGTTGCAAAACTTTGCAGGGTCCTCTAAATGCGACGATTATGAGGAATGTTAATATTTAGCTGGAGTTTTAAACTTTGCCGCCAACTTTTAACTTTACCGCTCAGGTAAAGTAGATGATAACTCGTTTCAAATTAACTGGCTGCTTGGAAATACGCAAATAATTTATTTTGAGTCTTACTTCAGATTAACATCACACATCGTTACTTGTTTAATTTCACCAAATTGCTTAAATAAATAAGCTCCGAGTTAATCCTCTATAATATCCTACACGGTTGCGTTGGCAATATAATTTAATGAGAAAGTCAGTGGGGCTACAAAAATATGTTTGATGCTGGTCATAGCAAGAAAAACCAAAGAGAAAAATCTTTTTACTTTTGTTTATCGCGTCTGCAGGCTTGCCTTTCGTTGTCTATATATACATAGATGCAACCATTTCATTTGATGGGATTTTATGTTATATCCTTTCCCTGAACCCTATATTCCAATATCGTTGCTTATAGGTTACAAATTGGATTACAAAGACGTGGTCTGGTGTCTTACCGAAATTGATTTTACGAGATACAATTTATCTTGACAAAACTAGGAAACACAATTTGTCGTTTGGTTGGTTGGCCATGTTACTTTTATAACATCCATAATATATCATCAAAAATATATAAGGTTTGATCTAAATATACACAGTCAGGTTATAAGTATTGTCACACAGTAAAAACTTTTATTTTAGAATGCTGGCCACAAAAAAGTTTTTGAATTCGAATTTCAAATTGTTCATGAAAATAAAAATGTATACTTTTTAGAATTTTACTCATTTTTAAATATGGAGTTGACGCCTAAAGAAGACCGTGTTGCAGTAATTGCGTTGCATCGTTGCGGTTACGCGCCAATTCAAATTTTTGACATACTGAAAAATTTGAATATAACCAAAAGATTCGTTTATCGTACCATCAAACGATACAATGAAGACTCTAGTGTAGATGACAGGTCAAGAAATAGTCGCCCTCGGTCTGTTAGGACTCCAGCAGTGATAAAAGCTGTGAAGGCGCGAATTCAAAGAAATCCCCAACGTAAGCAGAAACTGTTGGCCCTTCAGATGGGGTTAAGCAGAACCACGGTGAAAAGGGTGTTAAATGAAGACTTAGGGCTTCGGGTATATCGAAGAAAAACAGGACATCATTTGAATGCTCGTCTAATGGACCTGAGACTGAAGAGATGCCGCGCTTTGTTGAAGCGGTACGCGGGAAAAAATATCGGGAAATTCTTTTTTCAGATGAAAAAATTTTTACCGTAGAAGAGAGCTACAACAAACAAAATGATAAGGTGTACGCACACAGTAGTGAAGAAGCGAGCAACCGTATTCCGCGTGTCCAACGAGGTCATTTTCCATCCTCGCTCATGGTATGGTTGGGAGTTTCTTATTGGGGCTTAACAGAGGTACATTTTTGTGAGAAAGGTGTAAAAACGGATGCAGTTGTGTATCAAAATATAGTCCTGACGAACTTTGTGGAACCTGTTTCTCATACCATGTTCAATAACAGGCACTGGGTATTCCAACAAGATTCGGCGCCAGCTCATAGAGCGAAGAGCACACAAGACTGGCTGGCGGCGCGTGAAATCGACTTCATCCGGCACGAAGACTGGCCCTCCTCCAGTCCATATTTGAATCCGTTAGATTACAAGATATGGCAACACTTGGAGGAAAAGGCGTGCTCAAAGCCTCATCCCAATTTGGAGTCACTCAAGACATCCTTGATTAAGGGAGCCGCCGATAATGACATGGTCCCGTTCGTGCTGCGATAGATAACTGGCCGCGCAGATTGAAGGCCTGTATTCTTATATAGTATATTTATTAATAATAATAAATTCAAAATCACGGAGGTCATTTTGAATAAACTTTAGTGTCATAAGAATCTATGTTTTGTTAAGTTCATTTTGGTATATAAATGGTTACATAATGAATAAACTTGTTTCAATTATTTTATATTAAACATGTGACAGAATTTATGACCTGACTAGGTACATGTACTGACTGTTTCATACATTTTTGACGATATCCCTGGGCGTAAAAAGCTGAAATTTGGACAGTTTGCATGTTCAAAGGGGTGAAAAGCGCTGCAATGCTTATACGGGATATATCATTTTTTGATCTAATTTACTTCCCATTTGTGATATATATACATATACGAAATATATGTATGCGATACGATATATATACATGCTTTTCACCAAAACGAATGCAACAATTATTTCGGCCTTTTTCAAAATTCAGGATTACTGGCAGAAACTTGGTGGAAAATTTTAACTTGAAAATAATACTTTTAAGCGTTCGGTCAGAGGGACGAAGTATTTACCAGATTCGTATAAATTAAATCTTATATTATCCAATTATTTACAGGGTTATAAATAAAGGTTTTTGTGGCATCAAATGAAAAACATTAAAAATATTTCATTACTAAGAACGAGATTAAGATAAGGTGTGTATACATAAGAATTTTTAGGTATTCCATAAATCATACAATTCTTTGACTTTATAATTCACAGTAACAGTATCAAGACCTATTTCTATTATTCATTTTGTTCATCCTATAAGTAGACAGAGAAATGAAGTCTAATTTCACCAACTCATACATAAATTAAGGAAGTAATTTTTTTTTATTCTGGCACTCCAAAGTGACCACACTGCACCTGATGGTAAGCGCAAGTACCGTTCAGTTAGAGTACCAAGAAGCCAGAAACAATGTATCCCTCGCTACTCAACACAATCATGCAGGCCTGCTGTGTAGCTCCTTCACACTATGCCATGAGGCAAGGATGTAAAGAAGCCGTCGGGGTCAGTGTCAGAGTATTCAGAAGACCGCAACATGTTTAAGTTGAGTGAAAAATTCTCCAAAGATTAAGATTTCTGAACCACAAATTTGAAACCAGATATTTGTATTGATTAATTTCCTGAAATGCTTAATTATTAAGGTTGGATTTGATTTCTGAGTAAGGGCAGCATAAAATGTTTAATGAGTTAGATGTTGGTAAAATGTTCATATGCTACAGTATATAATTGTAATCAAGTCTAGGTGTTATAATACAAAGCACGTATTTACGCAGAAGTTATAGTCTTATAATAAACTAGCTGTTGCTCGCGGCTCCGCCCGCGTGGAGGTCATGTTTGGGAGAAAAAGTATACAATACAAAATACTCATGCGTTTAACTTAAAAAATGACGGATTTTCATACAATCTTTCATCCCCTATTTTACCCCCTTAGAGGCGGAATTTCCAAAAATCCTGAAACATATATTTTTTATTTTTAACCAAAAGGCCAAATACTAATTTTCATGAATTTAACTTCAAAAATGACGGATTTTCATACAAACTTTCATCCCCTATATTACCTCCTTAGGGGTGGTATATCCAAAAACCCTTCCTTAGTGGATGCTTACGTCATAAAAGGTACCTACTGTCAAAATTTCAAGTCTCTAACCCCAGCCGTTTAGGCTGTGCGTTGATCGATCAGTCAGTCAGTCAGTCAGTCAGTCAGTCAGTCAGTCAGTCAGTCAGTCAGTCAGTCAGTCAGTCAGTCAGTCAGTCAGTCAGTCAGTCAGTCAGTCAGTCAGTCAGTCAGTCAGTCAGTCAGTCAGTTTCTTCTTTTATATATACAGATTCAAGGGAAGTTTATGTCAAAGAGCACGTTGCAGTAATTTATTTTAACATATAAAACTGGTTTAAGTGTGCAGCTAGCGAAACTCCCTGAAGGCGTGTTGACTAGATCTTCGATTATTCTCGCAGCTGGCGCTGGTCATATCCTCCACATAGGGTTTCGTAATGCATTTTGATAGCTATCCTGTACACAGTTTTGTCTACAACGTCAATTAGCTAGCTCGACCGAGTCACTACTGCTGTCAAAGAGAAAACCGATGTGAAGCAGCATGCTCCATAACGCAGGCCTCATGCGGGTTGGTACTTCAGATACTTTGGAAATTCTTGTACCTCTTGATATTACGTCACCGTTAATCAAGCGAAAATAAAAAATGAATATACACTTCACTTTTTTAAAAAATCATTTGTGCATGCAATTTCGGCTAGTGTTGAATTTTACGACTTTCTTCTCGGCAGATAATACGACTCCAAACTAGATTATCGCTATTACATACATATACACATAAACACTCACTCACGCCTGTAATCCCCAAAGGGTTAGGCAGAGGTGTCGTGTGTGTGTAATTATCGCTATTACATGTATTAAAAAGAAACTATATGAGTTTAAAATGGGTATTGATCATATGTAATATATCAAGAACTTAAAAAATCGGTAAAACTTTACAATTAAATCTCTTAATAGCGAGGGACAGTTTTAAATATAAAGTTATAAATTAATGATATATTAAGAATCGATGACGGAGCTGGGCCTAATTCCAATTCAGTTATAATTCCATCACGTAAAGTTCATGATTCACTTAATAAAGACATCAAAAGGCAAAGGAATTGCTCTGTGGAAGGGGCACTTTCCCCATTTGACAGAAAGCCCGCTTAAAAGTTATCGTGGCAACTTGGAGACGTTCCAATTAAATATCAACTTAGTCCATTATGTGCCCTCAGCCGCGATGAACCTCTTTATTACCTATATCAAATTGCAACACGTAAACAATAATTATGCTTGCAGCACTACCCAATATCTGTATATATAAAATAAGAAACTGACTGACTGACTGACTGATCGATCAACGCACAGCCAAAACGGCTGGGGTTAGAGACTTGAAATTTTGACAGTAGGTACCTTTTATGACGTAGGCATCCACTAAGGAAGGGTTTTTGGAAATACCACCCCTAAGGGGGTAGAATAGGGGATGATAGTTTGTATGAAAATCCGTCATTTTTGAAGTTAAGTTTATGAAAATTTGTATTTGGCCTTTTAGTCCAAAATAAAAAATATATATTTCAGGATTTTTGGAAATTTCACCCCGAAGGGGGTAAAATAGGGTAAGTTTGTATGAAAATCCTTCATTTTTGAAGTTAAATGCATGAAAATTGGTATTTTGTAGTGTATATTTTTTGTCTCAAACATGACCTCCACGCGGGCGGAGCCGCGAGCAACAGCTAGTTTAAGCATAAACCTGATATATCGTGGATGACATGTTTCGATGAATATTAAAGCTTCGCGTAGTTACGGTCTATTTAATGTACCAACAATATACAAAATGCAAACCATAATGAAACCTGAAAACAAAAGAACTTCTATATATGTGATTACTGCTAATGTTATATACCGGTATTGTCAAGAAAAGCAATGAAGTCATCCCCAGGTCGCAGTCTTACAGATATTGACTTATGATAATTGATGCTTAGGTAATACTTAGCATCTGCATTCGATGGTAAGCGCAGTGTCGCCCAGTTAGAGTATCAAGTAGCGAGAAACAATCTGCCCCTCGCTACTCAACATAATCATGCCTGCTGTGTAGCTTATTCACACTATGCTATGGAGTCTAGTGTCAGAGTACTCAGAAGGCCGCAATACGGCCAATCATCGTACCCCAACTCTAGACCCCCGAGAAAAAACGGATATACACAGGCTGACCCCGGTACACGACACACTTGCGTGTGCCACTATGGCGAGTTTTACACCCTGTGTACGGTGGCCGCTACACGGGCGGATATGAATATCCTACCACCAGCAAACTCATATATTTTCTTATCGATCTAGATATTAATGATTTTTCTATAACAATTGTAAACTGTGTATAAACGACACAGGTGCAACAAGAAGTATTTAAGCCACACTGCAGAGAGCCAAGTTGAGAAGAGTTGCGAAAGCGCTATAATCTACAAGTAGATTTAATTAGATAGTTAATACTTTAGTAAATTATATCATTAGTGTAGCTGAAACTATCACCTTGTTTACTCATGTATACAATGGCTGTAAACTGTGATATTAGAATATTAATATGATAGGATATGATATTAGAAGCCTCTGATTACTCGATATGTGGTAGTATATCAAAGACAAATGATGATATACTAATGCAATTCGTTCAATAAAAAGACTCGTCGCTCAGAGACGAATCGCAGGTACTTCTCGGATATTTATTCATATATTGACCAACTTAGAGCCTTTGCACGCCACGTTTTTTTAATGTGCGTTTTTGATAAGAGCGTTCTTTGCGGGTTTTCACGCGTATTAGCAGATAGTACACGTATGTATATACAAGCGCAAACGAAACGCGCGTCGAACGCGCGTTTGTTTCGATAGGAACGGAAATGAAGCGCGTGTTTGTGTTGGTGTATCAAACAGTCGAAGCAGACGCCATCGTTATACTGTGGTCATAATTCGTAAATAGCGGCGGCCTTCTGCGCGTTTGCATCGCTACGAACGCGCTGTAAGCGCACGTTTGTAGAGATACAAACGCGAGGATCGTGTGAAAAGGTTTTAATAGACCGACGGGCTTGAGTTTGCTGAGCGTACTGAATGCGTTCTACGCGCGTAAAAAAATACACGCTGCCTACGAGATAGCTAAATATAGGAAGATGTAATAGCTTAAGATACCTCCGTTGATTGTTTACCTTTTGTTTTTCAAAAATAAACTTCACGCGTGCGGAGCCGCGGGCAACATCTAGTACAAAATAAATTTTCTGGACATTATCAGCATTTGAAGGAAGAATATGTAATTTTCTTGCTGATTCCTAAATAATTCAATATAAAAACTTGTAACATAAATCTTTACAATATTTATAAATGCCCCATAGTAATATATTATTGAAGTGTAAAAGTGTGGACCGTTTTTTCTCAATAAACGTTTTTACCACATTTATGTTATATGTCCATGTCTATAATCAATCAGATCATAGTTATCAGATGAAGTGAATTAGAATCATTTAGATATATCTAATGAGTCCAAACACGAAGGGTTTACTAGTAACTATTCAAAGTTACGCATCTTTCAGTTTTAATATCAGTTCGGTTATTTTACCATTTTATATAGTCACAAGTTCACACAATCACTAAGTGGGTGAAATCTTTTCCTGAATTACATTACATAAATTATAGATCTAAGTAATTAAAGGTGTTAGGATTTGTGAGAGTAGTAAAATTAGAATATGTACCCAAAAAGACAAGATTTAATCTTACATAAATAAAGTACCAAATTGTAACGCGGCATTGTATAAATTATTATTAACTGCGTAAATATTAAACAGACTAAAGTACAATATTAACCATTTTTATATTTTCTGTAGAAACTTCAACGTGTGTATAATAATATAATGCTTCCGTTTCCATTTTGTATTAGACTTTCTTTCTATGCATCCCTTGAGAACATTTATGTTTTTACTGTTGTGGAGCTGTGAAATTATCATCCTTCATTCAAACATACATTGCTAAATATATTTTCATTTTAAATGTACCTAACCACTCACATCGGAATAGCTAATCATTAGTAATACTGTTATAATAATAAGTAATACTCTTGTAATAATTCTTATTTATTATTTAATTATGCCTAGTCATAGATATAAAGTTATGATTGAACATTTTCGTTCTTTAGTGAATATTCCGTCACGGTCTATTTTGTATTTAGTGAACGCTATTAATATTCATTATTGTTATGAATTAAAATTAATAAAGCCCTCGAATTCGACCGAGGTCAAAAGCCTTGAGCGAAATCACTTGAAAATCTAATAAATGACCGTAAATAACCTTCCTATAATAATTCCCTGGTTCGAGAAATAAATTACGACTCTCATTGACAAAGGAGAGAATGAGAAATTTTTTTATTTCTCAAATAATTATTTCGCCTAAATGGGCTTCAAAACAAGTTAAATATTAATTAGATATTTGTAAAGTGTGCACTTATAGCATTTCATGCATTCGAAATAAATCGTTGAATGCTCTATTAAAATTGATAAAATAAATGGAGTATTCACGAATGATCATGTCTGAATGCCTTTGACGTGAAATGACGTATGACGTATAAAAAAAATTGATTATATTAAAACTTGTTATTGATGTAATTCAATTAAATCGATATACATTACACACATTTGTTTCCTGATAGTTCACGATTAAATACTTGTGTTTATAAAAGTTGTTTGTACATTATACCTTGTCTTAATTACTTTTTATTGCCAAAGGCGTGTTTAAAGTTAAAAATAAGAAAGATAGACAAGCCCCTTAAGCATTAGGCCTGTGAAAGTCAGTGTCGTCTCTGAACGCCATGCTGAAGACACCAGTAATGTCTAGTTAGTGACACCACATCTAATAGTTTCCTTAGCTGCGGTGCCACTGACGCTGGAGTGTTAAGCTTGACGCTACAACCTGAAGACTGATTTAGTGGAAGTGAGAAAAATATATACCAATCTTGTGTAATATGAATATCCTTGGCAAAAAGCAATAAAATATTAAATATATTAGGATAGTTCCTTTTATTAGAAATACCGAAGGTATAACTGAGGTATTTAGGAGACTAGTTGGGGGTAGTTAATAATGACAACCAAAGTGGGAGTATTAAATTTTTAATATAAAATAAAGTGCCTTCCGCGCTCGGGAGTTCAGTTCAGTTAGTTCAGTTCAGAAGACTAGTGGTGTAGCAGTGAGTTGGTAGTGAGAACAATGTCGTGTAAACCAATTAATAAATTATAAATATTGTGTTTGTGCCTTTTAAATATCCATCTTGCATAGTTTTGTTGATGTTCCTAACAAATATATCACTTGATCCTAGTGTACACTAAAAAAACACATGTCGGATGTCAGGTGCAAATTGTTAATTGTATCTGACACCCAACATCGTACATCACAGAGGCTCTTATTTAGTTTCAGCTTACGATATACTCGGAAGGTTTCTTCCGTGCGCAATTTACGACAACGCATAAATATACATTTATGTGTTATTTGCAATAAATTTACATTTTTATATTACAACCAAGGTGAGTGCACAGCTCTACATAATATTATTTTTACGTTCTTTGAAAGATTTCTATCGAGGCATGTGAACTTCTTGTAATTACTTTTTTTATCCTTGCACGGCAAAGTGACCACACTGCACCTGATGGTAATTAGATACCAATTAGAGAAAATTACTACTCAACACAATCATTCTGACCTGCTTCTTCACACTACGCCATAGGGCAAGGAGGTGATGACGCGGTTAAGGGTCTATTATCAGAGTACTCAAAAGGCCGCAGAACGGCCAAACCGTATCCAAATCAAAATCGGATGTACATTGGCTAATCCCGGAACGCGACACACTTGCATGTGTCACTATGGCGGGGTTTACACCCAGTGTACAGTGGTCGCTATCCGGGCGGATATGAATATCCTACCACCAGCATACCTATGTAATTAGCTTTAGTTGCGTATGTTTGAAATAAAGTCTGATCTAAACATTCGATAGTAACCAACACACCCTTCAATCAATTTAGCGCTGTAAGAGGTTGTTACGATAGATGTCAATGAATGGCATAGAAATGTTGATCCTAAATAATAAATCTAAATTGCATCGCGCGAAGGAAAGTCCGCCCACCAGTTTGAAAAGGCAATATGCACTTGATCTTATGTTTGCAATATAAACTTCATACCAAGTATTTATCTTTTCATATTCAAAAGCTAATAAAGGAGGATGCGCATCAAGGCGAAATTACTTACGGACAGCGGCTGCACACATACTATGTTTTATTTGCCTTTGGTTCTAAAAGTAAGGTGGTTAATGAATAACTTAAATGCCCGCAAATAAATAAAATGCATTTTATCTTTAAAAAATCTGCAGGATCAAAAGCAATGATTATAAAATTACTAAAATATTTTTTAATATGCGTGTATGTGATTTGTATCGTACCTCTAGATATAGTCCATACTTACACTATAAATGCGAAAGTAACTCTGTTTGTTTGTTTGTTACCTTTTCACGACTGACCAGATTGTGATGAAATTTGGCAAGGAGATAGATTATATCTTGGAGAAGGACATAGACTATCTCTTTTCTCAAAAACAACCTTAAAGGGGTCAAAAAGGAGATCTAAATTTGTATGGGAAATACATAATTCCTCGACTTAGGGATCTGGAAATTTATATTTAGGATTTTGGTAGGAAATAAAGAAATACGTGTTTCACATTTTTTTCAAAATCATCCCTAAGGGGGTTAAAATAGGGGATGCAAGTTTATATGAAAATGCTTCATTTTTAGTTAAACGCATGAAAATTCGTATTTTTGTATTATATACTTTTGCTCCCAAACATGACCTCAAGGCGGGCGGAGCCGCGAGCAACAGCTAGTATTATATATTTTATGGCAGGTGTTTTTGCTATAATTGTAATTTAATTTTTTATTGATAAATTGTATTTTTTATCGAATCCTGTTACGCGGGTGCTCCAGTAAGATCATAGACCTAAACATGTTGATGTTCTTATATCACTCTAACATATAATTTAAAAAAATAATTTTAGTGTTTATTATTTAAAGTAAATTATTTTTTATGATGATAATTGTTTAAATTTTATGTTTACTATTTTTTTATTTTATTTTTGTTGTAGCTGCTTATATTAAATTTCGATGCGAGGCTCTGTTATGTTTGTTATCCTCTGTTTTTACAGTTATTTTGTAATTTTATGTAGATGTTATACGTATCAGAATGCTGTGCATACCTTCAATAGGCATATGTATCGGAGTTAATACTACTTTATTATTTGCGTTTTTGGATGCATGTGTCACTAGTGTGTTATTTAATAAATAAATATAATTTTATTTGCGCTATGATATAAATAGCAATGCGCAATTTGTAAATTGATTTTCCATAAGACGCATCGGCTGCGTTACTCATAGAGTGCTCTCGGAATGCATTCTCATCTCATTCACCGCTGATGTACGATGCGCGAGCATATTTTGAATATACTGAATACCGATATGACCTTACTTTGACGAGTGCAAATAAGATAAAAAATAAATAATACTAGCCCTGTATTAAACATTGTCCCACTGCTGGGCACGGGCCTCCTCTACTAATGAGAGGGGTTAGGCCTTAATCTACCACGCTGGTCTAATGCGGGTTGGCAGACTTCTCATACCTTCGAAAAATTCTCAGATATGCAGGTTTCCTCACGATGTTTTCCTTCACCGTTAAGCAAGCGATAATTAACATTTTAATAGACACATAACTTTAGAAAAGTCAGAGGTTTATGCCACTTGGGTTTCGAACCTACGACTTTCGTCTTGGCAGTCCGTACGGCAACCAACTAGGCTATCGCTGCTGCAAATAAGATGTTTGGTCTAAATTAAAGTTGGTATAATTTATGAATCTACACTAACTATGATGTCGCGGTCTATCCTTGGTTTCAAATAAAAAGTGCTGCAATCATGTCTGTCTGATTATGATTAATGATTTTGCATTTTTATGATTATATAGTTATTATTTTATCCTGGCATGGCAAAGTGATAGCACTGTACCTGATGGTAAGCGCAGTGCGGTCCAATTACAGTATCGAGTAGCAAGAGATGATCTTAATAATAATCTTAGTCTTAACGAGTTTGTTTAATAAGTTCTATTCTGCAATTATGTTGCTTTTTAGTTAATGTTTGTTATGTTTGGTTCTGATATTATATAATTTTATTATTTTAATTTTAATACGAATACTGTTTCACACCTGTAATTGGTGAGTTGACTAGTCCTTAGATTGTACAAGTTTATTTAAGCATGTTTGGTCTGTTAACTGTAGGTGTGTCATTTAATAAATAAATACAGTAACTGAATCAAATGAAAAATCTAAATATTTTTTTATAGTGTAACATCTGTATTCTATAAAAAAATACATAGATATACACTCACGCCTGTAATCCCCGAAGGAGTAGGCACAGGTGTAACCAGTACACCCACTTTTCGCCGAATTTCGGTCCCATAATGTGATAGGGGGCGAGCCTATCGCCACACCGGGCACCATTCCAGACTCCGGGTTAATACTGAGTATTTCTAGGTAGCAAAACCCAATATCACTTTACCCGACCCGGGGATCGAACCCGAGACCTCAGCACAGCAATCGTAACGCATGCGCAATTACAACTACGCCACCGAGGCAGTCCATAAAAAATCTTACGTAGAATTTACAATGTATTTATTTCTATGGTTCTACATAAATTTGTACAATAATTTTATTTTGCTACAGATTTAGATATTAAGATTGTGGTTTGATGGATCATGGATATTTTATAATGTGGAAATACATAATATAACAATAATTATAATATGCATAATAGATAAAAAATGTATACTAATCACGACTTCTGTCAGCTGCTTCTAGTACCACTGGTAAATACAGTACAAAACTAGAGGTTTCGTATGCACAATTGAGGATTTAATCATTTATAAATATATATATATACAAAACTGCTTCATAGTTTACAAAATATAGTCTCAATTCATTTGGAGTTTTACATTCATTTTTATGGGAAGATAATTGATTCATATCATTTGTATTTTTTAAGCAAAGGAAATATCGTCGGTGACACTGCAAAACGAGCTATGTCACCAAGAACTGATTTTACAGCATAGACAAAAAACGTTTTTTTTTGTTAAATAATTCGAGACATATATAATAATAGGCCAATAATCCCGGAAACAGATGCGTTCCGATACAGGATCTTGATCATTTTAACAAAAACAATAAAATTTTTTTTTTTTTGACATTTGACGTATTGAAGTATCACCGACGATATGTGATTTTTATTTTTTGCTCGTAAATCTTTGTGCCACATTCTAAATATTTGTAACTAACAAAGATAATGTTTCACGTTTTAACATTAAATTTGCTTCATAGCGACGAGAGTCACTTAGAGAATTCCACAGATAAAGGGTTCGATAAGACCAGATGAAAACTACGATGTGAGACTTTAAGCCACGCCCACCTTAACTCCGATATTTTAGCGGTATATATAATTGCAGCAAAATATAAGTATAATATAAACATCAAAATACGTGTCACTTAGAAATAAATAATAATAATATTTATTGACATCAAAAAAGTTACATTTGATCACAAGTGAGAAATGTGAATTAGCTCCGTATCCTGCAGTGAAGATGAAAGGATTAAAATATATTCTTTTCGCTACCATAAACTGGATGAAATTTTCTGGATGTATGTTTAGATGAAGCGTATTAAGCTGTGGTCAGCCCATTAACAAACACTTGAATATTGCGCTAAATGAGCTATTTGTGTGTACAAAATTTAATAGCAACCAATTTCCTAATTTCAGCAGCTAGGACAATGCTGTGTTGAGCCAACTGAGTTAAAGAGTTACAAGAGTATTGCCACTAAATGTGGTCTACGTTTTAATACTGGCCCATAATCGCTGTGATGCTTCGGACTTATGTCCGAATAATTATTTACGTTCTGGTATTTGAATACCTATTTGTAAATGAATTTATATTATTGTTCAACATATTTGGCAAGCTATTTGCTTTAAGCAACATTTTTTGCGATATTAAATATGTAATAACATATTCGGGATTAGCACAATTTTCTGCACCTTTTGAGATTAGTTGAAATTTTTTTGGCGCTTTAATCATTCTCATTTTTATTATCTCATTTATTTTAGAAAATAATGCTCATAAATTCATGATAATAAGTCTTAAAGGTGCAGTACGTGCTTACACAAGTAATATATGGATTATATTAAAATACGCAATAGGTTTTTTTATAGTGATTTTTTTCCGAAAAACAAATATCTTAAAATCTAATAGCCCGCCAACAGTACATTAAACTTCAGGTGCGTTCATCTTACAATAAGATGTGATGAAAAACAGCGACAGCCTAGTGAGGAGTGATACGGATTGCCGAGACGAAAGTCGTTGGTTCGAAACCACATGACAGTTCAGAAAGTTACGTGTGCATTTCAATGATCATTTGCTTTAACATTGAAGCAAAACATATTGAGGAAACCTGCATGTCAGAGAATCTACAATAAGAATTTCGAAAGTATGTGAAGTCTACCAACCCATATTGGGTCAGCGTAGTGGACTAAGGCCTAACCACTCTTATTAGTAGAGGAGTCCCCAGAGCAGTGTTTTAATAAACACTGATATTTGTTTGTAATCAGAGCTCATATAAAAAAAATGTGATGATGCAGCGTTGATTCCGTGTAGCTATAAAAATCAAGTAAATGTAAATAACATATCTCAATATCAATGTAATGAATCAATCTTATTATACATATAACACAGGTGGAATCTTTAATATCTGAATGATTAAAAAAAGAGAGCGTAAATCCTATCATTAAGCTCGTTGAGAATTTCCGCAAATTGCAAGTACTTAACGTGACTATTGGAAATAAATCGCATGGTTGCAACGCTTTCCGTTTATTTTCAATAGGTATTATGGAAATATAGCGTTAAAATACCGCTCGTTTCTCGATGATTTAATTCATATACTGAAATTCTGTTGATCGTAGACAGAATGCTCTAAACATTCTACTCTACTAATTTGAGTATTCCTGATACTTTTGAATTTAGTGTCAGAAGGTGCCTCATGGTTTTCACGCGGTGAAAAGGTCAGTTTGGTGAGAAGTTTGGATGAGATCATGTAACATAGTGATTCCCAACCAATTTAGGTGTGTACCTATTGATGTCTCTCGATGGTGTCAAAAAGAATTAATCAAATCAAATCATTTATTTAGTAAAATAGGCCACTAAGGGCACCTTTTTACATGTCATAATAATGTTAAAGTCTACTAGATTAATAGTTAAAGTTTATTGCAGGCGGTCATAAACGTTTCTATTTGACTTGGAGCGCTGAAGCAATGTCGTATAAAATCAATCAAAATAAGAATAGTTTTAGATATTGGTGGAAATGCAAAGAATTTTCTTTGCCAACATTCACGAGATTGTCCTCAAGATAGCAAATGTTTTAACTTTAGGGTGTAAACTGTTGTTTGCGTGACATTTTTCTGTATCTACACTAGACGATGCGGGGCATTGTTTGTCAGGTTGTTATTTTACTATCTTTGTTCGAGAATCAGGACACTTTTTAACACCGTGCTGAATTAAAACTAAAAATGCATACTAGTTTGTCACTTTATGTGTAACTAATAGGTAACCAGAAAATGAGGATAACTTAGAATTTTCTAATTTTAGAGGCCCTCATAATATTATGCTAAACTAACTCGAATATATGTATATTAACGTAATTTATCTATTACTTTAATAAAGCTCAAGAGGCACTTTGTCTGTATATTAAATATTTTTGCAAAATGTTGATTTTGATGTTAAAGACAGCCTCCGTGGCGCAGTTGGCAAGTAGCCGGCTGTGAAACGAAAGGCGGTGGGTTCGATTTCCACATCGGGACAAATGTTTGTATGACAGACAGATATTTGTGTCCGGGGTCTGGGTGTTGTGAGACCGAAAGTCTCTCGTAGTCCCTGATACCCACAACACAAGACTCGTATCTTAGTGTGGGGTTTGGGCTATGTGTGTGACTGTTGGGTTTTATTTATTTATTTATTGTAACGTGTTATATTATCGACCGACCCAAAATAATTGTTTTTGGAATTATTGTCTGTCTGTCTGTCAAACCATCAATCACGTCCAAAGTACTGTATTACGAAAAAAGAATCGCCAGTAAAACAATAGAGTGTATCTTGAGGTAACATTTAGTCTTTACTTAAATTAAATCAGTGCATTAAATCAAAAGTTATAACCGTTTCCCAAGGGATTGCTAGCCTCCTTGGTGTAGCAGCCAAGCAGCCGGCTGTGAAACAGGAGGTCACGAGTTCGATGCCTGAGTTTTGGACCTGGGTTTTGTGGGACCGGATTCCTTCGTATTTTTGATACCCACGATAATCTACTGTGGGATCAGTGCCATGCGTTTGACTGTTGGGTATATATTTTTTTTATATGGTGTTAAGCCACGTAAAGCACTGTAATTTCCCTTCAAGATGCATTTAATCGACTTATGTTGAAACTTTAGCAGAAACAAAATCTTACCCACTAATTGAAATTATTGGCGTTAGAAACACTACTTTAAATGAAAATTTAAAGTATTATTATTGTTGAATTCATTAAAATTAATATTACTTGAAACATTACTGTTATTAATCGACTTAATGTTTGAAATTTTGCGTAACTCATTACTACAATATAAGCCGCAATCCGCAAAAACTTTTTGTCGTATTTAGGTATGATAAATTAATTGCGAACTTAGTTCTTAATTTAAAATCAAGATCTTGGCGTAAATAATAAAATTGGCTACAATATAATTAATAAGCTTCAACCGACGTATATAATTTGTATTTTGTTTGTTAGTACGGAATATAATAATAATAATAATAAATGTTTATTTCGATAACTTATAAATATTTATATTTCTTGGCTTAGAGTCTCCTTTTAAGCATGGATTTGCTTATATTAAGAGATCTATGTACATATTAAGGGAAACAATTTAATTATATTGTTATATGCAAGTATAATAAATTTCAGGTTTTTAGGAATCTGAATCATTCAAAGTTGTTTAATTCGGGTAAGTGAAAATTTTTATACTGTGAATGTCATTACAAACTACTTGTATTAAGGGAAAACAAGGAATCATTTTTATTTCTGTATAATATCCATTTTAGTGAGTGTAATTATTTAATTTAAATAAAATATACTTTAAGAATGGAACGTATTTGGTGTATGCGTATTTCGATTCCGGACAGGTGTTAGATACTAGCAAACCAAGCCAATAAAGATGATGAAACACTCTTACCAATACATTGTTGATAGAGTGTTACGCTGGTGGTAGGATATTCATATGCACCCGGATAGCGACCACCGTACACAGGGTGTAAAACCCGCCATACTGATACACCAGGTGCAGTGTGGTAACTTTGCTGTGACAGGATAAAAAAAGGAAAATTTGTCGGAGCTGGTATTACTATGCACACAATCTACCCGTCCAGCCATGTGCGTCAAACTAGCATGACTCTAATCAATTTCCAATAGGGTATTTGACAATTTTTGAAAATTGATGGACATCGATAGAGGACTCTTCACTTATAGCCCCCGTAATATTTTTATTATTGAAATATAATCAATTTATATAAAATCCGTGATTTTATTTTTTCATATATTATTTCGCGCTAAATGCGTTGTCACGTGACATTATCTCTATGTGACGTCATCGCCAGGGCCGCGCCAACCCCCCACAGCGCCTGTGTGCAAAACCTATGAAGCGCCTCTTTTTTTCACGAATCTTCAAGTTTCAACTATTTTTTTTATTTTGAATAAAAAAATGGTAACTTTGGCCAAGGTACAACAAACCCTATGTACCTCGGCCAGTACTACGTTGTACCTAGGACAACATCGAGAATTTGGGGATAATAATACTAGCCCTGTATTAAACATTGTCCCACTGCTGGGCACGGGCCTCCTCTACTAATGAGAGGGGTTAGGCCTTAGTCCACCACGCTGGCCTAATGCGGGTTGGCAGACTTCTCATACCTTCGAAAAACTCTCAGGTATGCAGGTTTCCTCACGATGTTTTCCTTCACCGTTAAAGCAAGCGATAATTAACATTTTAATACACACATAACTTTAGAAAAGTAAGAGATGTGTGCCACTTGGGTTTCGAACTTACGACTTTCGTCTTGACAGTCCGTACCGCAACCAACTAGGCTATCGCTGCTATTAATTTGGGGATAATACATGTATTTTTAAGGAAACTATTATTTACCAAAATCATTTTATTAGATCTACTTATAAATAACTCACAAATTCTTTACAAAATTAACATAGCATTCATAGTATTTTATTTGTTTTCGTGCAATTTGCCTCTATCTCTACGTGTTTCCAAACAGTGCTTTAAATGACGACGAAAAGTTGTTGTTGATAATCAAAAGTTTTTGGAAACACCGAAAGCTGTGAATTTTTACTCCTTATTTTTTTTTTATTCTGGCGCAGCTTAGTGATTACACTGCACCTGATGGTAAGCGCAGTGCCGTCCAGATAGAGTATCAAGTAGCGAGAGACAGTCTATCCCCCGCTACTCAACACAATCATGCCGGCCTGCTGTTTAGCTTCTTCACGTTACGCCTAAAGGACCCAGGTTCATAGGAGGGAGGGAACACGGTAGCTGGCAAACTGTTCCACAGCTTGATGGTGCGGGAAAAATACGAATTTGCGAACCTCTTGGTTCGGGCCGGGGTAGTAGACACCACGAAGCTGTGGCTCCGCAAGCCAGTACGCGTGGTTCTGGTATGGAAGGGAGAGGATGGGATAAGATCAAACAATTCTTCAGAGCATTCGCCATGATACAGACGGTAGAACACGCTAAGCGAGGAAATATCCCTACGCAGCTGTAGTGGCTCTAGGCTGTTACTCACGTCTGCATCATTCACAATGCGGATGGCCCGCCGCTGCAACCCATCCAAGGCATCGAGAAGGTACCTTGCGGAAACGTCCCAGAGGTACGAGCAGTATTCCATTCCCGGCCGCACCTCCGCTTTATATAAGCGGTAGAGCTGACCAGGCGTGAAAAACCGCCGCACCCTGTTCAGGATTCCAACCCTGCGTGAAGTGGCGGATATTACGCCCTCGATGTGACTCCTTGGATTAAGATCGCAGCGAATATCCATACCTAGGACACTAAGGTCATTCCGCATTGCGAGTGGAACACCCTGAAGAACGGGGATGGGAGAAAACAGAGACTTCTTGCACGAGAACGCGCACACCTGGGTTTTCTTGGCATTAAACTCAACCCGATTCCTGATACCCCATGATGATATGAGTTCCAAGGTCTGGTTGAGCTCAACGACATGATCCTCGCGTCTCCTCTCAGTATCCGCCCGGCAACCAGGAGGCTTGCTGCTATAACGCCCATGAACCGTGCTGTCGTCTGCATAGCAATGAATGTTGCCAAGCGACAACATATCATTGATGTGCAGAAGAAACAAGGTGGGCAAAATCACAGAACCTTGTGGTACTCCGGCATTTACTGACATGAGCTGCGAAGCGTGTCCATCAACGAGGACACGCATTCTACGCTCATGCAGAAAGTCGGAAATCCACTTGCACAGGTTGTCGGGCAGACCGTATGCCGCGAGCTTGGAGAGAAGGTCACGATGCCAGACCCTATCAAATGCCTTGGCTATGTCGAGACTCACAGCCAGAGCCTCGCCATGCTTGTCAATCGCCTCCCCCCAGTGATGTAATACGAACGCTAGAAGATCACCCGTTGATCGGTTATGACGGAACCCGTATTGGCGGTCATTGATCAACGAGTGATCCTCTAGGAAGCGAACTAATTGGCTATTTATCAGTCGCTCCATGACTTTACACATCACTGAGGTTATGGCGATTGAGCGATAAAGGGTCTGACCGATCACCCTTTTTGGGGATCGGCTGCACATTGGCCTCCCTCCAAGATTCAGGCACAATACCTGAGAGGTAGGACGATCGGTATAGGCGCGTCAGTACAGAACAAGGCGTGGACAACTCCGCTGCAACCTTTTTAAGAACAAGCGCAAGTAATTATTTTAAATGGCATTTGTCAGGATTTCTTTCCATCTTAACCTCTAGGCATGATTTCTGAAATATTAAATGTACTGATCGGGAATCTAGTACGTGAATGTGAAATAAATAAAAAAAATATTCTCCTGGCCAGAGTACAAAAACCAGGTTGTATCTGGCCACTGACCAGAAACAACGGATGAACAGTGACCGAGGTACAACACTACTTCAACTTTAACTAAACGGTGGATTTCAAATATTTTGAGGTTACTTATCTCGTAAGTTTATTATTTTTGTAACACTTGTAAATCAAAAAACCAATTGCATATACAAGTAAAGTGACCAATAGTCAAACGTTTCAAACTATCGGACTTCAAAATATATTAAATATACTTACTTTTTTGCCAAAAAAGTTTTAAAATTGATACGACTAAACACCGGCTTAATGGTGGTAAGCGTCTTTTTTCACTATGGTCAATGGATAGTAGGTAGTGGCGTACCGAATACTATAGACCAGTGTTTCCCAAACTATGGCGAGCGAATATTGGTTGGGCCATGATAGGATCATACTTCGAACGAACGGAATATAATGATTAAAATTGTTTTTATTTTCTTATTTTAACTTTCCATTCATATAGTTATGACTCTATTTATTCATGACAACCAAGAGGTGAGTCTCGAATTCGGAACTTTCAGAACTTTGAGAACCACTGCTATAGACAATAGAATTTAATAGCGCAAGAATATTTGAAAATAGCCAAATGGCCTAGGTACACATAGTGCCAAGGTTCAACAGGTTCCCCTACTTATTTTAGTTGTATTTTAATCACGTTCTTCTTCTTGTTTTCTTGTCCTTATAAAATTCTGGTAACCAGATAATTTCTTTATTTTATCTTGATTACTATCACTCATCGTGAAAACACGTTAAAACAATCATTAACACGCAAACTATATATTGTCTTTAGTGCTAGAACTTATTCTTATTATAAAAAAATCAATGTGCACCTTGCACCCACTTTCGATTGAATGATTGTTCAATTGTTTTGGCTCTTTTGTTCCTTAAACCAGGGAATCCCCGTGACCCCACCCTGGTTGGCGCCATATATGTTTTGTTATTTACAAGGTATATGTTGCGCCTATTGTACTTACTTACTTATCGATACTCCACTACTAAGAATATGTTGTTGTGTAACTGTAAGTTGAAGTGTAGTAAGTAATAAGTGTAAGTGTGACAAAAATTATTTCGATGGTGGCGCCTCTATTGTCTTGGCGCCTGTGTGCGCCGCACACTTCGCACACAGGGGCGGCGCGGCCCTGGTCATCGCACATATACAAACATTCGTGACACCTAACAACATAACAAATTATTTGCATTTATCTGTTAGTTTTTCCGCAAAAATGAATGAGCCAGCATATAAATATTGTTCAATGCCTTTGTGTAAAAACTCGACACTAAATCCCGATAAATTGTTCATCCATGTGCCAAACTCAAAAGTTTTAAGAAAGAAGTGGCAGATTTCGACTATCAGCCCTTGTAATGCCTTCTTCCATTCTTATAGAAGACTTGAAGACGAAATTAACACGTTTCCACACGTTTACACATCGAAAAATATGTTCTTCCTTACAATTTAATTTGTCGTAGGATGCAATGTTTATGTGCGATGTCGTCACAAGTAATGGCGGCCGGTATTGCTAGGTTTTTGGCACCGAGTGATACAGATTAAAAAATCTAAATTTTAATGACGAAAATAAAATGTTTATAATACATTTAAAATAAAAAAATGTATTTTAATAAATATGTTTGCCCACTATCCTTTCTCCTAGTGCAGTTTTATATTTTTTGGTTACACCAGTCAAACACCCTATTGTTCTATGTATATAGCTCATTGATTGTTAGTTAGAGAAAATAAATAACAGGTTGTATAGCCTCATTTGCGACTCTGCCTTGTATTAACATATACCGTACCGTTTTTTTTTTGTTTCATGTGAATGTGACTTGTTTAAGGATGTATGTTTTTATAATGTAAATTATTTTCTAATGTAAATTGTAATGACAAGTTACAAAAGACCTACGGCTGAGTTTCTTGGTGCTTCTTCTCAGACCAGTGGGCATTTCCGAAGCACCAGTAGACCTTAACATTATTATGACATGTAAAAAGTGCCCATAGTGGCCTAATTTACAAAATAAATGATTTGATTTGATTTGATTTCGTAGTCATTATACTATGTTGTTACTTTTTATATACCGAACAGAAACATACAAATATTGTTACATGGAGTCAGCTCCACAATAGGAAAAATTGTTTGTCAGTATCAAGAACTACTATTAAATGTGAATTATCGCTTGCTCGGCAAGCCACAGCCTAGTTGGTTGTGGTACGGACTGTCAAGACGAAAGTCGTACCGAACCGGCATACACCTCTGACTTTTCTAAAGTTACGTGTATTAAAATTAGCGTATTAAAAATATTGTTTTATTAATTCAGATTCACCCACGAGAAAACTAGAACGTTACAAAAAGAAGTTTAATATCATTAGGCGAACTTTAGTGCGAAGGTGTTTTACCAATCCCGGTATGTAGGACATAAAACTTTACGGTCGGTCCAGTAACGCGATACGATAATCGAATGAAATTCACCATGTGTACGAAACGGGAACGTAAAGCGCCGTGACGAATATTTATTTTCGAATGTTCTGTGTAAGCGTTCGAATGAGAATTCCATTTGGAAATGCGTACAGTGTGGATTTTTGATGATATTTTATTTATCCATGTAGCTTCCCAATAGGAACAAATAACAGATTGGTCAGAGGGATTGTGATTTAGTATTGTGGTAGAGCCACGCTGAAGACATATTTGTCTACAGCATGAATGGGCCGGCTCGACCGGGGTAGAATCACTGTCTCACAGAAAACCAACGTAAAGTGTCAGTTTACCGTCGCGTTTCGTATGGTAAGTGAGATATCCGGAAGCCCAGATTCCCCCTTCCCTTCTCTAATTCCTATTCCTTTCCTTTAAGGCCGACAACGCATACATGATACTTTCGGTATTGTGGATGTTCATGGGCGGTGGAGGTCACTTAACATCAGGTGACCCACTGGCTTGTTTGTCGGACTATGCTATAAAAAAAATGTAAAAGTCATGTCTGCAGATGGACAGATGGTCGATGGAGCAGACATGTGTTGGAGTGGAGGCCGCGTTTAGGGAAACGTAGTGTGGGACGCCCTTTACGACGGACCTACGACTTGAAGAAGATAGTGGGTAGCGGATGGACGCGGGCTACCCAAGACCGGGATAGTTGGCGTTCACTCGGGGAGGCCTACGTCGAACAGTGGACGGCAATAGCCCGAGTATATAAATAAAATTATAAATTTATGTTACATCATTGATAGAAAGAGCAGCGATAGCCTAGTCGGTTGCGGTACGGACTGTCAAACGAATAGTCGTATGTTTGATGGCATACACCTCTGACTTTAGAAAAGTCACAGTTATGTGTGTATTCTTTATTAAGTATCGCTTGCTTTAACAGTAGTATAGGGATTCGTCGGTTCCTGAGCACAAATCTAGGCCCGAGCTAGGTCGAGCTAGGGAGCTAGGGTCCCTAGACTTGCTCCAGAATCCAGGTACCCTACTACCCGCGAATAGGTTCCCGAACAAGACTCGGCAGCCGCGAATTAAATTTATATCAACCGCGAATTAAATTTATACCAACCGCGAATTAAATTTATATCAACCGCGAATTAAATTTATATCAACCGCGAATTTAATTCATATCAACCGCGAATTTAATTTATATCAGCCGCGAATAAAATTGATATCACACGCGAATTTGATTTATATCAAAGGAGATTTTATACCTGTCTCGAATTTAATTTATATTTAAACATTTTACGTTTATTTTGCACGTTTGTCAGCCAGCTTGAGGAATGGTCTCATTTTTGTTTGTATGCAGGTATGAATCACTTTTTCTATGAAGTTACGCTTGTCTTCGTACGGTAATAGTCATGTCTCAACGTGTCTGTATAATTTCTTAGTAGTAGTCGTCTTAATATTACCTGCGTTTCAAAGCTTCATTGTTCATAAGGGAAAGCTATTAAAATTAGTGATGGTATGTATTCTTTGAATATAGGTAACAACAGACCACACGGTTCTTTATAAGTTTTAGGTAGCCATTGTCAATAAGAGAAATCGGGTAATTTATTAGGTACATCAATCAAATGTAATGACAAAGCAGTATTACCTATTGTTCAAAGCTTCATTGTTCATATGGGCAAGCGGTGTTAAAATTAATTACGGTACACGTATTGTTTGAATACCAACGGACCACATGGGGTTGTTAATGTCACCCTTAAGCAATGAGTTTTGGGAACCCATTGTCCATAAGAGAAATCGAATACCGGTCTATCGTATCAGTTTTTGCTTTTGCTACAGCAAAATTACCCTTAGCTGCCGTATAAAAGCGATGACAAAAATTATACTACACCGTATTCCACAGTGTGCTCTACACCACAAATGAACTCCGGTTGTTTGTATAGTGAATTTTTAAATAGTGACTCTGCTGCAAAATGAATGTAAGTACCTATGTATAATTCGATGTAATATAATATTAATTATGTTTTATTTACTGTTAATATTGTGTTTTGACCTCAGATTGTTTTAATCAATTGTTGATGATGTATATATTTTTATGTATCCCATATTCCTACACTCCTCTCTATGCCAATACTTATAATAGTTTACTTTTTGTTTCAGTTCGCTGATAATGCTTTCAAAAACTATTATTATGCAGATAACGACGATGATGATCAGCCCAGCGACGAGGAAGGCACCCTGGCATACAAAGTTAAAAAAGCAATAGCAAAGAGATCAAATTGCATCGACGACTTCTTCGAAAAACCTAAGAAGAAAAAGAAGGTGGCAAAAAAGTCGTCAAGTGTTGGTCGCTCTTCCAGTGGTGGAGTTTCATACATCACGTCAAATAAGGACGACATCGCCGATGCATCTCATCTTATAAAGATTGAGATATATGATGTCAACAAGATAAAAAATATCGCTCCGATGGAACACTGGAAACATGCTGAGGTGCGTGTTAAATATTACGCAGAAGCCGACGCAGACAAAAACTTGCAGTCAGTGAGAGATACAATATTTAATATCACCAAGCACTTGGCTACGAAAGAGGACTGTGTGAAATATTTTATAGACACCGATAAATAAGATAGTGCGTAAGCTTATGTGTAAAGTGTTGTAATTGAGTGTTTAAGGTCGTTATTGTAGTATAAGTTATTATAAGTCATTGTGCATGTTAATACTAATTTAGAATATTAATATTTGGTCATGATCATAATTTGAATTGTAAATTAATTGTAAACATTTAGTGCTGTAAGTGAGTGTTTAAGGTCATTGTGTTATTGTAGTATAAGTTATTAAAAGTCATTGTGCATGTTAATACTAATATAGAATATTAATATTTGGTCATGATCATAATTTGGATTGTAAATTAATTGTGAACATTTAAGAATTGTTTGTAAGAATTTGTATTTATAATTAAATAAGGTTATTAGTAATCAATAAAAAATATAAGAAACTCTTTATTCGTATTTTATTTATTTATTTTAAAACATGACTTAAACAATCCAGATAATAATACATCATTACACATTGTATTGGCATCAAATAGTTTTTGAAAATCGTTTAAACTCATGCCATGGTATTTGTAATATAGATACATTATACAATACTCTCCACAAACGATAGTAAAGTCGTTTTGGATTCGATTAGTATTATAATTCCACATCCTAGAATTCCTTGCTAAAAACATTCGATGATAGCCTTGGGGTGGTCGACCATATGAATCAAAGTACTGACCAATCCCGTTTTTATCTATATGTATAGCAATCCAGTGAGAACCCGGTTTATTATCTGGATCTAGGTTGCTGATTATGTATGTAGGAGTTACTACATATATTGGCAATCGATTGGCTGCATACACATTATGTTGGATGGATGAATCTATTTTCATCAAGTAATTCATTATCTCTGTTGTGTTCATTTTATTAAATAAAGGAAACGTTATCCGGTCGAATGTTTAAGAAGTAATGTTATGGAATAATAGTGAAATAGGTAATTATGGTAGTTTATAATTAAAGTAACCAGTTGAAGAGGGTTGCAAGGATAGTCATAATAAAAAACTGAAATAATTTATATTTATTTTATTGAACAGTCGACAATAAATAAATACACCTTAATTAAAATATACCATACTTAATTTACAAACATTTTTCTTCTTAGCTACTATAATCTACCGAAATATTGCGATTTTTGTCTATTTCTATAACATTATCAAACTCTGCATATACAATACAGTTAATAGTTTGTGTTAGAGCTGATTCAAAACGAACTTCTAATCTCACACTCCCATGCTTTATAAGATTCCAATGACCAGAAGAGTTTGCTGATAAATCAGGCGTTAAATCAAACGCTAACATACAGTATCCATTAGCATATTTCTCACGGGATATTCCATTACCTTCGTTAAGAAAATGTATACCAGTCCCGGAAAACAAGGTATGATAGACTGTAGTATAAACATTGCTATCAAACGAAGGTTGTAGAGCTTTTGAGGGTATTTGATGACCATCTATATACAAACAAAATGTATTAATATTGTAATTTTCAAAGTTGAATGGGTTTTTAGTAAGGTTCCCATTAAATGCGGCATTATTCACAAATCCAACTATACATCTTTTAGGTACTTGACCAAGGAAAATGTTATCAAGAGTTTTTCCTTGAACTCCTGATGGTATAGTTAAAACTTTAACTTCTGCACGTGTAATTGGGTATTTGGCAGTTGTAGATGCTAAGACTTTTTGATGGGCAAGTAAAACAGAAGGATTGATGCGAGCTCTACGAATAATCAAAGTTGCATCCGTAATACAAACTTTTAATTTAAGATCAACTGTAGAAGCCATTAAATTGAAATTTTCTCGAGAACGAACTAATTTAACACACATATCAACACCATTTATCAAAAACTTTTCTTGGTTGAACAAATCACCGTGTAGGTGTCCAATCATTTCAATTTCTTTACTTTCGTTAGCCAACTCTTGTCTTTTAACAAATCCTTTATTAGTTTCATCGATAGAATTCATTTTTCCAGCTGTATCTTCATACCATAGGGCACAAGTAAGATGAGATTCCTTAGCTGCCGGAGCATAGTTCAACAAATTTTCTATGTAAGCACGGTAGGCATATGTGTTATTGGGTGGTGATACAAGTTTTTGATTTAAGTAAACATCAAGTTGATTAAAGAGTGAATGTAACCAATTATTAACTGGAGCTACAACTGTAGATGACATTAGTTTAGTGTTATCTTGATTCAATATTTTAGCTTTTATGTGAATTAATGTATGCGATAGGTCTATGTAGTCGTCACCTGCTCCAGGTACTTGAAATTCAATAGGACCATCATCAGCAAGTGATGAAATTGGTTTATAGTGGATCCATATTCCACTTTCAATGCTAGTCTGAGTAGATGGTAATGCAAATAAATCCAATTCCGACTTAATGCATTCACAGGAATGACTATGTAAAAAAGACATTTTGATTAATTACAAAATATGTCTTTAATTTGTTTGGATCTAGTTTTCAATTTTTTTATAGCTTTCCCTTTCGCAGTCAGCGATGGACTGAATGCAGATGCTCGTTTTCGTTTTGTTATATATCCCGATCCAGACATATTAATTCTATCTATTTTTTCATCTGCTTTTCGTTTTAAATTTGAACCAACTTCTTTAAGACGTGCTTTTATTGAATCTTCCATAGGTCGGGCACTAACCATATCCGTTAAAAGACCTACACCAGCACTCAATGCCTCCTTACCAACAGCGCGGACACCACTAGATAGTAATGGTAAAACTGATCTAAATAAACCCCCAAGAAAACTACCAATTCCATGACCCTTTTGATACTGTGCTCCTTTATAAATCACTCCTATACCCGACCCAGCTTGATGAGAATAATAGCGTTCGTAAGGGCATGTGTTGTTATTGTGTTGAGAATACATTATAGTTTCTTGAAATGCAGTTTAACACACACTGTTCCAAATTGGAATGGTATCTTTTGGCCAGTGCTTGACCTTATATCTATTTCAATGGTATCGAATTCTCTACGCATTACAGATAAATAATGAGGTGGTGAAAAAACATGCATTTTATTGGCTCCGTAGATGTATTTTGAAGGGTCCAATGGTATGATTCTTAGAAGAGGAGTCATTACGTCACCAACAATTTGAGGTTCAACTATATCACAATAAACAAATAACTGAGACGGTAATCCTAAATGCAAATTAGCTGGACATTTTGCAATATTTTTATCAACAAGGTTTCTACCTGGTTCATATCCCAATTGTAAACTTAATTTGGGTGATAATGTTACAGATTTTATAGATTCATCTAACACAGAAACGTATACAAACTTGGATATATTATCATAGGTAAATTTAATTTTTTCTCGTATACTATTCAATGCTGATAAAATATGGTTGATATTATCATAGTTTGTGGCAGGTATATAATGCTTATAGTACACTTTAGAAGGATTTGCTTCATTAGGCATCTTCATCAATTTCGTTATGTATACAATATTCTCATGCTCTTGAACAGTACACATAGTGCATGGATATTGAAATTCAACAATTCCCACACACCACTCCCCCTCGAGTATGATGGATTTCGGTAATTTAGTTGAAAAAATTGATGATTTGTTATCAGGAAAATATTCCATTGAACTATTGCTAAGTAAAGTTAAATAAAAGTCTTTATTCATATTTGTTTTAAACTAGAAACTAAAATCCAACTATTAAATTTGTTCGGATAACCTTTCCACTTAACTAACAGTTCTTGTCTGTCGCCCGTGTAGCGAGAGCGAATTATTTTATCTATCTTATGTTCTATGGTGGGGTCATAAATCACCTTCTGTAACTCTCGTGCATAAAATGTTCCTACTACCTCTTCCCCTTCTAAATCTTTGATAGTGTATACAGACCACGGAGATCGGTGTATTATAGAGGATATCACAAATATTTCATCACTCCAGTTAGATTCGTAACCTTTTTGAAAGATATGTTTATACTTAGTTATTCTTACATGATCACCAATATGAAACTTAGGTAACGTAGTTTTAAATGATTTTTTTGTATTTCCTTTATCATACAAATTTGTCCACACAGTCATTATATTATTGGAATTCACATCACAAGGACACATCTTAATACTAGAGTGAAAACTGTGATTGTAAGAGTAAATCAAATCATGTAAAATATCAATATATTTATGTGTATTCTTATGCGTGAAATAACGCCACATTTTCATTTTTAGCGTTCTTTGAAATCTTTCTACAATGCTTGCCTTAATATCTGGATTATTTGTTGTATAGTAATTTATATTTTTAGATTTCAAGTATCTTTGTACATCTTTTGAAACGAATTCAGTACCTTTATCAGATTGTATGTGTGTAGGAGTTATGTTAGCTTCCTTAAATATACTTTCGAAACATATTTTTATTGTTTCAGAATTTTTCTTTTTCAATGATCTAGCATATGCATATTTGCTAAAGACATCAATAACACAAAGAATATAATTAAAACCTTTATTATCTTTAGAATAAGTTCTCATATCACTTAAATCAACTTGCCATAGTTCATTTATATTAGATAAGATATATTTGTTTCGTGGGAACTTTCTATGTACTGGTTTGTGAAGTGTGTACGTTTCTTGGGCTTGCAACCATTTTTTAACATCTTCTTTATTCATTTTACCTTTCATAGCTTGTGATAATTTATCAATACTGCTATATCCAGCTGGGTGTGACACATCATAATATAGTCGATTTATTTCTAATAAGGAGTCCATTTTTCCCAATCTATCTTTGTTTTTATTTTTCTTATATGCTTATCGTCGCTTTTTGGAGTATAATATAGCTCTTTGTTCTTTGGTGTCGAATCTTCGATATCTTTTTGAAGTTGAACTATGTACTCACGTCTTTTGGGATTTCCGATATAGGTTAATGGTATTTTTAAATCCTTCAATGCTTTAGCAAATTTTTCCCAACCAATTGGATCATTTCTTTTTAATGGTCGCAGTGTATCATTTACTAAATCTATAATATTACTTTCAGGAATTACTTCGTTGTCTATAATCACCGTACCATCATCGTTCCAAAAAAAATTGTTTTTACTCAATGATAGCGAATCCAATAACAACTCACCTCTTTTTACGTATGATTTAGGTATCAAGCTTAGAATTTGATTTCTTGTGTAGAGAGGATTTTTTTCATCCGCACAATTATCTTGCTTTTTCTCTTGGTTACGTGATGTCTGACTGGCAACTAGATCTTTAATTTTGATGTCGTTATTTATATTTAGATTTTCACTTTTATCCATTTGTTCAGTAAAATCATTATTTTGAGTTATTATAGGGAGCTCAAACGGTTTTCGATCTTCTTCCGTGAAATGGAGATACCTTTGTAAAATTTGTAAGTACAATTTACATTTTTTTCGGTCTTCCATATTACTATTCAAAATGTTTTGCATTTCAGCATCCAACCGAGTGGCAGGATTTTCATTTCTACTTTGATTTAATTTATCTATGAAACCTGGTTCAACTAATAACATTTTTTTTGCATGATCCATTTTAAACAAGACCACTTATTAATCCACTTAAAATAGATCCCAATATAATCGGTAAAAAAGCACCACCTTTTTGAACTATTATATTCTTTCTTATTTTTTTTGTGCTTTTACGCACTAATTTACGAAGTATATTTTTAAATTTTTGTAGCTTATTCTTAGATTTTTCTTCAAGCTTTATATTTCCTTGTAGAACGTTATGAATGCACTCACAAATAAAATTAATTTCTTTTTCGTTACAGGCTTTTAAAAGAGCTTGTTGATGTTTCGGCTTAAGTTTATACAGTGCATTTAATAAATCTTTATGCGTCTTGAGGTGTCGATCCATCATTTGTAAATGACGGGTATTTGTTGATTCTTGATATATTTAAACTCTTTTTTAGGGATGTATACCGTGCAATAACCATCGGATGGAAATATTTTCGACTTTATTCGACATATATCGCTGGTATCTTGTTTTAGATCTATCATCAGATATCTATGTGCTTCCTTAGTAGAATCTCTGTAGGCATCTTCGATGAATTTGTTATTTTCGGGTGAAACTTGTCGTGCCAAATAACGAATTTGAGTTTTATCGCGAGGGTTTTTGAAATAAATTATATAACTTGAATTCAAAGAAATGTCTCTTTGACCTTTACCTTGATGAAATAAATTTTGAGTTATGTAAAACACACTTAAGTTTCTATGATGACTACCTTTGGTAAATATATCAACAACACGACCATCAGATTCCCTCATAAGGTCATCAATAATAATGAGGTTTGGTTCATTTCCATCAAACATATTCAAATCTGGTATGCCTTGATAATAATTCACGTTTGGTAGATTATACAAAGGCTGCATTTCATCAAAACACCAAGTTATTTGACTGAAGTTTCTATTACATATTTCTTTAATATATTTAATGAAATTTGTAACAAAATTAGATTTTCCACATCCAGTTGGACCTGCGACTATGGCAGTAAAAGGATGAATAAAATGAATCATTTTGAATATACGTGTAAACTCTGAAGAGGTATTGGAATGAATAAAACATTTCATTAAAATTAAATGTCTTATATGTATTGATTTTATAATATACACGTCCGTTACCAATCTACTGGTGCTTCACAAATACCCAGTGATCTAGAAAGCAACACCAACTTTCTAATTAAGCACATAATAATTAGATTACAGCTATAATTACAGTGCTTTAATTTAATTTAATAATACACAAAAATATAAATAAATAATTCTTATTATTGTACAGAAAATATGAAAAAATTAAATGTCCTTTATCTTATAATGACCCCAAGCAAGAGTATCAGTGGAATTTTGTAATAAGTACCGTTTTGTATCATTATGTGATAGATATATTTTGTTTATTTTTTGAGTATATATTATGTGTTTAATGGATTTAAATCTTAACATTTCACTATACTGAGTTTTGTTTTCATATAAACATGATTTATAATCATTAAGACAAAACTTTTTTGTGATGCATTTATTAACACCTTTTGCTTTACATATACATTTATTTTGGACATCTATTGCATACATTTTTGATCGCAGGCCTACAAACTCTTTTAAAATTTTACCGTTAGTTTCATCTTTGAAAAACCCTAACCGTTTTTTATTTATTAAAGGTAAACCATATTCATTATTAGATGGATAGTCAGAGGTGTCATAATAGTTTTCTAAATCAGTTTTTATATCAGCATAGAAATTTTCTGTAAATATTTGATAGATTAGACTATCAGTGTCTGTATAAAGTAATTTAATATTATCTCGATATTTCTCTTTCATGTAATCGTAATGAAATGTGTACATTAATGTTTTTGAAAGATCCAATATACAAAATCCCAGATAAATTGGTTTATTGTATAAAACACTAGTTTTCTTTAATTGCACTGCAACTAAATTTTCAGAAAAAATTGATAGACTGTGAAACTCAGGTTTTGCAATCAAAGATTGAGCTCCCTGGGTTTTCCCACGATTCAACCAATGGTTTACTAATTTAACGTTTACGCGTTTTATAACATTTTCCATTGTTTTCCCAAAAACTGAATTATTCATAAGTTTGTAAAAATCTTTTTCAAAATCTGAGGTCGCCAAAGAACGCATATGTGTATTTAAATCTATGTAACATTTTAACCATGCAGATTGTTCAAATTTAAGAATTCTATGTATTTTAAGCAGTTTCAAACCATTTTTTAAACATTGTTTAAGATTTCTGTAATGGATAACATACTTCTTTTTATCTTTTAGATTTGGAATCAGTTTTGTATTCTTGGTATTCCCTAGGCATATATTTTCAGCACAAAAGGGAAAATCTGAATGACAATTGTGTAAGATTTTTGGATATTCTAAATCTACTTCTAAAATATAACCATATTCAGCATCGTCGGATATGTTAAAATCTGTATTTACATCTACCCATTCAAATTTACCTGTTGGAAGACATTGAGACATAGCCCAACCGTAAAGGTTATTTGCGTCTAAATACATGAGAAAGGAAGATGGTTTATCAGAATCATAATCAGTCATAAATAGGTTATTTGCTATAGCATGTCTATTACTACACTGCGATATACCTCCCCTAATATTGTTCGCAATAAAAGTAATTTTGTCAATATCTGTTAGGAGCTCTAAATTAATTTTAGTATAAATTAACATAGCATCCCAACTCAATCCAGGCGCTGTATAATAATGAGCAGGATCCAATTCATAAGTTTTAAGACAAACGTTTCTAAAATTTTCAAATATATCTGTTAATAATAAAACATCGGTTTTTAAATAAAGATCAGAATAATCACCCATGTTTTTACAATTAAAGTGATTCCATACATCTTGAGCATGATGGTAATCATTTTCTGAAATATGATTATCATTTAAAGAACTGTAGAATTCATCGCGAGCAGGAAGGGAAGTTATTTTTAAAGAATCAAATGAAGTCATGTATTCATACGGATAAACACCTTTCCTTATTAAACGTTTAAAGTCATCTTCGCGTGGATAGTTTAATTTGAGTTCGCGGAATTGATTAGGTAGTAAGTTTTGAGCTAATTTATCAAGACTGCTAGACATAAATTTTAAAGAATCAAGAAATCTAAGTTTCACAGCACGGTTATTAATATGCAGAACCTTCGAAAAAGATATATATTTCTCTTTATTCTCAGGAATAAGTTCTATATCACCTTCATCAAAATTAAGACCATGGACTATAAAATGAGCATCATAATTACTTAAATTGTGAAAAAATACTGGTACAAAATTAGTTGTTCTGTATTTCTCAGAACAAAGTGAATGAGCGACTCCTTCATAAACACCAGTATGCCAATTGTATATTATTGTGACATCTTCATTTAAGTTACTTTTACAGATATAACACAACTTACTTTGAGAAATATTTATTTTATTTTCATTCGTTAATGGTAATGGAGATTTGACAAAAGTGTTTTTTTTACATATGTTTTCTAAATCTGTTTTGATAAATTTCATAAATTGTTTTGCACAATCTTTTCCATTATACGATCGATATATCGAAAAGTTGTCATCGTATGAACACTTAACATAATATCCAAAACTATAAATCTCATGTTTTTGAATGTTAGTTGTTGATGATATATTTGGATTGTTAGAACAACTTTCTATTGGATTTAAAAATGCTTCAAAATCAGCATATACAACGAAAGGGACCTTTAGTTTACGTTCATAATTATTGAATGAGATTTGATTTGATGGAATTAATTCATTAAACCAATTCCTTTTGTTATCATGTTCCGATGGTAAATTAATGCAAACGTTAAAACAGTCATTTGCTTGATGACGCTGTAAATTATCCCTTGATGTGAAACTTAATAAACAACCATCGCAAATATGAACTGCATGTTCGGATGTTGATAACTGTTTAGATACTAACCTCGAAAGATTTTTAATATAACAATAATGACCGTTGGCACCGCGAGATATATACAATAAGTTTAAGTGAGTAGTTTTTCTATGTTTTGTTAAGTGTAATGGACCTATAATTTTATTTGACTTTTTTATTGAATCATAATGTAAACCAAAAACATTAATACTTATATTGTTTAGTTTTTCAAATTTATGAATATCATTTATTTTGAAAGGAAAAGATAATTTATCAAATTTTAATCTATTTTTATGTTTTATATAAGATGACACTCTATTAGAACTTTGAGAAGCCGGATACAATCCTGACAATACAGCCCAACGAAAGCACTCGTGATCATTATTTTGAACGTTAATTACAGCTTTCTTATATTTTATATCTAACGGTAAGTCTATATATGATGATCCTCGTAATGGGTTAAATTTGTTTATATTCATATCTAAGTGATTTATTTTAACTAAAGTCCACCCACTACCTTTTTTTTCAAAATTCGCCATTTTGTTTGTTATTTCAGTTGTTATAGATGGAAAAATTATATCCTTATCATCACCTTGACAAATAAGATAATTGGAGATTTGAAAGTCAAAAGTGTTAAATAAATTTTTGGTTTCCTGTGTAAAATCTGCATTAAGAATAAAATTAACTTTCAGAACAGAGTGTTCTAGAATGGAACGTGTAAGTAATTTATATATTACGTCTTTAGTTTTTTGTAAAAATAATTCAGGCGTTTCAAATTGATGGTTCGATGTTTTATTAGACATGATTCTAAATGTAAGAATTCTATTACCAAAAGCACTATCAATTATTTGAACATTCGTTAATTCATTATCATTCCGTAGTAAATTGTTTTTATGAGTATTACTCTTTAAATGGTTAGTCATATATTTTTTCGATACAAATACGTGACAGTCAGGACATTGAATTTTATCATTGTTTTCTGTACTCACATTTGAAATAGGTGTTGGCAACGATGTTGATGATGAAGGAGCTTCAAGTATGCTTGCTTGTAAGCTTGATGATGCTGTATTTATCCTCTTTTTCGCTGGTTCCACTTCGGTTAACTTCATCGATGCTGATCTCTTTTGTCCACCACTCCCATTCTGATTAAGTCTGATCGAAAAACAAAAAAATATATATATATATATATCGTACCTAACAACAATAAAAATAATCATGTACATTTTTTTCCTTAATTACTAACATTTTTACATTGCAAACAATATGCTTGCATTGATAAAACACCATCAATTTCATCTTCATCGGAATGAGACAAATTCAAAATTTTATGTCCTGAACATGGTGTATAATACGGAATAAAATCAGGATCTTTCATCATTGACTCGGGTAATAAATTTTGTATGAACCAAAGTCGTATAAAACGATGAAACTTGTGTAAAATAAGATTTTTGTTTAAACTTGCAATCTCACTTTGTGACAAACATAAACTCTGTAACTCAAGAGCGTGATACATTTCTAATGTTTGGTTAAAAAATACAATGAGAACAAGCGTAAAGAATGAGTTCGAAAAGATGACTTTAACGTTTTAAATACTTAAAAATGTATCCCCTCTACATGGATCACAGAAACGTGTATAAACATGTTATTAATACTTACATTTCAAAATGGTTTTGGTCTATTTCCTCACAAAGCTCGTAGAGTCCTTCATCGAATTGTGACGACATCAATGGGTCAATGTTATTAAGAAGCATGACGAGCTCTGAGTCGTAAACATCACAGCGTAATGTATCCATGGTAATAGCTTGCTTAACAATTAATATTTTCGATAAAAAATCAAAAGTTTATATAGTGCTAAGTAAATACATTTCACCGATATGTTACATTTAAGTAAGTTATTACTATTAAATAATATACAAATTCTTACAAACAATTCTTAAATGTTCACAATTAATTTACAATCCAAATTATGATCATGACCAAATATTAATATTCTATATTAGTATTAACATGCACAATGACTTTTAATAACTTATACTACAATAACACAATGACCTTAAACACTCACTTACAGCACTAAATGTTTACAATTAATTTACAATTCAAATTATGATCATGACCAAATATTAATATTCTAAATTAGTATTAACATGCACAATGACTTATAATAACTTATACTACAATAACGACCTTAAACACTCAATTACAACACTTTACACATAAGCTTACGCACTATCTTATTTATCGGTGTCTATAAAATATTTCACACAGTCCTCTTTCGTAGCCAAGTGCTTGGTGATATTAAATATTGTATCTCTCACTGACTGCAAGTTTTTGTCTGCGTCGGCTTCTGCGTAATATTTAACACGCACCTCAGCATGTTTCCAGTGTTCCATCGGAGCGATATTTTTTATCTTGTTGACATCATATATCTCAATCTTTATAAGATGAGATGCATCGGCGATGTCGTCCTTATTTGACGTGATGTATGAAACTCCACCACTGGAAGAGCGACCAACACTTGACGACTTTTTTGCCACCTTCTTTTTCTTCTTAGGTTTTTCGAAGAAGTCGTCGATGCAATTTGATCTCTTTGCTATTGCTTTTTTAACTTTGTATGCCAGGGTGCCTTCCTCGTCGCTGGGCTGATCATCATCGTCGTTATCTGCATAATAATAGTTTTTGAAAGCATTATCAGCGAACTGAAACAAAAAGTAAACTATTATAAGTATTGGCATAGAGAGGAGTGTAGGAATATGGGATACATAAAAATATATACATCATCAACAATTGATTAAAACAATCTGAGGTCAAAACACAATATTAACAGTAAATAAAACATAATTAATATTATATTACATCGAATTATACATAGGTACTTACATTCATTTTGCAGCAGAGTCACTATTTAAAAATTCACTATACAAACAACCGGAGTTCATTTGTGGTGTAGAGCACACTGTGGAATACGGTGTAGTATAATTTTTGTCATCGCTTTTATACGGCAGCTAAGGGTAATTTTGCTGTAGCAAAAGCAAAAACTGATACGATAGACCGGTATTCGATTTCTCTTATGGACAATGGGTTCCCAAAACTCATTGCTTAAGGGTGACATTAACAACCCCATGTGGTCCGTTGGTATTCAAACAATACGTGTACCGTAATTAATTTTAACACCGCTTGCCCATATGAACAATGAAGCTTTGAACAATAGGTAATACTGCTTTGTCATTACATTTGATTGATGTACCTAATAAATTACCCGATTTCTCTTATTGACAATGGCTACCTAAAACTTATAAAGAACCGTGTGGTCTGTTGTTACCTATATTCAAAGAATACATACCATCACTAATTTTAATAGCTTTCCCTTATGAACAATGAAGCTTTGAAACGCAGGTAATATTAAGACGACTACTACTAAGAAATTATACAGACACGTTGAGACATGACTATTACCGTACGAAGACAAGCGTAACTTCATAGAAAAAGTGATTCATACCTGCATACAAACAAAAATGAGACCATTCCTCAAGCTGGCTGACAAACGTGCAAAATAAACGTAAAATGTTTAAATATAAATTAAATTCGAGACAGGTATAAAATCTCCTTTGATATAAATCAAATTCGCGTGTGATATCAATTTTATTCGCGGCTGATATAAATTAAATTCGCGGTTGATATGAATTAAATTCGCGGTTGATATAAATTTAATTCGCGGTTGATATAAATTTAATTCGCGGTTGGTATAAATTTAATTCGCGGTTGATATAAATTTAATTCGCGGCTGCCGAGTCTTGTTCGGGAACCTATTCGCGGGTAGTAGGGTACCTGGATTCTGGAGCAAGTCTAGGGACCCTAGCTCCCTAGCTCGACCTAGCTCGGGCCTAGATTTGTGCTCAGGAACCGACGAATCCCTATACTACTTTTAACGGTGAAGGAAAACATCGTGAGGAAACCTGCATACCTGAGAATTCTCAAAAAGAATTTCGAAGGTATGTGAAGTCTACCAACCCGCATTAGGCCAGCGTGGTGAACTAAGGCTTAACCCCTCTCATTAGTAGAGGAGGCCCGTGCCCAGCAGTGCGACAATGTTTAATACAGGGCTAGTATTATTTTATTTATTATTACACCATCGATAAGCTATGCTGTAAAACGAAGTCCCTTCGTCGCGTTTGTCTGTCTGAACGAGATATACTCAAAAACTACTGAACGGATTTGCATAAGGTTTCCATTAAAAGACGCAGTGATTTATAAGGTTAAGGTATATAATTCATTAAAGTTTTGTGTAAACTGAAATATAATCAGTTGCGTTAATATAAATTGCGCAACTCCTGATTCCATTTTTTATATAAACCTTACGTTTTTTTCTATGAATCGACTGCCTCGGTGGCGCAGTTGTAATTGCGCACGACTGCTGCTGTGCTGAGGTCTCGGGTTCGATCCCCGGGTCGGGTAAAGTGATATTGGGTTTTTCTATCTAGAAATTCTCAGTATTAGCCCGGAGTCTGGAATCTGTGCCCGGTATGGCGATAGGCTCGCCCCCTATCACATTATGGAACTGAAATTCGGCGAAAAGTGGGTGTACTGTTTACACCTCTGCCTACCTCTTCGGGGATTACAGGCGTGAGTGTATATGTATGTATGTATGTTTTTTTCTATATATTACCACAAGTAGTATGAATATCATTTACATTTTTATCTAACCTACATGCTCGAACGTAATAGGCTGGTACGACATTACGATAGAAAAAAACAACACTGTGTTCATACAGGTTAATCTTCGAAACCGCCAAAGGGATTTTAATGAAATTTTGTGAATGTGTTATGGTTAGTTCCAGCTAGAAATAAAGGATAGCCTGAGATCCGATATGTGACGCTGTTGTCGAGATCAAAGTATTAAAAAAAGGAAAGATGCAATTAGTTCTATATAAAGATGTAATGCTGTTGAATTTCTTCTAATAATGAACAAGTAAGTTGAAATAACATTATACTTCTGGTGTTTTGGTCTCAAAAATTCAACGAACATACAAATAATGTTAGTAAACTCACACGTATATGTGAACAGATAGCCATGCCAGCTAGATTTATGGAGTAAAAACTGAACGTAGTACCGGCCTGCGGAGTCCATTGTCCTGCGCGCATATATACTTCTAACGATTTGCGCTTCCAAACTTGTAAGGCGATAGTTCTCTTGTCCTCCTACACTGAGGTTAATAGTCATAAATCGTGTTCCCGCTATCCATAAAATGAATATATTTCTCGAGGAGAATTTTTCTATATAGATACCTAACCGAAAATTGATAGCATCGTAATATATGCGAAGCGATCGTGTTTAGTTGTAAGCCAGCTACTTATAAAACCAGGGTAGTTTCATAACTCCAGCAGCGCCGGTCTTGGTAAGGTGTTCGCCTCGTGTGTTATGAATAATATTTATGATCCGCTTCGAAAGAAATAAGTATGGAAATACAGCGTAGTCTATAGTTTCTTGGCTATTTGCTTATTTACGGTTAACATTGTATGATTATTAAAATATTTTTTTACTAGCGGGCCCGGCAGACGTCGTCTTGCCCGTAAAAGCAGCGCCACACCGACTGCAGCGCCATCTGCCGGGCTAATTTGTGAATTATACCATCCAGGGCGCCACTCAAACGCATACAAAAAAAACATTCAAATCGTCCAGCCGTTTAGGAGGAGTTCAGTGACATACACACGTGCAGTAGAGTTATATAATAAACACTATTGAAAAGTGAAGTATCCTTTGTCTGCGATGATTAACAGACTTGGGCTTTTCGTTTAGGTTTTCCGGTAAACTATGAGTGATGCCATAATAACATTTTTTTAAGAATTTTGTAGTTCCGAAGAAAGGGAGGGGATGCTCAATTTTAACTTTGCTCTTTGATATCGTTTTACCCATACATTTAAAAGCATTTTCTCCTCACGAGCCCTTTTAATATGCTACGTTTCACAAAACTTATTTAAAATATCCCAATCAATATACGAAAAAATCTGTGTAATATAGATACCGTCATTATAAAGCTTCAACGAAGTAGAACTTGTGAAAGAGAACTTAAATAATGTAAAAAAGTTTTAGTTAGTCCTATTTTTACTGTTTCATTGAATTTGATTAGAAAGTCGATAAATTGCTTCGAGAAAACTCTAATCCGAACAATAAAAATAATCCCTTTATATATTGGCTAAAATGGCTTTAATAAAAAACAATCTGCTATCTGGCTGTATCTTGGTCATGTGATACCCACGCACCGATAGCTATTTGTATGGATACAGAGTGCAAATCTTCAATGTTATCGGTCTAGATTAAAATATTATGCACCTTCAACATAAATAATTTATCCAGTAGTCAACACTTACATCTTTCGACTAATGGCCAATTTCAATGTGCAATCTCAATCAGCATTGTGAGATCGAACCAGAAAATAAACCAATCAAACTATGTCATTTGTAGGTGTGGCATTCAAACTCTTTTTAACCGACTTCAAAAAAGGAGCAGGTTAACAATTCGTCAGAATCTTTTTTTTATGTATGTTACCTGATTACTCGAAGACTCCTGGACCGATTCGAGAAATTCTTTTTTTGTTTAAAAGGGTATACTTCCCAGGTGGTCCCATTGGCACCATGTCAGGATCTGATGATGGGATCTCAGAAAAATCAAGGGAAACCCTAACATTTTATAGTGTCGGATAATTTGTTTTTTATTGAAGTCGGTGTACTTTTATGAATAAAAAACTTTTACTTATTCTTATTCTTAACTAATCTAATTATTACTGGTTCATTTTTCGGTACGTTCTTTAGTTTCGGATTAAGATCGTTTATTGAATTTGGTCGTTAGTTTATATTACACCAAATTTAGTTTGAAAATGAATATAAAATAATACTATAGTACAATACTAATAGCATATAGCCCGTAAAATGTATATAACCTATATTACTGTCAACGAAGCGAACATCGCTCCAATTAAAAATTGATGCAAAAAGATGATTGCGGCGTGCAGTAGACACAAAGTGTGACTCGGCCTGTATGTGAATTAATTGCAGCACCAACGGAAAAATCGGGCATGCGCTGGGCCAGAAAACCAAAAAAACAACATATTTTATATTGGCAGGTCGGTAGTTAAACGTTTCCTCTTTAACAGTTTCTGTTTGAACTATTATCATGAGTAACATGTATTATGGCGTGATTGAACTGTATTTACTTTACAACATATTGAATTTGCACATGATTTTTGTAAAATTATGTGTACATGGCGTTTAATATCCCGTTTTAGTTAGATACTTTAAATTATCTACCGACTGGAGCTCGCTCGAGCTGATAAAGATCTTACCGTTCTGTTGCAACATACCGGTAATATTTACAATGTATTTGGAAGCGGTAATATATCTAAAATTAAATAAAACTTGATCATATTCAATATTTACTACACGTAAATACACTACACTACACTAGACCCTCGACCGCTTCTCACCTTCTTGCCCATGGCGTAGTGTGAAGAAGTAGGCCAACATGATTGTGTTGAGTAGCGATGGATGCAATGTCTCTCACTACCCGATACTCTAATTGGACGGTGGTCACTTTGCCACGGATAAAAAACCATAAAATCGCGGGCGCAAAGACCCACCATACATCTTTCGAAGGACTTTGGGGTAATTAAAAAGAAAGCTTGGCGCTATTCCATCTGTGATAGGCACCCTATTAAACGACTGCAGTGACTATTAGCGGCAGCGACCGTTTTCACCGCAATCTCTATCGTGTCGACATTTTATTATCGGAGGAGTCAGCTCTGTTGTAATCCCTAGCGAGCTGTACAATTTACGATTTATAAAACCGCCATTTTCTGTTGTAAAGCAAAACGATAAAGAGAATACTAATCCTCAACTTCCCGGGAGCGCGCGGCTCACCCCGTTGCCTGTCCTTTATCTTAATATTCACTGATATTAAAAAGTTAATCTGAAAAAACAACAAGGGTATCGTTGAGGTCTCGGATACCTGTTATCTCAAGACGGCTACACCATATTTTGCCACGTTTTTGTGTAAATTTCTTAACGTAATTACTTTTTAGAAGTTAAAATATAAGATTCGGGATGTGAAATTATGTGCAATTAAAGTTACTGGAAATGTGATTTTTAACATGGTCTAAATGTTTATTATAAGTAGTGTGCAGGTATTATGTCAATGCTACGAAAAATTCCGAGGAAGTAGTGTTTCTGTGGACACCTGAGAAGTTTCTAGTTCATAACAGGATAGCCATTTACCGTGGTGCAATATAGTTAATAGGCAACGCGCATGTGATGCTCCTGGTGTTGCAAGCGTCCATAGACTACGATAACCGCTTACCATCAGGCGGGCCGTAAGCTTGTTTGGCACCATCGTGTTATCAAAAAAAAGAGTGTTAGGAAAAAAAATCCTTATCAGGCCTATGAAGGCCTTTATTTATCGGTTAGTTTCGGTTTGATTTTCTCTATTTTATAATAATAAGTTACAACAAATAAGTGTGATTATAACTGCAACTATGTAATTACGTTGGACCCGACCATAAAAAATACTAATTGCCTAGTAACACACGTCGTAAATCAAACTATTGTTTTAAAAGAAGAATATAAAACACGCAATTATTTTAAACTTTAAGTTGTATTGTAATTAATAGAACGGATTGATTTTAAAATATGTTTGTTTTTCAGGCACTGTTGATAGATATATTATTTTTATGAATGAAAATAAAACAAAGCTGGCATGATAAATTGAACCGTTAATATTCCACGATGTATTTGCACATAAAACATAAAATACGACACATCCCATATTGCTTTTTAAATGCCGTTGAAAAAACAATATCCACGTTTTAGTTGGTTATTGGGTCACCAAATATTATTAGAATAGAGATACAAAATAGTTGAATGATAGTTATGTACTACTTTTGCTAAATCATAATAATGATCTAAATGATTATAAGCTGAAAAAAACTGTTTACAAATAAACAGTTTTTTCAATAATATTCATTGTTTCGGAAGGCACATTAAACCAATTTGATTCATATTTTTTCATTCGCACCACCGCAATATGATTGTTATTTATAGTTTTTTTTAAAGTAGCGCCCAAACGTATTATCTTTCCACTAAATTAAAACTTCATTTTCAAGACCATAGATGATGTTTTAGATTCAGAATTGTTAAATAAAAACGAAAAATCAAAAAAAAAATATTCGTGAGAAAAAGGAAAATAAATTGTCTAATAAATTAAATAATGTAATATGTATAATGTAATACTAACCTATACTAATGCGAATGTTACTTTGTATGTATATTACTCTAACTGAACGGCACTGCCCTTACCATCAGGTGCAGTGTCGTCAATTTGCCGTGCCAGGATAACAAAAAAAATCCTTTCAGACTACGATGTAGTTTCTATCGAGGTACCAAACTTAGACAAAAGTAATGTTACTTTTTATGAGAAGAAATAAATATATTTCTGCAGGATTTAGAACGTTTAGATTATATTAGAACCCGCTTCAATAAACAAACTATATAAATTCATATGAAATGACTAAGTTAATTTTTTTTATTCAATCAGGACTATAATAAAGGTGAGAAAAAAAAGATTATTCTGGTAGATTGCCTTTATCAACTGAATTGGTCATTCTAATTCGATTTTCGAATTCAATACAATAGAATGCCTTGCTTGACTCAAAAATGATTGCTCATTGACAATTATTGTCTACTGGCTATAGCTCGCGGAGTTGACCCCATAACAGCCATTTGTTCCACTCCCGCGGGTCGTAACGTGATGTTAGATAGTTTATAACCGTCTTAGTAATGTTCGGCACTTGTCCTGCGCCCATTCCACACCCAAAGCGAAGCGTGTCTGTTTACATTTTGCCAGATTTATTGACAATTATGGTCACTGCACCACTCCCACGGTTTGCAGCGTGATGTTTTATAGCCTCTTCCTTGACAAACTGGCTATCATCATTTAAAGATTATTTAGATTGCGTTAATAATCACTTAGATTAACTCGTTTAAATCTACTTACTCTTCAAATATTAGTATAATAATACTAGCCCTGTATTAAACATTGTCCCACTGCTGGGCACGGGCCTCCTCTACTAATGAGAGGGGTTAGGCCTCAGTCCACCACGCTGGCCTAATGCGGGTTGGCAGACTTCTCATACCTTCGAAAAATTCTCAGATATGCAGGTTTCCTCACGATGTTTTCCTTCACCGTTAAAGCAAGCGATAATTAACATTTTAATACACACATAACTTTAGAAAAGTCAGAGGTGTATGCCACTTGGGTTTCGAACCTACGACTTTCGTCTTGACAGTCCGTACCGCAACCAACTAGGCTATCGCTGCCAGTATAGGCTAATAAATAATAAACCTGAGTTTCTCTTGTTTCTTTACCGGCGGGCATTATATCAATTTCATTACTTTTCAGTTTATCTAGCAATGTCTACAATATTTGCAACGATTCCAAACTAATGATTACAAATACTATAATAATACTAATGGTATTTGTTAGTTAAACACTGAATAATGAAAGCGTGGGTTTTAAATTTGGATTTGATGAACTGTTCACTAATAAATATGAAGACTTATCGTAATACGATAAATTTGATATTAAATGATTCATTATACTAGCTTCTTTATTCACTTGGGCGTTCTCTTTCTGGATAGGCTACGAATCAAATTGGTCGAATGTATATAATCTACATTTACGTATATAGTTTTAGTTAATTGGTCAGAACTAAGTGGACACTTACCGTCATGCGAGTCGTACATGTATATGATTTCCTTCCAGCCGTAGTACAGGATCATGTCGACTATAGCCTTGTGGTAATGAGGCCGCATACTCACCGCATGATCGATCAACCCGGACGAGGGAGGGATCACCTGTCCGGAAAAACGAAAAATCTCTTTAACAACTTACACGTGCATTTATTTAAACCAGTGGTCGCCTAGTGATATAAACATATCCTTTATTCATTAATCTTTCAAGTTTCAACGTTAAGGTTTAGTTAAAAGATATGATAAATAAAAATAATAAATTAAATTATTTCGCTTGTACATTTCTCATGCGCATCGCTAGAGAGTGGAACTCTTTTTTTCGGTTTCTATATTTCCCGAAATTTATAACCTGGGTATCTTCAAGTCAAGAGTGAATAGGTATCTTCTAGGCGTGCTCCACCGTAGACCACATCATTACTTACCATCAGGCTATATAGTCGTCAAACGCAAGCCTGTGTATGTAATAATATTGGCGTGGAGTTGATTCTGATTGAAATGAGGACTACTTGGATGGCTCACGGCAGTCATTCGTACTGACCAGAGAGCAATTAATTACTTGAAGTACGTTTGTTACCACGTTCTGAAAATGTGGGTCCTAGACAGTTATGTAATGGACCATAACTGGTTGGGGTCCACGCTGCTTCTTCGCTTAAAATAAGTTTTAAGAGGTCCAAACGATCTCATCACCATCAAAAGAGCAATATTCTTGTTCAATTGGAAAAATATGATATATGTACAAACTTCCACGAGATAGATCTCAACGTCGAGTCGGAAGTACTTATAATTATAGTTCTCCCACAAAACATTCCATTACTTAAAATAGACAAATGGCAGTACTGTTCGGATGAATAACAGCTAAGATTAAAATGATCGCCGGTTTTTTTCTCACGATACCGAATCCTCTCCTGAATTAATGTGAAGTTTGAAGCACTAATTATATTTAAATGACCTCTCTAGCATACGAGGGCATAAAAGGCGCCAAGTTCTGTGTTTAAGAGAAAAGTCTTGGTTTTCCTTTTTCAGAATAAATAAACAAATCCTTTATATAGATGTCTATGATATTTATGAAAAATTTCTCGAAGGTATCAACTACTGGTTTTGTTTTAGAAGGGTATGTGAGTTTGACATTTTTTTTTCACTTGCCTAGAGCCCGCGTGATAGCCGCAAAAATCTGGTATTTGATTAATTAACGGTATATCTGGAATGTGGCTGTATTTTAAAATGATATAAAAATAATTTAAATGTATAAAAAATATTTACATGCTGTCTATGCAGCGCCACTTCCGCGTCTATTAAAAATTACTCTAGTGTTCAACTTAACCATGTTTGATGATTAATGCATAAACCAAAGGTAAAAAAAATACTGTAAAATTGAATGTTATAATATTATTGACTAAAAAGCTATGTATAGAGTCATCGGATAAAAAAATTACTTTGTCTACACAATACATGTTACTATTTCTTTTAATTTAATGTTGTCATCTCATACAGTATACATATTTAAAGATGGTACAATTGAAATTAAACATTTTATTATAAGACATTACAGGGCATAATATATTCACAAACGCAACTTCCTAATAATATTCTATTACTTATAGAACGAACATTGTTTAATAAATAATGGAGGAAAAACACAACGACGATAATTGCTTTTTTTATTTCCTAACAAATAGTGAAATTGTTTATCGAATAATCAAAAGCATTGTCTCCAGTATTTACAAACGTATATTCTTGCTCGGGCGTACAATAAATTGCTTCCATTAGAAGGAGTACAAGAGACAGAAATTGATGCCGAGTAATGCAATGCGCGTCAACATTTCCACTGTGTATGTTTGCAGCATCCATCTTTGTTAAAATACTCAGTTTTTATCAGCATCTATCTTAGTATAGTTATTTGATAATACTACTTTAGAACTGTAAGCTATGTATTATTTTCTTCAGAGTAAGACAATGGGTGAACATCTGCATTTCTCAGACCCCTAACTTGATTGTTTTTATAATATATTTTATTTATACAAGGTAATACGTATTTCATTTACGGTACATAAGATTTAAACGATATTAGCATCTATCAATATTTTCGAGTAATTATATAAACGTCACGAGGCCAAATGTTGCAAAGATTCCTGTTTTTCTTCGGGAATCGAGCATAAACCATATAGTTATCAATTAAATAGATTAATTAATTTAATATTTTAAGTGAAAGTTTTTAATAGTTTTTGTATAACCATAGAATAATATGATATGATTATAATATATGAATAGGTTTTTTTTTGTATTAAAATATTCACTTGCCAAAAAATAAGATTTATTGATAAGTCACCAATCTTTTGGTGGTGCTATGCATACAACTCTTATAACACTATATATACTGTATATAAACTCACCTTTTCAGGAAACCATGGAGTGACGAATGGCATCTGAAACGTGTTGGTATATGAATGCAGGGTGTCGAAGGATTCCGGCGTGACTGCGCCGAGCATCGCAAATACACCGCGAGCAAACTGATTACAAACTGCGAACAATGACAGATATTAAATTAAAAATATCATAGCTTTGATTAAAAAAAATTACGTGAGGCGTATTTAATTAATGAAATATATTTTTTATATATTCCAGTAATAATATATTGTTAGGCGATTTAAAAAAGGTGATTTTATCCAGTTTATATTTAGTTGATTGAGTTTTCCATTCTTATACCAGAATTATCTATGCTCCACGAGTTCATCAGCTCGGCGATAATATTGTCCATAGAGTACGAGTTTTATGCCCTTTCATAAATGAAACCAATTCTAAACAAATTAATATGACCGTCTCGCGACTCAGTCCGCGTAAAAGTCGACTGCTTACTGAAAATATACTTTTATTTCAATTGAAAATAATTTACAACTGTTAGGTAGACATGGAGAGTGAACTGAGCTCTATCCATCTATTAAGTGAATACGGACAGAAAAATGAGAGAGATAAAACGAACGTGCGGCCAACAGTTGTCTTGCTAGACTTGCAGGAGCGAAAAGAAATAGGTATTGGCCGCACAGTCGCTTTGTCTCTTTCTACAATGTGGTTAATTTCGTAATTTTTATTTACTGTTGATGGCCTAAAGGTAGCAATAGGGCTAACGTATTGCTACCAGACACTGCATCTGACCTTCCTCCGGTTGTAGCGGTTTCCCGTTCCATCGGATCAAGGGGGGGTAGACGAGAGGGTGCACTTGTGTTTGGCGCGTACACTTGTGCATCTTAATATATCCTGCGTAATTGACTTGGCTTTCTTCAATGGACTCCGAGGCCGAAATCGGCCAGGAGTTAGTTAATTTCGTGGGGATATTGCTCAGTCCATTCTCTATGTCTATGGGTATAATGTAACTTTAAACAGTAAAAAAAACAACGTGAATCGGATCGTTCGGATATATCCACTATAAATAAATTTAAAAACACATTTTACCTCTTTTTAATATCAGATACTCCGTACGTTAAAGGTTCGCAAAATTTCGGACCCAGAAAACAGTTGTACAAAATTCATAGCCACTGGCATTTAAATGCATTAGCGCTATTATAAAAGGGCAAAAAGGAGAGATGGAAATACCCTTCGCCATGTTTGATAAATTTCCGTAGCTCTATCATAACGAGCAAATCTCTCATCGCTGTTTTCGCCTTGATAAGTTTAACCTCCGACAAAGAAGAGGTGTTAGTGTGTTAGAGCGACGGTCTCTCTATTTCATTCCCTCTCTCTCTCACAAAGCAATATGTATTAAGTGATTTTGTTTTTTGGGTGTCGCGTCGGGGATTTCTACAAACTAAATATAACATTGTATAATTAAGGAATAGCAGCGATAGCCTAGTTGGTTGCGGTACGGACTGTCAAGACGAAAGTCGTAGGTTCGAAACCCAAGTGGCATACACCTCTGACTTTTCTAAAGTTATGTGTGTATTAAAATGTTAATTATCGCTTGCTTTAACGGTGAGGGAAAAACGTCGTGAGGAAACCTGCATATCTGAGTGTTTTTCGAAGGTATGAGAAGTCTGCCAACATAAAAATATAAAACAGAATAGACATAAACTAAATAGCAGGTTAGGTTAGGTTTTTACCTATTTAATATTAATTGACGTAGTCTTCCATGTTACATCATATGAACGTATTATATATTATTGTGAATATTATATACAGCATTAACATTGTCTAGCATTAAATTTATTTGTACCTTCGTATAGTTCAAATTATGTTTTTTCTAAAGACTTTACATTACGATGGAATGAGAAAGCCAAGAACCATCAAAAACACTAATGTGTCAAATATTGTATATAATAAAAATATTTACCTTAACAATGTACGATAATCGGAAAGCGATTTAGAGATCCTGCCAATGGGCAGTTACGACGTTATGCAAAATAGTGATGCAAACTGGCTGTATCATGACAAACGGAGCCTTTTGCGGTGTCGACCGATGCTGCATAATAATATGATATCTGGGAGCGCAATACTGTAGTTAGCGAAACAGGACCTATGAAACACTTTCTATGTACTATATTGCACCATTTCGTATATTTTGGAGTACTAAATTAAACATTTGAAATGTTTCGCGATTTTTTAAAATAAGTTTAGTAAATGTTATGGATGTTATTATGAAAGTTGTTTATTTCTCTTATAAGAAAAATAAACAAGGTAACTCCCGTTTATTGATTAATTCGACCAGTTCTTAAGTCTATGACAAATCGTAGGGTCAAAACATACATATACACTCACGCCTGTAATCCCCGAAGGGGTAGGCAAAGGTGTAACCAGTACATCCACTTTTCGCCGAATTTCGGTCCCATAATGTGACCCCAATCACATGCGAGCCTATCGCCATCGCCATCGTAGAGTTAAAAACAAATTTAAAATAAATTACTGAGCCAATAATCACAAAATAAAATATAGTGTTCAAACGACGTACAATTTGTATAAAAGCCTTCAACTATTTTTCAAATATACAAAAAAATACGAATACTAAACAAAAAAAATCCTTGAAAAATATTACCTAAATTTAAAATTACGAGTAGCAAACTTTAAACATATGTCGTCGCGTGGTGTGTCGGCAACAATTTAGCTCAGTGTCGCGTCGCGTTAGTAGACAGCTCATATCAGCAAGCTCAATAGTCTTGGATAAAATCTTAAATGATACTCAGAAATAGACAAATTAAAGACATATAGAACTCGCGAATGACATATTTTACAAAATTGTAAAGACTCCAATTACTTGCGTAACAGAAGAAAGTAGTTTTAATTTACTTGTCAACGCTTTGGTGGCAAAAAATACAGAAAGCGAAGCAGGATTAAATAAGACAATCCACTTTATTTTCAAGTTCATTAAATTTAGCTCCTCTGACAGGCTTTTAAGGTAATTGCGTTAGGCTGCAATTACAATAAAAGGTGTGTCAACCTGTGCCCTGCTGCCGAGTGTCTATTAACAATAATGAACTAGTGTTGAGGTTTCTTTGTGGAATTCACAGTTTTTTTACCAACCACCAATACTAGCTTATTACATTATTTGGCTATCAGGGCTGTAGAATTAAAAAATCTAATAAAGAAAAGTAAACTACATTCTTCGATGAGCTGCCGTCCATAGTAGCTTGAGATCAAAAAAAAATTCAAAACCACGTACACCACGGATTACTAGTACTTACCGATCTTTGATAACGTAGGGGATTAAAATTTCAATATGCCCTGTTACCTGTTCAAATCAATATCTGAGCTATCTTTGTGTAACTTTCAGTCGGTAGTCACTTCGATCGTATTCACATGACCTCGGAGTCATCGACCATTATATTAATTAAATACTGACATACATACATAGACACTCAAGCCTGTAATCCCCGAAGGGGTAGGCAGAAGTGTAATAAGTATACCCACTTTTCGCCGAATTTATTACGGTCCCTTAGTGTGATAGGGGGCGAGCCTATCGCCATACCGAGCTCAATTCCAGACTCCAGGCTGATATTGTGTATTTCTAAATAGAAAAACCCAATATCACTTTACCCGACTAGGAGATCGAACCCGAGACATCAGCACAGCAGTCGTAACGCATGCGCAATTAAAACTGCGCCACCGAGGCACACAGTAAATACTGTCGTGTATTACATTTCTGAAAATATGGAAGTTTCTCGCAATGTTCCATAATTTGAAGATTACGATTGTGGATTCGTTACTTTCAACTCTAGATAGTTAATCTGGCGTTGTTAACGTCAGTTAATATTAGTTTATAATCACATCAGTAATGTGGTAATTTTTTAAATTCCTACAGTTATCTGTGTATGCTTCGTTAAATGTATTATAATTTGGTTAACCCGGCCAGTGAATATCCCTAAACGTGGTCACGGAAATAGAACTGAAGGAAAATTTGGCGTGAAATACAATTTAGAGAAATTCTGACGTCACCTGCTTTACTTTAGAAATTGAATAATTAAATTTAGCATTTATTAAGTTTATTAAAACTTTGACGCACCTTTGTTTCTTCGCTACAAACTAATTTCATGGCGATGACACGGTACGCGATATTCCAAACTTTGTTAATCTCTTTAATCTGCTTTTCTGTGGGGTTATTGTTTTCGTAGATATTAAAATTTACTACAAAGTTCATTACGTATTATAAATCTTAAACATTATCAAGCTTTTAATGATGCACAAATATTATTTTTAATTGTTGTTTTCCTTTTAAATGTTTTACTACTAAGATAAATAAATATTAATTTATATACCTAATTTATAGAAATGCAGATTTTGATAGCCCTTTGATCGAATATTATGAGTAAGTGGTCAAAAGTGGTAAAAAAAAAAGTAGTCGTGCATTAACTGTTTAAATTTAGCAGAAGATCAAACTAAATAATATATTATTTATATAGAAAGAGTATATATATCATACCACACCGATCTTTTAAATATTTAAATTATAAATTGTCTTTTGTAGGTATTGATCGCTTAGACTTTGAGGGATCTGTCCATTAGAAATTCTCATATAATTTTCTTTTATTTTTTGGTAGTCTATTCTGGTATCCTGTGGTAGGACTTGATATTATCAGTTGGACGAGTCGACGAATCTTTAACATCTTTGTAATATAATCTATACTGCATACATACTTAGGTACATTATATTCTAATATTATATTATGTAATTTAGTCAATATTATAGAAAAGTATAAGCTATGTATTTTGCTATACATAGATGCATGAAATCGTTTTTAATACGTTTTGAATTCAATCTATTCCAAGATTGTCTGGCAAGATTTCAGATAGTGATAAGGCTATCGTTTATACAAAAGTACCGCTGGCAGTCTATTGTCTAGGGTTAAGATTTTTCCAGTCCATTTGTGAGTGTCGGGTAGGACGCACTGGTTAAAAACTCTTGTTTTTAAGCATTGAGGGATCGACGACTCAAACAGGTTACGTAGTTTACCGAATGTCCCCCAGCCCAAACGAATTCTTCTATCTGCCTCTTTCTCGAAGTTGTGCTTGCCTAGCTGGATTATTTGTCCCAAGAATACGTACTCTTGCACAACCTCGAGAATGGCATCACCCACGACGACGGGTCTCGGGAGGACGTGACCGTTAAACATGACTTTCGTCTTGTCAAGGTTCATCCCGAGATCTATCCGTTTTGAAGAACAGTTAAGGCTGTTCAAAATGTCTTCCAAATCCTTCAGAGTTTCAGCCATGATGACTATATCATCCCCTAATCGCAAGTGAGAGATGTACTGGCCGTTGATATTGATGCCCCGTCCTTTCCAATCAAGCGTAATGCCTTAAATGCCTCTTCCAACGCGTTGGTAAACAGTTTCGGAGAGATTACGTCTCCCTGTCTTACCCCACGTCGCAGTTGGATTGGCTTTGTGCTTTGTTTTTGTACTTGGACGGTCATCGATGCGGCTTCATACAGACATCTCATCACCTGGACATATCGGTCGTCAATGAGGCATCTCTGTATAGCCTCCAGTACAGCCCAGGTCTCGATGGTGTCGAAGGCTTTCTCGTAGTCCACAAACGCTAGGCATAGAGGCTCATTGTACTCCTCGGTCTTCTGAATTATTTGCCTTTGTGTGTGTATGTGGTCTACGCTACTAAAGCCCCTCCGAAACCTAGCCTGCTCCGTTGGTTGGAAGTCATCGAACCTTTGGGCAAGACGATTCGAAATAATCCTCGAAAACAGCTTATAAACATGGTTCAAGAGTGATATAGGGCGGTAGTTCTTCAATAGAGTGTTATCTCCCTTCTTAAAGAACAAACCCACCACACTCCTGCTCCATGCCGCCGGTGTTGTACCAGTGTAGATGACGGAGTTGAAGAGCTTAACAAGCTCAGTCAATACCGGCATACCGCCTGCCTTGAGTAGGTCTGTAGTTACTCCGTCATCACCAGCAGCTTTGTTATTGTGAAGCTGTTCGAGGGCTAAACACGTCTGTATGGTGGCGAGTTAGTCTGGCACGCGGATCATCCGCGCTCTGGATCTCAGGTGGACTTGTTTTTTGAGTATAATGCAAGTCCCCATAATACCTTTCGACCTCTGCGAGTATCTCTGGCATAGAAGTGACGGTGGTGGTCTGTGATGTTCTGAGCGTTGTCAGGTGACAACTAGAGGTAAGTGGCTTGGCGAAAGTCGCTCACCGTGCTATGGAGCGGGCAATGCTTGGGGGTCTCTCTGGTGGATAGAGTTCGAAATGAAGTCATCCGCCAGAGAACCAAAGTCATAGATATTGCTCGCATAATTATCTCGCTAAAGTGGAAGTGGGCTGGTCACGTCTGCAGATGGACAGATGGCCGATGGAGCAGACATGTGTTGGAGTGGAGACCGCGTTTAGGCAAACGTAGTGTGGGACGCCCTGCTGCACGATGGACCGACGACTTGAAGAAGGTGGCGGGTAGTGGATGGATGCGGGCTACCCAAGGCTTTCACTCGGGGAGGACTTTTTTTTTTTTTGTTGTCGCGGGGAAAGCGTTTTATTACTACCGCCCGCTCCGGGGGGAAGCGGAATAAGAATAAAACGGTTATGCTGGACTAGCCGGTCTTACGACCCAGCATCCCCCTCGCCCGGATGATGGCTATCTGGGCAGCCGCTGGGCCGAGTCCCTACCCCCTATGTACACCCCACCCGACACTACCAGCTAAAACCCCGCGGTGGCCTTCTTCGGCGCTTACGGAGCGATCCCGGGGTATTCTAAGGAGTGCTAGAATTGCTGCCGGAACCGCCCCTGCGCGGTGTTGCGTAGCAGCCCATCTCCATGGGAGGGCTTAGGAGCCCCCGCGCACCGAACAACGACAGCGAACGAGGCCTTACCACACGCGCTGCCGTCCATCTCGGGGTCGCACGATGCTCCGAAACTGGGAGTGCATCGATTCGGGCTGACAGCCCCCCGCTGCGAGCCCGCGACCCCCGATGGCCCCAATTAGTCGCCTCTTACGACAGGCAGGGGTTACCGTGGTGGAATTCAAACGCCCCCGTTCCACAGGGCGGGAGACGCCGGTCAGTCGTCCACCCGGTGCCTCCTACGTCTTCTCTGGCGGCGGGAGGGATCATTTCGTTCCCGATCCCTCTCGGCACTCTCCTTCTGCGAGATGACGCTCTCGGAGAAGTGGGCTACCGCACGCCAGGACCTCCGGCTGGCGACCATGGACGACACCACGGCCGGCAGCGAGAGGTCTCCTCCGACGACTGCTCTGAGAGCGCTGCGCTCTTCGTCCCAGGCTGGGCACTCCACCAACGTGTGTTGGGCCGTGTCCTCGTGGCAGTTGCCAAACACCGGCGGACACCTCCTTTCCGATCCGACACAGGAACGAACCGAAACATCCGTGGTCCGTCAGTACCTGCGTCAGACGGAAAGTTGGCGCACCGTGGCGCCTGTCTAGCCATCTCTTTAGGACAGGACGCACTGCCGCGACTGTCCTCAAGCCCGCACTTGGGCTTTCCAGCCTGGTATGCCACTCCTCCACAGCGGTTCTGCGAAAGCGGGCTGCAATCTCCCTCGGGGCCAGTCGCACCTGACGGCGACTGGACGCCTCCTCCCGCCAGAAGAACGCGGATGAGAGGAGTTTTGCGTCCAACTCCCAAGGGAGGGTGCCGGCCAATACGCAGGCCGCCTCGTGGGAGACCGTGCGGTAGCCCCTTACTATTCGCTGCGCCAACAAACGCTGAGGTTTGCGCAGCAAGGCGACGCAGCGGGGTTTCAGGGACTGAGCCCATACGGGACATCCGTACAGGGCCATTGACCGCACGACTCCAGCGTATAAACTTCGGCAAGGGCTATCAGGTCCCTCCAGGTTCGGCAGCAGGCGTCCGAGCGCGCCCGCCGCCCGCACCAATTTCGGCGACAACTCCTTGAAATGGGCTCGGAAATCCCACCGGCTGTCCAGAATCAATCCCAAGTACACTCGGGGAGGCCTACTTCAACAGTGGACGGAAACAGGCTGAGTATATAAGTTTTTTCCTATCAGTATTTTTATTTATTATAAAACTCGTATAAAAATATTTTATTTTATTTTATTTATTAGGGATCACCAACAAAATTTACAATTTCACATCAGTACATAACACATAGGCCAAACAATACTAAACTAATTGTAATTTTAATTATAGGTAATCACAACATGCTCCTTAGAAATAATAATAATAACATATAATTATTGTGAATAAACTAAATTAAACAAAAAGTACATATTTTCTTCAATGTTTTTTTCAAATTTATCAGATTGTTATAATTCATAAATATTTTTTGATATAATTCTTCTAAATGAAGATGTAGTATCATGAAAAATGTCCAGATCGCTAATTTTATTTGAAAGTCGGTTATACAGAGCAGAAAAAAAAAAAAAAATAATAAAAATAATAATAATAAAAATATAAATCAACTAGAACGTACTACCGTGGCGCAGCGGGTGAGGGGCCGGAAATTCCCGCAACGAAACAAATATTTGTGTGATGATAGATATTTGTTTTGGGTCTGGGTGTGACAGTGGTCCCACGAAGTTCTTGATACCCACGATACAGGTCTTACCTAGTGTGGGGTCAGAACTATGTGTGTGACTGTTGGGTGTTTCTTTAAACTATAATATAAATAAACTCCATATACTACACCCAAAACACCACACACACGTACGATTTTTTAGTCTTACGATAGCAAAAACATCACTCAGAATCGGTAATAAAGCGCAACTTCGATGATTGGACGAAAAGTTAAAAGGTATTGAAGAAAAAACCGATGTTCAGTTCTATTTTATTCGCTTATACCCCATCTCAGACTCTCTATAAAATCTCATTTATACTTTTTCTTGCAAATATATCTTTTCTTTAATGAATGAAGTTATTGACATTGAACTAGGTTCTGTAGTTCAAACGTTCGTAATCATCCATCTTAAAAATTGTTTTTCTACATTTTATACAACATAGTATAGGGTTATAGCAGCAATAGCCTAGTTGGTTGCCGTACGGACTGCCAAGACGAAAGTCGTATGTTCGAAACTCAAGTGAAGATCTGATCCAAGTAATTACCGGCCAGTATCAGTGCTACCCGTTATGTCAAAGATATTTGAGCGAATTTTGTATAACCGTTTAAATGATTATTTACTAGAAAACAAAATTCTCATTAATGAACAATATGGTTTCCGACCTAAATCGAGTACTCTCACAGCTGCAATTGACTTAATTACTAAAATAAAAACACATATTGATAAAAAAAACATTGCCTTAGGTATATTTATTGACTTAAAGAAAGCTTTTGACACGATAAGTCACAAAAAGTTACTACAGAAACTACACAATATAGGCGTTACAGGAAGAGCACTTGATATGTTTACATCATATTTACAATCCAGACGACAAGTTGTTAAAATTAATAATTTCATTAGCTCCACCCAAGATGTTACCTATGGCATTCCCCAGGGATCGATCATAGGTCCACTAATGTTTTTGATATACATAAATAATATAAATAAAATAGGTCTGACGGGGCATCTTACACTATACGCGGATGATACATGCCTTTTTTATTTTGATAAGTCCATTCATGAAATTGTATCTGATGCGCAAAGGGATCTTGACTTACTGAATGAATGGTTAAAATATAATCTACTTACGATCAACACGTCTAAAACATCATATATGATTTTTGCGGCAAAAAATAAAAAATATTAATATTATATATAATAATTAATAATATTAGATTTCACACAACTCACCATCAATAATGATATATTAAAACGCTCCAACCAAGAAAAATATCTGGGCTTGTGGATAGATGATAAATTGACGTGGAGAGTGCACATTGATCATGTCAGAACAAAGCTTACTTCAATATTAGGAGTCATACGTAAAATATCTAATTGCATACCAAGTAAAGTCCGTAGTATAATATATAATTCATTTGTGAAATCGCACCTTGAATATCTTATTGAAATATGGGGATCAGCTGCTGCAACTTACCTAAACCCCTTGCAAAGAACTCAAAATAAAATCATTAAAGTATTACACAAGTGTCACTACCGTACTCCAACCGCACAATTATACGAAAAAACTAAATTATTCAATCTTACACAACTTTATACATACTACACTTGCATTTTAATTAAAAATATTAACACGAATTCTATTCAATCCAATATACAATTAGCTACCAAACAACATAATTACAATTTAAGAAATAAATATAAAATTCAACTTGCTAATGTTCGAACCAATTACGGAAAGAAAACGATCTTATTTGAAGGAGTTCAGCTGTACAATAAACTACCTAATGATATTAAAGAATGTAATAAAATAGAAATATTTAAGAATAAACTTAAAAAACATGTATCCAAAATGTAACTACACTACAGTCTAGATGTGTAATTTTTGAATTTATAAGTTAGTTTAAGTTAATTTTTAAATCTCATTGTAAGTGAACTGTATGTAAGTTCTTATGAGAAAATAAATTCTTTAAACCTAAGTGGCATACACCTCTGACTTTTCTAAAGTTATGTGTGTATTAAATGTTAATTATCGCTTGCTTAACGGTGAAGGAAAACATCGTGAGGAAACCTGCATATCTGAGAATTCTTATACGAATTTCGAAGCTATGTGAAGTCTAACAACCCGCATTAGGCCAGCGTGGTGGACTAAGGCCTAACTCCTCTCATTAGTAGAGGAGGCCCGTGCCCAGCAGTGGGACAATGTTTAATACAGGGCTAGTATTATTATATATTATTATAGTATAGGGTTATATGTGTCGGGGTCAAAATATTTAAAATATATGTGTATTGGTATCTCTTCATAGTTAGTATAAAACAGCTACAGACTTGTAATGATGCAAAATAAAACTACTACGTGTCAATTTTAGAAGTTTGTTGGCAATTTTGAGAAGCCAATAAACGATAAAATATTGTTAGGGTAGTTCTCATTTATTAGTAATACCGAAAGTATATCGAAAGTATTTTAGGAAATAACCACGGGTAAATTAATAAGTTTATACATTGAGCGGGGTGAATAAGGTTCGCATTGCAATTAAAGAGAGCCGTGGCATTCCGGTAGTCAGACCATAGTCAGCTCATTACCAGTTTGTAAGCCGTGTAGTCGTACAGTCAGTATGGTAGTTCACGTCTGCCTATACCCTGATCTAGTCTAGTTGTAGTTCAGCTTAGAGGGTCATGCATAAGGGTCCGTAATCATAGATATTTGTTACAAAGCCGTATTTAATACATCCTGACATAGGGTTGGTAACCACAAGAACTTAATTGTGCAACATTTATCATTAAATAAATAATTGATTAGTAATCTTCGTTTATGTGCCGTTTAAAATACCCCCCTTAAATAGCGACTCACTTATATGTCGCTAAAAATAAATTGTGGTTTCTTCTGAGGTGATATCAATTTCCAACTTAGATATCTATACTAACACTATAAATGCGGATGTAACTCTGTTTGTTTGTTTGTTACCTTTTCACGACTAAATGGCTGACCAGATTGTGATGAAATTTGGAAAGGAGCTAGAATATATCCTTAAGAAGGACATAGGCTATCTTTTTTTCTCAAAAAACAACCTTGAAAGAGGTGAAATAGGAGTTCAAAATTTGTATGGGAAATCCATAATTCCTTGACCTAGGGATCTGGAAAATCATATTTAGGCTTTTGGTAGGAAATAAAGAAATACGTATTTCACATTTTTTTTCAAAATCATCCCTAAGGGGGTAAAATAGGGGATGAAAGTTTGTATGAAAATCCTTCATTTTTTTAGTTAAACGCATGAAAATCCGTATTTTGTATAATACACTTTTTCTCCCTAACATGACCTATACGCGGGCGGAACCGCGAGCAACCGCTAGTTTGTAATAAATTTTAGAAAATTACAAAGTCTGTGCTAAGAAAAATAACTTACAATAATAATGGTTAAACTATTGTAATTTAATAATAACACGCATGACTGGCTGTTATGGACTAAAATGTGATTAACCTTTCCGAAGTTTGTAATTCTTCGCTTTAACTTTATAATTCTATTTGTATTCATTATTATAACAAGTGGTACTTTTAAAGGCTTCAAAACAATTAGCAGTAGACGTAGTAGGTCAACGGTAGGCAGCGGCTTTGCTGTGCCCTGGTATTGCAGAAGTCTATGGGTGGCGGTGACTACTTACCATCAGGTGGCCCGTCTGCTCGTCTGCCTATTGAGGAACTAAAAAAAAAAACTTGTAGACTTAGTAGGTAGGTGCTTTCAGCGATCTAACATGTGTGTATATGTAAATTTAGTATATTAACACTCCTTAAAAATGTAATATACAAAGAGAACATATCATAATATATAATAATTTTCATGATTACACTTAAAAGGACACACTGAAACATATGACTTCCATAAGCACTATAATATTTTTTTAAATAATAAAATATAAATAATACTAGTCCTATATTAAACATTGGGTTAAACTGCTGGGTACGGGCCTCCTCTACTAATGAGAGGGGTTCGGCCTTAGTCCATAATATTTTGTATATTGTTACTTTATAGTTTTGCACTGCGTTTATTATTTTAGTTAAAGCGATTTGCGGCTATGAATACATCGCAAAGAAATAAGTGTAAAACGCTGACAGAACAGAAAGAAAACCACCTTTTTAACGTAAAATACTACGTAAAAGCAATACAAGTTTAAGTTCGTCACAAAATTTGAAGTGCCTTTGGCTTCTTTATGAGATTACGAGCTTCAGTTTATGTTAGAGGCACTTAAGCCGAAAGTAGGCAGCTACACACCTTGCCTTATGACAGTTTATAGTTATATATAAAATCTCAAACACAGCCTTTACGTGTAGAGTTGTTTATTGAAAATCTAATAACATTAGAACTTCTTCCCAGAAAAAATGATTTAAAACGAGGCACTTGAAAACAATAGAGCGTCCGTAAATATTTCCACTTTGTAGTAAATAATTTTTAAGGAGTCGTACGAGAATAAATCTCAGAGCGGGCCGTTCATTTGGCTCAAATAATAAGAAAAGATTTGAAACAGACGGTGAGGCCACAGAAGGAGGGGAAGCACTCGTCATTAGACCGAATAGGCGCGAGTATCTGTGGCCATCATCCCGCTTCACGGGCAATTTGCTTTTGTTTCTACTTTTTAATTTCCGCGTTAGTATTTTCACATTGTTTTTATTTACAAGGCGACATTAAAATATATTTTTGTTTTGTTTTGCAGTACACATTGGCGCGAAGCTAGGCGTGGTGATAACATTTGTGGCTACTTTGGGACAAAGGCGTTATACTAGTGTACAGATTTTACTTTTTTTAAAACTTGTTTCTTTAAACTCTTTTATCAGACGTTTTTTTAACTCTGCTTACATTACATTTTGCGATAGTGCTTACGGAATAATTTATGATGTATTTTAGGTGGTAGGCATGTGAGTCCAACAGTGTGCCGTCATTTGTCAATTTGTGCCGCCAAGCAGCAGTGTGCCAGTTCTTGTTTGAAGGACAATAAACTCAGTGGAATTACTGGTCACTATGCGACTTATGCCCATCAACTTTGTCAACGCCTGGGTTCGTGCCTAAATAAGACGTATCCAGCAGCTAGTTAGCTAGTGCAAAATAGCATAGCCGTGTTGTTGCATTATAAGCTATATTTATTATTAAAAAAATATTATTAGCGGGTGGATGGGGGCTACCGAAGACCGGGATGGTTGGCGTTCACTTGGGGAGGCCTACGTCCAACAGTGGACGGCAACAGGCTGAGTAAATATTATTTAAAATGTAGCACACATTTCATTTGACGAAATTATACTTCATTGACGTAAATTCGGCACTGATGTACTGATTTTGCTAAAATCGTAGAATATAAAGTTATAATAAATATAAAAAAATAAGATACTACACATAAGTTACCCCACAGTTTGCCGAGCAATAATTGATTTAAAATCTCTTAAAATAAAACTATCTGTTTGTTTGTTTAAGCACACTCCCTACTGGATGAATTTGGATAAAACTTGTATTAAAAATATATAATACTAGCGGGACCACTAAACGTTGTCCTACCCTGAAAACTGAAGAACCCTACCGGGTCCAATTGTATTTTCAAACCATCCAGGATCCCATTGAAATATACCCACATAATTTCAAAAAAGGAGTTAGGTGACATACACACGTACAGAAGACTTTAAGGTAAATACTGGTATATAATATAAACTTAGTACAATGATTGGAGCCGAAGAAATTAACAACAGCAGAATAAGCAGTAGAAGAATAAGCAAATGCTATTAACTAAAAATATGGAAATTCACTGCCGAAGCAAAAAAGAAGATTACCACCTGCCAAAGAGGACTTGAGCGTAGTATGCTAAAGATAAAGAAACGGGATAGAATACGAAACACATATATAAGAAAAATAACAAAAGCAACTAACGCTCTAAGCTACGCACAGAAACTAAAGTGGAAATGGGCAGGCCATGTCGCGAGGCTTACAGATCAGAGATGGACTGGAAAAGTATCATTTTGGAATGGTCCACAAGGCAAAAGAGCGAGAGGGAGACCTATTACACGTTGGGAGGACGAGATTAAAACAACAGCGGGACCAAACTGGAGACAAGTAGCACAGGACAGAGACAAATGGGCATCATTGGAGGAGGCCTTCACCCACTGTGGGGTTCTTGCAGAATAGATAAGGGAAAATATTTAAATTAAAACATATGAGATAAAAAAAAAAAAAAAAAAAAACTCCTACAGTATATAATTAAAAAGATAGAAAACTAACATAGAAATTAATGAATACTAACCTTACATATAAGAAAACTGTAAATTATTTTTTTTTGCAAGAAATATAACGGCTTTTTTATTTTTATTTTATTTTTATTTTATTTATTTTTATTAACTAAAAATAATACTGAAAGTATGTTCCTGTGAACTGGGAGTGATCAAATTGCAAAACTATAAAAATAACGATCTGCGGTTGACAGTTAAATATTATTGATGACTATTGATATCAAATATACCTACTTATTTCTTGGTAAATTAATTTTAAACGCAATCTAAAAGTAAATATTGTTGAATGATCAGTTAAATGTACTTCGAAATAATCAATATTATATTATATATTAAAGTCTCTTTAGATGACATTATATATAATAAAAATATGTCTATTGAACACCTGAAAATATCTTAGTACATATTAAGGAAATTTAGGACATAATCCCTATACATTTTGTTGAACGGAACAAAACATAAGCATTCACATAGCTAGAAATAGACGCCTTGGTGTTTCATGTTCAACCGTAAAGGTCGGATCGTGTTTTTTACTTTTGGCAGCCAACGCTGTTTTGAATCATATAAACGGGTTACGGTTCACTGTAGCACTGGTTAATCTGACTGCAGGAATAGGATAAACTTTGCGTATAAAGCCAAAATTACAGTTAAAGTTATTTATACTACATACTAGCAGTAGTAGCAATAGTAGCAGCGATAGCCTAGTTGGTTGCGGTACGGACTGTCAAGACGAAAGTCGTAGGTTCGAAACCCAAGTGGCATACACCTCTGACTTTTCTAAATTTATGTGTGTATTAAAATGTTAATTATCGCTTGCTTTAACGGTGAAGGAAAACATCGTGAGGAAACCTGCATATCTGAGAGTTTTTCGAAGGTATGAGAAGTCTGCCAACCCGCATTAGGCCAGCGTGGTGGACTAAGGCCTAACCCTTCTCATTAGTAGAGGAGGCCCGTGCCCAGCAGTGGGACAATGTTTAATACAGGGCTAGTATTATTATTATTATACTACATACTTACGTACATATACACTCACGCCTATAACCTCCGAAGGCGTAGGCAGAGGGTAACCAGTAAACCTACTTTTCGCCGAATTTATTACAGTCTTCAATTCAGACTTCGGGCATATACTGAGAATTTCTAGATAATAAAACCCTATCACTTTACCAGGGGATCGAACCCACGACCTCAGCACAGCAGTCGTAACGCATGCGCAATTACAGCTGAGCCACCGAGGCAGTCAAACAAAATATTTATTAATTATGAATGCTATATTACTTCATTTAGATATCATATCGCTCCAAAGCTTATATTCTCTAAAAGTGTAATAAGCGTACGACAAAGAGCTACTTATACTTTGCAACTGACAAACAACACAAAAAATTAAAACGTTGACACAAAATTTATCTTTCGTTGAAAGTCAACTCCACTGAGCGTGAAAAAGTTATCTTGCATGTGTAATATATCGTGTTTGCTTGGTTGTATCATTAACAGTGCATATGTAAATAAATAACACCCAACAGTCACACACATAGCCCCGACCCCACACTAAGATACGAGTCTTGTGTTGTGGGTATCAGGGACCTAGAGAGACTTTCGGTCTCCCAACACCCAGACCCCGGACACAAATATCTGTCTGTCACACAAACATTTGTCCCGGTGTGGGAATCGAACCCACGGCCTCTCGTTTCACAGCCGGCTACTCGCCAACTGCGCCACGGAGGCTGTCAAATGTGGATGTTTACTGTACTGAATCTAATAAAACTCTTCAGAGGGATTTTGCTCCCAAGCAGTTTCCGAGTATCGATCAGCTGTACTATCATCTCTGCATTCTGTACACGTGGGATGTTGATGACACTCGTCATAAAGATTCTCCTCACTCTCGGGAGATGGCAGACAGTCTGCTCCTTAATTTCATTTCAAAGACAGCCACTATTTGAATACGAGGTGAATTGTATTCCCGTTGTTGACTTTAATATATTTATCTTAGCTAAGATGTTTGTTTAAAACTTGACTTGTTGATGTTATTTTTTTAAACATTTTATTTACCTAGACAAACATATAAGCTATTCAGGAATATATGCGGTAATCAACACGGAATACTACACCATGGGCAAGAAGGGGTAAAAGTGATGGCGCAGTGTGAAGAAGCAGACAAAACCCTCGACAAAAACTGGATGTACACCGGTTGATCCCGGAACGCGAAACACTTGCGTGTGTCACGACGACGGGTTTTACACCCTGTGTACGATGGTCGCTATTGGGGCGGATATGATATACTACCACCAACCAGCACAACTACTAAATTAAATAGAATTTTAATAATACTGATTCTGTGTTATCCACAGTCCCACTGCTGGGCATTGGTCTCCTCTACTGATGAGAGGGATAAGGCCTTATAGTCCACCACACTAGCTTAATACGGGTCGAATTCATACATTTATGAAAACTTGAGCTAGAACTCTCAAGTATGCATTTTCTTTGCGATGTTTTCCTTCACGTTTAAGCAACCAATAATTAACATATAATATACAAGTTACTTAGGAAAGTTAGTGGTGTACGCCATTGGTGCTAATACCGGGCAGCGACTTTCATCTCGGCAGGTAATTGCTATACCCAACAAGGTCGTCTCGGCTGTTTAGGAAAAGACTTAATAATACCTAGCCCTGTATTAAACATTGTCCCACTGCTGGGCACAGGCCTCTTCTACTAATGAGAGGGGTTAGGCCTTAGTCCACCACGCTGGCCTAATGCAGGTTGGCAGACTTCTCATACCTTCGAAAAATTCTCAGATATACAGGTTTCCTCACGATGTTTTCCTTCACCGTTAAAGCAAGCGATAATTAACATTTTAATACACACATAACTTTAGAAAAGTCAGAGGTGTATGCCACTTGGGTTTCGAACCTACGACTTTCGTCTTGGCAGTCCGTACCGCAACCAACTAGGCTATCGCTGCTCTCGGAAAAGACATTACTATTTAATTATTTAGATCTATAGAAATTGTAGTCATCAATTTTGCATTACCTTATTGTACACAGTACTGTTTATTCCCACGGAACTTTTCATTATTTGGAAGTTAAACTGTCCCAGTATTGTTTTTTCACACAAACTGCACAGGTAAATTTATTTGTTATACATATACATACATATACACTCACACCTGTAATCCCCGAAGGGGTAGGCAGAGGTGTAACCAGTACATCCACTTTTCGCCGAATTTCGGTCCCATAATGTGATAGGGGGCGAGCCTATCGCCACACCGGGCACCATTCCAGACTCCGAGTTAATACTGAGTATTTCTAGGTAGAAAAACCCAATATCACTTTACCCGACCCGGGGATCGAACCCGAGACCTCAGCACAGCAATCGTAACGCATGCGCAATTACAACTACGCCACCGAGGCAGTCATTCATTCATTCATTCATTCATTCATTCAGTCATTTATTTGTTATTGGCTAGTTTAGTGTGTACTCGCAAAATTAAACAGAAACAAACATCGAAACACATTGATTCTTTATCGAATGTATTGTTTTACCTAGATTATATTATAATGTATATACTAATATTGGACTCAATACGTAAGTACTTTGATATATAGATTACTTTTCCACATGTTGTCTATATCCGTCACCCCATGTCAAGCTATCCTTATACAAAATGTTATCGAAACTGGTTCAGCGGTTTTATCATGAAAACAGGAGAGACTGCCGACAATTTACTTGTAAAATGTTGTACTAGGTACTTATCTTCATCTAAATATAAATTTATTCACTGTTGGAATCTATCAATTTTATGGCCATAATAGGGTAGTTTCCTGTGTTTAATTTTGTACATTATTCTCTACGCAATCTAATATAATACGCAAAAGAAACTCTTTTGCGAAAACAGAATCCAAATTGCTTGAAAAATGAGGTCACAATATTTATTTTAAATATTGGTATGAGCAAATACTCACAGGCATAAGCGAAAACGATGGCGTATTGGGAACATATCGCTATCTCCCTCGCACAACGGTACAGTACAGGCGATACATAGTACCGTGACGTCACAGTATCAGATATGCATCCTTGTACTGTTATTTGACAACTACCCCTTCCAGCAGATTTGAGTGGTGTCTAATTTACTTATTATTTTTCGGATTCATAAAATTATTTCGATAATAGGTTTTAGGTAATGTAACTTGTTGATTAAATTAATAAAAAAAATCGAGTCAACTACCCTATTGCATTGCATTTTTTTACCTAGACAACAATTGAAAAGTATTTGCAATAGAGTTGGTCATTTTGTTGCAGATCACCAATTATGTAAAGGTTTATTAAGATTTTTTTCATCGAAAACCTATTGCTGGCACTATCTATCTAAAAAACTATTAATGTAAACCAGTACGAACTAGAAATTGCAAATAAAATATGCCGGTTGGAAAAACTAAAAACCTAGCGTGCAAATTATCTTCCATTATTTCTTTAAGAGATGCCGTGATCATAATCTCATCCCTAATTGTGTCAAGATATCACCCTAGAAATACATACGAGGGAGCGCTAGATTTTAGAACTAGCGTTAGATTCTAAACCAGGCACGTACAGTGCTGTTATGAGCGACTGTTTAATGAACTAGATCCAACCTCCGCCATATAAACAAATGTGGTAAAATAAACCCATGAACGCTGCAAAACTTTCCAAACGTCGGGGCTAAAAAGTAAATATAAACCACTATAAAATCTGACAAAATAGTTTTATTTCAAACTGATTCTATACGGACTTATATATGCTGATTGGGTTGAAAAAATGTGGACATAGACTGGTGAGTGGCGCAAATTAGACAATCTAAATCACTACTCTGGGTAACCCATAGCAGTGATCTCTCACAACAAGACTTTGCTGATTATAAAACTCATCGTACTACATGAATAACAAAAATATGAAAGAAAATATAAATAAATAAATAACATCCGACAGTTACACTCATAGCCCCGACCCCACACTACGAGTCTTGTGTTGTGGGTATCAGGTACTACGAGGGACGCACGGTCTCACAACACCCAGACCCCGGACACAAACAAACATTTGTCCCTGTGTAGGAATCGAACCTACGGCCTCTCGTTTCACAGCCAACTGCGCTGTCAAATGTCAAACACGTTGTCTACGTCTGAAAAGTACATTTCATTTCAGGCACTGTAAAGACGACAGCATTCAGAATATAAATAAAAGATTGAAGTTGATAAAACCCACTATATGGAGTAAATGTTAAACAAACTAGCTTTTATATATATGTGGACCTTAAATGTTAGCCTTATATACTGACCATGTAAATGGAATTGAAAAGTTGACCTCACATGACATAGTGGCGTACTCTGTGGAAGAGTGAAGGTTTATCCTACGGGAACGCTTACATTTTCCGGGATAAAGAATATATTATACTGCATTTCTTTCTGGGTTAAAGCTATATCCATACCAAACACATAAATCGGTGCAGCGGTTTAGCCGTGGAAATGTAACAGTTATATAGTACTATCAATTGTTACTTTAATGCAATGCAATTGAATCTACAATTTAGTAAACGTGTGCTCTCTACTCAACTATTTCATGATTTTATACAATTTATTAAAATTAAAAGCAGCAATAGCCTAGTCGGTTGCGGTACGGACTGTCAAGACGAAAGTCGTATGTTCGAAACCCAAAATTCACCTCTGACTTTTCTAAAAAGTTATGTGTATATTCGTTGTTAATTAACGGTAAAGGAAAAATCGTGAGGAAACCTGCATACCTGAGAATTCTCATAAGTATTTCGAAGGTATGTGAAGTCGACCAACCCGCATTAGGCCAGCGTGGTGGACTAAGGCCTTACTCCTCTCATTAGTAGAGGAGGCCCGTGCCCAGCAGTGTGACAATGTTTAATACAGGGCTAGTATTGTAATTAAAATTTCAGGCGCCTATCATTTACGTCGTACATTTATGCTCTACATCAGCGAGGCGGAACATAATAATGTATCCAATAAATACTCACTGAGTCGTGAAAGCTTGAATGCATCAGCCGTGTTAATGACATCTACGTAGGCTTGGAGCTCCAATCTTCGGCTGCTAATGTTTTGGTTGTGCATTGTCATGGCGTACTTGAATACATTTTGGATTTCTTCGGTGTTCTGGTCGAATATTGCACCTAAAAAAAAGTTTAAAATGTAAATATTTCGGCTGTACGTCTGAAGCTATAAATGAATTTTCTAAACCATGTTTAAATTTTTTTTTGACGTGATTAAGGAATATATCTATTCAAACAAAAAATATTATTGCTATAAAGCTAAGGTTTTGAAGTGAGAAATTATTTAAAAATAAATTGCGTCAAGTCAATCTATCTATAATAATTATATTAACTTAAAGTTAATAAGTAAGATATTTATTTTTTCAATGACATCGTATATTAATTGTATGACCAAATATTGTAAAACGGTGTTCGAAAAGAGCAACATTTGAGAGTTTCTTGCCAGTTTTCTTCTAGCGAAACTGCATTCCGAACTAGCTGTAGAGTAAAAAAATTGACTGAATATTGCGATTATAATATATAGCATTTCATAAATTTAATAAATATTTGATTTTGTTTTTGATTTTAATATTGCCGGTAGTACGGTATCCTTATTTCATCTATATTGTAATCATGCAATAGGTTTTTGTAATTGACTTTTATTTCATTGCAAACGATGAGCGTGGTATTACCAGAGGATAAATATTACTATGTGTTCTTTCATGTCCCTTATTATCGTAATAACATTATACTATTGTCAAAGAGAGCAAAGACATACCGTTAAGTTTAAATATTTCAGAATTAAACAACATTTCATAATAACGTGGTTAATCTCTTTACAAAGTGAAAATTACATAACTATTATTTTTATAATGTTATGAGTAACACAAATATTTAAAGGTTAAATTATATTTAGATCTTCTCACAAAGCAACTTTATTTAATTACTTGACGTTTTCGCGTTCAAGACTAAGTGAATTACACAATATTTACATTACAATGTGTATATATTAAACTCAATATGAATTGTCTGCCGTCTTATTAAGGTTAGATGAAAAATGTAAAATAGTTACCTGACAAACTGTGGCTAGTTTACAAAGGCCTAAACAACAAGAAATTTATCATCCATCCATCCTTCTAAGGCATTGAATATAAAGAATATTTGAAAACAATTTAAATGCTTTCACACAAACCTCCATTCTCCGTATAGTGAAAAAGCGGGTTTCTCATATTCCGAAACCGTCATCGGCTTGATATACGAGTGCTGACCAAAACGTTTATCTGAATCACTAGAGCCACAGCTCGCTGGCTCCTTTAATACTTTTAAGCCGGCAAGTTCGCCTTGCTTTACGTGGTCACACACTATCACTATGTCTTTTTTTACTCCCGCCAGTCGGACATTACGTACTAAGAGCCATTGTAAGGATCCATTTCTAGCAATATTTCTTCCATTTGCAACGTCATTTCTTTCTGTTACGCTAAGGCATTTTAAAGATTTAGATCTTAAGAGACTCTATTGTGTCAATACGCTAAATGATATAAGTACATCATTGTTCTTCTTGTCAATACCATTAGTTATAGTAAAAACGTTAATGGTTCACCCCAAAGAAGACGTTTCTGTTGTTTTTGTCTGAGTCCTTAAAGTGATTTAGTAACAACTTCAGTGTTAAATATATCTCATTAATTATTAACGCATAATTGTTTTACTATAAATATATAAAAATAGCAATTTAAATTTCTTGAAAATATTTACACAGGTGAAGGATGTGTGAGGTGTGTTTGTTCGCTGTTAACTGATAAGAAAGAATATTTCGACCTTGTTAGACGTAATTGCTTATTAAAAAATAGAAATCAATGATGTGAGAAATACTTTTGACCTATTACAGTCTACTGAAATTAACTAAAAGCAGATTACGGAGATAACTATATAGAACTCTAAAACGAAAATAGAAAATAAAAACTTATGAAATTGTAGTTTGAAATTTCTCAAGGTAACATATAAAGATTTTTTGTTTTTGTTAAAATATTGTAATAGTATCTGTGATTGACAGGATACGTTATAATAAATAAAAAATATTTTTCACAATACGTATTAGTATTAAAATTTCTTAAATAAACAGAAATAGAGATTATTCCGGTGCTAAAAGCGGTTTACCGAAATTCAAATATTTTTTATACATACAAAAAAATATATTAGTAAAAAGGCGCTTTAAATGAATACATGGATTTTACATTTTTGCACTAACCGCCCCGCTGTGTACTAACGCGTCTGATGCGGTGGTTACAGGCGCCTAAAATGCATTTTTTAATGGTTTTATTTGTTATCGACAGCCTCTGTGACGAGGCGGGCGAGTAGCCGGTTTGTGGAACGGGTGCCAGTGGGTTCGATTCCCACATCGAGACAAATGTTTGTGTGACAGACAGATGTTTGTTTCGGGTGTAGGAGTTGTGAGACCTTAGACTCTCCTCGTTCTTGATATCCATGATAAAGGTTTGTCCTGGTGTGGGATCAGAAGTATGTGTGTGACTGTTGGGGATATTTATCAATTTTAATTATTTGTTAGAAAAGTTGAAAATTTTACTGGACCAGCTTTTTAAGTATGTCACAAAATTTCACTTTAGTATAGGACAAATAATAGTATAATTAGGAGTTTTAAACAAAATTTGCGTTAGAAACTGGTATTGTCTGATATTTTACATTATTTGAGGAGGCATTATTTAAAAAGTCATCAGTCTCTGTATCATGAAATATTCTCAGTCCGGAGTCAGGAATTGTGCCCCTATGGCGATAGGCTAGCTCCCTATAACATCATGAGACAGAAATAAGCTCGGCGAAATGTGGGTGTATTTTTATACAGCAATTAGGTCAGCAGACTTCGTGAAAGCTTAACGTAATTTTTACGTTTTGCAAGACGTATCCTTAACGTATTATCGACGTTACGTTAATAATCCTAATACGCTTACGTAGAGTCTACACTGAAGTACTTCTCGTAGTTTAAGGACATTGCAATGACGAGGAACAACAAAACACACCCAGGAGCAGACGATATCCAGTCAGCCGGATTACCAAAAAAAACCTCTTGCTTTTTCTTTATAATGCATAGTTATCAAACATATTATAAAAACATACACATATCCAATAGAAAGTGATAATACAGAGTGATTTTAAACCTTCAATCTGTATATATAAAAGAAGAAACTGACTGACAACGCACAGCCAAATCGATCGGGGTTAGAGACTTGAAATTTTAACGGTTAGTACCTTTTATGATACATATATCCACTAAGGAAGGATTTTTGGACAAACCACCCTTAGGGGTGTAAAATAGGGGATGAAAGTTTATATGAAAAAACGTCATTTTTGAATTTTTTTATTTTGTATTGTATACTTTTTATTCCAAACATGACCTCAACGCGGGCGAAGCCGCGAGCAACAGCTAGTATTTAATATGGAAAGATTGACATTAATACTAGCATTAGTGATGTCGATAGGTTTATAAGAAAATATAACAAACCACTGTGAAAAAGGCATAGGTTTAAGTAAAACAGCATATTTATTGACTTCGCAACATCTTTTCAAACAATTCATTATTAAAACAATACAGGCAAAGACCCTTGACTGACAATCGTCTCATCATCTAAGCAATTTCCAACACGAAATCGGCTTATAAAAATAAATTGCTCCCAGATGCGCATTACGTTGTGAAGGTTTTATTTCTAAAAGCTTATTTTAAACAACTGCAATAATTTTTCGTTATATCTTTTTTATTCAGTATTTGCGAAGCAGGATTTGTTTGTACTGCAAAGTGTCTTACCTGGCCGGGAGACAGTAACTTCATTAAAAGAAGATTAAAAGAAACTTTTTCAGCGTTAAAAAGTACTAAGTCTGGGGTGAGCGTAGGCGTTGTAGTGGCAGAGATTTTATGAAAGATAGCGGGTGTAGTTTCACATTACACACACATTCACTACTCTAATATAAATACTAGCCCTGTATTAAACATTGTCCCACTGCTGGGCACGGGCCTCCTCTACTAATGAGAGGGGTTAGGCCTTAGTCCACCACGCTGGCCTAATGCGGGTCGGCAGACTTCTCATACCTTCGAAAAACTCTCAGATATGCAGGTTTCCTAACGATGTTTTCCTTCACCGTTAAAGCAAGCGATAATTAACATTTTAATACACACTTAACCTCAGAAAAGTCAGAGGTTTCGTCTTGACAGTCCGTACCGCAACCAATTAGGCTATCGCTGCTATTTATAATATAGCTGCTAATATATTAATCTGTATTTTCAATTGCTTGAGATTTGGTTCGCTTTTTGCTTGATATTACAATTATGCTTTAGTTTGTCTACAAAATTAGTATAGGTTATCCTTTTTATCTTGGCACAGCAAAGTGACCACACTGCACCTGATGGTAAGCGCAGTGCCATCCAGTATCAAGTAGCGAGAAATAATCTATCCCTCAATACTAAGGCGGCCTTTTTTTTTTTGTTGTCGCGGGGAAATCGTTTTATTACTACCGCCCGCTTCGGGGGGAAGCGGAATAAGAATAAAACGGTTATGCTGGACTAGCCGGTCTTACGACCCAGCATCCCCCTCGCCCGGATGATGGCTATCCGGGCAGCCGCTGGGCCGAGTCCCTACCCCCTATGTACACCCCACCTGACACTACCAGCTAAAACCCCGCGGTGGCCTTCATCGGCGCTTACGGAGCGATCCCGGGGTATTCTAAGGAGTGCTAGAATTGCTGCCGGAACCGCCCCTGCGCGGTGCTGCGTAGCAGCCCATCTCCATGGGAGGGCTTAGGCGCACCGAACAACGACAGCGAACGAGGCCTTACCACACGCGCTGCCGTCCATCTCGGGGTAATACTAAGGCGGCCTGCTGTGTAGCTTCTTCACACTACGCCATGGAGCAAGGAGGTGAAGAAGCGGTCAAGGGTCTAGTGTCAGAGTACTCAGAATGCCGCAACACGGCCAAACATCGTACCCCAAATCTAGACCCCTAGATCTAGACAAAATATTAATAAGTTGAGTAGAAAAAACAATATACTGCACACTACACTTGAATGAATGATTTAAATGCCTTTTAGAAGTGACGGAGTTGAAACTTCTTGCCGCTGCTCAATGTTGTATTATTATTAAATTACAATTCCTACTAACACATAGTAGTAATTTTTTTAATTGAAATTGTCAAAAATATTATGGTTTGGCCTGGGATTTCAATCTTGACCCTCACCGTTTCAAACCTGCCACTACACTGATGTCACGATAAAAGTGCATTTTATAAAGCATAAATAATATTTTATTTATGCAAGCAACGACTCCAACAAATATGCAAGCTGATGGCGCTCATTGTTATCCTAGTTAAATCTACCGTGTCATTTGGAAAAAAAACGCATCTATTGTTTTTTAAATTGTACATTTTAAAAGCGTGGCATGTTGTGATACAATACTGATTTCTATATACATAACATATTATCACACTGTTACCTTAATTAGTTTTATGTCATATTGGCATTCATGATTTTAAAACAGTAGGTACTAAAATAAAATTTTATTGGATTCGTAACAAAGAAATTACTTAATTATATGTGTACATTTGAATTAGAATATTTCCTATTATTAGAAATACCGAAGGTATAAACGGAGGTATTTAGGAGACTAGTTGGGGGTAGTTAATAATGACAGCCAAAGTGGGAGTAGTAAATGTTTAATATAAAACAGAGTGCCTTCCGCGCTCCGGAGTTCAGTTGGTTCAGTTCAGAAGACTAGTGGTGTAGCAGTGAGCTGGTAGAGAGAACATTCGTGGTTCGTTCGCGGGGCAGTAAGTAATTGTAAATGGTTCAATGGCGTTGTTCAGTTTAAAAGGGTAATGCTGGTAGATTAATTATAAAGAGAAGCCTTAAGTGAATCCTGACATGCGTGTGTGTTAATATTAAGCACTGAGATGTGTAACAGTGTCGTAAATCAATTAATAAATTATAAATATTGTATTTGATAATTTGTGCCTTCTAAATATCCATCTTGCATAGTTTTGTTGATGTTCCTAACATTTAAAACAGATTTTTTTTTAAAATAACGGTCAATTTTTGCGACGAATTGTAACAATTATATATTTTTTATTTGTTTTGTAGAAAGCTTACGGACTAATCAGGTAGTTATCATTAGAAGATAGATATTTGAAAATTGAATGATACTTATAAACAGTGTTTTGGATTTGTAATATAAATGCAATGTGTATTTTATACCGTCCATTTTATATAATATATATATGTCGTTTCACTGACAGGGCAGCCAGGCGGCATGCAATGATAGCTCGTAGTGGGCATGTGCGCAATTCGCATGGTTGGAACCGACCTCCGCCAATGCGCACGGTGATTTCCACATCGTCGCGTTTATGAAATTTGATTTTATTGGTGAGAATTTTGTATTATTTTCATTCCATGTCACGGATTGTCACATGTTATATTAAATTTCTTCTTTTATGTAATTAGTAGTTTCATTAAAATTTATAACTATATCCCCTTCCATAGTGTGATTAAAGTAGATATAATATAAAAAAAGTTTTTTTATTCATAAAAAGTACACCGACTTCAATAAAAAACAAATTAACGTCACTATAAAATTTGATTTTCCTTGATTTTTCTGAGATCCCATCATCAGATCCTGACTTGGTGCCAATGGGACCAACTGGGAAGTATACCCTTTTAAACAAAAAAAGGATTTCTCGAATCGGTCCAGGCGTCTTCGAGTAATCGGGTAACATACATAAAAAAAAAGATTCCGACGAATTGTTAACCTTCTCCTTTTTTGAAGTCGGTTAAAAAGGCCTTTTCTACGATAAAAAATCTTTTATTGTAAATAAATAAATAACACCTAACAGTCACACACATAGACCCGACCCCACAGATACGAGTCTTGTGTTGTGGGTGCTGATACCCAGTCCCTGAGGACTACGAGAGACTTTCGGTCTCACAACATCCAGACTCCGGACACATCTGTCTGTCACACAAACATTTGTCCTGGTATGGGAATCGAACCCACGGCCTCTCATTTCACAGCCGGCTACTCACCAACTGCGCCACGGAGGCTGTCGAATTTATTTATATTTTAAATTATCTATTATAGCTATCAGAAACACGAATTTAATTGTGGAATAATTATAACAAAAAAGTTCAGTCTTATTGACACAATATATTAATAACGCCGAAACATTATGGAAGCGCTATAATTCGATGTTTACGTGTCTTGTTGATTTCATGGAATAAAAATGTACATTTAAAAAGCGAGCATATCCTGCAGACTGCATTATGATAAGTCAGAAAAGGCATCTGCTAATGGACACAGAATACGCCTCGGAAATCTACTTTTTAGGATGTTCGCAGTTGGCAATATCAACATTATCGTTATGAATTTTTCGACCTGAATCTTCGCGCTTTATGTTCGTATTCAGATTCAGAATTAAATACGTAGTAGATAATAGACTCAGTTGCCCAGCAGACTAATACCCGGCTGTGAAACGGGAGGCCTGGGTTCGATTCCCGCAACAATTCTACAAATATTTTATATTCTGGTCTGGGTCTTATGGAACCGTAGTCCGCCGTAGTTCTGAATATTCACGGTACGGGTTGGACCAAGTGTGCGGTCAGGTCTATGTGTATACGTGTGTATACCTTCTATGATTACTAAGAACTTAATCCAATTATACTGGCAATGCATCAAGAGGAACTATAATCGTGACACATTAATAAATTTCAAGTAAATAAAACTAGCAAATACAATAAACTTTGAGAACATATTATAAGGACTAGCTGTTGCTCGCGGCTCCGCTCGCATGGAGGTCATGTTTGGGAGAAAAAGTATATCACACAAAATACGAATTTTCATGCGTTTAACTTAAAAAATGAAGGATTTTCAAACAAAATTTCATTCCCTATTTTACCCCCTTAGGGATGATTTTGAAAAAAAAATGTGTAACACGTATTTCTTTATTTCCTACCAAAAGCCTAAATATGAATTTCCAGATCCCTAGGTCAAGGAATTATGGATTTCCCATACAAATTTTGAACTCCTATTTGACCCCTTTCTAGGTTGTTTTTTGAAAAAAAGATAGCCTATGTCCTTCTCCATGATATAATCTAGCTCCTTGCCGAATTGCATCACAATTTGGTGAGCCGTTTAGTCGTGAAAAGGTAACAAACAAACAGAGTTACTATCGCATTTATAGTATTAGTATGGATAAAAGAAATAAAAATAAGATATTATATTATGTGTGTCTAATTTATTTTTATAAAGTCCACCCTATCTATGGTCCAACCGCTAGGGTTAATGTTTTTAAACAAAATTATGCCTTTTTTACGAGCAGGGTATTCACTTTTTCGTTTTGTATTACGTTTTACTTGTTATGCTAAACATGGTTTTAATTAACATGGGAAGTTTTCTTTGATTTTTTAGATGCTAACTTTCATTCATTTGGTGTAAAGTATATAACATTTTTGTATACACAGCCTCTGGCGCTTTGAGTTTACTTACCACAATTTTATTAAGTAGACTTCCTATTAAGTCTACTACCTTGTTTTTCATTTGCTTTTAATTGTAAAGACTATATGTAAATTCACGAAATAATTTCAGTGTTTCCCAATTATTTTAAATAATAAGCTCAAACTTGATATGAGTTAATTTTAGTGATTTGGTATTTTTTTAAAACGTTAAATGTTAAACTTAATGAAAAACTTTACACATACGAAGACGTGTAAATGAATAATAGAAATATTTATATCATCATTATGCTACTTCGATGCAATCGTCTATGCTATAAAATAAAGAGCTACGTTTATATTTTTTAATGCAAGAGGTTTATCCCTGAATACAAAATGTTTTTCACTCCTGTTAGATATTATTATGAATTTAGGAAAGTATATTGGCCTGTTTGAAGAAAATATTATATATTATTATGAATTAAACCTTTTTACACAATCGAAAAATTATAAATCAAATTATGTTTATTGGACTTAAGAACGAGAGCTGGTTTTTAGACAATTTGTACATGTGGAAAAATGCATTGTAAAAAATAGCTAAACTCTGAGTACCTAATAAATGAATTTAAAGAGTGTTCGTGTTTGTATACCGCTCCCTACTTCTGGACTTACTTCACTACATTGGATAAAATAAGTAAAAAGCTAAATTGATTAAAAAAAACAGCGCTTACTCAACATAATTCTATGTAATGGTTATACTAACCGATGTTTCTTTTCAAAAAGCGGTCTACAATATTTTCTAGAGCAGCTTCATTAGACAGGAGATAATTTTTAAACTTGTATGTGGTTAGCCGGAGCGGTGTGCACTGGAAGCTTGCCAGGGGCTTAACACGCGAATTCTTCATAATTACTATTTATATCACATAAATATGTTAAAACCCTCATTGCAAGAGACGGTCACGTACAACCACTCCGTAATAATTGGGCGGTTGACTTGACTTTTTATTACAGCAATCAAAATGTATTTAAAGATTTTGTGACCATAAAGTTGTTATAAAGTTATACTTGTAATTACTTAGACAGCAATGACTATGACGCCATCTTATCGGAAATTGATTTAAAGAGTTCCATGTCTATACCACATTTGTGATTGTAGTAAATACCGAAATCATAATTAACGTTAATTTTTCCTATCACGTATTTCTGACTGCCTCGGTGGTGCAGTTGTAATTGCGCAATGCATTGCGACTGCTATCCTGAGGTGTTGGGTTCGATCCCCGGATCGAGTAAAGTGGTATGGGTTATTCTATTTAGAAATACTTAGTATCAGCCCGGAGTCTGAATTGAGCCCGGTATGGTGATAGGCTCGCCTTCTATCACATTATGGGATCGTAATAAATTCGGTGAAACACTGTTACACCACTGCCTACCTCTTAAGGGATTACAGGCGTGAGTGTATATGTATGTAGTTTTGTTGGTAATTTTTTTTATTACATTAAAGACTAATCTACAACCACTATTGACGGCCCGTATCGAGTTATCATAAACCGTGTGAATTAAGGGCGAACGGCGTCTCTCTCGAAACGAATATCGAGTATCACTTAATGTACTGGTGGATTGATGTTCTTTCTATACGAGTTGTTTGATCAGTAATTTTTCAAGTAACATTTAATCTAACATTATTGTTTATTGATAAAAAATGTTTTTCATAGCGCTCTCATTGTGTGTACGACAGGCACTGTAGTAACCTTTCAGTAACATATTTATTTTTACTAATAATATAATAATACTAGCCCTTTATTAAACATTGTCCCACTGCTGGGCACGGGCCTCCTCTATTAATGAGAGGGGTTAGGCCTTAGTCCACCACGCTGGCCTAATGCGGGTTGGTAGACTTCGCATACCTTCGAAATCCTTATAAGTAATCTCAGGTATGCAGGTTTCCTCACGATGTTTTCCTTCACCGTTAAAGCAAGCGATAATTAACATTTAATACACACATAACTTTAGAAAAGTCAGAGGTGTATGCCACTTGGGTTTCGAACATACGACTTTCGTCTTGGCAGTCCGTACCGCCACCAACTAGGCTATCGCTGCTTCTGCTGCTATTTTTACTAGGTATATCAATATCAGCCTTGGTGCACACTCGTCTGTAGTCTTGAATCCTATGCGTAGAATACTGTTTACGTGATTAACCAGTCACGTATCAATTGCATGCTGGCATGCACAAACTAATGGCAACACACGCCGTTATTACATGCTATTTTTAACTTTAATATTATCGAAATAAAATTGATTTTGGACAGACTCTACTTATTACCTTTTCGTACTGCGGTGAACTTGTGACTCGAGAGTGGTTAATCAGTTTTTTGCGCTTAAAAAATAGACCAATCACATATACATAAATATACGAAAAGAGGTAACTTAAGTGTACTTGAACACGAGCTGCTGAACATGGAACTCCTATAATGAGAAGGGTTAGGTTAGGTTAGGTTATTTTTTTTCACCATCCTTATGCGGTTTTTGTCAGGTGTCTAGAGTTGGGGTACGATGTTTGGCCGAGTTACACTACACTAATACGTAGAACACTGACACCAGACCCTCGTCTGCTTCTTCACCTTCTTGCCCGTGTCGTATTGTGAAGTAGTTCTTGTGGGTATTATTTCCAGTTGAATATTAAAATACATTGTAAAAAATTACACATGAAACTTTTCAATTTTGTTTTGTAATAATCTAGTCCTATTTAACACTGCACTAATATAATTATGATTCTACAACAAAGTATATGTGCACTAAATACGTTTTTTGCGACACAATCCGAATAACCAAAAACATAATTGAAATAAGGATGCCTCCGTGGCGCAGTTGTAACTGCACATACGTTACAACTGCTGTGCTAAGGTCTCGGGTTCTATTCCCGGTTCTGGTAAAGTGAGATTGGGTTTTTTCTATTTTTTTTATTTGAGTATTTCTATAGTCAGTATCAACTCCGAATCTGGAATTCAGCCCGGTATGGCAATATGCTCGCCCCCTATCACATTATGGGACCGTAACAAATTCTACGAAAAGTGGGTGTACTGGTTACGCCCCTTCGGTGATTACAGGTGTGAAAGTGTGCGTATCTATGTATGTAGAATTTAAATAAATATGAAATAAGGCATTAAGATTATGTTTCAAAATTAGAATATCTTGTAACATAAACGCAGATGTCATATTTATAAATGATGTACACTGTATTGATTTTTTTAACTATCTGCATAGAAAGACAAGCAGACGGGCCACCTGATGGTAGACAGTAGACACCGCCGCCCATAGACTTCTGCAATGCCAGAGCTCAGAAAATCCGCTGCCTACCGTTATACACGCAAATTAGCGAAATAAAATAATAATGAACTCGTCAAAATACTAATATTGCACACATTTTGATATATTTACGTATGATTTTAAATAAATCTTTAATACTTTAAACTAAAACATAAATTTTTGAATGTTCGGTTAGATTTACTAACTAGTAACTTAATATCACTTTCTTCCACGATCATTAATCTGCTAAACTGCTTCTCGGTAGCATTGCTTTTTAAAATGTTTTTCATTTTTATAGAGCTGCAGGCAGCTTTTTAAACCAATTATTTTTTTTAGACCTTGAGGCTATTTTGCGGATATGGTTTACATGAGATTTTTACCTACACAAAGACCTGAAAACAGTATCTGACCCAATTACGCAACCAAATAGTAAAATAACATTACAACGAGATTTTTTCAGAAATATTTCAGCCATTTTTATTTCCCTTTACGTTACGAGGGACGGACTAAGGTAAAAGTTGACCGTAACACTGTCTACATTATAACAGGCATCTGAAAGTAGCACCGGAAAGACACCTAACTTCGGTGGCTGGTAATGTTACAAACTTTATCAAAATATTGTTCAAACTTTTCACGCCGTTGTTTTGGGTAAACTCAATACGGGAGAAAACGAACATGATATGTTTATTTAGCAGGAAAATGTATAAGTTGGACATTAACCGATACTTGGAACAACGAGTTTAATTAGCGGCAACAATTAGCGTCCGCCTTCGAGTTGGGAACTGGCAAGTTTATATTTTTACATACGGTGAAACCGGAAGGAAAATAATAAATCACGGGTATAAATTGAAGATTTATAAATAATACTAGCGGGCCCGGCAGACGTCGTCCTGCCCGTAAAAGCAGCGCTACACCGACTGCAGCGCCATCTGCCGGGATTTATAAATCTAAACCATCCAGGGCGCCATCCAAACCCATAAAAAAAACATTCAAATCGGTACAGCCGTTTAGGAGGAGTTAAAACACACAGCCTCGATCCCACACCAAGATACAAGTCTTGTGTTGTCGGTATCAGGGACTACGAGATACTTTCAGTCTCACAACACCCAGAACCCGGATATAAATATCACACAAACATTTGTCCCGGTGTAGGAATCGAGCCCACGACCTCTCGTTTCACAGCCTGCTACTCGCCTACTTCGCCAAAATTTAAGTGCTGAGTGGCCATACTAAATGGCATCGACGCAACATTTTACTATGATTTACATTTCTTATTCTAACTGTTTATTGTAAATGTTGTATAAGTTAATAATAATAATTAACTCAAAATACTAATATTGCACACATTTTGATATATTTACGTATGATTTTAAATAAAACTTTAAATTAAACATACATTTTGAGTGTTCGCTCAGACTTACTAACTAGTAAAATAAAATAGTGCCAGAATAATAAAAAAAAAGTTGAACGTATTAAAATGTAATTATCATGAATGTCTGCAATCTTTATTCACGATTCAATTATTGTTACAGGATAATATGAAAAGAGTTTACATAGTATTCGAGTTTAACCATAAACAAGTGTTCTAAAATTGAATAACTATTACAGAATATAATAAATAAACTAAAATTAACTGCCTTGGTTGCACAGTTGTAACTGCGCATGTCTTGCGACTCCTCTGCTGAGGTGTCTGTGAAAACCCAATATCACATTACCCGATCCGGGGATCGAACCCGAGACATCAGCACAGTAGTCGTAACGCATCCGTAATTACAACTGCGCCACCGTGGCAGTCAGATTTAGTTAATATTATTTCATAATTATGTTCTTTTGCAACCCTTTAATAGGATCAGCTAGAGGTTATTTCTAGTTGAAACTATGAACAAACAGCATGTGTGCTAGAGACAGGGTGTGTGTGTGTTAATATGGTGACACCTCAGTGAAGCACTTTTTATATAAAGAGCGTTATAGTAACTGTTTCATCTTTCCAATAAGACACAACAAAGTCTTATATAGGGTGTACGTTATATCTATATGAATTTGTGAAGACATAATTCGATTTTCGGTAGTGCTAACCGAGAAACTACGGGCTGATTCAATTTACAAGATCCAATAAAACTCCATTAAATATTTAAGTCCATATTGAAAGCTTTAATATATTAGATTATAATCAGATTTTGTTGCTATATTAATCAAACTGGATATTAGTTAATAATTTATACAGGAAACATAGTCCGTATGATTTAGTAGTAAATATAATGACAGTAAATAATGAGACTCGCCGAAGTCTTGGAGTGAAAAATGAGTAAGATTTTTAAATAGGTGATTATTACCGATGAACGAAAACATTGTGAGGAAACCTACAGGTATATCTGAGAATTCACGCGAATTTGAGGTATGGGTTACGTAGTCCGCATAAAGCCAACGTGGTGGACTAAGGCATAACTCCTTTCATAAGTAGAGGCCCGTGCCCAGCAGTAGGACAATGTTTAATACATTATATAAATATAAAGATACATTTTAATTCATTTAACAGTATGTATAATTACCAATATTTGATTGCTATTCGCTTTTGATACTCAGAACCGATTTTCCAAAATTCTATATGAATAATAAACGGACGCATCGTAATATGTTTGTTGAATATTCTGCAATAGTTTTAGTCTGATTGCGGTGGTGCGTAAATATTAAAGAACTCCAACTTCGATTTTCATGTATTTTGACAGCAAATTTTAGCGTTGGAAAACCTGATGTTTTATTATAAACTTCAGTATCCTCGGTGGCGCAGTTGTAATGCGTACGCGGTACGACTGCTGTGCTGAAGCCTCAGTTCGACTCCTGGGTTGGGTAAAAGTGATTAAGTTTGTCTATCGAGAAATACTTAGGAGTTTTGTCCGGTGTGTCTATAGGGCCACCCCCTATCACATCATGGGAAGATAATAAGCTCAGCAAAATAAATAAATAACACGCAACAGTCACACACATAGCCCCAATCCCACACTAAGATACCGAGTCTTGTGTTGTGGGTATCGGGGACTACGAGAGACTTTCGGTCTCACAACACCCAGACCCCGGACACAAATATCTGTCTGTCACACAAACAATTGTCCCGGTGTAGGAATCGAACCCACGGCCTTTCGTTTCACAGCCGGCTACTCGCCAACTGCGCCACTGAGGCTGTCATGTCAAATGTAGTTGCACTGGTTACACCTGTCCCTACCTTAGCGAGTATTACAGACGTGAGTGCTTATGTATATTATCCCCGATAATATATGAACGAAAAAGAAGCAAACTCCTGGCATGGTGGTCGATTTGATTGTTTTATTTTCAGAATCAATTTTGGAACATGTTTATTCAAATTAAGAATCAGACATCAACGCACCTATGCTAATAGAAAGAAAACGGAATGTTAATGTAAACTTATTTGTATTTTTATCTAGGAAACATCAATTTATCTATATTTTACATGTTGAGATATATATCAACACTAAATATCTTGGGATGCATACAAGCTCTCTCTCTCTCTCTCCTGTGCACTTATTATTCCCATCTGATGTCTGCCTTCCTGGTATTTTGTCTCCACTTCGCTCTGTTCGACGTATCGTATTTTTGACCACATCTGTCCATTTGGTTTTAGGTCGCCCTCTGGGTCTGGACCCTGTAATGTTCAGATTGGTCACTACATTTCCAATGTACTTTGGAGGCCTTCTTCTGATGTGCCCAAACCAGCGCAGCCTGCTTTCTTGTAGCTCGTCGGCGATGTCGCGTACTCCCAGACCACCGCGAACGTACTGGTTGCGAATTTTGTCGAGTCTGGTCACTCCGCACATCCACCGAAGCATCTTCATTTCCGCATCTTGCATGGACTGGACATGGCGTTGAGTCAAGGCCCACGTTTCGCTACCATAGGTGAGGACTGGTCTGATGTTACTTTTATATAAGTCCCTTGGGATGCATACAAGCTCAACTAGCAATTTCAATATTCTTAAACGAAAGAACACTAAGCGTTTTTTCAATTAATAGATAAAAAATAAACATTAAAAGAATTTACCATACAATGAGAGCATAATTAACACAGAGCGAATATTAAATTAAAGTAATCAATCTAATCAGCAGAAATGCTTTGAGCCAGTACTGCATTTGGTTTTTTCCACTTATGCATGGAATAAAATGGAGTTTACAAGCCCGTTTGTTCCCACCCGGCACTGACTAGCGCAGGTGTATCGCAGTGTACGGGAGCATGAAACGAACCATTCCGGTGAGGTAATTACAGCAAGTCTCTGGCCGAATATTGCATCCCAGTTTAAAAGCGTTCCATTGAAAAACATCATGTCTGATACATTGTTGCTAAACTAGTATCGATTTGTTATGTTACTAGTGTATGGGGACTGTTTTCTTTTTATTTTCATTTTATTGGAATTATGAAATGGCTTATGAAACAAATTGTAAATGTTTTCTACATTTCTCGCCTGTGTTCACTTGAATTGTTTTATTTATTTACTAACTTTGCTTTTTTGTCATTAATATACAGAAATCTATATACATAGATAGATACATAGAAATATAGCTAAATAATACTATTTAGCTATATTTATGTGATGCTGTATGCATAAAGACATAACCACACATACATGTATGTATACATGTAATATGTTTAATGCCAAAATAAAATACTTTGAGTATTCGTATTTATCATATCATATATTGACATAAAGTCTTACAATACCAGTGAATGGAAAACACGGCGGTTATTAAATCACGTAATTGATGCCATATATTCTTTTGCAAAATACAATTCAAATTATTTAATTACTAAAATTGGGCTATGTGTAATTAATAAGCTGTTGAGGTAATTAGAATTTAATACAATGTATTCGGAGCTCTTTCCAACAACAACTGTAACTTGAAATGACAGACAAGATTTTAGCTAATTAGTTCGATTCAGACGGGGGAAAAAGCGAACACAGTACATGTATGCTGCTTTCACCTCGACTTTTATTGACAAATGCTCATTTGCGATCTTTTAATCAAGCATGACATGTTAATTTAACGATTAAAAATATTTTTTTTATAAGATATTATAAATAAAGTTTCGAAGTCGTACGAAGGCTGAGACCTTGAGTAATGTGATGGTAAGACCAGATGTTCTTTTCTAAAAATATATAAAAAAGAACTCTATTGTCTTTCATATAAGGAACCAGAAATTTGCTAATATATGCATTTCCAAATTAAATAAGTACACAATTTCGACAATTGGAAACAGCACATACCTCTACCCCATGCGAATTAAGCCGTAAAGTGCAGTTACATAGAAAACCTTTTTTATATTCAGAACGTTCAATACACATCCCTGATTTTTTTCACAAAAATAATGTCACATTGAGCTGATTTGTTGAGAATTTTTTCTTTGATCTTTGGAACAAATCTTAACTAAATCCATATGAAATAAAACTTATTTGCAGTTAATTAATTAATTGCAGTTAATTGTCATTGTTACTAACAAATATGGATTACTTTTTTCTGAAATAAATGAATTATTATTATATTATTATTAATACATATACACTCACGCCTGTAATCCCCGAAGGGGTAGCCAGAGGCGTAACCAGTATTCGCCGCATTTATTACGGTCCCATAATGTGATAGGGGGCGAGCCTATCGCCATACCGGGCACAATTCCAGTCTCCGGGCTGACACTGAGTATTTCTAAATAGAAAAACCCAATATCACTTTACTGAAACTGGGGATCGAACCCGAGCCCTCAGCACAGCGGTCGTAACGCATGAGCAATTACAACTGCGCCACCGAGTCAGTTAATTAATATCGTATTTTTTTTCATAGTAAATTGTCCATATAATTAGCAGAGGGATCGTTGTTAAAAAAACATATATAGCGGTTATGGGGACTACCGACAGCTAAACGAAAATTTAAATTACTGTGTTCTTTTTAAATCAGCGTAAATGAAGTAGTAACTTTTTTTGTTTATTATTGCCTGTCACTAATTAAATAACCTCATAGCGAGCTTATATCAAAAGTAAAATAATCTGAGCGTGATGATCACGCAAGTTCAGTGCTTTTTCACCATCCCAAAAGTGCTCAACGTGCCTACAGAAGTTTCACTTCAAAAACATTAAAAATGCGCTTTGATTAAAACACAAAGTTTTTTACCGTCTGTTAATAAAATGGTGTGATTTCATTGCAACTAATAAGTGGTTTTATGACACGTTCAAAGTTATGGAAAACTAATTGGCACGCTTCGAGCCAGCGCAGACAATATATTGCTACAGAAGCATCAGAGAGATTTTAGAAAGTAATTTAAAACTTTTCCACGTATCGTTCGTTACATTGGATGATTGCGTAATTTCCAAGTTAAAGGCGAAGTTTAATTATTAATAAACGTCAACTCCATAGCAATTTATTATTGAAATAAAACAAATTTTACGGATTTTATCACAATGAGCGGTAAAACAATAAAATTTGTTTTAATATTTGCGTAAACAAAAAAAAAACACCATTAAATAGATTGTGATTTAAAAAAAAATATTTTGAAATGCTGTTAAATCTCGACAAATCAATTCTTTAATATAAGTTAGTATGTAAGTACATGTATTCTGCAGGATATTAATTTCTTATTTGCAATGGAGATCAACAGATTTGTTTTTATTAAATAATAAAACTGTAATTTTTTCTAATAGACAGGATTTTGATTATAACAATAAAATTATCGATGTTAAGCTGCAGTTCCAGAAACTTAAACTGAATATATTTCTACGTAGCTATGACTTAATTTTAATATGAAATACCGCTTATTAAAATATGCATAGAATATTATAGTAAAATATGCATAATGTACTCTATTTTTCAATAAACGAATAATATTAGTTTAATGAAAAATATAGTTATATATTTCATTTTAAAGTTTATTTAAATTAATTATTATATCCCTTTATTACGCAAAAAAATAAGCCAAATGTAAAAATTATTTCCACTGAAAGAAAGATGTCAATGCAACATATAACAGGTATATAATAATACGAAAAAGCCAATCCGCCATACTGTTTTCCTGTACTAAAAAGTACACATTGTGGTATTGTAGTATGGCTTCAAAAAGAAATAATTTAATATAAAATTTACTCGTTTCTTTCATGTCTATAAAATCTAATAACGCTTTATTTAACAACATAGAACCTATTTGTAAACTAAATTTAAAGCTGCCCTTTGATATGAGATACAACGAGACAAACAATTTTTACGCTTCTATTTAAATGTGGTGTTTTTGAGTTATAAAATTGTTGAAAAAAGTGTACGATAATATTCTTTTGTTATTTATTTAATGTGATGCGTCTGCTTTTCTAAAGGAATATTGTGTTTTTAAATTATTTGAGCAGCTTTTTAACATTTAACTTTGTTTATCGTTTGACGGTAATCTATATACATTTTGTGTCTATGTTACAAAAATGATAATTGTTTCTTTTTTATATATTTGGCAATGGTCCGATAAACGTCCAGTTTTTTTCGTAGAAGCGATCTAAAAATACAAAATTAAATTATTAAATCTAATTTTAACTTATGTTTATTTATTATGTGAATATAAAACATTTTCAACTGAAAATAATTTAAAGCGCGCCTGAAACAGAATGACCTCAGCTAATGTCACGTCCTGCGGAGAGCGATAAAGACAGACATATTGTGCTAAAAAGAGAAAATCGATTCGTTTCGCAGTAGATACGAGAACACGGTGCGCTGAAGCGAGATGAAACCATAACACAAATAACTATAGAATTTTAATACAGCAAAAAATAAACTTTGTAATGAATACACTCATTAAGTGTTCTAATAGTTCAGAGTGCTATAAATTTTGTAAACAACACTCAACTACTTTATATATAATAAAAGCATTAATATACATAACATATAGTCAAAGCAAGACACCAAAATGCTACACTATTATGGTAACACATGCTTAATAACTTACCAACAGCGATCTTCTCGACAGGGAAAGGCTGCGCTGACAGCGGGCCTATATGTAACAACAACAAGCCGGTGAACACAGATATGTGGCGTTTTTTGAACGCCATTGTCCCAAATAATCGATACTCCTGCCTGCTGAGATGTTGCACAATATTTTACATTCTTTTTTGACCGTTCCAGGGATTATTTAGTGGGAAAAGTAAGCGATAAAATGTCGGGATGCTGCGTGCAAACCTGAGACTTAGGGGCGACTGATGCCGAGCGAGCGTGGCATGGGATGCGGGGTGTTCTCCCACCCTCGCCTCGCGCCTCGCACTTGTTCACTTATCGTAATATCCACAAAGCTAATGCCCTAATTAATGCCATTTATCAATGTGCTTTTTATTATTAATACTATCGGGTGTGATGTTAGTTTACAATAATGGGAAATGATAATTTATTTTCCGCATTGATTGCGACGCGGAAAGTTGTACGCTACAATAAAAACTATACAATTAATTATTTTTTTATTCTGTAATTTTTGTGTTTGGGATTTTTGTTGACAGTTTTGAACACTTGTCGAGTGCGCGCGTCGGTGGCTTCCTAAGGAGTAGCTCCCGCATCACCCCACCCTGATCTCCCCTACGCATTAGCCACGATTCACGACATACCACTACTCCAGGCTCCACCCAGTACTTCTTTTTATCAAGCATTCAAAAGTTCAGCCAGTTAAGTAATCCTATTGGGTAACAAATTAATAATTTTATAATTATATAATTAATTGTATAAACTTACGAAGGCCATGTTTTAGATTGACATAATATTTAATTAAATTAAACTAATGAGTCATCAATATAATTGTAAAATATTTGAAGATTTCATTTACTTTGCCGAGAGCCAACGGTTCAGAGAATTTCAAAGACAAAATCTGAATCCGAAGGTCTCAGCTTTGTAACAAGATTTGCCCTATAGAAAAACTCATTTCTTCCGGTCTTATAAAGGCGGGACGAGGGTCATTTATTTAATTTGTATCCACGTCAGTATTTTGGAAACAAAGTGCTGCTATGTAAATGGTTACAAAAGGGTATCACTATGTTTCTTATTATTATTAAATTCTTACAGGGTTTAGCATGTTAAGTTTTCATTTGTAAATGTTTTTTTTAAAGATACAATTATTTATTTTGTTCGTATTATAAACATGGAAGTAGCGATAATTGGTTGCGGTACGGACTGACAAGATGAATGTCGAATGTTCGAAACCCAAATGAACACCTATGACTTTTCTAAAGTCACGTGTATATTCATTGTTATTTATCGTTTGCTTTAACTGTGAAGGAAAACATCGTGAAGACACCTGCATACCTGAGAACTGTCATTCGAATTTCAAAGTTATATGAAGTCTACAATCCCGCACTTATTACAATAATCTTTTATAACCTATAAGTATTTAAAGTTAATTCAATCCGGCAGAACTTTGCCGACCGTTAAAGGATGCTTCATCTTACGATGGGACTTTCCATCAGGTGCAGTGTAGTGGCTCAATATACAAAAAAAGAAACTTAGATAAATACGGTAGGCAGTGGCTTTGCTGTGCCCTGGCATTGTAGAAGTCTATGGACCGCGGTGTCTACTTACCATCAGGTGGCCCGTCTGCTCGACTGTCTATCAAGGCAGTAAAAAAATGTACTATATGTTATCTCAAATAAATATTTTTTTCTATACAATATTCTCTACCCTTCTCTTTGAATATAATAAAAAAAAATCCTATTTACGTATTTTGTTGTGTGGAAAATTGTGAGTACTAATATAAATAATATAAGTTTTAAGTAGTTCCAAATTCAAATCTTATGAGACTAAAAGTCTTGAGGCAGGCATAATTGTGTTGAGTAGCGGGGGATAGACTGTCTCTTGCTACTTGATACTCTATCTGGACGGCACTGCGCTTACCATCAGGTGCAGTGTGGTCACTTTGCGGCGCCAGAATAAAAAAAAAGTTAGAATGAATTAATCATACAATTTATCTCTTTAACCTAGCTCGGTCTTTGTGTGCTGATTGTTGTATTGTGATGATGACGAGTACGCACAGTGATGCTCTCCATTACTTCTGTGAATTGCAAAGGAGTTTACTTTTAATTAAAAACGCATTATTGCCGATTACAACAAGACTCACTAAAGAAATATATTATTTGATGTGTTACAGATAAACACTGCCTCGGTGGAGAAGTTGTAATTTCACATGCGTTACGACTGCTGTTCTGAGGGTTCGATCCCCGGGTCGGGTAAAGTGATATCGGGTTTTTGTATCTAGAAATTCTCAGTATTAGCCCGGAGTCTGTAATCTGTGCCTGGTATGGCGATAGTCTCGCCCCCTATCACATTATGGGACCGAAATTCGGCGAAAAGTGGGTGTACTACTTACACCTTTGCCTACGCCTTCGGGGATTACAGGCGTGAGTGTATGTGTGTGTGTGTGTGTTACAGGTAAACCAATTCACTAATACTAAGTAATTTAATGTGCGTTTTTAAAATTGCATGCAAATTGTTTTAGAAACTAAATCATCATGTTTAAATAATTTCATATTATTATTTCTCTATTGCATTAGAATTAATTTCTGTAATAATAAGAAAGAAAATCTTTTATTTGGCCATAATCACCAGACCAGGTGGCATTAACCGATGAGTACATAAAACAAATAAAAAAAAACAGGTACACAAATAAAACAAGAAAAAAGTCTCGCGGCATACTTATGCGCCCCAGCCACCCGTGTCCGAAGAATGACCAAAAAGGCCACAGGCTCAGCGTGCGCCAGGTGGGAGGGCCCATCTGACACTGATTTTCAGCAAGGGCCAAGGAGTGTCACACGGATGCCAGCATAAATAGTAAAAAAATATTAATATATATCAAAAAATAAAATAACAATAATGAAAATAATATATGGTTACATAGTTATAGTTAGTACGTAGTAAGTGTGAAATATGTGATAAATAGTGTGTATAATAGTATATGTGGGTAAATGATTGGTACAAAATTAATAAATGTGTTACAAAACCGTAGAATAATATAATTCAGGTACACAAGACAAGGCTGTCACTCCATAGATATTACTTAAAATATAAAAAAGGGAGCAATGCATAACAATACATAACCATGTCTTGAATCAACTATTATACTCTTATTTTCTGTATTTGTACATAAATTCATATCTATTTGTGCAAATAAACAACGTACAGCTTTATTCATATATTCTATTTGCAAAATAGCTCCAAGTTTAACCAAATATTAAGTCGGTACCATCATTAGTTTACTTTTGAAACTGTGGGTTCCGCTGTACGTATTGACATTACCTAAAAAGTTGCTTTAATATTTTATTACTAGTCGTAATTATAGCTTTAAGTCTAGGTTTCATATTCCCTCTTCTGCGAAACATAGTTCTAATAAGAATTATTGCCATATAATACTAGCCCTGTATTAAACATTGTCCCACTGCTGTGCACGGGCCTCCTCTACTAATGAGAGGGGTTAGGCCTTAGTCCACCACGCTGGCCTAATGTGGGTTGGCAGACTTCTCATACCTTCGAAAAATTCTCAGATATGCAGGTTTCCTCACGATCTTTTCCTTCACCGTTAAAGCAAGCGATAATTAATATTTTAATACACACATAACTTTAGAAAAGTCAGAGGTGTATGCCACTTGGGTTTCGAACCTACGACTTTCGTCTTGGCAGTCCGTACCGCAACCAACTAGGCTATCGCTGCTACGCTAATTATTGCCATATTACGGTCTATTGATCAAAGCGAAACAAACCTTCGTAACAAATCAGCACTAGAACGGCATAGCTACCTCAATATTCACATACAAGTTTCTATTACAGAGATACATTATCTACCTGGCGTACCCGAAATCTGAGTGGACGGGCGTAACCTGAGTGGATTGCTTCACAATTTGATGTTGTTTTGTTTGGAATTTTCGCCAATAGAGCCTACATTTGAATTCTATATACAACATTTGTAAATTCAATGAAATTAAATAATACTTGTATTACTCCTAACTTCTGAAATAATCTTCTAAGACCATGTTTTGATTTAGCGAAAATTTTACAATATATTAATAAGGCAATATTAATAAGGTTCATGTCAGGTTTACACTTATTTTCTGGAAGTTAAATTTAAATCTGATATAGCAATGAGGTCATCATCATACTATGGGACGGAAATACCGCTTAAAAACTTTTACTCATATATTTCACATATGTTTACCCTTTAGAGCATATTCTATAGGCGTAACGTTGGAAGCCACAGTTTTAGGTTAATTCAGCGACTCGATCGATCGATTGAAAAAATAATAATTGAAAGATATGTTACCATTTTATTATATTAATAATGACTTGTGAGTAGATTATAATAATGTCAAAAATATTGTATAATAGCTTTTGCCCGCGGCTCTGCCCGCTTGGAGATATATTGTTATGAAAAATATTGAATGCCTTGATACAATTGCCGATACGTATTAGGTTTATTAAAACTAATTTAAAACGTTAATGTTAAATTAGTTCTATATATTTATATAGAGTTAGTTTAATGAGCAGCTAAAGGAATGGACAACGCCTGGTTTTGTATAAATAAACAAAAATCCCCAGAGACAACCGCGATGGAGCTATGAGTAGGAAGTTTAATATCCTTAAGCTGTTGACGACCCCAGTCTCGTTAAACCTTGAAAAGTCAAAAGGGAAATCAAGTGATATTTCCATTGCAAATTTGAGCAAGTTTGATTTTGATCGCAGCTCCGGGAGTGAGTCAATGGGGAACAAATACTGTCTTAGGATTACCTACTCTGATACTCTTAAAGAACGTAAAAGGTTTTTAACGTAAACATATTTTGTCAGAAAATAATTAATCCAGATAAATTAATACTAACTAATAATATATAACTGCAAAAAATTGTATTTTTTTTTAGTGCATCGATAGGCAGACGAGCAGACGGGCCACCTGATGGTAAGTAGTGACCGCCGTCCATAGACTTCTGCAATACCAGGGCACAGCAAAGCCGCTGCCTACCGTTAATAATGTATTATTAATAATGTTTGTAATAACAATTCTTTGCTACAGTACAGTAGTACATTAAACATTGCTTCTTTGTTCTTTAAAAACAGATTTCTTTTTTTACTTGGTATTTGAAAAGAAACAGTTACCTAACAATCTATATCTACTCCAAAACGGCTGGACTGATTTTGATGAAATTTTAAAGCAACCAGATTAGCCCAGCGGATGATAGTGTAAAGTTTAATAGTGATCGGATCAACAGATTTTTTGCTTCGCTAGTGCTATCCATGGGAACCCACATGGGTCAATAGTCTTTATATATATAATTCTACTGTACGTGTGTCTGTCACTGAACTCTACCTAGACGGCTGGACCGATTTGAATGTTTTTTTTAATGCGTTTGGGTGGCGCCCTGGGTGGTTTAGATTCACAAATCAGCCCGGCAGATGGCACTGCAGTCGGTGTGGCGCTGCTTTTACCGGCAGGACGACGTCTGCCGGGCCCGCTAGTATAATATAAAATTTGGTAACTTACATCTTGATTAATAAATATGTTTAATTGTTTAACAAAACATTAATTCAGCATAATTAAAAGATTTTAATACAATATTTTTTATATATTGCGTAAAATAAGTTTGTAGCATCGACCACAAAAAGTTGGATGACACAAAGCTTATATAGCAATATATTAAGGACATGCGCACTAAGCTAATATAACCCTTAAAGTCTATCGAATTGGAAAGTAGGGTTGGCCAATTCTGAATACGACTCTGAAATTTAGTTTGTAGTGCGTAAAATACAAATTTGTGTAACTTGCGTAGGTTTGAGGTTCTTATAGATATTTCAGTATCCGATACACGCCTCAATAAGTTATGCAATTAGGTAAACTCGGTAGCTGTCTACCTCCATAATATTGTTCACTATAGCTATTTAAACTATATTGATAATATTAAATTGTAATTACCAGATTGCCTAGGCACAGTTGTAATTGTGTACGCTGTACGACTGCTGTGCTGAGGTCTCTGGTTCAATCCCCGGGACGCTTAAAATAGTTATTGTGATTTTCTATCATGAAATACTTAGTACCTGCACCGAGTCGGAATTGTGCCTGGTATGGTCATAGACTCGCCCCCTACCACATCATGGGACGGTAATAAACTCGGTGAAATGTGAGTATACTGACTACACCTTTGCCTACCCCTCCGGAAATTCACAGACGTGAATGCTTATGTCCTCATATTATATAGAGGATATCGAGAATTTATGAATTTTATGACGTTAACATTTTTATTTAATGAACTTAGTGTCCATTTTATAAATCCCGTTAATAATTGTACTGTCATCGTCGGACGATATAATAAAACATATAATTACAAACAGAACTTTATAAATCAACTAGCTGTTTCCCGCGGCTCTGCCCGCGTGCAGGTTATTTTTGGAAGACAAGGTATACAATCTATGGAGTCATCTTAAGCTATTATATTATTGCACCTTTCTATATTTTGCTATCCAAAATAGGTAGCGTGCATTTTTCCGGGATAAAATGTAGCCTTTGTCATTTTCTGACCCCTAAATTGCTATGTGCTATGTGCTATTCCAGACTATAATCCATCTCTGACTAACTTTAATCTAAATTTCAACCTGACTCGTTTAGCTGTTCTGGTGTGACTAAGTAACAAACATCCATCCATCCAAACATTCGCACCATAATAATATAACACCCAACAGTCACACATAGTAGCAGATGGCATTATAAGTCTTGTGATGTGGGAAACAGAAACTACGGAAAACTTAATCGGTAGGCAGCGGCTTTGCTATGCCCTGGCATTGCAGAAGTCTATGGGCGGCGGTGTCTACTTACCATCAGGTGGCCCGTCTGCTCGTCTTTCTATCCAGACAGTAAAAAAACTTTCGGTCTCACAACACTCAGACCTGAAACAAATATTAGTGGATCTTATTAAAGTTTGCAACTGTTGATATTGCGGCTTCTAGTACGTTCTAATTTAACCACGCGGCGATGGAACTCTGTACAGAGACGCTATTAACATATCTCGCTACCAAATAGTGAAACATTCATTAGTCTGTAAACTAATAAACTTATTTATAGTATATGTTACTTATTCCTTTATCGCCATTACTTAAATTGAAACTTTTATATAAATTTATTTGAGATTAATTTACTGAATTAGCTAATAAATCATTAAAGCTACCCAAATGACATACATTTTTTTTTTTTTTTTTTTTTTTTATTCTGGCGCGGCAAAGTGACCACACTGCACCTGATGGTAAGCGCAGTGCCGTCTAGATAGAGTATCAAGTAGCGAGAGACAGTCTATCCCCCGCTACTCAACACAATCATGCCGGCCTGCTGTTTAGCTTCTTCACATTACGCCTAAAGGACCCAGGATCATAGGAAGGAGGGAACACGGTAGCTGGCAAACTGTTCCACAGCTTGATGGTGCGGCAAAAATACGAGTTTGCGAACCTCTTGGTTCGGGCCGGGGTAGTAGACACCACGAAGCTGTGGCTCCGCAAGCCAGTACGCGTGGTTCTGGTATGGAAGGGAGAGGATGGGATAAGATCAAACAATTCTTCAGAGCATTCGCCATGATACAGACGGTAGAACACGCTAAGCGAGGAAATATCCCTACGCAGCTGTAGCGGCTCCAGGCTGTTACTCACGTCTGCATCATTCACAATGCGGATGGCCCGCCGCTGCAACCCATCCAAGGCATCGAGAAGGTACCTTGCGGAACCGTCCCAGAGGTGCGAGCAGTATTCCATTCCCGGCCGCACCTGCGCTTTATATAAGCGGTAGAGCTGACCAGGCGTGAAAAACCGCCGCACCCTGTTCAGGATTCCGACCCTGCGTGAAGTGGCGGATATTACGCCCTCGATGTGACTCCTTGGATTAAGATCGCAGCGGATATCCATACCTAGGACACTAAGGTCATTCCGCATTGCGAGTGGAACACCCTGAAGAACGGGGATTGGAGAAAACGGAGACTTCTTGCACGAGAACGCGCACACCTGGGTTTTCTTGGCATTAAACTCAACCCGATTCCTGGTACCCCATGATGAGATGAGATCCAAGGTCTGGTTGAGCTCAACGACAAGATCCTCTCGTCTCCTCTCAGTATCCGCCCGGCAACCAGGAGGCTTGCTGCTATAACGCCCATGAACCGTGCTGTCGTCTGCATAGCAATGAATGTTGCCAAGCGACAACATATCATTGATATGCAGAAGAAACAAGGTGGGCGAAATCACAGAACCTTGTGGTACTCCGGAGTGACAGCTCGGATAGCCATCGTCCGGGCGAGGGGGATGCTGGGTCGTAAGACCGGCTAGTCCAGCATACCCGTTTTATTCTTATTCCGCTTCCCCCCGGAGCGGGCGGCAGTAATAAAACGCTTTCCCCGCGACAACAAAAAAAGGGCTAGTACTATTATTATAATAATAATACTAGCCCTGTATTAAACATTGTCCCACTGCTGGGCACGGGCCTCCTCTACTAATGAGAGGGGTTGGGCCTTAGTCCACCACGCTGGCCTAATGCGGGTTGGCAAACTTCTCATACCTTCGAAAAACTCTCAGATATGCAGGTTTCCTCACGATGTTTTCCTTCACCGTTAAAGCAAGCGATAATTAACATTTTAATACACACATAACTTTAGAAAAGTCAGAGGTGTATGCCACTTGGGTTTCGAACCTACGACTTTCGTCTTGACTGTCCGTACCGCAACCAACTAGGCTATCGCTGCTATTATTATTATTGTAGCTAATTAAATTGATAGTGTCTATGCGAGAGTCCGTGAGGTTAGGTTGGCATATACCTACCTACCTAGACAGCCTTGTTAACATTGAAGTCGTCGATGGTTCATTCGTCTAAATCTGCCGTCAAGCAGTATCAAGTAATGTTATGCACTGGTATAAAGGACATTGAAATAGTAAGAGTACTTGGCATTAAGATTTAAGATCTTATAACACTGTAGTGCCATGTAGTATTTTTAATTCAAAGTACTGCGTTAAGTTGAAACTGTTTATCAATAGACGTAGCGCTTACAAGACTAACCTTAATATAAATAAATTAAAATATATAGTCAAATGAATTTGAATGTATACAATACTTATAAACGATATTAAAAATATGTTGGTTTTAAAAGAGTAACATGTGTAGTAAAATAAAAGTGTTCGCAGTGCTTCGATGCATGAAGAGATTGATGAGTGAGCGGAAGTTAAAGTATTACAGAGTGCAGTTATATACAAGTATATTTCTTCGTAATATTTTATAAAAGTTATGCTGAGCGTAATGGAATTGCAACTGTATTTAAACTAGTGTTAGGTTTTGTTTTTGATGCACTGGGTGACATGGGCCTACACACGTCCTATTAATAAAACAAGCCACTAGCACGAGGGAGTGTAGAGAGGGACATGTTGGTTAGTCGCCCACAACGGTGCTTCATTTATTGGCAGGATTGCGTAGTTAAATTAATGTCAGACGAATAGGTAAAATTGGCTTTAGCTTAGACTCTATAATGAGACCAACTTTGAAGCCCCATTAATATAACAAATCAGTATTAATATAAAACCAACAGTCAGGAACTATTTCTACATTTTAGAGGTATACAATAGTAACTCATTATTTTTTTAATATCGTGTTTGTATCATCGTCGAAATCGTAAAACAAATGTCTAAATAATGATATAAAGCATTAAATCCTACCGTGTTCCCTCCTTCTTATGATCCTAGGTCCTTTAGGCGTAGTGTTACGAAGCTACGTAGGAGGCGGGCTGATTGTGTTGAGTAGCGGGGGATAGATTGTCTCTCGCTACTTGATACTCTCAAATGATGAAGTTGGTGATGGTTATATATTATATTATATACCTTATTACCTTAAATCAGGTGCTGCGTGGTCACTTTGCCATGCCAGGATAAAAAAAAATCAATACCTTAAAAACAACCTAGCCATAATTGCTTTTTCGTTTCCTGTAAAATTTGTTTTATATCCTCTAAAGTATAGATTTATTAACTCATACATTGTACTCAAGAACGAAACACAAGTAAGCTTTTCGCTGTGCGTAGATTTCTGAATAAATTACTAGTAATTTTTGGTCGAACCTAACACTAATCATTCGTGTATAGTATAACCAACTCATAGCTTTGAGTATAGCTACGCGATCACTTGAGTGTGTTGTATATCTGAAACGGTATCAGTGTTGAGAATTCTGAATCTTAGCCATCTAATAGAACACAAGCTAAGCTGGCTATCACATTACCTCTAAGCTAAGTACTATCACATTCTTAATGCACAAAGGCTTATGTGTTTCTATTACCATTTGTATACTTGCTAATCAATCTATACTATAATATTATAAAGCTGAAGAGTTTGTTTGAACGCGACAATCTCAGGAACTAATGGTTCGAATAGAAAAAAATCTATTAGTGTTGGATAGTCAATTTATCGAGGAAGGCTGTAGGCTATATAACATGACGTTATGACCAAAAGGAGCAGAGCATCAATGAAAAATGTTGCCAAAACGGGGAAAATTTATTCCTTTTGCGAGCTTCCGCTGCGTAAAGGCGATTGGGCGATAATTGTATATTGTCTAACCGGTCACCGTTTCATGTGAACGGCTGCTCGTTGACCTCTCTCTACAGTTGATTCAGGCACATCCTTCGAGTGGTAGGACGACCGGTACAGATGCGTCAGTGCGGTGCAACCCCTTGAATTGTATACTTTTGCTCACAAAAATAACCACAACGCGGGCGGAGCCGCGGGCAACAGCTAGTGAGGTTATACGCGTATTAATTTGAAATTGTAAATAGCCAAAGCCTTGCAATGAATTGATTAGATTCAGCATTTGAACCTTATTTCCTTTAGCACGTGGAACAAGGACTTTTCAGAAGCTGTAATCGAATGTTTCAAGACTACGATTGGATTGGTTTGTAGCAAGCAAATTAAAATCTGCCCGTTGATAAATGAATTCGGCCGCAGGAAAATGCAACATCTAAAATATACAGCTTTTATCGAAGTATTGGTTTTGAATCTCGATAAGATTTTGAATACTTGCACCATATATAATCATAAAGATTAAATTCGCCATGTAGTCGAAATCCGACAGTATGATAGTTGCATTTCTAACTTATTATTTATATTAATTATTATTGCTTGCTTTAACGGTGAAGGAAAACATCGTAAGGAAATCTGCATACCTGAGAATTCTCATAAGAATTTCGAGGGTAAGTGAAATCTACCGACCCGCATTAGGCCAGCGTGGTGGACTAAGGCTTAACCCCTCTCATTAGTAGAGGAGTAGTTTTATTTAAGAAGATGTATAAACTTTAGTCTTCAATATGTTTTATGTAATTTTTGCCTTTACAAAAAAAACATAAATAATGGTTTAAAATATATGATTACCATGTGCTAAATCTACGTCAGCAAACAATTTACGTATTAATTTTATCAAATCACTAACATCTGATATTCTACTAAATTTAATAAATACAGGTGAATCCTCGTAATTTTATCTTTACCGCTGCTTAATGGATCCCCATTCCCTCCGATATATTGTAACACCTTGTTTTATACGGTACCTACCTAATAAAACATTTGTCTTCAATATTAAACCTCTAACAACACTGTTCTAAGTAAATCGCCTATCAGTTGTAATAGTTAACATTTATCGTGCATACATTGTGAACGTTATAGAGATCAAACGGAGATAGCGGTTGTATTTCAAAGAAATGATATTCTTGTTACAATCGGCTGCACTTAAAAATAATTGGTCGTTTTTATGCAAAGAACTTTGTTGACTTATTCAAGAGATTTTAAAACAATTCTAAACTACAATAAGATTAATTTATGATAATATAAATTCATATTGTGTTTATTTATCGACAGCCTCCGTGGCGCAGTTGGCGAGTAGCTGGCTGTAAAACGAGAGGCCGTGGGTTCGATTCCCACATCGGGACAAATGTTTGTGTGACAGACAGATATTTGTGTCCGGGGTTGGATGTTGTGAGACCGTGCGTCTTTCGTAGTCCCTGATACCCACAACACAAGACTCGTATCTTAGTGTGGTGTCGGTGTTATGTGTGTGGCTATTGGATGTTATTTATTTATTTAGCATTATTATTACAATATTGGTACGAGTAAGAGTGAATGCATAGTGGGAATATCTTACTATCTCCCACGCACGACTGACTGTTGACGTCATGAATAATATCCTGCATCCTTTTTATATTAAGCGACATCTTCTACCTGATTTGAGTAAATTTCAACTTACTTATTTTGGAGCGGATTTCTGAAATTCTATTGACATATAGGTTTCAGTTAACGTTACATCTTTATAAAAAAAAATTATATCATGTCAGCTGCTACACTTTTAAAAACAATTGTTTCGGATTTGATACCTGACCTTTAGTAACGACCATGGGAAATTATAATATGAACATCACAAAGTAATTATTTTAATACTAGCTTTTGCCCGCGGCGCCGCCCGCGTGGATGTTGTTATTGAGATTACGCTATTATATCCCGGACGGACATCGGACATTTCTAAATAGAAAAACCCAATATCACTTTACCCGACACGGGGATCGAACCCGAGACCTCAGCACAGCAGTCGTAACGCATGCCCAATTACAACTGCACCACCGAGGCAGTCTAATATTAGTCAGGCAGATCTAAATGTATTAGATGATTTTATTAACTCGCGGAGAATCTTGACATGTCGATTTAGATTATTTGTTATCCTGGCACCTCTAAGTGACCAGACTGCACCCGATGGTATTATGATATTAAGATAGTAAGTATACATACGTAAGCACTCACACCGGTAACCTCCGAAGCGGCGGGTAGAGGTGTAATCAGTACACCCACATTTCGGCGAGTTTATTACCGTCCCATAAAGTGATGGGAGCGAATCTATCGTCACACCGGGTACTATTTCAGACGCCGGGCTAATCTAATATATAAAATTCTCGTGTCACAGTTTTCGTTGCCATACTCCTCCGAAACGACTTGACCGATTTTGATGAAATTTTTTGTGCTTATCCGGTATCTATGAGAATCGGCCAACATCTATTTTTCATCCCCCTAAATGTTAGGGGTAGTCCACCCCTAAATTTTTTTTTATTTTTTAGACAAAATTTTTAATTTCTATTTTTTTATGATACAACATACAAAAATACATACAATCCTCAATTTTCACCCTTCTACGATCAACCCTTATTTTTTAATAGCCATTTTAGTAATTCAATCATTTTTCCTCTCCTATTATACCTACAGATGTGCCAATTCAATTCAAACGTATTCAGTTTCCGATTAGATTGGCATTTGCAATGACTATCAACAAATCCCAAGGTCAAACGATGTCTGTTTGTGGATTAGATTTGAGAACACCATGTTTTTCACACGGACAATTATACGTGGCATGCTCTCGAGTGGGTAAACCATCCAGTTTGTTTGTGTTAGCTAAATATGGACTAACAAAAAATATTGTTCACGCTATAGCATTAAGAGATTGATATTGTTTAATAGTGTTTAATTGATGATACTGTCGTAATTGTTTAATTAATGATATATAATTTTAAGGAATAAATTATAATAACTTAAAAATAATGTTTGCCTTGTGTTATTTTTATATTCCCTCATCGTTCACAGCGCTCCATGCTTATTTCACGCATATACCACATTCTTACATACATACAATATACACATTCTAACATACATACATACTTACAATAAGTAAGCTATTTTTTGTCTACACTAGAAATTACTAGGAAATTATTTATATGGCAAAACAACGTTTGCCGGGTCAGCTAGTACTGAGTATAAAGATGAAAAATCTAATATCATTTTACCCGACCGTGGTATCGAACCCATGACCTCACTCACAGAAGTCATACCGCGTATGCAGATACGACTGAGCTACCGAGACAATCTTATCTTACACTAATTATACCATTTTTTTTAGAAAACATGTTCGGGCGTGTTTATTTAAATTGATATAACTTTTTTATTTATGAACCGATTCGATAATTATTAAAAATACTCTATTTTTTAATTGAAACTTACCACAATACAATAGTGAAAACCACAACCAAATCGATTCAGCCGTTTCTGACATTAGCGTGAACAAAGGCACCGACAGACAAACAGACAAAAATTCTAAAAATCATTGATTTGAGTTCTATTGCGTTAATAAAGACTCCCAACCATAGTTTTTCTCATATATCTTCCATGTACAGACAGCGATCAGTTATAAATATATTATATGTATAGATATAGATGTAATTATAATCTGTACGTATAATAATTTAAGTGTGCTGTTTTCTTACAGGTTTTAATTTATCCGCGCATCAATAGATGAATAGATTTTGGTGCAGGACGCAGGTTATACTGGTTTGCTCAATGAAAGTGCAGTAAACAAACAAGCTATAAAATATGACGGGGAGCATGTGACTAACTCAAAAAAAAACTTCTACGTGAGTGGAGCGCTAGCAAGAGCTCGTTAAAAATTTATCATAAAAACCGCATTTTTATCCTAATAAATTGCTGTTTACACTGCTATTGTTAACATTTGTTTGTTTATTTTAACTATTCTTACGAAAACGAAGTAATAATAAAATAATACTCATAGCAGCGATAGCCTAGTTGATTGCGGTACGGACTGTCATGACGAAAGTCGTATGTTCGAAACCCACCTCTGACCTTTCTAAAGTTACGTGTGTATTCAAATTTAATTCAATATTAATTGTTAATGATCGCTTACTTTAACGGTGAAGGAGAACATCGTGAGGAAACCTACATACCTGAGAATTCTCATAAGAATTTCGAAGGTATGTGAAGTCTACCAACCCGCAGTAGGCCAGCGTGGTGGACTAATGCCTAACCCCTCTCAATCGTAGAGGACGCCCGTGCTCAGCAGTGGGACAATGTTTAATACAGGGCTGGTATTATTATTATTTTAATACTTCTTGAAGATAATACGAAAACTAAACTTCATATATATGACATTTTGACAGCCTCCATGGCGCAGTTGGCGAGTAGCCGGCTGTGAAACGAGAGGCCGTGGGTTCGATTCCCACACCGGGACAAATGTTTGTGTGACAGACAGATATTTGTCTCCGGGGTCTGGGTGTTGAGAGACCGAAAGTCTCTCGTAGTCCCCGATACCCACAACACAAGGCTCGTATCTTAGTGTGGGATCGGGGCTATGTGTGACTGTTGGGTGTTACTTATTATTATTATGATAATATTAACACCGATAACAAACGGAAGTTGTCATATATTCTATGGTGAAGTGCAATGGTATTATGCTTATTGCTAAACAATATTATAGAAAAATGCTGAATAGCCTCTTGGTCTCGGTGGCCATCTTCACGACCGCTCGCAAACTTTTATGTTGTGAAACTTGGCTGTTTGTGCTTGACGTTTATTGCTTTTATATTTTACGAGCTTGAGAGAGACGACTTGCTAAATGTTGTAGTACAGTGTAGGCAAAAATAATCGCGTTCATGTTGATTTACGTATGAATACCAACAGTTGTAACAAAACTATTATCACTTCGTTTGAGTGCTATATCAATATAATATGTATATACTTACTTATAATTCTAATAATTATATTATTTTTTAACACTAAAGAGTGATAAGTTTCGTGCCCATTTTTGTCGTTAGACGCATGTATTTTTTATATTAATTAATATTAGGCATGATTTCTCAGTTCCATGGCCTAATGTTGCTATTGTCGGTAATAAAACATTCCTACATTTATTCCGTGTGGCTTACACGGTCTCAAATGTAAAGTACTTATTATATTTTCCAAAGTATACATGACTAGCAAACAACTCGAGTGTCTATCAGAAAATAACAATTCAACAAATACTTTAATATTAATTTCTATTGAAAATAATGTTACATTAATATTATACAAATATTTTACTCAATGGCGGTTTTAAATCTATACATAGTATAAAAGGAAGTCGCCCTCCGCGTCTATCTGTCTATCTGTGAACTCTCTCTAAGCCACGCAACGGATTTCACCATCCAGTAGGTTTATATGTATAGTACATTAGTATGTACTAAACATATAATTATACCTAATTTCTTATGCGTAAATTATATCATTTGGTTTTCTGATATGATGTACCTTAGTTCGTTAATAACCTATGACGGCGGCTGCAGAGCCGGTATGGCCAAAAGTAGTATGGCTAACCTTGATAAGATTTGGAGGAACCGAGGCATTCGACGCTCTACAAAGGTGCGTTTGGACCGTACTCTGGTATTCACAATATTTTTGGACGGTGCCGAAACTTGGAGCTTAAGAAGTCGCGACAGCAGTAAGATCGATGTTTTTGAGATGTGGTGTTGGAGGAGACTGCTCCGTATATCGTGGACTGCGATGAGAACTAATGAGCCTATATTAAGAGAACTCAAGATCACTTCGCGACTCTCATCAATATGTCAGAAACGAGTCCTAAGTTTCTTTGGACACATTATGCGGTCGTCAAAGTATTGTCTGAAGAAACAGATCGTTATAGGGCAAATGGAAGGCAGACGTGCTCGAGGGCACCTACAAGGTGCTCACATACAGTGAGGAAAGCGGTGGGCGGCAGCATGCAACGGGCGGTCCACACGGTTGAACACCGCACACAGTGGCGAGTGACGACATGTGGTCGCGAACCTCAGCATTGAAGGGACGAGGAAGAAGATGTGTCAATAATAAAGATATTTTGGTACCAAGTCGCCAAAAAAAATACTTTCAAGGCTTTTGTACACACGACACAAAAAATCTGATGAAAATGGTATTTTTAAATTCATCAATTAAACATTTTATATCTATTAAGCAGTGCAAACATTTTATAAATCTGATTTGCACCCGGTCTTGTGAAACCGAGCCAGGTCGCTAGTAATGTATAATATAATGTTCTGACGTTAAATGTACTGATACTTTGACGATATAGATGATATAGAGTGAGCTGTGACACTTTTGCTTCAATTTGCTTATTTGCTTCAAAATTATAAGGTTAGAATTGCTACAGTTGAGATACTTAAACAGTATTAGATTTCATAATTTTTAGCATGATTCAATAAGAAAGTTTGTGGCAGAACATGTAAAACAGAGGAATTGTAGAATAAAATAAATTAAATCGGAAGATATCTTATTATAAAAGCAATATTATTATTAGGCAAATTACATCGTTTTTTTATACTGACGCGGCAAAGTGACCACACTGCACCCGATGGTAAGCGCAGTGCGGTATAATTAGAGTATCGAGTAGCGAGAGACAATATATCCCGCTACTCAACACAATCATGCCGGCCTGCTTCTTCACACTACGCCATGGGCAAGAAGGTGAAGTAGAGGTCGAGGGTCTATTGTCAGGGTACTCAGACGGCCACAAAACGGGCAAACCCCATCAAAAACCGGATATACACTGTCAGATCATTGTATGCGACACACTTGAGCGTGCCACTATGGCGGGTTTTACACCCTGTGTACGGTGGTCGCTATCCGGTCGGATATGAATAATTCCTAACACCAGTAAAAGCTATAGATAGATAGCCAATAACTATATTTGTTAGTGCGGTTATTAATCTCATTAAAATTATATTAATAACTGTTTGCATACAACTTTCTAACTCAAAGCTTACTTCAGTATTTAAATAAAATCTATCTCATTTATCATGTTTATATTAAGCAGTAAGGCAGATGCTTACGGTTGGTACAATGCCTATCTTTAGCTAAGAGGCATAAACTAAGGCTTCGTTGCAATCGGGTATAAATATATCATGTTTTTCATCATGTTTATTTCTTTTTGGAATAGTCGGACTTTAAATGAGACAGATAATTACATTCATCGAGTAATTGAACATTTGTACGTTTTCGGAATCCCGCTCGGGTTTCTAAAAATTGACTGGAAAGTTCTCCCCTCAAACCTATAGAATATTGTTTCCATTTACTAAACATTCGTTATTTGACTACGTAATGAGTTTCTAATAAAACACTGCAGATAAAAAGAAAACTGTTGATATAAATACAATGTTTTAATCGAAAAAACATTGAAATAAAACGAATTTTACGGATTATATCTCGGTTTATTTTACTTTTTAACCGACTTAAAAAGAAGGAGGAGGTTCTCAATTCGTCGAATTTTTTTTTTATGTATGTTCCCCGATTACTCGAAGACGTCTGGACCGATTGGAGAAGTAATTTTTTTGTTTAAAAAGGTATACACATACTTTCCAGGTGGTCCCAAGTCAGGATCTGATGATGGAATCTCAGAAAAATCGAGGGCAACCCTCAAATTTTATAGGGACACATAATTTGTTTTTTATTGAAGTGTACTTTTTATGAATTAAAAACTTTTACTGATTTAACCCGACGTTTTGAAGGCTTTACAGTGTTCATAGTCACGGGGCAGACTGAGTTGTATGTCGTCACGAAAGTATAGTGCAATGTTAGTATACATACCCTCCATATAGTTGATATTTTGATTTGTAGTCGTCTGATCTACGCAGAAAGAACTCACAGTGTCATGAGGTCTAGCAGTTGGTATTTTGGGTTCCGATTTAATTAAATGTATAATTGGATCCCAGGCTGGTGCTAGCTTCCAACCATCTTCTCTTTTGAAATTTGGATTGAACTACACTCGGCCAAATTAGCGGGCAACAGATAATTATTCATAAATTATTACATAAAACTTTACGAACTAGATTACGTGACATTCATAACACTTGAGTCATCATCATCATGTCAGCCGAAGGACGTCCACTGCTGGACATAGGCCTCCCCCAAAGAGTGCCACAATGACCGGTTCTGCGCCACCCGCATCCTGCGGACTCCCGCGACTTTTACCAGGTCATCAGTCCAACTTGTGGGGGGCCTACCCACAAGGTGGAGTAACAAAAAACACAAAAAAACACACTTAACACACTTTTTTAACACTTGAGTATTGATGTTTTTTTAGGGTCATACACGGCAACAAGTTTTGTAATTTATTTTTTCAAAATTATTCAACCAGACAACTCAAATAACACATAATAAGTTGTTTTAATCTAATGTAATGAAATTTAAATTGTATATTATTTATACGTAGATAAAAATATTTTTAACTAGATTTTTGAGTAGACCAAAGCAAGAGTTTCTAGTCCATTATTCTCTAGTATTCCATTGGAAATTCCATTCCAAATTGATGCTAGAGTATCAATGATTGGCGGAATCTAAATAACGTATAACATTTTATTGGTTTATTAAATCATTTTATTTTGATTTGACTTGACTAATTGTCAAAATATGAGAGACAACAAAAAGCGCTAAAGGCGTTTCAGCTGGCATACTAATTCAAAACCCATTCAAAGAAGTGATTCAAAGTTTCTCGCAATGAAAGCCCGAAACACTTAATTGCACAGGAGAAATCGCCGTCGCGGGCTAAGGCGCACTCAAATAACTCCAAACGATGAACTTACTAGCTTTAGATGAACTTCACTAAATATTCAGACTACCGTCATTTGTGGTCCCAGGAAAAGTTATAGTTTGAGATTGATTTTAGTGACAATATTCCGACTTAAGTAGTTTCCTGAGTTTGTGTTTGAATAAAATATAGAAGCGAATAGATGAGCAAGAAAGGAAGTGTCGATGGATGAATCTATCGGATATGTTTACCTTTATACTTGATCAAATAAAAATGACTGTAATTCCGCGAAGTATACAGTCGTGATAAATAGCATCCGGACTATAAATGTATTTCCGCTTTTGCAGCTGCAGCTTTGTCCGCGCAGACCAGCATTGTAAGAATTTCAATGACATTATAGATGATATAAACAATAATTTTGAACTTACTATCGAATCTTTTTTTGGGTTTTAAGTAAGTTGTGAATGTGCCATGGCAATAAGGTAGTTGACACGTTTTTTTAAACCTACTATGGAAAGAATTTTATGAATCCGAACAAAAATAAGTATATTAGACGCCAAAATCAGCTGGGTAATTGGCAAATGAGATTAAAAGGATGCATGGTATGAGCTTTGACGTCACCTCTCAGGATGGCCATTACTGGGCCGTTGTGCTAGCGAGATAGTGAGATGTTCCCATTACGCTCCCATTTTTGCTCATACCAATATTTAAAATAAATGTACAAAATTAAACACAGGAAACTACCTTATTGGTTTCTACTAATATGCTAGTTGACTGTTTTTGGGAAACCGTTATATTTTATTCTTCATGGTCTATATTATTAAAATATTATCATTAATAGTGATTAATTTATTATGTTTTATGTTGATAAAACATAAGTTTCAAGATTTAATTAGTATTTTTATAAACCAATGTAATTTTTGCCACCAAAACGCTACCAGCTGTCATGGCCTCTCGTGTGACGTGACCATCCGCAAAAATAATAGATGTTTGGCTCAGCGTTTAATAGATGTTTCACGGTGACGTCATGCATGACTGATGGTTGTTTCATGTCACGTGACAAAATGCTTTATTTTTGCATTTTTGTTTCTTGAAAATATTAAATAATTACATATAAATTATCAAATTGGTTTACTTTTCTATATTTTTATATTAAAATCCATAGTAAAAAACAAAATTCTATCAGGTTTTCACTTACTGTCAACTACCCTCTTGTCACATTCAAAATGACAACTATTAGCATTTAATTTTCAAACATAAGTTATGTTTGATTACAGACATAGTTATGTTACAGTTTTACAAACTCGTAGTATAACTTGGAATAAACTGATCAGAAACAACGAGTGCGCAGTTTTCACTTCAACAAGCAATTTCTGTTGGAAAAGTTTTAAACTAAACAGGATATTCAACAGCGTAAGATGTACATAATTTATATTTAATAAATGCATTATTATATTAATTATAATACTGCCTCGGTAGCGCAGTTGAAATTGCGCATGCGTTACGACTGCTATATAATTATAGGAATATATAGTTAAAAGGGTAAAGAGATATATAATTATAGGAATATAGAATTTCTATATAAATTCCCAGTATTAGCCCGGAGTCTGGAATTTGTGCCTGGTATGGCGATAAGTTCGCCCTTTATCACATTATGGGATCGAAAAAAATGCCTAAAAGTGGGTGTACTGGTTACACCTCTGCCTAACCCTTCTGGGAATACAGGCGTAAGTGTATATGTATGTATAAATTATAATTTATTTATGTTTTTCTATCGGTTTTTCGTCATGTTCGGTGACATAGTCAGTTTTCGCAGTCTTATAATGACATAACCCCAGCGACCTCTTGAAAACGTGACTGTTTTTAATTAAATATTACGTAAATGTCGCTGAATCTTTTCATGATCGTCGGCTTAAAATATGGCGGTAGTTCGCACTGGAATGATGTCAACCTCGTTGCCTCTTTTAAAAGCGTTTGTGGAATAGAATTGGAAGCGGAGTTCATATAATTAAATACAGTTTCTCTGCACCCCTAAAAACGATATTCTTATATGTGTTGAATTTAAATAACCCACTTATATATTGTCTATCACTCTTGTAAAAACTGTGATATAATAATTTATATATTCAGCCTGTTGCCGTCCACTGTTGGACGTAGGCCTCCCCAAGTGAACGCCAACCATCCCAGTCTTGGGTAACCCGCATCCATCCACTACCACTAATACTATATAATAATTTAATAATGAATAAATAACAGTCACACACATAACCCCGACCCCACACTAAGATACGAGTCTTGTGTTGTGGGTATCAGGGACTAGGAGAGACTTTGCGATCTCATAACACCCAGACCCCGGACACGAATATCAGTCTGTCACAAAAACATTTGTCCCGGTGTGGGAATCGAACCCACGGCCTCTCGTTTCACAGCCGGCTACTCGCCAACTGCGCCACGGAGGCTGTTTATTATGAATTAATTAAGATAATAAATTAAAATTATAAAGTAGGTATAATAATAAATTATAACTATATATAAAACCTTATCTGAATACATATAAAATTCTTCTATACGTGTCTTTGTCATCTAACTCCTCCTAAACGGCTCGACCGATTTGGATGAAATTTTGTGTATTTCAATGGGTTCCTGGATGGTTTGAAAACATAATTGGATTGGCGCTGAAATAGGGTTCTTACATTTTCAGGACAGGACAACATCTGCTGGGCCGGTAAGTGTTTGATAAAATATTACCGCAGATACATTGATTTCTAATATCTTCATTAATATATGATTATTTTATATATTACTCGTCATAATTAGTTTCACAGATCTATTCTATGTATTAATAGTAATATATTACTTTAATTCCACTTTTAATATTGTCAACTAGGATTTCTAACATAACACATGTTACAATAAATTCTAAAATACAAGTTTTACTAGTGTAATTGTCAGGGTGACTATTTATTTATTTATTAAATGTTAGTTTACAGTCTTACACCAAAATTACATTTAAATAATAATAATTAACCTTAATAACTAGCTAGTCTCTTAAATAATATAATTTTAAATAATAACAAAATTACTGACTATCTTTATCTATATACCTACTAACATTATCTAATGAGATCACAATAATAACTAACTAATAATTAACTTATAACAATAATAATCCTAAGTACCCTTATAAATTATAATTAAAAGTGTAATTTCAAAATTAATAACGAAGTACCTAATCTAATATTAATTTATTTTATTTAATACCACAAATACATACCTTTACAAATAATAACACAATTCATATTGTTTCTACAAATTATGTTTAAAAATATGTATATCATGTAATCTTTAGTGTAAACTGTAGTGTATTAAATAAGATAAAACCATACGTATTTAATAAAATAAATACCAATACGATATTTTTAGAGTCAGTATGATATTTCCAACGACCTCGAAATTAATTTCCAGCTAACATAAATAAAACGTCCACCTGTGTATATTCACTGCAAAATAAACAAGTTGTTTCGCTAATAGAACCGAAACATCCCCAGCAACCGGTGAGCGTCATACACTCGTTGAATTTATGTCCACACAAATTGCTTAATTGAGGAAAAGGCTTTGTTTGTTCTCCTTTTTACCCAGAAAAGGCCAGTGGGCAAGCTTCAAACTACTTACTTGCCTTCCACATGAACTCATTTCGCAAGTCGACATGTTTATAATTAAAATCACACTGTGAATCACTCAAAGTTGTTGTTAGTTATTCGAGATATACAAAGGGTTCTCGATTTTGTTTATTTAATACCCAGCTAATATGGTACAGAAGGGATGACTTTGCACATGAATGTTTTCATTTATCTAAAGGCAAAGGTAATGCATACAGTGAGAATTTTGTGGTAGCCATCACGATAAGTACATGACGTTTGAATTCAAGCTAATGTTAAATGGGGTTATTTGAATTCTTAACATTTTGTATTACATACTGGCGTTATGCCAGCTGCGGACCTGCCTACTCGAGTTATGAAATTATTGCAACTGCGAGGTAATTATAATCTGGAACGTAGGAAAGTAAAGACAAAATTGATTTTGTAGCGATGGACGCTAGTACCTAGGCTTTTTTTGACAGCCTCCGTGGCACAGTAGGCGAGTAGCCGGCTGTGAAACAAAAGGCTGTGGGTTCGATTCCTACTTCGAGCCAAATGAGTGTGCGACAGACAGACATTTGTGAAGCATCTGGGTGTTGTTATACCGAAAGTCTCTCGTAATTCCTGTCTCGTGGACACAAAACTTGTATCTTAGTGTGGGATCGGCACTATGTGTGTGACTTTTGGGTGAAATAGATTATAATTTTTAACCGACTTCAAAAAAAGGAGGAGGTTAACAATTCATCGGAATCTTTTTTTTATGTATGTTCCCCGATTACTCGAAAACGCCTGGACTGATACGAGAAATTATTTTTTTGTTTAAAAGGGAATACTTTCCAGGTGGTCCCATTGGCACCAAGTCAAGATCTGATGATGGGATCTCAGAAAAATCAAGCACAACCATAAAATTTTATAGTGACGCATAATTTGATTTTTATTGAAGTCGGTGTACTTTTTATGAGTTAAAAAACATTTTCAACGTTTATTTTCTTCGAGTGTTTCACAATTGTAATACAATCTTGTGACGATTTATTTTTAACTTATTGCATTTTACCGTGGAAAGCTCAGTGCGCAATCATTCTGTTACGACGACAGTCGTAAAGAGACTTGTTGGAAACTTTACTGCCTTGCCACAACCCAACAGTTAAAATAGTCCAGGTCGAAAAAAGTTAACACTGGAGCACGTCTACAACTATGCTGTCTCTCCAATCGGCGGCTTCGAAACTAAAAATCACAAGTTTACAATAAAGTATGAAATGAAATGAAATGAAATGAAATCGTTTATTGATCACGTAGGCAATTACATAGCTCTTATGATAAGTCAGTACATTAAAAAAAGCAAAAAGCTTATGTATACATAGCATACATAGCATCGTCAATACACTAGCAATCAATTTATTCATTTATAAGGTGTTTATAATTTTTATTTTAATGTTTTTCAAAGAAAATATGTCTTGGGAATATTATAATATTTAAACTTACATATAACTTCTAGTTAAAATGTATATGTGACTAGTGAATATTTGTTTTAAAATCAAATCAAATCAAATCGTTTATTTAGTAAATTTGGCCACTAGGGGCACTTTTTCCAGGTCATTAAGTTTATCTACCGGTGCTTCGGAAATGCCCACTGGTCTGAGAAGAAGCACCAAGAAACTCAGCCGTAGGTCTTTTGTATTTTATCGTAACATACAATACAATAACATATTTTTTAATAAATAAGCAGCGATAGCCTAATTGGTTGCGGTACGGACTGTCAAGACGAAAGTCGTATGTTCAAACCTCTCAAATGGCATACACCTCTGACTTTTATAAAGTTACGTGTTTATTGTTAATGATCGCTTACTTTAACGGTGAAGGAAAACATCGTGAGGAAACCTGCATACCAGAGAATTTTGATAAGCATTCGAAGGTTTGTGAAGTCTACCATCCCGCATTAGGCACCGTGGTGGACCAAGACCTAACCTTTCTAATTAGTAGAGGAGGCCCGTTCCCAGCAGTGGGACAATGTTTAATACAGGACTAGAAATATTATTATTTTAATACATAATAATATAAGGACGTAAACCTCACAGATTTCAGCGACTATGGATTTCCATTTTACACAATCATGACATACCTTTTTGGCATAATTTAGTGGTTTTTCAGTGGTTACTTCATGCATTCCCAATCATTTAGAGTACTCCTGACATGGCCCCAGAGTTCTCTAAAAGTAAAGGAAGGTTGTTTATTTAAAATGTCGCTAATCTGGCCGACATACTTCCGGTTTGTTCGTCCGCTTCTATCCGCATTTGCTTTGCGTGCATATGTATTATTTTTTGCCCTAGACTCAATTTAAGCCAAATATTTCTCAAGTGTATTGTATTATTGATTCAATTTCTATGATTTTTTCTACAATAATTACTCGGTTAAATGTTCGGTGTAAATAAAATTACACACTTAGTTCTTCAATTGTGTGAAAACGTAAATACAGCAGTAGTATTAGATGCTACTACCGTCATATTCATAGCTGATATAAGCAAGCAAAATCCACCAAATCTACAACTTTGTGTAAGCACACGCGTAATGACTACTTATTAAACATTAGCTTTAGCTTACAGCTCCGTCCCGTAATAGACTTTTTATACATTTAAAAGCGATTTTAAGATTTATATTTTCCTTCATATTCGCTGTTGTTTGCTTATTGTCATAGTCAATCCTATACTAAACTCCGTTCAAATGTTTATTTAACAAAATATATAACAATTATATATAACAAAATAACAGACAAACAGATTGTAGATACAATTGTTTTATTTTACTATTATGTATTTACATTATATAAATTATCATATTTTAATCATAATATATTCGTTTATTAATGGATTGTGTGTTATCAAATAAAATCAAATCATTTATTTGTAAATTAGGCCACTAGGGGCACTTTTTACATGTCATAGTAATGTTAAAGTCTAAGTTTACCTTAAACTGTTTGTACATAATAATATTTTTAATTCTATATAATTATTTTAAAAGAAATAGACACATATACAGGCATTTAAAAGTAGAATAAGATTACCGAGAGAATAAAACATTTTCATTTCGATTTCCCCAACAGATACGAGAGCTGGTCAAAGATATTACAGGAAATCGCGATAAAGGAATTCGCACTCGAAGCTTTCTTGCGAACGTTTTAAATCCGTGACTTCTGGGTAGGTAGGTACATTAAATCACCTTGGATTTTTGGATAAGTTACCGACTCCGGCGGGACCAATTGTAATCGGGAGATTTCATTCTTGAGACGGTGCTCCGAGAGGTGGTAGTAGGTGTTGTGAGATTTAAGCCCACTCGGTTATAAAGTCGGTCGTTATTACGATGGTAGGGGGACGGGGCGGTGAGCCGGCGATATGTAGTCTCAAGGGATGACACCGATAACTTTCCAGAAAGCAGAAAATTCATATTGAAGTACTACCAAGGTAGAATTTTACGTAGGCCGATATTGATGTAGTTATCAGAGCGGTCAACAAAGGGTTTTCGTTGAGTTCGATTATTGAGATTCAGTTTACTATTAAGGATGGGATTTTGGATAAAATACCGTATAATGAAACGGTAATAAAGCTGGATTTCATTAATTCGCCACTAATTACGAACAGTAATAACTTATAGTGCTTTTGCAAAATGTCAGAAACGTAAAATTAAATAAGGAAACACGTAGCTTAGTCGTAAATGCGAATACTAAGCTTATGTCATTTATAAAAAAAACTAATCTAGTTGGCAAATATTAACGATTTATATTTATTTAATACTATGAGTGAAAACCCACTTCCATTTTTTACAATGCCTTGTAAGTCTACTGGGTTAATAAATGATGAGCTGATGGAAATATCTGAAGTAGAGCTAGTACGGACGTGTTATAGATTACATTCTGAGATATAATAAATCAATTTTAGCCCCGTTACTTTCCTCTTCGTAAGGTACAGTTTCAGGGCCAAAAGACCTTACAAATCGCAATATGTATGTGATGCGTACATTCGAGTTTTTTGTAACGGGTATTTTTTGGAATAATGTTATTGAAGTTTTTTATTTTTGTCTGTCAAGTACTAGCTGAGAACATTATAATAGTATTGTGTCCATCTGCATTTAATAAAACTGAGTAGGAATAGATTTGAGATTAATGGAAGTGAAGCTGAATTAAGATAGAATTTTTAATTTGACAGCCTCCGTGGCATAGCGGTGAGTAGCTATAAAAGGAGAGAGTGTGCACAAATGTATGTGTGATCGTCAATTATTTTTTTTTGGGTCTTTTTTTTTTATAGTATAGTCCGACAAACGATCCAGTGGGTCACCTGATGTTAAGTGATCTCCACCGCCCATGAACATACACAATACCGAATGTGTCATGTATGCGCTGTCGGCCTTGAAGGACAGGAATAGGGATTAGGGAAGGGGGAATCTGAGCCTCCGGATATCTCACTTACCATACGAAACGCGACAGTAAACTGTCACTTTACGTTGTTTTCTGTGAGACAGCGGTACTACCTCGGTCGAGCCGACTCATTCATGCTGTAGACAGATATGTCTACAGCGTGCCTCTACCACTTCTAAGTGGGTCTAGGTGTTGTGGGACCGTAGTTCCTTGTAGTCCTTGATACCCACGGTACAGGTTTGACCTTGTTTGGGTTAGGACTATGTGTGTGACTGGGTGTATTTATTTATTTAATTTGTCTCTTACTGAAATTAATTCATTTGGGTTTATCAATATTCAACAACTAAAATAAAAAAGATGGAAAGAAACTTTTCGTAATATGACATCATCGTCCTGTAAACGTGACAGGCTGAGAGCCTAGCTGTCGCATTGAGCGGCAGCTGGCTATGAAAATAGAGGCAGTGGATTCGAGTCCCGTAATTCGGGTATTTCGGGTCTGTGATGTGTGAGACCGAAAGTCTCCCTCATACGACACAAGGTATATTATTGTGCGATCAGGGCTATGGGGTGAATGATGGGTGTTATTTGTTTATTTATTTAAGGTAATAAAAACCGAAGCGTGACTGTAAATGCAAAAGCATACAAAATACAAACAACGAGCGACAGTTTGTTTTCTTAAAACGCAACTTGGGCCGCGGTTTGCGTAAGGAGATTCATTACTTATTCAACGTCATGCGCGATGTCTGAACAAGCCCTGGTACTGTGTTGCCTCGCCACTTAATTATCACATTTAAACACCCTGATTTGGGCAATGTATTCCACGGGCTGACTATAAAGGATTTAAACACTTTGGCGACAGAATGCGCGGTGTATTAATTGCCTTTCCACATGAAGTGTTTACACTCGACGCCGTGTGGCGTGTATTTTTGAGAGCTGTCTGTGGCACGCTATAGCAAACGTTTTACTGCTCTGTTTGCTAGCATATGTTTTTTTTGTACGTACATATGAGGGTATTTTTAGCAATCGCGCCAATATTCGATTTGTTAGTCAACTTCATAAAGTTATAGGTATTTGTAAAATCAGTAAAGGTCTTTGAGTCATATGTCTAACACGAAATTTATCACCCAACACTGATGTAAACATTTTCATTAAATAAAAAAAAACGAATATTTAAATGCAGTTAATTAGGTGAGTCACGTCTGGCGTAGGCGTTCTTGACAAATTGCTAGTCTCCTCAATAAAAGGAAAAGTAAAAATTTATTTTAGGGTGTCAATTCCATTGGAATTCCCTTTTTGCTACACAAACTTTAACTTTTTGGTCTTCACCTCGACTTTTCATTGAAAAAAAACCTTAATAAAGAATATTGCAAAACAACACTGAGTTATGAAGTATTAATAATATATATGTACGTAATGGTTTGAAACCGTACATCAAAATTAACAATTACTAATATCTTTATAAGTTGAATATTGCATTCGTATTAATAAAAGAAATGTATGTACCTCCAACTATCCTGAGAGTGAATTAAAATGAAATAAAATTGTCAAGCGATAAATCTCCCACCGAATCCTATAAGTCCAAAAAGGTTTCGCGGGAAAGTGTATTTGCTTATCACCTTATTTCTATCTAAGTTAAATTTACTATAAGTTTCTGCATTTTATATCTACCATTTCCCCTCTATACTCGAAGGTGTTGCCTTTATTTTACTTTGTGTTGACACATACACTACACACGAGAATAATTTATAATTTAATTGTTGCTATAATTTCTCACCTCGGAGGTCAGTTTTATATGAACAAAGACAAAGATATAAATAAAATAACATACTTACCGTAGTTTAATAAACCTAGGAAAATATATTCTGTAAAAAGCGAAGTTAAGTTCGTAGCGTATTTTTGTAACTTTAAAAATACGTGTATTTATTCTACCAGACTTCAAGTATTTCTAATATCGCTGCCATTCTATGGTATAATATATAAGAAATTATTATGAGAAATCATATTTAAATATTATAATAATAAAATAATACTCGCCCTGTATTAAACATTGTCCCACTGCTGGGCACGGGCCTCCTCTACTAGTGAGAGGGGAATTTAAATATTACTAAAATTTAATAACATTTAAAGTTTTAAATATGATTAAACGGTAATTATGATTTAACGGTAGGCAGCGGCTTTGCTGTGCCCTGATATTGCAGAAGTCTATGGGCAGCGGTGTCTACTTACCATCAGGTGGCCCGTCTGCTCGTCGCTTTCGAGGGACTAAAAAAAAAAAAATTATATACATTTTAGTGATAGTGTAAAATTCATCAATTAGCATATAAATATTAACATAATTTTAATTCGTACACTTACTCACATGCTCCTCGTAGATTATTATTAAGAGCGACGAATATCAAATCAAATAAAGAGAGAATTTATACACAATGCCAAGTAACTGAGAAGTTATACATATAGCTAATAACTGCTCTCGGCTTGTTACGCATACCACGTAATCTATATTAATCCCAGTATTCTAATCATGTTAAATGTTTGATCTACGTCCGTAAACAACGTGTCATTGCCCTCCATTATTTGGTTTAAAATGTTCTCTAACATACAATATCATATTGGTTATAGTTCCATAACACTCTCCTTCTAAAGCTTTACCATGTTAAAAAGTTATTTTATGTAGTATGGAATATTTCACTCTTCATCGACATTTTTCATGCAACTTCGTCTGCTAATTTTTTTTATATCGGTTTATTTTTTTAATCTACTCAAAGAATTTCTCTAAATTAGCCTTACGTGATCCTCCTTAGGTCACTTTCAAAATGAAATTTGATCTTTACTGCAATTATAACACATATAAATATGCATAGTACATAGAATTTCTCTAGAAATTCTCAACCTTACTAATTGAGAATATACAATGAAAATAATAAATGAATACCAATAACCTCCGTGGCACAGTGGGCGAGTATCCGGCTGTGAAATGAGAGGCTGTGGGTTCGATTCTCATACCGGGACAAATGTTTGTGTGACAGACAGGCATTTGTGTCCGGGGTCTTGGTGTTGTGAGACCGAAAGACTCTCGTAGTCCCTGGTACCCACAACACAAGACTCGTATCTTAGTGTGGGGTCGGGGCTATGACTGTTGGGTGTTATTTATTCAAACCTGCCACAAAGATATCACGAAATTTTCAGCTAATAGCTTGTAAGCTAAGAAAATTTCGTATTGAATAGCCGTACGTTAAATTCACAATATCGTTCACACTGTGTACGTAAAATTAACAAACCTGGTTGTATTTGAAAAATTAAGACCACTGCAGGGTTTTTGCGGCTTAGTGATGGTGTAGGGGTGCTCAAAGATTCCCTTAGCATTTTGTACAAATGTATGTAAACATTATCTTCAGGCAGTTGTCGGTGGGCCGCGCTCTACATCACCCGGTCTGAAATAAGCCCAACAGAAACGAGCTCGTTAAATTAACGTCATTGGGCGGCTAACGTGAGATTCGTGCCACCGCACTCTGATCCTTAAAGCCATGTGATGTTGAAAACATCAAATGTATGAACAGTGATATTGTAATACACTACTCGAATACGGCATGTAGGAATATTGATTTTTTTTTTGTAGACATGTTATAGTTTAATCTGTGGGGACAGTATTAAAACAATATAAAACACACTTTGATACGCTTTTCAATGTAATTTAAATAAATTCGTCTAGAAGGTTATACTATATGTGTTATATATGAATATACTGGGTGTAGAAAAAAATCTATATTTTATTTTCTTGTCGTCCAACTATATTCACGGGTACTTACATAGCTAATACTGACTAAATCTCATGAGATATATTAAAATAATATATTAATCGATTGCACCACATATTAAATAAATACACTCAACAGTTTTATTCACAATCATGACCTCATATTAGGTCAAACCTTTAGTAACAAGAACTACGACGGACTACGGTCCCACAGATTGTAGCCAGGAATATTCGTCTTGGTGCGGAGATCAAACCCGCGGCCTCTCGCTTTACCGCCGACTATTCGACCGCTTCACTATGGAGGCTGAAAATATCATATTTAAGTATTAATTTGAGTTTTAACGATCACAAGGAACGTATCCCAATCCTAACATATAATTTTTAAGAAGACTTTAAATATTTTTTTTATATATAAATAATAATACTAGCCCTGTATTAAACATAGTCCCACTGCTGGGCACGGACCACCTCTATTAATGAGAGGGGTTAGGCCTTAGTCCACCACGCTGGCCTAATGTGGATTGGTAGACTTCACATACCTTCGAAATTCTTATGAAAATTCTCAGTGATTTTTATATATACATTAATTTATTACAACTCATTTATTAGGACGGGTTTATCTGTAATGACTTATTAACATAACTAAAACAGATGACTTTTTGCATGAAAACACGGTACGTCCGTAATTTGATATTAGGATAAGAATAATATCCCATGAGGGATACGAAAACTATCCCTTTTGACTTACGACTGCATACCTCAATTTATTCGTATTATTCGACTCGTTGGTTCTGTTGAGAAAATGGAAATTCTAATTTATTTGTAGATTTTGGGTTCGTATTAAATATTAAACGATGTAAGTGCGGGAGAACACCGAACGATATTCCGTTTTAATAAAACTTTTGACTTTTATTTCCTTAATTGAAATCAAATTTGAAAGATGACCAGCTGCTACATTGAAGCGAGACCGCAATTCGAAATTGCTTTTTGCTTTTCGATAAAACTGTATTAGGCCTCGTTATGTTAATTTCAGCTTGAGGATTTGTAAAATTATGTAATGAAAACATACATATTATAACCTGATTTTTTTATTAATGAGAAACAAAGAAAAAGTGATGCTGGAATAACAGCCGGTCTTTAATTCAGACATTACAAAATGCATCATTGGTGCGTAGCCGGCCAGGGCTTATATAAAAAATATAGTCACTCAGGCTAAAAAAATAAGTATCTTATGTCTATTTACTCTTCCTCGTTATGTACTTTACCTGTTTATAATGAACCAAATAAGTAAGATTTATCATAGAGACAAACCTACATGCCAGAGAAACAATAGTTATATTAAACTATGTATATTAAATCTAAAACGAACACTTTAATTTTTTTTTATTATCTTTAGTATAATAGGTGTAATAAATATATCGATGGAGTTATTTACATATTCGGAATCAGAGAATATTTCTACATCTTTAGAGCGTAGTTTGAATTTTTTGTTTGTAGATCAGGCCTCATATGTTTCAGGGCACGTTTACTTTAGAAAATAATGCTCATAAATGAATAAAAATAAATCATGCAGTACGTGCTGACACAAGCAATTTATTAATTCTACTAAAATCCACGTAATCGTTTTTAAAGTGAATAAATATTTAAACATCTCTCCTGTAACTTTTAAAAAATGTCGCTTAAATCAAATAACCAACCAACCTTTTCAATACGTACATATTAATAGTCATTAACGTCTTAACTCCATACTTAATAATTGGACGTACTCATCCACTGACTATATGAAAAAAAATGATTTTCCACTCAACCACACACGCGTAAATAGCTTCACTTAGGCGGAAAGCGTTTAGGCATTGAAGTCTAAATAGGACTATAAAACAGGATATATCTAAGCTCAAAGTGTTGTATTCACAGTCCAATTTTGTTAGAAAGGTGTACATGCGAAAACCGATAAAGTAACAAACGAGTTTTTGGCATTGATAATAAAATGTGACTACTTTTTAAATTTTACATTGGATCTATTTTAAGTGACTACAAGACCGCCTAGACATTGATTTTAGAATGTGTAGTGTGTGTGTGTAGGCCTAACTGGACGGCACTGCTCTTACCATCAGGTCCTGTGTGGTCACTTTGCCACACTAGAATAAAAAAATGGCCCAATTTGTTACTTTATAAATAACATCTAATTAAATTATAACTTCTTACATAGTGACCACATTAGATATCTTATATAATGCGGCAAATCTCAAGAGTTAGTAAAAAATAGAATATCCTACGTCTGCCCTGGGGGTTCAAATTACCTTTATGCCAAATTTCATTAAATTTGTTTCTAAAGTACCAGAGATAAGCCTCTACTTATAAATAAACAAATTTTAACTTCTTTATATAAAAATTATATATCACAGCAGTATCTATGCTTCTATAAATATAGACTTCCGATTATCGCGGCATACGACACACATACATCCTCATACATGGCAGACTCCGGCTGTGAAACGAGAGGCCGTGGGTTCGATTCCCGCACTGAGACAAATGTTTGTGTGACAGACAGATATTTGTTTTGGATCTGAGTGTTGTGGGACCGCAGTTCCTCGTAGTTCTTGACACCCACGATACAGGTTTTATCTAGTGTGGGGTCAGATTTCAGAACTATGTGTGTGACTGTTGGGTGTATTTATATTTGTCAGTGGCGTTCTGTCAATGTCGTCATATTTTCACGTTTGTTCTACGTAGCACATTAAATTATTACAGACATTCTATGCTAGAGTCACTGAAGCTAAGTCAACGAAAAATATCTGTCCAATTTAATTTTATATTTTAGTGCTGTATGTTTCCTGTACTTAAATAAAATAAAAATTCTGCTAATGAATATGACACTACAAGTATACCCTATTTACACACGGAACTTGTAGGTATTTACGAAAATAAGAGTAGGAAACAAGGTATTAAATTGTGATTATAAACTATTAAAGCCATTTTATTCGCACCAAGTTGCTATAAACTTAACAACATGTCTTTAAAATAATACAAAAGTGAAGGAGAACGAAATCTAAGAAGTTTATTATTTACCATTTGACCTGATGCGGGACTTGTGCACCGAAGCGAGCTCTTTGCTATGCATAATTTTTTGTATACGCAATTGGTCCGTTTTTATTTAGCGTAAATAATCAATCTATACAATGCAACAAGTCCACATAAAGGTTGATTTGGAATGTGGGATTTTTCGCAGGTGAGTTTAAACTCTACACATAACCTTTACATTCATAATGTAAAGGTTATGTGCTAAGTATATGTTTCGATGTGTATAATATTTAATTTGTAAACTATTTAATTAAATAGAAAACTTTTTTTATGAATATATTCTTTGGTAAACGTAGAGAAAATGGTCACGACAGTGAGAGTTAGACACGGCATAGTGTTGACCCTTATCAAGTAGCTCGCTGAAAATTGTTTCAATTAAATTGTATACGATAACATAATATTTTGTATTATATAAATATTTACATACACATTATACATATGCTATAAATTAAAAGGCATATCATTACGCTTTATTGTTATTTAAAGTTAAAATGCTAATTAAACTTGTTTGGATTACTGGAGGCGAACAGAGAGTTCGCTCACAACAAAACATCAATGTTACTACATTTAAATTAGTACAGGAGACTTGTGTAGAACATACACTAAGTATTAATAGGTATTTATGCCGTGAGCATAGATTGAACAATTCCGTGCACAGATACTTGACTTGTAGTCCATTAATTAGTACATTCATACACTTGCGTTCAGACGGAGTTCGGGAATCGTTAAGTTTCGATCTACCCATTACCATGTACTATACTGCTATACTAATTGTACTAGAAGACTCATTCATTTAATTAAACTAATGTCCCTAATCGGGGCGCTCTTTCTTATAACTAATAATATTAAATAGCTTATAATTATAATACAACTTATAATTCTAAAATACAAGTATGTATATAGACAGTTTTCATAGAACAGCGAGGTGGACGAGTAGCTGACTGGGACACAAGGGGACATGGATTCAAACACCGTGTCAGCATCTTCGTACTAGTTACCAATCACCATATTTGGAATTGTCATTGTCAATATTGAAATACCTAAAATAGTTTTTTTCAGTTAAATTATATACTGTAGTCAGTTTAAGGTTTAATTTAATAAATTAATAGTTCTTTTCTTTATTCTACTGTTATTTAAATATAAAACCAGAGATGTTCTTTGTTCGATCCTCAGATCCGAGAAGAAATAATAGTCTAGTACCGACTTGTATGAGCATTGTTGCAACTTGTATGAGTACAATAAGCACACGAGATTATCTTATTGAATTTATCGAAGATGTACGTAAGTATTGCCTTATTATGTCAAAATAATTGAAAATAATATTATTTTTGACACTTATATTCGATATTTTGTCGATTATTTATTCACTCTTGAGCGACATGTCTTGTGAGTTATATGCTAAGCTCGCAAGACACCTCTGATATAAGAAAGAACTGTGTATTAATGGTCAATTATCACTAATTATAACGGTTAAATTAATAATTGTGCGAAAACCTTTTTATCTTCTACCCTACCTTGCTTCTAAGGTTTTTTCGGGCTAAGACTATCGCATCATAGCTGTACCGGCTCGTATTCCGCGCTCAATCTTACTTCTTACTAATATTATAAATATGAATGTTTGGATGGATGGATGTTTGTTACTTAATCAAGCCAGAACAGCTGAACGAATCTGGTTGAAATTTGGCAAAAAGATAGATTATAGTTTGGAATAGCACATACGCTACTTTTAATCCCGGAAAAATGTGTGATTCCCGCGGGATATTTTTTTGTTTTCAGCAGAGGATCAACATGTTTTTTGCATTGTGGTAGTTTAGAGAGTAAGTATGGCACGACATAATTGTATTGGATTTATTAAATGTGACTCATATATAAGATCTATTGGGTGTTATTTATTCAACACTTATTACATTATTTTTCTGAAACTGGAATCTAATATTTCAATTAGATTCATTGATGACAATGCATGGAGCACATCATGAGAAAATTCTTAAGTTGAAAAAAATTAAGAAGTTTTGTAACAAGGATTAGGTACTCACAAGCAGCTACTTTGGTCGAGGTCCACCGGGTTTGGGTGGACATTGGACCCAAAACTTTCGCTCTGTGATCATAATTTCAATTTAAAAGTTTAACAGCTTAGTTTGTTTACGCTACGTTGAAATAAACGGGCTCGTGAATAAACACATGAGGGTGATGTTATCAGTTTTATTAATGCGTGTATTTCGCCGCTGTTAGGGTATAGCGATGAATTTTTAACTACAAAAGAGTAATTAGCAATGCTCACTGTACACAAATTCTTGTTTTTTTATCTTAGATCCATAATATGTATTAACTTATATAAATAAATTATCCAGTGTTAGCCTTAACCTAGTTTTTTTCTAGAAACAAATATGCCCTATGTATTTTCTCAAAGATAAAACATTCCCCATAATAAGTTTTATCGAAATTTTACGTTGTGCTACAGAGGCTTATGGCTATTGATCACGAAAATTGTGAAATAATAATACTAACCCTGTATTGAACATTGTCCCACTGCTGGGCACGGGCCTCCTCTACTAATGAGAGGGGTTAGGCCTTAGTCCACCACGCTGGCCTAATGTGGGTTGGCCAAATCCAAATTGTGAAAACTGCGTAATAATAATAACAATAATAGTAGTCGCCATTCGGGTTGATATGAACATCCTACCACCAGCAAATACCACCTAACACCTTATACTTTATTTACGGGCATGGCTTAATATACGCTCAAAAGGAATTAAAATCTGCTACCAAATCTGCTCTATTTTCTATGAAAACCCTATGAAAATACGTCTAGTACTTTTGGAGGACACCATATTCACATGAAATAGTTACACCTCATACATCATGCATAATCTGTTGTTTACAAATATTTTGAAGATATGGGCAGGACAGTTGTATACTTTGACTATGATACAGAAAAACAATATCGTTAAAAAGATCTAAAGTTTATCAAATTCTCAGTGTTTAGTAATGTTTTTTGTTGGTTACTTCAATAAAATCTGTTCTAACTCATATACATACTTGTATATGTTAAAATATCTATCCATATATTATCATACTATATGTTTAGTACAGAGGCGCTAAACATTCATTTACCATAGACTGTTTATCGAAGTGGTTAAATTTTATATCTTGTTGATGTTACACAATGCAAAATAGTAAGATCTGTTGACGCTTCTGGCACGCTACTATCAGGTGATCGGTTTGTGCCTTTGATGCACGGATGGCAAGTAATTGAACTTTCTGGCGGATGGTGTCTTTTAAATAAGATCCAAAAGGGGGTGGGGTGTGGCAGAAGAAGCATGAAAGTAGAGTTAATGCGGTGGAGATGCGTTCCTTACAGAGTATGTGTGGAGTCACCCTTGCTGATCGCATGAGGAATAGTGTGATAAGAGATCGTTGTGAGTTAAAGAATGATGTGGTGACTAAGATAGAAAGAGGTATGCTGAGATGGTTTGGCCGCATGGAGAGGATGGATAAAAGGCGATTTACGAAAGCTATTTATCGTGCAAATGTGACTGGAAGAGTGGGTAGAGGGCGCCCAAGGAGAACGTTTACGAATCAGATAAACGATCTTCTCCTAAAAGGGCAAATCAGAAGTACCTCCAACCGTCGTAAATGTATGAGAAGATGTATGAATGTGGAAGAGGCGAAAGAAGTGTGTCAGGATCGTAGCTTGTGGCACTCAATAGTCTCTCCCTACCCCCATGGGATACGGGCGTGAGTGTATATGTATGTATCCAAAAGGGAAAATAAATCAAAATATAGCTAGAAATGCGATCGATAGTCGGCAAGACGCGCATTAATTATCTATACATACGTGAAGACAACTTTTGTACCGTTTTTTAAGCATATTATCCATACGGAGAGGAGAGAGAGGACTGTGTGTGAGATTTATAGTAGAAAGTATGCAAGTAAAAGTATGCAAATAGCTAACATTTGCTTACAATATACATTCAATTAAATAGAATAAAATAACTATTGTAATTGCAATAACGTAACATATAACACGCGCGCAAATAACATAACAGTACAAAGTTAAAGAAATATGTATGCAATGATTTTAGTAGAATAATAGTATAAATGACTGCCTCGGTGGCGCAGTTGTAATTGCGCATGCGTTTACGACTGCTATGCTGAGGTCTCGGGTTCGATCCTCGGGTCGGGTAAAGTGATGTTGGGTTTTTCTATCCAGAAATTCCCAGTATTAGCCCGGAGTCTGGAATCTGTGCCCGGTATGGCGATAGGCTCGCCCCCTATCACATCATGGGACCGAAATTTGGCGAAAAGTGGGTGTACTAGTTACACCTCTGCCCACCCCTTCGGGGATCACAGGTGTGAGTGTATATGTATTATGTAATAGTATAAATAACCTCAGTAGCTTTCCAACATAAAATAATGAATGACGGTTGAATTTCAACTCTGAGCGATCACTAGTTTACTTTAATCTATATAATTTAAATAATATTGTAACTAACTAAATTTACACAGTACTAAGTGATTCTAGCTTGAATTAAAATCATTACGATCACCCAAATGTATATATACAAACCTTAACGGTTAAGAAATATAAATAAAACTTCGATTGAAGTGAGCAAAAATTATTTAAATGTAACTTAAACATCGTTAGAGTTTTTTTTAAATAAAACAAACTTTACGGATTTTATAGCGGTTTATTTTACTTTTAGGTCCGACGTTTCAAATATTTACAACCTTCATAGTCACATCGTTATATCTTTTTTAAAATAGAAGCTGCCAAATGGTCCCATAATAGTAAGTAATCTACACCACCCATGAACAATATAGGGGAAAAATATTTGCGTCAAATATCTACTAATATAATATGTATTTTAGTATAATAGAAAAAGTCAGTACATTTCCAGTCTTAAAAACAAGAATACTTCGGTAGTAGAGAAAGTAAGTTAAGTATATATTGTATTTATCACAATACAAGCTAAGACTGCCTCGATGGCGCAATTGTAATTGCGCATGCGTTACGACTGCTGTGCTGAGGTCTCAGGTTCGATCCCCGGGTCGGGTAAAGTGATATTGGGTTTTTCTAACTAGAAGTTCCTCAGTATTAGCCCGGAGTCTGGAATCTATGCTCGGTATAGCGATAGGCTCGTCCCCTATCACATTATGGGACCGAAATTCGGCGAAAAGTGGGTGTACTACTTACACCTCTGCCTACCGCTTCGGGGATTACAGGCGTGAGTGTATGTGTGTGTATGACAAGTTAAGGTTCAGGTTAGTTTTCTGCAAGACAGTGGTACTACCCTGGTCGAGACGACCTATCCAGGCCTTAGATAATGGTCTTCAGTGTGTCTATTACCACCTACCTATTTTGAATGATAAATAAAACTAAAATAATCGTAAAATAGCTAAATAAAGCGTTGTAATAGATTTCGCTGTAATGCGTCAAACAATAGTTATTTATGAGCAGATATTTGGCAAGCATCGGGTGCCGGAAAAGCGTGATAATTCCTAGTGAGTGGATGCAACGTTTAAGGCAATGCGACGCATGTTTCATTGTTATTCTACTTTAATATTCATTGTATTGGAAAACAGTAAAATATATGCTATATATACTTAGATAAAGTTAAGTGCATATTTTTTCACACATATAGTATTGACCCTACTAGGTCAAACCTGTATGGTGGGTATCAAGAACTACGAGGAACTAAGGCCTCATAAAACACAGACCCGAAACAAATATTTATGGATACGCATAAAATCATTTATTTATTTTTTACTGAAATTATTTTATGTCACAATAGTATTATGGTTGCCTTTCCATTATAGTTCAAAAGGAATAAAATAACAAGATCAGATAAATAAATAAATAAAAATATGAACGAATCAAAATACTTATTCACTCCTGAAAGTTGATTAAAATTCATTCCTTCATTAAATGATACAAAGTAATCTGTATCATTTTCCTGCCTCAAATTACATAAATCCACATATTCTTCTAGAATATATAAGTACACATACATATGCATTCACGCCTGTTATCCCCGAAGGGAGAAGTGTACCAGAATGTGTCCTATGACGTTATAGAGGATGAGACTAATGTCATATCGGGCACAATTCCAGACAACGGGTTGATACTCAGGATTTCGTGTTTTAGCCCAATACCCGAATAATAATAATTTTTTACCGGGATTCGAATCTGAGACCTCAGCACATCAGTTGTGCAGCGTACTCAATTACAACTGTGCCACCTAGGCGGTATATACCAGTACAACCAATACCAATATGTGTATAAGTATAACAAGAAAATTTACTATCGGAATGTCTACAGCTCGGTAGTACCGTAGAACCTACGTAGCACCGTAGCTTCGTAGCGTCGCCTAGAAAGCAGAAGAGTAAAATACACCTACTCATGAAAAACTTGTAGTTGATTCCCGATTGTAGATACAAATTAAGAAAATAGTTACACTATAAAAAAATTCTTTGCGTAATGATTATAGTTCGTTTATATTGATACTGGGTTTTTCTCTTGAACATTTTTTATTATTGAAACGCTGATTACATATGTTTTATACTGATAGTAAATTAATTATGAAAATATTATAATATTTTTTAAACGCAACTGCATATGGCTAGTGACTGTCAGGATCAATATTATTATTTATAGAAGATAAAAAAATAAAAGTACAGTGAAAACAAATTCTTGACTTAATGTAAATAAAACATCTAAATTGCTAAGATTTATTTACCTCATGTGGCTGATGCTACATACTAATCGACAATATAAGTACATTAATATACCAAAATATTTCAAGGAGTTAAAAGCAATCTACACCCTTCCGTAATAAAAATAAACGTTGGTTATCAAAACCATCAAACCGCATATCATTACACGTGTCTTCCCCTTTCTCTCATTTCCTTTATATCCTCTTTTCATATTACGTATTTATTATCTAATATTATTAAAAAATACAAAATCAATATCATAATTGGTAAGGTCATAAGGTACAGGCAATTAAAATTGAAACGAAACCTTTTACAAAAATCCACGAAATGTTTAAGTAAAATAAAATAAACGTTGTTTTATTTAAAACAAACGTCGTAAATACTGACAACCTAATATTCGGGGGACCGCAAGTGTCTCAGTCGACGGTGAGAAAACTTATTGCGAGCAATTGTGACATTTAAAGAGGAAATTTAAGAAGTTTCATTGAACAACGGAATAGACCATTAAGCAAGATTATTAAAGAAAAATAAAAGTAATAAAACAAGTCGTGCGTATCGTGTAGAAAAGAGGATGTCGAGGGCGGCAGAGGGTGGTTAGGGAAAGGCGGGCGCATGGCGTCGGGAGCCAGTCGTTAGCCGACTCTCTCCAGTGCTACCGGCCCGGGAGCAGCTCCGCCCGTCCGATAACTTTGGTCCTTCGAGCTAATATCGCTGGTTCGCGCGGTATTCGAGTGCTTTGAAACAAAATGTGATTTGTTTGATATAAAGTCGCGTAAACAAAATATATCGCGATGACTTATTTCAAAATGGTGTTCCGTTTTTCGTTGTTTGTGTTTTTAACTTTAGCTATAATGGACTTGAATAATTATGTCAATAGTCAACAGACGAGAAATGATAAGTTTGGTATGTATGAGAACTTTTTCAGCTTTATCATTCAGATTTATTACTTGATTTTATGTGTCATTATTTTATATTATATTTACAGATCTAATTTTGGTTTATTACTATTGTGTAGCCATTTAACCCATTTTTTTATTTATTAAATTATATAGTCGTATAATGATTGTGAATTAAATATGGATTTAATGTAAGTTATAGAGAAATATATATTCAAATAATATATTGAACATTCCTATAAAAATATTATTTTATTATTAATATTAATTTAATTAGTGAAATTAATACAATCTAATTATAGTAATGTAATTTGTGTTACATAAATAAATTAAGCGAAAGAAAAATAATGGAAGACAGTAATATAAATAAATCCAATAAATCATTCGATACCGTTGACAGGTTTATGAGTAAATGTTAATTTTGTATTGAATTAAAGAAAGAAAGCAGAACAAAAGTTTGTTGTTTACTGTTACGACAGCCAACATCCAAGCGTTATGAATAAAATAAAATATCGTCAATTTTGGAGGGCAACATCGACGCAAACATGGCATGGTTTTGATTCCGGCATTCTATTGTTCTTTGGATTTTGTTTGCAATTTTCACAAGACCTGTTATTTTTAACGCAATCAGAAGTACTAAGTGCAAAATATTATGCTCTACAATCTTAAATCATTTTTTTTTTGGCGCGGCAAGTCACCCCACTGCACCTGATGGTAAGTGCAGTGCCGTCCAGATAGAGTATCATGTAGCGAGAGACAATTCAATTCAGTTTGATTCAAGCATTGGTAATATTTACGCGCACATTGATGTTTTTATCACTATAAAATCACTAAATGTACATTTGTATGTACTTTTAGTACAATAGAAGATAAAATTTATAGAGTTTGACAAACTATTATAAAAAAAATTGTTATGACTTTTGTTGATATTTTTTTGAGTAGGTAGATTGGAAATGAGCGGAAATAACGTTGTTATTACAAGTTATGTAGCTTATTAAAAACTTTGTAATAAAAATAACCATTCCCTTTGATAAGAGCTTGTTTATCATGAAGTTAATGGGGAGGTGTTACTTATCAGGCCATAATATATTTCGCTAAAACGGATGTAATTTTCTATTGTTAAATTATTGTTTTTTTTTTTATATTTTCATGATGAGTTACCAGGAGTGCTATCTATTATACCTTTATTTGTCTATAATTATATTTGGGAGAACGTTAAATTAGAGCTATACAAGCAATTTCAGGTATTGAATTATCCAATTAAAGTAATGAAGTCAGATAGGTTAACAATGTTATGTAAAGTACTTATAACACTACGCTGGCCTAATCCGGCTGGTAGACTTCATTTAGCTTTGAAATGCTTGTAAAGAATTCTCAGATATGCAAGTTTCCTCACATTTTAACTGTTAAAATAACAATGAATACACATGTAACTTTAGAAAAATCAGATGTCTATGACATTTTTATTTTTTTCGAACCTACGACTTTTGTGTCAGCATTCCTACCACACCCAACTAGGCTACGACTGCTCTCGTGATATATGTGTTTTTAATTGGTAGGATCCTTACTGCGCTTTAAGGTCAGAAGGTATGATATTCAAGCAGAAAGCTATACACCTGACGTAAAATAAGCTTTCGAATCAAATTAATTTGAATAAATTGTGTTTTACTAAAAAAACTTTTGCCTTATAGGACGCAGGTAAAAGAAGTTTTATTCCTAAAATTCGAATTTCCTTTTATCTACTTGCTTCAATCTCCTTTGATTTCTAACAAAACTTACGGAATGTTTGGACCGTTATTTCCTAAACAATCAAATAGAAAAGTCAAGATTCAACTGATACAATATTAATTTATTTTTCTCTTATTAGCAAAATATCAGTTTGTGAACTTTGAGAATTTTTTAACTTAAATATAAACATAATTATATTTTTTATAGATATTAGAAAAATACATCATACATACATATACACTCACGCCCGCAATACCCGAAGGGGTAATAATAATAATAATAGTAGGCAGAGGTGTAACCAGTACACCCACTTTTCGCCGAATTTCGGTCCCATAATGTGATAGGGGGCGAGCCTATCGCCATACCGGGCACAGATTCCAGACTCCGGGCTAAAACTGAGGAATTTCCAAATAGAAAAACCCAATATTACTTTACCCGACCCGGGGATCGAACCCGAGACCTCAGCACAGCAGTCGTTACGCATGCACAATTACAATTGCGCCACCGAGGCAGTCATACCTATTAGAAAAATACTTCCCTTTAAAAAATGTATTTATACCTGATAAAATTTCAGCCAATTTATAATTATACCTACTAATATTTCTTACTTAATATACTTTACCATCTTAATAACCTCCTTTGTAATGGTTTCTTATGTTTACGCGAATGTTATACACTGAAATAAAACTAATTTTTACGGATTCTATTATTCGGACCTCAGGACACTGTGAGCTCCTTCTGCGTAGATCGGACTACAATAAATAAAAACTAAAAAAAACTATATGGAGGGTAGAAACATTGCACTATACTTGCGTGACGACATACAACTCAGTCCGCCCCGTGACCATGAAGGCTGTAAAGCTTTCGAAACGTCGGGATAAAAAGTTAAATAAACCGCGATAGAATCCGTAAATATTAGTTTTATTTCAATACCTCCTTTGTCTTAACACTGCACATTAGATGGTTTCATTAACACCTTTAAATTTATCATTATTTTCATAATGTGGTGTTTTAGTTTATAATCGATTACTGACTGTTTATATAATAGTCTGATCAATTGTATACAACATAGAATTTATAAACAGGACAACCCTTCAAAGATTTTCGTCTTCGTCGTCTGCCTATCCAGGCAATAAAAAAACAATATTTTGATCGGCTGTTTTACGGCTCACAACACCTAGCATCGATAAAAATATTTGTAGATCACACAAATTTCTCTCGGCCGGGAATAGAATTCACGGCCTCTCGGTTCACAGCCGGTTATACCCACTATGCAACGAAGGTAAGAAATAAGGAGGAGTAGGAGAAAAAATATGTAATTAAAAAGGTAGTTTAATTTTATATCATGATAAAAGTAATTAATCTGATGTACGTAGAGATCTCATTCAAGTAAATGATATGCGGAAACTCCTTGTATAAAATCCCGCGATTTCTAGATAAAGTGCAGTCTATCTATGTGTTGGCCTGAATCGAAGTCCATTTCCGTGCCAAATTTCTTAAAAATCGATTCTAGAATTTTCTCATGGCCGGGTAACGAGCGTAAATAATTCGTACTTACCTCAATGGAACCAGTTGGTATAAATTGTGGAAGATAGATATTGCGCTGTAAAGGATCCAAATGCAATTTCGTTTTATCGTTTTCTGTTTTGGTTACCATTCAAGTTATTGAATGTGCAAACAATTATTTGGTTTCGATCACAGAGTACTTTATATATGCTAAATAAATGCATACTTGTTTATATTTTATTGTCTATTACGCCCATCCAGAATATCAAAGCGTTTTGCCTCTACGAGTTACTGCATTTTATATATAGTAAACATTTAATCTTTTTATCGTAATATTATATTGATGTGAATTTACCATTAAAAATATTGTTTTTTAGATTTAAAACTAAATTTCATTTAACAGCCATCTGTCTAAAATGTATTGTTAGTATTTTATGTGCCAAAGATTGTCTATTATTAGAAACTTTACAATAATTCCCCATTTTAATAAATAAATACAGCCAACAGTCGCACGGTAATTAGTGGGTCACAGAAACATTTATTGTGGTCCGGGAATCGAACCTGACATCTCGTTTCAAAGTCTGCTAATCGCCCTAAAGAGGCTGTCATTTAAAGTCAATTAAGTAAATTGCCACCTGCAACTATATGGAAATAAATATTGGCTTAGTCACAAAAGGACGACATTATATTGACAGAAGTAGGGCATCTATACTCCTGGAGAAAATGTTTTTTCGACTGGATGTTGTAAAATTAATGAACACTGTAAACCATACTGGAATCTTTGTGAATGGGTTTTCTTAATCTGGTGGCTCAAGCTACTAGACCTTATTAGAGTGGCGTAATGAGCCTCACATTCTCTTTTCAATAATTTGCAGTTAGACGTGTGCATTGTTCATGGCGAGAATAGACACGGTAGTGGTAAGGTTTTGAAGAGGTTTCTACCTCTTACATCGTAGTCAGTCGTAGTTTTATCTACAGCATACTAACAGCTACCGTGTTCCCTCCTTTCTATGATGCTGGATCCTTTAGGCGTAGTGTGAAGAAGCTACACAGCAGGCCGGCATGATTGTGTTGAGTAGCGGGGGACTGATGTACTACTACTTCAGTACGCTACTTGATACTTTAACTAGACGGCACTGCGCTTACCATCAGGTCAGTGTGGTCGCATTGCCGTGCCAGGATAAAAAATAGCTGTAAATATATTTACAGTGTTATCATCACTCTCACACACATTTTCTATGAAGTAAAGCGTGCTGTTACGTTTTGTTCGGCGAGTCAGATTTCTGGATGACCACATGTCCTTCCCGATCCCAAATCTCATTGCTTGACTTTAAAGTCAGTGACGTGAGTGGTAGTGGAGAGAACTTGCCTTCAAATTACCCACTTGTTCATATCCCGGCTTGCAAATGCTGTAAAAAGACATAATATTGGTTGAACATCGGGCCATTGTGCGTGTATACCAGCTAGTAGTTTAGCCAGCCTAGCTCAAACCAAAAGCACAGGATCCTCCTGGTGTCTCCACAGGCTTTTTGGAGTGACTTCGGTGTGTCGAGGATGTCAGCCCGTTGTGTAGCCCTTCGCATTCCAGGATGAGGTTGGAAGCTGTTTCATGGACTGACAGACATCCCCTACATAGGGGATTGTCAGTAATACTTAGAACATATAAATATTTGTTAGGCGGGTAGTGTCCAGTGACGGTTCCTACAATTATACGTAGGGATGTCCTGTCTAGTGACAGCAGACGCTTAGTTAAGCGAAGCGGCACCGCTTCCCGGGATTTTGTCAGATACTTGCCCATCGATCAGAAATACATACAAACTTATTATACTGTTGTAGAGTGGAGTGATGATATTTGTTTTATAATAATAAACATTTTCATTCTTTACGAAATGATAATATAACCCTGTTTCACAACTGTAACTTGATTCTAATTTTCAGTGAACACTAAACGGATAATTCACTAATCGCTTCGGTTTATAATTTCTGTTTATTGGATAATAACTACAGCAAACGATTCAAAATCGGCATAGCTAGCAAGTTTTATAGTATTTTTGTACGATTATTTTATGATGTACCAACATTACTGATCACTACATCTGTAAATAAGATTCCTCTGATGATTACATCCAATAATATATTATCCGAGTTTAGATAAGTTTTTTTTTAACATTACAATCAGATATAAAAACGATGTAATAAAGGAGTATGTTTCTATTTCGTTTTAGATAGTTTGAACAGTAATATTATCGAAGAAACATCCAAAATATTACATCACCTTGATTAAAAGGGTAAATTGTATCATTATGGAAAGCAACAGATCTTCTAAATGACAGTGACTTCGGAATAAAAAAGATAGGTTTCGAAATGATCCGATAATAGATAAAATAACTGGTAATGCAAACTAGGGAGTAGAGCTCACTAAAATTTTCTATAGATAACTCTGCTAGCGTTTTCACTTGATTCAATCGAGTCGATCGCAATCGAAATTGACAAATCGTGTTTTCTTTTAACTGTTAAGTTATTTCAACTAACTCAACTACATTAAGCACACGTTAATGTTTTTGGTAGTGTAATTTAAGTAATTAATGTTTTCAAATCATATATATACTCTTGATTTATTTAGAGATTTTTTTTTGTAATAAGTTATAAGATAAATATAAAAGGTAAATCTTTGGCAAAGAGCCTAACTTCTAAAATGTTCTTTAAAGCGCATTAGCTTGGAATTTGGATTTAATACAACTGTGCCAACATCAATGTTTGGCACCTTTGCCATGTGACAGACGTGGCGCATCTGTCCTGAAACCACAAGTCATGTACAAACACAATAGGTGCCACCGAACATTCTGCCTGGTTGATCCTATATTGTAAGTGAATCCTGTTGACCGGCGACTAGTAGGTTCATAGTAACTTCAACAATAGACTTTCTATTCCTATATTTGCTTACATGCTTAGAGAGAATATAATTTTCAATTCTTTGGTATACATTTTTATTTTAATATTAATTTACATGATATAATCAATACACATATTAGTTAGAATTTATCATTCAACATTTGTAATATTTTTTATAAACACCGGTTTATGGAATAATAGTCGTATATAACAGAAATATCGAATAGCTCCACAAATGTGCTACAAATAACTTAACATTTCATATAATAATAATAATAATACTAGCCCTGTATTAAACATTGTCCCACTGCTGGGCACGGGCCTCCTCTACTAATGAGAGAGGTTATGCTTTAGTCCACCACGCTGGCTTAATGCGGGTTGGCAGACTTCTCATACCTTCGAAAAACTCTCAGATATGCAGGTTTCCTCACGATGTTTTCCTTCACCGTTAAAGCAAGCGATAATTAACATTTTAATACACACATAACTTTAGAAAAGTCAGAGGTGTATGCCACTTGGGTTTCGAACCTATGACTTTCGTCTTGACAGTCCGTACCGCAACCAACTAGGCTATCGCTGCTATTACATTAATACATTTCATATATTGCTACACATATTAAGTTGACAATGGGCCAATTGAAAATACGGACCTTATCACGGATTTCATAAACCCACATACGCTCATGATGAAATGCATTAAATACTATAGAATTCAACGTTATTGTTTATTGATACCGGATATTAATACAAGTGCAAATACAAATTTAAAATAGGTAAACATGGTGATACGAAAAATGACGCACTAAACGTCAATTTGAGTTATGAATTGACATCACTTTAATTAATAGTAACCTTAATAGTGATTGCAGGATATAACATAAGCATTTGGTTGATACTTGCATAGTAATGTGCCCAACTTTAAAAGCAATCATTGTTTATTGACAATAAACATGAAGAAATTAGAAATAAATTCATCACAGTCAAAATACAATGATTAAAAATAGACAGCAAATTATTTTCGATCGCAATTTCGTTGCTGGCTTATAAAGAAACCAATCGAACAGGACATACTTCAGTTTTCTATAATATAAGGAATCCCGTGTTCATTTTGGGGCAGTAATTTTTCAGAATATCTCACGGTCAAAATAGGATTTCTCCGTGACAAAAGGCAGACCAATGCCATGTCGTATAACCGGTGCTTATCTACACGGATCCATGGATCGTACTTGAACAAAGAAATGGAGTTGAGATGAACCGAACCACATTCCAATGTGTCATCGAATCTCAATGGAGAACATAAAGCTTGATAGCTCGTATACGTCCCCAGCACGCGCTGTATTCGGGATTACTTGGTATTAACAGATATTCACCAGAAAAGTATGTCTTACGATTTGCTAATTCTTGGGTTTAAAGTATATTTCTTGTTAAAGAATTAACATTAATCAATTAGAATTTAAAAATGATTGCCTAAAGATTATTATACGAGGAGTTTAACTGTATGTCCAGTCTTTGTCACCCTATATTGATTTCAGGATTCTTTAGCTGTGTCAAATCTCAATATATTATTATTAATCTTATATTTTTAAACTGAATTCATACATAACGCATCTGTTTTTTATATTGGTGACGTAAGTATTGTAGCTGTAACTTAACTATTACAAAAGTTGTGTATGTGGTTTTGACAGATGGCCATAATCAGCTGTGTTGCTGACCGTACAAGATTTGTACTAACAGCGACACGTGCACACGATAAATGAGTGGGGAAAGATTAATGATACGGAAAAAGTTGGAGCTCCTTCGGCTGTTCCAAGGGAGCGTAGCGAATTCTATTTGCACAACAAGTTTGAACCCATTCCTTACCCAGAACGAGGCCCTTGTTATGAAATTGCCGTATGACGTTTATATCTATGAAAAATGGTTATAACAAGTACACTTTATAGTCTCTTCAACTTTCACGCTATTTTAAGCTTATCTCAACGTGTCGTGCAAAGAGTTTTTGTAGATGCCAGTTATATTTTTCTGAGTATTGTTGTATTTAAGTTTAAAATATATAATATGTAACATCAGACGTACAGGTAGGCAGAACATGTCAAACAATGTTCGTCATTTCGTGTAAGAAAAATTTTAACATGCCATTTATGAGTTATTTGCTCGGTATTTGAATTTTCACAAGGTTTCGGGTGGAGCGTAAAAACAGAAAAATATTATCTCGTTGATAAAGATAATTAATTCAAAAGCTGGAACCCTTCGGCGGGTCGTTAATTCTCGCGTTTGACCTTTTTTTTATTTTATTTACATTTCGTTTTTTCGACGAAATACCGTTGGTCCGCTTCTAAGTCATTACATTTTTAATTTTTCAAATTATTTATTTCTAAACGTCAGGAAATATTATGAATATTTTCAAAGTTTTCACTTTTAAATTAGAACGTCCTATTTATATATTTTCATATCACTTGAGCACTTGGGACCATCTTTGTGTAGAAGTTTGCCAGGATTTCATGCATTGACTGAATGTGACTTTAATCCCGCCTTTTTAAGAAAGGTAAACAAAGACAATTTAATATATTAATAAAGAAACATGAATATCAGCAAGCTTTTATACATTTTTTTGTCGGGGGTATTGAGTTGGGTACGGTACGAAATATAACTTTGTAATAGTTACATTAATAACATATTTAAAAATCAGACATGTAAAAAAGTTATTTAATTTTTGTGGAGCTTTAAAGCGTCTGACAAAAGTTTTGGTTCATGGAAAGTGTCTGACACTTATCATACTATTTTAGAATAATATTCTACAAAACATATATGTAAATCTAAGTGAAGTAACTCTTATTTTTACTTATCTTTCTTACCTGATACCTGCCCTAGTGTCACAAGGCTCTCCTTGTGACACCTGGGCAACAAACACTCAGGTTATTCAAAGAACATGAGACGCTACTGAGAACCAAAGGTTTAATCTATGTGAAAATAAGTTATGTCAGATCGCTCTGGGATCTTAATATATAATGTTAATGTTGGGTGCTTTGAAATAATAGCAAATAGTAGTCGTCAGCGATATATGTTAAAGAACTGAGGGAGCGCCAATCGCAATAAATAAACGCCTCAAAATTTGAGGCTAGGCAAGGCTTAACGGTAGGCAGCGGCTTTGCTGTGCCCTGGCATTGCATAAGTCTATGGGCGGCGGTGACTACTTACCATCAGGTGGCCCGTCTGCTCGTCTGCCTATCAAGGCACTAAAAAAAAAGGCTCAGTATTCAGTGTTCAGTCTGGCTAATCTTAAGTTGTACTTGAAAACTAAACTGGTGGTGCTGTCCGTCAGAGTATTTATTGCATTTTGAAAAATTATGTAAGGAAAAAAAGAAAGAAAAAGTCTTTAATTGCCAGAACAAATAAATAAAACAGAAAAAGTACAAAATAAAACATAAACCTAAAAATTTTTACTATTTGCTCCAGCAATAGGTCTCCTCATTAAGTGATATGCTACAGTACAGCAGTGAGCAGTACTGCAGCGCTGATTTTCAATGAGGGCCCTTGAGGGCTACACTTAATATTCTGAATAATAAACAAAATAATGTGCCTACTTACTTATTATAATAATCAAATTTGAACAACAACAACAAAATCACACAAAAATTAAAAAGAAGAGAAAAAACTAAATAGTTACACACATACGAACACTTGAAACACTTGTCTCGCTCGCACGACATAGGCCGCTCATTTTACTGAGCGGGCAACGGCAGACTCCAAAGGCGAGTCATGCGCAAGCTGCGTAGGTCAAGGTAGGTAGGTAGGCAAGGAGTGATATGTAGTGATGTGAAGTGATAACGTTGTTTTGTTTTTCTTTTAATAATCGTCTCAAATAAATATTATAATATGACGAATTAGATACTGACATCGATGTTTAGAGACCACTAGACGTAATTATAGTTATTATTTAATGGACTTATACTGCAATATGTAAAAAAATCATTACTTTACTGAAAAGGAACAAACAAAGTAACGATTAAAATAACGTTATGTAAGGGTACTTTAAATTTTATGGAAATATTGGGGGTCACTTACGAAATATTTGTGGGTAGATTGCATAGGTTGTGGACTCGGTGGGGAAGATTTGTTATAAAAAAGGAAAGCCTGAACGCTCGCGGGGCAGTCTATACGAAACTACCGGAAGTGTTGCTCGGTTTTAATCAGCGTGCGTACAGTTGTTTTCAGTTTAGTTTGTGTTTAATAGAATAATAGAGCTAATAGTTATTTTATTAAACTAATATAATGATACAAGTATTAGTATAACTCAACGATGTCTTTAAGGCAATCGATTTTCGCGATAAGTTATAAATAGCAAAATTTACATTCACATTTTAAATACATATAAACAAAAGAGCCCGCATAAACGCACCCTTGAAATTGCAAAATTGTAATGTAGTGCACGTTAAATGCCAATATAAATGTATATTTGTTAACGCCTATAATCCCGGTAGAATTTTATTTTACTGGTTACCAGGTTGGGACATGTTTTGTGTTTTACTAAATATTACATAATTGCATTTCGAAGTGGCGCTGTACTTTATCGTATAGTTAATTTTTATTATCATACATACAGTATACATATACATACACTCACGCCTGTAATCTCAGTAGGGGCAGGCAGAGGTAGCAGAGTAGCGTGTAACCAGTAGGTATACCCACGTTTCGCCGAATATTGACGGTCCATAATGTGATAGATGGCGAGCCTATCACCATAGTGTAGCAAGTGTATTATAATGTGTTTCATTAAGCGGCTACTCCAATTCAGAACACTTTCTTTGATAGATTTCAATATAGTACTTTTAAAGTGGTAAAACTACGTCGTAGACAGTTTAGTCAAAGCAGAACTAGACAGGCTAGTTTTTTTTTATTTAATACTTAATACACCCAACAGTCACATACATAGTCCTGAGCCCACACTAGGTCAAACCTGTATCGCGGGTGTCAGGAACTACGAGGGACTACGGCCCCATAACACCCAGGCTCGTAACAAACATCTGTCTGTCAAACAAACATTTGTCTCGGTCCGAAAATCGAACCCACGGCCTCTCATTTCACAGCAACTACTCGCTCTGCTGCGCCACGTTGTTCGGCAAAACCACGTGAACTTGCTCATGTATTTGGTACGGTGAGAAAGAATTCCGGAGTCCCTAATCCCCCTTCACAATACCAATTCCTTTAAGGCAACCCACTCGAACTTCATCAGGTAATTTGTGTTAAAGACAGACGGTGGAGTACCTACACTAATTGATTTCCAACCTGTGCAAAGAGGGTAAAAGAACATCTCCTATGTTAACATTGATATTATTTTTAATAAAAACATACATCATCATATTTTAACATACCTACAGATATTTTCACAATAATATTGAAGTACCTTTTACTTAAGCTATTAAGAATTTTATAAATACGTATTTACACTTGATGAAACAACCGCAAGTGGGTAGGAATGCTGGCATAACACGTTTAGCGGAAGAAATAATATTAATATATAATTAACACCTGCACTAGCTAATCCACAAAATGCACTTAAGCCCTAAGTGAAGTTTGTTCCGATAGAATACCTTTTAACGTAAATACATTTTCATAATGACTTTATTATATGTTATATTAAAACAATACTAATATGATTGACTAATACAGTTCTAAAAGCATTATGGTGTCTGCCTCTGTTGCGCAGTTGTAATTGCGTATGCGTTACGACTGCTGTGCTGAGGTCTCTGGTTCGATCCCCAGGCCGGCTAAAGTGATATTGAGTTTTTTTATTTAGAAATACTCAGTATCAGCCTGGAGTCCATAATTGTGTCCGGTATGGCGGTAGGCTCGCCCGCTATCACTTTATGGAACCGTAATAAATTCGGCGAAAAGTAGGTTCTGGTTTCACCTCTGCCTACCACTTCGGAGTTTACAGGCTTGACTGGATATGTAGCATTAGGGTGTGCACATATTTGTGACATACTGATACACTCAGATTGAGTTCCGTGCTCATCTTATGTACGTACAACTTATAACTTATGTAATTACTTTAATTATTTACCGTAACTTCGACTAACATGCTACAAAATTAAATTTTGCTACACATACAAGATTAGACAAAACGGTGTATTAATCTTCAACACAAGTATCCTTTAATCCATACAACTTATTTGCTTAACATAAATAAATTGTTAACGAGGTATTTCAAATCAAAGATTTAATAAAAAGAAGGTTAAACTCTAAGATTAGTTGTGATTTCAGCTAGGGTCATAGAATTCGAGAAAAAGGTAAGTCCTAAATAATAATCAAAATACACATAGACATGACTGTGTGTTTTAAAAATAAAAATTATTTATTTTTAAATATTTTTATTGTACATATATTTTTTTGGTAGAAATCAGGATCTGCGATACTTTAAGTTAGCCCCGGCATAGTACACCCTTTCTGACTAACCTTGTAAAAGCTCCCTGGCATTTTTAAGCTAATCACAAATTTTCTGAGAGTATGTGGAATAGGGCGCGGCCGCAGCGTTCTCTACCCTGAATGATCCATAAGCTTAACCCGTGACATTTCAGATTTATGTCGGATCTGTCACGCATGACAGGAAACATCAGTGTGGACGGTTGTCTATTGTCGGACCTAGACGAATTCTTCCGACCGTCCACACTTGTTGCAAATCGTACTGGTAACTTGTATTATTACTGTTATATTTTTTCAAATATTGTTAAATATCACAATATTGCTTTAACCTAAAATATATAACATTGTTCTAGTAACACGAATTGATAAAAAGAATTTGCAGAAAAAAAAACATAGACAGTCAAGGGGACTTCCGACAGACTTTAAACTTTGGAATTACTGTGTTCTTTTTTGAAACAGCGCTCATGAATTAGTAACTTATTCTCATGATTGCTTGTCAATATAGAACTTCATAGTACTTATGTCAAAAGTAAAATAATTGAGCGCGATGGTCACGCGATTTCCGAGCATTTTCCCCATCCTAATGTGTCCAAAGTTTTCACGTCTAAAAGTCAATACCATAATTCCAATTTAATTTAACACGCATCTCTTAAAAATAAACAGTGGAGCTCAAGTCTTTTGTTAATTAGTTTCTGCAATGGCCGGTCATATCCAACTACAGTCTTCCGCCGTGGGTAAGGATATTAATCAGTTTTTTACCATGCGGTTAACAAGCCCCTCGAAAACTTATTTCCATGTAAAATGACTTGTGAATCTACGCTGAGTAAATTGCAGTTAATTTTATTCACGCTCCACTTCATGTTTTATTACTTAAAAATCTCTACTAACTTGTATTCATAAAACTTGGAAATTGAAATGCTATTTAGTAACAAAAAATTATATTTAAACTAGGTGCAGTTGCGCATTGCCTCTTATTCAGCACTGAAAAAAAAAATGTCGTCTTATTTGTAAATAATTTTACTCATGGTTCAACAACTATGTATATTCAAATATGGGCGTAAATAATATAAACATTGATAAAACACAATACTATTATAGTCTATTATACTTATCATTAAAATCAAAAACAGATTTTTCGGGAGACTAGATAGCACAATTTAAATACAATTAATAAAGTAAAAAATATTACTTGACTTGTAAATGCGATATTTATTGTTTATCACAATTACAATGTAAGGAAATAAATTATCAGAAGACGCACTCTAACATTTTTATTACGACTTGGAATAATTAATAATAATAATAATACTAGCCCTGTATTAAACATTGTCCCACTGCTGGGCACGAGCCTCCTCTACTAATGAGAGGGGTTATGCCTTAGTCCACCACGCTGGCCTACTGCGGGTTAGTATACTTCACATACCTTCGAAAACTCTTATGAGAATTCTCAGGTATGCAGGTTTCCTCACGATGATTTAAATACAAACCTAAATTAAACTCGCTATTTATACACATGTAGATAATTGACCTTCGATTTGATAACTACTTGTATATCCAACCGATATTCAATACTTAAATGTGTATCGAGAAGATTCCCGTACGCATTATTCCGTAATATCAATATATGATTTATAGTCACAGAAGAATGCTTAAGTAAGAATATTTCAAATATTTTGTAACGATGTGTATGGAGTTTTAATCAAAATAACGTTTCCAGTACTGGATAGTGATGCAGCCGCTTCCTATTCACAATAGTAAATAGTTCTATCAGGATATTAAATTTTACATAAAATGTTATAATTATTTTGGCGAAATACGCTTACTACTTACTCCGATATAAGGGAATATATCACTCATCAGATGCTAAATAAACTTATAAAGCGAAGACTAACATTAAACCATGCACTTCCCTATTGAAAACCAGCGCTGCAGTATGGGGTAGCCTGTACTGCAGCTTTAAGCTGAATAGGGACTCCCATTGTTGGTGCGAATATTATTAATTGTATATGTTCTTAATATGTGTTAGTTCTTTACGTAGGTACCAACAATGAAAAATCTTTTCTTTCTTTCTTTCTTTCACTTACCAACTAGTTGCCATGGCAACCCATAGTAATGAGTTGACTTAGACTAAGACAAAACTTAGTCGACATTTATAATAAGGCCTAATAAGTTTTAATTCGTCACCTTTTTAATGTGAAATAAATTTAAATTAACCAAAAAATATGAAATAAATTACACAACAAATCAATATTGATACATTTACCCAAATGTAAAATGTATTGATACCGATAGGGCGTTAAAGAAAAATCCCAAGTTAAAGTAGAAAGCTCTATACTGAGTTTGTAGCTGATATTTAGACACATTTTATTAAGTAACTGCGCATTGACTACGTTCCGGACACATGTAACAGAAAGCATTTCCCTATTTTATGAGGAAGGTAGATCTCCCTATTGTTCTCTTTATGGAATGGTCGAGAATGTGCAATATATTCATATTTGTGTCTGGATACTGAAAAAAGTCTGAGTAAGACATGCATGTGATTTTAAAAAAAATTGATACGCAATCGTGTATTTCAAAATACCGTACCGCAAACGTTGTATATCAAGCTAAAATGTATTATAAAGCCCTTATTAATTTTAGTACAAAATATAATCAAAGTTTTTACCTTTTGTTGGAATTTGGCTGTATCATCAAGGTAGTCATGTACTAAAATAAAAAAAATATATTCTTAGTGTTTGTTTGTTCGAGATATAAAGTTAGCTCACAATATAAATTTTAAAGCATATAACTGGATAGTAAATGATACGCGGGCAGATTCAATATCCGCACGCAGACAAATATTTGTTAGACCCCAGGAGTGTTTGTCTCCAGACTTGATGTTGTGAGATCAAAGGATCGACCTTATATCCAGAAGTACCTATTGGACAATATTATGTTATGGATTAAGTTAAAATATATTTGATTTTTCGATAGAACACAATAAATTTAAAACTAGAAGATAAAGGAAAATAGTAGTATATAGAAATTTGGCGTAGTGTGAAGAAGCAGGCCGGCATGATTGTGTTGAGTAGTGGGCATAGATTGTCTCTCGCTACTCGATACTCTAGTTGGACGGCATTGCGCTTACCATCAGGTGCAGTGTAGCCACTTTGCCATGTCAGGATAAATATCTAGTTATCTATATATTATATGATCAATGTGTGTATGTATATTCATTACTCCAAACTAGCTTGAGCGATTTTGATGAAATTTTCAGGCAATCTTCAGATAAGCTCAGCGGGTCATCCTGTGAAGTTTGATAGTTATTGAATCATATTTTCCACGGAAAGATGGAGATGTCGCAACGCACGCCTTAAAAAAATATATTTTTAGCAGTGAAATCATACTTATGATAAAAACTTCATATGTATAAATCATATCTATTATATGATTATGATTATATGTGTATATCTTTATACTTAACATTTTCTTTTTATTGCATAGTCCGACAAACGAGCATGTGGGTCACCTGATGTTAAGTGATCTCCACCGCCCATGAACATCCACAATACCGAAAGTATTATGTATGCGCTGTCGGCCTTAAAGGACAGGAATAGGGATTAGGGAACGGAAGGGGGAATCTGGGCCTCCGGATATCTCACTTACCATACGAAACGCGACAGTAAACTGTCACTTTAGGTTGGTTTTCTGTGAGACAGTGGTACTACACCGGTCGAGCCGGCCCATTCATGCTGCAGACAAATATGTCTACAGCGTGGCTCTACCACTATAAAAGGTATAAATCTTTTTCCGAAAATCATTCAACGATACCATTAAGCTTAAGTCAAAGGTTTGTGTCTATAGAAGCCACATAAAATACAGATCGAAAAAAATATTCTATTTCAACTCTACGAACCGTTAGCAAAATCTAATGGCATAACTCAAAGCAACGGCATATCTTATATTAAAGATAAAATATCAAAATGCTTTGGTGTGCGTGAAACCAGCTCCTTATTGCGTTGCGTGTACTGTTACTATGCTGTCGTGTATTTTCTAACAAGTTTTGTGATAAAGGTTAGGGTTACCCAAAATAAAATTAAATAGTAAACCTTTCAACGATCTGCCATATCCTTTGTCCTTGTTTTCACTTATATCCAATGTTTAAAGTAATACGCATGGCGTAATTCAGTATTCTATCTTATATCGCGTCACTATAAACCGCAGTAGTTTTTTAATGCATATATTAATGATTGTTGTATATAACAAAAATAAAAAAAGTAACAATTTCAATGTCTAAATATTAATACACGTATTATAAACGTTTCGATTCTATACTTTGCCTGTACAAATAACTAGTTATTAAATTATAATTTCATAAAAAAGGCAAAAATAGCCCATAAATTAAGTCAGTTTCTACACGCTTAATAAACTATATATAATTAAGTTTTCATAAATGTTTTACTTTACAGTCCAAATCGAAATTGGGTAGCATTTGAACTCAATGTATCATGAAAAGTCAAAAAAATCCTAAAGAATTTGTTACTTTTGCAGCGAATTTGACGAAGACAGAATTGAATACACAGCACATAGTTATTTTACTCAGTGAATGATTTCTAGGTTCGAAATTAAAGGCGAATATAGATCAGTATTAATAGACACGCGTGCGTTTTATTCTTCTAAAGATAAACGTTGTCTACTAGTACAAATCTCGAAGTAGTTAGTGGATTCGAATACTTAGTGTAAATTTATGGCTTAATAATTATAGTTCGCGTGGGATTGTTATTTATGCCCCACGTAGTAAAATCCCATTCTGGGTTGAATGTACTTGGGGCGATAGGTGGGTGTGCTAGTGGTACTTTTACCTACTGATCTAATGGTTCAGGTAGTCATGTTTGTCTGAACAATAAACATATAGATATATATAGATTTTTTGAGATTAGAGAACATAGACCTAGAAGCGTCAAGATATTCACCATTACAATAATAAAGCTCAAAGAATAAATTAACACCTTTTGCAGGATAAAATAAAAGATTTATTACATAAAACAATCGAGTCATGGAATGTAGAGCTCATTATTTATGTGAAAGTAGCACATGTGTAATGTGCTACTCCCCGGTCCTCGGAAAATTATGTTAATGTTTGGATACTATTAAACTGAGTTACACTAAGCGAGTTAATAATTTTATCGAAATATCCCAGTAGCATCAATTACTTGACTTGTAAATGCGATATTTATTGTTAATCACAATTACAATGTAAGGAAATAAATTATCAGAAGTCGCACTCTAACATTTTTATTACGACTTGGAATAATTAATAATAATAATAATACTAGCCCTGTATTAAACATTGTCCCACTGCTAGACACGGGCCTCCTCTACTAATGAGATGGGTTAGGCCTTAGTCCACCACGCTGGCCTAATGCGGATTGGTAGACTTCGCATACCTTCGAAATTCGTGTAAGAATTCTCAGATATGCAGGTTTCCTCTCGATGTTTTCCTTCGCCGTTAAAGCAAGCGATAACTAACATTTAATACACACATAACTTTAGAAAAGTCAGAGATGTATGCCATTTGGGTTTCGAACATACGACTTTCGTCTTGGCAGTCCGTACCGCAACCAACAAGGCTATCGCTGCTTCAATAATTGCATTATGTAAAATATTATTTATAAATTGGTCTATATTTGAACTACTCTGATAGGCTTTAGTTCTTGGAATTTTACTCGTATTTTAGTTTAAATTAGGTGGTTCAAAATGCATTAATTTCATTTTAGAAAATAAGCATGAATTCGGGCGTTGCAGTGAATGTAATGTTAAAGTTTATTGAAACTACAGCTAAACTTTTGACAGTTTAAGCTCAACGTGGACCGGAGGCGGATATCATCGGAGCGTATATCCTTGGACGCGAAGCATACTCAGTAGGGGAATCACAGGAAACACACGATCTGAAAGATTGTTTGTAAACCATGGTACTAATAAACATGGCCTCACCTTAGTATACTTATTAAATTTGTCTCCTAGTCAAGTGCCTACAGATATCAATATTTATAAAAACATAAAAACATTCTGATTCTGATATATGTCATGATAAATAAAGTGAAAAATATTCTCACTGTAAAAGTTTTTTTTTCTATAAATAGGCTTGTGTTTGACCACTATCTCGTCTGATGGTAAGTGATGATGTGGTCTACGGTGGAGCACGCTTGCCTAGAAGATACCTATTCACTCTTGACTTAAAGATACCCAGATTATAACTTTCGGGAAATATTCGGGAAATATAGACTCCGGCAAAGAGTTCCACTCTCTAGCGGTGCGCATGATAAATGTACTAGCAAAACGCTTCGTGCGCACTAGTGGAATATCAACCATGTATCGATGACGCTTCGCCAAGTCTCTTGTCGTCCGATGATAGAAAGGGGTTGGGGGAATTAAATTGTGTAATTCCAAGGCACACTCGCCGAAATACTCAAATATATCTCTATTCATAATTAAGGCGCCTTACCTATGCAGTATTTATTGAAAACATCGTGCATTTAATTCACGCGTGTCTATCATTGTAGATATAATATTATTTGCTTGCTCGTTAGTCGTAGCTCGTAATAAACGGTTGGTTGAGTTCATATAATAAGGTGCATCCTATTCACCTTAATGCTGAGTATTAAAAAGAATTTATAAAACGCTATGATCTGACCCTTTATGCAATTGTCAACTGGGTTAATTAAAAAATGTGAATAACATCTGATAAATATTTGCATTATACTCAACATTGGCAGTTTCACGAATTATAATAATTAATATATTTCCATTAGATAAAATGCTCCTTAACAATACGTAAGGCGTTTTTGGTTGGCCTATTTTATCAGGATTCTAATATTTTAGTGCAATAAACAAAATTATTAAAAATGTTGCGTATAAATGTTAATAATACTCTACAATGTAAAGAATTATATTTGGGCAATATAAAATGCAACATGTGAAGTATTTTATTGGGTACCTACTAAGCAAATAATAACGTTATAGTATAATTGCGATACAAGCTTTGCTTAGTGCAAGGGTCAACGGCTATTTGTGTTAATATTGCTACATTAGTTACTAGTATGATTAAAATGTTATTAGTTCCCATGCAAACAGTTTTATACTTATATTTAAATAAATAAATAATAATATATTGCCTGCCTCGGTGGCGCAGTTGTAATTGCGCATGCGTTACGACTGCTGTGCTGAGGTCTCGGGTTCGATCCCCGGATCGGGTAAAGTGATATTGGGTTTTTCTATCTAGAAATGCCTCAGTATTAGCCCGGAGTCTGGAAAATGTGCCCGGTATGGCGATAGGCTCGCCCCCTATCACATTATGGGACCGAAATACGGCGAAAAGTGGGTGTACTAGTTACACCTCTGCCTACCCCTTCGGGGATTACAGGCGTGAGTGTATGTGTGTGTGTAATATATTATATATACCTAAAAATTAACAACGCATTCCTTTGGCAATTCGATTCACTGCTAACTAGACTGCTTATTACAAAAGATTAAGAACAAAAAGAAGTTCAAACAGTAAGTAGCTCAAAACAGTATATTCTGACTTTGCTCAACGCTGTTAATATTATATTGTGTTGGACTTGGCGTTATATGTTGTTACAATTTCGAAAGTATGAAGTTTCCGAGTTCGATCTTAGTTCATGGGCTTATATAATCTCATGACTGCAAGTGCACCTTTGTTTTAATTAACTTAGGTACTAAGTAGACTTTCAAAGGCTCTCATTGCTCTCCCATATTTCATACACCATATCAAGTAACATTGAATCTTGTAGATCGTGGTAGGAAAAGATAAGTAATGTTATTGAAATCGCCAAAATCACGTTAGTGAATTATACAAACCTGCCCACGACCCTAAAACAAAAATGTGTTTAAATGAAAACTTAAAACACGTAATCCCACTAATATAACGTATAACATCTTCCTAAATAAAGAGTGAATTATACATGGAGGGATCACTTCATTACTAGAGTATATACGGCGATCTTTTATTTTATTGCGCCTTTGATGGTAAACCCCGAAGTAGTGTACTTAAATCCAGAAGGATACGAATTAAAGTACCGTGTGTATGTTTGATGTTTTACTCTTAAAGTATTTCCGCTGAGAAAAGATAATCTGATATATTTGGACCATGTTTTCTGTATTGCTCGAAGCGCTGTGACAAGTTCAATGTACCGAGTCTAAAAATTCTTATCGATTATTAAATTAGTTGGTTTCATTTTCAATTTGCAAATGAGTGTCTGATTAAGTGTTTCCAAAGTTTTATCGTAAAGGCTTGAATGATAAACTCATGAGATGACTGAAATAAATACATTAAATAGTTAAAGTATATAAATATAATAAAAATATGTATTCCGTAAAAATGCTTCAATTAGAATGTAAAAAACTATTACTTTAACAATCTTATATGAAGCTAAGCGGCTATATTGTATTTCTCGCTGGCCCTAATAAAATTAAAATAGACATTGTGCGTGCGTTAGTGGCGAAATAATAAAGTGCCCTGGGGCTAGCGCAGGTAAGCTGAAGGATTTAAGTGGCAAGAGATAAACGAGGCCAAAGAAATGACATTTCAATGGACGCACGGACCGCCCAACGAGCTTTATATTAACGTTAGCATTAGTGGGTATATGCGTGGGTATGTGAATTAATCTATACTTGAATTTATGTGTCTTTCAAAAATACCAAACGTTATCAATAAATAGAATAAATATATCCAGGCAGCCACTACAGAATATTGTACCACTTTATTTCGATAAAAAGAATCAAAATAAAGCGATGTTATATTTATATATCTATATTATTACGAGTAACTACGATTACACAACACAGAACCAAAATAAATATTTGTGGATCCCAAAAACATTTTGAAGCGGGAATCGAACCCACAGTCTGTGTTCGTCTCACAGCAGCCCTTTCCGCCACAGAGGCTAACATCAATATCGATATGCAACCACATAATCGCAATAATCATCTATCACACCTGGGATGGAAACCAGCTTGAACAGTGAATCTGTTATTTACCACTTCTGTCCACCTCTTTAAGGAATTAAAGGTTGTGGTTCTCGCCTCGTTGGCTACAATTCCAGAATAACACATTCAAAAAGTTTTATTCGTAAATACTTGCATTTATTTCCACACACATTGCGAACACTAGTTTTGTTGTACATTTTAAACGTTCCTCGCATCATGATTAAATTGTGGGAGACTATTCTTTTAAAGTAATTAAAATTCTGTGTTTTAATATTGCGTTAGAATTCTGTTAAGTTTTATTTAATGTGCTGCTTTGTAGTGAGAGTTAACAGGATTTCTACAGTACAGTATAATATTACATTGGAAACTAGTTTTTAGTTTGAATGCATTTTGTCACGTTAAAATTAGTTGAAACAGAATGCTTTTGTCACAACTAGAATTTATTTTATTATATATGTAAAGTACTTAATGCCAGAGTCATTGTCTATCAGCTATACAAAACTACAATGAACTCACTTTACTCTATTCAAAATTGAATGGCTGCTAAAATTAATGATGTAACAAAATATGTTTCAAGGGGCTATAAGCACAAAGGCATTAAAAAAGCTAATTGGTTACCTGGTGATTTGGAACCCGGGATCTAAGTCACCTCTCAGTGGTCCTCCGCGGAGTTTTGGTTGCCAGTACCTACAAGTTACCTCCAACGTAACCTACGCATTTTTTTTTTATTCTGGCACTGCAAAGTGACCACACTGCACATGATAGTAAGCGCAGTGCCGTCCAGATAGAGTATCAAGTAGCGAGAGATAGTCTATCCCTCACTACTAAACATAATCATGCCCGCCTGCTAAAATGCATTTACAGGGCCACAGTCCAGCGGTTGTCTAGATGATTTCCATCTATCCCTGGTGACTCGGAGCTGGGTTTTGCTAACTGTCCTACTGCAAGTTTCTGGATTCTGATAAAATAACACGCTTCTAATTTATATTCATTCAGAAGTGGTCTCCGTGAAAATTTAACATTTTCATTATTTAAAACTATTGAGAAATAATTGGCCAAATCTTATTAAGGTAACAGAAATTAAGAATAATGCTGTACAACAATTTGAATTTATTGAATTTGATTAAAAAACTATATTTAACAAAGTTCGAACTATTTGTATTAAACATTGCCATGAGCCAAGTGTAACTACAAAAATTGCGAATGGTTTTTCTGTTTCCATTATAGTTCAGAATTTTACTGTTCAGTTTACAAATCCATTATACGAGTAAATACATATTATTACAAATTAATTGACATCTAATATTATCAGTACCTGCAATTTAAATGTCCAAATTATAGTTCAAATTTATACTAGTATATTAGCTACGATGCGAACAAAGCGTACAATACACATTATCTGCTCACTTGTGTTAGGATAGGCCGTATGCCATTATTGTGATTTAGTTTGTGGCTCTTCTCAGAGTGCGAGCCAATAAATTAGATCTCAATCAGGTCGTAACCGCCGTTTGTTATTCGTACTTCACACATGTGAATGGACGCGTATGCAGACGTCTTCATTCAATATATCATAAAGGGAATTATTTATAACTCGTACCGTTCATTAGTGCTCCATTACAATATGATACTGATAGAGTCCTTATTTATTAGAGATATCAAGAATACTCTATAAATAATTGGGGGTAGATTGATAATTACTAATTGAGTGGGGGTAAAGGTTTGCAATAAAAGGGAGTGCTCGGGCGCTCTAGAAAACAGTCCATTCTCGGACTGTCCACTGTAAGGACGTGTATTGTGCTGTCAGTTCACACCGTCCTAGTTGTTGGTCAAGGTGGCGGTTCATCATAGAGGGTTATGCTGTCCGTGCGCACTTCAGATTACTTGGATAGTGGTACTTGGTACATCCTGACATTGGGTTGTGGACCTTAGGCACTAAGTTGTGTAACGCTGATCATTAAGTTGATTACTATAGTGGTAACAGTCATCTTTGTGCATCTTATGGTATCCACCTTAAATAACCCCCTCTTTTGCTTTCTTACAATACATTAAAACAGCTATTCATGTACGTCAAAAGCTATAAAAATAATCATCTGATATTGACTAGAAGCCCATATAGACTATATGTACTCGTAATGTGTATAATATAATGTCTGCAGGATGTTTACCTGTCAATAAAATAATAAAGAGGTAAGTAATCATTTTTATAGTGTAAAGTACGTAATCATTTTCGATCCATCTTAATTTATCGTTCAATAGATCTTTAAAAATAAAACCAGAATTTAATGTTTGAGTAATTTGTGTTAAACATGAAATTATATGAAAAGGTTTCGTACTCACTTCAGTTAACTATTTTTCTTTCAATATTTATTGCGTAGGTTTTAAGTAAATCCCGAAAGTACACGATTAAGTATTCTACCTATTTTACTATGTTGGTTATGGCGAATTTTTCACTATCTATCCTTTACATTCTGACTCACATGTATAATACGTATGAAATAAAAGTAAATAAGCGTTTATGAAGATACAAAACATATCTTTGATGACTCAGTATAACGTTAATGTGATTTAAATAACTTACATTAATTTGACATAATTCTACTGAAAAGAAAAAACGTTTTTTTAATTCATAAAAAGTACACGGACTTCAATGAAAAACAAATTATGCGTCTCTATAAAATTTGAAGGTTTCCCGCGATTTTTCTTAGATCCCATCATCAGATCCTGACTTGGTGCCAATGGGACCACCTAGAAAGTATACCCTTTTAATCAAAAAAGAATATCTCGAATCGGTCCAGGCGTCTTCGAGTAATCGGGTAACATACATAAAACAAAGATTCCGACGAATTGTTAACCTCCTCACATACCTTAGAAATTCTTATGAAAATTCTCAGGTATGCAGGTTACTTCACGATGTTTTCCTTCATCGTTAATGCAAGCGCGTAACTTTAAAAAAGTCAGTTGTATGCCTTTGGGATTTCGAACATACGACTTTCGTGTTGATAGTCCGTATCACAACCAACTAGGCTATCTCTGCTTTTCTTTATTTTCTTGTTCATATTACTAAGGCTTTTATTATATAATTAGTTTATTTTGAACAGGTTTTTTTTAAGGATTTTATAGTTATTCAATATACATTAGTCCTATTTTACTACAAGAAACAATATTCTAATGAATGTATGTTTTGTGCAAGCTAGACCGGCCCGAATGTTACTTGAGAAGGAGGTTTTTTTTACCTGGGTCTAAACTTTATAATATTAATTATTTTTAACAGCATTGAATAATCATTAAAATAATATCTCCAAAACATCTTAGGTTAAAAACAACAAAACTTTAATTTCAATAATTATGCCAAGTTTCTGACAATTCTCATCCCATCCCAATTCTCATAGTTATATTCTCAGCGAAATAATTTAATTGGGACAAAATTTCAATAGTGCATAAAAAGGTTTCAACTTTAAATATTCTATAAAATCCTCACATCATTTACTAAGCCGAAAATCCATGCAACCGCCAAGCGAGTGTGAGAATAAAAATTCTCGATATCACTTTTACCCTTGATGTGTTTCATGAAAATTATGAATGGTTGTCGTCGTTGGGAGCGAAGAAGCTCGGCTGGGAGCGAGATCATTTTCATTGTTTATGCATGAAGTTATTATTTACGAGCGCCGACTCCATTCGCGGTACGAGACGGCTAGACTTATTTCTTCACTAATTTTCTATCTTAAAAAGTAACAGGCTATTAAAACATTAATTTAAATTATTAATTTACTCTGTTGGCAACGGTTTCTGTTTCGAGGTTGACTGCAATGCCATTTGAAATGTTTTGACCTATTTCTAAGTGATGTTTAATATTTTATGATAATTTAATTCTGCGATATATAGTCATTTTAAAGTAGTAACAACACTTACTTCTTCTAGATGGACAATCAGGTAAATATCACAAACTATAAGGTAGCACCTAATGGTTTGTGATATTTACCAGTAATGATCAAACCACAATACGAGACGAATCATTGTAGCGTTGCAGACTTTAAAGAAAAAGAACTAGGACCTCGATGACCTTCCATCTTTACTTAACGTACGAAATGCAGCAGTAAACTGCCATTAAACATCGGTTTTGTCGTAACATTTTTTCTATCCCAGTTGAGATGACTCAAACATGCCGTAGGCAATACAATGAAATGGTATTCTTGTGATTATAATAAATATTATTACTTGCCCAAGGGTTGATACTAAAGAGCCTCGACCAGCATCCTCAGAAACTCTCAATTGGTCGTTGGATCAAGTCTCAGACATTCGTATTGTGAAGAGATTCCTCACTTTAGGATAACTTAACCGCTGGTGGCTTGGTTCCTAGGCCTCGCTAACAGAGTATGCAATTTTTTATTTTTAAATGTATTTTCTTTGTATTTATACAAATTTATATTTAAAAATCCTATTTAAATAAAGAGTACTGTACATTTATCACTTTATATCTGGCACTTGCATTTTGCACATTTGCATTGACTTTTAATTTCTTATACAAAGCTTGGTATTCAATTACATGTATTGTAAAAATATCTAAATACGAAATTTATCACAATATTTTCCGGGAAATGGTCTTTGGACAAATCATGACACGATCGTCAAAATGTATAAAAGAATAGACCAGACATGTAACACCGTAGAATGTTAAGGAACCGTCAATGAACTTGGCTATACCTACATATAACCATACCACCCATAAGAGACGAAAGCAACCCAGATAGTTAAGGTTTCGTGCGCCCAAGACTTAATGTTTTTTAACCGATTTCAAAAAAGGAGGAGGTTAACAATTCGTCGGAATCTTTTTATTTATGTATATTCCCCGATTACTCGAAGACGCCTGGACCGATTCGAGAAAGTCTTTTTTGTTTAAAAGGGTATAAAGGTGGTATCATTGGCACCAAGTCAGGATCTGATGATAGGATCTCTAAAAAACGAGGGCAACCATAAAATGTTATAGTGACGCATAATTTGTTTTTATTGAGGTCTGTGTACTTTTATGAATTATTATTTGGAACATTTTCAATGTGAATAGAATGAGGCTAGTTTTCTTTAATATCTCAACACTTCTTTCGTAACAAGTCACAGGTGAACTATATTTGTCGTTTTAAACACAAACATCCTTTAAATTTTACCGTGACTGAAAGTTCCGTTGGAAGCCATTTAAAAAATATTCAGCAGTAATTTGTAGTCTGCACATGAAAGTTTGGCAATCCAAGGTTATTTTTACGATAAAGCCTTAGTGACAATTAGTAATACAGCGCAAGGACCGGTCAAGTATCTTCTGGCCATATTCGCCGTTAATTATGTGCGTTTTAAGCTTATTTGTAACGTTAATATTATGGTAATAAAGTTTATTTTGGTTTGTATTTTTACTCATTACTTATAACCTTTTTCCGAACACCGGTGTCCTTGTGATGCTTGAGAGGTTGGCAATAAAAAAGATGATGACAAATATCTAGTTGAAAATTCCACTCCGTAATAATTGGCTGATAATTATTTTCACTGACGATTACCTGACTGACGGCTGATATAAATTCGCTGTAAAAAATATCTCACACTTTAAATATTCATTATAATAAAAGCGCCTCGCTCGACACCGTTCAGTTTCGTGACGCTTCAGTTTTTCTAGAGATATGAGGGATAAATTTATTTTTAAGCGCGATGAAAATTACGGGTATCTCGGAGAGGAGCTTCTGTTGACTTTCAGGATCTTTCTATGTTATACCTGGTCTTACGTCTCTATCACGTTCAGGATTAATGCTCAGATGATAAACAAGTACTTTCAAAATTCAAGCAATATTATACTGTTTCTTTAGCGCTCATTGCAATTATTATTAACAGCGTTGTAATACGGATAATAGAGAGGCTCACCGAGTTTGTTATAAATTCATGAGGCTATAGGAATGTTTAATAGGATAAAGGAATGTGTTTACGGAATGATATACATGGAACACTAAATAACAATAATTATAATTTGAATTACTCATTGTTCCTATTACGTTTTTAGCTATTAAAAACGTATATGATTTTTTTGTGGTTTTTGTACCTCTTTTAGTATCTGAAACTATCCTGCCCACACCTAAAATGAGAGCAACATTATGCTCAACAAATAACATCTGGAGTTGTCTATATTGACCTTGTGGAGACTAGGAGGAATTTCCGTGCTTTCTGGCATGTTTGCCATATCTATTATAGGAATCCAGTTTAACAGCTCGCATGGTCGGATCCATATTATTCCGTGGTGCTTTACGTCTGGCTTCTCTAGACATAAATGTCCTAAAGTTAGAGGCTTGTCCCCCGTTTGGTATGAAGGGAAGTGGACAGTAAATATTTTCAACTCCTACTATTTCTATTTCATTAATTTGTTGTCTCTGACGAACATAGGCTATATTTTATTGTTATAATAGGAAGTTATTAGTGCGAAATCTCAATATATGTGGTCAAAAATATGAAGTGAAAGTGTGTAAAAATGAAGTTGTATATAGTAAATGTATTACAGAGATATTAATTTTTTTAGCGCATTGTCGATTAAAGTATTAATTAATAATCACGCGAGCCGCGTTGCGGGAATAGTTTGAATTTATACAAATCAATATAGACTTAAGAGAGCAAACCCTCCTAATCCTATTTTGATTTCATAATATAACTTTTATTAAAATACATGACTATTTTCTTTTGTTCCTTTATTTATTACATAAAAACTAAATTCTTATAATACTATTCATTTAGACATTTATAGTACACATATATAAATATTGTGCAAATTAATAAAAAAAGACAAGCCATAGGTATGAACTTACATAAATTTCATTAAAACCGTTATATATTTCTTAAACTTATAATATAAAATAATATAATTCGAAAATACGTTACTGTATTGGATTGCGCCAAACGTTAGTTCTTGTCAAAGGAGAAGGTTTAATAGTGATTCCTTTTTGAACTAGACTTTAAAATCAAAGGGTTAGGTGAACTAATTTGGAATGATTGTTATTAACATCGGAAGGGAGATCGTTTTAGACAAATGAGAAAGGCCTTGAATCCCATGGGAGTCGTTGTAAAGAAGGCCCCCGGGATCTTGTTCCTTTAACATACACCTACAGAATCCTACCATTAAGATAACATCAAAAGATCGACCTTGCCCCTAATACTCTATTGATGTAGTTTCCTGGAGGGATTTTCGTGTTGGACATAGATTTTTGATAGCAGCGTTTAAAATCTCTGCAAAATAATTTAGGCGGTATTATCTTATTGAAAAACTGATATAAGGGTTGCATAAAAGTTGCTCAAATACTAGTAAAGAGTGCCAAACATTACTTGAGAAATCTACTGACTATCGCTGTATAAAAACATATATGAAATAATATATAATGGTGTCAATAAAATTTCTATAATTTTAACTTTTACAATACTTTGCATAGAAAATTAGTAAATATAGCATTTTCAAATTTAATTTGTTTTTATATTTAACAACTCGTACTAAAAAATTGCGTCACTTCAATGTCGATGTGTTATAAAAATCTAAAACTATACAATTCTGTCACTAGGCTGCATCTTGGCCTTCGGAGTCGCTTTTATGTATAGGGCGATCGGCACTCAAATTGAAGCACGAAGTACCCCCCGTAGGCTATTTGATTTTGCATGAAGTCGGATTTTCATAGTTGTTTTGAGGGTTCTATATGGAATCGTTTTTAATTTTAAATAACTTCTAAGGGGAGACGACAGTCTCGTTTTAATTTAAATATATTTTTATACACTTAGCGGAGACATAATCTTATATATAATAATTAATATTCGAATTCAAAGCAAATTTAACGCAGATCCCAATTTAATAAAAAAAGTAAATAATATTTTAAAAATGAATTGACCGATCCATAAATGTCACTTCCACTAAAGTACCCTGTATTAGTAAGGACTTCGGGTGTACGCCATGTATGGCGGCTTATATTAGTGGACAAATTACTGTCAGAACGTTCAATCCATGTGGTTTCTGACACGGTTCTCTCCCGGGACCTCTATTGTGCCAAATCATCAGTCCATCTAGGGCATTACCCCTATCCGCTTCTGCAGGACGAATCTGAGTACGCTCTACACCAATAATGTCGTTATCCTAAAAATGGTTTCGGAAATGCAATTTATAGTGACCGCTATAGTGACTCAACCTGTAATTGGATCCTGTTAAGAAAAGATCCAACTGACGTTTTCATACTTTTGTGTAAATGCAGTTTAATGTTTAACAGCGAATAAAAATAGTACTATGCAGAAAAATGAAAATTTGTTGGGTAATAAAACAAGACAAGCTTTAGGCAAACGTTATCAAACTTTGGCCCTTGCTGAAAATCAGTGTTAGGTGGACCCTCCCACCTGGCGGACGCTGAGCCTGTGGCCTTTTTGGTCATGCTTCGGACACGGATGGCTGGGGTTTATAAATGTGCCGGGAGTCCCTTTTTGTGTATAGTCTATAAGTTTTTCTTTTATGTATTAGATAGCTTGTATCCGTTATTTGTATTATCTGATTTTAAATGTGTTCTCTGTGCATTTGTATTATCCTACTACTTACTGCCATCTGGTCCAAAGACAATGGCCAAATAAATATATTCTTTCTTTCTTTCAACTGCCTGGATCTGTTGTGCACATATGAAACTTGATTAGGAGATTATGGCTATGTATTTAACGCGATTTCACAAAACATTTGGTTGGATCTTTTCTGCTTAACAGGATCCAATTCATTTTCTTTCATTATCTAATGTTAAATAGACATACGTATTTTATAAAAATGCTAGCTTTTGACCACAAGCGTACGTTTATCGGGATGTAACAGACTGAGGTTATGAGACAACACTGCACAAGAAATTAGACGCCAATGAAAATATTTTTCTAGCACTAGGTTTAAATCAATAACTGAGATTGAAGTCAGCTTATGCCATTATCCATCTCTTATCTCAATTTCAACCAAATCCGTGGAGCCATTGCAGAGGAAAAAAGTAACAAACATTCCCATATATATTAATTCACCCCATGAAGGATTATTTCGCAAAAACGATGAAACAAGTTATTCTATATTTTTTATCAAAATACTATACATTTTTGTACCATTAACTTGAGGAATTAGATTTATCATATAAACTTTCATCCCCATCTAAGTCTTCTTGGAGAAGTCTCCACTGTTATGCCCGTCCAACAAAATTTTATCAAAAACGGTTCAGTGCTTTGGTCGGGAATACGTAACAAACAGATAGCGAGTTAACTTCGCCTTCATAAGATTTGTTGGCCGAGGGACAGTAGGTATAGTCAAAGCTTAATTTCAATACATTTTCACAAATATAAATATTGACTGCCTCGGTGGCGCAGTTGTAATTGCGCATGCGTTATGACTGCTGTTCTGAGGTCTCGGGTTCGATCCCCGGGTCGGGTCAGTATCAGCCCGGAAGTACAGTCACAGTACAGTCAGTACAGTCTGGAAATTGTGCCCGGTATGGCGATAGGCCCGCCCCCTATCACATTATTGGACCGAAATTCGGCGAAAAATGGGTGTACTGGTAACACCTCTGCCTACCCCTTCGGGGATTACAGGCGTGAGTGTATGTATAAATATTGTGTATATTTTGTTGAAACTTTAACGTTTGTCTAATGCTAATAGACTGGAGGCTAAACTTATTCACGCAGCAGAGGCACAGATCCTTCCTCCGGTGCTATTGTGTAAAACGTTTGCGGAAATCGAAATTTTGGAATAGTCTAACCCTTTGGGCATGTTCATATTAATTTCCTTTTAAACTAATATCTGTCTATGAGGCTGTATGCGAATTGAACGCGCTAATGTATTGTGTTTTGTCTATTGTTAAATACGTTGAGTGTTCTCGAATGTTCTAAGGAATTTCATATCAGCCATGTTACAATAGTTTGAGGACTTCCCGTGACAAATAATAATACTAGCCCTGTATTAAACATTGCTGGGCACGGGACTCCTCTATTAATGAGAGGGGTTAGGCCTTAGTCCACCACGCTGGCCTAATGCGGGTTGGTAGACTTCTCATACCTTCGAAAAAATCTCAGATATGCCGGTTTCCTCACGATGTTTTCCTTCACCGTTAAAGCAAGCGATAATTCACATTTTAATACACACATAACTTTAGAATAGTCAGAGGTGTATGCCACTTGGGTTTCGGACCTACGACTTTCGTCTTGGCAGTCCGTACCGCAACCAACTAGGCTATCGCTGCTATGCTAGGCGTGACAAATAATAAGGTGTTAAATTGTATAATTAATACATTTATAAGAGTGAGAGACCAACCAATAAGTAGTACTTTTCACCAATAGTTCTGCTAAATAGCGATGTTTGAAATTATATCCGGCTCATGATAACAATAATACCTGTATTTTTCTTACTTGGGCTGTATAGAAATATTCAGTCAAGTTCTTTATGTATATTCTTCAAAGTAGCGGTATATCACCTTAAAGTTCGTTTTATCTCCAGATTCACAGCTAGATATTGATTTCGAGATTGCAGTTAATGTAATCAAATATTTGGTTACCGATATATTTAATTTAGAATACACTAGATGTTGCCCGCAGCTCTACCCGCGTGGAGATTATTTTTGGAAGAAATGGTATAGAATACATGGAGGCGTCTTAAGCTACTACACCCATCTATATTTTGCTATCCCATACGCAGCGTTTTCCGGGATAAAATGTAGTCCATGGCATTTTCTGATCCTTGAACTGTAAAAAAAAAAAAATGCAAAAAATCATGTCGATCCCTTGCTCTGTGAAAAACTATTCCACCGGAACTGTACATTTTTCCGGATAAAAGTAGTCTATGTACTATTCCAGGCTATAATCTTTCTCTGTGCCAAATTTCAACCAGATCCGTCCAGCCGTTGTAGCGTGATTGAGTAACAAACATCCATCCAAACATTCACATTTATAATATTAGTAGGATATAGTAGGATTAAAAAAGGGCAAAAACTGTATCAATATAAAGATAGAAAACCCCATTTGAATGATTACATTTGAGTACAAATGTGAAATGTGCATCTTTTCATCCGCGGGCGAACACGCAGCGAGTTGTTAGCTAAACTTGAGGCATTGTGTGGCGCGCTATTGTACTCCGAATTCACTCGGCGTTTAAATTCCGATGTAGGCATTGGAGCGTAAGTCGCGATGGTACGCTCAACTTTATTCAATACTACGAATAATCTGTTGACATTGCGTAGACGTCAAAACTTTTTCGCGTTGTGCGACCTTGCGGAACACGATGTCTTTCATGGAATAGAAAAATCTTTTGTTCGAGCACAATACGAAATAAACCAAGTCTATGCAGCAGACAAAACTGCAACTGCGTGTTACTATACAGATGCATTTCTCTGTTTTGTCATGTCTTCATTTACTATTGTTGTAATAAGCATTAAATATTATAGTCTAGAATCATGTAAGTTTTACGTGAAAGTGGTAGAGCCACGCTGTAGGCATATTTGTCTACAGCATGAATGGGCCGGCTCGACCGGGGTAGTACCACTGTCTCACAGAAAACCAACGTAAAGTGACAGTTTACTGTCGCGTTTCGTATGGTAAGTGAGATATCCGGAGGCCCAGATTCCCCCTTCCCTTCCCTAATCCCTATTCCTGTCCTTTAAGGCCGACAGCGCATACATGACACTTTCGGTGTTGTGGATGTTCATGGGCGGTGGAGATCACTTAACATCAGGTGACCCACTGGCTCGTTTGTCGGACTATAATATAAAAAAAAAAAAAAACGTGTAGCGCCATCTATTGGCCTTAATTAGTAAGTCTGTTCGTTTCCTATATAATTCTGTCATGGCGTATTTCGCTAATTAATCTGCACTGCACGTTAGATGTATACGACCTATTGCTTCATTTATTGAAAATCCACGACTCCAACAACTAAGACAGATCATCCTTACTACTAGCGTCGGTAACTCACGGAATTTCGATGTGACTATCAGACACCGGAGTAAAACAGTGCGGCATACCAGAATAAAATATAAATAAATATTCCCAACAGTCACATAGATGACCTAATTTATGTATTTATTGAATGGAACGGTACCACTTACACTATTCACAAATATTACATTATATTAATTGAAGTTTAATTAATTTGATTTGATTAATTACTAAGATTAATAACATTAAAATACTCAGCAATAATTAAACGGTTCATTCATACATCGTACTCGCAAATCAGGCATTCTAACAAAAATATTCGTTTGTGACTTGCAAATATGTATCCGATTGTCCAGGAAACTGTTAAGCATCTTAATAGTGCGATGCAGTGGCGACATTGCTCTAGCAACATTTCTACCGTGCGGTACTAAGAATAATAAATGGTTTCGTATTCTGCAGTAATTATTGGGCACAAAAATGCGAAGAAACTGATTGTGTAGTTCTGGTGCATCTATTTTACTGTGGTTTTATAGACAATCAATATACTAGGTCAAATCTGTATCTATGGTTAGGTATGACCTAGTGGGGATTATGATCCCACAACACCCAAACTTGAAGCAAATATTTATAGAGCACACAAACATTTGATACTTCTTCTACTACTTGGCACAGGAATTGAAACCTCATTTTACGTTTCACAAATATTAAACCTAAAGGAGGCTTTCTATATTGTATATAAGAATGCTATATAATATACAGTAATAATAATAATACCAGAAAAACAAAAAAAAAGCAGCGATAGCCTAGTTGGTTGCGGTACGGACTGCACGAGACGAAAGTCGTATGTTCGAAACCCAAGTGGCATACACCTCTGACTTTTCTAAAGTTATGTGTGTATTAAATGTTAATTATCGCCTGCTTTAACGGTGAAGGAAAACATCGTGAGGAAACCTGCATACCTGAGAATTCTTACAAGAATTTCGAAGGTATGTGAAGTCTACCAACCCGCATTAGGCCAGCGTGGTGGACTAAGGCCTAACCCCTCTCGTGCCCAGCAGTGGGACAATGTTTAATTCAGGGATAGTATTATTATTTATTATTAATAATACCAGCCCTATCCTGTGGGTAATAAATGTCCCACTGCTGGGCTCGTACCTCTTCTATTACTGAGAGTGGCTAACCCCTGACAAGCGTGGTGGACAAAGGTCTAAACCTTTGTCCACCACGCTGGCCTAATGCGTATATTATGCAAAAATCTTCATTCAACATCACTGCTGCACAGCAAAAAAAATGCGGAAAAATCAATATGATTCAAAGGTTATATATTTGAAATTACGGAGTTCTTTTTTCATAAGCGGCTCATAATGGAAATTAATTTGTAATGCTACTGAGATTATCCACGGCACAAGTTTTAATTAACAACGCTTAAAATTAACTACCAGGTTGACTTCGTGACTGTACATGGAAGTGAGCAATTTTTTTTCATCATTTGAATGTTAATAATTCATATATTTTGTAAGGATATATCAGCGCTGTTTGTAGCATGAAAGGTCATACTCATCCGGGATATTTCTACTAGAAAACTACTACGGATTACGTTTTGTAACATTGGCAACTCAATCGGTTCATAATTATAATATATATTATTATCTTTATATATATAATTCTATTGTACGTGTGTATGTCACTCAACTCCTCCTAAACGGCTGGACCGATTTGAATGTTTTTTTTGTATGCATTTGGGTGGCGCCCTGGATGGTTTAGATTCACAAATCAGCTTGGCAGATGGCGCTGCAGTCGGTGTGGAGCTGGTTTTACGGGCAGGACGACGTCTGCACGGTCCGCTAGTAGTATATAGGTTCCGTGATCCTATTGGTACCATGGACCTTACTGATTACAGCATAAGTCATCACAGCCACTATGTAGAAATATAATTTACCAATATTAAAAAACAATTAAAGGGTATCAACGTTTCGCAGGTAAATAGAGGCCATACAATTTACATTCGGCTTATTTGTGTGTCACGTGACGACAGCTTAAATTTATCTACGCATAAACCCTCATACTATCATTATAAATTGGATTATGAAATGTAAAACAACATTCTAATAACATTATCTATTGAAAGTTTGAAGTCGACGTGTTTATTATTATAACTTTTCCACTAATCCGCATTGGGATTGCACTTCGCAGTACAGCAATATAAAAGAGAAAATGCATAAATGTAAATAGTGTATTTGCCAATTTGTATTCATAGGTATATCATAAAACTTTACTGTGGTGAAAGTTGTACATTATGATTTAACTATTATAATTGTTTTAATTTTTATATAAATAAATACAGTTTCCTGCCGAGGTTTTAAAAAGGGGCTACAGTATGGGGTTCTTCGAAAAGGGTGTTAATAGGTTTCTGAAGGGATTCGCAACGCGCATGTGATATTTCTGGTGTTGCAAGCGTCAATAGGCTACGGTACCCGCTTACCATCAGATGGTCCGTAAGCTTGATTGCACAATCGTATTATAAAAACAAATGTCAATTTCAACTGACTCCAAAATGGCTAAAGAGCTATGAGTAGTGTTTAGTTTATATTTCTGGCATTTCCTACCACGTCATGCAACGCATATCGTGTCATGAACGCCTAGATTAAAATTGGAACCTAGTATAGTTTCCAGTAACGATATATATACGAAAAACAATTAACTTCAAACCGTGTGAAATTCTTACAGAACACAAAATATACGTACAAAAATAATTCAAACGACATGTGAATATTTAATGATACGTGGCTCCTAAGGCGTGATCTTATTGCATTTGACTTGTATTTATTGTTGACTAGTGTTTGCCGGAACTTCGCGTGCATGATGACGCTTATTGGTATCGTAGATGACTAAAAATAAAAAAGTCTCTCAGTTTATATGGATTTTCAAATATTCAAAGCAAATATTATAAATTCTCCTTTACCTACAAAACCTTATTCGGACAATTAGGTAAATAAAATAATTTGAACAAGGCCTTATATTTTTATTTAGTTGTGTATTTAAAAATAATTGTTATCACAAACCACGTGTAAAACCATACCAGATATTTCAGACGTATTATTTATTATGTTGTCATCATTATCATCATCATCATCATCAGCTTATCGCAGTTTGCTGGTGGTAGGATATTCATATCCGCCCGGATAGCGACCACCGTACACAGGGTGAAAAACCCGCCATAGCGGCACACGCAAGTGTGTCGCGTTCCGGGATCAGCCAGTGTACATCCGGTTTTTTGGGGGTCTAGAGTTGGGGTACAATGTTGGGCCATTTTGCGGCCTTCTGAGTACTCTGACAATAGACCCTCGACCGCTTCTTCACCTTCTTGCCCATGGCGTAGTGTTAAGGAGGAGGCCGGCATGATTGTGTTGAGTAGCGGGGGATAGATCGTCTCTCGCTACTCGATACTCTAATTGGACCGTACTGCGCTTACCATCAGGTGAAGTGCGGTCACTTTGCCGTGCTAGGATAAAAAAAAAAAGTCCATTGCTGGACATAGGCCACCCCCAAGATTCGCCATTGAACTCGATCTTCGGTTCTATGCATCCAATGTCTACCTGATAATATGTTGTGACAGCCTTGAATTCAATCAGTTATGCTCCTGCACTGATGAGAAAAAATATGTGTCAAATATATTACCATTATGTGCTATAATGGTAATAGCATTATTTTCAAGACATTAACATTATGCATATAGTCAATAGTGACTTCTATAACTCCATTATTGCGTTACTCTCGAAATCATCTTCGCAAGTTACCTACAAAACTTTCTTACAAAGAACAAGCTAACATCCATTACCTTTATGAAAATCGTTGACTCGCTACGAATAGAAAACATCCCATCTATAATGATATCCCGATAAGAGCACTATAAAAAAGTCCTACGTCAAGTAGCGTGCTTTGAACGGCGAGGAGGGACAATAAAACGCTATTTTCTGCCATCTTAACACAAATTGTATTCTTTCTTAGCTTATTTTTATCAAGCTCGGGTTTATGTGAGCTTGAGAAATTAATATTTGAGCTACATGATTTATTACTATTTGAATTATTTATATTCCAAAATATATTTTGTAATGAATTTGTATTTTTTAATAATAAAATTACATTATTACTTAAAAACATTGGAAAGATATTACTTTCAGTCAATGAACGTATTTTTATAAATATATATATATATATATATATTGGCACGGCAATGTGCCAAGAGTATATTCATTTCGTTTCAATAAAAATTAAATAAGTTGCATTGAGTAGTCAAAATGTTTATTATGAAAGATGGTGTACATTTTTTAGGTTTCCTTATAATATTTATTTAATTATTTTTTTTATTCTGGCTCGGCAAAGTTACCACACTGCACCTGATAGTAAGCGCAGTGCCGTCCAGATAGAGTATCAAGTAGCGAGAGACAGTCTATCCCCTGCTACTCAACACAATCATGCCGGCCTGTTGTTTAGCTTCTTCACATTACGTGTAAAGGACCCAGGATCATAGGAGGGAGGGAACACGGTAGCTGGCAAACTGTTCTACAGCTTGATGGTGCGGCAAAAATATGAATTTGTGAACCTCTTGTTCGGGCCGGGGTAGTAGACACCACGAAGCTATGGCTCAGCAAGCCAGTACGCGTGGTTCTGGTATGGAAGGGAGAGGATGAGATAAGATCAAACAATTCTTCAGAGCATGCGCCATGATACAGACGGTACAACACGCTAAGCGAGGAAATATCCCTACGCAGCTGTAGCGGCTGCAGGCTGTTACTCACGTCTGCATCATTCATAAAATAATTAAAATAAATAAATTGTAATTAAATTATTTTTTTGTTTTTATTATCGTCCGTGTATGATCGCCTATTTTCTCCAAATATTCTGGACCAATAAACGAATTCTGATTATTATGGTTTGTTATGGGGCATAAGTTATAAAAATAAATTGAAATGTTCTTCAGATACATGGAAATGGCGTTTTAAATGAAATTTGTGACAAGGAAATGTATGAGGAAAATATATATTAAAGAAAATATACGACAATTAGTACTAATAGTAACACTACCGAACTCTTTTTAAGCGAATCCGTTTCGTACTTGACCGATTTTTATACGCTCGAGACTGTTTTAATATTTAATTTTTATATATTGTAAGCAACTTTACGCTTTAGAAAGCTTTTATATAAATATTATTCCGTTAGTTTTGTTTAAAATAAAAGCTCAATCCATGGTTTTCTTTGAAATAATCAAGCAAGTTATCCGAAAGCACCAGAAAAGAGGGTAGTTTTGTTTAATCGTATTTATTCATTTCTATTTCTTGGCACGCTATAAGCTACATACAATAATACAGCTAAGGATTTTAAATTATATCACGTATTCTTAGAGTCGTCTTTGTTGTCGGATTGAAAATGTCACTTATAATAATGTGTGCGTCATATAAAAGCCATATAAAGCTAATTCATAATATAAATTAAAATGTCCTTCAGATACATCAAACTGTGCAAGTAGATTTCCGGCTTTCTGCATGAGCGTAGAATGCGTGTCCTCGTTGATGGACATGCTTCGCAGCTCATGTCAGTAGATGCCGGAGTACCACAAGGTTCTGTGATTTCGCCCACCTTTTTTCTTCTGCATATCAATGATATGTTGTCGCTTGGCAACATGGGCGTAATAGCAGCAAGCCTCCTGGTTACCGGGCGGATACTGAGAGGAGACGCGAGGATCTTGTCATTCAGCTCAACCAGACCTTGGATCTCATCTCATCATGGGGTACCAGGAATCGTTGAGTTTGATGCCAAGAAAACCCAGGTGTACGCGTTCTCGTGCAAGAAGTCTCCGTTTTCTCCCATCCATCGTTCTTCAGGGAGTTCCACTCGCAATGCGGAATGATCTTAGTGTCCTAGGTATGGATATCCGCTGCGATCTTAATCCAAGGAGTCACATCGAGGGCCTAATATCCGCCACTTCCCGCTGGGTCAGTATCCGGAACAGGGTGCGGCGGTTTTTCAAGCCCGGGAATGGAATGTTGCTCGCACCTCTGGGACGGTTCCGCAAGGTACCTTCCCGATGCCTTGGATGGGTTGCAGCGGCGGGCCATCCGCATTGGGAATGATGCAGACGTGAGTAACAGCCTGGAGCCGCTACATACTCCTCGCTTCGCGTGTTCTACCGCAGACGGTAGAACTGATACAGATATCATGGCGAATGTTCTGAAGAATTGTTTGATCTTATCCCATCCTCTCCCTTCCATACCAGAACCACGCGTACTGGCTTGATGAGCCACAGCTTCGTGGTGTCTACTACCCCGGCCCGAACAAAGAAGTTCGCAAATTCGTATTTTTGCCGCACCATCAAGCTGTGGAACAGTTTGCCAGCTACCGTGTTCCCTCGTTCCTATGATCCTGGGTCTTTTAAACGTAATGTGAAGAAGCTAAACAGCAGGCCGGCATGATTGTGTTGACTAGCGGGGGATAGACTGTCTCTCGCTACTTGATACTCTATCTGGACGGCACTGCGCTTACCATCAGGTGCAGTGTGGTCACTGGTGATATCATATTTGGCACAAACTACAACAAAATATTTTAAATGTAAAGGCAATACTATACCTAATCCTTTGTTTTGCTATCTGAACAATTGGTTCATTAATATATATTTTAAACAAACTATAAAACAAAAAACCCGACATATAACAATGCAAAAAAATTCTAATCAAAATGATTTTATTTATACTTTGTGGAATACATCATGCGTTTTTTAATTGATACCTTCATTCAATAATAAAGTGTAAGTCATAAAATGAAAACCTACAACTAAAATGTAAGTTATATTGCAGACGGGACTAAACCTAGGATTTTCCGCTACGCTGGGTAACCTAATACGAACATATGTTTAGTGGTGGTCATTTTGTAAAAGTCTATTATAATTTTATAACATATATAAACGTTTTTAGACTTTCGCATTTGTATACAAACTTGCGAACTGTAGGCCGACTCTTGAAATCAATTCCAATTTTGAACTCGATACAGTTTCAATTCCAATCTACAAGATATTGGAACTCTAACTCACACAACTAAATGAAATGGAATATTTACGAACTAGCGATCGTAATTACTCTATTTCATTTTGTTACTAAAAAATCTGTCGTATTCAGTTAAATCGTGCGCTGGTGTTGCGTTCAAGAGTGCCAATTGTACAGTTTTCGAACCCAATCCCAATTTCAAATTGGAATCGAGTGTCAATAGTAACCCTCCTGGTCTTAATGGCGTAATAATTAATGGTATGAATACCATACCATACCATAATATTTAATTCCTAGCATTACAACCGAATTGCATCGGCTCTGATCATGGGTTGACTTTTAAACCATTAAAAATTAAATGCACCATTAAATCTGCTGGTGGTAGGATATTCATATCCGCCCGGATAGCAACCACCGTACACAGGGTGAAAAACCCGCCATAGTGGCACACGCAAGTGTGTCGCGTTCCGGGATCAGCCAGTGTACATCCGGTTTTTTGGGGGTCTAGCGTTGGGGTACAATGTTTGGCCATTTTGCGGCCTTCTGAGTACCCTGACAATAGACCCTCGACCGCTTCTTCACCTTCTTGCCCATGGCGTAGTGTGAAGGAGCAGGCCGGCATGATTGTGTTGAGTAGCGGGGGATAGATCGTCTCTCGCTACTCGATCATCTAATTGGACCGTACTGCGCTTACCATCAGGTGAAGTGCGGTCACTTTGCCGTGCTAGGATAAAAAAAATGCGTTATTAAGACCCATTCCCTAATTTGATAATATATGTTATGTAATATTTATTTATATTTCTGCAATATCATAAAACATTCAATCTAAACTTGTTTAATATTTCTGGTTAAGTGAATATCAAACAAAAACAGCTTTCTTCTTTTTCAGTCAATTACTTTTTGTGTCGTGAAACAATTATCTGTCTGTCACATAAACATTTGTCTCGGTGCGGGAATCGAGCCCACGGCCTCTCGTTTCACAGTCGGCTTCTCACACGTTGTGCCACGGCCAAACAAATTTTCCATGTGGCAGCTTTCAAACAAGCGTATCGATCTAATTACAAACCAATACCTATAGCTTAACTAAACAGAACTACTAAACTAAAGCTAAACATTATATGCATCGGAACTACTTGTATATTCTTAGGAACAACACACTTACCTTCGTTTTTGTATACAGTTTATAATACGATAGCCTGGTTTGAAGTGATAGCGACTGCCAACACGAAATTAGAAACCAGTCCAAATAGCATACAACTCTGACCTTTCGAAGTGATGTGTGTATTGATTGTAAATTATCGCTTGCTTAAACAGTGAAGGAAAACATCGTGAGGAAATCGGCATATCTGGGAATTCTAAATAAGTATTTCGAAGGTGTGTAGTTTACCAATCCCCAGCCAGCGTGGTGGACTAACGCCTAACCACTCTCATTAAAAGAGAAGGCCTATATACAGGGCTAGTGTTATAAAATATATTTGAATATAATCAAACGTGTATTTAGCATCTACAATAACAATAACTGTTTGATTTTCCTAAATAAATAAACAATAATGTTCTCTTATTGTTTAATACAAATAAAATAAAAAAATCATCATTTTAAAACTTATGTAAAAGGTAGCGCGTTGTAAAATCACTTCGTATAATATCAAATGCCTTTTATAAATTGAAAATATGTGATGTCGGTTACGATTTGTGAATACCGTAGTTGTTTAGACAAGGTACGATAACAGTTTGTACTTTTCATGACAAGTCATGTTGGATAAAGTAAGCCAGCTCAGTAATGTCGACTGCCGACTACTTCCAATTCTGGATAAGCGGACGTAAAACACGGGAAAAACTAACTAATAAAATTTCATCGTGGACGCTGCCAGCGATGAAATAAAAATTTTATAGTGTTCCGGTAGCTAAGGTTACCTTCATACTTATCTTTATAACTTTGCTGAAGTAATATTACTGGATTACGTCTATTCAATACAAAATAATCAAAGTTGACTTATTTTTGTTTATTTCAAGTTACAGATTATTTACCTCTAATATATATTTTTAAAATTTAATGGACTTAAAGCCAAACTCCTTTCAATAGTACCTAGTCAGGTCATAAATTCTGTCACATGTTTAATATAAAATAATTGAAACAAGTTTATTCATTATGTAACCATTTATATACCAAAATGAACTTAACAAAACATAAATTCTTATGACACTAAAATTTATTCAAAATGACCTCAGTGATTTTGAATACAGGCCTTCAATCTGCGCGGCCAGTTGTCTATCGCAGCACGAACGAGGTCCATGTCAATATCGGCGGCTGCCTTAATCAAGGATGTCTTGAGTGACTCCAAATTGGAATGAGGCTTTGAGCACGCCTTTTCCTCCAAGTGTTGCCATATCGGATTTTTGTAATCTAACGGATTCAAATCTGGACTGGAGGAGGGCCAGTCTTCGTGCCGGATGAAGTCGATTTCACGCGCCGCCAGCCAGTCTTGTGTGCTCTTCGCTCTATGAGCTGGCGCCGAATCTTGTTGGAATACCCAGTGCCTGTTATTGAACATGGTATGAGAAACAGGTTCCACAAGGTTCGTCAGGACTGTATTTTGATACACAACTGCATTCGTTTTTACACCTTTCTCACAAAAATGTACCTCTGTTAAGCCCCAATAAGAAACTCCCAACCATACCATGAGCGAGGATGGAAAATGACCTCGTTGGACACGCGGAATACGGTTGCTCGCTTCTTAACTACTGTGTGCGTACACCTTATCATTTTGTTTGTTGTAGCTCTCTTCTACGGTAAAATTTTTTTCATCTGAAAAAAGAATTTCCCGATATTTTTTTCCCGCGTACCGCTTCAACAAAGCGCGGCATCTCTTCAGTCTCAGGTCCATTAGACGAGCATTCAAACGATGTCCTGTTTTTCTTCGATATGCCCAAAGTCTTCATTTAACACCCTTTTCACCGTGGTTCTGCTTAACCCCATCTGAAGGGCCAACAGTTTCTGCTTACGTTTGGGATTTCTTTGAATTCGCGCCTTCACAGCTTTTATCACTGCTGGAGTCCTAACAGACCGAGGGCGACCACTTCTTGACCTGTCATCTACACTAGAGTCTTCATTGTATCGTTTGATTGTACGATAAACGAATCTTTTGGTTATATTCAAATTTTTCAGTATGTCAAAAATTTTAATTGGCGCGTAACCGCAACGATGCAACGCAATTGCGTTGCATCGTTGCGGTTACGCCACACAGTAATTACTGCAACACGGTCTTCTTTAAGCGTCCACTCCATATTTAAAAATGAGTAAAATTCTAAAAAGAATACATTTTTATTTTCATGAACAATTTGAAATTCGAATTTAATAAACTTTTTTGTGGCCAGCATTTTAGAAAAATAAAAGTTTTTACTGTGTGACAATACTTATGACCTTTTTTTTTTTTTTTTTTTTTTTTTTTTTTTTTTGTTGTCGCGGGGAAAGCGTTTTATTACTGCCGCCCGCTCCGGAGGGAAGCGGATTAAGAATAAAACGGGTATGCTGGACTAGTCGGTCTTACGACCCAGCATCCCCCTCGCACGGATGATGGCTATCCGCGCTGCCACTGGGCCGAGTCCCTAACCCCTATGTACACCCCACCCGACACTACCAGCTAAAACCCCGCGGTGGCCTTCTTCGGCGCTTGCGGAGCGATTCCGGGGTATTCTAAGGAGTGCTAGAATTGCAGCCGGAATCGCCCCTGCGCGGTGCTGCGTAGCAGCCCATCTCCATGGAGGGCTAAGGAGCCCCCGCGCACCGAACAACGACAGCGAACGAGGCCTTACCACATGCGCTGCCGTCCATCTCGGGGTCGCACGATGCCCCTCATTTGGGAGTGCATCGATACAGGCTGACAGCCCTCCGCTGCGCGCCCGCGACCCCCGATGGCCCCAATTAGTCGCCTCGTACGACAGGCAGGGGTTACCGTGGTGAAATTCTCAAAACGCCCCCATTCCACAGGGCGGGAGACGCCAGTCAGTCGTCCACCCGGCGCCTCCTACGTCTTCTCTGGCGGCGGGAGGGATCATTTCGTTCCCGATCCCTCTCGGCACTCTCCTTCTGCGAGATGACGCTCTCGCAGAAGTTGGCCACCGCACGCCAGGACCTCCGGCTGGTGACCATGGACGACACCACGGCCGGCAGCGAGAGGTCTCCTCCGACGACTGCTCTGAGAGCGCTGCGCTGTTCGTCCCAGGCTGGGCACTCCTCCAACGTATGTTGGGCCGTGTCCTCGCGGCAGTTGCCACAGTGGTGGCACACGGCGGACACCTCCTTTCCGATCCGACACAGGAACGACCCGAAACACCCATGGTCCGTTAATACCTGTGTCAGTCGGAACGTAGGCGCCCCGTGGCGCCTGTCTAACCATCTCTTTAGGACAGGACGCACTGCTGCGACAGTCCTCAAGCCCGCAGTCGGGCTCTCCAGCCTGGTTTGCCACTCCTCCACGGCGGTTCTGCGAAACCGGGCCGCAATCTCCCTCGGGGCCAGTCTCTCCTGACGGCGGCTGGACGCCTCCTCCCGCCAGAGGAACGCTGACGAGAGGAGTTTGGCGTCCAACTCCCAAGGGAGTGTGCCGGCCAATACGCAGGCCGCCTCGTGGGAGACCGTGCGGTAGCCCCTAACTATTCGCTGCGCCACCAAACGCTGCGGTTTGCGCAGCAGGGCGACGCAGCGGGCGTTCAGGGACTCGGCCCATACGGGACATCCGTACAGGGCCATTGACCGCACGACTCCAGCGTATAGACTTCGGCAAGGGCTATCAGGTCCCTCCAGGTTCGGCAGCAGGCGTCCGAGTGCGCCTGCCGCCCGCACCAATTTCGGCGACAACTCCTTGAAATGGGCACGGAAATCCCACCGGCTGTCCAGAATCAATCCCAAATACTTCATTTTACAGCCGATGGGAATCCGCACCCCCTCCACACTTATGTGGGACCCAAAAGGTGGCCGTATCCGAGGCCTGTGAAAACAAAGGGCCTCGGTTTTGTTGAGGGCCACCTTAAGGCCCAGTCGCCGAATCCTGCCCACCACCTGTTCGGTTGCGAACGAGGCGAGCAGGGTGGCCTCCTGGAAAGACCTGGCCGACGCTGTCACTAGTGTGTCGTCCGCGTAACAGACGACAGCGACACCTCGGGGGTTGGTACCACGGAGCACCCAATCGTAGCCGATGTTCCACAAGAGAGGGCCCAAGACTGAGCCCTGTGGAACACCGCAGGCCATTGCTCTTCGGTGCCAACCGTTGGCGCCCGGATACACTATGTATCTATCTGAGAGATACGAGTGCACCAGGCGCCGAAGATACGGTGGCACCACATGGTACCGCAGTGCTTCCATTATGCAGGCCCAGGGTAAGGTATTAAACGCATTGGCGATGTCTAGAGACACCGCCACCACCACTTCACCCCGAGCCACTGCATTCTCCGCTTGTGCCTTGACCCGCAAAATCGCGTGTATTGTCGATCGGCCTTGCCGGAACCCGTACTGGCACTGTGCCAGGTCCGGCCCGACCCCTTCAAGATGCTCGACGAGGCGAGCGTGAACAATACGCTCGAAGAGCTTGCCGACCTCATCGAGCAACACGATGGGCCGGTAGGCCGATGGCGACTCTGCGGGCCGCCCCTCCTTCTTGAGCAGGACCAATTTCCCAGTTTTCCACTGAGACGGAAAACGGCCCTGCTCCAGACACGCGGAGAATAGGCTACGGAGCCTAGTACCCAGATGCTCGACGGCTAACACCCATGCACGTCCGGGGATACCGTCGAGACCCGGGGCCGTCTTCTTGCCCCGTAGCCGAAGCACCACCGCCCGAAATTCTTCGGGCGAAACCTCCGAAACAACCCTTGCCGAACTTAACGACGATGGCGTCGACGTATGTGACGCCATCGCTGGGGGAGTGACATTCACAGTGACAGGGAACAAAGCTGCGACGACCTCTTCAACAAGATCGCCCCGGAGACTCTGAGTCAGTGGGGGCGCCCAGGGGCGATACCGTCTCATCGCCACGCGATATGGACGCCCCCAAGGGTCGTTATCGAGAGTTCCCCGGAACTCCTCCTGAGCTGCAGACTTTGCCCTTGTTATTGCCACGCGCAGCGCTCTCTTAGCCTCCCTGTGGAGGCCGTGAAGCAGCCGCTCCTGGTCCTCGTCGCCGGGAAGACGGATCCGACGACGACGGTGTCTGGCGAGACGACGAAGGGCGGCAACGGCGGAGACACGTAACCGCGTAAGTTCCGCCGACCACCAGTACACCTGGCGCTTTTCGGGAAGACGTCGGACTCGGGGCATGGCTGCGTCACAGACGCGCGACATCGCTGCCCCAAACCACGACGCCTCCTGCTCGACCTGCATCGGTGCCTCCGGTGCAGGGAGCCACGCCTGGGCCAGTGCGGCCTCCTTCAGGGAATACTTATGACCTGACTGTGTATAATAAATATACCTACACAGCAGTGAGATTTATAAACGCATGACTGTTCCTAATATACAATTTATTAATATATTTATGCATTAATAAGTTAAGTTATTTGACTTTTTATTCGTCGGTTACCATCAATGCAAGAAACTAATAGTAAATAATGTGTTAAATATAGTTATTGACACCTGGAAACTTAATTTGATTTTCTTTATTTCTGGCATGGCAACGTGACCACACTGCACCCGATGGTTAGCGCAGTGCTGTCCAATTAGAGTATTGAGTAGCGAGAAACAATCTATCCCACGCTACTCAACACAATCATGCCGGCCTGATTCTTCACACTTCACCATGGGCAAGAAGTTGAAAAGCGGTCGAGGGTCCTAGTATCAGAGTACTCAAAAGGCCGCCAAACGACCAAACATTGTATCTCAACTCTAGAACCCGACCAAAACTGGATGTTTAACATGTTTAATTTCTGAGAATTTTACTTCATAATATCATCTGATGTCAATCGATTTAGTAAAAAAGGAACACGAACTTAATTTTATTAACATCACCAACTACATATGTACCTACCATTAGATTGTCTCAAAGGAACGTTTCAGAGAAATCTATTAACTATCGACCTTTATATATCAAACTCGTTACTTCACAGAGATTATGAACAAAAGCAGGTTATGAAGAAAAAGACGAACACCCCCACCAACTAACTGAGCACACACGACGAAACTTAATTAACTGTATACACTATAAAGTAAATTTCACACTTTACGCTCAGCGTACTGAGTAACTGATTTTCCGCGAGAACAAACTCGCGATGCCGGTGTCATTAATCATTAATAATTCTAATTACATTATATTCTCTACACATTGTCTTTCCTTTTTCTCCCGTCTTAATGCGGCAAATACCATATTCCATAATGGTTTTCAAAATAAAGGTGTGTTCAGCATTCAAGAAATACTTCGAACAGTAATAGAGTCAAATATTTTGATCGACCACAGTATATTCAATTTGACAGTAGAGGTTTTGGATAGTGATCATATGTTGTTACTGTTGAGTACAGCTAATGAGAGAAGACATAAGCCTTATTCCACTACTAATACAAGTTACATCACATATCTTAGCAAATTATATGGATAATGTTGATATATACAGATGTCGGATTTTCTTATCATGTTATCCTTCATTAAGTAATCGTTACAACGAGCAATTATTACGAATACATTACATTACACGTTACTTCAAAAAGAGTGAAAAGAAAAGAAGAACTTGATTTTTTGGAATTTCATCATTTTATTATCGCATTTATATCTTTTGACGTATAAGTGGTAACTTTGTTTTGTGATATGAAACCAAATATCGATATTCATTACAAAAAAATTAGTCTCTTATTATGAAATAATTAGTTAGTGCATCAGGTATACACAGTTTTAGTATAGATGACAAACGAAAAAAGTAAATCACTTATAGATAGACCTCCACAGCTACTAAACACCCTTAATACCACAAAAATCATAGGAGCGTTACTCATCTTAAACAAAAGAATGGGGATTGAGAGGGACCTATCTCTATTTAATCCTAGATTTGAGATTGGAATAGTTTCACTTACCAAATAAACTACAATAGCAAGCTGTCACATTGCGTAGTTTTTCTGAGACAGTAGTCTCATAGAAAAGGCATACTCAGTCGAACCGACACATTGATGCTTTATATAAATTTTTCTACACTACCACTTTTTATTAAACGAAAATCTACGGAACAGATTTCGATGTATTTTTATTCTGTATATAGATTATGGGTACGTGTAATTTATTAAAATAAACTAATTTGGTACCAAAACTACAAGGGAGTGAGCAAATACTAATATAAAATAAATATTAATCTAATGTAGTAAGTCGAAATACATCAGTATACCAATACGATCAAAATGCACGATGATGACCGGATTATTCGAATGCACTGACCACTAATACTCAGGCAAGTTTCATGGCCGCTCTAGAGCTCGTGTGGCTGATATATCTAATTCGAACCTACGAAATTATCCGTGTTGTAGGTTGAAACGGAATAGCGAACAATGTGGGATACCGCTCCTAATCGTAATAGCTCCAATTTACGATTTGTTCACCGTAGTGGGATTTGCAACAAAGTTATTTTAAAATCTTAATTTCCATAAATAAGTAGTGGATATGTCTAGATTTTATTTAATACTTGCGGCGACAGTTAACAAAAGTAATGCAGGTAGACGCAGGGGTACTAAATATTACTTAAAAATACGATTTTTTTGTTTCATATAAACATTTAGGTATATAATGAGTGTAATAAAAGGCATTTATATTAAAATCACAGAGCTTCTCCGAACATATTAATTAATGTACGTAAGTAACATAGATTAAGTATAATATACACTGTAAGCAAAGATAGCATATGTACCGAGACTTTTGTATAATATTGACGCATGTCAGCATTGAATTACACATTGAACATTTAATATGAGCAATATCTTTAGTATTATCTTGATTACATATTCATTAAATCACCGTACTATATAACGATCACGTCCAAAGAAACGAATATACAGAATCATATTACAAAAAACTGCCACATAAAAAAACTGCCTAATTCAATTACTTTGAAGACAGATCCCGAGACGGGCCTTGCGTTAAATCATTTAGTCGTTTACGACCGAAAATGCTTTTAATTTATTCGACTGTGGAAATTTGTGGTTGGTACGTAGAGCGTGTACAAACGTGGAGTGACGTGATAAATAGTCGTCAACTGTTAGCGCGTCCATGAAGCCTCCCGCTTGATAAACAGACGTCGTTTGTATTATGGCCCGCATACGTAGCAGCCAATTGCTGGAACTTGCAGCTGTGAAACACCCAAAACTGGTAATATTGACGCAAATAATATAGCACTTGTTGACACCGATTTTGTTGAGGATTAGTAATAGTACATTGATTTGTAACTTTAACTTCGTGAGAGACTGAAAAGTAATCGAAATTAGGCAACATTGTATCGAGTGTAAACGGTGGGAAGATGATGCCAGTTATATGACAATGGACGTATATTATAATAGTGCCGTGCTCAAATCACCTGGTAAGTGGAAGTCAACTAATGCGTACATGGCTTTTTATAAAAATATATAAATCTGAACCATGGAGAATGGCGAACAAGAAAAGCTTGTAATGTATTTTATGTCAATTTAAATAAACACATAAAATACGAAAGTTTTTTATAGGCTGAAAGTATTGGATTCTTTTACAAACAATAGAATGTTAAAGATATTTGTAGAGTTAGTGAGATTGAACAATGGCAGATTCACAGTGATAAACCTTTTTAAAATTCTCTATCTCGATTGCAGAGCACAAAAACCCTCACGAGATATCTTTGGATTATTGACTCGGGCTTAACAAAGGATACACTTTATCTCGATCCAAGGGCAAACACCTAGGTAATATACTAAAATAGTCTGGTGTTAGATTTGTGGTATAGCTTACACACATGTTCTCTAGTAATGAATTTTGTAAATTGTATTTCGTTAAGCCTAGCCTCAGATAAAAAACGGGTAATTGACCCTCGCTTGACGACGCCTGTCCATTAGTTGACAAGTTTAAGCTGTACCTTGAAAAAGACCCAAAAGTATTATGGAAATTTTTATAGAAAATAGTACACAGGCACAGAATTTTCTAAGGATACAAATAAATAAATTAGTAATGAATGTTAATGTTATATGGAATAATATATTTTGTGTCACAGAAGCATGTGCGTCAATGAAATAAATAGATGTCTAAGCGTACAAAAATATTAGAATAAAAATACGCTTATCTAGATTCCCTTTGTTAGATTTTATTGATTATGAACGAATTAGTCGCTGTCTAAAGAAAATAACGAAATGCAGATCTCCAACATCCAGATTGTTCTCGGCCTTTGAACTTTTCCTGAAGAGGACGATGCCGCCTTAATATAATAACAAATCAGAGTTCTTTTGTGTGCCTACGGTAAGGTCAAAGGTCAATAATTATATTAAAAAGTAGCGAGATTGGGCTGGACTCAACACCAACTCACACTTCAATTCGTCGCTTATTCCTGTAAGGCTTTTGACTTTAAATTCCATGTCTTAAATTTTTATGACAGCTTATTGGTACGTTATGCGATCTGAACGACTGTCAGATAAGTGGACTCGTTCAAAATTGTCTTTTCGAAGCTTAAAATACGTCTTTTCTCGTGTCTCAGTATTTTCCAATAGTACCCGGAAAGTGTGTATCCCATCCAATATATGTCTTTATGCCACGAAATCCTATTATGTTACTGATGTAAATTCTTATTGACAGTTTTTTCCCTTATAATCATCGTGTGCGGAATGAGTTTGACCGCATGGTTATTATCCAATAAGTGTATTCATTTCAGAAGGATCTCACTGAAGATAATTGTTAAAAAATAAGACATATCTTGTTCCTAGTCTTTCCAAGGCATAGCGCCCCTGAATTTATTGTTGACCATCTTTTGTAGCGTTCCAAATCTTTATTGTATGATTTATTGAATATTTGTCATTAAAAATATTTCTATACCTCTCAAATGGTGGACCGTCTAGTTCAAGGATTCTCAAAGTGGTCGATATCCTTAGGGTCAATATAGGTTTCACGGGGGTTGACATACATGAAAACTGATGACACGCACAAAACCAGCGGAGTTCCGAAACCACAATTTCGAAATATAAACTGCGGATTAAAAACTGCCTGTTCAACTGCATAAGTGCATTTGATGGATATTGCACGGTAATAATCAATCTCAAAACGATCGGTGCCAATGGTGGTGATGACTATGCTTTGATTGAAGATAATTGAAATTGAGGTATGAACGTATTATTGACCGACGCAATTCAATCTCAGAGTGCAGTGGTATACATTTCTTTTTTATTACATAAACAGGCCTGTTAATGTTAAGGTATACTCAATGCTAACAATATGATAATAAAAAGTGACTAAATACAAACTATTATAATTAAAAACCGAAATAATCAAAGCAAACAATAAAAAAAATTATTGATAAGAACAGCACTTGCCAGACACATTTGAATTTTTTTTAAATGTTCGTAACAGTAACTTATTAGGTTTAAGGAATGAAAGATTGGAAAATCCTGGTTACACTGATATTAACTTTTTCTATGCGATTTCAGGCCCTTCTGTAGGTACTGATAACACACGGAAAACACATGCGAATTTTTTAGATGAAGTTATTTATCAATAAAAAAATTGCAAATTATCTCTTCTTAGAAATCTATCTCTATCTCTTGTTAGAAATACATTTACATGTAACTTTCTTAAATAAGAAGAGTTACAGGAATTACGCACGGAAAGGGAACAAGCACCAGGCGCGCGTAATAGCATTATCTATTCTTCCCAAAGGACAACAAATCACTCTTAACTACACGGACGATGAGGTTTTGTAATTAATGTTTCCAGTAGATAGGTATTTACACCAGTACAAACTGGTAAACACAGAACACCCTTAAATTTTGCCGAAACGAATGTATTCGTTTAGTTCTTGTCAGTTGAATTTATTTGCCAATTCACTACGCAGAAAAATTGTTTGAATCGTTGAAATGAGAAGATGTTTTTTTACATCGTTTTCTGTCTTCTTGTCCACTTATACTTTTAGCAGAGATGATTTTGTACCCCAGCAGATATTATGGGTAATGCTTCACATGTAGAGAGACAAATTACTGCACCGCTACTTTAATTTGTGCAGTGCATAATATGTATGGGGCTACATTTAAATAATGGAGAAAAGAAGTAAGAAGAAGAACCAGTAAGACTTCTAAGTAAAGATTGATTTAAAAAACCGATACAAAACAGACAAAAATAAACATATCAGCTTTGAATAAATCCTCGTCAATTTTTACGCTTAGAGGTTCAAACTAGTCTTCTTCAGCATGCAAAGCTAAATCCTCTCGTCGGCGCTACTCATCGCCCGGAGGCCTGATTAAATGAAGTGGGTGCGGGTATTTTGCCACAATACAAAGCTGCGTTATTGGGTGTATAGTCATTGCCACATACCAATCAAGCGGGCAAACTCTCGAGTGAGGCGTCGAGTGAACCAGTCAACAGTGAACCATCGCATAATTGTGTTTACGTGAGCATGAAATGTTCTAAGCTGACACGGAGGAGCACCGGGTCTTAGATCTTAACGTTTACCTTCACCTTAAAAACTGTCCTCCAACTATAAAGTTGCCGTCTTTTTTACACAGCAGTTCGTGTAAATGGAATCAAGTGGATACGTGACACAATATATGCGATTAAGCGATTTAACAGTTCGTTGGCGCCTATTGTGATTTTAGCTGCCAGTGTTCATCGTGCTCTGCTCACTGTAATTTGAACTTCTATCCGACTGCCCGAAGCTTGTATTTTATAGCCACATAAAATAAAAAAATCGTAGTAGGCAGAATCAGAGAGCAATCAAATTTAACAAAATGCTTCGCCGTCGAACACCTATCTAGGCAGGTAAGTTAACAAAGGCTGCTCATTGAATATTATAAACTACAATGTTCGAAATTTAATATCTCCTGGTCGTATAATGGAATTAGAGAATGCTCTGAATGAGAATGATTAAATGGAATACGCAGAGAGAAATACGCTGTCGGTATCCACCATCGACTGAGAATTCAACATTATATTACTATGGGTAAACAGGAAGCATTTATAGTACAATTTAATAGTCGTCAACAAATAAACAAACAATGTTCCAGTTTAAAAAAACGATATTTATTTTCAAATCATAGATAGCTTACTATTTGAGTACGAAGATTTTTATGAATAAAAACGTCAAAATATTAAACAAACAAGACAGAGACAATAGAATAGGAACTCTTCAGAGCTATTCGCACTTTGAAAAAACCTGTGTGTTCAATGCCTTTACTTTAAAACAAACAAACAACAAAGCGGAGTTGGATGTTAATTTCCCTATATGAGACAAACATTTAACTAAATGTTATCTCCTCAAATATCAATCATGAAAAAAAATAGGTACCTACTCTCATTTACTCCTTCATACGGATTGGACTATACTACAGTTCAAATAGCAAGACATCCGCCTACGTTCCGTTTTTACTACCATACCCTCTCCGGACTGGATCACCTCATAAACAATACCAACCACCCCCCTAGACTGCCGAAATGATTGACAGTACCCACAATGTAAACTGGCTGGCATTATTTGAAAGTTCAATTCAGTTTTCGTATTCATAACTCGTCATCATAATAAAGTTTTATAAGGTGCACAAGAAGACTTATAATACAGAAAATTGTATAAGACAACAAATATATAATACAAAACCAAAATGAAAGCTTTCTACGGAAAAAAATAGATGTGAATTTAACGACAAAAGTAAAGAATACATAAAAGTAATAATACAACTAAAGGGTATGGGTCGTCTATAGAGGCTTTAGGCTATCCTCATACGAAATTTCATCAAAATCGGTATAGTGGTTTAGCAGTGGAAACGTAACAGACAGAGAGATATATTTTCACATTTATAATTAGTATGGATTGGAATTAAACTAAAACACCCAATATAACCATGTATTAATGTCCTGAGTCCATCTCACTATTAACTCTCCTTGAGGTTTGCACGATTATCCCACAAATGAAATACAACGAACTTTTTTTTTTTTTTTTGTAGCTGGGAAAGTGTTTTATTACTGCCGCCCGCTCCTGGGGGAAGCGGAATAAGAATAAAATGGTTATGCTGGACCAGCCGGTCTTACGGCCCAGCATCCCCCTCGCCCGGATGATGGCTATCCGTGCTGCCACTGGGCCGAGTCCCTACCCCCAATGCACACCCAACCGACACTACCAGCTAAAACCCCGCGGTGGCCTTCTTCGGCGTTTGCGGAGCGATCCCGGGGTATTCTAAGAAGTGCTAGAATTGCAGCCGGAATCGCCCCTGCGCGTTTCTGCGTAGCAGCCCATCTCCATGGAGGGCTAAGGAGCCCCCGCGCACCGAACAACGATAGCGAACGAGGCCTTACCGCCCGCGCTGCCGTCCATCTCAGGGTCGCACGATGCTCCGAATATGGAAGTGCACCTGGGTGGTCGAAATACCTACGTCAAAGACCATTTTTTCAAATTTAATCCTAAGAGAAGTGATTTTTAGACTGGTTTCGTTATTCAAAACTGTGTTTTTTTAGAGTCTCGATAGGCAGACGAGCAGAGGCCACCTGATGGTAAGTAGTCACCGTCGCCCATATACTTCTGCAATGCCAGGGCACAGCAGAGACACTAATATATATAGCTATATAGTGGTCCACGGGCCACGTGTATCAGGTTGGAATAACCATCGGAAACCGCCCTGTATGGTCTTGCCCTTGTCTCCTTTTCATTTAGCAAGCGTTAGATCTGTTTTTAAAACTTCTATGATTCTTAAATTTATATTAAAAACGGTATAAACTTTATGTAGTACACAAAGATATTCGTTAACGTAACTGACGCTTATTGCGATACTATTCACAAATAACATGTTGGTTTTACTTTTACTTACGCAAACCTAATACGTAATACTAACATGTTTTAACAACATTAGAGAAAAACAAATGAATTACTACCATTCTTTGAGATTTGAGGTCGGTAGCTGGGCAAAGTCTTTCAAGCTATTTACATTTTTTTATCCTGGTACGGTAAAGTGACCACTCTGCACCTGATGGTAAGAGTAGTGCCGTTTAGAATATCGAGTACCGAGAGACAAACTATCCCCGCCACTCAACACAATAATGCCGGCCTGCTTCTTCACACTACGCCATGGGCAAGAAGGTGTTCGGTTTTTTGTCGGGGGTCTGGAGTTGGGGTACAATGGCCATTTTGCGGCCTTCTTAGTACTCTGACACTAGACCCTCGACCCCTTCTTCACCTTCTTGCTCATGGCGTAGTGTGAAGAAGCAGGCCGGCATGAGTGTGTTGAGTAGCGGGGATAGATCGTCTCTCGCTACTCAGTACTCTATTTGGACCGCACTGCGCTTACCATCAGGTACAGTGTGGTCACTTTGCCGTGCCAGGATAAAAAAAAAGTACCCCAACTCTAAACCCCCAACAATAACCGGATGTAGACTGGCATCAGCCAAGTGCAGTGAAGTTTCAGGATCACCCGGAACGTGACACAATTGGGTGTGCCATATGGCGGGTTTTACACCCTGTAGTTGTACATATTGTATTCTCGAAGAGGTTTTAAGCCGACGGCCACAGCTGGTTGGAAAGGGAGAGAGATAGTTGTCTGTCACATGTAAAGCAAGATTAACAAATCTTCACATTGCTGACGAAGAGTGTTACCCGTACGGAGCATAACGTCAACACGGCAAATTAAACAAGAGATGGCGGGATGAGGTCTTCACCTTTCGTCCAGATGGGACCAGTTTAGGGATGGATATGATAAGACACAAATAAGTGAAGAAAGCGGGGGAGACTATTACTGCAATAGTAAGCTATAATAGGACATTTTCTATTGTATTTTTATGTTACCAAGGACATCTTTATATATATAATTCTACTGTACGTATGTATGTCACTGAACTCCTCCTAAACGGCTGGACCGATTTGAATGATTTTTTTGTATTCGTTTGGGTGGCGCCCTGGATGGTTTAGATTCACAAACCAGCCGGGCAGATGGCGCTGCAGTCGGTGTCTTACTGCTTTTACTGACAGGACGACGTCTGCCGGGCCTGTTAGTTACATATAAAAAGATTTCTCTATAGGTTATTTAAATTTGATACATATGTATTTTGTTAACTTGAGATTTTTATAAATATAACCGTTCGCGTAGGGGAAATCATTTTTGGTTGTAATCATCGACAGGCAGCGCTATAAATATGTCACCTTTTCCCCCGAGGTTGTTATAAGCTACGATATCAATATCTTGTTCGTATTAAACAGAGTATTAAAAAGCTTCGTACAATAAACTAGTAATTTGACGAAGTACTTTATTTGTTTGCCGCTACTTGTTATAAATGTCTGAGAGAATTTGTTAAACTTTTGTAAGATACGTTAATTGGATCCTATCTATTCCCAAAATATATTTAACTACACAAAGTCAATATAAACTCTGCTTATATCGATTCAATACGTGGTGAGACATGTCGTGGTGAGGGATCTACCCACAATTTATCTGGCAAAAAGAAATCGAAAACCGTGCTTCATACAGGACACTATACTGTCTTGTAGAGCTACAGCAACATTGGCACTTATTTTCGTACTTAATTTTCTCAACACGTTAAACTGATATTTGGCGCCATTTTGTGATGTTTTTTTTACAGTGGCAAAGTGACCACACTGCACCTGAAAGTAAGCGCTGTGACGATTTCATTTCTTTTTGACGTAAAAGATCAATATTTATTATAATAATGTTACTGGCACCTGCAGTATGAAATTTTAAGCCGAAAATTTCACTGACGCTTTCGTGTGTCGTTTAACGCGAATATCGGAAGTCCGCCTTAACATATATTTGTGTTTACCTATATACAATATGTTACAACTAGTCTAATTAGAGGCGTTGTTGACGCCCAAGGCATGTTGAGGTAGAGAGGCCTGTCCTGAATATACGGCCAAATATGGTTAACTAGTATCTCATATTAGTTATTAAATAATAAGAATATAATAGTAATGTAATATGATGTGAGAGAAGAGGCATAAAAGTAGCATGAATGACGCGGAAATGTAACAGAAGCTATCTCGACATGCCAGCATATTGTGAGAGTTTAGTTTGAGATGAGTTTCGTGTGCGAGTTCTTAAGGAGCGTGTAATGAAAATAATATTAAAAATGGCTGCATATGACAGTGCGATTTAAAGAAGACTTTTTATATTTTATTTTATTTTATAAATTAGCTATAATAATAATACTAGCCCTGTATTAAACATTGTCCCACAGCTGGGCAAGGGCCTCTTCTACTAATGAGAGGGGTTAGGCCTTAGTTCAACACGCTGGCCTAAATCGAAATCCTTATGAGAATTCTCATGCATGCAGGGTTCCTCACGATGTTTTCCGTCACCGTTTAAGCAAGCGATAATTAACAATTATGTATTCATTGATAATACGTCACGTAACTTTAGAAAAGTCAGAGGTGTATGACATTTGGGTTTCGAACATACGATATTCGTCTTGACAGTCCGTACCGCAACCAACTAGGCTCTCGCTTGCTTCCGTTTGATATTCGTATAAGCTTATTATAATGATTGCCTAGGGTCATTACGTAGTTAATCGGCTTTATACTCAGTACGATCCACTGATACATGATCCCAAACAATGAAACAGTTTAACTCACGACTATTCCACCGACATAAAGCGGTTCGGTTCGCCATTTTATATCGCTAGCTTAGTTTCATATATCCGATTTGCTTCCGTGGTCGCTCATCCAATTTTTTTTCCCGAATCACACAAACGCTGATAAATGGGAAGAGTAACGCATAAATTGTGTCATAGCATCAGAAACTGGCATAGATGATATAGTTTGCACGATGTTTATACGAATATCTTGTTAGGTCTCATCGGTATTTCGTATAAAGGTATCAAGCACCATTTAGCGACTATGTACATACAGTATCGATCGCTTTATTTGCGCTGCAACTTTAAGAATTATAAAGATAAACTAAAACGTTATTAAGTAGAGAAAGAAAAACAGTCTCCTTAAATTTTCAAACTGCAAAGAGAATTTAAACATAGCGTGTTGAGATTTACATAAAAATAAATTTTTATTTGTCTTGTATGATATTAAATAGCAATAGCAGCGATAGCCTAGTTGGTTGCGGTACGGACTGTCAAGACGAAAGTCCATCAATTCAAATGGCATACACTGACTTTTATAAAGTTATGTGTGTATTCATTGTTAATTATAGTAGTAGTATTATTAGTTTTAAAATATTAATTCGATTGCAGTTTAATGTTGATTAGTAGTTTAGCGCACGCATACAAAGGATATAAAAGAATAAAATAAAAAATAATGAGTCTTTATAGTCACTGTTTCTTTGAAGAATTCCGTTAGACATATATTTGTCTATTAAACACAGAAAAGATAATTATTTAATTTATTTTACCCAAAAATCTCCTTTAAAAACTATTTAAAGGATTATTACATTAATAGATAAATTAATTAAAGTCTGAGCCACCTCCCCATGAATTTTTAATAGCATGATTAAAATTAAATTAAATGTAAAATTAAAATAAAATAATTTCTTTATAATAAAAGTCATTTTAATCACAAAACGAGCTTAAATATAACAAACAGAATGTAATATTTTATATTTTAAACTACTTCAAGTAGTATATCATGAACAGAATTAATAAATCAAATCACTCAGTGCGGTAATTAAACCGTAAACTATGGTTTTTAATTATTAAGTCTAATTTGTTTTTATGTTTAAAATGTATTTATTCATTCTTCATACATTTAAATTTCTACCTAATATGCGTAATAATGACTGCCTCGGTGACGCAGTTGTAATTGCGCATGCGTTACGACTGCTTTGCTGAGGTCTCGGGTTGGATCCCCGGGTCGGGTAAACTGATATTGGGTTTTTATATATATAAATTCTCAGTATTAGTCTGGAATTTATGCCTGGTATGACGATATGATCTCCCTCTATCACATTATGGGACCGAAATAAATTCGGCGAAAAGTGGGTGTATTGGTTGCACCTCTGCCTACCCCTTCGGGGGTTATAGGCGTGAGTGTATTTGTATGTACATTTAAATTTAAAGGTGGACTTTGCCTGAAACATTCTCTGAGAGTCAAACCTTAGGTGGTGAAGACTCGGAATCCAGTACAGTAAGGTGTGCAAGTAAAACTGGTAATGGGAGATACTTAATTTTTTTTTATCCTGTTTTGTCAAAGTGACCAGATGGTAAGCGCAGTGCCGTCCACCTAGAGTATCATGTAGCGAGAAACAATATATCTGTCGCTACTCAACACAATCATGTCGGCCAGCTGTGTGGCTTCTTCACACTACGCCGTGGGGCAAGGAGGTGAAGAAGCGGTCGAGGGTCTAGTGTCAGAGTACTCAGAAGGCCACAACACGGTCAAACATCGTACTCCAACTCAGTACCCCTGACAAAACCGGATGTACACAAGCTGACCTCGAAACGCGACGCACATGCGTGTGCCACTATGACGGGTTTTACACCCTGTGTACGGTCGACGCTATCCGGGATATGAATATCCTACAACCAGCAAATTAAGCTTACTTAAAATTCTCGGCCGTAAATTTATAACACTTTCATTCTGAAATCCACATGAGTGGAATTGTGCGCCAGTTCATATAAGTAGGTAGGTAGAGCGGAAGTCGCGATCTCAATTGCGCAAAACTAACCTATTTCTTCACAGTGCAAGTTTTAATGCTTTTTGTATGTAACACAGTCAGCAAACTTTACTGGTACCTACTGTGTAATGCCAATAAACACGGAACCATATATCTTTAAACTACGTAAAGACCTTTTTAATGTTACATATTTATCTTTTGAGTACATTAAACCAGAACTTATCTGTAATTACAGAATGGTGTACCATTAAAAGACACTTTATGACGCTGGTAATTTCGCAACAATAACAATAAATAAGAAGAGCAATAGCCAGCAATAAGTAATTCTATATCTATTAACAGATTTTCCATATCATTTGTGTATTTCGTTTTTACTTAAAATATGTTATGAGATGCTGGATTTCGGAAACTATGGTAGAAATATATAAAAATAAGTATGTACTTGAAATAATAGGCTAGTTGACTATTTTTGGGAAACCGTTTTATATTATTCTTCATGGTCTATATTATTAAAATATTATCATTAATAAACATAAAACATACGTTTTTAAGATTTAATTTGCATTTTTATAAACCAACTTTATTTTTCCCACTCAAACGCTACCAACTGTCATGGCCTGTCGTGTGACGTCACAGTATGTTAAACTAATAGTCGTTTGGTTGGATATGTGATTTCAGTGTATCGATTTTCTTTATTTATAATTAATTCGAAGTTTTACAAGATTTGTGTAGTACCTCAATGTCAAAATACCTACATTAAGAATGTGAAAACATGCGAAACAAACCAAACAAATAGCAAGCTTAAGGCTACACATAGAAAGAGTTAAAAGACGTTTACGTGAATTTTATATGCTAAAACCACATGCATGTATTAATTAGATTTTTTTTAAAAGTCATTTTTCTTTCCCTGGCCTGGTCAGGCCTGGCCTGGAATATAATATATGATAAAATATATAGTAATACACAGTAATGGCTTTTGAAACAGACTGACTTTAATTTCTTCTTTATAACAGTTAATAGACAATATCACAATTAATACGTTTATAGGTATAATATAATGATATAAAAAGTACCGATAGATGGCGTTAATGTTTTATCTATATTATTTTGTTATACAAAACGAATAATATATGGCTTGGAAGACTTGAAGAAATAATTGTGTAAGTACTTGCAGACCATAATTAAAAATAAAACATTTCAATGTAACCTCTAATAATTTAAAATCTATCTTCTATACTTATAATAAATCTGTAGAGAGGTCAATTCTGTACCTGAAATATATTTCCAAAATAACTATCAGCGGGTGATTAGTGATCGATACTGACGCCAAAAATGCAATCAGTAAATTTTTTGTCTGTCTGTCTGTCTGTCTGTCTGTCTGTCTGTCTGTCTGTCTGTCTGTCTGTCTGTCTGTCTGTCTGTCTGTCTGTCTGTCTGTATGTTCGTTATAGAAACAAAAACCACTCGACGGATTTCAACAAAACTTGGTACAATTGTTCTTCATACTCCTGGGCAGGTTATAGTATACTTTTCATCACGCTACGATCAATAGGAGCAGAGCAGTGAAGGGAAATGTTGGGAAAACAGGAGAACTTACTCCATTTTTTAAGCTTCCGTCGCGTGTGTAGCCTTAATAGTTAAAACTACACAGAAATCATGTATGACGGAAATGTTCTCCTTAAAATTATATAAAAAATATTCCACGACAGCAAATGTCTATATTTTATGGTTGACTCACAATAACACGTGTAACTCCCGATAGCTTAGCAGTTCAGAGATTTCTGATTATATTTGTCTACTCTTACGTTTATAACACTCTCAATCATCCCTAATTAATAAATGTTAACATTATTACCTATTTAACTAATTTAATAAAAAAAGAATTATAGAAATAGGTACATAAACACCAAAGTTATACATGAAATACGCTAATAAGCCATTGCGCGTGAATACTGAATCATGCTATAAGGATTATTTTTGTGTAACCATCGCGTCGGGTCGCCGCGGGAGGTTTAAAAATTCGGGGGATCCAAACGCGAACTTCAAGATCCACCGCCGCGCAGCACACGCGGCATTCAGACTGAAGTCAGTCTTCTCATCGAAGCTACCTCTTCGTGCGAAGGTCGGAGTGTACAAGTTGTACATCCGATCCCGCCTGACGTACGCGGCGCCGGCATGGTACGCGCTCACTGGACCCACGTCCAGGAAGCGTCTACGGGTCGTCCAATCCAGGACGCTCCGCACCATCGTCGACGCGCCGCGCTACGTCAAGAACTCCACGATCCAGAGGGATCTGCACATCGAGAGCCTGGACGACTTCGTCAAGGGGCTCGCGACGAGGATGTTTGAGCGCGCGGATGCCTCGATCTGGCCTCACCTCCAGAACATGGCGCCGCTGCACGCTCGACCTCCGGACGCGAAGCCCCTACCCCGAGATCTCCTCGCGTGATCCACGTCACGCGATCCCCGGAATCACCGCATCACATCACACACCACACCTCGGCGTGCCACCTACTTCGAGGGTCTCGTGACACTTTTCGCCATCGCCGTCTGCTGCTGATCGCCTAAGCTGGGCTTCCCCAACGGGTTCCACCTGGCTGGGTTTGATATCGCGTGGACGGCAAGAAGAGGAGAGCACGAGAGCCCCTCGGTATTCTGCACGCCGATCTACACACCTCCGGACATCGCTCGTCGTACCATGACTCACCATGGCACGACGCCCCCCAGGACCGGTCCGCTTTCACGGACCGCGAAGATTACCACATCAGGAGGGCTACGCCCTGGAAATGTGACCGCATGCACACTTTGTGCACGCGACGAAAACCACAGCGAACTTCATACAATATTTGGCTGTTGATGCGAGTAGACGTTCCGAGCATTCGACCTTATTGACAGACAATATATGTAAAATACAATATACAATATTGTTTATCAGCGCGATTTTTGTCTTTAAATTAATTTAGTTTTCTTTTGTTGTTATTTCATAAAATAGGTATTAGTTATTTTGGTAGCGTGTTATATTCGTTCTAATTACAAATTATTAATAGTTTATAAGTAAAAGCGTATGTACTTTTATTAATTATATGTATAGGTATTATTAATAGGTATAGGTATTATTAATTATAGTAGTTATAGGTATTTAGTTTTAAGTGAAGTAGGTTTTATTATTAGACTGACAGACAACGCACAGCCGAAACTACTGGCAGTAGAGAGCTGAAATTTGGCCTGTGTGTTTGTTGGGAGGAGTAGGCTACCACTAAGAGTGGATTATTGGAAATTCCCTCCCAACGGGGAGAAAAGGGGGATAAATTGTTTTTTTTTCCGGAAGTCATTATTCCACGCGGACGAAGTCGCGGGCAAAAGCTAGTAGATAATAAATCTACCAATAAGAGTATGTAAAAAGCAATTTTATAAGGTATTATCAATTATTATATTTTTTATGAATTATTACTTACATAGAAGTTTTGTCATTTTTATATTCTGTTGAACAAAAATCTTTGTTTGCCGCCAAAAATTCTCCCAACGTCATCACGTCTATTCGAGGCAAATTATACAGCTATTTGCCTTAGAAAACCCTTCGTATATAACTAATGTATTTAGATTTTGGTTTTTTGAACAAATTGCAACTAACTGATTGCAACTGATCACCAAAAATTACAAAAGATTTGGTACCTCAATGTATGGATTCTCGAACTATCAACAAAACAATTTGACATTTGATGATACTGTGACGTCATGCATACTATATCTATGGTCATGCAGTCTGGTCTGTTTCATGTCATGTAACAAAATGCTTTATTTTCTACATATTTATTTCTTGAAAATATTAAATAATCATATACAAATTAACAAATTGGATTAATTTTCGATATTTTTAGACTAAAATCTGTTATAAAAAACAAAATTATATCAGGTTTTTACTTACTGTCAACTACCCTATTCTTAAACTATCTTTTATTTAAATGCTCTAGAATGAAAATAAAGTGATTTAGCAGTAAGTAGTGAATAGAAAGAAAAGTATTTGTCAAGACAATTTTTTTTGTTCGGCTTTGAACTCTTGTTCTATTATTATGACCGCTGTAAGATATTGATGAGTTGAGTTGTCTGCAGGTGGTTCTGGCAGCAGAATCAGGTCCAGCTTACCATAATATATGCATAGTCATCGGGTTTATGAATACCAAATTTCAGCCTATTCTGGCTATCAGGCCTGATTCAAAATTTAGTTGCAAGTTTTGACCTAAGTAAACATGGTAAGTTAAATAAAAAGACAGTTATCGTTCTCAATCTATACTATCTACCCAAATAAAACGTTTATACGTTTGTCGTCTAAATAACACCAATCATGTATCTCAACGTCCTCACATCAGTCAAGTCATCAGAAATATCAACTAACATTGACATCACAGACCACACTAAAAGCACATTAAGCATATTAATTCCATTAATAATGATATATACTAACTAATAAACTAATACTAGCCCTGTATTAAACATTGTCCCACTGCTGGGCGCGGACCTCCTCTACTAATGAGAGGGGTTAGGCCTTAGTCCACCACGCTGCCCTAATGCGGATTGGTAGACTTCACATACCTTAGAAATTCTTATAAGAATTCTCAGGTATGCAGGTTTCCTCACGATGTTTTCCTTCACCGTTAAAGCAAGCGATAATTAACATTTAATACACACATATCTTTAGAAAAGTCAGAGGTGTATGCCACTTGGGTTTCGAACATACGACTTTCGTCTTGGCAGTCCGTACCGCAACCAACTAGGCTATCGCTGCTATTAATTATATATACAGGGTTTATTATACACAAGCTGATACACCTTAAATATATTTTAGTCTGCGAAGAGCTAGTAAAAATATTTATTAACAGTAATGAAAACTTACACTTTAATAGTCTAATTAGGACTTTTAAAAGGGATAGGGTACATGACGCCATTGATCGCGGTGGTCATTCACTTAATCGACTGCGCCGTAGCACAGCTAATTTTACGTTATATTGTTTCTAGCATGAAATGTATTTTACTAACGTGATATAAGCTCACTTTTGTATCCCCAAAGAGCTAAGAAGAAGCTCGCTCGCCCGAAGAAGCGGAAGACGGTTTACTAGTACATTCACGGTGCACTGAACTTATTTTTGACACATTAAATCTGAAAAAAAATGTTTCATGTTGCTGTTATACAAAGAAATCTTAAATCATTATACTTAGTTGTGAGATTTTCATTTAAAATATTGTTTTTATGACAAAAATTCATCATTACATTTATAATAACCATATAGTCTGTATATATAAAAGAAGAAGCTGACTGACTGACTGACTGATCGATCAACGCACAGCCTAAACGACTGGGGTTAGAGACTTGAAATTTTGACAGTAGGTACCTTTTATCACGTAGGCATCCACTAAGGAAGGGTTTTTGGAAATACCACCCCTAAGGGGGTAAAATAGGGGATGAAAGTTTGTATGAAAATCCGTCATTTTTGAAGTTAAATTCATGGAATTTAGTATTTGACATTTTAGTTAAAAATAAAAAATATATGTTTCAGGATTTTTGGAAATTCCGCCCCTAAGGGGATAAAATAGGGAATGAAAGTTTGTATGAAAATCCGTAATTTTTAAGTTAAACGCATGAATATTGCTATTTTGTATTGTATACTTTTTCTCCCAAACATGACCTCCACGCGGGCGGAGCCGCGAGCAACAGCTAGTTAGAGATAAATTAGTTGTTAAGTATTTAGTAAATATGTGTGGGTAGATTGTGAGGGTAGGACTTATTTATTAGACATATTGAAGGTATTTCATAAATATCCGTGGATAGATTGGCGATAATTACCAACTGAGTGGGTGAAGTGAAGAGTTGCTATAAAAGACGGCTCTCGAGCGCTCCAGCCTACAGTCCGTTCTGGGATTGTCTACTGTACGGACGTATGGTGAGCATCAGCTCCCATCGTCCTATACCACTATTAGTCTGGTGGCAGTTCAGTATAGAGCGTTATGCTGTCCGTGCGCACTTGCGACTAATTGTTATTTGGTACATCTTGTCATGAATTGTTAACGATGGGCACTGAGGTGCGTAAATGTGATCATTAAATTGATCAATACAGTGGCGATCATCGTTTATGTGCCGTTTAAGGTACCCACTTTTAAATAGCACTTGAATTGTTTCTTATAATATTGTTATTGAATTATTTGTTTTCTAGCATATCAAACTATACATTAAAAGCTTTATTGAAATCTCTCACCATATGAAACGCGACGGTAAACTATCAGTTTACTACTACACTTTACTTTTTTACAAGGATACCAACGTTTTCTATGAAACAGTAGAACTACCCCGGTCGAGCCGTCTCATTTATGATGTAGACAAATACGAGTACACCGTGGCTCTACCACTCCCCATGGCTCTACCACTATATCACATTTACATGTAAATTATTTATGATAGCCTTCGTGGCGCAGTCGGCGAGTAGCCGGCTGTGAAACGAGAGGCCGTGGGTTCGATTCCCACACCGGGACAAATGTTTGTGTGACAGACAGATTTTTGTGTCAGGTCTGGGTGATGTGATACCGAAAGTCTCTCGTAGCTCCTGATACCCAAAACACAACACTCATATCTTAGTGTGGGGTCGGCGCTATGTGTGTGACTTTTGGGTGTTATTGATTTAATTATTTTTTTATCTATCGAGCTTAAATATCCAGTTAAAAAAGTACGTCTTCAGATATAAAATAAATGCTCTTAAGCAATAAAAATTAAATGGGACACTGTTTATCCCGAGACAGCCTAATACAGTCTTCGCCTCCAACTTATATAAAGTAGTAAAAATATCCAGAATTGTTACAATTATAGCTGGGCTCACTTTGCCAGCTCCAGCCTAAGCAGGCTTGCTTTAAGCGGCAATAATTGTGCATTATGTTCTCCGCGGTATCCCTGGATGTCGGCTGCATTTATGAAGATTTAATGTACTATATATATAAAGTTATTGCGTCTACGGACAGTTAACACAAAATAATGCTTTAAGTTAAACAAGTTTGAACGCTCTAAAATACCAGCGGTTTCGTTCTCTGATGTAATTTATTTTAAAAATTGTATTCTAGTATACTTATGTGTACGGTAAGAACTAATCATTTATTTTGATAACATCACCTTATGGTTCTTGTGTCAGATTATAAACCGTAAATTTTAATAAAACAAATAAAATTTCTATAATTAATATTCTTGTTTTCTAAAGGTACCAAAATATTAACATGCATATTTACTATATATAATAAATTTACTGTGTGAATAGTTTGCGGAATTAAATAGAAATAACATTAAATTGAGATTTCTCGACTATAGAAAAATAGTGCCCGGATTATCCTGTCGCAAAAATTCCATTACACGTATAATCGTTTTCAGAGTAGATACGTACGTAGGTTGAGGCTGAGGACATGCCGGTTACACATTGTTACTGTCAGCCGTAAGATTTATGCGAGCGCGGTCTATTGGACCGGGCGAGCTGTTTTCGACCCTTGCAAAAGTTAAAGACAGTTAAACTCAAGCCCCCGCGAGCTCTATTCCATTTGGAGTGTTTTCTTTCAATATAAGACGAGAATGTTCTCAGCGTCGCGTCTTGAGAGGGTATGAGAGATATAAACGCTGTGTAATATTTTTCCCAAGTAATGTTATCGTAACGTCTTTGTAGAAAAAATATAAAGTGATAAATTGATGTTAAACATAGAGAAACAGATTATAATACATTCATATTAATACTATACAAATTAACGTGTTTAGTCAATTTCATTTAAATACTAGCTGTTTCCTGCGGCACCGCCCGCGTTGAAGTTATCTTATATATATACTCAGCCTGTTGCCGTCCACTGTTGGACGTAGGCCTCCCCAAGTGAACGCCATCCCGGTCTTGGTAGCCCGCATCCACCCGCTACCCACCACCTTCTTCAAGTCGTCGGTCCATCGTGCAGCAGGGCGTCCCACACTACGTTTGCCTAAACGCGGTCTCCATCTCAGTTATCTTATACTATTTATAAAATCATTTCATCTTTCACAACTACTCTTTGCAATTGGTTCAAACAGGTATAAGTTTTGATTGAATGCACTGATTTAAATGAAATAAACACTATATGCTACCTCAATATACACTATGATTATATTATAGATTATTTTGTCGTCTTAAAGTACTTTGAAAGTGATGCATTGATAGATAGATAGACAGACAATAATTCTAAAAACAATTGTTTTGGGTTCCATATCGATAATATAACACGTTACAATCAAAAAAAACTTGCAGAAATATTTAATGTACAGACAACGTGCCTCTTCAGCTCTATTATATAGTAGCTTTATATATAGATACATAGATGTCAGTTTGTAAACGCTTTCCTTTCGCTGAAAGGGCAGGCAATTAATACCCATGCACTGTTTTAATGTCCTCTGAACTACAAAATGTGTTGATTGCAATTCGATTCCCTATCAGGGACTTCTCGATTCATATGCATACGTGAAACATAAACGGTCATGAACATATTTACGGTTCATTAGACAAACGACGAGGCGTCTACCGTTCTATTGAATCTAGCTAATGTTCGATAGCTTTTAGTGCATCGCCTAAATGTGCTATATATAGAAATATACATTTTTTGTAAAATTACCTATTCGTATAGACCAATAGTAAAAAAGTTATACCTAACACAAATAATAATAATATTTTTTAACTAATAATAATTTATACTTTAATTTAAATTATTATAATTCAAATATCTCTAAATTGATACCATGTCACACTAAAAGGTTAGTATGCTTCATGCCACCTAATGCACACCACCTTGCATCTTTCAGTGTCGAGTTAATTTTAGTTATTTGTAGCGACATTCCCGAACAAATCTGCCTTAAATTGATTTACAGTGAAACTGTTAATAGTATATAAGGTAAATAACATAAAGTTATAACGTTTAGAACGTAATATCAATAAATATTAATTAATTTCAATTTTGACGGGAAGTCTATATTTCAAAACCAATTCATTATATAGTTCGTCCCGTTTTAGCGCGCGGAAAATCCCTTTCGAGAGACAGTGACGGGAGTTTTACTTCCAAATAGTTCTTAGTAAAATGATAGATGGCATTAGTGGGCGGACAAGATTATCGTAACATCTTTTTTTCGACAGTTCGTGTCTATAGAATCAGTGATATTCGTCATAATTGTTAATAAGAAACGCTTTTCAAAGCGTTTCTTATTAATAAGAAACGCTTTGAAAAGCGTTTACTAACTTACTTTTATAATTGTATTTCAAAATATAACTAACTTTTATAATTGTATTTCAAAATTATTTAATGGATTTATGTTCTTATATAAATCCGTTATTATCAATATTTAATTAATTTTGAAATAAATATACGAATATAAATTCACAAAATTACGGTATTTATTATAAACGAAATGAAGATAAATGGAAGAATCTCCGACTTGTCAAAATTATTTTTACCATTACAATGTTAGCCTACCTACCACTACTACTATACCTTTGGACCATAGACATAGAGACTGAACTGAGCAATATCCTCACAAAATTGACCACTTTGTAGAAAGAGACAAAGCGACTGTGCGGCCAATACATACAACTATTCCAAAATACTTTATAATAATGTCAACAATCTAATAGATAAAGATAACATATACACACGCCTGTAATCCCCGAAGGGGTAGGCAGAGGTGTAACCAGTACACCTACTTTACGCCGAATTTCGGTCCCATAATGTGATAGGGGGCGAGCCTATCGCCATACCGGGCACAGATTCCAGACTCCGGGCTAATACTGAGGAATTTCTAGATGGAAAACTCAATATCACTTTACCCGACCCGGGGATCGAACCCCAGACCTCAGCACAGCAGTCGTAACGCATGCGCTGCGCAACAATTACAACTGCGCCACCGAGGCAGGCAGAGGATAGATAAAGATATTTTAATAAATCTCCATTTTACAAAATATGTTATCTAATCGGATTAATATATTTTAGACATTAATTTAATAACTGCCAGTAACATTATCATGCCCGGCAACTTTTTGTATTTGTTTATTCCGGTCTCATTCCTTTCCCTTCTGAGACTTTTATAATATAAAGTCGAAAATTTGCTGAATTTAAATCTCAATTCAATTAAATAATATTCAGATAGCAAAGTCGTAACCAAAAAGTTTGGATAAAAGAAATGTTTCCGGTAAATTTAATTAGATTAAATTATTATTATGGATCTATATTACTGCTAATGTGAAGGATAACTACGTATTTTTATAATAATACTAGCCCTGTATTAAATGTCATGTCCCACTGCTGGACACGGGACTCCTCTACTAATGAGAGGGGTTAGGCCTTAGTCCACCACGCTGGCCTAATGCGGGTTGGTAGACTTCACATACCTTCGAAATTCTTATGAGAATTCTCAGGTATGCAGGTTTCCTCACGATGTTTTCCTTCACCGTTAAAGCAAGCGATAATTAACATTTAATACACACATATCTTTAGAAAAGTCAGAGGTGTATGCCACTTGGGTTTCGAACGTACGACCTTCGTCTTAACAGTCCGTACTGCACCCAAATAGGCTATCGCTGCTTATTTTTTGCCGTAGTTAAAAATCCTTATTACGGATATCTTCCAACCCAGTTCACATGGAAGTTCACCGTAGTAAGCTCTAACCAATTATTATTGTGCACGAAGTACCGACTAAAAACCAAATTATGGACTTCTTCGGCAGCACATTTGTGATACTAAGTGAACTTTAGATTTGTGCTCTCCGGGGTATTTTTTCCGGAGCACTGGCATCCTTTATTTTATCTGAAAAATCCTTCGAGATTAGCCCTGACTTTTTTTTTTAGTGCCTCGATAGGCAGACGAGCAGACGGGCCACCTGATGGTAAGTAGTCACCGCCGTCCGTCACTTCTGCAATACCAGACGACAGCAGAGCCGCTGTCTACCGTATAACTATGTCTATATGACTAATTCGATAACGACGATGACAATAATAATAGCGTAGCCTCCTCTGGTGTCCGGGAACAATGATCCAATATTTATCACCAGATCAGCCCAAAGACTTTAAGTCACATGAATTAAAATGTACTGTGTAAATATACTCGTGCTTTGTTTATTTATTTTAAAACTAGCTGTTGCTCGCGGCTCCGCCCGCGTGGAAGTTGTGTTTGGGAGAAAAAGTATATAATACAAAATACCAATTTTCATGCGTTTGACTTCAAAAATGACGGATCTTCATCTCCTATTTACCCCTTAGGGGTGGAATTTCCGAAAATCCTGGAATATATATTTTATTTTTAACTAAAATGCCAAATACAATTTCACATGTATTTAACTTCAAAAATGACGGATTTTCATACAAACTTTCATCCCCTATACCCCCTTAGGGGTGGTATTTCCAAAAACCCTTCCTTAGTGGATGCCTACGTCATAAAAGGTATCTACTGTAAAAAATTCAAGTCTCTGACCCTAGCCGTTTGGGCTGTGCGTTGATCAGTCAGTCAGTCAGTCAGTTTCTTCTTTTATATATAAAGATACCATGAAACACAGCACATTCATTTGATGAAATTACAGGTATAGAGGATTGTGTTTATCTCTTGAAGGTATTTACAACCTACTCCAAAAACATGCTTAGGTACTTAATTGAATAAAATATATATTTTAAATTCTAAGACGACATATTTTTTGAATATGTACAATACATTAATAAAATAAACCATTGACTAACAAAATAACATCAAGAAAAAAAAACATTAAGGTCTTCACGTTATATGAAATTTTTACATATACAGATAAAAATTAAAGACGGTTCGTTGGTAAATCACTAGAGAATCACTAAATTAATTTTGTTTTTTTAAGTTGTAAGAAATATTCCAGAAAATCTGATAGTACTTTTTTCTATGACATTTCCCACGGCACCAATAAACGTAAATACACGCGTGAGAATGCGGTCAAATACTAGTTAATATAAACGAGAGTCAAGTGTAGAAAAATAAAATAAAAACATACACAGCGCAAATACAACACTTGTTAGTTAAATTTCTAGAAAATGCACAGCGAAATTCCACAGACTTTTTGCCACTTTGTTGGGGCTTACGGACCGCTCATAAAGCCAAATCAAACGTTTTTATGAAGCAATAAAAGTTCAATAGTTTAGAAATTTAATTTGTCATGCACATTTAAATATATGCATATGTCCCTATGCATATTTCAAGTTGCTACCCCACGGCCCGGGGTCGCATCTGCGAGATTCTTATGCAAAATCGATGTTTTTATTACTCTTTTATGGGCCCACAGTCTTTCAGCCAAATTGAGAGCAAGGAAAGGCGTGAGAAAATTCATTCTGAAGCCAAAGCGTTTCTTTAATTAAACTTTCTCATTTATTTTTCACTTAACGACCAAAAGTGTCCAATATGAATTGATGGCGCGCATTGTCTTGTTGTGGTAAATATATGAAACCTCAGATTTTTACAATAAGTATTTTACATTACCAGATTCAGTTCAATCGGAAAACTCTTGATCAATACATAAAACATTTATTATTCAATCACTAATACACTAAATCATTACATTTTAACTAATTTATGAAAATTTGTAATTATATTACATTTATTTCAAACCCTTTATTGCTTTATGATCATTGTAAAATATACAATTGATATATATTCAATAGAATATAACTTTCCAACAATGTTTTCGTGATTATAGTACAATAACATTGCAGCATTTTTTAAATATGTTGATTAAAATTAAGCACAAACATGACCATTTTTTTCGAACTGCGCTTCGTATATATCTGTGTTGTCATGCCAGATCATAATTTCCTTTTAATAGTTTCTATTTGACCCTCAAAACGCAAGTCTATATGAGAAAATAAATTTTTATTTTCTCATAAAGACTTGCTTTTGTGTTCGTAACAGTAACAACCTAACATTTCTTAACTGACAATATAATGAATAAATCAATCAATCTCTAATTTTTTAAGCTTATAATCATAAATATAAACATACTGATGGCGAATACTAGGACCACACATCGATTGATCCCCCGTTCGATCCCCGCACCAAGAAAAATTTTAGTGTTATTTACAAATATTTGTTTCTGTCTGGGTGTTGTGGGAGCGTATTTACTCGGAGATCTTGATACCCACGATACAGGTTGGTCCTAGTTTGAAGTCAGGATTATAACAGTCACATGTTTGAGGTATTTTTTTTTTCATCGTATCTTTATAAAATAAAAATTAACATGCCTGTTTTAGATATTTGCGAGCTAATGGAGATAATGCATACAAGTTACACATTCATACTATTGACAATATAAATAAAATAAAATCTTAGCTTACTACTTCCACATACATATTTTTAATTTAAAATGGTAACTTATATAAAAACATTACAAATTTTAAATACACTTAATCGTCAACGAAATTTCCTTATCGATAAATGTTTATTCTATAATATTTAACTACCGAAAAGCTTCCTTCCCAGTACCGACGCGACGGTATACACACTACTTGACCGCTGTACAAACATCGACCACCCAAACAAACACAATATTGGAATCTTTTGAAATCAAACGAATATCAGTCAAAAGTAAATTCTTAGGCGACAATGTAAAATATTTTCAGAAATTTAATGCTTATAATGAGCTCGAATTGAAATTCAACATTATATTGTCTTTAAAGGCGTTATTATTAAATTTTTGCAATAAAAACTGGCGAATGTCTAATTTTGAACGACCTAGACGAAATGGATTTGAGACACATAAAATCTAAGACCTCCAAATAATTAAGGCGGCTGGCTAGGTTGTGAGAGGCTTATTTACACTTTGTTTAATAAAAGTACTTGAGTAATACGAGATTTTTATTTGAATGCTTTTGAATTTAAAACTAAAATATATGTAACACAACATAGTAATGCACTATTAATGAAATTATGAAACACATAATAATATATCACAAATCACGAATACGGCATTTTGTCTTGCTTTATGACCGTATAGGAAGCAAGATAAAATAATAATGACACCACACTAGGTCAAACCTGTAACAACGAGACCCGAAACAAATATCAGTCTATCACACAAACATTTTTCTGCGGGAATCAAACCCATGTTATCCATTCTCGTTGCACAGACGGCTTCTCGCTTGCAGCGCTACGGAGGCTGTCTTAAGAGTCTGTATTATAACGATGACATTATTAATTACGCACTTAAGTACAACAATATACCCGACTAATGTTCGTCTGCACCAAAATTAGCTAAGTAAAGTAAAGTAAATTAGCTTACCTAAGCAGTTCATAAATCTATCCATAGTATCATTAGATCTATTCATTTCAAGTATACCTACTAGCTTCGCAAAGGTAGTAGCTTATGTTTGGTAAATGAATTTCATATCAAAATGCTTCCTAAATGTTTAGTTGTTGACAAAGTTACATGTAAACGATATTTATTATTATCATTTATGAAACCACATTGTTTAATTAAATACTGTAATTATTTTTTTGTTATTTGACATTTTACTAATTTGTGACTTATTGTTTCAGGTATACTAAACCCCGGCAACATGTCATTAGGTAATTAATTATATATTTTTATTATGCTATTAAGTAAGTCCATAGTGATTATATAACCATGATTATGATAAATATTAGACACCCATGGCCCGTGCGAATACTTCGCATCAATAGTAAATAACAATACAACAAATTAGTTGCCTATACTGTCAACAGATGGCACTGTTAATTTTTCATCTTTTTTGGCATAACCTATAATTTTAAAACATTTGTCTACTATTACTTCAGTACTAACAATGTTTGGGTAAGATATGAAGGGTATGGCCAAAACAGCACACGGCTGCGACGGGCGACACAAGATCAGCATGAAACTTTGCACGGATTGCGCGTTCCAGTGTACGCTTCATTTACTGTATGTTCAACACGCGTACAAATAGATCCGTGTACACTTCTTGTATGGAGTACTCTAAATCTGAAAGCGATGTAATGTAATCCATCAGCCAAGTACATTATGAAAACCAATACAGTGTTATTAACTTCATGTAATGAACGGGAATGCGAGTCCCTGAAGAGGTAAGCAGCGATGCACCGAAAGCACCCACTTTTCGCCATGCTTGTTCCATCTCATAATATGATATTAGGTTTTTCTATCATGAAATTCTCAGTATTATCCGGAGTCTGGAAACTGTGCCCGGTATGGCGATAGGATCGCCCCCTATCACATTATGGGACTGAAATGCGGTGAAAAGTGGATGTACTGCCTACTACTTCGGGGATTACAGGCGTGACTGTATGTGTGTCGATGAACAATTTGTCATATCAGGTACTTTAAATTCCGGGTAAATTGAGTTTTTTTTCAGACCTTAAACTCAAACACCAACAACCAATACTGATTGGCCAATCCAAAATTGGACCCAGAATCTTGCTGTTTTTTTTTTCAAATAAACATTAAGAGCCCATAAAATTAAAAGCAAATTCGGTATCCCATCCCCGTCCGGTACTCCAGGAGAGATTTCTTGGAACCCAATGTAATTTTTACTTGTTTGTGCTTTTCACCTCAACAGCATCCCATGGTTTTCACCTAATCCAATTCAATTTGGCAGTTTCAACAAAATCGAAATGTAATCATTCAAAACTATCATCAGAATACTAGTCAACATTTATAACTAAATAAAGTGAACTTGAATGTGATGGTTTTATTGTTGGTATAAACTTCTTATTAGTACCATATTCCGGTACCACTCAAAGTCTTTTGATCACAATATCACCAAGGGGCTCATTAATCAACATGAACAACTCTAATATCGACGGGTGAACTGATAGTCATTAAGAAGTTGCACGGAATGCTTCGGCATCACACACCAATCCGTTAGTGGCATATTAAATTCTCATATTAATTGCATGAGTCTGCATTTTTAAATTGGATGATAAATTATTATAATTGTATGGAAGAAATTAGTTTTCTATTTTTATTTCCAGACTTAGATTACATACTAACTGTTGCCTGCGGCTTCACCCGCGTGTTATCTTATACTATTTATAAAATAATTGCATCTCTGATAACTACTCTTTGCATAAATACAGATATTTGTTTAAACAGGTATAACTTTAATTAAGTGCAAGTGATTTAAATGAAATAAAAACTAAACGTTACCTCGAGATGCACTCTATGATTTTAATGTCGATTCTTTTGCCGTAATACAGTACTTTGGACGTGATGCGTTGACAGACAGACAGACATAATTCCAAAAACAATTGGAACACAAAAAAACAAAAACAATACAAAATTTTGCAAAAATATTTAAAGTACAGACAAAGTGACATAAAAAACGCATCAAGATTCCATACTTATTATGTCATTCATATTAAAATGATTACGCGCGTTTCATATCCAGAAAATTCTGAATGCAAAGCAACATGCTCATCAAGTAAATTGTTTGAATTCTGAAATGAATTCCGCCACTACAGTTTTTAGTTTTGTTTATTTGAAGCTTATTTTGAATTGCAAATAGGTTTAAATTACATACAACAGCGACTTCAGTAAGCATAAGTGTTTCAAATAGTTATGAGCAATTCATCTCCCAGTTTGTTGGGTTGGTAGGGACATTAAGGGACACTCGTATGGGTTAATAAGATTTAGGGCTGCTTCCCGGGTCATCGTCATCTTCCGGTGTATATACTTTTATACATTTCTATATTCTTGTTATGTATTATATAAATAAAATATAACTTGTTTACTTCAATAGTTGATTGGTGTATTGAATGTGCTTCGTTAGTATGCCACCTGTCTTTATATACGAAATATTTTACTTAAAATGTTTTTTATTTTAAAAATGATAAAACGTCTGCAACTGAATAAACACAAGAATAAAACATGTTGATATAAAATATTAATAAACATGTCATATCTTTTAAATCAGAATAAAACAATTCAACACACAAGATATGAGAGAAGCTCTTGCAAATTGGACATTAAACACGAAAGCAACTATACTTTGTGTTTGTAAGCTGTTCATTTTTCTAAATAACGAGAAGTGAGCGCCGTACGTAACAAAGGAAATATTGGGCAAAGAACTATCTGCAAGGGTAAAATAATGTTATTTTACTCGTAACTACAAGATATTCTTGAAGAATAACTTAAACCAACAACTCTGATATATTTTTCTAGAGCATGAACGTAAAAATGAAGTAATAATGCAATGCTTTTATCAAATTTTCTACCGTAAACTAGCCTGTAACAATTTTCTAATATGCATATTTTTTAGAAACCCAGCACAACATGTTTGTAATTATTCCGGCATCAAACTCTCGGATATTTAAAACAAAGCGCGAAAGCCATGAGGTTATACTTAGCAACGTTCTTTGTAAATTATGATTAGGCTTAAACAGTTATAAGATACGTCCTTACATAGTACTAGTGGTCCCGGGCAGACGTCCTGCCATAAACCGCCTTCTCTGAGGACCGAATTTTTCTTGAAAAAAATAAGATATTCAGATCTTGATAACAGCGCCACCTATCGGATACGAACTATCATGTGTTTTAAATTGGACCCAACCCCACACATACACAAAATTTCATTGAAATCGGTTGAGTGATTTCAAAGTCTTTAACGGATGTCCGTTATTATGTGTATTTTATACATATACTAGCTGTTCCTTGCGGCTCCGCCTGCGTGGAGGTTATATTCGGGAGCAGAAGTATTCAATCCAAGGAGTTGTCTTCTGCACTGAGACACCTGTAGTGATTGTCCAGCCTCCCAGGTGTTGTGCCTGAATCTTGAGATTGCATCTAGAATACACCATAAGTTTAACCTCACTTTGTCCCTTTTAGGGATGATTTTTCAAAAACGTTGAAACATGTATTTCTTTATTTCCTACCAAAAGCCTTAATATGAATTTACAGATCCCTAAGTCGAGGAATTATGGATATCCCATACAAATTTTTAACTCCTATTTGACCCCTTTCAACGTTGTTTTTTGAGAAAAAGGTAGCCTATGTCCTTCTCCAGGATATAATCTAGTCCCTTACCAAATTTCATTACAATCCGTTCAGCCGTTTAGTCGTGAAGAGGTAACAAACAAACAAACAAACAGAGATACTTTCGCATTTATAGTATTAGTATGGATATTACATATTTCTTTACATGTGTTATAAATAGATATATTTATCTTTTGTTAAGTTATTTATTGGTATTGTTTTAGTGATTATAATTTAGTAGAACCCCGCTTTAGTACTGACCTGTTGATATGGGTTTATATTTTATTATAATAAATAAATTAAATATTTAGTGGAACTTAATTATTATAGTAGGGTACCTAAACCCTTATGTTTTTCCTTCATAGAAGAATTACACCATATAACATTTTAATTAAAATAGGTAGTGGCAGTGAGATTCTGTAGACCATTCTAAGACCTACAAATTAAAAATATATTTCTTACTACTTAATTACATTATCGACTTTATGCTACTACTTATGAATGTCCTTCCAATATTACTTCAGATACAAAATATACACATGAAAAATATGCTCTAAATGATAGTGAAAATCGTATTAAATACCGTGCGAAGTTCATCGAATTAAGCTTACCTGGATAGCGCCTTATTGATATTATATGTTGGTAGAAAATGATTTTGAAAAACTACAGTCTCGTTGCAAGGGAATTTAGGTCATAGCACTCTAATTTAAGGTAACCTCTCATAGATCTTGACAATATCTCGTACCAAATCGAAGCCACGTCGCCAACGTCGCATCCTCACATCATGTCTCTGATATATATGATCCAGAGACTTCCACTCTCTCCGGGGAAATATGGTATAAGATAAACAGCGTGTAGCATATATACATATATTATCCAACTTCACAGAGTCACTTTTAGCATCTGGGCGGGAAACGCATGCACATTTATTCAGTGGTGAACGCTCTGTGCGCCACTTGAGACCTCTCTGTTGGTTGACAAGTACGTACCGTGTTATGAAGGTGTTGGAGTTCCATCATCTTACAGACATTTTTAAAACACAATATTTATCTTTACGTGCTTGTCCGCTGATATTTCAACTTATGTGGCGCAGTATGCGAGTAGCAGTGAAACGAGAGGTCGAGGGTTCGATTCCAGGACAAATGTTTGTGTGACAGACAGATATTTGTGTCCGGGGTCTAGGTTGTGAGACCGAAAGTCTCCCTTATACCCACGACACAAGACTCGTATCTTAATGTGGGACAGGCCTATGTGTGTAACTGTTGGGTGTTATAACAAAATTATTTCGTGATTTTTATGTAAGTAATATTCGTTGACTGATTTTTCTCATTTTGTATATCTAATATATCAATTGAAATCTGGCGATAGTCTACTGAGAAGGAAAGCGGATTAACCCGTAGATAGTGACACGGTTACATCCCAGCCACTGTGACACTCTTCTTATATTTCAAAGTAGTTACGTGTGTATTAAATTTTAATTATTGCTCGATTTAAGAGTAGGAGTAACCATTGTAAGGAAACTTGATATCGTATCTTTATCTATACTAATATATAAATCTGTAGCATCCGCCAGTACATTTGAGTAATTACCTGATTTTGCGTGAAATATTCATTTTATGACTCACTGATCCCGATTCTGCAATTTTTTTAGTTTTTGCCTATCTGTCTGTATCTCCGGTTTTAACCCAAAAACGGCTTGTCCAAGCATGCTGAAATTTGGAATACAGTTAGATCATTCGATCGCGCTAATGATAGGCTTCTTTTTATCCCGAAAAAATGATGGGTCCTGTGGAAAAGTTTTTGTTTTTCACAGAGCAAGGGATCGACATGATTTTAGCATAGTAGTAGTTTAGGAGTCAGAGAATGATATAGGCGAGTTTTTATCCCGGAAAAAATTACGGTCCCAGTGGGATAGTTTTTTGTTTTTCTTAGAGCAAGGGATCGACATGATAGCATTGTGGTTAACATAGGGATTAGAGAATGATATAGGCTACTTTTTATTTTGGAAAAATGTACAGTTTCTATGGGATACCAAAACATAGAAAGATGTAAAAGCTTAAGATGACTCCATGGATTTTATACCTTTTCTTTCAAAAATATATACCACGCGGGCAGAGCCGTGGGTTACAGCTAGTATTATAGTAAATATGATAAAGCGAATGATATTGTGGCAGAACCACTGTCTTACAAAAAACCGTCTAGAAAATGTGAGTCTACTGTCGCCTTTTGTATATTTAATACAATATATGCCTCATAAATTAATATGTTATGCATTATTTACATAAACGGTACAGAAAGTCGCTCGGGCATCTAATTTTTATATGCGAAAAAGGCTTCTCAACAACATAATGTATTGTTATGAGATTTCACATAGAAGAAGGTATTAAACTTATGAAACTTGCGTAACGTGAGCAGTTCATAATAACTTATATTGGATATGAAACTTATTTAAATTGAATTTTGTGTAAGCAGTTTTAATATTTTCCTATTAAGCTGGATTCTTAAAAGCTAGACGCAGTGGACAGTTCGTTTAGAGAGGCTTAACGATGACGGATGACGAGAGAGCCTCACATCGTTAACTGTCGTTTTTGGACTACGTTGCACTTATCCGAGTGCACTCGTTTTGAAATATAAGGTACCTTTTTTTAAAGGCAGCTTTAGATTTTGTACAATATGATTTAGATCAATGTTTGTAGCTAAGAACGCACCATGGCAAGAAAATCAACTTTTACATGCATTTTTTTTATATAATAATAATACTAACCCTGTATTAAACATTGTCCCACTGCTGGGCACGGGCCTCCTTTACTAATGAGAGGGGTTAGGCCTTAGTCCACCACGCTGCCTAATGCGGGTTGGCAGACTTCTCATACCTTCGAAAAACTCTCAGATATGCAGGTTTCCTCACGATGTTTTCCTTCACCGTTAAAGCAAGCGATAATTAACATTTTAATACACACATAACTTTAGAAAAGTCAGAGGTGTATGCCACTTGGGTTTCGAACCTACGACTTTCGTCTTGACAGTCCGTACCGCAACCAACTAGGCTATCGCTGCTATTTTATATATTAGCTTTTTATTCTTCCTGAATAATTGTTGATTTAACGATTAAACTATATATTATAGACAAAAGTATTATTAAAAAACAAATTCCTGATGAACCTTTATTTTCGTCACTTTGAGTTATTACTATATTAACCTTTTTTTTATTATTAATAAATGTAATAAATTATTATAAATAAATAAAATTATGTTGTGAAAAAAGCTTGGGTTCATTTCATAAGGACTATATACTATAAGGAGATAGTGAAAAGCTGGCTATTAAAGCGTGTTTTTAAAATTAACTTATGTAACAAAAAACATGTTTAGGACCTATACTTTTAAAAAACCTATATTTTAAAAAGTAAAATAAACCGCGATATAATACGTAAATTTCGTTTTATTTCAATATTATTTATATCTTGAGTTTGATATAATGACTTCTTATGTTTACACGAATATTACATATTGAAATAATACATTGGGACTAAAACTGTGAAATAAACTGCAGTACAACCCGTAAAATTATTTTAATTTCCACCGAGTTCGATAGTTAATCGGGGGCACCAGTACGTTGTCATGGCGAATAAGCCACAAAGTTGGTACAAAGCATCAGGGATGTTATGGAGCTCCGTAACCGTAACCGAAACTATCGGATATCTGAAATAAAATTCTATCCGTAACCGTAACCAAATCTGATATAAAAGTTTCAAATAATTTCGGATTTTCTAATTGAGACACGTTAGGACTGGTTTTTGTTTTTGCCTGGCCGAACCGACACACATTTATTATATTTATTTCTATTGCTTAGACATAGCCTGTCAGTCATTTACTCTTGTGGGATTACATTTTCTTACATAAAATAGTACCAAATGATAAACTAGAAATAAAGCTATTTGTTTTTTACTTTTACAATTTCTTCAAAACCTAATATCCATAACCGAAACTATCCGAAACTAACGGATAATCCGAAATAATTTAATATCCGGAACCGTATCCGAAACCGATATAATATTATTCCCATATCCGTATCCACATCCAGATCCGAAATTTCAAATCTATAACATCTCTACAAAGCATGTCGACTGGCCTAGTCATTATTATACTGGGCTGGGTATTTAATCTGAGAAATCAATGAGGTTCCTATGTGGATGTTAATACCCATGTCACATAATTAGTTGTGTTCGTTTTTGATTAACTAATTATCATGGCTTATTGTCCAGGGATTGGAGTGTCTACCTGATATGATGAAGGCACGCGACTTATCACATAGAATGGAAATATCATTAAACCGAGTATAATTGCACATCTACCACAAGTAATATATAATAATAATAACAACAGTGGATCTTGTATAGTACACAGGGATAACCGTCGGCTGGTGTCACATCAAAAAATTAAATTAATTTGTCTAACGGGCCTCTGCGTGTTGGCTTCGGCCCCACGCACGCCTTCCAAATGTCCGGGACTCTATAGTCCCGGGATAAGGGTCTAACAGTGGATTAACAGTATTTCCAACTTTTCCGTATTCTTCTATTTGATTAATTTCATAACGAGATAAAGACAGTCATGCATTCCCAGAGACTAGCCGTGTTAAACTATAAGGTGGCAAAACGCGTGTCATTGTCGATTCTAGATCACAATGGGGGCTCCTAGTTATTTCACATATAACAGCTGACAACAGCTGAAACAAAGCTAAACTACGTTTACTAGTTTCCGCACATGCCAGACGACCTTCTTATTCTTTGTTTAGTATAGACTAAACTGGCATTTTTAATTTTGTTCACCATGACTGTATAAAATTTACAGGAGATCATATTTTGCATCATCGAATTATTAACTACGTTACAGTAACTGATACAATCCAGTGTACTTATGGTAGAACTTTATTAAAACTGCACGGTATTGAATATGTTTTACTATCTGTGAACGTTCAATGGCGGGATACTAGTAAAAATCGTCTTTGATTTACATATTTATGTTTTTGCTATACAATACATCTTCAAAATGTATTTAGTTAAAAATTCAAGTGCTAAGATTTTTTCTATATTATTGTGTTTCCTTGATACTCCCCTTATTTCTACGGAATGGATTTTAGGAGTATGTGCCATCGTTGGCTGTGTAGTGCAAGAAATTTTAAGAATATTCTAGACACAGCTTTATATGATTTCGTATAATCCCTCCGCTTGGAGAATATTCAATCTCACTTGAGCATAATAGTTTTCGTATTCCAACAGGTATGACTTCGTCGCGGCTACTGCCGTTACTAAAGTTGCATCTGAATACTTTTCTCTACTAGAAGACGACGTTCTATTACATACACTCACGCCTGCAATCCCCGAAGGGGTAGGCAGAGGTGTAACGAGTACACCAACTTTTCGCCGAATTTCGGTCCCATAATGTGATAGGGGGCAAGCCTATCGCCATACCGGGCACAAATTCCAGACTCCGGACTAATACTGAAGAATTTCTAGATAGAAAAACCCAATATCACTTTACCCGACCCGGGGATCGAACCCGAGACCTCAGCACAGCAGTCGTAACGCATGCGCAATTACCACTGCGCCACCGAGGCAGTCAAACGACGACGACGTTCTATTAATAAAGAACACATTCAAATTTAGAACAATATATTTGTTAAAGCGTCCTAAGTCACATACGCTATAATGATATCTGCTAACAAATTGAGAATTCTTTGAACTTTCTCCTTCTTCACTTTTAGTAAATGGTATATTAGTTTGTCGTAGTCACCAGTTTTTCTTAACGTGTTGATGGCCTGTTCCTTTACTTTAGGGTCAAAACCTGTGTACACTTTAGTCCATAGAGTTTTGAGGATCATCCCGTCTAAAGTTTTCTTATCGTATGTTGTCGAATTAACCTGGAAATTGTTTATTCCATTATTAGTTACATTTTGCGAAAGTCGTATGTTCGAAACCTCTGACTTTTCCAAAGTTACGTGTATATTCATTATTAATTATCGCTTGCTCTAACGGTGAACGGAAACATCGAGAATAAACCTGCATGCATACCTGAGAAGTCTACCAAACCCGCATTAGGCCAGCGTGGTGGACTAAGGCCTAACCCCTCTCATTAATAGAGTAGGTCTATGCTCAGCAGTGGAACAATGTTTGATACAGGGCTAGTATTATTATCAGTTACGTTTTGCAGGTTTTCACAAAAATCTAGTATTATTGTATTTACCCATATAACACGATCACATAAATTAATAATAAGAAATAAATAATTTAAGGATTGTATTGGAACTTTAAGAAAAAGTTTGCTTGCTTGATCCCACGAATTTCTTGTAACATATCACAATTCCCATACCCGAAACAAATATATTCCGATAACACAAACATTTATCTTGCTACGGAGATTGAACCCACGACCTATTATTTCACAGCCAGCTCCGCTGTTTCACGGAAGTTGTTCAGTAATTATTTGGGCGAGAAGATATACAGTCCAAAGACAACAATGTGCAGAAAGAGAGGAATATAGATATGATGTACTGTATCAATCATTTTAAGCCCTATATTAAATAACATCCAAGGTCAAGTATATAAGAATTGCTACTCACCAATAAAATTTCATGAAACAGCACAGATATAAGAAGGGACAAAGTCGCTTTATGCGCCATATCGACTTACTTTGAGCGCGAACGATAGAACGTTACTGCGACGGGATCGCTAAGAAACAACTGAAATTTCAAGAATGTATTAAACATCCTTTCGCATAATCGATTTCTCTCGAACAGCAGTCTTATTGTGTATACCACGCATATTTCATTCACATAGATTACATACGATGTTACAGAAAGACAACGATTTACAAATAAACGACAGCGTTTATTTGCTACATTTCAACTATTCTATAATGTTAGCGAAAGGCAATAGAAGGTCAGTGCATTTTAAATGTGTTCTTGAAGTTGTAAATGTTTGTGAGTTTAGTTGTGAATTAGGTGAATTAAGTTTTGCCAGTGGAACAGGTCAAAATTTGAAATATAACTTTTTATAAATATCCATACTCATATCGCACTCACGCCTGTAATTCCCGAATAGGGCACAGTTGTAATAACACATGTTTCTCCGAGTATTCTCTTAATACCGTCCCATGATGAGGGGCGAGCCTATCTCCATACAGGGCAAAAATAGAAAGGAAGTAGTCCTTCAACGCTAGGCAGCGGCTTTGCTGTGCCCTGACATTGCAGAAGTCTATGGGCGGCATTGACTACTTAACACCAGGTGGCCCATCTGCTTGTCTGCCTAACTAGGCACAAATAATAACTAGACTTCGGGTTGATATTTAAGACTAAGGTATTTCGTGATAGAAAAACCCAATATCATTTTTACCCAACTCGGGATCGAACCTGAGATCTCAACTCAGAAATCGTATCGCCACCAAGGGATTCTGTCCATTTTATAAATTAAAGCATAATTATTAAACAATAATTGGGAAAATATACTCTATATTGTTGTATTTCAAAAAGCATCATGTTTATTCGCATTCAAAACAATAATATTTTATTACTTCATTATCTGTGTAGAGTTCTTTCAATTGTTTTACAACAACTTTACGAGTTAGGGCTAAGAAATTGCTTAAGGTTTTGGCAGTAGGGATAATTTTACGGCCGAGTATCGGCTGCAGGCTTCGTCAATTACTCTTTATTTATGGCTTCATCTTTTAAATATATCGTTAAAGTTAATGTAATTACTAACGTGGTTTACTAATCAATACATTTTATAGTTTTTTCCGTAACATGGCAGACGTATTTTTTTTTATTAAATAGGCCGTTTGTGTACAATGTTTGAAATGATATGGTTGGGATATGAACAAAGAGCTTGTTTATTTATTATTATGCTTTATTGTACACCAGAATAATAATATTAACAGTATGTACTGTTTATTGCAATGTTCCAATAAACTTAAAACAGAATGTAGAAACTGCGGCCTTATCGATAACTGCGATCTCTTCCAGACAACCTTTAGATGGATTGGATTTGAAGAGAAACAAAAAGTAATGGGTGGTCATACTAGGGAAATAGACATACGATGTACAGCAAAGCACCGCACTCCCATATCAGTATATGGGAGAGAGCCACGTAAAGCTGGCCGTGTGAAAAGTATTTTTTTAATGCCTTGATAGGCAGACGAACAGACGGGACATCTGATGGTAAGTAGACACCGCCGCCCATAGACTTCTGCAATACCAGGGCACAGCAAAGCCGCTGCCTACTGTTGACGGACTACTCTTTTTAGGTCTCGTTTAAAGAAGGACATGTCATAGCGCTCAGGGAACACCGCAGCAGGGAGTAACTGATACAAAGGTCCATCCATGTCCGCAACACGCAGTCTCTGGCCACCTATTTCGTTTGTGGTCAAAGCATAACATAAGTTCATAGAGAATTATAAAATCAACGAATATAAGGCATCTTTATCTTCTACTAACTATAGATACTAAACTGAAGAATTTCTTAAAACTTTAGATTTCTTTTATTGAGCTGTTTTAATGATATTGACTCATATATTGCTCCAGTAACTCAAGTTCAATATAAAATACCATGAAAATGTGTCTTATAGTTTTGGAGATTATTGTGTTAAAACAGAAAGTTTTACAAAAATATATATTTTTTTATTTTTGTCTTATAACACTCTCTACATCAATTGAAATCAGTTTCTGGAAAAGAATTACATTGTTATTAGTTGTTACATTACAGATGACTATAGCACACTTTTGCTGACGAAGGAACGAAATTTTATGACTGATTAATTTCTATTACAACTAATCGTCAAGATTGTTGCATATGACGTATATTGACAACTTTCTATTTACTGGTGTCTTATATTTACGCGAATATTATACATTGAAATAAAACGAAGTTTACGGATTATATCGCGGTTTATTTTACTTTTTTAACCCGACGTTTCGAAGACTTTACAGACTTCATGGTCACGGGGGAGACTGAGTTGTATGTCATCTCGAAAGTGTAGTGCAATGTTTCTACCCTCCATGTAGTTGATATTACATTTTTATTTTGATGTAGTCCGATCTACGCAGAAAGAGCTCACAGTTCATGTCTGGCAGTTGGTCTTTTGGGTTCCGATTTAATTAAATGTATAATTGGATCCCAGGCTGGTGCTAGCTTCCAACCATCTTCTCTATTGAAATTAGGATGTTTTTTAATTTCAATAGCCTCGCGAATCATCCTAGGTAAGAATCGGTGTTCTTTGGCAAGGATTTGTGGTTTATCAAATCGAAGATAATGATTGGAGCCTTTTTCTGAATATTCAGCAACTGCAGACTTCGTAGAGCGTCGGTGTTTCACGTCAGCTATATGTTCTTTTACGCGGGTTCCTACATTTATTTTTGTTTGACCTATATAGGAGAGACCACAGTCGCAATCTATTTTATATATGCCTAGTTCCTGTAGAGGTACATGACATTTGACAGGTGGTAAAAATTTACTAATTTTCTTGGGCGGCTAACTTCCTATTTACCCAGCTTTTTATTTTCATCTTTAATCGAATAATTTAATATTATAGTACAGAATTTGTATTACCGTACGCAAGAATAAAAAACGTAAATAAAAAATTTTGAGTGCATAATATACAGTTTTTTGCCACACTTAATACTACAAGTACTTAATTTACAGTTTTGCTTAATACTAAAATAAATTAATATTAAAAGCAATGTTCAGGTTCGGAATGAGTTAGCTTTTAATGTAGTCGAGTATGGAACACTTACTTGTTTTTCACTTAGTGGTGGCATTTTAGTGGAAGTAGGCCATATGAGGGTGCACTAATTTTGGGACTTAGTGACATCGTCTCTACCACCCGTTGTATACAGGTCGACCCTGCATTTATGAAAATCTTTAACCCAGTTTATCGTTTACCACTGCTCTATGAATATTCTTATATTCTCATACAATGCATTTACGCACGAAATATAGGTATACTCGTTTCGACGCTCAAGTAATATTTACTAAGATCTTACAATTCACAAAAATACTTATTTAAATTGTTTTTATTTTATTTTCATTATCACAGTTATTTATCGTGAAATATTTTTACAATCTAAATATTTGTCTCATTTTGTAACAATAAATTATAAACGTACTAATTTTGAACAGTTCGTATAACCGATCGATGTAAATTCGTAGCGTACCTTCGAAAAAAGAATATAATTACTCAAAAATCATAACATTTCCTTTCTGGATTCCCTGTAGTCGGATGAAAAATAGGGAAGCAACTAGCCTCAGGGCACCTCAAAGGAGGCTTGGGCCTCGTTTCCCAGCTCCGTTATTTATGCTCTACAAAGTTCAAAGTGTAGAGTTGTGGCGTGGCGTACAAAGCGGAATTGTTCATATCAATCATTACAATTCCCTTCGGCCTATTTCCAGTAAGTGGGTTGTCTAAATGAATGCCAATTAATTTAGTTTTTCCGATTCTAATTTGATTTGCGATAGCCGTTTCGTCTAGTTTGTTATACTTGCCACTTTTATCTATTTATATTAAATCTATTCTGCTGTAACCTGTACATTATCCGTACGGTGTTGAATAAACTAAATACATAATTAACTATTTTACACAAGAAAATGATAGACAATTTAATGATATTTTAAAGTCTTGTTATACCTATTTGTCACGTATCTGCATGTTACATCATTTCTACATATATATTTTTTTAATCGAAACATTTAATACAGAAAGCGTTTACCTGATATTTAAAATACCATCTCACCAATCCTTGGTTTAAGTATGCTCCTACAGCATCAAACAGACGATACATATTACCTTTTTTATATTACATAAACATATAATAAAATGTTCTGTAACAAAAGAACAAATTTAGAAATTGTCGTTTTCATGCAAATTCATTAAAGTATATCGTAAAAAGATAAAACGAATTAAATACATCACAATGAAACAATCGACTTTTTCATAATTTTACTAAATTATTACAAGGGCTGGCGAGCGCTTCTTTGATCTCATTTTTAATTTACTTTTCCAAGTACCTAATTATAACTTATCTCAAAAATGAGCAAGCAATACCAAACAATTACGGTTTCCATTAAACCTAACTTACATATAGGTTTATTATTAACAAACAATAACACTGATGTGTTAAATATCTATGAATTTATTAATTTAATTTATTTTATTCATAATAATACTAGATTTCCATTATACATTTTCCCATTGCTGAGCACGGGCCTCTTCTACTAATGAGAGGGATACGACCTTAGGTCTACGCTGGCCTACTGCGGATTGGTAGATTTCATATACACTCAGACATGCACACATCGAGAGCCTGGACTACTTCGTCAAGGGGCTCGCGACGAGGATGTTTGAGCGCGCGGAAGCCTCGATCTGGCCTCACCTCCAGAACATGGCGCCGCTGCACGCTCGACCTCCGGTCGCGAAGCCCCTCCCCCGAGATCTCCTCGCGTGACCCACGTCACGCGATCCCCGGAATCACCGCATCACATCACACACCACACCTCGGCGTGCCACCTACTTTTCAAGGTCTCGTGACACTTTTCGCACTCGCCGTCTGCTGCTGATCGCCTAAGCTGTGCTTCCCCAACGGGTTCGACCTGGCTGGGTTTGATATCGCGTGGACGGTAAGAAGAGGAGAACTGTTTCACCGTTTAAGCAAGCGATAATTAACAATGATAGTTGTATGCCATTTGGATGTTTTCGAACCAGCGACTCTCTTGTTGGCAGTCCGTGCCACTTGAGATGGCTAGACAGGCGCCACGGTGCGCCAACGTTCCGGCTGACGCAGGTACTGACGGACCACGGGTGTTTCGGTTCATTCCTGTGTCGGATCGGAAAGGAGGTGTCTGCCGTGTGCCACCATTGTGGTAACTGCCTCGAGGACACGGCCCAACACACGTTGGAGGAGTGCCCAGCCTGGGACGACGAGCGCAGCGCTCTCAAAGCAGTCGTCGGAGGAGACCTCTCGCTGCCGGCCGTGGTGTCGTCCATGGTCGGTAGCCGAGGTCCTGGCGTGCGGTGGCCCACTTCTGTGAGAGCGTCATCTCGCAGAAGGAGGGATCGAGAACGATTTGATCCCTCCCGCCGCCAGAGGAGACCTAGGAGGCGCCGAGTGGACGACTGACCGGCGTCTCGCGCCTTGTGGATTGGGGGCGTTTCTAGAATTTCACCACGGTAACCCTTGCCTGTCGTACAAGGCGACTAATTGCGGCCATCGGGGGTCGCGGGTGCGGAGCGGGGAGCTGTCAGCCCATATCTATGCACTCCAATTTCGGTGCATCGTGCGACCCCGAGATGGACGGCAGCTCGGGTGGTGAGGCCTCGTTCGCTGTCGTTGTTCGGTGCGCGGGGGCTCCTAAGCCCCACATGGAGATGGGCCCGAACAAGGCACCGCGCATGGGCGAATCCGGCAGCAATTCTAGCACTCCTTAGAATACCCCGGGATCGCTCCGTAAGCGCCGAAGAAGGCCACCGCGGGGTTTTAGCTGGTAGTGTCGGGTGGGGTGTACATAGTCACAAGTCCGTGCCACTTCCAACTAGGCTATTGCTGCTGTTTAAATAACAATGCAATTTTTTTTATCCTGTCACTGCAAAGTGACTACACTGCATTTGATGGTAAGCGCAGTGCCATCCAATTAGAGTAGCCCGATGCAATCTATCCCCCGCTACTCAACAGAATCATGCCGGCCTGCTTCTTCATACTACGCCATGGGCAAGAAGGTGAAGAAGCGGTCGAGGGCTTAGTGTCAGAGTACTGGGAAGCCCGCAAAATGGCCAAACATTGTCCCCAGCTATAGACCCTCGACAAAAACCGGATGTACACTAGCTGATCCCGGAACGCGACAAACTTGCGTGTGCCACTATGGCAGGTTTTACACCCTTTGTACGGTGGTAGCTATCTGGGCAGATATAAATATCTTATCACCAGCAAAAATCAATCTAAAATAATGTTAAATATATGTTTTCGACCTTTAGGAAATAGTTGTCCTTTCCACTACCAACGTCAATATAACAATAACATTAATTCTCTGGCGAAAATATGAGTTATTTCAGATATCTACGATTGCTTATACCATTTATCATCGAACCTAACAAACAAAACGTCTCGTATAAAAAACACCATTGCAGAACCGTTACATAATAACTGGCTGTAACAATTCGCCTGGGGAAACACCGCGTTATAACACAATATCAGAAGCCCCTAAGTAAATTGGCGATGACTGGGCTATTAAGGTTACGAGCTAAGGCACCAACTACTTAATTTTTACGATGTGTACATGGCTAGCTCAGAGTAAAGAAACTTCGTACTAGCTTCTTAGTTTCCTATAATATATAATGATTTAATTAAGGAAAATAAGAAGTGCTGTAGGCCTTGTCTCTTGGTATATGTTAATTGTGGTCCCGGGCAGTCGTTGTCTTGCCATAAACCACCTTTTCTGTGGACCGAATTTTCGATGAAAAAATAAGAAATTCAGATTTCGACAACAGCGCCATCTATCGGATCTAAAACTATCCTATCTTATAAATTGGAACTTGGAAGTAACCATACAAAACACTCATACAAAATTTCTATGAAATCGGTTGAGCGGTTTCAAAGTCTATAACGGACATAGGTAGAAACAACTTTTGTGTTTTATATGTCTATACATAGATAGATATTATATATGTTATGGCTATTTAATAATACGTTTCTATAAAATGTGTATATTGTTGATTTTTATATATTAATCGAAGATTTTTGTATATAATTACATTTACTATTAAACATAAAAAAGGTTTTCTATGGCATGGGCTTAGACGACTGCAAGAATAGTATTTATAAATTTAGTTTTTCTGGCTGTAAAGAACGAAATATAAATCAATTTAAAATATATTACTGTACACCAATTATATAATACATCATAATATTTAGGACTATTGTTTGGATTAAAATACAGTTCAAATGTAAAAATATTTTCGTTCTCCAGTTATCGTACGAGTAAGAAAGATTCCAAGAACTTATTTCGTGTGTACATAGTCTTTTAATAATCTCCCTTCTTAACTGGTCGATATTTGATAACAATAGCGTCGTGTTGTGTTCGCTTTGCTGACAAACGTAACATGATTCTGGAATTCTACCGAGTTGGTCTGTTCCTGTCGTAACGTTTTAGAGAAAGCAATACTAAACACAGTTAAACTATGTCAGAGCAATTTATGCACACGTGGATTAGTAAGACAAAGATTGTTAGTGCTATTATGCATTTATGTCAAATACCCGGAATATACGAGTGTATTTATCTGCCCCTTATCCTTCTCCGAGAACTCAATACTCATTGTGCATGTGTGTTCTTGAAAATTGTAGTTGCGGCTACACCACTAATGAATAACCTTTTGAATTACAATCAATTTCTTCGAATTTAGAAAATCTCGAAGATATCCATATGGCTCTACGTGGCCAGTTCTATTAAGCCTGTTAAGGAGACCAATATTCCAAATTTTCTTTTTCATTTATGTCCTTATAATTAAGGTTGTCTGGCAGAGATCGCTCTTAGCGATAAGACCGCCTTTTGTAACATTGTGTAGTATTAAGGTTTCTTGTTTGTAATTTGTTATGTTGGTGTGCAATAAAGTGTTATCTATCTATCTATCTATCTATCAATATTATACCTCCTAAAAACGAAACCATACTATACCTATAATTTCTGCATCGCAGAGTGCAAATACAACTAAATATTCACATCTAATAATAAAATTGATACGATGCTAGGAATCGCGTGCTGGATTATCGCTTCCAGAGGATTAAGAAAGTAACATTCTCAAACTAAAAGATGAAACTGAACTCAATGGAACGACCCAATAAGATTAAAGAGAACACTGAACATGTTACATCGATTGATAATGTAGTTACTTATTTAGCTAAGGTTAAAGGACCTATTAAACGAGGGCAACATAAATAGTTTTTTAGTAGTCTAGTACGGCAAAATGACCACACTGCACCTGATGGTAAGCCCAGTACCGTCCAGACGAGAAAGAACGAAAGAAAGAAATGACATGGTAAAAACTCAACAAAGAAATGTATAAAAAGCTGTTTATCACAATGTTGTTTGTTACCAAAACGTCATTAAAATGTTCTTTACATAAAATGAAAAGAAGAACCACTCAAGCTACAAATCCTTTCCACTGAATTGTGTTACGTAGTATTTGAAGTCAAATCGAGAGCAGAATTGCAGCGGGCCACAGTAGTGTCGCAAATTACACCCAATAAATTTACAGTACGGAAGAGTATCTCGTTTCCTATTCTACAGCGGTTTATCTGTCCCACTGTGGACGATCGTTTTATGTTAAATACAATCATTAAGCAAGGATTAAGCGTTTCATAAATAAATTCAATGCGAGACGGAATAATGAAATATTATTTATGTTAACTTAACAAGCAAAATGTTAATTTGCAATTAATCTTTTTGAATTGAAATAAGGGTGTTTGCATCACTTTAAACTGTTCAATTATTTATGATCGTAAGCTAAGAGGAGAAAGGAGTCTGAGATGAAATTGTATTGGTTGGCAATGAAATAATATTTTAAGACATTTACATACGATAAAACATTTGATTATTATTTAAGTGACGATAACATCCGGCGGCCAAAGCTATCTTGATTTCCATACAATAATATATTTTAAATGATTCATGACATCCGCACTGAAAGCGGATTTAAAACCATCATCACCAACGACCTCCAATGACCGTCAAAAATCTCTGCTCTTTTGGATGTCATTTCAGGTGGCTCATCTGTTCGCTTCATCCCTCTCTGTCACTGAAAATATGTGCTCATCGCACTTAAACGCGAATACTCAAACGCATCTCAAGCATTTAATATCATGTTAAAGATTTGAGACCTCTTATTTCTCATATTTGTATGGCGTGTTACAAAATAAGTAGCCATTAGACGGTCGGCCAGTTGAGTAACGTTTGAGTATTTGGACGTGTTTGTTGTAAATCACAATGTTTCTATAACCAAAGAGCTTGAAATAAATATATTATTATTAATAAAGATAAAGATCTTCATGAAATCGATAAAATGACATTCTCTTTATCCAAGTATACCTTTTTAATAACATCAATGGTCATTTCGATCGCAATAAAATACAAAAAAAAATCCCTTGTTTTCTTTTCCATACAAATAAAATTATAACTCAATGAATATGCAACAATTTATTATCGTATGAATAGTGTTGAATAGAATCTTGAACACGCTTAAATTATGTTGATGAGTCGAACAAACAACCAGAGCCTTAGTAATAACCTTTGCTACGTGTTTTAAGGTTTCAAGAACGCAAGTCCACAACGCCTGTTCAGTGTCTGTTATTAAAACGGGGGAATATTTCTTCGACCTTTATAACCTATAAATTAGAAAGCTTTAAATTTCGCAGCTAATATAATTTTGATTAAATCGGTAACCTTGGTTTGTAGGGTAGCTTCTAGAGGTATACAGGTGGTTGTATATTTTGGGATATATATAAATATAGCTCGTATTTGGAATGTTCCTATACTTGCTATATGAGCTTCGCTGTGTGACATTTTTATATTATTTATTATTACACTTAATATGTTTTTTATTATTAAAGGGCCATTTAAAATAATATTGAACTAATTTGCTGACAGATATGTCATTAACGAAATTCTTTTCTTTTTAAGGATAAGAGTATAAATGGTTTATAAATTATGTGTCTATGAGCAATTTCACAACCATTAACTCCAATCACACTAGCAACAAATAATAAAAACCCAAAATACCGTCTTTTCCTATATGAATTTCATTTCACGAATATTCTACACTATTATGACTATCCAGTCCACCGTCACATTGCAGTAATGCGATAGCAGGCATTAATATTATATTGAGCCTCACACATTTGTCAAAGGCTACCCGATTAAGCATGCATTGTAGTCGAATGAATTTGCGTTGGATAAAATTCGCGTTACAGATTGACAAATTCTAGCTTAACCGTCCGACGGGCTGACGCATAGTGATGCGGGCCAAGCATTAACGAACGAGTAATGTTCGAGATAAGCATGCTGTTGAATAGGCTTGGCGTGGAGGCGGATGAAATGTGGCGCTCTCGTCTGACAAAAAAATTACTACACAAACAGCGCGGCTGAGACACGCGATGAAAAATCACAAAGCGAAATAAATTACGGGTTCAAATGTGATTCGCTCGCCATTGTCGTATTCAAATGGGGCTCGGTCTCGTTGCGTAGCATTTTAAAACCTAGGTGTATGGATTCTTGGTGTTTCTTTGTATTGAAAATTGTTAGGTTGGACGAGGTATCTAACTTATATATTCCTGGACGTTACTCGATAGCATAATATTGTTTCTTCTTATTAATTAATTTTTGGTTTTATTGCCTTACCTCATAATTATATCAGTATTTTGTAATGATTCTTTGTATTAAATAGTTAACAAGAATAAATAATGATATACGATATATGGTTCCGTATTGTAAACATAAATTAATTTACTAACTTTTTCTTTGAATAGGGGTTAGCTACGCACTCTGTGGAGATCTAGGACGCACTATAGATACATTAGACAAGCGTTTTTACTGACCTTTGTAGAATTTGGGAGAACTTTACCCAAATAACATTTCTTTAACACACGGTCTTGTTTGATTTCCCTGTAATCTTAGCTCTAATTCAATATCATTTCAATAAAACCTTGTTATTTTCGAAAATGGCTAACACAATCATAACTAAGTCTAGAGTTGGGATACGAAGTTTGGCCGTTTTGCGACCTTCTGAGTACTCTGACATTAGATCCTCGACCGCTTCTTCACCTTCTTGCTACATTGCGTAGTGTGAACAAGTAGGCCGGCATGATTGTGTTGAGTAGCGGGAGATAGATTGTCTCTCGCTACTCGATACTCTAATTGGACGGCACTGTGCTTACCATCAGGTGCAATGTACTCACTTTGCCGTGCCAGGATAAAAAACTGATAAACACAGTTTAAAATGTGGTGGAAAAAATTATATAATTATTTACTAATCATACTCAACTCATTATTTACTGAGTAAATAATCACGATAAAATATTCGTTAACTGTCGGCCTTTATAGACGTTGGAAGTTGCTAAGCGCACTATCTCGTTTAAAGTTTGTGAATGTAAACTGTGATTATTCGCCCACAATGAGTAAATTCATTGCGTAAACAAACAACACTTAAAAATACATAAAAGAAAAATGTCAGTACCATTATAATTATGAATGAATATTCTAGAAGTAGTAGTAGTAGTATTCTAGTGTGCTTGAATGTGTTTATTATTCCTGTTACATTATTTTATTTACTTAGCTATACATTTATTCTAGGTTTCATATTGTAATTGACGGAAAGTATAAATAAAAGCTAGATTTAACATATACGACATATATAATCATGAAATTTAACACTACTAGCTTTTGCCCGCGGCTCCGCCAGCATAGTAGTCAATTTTGAGAGAAAAGGTATAAATCCACGGAGTCATTATAAGCTATCTATATTTTGCTATCCCATCGGAACAGTGTTTTTTTCTGGGATAAAAAGTAGCCTATATGCTATTTTAGTCTATTATATATCTCTGAGCTAAATTTCAACCAGATCTGTTCAGCCGTTATGGCGTAATTGAGTAATATGCAATGTGATTTGTGGTAGTCCGCCTATATACCTAGTATATAAATAAAAAATAAAATTGTATTAAAGATCGGTATCATATACTTATTTAATTATGTATATACATTATTTAAAAACACTTATAGAAATTCTATTGAGACGGAAATTTCTGATGAGGCCATATTCAACAATCATTTTTTTAGCGATATTGGATCAGCAGACTTCTGAAGAATTTCTTGGAACACGACGTAATCTTCATGATAATGCGAAGAATGGCCTTAAGAAATATCGGTTAGATTACGGCCATGACAAGAAACCGAGTCGTGAAATCGAAACGAATTCGAGCCATGATAATAATATGAGGTTAGGGTCGGCCTGATAGCCGCTGTCACTCTACCATGTGCATGCACGACGTGTCTGTCTGCTTCATAAATAATACGTTCGTCTCGCAAATCACAAAATTTCTATCTATTTCCTGCAAATTCTTGAGAAGTCGGATGAACGAAATTGTATTTATAATTTATTTATTATGTTAAAAATAGCTTATGAAACTTTCTTTCTGAATGGAAGTGTTCTCAAATAATATGTAGAACAAATCCTAAAAGCAGAATGTACCGTTCTATTATGCAAATTGTCTGGAACACCATAAAGTATATTCACGCGTATCTTACAACTAAATGCGAGGTAAATGGCATGGCATTCTAAAAAACTAGTCTACCTACTTTTTCAACTATCTGTAAAAACACTAACTGCATTTTGAACAACCTAAACACAATAAATCTAAAATATATTTCTAAATAAATGAAATTCATGCAATACTATTTATATATCTGAAAATTATTTAAATCCTTTCAATGTTTCCATAAATAATGGCAATAATACTTTTATTGGTGCCAATTTTATATCAGCAACAAAATTAAGGTATTTACACGAAAACATTAGTTCGTTAGTCGTTCGTCAATGTCTGTCCATCCCACCGGCCTCTGCCAACAGCCCATGTACAATACATCTCTAAAACACGATAGACTATGTTATACAGAATAAAGGTACTGCGGTACTGTCACTTGCCTCACAAAAAGGATACTGAAAAATGTAAAGCTACCTTTAAAATACTACATACATACAAACACAATCACGCCTGTTATCCCCAAAAAGGCCAGGCAGAGGCCTAAATTTTTAAACCTAAACTTTTAATCTATTTTTTAACCGACTTCAAAAAAGGAGGAGGTTAACAATTCGTCGGAATTTTTTTTTATGTATGTTACCCGATTACTCGAAGACGCCTGGACCGATTCGAGAAATTCTTATTTTGTTTGAAAGGGACTTCTCAGGTGGTCCCATTGGCACCAAGTCAGGATCTGATGATGGGATCTCAGAAAAATCAAGGGCAACCCTCAAATTTTATAGTGACGCATAATTTGTTTTTTATGGAAGTCGGTGTACTTTTTATGTATTAAAAAACTTTTACTTATTATTTAATACGAATTCCTATGTTACAGTAATGATACTGATACAAATCAATGTGTTTCTTAATATTGTGTACAGAAATGTTTATAATAATTGCAACTGCCTCCAGTGTTTAATAAGATTTATAAAAAACATGAATCCGATAGCTATCATTTTATGATTTTTGAAATATCAAAGCATATTTCTCTAAATATTATATTTCTTGCTAGGATAAAACGGTATTATTTTTATCGTATTCGTATAATTATGGCGATTCGACCAGTCGCAAAGGGAATGTGGATTATTCGCTAGTCGCTTATCCGCTTAAATGCTATTCGCGGTATTTCTAATTTAAACAACATAAAATCTTTTCACTGACGTACGAATAATAAAATTATATAGATATCATAATTGAAAATGATAATAATACTGTAATAATGCAGCTAGTACTCACTGCATTGGCTGTTTTACATAAAGTATGAAATACAGCTGCAACTTATCCTAAAAGTTTAAAAATATTTCCCGGTGGTAGTTGGAGAGCGCCGATGAATGTGTCAAAGTCCGAACGAATATAGCAAGCGTATGACACATGGGAAAAATTTTAGAATGCCTGCCAAGATAACTTTCAGCGTATAAAAAATAAAAAGTTGGCCGGTTTGGAAAAACACTACTTTGTATAACAAGTTTTCAGTCATGAAACGAGTTAAAGCAGTCAAAAAGACCACACAATCTAATTTAACGATGAGCATAGTATGCGAATGAGGTAATAAAAAAGTATTTAAACAAAATATGGTCACAAACAGATATTTAATAACTTACACACACATACACATACACTCACGCCTGTAATCCCTGAAGGGGTAGGCAGAGGTGTAACCAGTACACCCACTTTTCGCCAAATTTCGGTCCCATAAAGTGATAGGGGGCGAGCCTATCGCCATACCGGGCACAGATTCCAGACTCCAGGCTAATACTCAGGAATTTCTAGATAGAAAAACCCAATATTACTTCACCCGACCCGGGGATCGAACCCGAGACTTCAGCACTGCAGTCGTAACGCATACGCAATTACAACTGCGCCACCGAGGCAGTCGTATTTAATAACTTATGTTGTAAAATTATATAATTCTGCAATAAAACATATTCAAAATGAATCTATTGTACCTAATTGTTATATACAACTCATATAATCAACAAAGATATACGAAGAAAATATTAAATACAATTTCTACTACCATAAGGCGGAATCACTCCAAAATGCAATAAAGACACAATTCCTCCTATGTTTAAATCATCCCGTGGAGGATTAATTAAATTCATAAGCACCCTCGTTTCTGTAAAGATGTGTGGGTATGTCTCGCGGGAGTTAGCGCCCTGGCGACCTAAGGTCTAAAGTTAAATGGAATGTAACCGCACCCTTCGGGTAATGGTAGCATTATAACTATAGCTACGATATTACACAGCGTCCGAAATAGTAATTATTGTACTTGTTCTGAGGGGAGAGAGATCAAAATTATACACGTATTTTAGCGGTTTATGTTTTAAATTTTCCAGTATGTGATATCTATTTTAACCGACTTCATAAAAGGAGGAGGTTCGTTCGGAATTCGTCGGAATCTTTTTTTTATGCACGTTACCCGATTACTCGAAGACGCCTGGACCGATTCGAGAAATTCTTTTTTTGTTTAAAAGGGTATACTTCCCAGGTGGTCCCATTGGCACCAAGTCAGGTTCTGATGATAGAATCTCGGAAAAAACAAGGATACTTCAAATTTTATTGAAGTCGATGTACTTTTTATGAATTAAAAACTTTTATAGTTATGTCGAATCGAATCGAATCTGAATTTAATCTCGTATGTCAGTCATAATGATTTTTATTCCTTGCCAAATGTGTTATAAATTTAACCCATTTGTGTGTCTGAATATCCAATTTTAACCCTCTGCTATGTGTGTGTATTTAATTTTTATTCATTACTCAATCCATTCTAATTCTCAGTTTGACAGTAAGTAAATTATAGCTCTGCAAGGCTTATTAAACAATTGAGTTAAAGAAACGATTTTAACCCACTAACAAAGAAATGAAATAAAATATCACTAAAATATTGCCAATTTTGTAAGTTTTAAAACGAAATGCGTCTGTATTAAGCACTATCTCACCACTGATCACATGCCTCCTCTACTAATGAGAGGAACCAGGCCTTAGTCCACCACGCAGGCCTAATGAGGATTGGTAGACTTTACATACCTTTGAAATTCTTATTCTATATTATTCTGATTCTAGAGCACTCCCGGGCATTCAGTTTTCTCAAGATGTTTTCTTTCACCTTAAAGCAAGGAATAATTAACAATAAATAAACACGTGTCTTTAGAATGAAATGTTGTATGCTATTTGGGCTAGTTTCGAGCCTACGACTTTTAACACGGCCTTCTATGTTTTTGTCAATATGTTTTTTTGTATAAATTTTGAATAATCAAATAGTATAAAACAACACATTTATAGCACTCATATGGTCATATCCAAAACAAAATGTATAAGTATTGTTGCCATAGGATAAATAAACGCCTTTTAATATTTTAACGAAGAAAAGTTCCGTTTTCACGGCGTATGTAAATGTAATCCATTGATAGACAAAAGGGTTTCTTGTGTACAAAATATAATATTACATTTTCATAATAATTACTGAGATATTTCTTTCTATTGTTGCCTCGTGAATATCAGCGATCCTTATTTAAATATAACCAACATAAAGAGCTTAAATTTATATATTTCTTCTGTATTAATCGATCTGAAATTATAGTGTACTAGCATTTTCCCGCACAGTAGCAATTACTTTTATTGGAATCACAGGGGACTCTGTCCTACATGTTCACTTGATGTTTTCTTAAATAAATATATATTCATAGTAAAAAGTAGCTGTCTCTCAATACAGTATATAAGATAACTCTACCCAAACAACGTGAAAATTAACAATCATAGATTCTCACAAACTTTCACGTCTATGATATTAGTGTGATTGAATCACAGATTTTATATTTTATATCTACGATTTGGATTAACAAAACATAAAGCTGTAACATTTCATAAGTATATCATATTAATCCACCGATCGTTGAAAGATCATTGCGAGTCAAATCGATTTGTGGATTAGACATTATTTTGAATTAAATGCTAATCTACGAGAAGCAACTGACTCATCTTTTCCGTACTTTTTTTTATTTACGTCTTCTGAACATAATTATGCGTGTATCACTTATATTATAACTTCAAACACTACTTTTTGTATAAATTAGTAGGGAAAAATGTATAATAGACGCGTACGCCTTGTATACGGTTATAAGGGCAGTATATAATACCTAGTTATTATCAAAACTTAAAAAGTAAAATCAAATATAAAATCTTATATCGACAAAGAATTGATTATCTCGTATTTATTTGAGTTCAGTTATAACTTAAAAAAAGTTTTCACTCGAATCTTGAATATAATGAATACTTTAATAACAATATTTATTAAAACCAATGTCATCAGTTTGTAAGAAGTTTTTAACTTTATTTGAGAACACGTTTCTTTCAAATAATTCTAAAGTCAAACAAGGATTGTACAAAACCATATTTTTTATAGCGATTTAGCCTGCAGACTTTTCATGAATTTCTTGGAACTCGATCTAATATTTACGAAAAGACCTTAAGGTGGGTTTCACCAATTTTACACCTATTGGTCGCTAATTAGTGGGTACAAGTATGTATTAGGAACCATCATCGCATTCACCAAATCCTCACAATACTTGATGCCGCATTAAATCTTGCACACCAGTGCGTTTGGGTGATCGACAAGCAAGCTCTGTCGAAGTATTGATCCAGATAGATCTGGTCGTCCACTCTAAATTAATTGACAAAAATGGTTCGCTACACAATCATGCTCGTTTGCTAACTAAGACTGCAAACGGGTAAGTAAACTCTGTGGGTATATCATAAGGTATTTTAGTTTTTTTACTTGCACTTACATCGTTTTCTAGTAAGTAAGACGTCTCTTTTTCACCTCTACCAATTTTGGCATCAGTCTAAGTTATGCTTGATGTATTAAATTACACTTAATTGGAATACCAATTAAGCGTTACTTATTTTTGTGATGTTTCGCACCATGATCTGAAACAGCCCATTCAAAAGATCACTTTCGATTCCAACTATGGGGCGCACGACGAAATATTGAATTACGACAGACGTTGTAAGCATTGTTCGTGTATATTTGAAAGGTATAATTCTTTTATTTTCCTCAAAATATCTCTTAAATATACCATTTCTAATGCAGTACCACATTCTTCATTATCGCGCGAAACCGATTCTCAAGTACAGTTTGTCATAAACAATTATTATTAGTGGAATAATTCGAGAGTGATATTAATCATGGAGGAACTTGGGGCAAGTTTACTACGGTGTCCAAACTTGTGAGCGGGGCTTAATTTCGATTACTTAGAACGCCCTGGGTTATTGAGAAGACTTGCTAACTGTGACACATTACCACGAAATATTAAGCGCATTGTATATTATCACGTGCCTCCTCTTCAGTATCGATATAACTTTCATCCATAACGATATATCGGGCTATTTTATTTAAGCGATTTTTTACGTTATGGGAGCGAAATTTGACAAAAAGTGGGTATTACACCTCTGCCTTCCTCTTCGGAGATTACAGGCGTGAGTGTATTTATGTTTGTATGTATGTACTTCAAAATAATTTGAAATTTCTATTTACAATTCTCAAATTCGATTCGAAATTTCTTCACGATTTTCTCCTTCACTATTAATATAAGCGATAATTAACACTGAATTCATAAATATCTTAAAAAATCAGAGGAGCTATAGATGATAGGGTTGAACCTGCGAGTCTTGGCAGATCTTCAGAGATCCCAACTTTACCACGATATTGCCGTTAGATATCTAATTACAATAATTAATTTTATTTTTGGTTGTCTTTTTTTAATGCCTGAATAGGCAGATGACCAGACGGGCCACCTGATGGTAAGTAGTCACCGCCGCCCATAGATTTCTCCAATGCCAGGGCACAGCAGAGCCGCTGCGTACCTTTTCTTTACATCCAAACATTATTCATCCGATTGAGTTGAAACTGTACAGTTATTGCTGGCATCCTTTATCCTAATGAAGTTTTCTGGGGACTTTTTGGCGGGAAGTCAAATAAGGCGGCAATATAAATTTTTCCAAGAGTTTTATTTTAATAATTATTAGTTAACAACGTGTAAATACTTTGTTTCATACTATTATTAAATAAATCCTTTCAACATGGGTCCTCCCAGTAATGGTGAGGACCCGGGAGACTTCAAGAGGAGGAAATATTCTCGTCTTACCACTGAGGAGGCTAAGGGCGGTAATCTTGATAAGTATAGTATTTTCATGAAACCAAACTATAAAAGACTTTTCCTGGAAAATAATAACACAGTTTATATAGTATATGTAGAGTCTACTGAGAATGAAAAAATAGGAAATAAAAACCCTATAACTTTAACAAATATGTTAAGTGACTATGATAAGGACATTACTGGAGTACACAGAATCAATGCTCTTAAAATTGGTATATCTTTCAAGTCTGCAGCATCTGCAAATAATTTCTTAAAAATGGAAGATTTTTTGGAAAAATATAAATTAAAAGCATTTATTCCATCATATTTGACAGAAAAAATAGGCGTTTTAAGATTTGTTCCCAAGGAGTTGTCGAATGAAGAAATTTACAAAAATATTAGCAGCGATGCTGAAGTTATTTCTATCAAGAGGATGATGAGGAAGGTAGACGGAATATTAACACCTTTAGAAACAGTAATAGTTACATTCGCTTCAACATCTTTACCTGAGTATGCATATATTAAATTATTTAGATATCCAGTCAGCAAATACATACCACCACTACTTCAATGCTATAAATGTTTAAAGTTTAACCATTCAGCAAAAGTATGTAGAGGAGTGCAGAACTGCTCCTCATGTTCAGGTCAACATTCCTATAAGGAATGTCAGGTAGAAGAGATAGTTTGCATTAATTGCAGCGGGAATCACTTGGCAATATCGAGAGACTGTCCAGTTAAAAAACAGAAGATTGAGGAAAAAAAGAATAGATACATGCAGAACTCATATGCCACTGTGGTGAGTACTCCACCTGCATTCCATGCTAAATCTTTTCCCACATTGCCCATTAAAAAAAATAATATTAATTCTAAAGGTACTACTGAACTAAATGTACAAGAAATAGTTAATAACGATGTTATTCTTAGAGCAATAGTGAAATCCCTTGTAATGCTTGGTAATAATTTAGAAAGTTCTCCTTTAACTACTAAGAAAATTAAAGAAATACTTTTATCAAATCTAACATAATGGATAATTTTTTACAAATATTACAATTTAATATACAGAGTTTGCAGAGCAAAAAAGCCTTATTACAAAATTTATTAAATGAAAAATCAGTCGACATTTGTTTACTTAATGAAACATGGTTAAAATCCAACTCTAGAATTCCCAATTTTCCATCATATAATTTTATTTACAAAATGTCAGAAAATCCTCATAATGGAGTAGGTATTTTAATTAAACATGGTTTAGAGTATAGAGTTATTGACACATTGTACCATGAGTCTGTTCAAAACATTTGTATCTCAGTCAAAACTGAAACTGGTTTTATATATTTGCTCTGTATATATTTTCCACCCACTAATCAATTTGACAATTCCAAACTCAAGAGACTTATTCATTCCCTACCGAGACCATGTGTTATAATGGGTGATTTCAATGCCCATCATATGGCTTTTGGTTCTAACCATGATAACATTAGAGGTAAATGTCTGTTTAATATTATTGATGATTATGATTTGTGCATGTTAAATAATGGTACCCCAACAACTGTTCCTTATCCAGGTAGACATGCTGCTGCTTTAGACTTGGCTCTTGTCAGTTCCTCTATTGCTCATCTTTGTAATTGGTCTGTTCATGACGATCCAATGGGTAGTTATCACCTTCCAACTCTCTTAGAGATCACTGTGACACCATCATTATACTGTGCCCCTTCTGTAAATGAAGAAAAATATATTTACTCTAGAGCAAATTGGCCTGAATACTTCTCTTTAAGTGAAAATGGCTTTTCACATTTGGATTTTCATGACAGTTCACTATCATTATATAATCATTTTGTTTTAATATTAAAAACCTTAAGAGATAGAACTATTCCTAAAGTTAAAATAAAATCAATAAACTCAATTTCAAGAAAACCAGTCCCTTGGTGGAATCAGAAATGTGCTGATGCTGTAAATAACTCTAAAAATGCTTTAAAATATTATTTTTCTCAGTCTACAATAGAAAATTGGATAAAATATAAAAAGATGGATGCTATCAAGAAAAGGATATTAAAGGAGGAAAGCATTGATTCTTGGCGCCATTTATGTGGTAGTTTCAATAGATTAACACCTATTTCTCGTATATGGGGTTATGTTAGAAAATTTAAGAGGATAGGAAGCACTAATAGAAATCGAAATTTTATTGATGACTGGGTTCCTGAATTTTTAAATAACTTAGCGGACACAACTAAACACAATCAAGATAGGCTTACTTATTTATTTGATAAGGCAACAGAAAATGATATTAATGCATTTCTCAATAATTCCTTTAATTTAGACGAATTACATATTTCTTTGAGTACAAGAAGAGATACTACACCAGGCCTAGATGACATTCCATATATTTTAGTTAAAAAATTACATTTAAATGCACAAATCATTCTACTTAGTATTTATAATAAAATGTGGAAAGAACTGGTAATACCAGATTCCTGGAAAACTCAATGTGTCATTCCTATACTAAAACCTGATAAGCCAATAAATTGTCCATCTTCATATAGACCAATATCTTTGTCTTCATGTTTGGGAAAACTTTTTGAGAACATGTTAAAATTAAGATTGGATTATTTTATAGAGTCAAATAATGTAATTCCTCCTATACAGTTTGGTTTCAGAAAAGGTAAAAGTTGCTCGGAAAGCTTTGTATCATTAATATCAGATATAAAACTAGCTCGATTAAGTCACTCCAATATGATATGTGTTTTTCTGGATGTAAAAGGAGCGTTTGATAATGTTAACATAGAATAACTCATTCAAGTTCTAAATGACACAGGTGTACCTGCCCATGTATTAAAGTGGCTATATCACTTCATGAGTGACAGAATTGTTTTTGTTAGATATAATAACAAACTACATGGACCTAAAAGTATAAATAAAGGTATAATGCAGGGGGCTACATTGTCCCCGCTATTATATAATTTATACACATCAGAAATAACAAAATATGTTGATACAACAAATATAAAGATCCTACAATTTGCAGATGACTTACTTTTGTACAGTATAAATCAAAATTTTGATGTTGCTCAAAATAACATAAACATTGCATTAAAACAGCTGTATAACTTCTACCATAATAAGCTTAAACTTGATATTAGCCCTTCAAAAAGTTCTGTTTTAATTTTTAGTAGAAAGTTAAACATTAATGATGTTAATATTTTTTACAATACAAATCAGATCCCATTAGTAAAGCAACATAGATTTCTGGGAGTCATTATTGATGATAAACTCAAATTTGATCAGCATATTAACTATATTTGTAAAAATGCATTCAAGGGTATTAATTTACTAAGATATTTAGCAGGCACTTTTTGGGGGTCTGACCCAAAAACAATGGCTATGTTGTACAAAAGTATAGTTAGAAGCCACTTTGATTATAGCAGCTTAGCATATATGAATGCTAACAGCACTCTTTTAAAGAAGTTGGATGTAATTCTAAATATTGGCTTGAGATTGATTTGTGGGGCTATGAAGTCTACACCTATTAATTCATTAGAAATAGAAACTTGTATATCTCCTCTTGCTTTGCGTAGATTACAGTTAGCTCAAAGATTTTATTTGAAAATTGTGTCCTTAAATAACAGTCTTCTTCATAATAAACTAGAAGTGAATCCACTGGCCATAGAATTAGTCTCATCCAATGTAATGTCTATTTCTTCACTTGTTCATGGGACAATACCTGAAATTCAAACAATTTATAACCATGTTAAAGAAAATTCTGTACATATTAAAAAATATAATAACTGGCCATTGTACACTAATCCATTCAGAGTTCTTGTTGATTCTTCTAGAGTAATCCTAAATGAAAATACTATACATAATAATACAGACTTTTTAGAATTTGAGAACAGCAAAAATACTTATTATTTCTTATATACAGATGGATCTAAGAGTGATAATTATTGTACAGCAGCATTTTATGATCCTCAATTAAATCATACAAAATGTATTAAGATTAATACCAATTGTAGCATATTTACAGCAGAAGTTTATGCAATTTACTCTTCATTACTCTATATTGATTTGTTAAATAACTCTCTAAAGGATATTTTAATAGTTTCCGACTCGAAAAGTGTATTGTACTCATTAAAAAACATTAATATTTCGTATAAGGCGAACTATTTACTGTTTGTAATTAAAAATAAGTTATTACAACTCGGAGATGAAAAACAACTAAATATTGAATTTCTGTGGGTTCCCTCACACAGTGGCATACGGGGAAATGAAATAGCGGATAGGGCTACCCATGCGGATCCTGACGACGATCACAATGAATTAATGAAAGTTCCTTTTACCGACTATTACAGTTCGTTTAAAACTAACAATAAACTTTTATGGAAACAGTACTGGGACTTTACACTGCAGACCAAAGGAAAATGGTACCGGCAAATACAAAAAGAAATACCAACGAGACCTTGGTACGACAAACTTAAATATATTGACAGGAAGTTTATTACCTGCATCTCACGAATGAGGTTGGGCCATTGTTTGACTCCAGCACATCTTCACAGACTGCGCATAGTAAATAATAATAAGTGTAAATATTGTAATCAAATTAACGCCGACTTGGACCATATTGTGCTTCGATGCCCTGCATTTGGAATTGACCGTTTAGTATTAGCTAACGACATTATATACTCTCAGCCTGTTGCCGTCCACTGTTGGACGTAGGCCTCCCCAAGTGAACGCCAACCATCCCGGTCTTGGGTAGCCCGCATCCACCCGCTACCCGCCACCTTCTTCAAGTCGTCGGTCCATCGTGCAGCAGGGCGTCCCACACTACGTTTGCCTAAACGCGGTCTCCACTCCAACACATGTCTGCTCCATCGGCCATCTGTCCGTCTGCAGACGTGACCAGCCCACTTCCACTTTAGCGTGCTAATTTTGCGAGCAATATCTATGACTTTGGTTCTCTGGCGGATGACTTCATTTCGAACTCTATCCACCAGAGAAAGCCCAAGCATTGCCCGCTCCATAGCACGCTGAGCGACTTCGACATTAGTGACAGTATATCTAATGAGAACAAAAATGAAAATGATGTTGAATATGAAGCTGTTGAAAGTATACCCCGCCGATTAGAAGATTTATTGTCCGATACCAGAATGTATATAGCTTTATATAACTTTATAATCCATACTGTAGAGAAAATTTAATTTCAATTATAAAATGTATATAGATTTATAATTCATACTGTTGAGAACATTTTAATTTAATTTTTAGTCTTTGTTTTGTATTTATTTCTTTTTTGTTTAGTTTAGTTTTTGTTTTGTATTTATTTATGTATACGTCTGAAGGACTAGTATCCATGGACATGAATAAATTAAAAAAAAAAAAAAAATGAAGTTTTCTGACAAAAAATGGGTACTTATTGTGTAGATCATGTGTAAACAATTATCTTAATGACATGAGCGGAGCCGACGACAAAAACATATTTTTCATATAACGTAGCGAATAAATTAATATTAAAGTAAATTAAAAATACCTAACAACAATCACACACATACATAGTCCTGACCACCATTGACCTGACTAGGCCAAACTTGTGTCGAAGGTTTCGAAAATTACGAAGATCGACGGTCTCTTAACACTCAGACCCGAACAAATATTACAATACTAAAGTATTTATTAAATTTAAACCAAACATGACCTCCACATGGGCGGATCCGCGAGCAACTGCTATGTGTCTATAAACAAACACAGCACGCACCTATGCACCTTATAAATATCTATTATTAAAAAAATCTTTAAAAATTTCATTAGAAAAAGAAACTTCAGTATACAACGTCATATTTTACAAGCCGCAACTTCATCCTATGCCAATATGTATGTTTTCCTTTTCAGACAGATTTTCGTTGAGTGAAATTTGACTTAGGTTTTTTCGTCATTGGATATCTCTGTCTATTATTACACCGGTAAGAAATATTTCCCAATTGGAAAATAATAAGAATGAATATTTGACGAGTTATTCCGAATTTTTTATGTTTGTCACACCGTAATCACGGGACTATAGAGTCCCCGACATTTGGAAGGCGGGCGTGGGGCCGAAGCCGTAGAGGCCCGTTAGACAGTTTTAATTTAATTTTGTGATGTGACACCAACCGTTATTCCTGTATACACTACACAAGTGCACCCAAGGACAACCCCCGGATGGTGTAGGACTATTATATGGATGGACAAAAGTTATGTTGGTTATTGAGGTGAGGTGTTAATGGATTGGGTAATTGTGTCTATAGAAAGGACTATGACACCTGCCTGAACAATGTTAAATACGCGAATAAAATAGGCAGGTGGTGACTCGCCAAATCCGAAATTATTTTTGAAATTATTATTGATTATTGTGAAATTTATTTTTAAAATTATTCTTGATTGTCATAAGCCGCGTACTGACCAAGCGAGCGGCTTCGCGAGGCAGCCTCGGTCTGTAAGTTTTCTAATCCGAGGCTGCCTCGCGCGGCAAGGCCGAGCCACCGTGAGCATCGACGCTCAGTTTAACTTGAAGTCGAATAGAGACCGCGCGTGCGTATAGTTTGCCCGAGACCACCACTGAAGGAGTAATAATAAAACTCGTTAGTAGTACATCTGTAAAAAGAGATCAAAGTTGAGTTTAACTTAAAAAATGTACTAAAGTCCTACACAGAAGTAAAGACTTGTATGAAGGCGATGGGACCTTGGCCAGATAAATTATAGAGAGGCCGCGATGTGTCTCATGGCGCAATCAAAGGGATCTGAGTAGGGCTTCACGTCGAGGTTAATTTAATGTTTTATCTGTAGCTGTATAGAACTGAACCGACCTATTAATTTATGCTCTCACATTATGGTTTCAAGACCTCCTATCACCAGAAATGAAGCTAGATAGCTAGATGTATCAACATAAGAAGCAGCGATAGCCTTGTTGGTTCAAAACCCAAATGGCATACACCTCTGACTTTTCTAAAGTTACGTGTGTATTTAATGTTAATTATCGCATGCTTTAACGGTGAAGGAAACCATCATGAGGAAACCTGCATACCTGAGAATTCTCATAAGAATTTAGAAGGTATGTGAAGTCTACCAACCCGCATTGGGCTAGCGTGGTGGACTAAAACTTAACCCCTCTTATTAGTAGAGAAGCCCCGTGTCCAGCAGTGGGACAGTGTTTAATACTGGGCTTTAGTATTATGTATCAACATTTGTACTTATATCGGAACCAAATAAAGATAGGTACAAAAATTGGACGTAGTGCGTGATGGCAAATTTCCTACTACCAATAAAATAGAAACTTCAAATTTTGTATTCTTCATAGATTACCTTAGAGTGTTTTTGGTTGCCTACTCTAATAATTACTAATAATCAATCTAATTTGAATAATAGACTGATAGTACAGTCGGTTACTGTGTATCCAAATGTTAGTTTTATATTTTTTATTGTTATGTTAAATAGTTCTGCATAAACTGTATTTATATAAACACTTTATATACATCGTATACAAGCGGATTTAATGCCAAATTCATTGCCACCAGCCACCAGTTAAGGTGGTAGAGAGATAAGTACGATACGAAGATGAAGATAAAAAAAAAACATTAAGATGTATATATGTAAATAGTAAATACACTATTATTAATAAATAAACGTTGTTAGAGATAGATCTACATATTCTACTGCAAATTATTGTAGAAGTATATTAGTGAAATTACGTAACTACATAATTTTTTTAATTTCACTATATACAAAATATTAACAGCATTAATTAACAGCCTACCCTTACTTCGATAGCTAATACAAGAACATGTTGTTTCATTTCACTATATACAAAATACTAGCTGTTGCTCGCGGCTCCGCCTGCGTGGAGGTTATATTCGGGAGCAGAAGTATACAATCCAAGGAGTTGTCTTCTGCACTGAGGCACCTGTAGCGATTGGCCTGAATCTTGAGATTGCATCTAAAGAATACCCCATAAGTTTAACCTCACTTTGCCCCTTTTAGGGATGTTTTTTCAAAAACGTTGAAACACGTATTTCTTTATTTCCTACCAAAAGCCTAAATATGAATTTACAGATCCCTAAGTCGAGGAATTATGGATTTCCCATACAAATTTTGACCTCCAATTTGACCCCTTTCAAGGTTGTTTTTGAGAAAAAATATAGCCTATGTCCTTCTCCAGGATATAATCTATTCCCTTACGAAATGTCATTACAATCCGTTCAGCCGTTTAGTCGTGAAGAGGTAACAAACAAACAAACAAACAAACAAACAGAGTTACTTTCGCATTTATAGTATTAGTATGGATTAACAGCATTCATTAACAGCCTAACCCTTCTACAGCAAATACAAGGACTCGTTGTTTCATTGCACAATTTTGTGAGGGAGATTAAAGCGTATCGCGCCATCAAGCCTGCACTGGAGTATATTTTACTCAACAATGGTTAAACAAGCTGCAGCGAGGTTGGTTTGCGCCTCGCATACGGACGCGACCGCAGCGCACGGATGGCATCGCATTTGCTATGCGACGAAAGTGTCTTTTCCAATTATTACCACGAACTGTTTGCCTTCCAGTAATGATGCACTTTACTAAAGAAACATTTGGACTTGTTTATATTTTAACATCAGTAATTTTTTTAGTGCCTCGATAGGCAAACGAGCAGACGGGCCACCTGATGGTAAGTAGTCACCGCCGCTCATAGACTTCTGCAATACCAGGGCACAGCAAAGCTGCTGCCTACCGTTACCTGCATGCCCTTTAGTCTTAACATTACGTTATTACAATAAATGAATGATTTTTGAGTACTTTCTTTTTCCTGATTATGCCCTTATATACCCTTCTTCCAGGGTTTCAAGAGTGCTTTCTGGTAACGTTTTTGAGATATTTATATCAATGCAATATTATAATAATAATTATCAATATGATTGTAGTAAGTATTCCTAGATAATTTGTCTAAGTAATTTCGATGAGATCTTTGACTAACATATCTGATATCTTTGACTATAACACTAAACGAATGATGAAAGTTACTGATGGTTGTAGCCTGCCAGTAAATTTTTCTCGCTTATTAGTTTTTAACACGATTTCTAGTTTACCTCTAACATCAAATCATTGCTTATTTTTTTCTTAATAACTCTTTCTTTTACCAGTTCTTGATAAGAGTTTCATTAAAACCTTACTTTAATACGAATGTTTAAGCCCTTTTTGAAGAACGCTATGTCAATAAGAGAAATTCCACGCTCCAATACAGTATTCACTGCAAGCAAATAAATCATCATTATAAGATCCATTGCTTCGAAAAATAATTAACGATACTTAATTATACCAGTTATTTACTTACTTATTTACCAGTTGTTGTATTTTACCGTTTGAGATGAAATTTTTCTTCGGTTCCCGAGGTTTCCTGGTATTAGTTATTTTGTGACTCAACCCACTGGTCGGTTAAAATTTTTCCTTGTATTGCAAGTGATAATTCGGGGAAAAAATGCTTATCAACCACAGCGATAGGTCATTGTAACATTTCACCTACTTCTCTCCCATCCCAGATTTCCTAGTAGCTTTCGTCTGAAAACTACTGGGTCATTGCTACAACGATCTCGTTGCACTAACGCAATAGGAAATAATAACTGTCGAATTAATTTCTGATAAGATTTTGTGGTTTCTACCAAAATTTAATTGCACATTATAATTACCAAGAATTCTGAACTCTTTGATTCATGTCAACATTTATGAAATTATGGTTCGTAAGCTCTCACGCGTGATTTTCCCGTAGACATTTAAAACTAATTGGGCTTAATTCTGTAGTATACGCAAATGATATCATAAACATGATCTAATGCAAATCATCGGTGAATTGAATGAATCGGTAATGTAAGGTCTTAGATGTTAGTGGTAGATTTCTATTCATAAGCGGTAAGCCCCTAGGTCCTTTAGGCGTAGTGTGAAGAAGCTAAAACAGCAGGCCGGTATGATTGTGTTGAGTAGCGAGGGATAGATTGTCTCACGCTACTTAATACTCTAACTGGACGGCACTGTGCTCACCATCAGGTGCAGTGTGGTCACTTTGCCGTGCCAAAATAAAAAATAGCTGCGAAGATATCTGAAATACATAACGTATCGTATGAAGAGAGAGTCTATACTCTCTACTATTCTATTCTACGTGTGTCAAGTATTTTTTTGACGCAATAAACATAGATGTCTGTCTAAATGCTTAAGTTTTGTGGATAGTATAAATTTGATTAGAATAGATTTTGTTTACGAATTTCTTATGTAACTGAGCACGCTTAGCGCAGATGGGCATCAACAACCTAAATACGGTATAATTTCATAGCTTAGATCGACAGGTCGCAGGTCGGTGGGAAGCAAAGATCAAGCAATGATGCTCTCGCACATATATATGGTCTCTTGCGATGGGGTCAAATGATCTCGTATAGCTTTAGTCCACAATTCAAACCCACAAACGTATGACACAACCATGATAAGTCAGGCTTTAATTTAAACACAATATTACCTCAGTAACACAAACATAATATACCTCAGTAGCCAATTTATGACAATGGCAATAGTCAAATCATCGTCACTTAGATTCATTAAGCGACATCAGTCGAATTCAGTGCTTAGTTGGATTTCCATTTATTAGCACAAAGGTCACTGTATTTCGGAAACGTTAAGCCGTTCTGTGTTGTCTGTTGTCAAGCAAAGCTCTTGTGAAGGTAGCTTGGATGTAGATCCATAACTATGGATAATTAAGAGAGCCAAATATGCTAAATTTTCGTTCATGTTCTTCAAGAAACTATTTGGATACTATTCGATGCTATTTGATTTTAGGTTAGCTAGCAGCTTGCTAGAAATTTTAGGTAAAACCTTACGTTCCAATTCAAGCAGCGGAGTAGTCACGATTCACAAAGAATAATGTCTAATAGCATAACTGTCTCAAGATTATTCATTTTTGCAGCAGAAGCATTGGTGATATACTAGTAACGATAACTGCAATTTAACGATTGTTGTTACTTATTTAATAATTACTCATCAGTTCCATCACATTCTTAGATAGCATAATATTATTAAAATTATTTAAAAATCACTCCGATAAAATATCCATTAGAAGCAAAAATATGAACTAGAAAATAATATATTAAACACATGCTTGATATCAGAGCAAGTATTGAAAAACTACTTGAAATGAAAATTAAGATTATTTATTTTTCTAAACAATTAATTATCTTTCCATTGGCACATCACTGATCCTTAATCATTTTAGGATACGTGATAAACAATACGGCTATATTTTGCTACAGCGTAAGAACCGAATTACCGCTTATTAACGAAAAAATCACATATTTGTTTTGAGACCGATCCAAAGAATTTTTGAATTGTATATTTTTGTCCTTAGTAGAGACTTCTTTTTCAAATACGATTCTCTGGCAAATACCATAATAGTAATTCATACAATACACTTAAAATAACTTCTCTAAAATAACAATAGTGTATGAGTGAAGTGGCGGTGACAATAATATGGACGGAGAGACGTAACGACAAATGAACAGTATGAAATTGTAAGGGTTCTATATATGCCATTTATCTCTGAAAGTTTCAGCAATATCCATCCAGTAGTTTTAGTGTGATATTATTTATATCATGCTGCTCCTACAAACCTACCTACCTACCGTGTTCCCTACTTCCTATTATCCTCTGTCCTTTAGGTGTAGCGTGACGAAGCTAAACAGCAGACCGGCATGATTGTGTTGAGTAGCGAGGGATAGACTCTCGCTACTTCATACTCTAACTGGACGGTACTGCGCTTACCATTAGATAGTCACTGGATAGTGGTCACTTTGCCGTGATAGGGTATAAAAAAATATAAGTCATATCTCATTTTTTAAACTATTAGACACCTGTACAATAAACCTAATTATTTCTAACTTTCACAAATAATTTCGATAAGAGTATTAAATCTAATACCTAAAGTTTTTCACAACCTGTACATAGTATTAATATAAACTTTTGTTTCAATCATCTTACATCCATTATTTCAGTCAAACATCCAATTGCATCCTTTCGTGACAGTTGCACGACATTATGTCGCTTGGACACGTATATTCGTTTTAACAGCGAACAGTCCGAGCAACGTGCGATAACATTACGAGTCGATAGCGGAAAATAATCCTCTTAATGCGCAAAATAAACGCCCGCTGCATTGATATAGACTGATTAAATTAATTATAGCGTAAATTAATAGCGCAAGTGAAGCGAACCTCGACAGTTTGTTTGAAGTTGCCACTGGGGTCAATTATTCCGTGTGCTATTTATCGATACATTTTATAATATTAACGTGCACAGCTTAAATTATCGTTGTGCTTTTTGCCAAATCTTGAGGATTTCGATACATTTTAAAGGAATGCAATCGGTTATTGAGAGACGATACGACCATTGTAATGACGTCTATAAAATAGTAATAATAGTTCCTGTATTAAACATTGTCTCACTGCTGGACACAGGTCTTCTCAACTAATACACTCAACAGTCACACATAATCCTGACCCCACACTACGTCAAACCTGTAAACATTTGTCTCGTTGTGGGAATTGAACCCACGTTTCACAGCTACACGCCCACTGCGCCACAGAGGCTGTAAATTAATATAATGAATTGCATATATATATAAATTAATAAACAGAATGAAATGCAACCATATTATAGAATTATATGCAATGCAGTATCTAATTAATGACAATAAGCAACCGCAAAGGAAACCCGCTGTGATGAACCGTCTTAATTAGAAGATTCGCAATACATACGCCTTCAGAAAACACAACTCGGAGCATAATTTTCAATTTTCATGGTGGATTTACCGACATCTATAACACGAGATGATGAAGGCTTTGTTCCTGTTTTACGGGTAAAGAATAATTTGGCAAGCGTTACGCGGCATACGTAAGTAGGTATAGTCCAATCTACTCGGGAGGGGGGAGGGGGGTTGTTTCCGACGCCCGACGCCGCGCCGCCACCGCCTGTCTGACATACGCTCCACATTTATTTACACGACACAGATTAATTCCACGTCATCCGAAATCTATCCACTGCGACTCTCGCCGTTTTCAATCATATCGTCATGCTGAGTGGTATGTCTTGAGACCACCGCCACATTTTTTGACGGTTCGGGGTCCAGTTCAGTTATGATGTATTATTAATGTTAAGATAAGTGTTAACTGTCAGTATATTAAGCAAGTCATTTCTGAGTGAGATAATGCTATCGTAGACGCACGATAATGGTACTGCATATTCGTACGGGAATGATATGAGAAAGGAGTAACTCAGTATACAAAAGTTTAAATAAGTTTAAGCTGTATTTAATAATACAATAATGTTATAAATAGATTTTTATAAAGCAAACCCAGTAGCGTAAATAGCATTTTTCTGTTTATTCATTCTCTAGCCTAATATCTATTTCTCGCCTTTATTTGCAGAAGAAAAGTTGAACTTAAAACGTTACACTCAAAATCGTATTAGTCTCATCGCGCCAAAAGTACACCATTAAAAACTATAAGTTATATAAGGAGAACACAATGAAACAAGGACATGAGTAGATCCAAAAACCTAACAAAATATACAAAATACAACGCAAACAGACATAAGAGAAACCCATTGCATTGGAGTGATAATTTTCTATGTATGTCGACTGGCGAGGTCAACCCAAGCCAGATAATTCGGTTGACACTGTTCCTGACGATCTCTGAGATAATCTTCGTCATTTATTAATTAGGAATAATAATAACTTACTGATTTTGGAATGAATAATATAACCGAACACTTCTACTTCCACCGCATACTCCATCAGAAAATGTGAAGAATTCGTCATTTAAAAAAATCTGTTATAAATATATTCTGGTTCTCCGATTCAACTACAAATGTCATGAATAATTACTATGGTAGCCCAATAACAATATTTATTAGCACGCAATTTGATGAACCGCTTCTGTATGGTTTGAAATATTGTGTGAAGAGCGACCATAATTAGCAGCTTAAATATTGACTATCCTCGTCTCGTAAGCCAGGAATACCGATACCAATAGGGTACTCGACGACTAATAATAATCTTGAAATTTGACCCGGAGGATGATCCTGTTGGCACTTGTGCCCGAATGAACAAATTAACCCGAAAATCATTAAATTCAGCTTCAATGTAGACGTTTTTTTCACGTAATAAAAATATTTTATAGAGAGTCTGACGTGAAATTCAAGAAAAAAAATAAGCTTCTTTATTTAAGTAGTTTATTTAAAATTTGATATGGAAGAAAGTTATGGCACAAGTAATAAGACATATCACAAAATCATTAATTATAGCTTCCGAGTAAAATTATTATTTAATTACATACATATACACTCACGCCTGTAATCCCCGAAGGGGTAGGCAGAGGTGTAACCAGTACACCCACTTTTTGCCGAATTTCGGTCCCATAATGTGATAGGGGGCGAGCCTATCGCCACACCGGGCACCATTCCAGACTCCGGGTTATGACTGAGTATTTCTAGGTAGAAAAACCCAATACCACTTTACCCGACCCGGGGATCGAACCCGAGACCTCATCACAGCAATCGTAACGCATGCGCAATTACAACTACGCCACCGAGGCAGTCGAGTATTATTTAATTAATTTATTTAAAATAGTATACAGTAAATTTGAAGGGGTGAAATGTCCAGAATCCTACTCGCACTTAACCAGTTTAACGTGTGTTGATTTTAGATCCAAATTGGCATGATGTTCTGGTACGTAGCATTTGCATATCAGGCAACATAGTAGCAATAATGTTATTACCAAATTTTAATAACTGAAGCATAAAATGTAATCTTATGCGATTACCATTCCATTTTTACTTTAATATTAAAGACTCAAGAATATTCCCAAACTATATTTGATAAATTAAAAATCATAACAACTACGGGATGCCAGAAAGAACATAATTTAAACTGCGCAAAACAAACAAGAAAGTTATACATACTAAATATGGGATATAAGAATGAGTAACGTTTGGGTCAGCACATAAAAAAGAACATTACCATAAGACATCGTAATACACATTAAAAAACTAAATAGGAATTTCCTTTGTTTTTATGTCCGTAACTGTCAAAGTTTCAATATAGTGTGCAGAACTACCAAATGTGTAATATGATACGTTTATCATGAGAAAATATCGTGGTCTTTATGGACGTATCTACCTAAAGTTTCTCAATAGTTTCTCGTTAACTTATTGCTGGCTCATAGGATCTGTTTGCCACAAACAACTAGAATTGAATTATTGTAAATATAAAATAATATTTATTTCGATAGCAGCTGTTATAGTTTTACACCTTTAGGTTGGAAAACTCAACTTCATATTTAAAAAATAAAATCTAAGAGCTTTCGTGGTAAAATCAGCATTGAACAGTCAATTATCTGAATGTATTTGAACTAATAATAAAAATAAATATGTGATATTTGTAAAATTACTCACTATGAAATTGTTAGTCCACTTAGTAAACGTAATTATTGTATATACACTTTACTAAGTGTACTTACAATCTTGACACGCACAAAACACAAACAATCAAACTTTCTAACCATTAACATCGTATTGACACCAATGAAAGTAGAAACAGACTGCCTCTGTGTTGTAATTGCGCAAGCGTTACGACTGCTGTGCTGAGGTCTTGGTTTCGATCCCTGGGTCAGATAAAGTGATATTGGGTTTTTCTACTTAGGAATACTGGGTATTAACCCGGAATCTGGAATTGAGCCCAGTATGGCTAGCCTGGCGAGCCTATGCTCGCCCCCTATCACATTATGAGACCGTGATAAATTCTGCGAAATGTAAGTGTACTAGTTACATTTCTGCCTATCCCTTCGAGGATTACAGACGTGAATGTATATGTGTTTGTGTATGAAAGTAGAAAATGGAAAAATTCCTACCGTTTTTCAGCTTAGCTTGTTTGTAATACAGCTGTTACACTAGAGTCCTAAGCCTTTACAATTGTTAGTTCAGTAGCAATAACTGGAGGTGGGCATTTTATTGTACCCGTACATATGGGTAATAAAACTACTGACGAAACTTTTACTCTCTGGGTACGTAGCACAAATCACTCAGTGCCATAAGGTGCAAGAAGTTAATGCCGACGGCAGCTGACCAACTTTATAATTTTTCGGATTATATCAACACAAGACGTTAAAGGTCTATATACAAACTGACCCGTAACATTAAAAGCATCTGGCAGCGAGAACGTAAAAATAAGGAAAGTTGTCGGCTGTACCATTCGCGCTATAATAAAAACTAAGCCGCCTTTTCCAGTCAAAGCTTTTTACAATCTCAAAACTCGAGACAAATATATCCAGGTCAATTCTCTGGATCAATTTCCACCCTGTTAGATTAGGTTTTATTTTAATAATCTCATTCCGTTTGATATTAATTGTATTCACATGTTTACAAAAATTCTGTAGCTTATAAGCAGAAAAAATATCATCACGACAGTCGTCTGCAAACTGGCATTTTTCTAAAGCCATTCCACTTAACTCCTACTTTGTTTTCTAAGCATTTAAAATGTATAAATTAACATGTCGATATATTTAAAGAACGAAAGTAAGGTCAAGCCCAGAGCTAAATTTTAAAAGAACTCCTAAATACATAACAGTGAAACCGCCCGCAAAATTGGCGAGACTTAATTTTGCTGTTTTTTTGCTTATTTTGAAAGGCGAGAAGGTCTTAGAATAAATTACGCGCTATCCGAAGTCATCCCATGAGATTTACATCAAAGAATTTTAAAAATCTAGCTCCTTTTTGGCTAAGATTGTCCGTGTATAAAAATCTAGCAACAACATTATATCTATCTAAAACATTAAATTCTAAAACATGCGACGTCTCGGAAATACCCATGGTCTATATCAAACCCATTTAAAACATATATATTATTTTTATTTGACTTGTATTTCCTTAAATAATTTAAAATAACAAACCTCTTTCTCGGCGTCGGGACGTGACGACCCCATCGCCCGCTGGTGGAATAATCTTGTGACAGAGATTATTCCACCAGTGCAATCAGTCAACCCAACTAGTGGTAGTGCCATGCTGCGCACCTTCGAGTAGCAGCCGAATGGGCCGGCACGCCCGGGGAAGAACCACTCTCTCACAGAAAACCGGCGTCAAGTGGCACCTATGCTGTCGCGTTTCGTTTGGTCTGTGAGAGTCCCGGAGGCCCACTTTCCCTATCCTTCCCCCACACCACTATGACAGTGCGAAATCTGGTTCGACTACCCCAGGAGGGTACCACCGGCGTACATCGCGGTGGAGAATCCCTCTCTGGGCGTCCACGCTCAGGTCGTACATCACCTGTGCGTGGATGTCCAGGCTGCCCTCCGTATTCTGGGGGGGGCAATTTTGCGCTCTACACACCTGTTCGAGGCAAACGGAGCAGGAAACATAAGGCGACCCCTTCCACTCTTGCTGTGGACTTTTGCAACATAAGGGGGCTGAATTCCAACTTGAACGCCGTCCACTTCCATCTTGAGACGGCGAAACCGGCCTTGCTCTTCCTGACCGAGACGCAGATTTCTTCTCCGGCTGACACGTCTTTCCTCTCCTACCCGGGGTACAAACTGGAACATTCCTTTGTACCGCGGGCTGGGGTGTGCGTGTACATTAGAGAGGATATCTGCTCTCGTCGCCTCGGCAGCCTTGAAGGGCGGGACCTATCCAACCTCTGGCTACGCATAGACTGCGACGACCATCCGCGAATCTACGCGTGCCTGTATAGGTCCCATAGCGGTAATGCTGAAACTGACCGACTCGTTGAGCACATGCAAATGGCTACAGATTCTGTGCTGCAGCAGATCCCATCCGCAGAGATCGTGATTCTCGGCGACTTTAACGCCCACCACGCCGAATGGCTAAGATCACGCACCACCGATCATGCGGGGAGATCTGTCCATGATTTCGCATTAGCATATGATCTGACACAACTGGTCACCTCGCCAACGCGAATCCCAGATGTGGAGGATCATACACCTTCCCTGTTGGACCTTCTGCTGACCTCTCATCCGGATGGCTACCTGGTTTCCGTCGAACCTCCTCTTGGTTCATCGGACCACTGTCTTATCCGGAGCACAGTGCCAGTTACGCGTTCGACACGGCCTCGCTTAGCGGGCTGCCGCCGCGTATGGCACTATAGGTCAGCGGATTGGGACAGGATGCGGTCATTCTTTGCGTCCTACCCATGGGGGCAGATTTGCTTCTCGCCGGATGATCCTGATGTCGTTGCTGACTCTGTCACCGATGTGGTGCTTCAGGGTATGGAACTTTTTATTCCGTTCTCTGCAGTGCCCATCGGGGGCAAGTCCCAGCCTTGGTTTGGTCGTTCCTGCAAGACGGCTTCACGCCGAAAGCGGGAATGCTACCAAGCCTGGGCTGTCGCATCGGCGTCTAGTGATGTAAATACGAGCGCATTTAAAAAGGAGTATAACTCTGCCTCTAGGTCCTTCAAAAGTGTTATTGCTAAAGCGAAGTCGGAGCACATTGGCAGAATTGGCGAGAGACTGGCGCGTCTCCCGTCAGGAACACGTGCGTTTTGGTCACTCGCCAAGGCTGCCTTAGGGAATTTCTGTAAGCCGTCTTTTCCACCCCTGCACACGGAGGATGACTCGTTGGCCCATACCGCGAAGGTGAAAGCCGATCTTCTGGGCTCTCTCTTCGCGTCCAATTCGACTCTGGATGACCAAGGAAATTCACCACCGACAATCCCGCGGTGCGACAGTACGATGCTTGAAGTTAAGTTCAGGCAAAGTGCAGTTCGCAAAGCACTTCTTTCCTTGGACATTCATAAGTCGAATGGGCCCGATGGCATTCCTCCGATCGTGTTGCAGGCATGTGCTCCGGAGTTGGCACCGGTTCTAACGCGTCTTTTCCGGCACTCCTATGCATTAGGCGTAGTCCCGAAATCCTGGAAGGCTGCTTTAGTTTACCCGATCCCTAAAAAAGGGAACCGCTCGGATCCGTCCAATTACAGGCCTATAGCCATCACCTCCTTGTTCTCCAAGATAATGGAGTCCATTATCAACTGCCAGCTCCTGCGGTACCTAGAGGAGCATCGGCTGATTAGCGACCGCCAGTACGGCTTTCGTCGGGGTCGCTCAGCCGGTGATCTTCTAGTTTACCTGACACATAGATGGGCAGCAACAGTTGAGACCAAGGGGGAGGCGCTTGCAGCCAGTCTGGACATAGCGAAAGCCTTTGATCGGGTATGGCACAAAGCGCTTCTTTCGAAGCTACCTTCTTATGGGCTTCCCGAGAAATTATGCAATTGGATCACCAGCTTTTTGGCAGATCGGAGCATCAAGGTCGTCGTCGACAGTGCATGCTCTGATCCTAAATTTGTCAATGCTGGTGTTCCACAAGGCTGTGTACTGTCTCCTACTCTGTTTCTTCTGCATATCAATGACATGTTGCAAATCAGCAACATTCATTGCTATGCGGATGATAGCACTGTAGATGTAATGTACACTGGCCGTGCTAATATTTCTCGGGAATACGTCGACGAGAGCCGGAACAAACTTGTGTCTGAAGTCGAGTTTTTGCTAGCCAAAATCTCGGACTGGGGTCGACTAAACTTAGTCCAATTCAACCCCAAAAAGACACAAGTCTGCGCGTTAACCGCTAAAAAGTCACCATTTGTCGTAACACCTCATTTTGAGAACACTCCCTTGTCTGCCACAGCCAGTATCGGAATACTTGGCGTCGACATTTCGAGCAACGTCCAGTTCCGCGGTCAATTGGAAGGTAAGGCCAAATTGGCCTCAAAGAAGCTTGGTGTGCTCAGCAAGGCGAGACGGTACTTCACGTCGGGTCAACGCCTAAATCTCTATAAGGCGCAAATTCGGCCCCACATGGAGTACTGTTCTCATCTCTGGACGGGGGCACCCCAATACCAGCTACTTCCATTTGACCGCATTCAACGTAGGGCGGCTCGGGTTATCGACGATCAAACTCTTTCCGATCGGCTTGATCCATTGGCTCTGCGTAGAGATGTTGGATCACTCTGCATCTTTTACCGCATTTATCACGGGGAGTGTTCCGAGGAGTTGTTTGGATTGATCCCCGCGGCTAGATTTCACCATCGGACATCGCGCACAAACCAGAAATTCCATCCACACCACCTCGATGTCCAACGTTCCACAACAGCGCGATTTTTAAGGCATTTTCTGCCTCGCACAACCACTCTGTGGAACCAGTTATCGCCGGGGGTCTTTCCGAACCGTTACGACTTGGGAACCTTCAAGAAGAGAGCATATTCTTTCCTGAAAGGCCGGCAACGCATTTGCAAGCCCTCTGGTGTTGCAGATGTTCATGGGCGGCGGTGATCACTTTCCATCAGGTGTGCCTCCTGCCCGTTTGCCTCCTTTTAACATAAAAAAAAAAAAAAACAAACCTATAAATAATTATAAATACATAATAAATTAATAAGGAAATTGCTAGTGTATTGATGACGCTATGTTGTATACATAAGCTGATATGCTTTCTGTAAATAGTTTTTTTTCTTTTCCTTTTTAGTGTACTGCCTTGTCATAAGAGCTATGTAATTGCCTACATGATTAATAAACAATGTCATTTAATTTAATTTAATATCATATCCTACAAAAAATCGTCAATAACAAGTTATCGCAGTCATCTCCTCGGTGCTATTAATAGTAATTTCGTACACCGGTAACTGCATTACATATGATATATGCAGTATATGTTTGAGTTGTAACAAAAAAATCACTTCTTATTTAATTGGAATTATTGTAACATATAAAAAGTACACCGAATTCAATAAAAATCATTTTTTTTTATCCTAGCACGGCAAAGTGACCGCACTTCACCTGGTGGTAAGCGCAGTACGGTCCAATTAGAGTATCGAGTAGCGAGAGACGATCTATCTCCCGCTACTCAACACAATCATGCCGGCCTGCTCCTTCACACTACGCCATGGGCAAGAAGGTGAAGAAGCGGTCGAGGGTCTATTGTCAGAGTACTTAGAAGGCCGCAAAATGGCCAAACATTGTACCCCAACTCTAGACCCCCAAAAAACCGGATGTACACTGGCTGATCCCGGAACGCGACACACTTGCGTGTGCCACTATGGCGGGTTTTTCACCCTGTGTACGGTGGTCGCTATCCGGGCGGATATGAATATCCTACCACCAGTTCACTTATGCGTCACTATAAAAGTTGAGGGTTGCCTTTGATTTTTCTGAGATCCTATCATGAGGTCCTGACTTGGTGCCAATGGGACCGCCAGGGAAGTATACACTTTTAAACAAAAAAATAATTACTCGAATCAGTCTCGAACAAATTTGGTTGAAAATAGAAATCTGATGAGGTGAAATCAAAGTGGGAAACCCCACAAAGCAATATGACTCGGGATTTGAAATCATTTGAAGTTATAGTAAAATTAGATTGGCCTAATGCGGGTTGGCAGACTTCTCATAACTTCGAATAAATCTCAGATATGCAGGTTTCCTCACGATGTTTTCCTTCACCGTTAAACCAAGCGATAATTAACATTTTAATACACACATAACTTTAGAAAAGTCAGAGGTGTATGTCACTTGGGTTTCGAACCTACGACTTTCGTCTTGGCAGTCCGTACCGCAACCAACTAGGCTATCACTGCTATAAATTTTGATTTGATATATACTTATATTAAATCAATTAGTAGTTAATATAAAATAAAAGATTTAAAATCTATTCAATTTTATTTCTCGATAAAATCACATTAAAGCAGCGAGCTATTTCTACGTTTCTAGTTTTCCCGTCATCATCCAGGAACACGTAGGCTTTGTGGAACAGCTCAAGATTTATGGTTGATATTTTATAAGTTTCGAAATAAATTACAGTCGATTCGAACGTACAAGTTTTATTTGTCAGTGGGTACGAAGATCTATTGTAGTGTACCTGGAAATTCATTGGGAAAATATGAGGTATAGGTATTATTTTATCAACTCTGGGGAATTTTTATGTGTCCATGTACTACGTTAACCCTGTTAAATAAGACCGATTTTTGTTGAACACAGGGACTATGTTCTGGATTAACACCCAGACTAATTTTTATCCTGGTATGTGGTACATTTTGACAACTTACAATCTACCTGCTGTTTTTTAATTAGATGGTCTTAGCGTTAAATACTCACTGATAAATTATATATAAGTCAATTTGATTATATTGTTACATATTTCGGATAAACTGATAATTTGAAATTCAGTGAAAAACATAACTTTTAATCTTAGGGGCGCAGCGGGCGAGTAGCCAGCTGTGACACGAGAGGCCGTGGGTTCGATTCCCGCACCGAAACATATGTTTGTGTGACACGACAGATTTTTGTTTCGGGTCTGGGTGATGTGGGACCGTAGTCCCTCGTACTTGTTGATACCCACGATACAGGTTTTACCTAGTGCGTGGTCAGAACTATGTGTCTGACTGTTGGTTGTATTTATTTATTAATTTAAATACTCCTATGTCATTAAATTCTCCAAACGCAAAAAAGTTAACGAAACAATACGTCTAACAAACATTTGTTTACCAGCCGCGTTTCAACAAAGTATCTAAACAATTAAAAAGATAAATGTCCACCCTTTTACTATCCCGGTCAACTTTCATAATCATTTTACGAGGTATTATTTTATTTCATCGCTATGGAATGCCAGATCCCTAAAAGCAATAACGATTTGTTGCAAAGCACGGACAATAAATCCATATTTTTCTCCAGCCAGACTACAGCTATAAATTCCATGCCGGAATACTATGCCCGTATGCTTGCAAAACAATAAATTGCCAATGCCGAGTGCACACTCCAGTTATATTCATAAAGAAATGGACAACCATAGGCTTAATTTTATTACCAGCAGATTTACTCTTGTGAGTGTTCCGAAATTACGAACCCAAAATACCATAATATATACTTCGGTCTTATATCTTTTCTAAAAAATAAATATTTTATTACGTTTTAGTGAGGGTACAAACTATTCTAATATATAAATTTGTAGCGTCAGTCTGTAAATTTTAGTAATTTACTAGATTTGGCGTGAAATATTCATTTTATGACTCACGTTTCACAATTATGTAATTTTTAATTTTTTTATATGTCCGGTTTTAACTCAAAAATGGCTTGGCCAAACATCCTGAAATTTAGAATACTGTTAAATCATTCGATCGCGCAAATGATAGGCTACTTTTTATCCCGGAAAATGTACTGTTCCCGCGGGATAGTTTTTTTTGTTTATTCACAGAGCAATGGTTGCCATGATTTTTTGCATAGTGGTTTTTAAAAATATAGAGAGATGTAATATCGATTGTATACCTTTTCTCTCAGAATGCACGCGGGCGGAACCGCGGGCAACAGCTAGTTTATTATAAATGTATTTTAAGTGTATATTTAATTTCACTTTTTGTTTCAGGCGTGGTATTCGCACAAAATACAGAAGAGATACAGCACGCCTTCATGTTCTCGATGGCTCAACACTCGAGCCCGAATCGAACCCGGCTAGACTTCCAGCTGTACGTCGACATCATCAACACAGCTGACGCCTTCAAACTCTCCAGGCTCAGTAAGTATTTGCCGCACCATCAAGCTGTGGAACAGTTTGCCAGCTGCTGTGTTCCCTCCTTTCTATGATCCTGGGTCCTTTAGGTGTAGTGTAAAGAAGCTAAACAGCAGGCCGGCATGATTGTGTTGAGTTGAGTAGCGAAGGGTGGACTGTCTCTCGATACTTGATACTCTATCTGGACGGCACTGCGCTTACCATCAGATGCAGTGTGGTCAATTTGCCGCGCCAGAATAAAAAAAAGTAATTAATTGGTGGCAGGATATTCGTATCCGCCCGGATAGCAACCATCGTACGCCACAGAGTCACTCGCAAGTGTGTCGCGTTCTGGGATCAGCCAGTGTACATCCGGTTTCTGTCGGGGTTCTTGAGTTGAGGTACGATTTTTGGCCGTGGAGCGACCTTATGAGTACTCTGACACTAGACCCTCGACCGCTTCTTCAGCTTCTGTGTGGCGTAGTGTGAAGAAGCTACAGGCCGGCATGATTGTGATTGAGTAGCGAGTGATAGATTGTCTCTAGCTACTTGATACTGTAATTGAACGGCACTGTGCTTACCATTAGGGGCAGTGTGGTCACTTGGCCGAGCCATAATAAAAAAAAAGAAAAAAATGTGTTTTCCCCAAATCACATCATTTAATATAATTACCATGATTGTTCATACACGGAGTCGAGTATCATTAATAATAGCGATGTTAATTGAAATGCATATTCAACGGATGTTAGTTTTAATTTGACATGATGCCAATGAATAGTATTTATTAGATACATTTAATGGACCGCTATTAGTCCACGAACATGCTAGTTATTCCAATGATCGAAATAGAACAGCAGCATCGTTAATTAGTGGCATTCTGGCATCACAGCTTTTCTACTTATATTTGTCGAAATTGAATATAGTAAGCCGCATATATTTGAAAATTAGCTACGTTTGTACACAAACGTGTCTTTTGCGTTCAAATGGAGATATAATATGGGCACCAATACTGTTAACAATATTGGATTGAATAGAACAATGTGCGGACGCCGCCGGCATACTTAGATTGTAATCAATATGAGTCCTTAGGGTTTGACGGCTTATTGGAGACTCGCTCAGCTCACAGTTTACTTATCATCTTTGAGGGTCGGGTCCAAACTCTACTGTCTCAACATACCCATTCATTACCATCGTCATAATAGCCCCGACGTTATTCGTCGTCGACGCAAATTACTTAAACATTAATTGAAAAATATAACGGAGCCTTGTAAAATGAATTACTCAACTATTCTAGGACAAAAATTAAGTTTCATTAAAGGAATTTCCTGGTGTGACTTAACAAAATTATGGTAGGTACAGAATGGTTCTATATTTTTGACTAGATTATATTTTTAACGATTTAATAAAATCATTTCTTTTTATGAGTAAACGTTCGTGAAACTATTTATTATCATGCAGTTATTAATATAATAAGAAAATCAGTTGGAAGTAGTTAAACAGTCGAGTAGATACCAACTTTAAAGCTTCAATGACCTCACAGGGTCTTGAGTCAAGAAAATTAGGTTTGTACTTTGCGGTGTCCCCCTTGACATAGCACTCTCATTTGAATGCAAGACGAACCTCCCTTTTTATTTCGCCACGTCACGGTAGGCTGATCAAAATACTTTGATGCCGAGCGACGCAAATTTTCGCATCAACCCGTTTCTACACCTATTTCTTTTCAACGGTAAAAATTTACTCGTTGCCATGGATGTTTGACTTACCAGATGACATTACTTAATTGACATTATGGTTTCTTATATTTACGCGAATATTATACATTGAAATAAAACTATTTTTGTTGATTCCATCGCGGTTTGTTTTACTTTGTTAGTCCCGACGTTTCGAATACTGTACTATACTTTCGTGACGATATAAATCTCAGTCCGCTGTGTGACCATGAAGGCTGTAAAGTTTTTGAAACGTTGGGACTAAAAAAGTAAATTAAACCGCGATAAAATCCGTACAAATGGGTTTATTTTAATCAAGTATTAAGTATCAATTAACATAATCTTTTTTCGTAGTTCTAGTATTATTTTTATTGCATAAGAACATGATTTAGATTAAAATAAATAGTTGATTTAGTAAATTAATAGTTAGAGTCGATAGTGATGCCTTTATTATTTGTGTATGCGACACTATATGATATCCCTTTGAGGAAGTCTGTGTATGCGCAATACATATAATAAAATGTCTATTGCTTGTTATTTCTTCGCAATTCCGTAAAAACGGCAAAACGGATTTCAATGTCAGTGTGACATATGTTAACCGAAATTCCAAGAAACATGGCTCAAATTTGTTTCAAGAGAAAGATAATCATGGATCCGAGAGCAAATGGTATTGAGTAAATAATTCAATAATCCTTAACAGTTAAATAGTCAATTACCTACTCTTATAATAATAATATAATAATACTAGCCCTGTATTAAACATTGTCCCACTGCTGGGCACGGGCCTCCTCTACTAATGAATAACTACCTACTCTTAGGCTTTTTAAAGTATTTTCAAAAACTCAATTAAAGTACTACATTTTTAACAAATAGGTATAGTAGTACCATTAGTATTTTATAGTTCGGTAATAGAAGCTAGATCTTTGTGTGATCGAATCGCTCATACGGCAACACAATTCCAATTGGTGACAATAGAAGCGGGACAAAAGCAAATAGACACACACGGTCGCGTTTCGATGCTGTGCTGTGTTTCTTCTGAAAAATCAACAAAATTCCAAATTCCATTACTAGGCTTGAACAACCTCTTTGTGGTCTTTGGGGATTACGCTCAAATAAAATACATTATAATTATAATACTAGCCCTGTATTAAACATATATCATCATCCCGTCCCACTGCTTGGCACGGGCCTCCTCTACTAATGAGAGGGGTTATGCCTTAGTCCACCACGCTAGCCCAATGCGGGTTAGTAGACTTCACATACTTCGAAATTCTTATGAGAATTCTCAGGTATGCAGGTTTCCTCACGATGTTTCCCTTCACTGTTAAAACAAGCGATAATTAACATTAAATACAGACGTAACTTTAGAAAAGTCAGAGGTCTTGACAGTCCGTACCGCAACCAACTTGGCTATCGCTGCTTCAAAAATACAATACAAAATATAAAAAAATCTTATCGTCTGATTACAAAAGCACATAAAAACAACATAATGAATAAAGTTATAAAATTTAAGACGTAAATGCAAAAAAATCATAAATCCCGTGTTCCGTTCGGCGGTCCCAAGCGGTTTGAAGTGCGTCCAATTCCTCACAAAAGTAATTAAGCGAATCTTTTCAATATATAGTAGCGCTGAAATCGCTAGAACTAATTACTGCGTTAAATTTCGTGTTGCATATAATACTAGCTGATGTTCGCGGCTCTACCCATGAGGAGGTCATGTTTGGGAGAAAAAGTATACAATACAAAATACCAATTTTTGTGCGTTAAACTTCAAAAAGGAAGCATTTTCAAACAAACTTTCATCCCCTATTTTACCCCCTTAAGGGTGGTATTTCCACAAACCCTCTCTTAGTCCACTAATCAGGCATCCATGCCTCTAACCCCAGCCGTTTAGGCTGGGCGTTGATATATCAGCCAGTTTCTTCGTTTAAATATACAGATGGTTATGACTTATATGAATACAACAATCAAACAGTATAGTTATCTATTTTTCTTGATCCACATTTAAACATTTTAACGCACATATCTGAACAATTCTAAACTATTGCAACAATAGATTTAGCTTGTCACAATAATTATAGAACGTATTATAACAATTTCTTACGAAATAAAATGGCAACAACTTACCTATAGTTAACCTATGGTAAAACGAATTCATATTTCACAATTATTTACATTTCACGGTTCATAATATATTAAAAGATTGTATAATTTGTACTGCCTCGACTGACTGCCTCGGTGGCGCAGTTGTAATTGCGCATGCATTTACGACTGCTATGCTGAGGTCTCGGGTTCGATCCCCGGGTCGGGTAAAGTGATGTTGGGTTTTTCTATCTAGAAATTCCCAGTATTAGCCCGGAGTCTGGAATAGTGCCCGGTATGGCGATAGGCTCGCCCCCTATCACATCATGGGACCGAAATTTGGCGAAAAGTGGGTGTACTAGTTACACCTCTGCCTACCCCTTCGGGGATTACAGGCGTGAGTGTATGTGTGTGTGTGTGTATAATTTGTAAATTATATTATGTAACAAATTAAATTTATTTTCGTAATTTTGTTTTTAGATATTCTCTTAAGCAAACAAACGTATTATTTTCACATTTTAAAGGCAAAATAATACTTAGAAAATAACAAGGCTTCATATCTGGTATTATCAACCACAGTGACATCCTTAAACTGATCTCCCTAACAGTTCCACACAGATTGCCCAGATATCCCATCAAAAAGACTTTTCACATACCATCTGTCCGTACCAACATTGGTCTTAATTCTCCCACAGTTAGAATGTGCAACGTATACAATGCTCTTAATACTATGTCACCTGGTCTTGACATATTTGGTACATCGTTATGCAAGTTCCGAAAAGAAGCGTTGACACACTTGCTCGACAAACCCAAATAGTGATGTAATTTTGTTTTTATTTTGTATAAAATCATTAGTTATTATTTCCTCTTATTCATTATTGGCTGCTGTGGTATATCACAAGTTGTTATTAATATTATAATGTAATAAAATTGTGAATGTTGTACACACCTTCAATAAGCAGGTGCATCAGAACTTGTATTTATTTATAATATATTTTTGTAACATTTTAATGCATATGCTACTGGTGTGCTTTTCCTAAATAAATAATAATAATAATTCTTTATTTGCTAAAAAGTTGGTACATTATTATAGATGTTATAAATTATTCTGATCAAGCAACTTTTGTCAAACCAATTGACATGCAAATATTTATTTATTTATCACTAATTCCCTTAATTCTGTATAGTTTATCATTTGAAATATTAAAATTAAATACATGCAGTCAATTTAATTTATCATAAGTTTTTACATGGGTAATATTTTTGCAGTCAAATTATAATAATAGTCAATGTTTATAAATTTAATTATTTTATAATAAATTAATTGATTTATAATATAAAATTTAGTTTTTGAGTTTTATAGTTAAAAAACTCCTGGATTGTATAGAAGCATCGTTCCATAAGCCATTTTTTTATTTTTGTTTCAAATAAACTTTGTGTTGATTCACGAATAACCTGTGGAATCTTATTATATATTTTAACACACATACTATGACAGTTTCTCTGATAAAGGGTTGTTCTACACTTGTTCATTACCAGCTTTGTTGGGTCTCTCTGGCTGAATAAACTATTGTCACTTATTTTCTGAAACAATTGTGGGTTTTTTTTGACAACAAGTCCAGTTTCTAGGATATACAAACAGGTCAATGTAAGTGTGTTTGTTTTAATAAAAAGTGGTTTGCACGAATCTAAGGGTCCAGCATTGCATATCGCTTTTATACACTTTTTTTGGGCTAAGAAAGCTTGTGTGCTTAGTGTTGAATTAAATTGTTAAATAAAATAAAAAAATATCTGAAGCTGAGCAAAACTAAAAGCTTTGAGGTTAAACTTCTTTGAACTAATAATAGGCACATGCCATTGTTACATACATTCAATAATTGTTTATTTGAGCCGCAAATGGCAAACGTATATTTGGAAATTTATAATCGCCTGTTTAATAATGAAGGCTTTCATACGCTTTGTGTAAGCGGGATCGATAACTCATCGTATTGTCTTGCTTCAGGGATTTGAATACGATACGTATTGGTATCAGGGCTTTATTAAAACCCACTTTAACCATCTGCGGGACAATCGATCCTTTGATAAAGAACTAAAAGAACCAAAGAGTATTTCATGTCGACACAATGTTTGAGTCCTTCATAAATAAAAATAATACTAGCCCTGTATTAAACATTGTCCCACTGCTGGGCACGGACCTCCTCTACTAATGAGAGGGGTTAGGCCTTAGTCCACCACGATGGCCTAATGCGGGTTGGCAGACTTCTCATACCTTCGAATTCCTTCATAATTTAAATTAATCACGTTTGACAGAAGATTGTGCTTCTCAGTCGAATACAAAAAAGGAAGATTTTCTTAATTCCACGCTTATTTTACTGACCGGCTACATTTTTACTTTTTTAACGTAGTGAAACGAAAACACAGACCAATTTTACCGGCTTTTTTGGTTTCATATAAATTTTATATAAAGTGCGTACTATTTAAAATCATCAATAAATCATATATAGAGTTTGCCATAAGAATAATAATAATAAATAACCCAACAGCCACACATAGTCTGCCTCCACAATAAGATATGAGTCATATGTCGTGGATATCAAGAATTACGACAGTCTTTCGGTCTTACAACACCCATACTCGAAATAAATATATGACAATCATAAAAATATTTGTCTTGGTGTGAGGATCGATTCTGCTCACCATCTGAACCATCAATATTGTCAATTGTAGCTTTAAAATAGAATTCAAAGTTAGCATTGCAACACTTTTTATAACGTGTTTTCACTTTTTTTCTATAACGAAATACTCATCAGGCCAAAGTTGCAATTGTGCACGAAATGGCGATAGGCTCGCCCTATCCCTCGCCTCGTATCATGGGATGGTAATAAGCCCGGCGAAATGTAGGGGTACTGGTTGCACCTCTGCGGGGATTTAAGGCGTATGTATGCGTAAAATAATTCCAGTTGCACGTTAATAGGTTTACCTATTTGTATCCTCTGTATCATCGTAAATAATATAATTATATAATTTGAAAAGTACACCCCAACTTACTCCTACAATACAATAAGGCTCAGGAAGGTGGATCGATGTGGCAAACTACTACATTCAGTACAATCACCCAAAAAAATTTGCATTGACTCTCAACGGAATATAAGGCTATCTAGTACATTTACTATCGTATCGTACTAAAAAAACAACTTAAAACATTCGCTGCCGAAAAACAAACCTCGAAATCTAAATTACAAAAATACAAAGCCGGAATGTAAATTTAAAAGCATTGGCTTCTCCGCGATTTTTCAGTAGCCATCGTTAGTACCCAGTTATCCCAACACGCAAAAGAAATCTCTCATATCCTGTGGGATTTAAAATGGAGTACTCTCTAAGGCAATGTTTATTCACAAGGCCTCGTTTAAAATGTGAGGAGATAAAAAAGCGGAGCTTTCTTGGTGCCTTACTACGGACTGTCATTGGAATTATTAACCTGGCCCGCTGAAAAACAAGATTATTATCATTATAAGGGTACGGCGTCCCGGTTCGACGTCCTAGCGACGGTTCCGACACTTCGTAGTACAGCCCTGATCAAAACACGTCTGAGACTAATGACGACGACGCGAATTTTTATGGCACTTTCCGTTCTTCGGGGACTACTATTTGTTCGCAGATTTCCGTTGAATTTTCACCCTTAGGCCGCTATAAAAAGTTAAACCATCTAAACTGTGTATCTACAAAGGCGATTTTATGTACTTCGCCTTTCTTTCCTTTGGATTGTAATAAAAAACCGGGCAATTTTACCACAGATGATCGCTATTGTCCTATAATGCTACTTATTTTTATATTAAATATCGTAAACTTAATTTTATTTTTAGACAGTCTATCGATTTTTGCATACAAAATGGTCACGTCTAATACATATTTTAGTGTCCACATGAAAAATTACAATTTTGAAATCCCCGCAGCTATAAGAAAGATTCTTTTTCATTACACAAATAATATTTCAGCGCTCTTTCGGTAAAAAGAATACGACATTGCAATTTGAAAAAGAGACAAAAAACTCGACGGGGAGACAAAGAACTAGCGGAAAAAAATTATGTCACCGTCTCGGCAGCACGCACCGTCCTATTCAAGATTCTGTGACCGAGTAACCGCTGATACGAAAGCCGAGTATGCCTATTAACATGCTCATCACATCACATCACGATCGGAAGATAAGCAATCTTAACAAAATTGAGTGTTACAATCTTCATACATAAGATAGGCGTACCCTATTATTTTTATACCTTTCTTCTTTGTTGTTTTATATCATCGCTTAGGTTATTGTAAGGAAACGAGTTTTGAAGTGAAAACATCTTGAGGCACGGCACTTTTGGGATGGGGAAAAACGCAACTCGCGTGACCATCACGCGCAGATTATTTTACTTTTGACATAAGCACGCCTATGAAGTTCTATAATTATCGACAAGCAATCGTAAACAAATAAGTTACTACTTCATGGACGCTGTTTCAAAAAAAGAACACAGTAATTCCAAAGTTTTGAGTTTTCACTTCTGTCGGCAGTCCCTGTGACCGCCTATGCTTTTTTTAATTATACGCTATATTCTATGTAAAAGACACTGCAAGTATACTTACTTCTCGTGCTGAGACTTGTTTCATACAAATAGTGCTACTTGTAGTGTATATTAAGATCTATGAGTATATTCATAAATGTGATAGAGTTTTCTACAGAACATTTACTTTTATGAAGAACAGTGAGTTCACAAAATGAAGTGATGATCAAATATATGTCGTATATATAAGTTTATCTCTATTATAAAATAAGGAATGGCTCATAATCGCGCAATATTATATTGGGTTATAATTACTGTTCAACACACGTATATACGCAGCCTGTTGCCGTCATCGATGCATCTCATCTCCTGGACATATCGGTCGTCAATGAGGCATCTCTGCATAGCCTCCAGAACAGCCCAGGTCTCGATGGTGTCGAAGGCTTTCTCGTAGTCCATAAACGCTAGGCAAACAGGCTCATTGTAACACACGTGTTCTTATAATTTATTGCATACAAGATTGTAACCTGTTTTGTGTTTATTAAATAAATATTTAATGGTATAAATACTAAATTACCACCACCAATTACAACGGTGACCACGGCCTATGGAAATCGGTTGAAACGTCAGGAAACAATTTGGTATTTATACCATTTAATATTGCGCGATTAAGACCCGTTCCTCAATTTTATAATATGTATTCAAAACGTGAGAGTCTAAAAACATAAGTTTATCTGTATAAAAAAGTTGAAATTTTCTTTCAATAACGAATTCTTTCGACTATTTCACTTCATCGATATTGAAAAACAGTATACGAAAATTTTATAGCATTAGATCGATATAAATTAAAATATTCGTGTACAAATACTAATAAAGGTATGGGAATAAACGTCATTTGGTAACATGCAAAAGACATAAATCACAACATATTTGCCTCATGCGACTTAAATATTAATTGACTGGTCCCATATTACCAAACATCAATAACCAAAGCTAACGAAAAGGGTTTTCATCAATTCAAATTTTGCTCTAGTCGGGTTCTATTATATCTTCAATATTCAGCCGCCTGACTCGGAGCAGATGTGAACAGAACGAATACGACATTATCACATTAAAACACTAAAGGCTATTTGTATTTCTCATGTCATGACACTATTTTTTAACCGACTTAATAAAAAGGAGGAGGTTCTCAATTCGTCGGTTTTTTTTTATGTATGTTTGTCGTTTACTCGAAGCCTGGACTGATTCGAGAAATTATTTTTTGTTTAAAAGGGTATTTCCTGGTGGTCCCATTGGCACCAAGTCAGGATCTGATGATCTCAGAAAAATATAGCGACCACCGTACACAGGGTGTAAAACCCTCCATAGTGGCACACGCAAGTGTGTCGCGTTCCGGGATCAGCCAGTGTACATCCGGTTTTTCTCGGGGGTCTAGAGTAGGAGTACAATGTTTGGCCATTTTGCGGCCTTCTGAGTACTCTGACAATAGACCCTCGACCGCTTCTTCACCTTCTTGCCCATGGCGTAGTGTGAAGAAGCAGGCCGGCATGATTGTGTTGAGTAGCAGGGGATAGATCGTCTCGCACTACTCGATACTCTAATTAGACCGCACTGCGCTTACCATCAGGTGCAGTGCGGTCACTTAGCCGTGCCAGGATAAAAAACAAAAAAATCTAGGGCAACCCTCAAATTTTATAGGGACACATAATTTGTTTTTATTGGAGTCGGTGTAATTTTAATGAATCAACTTTTTTTTTAAATTCGTAACCAGTGTGGATCGCTCGATCGATAGATGGAGCAGACTTTAGCTAAAAAACGACTTGGAATACATCACGAAGTTGCCCGATATGGCGATATGCTCGCCAGCTAATCTCATCATGAGGCGGAAATAAACTCCCCATAACGAGGGTGTAATTACTAGTTGGACATGTCTACATGTGTATACAGCAGACAGTATATATAAAACGGTAATAAAAAAAATCTGTAACATTGCCAAGTTTGAGGCATATTATTTACTATATGTTGCCCGCGGCTCCACCCGCGTGGAGGTTATTTTTGGAAGAAAAGATAAACAATCCATGGTGTGAAGAAGCTAAACAGCAGGCCGGCATGATTGTGTTGAGTAGCGAGGGATAGACTGTCTCTTGCTACTTGATACTCTATCTGGACGGCACTGCGCTTACCATCAGGTGCAGTGTGGTCACTTTACCGCGCCAGAAAAAAAGGCATCTTAAGCTATTTACACATTACACCACATATATTACACCTTTCTATATTTTGATATCCCATATGAAGTGTGAATTTTTCCGGGATAAAAAGTGGCCTATGTCATTTTCTGCTCCCTAAACTGCCACTATGCAAAAAATCATGTTGATATCTTGCTCTGTGAAAAACTAAACTATCCCATGGGAACTGTACATTTTTCGGGGATAAAAAATAGCGTATGTGCTATTCCAGACTATAATCTACCTGTGTGCCAAATTTCAACCAGATCCGTCCAGCCGTTGTAGCGTGATTGAGTAACAAACATCCATTCATCCATCCAAACATTCGCATTTATAATATTAGTAGGATTCGCATAAAGCAAAAAAACTTTCATACGTATTTTGTAACTCAACATTGATTTAATTGTTTTTTGGTTTAAAAGATTGAGACTTAAAAGCTGATACACAAATATTTGCCTTTATATTAATATGCAGATTACTCTGTATTGAACACCTCAAAACGTGTGCATTTATGGACGATTTTACACAGGGGTTTAGTTACGGCGGCTGTGTGCAATGCACGCCCATTGCGGTTAGTGAACAAATGGCGAAATATGACGCTATATTATAGCCATACCAATTTACAATAAGTCATAATTGGAGTATTCCCTTGATTTGCAGTTTCTTCGCGACCAAAAGTTTATCTAACCGAATTATAAAGCGGTCCGAAGAGTATTTGCTCAGACTATTAAATCAGCATAATATTTTGTAATTCTGGATACGGCGGGCTTGGCTAAATGCCAGTTTCAATTTAATCTTTGTGCTGCGTGTTTCGTTGTGGTCACTCGTCTCGCTACGTTTCAAATACGACTGTAGGTTCTACTCGTGGAATTAAATTCTTATCATATACACATCGGACCGGCTATTTTAATTGATAATTATTAAATAGACCCAACAGTCATACACATACGACTACTCTCACAGAAAACCAACGTAAAGTGACAGTTTACTGTGGCGTTTCGTATGGCAAGTGAGATATTCGGAGGCCCAGATTCCCCTTTCCCTAATCCCTATTCCTGTCCTTTAAGGCCGACTGCGCATACATGACACTTTTGGTGTTGTGAATGTTCATGGGCGGTGGAGATCACTTAACATCAGGTGATCCACTGGCTCGTTTGTCGGACTATACTATAAAAAAATCAAATCGTACGTATCGTGGGTATTAGGAACTAAGAGAGGTTACGGTCATACAATGACGAAACTCGAAAAATTATCTATGGATCACATAAATATTTATCTTAGCGTGGGAATCAAATCCGCAGTTTCTCTTTTCACAGCCGGTTACACGGCCGTGGCACATCGGTCTTTCTTTATTTCATATTCTCTGGTATCAATAAATCTAAGTACCTACTTGAACAGAGCATAGACATATTATTTTTTACAAAATACTTTTTCTCTATAAATTTTGTAAGTGAATCAATTACTATAACTTTCATTTCACTTTAATAATACTTGTTTAAATCAGTTCATTGCTCACAATAATAAGTTATTATTTTCATGCATTTTCACTGAAACCTAAGTGAAACATAAATTAGGCAAACTTGTTGATGCGAATCCCAATCGCAAAGTACGCGATAATTTGGCAACTTCAAAACATCATTTAGACACTCGTGTCATGGAACAGATGTTACTAGTGGTAAATAAATCAGAGCCCGCCTAAAACCTTGAGTGACTCCCTCGTTAAGCCACGGTACACAAGTGTTCGCTTAGGAACTTAGCACCCAGTCTAACTTCGGCTATTAGTTTTAAGAGCGCAGAAAGCATATACAAGTCGCTTTTTCCTTACACGCAACGTTATGTTAAAGCATTAATGTTATTATTTTGCCCTTGTATTGTACGACGTTTGTATTATCGATACAACACTTTCAACGTTATTAAATATTATGTTGAATTAAATTAAAAATTAATTGACACTACTAAGAAAATATCAAATTTAAATTAAATCTGAATACAGTATGTACCTAAATATTTAAAATTTTCCCGCGATTGCATTCGCGTTGAATGAGTTTGTCGCTATCTCAGAGGAACCATGGATGTTGAGAATGAAAAGTGGTTGTTTCTCGGGAATACTGTAACATTATTAAATTTATTTTCATCATATAAAACTTTATTGTGGCATTTGTTTTATCCTGGCACGGCAAAGTGACCACACTGAACCTGATGATAAGTGCAGTGCCGTCCAGTTAGAGTAACAAGTAGTGGGAGACAATCTATCCCTCGCTCAACCAATCATGCCGATCTGAAAATATAGGTGTGTTGAACTATTAACTTTTTTTAGATCTACTGATGACTAATATATGTTCACGTATTGCCAGCTACTTGCGGACGTCAATAACTGCTACATTGACGTAGCAGGTAACATATTTTCTTCCTTGGTTTTGGAAATATTCATAATTAAAACTGAAATCTTGAGTACAATACAATACAGCCTTTATTAGCCAGCTACTTACAATTAGACAAAGATTTTTTGGAATCGGTTCACTAGTTCCAGAGATTAATTACACCCTACATACATACAAACAAACTGAGTATTATCCTCATTATATTACTATTATGTGTATACAAGCTACGATCTTGACACACTTCTTTCGCCTCTTCCACATTCATACATCTTTTTTTTCAGTGTGTCAGGATCGTAGCTTGTGGCACTCAATAGTCTCTGCCTACCCCCATGGGATACGGGCTTTAGTGTATATGTATGTATTATGTGTATATCTCCATAGAATAGATACCAATCACTAATATAAAAGGTATTAAAAAATTCAAGAAACCTAATACTAAGTAAAAACTTACTTAGGGTTTACGCAACTAAAAACAACCCACTGTCTAATTACTTAATCGATTTTGCTTCCTCGGTGTTATTGTATGAACATCAGAGATTAGCAAGTAATGGTGCATCCTTATATGCGACGAGAAAGTTTCTTGCTTAATACCTAACAACAACGTCAGAGTTGTGGACGCACCACGACCCATACTTATCGATCATTCTAATCCAACACAAAATCTGAATTAATTGCTAGTACCTCACCGGAAAATGTGGCTGATGTTTTAATTACTTACGTCAAGTTACGTCTTTAATGTTCAATAAATTATTTGAAATTTCGTTCAAAATGTTGAGCTATTCAATAGGTATCATTAAATAAGTTTAACGTTTAGGTGAAATGTATATTTTCGCCGTTGATTAATATTTTATGATTGAAATATAATTCTACATATATCTTTAAACTTATATTCAAGTTTTGTAAGTGTCAAAAGGATGAATGGTTGGTGAATTGCTTAGCGTGAAGAAACTACTCAGCAGGCCGGCATGATTATGTCGAGTAGCGAGGGATGATTTTTTCTCGCTACTGGATGGATTTTGCTGGTGGTAGGATATTCATATCCGCCATAGTGGCACACGCAAGAGTCTCGTGTTCCGGGATCAGCCAGTGTACATCTGGTTTTTGATGGGGGTTTTGAGTTGGGGTACAATGTTTGACCGTTTTGCGGCCTTCTGAATACTAGACCCTTGACCGCTTCTTCACCTTCTTGCCCATGGCGTAGTGTGAAGAAGCAGGCAATCATGTTCGATTGTGTTGAGTGTCGGGGGATACATTGTCTCTCGCTACTCGATACTCTAATTGGATGGTATGGTGTGATTGTTTTGTCTTTTTTCTTCGTACAAGAAAAGAATTACACCAAGAATAAAAACAGGTTTGTTAAAGTCTAAACATTTACCGAACAAAGTTATCCAGTCCTACAAAATTTGTTCTGTCGAGAACGAAAAAAACGAGATAAGCGTAGAGTAATTAAATGATAAAACTATAAACGATCCCTTACAAAGTAATGTTACATTCTTTGTGCTTTGTGTAATAAGAAGAATTTAAGCTTAAGTTGGGCCCGTTAATTACTATTTTGCGTGTGGAAAAAATATTAAGGAGAGTTATCTCCGGCTTGGTGGACAATGAATTTTAGACAAAAAAAACTGTTATGTTTTATATGTGTTAATAAAATACATACATATCCAAACCGTACTAACGTCTGAAGTTTCTTATTTTACCAACCAAAATACACGCATTTTATACCAACTTAAATATCCCAAAACAACTTGTATAGTTAACACATCTATCAATTTGTTATGCTAACATTCTACAGTAGTAGGCTGTTGAGTGTATTATTTTTTTTCGTGTGGATTTGTGCTGTTAGCTCACACTTGCTTTTACAGCTTCACCTAACATTGTGGCAGGCGCATATATAAAAGAAGAAACTGACATATAATAATAATAATAATAAATCTTTATTGATACAATGTTTGAAATATAGTAACAGATTTTTAGTATTAAGGTTTAGATTTATAAACATTGATTATGTTTTAACCATATTGGGTACCGTGATCCCGACACTAAACTAGGCTTGTATCGTGGGAAAATATATCAACGCACAGCCTAAACGGCTGGGGTTAGAGACATCAAATTTTGACTGTAGGTACTTTTTATAACGTAGGCATTCACTAAGGAAGGGTTTTGTGGAAATACCTAAAAGTGTAAAATAGGGGATGAAAAATTATATGAAAATCAGACATTTATAACTTAAATTCATGAAAATTAGTATTTGGTCTTTTAGTTAAAAATAAAATATATGTTTCCAGATATTTGGAAATTCCACCCCTAAGGGGGTAAAATAGGGGATGAAAGTTTGTATGATAATCCGTCATTTTTGAAGTTAAAAGCATGAAAATTAGTGTTTTGTATTGTATATTTTTCTCCCAAACATGACCTGTACGCGGGCGGAGCCGCAAGCAACAGCTAGTTACTAAACAAATAAGGTTACGTTTCATAATTTATACGTTACATGTTGGTTTGACTATTATGTTAACTGAAACTCCAGAAATCATATAGGTTATAGAATCATCTATTTTTAGTCAAAATCATTTTAAGTACCTACTTTAAAGCTAGCATAGCCTATTAGTATAAAGCAATCATGCCTGTACTCACATTCCGCAATACCCAAGCCGAGCTTATTACCGTATGTGTAATGACGAGCCTATCGCCATGCCGGGCTTAATTGCAGACTTCGGACTGATTCTGAGTATTCCGTTATATTGAAATCCTAATATCACCTTCAACCGCCCCGGGGATCGAACCCGGGCACAGCTGTGTGTTTACCCATACGCAACCGAAACTGTCGAATATACCAAATAGTATGTGGTCTAAATAAGCAACAGTGTTAATTATACAAGCGGCTTACGCAATAAAAGTTTTTTTAATTCATAAAAAGTACACCGACTTCAATAAAAAACAAATTCTGCATGCCTATAAAATTTAAGGGTTGCCCTCGATTATTCTGAGATCCCATGATCAGATTGTGACTTGGTGCCAATGGGATCACCTGGAAATCGGTCTAGGCGTCTTCGAGTAATCGGGGAACATGCATAAAATACAAATCCGACGAATTGAGAACCTCCTCCTTTTTTTGAAGTCGGTTGAAAATAGAACGATAATAAAACGGTTGTACATTCACAAAACACGCAGGAGACGAAACTTTCATTGGACATTCGCCTAATGGCTTGGAAAGGCATGCCGGGTGCAATGCATAGTTATTGGCAAAGAGGTTCCATGGTACAGGTCCAGCGATTCGGGTCACCGAGAATATTTAAGGCATGCGCTCGGATATAAAACCGAAACGGACGGGTTAAGCGAGCAATATTCTGAAGGCGGACACCATATTTCCGACGGTACACAATGAGTTTCGCATCTCAAAACAAAATTGACTACACCGTAAATATTAACGGTCGCCGATGCTGCCAATATTGCCAAATATTCTTTAGTGGCCAACGAAAATTTTGAAAGGCCCGGTACAGTATTATGAATTTTTTAAATGAAGATTGTCATCATATTCTTTGCAAACTGACTATACGCTTGTTGAATCTTAATAGTAAAACAATTTTTTTACTTCATAATAAATACACCGACTGCAATAAAAAATAAATTATGCACCCCTATAAAATTTGAAGATTCCCCTCGATTTTTCTGAGATCCCATCATCAGATCCTGACTTGGTGCCAATGGGACCCTTTTTAACCAAAAAAGGAATTTCTCGAACCAGCCCAGACGTCTTCGAGTAATCGGGGAACATACATAAAAAAAGATTCCGATGAATTGAGAACCTCCTCCTTTTTTGAAGTCGTTTTATAAATACTATGTTCGAACACTTTCTGAAACTTTGCTACCAGCATCACCCGCATACAGTTTCGTTAAAACCACTACAACAACTTTTGCCGCCTAAACATGCTAAATTTATTCCTTCAACACGCATTTACGGCGTCAGAATGTATTTACAACATTTAAAGTTTTGTGTGGGCATTGGAATTTAACTTTGCGTTGACAAATTCCAGAAAATAAACTTTAATACTAGCTTAACTTAGCTTAGCTTAACTTTGGGTGCGTGTTTTTTTGTTATTATCGACCTTATCATATTATTTATATTAATAACCTTTTCCTGCGGTTGCTGGAGATCCCTTAACATTACTGTAAACTGTAAAAATAGTGTTGATTATCTTTTTTATACGCAACATAATGATCGCAATATTTATAAATATAACAAAAAATAACATATTATTAATTTATCACAGAGATAAAGGAGATATTTCCATAATAAAAATAAGTGATTGACCTTCAAAGTATCCTGAATAAAACCTGCATAATATTCATCCCTCAAACATGTTCTAATATATGGCCTGACTATTTATATTTTGCAAGCCGAAGTAGGAACAAATTCTGGAAAAATCTTGACTTATTCGAAGTCCTACTTATGATTTAATGCTCAGTGCTATATAAACAAGACTATAATCTCATGTCAGAATTCACTACTACTAGGTCTGCCTCGGTGGCGCAGTTGTAATTGCGCATTGGTTACGAGTGCTGTACGAGGTCACGGGTTCGATCCTCGGGTGAAAATGCGATAATCAGAAATTGCTTATTTCTGAAATTAACGTTTAGTAACGTAATAATTAACGTAGATATAATAAAACTAAAACCACCAAAACCTTGAAAATAAATTACCAATATATAATAATGTTATAAAAAGACAAAGTAAAATTGACTGTATGTATAAATTTATATAATATTTTGAAAACAGTAAGTTATATGTAAGCATACAATGCCGTAATAGTTTCCTTAATAAACATATCAAGATGCTCCAAAAATCGATTGTTGAAAAAACCACACCATTCACCCCAAATCAAAAACGTTGCAGAAACTAGGGTTTTCATAGTAATTTACGATTTGTTTCCTCTTCAAAGAAGGGTGGACGAATGTTCTGGCCCCAGGGACAATTTTATTATAGGTCTTTACCTCAATTCCGTCTATAATGATTTCGAAGTGTGTGACGGTCTCTGCACGATCGTAAAGACTGTGAGGGAGATGAAAACGGTAATAGCCTAGTGATTAGTGGCCCAGCCTATTCTCAAATACTATCGAGATTGAATTGGGATAGGGGAGGAAATACGCGCGTGACACAGAATCGGAAAAATTATCAATTTAGACGTTCTGTATAGAGGAAATATTCTATTATTATTGTTTGAAGATTGGTTAATATTAATAAATTGCTTACGTCATTACGTTTACCGGTATCGTGGTAGACAAAAGTACAAGAGAAAAAACATTCCATCATTTCCTGAATTTTCCAAGTTTTCGGGCATCCTTCCAATATTCTGTTTTTAAAAACCTTACTGAGACTAATATAAACATTTAAAAAATACTCAAGTTGGTCCAGCTGTTCTCACACCATTTGATTTATAGATTAAGAGTTGATTTATCTATTTGTGAGTTTTATAGCACGGTAATCTTATGCGGGTTGGTAGAGTTCATGTACCTTCGATTTTTTTATGGAGAATTCTTTATTGCTGAGTTCTAGCATATTTGATTATGTCATAGTAAAAGCAAACTTGTAGCACGTCTCGGCAGCCCTTACCGATTTCTGGTAAGCTATCGCTGGACACATTTTTTTAATTTTGATAGACTAAAATTCACTCGGTAGTTGTAATAGTAAAATCCTACATCTATTCAATAACCTGATAAGTCATAATATTTAGCCAGTATCGACGAGCTAAATTAGAATGAACTCGCCGTCAATAATTTAATTTAATAGATGCTACCCAATAGAAGCTATCTCATAAAAAATCTAGATGTATGTTTATAGTGGAAGTTTTAATAGAGTTTAATATTAATATAACATTTGAAAATTAGTGAGGTGTAAGACATTTTGATGGGAATTTCGTTCGACTTTGACGTTAGTAAGTTAATGAGAAAAGTAATAGGAAATATTGTGCCTTGTATGTATAATAATAATTTAGTGATAAGGATAAAATTATTAATCGGCATTTATATTAAACTTGCTGATTAACGCTACGGCTATGTGCCTGTGTCTGTAAATATAACGACTTCATAAAACATAAAACGATAAGTGCAAACGATATCTTAGAAATAAAATTAAATAATTATCATTGCACTTCTTATCTGCTCTGCATGTTATAAATAACACGTGGTGCGACAAAAAAAAAAGATATCACTTAAATAAAATAAATTATTCAGATATACCACATATATATAACAATATTCCCAATATTATTAATGGGAATATTTGTGACCAGTCTTCCGCGCAACTCTGCTTGCGTTAAGTTAATGCGATCCCCATACAAACGGTAAATAAATAAATAAACCTAATTCCTTCCAGAAGTTCCCACCATAAATCAAACCTGTAGGTCTACTCTCGAAATGAATTCCAATCTCGAACTCAATACAATTTCAATTCCAATCTAGAAAATATTGGCACTCTAACTCACTTAACTAAATGAAATAGAATATTTACGAACTAGCGATCATAAATATTCTATTTAATCTAGTTGCTAAAATTAAAGTAAAAAGTAAGTTAAAAAGTATTCAGTTAAATCGTGCGCTGGTGTTGCGTTCAAGAGTGCCAATTGTACAGTTATCGAACCCAATCCCAATTTTAAATTAGAATCGAGTGTCAAGAGTAACCGTCCTGGTGTCTAAAAAAACTGTAAGCTACTGCGGAATACTGAGAACATTCAAAAGTTTTATTAAAATCTATGTACTACAGTTTAAGTTAGGTCCAATATAAATAATATTTAGTGTTTAAGTTTGAAAATAATTATTAGTCCAACGTAGTGACAACCCTGAAGCACAAGTAGGTCGACCGACTTAATAGGACTTGTGAAGGAATACGGGCACTCGAGGTTTGCAGACAAGCATTCGACTAAGTAGAGATAATACCATATGTGTTAACATAGATCGCAGTAACACCAATGCTATACTTAGATACGAGAGGCGTCATCGAATCGACAATCATTAGGGTTACTCTTGACACTCGATTGCAATTTAAAATTGGGATTGGGTTCGAAAACTGTACAATAGGCTAGTTGACTGTTTTTGGGAAACCGTTTTGTTTTACTCTTCATGGTCTATATTATTAAAATATTATCATAAATTAACAGAAAACATACGTTTTCAAGATTTAATTGCATTTTTATAAACCAACTTTATTTTTCCCACCAAAACCCAACCAACTGCCATGGCTTTTCGTGTAACCTGACCTTCTGCAAAACTAATAGACGTTTGGCTCAGCGTTTAATGATGTTTCAGACGGTGACGTCATACATGTCTGATGGTTGTTTCATGGCACGTGACAAAATGCATTATTTTGCATATTTGTTTCTTGAAAATATTAAATAATCACATATAAATTAACAAATTAGTTTAATTTTCGATATTTTTAGACTAAAATCTATTGTAAACAACAAAAATCTATCAGGTTTTCACTTACTGTCAACTACCCTATTGGCACTCTTGAATGCAGCACCATTTAACGATTTAACTGAATACGGCGAATTTTTTGTAACTCAATGAAATAAAGTATTTACGATCGCACTCGATCGATTTTGGGACTCTTGAGTAGATTTTGACATTATCATATCGAGTTGGAAATATGATTTGAGGTTTATTGAGGTGTTGTGTTAAATGTTGATTGACACACTGATTGTCGATCGTAGACTCGATTAACACTTCGATCCAACAAAAAACTCGATTGTGTCAAGAGTGCCAATATCTTCTATATTGGAATTGAAACTGTATCGAGTTCGGATTTTTTTGAGATTGGAATTGATTTCCAGAGTAGACCTACAAAGTCAAACTTTAGCTATTAGTTTAACATGTATACGCAATAGCCGTATTGATTTATTTGTGTCCATGGTAATCTGAATTTTGCCACAATAGTAGTTCTTTAATATATTTTTTTTTATTAATTTGTTTATTTGTGTTGTATACAATAATCGGTCATATATGCATTAATAACCACTGAGGTTTGTAGTGATGCTGCTATATAAGATTAAAAAATTCACATCAGATTAACAAAATGAAACATATAGGTTAGTTAGTCGAAACTAGGCAATCACATTATGAGTTTTTAATATAAGGTACGCAAGTAATAATTCTTTAATTTGTTTTTTATGTTCATTGGTGTAATACTGTCGCGTAGGTCGGTAGGTAAGCTATTTATTAATCGTGGAATCAAGTAGGAGGTAGTTCGTTCACCGTACACATTGGAGGCGCTGGTTGTGCACAGTTCTTTTCGAGCAACTGCACGCACTGTACTATAATATTTGTTAAAAATTGTCTTAGTTGTAATAAGTAATATAATATTAGTATGTACTATATTCTACAAAAATATTAAACCATCAAAGCAGCTGAATTTAATAATCGGTGGAAAACTGCACTTATGCTATCCAAGTAGCACTTACTACTGTGCCCAGATGGAGAGATACTCAAAAGTACATCCAGGTAGATTTCAAGAAGTCGTAAAAACAATGAGTCAAAACTTTCCCGTTGCATGAACCATTGAGTAAAGTTGTGCTTTTTATTTCAAGCTTACAAATACGAATAGACAAATCCAAAGTAAATTTTTACCAAACCTTGTTATTTACAAAAGCAATATATTTAGCTATAAGACGTATGTGACATTAAGCAAATTGAATGTTGTTTTTACATCGACTGCGATCGAATGGTTAAAGTGATTTCATTAAACTTACTCGACTTTAAATTTCAGCTTTATTTAAATAGTGGTTTTTATGCCAAACTGTGCTACTTCCCCAGGGATAGTATCCGATTTAAGCTTGAATATAACGTGATAGATGTGGCAGAATTTGAATTTGAAATTTTATTCTGTTTTTATAAGTTTTGACATAATGTCGTCTATAATAATAAATCACTAGTCCGCTGTCGTATTAAAATACAAAGTAAAACTCCTGTAGGATGCCTGTTATAAGCTGTACGGTTAAGAAATAAAGGGAGTTAAATAATCTAAAACACTACCACATGGGCAAGCCTCAAATAAAATATGCAAGTAATGTAAATAATATAAAGATAATTTATTATTTAGTATCTACGCACTAAACATTTTATTACCATAAATAATAATAAAAATAAAAATAAAAAAATGTTAAGATGCAGAAATAAACGTAGATAGATTACCATATATAAAACATAGAATTTATACTTAAATATTACGGAAACAATCATCACAGCACAAACGGGGAAATCATTCAGTTAGTCAAACGGTAGGCAGCGGCTTTGTTGTGCCCTGGGATTGCAGAAGTCTATGGGCGGCGGTGACTACTTACCATCAGGTGGCCCGTCAGCCTATCGAGGCATCTATCTAAATCTCGTGCACTTTTTTACGACTGTAAATAATTATTCACGTCATATACATATAGTATATCATGTCCTTATTAATACGTTGAAAGCTGACTAGTTACATTTGCACTCAGTAATCAAAGCTAAAAGGGCGATGGACATAAAAAAATCTAGTACAATACTTAGTAGCGTAATGTAACGATATAGGGAACGAAGCTCCATTCGCAAGTATTGCACAACGTGAAAGTTGTTGGACACAACATAAAAGCACTACGTGCTTCTGCAACCTTTTGCGAAAATGACTTGCCAATCTATTGATATCGGTGCTCACCTCTGCGGTAATCCGATGTTGCACTTTTGCCTTTGTGTAATCTGAAATCGATAAAATCCTAACAGGTGCGGCCGGATAACTCGTTCATTTTTTCGAAAACAAACCAGGGAAATACTCGACTAAATTTTAAAGAGAAAAGCGTATAAACCGTGCCAATATTCGCAGATACGCTGCGAAATACACGTGCCCCAACTATTAAATAGTTCCCGTGAGTAAGCTTGACTTGACACACTTTTTTGAAGACGTAAAAGAAGCACAAAAGTTCGCATTACAAACAACAATAATACACGAAACCGATATTTTTCGCAACACGCCGTCGTGGAGTCAACATTTATGGAGCCCCTGTATCTATACACATTTCGGTTTGTTTGTACTCTGTAATGAAAAAAGTTTCGACGAAATTGTCGCGCATACAGATTATTTTCATCAAAATTTCGTTTAGGGTTTATGTTATTTACACTGACATATATACTGAATAGTATAATAACGATTAACTTAAATACTTACGAAAAATTACATTCAAAAAACAAACAAAAAGCTACCAGGACAATTTAAATAAAAATTACTGATTTCTAAAAATTCATCACTCTAAAATGTCTGTTTTATAGTCAACAATAAATAATCACGAAACATAAAGTCGACTATATATTGCGCGTATCTACATGACAAAGTTAGCATAATCTTTATGCGTAACAGTAGAGGAATTTAAGGCTGCATAAGTTACAAACGTTTCTGAACCACTTGACCCTTTAATGCTTTTAGTTGAGCCCATGAAGTTGAAACTCACACCTAGCAGGGCATTAAGTTCCTCCGAAAGCCAAGACGAGCCTACAAAAATGAACAGCTCCCAACTTTGTTATACTTATAAGCAGTGGCGAGTTTAGAGTTTGCTATCTGTGAATCTATGACGACGTGATGCTCAGACGTGATCAGCATTCGACGTCCCCGCGGGCAAAACGGTCTCTATTTGCTTTTTTTATTACCACATCCATATTTCAACACGAATACCCCAACAATATTTGGAAGTACAGAGAGCACTAATGCGTGCGTGGCGAGAAAAATGATATCGTCCCTCTATTCAATATTCGCGGCGGAATATAGGAAAAGCCACAATTGAATAGTTAATGTTGAATATCACAACGCTTTGGCCATTTATGTTAAGCTGCCATATTTTGCGCGGTTGAACGTTAACCCTTTCATTAAATTTGAAAATGTCGTCTTGCATTAGCAAATTAGTTTATTGACAATCGGTTTGAGTAACGAGCATGTAAGGTCATTAAATGTATTAATAAATTAATCCGGATTAACCTAATAACTATTTCATCATTACGATGATTTCATCTATTTATTCATTTGCCCTCAGGGACAAGGATTATGGGCTGGAATAATTTAAATAAACAATTTTAACAATGTGAAACATATTATTTTTATGAACAACTCTTAACGCAGCATTTCAAAAACTTGCCAAACGCATATCGGAACACGCAAAGTGAAGGGTTCCGTATTGGGAATTAATATCCAGGGGTAAAATTGAAATTAATAACAATATTTAATATTCCTTCATTCAAAAAGTACACATAATGTATTATTTCACTCTATTTATGCTAGTAATATTTTTAAATGTTGTAGCATTCACACTTGATATATTACAGTTTTCTGGCGTAAAAAGTTCTACAATATCCCTGCTCATATTTTTATATAACACCGATATGTATATAGTATATCTAGTGTTTACTAGCTAGAACAAAGACCCAGTGATATTTCATTATAACAACTATTCACTGCAATACGTTTACTGTTTTTTCCTCATCCGTAATAATTAACTTGGTCCGTATAATAATATGAACAGCCGTCATGATTTAATGTCCACTATAGAATGTATGAAACACGATTTTCTGCAGCATACTGGCTGCCATTGTAACTTGATAAACTTTGGGATTTCCTATTACTGGACAGTTTATCATTTTTTGCGAGGGAAACTATATATACCATGTATGTTATATTTTTAATTTAAAAACAGCGATAGCGTACTGGGAAGTGGTACCGGATCGCTACGGCTACGACAAAAGTCACTCCCAAATGGCATACATCTCTGACTTTTCGAAGTTACGTGTGTATTCATTGTTATTAACCGATTGCTTAAACAGTGAAGGAAAACACCGAGAGGATGCGTGCATGCCTGAAAATTTTGATAAGAATTTTAAGGCATGTAAATTCTGCCAATCTGCCTTAGATGGACTATAAACCAGGCCTAACCACTCTCATTGATCTAGGCGTCTCGTGCCCAGCAGTGGGACAATGTATAATAAAGGGCTAGACTTACTATGCAATATTTTTTCATTCATATTGGGTGTCAATCATTGACATTTTTCTTCATGAACTTCATGAAATGGACTTAAAAAATTGCCCAGTTCTGGTCATCGCCTTAGCCAGCCCAACTACTAAAACTCAGAAGGCGACACTTCTGTCGCAAAAAAAAACTTAATGGCATTTTGCAATTTATTATTTTGTTGATCATATTGCGAGATGATGATGATCATATTGATTTATCGAGTTATAACTTTAAATAATACTCTAATTTACAATATACGATAAGCATAAATTGTAGGTACACACACGAATTAATCAAATGTTTTGTTAATAAAATTTTATAAAGCGTTGAATTACCACAATATTCTGGACCAAGTAATACATTCTGATTTACCACTGCCGCATTAGTATGCTGTCTTGTTACTGTTATAGTAATCCTAAACAATAATATCTGATACATTTATGGCTGGCGATAAATTAATTTAAGACGTTTTGAGGGTACCGTTATGTGTGTTAGATACTTCGGGTACGAATGTATATTTGGTTATGCAAATAGTTCAATCTTTGAATTGAACGTGATATATTCAAATTCTGTAGAAATTATCGATTTTCATTTACAATCACATAATTGCTTTTATATTTTTTAATAAAAATGTTTTTTTTTTTGTTACTTACTTGACTAGGAGATTTCAGACATATGAGAAACTGTCTAGTTATCCATTACTACTTTATTTATTTTAATTTCCAAACAGCAGTGTGTAAGCATTATATTCTGGGTAACACTAAAACCTTTAAAATGACGGGGCACAATCGAACTTAAAAGTTTCAAGTGCAGCGACAATCAGTGCGTTGTCATTAAAAATAACACTATTTATAAACAGGCATAATTCAGACAGACGATTCGTTTACATATAATTATATTTTTTGCCATCTTGTTATATGTTGGTTATATATTACTAGATGATGCCCGCGGCTCCGCCTCCGTGGAGGGTTTTTTTGGAAGAAAAGGTATACAATCCATGGTAATAACACCTTAAGCTATTATAGAAAGGTGAAATGACCTTTCTATATTTTGCTATCCCATAGGAAGCGTGCATTTCTTCGGAATAAAAAGTAGCCTATGTCATTTTCTGATCCCTAAACTGCCAGTATGCAAAAAATCATGTCGATCCCTTGTCTGTGAAAAACTAAACTATCCCACGGAAACTGTATAATTTTTCGGAATCAAAAGTAGCCTATGTGCTATTCCAGACTGTAAATCTGTGTCCAATTTCAACCAGATCCGTCCAGCTGTTGTAGTGTGATTGAGTAACAAACATCCATCCATCCAAACATTCGCATTTAAAATATTAGCAGGATTACACCGTTCTAAGTGGTCTTTTGTTAAATATACGTAACTAGTGTCCGACCGAAACCGAAACCGAAAACGAATCTTCGGTACCTGTTACAGTTTCGGCCGAAACCGAAACCGCAACCGAAACTTTTCAGACATGTTAAAATGTCATGTTGTTAAGTGAAAGTTGGCTTATTTCATACACTTATACATTATACAGACAGTGAACACGTGTTAAGTTAAATAAAAAACAATAATTGAAATATGTGAAAAAATTAAATAATTATATATTTGTTTGATATTGCCATTATTTTTACCCGATTACGGCGAAGCAAGAGGGAGGGTTATGTTTTTGACCGGTATGTGAGTATGTTCATCTGTTCCTTTATAACTTCTAAACTACTTCTCATAATTTGACAAATGTCGTTGGAAGCGTCTTGTAAGTCCGCTGGTTATAGGCTATGTGACGTCACATTAAATTGAAAATGGCGCCCTCTAGGGGGCAAAAAGTCGTGAACAACATTTTTTTTTGCCTCACCCAATCATGTACCTCACATCATTGAACATGGATTTAAAAATGAAGGTTAGGTTTGGTAAATCATATTGTTGTCAAACGTACCGTTTGCGAGATATATCCCGCCAAATTCATAGAAACTATTTTTTTACCCAACTGCCGTAGTCGCTATACTTTTTAGAACGTGTTTTTTCAGTAGTCGGGTTTTAGTTTTTTACTTTAGACTTCACTTTCTCATAATATGTTTGTGGTATCAGTGATATTCTAAAATGTTTTACAGACATCATTCTATATTATAAACCGCGTAGGGATCAGTGAAATTGAGTCGTCAGAACGATTCGTCCGATTCGTCCAACCTTACTAAAGTATACGGTATGTCCACAATTATGAGGTCAATTATTGCTTTCACACACACACGATACACGAACTCTCCCCATTGATATATAAATATTGATATTCCTTGATCAAAGACTGTCCCCAAGGCAACCGAGCGACTCGCGATAATTCACGCATGCAGTTTCGGTTCGGCCGAAGGTTCGGCAGGTTTTCTGCCGAAACCAAACTGGTACCGAAACTCGTTTTTTTGCCAAAGCTTGCCGAAACCGAAACTGAACCTTCGGTCGGTCACTATACGTAACAATACATCAGACTAACACATAGTGTAGCTTACAAATTCATTTTTTCTAAGATTTACAAAAACATTTTTACGGTCATGTTAATTTGGATAAAGTTTTTCTTACTTATCTTTTTAGATTTTTACCTTATTACCCTGAGGTTGAATTTTGGTCCAACTTCGTCTTTTATATCGATGGCTCTATCGTTATAGCAGTGATTTCAATGTCAAGTAGTTTTATAGCTTAAATAGCGAGGGTCCTCACTTGCCGGACACGCCCCCCAGTACAACAACTCTTTCACAACAGAACACGTGAATGATGCCGACGTGACCAACAGCCTGGAGACGCTACAGCTGCGAAGGGATATTTCCGCACTTAGCGTGTTCTACCGTCTGTATCATGGCGAATGCTCTGAAGAATTGTTTGATCTTATCCCATCCTCTTCCACCTTCCATACCATAACCACGCGTACTGGATTGCGGAGCCACAGCTTCGTGGTGTCTACAACCACGGCCCGAACCAAGAGCAAATTCGTATTTTTGCACCATCAAGCTGAGGAAGAGTTTGCCACCTACCGTGTTCCCTCCTTCCTATGATCCTGGGTCCTTTAGGCGTAATGTGAAGAAGCTAAACAGCAGGCCGCACGATTGTGTTGAGTAGCGAGGGATAGACTGTCTCTCGCCACTTGATACTCTATCTGGACGGCACTGCGCTTACCATCAAGTGCAGTGTGGTCACTTTACCGGGGCAGGATAAAAAAAATGCCTACTGTAACTATTACTGTATAACTATTAGCAAACAATCGTAATATGAGGCAAAATAAATTATTTTGCTATGCAATCAATGACACACACGATATAAACACCCAACGACCATAATAATGGGATTATTATCTTGACAGTCGCCATGATTGTACCAGTCTGAGTAATTGCTTCGTCACCCCTTCGTTCGAAGAGCCCGACAAAGTAGGGAGGAAAGCACATCAATTGAAAAACACTTCCACAACGTAACGACATCGCTAACTTGCAAACTCCTTTGTTCGTGTCACAATAAAGATTACTACGAATTTTGATAGGAATGCATTATCATCCAAGAACTACGCTATTCTAAAATAACCACACCAGTCCATACAATGAAGTACCTACATTAAAATACATATATATATATATATATATATATTTTTTTTTTATTTTTTTTTTATCAGTAAAATAATGTATTATTATATATGTATTATTATATAATATATAATAATACATTATTTTACTGCCTTTGTGGCGCATTTGTAATTGCGCATGCGTTACGACTGCTGTGCTGAAGTCTCGGGCTCGATCCCCGGGTCGGGTTAAGTGATATTGGGTTTTTCTATTTAGAAATGTCAGTATCAGTCCGGAGTTTGGAATTGTACCCGGAATGGCGACAGACTCGCCCTCTATCACACTTATGGGACTCTAATAAATGCGGCGAAAAGTGGGTGTACTGGTTACACCTTTGCCTACCCCTTCGGCGACTACAGGCGTGAGTGTATATGTATGTAAATTATTTTAAGTTGACATTAAATGAACAGTTTTTGCACAGCGAAATAAATCTGGTTTATTGATAAATTATATCCGATGGACGGGAAAGATTTGTTATTCCCTCGTAAGCTTATTTACCAAATTTCATCCAAGTGAGCACTAAACTTATTTATTTATACACCGACATACCAGCTAAACACCTCTCTGTGACCTTCTTCGATGCATTTTGAACGGGTTCTCCAGGGTGAACAAAGCCTTTCTGCATTTATAGTGGAACTATCCGGGAAATGGGGACAGGGAAAACACATTTTTTTTTCACGGAAATTAACACATTAGGTTTTTTTGCCATTGAACCACTTCTATTCCTAATATCCGATGAAAACATATGTGAGATATACAGATTTAGTTATAATTTTAATATCATTGTTACAGTTTGCAATCAGTTCGCCCGTGGAGTGATCGCTATGGTGGGTGCTGTGACTCCAGAATCCTTCGACACCCTGCACTCGTATTCCAACACCTTCCAGATGCCGTTCATGACTCCATGGTTTCCAGAGAAGGTAGTATATATTTTTAAAAATTACAAGTTGCTGAGCATTATCCAATCCATATTAAATGGAGTCCAGAAAGTTATTACGTTATTTGATAACTAAATAATAAAAAAACTAATTTTATATTTAGTTATTAAAAATATACTCAATAAACGCAATTATACGTACCAGGGCCGCTCAGTGGTTCAAACATGAGTTTTTCTCCCGTATATTTGCTAGCGACGACGTAAAATATTAATATGACAAAAAATAAAGCGCCTCTAGCGGTTATGTGAAAAACTAACTTTAGAACTATATGAACGAAAGTTCAATACATAAAAACAATACTACAACTTAGTTTACTTACCGTAACTTTTTGACATAAACTCATTGACCTACTGAAGTCAAAATTCCACCGTAATTAATTAAATATTTAAGTTAGAACGTTATTTAGGTTCTTTTGTTCAAGAATGTAAATCTTTACATTCGTATCCTATATATTTTTTAATTTTATTCTACTACGTCAACGCCCGCAGCGTGTACAATTGTTATGTGTTTGATATTCGCAATATGAACGTAAACAATTAATGTTCTATTTCAATTTATTTCATACTAGCTGTTGCTCGCGGCTCCGCCCGCGTGGAGGTCATGTTTGGGAGAAAAAGTATACAATACAAAATACCAATATTCATGCGTTTAACTTGAAAATGACGGATTTTCATACAAACTTTCATTCCCTATTTTACCCCCTTAGGGGCGGAATTTCCAAAAATCCTGAAACATATATTTTTTATTTTTAATTAAAATGTCAAATACAAATTTTCATGAATTTAACTTCAAAAATGACGGATTTTCATACAAACTTTCATCCCCTATTTTACCCCCTTAGGGGTGGTATTTCCAAAAACCCTTCCTTAGTGGATGCCTACGTGATAAAAGGTACCTACTGTCAAAATTTCAAGGCTCTAACCCCAGCCGTTTAGGCTGTGCGTTGATCGATCAGTCAGTCAGTCAGTCAGTCAGTCAGTCAGTCAGTCAGTCAGTCAGTCGGTCAGTCAGTCAGTCAGTCAGTCAGTCAGTCAGTTTCTTCTTTTATATATACAGATATTCGTAACATGTAAACTTCCACTGTAACATTCCATATAAACTTTACTGCCCAATTTCATTTTGCACAAAAAGAATACCAAGTTTTCTCTTCACGAGTTCTATTTTCGAATACATTATCAATATATTATATTAATATTGTGTTCGAAAATAGAACTCCAATAACGAAGAGTTTTATTAACAATCTTATAACTAATATTCCATAGCATTTTGACTTAAATATATTTTATTTTCTTCAGACATCGGTAAGATTGTTTTGCAATTGCATAGGCCTCCCCAAATCCCGCCATAGGCTTCAATCGTGACTTTTTCGTCCCAAAGAGTTACATTACACTATATAAGATACCCGTTATATTGACGTGTCACTCCTGGAACTCCTGCTCCTGCTTATTCAAAGCAAAAAGGTAAGCGGTTACCGTAGCCTATGGACGCCTGCAACACCAGGAATATCACATGCGCGTTGCCGACCCTTCAAAAACCTATTTACTCCCTTCTTGAAGAACCCCATACTGTAGTCCCCTTCGAAAACCTCGGCAGGGAGCTCATTCCACATTTGGAGCGATCGAGGGAGGAAATTCCTCTGAAACCGCGATGTGCGCGACCATTCAGGCGGGCCGTAAGCTTGTTTGCCACCAACGTGGTATAAAAAAAAGGTGCAATTTTGATTTGGTATTATAGCAACACGTGAAAAAGGAACGTTACCCACTGAAGCTGTTGACATCATCTTAGTGATGTAAAAATTCTTTGTCGTATTCACGTACATTTCCTTTAGAACATAATTAATGCATTGGTACGTCTAATGCGGACCACTATATGCATCGTACTTTACTTATCACCAGTTTCCACCTGTGCCTTGGTTTTACATTTATGCAAACATTTTATGTTTATGCACTATGTTGCAAAAGCATATCAAGATAGTACTTGCTGTTTCTGGAAAATATATTACTGCCTTATAGCATCTGCAAAATAATAAAAGAATAGTGGATGAAAGTCTGTACGAAGTGGTACGGATATTATACAATATGTTACAAAAAAGTGGCAATGAGAGATCCGTGTGTAAGGTTTGTGATTAGTGACTTATATTGGTAAAGTAAAAAAATCAAATGGGCATTCGAAATTTTTCTTGGAATACTTTGCAGCGTGTATTTAATTGCATTATGATTTTAAAACACCTGATAAAGCATCAATCGACAAGCATGGCGAGGCTCTGGCTGTGAGTCTCGACATAGCCAAGGCATTTGATAGGGTGTGGCATCGTGGCCTTCTCTCCAAGCTCCCGGCATACGGTCTGCCCGACAACCTGTGCAAGTGGATTTCCGGCTTTCTGCATGAGCGTAGAATGCGTGTCCTCGTTGATGGACACGCTTCGCAGCGCATGTCAGTAAATGCCGGAGTACCACAAGGTTCTGTGATTTCGCCCACCTTGTTTCTTCTGCATATCAATGATATGTTATCGCTTGGCAACATTCATTGCTATGCAGACGACAGCACGGTTCATGGGCGTTATATCAGCAAGCCTTCTGGTTGCCGGGTGGAAACTGAGAGGAGACGCGAGGATCTTGTCATTGAGCTCAACCAGACTTTGGATCTCATCTCATCATGGGGTACCAGGAATCGGGTTGAGTTTAATGCCAAGAAAATCCAGGTGTGCGCGTTCTCGTGCAAGAAGTCTCCGTGTCCTCCCATCCCCGTTCTTCAGGGTGTTCCACTCGCAATGCGGAATGACCTTAGTGTCCTAGGTATGGATATCCGCTACGATCTTAATCCAAGGAGTCACATCGAAGGCGTAATATCTGCCACTTCACGCAGGGTCGGAATCCTGAACAGGGTGCGGCGGTTTTTCACGCCCGGTCAGCTTATATAAAGCGCAGGTGCGGCCGGGAATGGAATACTACTCGCACCTCTGAGACGGTTCCGCAAGGTACCTTCTCGATGCCTTGGATGGGTTGCAGCGGCGGGCCATCCGCATTGTGAATGATGCAGACGTGAGTAACAGCCTGGAGCCGCTACAGGTGCGTAGGGATATTTCCTCGCTTAGCGTGTTCTACCGTCTATATCATGGCAAATGCTCTGAAGAATTGTTTGATCTTATCCCATCCTCTCCCTTCCATACCAAAATCATGCGTACTGGCTTGCGGAGCCACAGCTTCATGGTGTCTACTACCCCGACCCGAACCAAGGTTCGCAAATTCGTATTTTTGCCGCACCATCAAGCTGTGTTCCCTCCCTCCTATGATCCTAGGTCCTTTAGGCGTAATGTGAAGAAGCTAAACAGCAGGCCGGCATGATTGTGTTGAGTAGCGGGGGATGGCCTGTCTCTCGCTACTTGATACTCTATCTCGACGGCACTGCGCTTACCATCAGGTGCAGTGTGGTCACTTTGCCGCGCCAGAATAATAATAATAAAAAATCGATTATCAAAGCATTAAACATATTTAGATACTTCAAAAGAAGTTCGGTACTATTTATCAGGGGTCTCAAGAATCAGTAAAAGAATTACATTTTAATTTCAAATTCCAATTACTCAAATAACATGAGGTTTACGAGAAGTTACCAATAATCCCTTTACGTCGTTTTGTTATGTATACCACCTTCCTGCAGCACTTGTATATACAAAAGAATTACAGTTTGAGGAGAAACATAGTTTCTTCAGAAACTCAAATGCATTATAGACTTTAGTTCAATAAGTATTTACTTGAATATCAGAAAGCTATCCATCTTTCAGCGGTCATTAAATGTAATAGCCACGTAAAAACCGATGAGTGTGAGTAAGACCACATTGGTAGAATTCCGTACGAATAAATATTTTCAAATCTCGTTTAGTCGTACGTATTTTACAGATCAAATATATTTCCGATTGTTTTTACATTTTCTGAGAAAATTAAATTCGAAACATACAGACGGACAACGAAGCGGTCCTACAAGGGTATTTTTTTTATTTTGAAACCTAAAATCCAACTAGACGCGACAAGGGACGATGTCTGAAATGATATACGTACATTAATACCGAAGTTGATATGTATAGGGAACATTTTATAGCTGTTTTGTCTACAGGACCTGTCGAAGTGATACCATTGTGCCATAGAAAATGATGAATAGAATCTTTTGCGTCATTTTATTGTGCTTGTGTTTGATGATCTTATATTATACTCATCCTTCATGTAAGGCCCAGCAGATGAAATTAAATATGTTTTGCAAAATTATAGTTGGTACAATGATTCTACAGCGCAATACAGATAATGCCGATCATGAATATGTTTCCTGTTTTTTTAAAACAACAAGTAAGTTAGTCTGACAGCCTCCGTGACGCAGTAGACGAGTAGCCGACTGTGAAACGAGAGGCCGTGGGTTCGATTCCCACACCGGGACAAATATTTGTGTGACAGACAGATATTTGTGTTCGGGGTCTGGGTGTTGTTAGACCGAAAGTCTCTCGTTATCCCTGATACCCACGACACAAGACTCGTATCTTAGTGTGGGATCAGGGCTATATAATGTGTGACCGTTGGGTGTTATTTATATTTATTATTTATTTAGTTAATCAACATGGTTTTATTAATTATCTCTATATTATTTGTTACAAAAACTATCAAGAAACAATCGAAATCAGTAAGGAAATAAATATCATCAGATTATCAACATTTGAAATTATCATCACAATCAGTACTGTTAATAGCATCGAGAGTAGATATTAGAACCACTTTTTACCTTATAACTGAACCCTGTTTGGAAACTGTAAACCACCCTCCAACGGCTCATAAATACGTAAAAATAATATTACGTTGAATTTTTTTAACTTATCGTCTAGGGCGTCTGCGGATTAAAATTATACACCGCTGAATCGTGCAAAACCACTTAAAACTTTTTTAGTACTTCGGTACTTATCGGAATAGTGTACCTGCTGTAGTTGCTTTTTTATTTTACTATAAACTCACATAATAAGTACTAAGGTTTTATTCCAAGACTATAGTGCTGAAAAACACATGACCAATCCATTAAACCTACTAATACTATTACACTTTGGTTTTTTTATTTCTTATAATTTGTTGCACCACATTTATTTATTTCTTAATAATATGGCAGTTATCTTATAAACCATTGTCAGGACTAGAAAAGGCAAGTTATACTTAGTCGCTAGGTTAAAACCATGCTAAAAAACAGATAAACAGTTCAATTTACAAATACTAAGCAAACTAAAAGATCTACTATAAAATAATACAAACATACATATATAGGCGTGAGCCTATAATCTCCGAAGGGATAGGCAGAGGTGTAACCAGTACACCCACTTTTCGCCAAATTTCGGTCTCATAATGTGATAGGGGGCGAGCCTATCGCCATACAGGGTACAAGTTCCAGACTTCGGGCTAATACTGAGAATTTCTAGATAGAAAAACCCAATATCACTTTACCCGACCCGGGGATCGAACCCGGGACCTCAGCACAGCAGACATAACGCATGCGCAATTACAACTGCGCCACCGAGGCAGGCACTATAAAATAAATAGGTAAAAAAATTTGGTATATAAGATCTTCTTGTCAGGGACCAGAGGTGTACATAATGCGGGTTGTATAAATATAAGATCAACGCATAAAGATAGATAAGTATAGATAGATTAGCGGCGAAGTGAAAAAGATTTGCGCACGAACAAATATCACAATGATATCCCAGTAAGAGTATATCTTGACAAATATCACTTCAATCTATCAAAATTCTTTCTATGAATTTTTATTTTGCAACACAGCTATAACCAAACATCGAAGGATATCACATCACCTTCAAAGAAGTTAAAGGAACGTGCTCCTCAACTTTAAACAGCTCACATGCACGTAAACTCACTATTATCTCTTTGTCATCTTCTACGACACCTTAATATGAATGATATAAACTCAAAATCAACAAAAAAATTGCTACTGGCACACTGGGTTCATTCGAGGTAAATATATACTAGACATTGGTATACAGATCTAAACATTTTAAAGCTATCCCAGTGATAAACCCAACTTTTAAGAATCCTCTTTTTATGCAAAGGCCTATTACAGATGTATACAAAGCCACGAGACGCCAGAGCGCCTATATCAGATATACAAACAGTATCCCGACATACCAAATAAAATACCTAATCTTGGTTGGTACCACAATAATAGCAACAGATTTCAGTCAACATCGTTCACATTTTAGAAAATATACGTCTTATTCTTAGGTCTTAAGTTCTCTAAAGCGGCTTGTAACGTATCAGACAGTCTGAAGTCGGTTGCCATGCCGATGTTTATGCGAAGTCTCTATAATTTACACTACCGGGCGTCTACACCACAGACAACCTTTATTTATAAATCTCGCCTACCACGCTTTAAAACCCAATTCATTAATGAGCATTGTAGGAAAGAAACCCCAAGAAAATCAAGCACTGAAATGCATAAAAGCATAGGTTCTGAGCTACTTAATATTACAAAACCGACTAGATATCAATTGGTTGAATAAAAGTCAACCGGAATAAAGTTCATTATTTGACAAAAAATTTAGATAAAGTTCTCTGTGTATAAAATGTATAACTATAATGATATGGTACTATTTCTATGAACATATTGTAGTATGTAGTTTATAGGTACGATAATTTTACGCAAAATGATTTTTAATGCCGTAATATTTGTTTGCTTTCGGACACAAACTGAAGATCGTTTTTTTATTCTTGGTTTTGTAAAATGTTAGAGAATAGCGTATGAGGCGGAATAATATATTTCTCTGCAAGATTTTTCATTGCGTTCGTTTTGTGTACCTTATTAATAATTCACTAAATAAATACTCTCTGCACGTAGGTTTGTCAACGGTCGTACATTTTACCTTTTCTTGAAAATATCAGACGAAAAGAATACATATTTTGTTGAGATTATTTTCTTTCATACCCTTTGTTTGACGCATTACGACCATATTGCAGACCTGAAATGGTGAGAACAAAGGTCTTACGACAATCGGCAAAGTTTTGAATGTTTTATGTTCTGTACGCCATTAATACCTATGTACCTATAAAATTAATTGTGTCCATACCCGTTTTTACTCTGAAGAAGCCACGATAATAATGCTAACGAAATTGTATGTATTAATTTATCTTTGTGTATTTTTTTAAATAGAAATATTTTTATATGTAAAATATAAAAATACTTCCTTGTTATTATTAGCTAAATAGCAAGACTCTAATTAATAGCATAAACAAACCTGAGAACTTAATGAAAATATGCAACGTCCCGTGCTACTGAATGCAATGTAGAGCCATTAAGTATAATGTGGTACTTATCGAACGTAATTATAACATGGCTGTTCATTATTGTACCTAATAATATAAGAAGAATAGACGATAGTATATGATGGAAGATGCATAATCCTACTAATATTATAAATGCGAATGTTTGGATAGATGTTACAACGGCTGGACGGATCTGATTGAAATTTGGCACACTGATAGATTATAATCTGGAATAGCACATAAGCACATTTTTATCTCGGAAAAATATACAGTTCCCGTGGGATAGATTAGTTTTTCACAGAGCAAGAGATTGATATAATTTTTTGCATAGTGGTAGTTTAGGATCAGAAAATTACATAGCCTAATTTTTATCCCCCAAAAATGCACGCTGCTTATAGGATAGCAAAATACAGAAAGGTAATAACTTAAGATGCCTCCATGGGTTGTATACCTTTTCTTCCAAAAATAACCTTCATGCGGGCGGGCAACATCTAGTATGATATAAAAGTCCAATGCTAAAATCAATTATCTATTATTAATAGGTAACTTTCCGTAAAAACTGAAAGTTTATATTCACCTGACATGACGAACGGAGGCGCTGTGTAATTTCCGAAGAACAACTTTCATCAAGGAAATTGACACTTTATAGTCGAACGCTTCGAGTCATTAGGCCGTTTCGATTCCTGTCTAACTTTGAAAATATAAACATCCGTTTATCAACAGAATGCTAACGGAAATATTATTATTTACTTCTTAGTTATTTTGATTAATTACTTAATTAATTAAGCACATAATTATTTATTACTATTTAGCTATTATGTTATATAAAATTACTGTAAAGCACGTTATTCCAATAAATTTTTGATGTGTTATTCAAATGACTATTAAGTAACTAGATTTTTGATTTTAGTGATGAGGTGTCCGAAATATTAATGTCTATTTAGCTATAATTTTGTTAGCCAATTAAATTAATCAGTAAATGTAAAACACGATTATAAATGAAAAATTATATCGAAAGGATGTCAGAAATATAGTACACACAAAAAACATTTAACTTTATAACTTTTTTTTATAACGTGGTCAAGTTGGTCTTGCACTAGCTGTCACTGCCTTACCGTTAACACATTTAAAAATTGTTTAAAAACATTTATTATAAATATATAAAATTAGAAGATAAATAAAAATTACTGTATATAATAATTCAATTCAATGTAATATTTAGGTTATTAAAGTGATGCTTTTCAATATTGGAAAAACCTACATTCAGATAATTTGAATGTGACTCTACAATAATTAGCGTTAATGGTAGTGTAATTTTCATTTATAGAATAAAAATAATAATTACTATTATTTTTTAAATACTCAGTACTTAATATAGTAAAAGTGACTGGAAATTAAACTACACCATGCGTACTACAACCCAGAAAATACTTAATAATTCTACAGATATAAGTACATCATTCTTAGATGACTCTTTTGGTTTCTCGGGCCTAATAATTGATTCATACAGTAGTTTTATGGTTGCTAATTGTGAGCGTCAGTGTTGCAGTGTTGTTCACACTTAACTTTGAAATATTTTTTACAATTAAATACTTAATTACTACTCTTTGCTTCTGACGTATTTTAACTAATATTTTTGCGGTTATTAACTATCCTGACATAAAGATGACTGGTCACTTGAGTGGTTTAAATAAATAATAAATAAATACACCCAACAGTCACACACATAGTTTATACAGAGATAGTCTATCGCTACTTAATACTCTAACTGGGTGGCACTGCGCTTACCATCAGGTGCAGTGTGGTTAATTTGCCGTGCCAGAATAAAAAATAAAAAATAACTACAAGATTACCGAAATGTTTTTGAACAATAATTGTATTACGTATATCTGGATTCCATAACTTTAAAGAATGACAAAATATCAACAAACTTAGTTTTATAAAGTCTAGATGACTATATTCGACTGTTCGACTGCCTCCATGGCACAGCGGGCGAGTAGCCGGCTGTGAAACGAGAGGCCGTGGGTTCGATTCCCGCACCGAGACGAATATTTGTATGACAGATAGATATTTTTATCGGTTCTGGGTGTTGTGGGACCGTAGTCCTTCGTAGTGCTTGATACCCACGATACAGGTTAGACCTAGTGTGGGGTCAGAACTATGTGTGGGCCTGTGGGGGTATTTATTATTATTATCTATATAATATTCACTGTGCGTTTGACAATATGCCTGACTAATACCTTTTTTCTAGGTAATCCCACCATCTTCAGGTCTCATAGACTACGCTGTGGGCCTTCGTCCAGACTATCATCGCGCTGTGATTGACACTGTTACCTTCTACGGATGGAAAAACGTCATTTACATCTACGATTCGCATGATGGTAAGTGGAATTTCAGATTTAAGGCATACTTTTGACGATTGCACCAAGTGTTGGGGACTATAGTATTATATAGTGCGTAGTACATTAATTCTCAGTCGCGGTGACGATTCTTCTCCAACGCGCGCATCTAACGCTTGATGCGATGTTTTAAAACAAACCCCGTTAACGTATTAATACCACGCATGCATTTTATCCATATCTTAATAATTTTGTCAGGGGTCTAGAGTTGGGTTACAGTGTTTGGCCGTTTTGCAGCCTTCTGAGTACTCTGACACTAGACCGCTTCTTCACCTTCTTGCCCATAGCATAGAGTGAAGAAGAAGGTCGGCATGATTGTCTTAAGTAGCGGGGAATAGATTGTCTCTCGCTACTCGATACTCTAATTGGTTGGCACTGCGCTTACCATCAGGTGCAGTGTGGTGAGTTTGCCATGCCAGGATAAAAATATATATTATTCTTCTGTACGTGTGTTTGTCACCTTTTTTGTTGTTGTCGCTGGGAAAGCGTTTTATTACTGCCGCCCGCTCCGGAGGGAAGCTGATTAAGAATAAAACGGTTATGCTGGACTAGCCGGTCTTACGACCCAGCATCTCCATGGATGGCTAAGGAGCCCCCGCGCACCGAACAACGACAGCGAACGAGGCCTTACCACCCGCGCTGCCGTCCATCTCGGGGTCGCACGATGCCCCGAATTTGGGAGTGCCATTTCACATTTCACATTCATCCCCATTCCACAGGGCGGGAGACGCCGGTCAGTCGTCCACCCGGCGCCTCCTACGTCTTCTCTGGCGGCGGGAGGGATCATATCGTTCCCGATCCCTCTCAGCACTCTCCTTCTGCGAGATGACGTTCTCGCAGAAGTGGGCCACCGAACGCCAGGTTCTCCGGCTGGCGACCATGGACGACACCACGGCCGCCAGCGAGAGGTCTCTTCCAACGACTGCTCTGAGAGCGCTGCGCTCTTCGTCCCAGGCTGGGCACTCCTCCAACGTATGTTGGGCCGTGTCCTCGTGGCAGTTGCCACAGTGGTGGCACACGGCGGACACCTCCTTTCCGATCCGACACAGGAACGAACCGAAACACCCACGGTCCGTTAATACCTGTGTCAGTCGGGCGTTCCAGACCCTGATATTTGCGCATCAGGCATATACTGATGCGATGTAAATGAAATAAGCCACAGATACCTTGATTAAGACATAGGCTCCATTTAATCGCAGTTGCTCCGGGAAAATGTTTGGTGGTTTTTTTATTCTGTAGGACACAGTCCTCTACGGTAATGGTAAACGTAATCAGGCGAGTATAAGTTCTAATTAAATGGAATAAATAGTGACGCGGAGCATCTATATTATGTAAAGTTTCTATCTTCGACAGAATGCCTCTAATGAAAATTTTTATCCTCGGATGCATGAGGACTCAATTTATTCTGTTTTATAAAGTCCAACGTCCACAGTAGACGCCGACGGAGTTTGATTAAGTACAGTACAAACACATTGTGAAGTAGCCTGCACATTGAGTGTATGCGACTATAAGAGTGGCAAGATTTATTCTGCAAAAAATCGTGTGTACAGGCCTTTATGAAAAACTCTCCCTAACCCTCCCGCTGTTACGAAAGCAATTCACAACGCTTGTGTTTTCATACAATAGTCGACAAGATATTGGCCCAAATTGAAACATTCGTTTACCAAAATGTAATAAGGTGCGTCTTTGAACTTCGTGAACGCTTTAATTTATTTATGGAATGACTGTAATGAAATCATTATAATATTTGTGTACACATTATTATTACTTAAACTCAATATTACTCTTAAAAAGGATACAATATATTTTATATTGGTATCACTCAATAAAATCTATAATTATATGGGACGTTACTTTTGTTAACATTAATTCGACACCTCAAACATAATAAATTCGCGCATATAATAAATATATTTATATTTATTTAACACGCTTTATACATTTATATAGGCGGACTTAATGCCGGAAGCATTATCTGCCAGTCATCCTGAGGTAGTGCAAAGATACAAGAAGGCAGGTGCTAAAATAGAATTCTACGTTAGAAGAATATATTAATATCTACACATATACTATAACATAATACAACTTACACATATAAACATAATAATTATATATAAGTATAATATAATTAATAATAATGAATAATACATAAAACTAAATAATTATTCATGTTGCGATGATTATATAGATATATATTAATAAATAAATATTTCCTGTCAATAACCTGTATACAGGTCATGGACGGAGGGGTCCATTTGTAAAGGGTATTTTAAATTTAAGGCAGAGTTAGTTTTTAAAATTACCAGTGGATTGAGTTCAGGCCGGTTTAATGTGAAACGTGGGCCTGTTACCATTAAGTTCTTTCTACCTATTGTATGCTTCAAAATGCACTTTTATAATAAACATCATAATTATTTATATCCATTCCGCATGACGATAACCTCGTTAAAGCTGAAATAGACAAAAATCCGGCTTTTTGGCAAGTGGGATGTTAACTGACCAATCATTGTCCCTTAAGCCGTTTCTGCCCATGGGCTGATACCAAAGAGCATCGACCAAAAATTCCCGAGATTCATTTGGTCGTAGGGTCAAACCCTATATAATTAGAGAGGGCACGTATTATGAGGAGGTTCCTCACTCTAGAGTCCTAGTCGCCGGTTGCTTGGGTCCTAGTCATCGCCATTGGAGTGTCCAGTTTTATATTTGAAAATTATTATTATTTATAAATCAAAAATTTAATAAAGATTTATATGAGTAGTACTGTACATCATAATTAAGTTATTGTATTATTATCATAATTAAATTACCTAATATTTTACATTTGGTAACATTACTTGAACATACCTAGTCAGGTCATAAATTCTGTCACATGTTTAATATAAAATAATTGAAACAAGTTTATTCATTATGTAACCATTTATATACCAAAATGAACTTAACAAAACATAGATTCTTATGACACTAAAGTTTATTCAAAATGACCTCCGTGATTTTGAATACAGGCCTTCAATCTGCGCGGCCAGTTGTCTATCGCAGCACGAACGAGGTCCATATTAATATCGGCGGCTGCCTTGGATGCAAGGATTTCTTGAGTGACTCCAAATTAGGATGAGGCTTTGAGCACGCCTTTTCCTCCAAGTGTTGCCATATCTTGTAATCTAACGGATTCAAATCTGGACTGGAGGAGGGCCAGTCTTCGTGCCGGATGAAGTCGATTTCGCGCGCCGCCAGCCAGTCTTGTGTGCTCTTCGCTCTATGAGCTGGCGCCGAATCTTGTTGGAATACCCAGTGCCTGTTATTGAACATGGTATGAGATACAGGTTCCACAAGGTTCGTCAGGACTGTATTTTGATACACAACTGCATTAGTTTTTACACCTTTCTCACAAAAAAGTACCTCTGTTAAGCCCCAATAAGAAACTCCCAACCATACCATGAGCGAGGATGGAAAATGACCTCGTTGGACACGCGGAATACGGTTGCTCGCTTCTTCACTACTGCGTGCGTACACCTTATCATTTTGTTTGTTGTAGCTCTCTTCTACGGTAAAAATTTTTTCATCTGACAAAAGAATTTCCCGATATTTTTTTCCCGCGTACCGCTTCAATAAAGCGCGGCATCTCTTCAGTCTCAGGTCCATTAGACGAGCATTCAAACGATGTCCTGTTTTTCTTCGATATGCCCGAAGCCCTAAGTCTTCATTTAACACTCTTTTCACCGTGGTTCTGCTTAACCCCATCTGAAGGGCCAACAGTTTCTGCTTACGTTTGGGATTTCTTTGAATTCGCGCCTTCACAGCTTTTATCACTGCTGGAGTCCTAACAGATCGAGGGCGACCACTTCTTGACCTGTCATCTACACTAGAGTCTTCATTGTATCGTTTGATGGTACGATAAACGAATCTTTTGGTTATATTCAAATTTTTCAGTATGTCAAAAATTTGAATTGGCGCGTAACCGCAACGATGCAACGCAATTACTGCAACACGGTCTTCTTTAAGCGTCCACTCCATATTTAAAAATGAGTAAAATTCTAAAAAGTATACATTTTTATTTTCATGAACAATTTGAAATTCGAATTCAATAAACTTTTTTGTGGCCAGCATTCTAAAATAAAAGTTTTTACTGTGTGACAATACTTATGACCTGACTGTGTATTATAAAACAATTAAGTCTGTCTTAAAAAAGAGGGGAAGACGTGGAAGGCCCAGAATGCGATGGAGGGACGACCTGGATTCTTTTTGTAAGCAATGGCGCAATATGGCTGATGACAGAGAGGAGTGGAAAAGGAAGAGGGAGGCCTTTGCCCAGCAGTGGTACATAAAATAGGCTATAGAAAAAAAAGTCTGTCTAGGTGTTTCTTAGCTTGTATTCTATTTTATTTCCCAACATGCATTTCATTAAGACAAACGGAATACAGGATATTTGTATTCTCATTAATATTCCCGACTGTGAAAAGTATTAAAACGGGTAAATGTTACGCCTTTATTTCTAAACGAAAGAAGGCGAAATTTTTAAAAGTAACCGTGTCCTGAATTCTAATTCTGCAAAGGAATGAAATATCTTCGACTCTCTTCTTCGAATAATGAGTGCAGTACTATAATGACTCTGTTTTGTATTTTCATCACGAATGTCCAGCGATGGACGTGCAGTGGATATAATGTAATTAAACTTTCGTGCTGTAATATCGCATGGCAAAACTGAAGAAGGCATCTGGATTGTGGGATGTACTTTATTCAAAGATTACTATATCATATATTATTTCACAATGTTAATAAAATTATAACGACAAAGGGGCTATTTAATTTATGTGTAATTTTTTGCGATATTAAGTTATATACATATTCGAACTTAGCAATTTTTTTGCATCTTTTGATCCTAGTTTCTTTTCTTATGCGCTTTTTGGTGCTCAAATCAACTGTTAAACATGAAGTTTTTTAAGGGCACCTTTATATTAGAAAATAATGCTCATAAATGCATGAAAATAAGTCATAAAGATGCAGTACATGCTTACTCAAGTAATATATTATTCTGCTAAAATACACGCAATAGTTTTTCTATAGTAACTTTTTTTGAAATACAAAATAACTTTTAATATCTCTCCTGAAACTTTTCAAAATGTTGCTTGAATCAAATCGTCCGCCAACCGTCGATAATATTCTACAAATCACGTATCAATCAAGTCACATGCACAAAAGTTGGTAATAAGTATTTTCAAAATGTGATAATACACCCAACAGTCGAACGCATAGCTTTACTCACACTAGGTCAAACCTGTATTGCGGGTATCAGGAACTACGAGAGACTTTTGGACTCACAACATCCAGACCCGATGCAAACATCTGTGTGTTACGCAAAAAAATTTCTCAAGGCGGGAATCGAACGCACGGCCTCTCGTTTCATAACCAGCTACTGGCCCGCTGCGCCACGGAGGCTGGCTTAGTTAACGTGAATGTATTTTGCATTTTATTTTAATACTGAAACTTTCTGTCGCAAAGTAAAATTATATATGCGTTGCCCATAGGTATACTTTTTTTAGCCTGGCATGGTCAAGTTACCACACTGCCACTGATTATAAGGACAGTGCCGTCCAATTCGAATATCGAGTAGCAATAGACAATCTATCCCTCGCTACTCAACACAATCATACCGGCCTGCTTCTTCACACTATGCCATGGGCAAAAAGGTGAATAAGCGGTCGAGGGTCTAGTGTCAGAGTACTCAGAAGGCCGCGAAACGACCAAACATTGTACCTCAACTCTAGACCCCGACAAAATTATCAGGTAGGTTCCTAGGTTAGGAACAATAAAAAGTAGGCCTTTCGCTTCTCTCTCTGTGTTTGTTGACGTGGATGTATTTTGCAAAATGTTTAATACCGAGAACTGAAACTTTCTTTCGCAAAGTAAAATTATACATTGCCCATATACTGTTTACATCTTCTAAGTACGATGATGGTCGTTACTGAGTTACATAAATAAAAATATGTCTATCGTACAAGCTCGTAACCCTGCGGTTATTTTACGAATATGTACGACAGTTATGCACGTCTTCGGGAATTATACGTTTGATATACGCAGAGCATTTTTTGTGACGTAGTCACGCATCCAATGTGACATAAAATGAATTTTATGTCACAGTCACAAGATCACCTCCGAGAAGGGAGCACTTTGCAAACGGAAAAGCCCATTTACATATAAAATGTGGTTGCAAAGTAAGTACGTAAGAGTACGTATCATCGGAATACGTACGAGGTAACGAAATTCGCTTTTTAGCAATCATGTTGCTGTGTTTTATACATAGAAAAATATCTAAATAGACATCGCGTGTTGAGACGAAATGTGAAATCTTGCGCAACATCTTGCGAAAACCGTTCTGTACACAAATCGAAATAATTTGTCATCTAAATAAACTCTAAAAGAATTAATTACACCTGTAGATTAAATTGGTATTAACACATACACAATAATATATTACTTTTTATCATTATTATTCTCTATTATATAAAATTCACTTTTAAGAGAAACTATGTCATAAAACCTTGTTATAAGTCACCAACATATAATGGCGAAAACAAGACTAGCAGAATCAGAAGTTACTATTAAAATTTTTACTCGCCTAGACGGAAAGATAATAAAAAGACTAATAGATGTTATGCCGAGACTTATACCAGACACCCTTGGATGCTGGAGTGTAGGCGCTGCATTAAAACACGACATAAAAAGAATCATATCGAATAAAAAGGAAAATAAACTAAAGATCGTATTCGAAGTCGTCGCGGAACACATCGTCGAGATATCAAAATAGCGAGCACTTCAAGACGCCTGCCACATCAGAATTGGTGTGTAGAAGACACTTATTTGAATACTTGTACAGTTTCGATATTGGCAACAAGATCGAAACGTAATATTGTCTTATACGTTGGAGATGAACAATAACTTTTTAGGTAAACTAGAAAAATTACAATAAATAAATAACACCCAACGGTCACACACATAGCCCACCCCACACTAAGTACGAGTCTTGTGTTGTGGGTATCAGGGACTACGAGAGACGCACGGTCTCACAACACCCAGACCCCGGACACAAATATCCGTCTGTCACACAAACATTTGTCCCGGTGTGGGAATCGAACCCACGGCCTCTCGTTTCACAGCCGGCTACTCGCCAACTACGCCACGGAGGCTGTCAAAATGTAATTTTTTCATTCTATGATTCATTCACTAAATATTATTTAATAATATTCCAATAACAGGACCATTGAATTGAGACCTCTCCCAATCCAACTCTACATTTGTTTTCGGCCACAATAATGTGTATCGTATTACACATAAAACTTTTACGTGCATTGTTCGTAATACAGTGGTCAGGCTTGTAAAGTAGTTAAGGTTATAAACTAAAATATATTATGCAGCTTGCAGTACCCTTACAATGAGACTATACTGAAACTGTTTTACATGTGATATATTTAATATCATTTTGTAATATGATTTCAGGATTATAAATTATATTTTATATATTTTTAATACATATTATATAATTATGTAATCGTGCAATATTTATTGGCATAAATACCAATTTAATTCCCGACGTTTCAGCCGTGGTCACGGGCTGATTCGGTTATTATTATCAAAATATTGCGCGATTAAGACCCATTTTATAATGTGAGACATTCCATTCCCAAGATAATTATTTTTTCTGTAAATAAGGGGTATGCATGATATGATTTGCTTTCTCATCGCAGCATATGAAATTTGACACGTGATATTAAGGATTGTTATGTATTTAATTTCTTACTCCTCAGAATTACCATCTCAAGATCGCTAAGTTTACGCTATACCTTACATTGTGATTTTATATCTAACTCTATATATCTGGTCATGTAACTAAATACTACATTTCAACGTTTATTCGCCCAATAGATTCGCAAAAAATAGACAGTTACATAGGTATCTAAGGCGGACATAAGATTTACCTTATAAGGGTTCAGATTTTTCTTCGGATGTACAGAACTCTAAAAATGAATGAAGCTGTATGGATCACGCCACCGCTCCGTGCCGCGGCGCTGCGAGCTCATAAGGCTTGTCTACAAGCGGTTGTAATCTAAAACACCTCCCTACCCGTTCCCCGCCCAAGAGGTAGTTTATAAAACTTTTTCAGTTTTTCCTGAAGTGCCATTGAGGCAAGCTGGCAGGTGAAAGACGTCAACAGAGGGTTTCCGTGTAAAATATTTCGAATAACCGTCGGATATTTTTTATGAAACTTTCTTATAGACATTTCAATTCGTCTTTGCACGTGTATAGGTGCTTTATGTGTGTGTAGATTATATTGACTTAAATATATAGGATTACGGCTGATGCCGTCCTACACAAATGGAAACTACATATTTACAAACTTAAGCACACGTGCAAAAATAAACTGAAATAAATAATATTTTTATATCACATATTATTTGATGTATGCTCAAGTGATACACAAAAATATTTGGTGAATAAAACGTTCATCCCGATCGTTTTGTACAAAATTTTTTCAGTGCGCAATTTATGGAACATAATACAATAATTTGGTGACGAAAAAATATTACTTACCGCCTTTTTTACTACACATAGAAAAATGATCATTATCAAACAAGTAACAACTTCCATGATGATATGAATATGACAATTTTATTTTAGACTAGCTGTTGCTCGCGGCTCCGCCCGCATGGAGATCATGTTTGGGAGATAAAGTTTACAATACAAAATACAAATTTTCATGCGTTTATCTTCAAAAATTACGAATTTTCATACAAACTTTCTTCCTCTATTTTACCCCTTTAGGGGTGAAATTTCCAAAAACCCTGATATATATTTTTTATTTTTAACTAAAAGGCCAAATATTAATTTTCATGAATTTAACTTCAAAAATGACGAATTTTCATACAAACTTTCTTCCGCTATTTTACCCCCTTAGGGATGGTATTTCCAAAAACCCTTCCTTAGTGGATGCCTACGTCATAAAAGATACCTACTGTCAAAATTCTAAGTCTCTAACCCCAGCCGTTTAGGATGTGCGTTGATATGTCAGTCAGTCAGTTTCTTCTTTTATATAGGTATATACAGATTCAATATTCGCAGGATAAAAATATGCAAAATCATGACCTCTGACTGACGCGGAAGCCATCATTATCGGGGCCGATTACACCGACCTCCCCTGTTGAATATCAATTGTTCGCACTTTTAAAACTCTGTCCACTAATGAACAGTTCAGTTTCAATATGTACCATTTTAACATGGAATCAAAGCGTCACTGTTAACTCTCGTTAGTAACGCGGCAGTGACGGCGCGGTAATTGCTCGCTTTGTCGTCAAATATTACAATTAGAATAAATCGCATTCAGTCATTTGTGTTATACGAATGCAAAACAGGCCGTGGTAACAATGCTCCCTCAGAAAGCAATAACGCCATCTCACTGCTGGCTGAACGCCTCCTTGCCTATTTATCGTGTGCTCTTTGAATCTCCCTTCGCTCAGTAATGGCTCGTACCGTACCTATTCTTGTTTTGCGGATAAAAAAACTGCTTACCCGTATACCACGAGACGGGAATTTTACACTAGTTTTTTTCTGTACTTGTATCGTCACTGCCAGAGTGTTATATTTAATTTACTTTAAATATCGTAAAATTGCTTTAGATGATACGTAGGTAAGTAACAATTAAAAAATTGTTATGTATCTATCTGATAAGAGGTTCAAAGACATGTGAACTCTACCAATCCTCATTAGCCCAGTGTGGTGGACTAAGTCCTAACCCCTCTCATTAGTGGAGGAGGCCGGTGCCCAGCTGTGGGACAATGTTTAATACAGGGCTAGTTTTATATTTATAAGCACCTAGTCAGGTCATAAATTCTGTCACATGTTTAATATAAAATAATTGAAACAAGTTTATTCATTATGTAACCATTTATATACCAAAATGAACTTAACAAAACATAGATTCTTATGACACTAAAGTTTATTCAAAATGACCTCCGTGATTTTGAATACAGGCCTTCAATCTGCGCGGCCAGTTGTCTATCTCAGCACGAACGAGGTCCATGTCAATATCGGCGGCTGCCTTAATCAAGGATGTCTTGAGTGACTCCAAATTGGGATGAGGCTTTGAGCACGCCTTTTCCTCCAAGTGTTGCCATATCTTGTAATCTAACGGATTCAAATCTGGACTGGAGGAGGGCCAGTCTTCGTGCCGGATGAAGTCGATTTCACGCGCCGCCAGCCAGTCTTGTGTGCTCTTCGCTCTATGAGCTGGCGCCGAATCTTGTTGGAATACCCAGTGCCTGTTATTGAACATGGTATGAGAAACAGGTTCCACAAGGTTCGTCAGGACTGTATTTTGATACACAACTGCATTCGTTTTTACACCTTTCTCACAAAAATGTACCTCTGTTAAGCCCCAATAAGAAACTCCCAACCATACCATGAGCGAGGATGGAAAATGACCTCGTTGGACAGGCGGAATACGGTTGCTCGCTTCTTCACTACTGTGTGCGTACACCTTATCATTTTGTTTGTTGTAGCTCTCTTCTACGGTAAAAATTTTTTCATCTGAAAAAAGAATTTCCCGATATTTTTTTCCCGCGTACCGCTTCAACAAAGCGCGGCATCTCTTCAGTCTCAGGTCCATTAGACGAGCATTCAAATGATGTCCTGTTTTTCTTCGATATGCCCGAAGCCCTAAGTCTTCATTTAACACCCTTTTCACCGTGGTTCTGCTTAACCCTATCTGAAGGGCCAACAGTTTCTGCTTACGTTTGAGATTTCTTTGAATTCGCGCCTTCACAGCTTTTATCATTGCTGGAGTCCTAACAGACCGAGGGCGACCACTTCTTGACCTGTCATCTACACTAGAGTCTTCATTGTATCGTTTGATGGTACGATAAACGAATCTTTTGGTTATATTCAAATTTTTCAGTATATAAAAAATTTGAATTGGTGCGTAACCGCAACGATGCAACGCAATTACTGCAACACGGTCTTCTGTAAGCGTCCACTCCATATTTAAAAATGAGTAAAATTCTAAAAAGTATACATTTTTATTTTCATGAACAATTTGAAATTCGAATTCAATAAACTTTTTTGTGGCCAGCATTCTAAAATAAAAGTTTTTACTGTGTGACAATACTTATGACCTGACTGCTCTGACTGTATATCTATAGTGGGTTTCTTAGTATAAAATAAAGAATAAATAATCTTTTCTCATAGTAAATTACCTATAGTGCGTTTTGAAGGGGATATAATATTTTATGACAACGATAGATTACTTGTAGCCAACAGTCTGTTCTCCAAGTACCCTAATCGTCTAACTCGATACAGCCAACAATGGAGACGTGATCCTAACGTATTGTCGGTATAGAATGGGAAGGATTTACAGTGACTCTGTATAAAACAAGCTAGCGTTTCGACTCAGCCGAGTAAATGCCTTTGTAATCACGTTGCACAAGCGTTTGCGAGCCAAACGTGAAAGAAACTTTGAGCCTCGGTTTATTTCTGACAACGCAACTTCATTATAATTTTATTTAACAGTTTGTTACATAGATTGTGAAAAATATATTTTCTGATGTTAATTATTTACCAGGTGAGGTTAATAATACCGGCATTAATAACATTAGCTTATAGTATAAAACATATTTCACTAATCCATATAACATCTTCTTTGACACAATGAACTTTGAAACAATTTTACAATGACATAGATTTGTGGTTCAGTTTGTTACACTCACGCCCGTATCCCATGGGGGTAGGCAGAGACTATTGAGTGCCACAAACTACGATCCTGACACACTTCTTCCGCCTCTTCCACATGCACTTTAATTACAACAGGCAACATACAGGCAACGCCTAGTGTAGGGACCAAGGAATTAAAGTTGCATATTGTGTATTTCTTTCTCACAATAAATACATTATACTTATTACTTCGTTTTCATTAAGTATTGTATTATGCATATCCTAATTTTAGTAATTCATAAGTATAAGTTTCAATGTATTTCTTGAGATGATAATAAAGATTTATTATTATTATATAATAACTAAATACATTAGAGCTTTTAGATTGGCTCACATCTTATATTCAGTCATTTTGACAGTAATTGACAACATTTCAAAATCTAAACTAGCGTAAAATAAAAATACCGTTTCTTATGTTTTCTAATCTTAGTTCAAATATATTATTTGAACTAAGATTGAATTTATATTTTTTTTAATACTTTAGTTTCGAAGAAAAAAATTAATAACCGAAAAATGCTTGATGACGTCATACATACGGTCGAATGAAATAGTTTCTTGGCTCACCATACTATTTATTTTATAAAACAACACATTGTCATTTGTTAAATGTCAATAATACGTCAATAATTTGCCAATCAAAAGACAGAAGTTTGAGTTGTGACAACTCACATCTATCACTTGTCTGTTTTTTTTGCAAAGCAGCGGCCATTACGTCTTGAGCCGTACATATGACGTCATTTGGTGCTTACGACGATTTAGAATAAAAGAAAATTCAAAGTGAAAATCATGAATGAAAATATCTGAATATTTGATATGACACCCATATTTTTAATTTTTTCAATAGAAAAAATTAAAAATATGGGTGTCATAATTTTAGTTCAAGTTTCATATAGTATAAATAAAAATTGGAGTATATTAGAAAAATCAAATGTTGCCAATTTGCCATAATATGTTGAACAAAAAAATGTTATAAGTAAATATTTTAGAATGGGGACCTGGTTGAATGTGGATTTCGATAGGAATAGTTCAATCGGCTTAAAATTTATCCCGTAAGCTTAATATATAAAATCCACGAATTTTGCAAGTCTAACCACACGGGCCAGATTCCTTTGTTAAACCATTAATTTTATTGCTTTTGCATTACAAAGGTCCAAATTATACTCGCATGATTTAATTTCTATTCTTACTGAGTGTATGATGTATATATGTATATTATAGCATATCTATCTCATCGTCCAATATATTATACTAGATGTTGCCCGCAGCTCCACCCGCGTGGAGGTAATTTTTTGGAAGAAAAGGTATACAAACCTATGGATGGAGGTATCTTAAGCTATTACACCTTTCTATATTTTGCGATCCCATAAGAAGTGTGCATTTTTCCCGGATAAAAAGTAGCCTATGTAATTTCTGATCCCTAAACTGGCACTATGAAAAAAATCATGTTGATCCCTCTGTGAAAATCTTAACTATCCCACGAAAAATGTACATTATTCCGGGATAAAAAGTAGTCTTTGTGCTATTACGGACTATAATCTATCTCTGTGCCAAATTTCACCCAGATCCTTCCAGCCGCTGTAGCGTGATTAAGTAACAAACATCCATCCATCCATCCATCCATCCATCCAAACATTCGCATTTATATTATTATATGTATATATAAGTAGAATGAAGTATGAGGTCTCAAATATATTGGCTAATTTATACCGGCTTTTTACTTGTCATCATTACTAATCTTAGTGGAAATTAGAAAGTAACCGTACAAAGGTTTCTTTTATATATCCAATCTGTATATATAAAAGAAGAAACTGACTGACTGACTGAATGATCGATCAATGCACAGCCTAAACGGCTGGGGTTAGAGACTTGAAATTTTGATAGTAGGTACCTTTTATCACGTAGGCCTTTAGTATTTGGCCTTTTAGTTAAAAATAAAAAATATATATTTCAGGATTTTTGGAAATTCCACCCCCAAGGGGGTAAAATAGCGGTAGAAAGGTTGTATGAAATCCGTAATTTTTGAAATTAAACGCTTGAAAATTGGTGTTTGGCCTTTTATTTAAAAAATTTAAATATATATTTCAGGATTTTTGGAAATTCCACCCCTAAAGGGGTAAAATAGGGGAAGAAAGTTTGTATGAAAATCCGTCTTTTTTAAGTTAAACGCATGAATATTGGTATTTTGCCTCTCAGTTAAAAATAAAAAATATATATTACAGGATTTTTGGAAATTCCACCCCTAAGGAGGTAAAATAGGCGATGTAAGTTTATATTAATTCTTTTATCGGTGGTTTATCAATAATCCTACTAATATTAGAAATGCGAATATTTGGATGGATGGATGTTTCTTACTCCATCAGGCTACAACGACTCGACGGATCTGGTTAAAATTTGGCACAGAGATAGATTATAGTCTGGAATAGTACATAGGCTACGTTAATCCCGGAAGAATGTACGGTACCCGTGGGATAGTTTTGGTTTTAGACAGAGCAAGAGCTCCACGTGTTTTTTTGCATAGTATTTGTTAAAGGGCTACTTTTTATACCAGAAAATGCACGGTTCCTACCTGATAGCATAATAGAGGAAGATGTAATAGCTTAGAAGGTCTCCATGGATTTTATACCTTTTCTTACAAAAATAACCACCACGCGGACGTAGCCGCGGGCAAAAGCTGGTATTCAAATATAATTTTATAATTTTTATCGTTATATATTGCAGCCGCATCAGCATACCTTTCTTTAAGGTCGGCAATACAATTTATATGTATTGAAAATTCATTAAATTAAATTCATATTCAAAAAATTCAGGTGATCACCTGATAGTGATGAATTTAATATTACTTATAAATTTATAATACGGCCAAGTTGATCAACTTGGCCGTAGTTGAACCAGCTCAAATGGCATATACCTCTGACTTTTCTAAAGTTTAAGTGTGGTTTCAGTATAAATTATCGCTAGCTTAAAAGTACAATATTTCAACGTGAGGAAACTTATATAATTGTCAATTTTCCAAAATCATTACGGGATATGTGAAGTGTCATTAGACAGCGTGGTTGAACATTAGAGCAGAAGTGACCACTTTTATTGGGATAACTGTCGTGTGCTGTGATATCTTGTCTAACAGGGCTCTAAGTGTTGACTTAGCTTGCACGTCTTCACTTATCGACCCAACTTCAAGACTATTGGTAGTCTTGAAGTTGAAGTACAAATTGAGTAATAATTTTATAGTAATTTAATTAAGTATTTATTTTTATATTATACATTTTTTATTATTATGAAATGTACATTTGTAAAACTCTGTTTTGTATCAAATATTTTATTGATTTATACCCGAAAAATGCAAGACCCAAATATACCTATATATAATCACTTTTATCTCAATCGCTAACAATAAGCATCCAACATAATAGGGTATTAAACCAAATAGTCTTAATTAAGCTCGTCGTAAACTTGTCAAACTCCAAAATGTCCGCAAATAATACGGGTCCACATAATTGGACCGCCTCGACGAGGTACGCCCGAGAACCGAGGAGTTTTGAATTTGGAAAAACTATTTTGTTGTTTTTCCCCAAGTAGCGTTACGTTGATTAAAATTATTTATCTTGCTATATCTCTTTTGTTTGTCTAAGATAATTAAGACTTATAGTACATTTTACTATGGAAAATTAATTATTATTACAACACAAAGTAAGCAATAAAAATAATTAGTCTTCTTATATAGGGAAAAAACGAAAAGAGCTGACTGTTTGCAATGTCATGTCCGGTTTCTGTGTTCAAGAGAAGGCGAGGCTGACATATTTATGGCATCTTTTAATGATTGTGTTTAAAATATATTTTTTTTAATTTAATTTATTTTATTGTAAAATCTCTCCTTCGCTAAATTTATCACAATTTAATAGACAGTCTATTGGAATGTCGATTTTGATATTTTTTTTAATAAAATATATATGCTACGTTAAAACTTGATTTTTACAAGCAGTTGACGATATTTTCACCAGCATTTTCTAATGAAGTCTTTGCTAATAGTTCTGCTCTTGTGGAGACCTTTTTGTTAAACAAAAAAAAAAAGATCTTTTTTTAAAAGATTTAAAAAAAGCACGCTTCTTAATTAAATAATTTTTAGAATCAGTTAAGAAGTTTCAAAGATTGATACCTACATTCAAATTACCTCTTTGTGAAAATTATTATTAATAACGTCGTGACAGGAGTCTACTCACGCAATGTTCTATTGTTAGATCTTAAATTACTTAATTAATATTATGTTACATGCTTCTATTATAATTTCTTTATGTAATTTTAAAGCCAAGCCTTCTCATGTATCGAGTCAAGAAATATTTCGCAACTCAGCTAATTTAAAAATGTAACACCCACATTTTTACATAACAATAAGATCAGCAATATCTATACTGGTAACAGTTTCCTGTTCGGATCAAATATTATTACTTTTTAGTAGGTTTACGTAAAGGCGATGTTGACGTCACTGCCTTTCACCCTAAGTCACGAACAGCGAGCAATTGACTTCATGGCCAGCCTCAGATGCTCCATTCATCTCACACAATATAAGAAAAGACTTAATCGTGTCTGCAGAGGAATCACGTCCAACGAGCGACAACGCCGGAATTCCGTCTGGGCCCTACATCCTTGCAGTCTTCGCTGTAGATAATTTTCTTTACAAAAAGTAGCGGATTTCTTGCTAAGTTTTTTTTCTTAAATTAGAGTAACAACCCAAAACAATTTGTCGCTTTTTTCTTTATTTCCTACCTCGAAAACAATTTATCGAGGCACGTGCCAGTAAGAATTTTTAATTTTGCAAACGAAAGATCATTTTCACGTGCTTTTCAGTTAACCTATTTCTCGGTGAGAGTTTAAAATTTCTTGAATACAATTTTTTTATTAATATATAAACAGCAGGAATATATTTGACAAAAGTACGTTATATTGTTACGAACAGTACATGTCGGATGCTTCTCATAATGTCAAGTATATGCTTACCCTTTTTGCTCCTTCACTTGAGATAGTAATATACGTGTTCTAGTTATTTTGTTTGGACGATGGTCATGTTTTATAGAAAATATATATCTGCAGTAATTTTATTTTGAAGTAATAACTTTATAATATTTAGAAAATTGTTATTAAACACTATCATGACCTACAATACTATAAAAAGTTGGATTGATTTTCCTAAATAGCTCTTTCAAGTTACTGGCCTATGATAATTCAAGTATCATTACAGAACATTATTTGAAAACAATATTAATATAAATATTTACAAACAACGTAGACGGCGTCAAGAGATGACTGTTTTTTAATGAATTTGTGTTAATACTATTTTGGGTGTTGTAAAAACGTTTTCATTACATATTCAAAGACCATCATACAAAATTACATAACTATTGAAACACTACCGCTACACTGAACATGGGCTGCGTGGCTTGTAGCTTTATACAAGCATACAAAGAATTTCGTATTGATAGAGGAATCGACTGTCATTGATGTGGGGGACGGCTTTAACAAACACCAGATTATTTAGCAAGTTACAGCGTAGATAAATGTCTGCATTGTTACACAAGACTACAGAAGTAAAATATTTAATATTCGTCCATAACAATGGGTATATCGTCATCTGATAATATAGTATATTTGGTCCTTTTTCATTTCACTTGGCCACCTTACGGAAGTCGCTACACCTAATATTGCTATATTAACGACTTTAAGTAGTTTTGCAGTGCCAGCGACAACTTGCGAAAAAGTAATCAAATGTATGCTTAGTTTTCCTTTTATTATATTAGAGGATTGGTGAAAGAGAACTGGCCACGTAGTACTTATTGGTATATAAAAATCATATAGTTAAACATTTGTGGAGACTTTGGACGGTGTTAAAACTTAAACTCGGTCCCGGTGAATAGATAAGCTGCCAACGTTACCGGGCTGGACTTCTGGAGATAAAGAAAAACTTTACGATTCGAATTCGGCAGATGTTGCAAAAAGACGTTTGAAAAGTTAGTGCAGTTCACGACAAACGCGCACATCCCGAGTCCAGTCTAACTCCAAACATCTAAAGACTTTACGTTTCTCTGAATTAATCCGTCTCGGAATAGAGTGTGCTATCTGAAGCGATATTTTAGTTTAAATTGTTTGAGGTACTGGTTACTGCACTTTTCCTGAACTTTGTTTTCAAACAATGTACTTATGGATTACTGCATACACCTTACAGATTACTGAATTTCAAATATGATGCAGTTATTTTGAGAAATATTTATACAATTATTTTCAGTTAGATTTAACTTTCTTGAAGATAGATCTATCTTTCTCATCTCGTGCGTTTTGTGTGTTCTCACGTTTTACTTTGACGTTAAAGTAAGGAGATATTGTGAAAATCGACACCATCAATTTATACTACTCTACCTCGAATTTTAGGTAAATTCGTTTGTGTATGCCAAGTTGCTTAAAATTATGGGTGTTAAATACTCTAAGGAAAATAAGGAGGTTATAAATGCATTTTATGTGTATGCATTTGGTATCGAAATGAATGGACAAGTATTTTCAGAAAAGTCACAGGTGTATCATTGTACTCAGCATAATGTTACGTATAATTCTGAACATCATCAATGACGTGAAAGTTTCGAATTCAATTACCGATTATGTGGTGAGAAACGAATAAAACGATCTGAAAGTAGTGCAAAATAGGTAACGGAGGAGAGTGTAACGCGATATGAAATTGCAATGAGCGAGGGCCTGCGGAGACATGGTCTCGACAAATCCTATGATAACGCCTTCATTACCCACGCGTCAACCCTCTTCTCGGAACATCTTCGTCACCGCTTCAATCTTTTTGCGGATATTACACTTAAAATATGACAAAAGTGCCAGATCGGGACCTGCATAATGAATCCCGGCCGTTAGTGATGAATGGCGTGTTTCATCTCCCATTGACATTTCCATCGGAATATTCTTTTTTGTTCGGTTAACGACGACTGCGCCAGATCGTGTTTCCTCTCGACATCTCCGCATCGAATCTGTTAGATTAAAATCAAATGCTATCAACTATGGAAATAGACAATCATCTTTAGAATCAAGTCGAATAAAAGATGAATACTATGTAAATGTGTTTATTCAATATGTCTTTACAAAACAACTAGACCTATATTATTTTGTATAACATTTACAGATGTTTGGTAGTATAGATGTAAGTGTAGTTTTCAGATGGGTATTATTACTATGATAACTATGAATATTAAAAATCTAAAGTTAATCTATTTTAAAGATTATTATATGATAAATTGTCTAATTAAAAATTAGATATAGCTGCAGTCCTATACCATCTCTTTATTTACAAGTATCACTATCTGCTCAAAATAGCCAAAAGTATGGTGTTTATAGTGCAAACAATTAATACTTGTACAAATTGTAAAAGCAGATATTATTTTGTATACATAAAAACCCTTCAATTGCAACAAAAATAAAACTTTAATTCACGTTTGAAAAAATAGGTTAACAAGTACAAGTATACTACAAGTGTACACATATACTAGCTGTTGCCTGCGGCTCCGCCCGCGTGGAAGTTATCTTTTATTTATAAAATCATTTCATCTCTCACAACTACTCTTTGCATAATACAGATTCGTTCAAACGTGTATATTATTTGATTAAACGCACCGATATAAATGATATAAAGACTAAATATAACCTCGAGTACGTAAATATAAGACTGCCTCGGTGGCGCAGTTGTAATTGCGCATGCGTTACAACTGCTGTGCTGAGGTGTCGGGTTCGATCCCCGGGTCGGGTAAAGTGATATTGGGTTTTTCTACCTAGAAATACTCAGTATTAACCCGGAGTCTGAAATGGTGTGGCGATAGGCTCGCCCCCTATCACATTATGGGACCGAAATTCGGCGAAAAGTGGGTGTACTTGTTACACCTCTGCCTACCCCTTCGGGGATTACAGGCGTGAGTGTATATGTATGTATGTATATAACCTCGAGATACATCTATGATTTAATTGTCGATTCTTTTGTCGTAACAGTACATCGGACGTGATGCCTTGACAGACAGAGAGGCAATAATTCCAAAAATATTGTTTGCCGTTCTATATCGATAATATAATACGTTACAAACAAAAATTTTCAAAAATATTTAATGTAGAGACAAAATTGACTCTTCAGCTTTATTATAGTAAAAAAAATATTAGAACACCATACCAATTCAGACTGAACATTACTTGATATATCTTTATTTGATGCGTGTAGGTGGTTGTCAGATACACATGTATACCTACTGTGTAGCAGACACCATACACACAGTAAAAACACGCCATCATAGTTCGCTTAGGGGCATTATTCTCTATGTACTTACACGCGTAACGAGACGCGTTACGTTCACTGCATGTTATTCACATGCATTACATAACAAATAACATGCAGTTAACGTAACGCGCCTCGTTACGCGTTTGCAAGGATATAGAGAATAATGGTGAATCACGCTCTGAAGTCAGCCATTGTATATCCATTAACTTCAAGCCGGCATAATTCTAACTACAGTCGAGGCTCACAATTCGTCGCGACGACCGTCATTACATTTGTGACTGCGCTGTATTTACCATTAGATACAAACTATTATGATTACATTGGCAGAATAAAAATCTTTATAAAATACTAGATGTTGCCTCGCGTGGATGTTATTTTTTGGAGGAAAGGTATACAATCCATACACGCATATGCTATATTACACCTTTCTATATTTTTCTATCCCTAGGAACCATGCATTTTCCTGGATAAAAAGTAGCCTATGTCATTTTCACTACAATTTACACTATGCAAAAAATCTTGTCGATCCCTTGCTCTGTGTAAAACAAAAACGGAACTATCCCGCGGAAACTGTTAATTTTTCCGGGAAAAAATAGCATATGTGCTATTCCAGACTATAATCTATCTCTGTGACAAATTTCAACCAGATCCGTCCAGCCGTTCTGGCGTGATTGAGTAACAAACATCCATCCAAACATTCGCATTAATAATATTAGTATGATATGCTTTTCATAATCTCTTAATTGAATCGTTAGCACCCCATTATTAACAATACCTGTCTCGACAAGAACACTAAATATTCCTTAAATTAAAATTAAATTCAAAACATAAATAAATAACACCCAACGCCCTGACCCCACACTAAGATACGAGTTGTACGTCGTTAGTATGAACTACGAGACTTTCGGACTCACAGACACTTCGACTCGATTTTTGTGGATTACACATTATGATTTGATGCGGGAACCTCTCATTTCACCGCCGGCTGCTCACCATTCATCACCGTTCATTATATTATATTATATTAACATATAACATTTATTTCATCTATTCTAATCGAATAAATAACATTAGTTAATAACACACACGCACCAAAAATATTCGTGAAAATATCAAACTATACCGACAAACAATTTAAATATAATTTAAACAGATTTCATTAAACATTCACAAATATTTTGTGAACTCATAGACAATATTATAGGTGCACAGAACAATGGAACCAATTAGGAGTAAAATCAACGTGAAATCGTAACCACAATAAATATTAATATTAGCTAATAGTTAATTGATAACAAAGCAATATCATAATATCTTTGTAGTTAACATGACCTAGTTACCTAAAAAATTATACTATGGTAGATCAAAAACGAATTGGCATCATCTATGCCTCCCAAAAAAATAAGTTCAAAAACTAAAACCCGACTACTGAAAAATCACGCTCCAATCGAGCACCACTGTGAATATGTATAAAATATTTATTACATTCTTGTTTTATACTTTTTAGAGCGTGATTTTTATGTAGGTTTATGAAGTATTTTGGGGTTTTTGTAGAGCCAAATCACCTTTTTTCTGTTTAGGGTTTTTTTTGTCAAATTATGATAAGTAGTGTAAAAGTTATGAGGGAACAAATGAACATAAATCCATACATACATACATCAACAAACACTTTGCGACGCTGTAGTCGGGTAAAAAAAATGTTTTTAGACTTTGACGGGATATATCTCGCAAACGGTAAAAATATGTTATAGCAAACCCTACCTTCATTTTAAAATCTCAATGATCAATGATACCACACATGATGGGATGAGGCGTTTTTTTTTTCTCGGCTTCTTGTCCCCTAGAGGGCTACATATTAAATTTAATTTAATGCCACATAGCCTATAACCAGCAGACAAACAATACGCTTCCAACGACACCTGATATCTCAAATTATGTTAAGAAGTTTAGAAATTACGAGGGAACAGATGAACATACATACATACAGACTCAGATACCGGTCAAAAACATAACCCTCCGTTTTGCTTGGCCGTAGTCGGGTAAAAAGTAAGCAGATATGTTTCTAGTGCATAGCTTGCCAAGCTTATTTCTGTTCTATAATCTGATAGACGGTGAAGCTATCGTCACGTCAAACTTTCTAATCCTAGGCAACTCATGTGTGATTATCACAAATTAAAAACTAGTGTGTGTAACTAGAAAATAAATATTTTTGCAACATAACTGAAATGTATAGATTTCTTAATTATGTCGAATTTAATCAGTTTCTAAAATAAATTTATTAATTGAGAACTAATTATGGGTTTTCTATCCTAATATGTATAAAGACGGCAAAAGATCTGAATGGTGATTTTACCAAGACAGTTTATATTTGAATTAACACAAAACTAATATTAGTGCAAAATATATTATTGTTTTATAAGATATATTTCTATTATTTTAATCGATCACGAATCAATCACTTTTGTAAGAATCTTCAAACTAATGTTAATTAGAAATATAGACAGCGCGTCAATGGCATATTGTCATATTTAGACAACGCACACCTTTGTAGAGGCCTTTACTACTTTCGTGTCCGTATTAATATTGAAATCATCTAAAATCTTTTCCTATGCACTATGTATATATTCCCAAAAACTTCGAGTCCAACTGAGTCTAAATCTAGCCTCAAATACCTTTCAAACATGTTACATTTCCACAAAAATAATTCCCCTTAAACGTAAACTTTTGAAAATTACGACGCACTTGTTTAGGCACCACCGTAACTGCGATGCAAAACTGCATGTGCTAACAACACAGCCATCTGCGCGGGAATGGAGCCTCTGCCGTAACGTGCCTGAATGGATATAGTCATTGCGCTCGCTACTGGCGGACGGCGGTTCTATCGTGCTTCCATATGTGCTGAATTACCCACTATGCGCTTTAGTTTTTCCGGAATACCTTCAATGTATAATGTTCTCTATATAATTAGTTCCTGGGTTTCCAATAATATTTTCCAAGGCGGCAATGATTAGATATCAAGTAACCCATTGAATTGTTTTCTTCTTTCGCATAAAAAATATGTACCGTAAGTTGTAATTTATCAGCTTATTTAAGACTTTTTATTATTAAAATAGAATGTATCTATTATTCGGCTTATTGAAAAAAACGTTTAGGTCTCTTTAAAATACTGGTATAATGGACAATAATTTCTCAAAGATCAATTAGGTTGTAATAATAAATAATTGTGAATATCTACTGTAAAATTTACTATTAATAAATGAATCGATGCTAAACCCTTAGTTTAGTCGCACAGAAATAAAGAGAAATAAATATGCTGGTGGTAGGATATTCATATCCGCCCGGATAGCGACTACCGTACACAGGGTATTAAACCCGCCATAGTGGCACACGCAAGTGTGTCGCGTTTCGGGATCAGCCAGTGTACATTCGGTTTTTGTCGGGGTCTAGAGTTGGGGTACGATGTTTGGCCGTGTTGCGGCCTACTGAGTAGTCTGACCCTCGGCCGCTTCTTCACCTTCGTGCCTATGGCGTAGTGTGAAGAAACAGGCCGGCATGATTGTGCTAAGTAGCGGGTGATAGATTGTCTCTCGCTACTCGATACTCTAATTGGACGGCACTGCGCTTACCGTCAGGTGCAGTGTGGTCACTTTGCCATGCCAAAATAAAAAAAGAAAGAGTACGAAATCACATAAATCTCAATATTAATATTATCTCCAAAACAAACAGTATCTCTGAGTAAAAATATTCGCACTTTCGCAAAATGTTGCAAATTCATTATGACGTATTAAACATTCAACGTGCAAAGTATCCCGAGCCACAATCATATTATTTTAATTACAGTTCATGTCTCATAATTAAATTTTTCATTACTCTGTCACGTCAAACATCCACGATAAAAGCAGGCAAATGATTGTATGGTGAAATTATAATGCAATTTGAATAATTGCTATCAACTGTAATGCACTTAAAAGAATTAATTTTGATTTTACAGACCTTAATAAGTTATTATATAGTATATACAGTTATTTTAGTTACATATTTTGCCTCGTACATGTCAAAATGAAGTTCGATCATTGAAATAAAACGAATTTTATGGTTTATATCGCGGTTTATTTTACTTTTTTTAAGTCAAATAAACCGCGATGTAATCCGCAAAATTCGTTTTACGATTTCTTACTTACATTACTTCACTGGCACTATATTTATGTACTTACTATGTATGAACCCCCAAAATATATAATTTAATTCCACTGCAAGCGGCTACTACAACCAGACGTGCTTTAATATACTCAAGAAATCGATGTAAAACAGAACACTCTTGGACCAATTCATTTGATTCGTTCGTATTTTAGGTTTACTCCGGCTGCAACAGTTGTACCAGAGCCTGCAGCCAGGGAACGCTACGTTCCGCATTTCTAATGTGAAGCGAGTCGCCAATGCAAGTGATGTGGTCGCGTTTCTTGGAGCTATCGAGCGCATGGATCGCTGGAGCAACAAATACGTAATATTAGATTCGAAAACACAGCTGGCGAAAGAAGCGCTAATTTTACACGTACGTGATGTTCAACTTGGCCGCAGAAACTACCATTACTTCTTAAGCGGGCTGGTAAGTAATCCCTCGGCTCCTTGTTAGGAAGGTTAATTGTTGGAATTTCTAAAGATCTTAAACTTCACTGTGCATAACTGCACTACTTTGTTTCTATGTTAAACAACCTTAATGAGTTAATCTTTGACTGTCACAGTTAAGCTTCTAAAATTATTTTTTTAATAATATTTTTATTGCAGCGATGGCCTAGTTGGTTGCGGTACGGTCTGTCAAGACGAAAGTCGTATGTTCGAAACCCAAGTGGCATACACCTCTGACTTTTCTAAAGTTATGTGTGTATTAAATATTAATTACCAACCCGCATTAGGCCAGCGTGGTGGACTTAGCCCTAACCCCCCTCATTAGTAGAGGAGGCCCGTGCCCAGCAGTGGGACAATGTTTAATAGAGGGCCTAGTATTATTATATTATTATTATAATATCTTTATTAAAATTCAATTAATATTTTTTATGAAATATCCTGTTATGATTTAGTATGATTAAGATACTAAACAACCGGATTGCCAAATTAACTCATTAAATCTATTATTGCAAAAAAATAAAATTCTGCGAGTTGGTTAGCTTTGAAATGTGTTTTTTTTTTGTTGGATCAAAATTTTCTGTTACTTTATTTGTACAAAGCTTAGACGGTGGAAATGTATGTGTTGATCCAGGTGATGGACGATCGTTGGGAGAAAGAGGTCACCGAATTCGGCGCCATTAACATAACTGGATTTCGAGTACTGGATTTCTCCCGAAAAGTCGTAAGGGATTTCATTGATGGTTGGAAGAAGGATTCTATTTCGGTGAGTCGTTTTCAGTTTTACACAAATTTATACTATGCTTTTCAGTTTCGGTAAGGAAATGTATACGGAAAAATTTAAAGGCGTAATGCCTTCTAATAATCTTTTTTTTTTACTGCCTGTATAGACAGACGAGCAGACGGGCCACCTGATAGTAAGTAGACACCGCCGTCCATAGACTTATGCAATGCCAGGCACAGCACAGCCGCTGCCTACCGTATGTAATCTAAGAAAGAAATTAAGCAACAAAATGTTAAAATGGGTTAAGTTTTAATCCATTTTAAACTGAATTAAAATATTATAGGCCGTTGTCGCTAACAACAATTCGTTATATCTATTATAACTAGCACATTAAAAATTAACTAAGTATGTAGTTAATTTACAACTATTTATATGTATATACGTAATCAGCAAAATAACTATTTCACTTGCATAAAAATACCACTTTGAGTATGAAAACAAAATTATAAATTTTTCTTTTGAACAGTTCATTATGATACAAAAATATACGAACGGAAGTAAGCCATCATGCAAAGTGGGAATGTAAATGAGATTAAGAAGTTTCTTTTAAGATTCATCAGTGCATCCTAGATAGAGGACGCCGAGCGAAAGAGCCCAGCTCGTCATTACATATTTACGTGATGCCAATATTAAGTAGATTGTAACTAGACAATTTTCCGCTGAAGCACGTATTCAAAACATTATTAATATCTAATTATACATTCCGTAGATGGTTTACAAATCCCACTTAAAAATGTCTTGTAGACCTAAAAACACGGATTATACACGTATTTCATATTTATTACATTTAAGTTACAGGATAAATATGTTTTTATTTTTTTCTTTAATATATTTTTTTTATTTTCACCCAACAGTCACACACATAACCCCGACCCCAGACTGAGATACGAGTCTTGTGTTGTGGGTATCAGGGACAACGAGAGACATTCCGTCTCACAAGACCCAGACCCCGGACACAAATATTTGTCTATCACACAAACATTTGACCCGGTGTGGGAATCGAACCAACGGCCTCTCGTTTTACAGCCGGCTACTCACCAACTGCGCCACGGAGGCTGTCAAATAATGCTTCATTTTTATTTACTTATTAATGAAGTGTAAAAATAAAGTAATTCAATATAACAAACGCATAAATACTCTTGTTTTGTATTCAATAGGCTCAAGCAGCTATGATGTACGATGCGGGACTAGTTTTGGTTGATTCGATTCTTCGCCTACTACGAAAGAAGCCAGATATTCTACGAGGTGTTCAAACCAGGCGGAATGCAAATGGTAATGCGAGCGCCATCGACTGCAACCCTAAAGGCAAAATTATGCCTTATGAGCACGGCGACAAGATATCCAGGATGATTAAAAAGGTACTTAAAACTAGAGACTGCCTTAATGACCTGGGAGCAGAGACTCACTAGCACAGTATTATGTAACTCCACCACTTTTCCGTTTCACGCTCACGTCATAATTATACTCTAGGTCAGTCTCTGGTCTCAAGTTCATTGTAACTACGAAGCAGCTATGTAAATATCACATATAATTTTATCTTCTAACAAACCTCTATTCTCTGGAGTCATTTTAAATTCCCTATTACTCATGCGAATGATTGATGCCAATTCACACATTCAATTACGGCTGCGAGCGAATGCTTCGTTATTCATGCTCGTTCGATATCAGAGTAGATGACGTCACGGTAAATATGAAATGTCATAATGATATGAGCGGCGTAAGCGTAAGGTAAATTTTGATGTTATTTGCTTATGTTGTGTGTGGTATCGAATTTTGCGCGCTAATGGGGTGAGGCAGAAAATACCTACTACTTCCGCGTGAAGCTGCCGCTAACGGAATTATACGAGTATCTAATACGTACTATATTAATTAACAACAACCCTCACGGCGTATTTATTATGTGTGGTAAATCTTAAAACCAATCACTCTGCGTGGCTTACAGATTTTGTGTTAATGAAAACTGAACCTGCTTGTTAGATTTACGTTCATAGTAAATGTTATTCGTGTATTTTCCATATGATTCAAATCTGTACAAAAGGTTCACAATATTAAAATTGAAGATAGTAGGATCAAAGAGAAATGCTTCAGTGGAAAGTGCTTGTGCTCTTCCCACGAAAATATAAATTGCTAAGAGGGATCTCGAGTGGCGCTTACCATCGGAACAGCGACACAGGAGCGTACAAGTAGTTTTATCACACAGAACACCGAGTATACTACGTCATGAGCACACATGGTTAATATGTGCCATGTTCCTAACTTTTACATATCTCTAATGAATATGAGTTCCATTGTGCTACCTCCGGTGCGTAATAATGTCAGCGCCAAATTTAAATTGAGCAGAATTACAAGAACACAGGTGTTGAATACGGGTCCGTCTTTTATCGGCGGAGGGACGTTGGGTTCGGCCGATTAATTAGCTTTCGTTGGTTGACAGGTCATTAACCCCAACAGTTGTTAACTGCCAGGATTCGCCGCTAAAACATATGAGTTCTTTTCACAATTGAAATAACTGTCGCTGGTACTTCGCTTAGTACGATATCGCAATATGGTACCTTTATCGCCTGACCTAATGTAATTTTAGGAATCGATTTATCCCATGTATTAGTTTTTAGACATTTTTGTGTTAGTATTTGTATTATATATATTTTTTTATAAATATAAAGATATATTTATTTTCCAAATATGGATAGTGCCCAAACACATGTTGGTAATATAAAAATTCTAGCTCAACCATATTAAACCGAAAGGCATGCAAAATTACAGTTTGGTAAGAGTATGTCAAGTTACAAAATTAAATACTATATAGGCTATGTATGCATGTTTTATTAGTATTTGTTTATTTTTTTCTATTCGTAGTCACTAATGCGTCGAAATAAGACAATGTTTAGTTGAAAAAAAACATTATGTGTTCTGCCGTACCATTAAACCGTGGAACGATCGGAGTCACACATTATCCTTCTAACAATATAGTCTCTTTTAAACGATACGTGAAAGGGTATCTTTGTACACTGGCAAAGAGATTGCGACACTCCTATTTTAGTTGGAATCGTTGTCTTTTTAAATTCAAACAGAAATTACAAATTTAACACATACATTTAATAGTACCTATATAATTTTAAGAAGTTATGCTCTACTATACTCAATAAATAGCTGAGCGATAAAAATGCGAAACTTTATTAAACTGAGACACAAAGGCGCAAATTTTGCTGCAGACGGAGCTAGAAGGATTATCAGGCGTCATCAGGTTCAATGAAGCTGGCCACCGCAAGAACTTCTCTCTGCAAGTCATGGAGATGACCGTCGACGGCGAGATGGTGAAGGTAAGATTTAGTATACAAATAATTTACACAAAATATATTCGCAATTTTATATGAAGACGGTATACAGTTATACCGTGATTTGTGTACTATTTATTTTAACCGATAGTTAAATTAGCCAATAAAAACGTATTAATAATATTTTGGTTTACATAAATCTAATCGACAAAATCACCAGAAGACTAAGTCCAATCTTTCTGTTAATTAGTTTTTATTTTAACAAAGAAATAAAATCAGCTAATGAATCGTTACAATAATAGCATGTATGGACGTGCAATTATAGGTACATATTACTGTTAGGTGCCCTGCCGAAAGTCGGCCAGTACTAATTAACGAGTATTCGTGCTTAATAGCAGTAATAACAGCATTCTACATCTCGATTATGCGCTAATACAAACTTAATGTGATTACCACAGTCAGTACGGTACTTTATCTCGCGGGATTATACGCTGGCCATGCTGCTTAATATATATAATTATTTATAGATACACATTTAATGAAAAATATATCATACTGTACATAACAAGTTTATATATATATACTTACATATACACTCACGCCTGTAATCCCCAAAGGGGTAAGCAGAGGTGTAACAAGTACACCCACTTTTCGCCGAATTTATTACGGTCCCATAATGTGATAGGGGGCGAGCCGATGGTGATAACCATACCAATAAAATTCATACAATTCCAGAATCCGGGACGATACTGAGTATTTGTACCCGACCCGGGGATCGAACCCGAGATCTCAGAACAGCAGCCGTAACGTATGCGCAATCACAACCGCGCCACCGAGGCAGTCTGTAAACTGCAATAATTTCAGATTTTTTTTTCAATAAAATTGGGATGTTAAATCTTTATATTTTGTATAAACATGATCCAATAACGAATGTACATGTTATTTTTACGTAATTATTTTTGATATTTTCTCCCAACCAGATTGGTACATGGTATGACAATCGGGGCTTTATTCCTGTGCGCCCGAAGCTAGCGCCGCTGGCTGTCCATGGCTCCTACAATCGAAACAAAACATACATAGTGTCCACCATAGAGGAATCGCCATACATTATGCGCAACAAACCCGACGGCCCCGATTTCGCGACTAACGACCCATACAAGGGTTTCTGTGCGGATCTCACCAAAATGTTATCGGATAAGTTGGAAATCAAATGTAAGTCTCTCTCGTGTTATGTGAAAATCGAATTTCAAAGTGCGACCTATTCCAAATTCAATGTCCAATCAGATAATATTAGTTGTAATCTAATCGTACCTACTATTATTACATTCAAAGAGACTCTCGCCAAGAGATTTGAATATGATATTTGCATAATGGGAAAACACCCCAAGTATTTCTGATTTCTTACATTAGAATATTGAAATGTTTTTCCTAAGCACTATCTCGCCGGAGCCAGGGTAGAATTTGGCAATTTATGGACTTACGTGCTATAATTGTGTCTATATTATGGAGAGCAGTTTCTCTACCTTGCCAATCTGAGTGAAACTAGTGTATAACGTGTGTTATTCGTTAACAAGATGTAGGTATACTAAGATTGATTTTGATATACTGGGTGATTTTTTTTACCGTCTTGATAATAATATGGCGTGTTGTGTAAGTGGAATAGAATCTATAGACAACAGTATTTGTGTACTAGCATTTCGATTACGAAACTTACACCCTACACGGCGCATCAATAGTAATAATTCGAGAGATTATTTCGATCTTACCTTCTTACTTTTAAGGGCTTAGGACCTTCTTACATGCTGTTGTTATTGTTACATGCTAAACTAATCCACTTGCCACTGAACTGACTGACTACTCAACGTTATTGTATTCGTACATGTTTATGAAAAAAAAATGAAAAAAAAAAGTGACTATGCCTGAGACTTCTACTCCATTTACCTATCACGCTCTATTTTTTTCAAGACGGTAAAAAAAGTCACCCAGTACAGATATTATGAATTGCAAACAAATACTTATAATTTATGTTACTTAAATAGGTACCTACTAAAATATTATTCTGAATCATTAATAATATTCAATAATTTAATTTATTATAATAAAAAAATGTTTATTGACACGTTAATTACATAAACATTTGGTATTAAATTTGGGCATAGTTTTTAATTATTTATTATAAGATGTACTGATTCCTGGTTCCCAAACTAGGCCAGAAGCTTGTATCTTGGGAGACAGTCTTAATGTGTTACATGAATTCCGTATATGTAAGAAATATTTCTAAATCTCCAGTGGCAGACGGAGAACAAAATGTTTTATAATAAATTATTGCGTTGACAGACGAGTTACGACTGGTCAAAGACGGAAAGTATGGCAACGAGAACCCCAGGGTAGTCGGCGGGTGGGACGGAATGATCGGCGAACTTGTGAGAAAGGTAATTCATGAAAGGTCAGCGACAAGCGCGGAGAAATAACTTCAAAGAGTTACAGCAAAGCTACCACGTTCAGCCACGTTACATAAATCTTAATGTTAATTAACAATCTAGAAATCTAATAAAGAAACACGCGTGTATTCATTTAAAGAGAATTGTATATTCGCTCTTGACGCTGACATGTTTAGCTAAAATAGTTTCAGTAGTAAAGTGACGGCAGAATTTCATATAAAAATGTAATATTTTAGCACGCATTATGCATAAGTATTAGCATATGATATGTAGTGAGTGAATTATTTGTTTGGTCGTTTTATTTTATAACAAGTCTACTTTATTAAGATGATTTAGCATCTTAATAAATGTTGCTTGTGTTTCAATTATAATAAAGATCGTCACAGCGGACCAATGGGGAATTCATATTTAAAAGTCGAAATCACTTTGAACTTGGAGAAGAGACATTAATACTTATTACTCAAATTATTTAAAAACTTTCTAGAACTTTAATTATCTAAGGAACTTTAATATTTTCACTGTCTTATTTTCATTACAGTTGGTTGAAATATTTTTTTTAGTTCACGAAATTAATTCTTTAATCTTGTTTAAACTTTACATTTTTAAACGTATTATACACAACAGCTGAGCCGATATGTCGAGTTTTTGAATATTCTGAAAGTACAAATAAGATTTTAAGGGAAAAAATAGGGTAAGCTGACCTGATAAATTGTTAAAATTTATCAGGCATCGTGATTTATATATGAGATTTAAGTCTTCAATCATAAGGTAATGTGTATAATGAGAAGATAAAACTTTGAGAATCATCCAGAATTGTTTAAAGCAATGACCGGCAACCCAGCATGTGGGTCACATGGAGACGATACCCTCAATACCGAAATAATCATGAGTTAATTGCAAGCCAAGGTTTGTAGGCAGTATACAGGTTTATTAAGCCGGCTAAAAACAGGAACTTCTTATATCACTTAATTCTGAATACAAATATCGTGACGAAACCTTCTTATCTTTTCTTTCTTAAGACAACAAGTATATGTAAGATTTGCCAATCCGTTAACATTAATTTAGTTAATAAAAAGCCTATAGTAAATATAAAGACTTATGCCCCAACAGCTGCTGTTAGCTGGTGTTAATATTGCCATAACAATTTCAGGCTTAAATAACATTATTTCCAAACACTCTAGTGATTGCGACGAGGTGATAAAACGTTGAACTCTAGTAAATATCAAGAGTTTCCCGTAATATAACCCCTGTATAAATGGTTTCCCTTTTCATAGCAACTTGCGACGCATAAATCTAAACTGTCGTTCCCTTATCGCACGCATCTATAACTTATGTGCGTAATGTTTGTGAAAAAAATATTATGAAGCGTTTTCGACATTTTATTTACACACTTGACATATTTAAGAAAATTTATGATAATTGAAAAACTACTAGTAGAAAGTTTGATAGGCTCGGTAGTGTAGTGGGCGAATAGCCGACTGGAAATTTGAAGTCGCGGGTTCGATCCCCGACACAAATGTTTGTTTTGGGTCAGGATATTGTAATCGAAGTCCTTCGTAGTTTGATATAGTGTTTTTCGTTGTTTGACCGAGTGTAGGATTATTTCTATGTTTATGACTGTGGGGTATTATTATTAGTTAGCATCAATATTTTTTTCTTGTATGTCATTGTGAAATATCAATGTAGGATATTGTAATTATAGTAGGGGTGTGCAAATACCGTTCGAATATCAAAATTAATATTCGATTTAATTTTATTAATTCTTTTTGTAAATAGTATTATTACAAGTCATTGATCTGAAACAACTTTACGACGAAATGATAATTCGTAGCTTAATATATTTTGAAACATAAATTTATTTTTTTTAATGTACAGTAGGTTATAAACTAATTTAAAGCAGATTGGATTGATTTAAGTCTATAAAGCGAAAACTTTGTTTTATTTTATGTTAGTAACGTAAAATGAATTATAAACAGGTTTTCCATTTTAATAAATGAATTAATATGGCATGCAAAGAACATCAATGCTCTCCGCGATTTACTCTTAGATTATAATTATGTTGGATTCCCGGCTACTTTATAACAGCTGAACAAGTTTTGACTAAGCTACAGACAGATCAAAGGAATAATCCTGACTATTCCCTTCCTGAAAATTCCAGATTTTCTTACTCAGTGCATTCTGACCCCACACTAGGTCATACCTGTATCATGGGTATCGATAACTACGAAATACGTGTGGCCAGACCCCAAGCAAATATTTGTGGAACACGCAAACATTTGTATCTATCGGGGATCGAACCTGCGGCTTCACAGAGGCTGGTAAATAGAAATAGAGTTTGACACTTCCCCCATTCACGTCCGGAAATCGTGTGAAATCAACCTCATACAGTATTGAAAATAATGAAAATCCAAATTACAATACGGAACAGCAGTGACAACCTAGTCATACTTAAAATCGTTCTTATCAAGTAGTATTATAATCTGGGTATCTTTAAGTCAAGAGTGAATAGGTATATTCTAGGCAAGCGTGCTCCACCGTAGACCACATCATCACTTACCATCAGGCGAGATAGTGGTCAAACGCAAGCCTATTTAGGTAAAAAAAAAAGTATCATTAAAAATAGCATCGCAATATACTTCTGTATAACGTCATTACCTTATTACTTCGTCTTACTAAAAAAAATATGTTCTTATTACTTAAGAACATATTTTTTTTTACTTTCGCGATTTGTATACGTATTATTAGATTAGAACGGGTCTTAATCGCGTAATAGATAATGGTATAAATACCAATTTATTTTCCGACGTTTCAACCGAGTTGCATCGGCCGTGGTCACGGGCTGCCTCAGCTTCTATAATCCTATAAAAAAAACTCTTTTAGATACATGTTTTGCATTGAATTCAAAATCTTTTTATTTAAACTTCCCCACTAAATTTATTTTATACATGTAAGAACTAAGACGCTAACCAAATACTCATGCGTTCAAAGGAGTACCTATTTTAGATATTTCTATTTCTATTAAGTCAAACACGGTGCACAAAGCCACGGGTTCATGCAGCTGGGAAGCTAAACGCTTTACGAGATATTACACATCTGCCGTCAAAGATAACGCTATAATATATTGTTTATGAGAATGTTACGTCTTTAAAATTGTTTTAAACTTTCAGGAGGTGGATCTCGTAATAGCTCCGCTTACTGTGACACTAGAAAGGGAATCAATTGTTGATTTCAGCAAGCCCTTCTTGTCTTTCGACGTAAAACAATCTAAAAGCATATTCAAAGATGCCGCTACAATATTCAGTTTCCTGCACCCGCTCTCTAAAGAAATATGGGTAAGAATAATTTAATTGACACAATATTTATACATAAAATGTAAGAAAGGATGTAGTAGACTTTTCAGAGCATTCACTGAGATTCAATATTTATTTTTCAGCTGTGCATCATTTTCAGTATTTTCGCTGTCAGCGTGGTTTTGTTTCTAGTATCAAGATTTTCCCCATATGAGTGGAGGGCCGTGTCCTTCACAGACTCACAATCAGAACACAGTGATGTGGCGACGACAAAGGTAAATATATATTTTAAAGACTTAATTAATATTTTGATACTTATTGTAACTAAGGAAGATGTCTTAAAAATGCTCCACACAGGCAGGTTTTAAATTTATAACGTCCACATTGTTTCAGACAACGATAGTGAACGAATTTAGTTTCTGGAACTCAATATGGTTCTCCCTGGGTTCTTTTATGCAGCAGGGTAGCGACATTACACCGAGGTCAGTGAATATATTAATATTTGATTGTCTAAAGTATATTATATGTTATATAATACTCTCGGGCTCGGAGAGTTCGCCAGACAGTGTAGTCATAATATATAGAATACCACAATCTTTATTGGAATTTTGCAATAAATTGTGTGCACTCATGATATCAGCACACAAAACCGATTCTCGTCACGTTTTCCACATTTGTTTTCAATTTAATATATTAATACAATCTTTTAAAATATCAACAGCAATATTTTATGGACGTGATCGATATTTCAGATCGGCATCTGGCCGCATTGTGGGATCAGTGTGGTGGTTCTTTACACTGGTCGTCATATCATCATATACTGCGAATCTCGCTTCGTACTTGACAATCACGCGTATACAAGAACCGACACAAGCGTTCACCAAATTAACCACATGTCCAGAGGTAACTTATATTTATAATAATAATAAATAACACCCAACAGTCACACACATAACCCCGACCCCACACTAAGATACGAGTCTTACTATGTTGTGAGTATCAGGGACTACGAGAGACTTTCGCTCTCACAACATCCAGAACCCGGACACAATCTGTCTGTCACACAAACATTTTTCCCGGTGTCGGAATCAAACCCACCGCCTCTCGTTTCACAGCCGGCTATTCGCCAACTGCGCAACGGAGGCTGTCTATTATTTATAATATTATTTTGTAGCTGTTATGAATTTTATTACCATACTTTGTTATTGCTTAGGATACGTCTGACGGTCAAAAGAGTCTCGATTTTTCAAGCAATGATATCACGGATGAACATGGATGGTTGGGATTTCTCATAGACCGAACCGCAGCGAATGATGGAAGCCTTGCGAAACCTTGTGAGATGTTGGTCTCTATTGCTAGCAGTGGAATGAAGGACTTTGCTGTAGCTGTGCCAAAAGGATCAAAGCTGCGGTGAGTGTCTTTCATTCGCATTTAATACGTGAGGTACTGCGAATTTGCATTGCGACATATAATACTTTTGCTATGCTGCAAAGCGATCGTCACCCTAATTGTATTCAATTTTATCCTATTATACAGCAATTTTATAGACAAGTTTTTTTAGGGATGGAATCAACTTAGCACTACAAGCACTAAAAAATGAGGGCGAATTGCAAAAACTTATGCGTAAATGGTTTTCTAAATCGGACTGCAACTCTAGTGAGGTGAGTTACTCGAAATATTAAGTTGTTGGATAAATATTTAGGTTGAGGCACATAATAAATATAATAATACAAGCCCTGTATTAAACATTATCCCACTGCTGGGCACAGGCCTCCTCTACTAATGAGAGGGGTTAGGCCTTAGTCCACCACGCTGGCCTAATGATGATTGATGAAGTCTACTTCACATACCTTTGAAATTCTTATGACAATTCTCAGGTATGCAGGATTCCTCACGATGTTTTCCTTCACCGTTAAAGCAAGCGATAATTAACATTTAAAACACACGTAATTTTAGAAAAGTTAGAGGTGTATGCCATTTGGTTTTCGAACATACGACTTTCGTCTTGACAGACCGTACTGCAACCAACTAGGCTATTGCTGCTTAATAAATATACATAACCTAATTTCCAATATGTTTTTAGAGTCCTCAAGGTTCAGAGTTGACGCTGAGTCAGGTGGCGGGGTTATTCTATGTGCTGCTCGGGGGTCTTGCGCTAGCCCTGGTAGTAGCTTTGATCGAGTTTTGCCAGCACGGCCGCGCGGAGGCAGCCCGCGCTAATGTGCCACTTAGTACGGCTTTGCGAGCACGCGCTCGATTGTCCTCGTCAAATTCAGGACGCGAACGCAAACCACCACCGCAGCGTACACCACAACGTGAGCATGACAGGCTCGGATGGAATGGCGGTGCCTTTACTGGGGTATGTATGCAATGATAATTTATGAACAGTGGACTGAATTGAATAATCTTAGTTCTAAACCACAAGTAACTAAGTTTAATTGCTTCACGGTTATTTTTTATTTGAGATGAGTATCTGATGGAGAATATTACAACAGCTGAAAAACAATTGTAAAACCACTAGAAAATTAATTTCATAGTAATGCATAGTAATTGATTGCCTCGGTGGCGCAGTTGTAATTGTGCATGCATGACTGCTGTGCTGAGGTCTCGGGTTCAATCCCTGGGTTGGTTAAAGTGATTTTGGGTTTTCTATTTAGAAATACAAAGTATCAGCCCGGAGTCTGGAATTGAGTCCGGTATGGCGATAGGTTCACCCGCTATCACATTATGGGACCGTAATAAGTTCGGAGAAAAGTAGGTGTACGTGACCTCTGCCTACCCCTTCGTGGATTAAAGACGAGAGTGTATATGTATATGCATAGTAATTCACTGAGTTCTCTATCTTGAGAAATAAGATGTTGATGGCTAGTAATTTCAACATACTTCAAACCAGAATACAATAGCAACACACAGCTGTTTCAAGGCAAAATAGACTAAGCGCTTTACTTATCCAGCTGGATTTTAGCACAAGAGGCCTAGCATTTAATGCCTAATATTAAAGCTGGAGAATTCAAGTTTTCCTCTAATTTTACCCAATTGTCTCTGTTTAAGTTTTCATTTCAGTTCTTATGTACACAGACGGCTATACAATGATGTAAAATTTTCTTCATCTTATATCTTTATTAATATACATACATATACACTCACGCCTGTAATCCCCGAAGGGGTAGGCAGAGGTGTAACCAGTACACCCACTTTTTGCCGAATTTCGGTCCCTTAATGTGATAGGGGGCGAGCCTATCGCCACACCGGGCACCATTCCAGACTCCGGGTTAATGCTGAGTATTTCTAGGTAGAAAAACCCAATATCACTTTACCCGACCCGGGGATCGAACCCGAGACCTCAGCACAACAATCGTAACGCATGCGCAATTACAACTACGCCACCGAGGCAGTCAATCAGGCAGTCATCTTTATTAATATAGCATCTATAGTTTCTAATGCCATGTTCTCATTAGTAGAAGTGGCCAACTTTGCGACTATACCTATAGGGTTGGTATTATTATTATGAGACCATGAATTACCCCAGTTGTATTTAAAAAATATATTCTATTATTATTACTGTCTGATTAGTTTCCTTATTGCACCACAATATATTAAGATCATCACAAGAAACAGAACTATCTCAACAATATGCTATCATCTCAACAATATAAAGATACTGGTAATTATAATAATATCATATTAATAAATAAATACCTCAACAGTTACATACATAGTCTGACTACATAGTAGGTAGAACCTGTATCGTAGGTTACAAGAACTACGAAGGACTATGGTCCCAAAACACCCAGACACTAAACCAATATACGTCTCTCACACATTTGTCTCGGTGCGGGAATCGAACCCACGGCCTCTCGTTCCACAGGTGGCTCGCCCGCTGCGCCACGGAGGCTATTTAATATAATTACCAGTATCAGTATCTGTAGGTACAGATAACATGGAATCTAACAACCTTATTGTCCAACAGTATTACACCCCTGCCAATCAAATTGGCCAGGAGGAGACTGCACTGCACGCGAGCTTCACGCAAGTGTGATCCTCGGCCCGGGAGGTAGGCACCATCCGCCGGCCCTCCCACTCCAAACAGATGTCCACATCTGTTGACCTCTACCAGCTATAAACTGCAACAGAGTTAAACAGCAACATCTTTCTTGTCTCCAACAACTATCTTTGCGTCAACACCGATATATATACCTAAATTGTTTTAACGCAAATATGATCTGTCAAGCACTATCAAAAAGTATTTTTTTAATTACAGAAAGTTATGGTACGTTTCTGGAACTTTCTTCAGCTTGATTGACTATTATTTATTTATTTAAATTTAGAGTTACCAAAAGAAGATACATTAATCATTACAAATATATCAAACAAAAATAGAAACAAAGCTCAATGTTCCTCCGTAAACAGGCAACTACAGCATACAATGAGTGAGGTATTATAAGCATAGTTCATTGGGAAATTGTAGCTACACTGTTTTCGCGGTTTTTGTGAATTAGATTTAAATCATATGGTTTAAAAACACTGGACATTATCCTGCCAACATAACGTTCACATAATGTACTTTTTCAACTCGCACGTCTCCACTATTATTCTGTTCTATATAGTAGTGCTGAAACTTACTAGTGTTGACGCAAGATACCGCAACCATAACTCTAATCAGCCATTCTTGAAATATAAGAATTTAAATCAAAGCGGTACCAAGTGCCGAATGATTTCATAGTTATAAAATTAACCTTCAATTTGGACTCGCTGATATCATTATTAACCCGTGATCAACCATATTATATCCAACACACAATGAGCCATCATTTCCCACTTGTGTTTTACTAAGTAGATAAATATCAGGGTCTTATAATTACGTGTCTAGTGAGTAAACTTTTTCGATTAGGAGACATAATTTAAAATTCTATAATTCTAAATTTATGCCTGGTAGTTAGGTGAAGATAAATCTTAATTGTGGCAGTGTTACCTTACTATGAGCGCAGCGGTGATACTCTACATAATCGCAATTACATAAATAACTGTAATGTGTTGTACAAACTAGTGGTGTTTGTTTTCCTTAGACTACACTACCAACTGTAATTTACCATAAAGTAATCAGCGATAACACATTCCTGCATCGATACTTTATATGAAATAGGAGCAATTAAATTACAGATCTTTTTTTATTCTGGTACGGCAAAGCGACCACACTGCACCTGATGGTAAGCGCAGTGCCGTCCAATTAGAGTATGGAGTAGCGAGAGACAATCTATCCACCGCTACTCAACGCAATTATGCCGGCCTGCTTCTTCACACTAAGCCATGAGCAAGAAGGTGAAGAAGCGGTCGAGGGTATAGTGTCAGAGTACTCAGAAGACTGCAAAACGGCCGAACATCGTACCCCAACTCTAAACCCCCGACAAAAACCGGATGTCCACTGGCTGATCCCGGAACGCGACACACTTGCGTGTGCCACTATGGCGGGTTTTACACCAGCGATAATATAATGACACTTGACATATGTGCTAATAAATCACATCAAATATAAAAATCACAAATTTAACTATGTACGCCCATTCATTTTATATATTTATAATTGCCAACAACGCGAGTCCAAAATTAAGTTAATATTCACTACTAAACAACACAGGCTCAAACTTTTCTAGATTTTGTTATTCATTTCTGAACCTTTAATGCAGATGAAAGTAACTTATTGACAGGTTACTTATTCTTATTCTAAATACTTGTGTAAGGTATACTCGGTATGATAAGTCGCTGTGTGATAATGGTAATTTGTGTCTACATATAGATTTAAGAATCTTGCTAAGGCAGTTTCGAGACTACGTACTTAATCTCTTTATCATTGGTATATGTGGAATTTAAAGGGGAATTGAAGTCGTTTGATATATTTTGTTGATTCTCACTTTGTTGACATTACTTCGGTAGCATTGCCGTGTATCTAAATCACTCTTTTAACATACCTATATTATCTTCATTTCCTTCTGAATACGTCCTATAATATATTACATCTATTTATTTCAAATCATTGTTTATTATTGAATGAATGTTGGTACTAATATTAGGATAGTAATGCCAAAGGCAATATGTAAGTGAATCATATCAAAAACTTAAAAAAGGCGCAAGTGAATAATTTAGTCTCTATATACCTAATTTGTTAGCTGTTTGCATTTGTACCGGATCTCTTGTCAGGCTTTGATTTCTGTACATATTATGTATTTAAGCTACACGAGCAAGCTACTTAATGATTTCGCAATGTATGTGCGTGCAACAGTGGACGTTATTGGTATAATGCAATAGGGTAGTTGACAGTAAGTGAAAACCTGATAGATTTTTTTTTTCATAATAGATTTTAGTTTAATATTTTCAAGAAACAAATATGTATAAATAAAGCATTTTGTCACATGACATGAAACACCTATCCGTCATGCATGACGTCACCGTTCCAAACATCTAAACATCACTGAGCAAATGTCTATTAGTTTTGCGGATGGTCACGTCACACGAGAGGCCATGACAGCTGATAGCGTTTTGGTGGCAAAAATAAAATTGGTTTATAAAAATAAAAATTACATCTTGAACACTTATGTTTATTAATGATAATATTTTAATAATATAGACCATGAAGAATTAAATAAAACGGTTTCCCAAAAACAGTCAACTAGCCTATTGTACAATGCGTCTCGCACTAACAAAGAAATGTACGCTTTACCAACTTGGATATGATACTGTACAATATCGCACTGAAACTGACCACATTCATCGTCTGACGGCGTTAAAATTTATCATATAATCGGCGCTATTAATTGTAAAGCAAATTAATTTAAATGTGCGTACATCCGTCCGTCTGTGAAAGGCTGAACTCTGCTCTCGGCTCGGTGTAAAATGCTTTTAATTAAAAATAAATTGAAAAAGATTCACCGTTTTCAGCTAATGGCGGTCGGTTTCTATCTTAATTATTTCATATAATATTGAAATATCCACTTTTGTAACTGAAATGCTCGAGACGTAAGTAACTTTGCAACATTTTTTGCATGTAACAGTATATGAGGCTGTCAGTGCAAAAGTGGCCTAACAGTAAATTTTTCATAATCTGACCTATGTACTAAAAATGATTAAAATATGCGAAAATTTAATGCATAACCGGCCTATCTCTAGTTTCACCAATTGCCAATAGATGACATTGCAAAAGTTCCTAGTGTAATATAATTTATGTACATTGATTTAAAATTCATGCATATACAAACCTTATTATTTTGATGATCATTGTCTCAAGCTTAGGCCACTTTTGCGCTGACGGCCTCATATATTGAATGACCTATTAAATTTTATTCCTAGGTATAAATGTATGTAGTATAGATATTGTATGTTAAGTTAATGTTATTCTTCAAACGACTGATTTACATAATCGTTTCATTGGATGTAGTGTTTACTGTTTAGTGTTAAGATATTTTAATGTTACCGTTAATATAATCGAATGTCTAACTTACGATATGTCTATAGGGTCTCTCTGATAGTTAACCGTGATGTTACTGCGTTGCGTGTTTCTTGCGTATGTATATTAGTGTTACTGTAATTTATTCATATGTGAAGACTATCTAACTTAAATGTTTGTTACATTATATCACAATAAAGAAATAAATGGTACTAATATTTTTTTCTTTTCTCCCATTAATGTTAAATTCACACATTCATATTCGAATTCATAATACATTACCTATTATATATAGCTAGTATGCAAATGAGATACCAGACGTCGTGGATTCTAATTGTACTAAAAAGTTTCTGTGGATGACAGGCAAAAAGAATTTACCAATTAATACGATTTTCTTATTCAACCTCTCAGTTCCACTGCTGGGCAAAGATTGTCCGTTTCCCCGTTTCTTACTATCCCGTCCCAAAATGCATAAATTTTGTGAATGTGTTTATCTTGCCTCTTCGTGGTTGTTATTGAGCTGTATCAATCACTCATTGACATATATCAGAGTATATTCTATATCAATTACTAGCTGTGCCTGCGGCTCCGCCCGCGTGAAAGTTATCTTATACTATTTATAAAATTATTTCATCGCTCACGACTACTCTTTGCATAATACAGATATTCGTAAAAACAGGTATAACTTTTGATTGAATGCACCTTTTTAAACGAAAAAAAGTCTAAATTGTCTGTGACAATCAATTAACGCTTTACACAATTTTGGAATATAAATGTAATATCTAAATCACACTTGAAACGCAATCGCTGGTAGTACTGTAGTCAGTAAAAACATATTTTAGATTCTTCAATGAGACGTTGACAAATTGAAAATGACTAAAATAAAACGTTACTAAAATGTCAAATGATTATACAGGAGTGTCGAACATGTAAAGAATGGACTCTCATATTTGGTATCGGTTTAATTTCTTTCGACCGGCGGCACCGCCACTGACACCGGAAAGATATTCATGAATGAAATTGTTGTTTGTGACTTCACGCTTTGAAAGTAATACGATAAAATCAAATATTACTCGCAGTAGGTAATGTAATGAACAAAATATGTATATTTTCATTAAAAAAAATATTCACAAGAGTTAACAATTTGTAAATTATAAGTTATTTAGTAAGAAATTAAGCTAGGAAAACAGTTGCTAGATTTAATATTATATATATGTATTTTAAATACGTATCTTTCTATATTAAAAGAAAAAAATGATACTCAGGTTCTAAGCCATTCAATTTCATTATTTTGAATGCTACATTACATTTTTGATTAATTTTCTTCATCATTAAATCTATGTTCTGTCTATGCATAATAAAGATAAACATATAATTAACAATATAATGAAGTAAAACTGTTAAAAATGTAATATTAATGATAATATCATTATTAATGATACATTTATGATAAGAAACAGTTAGGCCAAACAAACCTATCCAAATTTATCTATTTGGCCAAGTAAGTATGATTTATCTTGACAACATTTTTTCTATATCTTGTCATAAGAGTATTTCAAGCTTCAATTAGTAAAATGGGTAAGACAATCGCAAAACCAATAAAATTATTTGTGGAGATTTCTGGCGCCATATTAATTATTCTAGTAGACAGATTTCTGGAATTCATCTATTGTTATTATTATATATTTTCTACAAGGCACCATTCTGCACACCTATTGTACAGAGATATACTTATTCTCGACAAAATAACTACATTCAACTACAATAAATATAATACAAGATGTCGGCTACAGTGCTAAAAAATTATCATTTTTATATTTTGAATATTTTAGTACCAATTATGATACTAAACAATTCATAAAAATACGAACAAGTCACTCGCTCAATAAGCGCTAGTAATAGTATCTTGTGTAACTAGTGCTGTAAGTTGTCGATTGCCCACGAGAGCACAATTAAGCGCACAAGCGAAGTGAGTGCGCTTATTCGCTCAAGTAGGCAATCGATCCAACACCGCACGAGTTGCAGATACTATTTTTATTACAAATGCGGTGATATAAATCAATTTTCATCTATCACATCAATCTCACTTGTAGCAGCCCATCTCCATTGGGGGCTTAGAAGCCCTCGCGCACCGAACAACGACAGCGAACGCGGCCTTGCCACCCGCGCTGCCGTCCGTCTCGGGGTAGCACGATGCACCGAAATTGGAGTGCACCGATATGGGCTAAAAGCCCCCCGCTGTGCACCCGCGACCCCCGATGGCCCCAATTAGTCGCCTCGTACGCCAGGCAGGGGTTACCGAGGTGGAATTCTCCAAACGCCTCCATTCCACAGGGCGGGAGACGCCGGTCAGTTGTCCACCCGCACGCCTCCTACGTCTCCTCTGGCGGCGGGAGGGATCAAATCGTTCCCGATCCCTCTCGGCACTCTCCTTCTGCGAGATTACGCCCTCACAGAAATGGGCCACCGCACGCCAGGACCTCCGGCTACCAACCATGGACCATGGACTGACCTCGGCCGGCAGCGAGAGGTCTCCTCCGACTGCTCTGAGAGCGATGCGCTCTTCGTCCCAGGCTGGGCACTCCTCCAACGTGTGTTGGGCTTTGTCCTCGAGGCAGTTGCCACAATGATGGCACAAGGCAGACACCTCCTTACCGATCCGACACAGGAACGAACCGAAACACCCGTGGTCCGTCAGTACCTGCGTCAGCCGGAACGTTGGCGCACCGTGGCGCCTGTCTAGCCATCTCTAGAGTAGGTACGTGCCCTAGGGAATGTTTTGTTTCCGCAACTTCTATTTCAATAGTCCGTATCACACGTGGCGTGTAACAGGATCATTTACCAAATATAAATACCTAAAATCATAAATATTTATATGATTCAAAGAACTAAAATATTTACAAATTAATTTTATTTAATAGATTATGTTTTATCATCGGCAAATTACTCATCAAACAAAAGACCCGATGTATACTCTAAAATGATGTAAACTTGTACACTCATCAATCTTAATATAAATACGTTCTCGACCCCATGACGAACTTTTTGACTTATCATGAATTAATTCACTTTTTATGTAAAACTTAAAGCATTAAATTCTTCTCCAATATTATTTTACTTTCGAACATAATTCATTCTAATGGAAAGTACTTATCTGTATTCCTCCGCATACGTATGTCATAAATATTATTTAAACTGTCATGACGGATAGACACGCCGGCGGCGCTAACACTAGCAACACTCGCCGTTCTTGCATGCAATTTTTAACTTTAATGCTATGGAAATAAAAGCTTGTTGCTTTACTCCCGACTTTTTTTTTAATATCCTTCCTGACTGGAGGGGTTAACGCCTCGTCGTTGATATAACGATGTTAACTCAGTACACCAGATACAAACAATTTGTAAGGAGAATTCGTCGCAGTCTTGTTACACGTTTTCCGATTTTTTTATTAGAAATAAATTCTTCTGCAGTTCTATCAATTCAAAGCGACGTCAATCCGAGAAAGGAATTCTAAAGAATTATTATTTGGCAACGACGCGACGTCTGTCGAGTGCGAGCAATAATAATTCTTAGCTAGAAACATGGCAATAATGGTGTAGGTCAACACCATCTGCCGCCTTCTGATTTATGACATCTCCGGGAAAAAAGCGCTCTCGAGCAGTCGGCTCGGTTCGTTTCTTGCCATTCTATAAATGACGAAAAAAGATTTTAGCAGATTTCAGCTAAACTTAGCGACCGCGCTGCCACTTACTTTGTTATACTTACCTACACCCCACGCTCAATATGTCCCTCAACGCCAGATATTGAGTAGACAGATATACTTTTTTCAAATGGGGACAAGCACAATGGATAGTGCTCCTGACAATGATTGCAGTAATCTCGAAAAGTACGGGTCGGTCACGAGAACATAAAGCCTAAGCATTATTTGATATTTGGTCCAGATTCAATGTTAAATGTATGTCCGAAGGTTCAACGCATAATACGACATAATAAAATGTTACATAACATTCTTCGTTTCAGTCTATCAAATACAATTTGGTACCATCAGAACGATTCCATTTTAATTGAAAGAGAATTAAATCTGCGTCCCAGGTAGTGCTTTATAATACAATTAATATCAATTATTATATTCTATTCTTCGTTTAATAACTTCAGTACAATCCATAAATCAAAATGTGCGTAATTTCAGTAAGAAACTGTATTTTCCATAATTAAATTGTACTTGTATCTAGTTACATAAAAATTGTTGTTTTTTTTATATACTTAATAACCTTTTAAAAAACCGATGTAAGTCATATTTAACAAATATTTTTTTTATAAATAATCACTAACATTAATTCGTTTTTGTCTTTTTGTAGGTACCTATATAAATTAAAACGTAACGTCTCTATGTGTCTACAGAATATTTACCTTTTCAAATTCAATGATTTATGAATGACGAGAAATATGATTTTACTTAAAATCAAACTTTTTTTACTTTGTCCATACCCGACACCTAGATGTCACTGTCGGTAGTTAACAAACCCGAACGACAAAATAAATTCAAATACTCTTCTTGAATGCCATCCGCATTCCGACCTAACGGCAGGTTCGAAGTAGGCGTATTTGTTAAAATCGTATTTTGTCGCTTGTGTATCTTACATGCAAACGTGTGAATCAATGCGTTGTTTTTCAAATTAGGTATCTATCAACGTTCTAAAAGGGGTCTAGATATAGTATATGTAATATTATTAAGAACATTCTAGGCAATTAGGTCAATGCGATATTAAATAATGGAATCACATCATTATCTATCATGGTTGGCGTTGGCACCACGATCTAAATACGACACATAGCTTACAAACCGTAATTTACCTTCCTTCTGATTATTTTTTGAGGTATCCATTTGGTTGAGGAGAGAGCCCAGTTAGAGTATCAAGTAGCGAGAGACAATCTATACCTGGCTACTCAACACAATCATGCTGGCCTGCTGTGTAGCTTCTTTACACTACGCAAGAAGGTGAAGAAGCGGTCGAGCATCTATTGTCAGAGTACTCAGAAGGCCGCAACACGGCTAAACATCGTACCCCAACTCTAGAACCCCGACAAAGTTTCATTTAATAAAATTAAAATCATTGTTTACATCAACTACTCGCTGAAACTAATCCGAGTCTAAGCTTGGGTGGTTGGCGTATAGTAAAGTTATAGATAGATAGATATACGCACAAACACAGACAGCCGATTAAACTTATAACACCCTACTTTTGCGTTCGGGACTTATTAAAAAGGAAATATTATTCCGAGATGATTAAAAGGAACTGTAGATTTTATGTCCAGTCAAAAGTTGTATTTCACAGACAACACAAAATATTAGGTATACAACAAAATAGTCTGCATCATTAAATCTACTTTCATATTAATTATGAGAAAAACTGCATACCTGAGAACTCTCATAACAATTTCGAGGGTATGTGAAATCCGCCGACGCGCATTAGGCCAACGAGGTGGACTAAGGCCACAGCCCTATCATTAGTGGAGTCCATGGACTGGGCATGCCCAGTAGTGTGAAAATGTTTAATACAGAGTGAATATTACTATATATTATGTTACATACATACACTCACGATACACACTATAATCCCCGAAGGGGTAGGCAGAGGTGTAACCAGTACACCCACTTTTCGCCGAATTTCGGTCCCATAATGTGATAGGGGGCGAGCCTATCGCCATACCGGGCACAGGTTCCAGACTCCGGGATAATACTGAGAATTTCTAGATAGAAAAACCCAATATCACTTTACCCGACCCGGGGATCGAACCCGAGACCTCAGCACAGCGGTTGTAACGCATGCGCAATTACAACTGCGCCACCAAGGCAGTCAGTATATATTATGTTATGTTAATAATAACTACTAATGCAATAAGAATGCTTTTAAGAGCGTATAAATTACCACATTCGTAATTTATAAGCTCTTTAAAATGAATTGAAAACATTTTAATCAAATTTAGAAAATGTTTTAGTCCAAATAGAATTAAAAAACTGGCGAGGGACAACGAATAAAGCAGCCAAATCGGGTGGAATGTTTTATCAACCAAATTACCTTACCGGCCGAGCAAAAATTTCAATGAAAAATAAATTTCAATTACAACAGAGCACGATGATTACTCCTAATTATAACATAACTTGAGCGGTACGCAATCACGGTATGATTCAGTCCTTAATATACATACAAAGGAGCAATCTGTCTTGATTATGTTTAACTGTAACTCTGGATGCGGCAGTAAATTAGATGTTAATCAGAGTATGTACTGTTCGGCCACGGCCCATAGCACGCTTGTTCGACTAGGCCTAGTCCTTTATCCTTTGGCAATCGCACGCGACTCCTTTACAAGCATCCCTCGAAATCCTTGGTCTGATTTCAGTGTCAGTTCTATTAGGACGATTGTTTACGAAATGTATCGTGTCATTTATTAGCATCAGTGGGTAAGGTAATGGGCTCCTGATACACTTTACTCGAGTCACTACTCACTACAATTAATAGAATATGAAAGACGCACTACAGTGGCTTGTGTCGGCAAGTTCTGTATACCTAGTCTATGTACCGATACATTTGACAGTCTCTAAGCAGCAGCAGGCGAGTAACCAGCTGTTAAACGATAGACCGCGGGTTCGATCCCGCACGGAGACAAATGTTTGTCTGATGAACAAATATTTCATGGTGCAGTGTGGTCACTTTGCCGTGCCAGGATACAAAAAAAATGACCATTAGTTCAAAAATGTATCTGAAATAAATGATCTTATTAAAGTGTGAGTATACGTAAGGCGTCACCGTTTACTAATTATATAAACTTAAATAATTCACAATGTTCAATTGGAATTCATATGATAGTAGGGTTCAATAAAGCTCCTCGCCAATGAATTTATGTTTATTGCATAAATATTCAAGCGTTGCATAGAACAACAACAAACATTATTTTGAATTAGACATTTAGAATAAAAAAGAAAGAAAAACGATTTATTTGTACAGTCCACAACGCGCACGTACCAAAATTAAACATACAATTTAGAAAAACTATAATACTTATAACTAACTTGTGCGTCGCAGCATTGACATGTAGGTGGACTCAGCGAACTGCTGGCAGGCATATACCACAACACAGCGCTGGTATTGGTAGTAGTTCCGCCCTGTGGAATGGGGGCCCTGAAGAATTCTACCACGGTATACCCTGCCTGTCGTAAGAGGCGACTAAAAGGGATCAAGGGGGTCGCGGCTGCGCAGCGGGCGATGTGCGGCCTTTATATGTATCTTCATGGTACGACCCTGAGGCGGGTGGCAGCGTGAAACATCGCGCTGCTGCTGTAAATTGTGGGGTGCATTTAGCCCAAGAAGAGACGGCCCGTAAAGGCACGGCACAGGGATGGTTCCGGCAGCAATCCAGAGTACACTCAGGATCCCCCGGGATCGTCCCTCATGTGCTGTAGTAGGCTACCGCGGGGTTTTAGTCGGTACACCGGCGTAGGAAAATTGGTTAGGGTCCCGATCTAGTAGTCCTTCGGTCGAACTGGGTTGGAAGGTCGGTGAGTCCGGCATAACCATCTCTCCTCCCCCGAGGACTAGAAGGTATCCGTAAGATGGATTTTCCCCGCGGGAAAAAAAATTATTACTAGTTGGAACATTGCGATTTTTACTCAGTGAGTAATCTGAAAATCCACGAACACTGTTATTCATAAACGAGAAAAAAACTTTGTAAAAGTTATTACGTTATTAAGTAAAGATTCTGCTTTATAGTTAAGAATTCTTCCCAAGTACGAATCGTTTGACGTAAGATTGCTTGGCCAAGCATTGGCAATGGTTTCCGATACTTGAATAACGTAAGGACTTACTTAAGTAATTGTTTGAAACAAAGAAATGTATTGTTTATAAATACTATTGAAAATCTTGCGGTTTGCGCACCTCCTTGTTTATCCACTACTAATTGAGGATAATGTATGAAAGTCAATTGGTGTGGAACAAGCACTAAATTTGGCACCGATTGTGTCCGCGATACCGCTAAGTTATTTGTTGATAGTAATTTGTGTAGGTTCAGGCTTAATCTTTGTTATATACTCTGAACTAGTTTTGTTTATTTATAAGCCTATTTTATGGTTGGAATCCTCAATTGATTGTAGGAATGTAATAATATAATGGAAAATATAATTGGAAATAATCGGTCTAAAACGAACGTATTTATATCAAAGTTTTTAACTTGTGTTTTATCCTCATAATTCAATACTATATTCTTAATTATTACTGGTGAATTAGGTCCTAACTAATTTAATTTATTTTTCGGATTAACGGGACGTAATATCGCAATTTTTACTCATGCAAATATATATACCTAAGTGGCTTATAAATAATTATTGTTTCCGTATGATAGTTCGGACAAATAATAATAAAATAACAAAAGTTCATCATTATAATTTAGAAAACGGATTTATGCTTCATTCACGATAAATATTACCTCCTTTTATTTATGTACCCAAATAGACATTAAAGTAACAGGATCTTTGCTTTGACTGATAATTTATTCATTAACACATAAGTCAGTGAAAATATCAAGTCATAAATGAATTAAACTTCAATTTAATAATGGTCTGTTGACATATAAAATTCATAATAAGTACTTTCATAATATAGAAAGCCGCTACAACTTAAACAATGGCAAACTCGATCCCGTTGCGTTAATTAACTAATTATAAAGCTTTGATTACTTTTTATACATCAATCATGATAAGAAAACATATTATTCTTCCATAATAACGGAATATATTATTATGTATTGTGGCAATACAACTTATAATTTATTATAAAAACAAATAAAGTTGTTGGCTTATCTTCAGTTTAAAATCCCTACGTCTTTCATGCGTTATATATTTAATACATTACTTAAATTACACCGAACAATATTCAAAACAAAATAATTATATCAAATATCCCGTTCCTTCCTACACGTCTGTTTATATGAAAACAATGGAGTAAGAATAAATCTATATTCCATATAATGGGAAATATCGTTACACTCCAAATAGAATTTTGCTCTATAAATTTTATATTTTATATTAATAGTACGTGTTGCTCCGCCCGCGTGGAAATATTTTTAGGAAGAAAAGTCATACAATCTATGGAGGCATCATAAGTTATTATATCATTCTACATCTCCCAGTAACCGTTTGGTGGATACTATGAGGAGACGCGAGGATCTCATCATTGAACAACCGGACCCTGAATCTCATATTTTTATGGGATAACAGGAATAGGTGTTTTTAAACTCGCGATTTGAATACATATTATAAAATTATAATAATTGTGGTATTTATACCATCAAAATATTGCCCGATTAAGACCCGCTCCTAATTTGATAACAGGAATAGGGTTGAATTCAATGCCAACAACTAAGCTGTGCGCTTTCTCGTGCAAAATACTCGTAATCTCTCGTGCCTATTTTTGAGGTGTTCGACTCTCATTACTTTAATATCCATTACCCAATTCTCTAATTCAATCTAACACCCCACCCGGTGGCGTTCCTTGGCGCTTACAGAGCGATCCCGTGGTATCCTAAGAGACTAGAGTTACTGCCTGAACCACCTCTGCGCGGTGCCACGTAACTGGGACCAGAAACCTAGGTCAACGTACTAAACGTAACACTAAGCTGTTAATTCCTATCGGTTTTCTGTTCGATAGTGGTACGAATTTGGTCGAGCCGGTCCATTCATACTGTAAACAAAAATGCTTCTGGCGTGGCTCTACCACTTTAAATAATAATAATAAACGAAAGAGGTGTAAGCCACGTTGGACTGGATATTTATTTGGCACAACATGGAGTTAACAATAATATTCAAAACATTGAGTGACGTAAAATTGTTGTTGGTTACACAGAAGTTTTAAACTCTAATTGACAGGGGGCCCCAAACTAGGCAATGCCTGTATCTTGGAGACCAGAATTTATTTATTCAATATGTATTAACAATACATATTGAATAAATAAATATAAATAACAATTTATACACAATAATTTTGAATGGAAGTCCTGACGTGGAACTCCTGTCTGTATGCAGTCGTAATTATTTCGCAGTAATAAGGCACTATAATAAATCTTTATTTGTGTTATAAAATCTTAGCGGCTGATCTAGTATCCAACATTATAAGGTTAAGATTGCCTTTGTATCTAAATTCTCAAATATCAGACGCAATCCTTTATATTTGACTTCGTATATTCGATTTTCATACAGAGAGCTATGAACATTCGACGGATCGCAGACATTTCCCAGATGCAAATTCTATATAGATGCAGCAATGATCGTGGCCAGGAGTGTATGAATCATATTAACATATATCTCCTCATAAGGGAACGTTGCATAATTATTACTAGTTCATTCCATTTACTATGTTCGTTACTTATACTTATGTCTATAATATGACTGTAATTTATTATTATATAATACAAAATATTTCAGTTATCCTTTCTTAATTTAACAAAAAAAATGGCTGACTTTTCTTGAATTGTTTGTATAAATGAAGCGACAATTTAAAGTGTTTGCTTTTGTCTATGGGGGAATAAAACGTGATTACCTGACTAAATATATTGAGTTGGCAACTGTCATTACTCTAAAAAATTTATCGGTTTAATGAAATTAATCACGAACAAGCTCCAACATTTCAAATTGTTGATCCATAATCAAAAAGTTATATTGATTTCTCGAACGTTTTCGTATTGTATTATCTAATTTTATTAACTATTGTACTGCCTCGGTGGCGCAGTTGTAATTGCGCATGCGTTACGATTGCTGTGCTGAGGTCTCGGGTTCGATCCCCGGGTCGGGTAAAGTGATATTGGGGTTTTCTACCTAGAAATACTCAGTATTAACCCGGAGTCTGGAATGGTGCCCGGTGTGGCGATAGGCTCGCCCCCTATCAAATTATAATAAATAAAATAAATAATACTAGCCCTGTATTAAACATTGTCCCACTGCTGGGCACGGGCCTCCTCTACTAATGAGAGGGGTTAGGCCTTCGTCCACCACGCTGGCCTAATGCGGGTTGGCAGACTTCTCATACCTTCGAAAAACTCTCAGATATGCAGGTTTCCTCACGATGTTTTCCTTCACCGTTAAAGCAAGCGATAATTAACATTTTAATACACACATTACTTTAGAAAAGTCAGAGGTGTATGCCACTTGGGTTTCGAACCTACGACTTTCGTCTTGACAGTCCGTACCGCAACCAACTAGGCTATCGCTGCTATATCCCATATCAAATTATGGGACCGAAATTTGGCGAAAAGTGTGTGTGTACGGTTACACTTCTGCCTACCCCTTCGGGGATTACAGGCGTGAGTGTATATGTATGTATAAATTAACTATTATAATAATATAAACTCAAACGGCATGAATCACTTGCACTCGTTGAACAAAACCAATTTAAAGTTTGAAACGCAAATTGGTCACACTAAAATTAATTCTGAATGACAATTATTATCAATAGCGTGGAAAGCGATGTATAGCAAGTCGCTGTGCACACTTTATGGAACTTTAAATATAGTTAATTCGTGTAGATAATTGTCTGCTATAATTCCAATTTAAAACCTAATATTAGCAGTCAAATATTCAAAGGTCATTACTAATACCTAATGTATTAACTAATAATATATTATATTCATTCAATAAATACGTAATATAACACGTAAATATTTAATATTATTTATGTTGATCTTTCATTATTGTCAATTAATTTATGTCCAAATATCATGTCAGTCTCTTGTCGCATAACTCATACTTGTTCATCCATTTAGAATTGTGGGTGGTTTAGTTACGATTAATCTGACTTTTCTAGTATAACGCAGTGGGGTCCTCGGAGTGGTAAAAATGTCACAAATTTCAAAAAACAGGTGCCGGTGCTTAGTGCCGGTAATAATTTTACAACGGTGCTGGAAATAAAATAAACTTTCATATAAATAAAAGCAGTCTGAAATTTTAAATGCTAATTGCTAATAGAAATAACCCCAGGTGAGTGAAGCAGCGGGCAGTATTATATACATTCATTCAATATTATACATTCAGTATGCCAAGCCTTTAGTATTTAAGTATAAAAGAGCAGTACCTTGGTGGTTTATTTAAAAAATCATAGCGTACTTCGTACGAGCTGTAAAGTGCGGAAGCAGTTCATGAAGTTATATCTCTGCGTCTGTTTTGTAAATGCAATTTAAAGTGTTTTTATATAACCTGTATAAAGCGGAATGATATAGGAAACATTTGATAAGGTACGACTTCAAAAACAGTACTCAAACTAATTAAACATGAAGGTCAATTCGTCAAATTACTTCGAAATAAATTTGTAAGTACATCTTTCTGTTTCCTGGCCCAATTCAGCTGAAAAATTAAGGCACAATTTGAAGACTGGCAAGATCATATAGAATGTTATCTATTGGAAAAATCACAGTTTATCTCAGTTCTTAGCCACATACATACATGGCAATACTAAAACCTTTAAAATGGTAAAATAACGATAAAGTTGACCACCTTTTTTAATGCCTGTATAGGCAGACGAGCAGACGGGCCACCTGACGCAAAATTATTATGTATAGATCGGTTCATTCCTGCCCGATTTATTTATTTATTTATGTAAATATCTACGTAGTTTAGAATTAGTCGTTATCCGTCATTAATATATTTTAGGCACACACAATCGTGGTATACATTAAAACACATCACTCATACAAAGCACAGATCAGTGGGCATTTCCGAAGCACCAGGGCCTAATTTACGAAATAAATGATTTGATTTGCACAATGTGCAAAAATGAATTAAATTATTCATAACCGAAGCGAGATAAATAGCTAAAAGCGAGCGTAAATGCGGTCGATGCGATCACACATTATTTGGTTGCAGCTTTGAGAATATCACTTTCAAACTCTCGCTCCGACTGGCGTATGGAAGCTAATAACAGTAATGTGTCCATAGTCGGACAATCGGCCCACTAGTTCGACATATGACCCCTGTATTCCCCCTTAAAATTTAATGTCCCTTCACACATGGTTTCGCACATGTGCAAATTACTTTTGAAATGCGAGTCCTTTGTACTGGCTCCTATTTACTGGATTCGTGATCACCGACATATATGATATAGCTCATATAAATAGGATGAAATTACCTATTATGCATGTGTACGAAATATGAATCACACACACATACAAAATTGAAGAAACAGAAATATACCAACAACAGGAAAGGTAGGAAAAGGAATAGTACAAATGAACTTATTATAATATAATATAATAAAATATACATACTTATTGAACGGTGAGCAGGTTTTCGAGACGAAAACGATTATTAATTAATTATTTGAACTTCAAAAGAGAACAAGTCAATTTAAATGAAAATTTTTACATACATTTATTTAGTCTAATAATATGTCGAAGCAGAGATATGAAATGTAATATACAGGAATAACAATGGAAGAAGTTGAGAAAATTTTCTTGATTTTTTTTAGTGCCTTGATAGTCAAGACGAGCGGGCGGGCCACCTAATGGTAAGTAGTCACCGCCGCCCATAGACTTCTGCAATTTCGAGGGCACAGCAAAGCCGCTACCTACCGTTGATAAATTGCAGGCCGCTGTAATTAAACCTTATGTACATAGATTCAATAGTAATAACCTGTGATATTGAGTTACTTCAAACGGATGCGACGCTAGCGGCTATGAATTTTCAATACGTATTTATCCAACGGCACAAATATTTGTACAATCGTCCAGTATTATTCACGTGTGTTGTGATGCCACATCCTATATAGAACCACGAATTGCAATATTGGAAACGTTTTCAATATTAAAAATAGTATCTGTGGAACTTTATATCTTAAAGTCATTATTTTCCTATAACGAACCATTAAAATTACACTGAATTCCTATTAAGGTGATGACCACAGCAAAATACGCTTTAGTCTAAACATACAGGAAAATTTATCCCATTCATGGCAGCGAAAAAATATATGTTTTATTTTCATTATATATCTGAGCGAACAGAAGAAACCAAAACAAAACCTCTAATATGTGCTTTTAATGCAAATATCTGTGTTGCACATCAACGTTAATTGATAAAAAAATTATACAAACTTGTTATATTTAAAGAGAAATCTTGTGTTTTCGATAGCTTAATTAATGCCTTCTGAAATAAATGTGTATTTAAATACGCTTTAACATTTATGATGTATTGTGGTCATTGGTCATAAGTGTGGTTGGACTTACCAGTCATTATATCGGGTTTACAACTAAAGGTTTATTTCGCAGTGGTTGAAGCACCCCATTGGCATTGATATGGCGATAGGCGATATACGATCAAGGCTATGACATGCAGAGAGCTGTAGAAAACCAAAGTTTGTCTTGATTCACGTCGTATCGTAGGTATATCGCAATTAAATTATCTTGGCAAATATCTCAACGCCAGGTCTCGCCCAATGTATGGAACAGGTAATATATGAACTAGAATTACCAGCGAGCTCTAACTAGTGGCGAGCGTGGTTTAACTCGCTGTCCGATGTTTAAGACTGTTCGGTTCTTAATGCCTTTATTTAGTTTATCAAATTTAGTTTGGCAAAATATTTAATAACAACTTTGACAATTTCTAACAATTCTGGATAGAAAATATAAAAAATATATAATTGGTATATTGGTTTTAATGACATTGCAAGACTATTCCTCGAATTTACATATTGGTAGTATGTATGACAAACATTGTTTTATTATAATCGAACTGGTAATACATATTCTGGCTTCTACATATTATGTGAATGGCCTAAAGTTTGAAATAAATACCTCATTAGTTCATAATTTTGTCTCCTGCTTTGCTATTCAGGACAGTGGAGAAGTAATATTTCCAACTATTCCCTATATTTGGAAATATTATAATTTCTATTTGATTAATTTCGTTTCGGGGTTCAGACAGCATTCCCACAGACTCGTCGAACTTCACTGCTCGGTTTCTAAAAATGCCTTTCATTGTCGATCCTAGCTATCGGGGGTTACATTAGCGGGTGTGTAGGCGGGATAGTCTCGTATCGCAACGTATAACATACATACACATACACTCACGCCTATAATCCCCGAAGGGGTAGGCAGAGGTGTAACCAGTACACCCACTTTTTGCCGAATTTCGGTCCCATAATGTGATAGGGGGCGAGCCTATCGCCACACCAGGCACAGGTTCCAGACTCCGGGCTAATACTGAGAATTTCTAGATAGCAAAACCCAATATCACTTTACCCGACCCGGGGATCGAACCCGAGACCTCAGCACAGCGGTTGTAACGCATGCTCAATTACAACTGCGCCACCAAGGCAGTCGCAACGTATAACTTCCAATATTACGCTTCTATAAGCCAAAACGAGACCCGCATTCTGTCTTAATACCACAGTTTCAAATAAACACATTCGACAATGCTTGAAATTACAAGCGATCGGCATTAACTTCGGCTTTTTTGTATTCTGTATTTATATTACCGGTGGAAATTATCCAGTTTCCGTACAAAATTGAAGGTAAAATGTTACATCGCGCCGACTCGTCACGTCGCCAGTGTCAAATAAAATAACAGATTATCGAGCGGAGCCCGTGCGTCGAATAACAAAACCGTAATGGCTAAAGCGGTTTCGGTTAAGAAGGCACGTTGTTCAACTTAACTAACTCCAAGTATGTTAATTCGGAAAATGTTTTCAGATTTTAACTTTGATCAAACAAATGTATAATAATGAATATTTCATTAACGAACAGTTGTGAATGTATTCGTTGTTCGAAAAGAAAATTATTTTTATAAAACATTTCTTACATGGTTACTTCCTTTAGATTTTAGTCATAATTTAAAATGTAAATTTATTTTTGGACACTTTATGTTGGAAATAGAAAAACCTAAATTAATCAAAACTATAAAAATGTCGAACCTAATAAACTTTAAGTATGCAATATTAATTAATATAAATGTGCCCATGTAACAATGGTTCTAACCACATTAATTGTTTGTATAATAGATTTAAAAAAATAAATAATTTTATTATATGGTTAGGTACGGTAACTTACAATTAAATGTGGCACAAGTATACATTACACGTTCATCATCATCATCGGCCTGTAGCAGTCCACTACTGGACATAGGCCTCCCCTAAAACGCGCCATCTTACCCTGTCTTCAGCTTGTCTCATCCAGCTTCTTTCGCAAATCGTCACTCCACCTAGATGGATATGTATTATATGTATATTACTGCTACCCTGAAAATCAGCATGAATTTACCATTCCCTACATGCATGTCCCTATTGGACTGGATGCATGTTACAAAATGCTCTCAAAGTCACTGGTTCCGCACATAATTTGTCGATAATTAGGGATAAAATATATTAAAGCTTTACTTGATTCGAAATGCAGTAGAAATGAAAAGCCAATCATAGTGAGAGGATATTATGCAATTTAAGCCTTACTGTAGTTAGGTATTGCATTCATCTCGCAGAAGGAGAGTGCCGAGAGGGATCGGGAACGAAATGATCCCTCCCGCCGCCAGAGAAGACGTAGGAGGCGCCGGGTGGACGACTGACCGGCGTCTCCCGCCCTGTGGAACGGGGGCGTTTGAATTCCACCACGGTAACCCCTGCCTGTCGTACGAGGCGACTAATAGGGGCTTTCGGGGGTCGCGGGCTCGCAGCGGGAGGCTGTCAGCCCGAATCGATGCACTCCCAGTTTCGGAGCATCGTGCGTCCCCGAGATGGACGGCAGCGCGTGTGGTAAGGCCTCGTTCGCTGTCGTTGTTCGGTGCGCGGGGGCTCCTAAGCCCTCCCATGGAGATGGGCTGCTACGCAGCACCGCGCAGGGGCGGTTCCGGCAGCAATTCTAGCACTCCTTAGAATACCCCGGGATCGCTCCGTAAGCGCCGAAGAAGGCCACCGCGGGGTTTTAGCTGGTAGTGTCGGGTGGGGTGTACATAGGGGGTAGGGACTCGGCCCAGCGGCTGCCCGGATAGCCATCATCCGGGCGAGGGGGATGCTGGGTCGTAAGACCGGCTAGTCCAGCATAACCGTTTTATTCTTATTCCGTTTCCCCCCGGAGCGGGCGGTAGTAATAAAACGCTTTCCCCGCGACAAAAAAAAAAAAAAAAAAGGTATTGCATATTACGTGCACATCTGAATTCTCTAAGTATATGAAAGCCAGTGGTATGATTACAATTTTTCAAAGGTTGAATACGAACAGTGTAGGTCGTGAGAGGCAAAGTATTTTATGCATTCACTGTTTGTATTTGTAGCTTTTCCAACATGTTAGGTTTTTTTATTTTAATATTTCAATCTGGCTCTCATTTCTGGTATTAGTCAATATTTACCACTGGTATAATAAATATTTTTATGAGTTCGCTATCCGGTGATGTTGAAGTGTGGCCCTTGGGTTCATTCAGTGGAATTTATATTTCTACATTTAATACATTATATACTAGTGGTTATGGGCAGACGTTGTCCTGCCATAGACCTCCTTCTATGTGGGCCGAATGTTCGTTGATAAAATAAAAAAACCGGATCTCGACAACAGCGCCACAATTATGCTCAGGCTGAGCTGCGAGTAATACAGAAAGAAGAAATTTTGTTCGTTTGTATGTAGGTGATAAGGTGTAACGGTGAAGGAAAACATCGTGAGGAAACCTGCATACTGAGAATTCTCATAAGAATTTCGAAGGTATGTGAAGTCTACCAATACGCATTAGTTAAGCGTGGTGGACTAAGGCCTCATCATCATCATCATTTCAGCCGAAGGACGTCCACTGCTGGACATAGGCCTCCCCAAGGCCTATGTCCACTAAGGCCTAACCCCTCTCAATAGTAGAGGATGCCCGTGCCCAGCTATGGGACAACGTTTAATATAGGGCTAATATTATTATTATGTAGGTAATAATCTCTGGAACTACTGGATCCATTGAATTCCATCTACTACAATAGTCAGTGTTTGAACAGTCCGTGATGTTTGGCGCAGTCTTGAAGGCACCGGTGCATGAAAAATACTTCGCTTGTTTTTAGGCTGACTATCACACGACTAATTTTCACTATGCTTTGTTGTTTATTAAATATTATATTTACATATTATAGGAATGTAAAAGACAACCTTTAACAGCCACAGACTTTTAGCTTAGCAGTGAAGTTTTTCTATAACTTTTCGCATAAGTCCAAAAGAGCACTGATCTAAAATCTTCTTTGTTACTAGAGCAATAGAGGGTATAATGGAGAACCGTGGTGATTAAACAAGCGCTATGCTTCTAGCTTGGTGCTGCTTTATTAAATCCGTCAGGTGCCCGTTCAGAACACGTAATGACATGCCTTTGCCATCAATTACAGTATTTTTGCAGTTCAACGCATAAATTGTGGCTGGCAGGTTTCCTTCCCTCTCGTCAGTAGTCAGGATAGTAATAGACTCTCGGGACGTGGACATGTAAAGGCACTCAATGTGAGCTAGTGTGTATCTTAATAATTTAGAATTCTTCCGTTACAATTAAGTTCAACGTCGATGAATTGTGTTTCATCACTCTATTAGATATGACGTTAGGTATATTGCGCGGACCTGACAAAATAAAAGTGTAAAAATTCAAAAACTTTTGATAAATTAATAAATAAATAACACCCAACAGTTACACACATAGCCCTGATCCCACACTAAGATACCGAGTCTTGTGTTGTGGGTATCAGGGACTACGAGAGACTTTCGGTATCACAACACCCAGACCCCTGACACAAATGTCTGTCTGTCACACAAACATTTGTCCCGATGTAGGAATCGAACCCACAGCCTCTCGTTTCACAGCCGGCTACACGTACGCTGCGCCACGGAGGCTGCCTTATATTATATTTATTCAGTTTGGGCAGACCTCAAGGAACTTTTTAACCATCTTAATACTACACCAGTAAATGAATAGGAGAGTAAAAGGAATTCTCAAACTTCCTGATAGTAATTCTGATAGTAACACTAGAATAATATAATATTTATAGAAAAAAATGTGTTAGTATATACCGTTTAAGTTAATTGAAAACGTAATTGATTGTTTGCGGTGCTTAAATTTAATTAATTATAACATACCAATTGTGATCAAATTTGCTCAACAAAAAATAATCCGTTTATGCTTAAATGCGAATCCACGAGCATTTTGGCGCCAATATTGATCCGTTTTGTGGTATGACGGTACTGGATCCGAAAGGAATCCAATTAACTTAATGGGAACTGGATCCCAGCATGGCATGCCATAGTAAACACAAGTACAGATGGTTTAATACGTCTTAAAATAGTCATCAATCGTCCTGCTTGACCGAGACATTATACTATTACTGTTGTTTGTGTTTAATTGGTCATTTGAGTGACATAGATCAGATATCAGATGCACCTAACACACATTGCAGTAGTAGAGGCAGAAGGAGAGTGCAGACGTGGTTAATACAGTCACTGTTCGCCGAGTTTATATTCATCAAATATTTGAGGTCGAATCTGTATGTATGTAAGTTTGAATACAATTCATTACCACTTATAAAACCTAAAAAATAATTTTGAATTGTCTTTCATTCGTTGAATCATTGAATATTATACCATAATAAAAGTTATCATGGTATATAATTCAATGATTTTTCAACTAGTGGGACAATAAATATAATTAATACTCACGTTAACAGACAGGTGCATTAAATAGTATCATATATTGGTTTATATTCAGCTATGGATATAATATTTTGTCTAAAAGCGATGTTCCGACAATGTCTTCAAGCAAATGCGTGTAAATAACGCTTACCTGTCGGTCTGTCACTACTCTGCTAAAAGCGATTTCGCGCGTAATGATGTCATTTTTACAAGGGAGTTGGGGCCGTAAGCTTGTTTGCCACCATCGTGGTATAAAAAAAGAAGTTGAAATTGCGTCTGCCACACATGTCTGTCGCTTGACGTGATTTTCGAAAGTCAAGCTTTAAGCCCATGTTACGAAAAAAGAAAGATACCTTCTAAATCCTACTTTGTTTTGGTGCTAAATACGCTATTATAGCTCGCTTAAAAGCTTTCAGTAACAGCTGATTACTTAGATGAACAATATGTAACTAAATAATTCTAATACTTTTTCAAAGAACATACGATCATTAATTTACATTTATAACTCGGGATTTACTTTAATAAAATTGAATTAAACGACCACATGTAAATAACGCTCGGCATATTTAACATACTCAATTAATAAAATAACAGTTGCGAATTATAACACTGATATTAAAGTCTACATTAACACTTCAGTCTATCTAGTAGCAATGCTTTACAATTAAACAGTATGAAGTATATTTACGCATACCTAATTTGACCGACTCCCAAAAATGTCATTATAATAATTATTATATCAGATCCGTGTCTATTAAAATAATCCGTAATTTTCACTAGGGTAGTCCTCACTACCCTTGTAAAAATTACGGATTATTTTTACTGTATAAATTAATGATATTTGAATTCTATGTCCAAATATTATTAACCAGTATTGGAAAAAAGCAACACTAGTGTTTCTTACCCGTAATTTTCCAGCGAAACTACATTCCGAACTGGCAGTAGCGTAAAAACTAATTATGCGTCCCTATAAAATTTGAGGTTGGCCCTCGATTTTACTGAGTCCCTATCATCAGATCCTGACTTGGTGCCAATGGGACCACCTGGAAAGTATACCCTTTTAAACAATAAAAAACAAATTATGCGTCACTATAAAATTTGAGGGTTGCCCTTGATTTTTCTGAGATCCGATCATCAGATCCTGACTTGGTGCCAATGGGACCACCTGGGAAGTATACCCTTTTAAACAAAAAAGAATTTCTTGAATCGGTCCAGGCGTCTTCGAGTAATCGGGTAACATACATAAAAAAAAGATTCCGACGAATTGTTAACCTCCTCCTTTTTTGAAGTCGGTTAAAAATGATTGACTGAACGTAAATAATATATAACGTTTCATGGATTCGATAAATATTTAAATTTTGATGGGTTTTATATTATTACTTATTCATCAATATTTTAAATATATACCCTGTATCTTCCAGGCATTTATAAAGCGATTTCGATTATTCATGATTATCATGTAAAAAAAATCGGTAAGAAAATATTATAACACAAAGCTTCAACTAAAAGAGACTGATTATTTAAACAGCATGGCTCAGTTTCTATATAAATATGTTAAAATTTGTATGTAGTATACATTACGGAACTTTTGTATATAATTTTGTAAGTAGATATTAGATACCTATGAGTTTTCAACGAATTTTTTTATTAGGTCCTTTATACACATTGCATAAGAATGTCCATGAGCCGACTTATTGATTTAAATGAACACTAAATCAATAAACCTTGTGATTGAATAAAAAATTCCACGTATTATTTTCACAGTAGCCAAGTTAAAATAACGAATAAAATCCATTGAAATATCTGCTGTCACCTCGACCACGATTCTCCCGACCGCGACACGACACTGCGATGTGCTTGATGTTTTTTTATGAAGGAACAGCACTCAAATCACAACTCATATCGTCCAAGCTATTGGCGCGCGCAAATATCAAAAATCTGAAAAAAAAAATTGACTGTGCACACTTTTTGGGTGGATATATGTGTATAGGATTCATAAACATTAATGTCATAAAGTCAAGTATCAAGTACTTTTTGAATTAACCCATATTCTTAGCGAAAGAATGTATTACATCTATAGAATATCGTTGTCACTTATGAGCCGGAGGCGAGCCGATGTATTGTTCCCTAACCTCTTCACTGATTAAGAGCTGACCTTTGACAGGCCTGTGATCTATTCTGTGTACAATGAGAACGTACTAACACGTAATATCTTAATAAATATTATAAAGTATGAGAATGTAAAGATATTAGTCATAGCCCATTGGAGTAGCACACAATCTAGAATATAATATGGCGATTATTTGTATTTTACTGTTTTTTTTATAAATTCGATGTCTAACCAACATTGATTCATTATTTTTTATGTTCTTCAAATCAAATCCAAATAGTTTACGAACTTTGTGTTATAGTAATTCCTGCATACTATAAAACGTCTTGAAAGTAAGTTATATATGTCAAGAATAAGATATAATATTTTCTGTGCTTTTAAAATTACTTACAGTATCGCAGATAAATCAAACACACTGTATAAAGGAACCAAACAAGAAAGCTGGCATGCATTTATCTTTTCTTGGCATATATCGAATCTTGTTTTTCTCCATGATGAATATTTATTACCTACATTTATTGTTGACACTTGTCTTTAATCAAAGTTACTTCTATTTACAAAGCGAGTGTTATGCGAAACAATAAAATTCCAACATTTTTGCAACTTCTCAAACTTTCCGGATGTTGAAAACAATTGAATTATATCATAAAGGACATACATAAAAGCAGTAGTTGTCTTTTCAGTGGAGTTTTAACTTACTGCAACTACAGGAGTTGTTAGCTGTATTATGAGAAAATATAATAATATAGTTAAAATATTCCTATTTATTGTGTACGTATGTTTACTTCTATTTTTTATTTTATCTACGATTGTTGCAAATCCCAATCCAATCCAGTGAATAAGGATTTTTTACTAGCTTTACATTAAATACGTGGTACCTAGGTAAAGATTTATGTATCTTGTTCAAACTAGTTATTTACTAGGTTATAAGGTAAGACTGTTGTAGAGTCCCAATGGATAGGTACCACCTATTTACCTATTTCTGCCGCTATACATCATTTTACTATTGTGTTCTCATTCGAAAATTTAAAACCTACTGCCACTTGGCAATCTCACATTTAGGGATAATTAAACTAGCACTTTAAAATTTTGTATATAGCGGTGTCCAGGTATAGCGTTTATCATGCATCACACGAGGTAAATAGAGGATAATTTACTAAAAACCAATTCCCTAAATGTTAGTGGAAATGACATCAAAATCCAATAAGTGGTCATATATAGATCTAATATATGTAATGTAACCGTATACGTATATTACATTAAGGTAATGAAAATAACTTACAAAATTATTGTATAAAAAATTATATCTTCTTACTTCGATTCATAGTAGTTCAAAAGCGAACAAAATATTATGGCACAAATATTGATAGGAAATCAGGATATACTTAAAGAGTATTTTCAAGTTCAAATTTAAGTAGACAGATTTAGCACTATACTAAACAGACATGGGCACAGGATGAGCACATGTAGGTCCCCTGGCTCTCAAACTAGTCTGTGTTCCTCCAAAGACAAATTTAGGTTTAAAGACGTAGCATCACATATTTCACAATTTATTTGATTATAATATTTATGATATTCATATGCAGGTTCTACAATAAAATCATGTTTAAATATATAGAACCATAGATCAATCTAAACGGTTAAATTGAAGAGATTGCTACTGGAGAGCATTTGAAATCTGTTTACTTCGGTCCGTAATTTGTAGGGCAGTCGGACAAGCGTTGTTATTCCATTACTTGACTTTGACTTGCTTTGTTTTACTATAACTCGGTTTGGCTGGATTTTTGTATTAATCTGTGGAACAACTTGGTAGTAAAATGTTACCATACCTGATTTCTGTGCCAATACGGGACAGTTCCGTAGCTATTAAATCTTAGTCAACAATATTAGTTCTCCTAGATTAGATGCCTAATCTAAGCAAACGCATTGGGAGACGATTTAGTTTAATTTAATTCTATAAGTTATTGTTTTTACTATCTATATGTTTATGGAATTTTGGCAGCAACTTATAACCAGGGATTAGATTATATGTAGAAAATTACACCCATATTAAAAACTATTTATTTATGGGAATTTCAATTTCCTTATTTAAACGTGTTCTTTTTTATATACATTTTCAACAATATAGAGACGATGCCCGCATTTTAGTTATTTTTATTAAATCTAGTGTTGAATCACCTATTAGCACTATACTAGGCGCGGTAGATAAAATATTGAACGTAGTCCATGACTGCAGTATGTAATGTGCTCAATATTTATTGAGCACATTCAATTGATAGCCCCCGTGGCGCAGCGGGCGAGTAGCCGGCTGTGAAACGAGAGGCCGTGGGTTCGATTCCCGCACCGAGGCAAATATTTGTGTGACAGATAGATATTTGTTTCGGGTCTGAGTGTTGTGGGACCGTAGTCCCTCGTAGTTCTTGATACCCACGATACAGGTTTTACCTAGTGTGGGGTCAGAACTATGTGTGTGACTGTTGGGTGTATTTATTTATTTATATACAATCTGTGTCAATGTTTTTTACTATCGATAAACGAAATTCACATGAAATATGACCACATCGGAGATACAATGTTTGAATACAAAATTATGCGAACTCATATTAATATAAAACAATACTTTTTATAATCCGTATAGACATATAATATTGAAAGTTAATGGTATGGGTCTTTTTTCTACTACTATCTTCCTGCTTATGGCCGGAAAAGGCGGAGCCGCTTGCGCCTTCACCGTTCGCAGCGGAAAGTGCTTGAAAAGTTCCACGTTAAGTTTTGAACTTGCTTGACTAAAACTGCTAAGTTTCTGTAGTGGGGATATTATAGACTTTACAAGAAATTGTACTTTTAAAGAAAACATAAATGGACTGCTTTATATTTTTTTAAATAATATAATAAATTACTTTAGGAGTTTTTTAATACAACGCTATCAATGGTATATTTTATGTTTAGACTTTATTTTGTGTGTTTATTGATAAAATTATTATTAAGAGGAAAGGAGAGACTGCCTCGGTGGCGCAGTTGTAATTGCGCATGCGTTACGACTGTTGTGCTGAGGTCTCGGGTTCGATCCCCGGGTCGGGTAAAGTGATATTGGGTTTTTCTATCTAGAAATGCCTCAGTATTAGCCCGGAGTCTGGAAAATGTGCCCGGTATGGCGATAGGCTCGCCCCCTGTCACATAATGGGACCGAAAATCGGCGAAAAGTGGGTGTACTAGTTACACCTCTGCCTACCCCTTCGGGGATTACAGGCGTGAGTGTATGTGTGTGTGTGAAAGAGACAAACAAGTTTTAACCCCAGGCAACGCGTGTAAGTTTTCAATATTGAATTGCCCGAATAGGAAAAGCTCACGATTCCAGCGATTCAATCTATTTTTGATACTGAATATTATGAATTGTTTATCATTAAACCCTGAAGAATGATTTTATTTTATTGTTATATTATAGGTTTAAAACATACACAAACAAGAACGTAGATGACAAACAAAAATGATTTATCCATTGAATATAGTATTTGGTAATTTCAACGTGGGACAGTAACTTCGCAAGCGTGTTATGTAAATTTGGAAATATTACATTCTGTAACTTGTTGCTTTCCCATCGAAAACGTGTCCTACACAGTAGTCACTCGTTCACTATTCGCCTTTGAACTTATAATTAAACTAGCTATTGCTCGCGGCTCCGCCCGCGTGGAGGTCATGTTTGGGAGAAAAAGTATACAATACAAAATACCGCGTTTAACTTAAAAAATTATGGATTTTCATACAAACTTTCATCCCCTATTTTACCCCCTTAGAGGCGGAATTTCTAAAAATCCTGAAACATATATTTTTTATTTTTAACTAAAATGCCAAATACTAATTTTCATGAATTTAACTTAAAAAATGACGGATTTTCATACAAACTTTCATCCCCTATTTTACCCCTTTAGGGGTGGTATTTCCAAAAATCCTTCCTTAGTGGATGCCTACGTTATAATAGGTACCTACTGTTAAAATTTCAAGTCTCTAACCCCAGCCGTTTAGGCTGTGCGTTGATCGATCAGTTAGTCAGTCAGTCAGTCAGTCAGTCAGTCAGTCAGTCAGTCAGTCAGTCAGTCAGTCAGTCAGTCAGTCAGTCAGTCAGTCAGTCAGTCAGTCAGTCAGTCAGTCAGTCAGTCAGTCAGTCAGTCAGTCAGTCAGTCAGTCAGTCAGTCAGTCAGTCAGTCAGTCAGTCAGTCAGTCAGCTTCTTCTTTTACATATACAGATGTATGCTCACCATTCGCAAGTTTCCACATATTTTGGCACCCACCATTTTTATCCATTTTGTATTTGTCAACATACCCAGTATCTCGATTATTGTAGGGTGTTAATTCTTTATTTTAAAACGATCTGTCTCGGTGGCGCAGTTGTAATTTCGCATGCGTTACCACTGCTGTGCTGAGGTCTCGGGTTCGGTCCCCGGGTCATGTAAAGTGATATCAGGTTTTTCTATTTAGAAATATGTAATCAGTATCAGCCCCGTGTCTGGAATTTTGGCCGGTATGGTGATAGGCTCGCCCCCTATCACATTATGGAAACGTAAAAAAATCGGCGAAAAGTGGGTGTACTCGTTCCACCTCTGCCCACCCCTTCGGGGATTACAAGCGTGAGTGCATATGTATGTATGTATGTTTAAAACGACTTTTATTTTTTAACAGATAAGAGAAATAGCTAAGTAAGTTTTATATAAATATTTCTAACCCTATCAGAATCGAATGTTTAATAAAACATTATATGTATTTAACAATATAATATTATTATTTTCATTATCAACAATGAACATAATTATTAAATTCACGGAATATGAACAGTCCTTGCTTAGTGATTATTTGTGTGGTTTGTTATTTTAGATATATGCTAATAAAACTCAGTCAGCCTTTTAGTGTAGCGGTAAAGCCTAGGCCTTTCTGCATTAGTCAGAAAATGTCCAGAGATAATATTTGCATCCCATAAATTAAATGGATGCGCGCCTGTCACCAAAGGATCTCGCAATCTAAATATCGCAACCACAATCTCATTAGGTAGGAAGTTTCTTTAAAAACTATTTACCATTTTAATACTCTATTATGAATTAATTATCACATCATCACATACCATCAGACGAGATAGTGATCAAACGCAAGCTTGTTAACAGTAAAAAAAAATCGAAACTGCTTTACATAATTTTTTCATGTGAACTGTTTCTTTCTTGACAGGGTAAACGTGCCGATTCCTTACTTCAATTAAAAATATTGCGCCCGAACGTCACGGTTCCCGAAGGAAAACGTCACTTTACAAAATAAATCGTCTTGATTATACTTTTTGCAGACATTTAATTATGAATCTCGACGTAATGTGCTCATTAATCATAAGGGGAGCTGAACATTGGGCAGAATCCGTGAGTGCCTCAAACAATGGCGTCTATTACATGAGACAAATTTTTGTGTCACTATTTTCTGGATGAAACAAACCACAATTGGTATAGTATAAAATATTATGGACTGTATAAATTTAGTGTAAATTGTCTAACAAAACTTATAATTTACATAACCCAGTCGTAATAATAATACTAGCCATGTATTAAACATTGTCCCAATGCACGGGCCTCCTCTACTAATGAGAGGGGTTAGGCCTTAGTCTACCACGCTGATCTATTGCGTGTTGGTACACTTCACGTACCTTCGAAATCTTATGAAAATTCTCAGGTATGCAGGTTTCCTCGCGATGTTTTCCTACACCGTTAAAGCAAGCGAAAATTAACATTTAATACACACGTAACTTTAGAAAAATCAGAGGTGTATGCCGTTTGGGTTTTGAATATACGTCTTTCGTCTTGACAGTCCGTACCACAACCGACTAAGCTATTACGGCTAACTCAGTCATAATTAATGGATTTTAATATTTACACAAAGGGTCAAAAGTATCGCGTGTCGGTGACGCGGTACGTGCTAAGTAGCTCCGCAATTAATAATTATAATAAATAGTTTATGCAGTGATTTGTGCAATAAAGTTTTGTATATCCCTATATACTCAAATAACACAAGTGTATATAGTGTTGGATTAAGGAAATATTCTCTAAAACGAGGAATTATTAAAGTTTTTCAATTCAAAAATTTTAGGACATTTTTGTGCAACTCGTTTTCGGGTAGTCTCGTCGCCACCGTGTATAGCAATTTCACGGTTACGCACCTGACCTAACCGCGAGAATAGCGTGCACCTACGTAAAGCAAGTGCGTAGCGTGTCATCGCTAGGAATTTGCGAAGCGGGGAGCGCACGGCGGTTACACTCACACAGGTGCATTATTTTGAATTACTTTGGATAATTTGAAATTAAAACTATGGTGAAGGAATGCAGCGCTTGTTGTTCAATAATATTAGATCGCTCTTACATGGAATGTTCGAAGGACAAATGCAAAAAAAGGTATGACTTAAAATGCCTTAACATTACACCAGATGCTTTTAAAGCATTTACCCTAGCATATAGGATGAAATGGGCATGTCCAGAGTGTATTTGCTTAAATCCTAAACACGGCAACGCAGAGACACCTGTGAGGGCCAATATGGAGGAACTGAACATAACAACTACACCCTGCAACAGCGTGAACACCCAACGCGGGAGTAGGGCTCAATTCTCGCCGACAATGATCGATAGAGATGTGGATTCCGCATTACTTAATGAACTACGGCAATTTCGTTCTGATATTGTTGCCCGATTGGACAGTCAGGCAACTGCCATAGCGCACCTACAGTATCAATTTTCACAAACGAAAAGCGATCTCGACAATTTGGTTAAAATAATGACGGTGATAGAAAAAAAAGTCAATTCTAAATTGACTCTGTACAACCAACCGCAAGACTCAACAAATGAGGTGCCTGAAAATTCTCACAGTTCGTTCACTGAATCCGTTAGCCAAAATACCATGGCAAATAAATCTAAAGGGAAAGCGAGTATTCAGCAATCCATCGAGGTACAAAATGTAAACACACGTGGGGCCACGAAAACTGATTTATCCCTGACACAGGTGAGTGTTACGAACCAACAACTGACTGATGAACTATCCAAACAAGAGGAGGAAATTAACCAATCAGACTGGACTATGGTGCGCAGTAAGAGAACTAAACGTTTATCTAAGGATGTGAGAATTGGGAAAAATACTGAGTTGAGGGCGATAGTAGCAACAGAACGAAAAAAATACTTACACGTATGGCGTTTACATCCGGAAACTACTGTAGAAGCTATGACCGATCACGTCAAAAGTATATGTGGCCCAGAGGGGATCATAAAAATTGATAAAATTAAGCATAAAACGGAACGGGATTATTCTTCTTTTATAATAGGAGTACCGGAACAGATGTATGATCATTTGAATAAGGTGGAAATATGGCCACTGAACGCCGAGTTTAATGAGTGGATTTGGTTTCGTAGATCGCCCAAGAATATGTTCAATAAATAATAACAAGGTGGGAATATATTACCAAAATGTGAGGGGATTACGAACCAAATTGGACAATTTTAGAAACAACATAGCTTCATCTAATGCGGACTTATACGCAGTCACAGAATCAGGATGTAACGAATCCATACTCGATGCTGAAATTGTCCCACAGGGATATGGAATACTACGTTGCGATCGAGCCGATGGTCGGAAACAGGGCGGCGTGCTTCTCGTGGCCACGCACCGGTTGGAGCTTCGACAAGTCCTTGTCCCGGACGCGTCGATGGACGAATGCGTTTTTGAAATGGTTTGTGCAACTGTACATTTAAATAATAGATTTTTATTTTTAAGTTGTGTAATTTATATCCCTCCAGGAAGTTCTGAGAATGACTATATGTTATTATTTAGTTTAATAGAAAAGTTATGTGATAGATATAAGGAAATAATTGTTATTGGAGATTTTAATTTATATTCGTGCCCGGTAAATATAAGTAATTATTATGAATGTTTTATGTCATACTGCGAATTCACTCAAAGTAATACAGTCTCCAATTGCTTAGGTCGCCAACTAGATTTGGTTTTGAGTACAGGTTTTAGCGGTGAATTGTCAGTAGTTGCGGCGGATGAGGCGCTAGTGCCCGTGGACCCGCACCACCCGCCGCTCGCGGTGAGTGTGCGGCCCAGCCCCCCGCCCGCGTCACCTACCACCGACGCCCTCTGTACCAGCGTGCGTAGTATTCGACCGCAGTGGAATTTTTATAAAGCCGATTATCAATTATTGTATACTTTGTTAACTACAACTGATTGGAGTGCATTATATGAGATACAGGATGTGGATGAGATGTTGAACTTCTTTTATGATAAACTTAATCATATAATAGATAAATGTGTGCCTCGCAAACAACGAAACAGGGAAAATTCCCGATATGTTTACCCTGAATGGTACACTTCAGAAATAATTAAAGACATACAGACTAAAGCTAGACTTCATAAGAAATACAAAAAAACAAAGCTTGACAAGTATTATTTAGAATTTTCTAAGTGCCGAGCTCGGATTAAAAAGTCAATAGAAGTTGCACACAATAATCACAAAAGTAAAATTCAATATCAGTTTGTAAAGGATCCAAAATCATTCTGGAAATATATTAGGTCAAAGAGAAGTAGAGTAAATAGGCAAAGTATCATGAAAGATGGTCAACATCTCAATAATCAGGAGAGTGCTAAGCAGTTCGCCGATTTTTTTGAATCGGTGTATAGTAAGGAACCACCACTATTAGACGCACAAGCGGCAGCGGTGGAGGTTGACGCGAATAGTGCTCGTGTTCATATAGAACATTTGAGTCTTCAAGATGTTAATAAAGCACTTGTAAGTCTTAAACCTAAACATTCATCTGGTCCTGACGGTATACCAGCGTTTCTGTTCAGGGACTGTGGCAGAGTTCTAGCAGAGCCACTACATCATATATTTAACATCTGCTTAAAACATGCGACGTTTCCGGTGAGGTGGAAGATAACACGAGTGATTCCGGTGCCTAAGGGTAGTTCTGGTCCAGAGGTCAGTGGATATAGACCAGTGGCTGTGCTGTCGACGCCGGCTAAAGTCTTTGAATCGGCGATCCAACGCTGCGTGCAAAGTCAGGTGCGCGCACAGCTGTCGGACGAGCAGCATGGGTTCCGACCGGGACGTAGCACAGCTACTAATCTGCTTAACTTTATGGGGAAGGTGGTGCCGGCAGTGGACGCTGGGGTACAGGTAGACGCAGCATACTTTGATTTTAAAAAAGCGTTCGACACAGTTGACAACGATGTGTTATTAAGGAAACTAGCGGCAATAGGGTTTACACCACACCTGTTACAATTCTTTGCAAGCTACATAAAAGACCGGCAGCAGTATGTAGATTACAATGGGTACGAATCTGAACCATATTACACCAGGTCTGGGGTAAGTCAGGGCAGCAACTTGGGGCCTCTTGAATTTATTATAATGATAAATGACTTGCCAGAGGTTGTCAGACATGCATCATGTTTGTTATTTGCAGATGACCTCAAATTGCTGCACGAGGTTAAAGGTCACTTAGATTGTGAACGCCTACAAGAGGACATTAGCAGAGTGGTAGAGTGGAGTCATAAAAATAAACTCTGCTTCAATGTAGCTAAATGCTCGGTGATTAGCTTTACTCGCGCTCGGACTCCTATGCACTATGAGTACAAGGTAGGAGAGGAGCCGATGCAACGAGTATCGCAGGTACGTGACCTAGGGGTTGTTCTCAGTACCGATTTAAACTTTCGGGAACACATCATTAAGATATGCAGGAAGGCATACAGGAACCTAGGGTTTGTATTGAGGCAATCTCGAGGGTTCACAAACATTGCAACAATCAAGGTGTTGTACGACGCGCTAGTCAGGAGTCATCTTGAACATAGTGCAATTATTTGGGCTCCCCATGAAGCAAAATACAGTGTCATGTTGGAACGAGTCCAAAATAAATTCACAAGACACTTGTATTTTAAATTATACGGGGTATACCCGTTCTACCCTTTAATGTACCCTACATTGTTTGTATTGGGTATGGTGGGATACAACGAGCTTAGGGTACGCCGGGACTTCACACTCGCGGCGTATATAATAAAATTACTGCGTGGTGTAGCACATAACCCGGGAGTGCTGCGGCACCTGAACCTGTGCGTACCAGACCGATACGTGTGGAAGAGACGGCCCCCGCAACTACTCGCGGTACCGGTAGCCAGAACCAATCTACTGGCGAAAACAGCCGTAACACGGATAATTAAAACAATTAACGTAACCCATGACAGGATAGATATATTCTCAGGTACTTGGAGTGAAATCGCTAAAGTTCTTGTAAGTATCATTTGTTATGCATGATAAATATATTAATTTTGTTAATTATTTTATAGTTTAGATATGTTAATAGTATATAAAAAAATGATACCTATTATGTATGTGTAAATATTGTAGTATTAAGAAAGATATCATATCAGAAAGAGTTAATTTAGTTAATAGCGACAATATTGTATTAGGTTTAAGTACCTGTAATGATATTGTTTAAGATAAATAAATAAATAAATAAATAAATAAATAAATGTTAGTTCAACAGTGCCACTCTGCTATAGTATCTTGAATTATTATTCCATTGGAATGTAAAAAATAGTACTAATACGATTTCTAAGTAATGCAATTAAGATGAAAGCGTCAACGTCGCTGATGGCCCTTATTTCGGTCGTTCGAGCATTGGCCGTCGAGCACCGCCGCCCAACGTAATCACGTTAGCTTTGCTCTATGCATCTCCACTCAATTATAAATTAATTACAAAATTGGACACTTCATTTTCTTGAGTCACTAGCACTTTTGGGTAACGTTTGTAGACATACACTAGGGTTACCAACCCCGGAATTCAAATACTAGGATTTGAAGTTAGAAAAACCAGGACAATTCAGTTTAAAAACAGAACGTATCTTTGTTTTAAAGAGCCGAGCCGAGACGCCGCCCCTAAAGTAATGATTACAAAAGTGGTGTACGAATTTTAAAATACAGGACCTTATAAGAGAGCTTTAAAACCCAGGACGCTGCTAAACAATTACCCAGGACACTCTAAAAACCTGGAAATGTCCTGGGAAAACAGGACGGTTGGCAACTCTAACATACACTATTATCAAAGTGTTAGAAGTAGATGTATTAAATTTTAAAAAAATGAAGCCTACAAAACTGGTTTGTGATGAAATGAAATGAAATGAAATCGTTTATTGATCAAGTAGGCAATTACATAGCTCTTATGACAAGTCAGAACATTAAAAAAAGTAAAGAAAATTTAAGAAAAGCATATCAGCTTATGTATACATAACATACATAGCATCATCAATACACTAGCAATTAATTATTCATATGGTATTTAACATAATAATTATTTATTTATTATAAATTACTTTTTATTTTTATATTATGAATTAATATTATTCAAGGTAATACCGGTCAAATATATATATATTTAAATGGGTTTGATATGGACCATGGGTATTTCCGAGACGTCGCTTGTTTTAAAAGCTACCACCGGATCCAAACGCGACCCCGCCTGAGAAGACCCGGCGAAACAAACTCAGCGGGCTTACATTACCGCTGGATACTACGCGGCGCGACCCAGTCCTGAGAGAATCCAGCAAATCAATCTCAGCGGGCTTGTTTTTGGTCCGGTTCATTATTTCTAGTAGATGACCTGTCACAAATTACATTGCCAATTTATTATTTTATTTTATACGCGATCGGTCGTCATAGTTTATTATTTTTTAAGTGTATATAACAACATGTCATTTATTAATATTTTATGAATATAGTTTTTATTTTATTTTGTTATACTATTTGTATACACTAACATGGTGTAAGCTACAGGGCGCCAGGTCGCAGTGTGCAGGAAGGAACCGAATGCCAGACATCCCTATCCTCTAGATATTGTTGAACATTATAATAGCCCCTGTCCATAAGATGAAGTTTAATATGAGTCTTAAACATTTTATTGGGCAAATCAATTACGTTATTGGGGATTTTGTTATAAAATTTAACACAGTTACCCATAAAAGACTTTTTAGATCTTACTACTCTAAACGAGGGTACTGTAAGTTTGTTTCTGTTTCTTGTATTAATGTTGTGAATATCACTATTTTTATAGAAATTGCTTATATTTTTACGAACGTACATGATATTTTGATAGATGTATTCAGACGGCACAGTTAATATATTACTATCCTTGAATACTGATCGTAAAGAATCCCGACTACGTAGGTCGTATATAGCTCGGACTGCTCTTTTTTGTAAAATAAATATAGTATTTATATCAGCAGCTGATCCCCACAATAGAATGCCGTAAGACATAATACTGTGGAAGTATGCGAAATATACCAACCTAGCCGTTGAAACATCTGTTAGACGTTTTATTTTCCGGACTGCAAAAGCTGCAGCACTTAATTTAACGGATAACCTTTCTATTTGAGGACCCCATTGCAATTTACTATCTAGAGTTATTCCTAAAAATACAGTTGAAGAGACTGGATCTAGTAATTCTCCGTTTAATTTAATACACGAATTTATATTTGGTACATTAGGTAATGCAAACCGAATGCATTTTGTTTTTCCTGCATTTAGTAAGAGATTGTTAGCAGAAAACCAACTTGATATTAATTTTAAAACATTATTGGGCGTAACTAGGTCTTTATCCTTACGATTTACTTTAAATATGAAAGATGTGTCGTCAGCGAATAAGACAATGTTTGAAATCCTCTCTAGCATATAAGGAAGGTCATTTATATATACTAAAAACAAAAATGGGCCCAGAATGGAACCCTGTGGAACTCCTATTTTTACTGTAGATCCTATTGATGTGACGCCATCTATAGAAACTTTTTGTTCCCGACCCGATAAATAGGACATTACAAGATCCAGAGATGAACCAGAAATTCCATAATATTTGAGTTTTACAATGAGGGTTCGGTGGTCGACGCAGTCAAAAGCTTTAGAAAGATCACAGAAAACTCCAAGAGCATCCTGAGACCCCTCCCAGGCCTCCAACACAGTTTTTATTAAAATTGAACCAGCGTCTTGAGTAGACCGACCCTTTGTAAACCCAAACTGGTTAGGATGCAATATCATATTCCTATTAAAATGAACTAGCATTTGGTTGAGCATGATTTTTTCGAAGACCTTACTAAGAGTTGGTAATATAGATATAGGTCTGTAATTAACCGCGTCATGTGCACAACCTTTCTTAAAAATGGGTATACTTTTACTAATTTTCATTAGATCAGGAAAAATACCATTAATTATACAAAGGTTAAATATATCTGCTAAAATAGGAGCAATATTTACAATGACCGCTTCAATAGCGTTAATGGATAGCCCCCATAAATCTTCAGTACCTTTTGTTTTTAGAGACTTAAAAACTTTAACTATTTCATAATATGTTACCCTTTCAAAGTAAAAATTGGGCATATTTCCCTTAACATTTTGTTTTAATAATGATTCTGCTAAAGTCGCCGATGACTGCAGGGATTTAGTGGTCTCTACAGGTATATTAGTAAAATACTGCTCGAGATAATTGGCTACATTAAGTTTATCTGAAACCAGTTCGTCATTTAAAAGTAAAGCTATAGAGTCATTTATTCTAATTTTACCAGTTTCAGTATTAATAATGTTCCAAGTCGTTTTTATTTTATTATTAGACTGTCTTAATTTCTCACTAAGATGTGCGGCTTTAGCTTGGAGACATACTTTTTTAAATATTTTTGAATAATTTTTGACGTATTTGGAAAAATTTACATCAGGTGTATAGGACCTTTTGTCGTACAAGTCATATAAAATATCTCTACTACGTCGTATGCCTTTAGTAGCCCAAGCGTTAAAATTAGTTTTAGGGTTTAGTTTAAGCGATTTCATTTTACAAGTTTTGTTAAATTCATTGCAAATGTTACTGAACAATATATTGTACAAGTCGTTAGGCCTAGCAGAATTTGGGGTATAAGAATATAATATAGACTTCAAATTATTACTAAAATTCTCTAGATTCTTTTTTGTCAATTGCCTGCATGTAATTGATTTGTTTTTACTGCATGAATTATTTTTTATTTTGACCAACTGACATTTGTGATCTGACCGAACACCTGTTGTTACGCATTTATTTGTTATATTAAAATTGGTTATAATATTATCAATGCATGTTGCCGATGCATATGTTACCCTAGTTGGCTCAAAAAACAACATTTTAAGTTAAATGAGCCAAACAACGATATAAATTTACTTTTATCAAAGGAATCTACCAGAATGTTAACATTAAAGTCTCCACACACTAATATCTTTTTATTGTCATTAAATTTTTTAAGGATATCCTCCATTATTGTCATAAATCTTAATAAGTTAGATGACGGAGGCCTATATACGCATAAAAGAATGTATAATTCGGTTTCTGCACATGCGACCTCACAAACCCGCTCAACAGAAAGGTGAGAGATATCCCTTCTTTCCTTAAATTTAACATTATCTCTAACTAATATTAGGGCTCCCCCACCCTCTGCCGACGCTCTATTGAACGAGCTGGCGACCCTGAAGCCATTCACATTGAAGCTCATATGGTGCGCCTTCAGCCAGGTTTCTGTAAAACATAAGATGTCAATTTTATATGTGTCTATAAAAAGTTCTATTTCTAAAATTTTGCCAGAGAAGCGGTTTATATTCTGATGACATAAAACTAAATTATTGTCATTCTTCTCTGTTGTCACCCTTAAATGTTTAAATTATTATTCACCACATTTATTTTAGTAACATTACTAATAGCGGTGGTCGCTGAAAACTTTGTCATATTACTTATGACTGTGTTTGTATAATAGGCTACTGATGTAGCAGTTAAATTTAAAGCTTTTTTAGAAAGATACAATGTACCTCTTGTCAACTTGCCTTTACCAATAAATATATTGGTGTCAAAAAAAGAAAATTTGTCACTATTGTGACTTATTAAAAATTGCATATGCCTGTTCAGCATATAAATATTATTATTAACACTATCAGACACATTGTCCAGATATGGGAAGGCACACAATATGATCCTACCACAATTTAGATTCAGCAAATTGTAGATGTACATTTATTTCTACAAACTTCCGAAGATGGACAATAACGTGCCAAATCCAGCTAATAAATTATATTGTCTGTTGATATTACAGACGTGTATGCTCGCAGAGGCGTTGTGCGCTGGATTCGATTACTTCCCTGTAACACAGTTAAGGAGGCCGATGAATTGCACATGCATTACATGGGTGCGTGAATACGCGACTGGGTGCTGTTTGCGTGGTCTGGTCTACTCTGATTGGTAATTATTTGATACTATTATTATTTATTTGGAGTAGTGTGCGGAAGCAGGCCGGTATGATTGTGTGGAGTAGCGGGGGATAGATTGTCTCTCGCTACTTGATACTCTAATTAGACAGCACTGCGCTTACCATCAGGGACAGTGTGGTCACTTTGCCAGGATAAAAAAAAATATTATAATTGGCTTTCAAATACAAATCGATTCTTTGAACTTATATATTCATACATATATTATATATTCATTACAAAGTTCATTACAATGTTTTGTACATTGTAATGAACTTTGTAATGAATATATTACTTATTAATTTATGTTTTAAATGTAAATTATGTCGATACAATTACAACATGAGACCCAAGGCTGAGTTTATTTTTCACTACATTTCCGAAACAGATTTTAAATAAAATTATTAGTGTTTCAAATTAATGTTCGTTATTCTTTAAATAATTAATGTTGAATTATAAAGTCTGGATATAGATAAAATATTAGGGAAGTTCTTTGCTAAGGAAAGCTGATTGTAAAACAAATGAATGAAAAGAATAGGTATTTACCGGTAGTCAGCGGCTTTGCTGTGCCCTGGCATTACAGAAGTCTATGGGCGGCGGTGACTACTTACAATCAGATGGCCCGTCTGGTCGTCTGCATATCAGGGCAAAAAAACCCCGATTTGTCGTTTATTCAAGTCTAGAGAGCTGATTGGAGGCAGAATTTTCTTGGAACAGTGTGAACTGCAATGCTTTGATTTGTGATGTAAGTACCTACAGTAATATATATAATTATATTACATTACTATAATATAATTATGCAAAATACCTTCATAAATGGAAGATTTAAATTGGTTATGCCAATTGTCAAGCAAAAAGAAAGGACACATTATAATGTATCGTAGTAATACATATTTACCATCACATACATCACAATAATATTACTTAAACATTTAATCATATGTCCGCTCAGTACAGAAGAGCAAGAAAAGCGGAAGGGAGTATCGCAAGTTGTTCAGAAAGCTATTAACTCCATGAAATTGTTTGGTGTGATAACATCCGACAAAACTCAAAGGCTGTACTAACTGTTAACTGAACTGAATTCGGCTTTCACTACATCCCTCTATGTAATTTTAAAAGTTTTTTTAATTCATAAAAAGTACACCGACTTCAATGAAAAACAAATTATGCGTCTCTATAAAATTTGAAGGTTTCCCTCGATTTTTCTGAGATCCCATCATCAGATCCTGACTTGGTGCCAATGGGACCACCTGGGAATACCCTTTTAAACAAAAAAAGAATTTCTCGCGTCGGTCCAGGCGTCTTCAAGTATCGGGTAACATACATAAAAAAAAAGATTCCGACGAATTGTTAACCTCCTCCTTTTTTGAAGTCGGTTAAAAAACAATTTCATTATTAAAGTGAATATCAACAACTAGTGGACAACATACATTTGACTTCGAAACTATACAACTGTCCTACTCGACATCAAAGGTAGAATATTAGAAATTGAGCAGTGTAAGTGTATCCTGCACTTAAGTAAAAGTGGGCTGCATCAACGGTAGTTAAAAAAAAAGTTTTGATTGATCCCCGTCTTTGCACATATTGCATAACTTCCACTACGAATGAAAGTATACTATTTTCTTTATAATAAAGTTTTAGACGGCACATCACGTGTGTTTTATTGCAGGCCAGTGTGTACTTTCTTTGGTGATGATGTTGGCTGGACGGCTTTATTACTGCGCTTTTGTGTGCTCTTCCTTATATAATAAGTTATTAATATACCGTTGTTGACTCTAGCATGATAGTAATCTTCTTGCATAGACGTGCTACATCATATGTACAGTCAGCAGCAGATATATATGCGCACATCATGTGTTCAAATAATTCTATACACCCAAGAAAATCAATAACATCTACACAACAAAAGTAGTCAAATTATCGTGAGCATCCATTGCGTCAAAATGATCTACACACTCGATTTTCAAATATTTGTAAACAAATCTTCACAGTAGGAATTGACTTAATTCTCTAACCTATACGTACAGGGTTGTGCGTATTTAAAATAAAAATAAATAATATTTGATCTTTGTATGAAAATAAAAATATTGCCTTTAAGAGGTGTGATATTCACGATTGTAATCCTTGTCACTGAATCTTTATGGTCGCGGCTTAGTAAACCCTTTCTGACTAAACTTGTATAATGTATATCTTATATATAATAATATAGTGTTTTTTAACCGACTTCAAAAAAAGGAGCAGGTTTTCAATTCGACGTGTATTTTTTTTATGTTTGTTACCTCAGAACTCTTCCAGCCAAAACATGAAAAAAAAAACAGAATAATCAGGCATACAAAAAATATAAAATAGATACATACTTGGTTTTTATGAATCTAAAAGTAAAGAAAACAATACCGGCGCCGACTCCAAAAATAATTGATTAAATTGTTTGTAATTAATTGATTTAAATGTAACCAATTATTTTTGCTTTTTAGTTGTGTCTGGGTTTTTTGAAGGCGGTTTATTTTTATTTAAAAAGTAATAATTTTTGCTTCATGCTACCGAAGCAATCACGCCACAATGCATCTTTCGGTGTCGAATGAATTTTAGTTATTTGTAGTAACATTCCCCAACAAGTCAGCCTTAAATTGATTTACAGTGCAACTGTTAATAGTGCAACGACAATGAAACACGGGAGTTAGCGGCTGACTGATTTATTGTATAAAACTAATCTACCCACCACCATACAATAATTATTAGACTCATGTAATACAATGATCGGTACAAATAGTATGTAAGGTAAATGACATAATTAATTAATTTCAATTCTGAATATGGGAGATTCTATTTTTAACAACAAAATTGGCCATTAGTTTGTCTCATTTTTGTCCCCAAAAAGGGACGGAGTTGTCACGCTTCTAACAGTCATAGATCAATCGATCAGAGGGTGCAAAATAGGCACTTGATGGATGAATTGTACTATTGTATTATTTCACATTCTTTGTGTTGTTTACCACATAATTTTTATACAATTTCTATTTTTCTTTTTTAAAGGAGTAAGTTCCCGCTTGTAGAAATGTCAGGACGCATCTGTATGCGTTATTGTAAAAACACTTCCAAAAATGACAATAAATCTACTGTAATAACTTGAGGCTAAGGTAGATCCCGCATGAGGCCAGCGTGCTGAACTAAGGCCTAACCCCTAAACCACTGCTGGCAGTAGGACAATGTTTAATACAGGGCTAGTAATAATAATAAATAAAAAAGGTAGATCCGGCGATAAGCTCTACTACTCAACATCAGAAATTAACCAAATTTATTTTGTTTCAAGGTAATTAGTTATAAAATAAACGTTTTTATACAATACTAGCTGTTGCTCGCGGCTCCGCCCACGTGGAGGTTATTTTCGGGAGCAGAAGTATACAATCCAAGGAGTTGTCTTCTGCACTGAGGCACCCATAGCGATCGTCCTGACTCTCAGGTGTTGTGCCTGAAGCTTTAAATTGCATTTGAAGAATACCTCAGAAGTTAATATATAATAAGGGATGATTTGGTAAAAACGTTGAAACACGTAGGTATTTCTTAATTTCTTACCAAAAGCCTAAATTTGATTTTTCAGATCCCTAAATTGAGGTATTACGGTTTGCCCATACAAACTTTCAACCCCAATTTCACCCCCTTCAAGATATATTTTTGAGACATAAGTAAAAGTGTTTAATAATAATACTAGCCCTGTATTAAACATTGTCCCACTGCTGGGCACGGGCCTCCTCTACTAATGAGAGGGGTTACTCTCAGATATGCAGGTTTCCTCACGATGTTTTCCTTCACCGTTAAAGCAAGCGATAATTAACATTTAATACACACATAACTTTAAAAAAGTCAGAGGTGTATGCCACTTGGGTTTCGAACCTACGACTTTCGTCTTGACAGTCCGTACCGCAACCAACTAGGCTATCGCTGCTGTCATGCTGCATGAAGTAAAAGTTTTTAATTCATGAAAAGTACACTGACTTCAATGAAAAATAAATTATGCGTCGCTATAGAATTTGAGGGTTTCCCACGATTTTTCTGAGATCCCATCATCAGATTCTGACTTGGTGCCAGTGGGACCTGGGAAGTATTCCCTTTTAAACAAAAAACTAATTTCTGAAATCGGTCCAGGCGTCTTCGAGTAATCGGGGAACATATATAAAAAAAGATTCCGACGAATTGAGAACCTCCTTCTTTTTTGAAGTTGGTTAAAAAGATAACCTATGTCCTTCCCCAGGATATAATCTATCCCTCTGCTGAATTTCATAAAAAATCGTTCCCCCGTTTAGGCATGAAAAGGTAACAAACAATCATACAAACAACAATATTAATTTTGCTGCGGAGATATTTTAAAACTGTTATATCTCCAAAGATATTCATTGAAGTCAAATAACGTAAGAGACGTAACTTTGTTCAAAATTAAATACTTGTGATTTGTCACATTATTTAAAGTATTTATTTGGATAAGGATTAATACCATGTTTATAAAAACCCCTTCCCAAATAATACAATTGTTTCAGGACAAATACGATAACCATTAAAAAGGTCCGTGAGCCAACCGAAAAGTACATATGCTGTCGCGGCCTTTTTTTTTAGAACTTTTTAAGAGGAACAATTCCTTGATACATGATTGTTACGTAGCTTTAATCGTTTACGCAGCGCACGCAACGAAAGCTCTCAAAAGGAATATTTTTTTCTCGTTTCTGCAACATTTTTCATTGCTGCTCCGCTCTTATTGGTCATAGCGTCATGTTATATAGCCTATAGCGCTCTTTGATAAATAGGCTATCCAACACTAAAATAATTTTTCAATTCGAACCGGTGAATCCTGAGATTAGCGCGTTCAAATAAACAAACAAACAAACTCTTCAGCTTTATATATAAGTATAGATTTTAAGTGATTTATTTATTTTCCACTAAAATTTAAACATTAAATTATTTTTATTTATTTATGTGGCTCCAATAATACCTCACTTTGAGTCACCTAAATAATTGTAAATACAAAAGTTTAAAATAAAAGTAATTTGTTTCAACAAAATACATGATGACGAAATACATTATTGTGGGCTCTGCCACTGTTGGGTAACAAAATTAAATTCTCTCTAACTCTTCAATATCCAGAATAGTTCCTCAAAAATTGAAATGAACTGTCGCATCTGCTCATTGTGATGCTCTTTGGTCTTTGGCTTAGAAAAGGAATCTATGGCATTCGTGTGCGGAAAAGGTATTTGGAACATATTGTTTCTACGACAATTCGTGTCTATCGGTAGAATATATGTCAATGCCTATGAGTAAGCTTTTTAATATGCATGCGCAAACGCGCATTCAGATACTAACATAAAAAACTTGAAACTTCAGAAAAGTAACATACGAGTAAGCTTTGTAATACGCAGGCGCATACGCGCGTATTAACACATACTAACACAATAAAACCTAAAATTTGAGAAAGTAACGTGCGAGTCAGCTTTATTACAACGCAGGTGCATACAAGCGTATTAACATACGTACTAATATAAAAAAACTAAAATGAAAAAAGTAACCTACGAGTAAGCTTTGTCATACGCAGGCGCGTACACGCGTATTAACACACATTAAAAAGTACATAAACCTAGAATATAATACTGTGTAATGTGTAATGTACTCTATCTCATTTTCTTGCCGACTTATATTTATGTGATTGTCTCTTAGTGGTGAATGGTGATGTATATTAAATTTTTGTTTCATCGAGTTTCAAATGACAGCGATTTTGAATTTTTATAATTTTAATATTTTTTTACTTCAAAAGAATATTTCTGAGATTAATTAGTGATACATTCCATGTGGGTCCGCTGGTAAAGATTACTTACGGAGAAGGCAAAACCGAATCACTTTATTTTTATTTTTAGCACACCAACAGAATGATTACATATTAATTCAATTTACATATTGTTAAACTAATTATTTAAAATACAATGTAACCATACCGATCAAAGGCATGCATGAAATTTTTAATAATGTGGATAATTTAATGCTATCTACATTACAAGAATCTTAAATAGTAATTTAGATCTTACAAAAAAAAACATAATTAAACATCTTGAGTTACATTATGTTAACATTTTAATAATACAAAACGAATTTATGAAAGCTATGATATCTATATCTTTAAAATATAATTTATAATTATTTGGCTTTGGACTTGGCAGGTGATTAAGGAGCACTTGTATGAATCGTACGCGTGGGAAAATATATCAGTGGATATATTTTATTTTGATTTCATATAATTTGGATAGTATTCAAGTAATTCGAAACAAAGATACGTCACTGACGTCATACAAGGAATGAAATCAATACTTGACTAGTATTTGATAAAATAAATCCATTTGACAAATCATGGCATTATAATAATGTTATTCCAAACAATTATGAGTCTAAATACATATATGTATAGGATTTATTATTCATGTTCGTTAATTTGTTCTGGAAATCTGCTTAGATACCAGATTGTTTATCATAACAACGGCCTTCAGTTTGCTACTAAATATTTGACAATGTATGTGCTCAGTTATAATTGACAGATTGAATGCTCACAACATTTAGAAACTTTTGGTGTGTAGATAATTTTGGTCACTTTGAGTGTGTAGTACTATATGAACACCTTGGTTGTTTAGCGACTTGTGCTGCTGACTGTACGAGTAAATACAAAAATTAAAATAATACACAGGCGTTAAAATATAATAATTTTAGTATATACTTTTTATTGATAACTTCAAAGTCACGTGCATTTTAAAGTCGAAATTATTGTTTTCACTAGCATGATAGTAATCTTCTTACATAGATGTACTACATCATATGTACGGGTAAATACGAAAATTAAAATAATACAAAGGCATTAAAATATAATAATACATTTTATTGATATCTTCAAAGCCGCGTGCATTTGAAAGTCGAAATTATTGTTTTCACTAGCATGATAGTAATCTTCTTACATAGATGTACTACATCATATGTACGGGTAAATACGAAAATTAAAATAATACAAAGGCATTAAAATATAATAATACATTTTATTGATATCTTCAAAGCCGCGTGCATTTGAAAGACACCGGCTTTTATTAGAAAGATTACTTTCATTGAATAAGGCTAAGGGGATCTTAGCTACTAATTTGCGGCTTAGCGTTATTGTTATACTTATAAACAAACTAAATTATTGTAGTAATTATTGATATTATAATTGTTGTTTGTAGTTGTTGTGCCGCGAATTGTTCTTTATGAAACTTCAATTGAAAAGCCTTACAGGCTCAATTTGAATACAGGAAAACTTTACAATAGCTTTTATTCCTTGTCGGAAAATAAATGAATTTACAACTTACGATGAATTCGATGTTTTTTCTTTCAATACGATGCTTTCAGTTTTCTTTACTAGCGCTGTAGAGTACATTAACTTTTAGTGGCTTGTTAATCCTGTATAATAGGCTGAATCCATACTAATACTATAAATGAGAAAGTAGCTCTGTTTGTTTGTTTGTTACCTTTTCACGACTAAACAGCTGACAATATTGTGATGAAATTTGGCAAGGAGATAGATGATATCCTGGAGAAGGACATAGGCTATCTTTTTTCTCAAAAAACAACCTTGAAAGGGGTCTTGAAGGGGGTTAGGAGTTCAAAATTTGTATGGGTAATCCATAATTCCTCGACTTAGGGATCTGGCAATTCATGTTTAGGCTTTTAGTAGGAAATAAAGAAATACGTGTTTCACATTTTTTTTAAATCAAGGGGGTAAAATAGGCGATGAAATTTGTACGAAAATCCTTCATTTTTTTAATTAAACGCATGAAAATTCGTATTTTGTATTATATACTTTTTATCTCAAACAAGACTTCCACGCGGGCGGAGCCGCGAGCAACAGCTAGTTTTTAAATAAATACGGACAGGAATAATAAATAATTCTCTGTCCGGCGTTTGTTATTAAATACATCGATGGTGAGTGGGCTATTTGATTTAAGCGACATTTTTGAAAAATTACAGGAGAGGTTATTTTTTTTTTTTCGCAAAAAACTGGATTTTCATAGAATTTATATATTACTTGTTATAAGCACGTACTGCATCTCTGTGATTTATATTCATGCATTTATGAGTATTATAATCTAACATAAATATAACCAAAAAAAAATTATCCAGTTGATTTTAGTGCCAAATAAGAGCACATTTTTTTTTAAACTAGGCTCAAGGTATGCAGCGAAATTCGTTAATTCCGAATATGTATATAACTCAATATTGAAAAAAATGTCACTTAAATCAAATAGATGTGGCGCATCATGTTCTAATATGCAGTTACAAGACGTGTGAATATATTACACGTTTTTTTATTCTGGCGCGGCAAAGTGACCACACTGCACATGATGGTAAGCGCAGTGCCGTCCAGATAGAGTATCAAGTAGCGAGAGACAGTCTATCCCTCGCTGCTCAACACAATCATGCCGGCCTGCTGTTTAGCTTCTTCACATTACGCCTAAAGGACCCAGAATCATAGGAGGGAGGGAACACGGTAGCTGGCAAACTGTTCCACAGCTTGATGGTGCGGCAAAAATACGAATTTGTGAACCTCTTGGTTCGGGCCGGGGTAGTAGACACCACTAAGCTGTGGCTCCGCAATCCAATACGCGTGGTTCTGGTATGGAAGGGAAAGAGTGGGATAAGATCAAACAATTCTTCAGAGCATTCGCCATGATACAGACGGTAGAACACGCTAACCGAGGAAATATCCCTACGCAGCTGAAGCGGCTCCAGGCTGTTAAAATGTGCTACCAAATATACATACATGATGATATATACCGATTTTTTGTGTATACTAGTATATATTCGAACAACGCCAGGTTTAATAGCTAGTAATAAACTAAAATAATAATCGTACAAATATGTCTTGAAACAGACCAATTCGCATGCCCGTACAATGTAACAGAAAAGATGTTTCCCTTACTTTTTAGTACGATTACGTGCCGGAGGGTTTCTTCCATTCCCATATCTCGTATAAATGGAGGTCCAACTACTAGCCAGTTATACTCATGTGTTAGTTTTATTTATTTCAATTTCATTAAGTACTAATTTTAATTGCGCTTAGAATACTAACCTAGTGACGTTTATCTATATCTGATATGTTTTAAAACATTAATATACAGTGTAAACTCTATATAGCGACACTGAAGGGACTGTGCATTTTATGGCGTTATAGAGAGTTGTCGTTAAATGGAGAGAAGAAACATCAGAATTAGAAAAATAAAAAGTTTATTTCTGACTATTGTTAGTAGTTATGTGCATAAAAAAGAATGTTATTTGAACGCTATTGAGTATAGTCTGTTATTTTTGTCTGACGTCTTTTGCTGCACCAGTAATTTTGTTGTATTTTTTTAGTTATTTTATTAATATCTAGCAATACTGAGGCATCTTGGTTATAAAGGAAATATTTTTCCAATAATTTTGCTGCTTCCAGAGCTTCTTTAATGCTCGGCGGAAGCTCAGGCTCATCCGTCTCATCTTCTTCATCACCTTGTTCTTGATCCTCAGTTTTTCTCACTGAATCCAAAATTTCTTCGTCTGTGAGTGAAGCCGTTGTAAGCAGGCGGTCGTCCACTTCAATGTAGGTTTGAAGATTTACCGTATTTCCTGCCATGTTGAATTGTTGAATCCACTCAGTTAATGGAAGGTCGTCGTCGCTTTCAAACTCAGATTCTGTTTCCACCTCATCACTCGTAGAATTGGTACAAAGTCCAGCATGTCGAAAAGAGTGCTGTATAGTTGTGGGTGTCACTTCTTCCCAGGCTTTAGATAAAAAATTTACTGCATGCAGCATATTAACAGAAGTTTTACCCTCAGATTCGACTAGCTCCATCAATAATTTCCTTCTGTAGTGACCCTTGAGGCTTTTAATCACACTCTGGTCCATTGGCTGTAAGACACTAGTCGTATTTGGAAGAAGAAATGCCAACTCTATGTTTTGAAGGTTTGATATAAAAGGGTGGGCAGGGCAGTTGTCAACAAGAAGTAAAATTTTTCGTCCCTTTAATTCTGCATCCCACTTTCGCACTTCTTCTTCAAAAAGTTGACTGGTCATCCAAGCTGATTTATTAGCTTTATACGTCACTGGCAATTTTTTGATGTTCTTAAAACAGCGCGGATTTTTCGATTTGCCTATTATTAGTAGCTTTTTTTTCTCTGTGCCATCCATATTAGCAGCCACAAGCACCGTAATACGTTCCTTGGAAAGCTTTCCTCCCACACACTTTTCCCCTTTAAATTTCAGAGTTTTATCTGGAGTCAACTTATAGAAAATTCCTGCTTCATCATCATCGGCCTGTAGCAGTCCACTGCTGGACATAGGCCTCCCCTAAAACGCGCCATTTAACCCTGTCTTCAGCTTGTCTCATCCAGCTTCTGCCAGCGACCTTTCGCAAATCGTCACTCCACCTAGCTGGAGGGCGTCCTACACTACGCTTGCCGAGTCGCGGTCTCCACTCAAGAACTCGTTTACCCCAGCGGTTATCGGTCCTTCGACAGATATGGCCAGCCCACTGCCATTTCAGCTTGCTAATCCTGTGTGCTATGTCGATGACTTGTGTTCTCTGTCGGATAACCTCGTTGCGAATTTTATCCTTCAGAGAAACTCCGAGCATAGCACGTTCCATAGCTCGCTGAGCGACTTTGAACTGGTGGACCAGCCGTACTGTGAGTGTCCACGTCTCAGCACCGTAGGTCATGACAGGTAGGACACACTGGTTGAAAACTTTCGTTTTCAGACATTGTGGTACAGGAGACGAGAAGACCTGACGTAGTTTTCCAAATGCTGCCCAGCCCAGCTGGATCCTCCTCTTAGCCTCCTTCTCGAAGTTGTTTCTACCTAATTGCAGAATCTGCCCAAGATAGGTATATTCGGAGACAACTTCGAGCTGGTGGCCATTGACAGCGATAGGTCTTGGATCTAGGTGGTCGTTGATCATGATTTTGGTTTTATCCAAGTTCATTTTTAGACCTATCTGCTGTGAGGCTGATGCCAGGCCGTCCATCATCTGTTGCAGTTCCTCCAGCGATTCCGCCATTAAGACTATATCGTCTGCAAATCGCAAGTGTGAGATGTGATCGCCGTTTATGTTTATGCCCATACCTTTCCAGTCCAGCGTCTTGAACAGATCCTCCAGTGCGCTTGTGAACAGTTTCGGGGATATGACATCCCCCTGTCTCACCCCTCTGCGCAACTGGATGGGCCCAGACTGCTGGTTCTGTACTTGAACATTCATAGTGGCAGATTCGTATAGACATCTCAGCACTTCGATATACCGGTAGTCTATTTGGCAACGCTGCAAGGATTCCAGAACAGTCCAGGTTTCGACGGAGTCAAAGGCCTTCTCATAGTCCACGAATGCCAGACACAGGGGCCGATTATACTCCTCGGACTTTTGTATAATCTGCCTCACTGTGTGAATGTGGTCTATGGTGCCATATCCTCCGCGAAACCCAGCCTGTTCCGGGGGCTGAAACTCGTCAAGTCTTCTGGCGAGGCGATTCGTGATAACCCTTGAGAACAACTTATAGACGTGGCTCAGGAGTGAGATCGGTCTATAATTCTTAAGAAGGGTTTTATCTCCCTTCTTAAAAAAGAGAATAACCAAACTCCTGTTCCACGCCTTTGGAGTTATCCCGCTGTGAAGAACGGTGTTGAAGAGGCTCTGCAGTTCCTGTATGATAGGAGCCCCTCCTGCCTTCAGAAGTTCTGAAGTAATTCCGTCCTCACCGGCGGCTTTTCCATTTTTAAGTTGTCTCAGAGCCAACACGATCTCGCCTTGGTCGATGTCTGGCAGTTCGTCGGTGTAGTGGCGTGTCAGAGTGGCTCTGGGATCATAGTCTTCGCGCTTAGGGCACGGAACATGCGAAGCGTATAAACGGCCATAAAAGTCTTCGATCTCGGCGAGAATCTCCGGCCTTGACAAAGCGGTTTTGCCCTCGCGTGTCGTTAACTTCGTCAGGTGGCTCCTTCCAAGTTGCTGAGTGAATACCTTAGACCCTCGGTTGCGCTCGATCGCCTCTTCAATGAGTCGTGTATTGGAGCTCCGAAGGTCCCGGCGTATCATCTTTGTAATGAGCTTATTTATGTCTAACCTATCTGACAAAGTAACTTGAGATGCTTCCCGTCTTTTTGCCATAAGCCGTAAAGTCTCATCCGAGAGCTTGGACTTTCTGCCTCCACGCTGCATTTGGCAGAATTTGGTGCCTTCGCCCCTAAGCGTTTCAACCAGATTAAGTAGAGTTTCGTCTACGTCTTCAGTAGGTTCCAATGCAGCGAATCTATCTCCGAGCATCCTCTGGAAATTCTCGGATCCCGCCATGATTTGGAGTGGATTAGGTCGGAGTGTGGACTTTATCAGACGTCTTCTTTCAAGCTTAAGATCGATATTCAGAGAGCCTCGTACAAGTCGGTGATCAGATCCGGTATTAAACCTGTTGACCACTGAGACATCTCTGAATATGTGCTTTTTGTCCGTCACGATAAAGTCGATCTCGTTTTTCGTCACAGTGTCCGGACTTCGCCACGTCCACTTCCTTTGAGGATTCTTCTTGAAGAACGAGTTCATCAGAAAGAGTCCTTCTTTCTCAAGGAAGTTGACGAGCATTTGTCCCCTGTGATTCCGACATCCAAAACCATGCGCTCCTACTCTAGACTCGCTGTTGCTCTGGACTCCCACTTTGGCGTTAAAGTCCCCCATAACAACGTTGAAGTGAGTCTTGGTGGTATTATGCAAGGCTTTGGATATGTCCTCGTACATATCCTCTACCTCGTCGTCCGAGTGTGCCGAGGTCGGTGCGTAGACCTGGATGATCTTCATGGTATATCGCTTGGATAACCGAAGAATCAGGTACGCGACCCTGGTCGAGACACTAGAGATTTCTTCAACGTTGTTAGAGAGGGCTCCGTTGACGAGGAACCCTACGCCACCCTGGGATTTTCGATCGCCCTCGCGGTAGTACATAAGGTGCCCCGAGTCTAGGGTGATAGTGTCCTCTCCCTCTCTGCGGACTTCACACAACCCCAAGACATGCCACCTTATATTTTCCAACTCCGCCTCCAACTGCGCCAAATGTTCATCAAGCCGAAGACTACGGCCGTTATAGGTTGCCAGGGTCAGTTTGAAAGAGCGGCCTACCGTAACCCGGGGATTCTTCGCACCCCCTGCCCTGCCGTTACCGTGACCGCCGCCTTGGTGAGGAATAGCAGGGCGACCGGGAACTGGGGGCCGTTTTTTTGGTGTGTCCTTCATTTTGGGGGGGTTAATGCCCATAATCGCCACGCTGGGCAAGCGGGTTGGCGATCGCAGGGGCACAGCTCTTCGCACCGTTAATACTGCTGCCTGTCAACGGTCTGGAGGATTTGGCCGTGCCTTATTGAGCTGGGTTATACCGCCTTCAGCCGGTTGTGAAGGGAAGGGAATGAATAGAGGGAAGGAAGATGGTTGAGGATACTACTGTCACGGAAGAAAGAGGTCTGTGACACTAGTAGCTAGAGCAGTTCGGGGTCGCATACCCGTAGTCAATCCAGCCAGCCATCGGACAGATAACTGGTGGATCAACCCTCTGAAAAAATTCCTGCTTCATCAGCATTGAAAATGTCACTTGGGGCGTATTTTTCTATGAATTTTGACCACCATGTTAATCCAATCATGAGTCACATTTGTATCAACACTTCGTGCTTCCCCACTTATTTTACCATAGTTGATATGATGACGCCGCTTGAATTTTCCGAGCCATCCTTCTGATGCTTTGAAAGAAGTTAAACCAAGTTCAGCAGCAAAATTCTCCGCCTTAGCTTTCACGAGCGGCCCCGAGATAGGCATATTATTCTGGCGCTGTCGATGAAACCATGATAGTACAGCTTTATCCAAATCTTCGTATATAGGTTTCTTTAATTTTTTGGAAGATTTTCCCTCGCCCGCAGCGTGGAGGATTTTTTCTTTATTTTTCCATATTGTGGACACGGTAGAGCGACTAAATCCAAAGCGTTTGCCAACATCACTTATCTTCTCTCCCGTTTCTATTGCGCGTATCAGTAAAACTTTTTCGTCAATACACAGTGATTTTCTTTTAGTAGCCATGTTTACAGTTTGCAAGTTTGTGAGCAACTAAGAATATGATAAGGTATAGATAATCCATGACTCCTAGTTATGAATCATGGTCAATAACAGTCTACACGTGCAAGCAATCCCAATTTGTAAACAAAAGAATGAATTTCTTAGAAAGTTCGGTATGCATGATGCCGACAGTCGAGTTTATTGCGGGCTAGGATAATAAAGCGACAATAGATCGTACACAGCTGCGCAGTTTTTACTAATTTTAGCAACTTAATTGTTGTCGTTATTGAGAGTGGGTGTAATGCTATATAGAGTGAAACATTGTATGAAAAACAAGCTAAACCAACCAAAGCCAATTGATTTCGACGCTTAAGAGAGTTTGTCGTTAAATAGAGTGACGTTACATGGAGTTTACACTGTATATTAATTACTGATGGAGTACAGTGTGGGAGCTGTCATGTTCATCTTGACTTTGGATGTGGAGGCATCACCGAAGCAGGTTGGAGAAAACTAGGCTCTGACAGAAGGTCGCATTGGAAATGCCCTAAGTGTAGAATTCTGTCGCCCAGTGCTACTGCCGCCGACCCCCCCGCTTCCCTGGACACCATACTTTTGGAACTCCGAGATGTGAAACGTCAACTTTCCAACCTACCTATTCTAGTTGGTGACATAAAATTAATAAAAGATGAATTGGCGGAGCTCAAAGTAGCGTGCGATTTTTCTGGCAGCAAGCTTGATGAATTCCACACTAGAATTACTGAGCTTGAATCCAGAACTAGTGACCTTGATAAGCTGCACGGTATAGTCAGTATGCTTCAACCCGAAATATCTAAGATAAAGCGTGAACAATTATCATATGACCAGCGATCCCGATCAAATAATGTCGAAATAAAGGGTATTCCCGTCAAAAATAATGAGAATCTATTTTCCATTTTTGAAGGCATTGGACAGAAGGTTGACTACGTCTGTCCCAAGACTCAGATTAATTATATTTCTCGAGTCCCCATGCAAAACTCTAAAGAAAAAGTAATTATAGTCAGCTTCCTAAATAGATACATAAAAGAGGATTTTATTGCGGCTGCCCGTGCTGCGAAACGCCTCTCATCAACAGATTTAGGATTTCAAGGCTCACCTCAACAAGTATATATCAATGATCATCTGACCGTGGATTATAAAAGACTATTAAGTTCTGTGAAATTATCTGCTAAAGAGAAAAACTACAGTTTTGTATGGGTTAAGCACAGTAAAATTCATGTAAGGAAAAACACAACCTCTAAATCGTTCATAGTAAGAAATGACTCTGATTTAAACAAAATTATTTAAAGTGTTTCGTAGTGAGTTGTTTCTTGTGGTACTTAATTATGTTATTATATTATATTTTAGATGTCAGTAATTTTAAATATCTATTGAAATTTTATATTTGTAACGAAATCGTAATCAATTATTTGAAAAATTGTAAAAGGTTCAAAACATCTGCCTCACTAATGAGTTACACACCGTCGCATTGTTCTCCTTGTCCTGCTGTTTGCTTTAGAATTGTAACGCATATAAATATACTGATCTCGCTCGCACTGATGTGTTACGCGCATAATTGCTATTTAGCTTACAACCTAAACGAGTCCTACTCTCGCAATTTACCTATTAGCTACCTGCTTTTTCGATATTTATTTCAACTTATAAGAATTGTGAGACGGACTAGGTACACGTTTTTTTATTACAATGGCATGTACTCAGCTACAGTTCTCTGTTCAAAATGACCTTTAATAATGAACATAAACTTAATATTTTTTATCAGAATGTGCGTGGACTTAGAACCAAGACAGATCAATTTTATCGGCAAGTATCATTAAATTCATACGATGTTATTGTTTTAACGGAGACATGGTTAGTGGATGGTATATTTGATTGCGAGCTTTTTGATGAAAGGTATGTAGTCTGGCGACGTGACCGTAATCTTGATTTAACTGGTCAAACCCGTGGTGGTGGAGTACTTATTGCAACGCGAAGAGATTTATTGGCTATACCAGCACCTACTTTGTGTTCTTCTGCGGAAGACTTATGGATTAACTTACGAGTAAGGTTGCGTAATTCACGAGAATCTGTAAACATATATATTTGTGTTGTTTATTTATGCAAACAAAATAACGGCTTGTCATTCTCCATCCAACTTAATAATTTCTTATCAACTTTAAATAACTTAGTAACAAATAACAGTAATTATTCAGATATATTATTATAATTCATAGACCTAATATTATTATGGCTATGCTCAGCTGATTGCTAAGGATGGCTACCAAAGAATAAACAATGTTAACGATAAAAAAACAAAGGATTACTCAATGGCACAATTTTGTATAATAGCGTAGATTAGATCAATAAAAGAGAATTGCTTTTGCGTTAAAGCCTCGCAGGAGAGGGTTCGCTATTGGCCACAATATCTGTAATATTGTTACCACTCGTGTTGACTCAGTGAAAGCTAATCGATGTGACGCCTTATTACATTTTATCGGCGAGAGAAGAAAAGAGGCACTTCCGCATAAAAACATTGTACAGCCAATATCTCGTGTGTTACAATATTAGCCGTGACATAATGGGCAAACTAATCTTCCGATGATATGTATTAGATACATACTCTGGGTGTATCTTGACGTCTTTTCATGTTATAATATCTCTACGTAAATAGATTTATTTGAAATGTATCAAAATGCTTACCGATAATTAAGAGAAAATTTCAGATACATTATGACTTCTTAAATGATATTCGTGTTATGAGCGAATAAACAAATCAATGTATATGTCTTAGCGCTATATCACAAGATAGATTGACAGCCTCCGTGGCTCAGCGGGCGAGTAGCCGGCTGTGAAACGAGAGGCCGTGGGTTCGATTCCCGCACTGAGACAAATATTTGTGACAGATAAACATTTGTTTCGGGTCTGGGTGTTGTGGGACCGTAGTCCCTCGTAGTTGTTGACATCCACGATACAGGTTTTCCCTACTGTGGGGTCAGAACTATGTGTGTGACTGTTGGGTGTATTTATTATTATTTATTTAGATGTTGGTAAATTATAATAAAACCACGAGGGATTTGTTACTTGTCAGAAGATTATATTATCTAATATAATTACAGGGACGTAGATATTCGTCTGCAATGTGATTTAGATGTGTAAGATAAGCTTCCCTATAACTTGACCTTCTTGACCTCTCTAACTCGCGTACATGACCCATAGCAAAGAGAATTCAATTATAATAAACTTCACACCACGCTCTTAGAGGAGAGTCTTGCCCAGCAGTGGGAGAGTGTATATAGAACTGAATAATAATAATAAATCCTAAATACCTGTAGAAAATTCATGCAAATTGGTGAAAATGAAATAACCCAACATTCTGATGTCCTCACGATGTTCCCAAGATGTCCTAAACCTCAACATTCTAAGAGTGACGTATTACTGAATAACAGGAAAAGCGATGAACTAACGTAGTGGCGACCCTACGTGCTAGCTAACGTGACGAATGGTCGCCAGATCCCCGACTTCATGTGTACGCCATTTTTCTCAAAAATCAATTTTCTTTAAGTAGAGTAATTTTTACGGACTGTCGTTTGCTTTTAGTAAAAGTTTATTGAATTTTCAAAGGGTTAACCGCCCCTAATTGCTTAATTGAGGTAAAGGTCCATCTTCGAACCTCCTGCCAAATTTGTCTTACTTAGCGAAATATATGGAACGTTAACATGTGCTTTTATTATGTATAATAATATGTAACATACATATTGCGAGGTAAAGTTTTAATACCTTTGGATGAATTTAATTTACAGTTCCCAAATGATATAACATTATAGTGTGTAGGTAAGAACTACAATAATTATCATTTTCTAGTGACCTGATCTGTTGGGAAAATATGACACAAAAAGCAAAAAAATCCTTTATCCGATTGCTGCCGAACTTCATAGGATTGCTGGGCTAACCTTTTTTTTTTTTTTTTTTTTGTCGCGGGGAAAGCGTTTTATTACTACCGCCCGCTCCGGGGGGAAGCGGAATAAGAATAAAACGGTTATGCTGGACTAGCCGGTCTTACGACCCAGCATCCCCCTCGCCCGGATGATGGCTATCCGGGCAGCCGCTGGGCCGAGTCCCTACCCCCTATGTACACCCCACCCGACACTACCAGCTAAAACCCCGCGGTGGCCTTCTTCGGCGCTTACGGAGCGATCCCGGGGTATTCTAAGGAGTGCTAGAATTGCTGCCGGAACCGCCCCTGCGCGGTGCTGCGTAGCAGCCCATCTCCATGGGAGGGCTTAGGAGCCCCCGCGCACCGAACAACGACAGCGAACGAGGCCTTACCTACCTTACCTAAGCGCTGCCGTCCATCTCGGGGTCGCACGATGCTCCGAAACTGGGAGTGCATCGATTCGGGCTGACAGCCCCCCGCTGCGAGCCCGCGACCCCCGATGGCCCCTATTAGTCGCCTCGTACGACAGGCAGGGGTTACCGTGGTGGAATTCAAACGCCCCCGTTCCACAGGGCGGGAGACGCCGGTCAGTCGTCCACCCGGCGCCTCCTACGTCTTCTCTGGCGGCGGGAGGGATCATTTCGTTCCCGATCCCTCTCGGCACTCTCCTTCTGCGAGATGACGCTCTCGCAGAAGTGGGCCACCGCACGCCAGGACCTCCGGCTGGCGACCATGGACGACACCACGGCCGGCAGCGAGAGGTCTCCTCCGACGACTGCTCTGAGAGCGCTGCGCTCTTCGTCCCAGGCTGGGCACTCCTCCAACGTATGTTGAGCCGTGTCCTCGTGGCAGTTGCCACAATGGTGGCACACGGCAGGCACCTCCTTTCCGATCCGACACAGGAACGAACCGAAACATCCGTGGTCCGTCAGTACCTGCGTCAGCCGGAAAGTTGGCGCACCGTGGCGCCTGTCTAGCCATCTCTTTAGGACAGGACGCACTGCCGCGACGGTCCTCAAGCCCGCACTTGGGCTTTCCAGCCTGGTATGCCACTCCTCCACAGCGGTTCTGCGAAATCGGGCCGCAATCTCCCTCGGGGCCAGTCTCACCTGACGGCGACTGGACGCCTCCTCCCGCCAGAAGAACGCGGACGAGAGGAGTTTTGCGTCCAACTCCCAAGGGAGGGTGCCGGCCAATACGCAGGCCGCCTCGTGGGAGACCGTGCGGTAGCCCCTTACTATTCGCTGCGCCAACAAACGCTGCGGTTTGCGCAGCAAGGCGACGCAGCGGGGTTTCAGGGACTGGGCCCATACGGGACATCCGTACAGGGCCATTGACCGCACGACTCCAGCGTATAAACTTCGGCAAGGGCTATTAGGTCCCTCCAGGTTCGGCAGCAGGCGTCCGAGCGCGCCCGCCGCCCGCACCAATTTCGGCGACAACTCCTTGAAATGGGCACGGAAATCCCACCGGCTGTCCAGAATCAATCCCAAGTACTTCATTGTACAGCCGATGGGAATCCGCACCCCCTCCACATTGATGTGGGGCATTAAAGGTGGCCGAATCCGAGGACCGTGAAAGTAAAGGGCCTCGGATTTGTTCAGGGCCACCTTAAGGCCCAGTCGCCGAATTCTGCCCACCACCTGTTCGGTTGCGAACGAGGCGAGCAGGGTGGCCTCCTGGAAAGACCTGGCTGTCGCTGTTACTAGCGTGTCGTCTGCATAACAGACGACAGCGACGCCTCGGGGGTTAGTACCACGGAGCACCCAATCGTAGCCGATGTTCCACAGGAGAGGGCCCAGGACTGAGCCCTGTGGAACACCGCAGGCCATCGCTCTTCGGTGCCACCTGTCGGCGCCTGGATACACTATGTACCTGTCTGAGAGATACGAGCGCACCAGACGCCGGAGATACGGTGGCACCACGTGGTACCGCAGTGCTTCCAGTATGCAGGCCCAGGGCAGGGTGTTAAACGCGTTGGCGATGTCTAGAGACACCGCCACCACCACTTCACCCCGAGCCACTGCATCCTCCGCTTGTGCTTTGACCCGCAGAATCGCGTGTACTGTCGATCGGCCTTGCCGGAACCCGTACTGGCACTGTGCCAGGTCCGGCCCGACCCCTTCAAGATGCTCGACGAGGCGAGCGTGAACAATACGCTCGAAGAGCTTACAGACCTCGTCGAGCAACACGATGGGCCGGTAGACCGATGGCGACTCTGCGGGCCGCCCCTCCTTCTTGAGCAGGACCAACTTCCCAGTTTTCCACTGAGACGGAAAACGGCCCTGCTCCAGGCACGCGGAGAACAGGCCACAAAGCCTAGTCCCCAGATGCTCGACGGCTAACACCCACGCACGTCCGGGGATACCGTCGAGACCCGGGGCTGTTTTCTTGCCCCGCAGCCGAAGCACCACCGCCCGAAATTCCTCGGGCGAAACCTCCGAAATAACCCTTGCCGAACTCAATGACGATGGCGTCGATGGATGTGACGCCATCGGTGGGGGAGTGACATCTTCAGTGGCAGGGAACAAAGCTGCGACGACCTCTTCAACTAGGTCGCCCCGGAGACTCTGCGTCAGTGGGGGCGTCCACGGGCGATATCTCCTCATCGCCACGCGATATGGACGCCCCCAAGGGTCGTTATCGAGAGTTCCCCGGAACTCCTCCTGAGCTGCAGACTTTGCCCTAGCTATTGCCACGCGCAGCGCTCTCTTAGCCTCCCTGTGGAGGCCGTGAAGCAGCCGCTCCTGGTCCTCGTCGCCGGGAAGACGGATCCGACGACGACGGTGTCTGGCGAGACGACGAAGGGCGGCCACGCAGGAGACACGTAACCGCGTGAGTTCCGCCGACCACCAGAACACCTGGCGCTTCTCGGGAAGACGTCGGACTCGGGGCATGGCCGCGTCACAGACGCGCGACATCGCTGCCCCGAACCACGACGCCTCCTGCTCGACCTGCATCGGTGCCTCCGGTGCAGGGAGCCACGCCTGGGCCAGTGCGGCCTCCTTCAGGGCCTCAACATCGAGGCGTTTTACAGACCAACGCGGGCCGTCCGACCGCGGGCCAGTCGGTCCTCCACTGGACTGGGGGTTAGGGGATAAGGCGACGTCGAACCGAATGTATCGGTGATCCGACAACGTCTCCTCGTCCACCAGAACTCTCCAGTCACGGACACGGCGGGCAATAGCTGGGGTGGCGAACGTGAGGTCCACCACCGATCCGCCATTATGCCGCACGCACGTGTTAACTGACCCGCGATTCACGACGGCCAGGTTGGCCGAGATCGCCCATTCCTCCAGGGCCTCGCCGCGCCTGCTGGTGACCGACGAACCCCAAGCCTGAGACTTGGCGTTGAAGTCGCCGGCAACGAGAACGGGGCGAGGTTGACTGCCTTGCACCACCAGGGCCCCTAGCCGAGTGAGAAAGTGCTCGAACTCGGCCAGGGATCTATTGGGGGAGAAATACACCCCCACAATCCAGATCCCCCCCAACAGAACCGCCACACATCCCGCCCCCTTCGCGACTTTTTCGAAGGGTGGGGAGCCGGCGGCGCCCCGAGTGATGACGGCCACCAAACCGTTAAGGTCCCCTGCCCAGTCTTCCCTGGGGGGAACAAAATAAGGCTCGGCGACCACAGCCACTTGTATCGACCACTGCGCCATGCTCTGGACTAGGAGGTCCTGGGCCCTGGCGCAGTGATTAATGTTCGCCTGGAGGAAACGTTGTACCATATTAATGGGCGATCTCCATTTGCTCGCCACTGGTGCTCGCTGTCGGCTGGGTCACAACCTCCAACCCTCGACCACGATTATTGTGGCGAGGGCGGGAGGAGGCGACGCATGCCTTGGCGCCCACCTGGTGCCCCGCGGGCTTACCGGCACCTGCGCAAACTACGCAGTGCGGCTCCGCGGAGCACCCCTTGGCCTTGTGGCCCACATTACCGCAGCGATAGCAGAGTTCGCTGCGGTCACACTCGTCAGTGCACCGCGCCCGCACATGTCCCCTGTGCAGGCAGCGGTAGCACCGCATGGGCCTCGGCTCAAGGAGCTGAACGCGAGCCGCTACCCAGCCGATCAGGACTCGGCCGGACTTTAAAATTTTGTCGGCGACCTTAGCGGGGCACCGCACCCACGCTGCGCCAAGGCCCGACCGGTCGGGACGGATCTCCCCGACCTTATAATTTTCTATGGGATAATCCCCAGCCCTTGCGAGGGCTGCTGCGACTAGTTCCGGATCAGCTGATGCGTCTAGTCCCGAGACGCGCAGTTCCGCGGTTTTGACGGGGCGAGAGACCTTGATGTCTTCCTCCAGCTCCGACCCCCGGAACACTACCCTCATTTTTTCGGCGAGGGAGTCAGCCCTTGCCTCCGATTCCGGGCCGGGTACCTCATACAAGTACCCACCTGTCGCCATAAGGCGCGCCCTCATCTCAGCGATGCCAAGGCCAGACAGGTCCACTTGGCTTTGGACCGTTCGCAGAACTTTGGCATAGGTAACGCCTTTTGCCAAACCCGTAGGCGTCACCGTCAAAGTGACGGCCGCCTTACGGGGCAAGTGTATGCGCGGCTCTGGCCGGCGCTGCTGCGGTATTGGTTGCTGCGGCGGAGTGGCAACTACAGCCCCAGGCACGGGCTGGGCATTCTTTTTACCCCTTTTAGCCACAACGTTCCACCCCTCCTCCATTGACGCAGGAGCGGGGGGCAGTAGCCGGGGCTCAAGGGGTGTTTGGGCCCGTGGAGCGACACGCCCTCTTTTATTCCTTTTTCCCCCCCTTCGGGACTTACTCAGGGGAGGAATTTGGGACGTGGCAGACGTCGATGGTACAGGCCCAGCCAGAATTGCTGGGCTAACCTGAAGATTGCCTGAAAATTTCATCAGCCATTTTGGACTCCACAGGGAATATACCTATATGGAGTACTGGATGTCGGCCGCGGCTCCGCCCGCGTGGAGGTTATTTTTGAAAGCAAAGGTATGAAGGCATCTGCGATTACACCTTTCTATATATATTTTTTTAGTGCCTCGATAGGCACACGAGCAGACGGGCCACCTGATGGTAAGTAGTCACCGCCGCCCATAGACTTCTGCAATACCAGGGCAAAGCAAAACCGCTGCCTACCGTTGTATATTTTGCTATCTCATAGGAAGCGTGCATTTTTTCGGGATAAAAAGTGGCCTATGTCATTTTCCAGACTACTATAAACTATCTCTGTGCCAACAACCAGATCCGTCCGGCCGTTGTAGCGTGATTGAGTAACAAACATCCATCCATCCAAACATTAGCATTTATAATATTAATAGGATAACTTTTTTAACATCTTTTTGAGCAAATCTTGTTTTGCTCTCACGAAGCTTGGTGTGTATGTAGCAAAAGTATTGTTCTGGTCTGGTATGCGACTTTACGAGTTCCACTATCCCGACTATCCGACACAGACGCTATCCCTCCCACACACCCGTCATTGTAACTCCTGTTTAGCCAGGATCAACAATGGCACGCAGTTTTTCGACACCGAGTAATTAAACTCGGCGAGTCTCTGGGAATGCTTAAATGTCTTTTATCCCACAACAAAATTAATCAAATAGAAAAATAGGGAGAAGTTGCAAATATAAGCTGTCCACTTCCCTTCATAGCAAAACGGGAGACAAATAATGAATTAAAGTGGTATTAACCTCCAATAAAGGACAATTACGTCTGGAAAAGCCAGACGTAAAGCACCACGGAAGTTGTGCACTGTGAGCTGTTAAGCTTGATTCTAATAAAAGGTATGACAAAAACGCCGGAAAGCACGGAAACTCCTCCTAGTAGTCTAGTCTCACCTATAGTGACAATTGCTAGTCTACTTGGAGATAGACGGCGTATGTGCGCTGCATGAGGGAGGCGACGTTCTCAATAAAGGACCAATTTCTCCACCCGCCTCATCTGGCAGAAGGTGACTAGCTCTGGCACGCGAACTTTGGGACTTTATTTGACGGCGTAGTGAGTTGGCAAGACGAGGCACACGTATAGGGCACTGCTGTATCTAACTAATGGTTATTGTGATGCATTTTGATGGCTAAGTATGTTCTAGGTAAGCATGAACATGATAGTACAAATGGGTATAAAGAAGGGCTGTGTATAAAATACATTGAATAGGGCCTTGACAGGCCTTCAGTACTTGAACAGACAATATAGGATTTACCAGTTTTTACCGAACTAAAAACGAAGTCTTACTACATTTTTAACGTTTAAATAAATAAAAATCTCAATAAACTGCCACCATGCTGAATTCATTTCAGGTGTGGGAAACCTTCACGTGGTAGCTTTTTGTATGATTATCTACCTAAAGCTCTAATCATAAAGATCAATAACGCCTTCAATCGCATATGTATTTAATTTCAGGCATGACTCTACAATTATGTCTATCGAGGGATTGAATTTATTACCTCTTCGTGAAACTATTTACAGGAAATATCTAATTTGTCACGAGCTTCAATGCTCAATACCTGCATAACAATCTGTTGGAAGTCGATGAATTGCTATGGAGTTATGAAGTAAGGCGCTACAGACTATATTGATTTGTTATAGTTTGGCGAAATGTTTGCGACCGTTTTATTATCTACAGAGTTTATACTTGGCTTGTACATTACCGCTTACAAAATAAACCACTTCATATTATTTTAATTTATATTGCTTTCAAGTAAATTTTTTTTACCTTTTGTCAATTTTGCGTTATACCTATAAGCAAAGTAATAAAGCGACTTTTTCTCTATCGATCAATGTAGGTCATATCCTTTTATGTTATTTAAGTCATCAAATCTAAAGACTACGCCACTGATCACTACATATTTTCTAGGGACATTACTTCCACGTTATCTTAAAATTAAGTTTATTAACTTTTAACGGGTAATGGACTTCAGAATTTTTATTCACAGGCCGGCAATACACTGAAGATCCCTCTGGTGGTGGATGTCCATGGGCGGTGATCTGTCATTCACTAGACCGTTTACCACTTATTTCCTAAAAGAAAAACTAAATCATCTCACATAAGAGGCGAATGTGTGAAAGTTTGTATGTATTCCTTTTGTTAATAAAACGTGTTCCAGATTTTTCAACTTGGTAATGCCGAAGAGCAGGCGGAGGGCGGTATTCAGTATGGCATTTTTTTTGGTAATAACTTAACTCTGTAGTCTAGAATTCTAACTAAAAGACTATTCTTGTGTGTCTGTGTGGGTTTAGTTATTTTATATGAAACTACACTACTAAACTACTATATGAAGGTTGTATTATAGAAAGTGAGATAAGCTCATTCATTAGTTTTTTTTTCCAGACAAATTATTTATAATATTTTTTTAAGGGTACAAACAACCTGATACCACGGTCCTCTCTAGTTTTTAGCTGTTGGCAATGCATAATACAGATCCTTTACTCTATTAATACAGTCAAACCGTTAGGAATTTAGTCTAAACTAGTCTCAGATTTGCTGCTACAAGTGGCTTAAAAGCCCTCTAAAATTTAATGAGCTAATAGCCTGTACGAGATTACGCTAAGAAACTTTTATGTTATCTAGGCCAAGTAACGAAAAATGCCTGAACTCATTCCGGCCTCATCACTCAACTCTCTTGAGGATAAAAGATCACGAGACATACTTTTCAGTCTGGTTCACTCGATCGTGTAACTAAATAAAGTCAATTTCATTTGGTAAGGCTCTCCAAGAATGTTTCGCCATATAATCGCTGTATAGTAAAGGACCCCTGTTAGTCGATACGTCGGTGCGCAGGTGCCCGCTCTCGCAAATTACCTATTCGCTCAAAAACAAGTCACTCAAAGAAAATTACTCTTACGTTTATTCATTCGATATGTGCTCTGTACAGAGCATGTTAACCTGAGACAATAATTAAGTTTTAGTATTACACCTATTACTAGACATTGTACCCTAGTAGGTGGACCCGATAATATAGTAACTATCCAACTTGTGCTTCGTGCACATAATAAATCTCTGTGTGAAAAGTGGTGACAAAATGTTGTAAACACAATTAAAAATTTTAACGATTTACGTGAGTTTGTATGTTATTATCGTACAAAGTAACAAAGAACGTGCACGGTTTAGTTGCTTTGGTGCGTGCGGTAATTACTCCAGAAACCGACATCTCTTTGTGAAAGTATTTTAATGAGGTGGTCATGGTACCTTTGTCCGTAAGAAGGTTTTTAGTTTTGAGAAAGTTTTTCTGATGTCTGGCTGAAACAATTTATATTAATTTCAACACGAAAATTCGTTGAAGTTTCGTTGTTGAAATCCTGTGGGATATATCTCAGCAACTTAGGAACAAAAAGCGGATTAACTTTTGTGAACTTTGTGGATAGATGCAAGACGCGACTGACGGAAGTGCATCCGTTGAATAAAATTACAGGGAGTAATAACAACGCACGATGTACAAGAGAGGTCCTCTGGTAGAGGCACATGGTATATAATTTTTAATTTCATCTTTCATACTACATAGTATTTTGGTTTTACAATCTACATGTTACATAAACACAAATAAATAAATAATGACATGTCAACTGGTTGGAGGAGCACCGTCTGTTGGAATTAAAATGTCAGCAAACAAGGTAATTGCAACCACTTATCATGAAAATTGATTTGAAATTTTTGGTTCGCCGAACTTTTTTCAGCGACTTGGTTAGAATTATATTTAATATTATATCATAGATAATTATTATTACTTGTCCTGACTGACTGACTGATTCATAAACGCAGAGCCTAGCGGTTTTTGAGTTACAAATTTTGGCAGTTGATGCATTTTATATCGCAAACAGCACTAAGAAAGTATACCAGCGTATTTTAAAGTTAATACCCTAAGAGGATGACTTAGGGGTTAAAAGTTTTCTGACTGTTTTGTTTTTACAGCTGAAGTACCTAACCAATTTTGAAGAAATTTTGCATGAAGATATCTATCACCCCGAGGACGGACAAAGGGTACTATTTTACTCATCCCTTAAAAGGCGGATCGCTATAAAAGTTTCCATGGGAAATCAGTAACCGCGATATTTAGAATATCATTTGGGAATTAAGTAATCAAAGTCTTGGGTCTCGTCCCATTACATTAGGGGATGAAAGTAAGTAGTAGTATCATGATAATATATAATCAACCCCCTAGAGTGTGAAATAGGGGATGAAAATAATCCGTATAATATCATGTCCCTTAACTTCAAAATCGATCACTGTGTTGGCCGATAGATATCAAGAATTGATCTGATGTTAAAACTGAAGTAGCATTTGTCATTAAGTTTTGCTCCGACAATGTGTAACCATTAAAATATGACCCGCAGAATATTTAGACTGAAACAAGAGAACGGACCAACAAAACATTATCTCATTTATTCGCTGTTTTAAAGGTCAAGTTGAAATAATCTAAGAAGACGTAATCTGAAAAAACTCAACAGAAGCACTTCAAGTTTAAAATAAGAGCAATCAATTTAAAGATATTGTTAGCAATTAGCAATACAAAAGTGAATAATAATGATGATGGCAAGCACCGAGATAAATCCTCAACCATTATACACAAACTGTCATCAGTGTGAAACATAAAATATGAAAGTTGTGAGTGTGCAATTAAGATGAGTGGCTCTGGCAGATGACGCGCTGTACGACCCTCGCGGCGGGGTTCAGCCCTTTGAACAAAACCTTCTCATCTCGATCCGGATGCGCATTGAATTTGTTTTAGGCCATACCACATTACCACTTATATGATCCTGACAAAATTACGCGACCAAATCTAGCTTATTAAATTTTATTTAGTCTCGAGACTAAGTAACACAAAATTTACTCTACGATATTGAATTAACGCCCGAGTAAGGGATCAAATTCGCAATAATTCACAGCCAACTTCTACTATGTCACCTCGAGTCATCAGTAAAGTAAATGTACGATCATACAGATGTACATTTACTAAGAATATGATTTTTTAGTGACCTATCACCGAAATGTTAAAGATAATAAAACTTAAAATACCTACCATATTCACATACTTTTTTCTATGTTTGGTAACGTCATCATACATGCTGGATTATATTGTATGACTATTTTCCAAGACTAAACCTTTTGAATTATAAAAAAATACTCAGAAAGGGTTGAAAATTAAAAATGTCTTCAATCATATTTTTAAATGACATGCTATTTATTCTTCTTATATGCCCTTTATACTGGTATCTTCCCTTTTGACAACCATTAAGCCTTTTTGGCATTTCCATAGTTTTTTCGAGACTTCGGGCTATGGATTCTCCGATCAGCCAAAGTCTGTGATAGTTCACATAAATACGTGACTTTAACTAGCACTATATAAATTTACCTAGGGTGGTCAAATCGGATGATTTGGTCCAGTGCAAATCGCTGACACATGATATCGCCTGCCAGTGGTTGCTAGCTAGATTTTCTTTATACAATTTAAATTTTAGAATTCCATTTTTCTTTTTTAAATTTTACATTTCTTTTTCGTGAAAAAACAGTTAAAATGTACGTGAAGTATTTCGGGACGTGGGATATAGTTAAGACGGTCGTCGACGCCATTAAGGATGTCAGTTTACAGCTCCTATAAACTCCACAGCTTTGCGTAGTTAACTTTATTTTGACGATCTTAGTAGCGTGTTGATGTAAAAGTGACTATTTACGGTCAAAAATATTTTTACTGCACGGTCTAACAACTATGTAGGATTTATGACGGAGCTAAACTTTTTTTACGGAGTCAAGTAAAGGAAGATTCACAATTAGACATTTTTTGTTACTGCAAAGTATAGATTTTGATAAAAATATTGAGTTTGGTAATCCCATATTAATTTGATTAAGACCTGATAAAGGTATACGAAGAGAAAATGGGAACATAACGACATATGCACTGCGATTTGAGGTTTGAATCCAGTTATGCTCATAGGTGATATTTTTATTTATGAAAATAATATTATTACAAACAATACCTACTTATTTTTGCTGCTAGTTGCTTTATATTCTGGATATCCACAAAACAAATGTATCCATCTAGTTCATTCAGAACGAGAAGATTATACAGATCTCAAGGGTCTGTTGAAAATTCGATGATCACTTTCATGCGATAACTCCAAACGTTGATGAAACGAAATGTACCACTGTGAAACAATAAAAAGCATTCGCAAAGCCGAAGACACCGCATCACTAAATAACTAATGACCACATTACGTAGTTCCAGTAATTAAACTTTTCAAAAAGTCTAAATGAAACTGATTCGGTTCTTTTCAGAAATCAGTTGGTCGTAAAACTCAATAATTATCGTTTCCTTTTGTTCGACCCTTTTTGCTGAATGATTTTTCGTTGAAATTCTCTCTTTTGATGTCGCAGAACTTTCTGAGATTTTTATAAAACACACTGCTGCTTGTAAATTAAAAACCATAATCCTAAAGTTTGTCCAATTCGGTTTTAATTTTATTCATAAACTATGTATCGTCTTTGAAAAGTAATTTAAAAGTAGATGAACAAAGGAATGAGATTAACTGTTAATCAGCGCTGTTTCTTGAATGTTTTAATTTTTGTGATAATTGTATAAATAGCTTTTTCTTTTGTAAATACCCAGATTAGTAACGATTTTGAATAAGAATTTCATAATTCAATTACAATAAATATTTTATCGTAAAATAAGTTAACACAAAAATCTAAGAAGCTGTATTTGGGCGCGGCTTGTAGCTCCCACTTTCCTCAAGGCGATATGCAAATAAGTATTCCACGAAAGAGACAGTTATAACTTCAGCCACGTCTTTTAAATTTACCTTTTAACAGCCTCTTGATATTTTTACTACGTGTCGCTTCTAAAAACTTCAGCACAATAAGATAAAAGAAGATATAAAATTCGTGAAGTTTATTCAGTTTGTTAATGCAGGTCACGGCGCGAATTTATCACCGTCTACCTTCGGTGCTTAGAGAGTAATTGGGTAGAACAAGGTATCAGTTCAAACTGCACAGATCTGCTGTTTGTCGCATTTGCTGAATTGCTGGCCAGCGCTTCAAATATCTATTTTGTTATAATATTATTTGTTGATTCAATACCACTAGGAGTAGGCGAATCGTGCGATGCATTTAATTAACTATTTTTCTGTGCCATTACAGAAATATTTTTTGTAGCTTGATATTTTTGACATCAGGGAAAAAAACAGTTAACACAAAAGCGTATTAGCCATTTTATATTATTTCTGCAAATATTTTTTGTAATGTGAATCTTCAATACAATAATTTTAAGCTGTATCTCCGAAGAAGTAGGCATATGTACGATTAGCTCATTTACGTAGCTAACACCTACCTGCTGGACTTAGTTCTGTCTGATAATGTGATAGATTGGAGCTTGTTGCTAATCCGTGATGCGGGCACCAAATACAGTCTTCTACAATGACGTATGTTTTTCTGATCTAGCCTCGAACTCTCTGATACCTAAATATGTTACCACTAAACTAATTGGACGATAACATCACTTATTACTTAAGCCCAAAATTAATGTCAAAATTCTAAGTATCCTAATATAATTTAGTTCATAAATGTCAAACCCCTTTAGAGTGTACTCAGTGTAGTAATTAATCCAATTATTTAGTAATTTAATTGACATCAAAAGAGTAATTGACGTGTTAATTGCCAATGTTTTGATATTATTCCGAAAAACCAATTAACTATATGTAATTATAGCTTGTTCGTGTATTATTAAAATTTGCGTCGCTCAATACCCGTAAAATATTTAACAAGGTTATTGAGAAGGAAAGAGGATATGTGCTTATAGCCAACTGGATACAGGATAGTGACCTCCACAAATAATAAACCCCCACCTATAATCATACACATAGTCCTGATACTACACTAGGTCAAACCTAGGTATTAAGAACTACGATGGATACGGGCCGGCAACACCATGCAGTAATTAACTTTAGGCAGCGGCTTTGCTGTGCCCATTGTAGAAGTCTATGGGCGGCGGTGACTACTTACCATCAGGTGGCCCGTCTGCTCGTCTATCTATCGAGGCACAAAAAAAAGTAATATGTCCTAGGTGCGGGGTTGAACCCGTTGACTTTCGATTCACAGCTACTCATTCTGATGAGTTATGTTCTTTGGTCAGCTGATGCATATTTAGTTTTTTTTTATCTTGGCACGGCAAATTGACCACACTGCACCTGGTGGTAAGTGCAGTGCCATCCAATTAGACTATCGAGTAGCGAGAGATCCCCCGCTACTCAACACAATCATGCTGCCCTGCTTTTTCACACTACGCCATGGGCAAGAAGGTGAAGAAGCGGGTAGTGACTTTATTAATGAAAACGGTTATGAGACGTAGCATCACGCAAATGTCATATTTTAGCTGCATGGTTATTAACATTAGGTGCAGTATAATCGTTTTAGCTTTAATCTACTAAATGTATATAATCGTTGTCCACATGCATTATGTGATAATGATTATTGTATTTAAATAAGTGATGAATTGCATTCAATCGCTTTCAATTTGCATTTGTCATATCTACTGACTATACATAAAGCCACCACGAGTTGCGGTTGACATATAATAATAGCGGTTGAATAATATGAAGAATTTTATTTGTTTGAATTTTGCTAATTTGAAAATTGGATGTTAATTGTTATGTGAGCGTAGCATGTGTAATACGTGTAAATAAAATTCATTAGTAGTTGTTTATTCCGGAAGATTCGTATGGATTACGCTTGTGGGTATGGTAAGAGACTGAAATTACATAAAAAAAAAGCACTTCCATTCTTCCAATTATTTCCAAAAACACATTATTCGTATTATAAACATTCACAACGGTCCAACCGTTTTCAAGTGCTGTGCTTATCAAAGAACAGCAATTCATCATTATTTATATACATTATGACTCCTTAGGTCAGTGTCAATATCAGATGGCTATCTTTATTAGATGAAGAGATCTTCTCCACAAACACAATTGGCCTTTCATTCAAACCATCACATAATATCACTGTTATTTTCTATAATATTAAATATTTTTATAGCACTAAGCCATGACGCCATTTACTGTTCTCAACTGACATTAGGTATACTCGTTTTGTTCTTAGTTAGGGCAGGGCCTTTAATAAGTCCTTTAATCATTGGTTTATATATACAGTATACATTTTCTTAGATTGAGTTCTTCAATTTTTTTTTATTTTCTCCCGTAATACATTCTGACAAAGTTACCTCTCAGCCGAAATAATTCTACGCTAAATATTCAATTCCGAAGGCATGAATATTGATTGCATAATCGCGTTAATTAAAGACTTAACAATAAATACAAATTGCAGCTTAACCTATCCACGATTAATTATAATTATCAATAACAATACGTATCAAGCCGGTAATTAATTATAGTCAACCCCGGTCAGTCAATACTGGCCCTAACATTCTAGGCTTGCACTGATGATGTGCGACTCCAATGAATAACTAATCCTGTATTAGTTATTCATGGCAATACGTGACCTGCTTTCCATGACCAACACGATAAATTCATTGGCATTTTAGTGCAAAACCGACCAGAAAGCACTGTGGTATTCGGGCGGATTGCATCAGTTCGAGAAGTCGCCGCGGTCACTGCGTCGGACAGATCACATTTTATTATTCCCATAGACTTAGAGAATGGACCGAGTATCTCTCTCCATATTTTATGTGAATATGGACAGAAAAATGTGTGAGAGTTAAAGCGAACGTGCGGCCAGCAGTCGTCTTTTTCTAGAATTTTGATTGGTCTACGTCACAGACTTGCAGGAGCAAAAAGAAATATGTATTGACCGCACAATCGCTTTGTCTCTTCTTAAGTCCATTGTCTATGTCTATGATTATTCCACTATGTCTATGTATTGTATGCGATTTACACGGGCTGCCGTAGCTGTATAGTTAACCTCTTTAGTGTATGATGACTAACGTGAAGATCAAGCTGTCATTCCAGATTTTTATTCAGGGTTCCATGGTTTAGCTATGAAAAACTCTTTGAACATAAAGACGACATGTTTGATACATATTCTAGGAGACAGAGGCCAAATTATTCATCAGTAAGAACAGATAAATACTAGTACCACGCCGCGGCGCGGCGCGGTGTCGTGTCATAATGCCGCGGTGATTTGTCCACTGCATATTAACCCCTCTCATTAGTAGAGGTCTGTGCCAATACTGAGACTGTTTAAATACACGGCTAACATATATCACTACATAGTATAAAACAAAGTCGCTGTCGCTGTCAGTATGTATGTATGCTTAAATCTTCAAAACTACGCAACGGATTTTGAAACGCTTTTTTAATAGATAGAGTGATTCAAGAGGAAGGTTTAGGTATATGTATGATACATGCATAATATTGTAGCGAAAACACTGATGAATTTACAGGTTTCTAATGTGATGTCGTAAATAAACACATTTTTTGCGCTTACATTGCAATATAAGAGGAGATAATTTCTCCTATATATGACCTCCACGCGGGCGGAGCCGCGAGCAACAGCTAGTATTTTAATAAATCTGAAGAGGCACTTGTCTGTACATTAAATATTTTTGCAAAATTGAGATTGTAACGTGTTATATTATCGATATAGAACCCAAACCTATTGTTTTTGGAATTATTATCTGTCTGTCTGTCAAGGCATCGCGTCTAAAGTTTTTACTAAAGAATCGGCAATAAAACTACAGAGCATATATCCAGGTAACATTTAGTCTTTATTTCATTAAAATCGGTTTGTTAAATCAATAGTTATGAGTATTTATACTTCACAATAGCTGTAATACGGCGATAAGGCGTGGTGAGATCTGAAGTAATTAGTAAAAACTAAAAGCTAACAAGCAATCTCCCAAAAATAACATCCACGAGGGCCGAGCCGCGCTCAATAGCTATATTATAAATAATATTGTAAATTACTTTCAGGTTATTTTAATAAATATATTTATAATTTATACCCGCATTATTAGTGCTTCTATCATAAATTCGAGTGTAATTAATTTATTTATTTATTTATTTATTTTATTTTATGGAAGACTAACAGGTTTAACTAAGCTAGAATAATAACAGTATACAAAACAAACAACCAATTACAAGTCTTCACTTATAGTAACGGTTTAAAACAAAATAAAAGTGAACAACTTTAGTATGATGTTGAATTTACTAGACTATATACCTACACTTAATAATATATAATATTAATAATGTTAAAGTTTCTGACTAAAGAAATCAAGGCTCAAATTTCTCCTCGCTGAGGTAACACTGGTCAAAAAAGGGTCCAAATCGTGCTGTTTACAAATCTTATTAAAGTTTGTGCTCGCTCGCACAATAAAACTATTTTGCCTATAGTTTGTGGATGTATGTGGAATAAATAAGGGTGGATTATAACGGAGTGTTTTACACGGTACATTAAAACTAATTTTTGAAAGAAGTTCAGGTGAATCAATATCTCCATTAATTATTTTTAATAAAAAAAGAATATCCGCTATCCCTCTTCGATTTATAAGTGGCAATAAGTGGAATTTTTGGCAAATTCTCGAATAGTTTTTTGAACTGTAAGGAATTTTTTGATGATAACAAAGATACCTAATAAAGCGCTTTTGGACATTTTCAATACGATCCGTATACTTGTAATAGCGCGGATTCCATATTGTCGAGGCATATTCCAAATGACACCTAACGTACGTACAGTAGAGTATTTTAATGGTTTTAGCTTCAGTGAAGCATTTAGAAATCCGCATTATGAATCCAAGCGATCTAGAAGCCCTTTTAACAATAGTATCAATATGTTTATCATAGAGTAGACCGCTGTCCTGTTGGACACCCAAGTCTCGTATGTCACTACATCTCGGTAAGTTTTGACCACCCAACATATAATTTGTGGCTAAGACCATTCTTTTCCTGGTAAACGTAATGACAGAGCACTTCAAAGGATTAAGGTCAAGCTTGTTATTACTGCAATAATCCTCCAGACGGCTTAAGTCCTCCTGAAGCGCAGTCATGTCATCAAATGAACTTATGGTGGAAAATATTTTCATATCATCCGCAAAACACAGTAAATTAGATGAAACAAGACAAGAGGCAATGTCATTTACACAGATCACAAATAGCAGCGGGCCCATTAGTGAGCCTTGAGGTACACCGCTGGGCACGGAAACCCAGCTGGACATATAATTATTGAGTGCCACCGCCTGAGATCTATTATTAATGTAGGAGGAGAACCACCTGAGTAGATCTCCTCTTATGCCAATGTTATACAGTTTATGTAGTAAGATCTCATGGTCGATCCGGTCAAATGCCTTGCTATAATCTGTGTAAATAACATCAACCTGCTTACCCCGATCCATAGCTGCAGTGACATAATCATTAAACAAAGTAAGGTTAGTGACTGTTGAACGTCCTTTTAAGAAACCGTGTTGGTATGGACTAAGTGACAATGCTATTGCTGAGTATACCTGATTATAAACAATTCTTTCAAAAACCTTGGCGATGACACAGAGCTTTGATATGGGTCTATAATTTGTTATTTCGGTTTTAGAACCTTTTTTATGAACAGGTGTTATAAAGGCCGATTTCCAAACATCTGGAACTATGCCTGATGCCAAAGACATTTTAAAAAGAAGTGAAACGGGCAATGATATGGATGACGCACAACGAGTAAGAAGGTTGGCTGAAATATTGTCTGGACCCGTTCCCTTTGAAATATCCAGCTTGCGAAGAAGATTGGCTACGTTACTCACTTCTACTTCTACATGAGAGATATCTGATATAGAATGTGATTGAGCAAAAGTTGTAGTGTGAGTATAGTTACTGCTAGTAGAGGGTTTAAGAAAGTTTGAATGAAAATAACTCGAGAATGCCTCACATATGGTATCACCTGTAGTCAACAATTCACTATTGTAAGTGAGACTACTCGGAATTGCGTTTGAGTTATGTCTATTTTTTACAAAAGCCCAAAACATCTTTGGGTTGTTTTTAATTGAATCTTCTGTAAGTTTAATATAGTTTTGATAACATACAGCTTCCATAGTTTTAACACGATCACGTAATACCTTAAATGTTATTCTATCAGACTTATTCCCATATTTTTTGAATTTTTTGAAATATTTAAATTTTTCTTTAATGATTTTAATTAATGATGATTTGTACCAGACTGGATATGTTTTATTTTTTTCGATTTTATGTGGTATGTATTTATTTTGTAAATTAGTTATAGTTTGATTAAATAACATAACTGAATCATTGACTGACCTTGAAGAGAATTCATTTTTCCAGTCAATTGCAGAAATTTCATTGTTAAGGGAATCAAAGTCGCCTTTACTAAAGACGTATCTAATCCTTGTTGCATTTTTCAATATCGGTGCAACACATATATCAAAGTCGATTAGTAATGACGGATGGTGAGGATCTATAGGTACTAAGGGATCAGTACATTCATGAACCCGAGCTAGTTTATTTGATATTACTAAGTCGAGAATTTTTCCGTGTTGATTAGTAACACCATTATATTGCCCTAAACCTAACGTATATAATTCATCTATAAGTAAGTATTCATCAGCTGTTCGATTATTCATAGGAAGAAGTGACTGTTCGTTAGATTGCGTCCAATGTATACCACTCAGATTAAAATCCCCCACAATAATAAAAGTAATCCTCAAAGTTGAAGTAGCGCAATATTTTAAATAGAATTTTACAAATAACTAAAATTAATGAAGCAAGTATTTTATAGATTTTATTTTTATTGATCCTTAAGTAGATATATAATGGTGAGGATTTGTTCAAAACTTATTACACCTATAATACATCAAAATCTAATTTAAACCACGCGTGCAATGAATTTGCAGACTCCTAGTTATATAATAATCGAATATTTACTAAATTATACAGCAGCGATAGGCTAGTTGGTTGCGGTAAAGAAAGAAAGAAAGAAAGAAAGAGTTTATTTGGTTTTTCAATAAAAACAAAACAAAATAAAAAATACGGTACGGACTGTCAAGACGAAAGTCGTATGTTCGAAACCCAAGTGGTATACACCTCTGACTTTTCTGAAGTTATGTATTAAATGTTAATTATCACTTGCTTTAACGGTGAAGGAAAACATCGTGAGGAAACCTGAATATCTGAGAATTCTTATACGAATTTAGAAGGTATGTGAAGTCTACCAACCCGCATTAGGCCAGCGAGGTGGACTAAGGCCTAACCCCTCTCATTAGTAGAGGAGGCCTGTGCCCAGCAGTGGGACAATGTTTAATACAAGGCTAGTAGTATTATTATTATTTACTAAATTGAAATTCCAACAGTATCGGTTATTGTAAATTTATTATAATTAATAGCTAAATGTGATTTCAAATCTAAATTAATTTTATTAGTTTTCATACAAATTAACTTAATCACGTGCAAGAGAATAAACCGGCCATAATCATTTAAAATTAATTCCTACATGAACATATTTTACCGATATTTTTATTCAGTTGCACATTATCTTTAATTGAAATAAAAACGTATATGAGAGTATACAATACAAGTTATGAGAAGGATAACTTGAAATAGTACTGTGGCGTCATGTCTAAACTGTGTTAACTTTAATAGAACTTGCGGTACTAAGATTTCGTTAAGTACCTACGTTAGGTACCTACCTAATATCAGTGACTATCTGTAGGTCGATATCATTGACTTTCCTATTGTTATTATGATCTCATTTCGGATATATTTTTAAATGAGGCGTTCTTATTTGTTTAAATCAACTTCTAAACTTGTACTCTTCAATAAACCGCCCCGGCGTACCGGATGAAACTCAGTTTTTTCGTGAGCGTCTAACGAGGTAAGAGGCTCATTAGCTATCTGGAGTGGTGAAGACGAGGCGTGTCACGACCAGACAACCTACTTCGGTCCCACACCTTGTTAATACTTGAAAGCTTTGGTATTTGACATGACACGTACTGATGTGAGGTGGTATTGAAAAAAGGTTGTTAGTGTTGTATGTAGGTATGTAGGTTGTTTGCGTAGGTATAAGTAAATAATTGAAACATGTTATTAAAATTAATATATTGTCCATGATGAAGATATATATAATATAAAAAACAAATTATGCGTCACTATAAAATTTGAGAGTTGCCCTTGATTTTTCTGAGATCCCATCATCAGATCGTGACTTGGTGCCAATGGGACCACCTGTGAAGTATACCCTTTTAAACAAAAAAAGATTTTCTCGAATCGGTCCAGGCGTCCTCGAGTAATCGGGGAACATACATAAAAGAAAGGATCCGACGAATTGTTAACCTCCTCCTTTTTTTGAAGTCGGTTAAAAATAGATCCTATACTTGTGAATAATATGCAAGTAGCAATAACTCTCCGAGCCTGTACCAATATCGCGTCCCGTCATCTACAAATATTGCACATCGCGTGCATTTTTGGTAGAGAAAACCTTCCTTAAATTCTTTCGTGGCTTAAGAGGATACGTTGCAACTTCCAACTTATTGCAACTTAAAAAGGCTTTGCCTGAAGTGGTTTCTTTACAAACTTAGACGAGAGTTCGAAACTGTTAACGTAGACGTACACTTCACATGAATTCTTCATTCTTAATTGAAATGACCATAGAGATCGATCGATAAGGTTTAGCGTATTTTTATCATTTAAGTAGTTAATTAAACTGTCAAGATGTAAATATTTTGATGTAGTCTTCATCAATTTAGTTAAGGCAGAGTGTTAAAGTCAGTGTTATTTTTTGTTAGTGTTATTAACCATTCTTTTTTCTAAACATATTTTGCATTATAATGCAAGTAGCATTGTATGTAATTTATTTATAGGATTTTTTATAATGGATAACATCGTCATGATTCGCTGATATTATTTCCCAAGCTTGAGAATCTTTAATCACCAACTAAATTCCTATTTTTAAATGTTTTATCTTGAGACAAACTAAATGATTTCTTTTTACCAAGACTTTTCCACACAAATTTCAACAAATTCCGCCAATTTCCTTTTCTTTTATTTATGCACTAGCTGTTGCTCGCGGCTCCGTCCGCGTGGAGGTCATGTTTGGGAGAAAAGTATACAATATAAAATACCAATTTTCATCCGTTTAACTTCAAAAATAACGGATTTTCATACAAACTTTCATCCTCTATTTTACCCCCTTAGGAGTAGAATTTCCAATAATCCTGAAACATATATTTTTATTTTTAACTAAAAGGCCAAATACTAATTTTCATGAATTTAACTTCAAAAATGACGGATTTTCATACAAACTTTCATCCCCTATTTTACCCCTTTAGGGGTGGTATTTCTAAAAACCCTTTCCTAGTGGATGCCTACGTCATAAAAGGTACCTACTGTCGATATCTCAAGTCTCTAACCTCAGCCGTTTAGGCTGTGCGTTGATCGATCAGTCAGTCAGTCAGTCAGTTTCTTCTTTTATATATACAGACTAGCTTTTGCCCGCGGCTACGCCCGCGTGGTGGTTATTTTTGAAAGAAAAGGTATAAAATCGAAATGAAACAAATTTTACGGATTCTATCGCGGTTTATTAAACTTTTTGATCAATACTATTTAATAAACCGCGATAGAATCCGTAAAATTTGTTTCATTTCAATGTATAATATTCGCGTAAACATAAGAAACCATTAGGTATAAAATCCTTGGAGAACTCTTAAGCTATTACATCTTCCTGTATTATGCTATCCCGTAGGAACCGTGCATTTTCTGGTACAAAAAGTAGCCCCTCAACTAACACTATGCAAAAGATCATGTGGATCCCTTGCTCTGTCTAAAACAAAACCAAAACTAACGGATTTTTCATCGAACTTTCTTTCCCTATTTTACCCCCTTAGGGGTGGAATTTCCAAAAATCCTGAATTATATATTTTTTATTTTTAACTGAGAGGCGCAATATCAATATTCATGCGTTTAACTCCAAAAATGACGGATTTTTCATACAAACTTTTTTACCCTATTTTACCCCGTTAGGGGTGGAATTTCCAAAAATCCTGAAACATATATTTTTTATTTTTAACTAAAAGGCCAAATACCAATTTTCATGCGTTTAACTTCAAAAATGACGGATTTTCCATACAAACTTTCATCCCCTATTTTACCCCCTTAGGGGTGGTATTTCCAAAAACCCTTCCTTAGTGGATGCCTACGTGATAAAAGGTACCTACTGTCAAAATTTCAAGTCTCTAACCCCAGCCGTTTAGGCTGTGCGTTGATCGATCAGTCAGTCAGTCAGTCAGTCAGTCAGTCAGTCAGTCAGTCAGCTTCTTCTTTTATATATACAGATCACCAAATTATACATCCTCATCTGGATAAAAAAATATTAGTGGCGAAGAGCCTGCTGTACAAAAACACTGTATCTAGAGCCTTAGACTATGATGGAAACTGGGCACTGTAATATTATTTCTCCTTCATCTATACAGGTAAAATACAAATCTCAACCTTTTCAATTAGTAAGTGCGTGTTAACAGTTGTTACGTTGTAACAAGATAATACATAAAAATAAAAAATGTTAAAATAATTACAAACATAAAGACAAAATAATTAAGTTGTTACTACGGAGCGAAACCACGCGAAATGATCTAGCAATAGCGTATAGAACCAATCAGGGTAATCCTTCTGTCTGAAGCACGAATCCCCACTAAAAAATATCTATTATCACGCACACAAGGAAAAAACCCTTCCTTTAAATACAAGGCGCGGGACACAAAACGACAGTTGATTCCAAAACGCACGGGAAACAGGTCGGCTTATAAGTAAATACCACCATTTAAAATAAAGTAGTAAAATCAGTGCTTACTCATAATCCCCCTTGGTAAGTTAATTATAATTCTTTAGGCTTTTTGCTGTTAGCTAATTCGTGTCTGGTTTTATCCGATTTAAATTCTTCCACCGTATAATAATGATTTAATTACGTAGAGAAATGTGACGCGTGGTGCAGTAAAACATAACCTTACCTTACATATGTTCACTCGGGTTAATTTCATTTAAATACTATTGCCAAATGAAGATGGTCTAGATCAGAAATTAAATGACCACTTGTATTGCACGCGTGTGTTCTCAATATCGGTGGTTTTCTTTCTTTAATGTAACTGTAATTTAGTAGACTCAAAATTAATCATTCAATAGTTAACTTAAATAATATCCATCGTAAAAATGTATCTTATATTTAATTTGTAGTAATGTATCTAGAAATGTAAATTTGATAATAACTTAAATTCGTTAGGTTTTAAAAGAAATTATATAATATTACTCCCATCTAAATCGCTGGGAGTCTATTGTTAAATCAATGAAGTTTTTTATGTACCGGCGTAGCAAATATCGCAGGTCATCGCTTCGCCGATATGCTTGTCTTTAACTACCTACTAGTTTGTAATTATTGCATACGAGAAGGAAGTTATTTTTATTTTTGTACCTCATGGCGTAGTGGATTGGTGATCGACCGGTAAATAGTTAGATGAAGTTCGGTTTTGGGTTTTCAAATAATTTTATATTTTTTTTTGTTCTTCTACTATTACCGGATTGGTATATCGCCACTCCACTGCGCGTATTGTATTTTGTTGTTTTTTATTATTGTTCGCGAAAGATGCCGACACCCACACATGGTCTCGACTAGTGCTTGGGTCTCGGGGTCTTTTACGCTACAAACGTCCTGTCGACGCGTTCCAGGAATCTGGGGGACCACCGTACGGGTAGCAGCTGGGAGGTACCAACTCCCGTACCGTCCAACACTGACTCGACTACGGCTCCGAGCCGGGAAGGAGTGCGACCGCGGCAGAACATAATCGCCGACCTCTGCTGACCTCTGCGCCCGCCACGCCGCTGCATCGCGAGCCACGCGGCGCCCCCGGTCCCTACCGCGCCGGCAGACATTGGAGCGTAGTTAAGTCCCCAGCGCACATTGCCCGTCGACCATCACCAAACGGAACTTTCTCTGTGCCGAGAGCTCACGCCCTGAGCGGTTCTCCTCTACCTCAGTAATTGTTTTTTTTTAATAAAAGTATTTTTTTATTATTCGGTAACTTGTTTTTTTTGTGCCCCGCCGTCAGGCGGACCGTAACAAAATGGCGCTCAACTATTAAAAGCAAGCACAGAGAAGTTTTCGTTTGGTACTATTGTGGTGTCGGTATTTTTTTTTTCTCAACCAGGTGGTAAGCCTATGCGGACGAGGCTGAACGGGGAGGCACCACCGACCCGTTTTCTCTTTATACAGGAACGGGTAGCCGAAATTTTGTCTTCTGGTTCCGCAGGGTAATCAAATACCATCTATGGTTACCCACACACATGCGCGTGAACTGCAAGTGGCATAACATCATAATTTTATTTTTTCTCATAACATTGCATTCTGATTTTGGTGCATTGACATGTTTCTTGTTTAGCAATCGTTTTTGCATTTATGTATGTGCGTAGTTAAACATTTCCTATCAGAGATTTTTTTGTTTAGTGCATTTCTGCATTGATATTTTTTTGTTGCAATCATTATTGTTTTGCAAATTTTATTTTATACTCTGAAAAGATAATGATAGTAACGTACATTATTTTACATCGTACTTAATATCTTTTAACATTGCCACTTTCGTGTCACATTTCGTCGCGTAGTGTTAAACTTTTTTAACTTCGAATATTTTTTTTCGATAGATTTTTTTTTCGGACTTAAATTTTTTTTTTTTAACTTCGAATAAATTTTTTTTTTCTTCGGAATTTTTTTTTTTTAACATCGGTTAAAATTTCTTTTTATCTTCGACTTAGCTGACCAATAAAATTAGATTGATCATTTCGGTTCGTTCTTATCGGTTCGTGGGTTCGATTCTTTCGGTTCGGTTCGTTTCTTTTCGGTTCATTTCGTTTCATTTCCTTTCGGTTCTTTTCGGTTCTTTTCGGTTCCTTTTGGTTCTTTTCGGTTCGTGGGTTCGATTCTTTCGGTTCGGTTCGTATCAAGTCAATTTTTTATATTTTTTAAAAAAAATGGACCGCACTATTAAATATCTACACCTAACTAAACCGGAGCTCACGTACGAAGTAGCCATACGCGGTTTAGTACCTAAGGATAGGGTTGACGACCTTAGGGTTCAAATAAACAAAATTGTTTCGGAATATCCGGCGGACGCGGTTTTTGACTCATGCTATGACATAGAATCAGACATGAAAGAAGTTAACGCAACCTTTAGCAAAATAATTACAAATTTAGATTCGTTAGACAATAATCCTGATAACAAACCAATTTTGGATCGTACTCGCTCCTTAATCAATCACATTTACTTTCGTTTAAATAGAATAGAAAAACCTACAGATGAAAATGTATTAATGCTTTTAGATGATATCACGGAACAGTTCAATGACCTCCAGATTAGATTTAATAAATTCATTAGTAAGAACAAGCCATTAGTAGCAAAACCTTCTATTCAGGATAATTTGAATGTACCAAGTAGTCCGTACGAAAGTAGGGAAACAAAATACACAAAGACAGAAGTAGTTTGCGATAGGTCTTCACTTTCGGAAATTTTAAAAACTAAATATGACGGCAAATCCTGCGTTCGCGCTTTTATCGCTCGCATAGAAGAGCTCAAGTTAGCACGTAATATTTCGGACGAGCGCATGATGCGCTTGGCACCAGAAATCATGACCGGGGAGGCCTTGCATTGGCTCAGAAGCGTAAGGGATAGCATAGGTTCGTGGAACGAACTGTTATCGTCGCTAAGAACGGACTTCGACACTTTTGATTTCGATTACAAAATGATGCACGAGATCCGTTCGCGTAGCCAAGGTGAAGAGGAAACAATAACTATTTACCTAGCAATTATGCACGGTATGTTTTCGCGACTTTCCGGACCCGTGCCAGAGGCGGATAGATTAGAAATTATTCTCCACAATATCAGGCCGTGTTACGCGGGAGTATTAGCAACAAATTCAAAAATTACTAGCATTTCTGAATTACGAGACATCTGTAGGAATTATGAAAGTATTAACGCTCGATATTCTAACTTCAAAGAACCCTCTAGTAACCCGGGTTGCTCATTAGCACCAGAATTTAATTATCTCTCTATTAGAACGAACAAAAATAAATATAACTCAAACAGGCTAGCTTCGGGACCACACTACTTTTACTTGCCCTAGGTGCAATTCCAAGAAAAAACCGTTCGTGAGTCCTTTTCAATGTTATAGATGCGGCGAACGTGGCTATAAAATTAAGGATTGCCCCAAATGTAAGGTTAAGGATAGCCCGCCTTCCAAAGTCCTTCAGACAAAGGAACAAAATAAAAATATTTCAAAAAACTAGCCAGGAAAAGTTGCAGTCAGTTGAACTTTGACCAGGGAGACTGGGCCAACTGGCTGACAACTATAAAAAATTTCTTTCTCACATTTAAAGTTGCTACTATCTTTAATAAATTGCCTTCTAACGATCCTCGTCCTTATGTTACGGTTACAATAAATAATTATCCTAATTTAAAATATTTAGGTCTCTTAGATTCAGGTTCAGCAATTACCATTTTAGGGAGTAACTCCCATTTACAACTTTTAAAAGCAGGGTTCATATTGAACACTGCTGATATATTAACCGTTACGACTGCAGGTGGTCAGCCTTATCATTCCATAAATTCCAGAAATAGATTCGTATCTAATTCTTGGCATTGATTTTTGGAAGCAATTTAATATTTGCCCCAAATATTTACCTAACTTACAGTTTTTCAGTGACACAGACCCTAAACTTAATAATATCACATTGTCTTCTACTTCCTCATTAGGTCTTCATTCCTATGACACATTAGGAACTTCATAAAAAATTATCGCCAATAGTATAATAGAACAATTTAAAAATATCTCTTTCGAACATATAGGGTTAGGTAGAACATCACTAATTACCCACAGGATTGATACAGGAGACGCACTCCCTATTAGGCAGCGCTCGTATAGGTTGTCGCCGGAAAAACAAAAAATCGTTTCAGAACAGGTAGATGAAATGCTAAAACTTGGCGTAATTTCACCAGGCGAGAGTCCGTGGTCTTCCCCTGTCATAGTAGTAGAAAAAAAAGAGGGTAAACCTCGGGTATGCCTAGACAGTAGGAAGCTTAACTCGGTCACTAAAAAAGACGCCTATAGCCTACCGTATATATCGGAGATCTTAGACAATCTTAGGGACGCTCGTTTCCTGTCATCAATTGACCTGTCAAAATCTTTTTGGCAGATTCCATTAAATAAAAAAGACAGAGAGAAGACTAGTTTTTACGTTCCGGGTCGTGGAACTTTCGTTTTCAATGTAATGCCTTTTGGGTTGACCAATGCGCCAGCCACACAACAAAGATTAGTGGATACGTTATTTGGTCCAGAATTCGAGCACAAAGTCTTCTGCTATTTAGATGACGTAATAGTAATTAGCGATTCGTTCCAGGATCACGTGTCCCTACTACTGCGCGTATTGGAAAAACTTAAAAAGGCTAATTTATCAGTTAACTTCGAAAAATTTCAACTTTTTAGGGATAGCTTAAAGTATTTGGGATATGTGGTTGACGTTGAGGGTCTACGCACAGACCCGCTAAAGGTGGAGGCCATTCACAACTTTCCAACACCAACTAAGAAAAAAGATGTAAAGAGATTCCTAGGAACCGCATCGTGGTATAGACGTTTCATACCAAATTTCAGCACTATTGCGGGCCCTCTGAACTCTTTAACATCTACAAAGAAGAGTGCTCCTCCCTTCAGCTGGTCAGAGGAAGCGGAAACGGCCTTCACGACACTTAAGACATGTTTGGTCACAGCACCGGTATTATGCTGTCCTAATTATGACCTTCCGTTCGAAGTTCACACAGACGCCAGTAATTTCGGGTTAGGCGCTATGCTCACCCAAAATATAGATGGCGTTGACCGCCCTATAGCATTTAGGAGCCGCTCTTTAACGGGTCCTGAACGCAACTATAGCGTTACAGAAAGAGAAACTCTGGCTGTACTAGACGCTCTCGAACACTGGCGCTGTTATTTAGAGAATGGCAAGTGTTTTACAGTTTACACTGACCATTCAGCGTTAAAATGGTTTTTAACCTTGTCTAACCCTACGGGTCGTCTTTCCCGCTGGGGTTTGAGGCTCTCTGCCTTCAACTTTATTATTAAACATCGTAAGGGTAAAGATAATGTAATTCCAGATGCATTATCTAGAGCAGTACCAGTAGCAGAAATTAGTGCCACAAGCGATAGCAGCTACATTACCAAGGACGACTGGTATCTTAACATTTTTAACGGTTGCGTAACTTCGCCTACTAGTTTCCCAAACTACGTGGTGACGAATGGGAGATTATATCGTTTCTCGAAAGGTAACAGCCCACTTACATCCGAATTCGAGTGGAAGGAAGTTGTTCCTAAAGAACATCGTGATACGATACTTAAAAACAACCATTCTGACCCTACTGCGGGACATATGGGCATTTTCAAAACTTACCAGAGGCTAAAGCTACGCTATTATTGGCCCGGTATGTATAGCGATACTGCTAAATTTGTGACAGCTTGTGATACATGTACTGCATATAAATCTCCTACCCATCATATCCTTGGTCCACTAGGTAGACCTAAGGAGTGTAGCAGGCCGTTTCAAATGATCTCCATAGATCTCGTAGGCCCTCTACCAGTTTCCCGTAAGCAGAATGCTTACATATTAGTAGTTTGTTGTTGTTTCTCCAAATATTGTTTACTATTCCCTCTAAGGAGAGCTACGGCAGCAAACGTAGCCAAATATTTAGAAGAAGGGGTTTTCCTTGTGCATGGCATCCCACAGGTGGTTTTGCAAGACAATGGAGTGCAATTCATTAGTCGTGAATTAGCTAAACTGTATGAGTATTATAAAATTCCAAAAGTGCAATTTACGCCTAAATATACGCCCCAGATAAACACTGTGGAACGTTATAATAGAACTTTGATCACCTCCATATCAACTTTTGTGGAAGATGATCACAGAACTTGGGATATAAACTTACCAAAAATACAGTTTGCTATGAACAGTGCCGTTAACGAGGTTACCAAATTCACCCCGGCGTTTCTAGTGTACGGTAGAGAACTTGTACCATGCGGGTCGCATTATACTACAGATGTAGACCAAGTGATCTGGTGCTCTCGCCACGCGATGAATACGCGGAAAACCTCGGCTGTTTGGCAAAAATATTCGACAAGGTTCAATTATCTTTGTATAACAGCCATGTCAAAAGCGCGCGACATTATAACCTACGCAGAAAACCCGTAGACTTTAACGTAGGAGACATAGTATGGAAACGGTGCTATTTCCAAAGCGACAAGGAAGCGCACTTCGCGAAAAAACTAGCTCCGAAATTCCTGAAGTGCAAAATAGTAACCAAGCGCTCCCCATTAGTCTATACCGTCGAGGACATGTCTGGAAATAATTTGGGAAACTGGCACATCAAGGATTTCAAACTGCACTCCTTCGTAAAGATTTTTTTTTTGGTGTGTTGTCACACTTTTATAGTTATCACGTGAATTATACACGATAGATAACCTCATCAATTTTGTCCTGTTTCATAGGAATTTTTTTTTTAGGATTGTTAAACAATTCTATAATATGTTAACATTCGTTTATTATCCGTTCTTTAGCGAGTTAAATAAGCCTACACGAATTTTTTTGTGTGTATTGACTTCTATATAGGTCTACACACGTTTTATTGTTTTGCGTTTTGCAAAATTTTAGCGGAGTATGACAGTTTCTCGGTATAGGTCTACTCGTCTGCTGTTTTCTTCTCTCCGTTACAGCGGGTCGTGACTGTAACAAATTCGCTAAAGAATAGACATACTCGCAATGTCGTTTAGCTATTTTATTTAGCTTGATCAAATGATCGTTTATTCATCGAAGTCATTACCGTTAACAGTTCAATTCAGGTTTCCTTGATTCATAGTGTTCGGAAAATGGAATATTTTTTTCTCGTCTACAATTTTACAAATTAAAAATTGTTACGTTTTGGTCTCTGTCCACATTGTCTTTGATGAATTAAAATAAGCCTACACGATTTTTTGTGTGTATTGACTTCCTTATAGGTCTACACACTTTTTGTTTTTGCGTTTTGCAAAATTTTAGCGGAGCATGACAGTTTCTTGGTATAGGTCTGCTCGTCTGCTGTTTTTTCGTTACAGCGGGTCGTGACTGTAACAAATTCATCAAAGACCAATGTATTTCACAGTGCCGATTCGTCAGAATGTTCACGTTGCAGTATTCTTCTTCTTAGACGCTCCTTGTCATGCAGTACTGTTCTCGAGTCCAATTCGTTAATAGAATTGTACTCTAGTTATACGGAAGTCTGTTGATTTTAAATTTCACCAGACAACTATGAAAGGTTGGATGCTAGGTCGCATGGTAGGTATTTGTTAGTGGAAGTATGAATGTGAGACAGTACTGGGCGGTTCTAGCGATACTTAGGCGCTTACCGCAGCGGATTTTACTACGTAAAATCCTTTCTCTGGGATAGGGGGTATTGTTACGTTGTAACAAGATAATACATAAAAATAAAAAATGTTAAAATAATTACAAACATAAAGACAAAATAATTAAGTTGTTACTACGGAGCGAAACCACGCGAAATGATCTAGCAATAGCGTATAGAACCAATCAGGGTAATCCTTCTGTCTGAAGCACGAATCCCCACTAAAAAATATCTATTATCACGCACACAAGGAAAAAACCCTTCCTTTAAATACAAGGCGCGGGACACAAAACGACAGTTGATTCCAAAACGCACGGGAAACAGGTCGGCTTATAAGTAAATACCACCATTTAAAATAAAGTAGTAAAATCAGTGCTTACTCATAATCCCCCTTGGTAAGTTAATTATAATTCTTTAGGCTTTTTGCTGTTAGCTAATTCGTGTCTGGTTTTATCCGATTTAAATTCTTCCACCGTATAATAATGATTTAATTACGTAGAGAAATGTGACGCGTGGTGCAGTAAAACATAACCTTACCTTACATATGTTCACTCGGGTTAATTTCATTTAAATACTATTGCCAAATGAAGATGGTCTAGATCAGAAATTAAATGACCACTTGTATTTCACGCGTGTGTTCTCAATATCGGTGGTTTTCTTTCTTTAATGTAACTGTAATTTAGTAGACTCAAAATTAATCATTCAATAGTTAACTTAAATAATATCCATCGTAAAAATGTATCTTATATTTAATTTGTAGTAATGTATCTAGAAATGTAAATTTGATAATAACTTAAATTCGTTAGGTTTTAAAAGAAATTATATAATATTACTCCCATCTAAATCGCTGGGAGTCTATTGTTAAATCAGTGAAGTTTTTTATGTACCGGCGTAGCAAATATCGCAGGTCATCGCTTCGCCGATATGCTTGTCTTTAACTACCTACTAGTTTGTAATTATTGCATACGAGAAGGAAGTTATTTTTATTTTTGTACCTCATGGCGTAGTGGATTGGTGATCGACCGGTAAATAGTTAGATGAAGTTCGGTTTTGGGTTTTCAAATAATTTTATATTTTTTTTTGTTCTTCTACTATTACCGGATTGGTATATCGCCACTCCACTGCGCGTATTGTATTTTGTTGTTTTTTATTATTGTTCGCGAAAGACGATTTTCGCGAAGATGCCGACACCCACACATGGTCTCGACTAGTGCTTGGGTCTCGGGGTCTTTTACGCTACAAACGTCCTGTCGACGCGTTCCAGGAATCTGGGGGACCACCGTACGGGTAGCAGCTGGGAGGTACCAACTCCCGTACCGTCCAACACTGACTCGACTACGGCTCCGAGCCGGGAAGGAGTGCGACCGCGGCAGAACATAATCGCCGACCTCTGCTGACCTCTGCGCCCGCCACGCCGCTGCATCGCGAGCCACGCGGCGCCCCCGGTCCCTACCGCGCCGGCAGACATTGGAGCGTAGTTAAGTCCCCAGCGCACATTGCCCGTCGACCATCACCAAACGGAACTTTCTCTGTGCCGAGAGCTCACGCCCTGAGCGGTTCTCCTCTACCTCAGTAATTGTTTTTTTTTAATAAAAGTATTTTTTTATTCTTCGGTAACTTGTTTTTTTTGTGCCCCGCCGTCAGGCGGACCGTAACACAGTGGCGGCGTAAGGGGGGGGGCGGTGGGGGCGGTCCGCCCCGGGTACCAAGCACCAAGGGGTGCCATCGTGGTGATAACTCACTCGAGCAGCTCAGTAGTCGTTTGCGCATCTCATATGCCCGACGAGGACGGCACGGGCGGGCAGGAGAAATGACCCAACATGTTGGACTAAGATTGCCAGAAGAGCTGCAGAGAGCTATTTTAGAACGTCTTAATAGATTTAACGGAGACCTAGATCATAGTTATAAGGCAATGAATGACATTCTCATAACTTTTCGTGCTGTTCAGCCTTAAGTTCTGCTGACTTCGTGGTACATTTACAATTCTGACAAATCTATGATGAATTTTCTGCACTAGAAATGAATTTGGAAGTTTTACGACTGGGGCTCCACTTGGAAGCTGCTAGCGGTCCAATGGACCGTGAATATGTTGGTGTTGGTGTTGGTGTTGGTGTTGGTGTTGGTGTTGGTGTTGGTGTTGGTGTTGGTGTTGGTGTTGGTGTTGGTGTTGGTGTTGGTGTTGGTGTTGGTGTTGGTGTTGGTGTTGGTGTTGGTGTTGGTGTTGGTGTTGGTGTTGGTGTTGGTGTTGGTGTTGGTGTTGGTGTTGGTGTTGGTGTTGGTGTTGGTGTTGGTGTTGGTGTTGGTGTTGGTGTTGGTGTTGGTGTTGGTGTTGGTGTTGGTGTTGGTGTTGGTGTTGGTGTTGGTGTTGGTGTTGGTGTTGGTGTTGGTGTTGGTGTTGGTGTTGGTGTTGGTGTTGGTGTTGGTGTTGGTGTTGGTGTTGGTGTTGGTGTTGGTGTTGGTGTTGGTGTTGGTGTTGGTGTTGGTGTTGGTGTTGGTGTTGGTGTTGGTGTTGGTGTTGGTGTTGGTGTTGGTGTTGGTGTTGGTGTTGGTGTTGGTGTTGGTGTTGGTGTTGGTGTTGGTGTTGGTGTTGGTGTTGGTGTTGGTGTTGGTGTTGGTGTTGGTGTTGGTGTTGGTGTTGGTGTTGGTGTTGGTGTTGGTGTTGGTGTTGGTGTTGGTGTTGGTGTTGGTGTTGGTGTTGGTGTTGGTGTTGGTGTTGGTGTTGGTGTTGGTGTTGGTGTTGGTGTTGGTGTTGGTGTTGGTGTTGGTGTTGGTGTTGGTGTTGGTGTTGGTGTTGGTGTTGGTGTTGGTGTTGGTGTTGGTGTTGGTGTTGGTGTTGGTGTTGGTGTTGGTGTTGGTGTTGGTGTTGGTGTTGGTGTTGGTGTTGGTGTTGGTGTTGGTGTTGGTGTTGGTGTTGGTGTTGGTGTTGGTGTTGGTGTTGGTGTTGGTGTTGGTGTTGGTGTTGGTGTTGGTGTTGGTGTTGGTGTTGGTGTTGGTGTTGGTGTTGGTGTTGGTGTTGGTGTTGGTGTTGGTGTTGGTGTTGGTGTTGGTGTTGGTGTTGGTGTTGGTGTTGGTGTTGGTGTTGGTGTTGGTGTTGGTGTTGGTGTTGGTGTTGGTGTTGGTGTTGGTGTTGGTGTTGGTGTTGGTGTTGGTGTTGGTGTTGGTGTTGGTGTTGGTGTTGGTGTTGGTGTTGGTGTTGGTGTTGGTGTTGGTGTTGGTGTTGGTGTTGGTGTTGGTGTTGGTGTTGGTGTTGGTGTTGGTGTTGGTGTTGGTGTTGGTGTTGGTGTTGGTGTTGGTGTTGGTGTTGGTGTTGGTGTTGGTGTTGGTGTTGGTGTTGGTGTTGGTGTTGGTGTTGGTGTTGGTGTTGGTGTTGGTGTTGGTGTTGGTGTTGGTGTTGGTGTTGGTGTTGGTGTTGGTGTTGGTGTTGGTGTTGGTGTTGGTGTTGGTGTTGGTGTTGGTGTTGGTGTTGGTGTTGGTGTTGGTGTTGGTGTTGGTGTTGGTGTTGGTGTTGGTGTTGGTGTTGGTGTTGGTGTTGGTGTTGGTGTTGGTGTTGGTGTTGGTGTTGGTGTTGGTGTTGGTGTTGGTGTTGGTGTTGGTGTTGGTGTTGGTGTTGGTGTTGGTGTTGGTGTTGGTGTTGGTGTTGGTGTTGGTGTTGGTGTTGGTGTTGGTGTTGGTGTTGGTGTTGGTGTTGGTGTTGGTGTTGGTGTTGGTGTTGGTGTTGGTGTTGGTGTTGGTGTTGGTGTTGGTGTTGGTGTTGGTGTTGGTGTTGGTGTTGGTGTTGGTGTTGGTGTTGGTGTTGGTGTTGGTGTTGGTGTTGGTGTTGGTGTTGGTGTTGGTGTTGGTGTTGGTGTTGGTGTTGGTGTTGGTGTTGGTGTTGGTGTTGGTGTTGGTGTTGGTGTTGGTGTTGGTGTTGGTGTTGGTGTTGGTGTTGGTGTTGGTGTTGGTGTTGGTGTTGGTGTTGGTGTTGGTGTTGGTGTTGGTGTTGGTGTTTTCTTCAATTTTGTATTGAATGTTTTTAGCCGTAGGATCAACCGTTGAGGTACTATATTGAAAAACCTAGATTTTTGCAACTTTCATCCTAGATGGCCGCCCGAGCGACCACTCGTCATAGTTACAAACTTAGATTTTTCATCAGAGTCACAAGCGTAGCCAGATTTGTGTAACGGAGGAGGTTCAAAAAAATTCAAATTCAAATAATCATTGCCTCAGTCATTTGAATATTTAGACCTCCGACAACCCCCCCCTCGGCTATACACCCGTGCCTGGACTATATCCCGTGCCTGGACTATATTTAGTATTTATTGTTTTATTTTGAGGGTGCTCAATAGAAAATCGCCCCGGGTGCCAACCCATGCTACGCCGCCACTGCGTGTTAAAAAAACAAATATGACTTATTGCGGTTTTAATCTAGGTATATTTAACTTTAAAGAATTTTTGCGTTTCTCAATTCACTGTATCTACCCACAGAGGACTGATGTAAAAGTTTATTCAATAAAACATTTGTAGTGAAAGCCTAAACCAACAACCCGCAACTAAACCCTTTTAGGACGCATTTTTACATGCCGCAATAAAATTTACGTAATGCTGGAAGGGATACCGCAACCCACTTCCTAAAGCCTCACATACATAATAATGATTAAATTCATTACGAGATTTCGTACACAACGGACCATTGTGTATGTGCGGCCAGCGTGAGGAACAGAAAAAAGTTTGTAACGTTCTGCTGCGCTAGCTCCGTTAAAACATTAAAGCTGAAACATCACTGACATAAACTGGCAGGGTTGGTACAGCATATATTGCAAATTGCTTAAAAGATTCTCATTTTGGAGCGATATAATAAAAAAATAATTAATAAGGGGCTGACCACAGATGATACGCTTCACCTAAAAATACTCGGGTACCGGAAAATTTACCCAATCCATGGTATCGAAAAAAATATAAGTTAATCTTAGAGTTGCCAACCGTCCTGTTTTCCCAGCACATGTCCTCGTTTTTAGAGTGTCCTGGGATGTCCTGGATAGTTTTTGAAGCAGCGTCCTGGGTTTTTAATGCGCCCTGATAAGGTCCTGTATTTAAAAATTAACACCTCACTTTTGGAATTCTTACGTTACGGACGACCTCACGGCTCGCGAGTGTTCGGTGTTCTGGTTTAAAACAAAGACGCGTCCTGTTTTTAAACTGAATTAACCTGGTTTGTCCAACTTCAAATCCTAGTTTTTGAATTTCGGAGTGGGTACCCTTGTTAATCTTCATTATTGAACGAATATTGATTCTTGAACGACAAGAAGATGAAATGGTATGGATTTTTAGTACCTAATAAATACCTACATAGACTTGCTTTACCAACCTACGCTACGCCGATGACACTACTCTTCTCGCAGCAAATGAGTCGGAAATGGCAGCACTTCTTGAGCGAATGGAGCGGCTTAGCGAGGAGATGGGACTTTCTATAAACAGGTCCAAAACCAAGGTCATGGTGGTGGACAGATCTGGGAAGATGGACCTCACTGGGGCGTTGGGCCTAGAAACAGTGGACAACTTCAATTACCTGGGGTCCAACATCAGTAACGATGGCTCGTGTGAGAAGGAAGTGCGCAGGAGAATTGGCATGGCTAAGAGCGCCATGTCTCAGCTTGGAAAAATCTGGAGAGATCGCAACATTTCCGTTAAAACTAAAACCAAACTGGTACGGACCCTAGTCTTCTCGATCTTCTCGTATTGCGCTGAGATTTGGACGCTGAAAGCTGCAGACCGTAGACGCATTGACGCCTTTGAGATGTGGTGCTGGAGAAAGATGCTCCGTATTCCCTGGACAGCATTTCGGACTATCGTCTCCATATTGCGAGAACTTAAAATCCACTCGCGGCTGTCAACCGAGTGCCTTCGCAGAGTTCTAGGATACTTCGGTCACATTGCAAGGAAAGACGGTGGCAACCTCGAAAAACTCATTGTGACCGGCAAAGTAGATGGAAGAAGGCCTCGTGGACGTAACCCAATACGTTGGTCTGACCAATTCCGCACCGCTCTTGACTTCACAGTTTATAACGCCATCCACGCCGCCAGAGACAGAAAAGTATGGAAGAAGTACACACATGAGATGGTGATGCAGAAGGGAGGTCACGACCCTCATTACTGAGGAACACGACGCAAGGAGGAGGAGGGAGACTTGCTTTAACAAGCGTTGTAAACATCTGTCATAGTTGCAGGTTTTGGGCTTACTTTATCTGATGGCAAGAAACAATAAAATGTATGACAAGAGAAACTGAATAGTAGTATACAATTCTTGTATACCTACACGTGTATACAGAACTATTGACAGGTGCGTTTACTAGAAAATCAAACGTCGTAGTTAGGCACATTTTTAAGAACCCTATGTAGAATAACAACAAACACCAAGGTTCTTAAAATTGCGCTATCAAGACTTTATAATACTAAACAATTACTAAGATATTAAGGTTCGTTTCCTGGCTGCCTCCTCTTGAGAAAATCCCTACCTACGTCATTGAGTCTCTAGAGTATCTAAGAAGCTCGAGCAAACCGAAGAACATTAAAGGGTACCTACCGATATTGTAGATTGTGTCGAATAAAACGAGACGTTTAATATCTAACAAAGGTAAGTAGATAAGTAAATAGGTTACCTCTTTTTATTTGTCAAAATTTTCTTATTTTCTAGGTAAAAGGATGCAATAAAATCAATAATTGATAAACCGTTCCAAACGCCTTTGCAAGCCTCGATTAATAACCTCCGTGGCGCAGCGTGCTTGTAGCCGGCTGTGAATCGAGAGGCCGTAGTTTCGATTCCCGTACCGAAACAAATGTTTGTGTGACAGACAGATATATATTTTTTTATCGTGGCACGGCAAAGTGACCACACTGCACCTGATGGTAAGTGCCGTGCCGTCCAGTTATAGTATCAAGTAGCTAGTGATCCCTCGCTACTCAATACAATCATGCCGGCCTGCTGTGTAGCTTCTTCACACTACGCCTAAAGGACCCAGGATCATAGGAAGGAGGGAAACACGGTAGCTGGCAAACTGTTCCACAGCTTTGTTTTGGGTTTGAGTGTTGTGGGACAGTATTTCCTCGTAGTTATTTGATACCCATGACACAGGTTAGACCTAGTGTGGGGTCAAGATTATGTGTGTGTCACTTGGGCGTATTGGGCGAATGCCTTCGTCACAACTAGAATTTACTGCATTTCAAAAATCTGTTTTATATTCTACCAGTAGTCGCATAGTAGATGAAATTCGGCCGTAATTCATAAAAATCTGCATTTGTTTATTGAGAACACGCGATATACTAAACAAAACAACTTCTAAACAAATAAAAGAAAATGGTTACTGAACTGTTTTGTCTTTATATACATATTTATAAATAGATCCTTGTTTGGTTGTCACATGATGTGAACAACAGTTTCTAAAATGATTTTTCGATTATATGCAAGTAATATAAATAAGTTTCAAAAATATTATCCTACCAATATTATAAATGCGAATGTTTGTATGGATGGATGGATGTTTGCTACTCAATCACGCTACAACGGCTGGACGGATCTGATTGTTTTTATCCCGGATAAATTTACAGCTCCCGTGGTACCTATAGTTTCGTTCTTCACAGGGCAAGGGATCGACATGATTTTTTGCACAGTGGCAGTTTAAATCAGAAAATGACATACGCCACTTTTTATCCCGGAAAAATGCACGCTCCTATGTGATAGCATTCTCGCGGCCGATATCCCACAAGATGGACAGACCTTATCAAATCATCTACGAAGTGTTCCCTTGCTGAGTGTACACGCAGGGCCACGAACAGGAAAGAATGGAGACGTATCGCAAATGCTGCAACCGACCAATACGACGATCCATAACCACGACCATTCCGGCAAGAGTGCCCGACTAAGAAGAAGAAGAATGTGATAGCAAAATATAGAATGGTGTAATAGCTTAAGATGCCTCCATGGATTGTATACCTTTTCTTCCAAAAATAATCTACATGCGGGCAGAGCCGCGGACAACATCTAGTACGAAATATTTATTAAGATTATGTGTCCCTTACGTCCGCCTCCACAAACCAAACTGAATACCTGGCAACTAGACTGCCTTACCTAAACTCATGAATACTCCAAAATGTTGTTTCATCAATCGATTTCGCTACAAAAACATGTTGCAGAAACCTTAGACGTCTGCGTAGATTCTTGGATATATGAATATAGAATAAAATTTCTTAAGATCCTTTTTTTTTATTTAACATATCGTTGATCAGTAATTGCTTGCTTAGTGCTAAGTAGTATTTATTTATTTTTATTAGTAACCATCTTTTACCTGCAGCTTCGTATGCGTGATTATGATTATCTGCATAGAAAAAGGACTTTCCTTGTTGTCCCAATTTTCCAATTTATATTTCCCTAAAAACTTTCTACGGAATATTTTAATATTACATTTTTAAAAATGCAAGTTCATCTAGCTGTCCTTAGGTGATACGATTACTAAAAAACATTATTAAACCATGTATCGGTATTTATTTATTTTATTTATTACACACAAAACAGGTTACAATCGGGTACAAATATGTAGTATACAATTTTTTTTAAAGTTTTTTTACATAATTATAACCCACAAATTTGTGTTCCGGAATTAATATTAAGTGTTAACGAGATAACAAAGTGAAAAACATATATCATATAGGTATAGAATCGCTTATCCAAACCAAATCGATACAAAAGGAAATACAATGCTTCTTCACCTTCTTGCCCATGGCGTAGTGTGAAGAAGCAGGTCGGCATGATTGTGTTGAGTAGCGGGGGATATATTGTCCCACGCAACTCGATAGTCTAATTGGACGGCACTGCGCTTAACATCAGGTGCCACTGCACTATTGGCAATACTGGCAAAGTGACACCACTATGTCATTTTGCCAGTATAAAAAAAACTATGTAAAGCAGGTTCAAAATTTTATTTTCTTACCAAACATAATAAAGTATGCAGGATATAAATACAATAATTGCAGTATAATTAAGCGTCAAATGTTATAGATTATTACTTATGTATAATAACCATGTCTTCATGATTCGACCATGCGGTATAGTGCATACAACGTCCATTACCATAATGTCTTACAGATTTTTACTTAGTAATTTCTCATTACCATCATATTTATATAACATTTGGTACAATTTTTAAATGATTGTCGTCTTTCATATAACAATAAATAATATATATTATGGCAATAATATTGATTAAAATTTATAATTAATTTGGAATTTATCCTCAGCAAGAGTAAAGATATGAAAACAGATTTCATCAATAATAATATATTTTTTACAAGCGAGTCTAGTTTATAACTATCACAACGACATAATACAATAAAAATGTGACTATATATCTAAATAATATACTAATTGCATATAATAATACTAGTCAGGGAATGCAAGGGTGCATAGAGTAATACTTGCTAATAGAGTAGTTTCCTGTGTTTAGTTTTGTACATTATTCTCTACGCAATCGAATATAATACGCAATAGCGACTCTTTTGCGAAAGCAGAATCCAAATTGCTTGAAAAATGAGGTCACAATATTTATTTTAAATATTGGTATGAGCAAATACTCACAGGCATAAGCGAAAACGATGGCGTATTGGGAACATATCGCTATCTCCCTCGCACAACGGTACAGTACAGGCGATTCATAGTACCGTGACGTCACGGTATCAAACATGCATCCTTGTACTGTTATTTGACAACTACCCCTTCCAGCAGATTTGAGTGGTGTCTAATTTACTTATTTTTGTTCGGATTCATAAAATTCTTTCGATAATAGGTTTTAGGTAATGTAACTTGTTGGTTAAATTAATAAAAAAAATCGAGTCAACTACCCTATTGCCAACACATAAAACGCTTTAAGCATTCTGTGGAATAATAAATAATACAAAATACAGGACGTCATACGATAACACGTTAGTAAATACAAAAACATTAAGCAAAAGATTTTACCATATTGGTTTTTTAAATACCCAAATCAAATATAATAATAATAAATAAATAATTTCAATAACTGTACTGTAATACTGGATACAGGCATTATCAGTTGCATGACAACTGCCTGATTAATAAATAAATATATACTTGACTATTAACAATATGTAAATACTCACAAAGGTGTACATCTGCATTTATTGAACATGACTGCATTTATATATTGACTGTATTGTAATAAAATGCTGTGCAAATGTAGGAATTATTGGCCAGTATGTTTCAAAACGTTCAAATAAGTTATAGTTTCCCCTGATATTGGTTGATGGCTATTTGTTTTAAGCGATATTTTTTGCGATATTGAGTTGTATACATATTCTGAATTAGCAAATTTTTCTGCATATTTTGAGCAAAATTTTTTTGTGTACTAAAAATTATTATATTCTGTTTTATCAGTATAAAACAGCTCATGTTTTTCTCTGGGCACGTTTATTTAAAATAACGTTCATAAATGCATCGAAATAAATCATGAAGTTACAGTATGTGCTTACACTAGTAACATTAATTCTACTAACATCCACGAACTAAAAAAGTATAAACTTTTTTTTGTTAAAAATTTTATGATGTTATATTGAATGGTCAATAGAAACCCCACTTTTAGTAAATACCTTAGATTCATTGTATTGTACTTCACCGAATATCCGATACATAAGCCTTGTATATATCTTATATTGTTCGCTAAACAGAATTACTTGAATATTGAAATAAAACTAATTTTACGAATTTTATCATAGTTTATTTTTACTATTTAGTCTTTTAAAAACGGGACTAAAAACTAAAATAAAATCCGTAAAATTAGTTGAATTTCAACGTGTAATATTCGCGTAAACATAAGAAACCATTACTTGAATATTGTGAAACATATGGCTTGTAATATAATGTAATAAAATATTTTAAATGTCAATTTTATTAAATATTCTGTGACATTAGAATCACGGCGAAATAAATAACTTAAATCTAAGAAGATCTAAGAATAAGAACGCTTCATGAGAAATTATACTTAAATATGTATTTGCAATAGATTATTTAAATTGTGCGGCAGTATTTAAGAACTTAGTTATTATGTTGTACTCTTTGATAAAAATATTGTGAAATAAATACAACTTAAACTAATTACACGAATTAAAAACAATTGAAGCTCACATTTTTTACTTACATACATATACACTCACGCCTGTAATCCCCGAAGGGGTAGGCAGAGGTGTAACCAGTACACCCACTTATCGCCGAATTTCGGTCCCATAACGTGATAGGGGGCGAGCCAATCGCCATAACGGGCACAGGTTCCAGACTCCGGGCTAATACTGAGAATTTCTAGATAGAAAAACCCAATATCACTTTACCCGACCCGGGGATCGAACCCGAGACCTCAGCTCAGCAGTCGCAACGCATGCGCAATTACAGCTGCGCCACCGAGGCAGTCATTTTTTACCATTTAATAGATATTACTAGTCTTAACTTTCGCTAAATATGCGGTCTACCAAGGTGCACACGATTAAATGGATTCTACTACGCCACACACATTATATTATTATGTATATCAATAAATCTCAAACATAACGAACATCATAATATATTATGTAAAAACTACAAATACATATATGGAACACTAATATCTAAATGTGGGAATGCTATTTGGAAATGTGTAATCAACATTGCTATAACTATTACGGAATCAGTCTTGATATTAGGGAATGGAATTTATGAGGTAAATTTTATGTAAACATAAGCCTTTGTCAAAAAGGCAATTTATAAAGGCATCTCCAATGCCCCATATAATTTCGAACACACAATCAGTATATTTAAGTTTTGATTACAATATAATGTTTTGAATTCGAATAAATTCGCAAACTGTGCTTGAGAGCTATATTTAAGTTTTATACATAAAAAGCAAGTTAAAATAAAACAGATAACAATCAGATCTAATAAAACCATTTTCAGCTTTAGCATTAATAACATAAAGCAGTAGCTTTGTACGTCTAAGGCTAACTTTTGTAAAACTCGATTTCTCTTACCTATTTACAAGGTCATTGACCAGGTACAATCTGGCAAAACATTGTCAAGTTATGGAAATGTGAAATGGCTCATAAAACTTTATATAGAGGATATGCATGATAATTATTAACAAAATAAGGGTTCAGTTTTGATTTTATAACAATTAAAAAATATATAAGATTTATGTACAATGTGGGATAGGTAAGAAAAAACGAATTATACAATTCGTAATTTTTTTGTGCTTATTGTGAATACACTTTAGGGTTTCCTCACCAAGAGGCAGCAGGTATTTAGTCCCGCTTGTAATTTAGCCAGCTCAGAGAAACATATAGATCTTCGAGCGAAGTCGATTCTTTCGCAAAACACCTGAAAAATAAATATTTGTGTTAAAACCTATGATATGTTACTCAAAATAGATATAGTAAACCTGCCAGCAGAGCAAGAAATCAAGCCATTGCAAATTCAAACAATAACTACCACTAAATCTCTCTGCTCCGCTCTGCCTAAATAAATATATACATAAATAAAATATGGTTATCAAGTTGCAAGTCAATTAAATTTAAAGTATGTAGCCACTGTTTCATACATATAAAAATATAATAAATAAAAAAATAGCTTAATGTTATCGCAGCTATCATTAATCATTATATACCTTAAATGCCTCTGGTATTTCCTCAATAGCGCGATGTATGAGTGTGCCATTGACATAAAGGCAGTTGGCTGCTTCGTCCTCGGGTACTGTGAGCGTCTGGTAAGAAAAATTTGCTTCTCTCTCCATTCTCTTCAGGAGTTCTTTGGCCTCCTTACTGGCTCCAACACATAGGATATCAGGTCCGGCAACCGTTATATATTTCTTTAGGTGATCAGCCCCTTTAGACACCTGAAAATGGTAATGCATCAATCAGATTACTACGAAGTCATGATGTCTGCCTCCACAATCATTAAGAATTATTTTGGATCTCCTTTTGAGTTTACAACATTATGGTTTATAGCAAAAAATAATTGCAGTTATGTGAGAATATGTATGAATATAATATGTATGCAATAATGTATTTTATTTGTTCATATGTTAATTCCATCTCACAACATCATCCTCACAATTTTTACAGCCATAAGATATAAAATTAAATAGGTAGTCCATTTACCTTTTTATTAAAAAATCAACATGATTAACCAGAAATAATTATTTAATTTAAACCAATCATTTCATTGGTTTAAATTGAATTCACTAATCACTATAGACTTGTAAATCAGAATCTGATTCTGTCTTGATAATAAATGCTATTTTATTTAAATTATGTATTTCTTGCCTAATGCATTGGCATATTATTATTTTTGTGATTAATTATTCAACATTGTATGTAAACCTTGATAGGAGTGCAGGGGAACTCAGGAAATGCTTCGGCGACTGCACTAGCTCCAGCCTCATTAGTTGTTTCGGATATGCCCACGAAAAACTCGCGACCTTAAAACAATATATAAAAATGATATTAGTCATATTTTATTCCCGATAGTCCAATTCCAAATTACCTTGAAACAATTAAAATATTTCTATAGCATGTATGATGTAATTAGGGAATATTCACAGTCCAAAGTGACATCATTCTGATAATTAAATACTGACCAGTAAATAGTACATCAGAACCGCAAATTTTGGCTTCAGGATCAGCTTGCTCAACAATAGTCTGCCCAAGGTCTTCTTTCAGCACCTTCCGCAGAAGTCTCAACTGAAACAATGTACAATAAATATACATTGATGTACAAGAGTGCTATTATTAGCATTGTTAATTAGCTCACATTGCGATATATTATAAAATAAGTATTTTTAAAATTGAAATATCAATTGAGATAAGATCGCAAAGAACACAATAATACAGTAAATATTCCATCCGTTACACCAATGCAGTCAAGAGGTCAAGCTAGGTGTCAATTTGCCAAGAAACAAGGTTGACCTAATTCCTATCCAAGTGTCATGAATAGATACATGAAATACATATGAGTTACATACACTAACAGAATATTTCGAGGTTTATTATCTAAAAATATTAATCTTGTTTTGAATTTAACTGTTTTATGCTTTAAAGCCCAAAATACAGCAGCTTTGTACTCAATAACTATATTAAGTACAAATCTGCTGTATTTTATTATTTTTTAAAGCATTTGACCTTACTATGTAAGGTACATATAAAAATTTGTACTATGTTATGTAAAACACATAAAATGTCATTACATGGAATATGAATGCAAATCTACCTCGATAATAAATTATATTTATATGTATGTATGCTACAAAAAGTGTCTCTGAGCACAATGTATGTACGCACATGCAATATTGACAAACCCTGAGGTACAATATTATTATGTACATATTAACCAGTATATCAGCTATTTTAGCCTTGTCTTTTACATTGTTAATAAATTCAAGGCTTGCCGTACTATGAAACATAATGGTGTCATTAGTCAACCAGCCACTAGCATACTATATTGTTTTGAATCTATATATGTATGTATATTTACATGATATAAATTTTAGTTGGTACATCTGGACCAATCAATATGAAAGTTGGCACATACTAGGATAAGGTGAAAACGAATAGTTCTGGGCGTGGCACAGAAATGGTGTTACATTCAACGAAAATTTCCACCAGCGTGCATGTGTCAATAGTTCATATAACAAGTTTAAACTTTTTCTCTAAAGTAGTTTCTTTATACAAATTTTTGCTGCAGACATGTTGTGTGTTTTTCATTAAAAATGACAAACTTGAATATTGTCCGGTCATAAATTTCTTCATTTTGGATGGCGTAACCCCTAAGGTAATTCATCTCAAGTTGAGAAATGTTTACAGAGACACTGCTGTTTCAATATCAACTATTTAAAAAGGGCAGCTTAATTTAAACATGGTCATACATGCCTTGAAGACAACCCACATAAAAGATGGCCAAAAATCACAGTCACACAAGAAATTATTGAAAAGGTGCAAGATATCGTATTGGAGGGCAGCCGTGTGAAGATGAGTGAGATTGCTACGGCCGTGGGGATATTGTGGGAAACAATTTGCACAAAGAATTAGGGATGAAAAAGCTCTTCGCAAGATGGGTGCTGCTTTTGCTGAATTCCAATCAAAATCACTTCCAAAAAGGAATACTGATGTTGGAGAAATGCTGGCTCAAGGGTGTTGAAGTCAAAGGATTATTTAGAAAAAAAAATACTGAAAATCATAGTATTTCATTGTTAGGCTGAGAATTTTTCACCCTACCTTCGTATTTTTGATGGAGAAAGATTGTATTTTATAAAATGTGCCATAAATCACCACTAGATAGCACAGTAATCAAATCAATTTCTATTCTCTTGATCTGACCACCATAATATTTAATAAAATTCATTTTATAATATATACCTTTTTGTCCTTTATTAATATCCACAATCAGTATCTCAACTATGAATGGATGAGTTTCAGGGTAATTGTGATTTAATATGAAATAATACCAAATAATATGGATACATAAACAGGACAATGTTTGCCAATTTGTGCTCGAATGTCATAATTTTAATAATATTCAGAATACCAACTGTTACTTATTTGTACATAGAATCATATTGAAATAAGAAAACATATTAACATGGTGTATTAGTTGTACAAAATCTAAATCCAATCTAAGGCCATAAAATCCTGGAAGTTCGTTCTGGTGCTGAGATCACAACATGTAGAGACATAGGACAATTTTAATTTAATGTAATGTTACATCACCTTATAGTTATATACACCCAAGAGAAATCAATTGTTGGTTAAAGAATAATGTAGAAGTGGATAAAAATGTGGATTGTGTTTAATGATGTGAGATGTTGGTGTACTGAATAAATTGATCTATAATCAAATCAAAGATAACTGTAATAATATCTAATGAATGTAAGCTTAGAAGCATTTGCAGACATTAATTGGCACTAATTAGAATATTATAGTGGCAAAACAGGACATACACATGGCAAATAGAGACATGGAATTCTCAATGTCTATTTTGATTAACTCTTATCCTGTTCAACATGGCGTTTGACGCCATTGCATACGTCACAGGAAGACCTAGTTTATCACCCTACAATACCAATATATGTACAATATCACATATGATAATTATAAGAGAAACTATATATTTAGACAAAACATAAAAATAGATACAGACTCACGTTTTGGGCACTCATTTCACATTTTGGTTTCGGCAATAACGCGATCCCATGGCATATCACAGCTGCGTTTTCCAAAAAGAGGTTTTCACGCATGGAGCCTTGAAGATCTAGTTCAATCACGTCTACATTAAGTTCTCTTAATAGCCGAAGGTAGCAGTCATGCTGGCGTCGAGCGTCGATAGAATCTGTACAGTCTTCAATCCCCTGACGAGACCCTGGGCTCAGTTTTCCAACTAAAGCATGAGTATATTCATGCATTTTAAAATCCATATTCGTATCCTCAAAGTACCTTTTTTTATAAATTAAAGTTTAAATATGCTTAAATAATGTACTAATTTGATTTAACGAAATAAGCAACTAACTGCTAACTGCACCACAGGCTTTGACGATTATTTATTCCGTTTTGACATTTGACTGTTTGACAGTATTTAGAATCAGTTTGACACATGACAATTTTTCCAGAGACCCGTCAAACTTGCTTGCAGGCTGTCACTAAGTTTGTACCAGTCGATACTGGTTCAAATTTGGTGACAGCCTGCAAGCAAGTTTGACGGGCTTGAAGTCAGATGCATAGTCTGGTAAAAAAGAGATGATGATGAAAAATAATATAGATTGAAAATTTGGATAAAAAAAAAAAAATTGCTGGTGTTCACATTTGCTATAGAGGGTAGAGGTAAAAACGTCGGGTAAAGATTAAAGAGAATCGTCTTATTGCAGGACAAGTTGAGGCTATGCGTTCTTGTTTCTTAGTGCTTTTTAAATTATCCTTGCTGCTACTGTAGTGCCATCATAATTATACATTTATATTATGTTCTAAATGCCGTCAAATTAACTTTTGACTATTTTTACGCATTTATAGAAATAAAAAGAAAGCCATTTATGTGAAAGCCACAGTTGTCAAACGTTTTCTTCAATAGACATGCACAATTTAAAATTTATAACGGTGATGGGGATGACGATAGCAGTATGGAAATGACATACCTACTTCTGGATATGACATGATGTTAATGTTAATGATTATCGTAACACATTCTTGGATAAATTAAGTAGGATGTGATTTCATTTAAATGTTATCAACAGATAAAGAGAACAAAGCGGAGTACAAGATGGACCAGGTTTCATAAATCAAATTCTTTTGAATCTAGAAATATAGTATACCTACTTAGCCTATGCCGTTCACTATTGGACGTAGGCGGTAGGCCTACCCAAGTGAACGCCAACCATCCTAGTCTTAGGTAGCCCGCATCAATCCGCTGCCCACGATCTTCTTTAGACTTGAATGTTTTAGCTAAAAAACAGTCAAGTTAGTAATTAAGTACTTACTTACTAACATTTTGAAGAATTGCATAATTAGGGTAGTTTCCTGTGTTTAATTTTGTACATTATTGGATATGCAACCGAATATAATATGCAAAAGAAACCTTTTTGCGAAGAGAATCAAAATTGCTTGAAAATTGAGGGTACAATATTTATTTTAAATATTGGTATGAGCAAAAATGATTACGTAGTGGGAACATATCACTATCTTACTCGCACAATGGCACAGTAATGGCCATTCTGAGAACCATGACGTCACGGGACATATGCATCCTTTTACTGAAAATTACCCATTCGAGTAGATTTGAATAGCATCTAATTTACTTATTTTAATTCGGATTCATAAAATTCTTTCGAAAGTAGGTTTTAGGCAATGTAACATGTTGATTCCATTATAAAAAACCGTGTCATATACCCTATTATGAATAGGGTAGTTCAATTATATTCAAGTAATCTATCACTTCCAGCCCTTTTCACGATATCACCCCCAGATACTAAAGGAAAGCAATAGAAAAGATGATAAACATTAATAAATATTAACTTTCTTTTTTTGGAATTTTAAATTGTTGTATAGAATAAAGATCAAGTCTGTTCGATGTAAAGGTGTTACCGCCTCAGCAACGGAAACGGCGCGGCTTCATTTATTACCGTTTTTTGCCAAACTATACATTGAATTGACATATCTGTCAAATAAAAAAATACGTCTATGAGTTTGACGGTATAAGTCCCTTTTGACTGTTCGGTTCCCTGAGGAATAAAAAAAAATACTATATCACAGTGATTCAACGAGCATTTATTTTCTACTGAAAATGTGATTATTATTGATTGGATTTCATTAATTTTCCTATTTAACGATTATATCTACAGAAAGGAAAGTTGAAACTTATTCATTTACAAACTACAACTTTTCTTAAATATTTAATGTTGTTTTTACTATATTGAAAAGCAAAACAATGATGAACAGAGATAAACGTGAACCTGAATATCCAACAGAACTAGAGTCGCAGTTTATATTACGGCTTCCTGAAGAACCAGCAAAAACGCTCAGAGAAGCATTGAAGACTGGTGATAATCTAAAAAATCGGCTGTCCATACAGATGGATAACGATATGCGACGTGGTGAAGTGCGCTTAGATCATTGGCTAATGCATGCCAAGATTGTAGACTTGCCAACCATTGTTGAGTCGCTCAAGACAATTGACAACAAAAGCTTCTACAAGACTGCAGATGTTTGCCAAATGATGATATGCAAAGATGAACCTGATCTACCATCCACTGAAGATGAATCTCCTGCAAAGAATAAAAAGAAAGATCCTTATAAAGTGGATAAGAAATTTCTGTGGCCTCATGGCTTAACTCCACCAACAAAAAATATACGCAAACGTCGATTCAGAAAAACATTGAAAAAGAAGTATGCTGAAGCTCCTGAAATTGAGAAAGAAGTAAAGAGACTGCTACGTGCAGACAATGAGGCCGTCAGCATGTCATGGGAGGTTATAAAAGAAGATGATGAACCGAATTCCAAACAAGACCCTGGCACTGTTGCACACACCAAACCTGAAAAGAAATCTAAAAATGAACGTAATATGAAGCGTGAATCAACTTCAGATGCAAGAAATCCAGAGACTTCTAATGTTGTAGATATATTTGGAGGTGCAGTTAGTGACAGTGATTTGGAAGATGAAAACATCAATGTTGACATGGAAGACAGTCATTTGTCAGCATATGATAGTCGTTTATCAGATAATAGCTCAATGCTAGGATTGGGAGAAATTTCAAGCAAAAGAGATACTCTACCAATAGAATTTGACTCTAACATGTTTCATTCCCCACAAGGTGGACATGGGAAAAATTATCCTGGGCATAGCCAATCAATCACACCTGCTACTGCAAGTAACATTAAATGCGGTGGTATTTCATCTGAAGAAGATGAATACCAATCCCGAGATATGTCTAAAGATAATATGACTTTCCGCATTGAACAACTGAAAGCGGAAGTGGAAGAATTGAAGCAGAGAAGACAGAGAACTCAGCATGAAATAGCTGGAATGGGGAATTTGGCACTTCGTCAACGTTTCCAGGATATTTTACATACACTAAATCAGGAAATTATGTTTAAAGAAATGGAATATCAAGGGATGCTCACCCTACAAAACTCAGATGATATTTAACTTTATTATTAAAAGAAGACTTGGCTAATCTTAGTCTGTAAACTGGGGTAGTATGTAGTTAATACAAATGATACACATAAAACATTTTCATTGAATTTAGAAGATAATGCACTTTAGCATATAATTAATTCATGATAATATTTAGTAGTAGCCTTTACATAAATATTATCTTAATGTATAAGAAAGAACTTTAATTTTTGTTATCCGTCTTATAATGTGAACAAAACATTTATGTTACGCAACTAATGTTTTATATAAATTCAAAACTGGAATTATATAACTTCTATAATGTTGTATTCATACATGATTTAAAGCAGTACCATGTTTGTGACCTATAACTATAGGACAAGTGTAAAAAATGAATTGTAGGTTTGCATATTTCTTGTAAGCATATAATATACTAAAGTTATATTGTATGTAAATCTATGACGACATAGACAAAAACTCTTTGTATAATATATGAAAATAATTTATTTGGTCTCAACAAGTATTAGCTGGCTCTAAATGGAAAACAATCAAGTAGCAACCAAGCCGAATAATGGAGAAAAAGATAAACTTTGATTAATTGACCTGCAATGAAATTGACAGCACAATGAACATTTACATTCGGATACCACTTTCCAATTTGTATTAATAGCACTTTTATATCTAGGTACATAGTACTAGATAAGCAATCACAGCACATAGTATAATTGTTTATAAAAATATGAATCTCCATAACTTTCTGGTATTACTTAAGTATAATAATATATTATTAAATAATAAACATTCTTATTAATGTTAACATAATATTTTTAATAAATAGTTTTTTTACCCACCCCTATGACTGAGGCAACAAGTTCCTACTACCTACAGCTAATTTTCACCTTGCCATAGAATGAATCAAATTATATCGAATATAGACAATTATCGGATCCACATTTGTGTTTTAAAGTGCCGAAGCGATGCGACATCATGGGTGTATAACTTGTAAACATCCACAATAAACCATATATCTATAACCATTTATCTGCAGGTAACTAGTAACTGTCATAAGTAGGTACTTGAAAAAAGCAGGTGAGCAGAGGCTCATTTACGGATTTTGGGCTTTTAGGTATAGCCCAAGTTATAAGCTGCCACAATCGATGATATTATTTTTGTAACAATCTGTTTATTTGTAGAAAGTAAGTTAATAACATTCTACAGATAGATCGTTATATGCCTATAGAGCAATGGGGAGAGTACTATTTTCCTTGATGCATATTATAAACATGACCTTCCTGTTAACACGATGACTGCGGCGCTTAACGTCTCATACTGCGCAAACTTAGTACTATTTTGGCACGCAACCAGCGATCTATATGCACTACCATGTACTACGTACATAGAATATAAGTCAGTGCGCGCAACATTAAGTTAAAAGGTTATAGATGAGGTAGGTATCTAGTTTATTATCAGATCTTGGTAAATGGGATGCTTGTCGCTTGACGATAAATTAACATAACTAAGGAAACCGACGATTAATTGATAACATGTAAAATGTTGCTTTTTCTTTTTCTTTTTCTTTTTTAGTATTAAATACATTATACATCGCCATGATATTATTGTGAACTCTGGCTGTATGAACACAATTCCTTTGTTTCTTACTCGTCGTTACAACCGTTGTACTTTTGACACTACTGTTTTAGTGACGTCGTAATGCGTCACCGATTCGATTTCTTATAATAATCGATTTAAGTTATCAAGAAGTTTTGATCAATGTAAGACATCGATATGTTTTTTTATAAACATACAAAAATATGATGTATATGCTCGCCACCTATCACATTATCCAATGGTATGCCGGCGCGCCAAAAATCCTGGCACACTCGCCTGCCCCTTCGGGGATTATAGGGATTATAGGAAAATAAATATCGAAGCTAGTTGCTTCACTATTGAAAAGAAAAAACAGCGTCCATGAAGTAGTAAATATTTTTGTTTATGATTGTATGATGATTGCTTGTCAATAATTATAGAACTTCACAGCTTTAGGCTTATGTCAAAGTTTATTATGTAAATGGACGAAGTTTAGAAGTATCTAAGAATATCGATAATATTTAACACATTGATGTTTTACATGTATCACTCAATATTATAAACGGAAAAATTCTATGAAAATTTATATTACCTAGTCAGATCATAAATTCTGTCACATGTTTAATATAAAATAATTGAAACAAGTTTATTCATTATGTAACCATTTATATACCAAAATGAACTTAACAAAACATAGATTCTTATGACACTAAAGTTTAGTAAAAATGACCTCCGTGATTTTGAATACAGGCCTTCAATCTGCGCGGCCAGTTGTCTATCGCAGCACGAACGAGGTCCATGTCAATATCGGCGGCTGCCTTAATCAAGGATGTCTTGAGTGACTCCAAATTGGGATGAGGCTTTGAGCACGCCTTTGCCTCCAAGTGTTGCCATATCTTGTAATCTAACGGATTCAAATCTGGACTGGAGGAGGGCCAGTCTTCGTGCCGGATGAAATCGATTTCACGCGCCGCCAGCCAGTCTTGTGTGCTCTTCGCTCTATGAGCTGGCGCCGAATCTTGTTGGAATACCCAGTGCCTGTTATTGAACATGGTATGAGAAACAGGTTCCACAAGGTTCGTCAGGACTGTATTTTGATACACAACTGCATTCGTTTTTACACCTTTCTCACAAAAATTTACCTCTGTTAAGCCCCAATAAGAAACTCCCAACCATACCATGAGCGAGGATGGAAAATGACCTCGTTGGACACGCGGAATACGGTTGCTCGCTTCTTCACTACTGTGTGCGTACACCTTATCATTTTGTTTGTTGTAGCTCTCTTCTACGGTAAAAATTTTTTCATCTGAAAAAAGAATTTCCCGATATTTTTTCCCGCGTACCGCTTCAACAAAGCGCGGCATCTCTTCAGTCTCAGGTCCATTAGACGAGCATTCAAACGATGTCCTGTTTTTCTTCGATATGCCCGAAGCCCTAAGTCTTCATTTAACACCCTTTTCACCGTGGTTCTGCTTAACCCCATCTGAAGGGCCAACAGTTTCTGCTTATCTTTGGGATTTCTTTGAATTCGCGCCTTCAAAGCTTTTATCACTGCTGGAGTCCTAACAGACCGAGGGCGACCACTTCTTGACCTGTCATCTACACTAGAGTCTTCATTGTATCGTTTGATGGTACGATAAACGAATCTTTTGGTTATATTCAAATTTTTCAGTATGTCAAAAATTTGAATTGGCGCGTAACCGCAACGATGCAACGCAATAGGGTGTTTGACTGGTGTAACTAAAAAATATAAAACTGCACTAGGAGAAAGGATAGTGGGCAAACATATTTATTAAATACATTTTTTTATTTTAAATGTATTATAAACATTTTATTTTCTTCATTTAAATTTAGATTTTTTAATCTGTATCACTCGGTGCCAAAAACGTAGCAATACCGGCCGCCATTACTCGTGACGACGTCGCACATAAACATTGCATCCTACGACAAATAAAATTATAAGGAAGAACATATTTTTCGATGTGTAAACGTGTTAATTTCGTCTTCAAGTCTTCTATAAGAATGGAAGAAGGCATTGCAAGGGCTGACAGTCGAAATCTGCCACTTCTTTCTTAAAACTAGGGATTTTGGCACATGGATGAACAATTTATCGGGATTTAGTGTCGAGTTTTTACACAAAGGCATTGAACAATATTTATATGCTGACTCATTCATTTTTGTGGAAAAACTAACAGATAAATGCAAATAATTTGTTATGTTGTTAGGTGTCACGAATGTTTGTATATGTGCGATGACGTCACATAGAGATAATGTCACGTGACAAAGCGTTTTAGCGCGAAATTATATATGAAAAAATTAAAACACGGATTTTATATAAATTGAGTATATTTCAATAATAAAAATATTACGGGGACTATAAGTGAAGAGTCCTCTATCGATGTCCATCAATTTTCAAAAATTGTCAAATACCCTATTACTGCAACATGGTCTTCCTTAAGCGTCCACTCCATATTTAAAAAAGAGTAAAATTCTAAAAAGTATACATTTTTATTTTCATGAACAATTTGAAATTCGAATTCAATAAACTTTTTTGTGGCCAGCATTCTAAAATAAAAGATTTTACTGTGTGACAATACTTATGACCTGACTGTGTATTTATGAAGCTGTAGATATTGATTGTTTGACCAAATATAAGTCTTTTTATTTTATAGGAGGGACATCAAAATTAACGGTTATGAATTTAAATCAGTTAAATCACTGATTAGCATTTAATCGTCTTATTTCTAGTTATTGCTGGCAGCATTAATTGATTGTGAATAACTAACGGGTACGTGATCAACTTTGGTATGTTTTTCGGTTTATAAGAAAATAGTTGTGGTTATCGATATACTATTATTCGATACTTCTTCAGAGCGAATGATTTCATTCGTTACTTCATACTCAACCACTATACAGTGATTTGGTGATGAACTATAAAGGTGATTGGGACACGTCAATAAAACATTTGAAATAGTATAAAAAATACGAGTTATCGACGATATTTCTCGGTATTTTCGCATGTGAGTGTTTAAAATTATTCTCAATCTGACTACGGTGAGTACCTTTTTTGTGAGTCTTAATATTAAGGAATATTTTATTAGTAGATCTTAAGTATTTATGTGAAAATATTTCGTATAAATAGAAAATTAATCGCATCCTTTTCCCGTTGCTGCACCGAGAGGTTTTCCCTTGTTTTTATGACTAAAACATTGTCTTCACTGAACCCAATCAATACTAAAGTAACATTGCGACTGCATTTCCATTTTCTTTTAGGAATTCTATGTCTTTATCCTAGGCAGACCCAAGTCAATGTTCCTAATAGTTTATTTAATTAGGTTCATAAATAGATTTGACAGGATAATGATTAATATATTGGTGTTGATTTCTATATATGGACTGTTGTTAATTGGTGATTTTTATTTACAAGGCCAACATGAGGCTGCTATTGAGCGTATGTTGTGTGGCAGTGATTCTTCATTGTTCGTACGCGCCACCAGTATCGCCGGACAAAGCCAAAGAACATGACAGTGAAGTCAAGGATGACTTGGTAAGTAGTGTAATTCATGATGAAAAGAATATACATGTTACTTAAGATATTTTTTCTGAAACTGCTACTCTAATATGAGTTATATAGAAACAAAGAGGGCAAAGTAGGTAGTCGGGCAAAATAAATAAAGAAATTAAAAGTTATCAGTTTTTTTGATTTAAAAAAAATAAGTCTCCTGTACTTTGGCGACTTCGGTTCTGTACAACTAATATGATATTGTTCCTTCTGTGCATTGAGATGAATGAAATAAATCTTGTTTGTTTGGTTCAAAATAGCACAGTACCTGGAATACATTCTCCCTTTCATACATTGTTCAACTCTTTTACGCATATTATGTTTGTGAGCTTGTAAATATGTAATTTTATTTGTGTGTTATATATCCTATATGTATATAATAGCATATAATATATAATATATAATGTATATAATAGCATTCATTGTCCTATACATATAGACACGCACATACATTTAATGTGTCTAAATAAGTCACACAGCAATGTGCACAACTGAGTTGAAAAAGATTACACTTACAGTGTTGGGACTACTACTGTATATAGAAAGTCGATTTGCACATAATGTAAACAACCTTGATTGGTAATTACATTGTAAGATAAAATGCACTTCAGAAAAAATAACATAATATTACCCTCATAGATTGAAGTCCTTTTGACATACAATGACAATATATTTACTATTACATCTTTGGAAATTAACTCTGCATAATGTAATAATAAATTACTATTATAACTGTCTTATCATTTAATCAATGATGATGCTAAGCGAAGAAATGGAATTTCCATGCTTCAGTGTGATACATTAAGAATGCACTATTTAAACTTGTTTCATTACCAAAAAAGCATGGATTCATATACTTAATGTATTTTTCAATACTGATTTACTTGTTTTAACTTGTTAGCCAACATTTCTTAAGTCTACTTTCCTTTATTATCATACATGGTTTGAAACCACCAATGCTGATTCTTTATTGCTTTCTAAATTGCTTTGTTCATTAATAAAAATTACCTAATATTTATGATGACATTATAACTGGTGCTTTTAATATTTAAATGCTGTTCAAAATCTTTTTATTGATAAAGGTGTGATAAAGCCAATTAATGTAAAAATAATTATAGCCTCCATGGTGCAGCGGGTGTGCAGCTGTGTGAAACGGGAGGTTGTGGGTTTGATTCCTGCACTGAGACAGATATTTGTTTTAGGTCTGGGTGCTGTGGGAACCCTGTCCCTAATAGTTCTTGATATTCACAATACAGGTTTTACCTAGTGTGGGATCAGAACTATGTGTGTGACTGTTGGGTGTATTTGTTTATAAATTCATCATTTTCATTAATATTGTATGTATAGTGTATACAAAGAAAACATTTGTTTCTGTAGCAGCTAAATATATTTAGTTACTGCCAATTTGGTTCTATTTATAAATACAGGAAGTGATTGTAAGTATGTAAGGTTTTGATGATTAATGAAAACAATCATTAAAATTACAATGCTTGCAAATTGCTTTGCGAAATTATTTAATAATATAATAACTGCCGTCTACATTTCTTAATATATCATAGCTAATGCGACTTGTAATTAAGTGATGACATAACTCATAATTGTTTTAAATATAATGTTATAATAATGGTAGTAACAGGTTTTAATTCTGAGTGTTTTATTTTTATGAACACTTAGATACTATTTAATATAATTGTATGATAAAATATTAAAATGCATAATATGCTTGTTGTAGGAGGAGTATATGGAGTATCATAGATACTTAAAAGAAGTAGTCCAAGCATTAGAGAGTGATCCTGACTTCAGGGAGAGGATTGAGAAGGCTGATGAAGATGATGTTAGGGTGAGTATTTGTCAATGACAAGAAAACTTAAAACTGTATTATTAATCCTGAATGCTGTGGACTTATGACAGATGCACAAACGTCACAAAAAATATCTACCATGTAACAAAATTATTCATAAATTTAGGATACTTATATGAAATTTAAACTTCAGTTTACTGAAATAAAACGAATTTTATGGATTATATCGCGGTTTTCTTTTACTTTTTTAACCCGACGTTTCGAAGGCTTGGCAGCCTTCCAAAAGAACATATAGCTGGCGTGAAACACCGACGCATCTATAAAGTCTACACTTCCTGAACATTTATAAAAAGGCTCCAAACATTATCTTCGATTTGAGAAACCACAAATCGTCAGGTTTAACGTTGGGTTAAAAAAGTGAAATAAACCGTGAAGTTGGTTTTATTTCAATGTATAATATTCGCGTAAATATAAGTAACCATTCACTTTACTGATAAATTTAAAAGTAGCAAAGGGTGAAGAGTAGCTAACCATAATTCTACTAATTTAGGGTTATGTTTTGCATTATTTGTAAATTGTAATCTTTATTGGTCAATGTCTCAAGGAATTGAATTTTGACTGATGTATCCTGTTACAAACAAGAATAACAATGTAAGGCCATATGTCCCACTGAGTATTGTACAAAGACCCTGAACTTTACATATTATTATTGCCAGAAGGATTTTAAAAATATTGTTTAATAATAATTGCAGCTTCATAATATGACTATCTGATGTGTTTGATAGTATGTAGTAATTATCCTGTGAACAAAGAGCAATAATAATTACGTTATCTAATTATTTTATATCTATAATAGTCAATCAGTTGTAATATCTTTGTGATTGTGCATGATATTTTATATCCACCTTAATGTTCAACCTTATTGAATAAGTGTATTAAAAAACAAATAAAGGTATGTTGTATGTGAGACTAAGAAGGGAAGGATTTTAATAGCTTGAATGATGGGCCAAGCTATATCGTTCCCCTGTTAGGAAGCAAAATGCCAGCTATTTAACAGTTAAACAATATTCTAAATATTGAAATATTAAGTATTCCATTCCAGGTCTGCTCTGTTATTTTTTATTTGTTTTACATAAATGGGTACAAACATACATGAGAAAATTCTTTTTATATGAGGATAAGTTCCATAACCTTTACATGTAGACAGAAGCATACATATCATGTAATGGGTAGAATGTGCGTAGAATAATAAATTATTAACTCAACAAAAGGAAAACAACACATTATCATCAATTATTCAGTGCACTGTTGTTCTAATTTTAGATTTGAAGGTATACTTTGAGTGCGTTTGCTGGTGGTAGGATATTCATATTCGCCTGGATAGCGACCACCGTTCACAGGGTGTAAAACCCACCATAGTGGCACACGCAAGTGTGTCGCGTTCCGGGATCAGCCAGTGTACATCTGGTTTTTGTCGGAGGAGTTGGGGTACGATAGTTGGCCGTTTTGTGCCCTTCTGAGTACTCTGATGCTAGACTGCTTTTTCACCTTCTTGACCATGGCGTAGGGTGAAGAAGCAGGCCGGCATGATTGTGTTGAGTAGCGGGAGATAGATTTTCTCTCGCTACTCGTTACTCTAATTGGACGGCACTGCGCTTACTATCAGGTGCAGTGTGGTCACTTTGCCGTGCTAAGATAAATAAAAAAAAGTTCTGTATGCTTTGAGTTTGGGGATCCTATGAATATGTTTAGATCATTACGGACAGATTTATAATATGGTTGGTGAATGTTGATCAAGGTCTCTCTACTACATACATGGGATTGAAAAGTTATTCTAGAATTTCTGGAAACTCAGACAATTAAATAGTTTCTATGTCTTACAAACCAGAACATAATAGTGCTTACATACTGCTGCTTGATAATAAAGATAGGCAAAGAGTATATAGCCGTACTTTCACTAGTTAGGCGAGAGCCGCCTTCGCATACGAAAAACTACCATTAATGCACTTCTCCCAACTTATACTGGAATGGAGACATATATTCAATTAAATACTATGTTCATAATAATATATAAAGCATTCAAAATTAGAAAACAATTTTACTTTATTTTCAGACGGGCAAAATTGCTGAACAACTTGACTTCGTTAACCACAACATCCGTACTAAATTGGACGAGATTAAACGTCGAGAAATGGACAGACTCCGTCATTTAGCAACTAAGGTGAGGTGGTGTCATTTTTATAAAGGTCTTAATGAATAATGTACTTTGATGTAGTTTGCTCCAGTACAGGTTGAAACAATAGCAATTCGATATTTGGATTATGTGGCTAAACTTATTCACCAATATAAATGTATGACTAAAGTAAGCATACATCTTATTTTGAGCATTACTATCCCGTTCACACTTATTCATCACGTGTGAAACAAAAACATGATTCGTTTTTTGACGGCACTTTTAATAAAAACTTTATAAATAATATTATGTTCATAATTGTGTCGTCGTATAAATTAACACCGATATATGTACTCAGTTGACTTCCATGGTTAATGTGTGTATTTAATCGATTTTTATGGAACAACCAACATAATTAAATTACGTGAACGCTTACATTTTTATTAACATAGTAGAAAGCAATTGAATGAATTCCTCGCTTTTGTATGTATGAAGAAGGGTTCTCAAATATTTTTTTGTCACATTTAGTTTATTCAAATTACAATACATACATATACACTCACGCCTGTAATCCCCGAAGGGGTAGGCAGAGGTGTAACCAGTATACCCACTTTTCGCCGAATTTCGGTCCCTTAATGTGATAGGGGGCGAGCCTATCGCCATACCGGGCACAAGTTCCAGACTCCGGGATAATACTGAGAATTTCTAGATAGAAAAGCCAATATCAGTTTACCCGACCCGGAGATCGAACCCGAGACCTCAGCACAGCATTCGTAACGCATGCGCAATTACAACTGCGCCACCGAGGCAGTCAAATTACAATTCGATAGAGTAATTTAGGTTGTTATGCGAAATTAAAGAAACAAATTAGTTAATATGTTTTTTTATAAAAGATTCATTTAAATTGGATTTTATGATTCTATAAATATTTAATGAACATAATATGTATTTCTGGAATAGAGAACATAACTTGTTAGTACAACTTTTTAAATTACGTTTCATAATGTACTGAGACAATGACTCATGGTCATTAAAATGTGATTAAGATAAACAAGTTATTTGTTTCAGCAATTCGAATTGACGAATGACTTGGATCCCAACATGGGCAAAGTGCCGTCGAATGAACATTTAGACCATGCCAACCCCCACACCTTCGAGATTGAAGATCTCAAGAAACTCATCCAAAAGACTACTGCTGACTTAGAGGTAGCTGACAAGAAACGTAAAGAAGAATTTAAGGTAATTGCTGCCATCCAGAAAGATAAAACTTAGAACCAAAAAAAAATTTTTTAGAATTGTCTTAGTTCATAAGATGCCCTGGGTGACATAAAGCCGGACCGTGGAAACAGGCAATTCCATTTTTAAAGTAATCATATAATACTAGATATCAAAAATCAAGAATCGACCCTTAGTTATTGATTGGCACAACCTATATTTACTTTGAGTAAAGTTTCTGGAGAAACTAAACATTAATTATTCAGTTTACTTTATTTGATAACATATTAAAATTTGGTAGTTATCTGTGATGTAAAATAAACCAATTTAACAGCTACCATAAGATTATTATGTCGAATTGAACCTGATTCAAATAGAATAATCAATATAATGTTATCATAATTATATTTATTATTATTATTAACGGTAGGCAGCGGCTGTATAACGGTAGGCAGCGGCTTTTCTGTGCCATGGCATTGCAGAAGTCTATGGGCGGTGACTACTTACCATCAGGTAGCCCGTCTGCTCGTCTGTCTATCAAGGCACTAAAAAATATATTAATGGGACTGGGAATTGTCATGCAAGTGATGACGTATTACACTACAGTTACTAAGTTCATAAATAGATATTGTTTTACATAATATGTGGTAATTATCAAGGAAATTCTTGAACTGATTTATATTTTGGACTGAGACTAAGTGTTTCAGGAGACCATACCACGCTCCGGCCACTCTGATGTTGATTATATGTTAGGACCGGTATATTAATAGTAAATCTAAGCAAATATATGTGATGCGGTTTCGTTAGCTAAGCGACTGACTTTTATTGTAAAAGTTTGAAGAAATAGTGTCCATTGTAAAATAATTCAACAAAATATCAAGGATTTTTGCCGTACGTGTCAGGTACAGGCAGTTAAGTCTACATGCGCCCTGAATTGGTCCTTATTAATAATTGACTGTCTTCTACTTAAGTATTAATAATTTAATTTATAGTGATATACATATGTCACAAATTATACTTTAGTTTATACCATAGTTATGATATGTTTTGTAACTATCTGTACTCGCTTACCTCCTGTGATATATTATTATTGATAACCATTATTTATACTTCAAGATGATGGATGTCATAATGATACTTTTGCAATAGTTCGAATATGGTTTTATGGAAAGGTAAACTGGAAAAGTTGCCTGGAGGAAATCAGGGTGCTTTCTCTATGGGATTCCAGCCCTATAGTATTGATAAATGGAATCACGCATTCGAAGCTGCGGTCAAAAACTTATAATAACCAAACCTTAATACTGAAAATACATAAATTATGAGGTTATTATTAATTAAAAAAAAGCTCCTAAAAGGGCAAATCAGGAGTACCTCCAACCGTCGAAAATGTATGAGAAGATGTATGAATGTGGAAGAGGCGAAAGAAGTGTGTCAGGATCGTAGCTTGTGGCAGTCAATAGTCTATGCCTACCCCCATGGGATGCGGGCGTGAGTGTATATGTATGTATGTATGTATTATTAATTTAGGCGTGTCCTCTATAACACGGGAGATTCAAATGAGACTGAACACAAAGGATATGTATAGAAGTGTCGAAAACAAAACACATAGTGGAGCGTAATATCGTCCTGTTTATCATCTCATATGTGGTCGAAATGTTTATTTGGTTGTATAACATTATATTATCTGGAGCAGGAATACGAAATGCAAAAAGAATTTGACAAGCATCAAAAAATTGAAGCCATGGACGAAACGCAGAAAAAAGAATATATCGACAAAGAGAAACAAGAAGAAGAAGCTAAAAAGCATCACCAGCCGGTAAGTATTTTTTTTATTTTTACTTAAAAAGCTGTACTACCTATTCCTCCTATTGTATTGCCTATTCTGTTTTGGATCTGGAGGGTTCTTGAACACAATTCCGATCAATCGGTATTGGATTTGAGAGATTTCGTATTGTTGAGCGCCCTATTATTTCAATATTGTGTAGCCATTAATTTGCAATAATTGGAATTAAGATTATCATATGAATGGTTATACAATATGTCACTAGGGTCTCACTCAGAATACGAAATCTCACAAATCCAATACCGATCGATCGGTATTGTGTTTAAAAGTAGACTGGCTGTTCATTAAAACTTCAGAAAAACGTTCTCATTGATGCTATAAAAATTGTACTATTTTAGTACTATAACTATACCATAACATATTACTATTAACTATACTATGTTATATCTTGCACTGGAAATTAACACCTATGTGAGTTTTTTTAAATGCTTTCATTTAATCCCCATTTTATCTCTATTTTACATAAAATATTTTTTTAATCCAATAACTCAATAATCGTATTAAAAATATTTAATATTTTCCCATTTGTTTTATCTTACTTCTGAGTCATGAGTAGTGGAACTATTTTGCAACATACTCATATTGTTTTGAAATGTGAATCGTAAAATAGCACTTTGCTTATAATTTTTGCGATAAAGCTAAAAGAGCTGATGCAATGCCTTGTGACTTGTTTGAAATACTTTACGACTTTAGATGTAAATTACTGTAGGATTTATACTTCTCATATTACATTTTTTGTTCTCGCATATTGTAAGTTGCCATCAAATATGGGTTAATTTATTACATTAATAATTTTAAAGTATTCTGTCAGAATTTAATTCAAATGTATTGTAAAATGTACTTTAGGAACGACGTTTAAAAAATTGTTTCCTGTTACACTGATTTAAGGTAAATAAAAACTTCGTCAAGGCTGATATCTTATTGCGAGTAATTTGAGTTTAAATGCTAGATGAACTTATACATATTATGTGCTCAAATAAATAGTGAGCTCTATATACATAATAAAAACCCGCCATAATGGCTTTCCTTGGGTTCTGTGACCAGCCAGTGAATATCCAGTTGGTGCAGGCTGGCATAATTTTGTCCACTTTCTATGGACACAATACAGGATTGCTCTACAACCAGGTGCAATGTAATCTTGGTATTTATTCACTTAGCCGTGCCAGTATATTAATAAAAATAATACTAGCACTGTATTAAACAGTGTCCCTCCTGTGTCCAGTGGCATGAACCTCCTCTACTAATGAGAGGGGAGAGGCCTTAGTCCACCACCCTGGCCTAATGCGGTTTGGTAGACTTCACATACCGTCGAATTTCTTATTAGAATTCTTAGGTATGCAGGTTTCCTCACAATGTTTTCCTTCACCGTTAAAGCAAGCTATAATTAACAATTTAAACACACGTAACTTTAAAAAAGTCAGAGGTGTATGCCATTTGGGTTTCCAACATACGACTTTCGTTTTGACAGTCCGTACCGCAACCAACTAGGCTATCACTGCTTACACACTCATAACACTTGTTTTCTATATTTTATTTGAATTTTATTTAAAAACAGTATAAGTATATTCACAATTATAGGTGCATATAACTAACTCTTGGACCAATAAAGTTTCCAACAATATAACAATACTATGCTACTTACTATAGTAGTAGTTTTATGTCTACATCTATGTGTAATGCATTTGAAACAATACAGCTGCACCATCCCGGTTCCAAACAACAACTGGAAGAGGTCTGGGAGAAACAGGACCATATGGACCAACAGTTTGACCCAAAAGTTTTCTTCATGACGCACGGTGAGTTATGTATACCGTATTAATTGATGTTATCTGTAACAGCTTCACCACCCCGCGACCAGAGAACAATTGTTAGAAATATGGAAAAAGGGTGACAATATGGATCCAAAAGATTTCAACCCAAAGGTGTTTTTCATGTTGCATGGTAAGATACCAAGCGTGCATGTAACTTCATACTGATTGTGTTAGTGATAGATTATTGTAGTGCACGCTTAAAGTAATGCAAATGATGTAATCAATTGCAATAGATTTGTTTGTTTGAGCATGCTTTGTGTACAGTTTTTGTTTTATTGTCACACGCATGTACTGAGTTTTCGTGTTTTGATATTATCCGTAGCGTTGTGTGTTTGTTTAGTTTTTATGTTTTCTAATAATAAGAAGGTAGTATAAACATAAAGTTGTTATTCTTAATTGTTACTTCACAATGCGTCTTGGCAATTTTCGATTAGGTTCCCATGAATAAGAGCGCAATTATGAACTTGTTGACAATTCGACGAGGTGCAAAAAACAAGGGCACTGCATACTTGTATAGATTTTTACCAAGACCTAATGTGTTGGTCACACAAAACACAGCAAACGTATTACTCCGCTGCCAAAGTATTAAGTATTTGCCAATGAATTTATTTAGTATTAATTTTTTTTCGTATGGATTTGTGCTGTTAGCTCGTAATTGCTTTTACAGCTTCACCTAACATTGTGGCCGGCGCTTATGGCGCTCCAGCCAGAAAACGCAACATTTGTCAACGACTAAGCTCAAAGACGCTTTCTAAAAGGCCTTCAATTAAGCCGTCGCGTCGCTTGGAATAGGTTTAGGGCCGTCTCGATATACTAGTGTGTCGAAGATCTGAGCCTCGGCCGGGCTCCTTGGACTCGCCGGCGAGTCCTACGTCGACGTGCATTCAGAGTAAAATTGCGATTGCGATTGGGCAGGGACAGTGCTGCCTCGACAGCGACCGTGATGGGATCATTTGGATCTCCCAAAACATGTTTAGGGTAACGTAGTGCATGACATGATCTAGTATTAAAGGAGCTACAAGATTTTGTGCAACAATAGGGTAGTTGACTCGATTTTTTTTATTTATTTAATCAACAAGTTACATTACCTAAAACCTATTATCGAAAGAATTTTATGAATCCGAACAAAAATAAGTAAATTAGACACCACTCAAATCTGCTGGAAGGGGTAGTTGTCAAATAACAGTACAAGGATGCATATCTGATACCGTGACGTCACGGTACTATGAATCGCCTGTACTGTACCGTTGTGCGAGGGAGATAGCGATATGTTCCCAATACGCCACCGTTTTCGCTTATGCCTGTGAGTATTTGCTCATACCAATATTTAAAATAAATATTGTGACCTCATTTTTCAAGCAATTTGGATTCTGTTTTCGAAAAAAGTTTCTTTTGCGTATTATATTCGATTGCGTAGAGAATAATGTAATATGGACTTCGGAAACGAACATTTCCGAGCTTGTAAAACTTAGCTGCGTACGTAGGTACTACCATAATTGTTACAATTAATGCTTTCTTGTAATTAATGTATAAGTGTATTTTAGATCACAATGTAGACGTCAGTTACTAGAATTCGTTCATAAAGTAGTTTATAAAGTCCAATGTCCATTATTAGTTTAAAAAAATCTTTTCTATGTTCTGTTTATCCATTATACAGACAGCCTCCGGGGCACAGTAAACGAGTAGCCGGCTGTGAAACGCGAGGCCGTGGGTTCGATTCCCACACCAGGACAAATGTTTGTGTGACAGACAGATATTTTTGTCTGGGGTCTGGGTGTTTTGAGACCGTGCGTCTATACGCTCTCTAGGTCCCTGATACCCACAACACAAGACGTATCTTAGTGTGGGGTCGGGGCTCTGTGTGTGACTGTTGGGTTTTACATATAAAAATGAAAGTAGCCCCTCACACATAAGCCTGAGAATATATTGTATTAAAAAAATCATCGTTGATTCCATTAAAATTAAACTAAAAGTAATTGATGTTAAACTTGGTCCAGACGTTGATGGTAACGGTGTATGGGACGCGGACGAAGTGAAGGCTCTATTCATCAAAGAGTTGGACAAACTCTATGGCCCTGGAGGTCCGAATAAGGACTTGCACGAGAGAGCCGAAGAGATGGAGAGGATGAGAGAGCACGTGTTCAAAGAAAACGACAAGAACCGCGACGGGCTGATCGACTTCAACGAGTTCATGATGGAGACGCAACGCGCTGATTTCAATCAGGACGAAGGTGGGTACTCTTAGAAAGAGAAATAATAAATTTGATTTATTTCCATAAACAAACACTTAAATAAATTGACAAATAAAGTAGGCTATATTATATAAGTCACTTAAAAACTACTAGCATCCGTATGCCGAACTAGGTTAAAAACCTGTATCTCAGCATTTGGCGCCGCTACACAAACTTTACTTAAATTTACAGTAGCCTCTGTCTCAAAAATCTTAACTAAAATGAAATTATAAAAATGAAATAAAGTGGATATATGGTAGACAATATTTTATTGTATTGTATTGTGCCTCTCTGTGAAATTAATGAATGTGTAGGTGTATGTGTGTGAGAGGGTGTGTGATTATGTATTTATACTTATGAATAACAAAACCCAAGAATAATGCATACAGAATAATAATATTAAAAGTCACTTTAAAACTTTTAAGAAGTCTTCCGTCTCTTGGTATCCCAATGTCATCAACCATGCTGTTGTTTTTATTTTACATGATATCTTATTTAACGAATAAACTGATATTAAAATAATAATAATACAAGCCCCGTATTAAACCTTGTCCCACTGCTGGGCACGGGCCTCCTCTACTAATGAGAGAGGTTAGGCCATGGTCCACCACGCTGGCCTAATGCGGGTTGGTAGACTTCACATACCTTCGAAAGACATATCTTAGAAAGAGAGCATAAGTTGTTTTTTTTATTGCCTCGATAGGCAGAAGAGCAGGCGGGCCTCCTGGTGGTAAGTCACCGCCACCCATAGACTTCTGCAATACCAGAGCACAGCAAAGCCGCTGCCTGCCGTTGAAGGACTACTCTTCTTCAGCCTCTTTTAAAGAAGAACATGTCATAGCGCTTAGGGAACACCGCAGCAGAGTTCATTCCAGAGCTTGCACGTACGTGGTAAAAATGAACGCTGGAAACGAACCGTGCTAGAAGTACCATCCTGAAGAGCATTACACGAATGATATTTAAGTAATTTTCTGAATGCCTCAGTGGCACAATTGTGTTGCTGAGGACTCGGGTTCGATCCAATCAACAATTTGTGATATACTACAGCAACCAATACTGATTAAGAGGATATGATAACTAATGATTTTATACAAAATCAAATAGCCGGGATATGTAAACAAAAACAAAAATTGATGACAAGAGATGACAGATTGTTATGCGAAAAAGTCGTTAAACTTATTTCCAGAAATGGCCTCGTTCTATTACACTCAACCGTTGAAGCAATATATTGTTATGTAAATTAATTATCTTTGTTGAAATGTTTAGATCTATGGAGTTATTTGTATCATCTTTCCGCGAAATCGTGACTTCATAATATTGATTTAATTTTGAATAGTTAGTCGTATGAGGCGTTTTAATGTTATTTTGTGTTTTTTTTTGTTTTCATTTTAATAAATATAATGCCGATTGTGACAATTAGTATAGTGTAGCACACTATGCTGAATTTATTCTTCATAAACTACATACATACATATATACTCACGCCCGTATCCCATGGGGGTGGGCAGATACTATTGACTGCCACAAGCTACTATCTTGACACACATCTTTCGCCTCTTCCACAGTCATACATCTTCTCATACATTTTCGACGGTTGGAGGTACTCCTGATTTCCCCTTTTAGGAGAAGATCGTTTATTTGATTGCAATAAGTTCTCCTCGGGCGGGGGGAACTCCTCATAACTACAGTACTTTTAAAGTAAAATATTCAGGTTTTACTTTAATCAAGTCCTATTTTATTTAAAAATATTATATTTTTTAAAGGTTGGAAGCCCATCGAAGAGAACCAGATTTATACCCAGGCGGAATATCAAGAATTTGAGAGAAGAAGGCTCGAAGAGTTGAGATTTTTACAACAACGCGGTTTGGTTAGTATAATCAAATATTTTCCATGTCCTACTTGCAGCATCTTCCCGCGTCGAACTTCTTTTTGGGAGAAAAGAATACCATGGAATGTCCATCAGATGACCATCATGGTTTGACAACCATGGTTTGACATACAGACAGACAGACAATAATTCCAAAAGAAATTGATTTGTGTCTTATATATTATAACAAAACGCAATCAAAATTTTCCTAAAATATTTAATGTACGGAAAAAGTGCCTCTTCAGTTTTATTACTTAGTATTTGTTTAGTAAGAATGTTCTAGGTCAGAGTATTGAAGAAATCCTTTAAAGAATAACATAATTTCGCTTAATTCTTATAGAGAAAATAATTTTCGAAATATTATGTACTATATTCAACATGTCTATTTATGAAAAAACCTATAATAATAATACTACTAGCCCTGTATTACACATTGTCCCACTGCTTGGCACGGGCCTCCTCTACTAATGAGAGGGGTTAGGCCTTAGTCCACCACGCTGGTCTAATGTGGGTTGGCAGACTTCTCATACCTTCGAAAAATTCTCAGGTATGCCGGTTTCCTCACGATGTTTTCCTTCACCGTTAAAGCAAGCGATAATTAACATTTTAATACACACATAACTTTAGAAAAGTCAGAGGTGTATGCCACTTGGGTTTCGAACCTACGACTTTCGTCTTGGCAGTCCGTACCGCAACCAACTAGGCTATCGCTGCTGCTATAATAAACATATAAAAAATATCCAAACAAACAAATATGATAAATATTCGTTTTTGTATTTCAGGTGGATGCCCAAGGACATCCAATGCCTGGCGCGGAACATCAAATTCATCAAGCTTTACAACAATACCAAGCATACCAACATCAACAACAGCAAGCTTACCATCAACAACAATTCCAACAACCACAACATCAAGGCCAACAACAGTACTATCCTCAAGGGCAAGTACCACAGGGACAATATCAACAGCCCCCACAGCAAGGCTACCAACAACCTCCGCAGTATCAACAATACCAGCCTCCTCAAGGACAACAGCCTCCTCAAGGACAACAACCACCACAAGGACAACAGCCACCACAAGGTCAATTCCAAGGTCAACAACCCCCACAGGGTCAATTCCAAGCTCAACAACCACCACAGGGTCAATTCCAAGCTCAACAACCACCACAGGGTCAGTTCCAAGCTCAGCAAGCGCCTCAGGGACAATTCCAACCACCTCAAGGACAAATCCAGGCGCAACCTCCGCAAAATCAAGGCCAAGTACAACAGCCTCCTCAGGTTCAGTTCCAAGGCCAGCAAGCTGCTCAGGGTCAATTTCAGGCACAACAACATCCTCAGGGTCAACAACAGCAACAACCTCAGCAAACTTTGAATCAGGCTCAAGTTCCTCCAGTTCAACAGAACCAAGAGCAACTAAATAAAGCATCCCCAGGACAAATTCCTCACCAGGGTCAAGCTGCTGTTCCCCCCGCACCTGCATCAGGTCAAAATCAAGTGCACACATCAAGTTAAGCAACATGCTTAAAATTGGAAACTAGCTTTTAAATTAAACACCTACAATATAACACTTTACAGGTGCCAAATTCGTCTCATGCTTTTTTTATTACTTAATGTACTAAGTATGTAAATTTTATGTAGTATATATCGGTTTTATGTAGAATTGTATCAAATTAAATAATAAATACAATTTGGAACTCGGTACTTGTCTTTCAGTGAATATTTTTCGTTTTTGTTGCTTTCTGTCCAAAATTCAAAATCCAATTTCATTCAAGTATAATATGCTCTACACCTATGTAATTTTTTTGGATAAGAAAGTACAGAATGCACGATACTTACATTATGTATCATACATGGGCAATCGCCTTTGGCAAAGTAACCACACCACTGCACCTGATGGTAAGCGCAGTGCCGTCCAGTTAAGAGTATCAAGTAGCGAGAGACAACCAATCCCCCGCTACTCAACACAATCATGCTGGTCTGCTGTGTAGCGTCTTCACACTACGCCTAAAGGACCCAGGATCATAGGAACGAGGGAACACGGTAGCTGGCAAACTGTTCCACAGCTTGATGGTGCGGCAAACATACGTTTTTTTTGCTTCGAAGCTGTGGCTCCGCAAGCCAGTACGCGTGGTTCTGGTGTGCAAAGGAGAGGATGGGATAAGATCAAACAATTCTTCAGAGCGGATATTTTTATCATGGAAAGAGAGCTGATAAACAGAGGGGTTACTCTTGTCACTCGATTCCAATTTAAAATTGGGATTGGGTTCGAAAACTGTACAATTGGCACTCTTGAACGCAACACCAGCGCACTTTACTTATATTCTCAGTCTTGATTTTTCAAATACTTCATTGTAGAGCCGATAGGAATCCATACTTCCTCCACTGTGATGTGAGCCTCTCTAGGTGTCCTATGAAAACAAAGGGCCACGGTTATATCGAGGGTCACGGTGATGCCAAGTCGCCGAATTCTGCCTACCACCCTTTCTGTCAGGAGGGAGGCAAGCTGGGCGTCATCCTGAAAAGCTGCGTAACAGACGACAGCGACATCTCGGGGAAATTACTCGTATTCTAAAACAGCAACAATTAACTTAGTGATATCATTCTGATTGTTTTCGATGTTATAAAAACTGATCGTTAGAAATTTCGCGCGAGTAAGTGTGTTTATCAAGCTTGAAGAATATACATACATACATATACTCGAGCCTGCAATCCCGAAGGGGTAGGCAGAGGTGTAACCAGTACACCCACGTTTCGCCGAATATCGGTCCCATAATGTGATAGGGGGCGAGCCTATCGCTATACCGTGCACAGGTTCCAGGCTTCAAAACCCAATATCACTATATCCGATCCGGGGATCGAACCCGAGACCTCAGCACAGCAGTCGCAACGCATGCGCAATTACAACTGCGCCACCGAGGAATCAAAGGCAGGCAGCCAAGTGCAAGAATATAATACAAGATTTTATTATAAACCTTTAAACAACTATCCTGTGGCGCATTGTTCTCTATGCGTATCTTTATTATTCCATGGACGTGCTCGGGGTGTCGAAGGGTTAAATATAATTAAACTGTTGGGTAGGTACGTGACAAATCATAATTTGTAGATTGTGAATGTTGCGTATTGTTTCTGGGACTTACCCATCTCCGGTCGGAATAATAGGTAGGTATATTTTGTTAAGATAATGTACGAAAGTTTCCTTATGAGATATGACGTTTCGGTGGTACGTACTGCGTAGTACCTACGTACAATGATTTGTTTGAGCAAAACATCATAATTCAGTCAAATTAGAGGTGATGGGATTGATTCATAAAATCCTTAGTCCTAGAACAAAATGGTAATCTTAGTACATAATATGCTCTGGTAAGAATGTGGTAAGTTCCTAGGTTCAAATTCTAGATCGTGCTATCACAAGCCGGCTCTTCTAAATAATGATGCTTCTCCTAGTGCCACTGGCTATTCATTAGCAGTTCTTTCATATCTATAAAGAAAATTAGTAGATGATGATGAAAAAATTCCGAGTCAATTGAAAAAATATGATCAATAAGATTTCATAATAGTCTCGATTCAATTTTAAATTCACGAGATAGTATATCATTAAATAAGTTATTAGATCTTAAGATGTATAGTAGAAGCCGAAAAAGTTAATATGGATGAATAATTGATGCTGCAAATTGACTTGTGAGCTCTTGTGAGCGGTACTTTAGGATAAATAAAGGTAAATATCTTATGTTTAAAAATTTGAAGTATTTTACTATGCCGTATTATGCATTTCCTTGAGCGACCAGAATTCGAACGAATTCACGGAGGACCTTCGTAAAAGACTCGCAAAGGTTAACGGGCAATGGAAACAAGTATGTTGGGAACAGCGATATATACCTATGTACTACGTACTGGATGCGGCGACCAGAACAAACATTATGTTCCACCGAGTTGCGGTGGAACCACCACACCGACGTTAGTTTGCTTCATGCCACGTAAGTATGCGCACCACATTGCATCTTTCAGTGTCGAGTTAATTTTAGTTATTTGTAGCGACATTCCCGAACAAATCTGCGTTAAATTGATTTACAGTGAAACTGTTAATAGTATATAAGGTAAATGACATAATTTCATAACGTTTAGAACGTAATATTATTAAATATTAATTAATTTTAATTCTGAATACGGGAAGTCTATATTTCACAACAAAATTCATTATATAGTTTGTCCCGTTTTGGCGCGCGGAAAGTCCCGTTCGAGAAAAGGTGACGGGAGTTATCACGATTCAACTACCAAATAGTTCTTAGTAACATGAATAGATGGCATTAGTGGGCGGACAAGGTTTTTGGAACATATTGTTTCTTCGACAGTTCGTGTCTATAGAATATAAGTCAATGGTTGGGAATAAAACTTAAAAATAAAATCAGGAACACAAAAATAAGAAATAAAACCAAAGTTGCCGATATACTTGTTTGTATCGATCACCAGAAATAGAGTTGGAAAATGCTACGTTGTAAAATCAATAAATTGAGTACGAAGTTACTTTATGGTATCCAAGAGACGCCCAAAAAAAAGTGAAGATAAAATTCGTCTGATCTTGGGGCCATATTGGACCAGGGTTGCAGATGAAACTTGACAGAGTACAATGGAAACAGTTGGAGGAGGCGTATGCCAAAAGGCATCAGGAATTGAGGGATATCTTATAGAATAATAAATAATTAAAGTCAAAGACGACTGCAACATAACTATGTAAATTTGTGCAATTTTGGGAAATAATGGCTATTATAATAAAATTCATTTATGCATTTCATTGGTCCCACCAAATTTTCTTGTGTTATGCCTGCCGTGGCTTTGGTCATGATTGACATCAAAATGAAAGTAGGTGGGTAATTAAAATTAACACGAAAATTTGTACGTTCATTACTAAAATTTGGGTATTTCATAGTGTATTTAAAAATAAATAAATGATTACAAAGCATTCTAAAGAGGAAATGTTTATGGATCATTCCTTATACCGACTTACGATTGTGTCAGCGAGTAAATTAAACAATGAGTATAAGTAAGGAAACCGTCAGGCCCCTGATTCACTCATATCGCATTGCTTTGTATGCGAAGTATGAGCCGCACCTTGGCGAATCATAAATAAGGCCATCTGCCAAGTGATGTTACAATACTCCATTTGGCTATTTTATGTAGAATTATTTATGGAATGTAGGTATGCACATATATTAATGTATATGATCTGTAAATTAATTTTATATAATGTTACACCAAAACACCTACGCCTGAGTTTCTTGGTGCTTCCTCTCAGACCAGAGGGCATTAAATATAATGTTGATATAATATAAAAAGTACCCCTAGTGGCCTAATTTACATAATAAATAATTTGATGTTGAATGTTTGTAAGTTGTTCTTATACCTACATATTAAGTAAACACGCTGTTAGATTGACAAAAGGAAAACATTTATCACTAAAATAATAAATCAAAGGAGATAAAGACATGTTTATTAGAATGAATATATAGACAAATTGTAGGCGTCGCTTTAAGAGCAAACAGAGAACTGCGTGCTACGCTCTTGCTGCCAGGATTCCATGTAGATTGCCGCAATTCGTAGGATGAGTAGTTGTAAGACACGGCTGATTCCGTTGACTAGAATTCGCTAGCCAAAGTTCTTAGGTATCTTGACTAGCATACCCTTTATATGCTTTAGAGTGATGATGTGTAAGATCTGGTGGGTTACTCTTGACACTCGATTCCAATTTAAATTTGGGATTGGGTTCGAAAACTGCACAATTGGCACTCTTGAACGCAACACCAGCGCATGATTTAACTGAATACGGCGGTATTTTTAGTAACTAAATGAAATACCTATAGAGTATTTACGATCGCATAGTTCGTAAATATTCTATTTCATTTAGTTGAGTGAGTTAGAGTTCCAATATCTTCTATATTGGAATTGAAACTGTATCGAGTTCGAGATTGGAATTGATTTCAAGAGTAGGCCTACTGTTGTTATTTAATGAACGTAATGAGTATCATCATTGGCTCGTCCTGGTGTAGCAATTTATTACATTTACGAGTATACTACTTCATGCAAATATGCAGTATTTGACTTAAACTTTTGCATACGCTTTAGTATATTTTACATATTTTATTGTACTTAAGCGATAGGCTAGTAGTGAGTTACGGACTGTCGAAAGAAAATCGTAGGTTTTAAACCAGCACCAATGGCATACACTTTTAATTTTTCTAAAATTACGTATATTCATTGTTAATTATAGCTTGCTTTAACGATGAAAAAAAAACATCTAAAGGAATACTGCATTCCTGAGAACTTTCATAAGAATTTCAAAGTTATGTGGAGTCGGGTTGGAACCCGCATTAGGCCAGCATGGTGGACTTAGCCCCTCTCATAAGTAGAGGAGCCCTTGCCCATCAGTGGGTCAAGTTAAATACAGATCTGGTATTATTATTTTATTATTAAAAGAATGAGAGAGGAATGTGTGATAACCCAGAACCAGTTTGGTTTTATGCCAGGACGGGGGACTACAGATGCAATATTTGCCTTTTTTTTTTTTTTTTTTTTTTTTTTTTTTCCCGCGGGGAAAATCCGTCTTACGGATACCTTCTGGACCTCGGGGGAGGAGAGATGGTTATGCCGGACTCACCGACCTTCCGACCCAGTTCGCCCGAAGGACTACTAGATCGGGACCCTAATCAATTTTCCTACGCCGGTGTACCGACTAAAAACCCCGCGGTAGCCTTCTGCAGCACATGTGGGACAATCCCGGGGGATCCTGAGTTTACCCTGGATTGCTGCCGGAACCATCCCTGTGCCGTACCTTTACGGCCCGTCTCTTCTTGGGCTAGATGCCCCCCACAATTTACAGTAGCAGCGCGATATTTCGCGCCGCCAACCGCCTCAGGGTCGCACCATGCAGATATATATATGTAAAGGCCGCACATCCCCCGCTGTGCAGCCGCGACCCCTGTGATCCCTTTTAGTCGCCTCTTACGACAGGCAGGGTATACCGTGGTAGAATTCTTCAGGGCCCCCATTCCACAGGGCGGGAGGCGCCAGTCAGTCGTCAGACTCGGCGCCTCCTTCTCGTTTGGTGACGAGCGGGATCGGTTCGTTGCCGATCCCGTTCGGCGCTCTCCTTCTGCAACATGACACGTTCGCAGAAGGAGGCCATCGCACGCCACGACCTTCGTCTGCCGACCATGGCAGATACCACAGCCGGCAGAGAAAGGTCTCCATTGACAGCTGACCTGAGAGCGCTGCGCTCTTCATCCCAAGCTGGGCACTCCGCAAGGGTATGTTGGGCCGTGTCATTTCGACAGCTACCACAATGGTGGCACACGGCAGACTCCTCTTTTCCGATCCGACACAGGAACGAACCGAAACATTATGGAAAAGTACCAGCGTGCACATAAAAACCTGCACATGGTTTTTATAGACCTGGAGAAGGCGTACCACCGAATCCCCCGGGAAGTTCTGTGGTGGGCATTAAAAGAAAAAATAGTGCTCGGGAAGTATGTAAGATTAATGAAAGCGATGTATACAAGAGCGCGTACGAGTGTTCGGTCCGAAGCCGGCGTCACTGACGAGTTCGGTGTGGCAGTGGGTCTGCATCAGGGGTCGGCTTTAAGCCCTTATTTGTTCCACCTGGTCATGGATGCTTTGAAATCACACATACAGGAGGAAGCACCATGGTGCATGCTTTTTGCAGACGACATTGTACTCGTGGGAGAGGATTATTGCCTTAAATGGTGTATCACTACCGGTTTGCTCCGATTTTAAGTACCTTAGTTCGCTTCTCCAAAATGATGGCAATATTGACCGAGATGTGAATAGTAGAATGAATGCAGGGTGGATGAAGTGGCGACAGGTCTCAGGAACAATAGTGACAAGATGATGCCCCTTAAACTTAAGGGAAAAATCTATAAGACTATCATAAGACCTGTCGCTATGTATGGATCTGAATGTTGGGCAATGAAAAAGACCGATGAGAGGAGAGTGCATGCTACTGAGATGCGTATGTTAAGATGGATGTGTGGGGTTACAAAGTTAGATAAGATAAGGAATGAGTATGTAGGGGGAAGCCTGAAAGTGGAAAAAATTAGGAGTGCTAGGTTAGCTTGGTATGGGCATGTGATGAGGAGGGATGAAAGGCTTGTGACAAGACTGGTTGTCAATATGAATGTGGATGGAAGAAAGAGTCTTGGGAGACCAAAAAAGAGGTGGATAGATTGCGTGAATGAGGACATGCGTACGAAAGGGGTGAATGCAGATTTGACGCATGATGGGCTGCGTGGAGGGTTCAAACCGTTTGTGCCGACCCCACTTAGTATGGGTTAAGGGCAGGTAGATGATGATGGTATTATTATTTTATTATGCTAAATCGTATTCTAATTGATATATATATAAAATAATATATGACTATCGGAAATAGTTCATTGCGAAATTTTTAGATGTTGTAGATTTTTAGAACTTCAAATTAAGTACCGTTTTTGATTTCGAGAATAAAGTGCCGTTTTATAGCATTCTCAACCAGAAAAACCTTCTATCAAATATACCTTGTGATCGAATAAATAAAAAACCAAGAGTTACTATTTCAACATTCCTAAAAAGTAAAAAAAATCTCCTAGCGCGACCGCGCCGTGGCTAGCAACTATCGTGAGTCGTTATAATTTTATTGGATGAATGCACAATGCTAAAATTGTTTACGTAGATAACAACAAAAAAAAAATATTCAAGGTGGTAACCCTGGCAAGTCGACACTTAAGCCACAACCTGGCTGCTGTTTTTGTACTCATTTCTGAGATAATTTTTTTTTTTCATTCGTTTGTGCCCACGTACTGACCTTATTAGAATTTGAATGAACTACGTATAATTAATGCGGATTCAAGCGGCGAATGCAAAAGTTTCAAAGTAATTTTGCACCAGCCAAGCTGACGTGGCCTTTTGTTAAATGCCAAACTACAAGCATGACGTAATGCCAATTATGGGAACAAATCTGTACTAATTGTGCTAAATGTACTTCCACTAATTATGTTGTTACTGAATGGGTAAACTCATCGCTTCGTAGATACCACTTATCAAATTATTTGTCATGCAGCTATTTGAAATGTTAAATCTTATGCTCTCGATATGTATATACCTAATTTAGCATAACCAGGTTCAATCATGTGGCTGTTAGCTGAAAATTGGGTTCATTCCAGGTAAAGTAATTCCATTCTTCATATTTAACATTTACCCTACACCCAGATGGATGGGTGAACAACAGTTATCCCTATTGGATTTTATCCAATTTAATTAGACTTAACTGATAAGGTCAAGAAACTCATAAAATCTTTCTTGGATGCCAAACAAATTCTAGATTGATTAGACTAAATTATAATACATTATTGTTCATTCACACTATCTCAAGTTATATCCGAAGATTGCGTCATGACTGATATACTTATTTATTAAGTTCTTCTTAACGCAAATAGTAAATCATTTCAGATATATAATATAATAATACAAGCCCTGTATTAAACATTGTCCCACTGCTGGGCACGGGCCTCCTCTACTAATGAGAGGGGTTAGGCCGTAGTCCACCACACTGGCCTAATGCGGGTTGGCAGACTTCTCATACTTTCGAAAAATTCTCAGATATGCAGGTTTCCTCACGATGTTTTCCTTCACCGTTAAAGCAAGCGATAGTTAACATTTTTATACACACATAACTTTAGAAAAGTTAGAGGTGTATGCCAAGGTGCTAGAGAAATCAAGGAAAGAAAGGACAATGGGTCAAGTGTCCCCACCCGTCAACAGGTTTGAAATTGGTCTCAATCGATTAATCTCAGCAAGGTGATGATTTTTTAGTATGACGACAACAACGAAAAGTATTGAGTTTTTTATTAAATTCACATTTTTGTTTTATACAGAAAATTTAATTTTTGCTGATTTTATTATATTACGCCGTGCTATAACATAGTATATAGGTGGTAGAGCTACATTATAATCATTTTTTTCTACAGCTTGAATGGCCTACCTCAATGGTATGTTACCGCTGTCTTACATAAAACCGACAAGGTTGCAGTTTTGCGGTAGCGACTCGCGTTCTCAATGAGACTACGGGGGACCTAACGAAGGCTTCGTCAACTTTCTTTTTATGCTGGCGCGGCACAGTGACCACACTTCACCTCCTGATAGAGTAGCAAGAGACAGCCTATCCATCGCTACTCAACATAATCATGCCAGCCTGCAGTTTAGCTTCTTCACACTACGCCTAAAGGACCCAGGATCATAGGAAGGAGGGAACACGGTAGCTGGCAAACTGTTCCACAGCTTGATGGTGCGGCAAAAATACGAGTTGGTTGAGTTCTATCGAAAACCAGCGCTGCAGTATGGGTTAGCCTGTACTACAGCATGCAGCTGAATAGGGACCCCCATTGTCGGATCAATTATTATTATTGTAATTTTTGCATTTTTTTTAATGTGTTTTAACGTTCCAACCATAAAAAATCATTTCTTTCTTTCAATCCAGTACGCGTGGTTCTGGTATGGAAGGGAGAGGATGGGATAAGATCAAACAATTCTTCAGAGCATTCGCCATGATACAGACGGTAGAACACGCTAAGCGAGGAAATATCCCTACGCAGCTGTAGCGGCTCCAGACTGTTACTCACGTCTGCATCATTCACAATGCGGATGGCCCGCCGCTGCAACCCACCCCCTTCCGCAAAATACCTTCTTGATGCCTTCATCAAGAAGGTATTTTGCGGAATCGTCCCAGAGGTGCGAGCAGTATTCCATTCCCGGCCGCACCTGCGCATTATATAAGCGGTAGATCTGACCGGGCGTGAAAAACCGCCGCACCCTGTTCAGGATTCCGACCCTGCGGGAAGTGGCGGATATTACGCCCTCGATGTGACTCCTTGGATTAAGATCGCAGCGGATATCCATACCTAGGACACTAAGGTAATTCCGCATTGCGAGTGGAACACCCTGAAGAACGGGGATGGGAGAAAACTGGGATTTCTTGCACGACAACGCGACCATGGAGTTTCTGGCCAGTTCTTCTCCATAGGATAACTGCATTCGGAACTGGCAGTAGTTTAATAAACTCTGAAGTTATTACAAGTTATTTAACTCTGTTAACTCTGTTAAATAACTTGTGTTATTTCTACTGAACTATCACACGATTGCATTGTGATACAATATCTGAAGATCGGAGAGGGATGTATAAGCCCTCTCGACAGACTCGACAGGATAATTATCATTTGTATATTTTCCCGAAGGTTTAAAAGTATACCTAATACTTACATATTATATATGTAGAATGTACAGTCAAGTCAACGTTTGATAATCGTATCGTCTAATTATATTTTAGGGTGATTACATTACTGTCTCTCGCTACTTGATACTCTATCTGGACGGCACTGCGCTTACCACCAGGTGCAGTGTGGTCACATTGCCACGCCAAAAAAAAAACTTACTCCGGCTAAACCATAAGGGTTAATCAAAATAATGCACTATGATTTTAAAATGATCTAGAAAGAGTTCACATTGACATGTACCTGTCTCCAAAGGTTGACAACAATCGTGCAAACCCGGGGGGTCGTTAGTAAATATTATAATAAAATAGTATTATGTTTTTAATTCGTCTGATATCATTATTTTAAAAATATATGCAAAAAATAAGAACAACCATAAATTAATAGTTTTTCATAAGAAAATCTTTATTTTAAATCTCTTTTGATATTTGTAAAAACAAAGTACTAAAAAGTATTCATGCCATCCATGCTATGAACGGCGGTCGTGTTGCACCACGTATGTAGGGTGTTTCTGTAATTGCCTAGGTTTTAAACGTTTATGTCCAAACGGGACGTTTTAAACTAATGTAGTTCACGAGCTCCGATAATATTTTTGCTATTGCTATCATCTGTTGTGGAAAGATTTTAACTTCTGCAATTACACAGAGTACTAAACATATACGATTAAACAAGACGTCTCCAACTATTACATTTTCCAAGATCCAGTTTATCTTTCCTTTCCCTACCATCATCAGAGCAGCATCAGATTTTGTACTATAAATATGCCAAAGGTTCTAAGCTCAGATATTCAAACAGGCTGTTTTAGCTATTGGTAGTTCCTAAGGATTAGTTACTTGGCGAACAGTTCCTGGTGAAATTGCCTATCAAATGTAACAAAATGTTACGCGACCATATTTCTTTATATATTTATTAAAAGTATGTCAAAATACTGCCTTTGTGGCGTAGTTGTAATTGCGTGCGTTACGATTGCTGTGCTGAGGTCTCGGGTTCGATCCCCGGGTCGGGTAAAGTGATATTGGGTTTTTCTACCTAGAAATACTCAGTATTAACCTGGAGTCTGGAATGGTGCCCGGTGTGGCGATAGGCTCGCCCCCTATCACATTATGGTACCGAAATTCGGCGAAAAGTGGGTGTACTGGTTACACCTCTGCCTACCCCTTCGGTGATTACAGGCGTGAGTGTATATGTATGTATGTCAAAATAGTAAAAAAATGCAATAAAATAGCAGTTTACTAAGAACATTTTTAATTTATGTTTTTTTTTAACTTGTAAGGAATCTCCATTGATTTATTAAATTTAAATGATGTGGTAAGAGTTATTATAGTACACTTAATAATAATGTATATGTATGGTGTCTGTTGGTGGGTGGGGACAGGGCTCATACAAATTCGCCCATTGTCCTTTCTTGACATGTTAACATTTTACATTATTTTATTACATTATTTTACATTTACATGTAGAATGTTGTAGGTATAGTTTTTACTCGTGTGAATCGAAAGTTTCATTTATAAGACAATTTTATTTCAATATCGGAAACATTTTTTTTTACCAATGTTGCTTTTTTTTATTTAGCGTTTGCGTTAGCGCGCCTCTATTTATATTATAACATATTTATTTATATTTTTGGATCTCAACGAAGTTTTAAGGATTCTATATAGATTTCAATGTATGATATAAAGTAAAAATTACAAATTAAGTTAAGTTACGGCTTGACAAAGCACTATTTTACGATTACTACTAAAAAAATACTAAAAGAAAAGATTAAACGAACTTGAGATAAAAATCTGAGTGTCACAGACACGATATTGTTCAAATTCATGGCCGAATCAGTAGGTACGTGGCCTGGCCAACTGTTTAAGGAAAAATATATGTATTACAGACTACGAGATTACTAATATGAATTGAGATGACGTCCTCAAGCGATACAAGTAACTACCTAATGATAAACTAATTTATTTATTTGTGTATTCCTAGAATATTGTTTATGAAGCAACAATGTGTACATAATATGCTGTTTATTTTAGCTTTATTATCTTTAAAATAGTATTTTGTTACTACTTTCTATTCCCGATTATTCACTTTTGTGGATTTCATTCGACGACCATTTATAAACGGTTTTATTTAGCTTGCCCTGGTGGTTTTTTGTTTTTTTTAATCAAATTTACTAATTGAAATTTTACCCCCTTCCTGTTGACAGATTGATCTGATACTTGCTACACACCTTTAGTTCTGATGACAATACAATTTAATATATTTAGTATCATTTTAAATCCAATATAGCCGCCGCCACAAAATGGCGGATTACAACGAAAAAGGAAAAAAAAATACTTGTTTTATAATATAGTATAAAAAACCACTTGTTACTGTGTTTTTACGCTCTAATCTCCGAAACAATCCGTCCGATTTCAACGTGTTTTGGTGATTTCAAATTTTGTGAATGGTTCCAGTATGAAAGATAGGGTTCAGACCCGATCAAATCGAAATGACTTCCCAATAGTTAACTATAAGGCTTAACTATTTAAAACAAGACCAAGACACAAACTAAAACAATACAGCCATGCAACTTTTTGTGTATATTATTATCTTACTCTAAGTTAAACTTCAACGCATATAATAACACAGTACTAACATGCGAAAGTCGTGGTTACCTAATACTTAAAAACAAAGCTTATATATTGCCCGGTTATTACTGTGGAAAGCAAAAAACGGTCTGTTCGTAGCCAAATACTCTTAACTTTTTATGTAGGCGTAATATTGAAATGTCTGATGCGTCACAGGAAAACAGATTATTCATATATAGGGTGATTGGTATAGTCGGGTCCATATTACATACCTTTATAAGAAGGTATTTAAAATTCGATTCTCAGTTTCGAATTATTTTATTTAAGAAAGTAAATTAATGATGGCACAGCATTAAGCGTGGACCCTTACTAGTGTTGACTTGCTCTATTTTGTTAAAGACAATCGGTACACTCATCACAGGGACGTTGCGTTATCATCAACTGATGATAATGCAACGTCCCCGTGTATTGATCTTTTACGAATATTTAAACGAAGAATAATAAACCATGATTTGAGTTTCGCCAATTAGCGATATCCCAGCGTGCAGTAGCAAATGCTTTGTGATTAGTATAATAAACAAATACCATTGTGCAATTTGATGTCGTGGAAAATATCGTGGATTCGGACAATTAACCATATCTTGTTTACTTTGAAAAATATATTTTTGAATAATTTAGCGAAACAGCTACTCGAAGTACCTACATTACCTACCGTACTACAAGTCGGTTTGGTGATTCGCAGTAGACTGACTGTACGGAAATTGATATACAACGATAGAAAAATATACCAACGATTAATAACTAGTAACTAGTACATTCTGTCATCTGTTGTCTGTTCACAATATACATATCGGTCTTATTTCATAAAACTGTTCTTTGTGTTTCTTTATATTTCATTACATTGTCATTCGTCATAAGTTAACACAAATTATCCCCTCTTTATGCCATCATACTGTATATGCCTAACACCAAAAACAGCCTAATGTAAATGTTTCTAGCCTTTGATTATCAACAAAATATACACTATTATAAACATGATTTTCTATCCCATATTAATATTAGCATAAAGTTTTTAAAGTAAGGAAATAATTCGTTATAGGTGTAATTTTTTTTCCTGTCGTTGATGGTACTTTGAGGACAACCGGACCAGGAAATGTATAATTCTTTAATGCCATGTCCTTTAAGTTGTGATAAGTATTTAAGGTATTTTTACTACATTTTAAATAGTTGAAAACTTGCATATCTTCGGATTTATAAACATTTGATATAGTGCAAATAAATGTTGGGTAAGTACCTAGGATATTAATAACTGCAATACAAAAAATTACGAAAGTTATCGCGCAATGAAATCGTCATAAAAAATATCCTCAAAGTACAAAATTTAAAAACGACTTTACATTATAATTATAAAGATATCTCAATAATTAATATTACCAAACAAAAATAAAATATATTATAGGTTCGTTACTATATTTATGAACTGGTTTTGTGTGGGAAACTTTTTTGTTGACTACCGTCTACTGCAGGTGACATCATCGTGATTGTGCCATAGACTATTAAATTTCACAGAAGCATAACAAAGGCATAATACATTATAGGCGAATTCATTCTGCAAGTGGCGCAGTTAGCGAGTAGCCGGCTGTGAAACGAGAGGCCGTGGGTTCGATTCCCACACCGGGACAAATGTTTGTGTGACAGACAAATATTTGTGACCGACACAACACCCAGAGGTGTTGTGTGACCGAAAGTATCTCGTAGTTCCTGATGCCCACAACACAAGATTTGTATCTTAGTGTGGGGTGGGCTATGTGTGTGACTGTTGGGTGTTATTTATTTATTATACTTATTTGACCAATGTTGTGTACTTGGAACCAAAATTATGAGGCTGTATTGGTTATTTTATATTTATTCCCTGGCACAGAATTAACTGTAATTGCGATTAGTGCATGATATGCCGTAGTGGGTTTATTAGTTGCAACTCTACTTATGTTTTATACACCTGTAAACAGTATCCACACCAAGATTGCCGTTACCAAACAATTAGATTCTTACGCTCGTATATATTCACAATGCATTAATCAAACATGGTCAAACTCCAACACGCAAACCACAGTTTATTAGTTTAAAAAAGTTAACAACAGATAAGATTTGTTGAAACTTGTTGATAGGGTCATCATTATTCTTTGACCTTAAGTTAACTCGTAAGCGGCTTGCTGCTCAACTCTCATTCGCCACACACACTTCGTGGGGATCAGTCAAGCTAGTTTTATAATTATGAAGATTTTGATCGCGCTAGCCGGCGTCCTCGCCGTGGCCGCGGCTACTCCAGCCTCGGCACCGAGAAAGGTCCTTTGCTACTATGACAGCAAGAGTTACGTCAGAGAATGTAAGTAACTATGTATATTATAGCTGTGCGAGCGAACGTTGCTTTCTAATTTCACGTATTGAAAATACCTGATGTAACGGTGGTGTTAATGTTTAACAAAAATTAAAGACATTAAATTCAGTTTTGTTTAAATTTTAGAGAGGATTTTATTTGTAGTAAACTGCCAATTCTGTATTTTTTTTCATAAACATTTTACGTAAATGTATTATGTAAAAAAATTAAAATCTTTTAAGCATTAGCGGATGAACATTGGGCAAGTCTGAGCGATAGAATCTTGAAAATGTGAAGCAACCGGCCAGATTGTCACTATGTTAACTCACGACATTTTACAATTACGACACTGAATACAAAATGGAACCCGGCAATTATTAAATACTTTTTCGACGTGGGCAGTATAATTATATAACATAGAATTAATTGAATCTGACGCACAATTCGCTACTTCTAAATGGTCCTAGAAGCTTCCACGTAAATTTCCAATAAAATTTATTTAAAAATGAAGTATTATTATTATTATTGGCTTAAGCAACTTGTTTTGATTGTTTGACCTTGTCAGCGATCTGACCCTGAAGTTTAATAGAGTTTGCGATTTTCTACGCTTAAAAAAAAAAGATAGGTAAAAGGCCGGAACAGCTCTTTCAACTGATTGCCGATTCACAAATAAATTTAAATTATGATAATATTACAGAAATTTCTATGAGTTTTCAAATAATTAGGAAAAAATCTTAATGAACAAATAGGTTCCATAAAATCTTACAAGTTTTTTTAATTGTGTTTCGTCATGAAACTATTCATACTATTTATAAACTTATCTTTTAAAATAAAGGTGGAGACATCTTTAATAAAAAAAAGATGTTAAATTTACAATGTATAAAATATTTACATAAAATCTACTAAATATTCCACTGCTTCATTAGTTCTGTGTGTCGTGATGCCTCTATTTCATATAATTATTGGATGAGCGGACAAGGCTCAAATCGCCTTTGACGTACGTACTTGATATTGCAATTACTAACAAACGAAACTTTGTATTCAACTCAACTATGTATACATCTAGTTTTTTAACTTAAGATTTATTATAAATTTTAGTCACGGTATAAACCTCATGGTGACTAATTAGTCACCAGAAATAATTATGTAATAAGTAGCTTATTACAAGTAGGTAAAAATTAGAGATGTTATGGATTTGAAATTACGGATCTGGATATGGATACGGATATCTGAATAATATTATATCGGTTTCGGATACAGTTACGGATATGATATTATTTCGGATTATCCGTCAGTTTCGGATAGTTTCGGTTATGGATATTAGGTTTTTAAGAAATTGTAAAAGTAAAAAACAAATAGCTTTATTTTTAGTATTTCATTTGGTACTATTTTATGTAAGTAAATGTAATCCCACAAGAGTAAATGACTGACAGGCTATATCTAAGCAATAGAACTAAATATAATAAATGCATTGAGATACGCGCGCGGTTCATGTGTCGGTTCGGCCAGGCAAAACATAAACCAGTCTTAACGTGTCTCAATTAGAAAATCCGAAATTATTTGAAACTTTCATATCAGATTCGGTTACGGTTACGGATAGAATTTTATTTCGGATATCCGATAGTTTCGGTTACGGTTACGGAGCTCCATAACATCCCTGGTAAAAATAATGTAAAATTTGTCGTCACCCAGTTTCTGTAAGCTTGCGCGATGGACACCTCATTGTGGGCGTTGAATTACGTAGGCAGATACCTATTGTTTAACAATCTATGTTATTTATATCTTCATTATATACCTTCACATAATGTGGGTGAGATTGCAATATACATGCAGTGTTAAAATGCAGACTGACATCATTTCATTACGTTCTGAATGCGTCATAGCGGTCATAGCATTTTAACGCATGGAAATTATTACAGAACAATACATTTCTTTTTAAGCATTGATGTAAAACCGTCATTGTTTTGTAATATTACCAATGTTCTGTAAACAGTGGCTAATGCCAGTAGCTAGTGTAAATGTAACGACTATTAAATCATTAGCGTACACCTATCGTGTAGTTTATGGGTAAAACACCAAATAACTAAAAAAAAAACTTATCTGTACTTAAAATGGTTTTGTTTTAAATTTATATCTCTAAATTACAATCATTTATGTTTTATTCAGTTGGAAGACGAGAGGAGTAGTCTCGTATGAGAGCAATCGCCATGCTTGATCGGAATACAATAGTTGCAACCTAGGAATACTTAAAATGGTGCTACCTTAGGCAGGTACATGCAGGACCATTATTCTTTTTGGAATGAACAGTAACATGGTATTAGAGAATCCCTAAATAGCATCAGGCATTGTTTACTGCTGACATATTTTTGTTTATTATGTAATTTGCTTCACGGATACATGTACAATAACCGCCGTGCATACTCTTTACATTTTATTTTATTATTCAATGTTACCCATTCAAAATATTTTCCCGCCTTACTAAAGCGTAACTCAACTTTATGAGCCTCTACGTTGGCGGAAGAGTTGGCACTTTACTCTATCTTGCAGGAATAAAATTTGGAACGAATCTCAAAGGTACTGAAAGATACGCTCCGTGGTTCCGCTCTGCCTATTCCTTTATAGACCAAACGAATGTTTTCTTTGGATGAATACATCTTACTTTGCCTTTACACGAATGCTAAGTAACAGCGATATTGCGTGAATTTGCCTCAGTGGAAGCACTTATAAAATAAATAGTACATCGTTGGCATTATAAAACTTTGCGAATAAAGAGTTATATCTAGTATAGCTGTTGCTCGCGGCTCCGCCCGCTCGGTGGTCATGTTTGGGAGAAAAAGTATACAATACAAAATACCAATATTCATGCGTTTAACTTAAAAATGACGGATTTTCATACAAACTTTCATTCCCTATTTTACCCCCTTAGGGGCGGAATTTCCAAAAATCCTGAAACATATATTTTTTATTTTTAACTAAAATGCCAAATACTAATTTTCATGAATTTAACTTCAAAAATGACGGACTTTCATACAAACTTTCAACCCCTATTTTACCCCCTTAGGGGTGGTATTTCCAAAAACCCTTCCTTAGTGGATGCCTACGTCATAAAAGGTACCTACTGTCAAAATTTCAAGTCTCTAACCCCAGCCGTTTTGGCTGTGCGTTGATCGATCAGTCAGTCAGTCAGTTTCTTCTTTTATATATACAGATTCATAGCTGATTGAGTAATATGACTGACTTAGCTCAGGATATACTTGTCTAGGTAAGTCTAGGTAGTTTAACGGTATGCAGCGGCTTTGCTGTGCCCTGGTATTGCAGATGTCTATGGGCGGCGGTGACTACTTACCATCAGGTGGCCCGTCTGCTCGTCTGCCTATCGAGGCACTAAAAAAAAAACTAAGTAAAAGAAAACCATCGTAGGATTTGAGAGCGCTGTTGGACATTTAAAATGCGGCTTTAATTAACTGAACTGATGAATTTTGTAATGTAATACTAAATTGACAGCCGATGTGGCGCAGCGGGCGAGAAGCCGGTTGTGAAACGGGAGGCTGTGGGTTCGATTCCTGCACCGTGACAAATTTTTGTGTGATAGACATGCGTTTGTTTGGGGTCTGAATGTTGTCGGATCGTAGTACCTCGTAGTTATTGATACCCATTATACAGGTTTCACCTACTGTAGGGTCAGAACTATGTGCGTGACTGTGAGGTGTATGAATATGTATAAATAAATATACCATGTTACTAGTTATTTTAAAATAAAATAAAACTCATGATGGCTAGCTAGTCTTTTTCCGCGTAGACTTTATTCATGTTGTTAGGTTACACGTGTTAAAATGTTTGTTTTTAATTAGGTGGAATAGTTTTTACCAAATAATACATTTCAATCATGCGGGCAGAGCTATAGCAGAATCTAGTATATTAAAAAGATCGTACTAGCTGTGCAAAAAAACGTACAATATCACAAAACACGACATTTTAGATAACAGTCGACTTCACATTGCCTAACTTCCATTTTATTGTTCAGTTATTTGGAAACGTATGGCTTTTTTGTGTAATAAAATTACCCGCATAAGATGATATTGGCTAAAAGTATTTATTTGGATTGCTGGTGTAATTCTGTCAAGAACAAGTCCAAATTTATTGCTTACTACATATGTACAGACGTTGTAACATTAAACCAATCCATTTTGATTTCTTTATGTACATACATACATATACACTCACGCCTATAATCCCCTAAGAGTAGATGTAACCAGTACACTCACTTTTCGCCGAATTTATTAAGGTCCCATAATGTTATAGGGGGCGAGCCTATCGCTATACCAGGCCCAATTTCAGACTCCGGGCTAATACTGAGTATTTCTCAATAGATACACCCAATATCACTTTACCCGACCGGGGTTCGAACCCGAGACCTCAGCACAGCCACCGAGGCAGTGATTCTTTTATGTAATACAATACATTTTATAAGATTTGTTCTTATTTATTGTATTTTATCCCGGATCTCATAATGTTTACGCTATAACTACGTGGATTTAATTATAGGTCAGAAGTGACCAAGTTAAGGTATATGCTTGTCTATAATTTACACAATAATAAGATAATGGATATCCGCCGGCAAGTTTTCTTTGTTTATATATTGTATTCTTTGTTTGTTGTGTGTATTGTAACAATTGAAGAAGGTTGTAAAACTAATAAGTAGTTTTTATTTGATACAAGGACTTGTTTTTTAGTAAATACGCATTAATTGATTTAGCTCTCGAGCGAATACGTACTTACAAAGTTTCTAATCTATAGAGATTTTTCAGTGTAGAATACCTACTCTAAAATGACAAAAATATAAGAGTCTTTATTCATACAAATTACAATTGTTCGCTGGTGATAGGAAATTTATATCCGCCCGGATAGCGACCACCGCAAACAGGGTGTAAAGCCCGCCAAAGTGGCACACGCAAGTGTGTCGCGTTCCGGGATCAGCCAGTTTACATTCGGTTTTTGTCGGGGGCCTAGAATTGGGGTGCGATGTTTGGCCGTTTTGCGGCCTTCTGAGTACTCTGACACTAGACCCTCGACCGCTTCTTCACTTTCTTGCCTATGGCATAGTGTGAAGGAGTAGGCTGGCACAATTGTGATGAGTAGCGGGGGATAGATTGTCTCTCTCTCTCTCTCCATACTCTAATTGGACGGCACTGCGGTTACCATAAGGTGCAGTGTGGTCACTTTGCTGTGCCAGAATAAAAAATAACTATTTATTTAAAGGCACAGGAAGGGGATTCATAACTGAACTGAATAGTTCTGAATTTTCATGAAACATTGCAATTTGTAGGCTCATATTAGAAACGCTTTTAAATAGAATTCATGCATGTACATTGTATCTTATTTACCAGCCGTCCAATATTATCGTTTATTCATATTAAGAGTGGGTCAATGAAAACATTCTCGCAAGTTAAACACATTTACTTGTTTATGTTATGTACTCAATAGTCATATTTTTATATCTACTGCAATGTATAATGTACTATTTTTTACAATTGTAGAGAGCCTATAGATATGTTATTATCTAATTAATATGTATAATAATTCTTCTTTACGTGTGTTTCTCACATATAGCGATAGGCTCGCCCCCTATCACATTATGGGATCGAAATTCGGCGAAAAGTGGGTGTACTGGTTACACCTCTGCCTACCCCTTCGGGGATTACAGGCGTGAATGTATATGTATGTATGTATGTGTGTTTCTCACCTAACCTATCTTTAACGGCTTTGGGTGAAATTTTATGTGTATATTCCAATGGGTTCCTGGAAGGAACATTTCTACTTTATTATTATTTCTACTTTACTAGAAAACTAGTCTCCCAATCGATTATAAATAAATAATTAAATATATGTGAAATATTGTTTCATAGAGTACTTCCCGTATTTAAGTTTATAAATATATTTTAGCCTTTATAACATGGATTATATATATTATTATGAATGGGTGCTAAAACACTTAACATAGGTATAATAATATAAATATAAGTAAGTGCTCCAAATAAATTTTGTGCCGGTTTTTACCCAAAGTAGGCACGTGACTATTTTATGTAATTTTATTATTCACTTAGCACTTCAACCCTTGTCGGGATGACGGAAGGGTCCCTTACCTTATATATTGCATTTATTTAATATCACTTTAACAAAGGGAATATGATGAATTTAAAATTACCCGAGACTCAAAGGGTTTCTACTATTATATCAGTTTTAATTCTCTGTAAATTATACAACTGAATTTAATTTTATATTGATAGTTTCAAGCTTTCAGGACTCGGACTACAATAATAACTGATTAAATAAAGTTTTCAAACCCATCTATGAGATGAGGCATCAGCCGATCATTTAAAAAAAAATATTCATGTCGCTAAGTGATATTTGGCACTTATACCATATATTCACACAATATTGGGTTATTGTCCTCTATGTATAGGCATGCCGGGTTTTTTTACTAATTATCTTACGTAATATCATTAGTGAGCAAAACTAAAGATAAACATTGCTTCAAAATCACTTAACGAGTGAAATAATAACGTTTGACCCTCTATATCTAGGTGTCAACACGGAGCTCCCGATAACAACTTAGACAAACAATGTTCTAGAGATTCTTGGAAATGTGTAGGTAAACATGTGATAACATAAGGCTCAAGCTATGTTTGATGTTTGTGCATTGTTCAAAAACATCAGCAAAGTTGTAGTGGCCCGGTCGTGGAGACAAACGCTTAATGGCTTTTATTTGCTATTTTAACTTTTGCTAACAATATTGTAGTAGATACACGTTATTATGTAATTGGGATAGATTTTTATATTTATCTAGATTAAATTAAAAAAAATAGGAGTAATATTTTTGTCGAATAGATATGCTAATGAAATCAGCAGATTTCTCAGAAATTTCTTCGAACTGAATAATAATTTCAGAAATTCGTTAAACAATTTTTTTTTCAATGGAAACCGTCCAATTGAATTTACATTTTTAAATCCTTGGAGATGTAAGTCAATTAGCAGATTAGGCACTTATTTCACCTGCAAATTTACATCAACATTTTGAATGAGTCCAATTGGGAATTGTGCTGCAGCTTAGAAATAACTACTAATTAGCCAAATTAGAACGAATTTATGTGTTCTGAGTAGTTATTTGTATTTCGTAATTCTTGTGGGTACTATAATGAATAATATGGCTAGTATTTGTTTTGTCTTGGACAAATTGCCTATTTTGTCATTTTGTAAGCAAATACAACTTTTTAGGTTATTAATCTTTAAGGAAAAATATTTATCCTCAAGAGTTGTCTCATATATTATAAAAATGTATGTTTACGTAATGTGGTTCTAGAAACCAAAAGAATTCCATATTGTTTGCGTGCGTATTCGACGTGATTTTAATGTATTACTTACTTTATAACTTCGTCATAGTTTTGTGATACATATAGAGTTAATAAATATAATGTAAAATAATTCGTTTTTAAAGGTTCTTTTTGTAAACAAACTGTCGTATTATTTTCTATGGATAAACTAGGTTTTATTGGAAATTTTAAGATAGATGTATTATCAGGATGAAGGAAACTATAATCCTAATTGTAATATATTACTGTGAACTCAGGGCTATATGTGATTGTTGTCAGCAGTTATTTATTTATTGATATTTTTTAAATATCTTTATTGTACGCTAAAATACATAAAAATAGGAAAATAAAAAATATTTAAAGTACAATTGGCGGTTTAATGTTCTGTAAGGTCTACTAAAACCAATAATTTTATTCATGTAATAAATAGAAGGAAATCTACTATTTATTACATGATTATCTACCCAACTTTGCTAATCTCGTCGATTTTAGACATTTAACTTATTAAAAAAGTAAAATAAACCGCGATAGAATCCGTAAATTCCGTTTTATTTCAATTTAACTTATTATCAGTTTGTTGCCATGAGGCAAGTTTATCGACTCAGTATAAAAAACCACTCAAATATACATACATACATATATCTGATTGATGTTTAGAGATTGTTGTAATGGGATGTCGTGTTATTCCATGCTAAATGTAATTTTGAAATTAAATTCGGCGAAATGTGGGTGTACTGGTTACACCTCTGCCTACCCCTTCGGGGATTATAGGCGTGAGTGTATATGTATGTATGATTTGATTTTGTGCAAGGGTTAACCAGTACCTAAGTGAGAGGTTTAAAAGCTTTTTCAAAAGACGTGTTATGGACTACGAGTCAAGACATAAAAACACAGTGCACAGGGCACTGTAGAACTCAAGGGAATTAATAAAATTTCGGTATAATTCCATCATATAAGTATTTCTTGAAAATATAAGAAAACTGGCATTGAGTTAAGACTATTCCCACTAGGCTGAGCCAAAACGTCCCAAAGATTTGTTGGGCTTTATTTCAAGAAAACTAGTTTCTGTTCTATCCGGTGTGTATATGTGACTGTATTTTTAATGTTGTTTTTAAGATTGTTCGGGAGTTATAAAATTCACACATTGCATTCATTAAGGCAAAGTGATTAAATTCATCTGATTTTAAATGTGCAATAAACATACTAAATACATACATACATATACACTCACACCTGTAATCCCCGAAGGAGTAGGCAGAGGTGTAACCAGTACACACACTTTTCGCAGAATTATGTAATAGGGGGGCCATCGATAGATAGGATAGGATATCGCCATACCGGGCACGAATTACAGACTCCCAGCTCATATTGAGAATTTCGAGATATAAAAAACCAATATCACTTTTCCCCACCCGGAGATCAAATCCGAGACGCAGCAGCAGTCGTAACGCATGCGCAATTACAACTGCGTCTCCGAGGCAGTCAAAATACTATCGACAATTATAAGCGTTTCTTAAAAGAAAATAAAATAATTTGCATTAGTACATAGATAAATGTTACAAAACACAGTTGGTGTATACAACAATTCAGATTTTTCGCTTGCAACTTACATTTGTCGAGATAAGAAAGTGATCTACTGTTACCTATGCTGGGGGAACCTATGCTAAACGTATCAATCAATTGTTTCAATCAGCGAAACCTCTAGCATAATACTTATACCATAACAAATCATTGCAAATATAAGTGTGAATGTTGGATGGGTGTTTGTTTTTTATATTCGAGTGTCTAATTTAGGACAGCTTTTAGTTGGATTTACAATATCATAGGCGCAGTCAAATTTTAAAGTAGTGACATCTGTTGCCGTAATTATGCCCAGCGATCATAAAATAAAGAAATTATACAAAATCCAGCGGCAAATGGCTGAACTAATTTTTGTTCCAAGAGAAGACCCGTCAACCGGGGAATTGCTAATTATGAAAATGTTCTCAAGTGTCTCCTGCTCCGTTGCCAGCACAGTACTAAGAAAATATTGAGACATTTTAGCAAAATTTCGTGATGTTATAACACACATAATAGCTATAGTTCATTGTTAATGTAGTAATTTTCCTTGTCTCTGTTCTAAATAAAGCCATCGTGAGTTAGTTGTTGTGCACATTATGCTCACTGGAGACGGTTATAGTATTTCTTAGCCTTCTTGAAAATACTAGTTAATAAGGCTAGTATCGGTTTATGTAATATTCCCTCTGTGCAGCCTCTCAAGGTGGCCTTAGGGCTGTCAAAAGCATCTCTTTATCTCATATAGGTATCATTTTTATTTTGCAATAACATCCCTTATGATATTCTTGACGCTGTAAGTGCCAACCGAATGGGAAATTAAAAATATAATAGCATATTAAGTGAGTCCTAGGGGATTTTGTTGTGGGTACTTATCAACTATGGAGCCTAAGTTAGCCTTGTCATACGCCGGGTACCACGGAGGGTTCAAGAGGATGGTAATAGTTCTTTATAAATATTTTCCTTCTTTGAAATCATCATACTTTGTTATTATAGAAATAATATAGGTTGATAATATAAGTGATCATCAATTATCAATATACAATAATTAATGTAGGTGTATAATGATTTGTCTTTATATTATATATTTATTTTTGGCTGTTCACAAAACAGATCTGACGGTACTGATTTTATAATAATAATAATAGTAACCCTAGCCGCTATAATATTGCGTCACTCGAGCACAAGCCGTTAAGTGGTTAATGTAACGGAAACAATGGAGTGTTGTCAGTTTATACCTAGGCCGAACAGATAGCCAGATTATAATAAGCCCACGCGGACTGTACGTGACTTGAATCAAATCGTTGCCCGAACAACACTGAATACACATTAGTTGGAAATATAATCACAAACTCTATTTTTTACCATAATAAGTTTTAAAATAGTGACAAGACATGACTTTATTCTTACTTGTAGTACTCTAGTTAGTACCATCATGTTCTGTTACGAACTTTAATAGTTCCTGCAAACCATTAAAAACGTATTAACTTACTAATAATGTCCTCCGTGATGACTCATCCCTCGACGGTGAAACTTGTACTTTAAGATTACGTTTTTAATTTTTGAAAATTACTAACCTTAACCTTCGTTTAAGAAATCGTGTCACAGGACGCACAGAACAGTTGTCCAAAAGAGCTGTAGGTGTAAGTGTAATGTGAAGAAGCTAAACAGCAGGCCGGCATGATTGTGTTGAGTAGAGAGGGATAGACGAGTAGAAGAAGATGTCTTTCGCTACTTGACACTCTATCTGGACGGCACTGCGCTTACCATCAGGTGCAGTGTGGTCACTTTGCCGCGCCAGAATAAAAAAAAGTGTACACAGTTTTGGGTCTTGATTTCAGCAGCTGCTTACTAATTCTACCAACACGAAATGGACTAGCGTTATATTCGATCTATTTCGCTCTAAAAGCTCGATTATTCCATGGATGATATCGTTTGGAGGATTTTTAAAACATGGAATATATCAGAAATGAGCTCCTCGATTATGATTATTGATTTTGCCGACATTGCTTTCATAGTTTTATAGTCTTATAAATGTACTACTTGATACTCTAATTAGACGGCACTGCGCATACCATCAGGTGCAGCGTGGTCACATAGCTGTGCCAGAATAATAAAATAAAAACAATCGTAGTAACATTAAAGAATAGTTCCAATGCGATAATTAGCTTTTCCCACATCAATTATTCAGCATGTGTAATAGCATTGGCAGACCCTAATCTCATTTCACTTAAACATTATGTATCACATTAAATTATGAAAACGCAATACCATCCTAAAGTACAGATTTGTTTTACACTCAAAGCAATTTAAAATGAATGTTGTATAAATCGAAATATTCGCTTACCAAATTATTTAGAATTTAACTACTCTTTAATATTTTCAATAAATAATTTGATCTTCAACACCCTTTTAGTGAAAATAGTAAAGAAAGTGATATATTAAAGCTATAAATCAATGCACCAATCTTGCTGTAAATCGAGCGACGAGGGGAAAACAGCGTGGAAATAGAAATGAACGTGGAAAGTAATTCTAGGTTATTGCAGTTATTTCCGAGTGTTCACATTTGTGTTATCTACAATGTTTTTAGATCAAGGAAACATGGAAATACGACGAAATTCTATCTTATTACGAGAATAGATGACAGGATGAAACATTTTAATATTATTTACTATAGCGGGTTCTTTACGTAACACAAATTGTGGACTTCTAGCTATTGCTATTTCTACTACAAACTAATCTAGTGTAATACATAAATATCGGGAGTTAGGAATCCAAATAAGCTGGAGTTTTGTCCCGTCCCAATTTCAGCTAGTTCTCTACTATCACATTGAAAAGAATATGGTCAAATAAATTAAAACAATAACTATTAAACATGATGGCCTTAAACATTGTGTTAGAATAATATTGCATTGAGACAGCGATGCCACCCAAATATCTACATTAATGCCTAAAACATTAATCCATAACAAATTCAACCTTGTAACAATCTCGTGTAATAGATTATATCTCAATATGTTACGGTTGTAAAGTTAAAGCGATAACCTTCAAAACTCATTGTAAGTCCCACAGCCCGTACGATGGATAGCATTAATTAATATCCAACTCGATTAATTAGTTAATTGACATTTACTTTAAGAGTAATCCATGTGGAATTGTCGACAATTGGATAAGTGTATAAAGCTCGTTCTTTCTTATGAGTTTATTTTACGATGAGTATAAGTCTGTATTTTTAGGTCTGATATGAATAAAATCTCGCTGTATTCAGTATTAATACTCCTCAACAGAGTAAATATAATAAGTGCTTCAATGTTTTTCAAAATTTTAATCCAAGAGAAAGAAGGCTAGCAAAATTTTGAAAGTCTTTCCATTGAACTAATTCAGATATAATTTGCTATAATATATATACTTGAAATATGGAGGCAGGCCAGAGGCTATTTTTTATTCTTCAAGAATTATGCATGTCACATAGATAGAGTTTTTACTATTATGATACACTAGTAAACGTTGTTGTAAAAATAAAAATAAGTAGAGTATTAAAGAAAAAAACAAGATAGGATGTAACAGAAATTATACGTCATAATACAGTTGAAGGATGCATTTATCCAGCTCAAGCTCGCATGCTGCCAATGGATTTGGACCCTGCGCTGTCCTTCTGCACTCACCTCTTGTACGGATATGCTGGTGTCCAGCCCGACACATACAAGATGGTGCCCCTCAACGAGAACTTGGACGTAGACCGCACCCACGCCAACTACCGCGCCATCACCAACTTCAAGTCTAAGTATCCTGGACTCAAAGTTCTTCTATCAGTCGGTGGTGACGCCGATACTGAAGAGCCACAGAAGTACAATCTTCTTGTAAGTTATATTTTCGATTAGGTTTAAGTAATTGCAAATGATTGACAGCCCCCGTGGCGCAGCGGGCTAGTAGCCGGCTGTGAAACGAGAGGCAGTGGGTTCGATTCCTGCACCGAGACAAATATTTGTGTGACAGATAGATATTTGTTTCGGGTCTGGGTGTTGTGGGACCGTAATCCCTCGTAGTTCTTGATACCCACGATACCGGTTTTACCTAGTGTGGGGTCAGAGCTATGTGTGTGACTGTTGGGTGTATTTATTTAGTTATAGCACTGTTTGGAATCTGATGCAGTGATTATGTAAAATACTCTCTAAATTATGAAAGCGACTCGATTGTTTACACTTACAAAATTCATATCATGTTTGACTGAAATAATTTTATTCATAAATTGACCAACTTAATATCTCATGTTTGTCTTGGTTATATAATAATTATAAATTAGTTCAAGTATAAAAAACCGAGATAGCTATATTTTACTGATTCATATGCTGATTATGCTTTTCTTATGCCACTGCCCAACTCAAATAGTACAGTACGACTAGGATTGCTTCTGTTAAGGAAAAAACACGCGTTTTTCAAAGTCGTGTAGGTATGTGCCCAACTTATTATTACAATAATATAATGATGTTTCTTTTGTAGTTGGAATCGCCGCAAGCTCGAACTGCTTTTGTGAACTCCGGAGTTCTACTGGCTGAGCAACATGGATTTGACGGCATCGATCTCGCTTGGCAGTTCCCAAGAATTAAACCTAAGAAGGTCCGCTCCACATGGGGTAAGCATTAATTGGAACTTTTCTTAAAAGTCTCACACAAAAGCCATTCTCGCGCTCATGACAATACATAGGTAGTACTAATAGATAATGTAATATTAAAATCAAGAAAATTTAAAATTAATTCAGCCTCCGTGGCCCAGTTGGCGAGTAGCCGGCTGTGAAACGAGAGGCCGTGGGTTCGATTCCCACACCGGGACAAATGTTTGGGTGACAGACGGATATTTGTGTCCGGGTTCTGGGTGTTGTGGGACCAAAAGTTTTCTCGTAGTCCCTGATATCCACAACACAAGACTCGTATCTTAGGGGTCGGGGCTATGTGTGTGTGACTGTTGGGTGTTGTTATTTTTCTTATTGAAGACTTATTAAATCTGAGCTTTATAAATCTTATCATTTAATTCGTAGATTTTTAATCTATTGCAGTATTCATTGGCAATTAGTTATTTGCTGACCTTGATATTCCATTCAGGATCTATCTGGCATGGTATTAAGAAGACCTTCGGCACGACACCTGTGGATGAGAAAGAATCCGAGCACCGTGAAGGATTTACCGCCCTCGTACGCGAACTGAAGCAGGCGCTCAGCGTTAAGCCCAACATGCAGTTGGCTGTTACTGTTCTACCCAATGTTAACGCCACAAGTGAGTTCCAGTCTTATTGTTATTTTATCAGTGCTTAGTTTATTTTTATTTATCAAATTAAAAAAATATTATTACAATCTCGGAATGCTATGGAAGAATCTTACTATTATTATAGATGTGAATGTTTGGATGGATGGTTATCGGCTAAACGGACCTGCCAGTCTACTCTTGAACACAATTCTGATCTATCGGTATTGGATTTGAGAGATTTCGTGCTCTTGAGCGCCATATTATTTCAATATTGTGTAGCCATTAATATGCAGTAATTGGAATTAAGATTATCATATAAATGGTTATACAATATTTAAAATAATATGGCGCTAGGATTTCACTCAGAATACAAAATCTCACAAATCCAATACCGATCGATCGGAATTGTGTTCAAGAGTAGAGAGGCTGGTTGAAATTTAGCACAGAGATAAATTATAGTCTGGAATAGCGCATAGGCTACTTTTTATCCCGGAAAAATGTACAGTTCTCGTGGGATAGTTTAGTTTTCCACAGAGCATGGGATCGACATGATTTTTTGTATAGTGGCAGTTTAACAATCAGAAAATGCCATAGGCTACTTTTATCCCGGAAAAATGCTTGCTTCCTATGGGATAGCAAAATGCCTCCATGTATTTACCCTTTCTTTCAAAAATAAATCACACGCGGCTCCGCCCGCGTAACTAGTAGAAATATAACGATGACGATTACACTTTGAGTAGTTTAAACTACTTACCACTGGATCAAGCAACACTCTCTGCTGACTGATGACTCATTGTTGTTTTTGTCATTTACTTTAGGTATTAGAAACTTTTACACTTACAACTCAGAATATACGAAATATAAAATTAAATACCTTAATATCAAACTAAATGTATTTAATGTCCATTAAATATTATTTGTCGGAACGTATTGTTTAAAGAGGATATCAATATGACCTTGTTCCGAGGCAGAATAAGTGAAGCTATTATCGTATTGTCGCAGATACTTTATATGGGGCATTGTTATTATCTCATTTGAGGTAATTTGATCACGTTGTACTGGGCCACGGTGAAAAATGTACTTTTACTTTGTCTTTGAATTGTTTATGAACTCGCAGTATGAAGTAGAGATAATAAATCATAAGTTTTATTTATGTGGCCGGGGGAATGTACTTTAGGTCAATGTTGATAAACCTATTATATTGTTTCTTGTGACAAACAATTCTTTGTTGCTACTAGACCTTATCAATGCTTTATATAACGCAAATGAGTTAAATTATCGTTATTGTACAATGTTACATAATTTGATATAAATTGTACTTAGGCTATTAACTTAAATCACGTGAAACGCGGTGGTGTGAATTGTCGTGGAGTAGGTATCAAAAACACTTGACAATATTTTATTATAGAGAGTGTAATATACATACATACATTTATATATACACTCACGCCTGTAATCCCCGAAGTGGTAGGCAGCGGTGTAACCAGTACACCCACATTTCGCCGAATTTATTTCGGTTCCATAATGTGATAGGGGGCGAGCCTATCGCTATACCGGGCACAATTCCCGGGCTAATACTGAGAATTTCTAGATAGAAAACCCACTATCACTTTACCCAACCCGGGGATTGAACCCGAGACCTCACCTCAGCTCGATAGGCAGACGTGCAGACGGGCCACCTGATGGTAAGTAGTCACCGCCGCCCATAGACTTCTGCAATGTTAGGGCACAGCAAAGCCGCTGCCTACCGTTGAAGGACCATTCTACTACTATATTACAAAGATTAATGAATATATTTTATTTTCTAGTCTACTACGACGTGCCTGGCATCATCAACCTGGTTGACATCGTGAACATTAACGCCTTCGACTACTTCACACCTGAGCGTAACCCCAAGGAGTCAGACTATGTGGCTCCCATCTACACCCCTCAGAACCGCAACCCCCTAGAGAACGCTGATGCTGCTGTTACTTACTGGTTCGTCTTTTATTAAAAAATAGTTAGGTAGGATATTCATATCTGGCCGGATAGCGACCATCGTACACAGTAAAACCCTAAGTAAACCATAGTGGTACACGCAACTGTGTCGCGTTCCGGGATCAGCCAGTGTACATCCGATTTTTGTCGGGGTCTAGAGTTGGGGTACATTGTTTGGCCGTTTCGCGGCCTTCTGAGTACTCTGACACTAGACCCTCGACCGCTTCTTCACCTTCTTGCCCATGGCGTAGTGTGAAGAAGCAGGCCGGCATGATAGTGTTGAGTAGCGGGGGTAGATTGTCTCTCGCTACTCGACACTGTAATTGGACCGCACTGCGCCTACCATCAGGTGCAGTGTGGTCACTTTGCCGTTGCCAGGATAAAAAAATCCTATCTTTTATATCTCTCTTTGAAATCTGCAGCACACCCACGATTTTTCTAGTGTTATTGGAGTTTTATCCGACAGTTCCTACTTGTTTTCAAATGACAATACTGATGGCAAATACTTGCTCATTGGTTGATTTTGTGATATAAAAAGTCTTTATTTACTATTGAAGGTATCATAAGAAATACTAAGGACGAAGACGAATGTTTGCAGTAACTAATCATGCACATCATTGTAGATAAAATAATAAGAAATCATCTACATTACTATTGAATAATTTTATCAATTTGTGAAAATAATAATGTCACTGAATATTGAAATTGGATAGAATAGCATTAATTCTCCTCCAACCAGTAAAATTAGGTACTACAAAATAAATAGTCATATTTTTTATTTTCATTGTATGTTGTGTTGTGTTGCCTATTTTTTATTATGAATGTATTAATTATAATAGTAATATTAAATACAGTATTAATAGACTATATATAAAAAATGTAGGTTGCAAAACCATGCGCCCAGCACCAAAATTGTACTGGGTGTGGCCACTTTCGGACGTACGTGGAAGCTCGATGCCGACAGCGAGATTGCGGGGGTTCCTCCACTGCACACCGATGGACCTGGAGAAGCTGGTATGTCTTTTCAGTATTGTAAAATATATTTTAGGACATCGACATAAGATTTAAAATATCGCGTGCTCAATGAAATTAACGTTTTTTTTATTCTGGCACGGCAAAGTGAACACACTGCACCTGATGGTAAGTGCAGTGCCGTCCAGTTAAAGTGTCAAGTAGCGAGCGAAAAATGAGACTTAATGGTATCGAATCATAGTGGTATATGTATAATATTGTATCAGATACCTACACTATGGGATATTTGTATTTATTACATTAGGTCCTGATCCAAAATGAGTTGTATTGTATAAACAACTAATCAATTTAGATGAATATAAAATCTGTATTTCGTTTCATGATATAAGAAATAAGTGCAACAGTAACTCCGGTGTTACATAAATTAAAAAATAACACCCAACAATCACACACATAGCCCCGACCTCACACTAAGATACAAGTATTGTGTTGTGGGTATCAGGAACTATGAGAGACTTTCGGTCTCACAATACCAAGACCCCGGTCACAAATATCTGTCTATCATACAAACATTTGTTCCGGTGTGGGAATCGAACCCTCGGGCTCTCGTTTGACAGCCGGCTACTCGCCAACTGCGCCACGGAGGCTGTCAAATATTACACAATAAACCTTAAGAGGTTCGTTATAGTTGATGCATTAATTGTTGTTTAGGTCCTTACACCAAGATCGAAGGTCTGCTGAGCTACCCTGAAATATGTGCCAAGCTCATCAACCCCAATCACCAGAAGGGAATGCGTCCTCATCTTAGGAAGGTCACCGATCCCAGCAAACGTTTCGGTAAGTTTTCTTAATGGTTCTAAGCTTTTTCTTGCTGAGTTCATTACATTATAAATACAGTTCTAAACAGTGGCTAAGATATTATTTTACAGAACTAAAATATAAGGATTTTAATTGAAATTACGAATTATGACATTTTAATACTTATTATAAATATTTAAGGGGGAAGAATTTGTAAATTAGATTAAATTAGATATTATTATAACACACACACATTCACTCATGCGTAACTTATTTCTTTATTTATAATTGGGTTTTTTAAAATATAAGCTCGTTCTTATTGGAGTATCCATTTCCCTGTCGTACCTCATTTTATTTCAATAAATATTATTTTTATTTTCATTCAGTAAAATGAGCGAAGTCCACACTGTGTTCAACTGTATTTAATGTATAATTGAATCATGTGACTATTCATTTTGCTTTTTTGCCATTGTACATAGAAAAAGGTTTATGTTGGGAATCAGTAAGCGTATTTAACTTTTCAGAAATGGGCTTAACGAGGGAGGATGATCTTACGCCTACTTTTGGTTGGTACTTATTCACAGTAGGCTTTTAGTATTAACCACTAAATGGTGATCGGATCTTTGACGCTTATTCAGGTTTCGGATCGGTGTTACATGGCCAAAGTACATGCTTTCAATTTTTTATCCTGGCACGCCAAAGTGATTACACTGCACATATCAAACATACATGTAGTGTCATCTACGTATAGTATCATGAAGCAAGAGATTGCTATCCCTTGCAACTCGACAATACCACGCCGGTCTGCTGAGTGGCTTCTTCACAATACACTTAAAGGATCTAGAATTATAGAAATCATAATTAAATAGTCTTATTCAAACTGAGTGGATAAAACCAATTCTTTTGTTCTATATTTGCTTAGTCATGTTTATTTGGATGGACTGTTTGTCTGTGGTCTATATGGTCTATGAACTCAGCCAGTTATTACTGAATGTATATTATTTATAATAAAATCTTGAAGGCCATGTTTTTCTCTGTACTGTCGGATCAGTCACTTGCAAAGTACTGTAGCAAAGTAGTAAGTAGCACCAATTTACAGCTATTTGACCATTGCACCAATTTGCATTGACCCGAATTTATAAAAATATGCCACACCAAAAGAATATGAACTGGTTTAAGTAAAAAAAGCTTTTTTTTTTTAAATTAATGGCTCCATCGTTTCACGATGATTTTGCCAATGTCAAGGTAGGAAAAGACACGGTGTTTTATTTAAGAAAAATTAAATTATCTATTACTTGTAATATCAATGTCAATTTTGATCTCCACCCGTACTAATTTGTATGTACCGCACATATATTTCAATATATTATTTCCGTTAACACCTTACCCTCAAACATCATATTATATATGCATGTAGTTAATGTTGATTGTCATATAAGATAAAATCAAACTATTTAGATCGTAATTAATGTTCGACGCGTGGCATTAACGCATAAACAACCCTTTTGCCAAGTAATCATCATCGTGTATGGTAATATATGCAAATAAGGTAATAGTTGCAATTTAATGGTTTTTTTTAAACAACTTACTAGTTAGGTACAATGAATGTTTAATTACATTTGTGTTAACATTGTGTCTAATATATGTTATTTTTATTTACAACAAATAATGAAACCGCACTCTTATTGTGTATTATTATATATATTACGGAAACACATATACCGTAGTGGCGACTGGCATGGACAACCCAAACAAGAACTGTCAATAGGTCACCTTTAGCCTTAAAGATTACACCTTTGATTTTACCAAGATATTTTGAGTATTCATTATTAATTATCACTCTGTAATGGCGAAGGAAAACGTGGTGAGGAACCCTACACACCTTAGAGTTATCCAAAAACAAAATAGAAGGCATGTGTAGTTTACCAAGTTAGCGTGATGGACTAATATCGATTTTTTCTTATAATTAAAGGAGGTCTATTATTTTTACAAAGTAGATATACAATAATTACTAGCCTGTTGTATATAATAATACTAGCCCTGTATTCAACATTGTCCCACTGCTGGGCACGGGCCTCCTCTCAGATGCAGGTTTCCTCACGATGTTTTCCTTCACCGTTAAAGCAAGCGATAATTAACATTTTAATACACACATAACTTTAGAAAAGTCAGAGGTGTATGCCACTTGGGTTTCGAACCTACGACTTTCGTCTTGACAGTCCGTACCGCAACCAACTAGGCTATCGCTGCTATTGATGAAATTTGCCTGTTGTATAATATAGATCGAGTTGAAAAGTATAATTATAATAATTGTGTTCGTATGCGAGAAGTAGACAAAATAGTTTTTTTTTTGGTAAAGAATAAGCAAGGGGTCGTTCAGAATACGTATATGTAAAAGACACACCGACACTTGTTGGTCAGGAAAATAGAATGATTAAAATATAACAATGATAATATGTTATAGGTACATACGCTTTCCGTGTGCCTGACGACAACGGTGAGAGCGGCATCTGGGTGTCTTACGAAGATCCCGACACCGCTGGACAAAAGGCATCTTACGTCACGTAAGTTACATTTATTTAATGGATATTTATTATTATTTAAACTGAACTCGCTCTAGGAAGTATTGAGGAGATTGAATGCACAAATAAGAAAGAAAGAAAGAAAGAGTTTATTTGGCTTTGCAATAAAAACAAAACAAAAAAAAATTACATAAAAGAAAATGCACATTACAGTGAAAAACCAAAAAGGATCAAGCTCAGCTTAATGCTGCAGCATTTACTACAGCGCTGATTTTCAGCTTGACCTATTTTTGATCCCATTACATTACTGAATACTATAAAAAAATGAAACAAAATTAACTGCTACAATAACAATAAACAAATTAAAAAACAAATCGAAGATACTTATATATATCTCTTAAAATTCTCACCTAGTAAGAAAAAATACTTGACTGGCTTGGTGGCGCATGTATTACGACTGCTGTGCTGAGGTCTCGGGTTCGATCCCTGGGTCGGGTAAAGTGATATTGGGTTTTTCTATTTAGAAATATCAGTATCAGCCCGCAGTCTGGAATTGTGCCCGGTATGGTGATGGACTGGCCCCCTATCACATTTTGGGACCGTTCTCTGCTTACCCCTCTGGGGATTACAGACGTGAGTGTATATGTATGTATGTATCTATGTATGTATGTATATGTACGATAAAATATAATTGGCAATTGAACAATTCTGGTTGTTAGGTGAAATGTTATTTTCCTAAATCTTATTATTTTTAACAGATCGAAGAACCTCGGTGGTGTCTCCATTGTGGATCTCTCAATGGACGATTTCCGCGGCCTTTGCACTGGCGACAAGTATCCCATCCTGAGGGCTGCCAAATACCGTCTCTAAATACCATTTCATTTTTTACAATTATTAGTTATGACATGTAGATTGTATTTCTTATCTAGCATATTACCTAGCCTTTACTATTTTGCATTGATATAGTAATAATTATGACATAATCCCTGATGCAATAAAACTATATAATAAACAATTCATAAATTACTCTATTTTTGTTTTATTTCATGCTTAGTTCTAACATGAAGGGAAAGCTCGTTATTTAACAATATAAATCGCCATCATAGTTTCAAAAACGCTCTAGAGAATAAAGAGCATTAATTAAAGAATTATATAATAGTTGCTATTTACGGAAATTGTCAACTCGTTTCTCTATGATATGTATAGACTATTTTTTTACGGGCCATTTGATGGTAAGTATGTAGACACCGCCGCCCATAGACTTATGCATGCCAGGGCAAAGCCGCTGCCTACCATAAGTATGACGTTGAAACATGTTTTTTTTTGTTTATTTATTACACACAAAAATGATACAAATCTATACTCTTACAATTATTCATAATTGAGAAACTACTACATAGTAATATATGTATTAGAGTATGTCGTTGAATTATTCGCATCATGGAAACCCCGTCATGAAAATTTGAACGTCTAGGTCAATTCAGATTTGTTGTGTTTATTCCTATATCTCTACAGACTAGAGATCGCCCACAGGTCGAAATCCGACCAAAAAAAAACAAACATTTTAATTTTATATGTATAGTGCGTTGCTTGTCTTTATGTCTGTTTATATATCCATGCATACGTAAGAATGGCTTAAAGGTTATTGTAAATTAAGCGTACCTCAAGTTTTTTTTTTTTTTATTTTTTTTTTATTCTGGCGCGGCAAAGTGACCACACTGCGCCTGATGGTAAGCGCAGTGCCGTCCAGATAGAGTATCAAGTAGCGAGAGACAGTCTATCCCCCGCTACTCAACACAATCATGCCGGCCTGCTGTTTAGCTTCTTCACATTACGCCTAAAGGACCCAGGATCATAGGAAGGAGGGAACACGGTAGCTGGCAAACTGTTCCACAGCTTGATGGTGCGGCAAAAATACGAGTTCGCGAACCTCTTGGTTCGGGCCGGGGTAGTAGATACCACGAAGCTGTGGCTCCGCAATCCAGTACGCGTGGTTCTGGTATGGAAGGGAGAGGAAGGGATAAGATCAAACAATTCTTCAGAGTATTCGCCATGATACAGACGGTAGAACACGCTAAGCGAGCAAATATCCCTACGCAGCTGTAGCGGCTCCAGGCTGTTACTCACGTCTGCATCATTCACAATGCGGATGGCCCGCCGCTGCAACCCATCCAAGGCATCGAGAAGGTACCTTGCAGAACCGTCCCAGAGGTGCGAGCAGTATTCCATTCCCGGTCGCACCTGCGCTTTATATAAGCGGTAGAGCTGACCAGGCGTGAAAAACCGCCGCACCCTGTTCAGGATTCCGACCCTGCGTGAAGTGGCGGATATTACGCCCTCGATGTGACTCCTTGGATTAAGATCGCAGCGGATATCCATACCTAGGACACTAAGGTCATTCCGCATTGCGAGTGGAACACCCTGAAGAACGGGGATGGGAGAAAACGGAGACTTCTTGCACGAGAACGCGCACACCTGGGTTTTCTTGGCATTAAACTCAACCCGATTCCTGGTACCCCATGATGAGATGAGATCCAAGGTCTGGTTGAGCTCAACGACAAGATCCTCGCGTCTCCTCTCAGTATCCGCCCGGCAACCAGGCGGCTTGCTGCTATAACGCCCATGAACCGTGCTGTCGTCTGCATAGCAATGAATGTTGCCAAGCGACAACATATCATTGATATGCAGAAGAAACAAGGTGGGCGAAATCACAGAACCTTGTGGTACTCCGGCATTTACTGACATGAGCTGCGAAGCGTGTCCATCAACGAGGACACGTATTCTACGCTCATGCAGAAAGCCGGAAATCCACTTGCACAGGTTGTCGGGCAGACCGTATGCCGGGAGCTTGGAGAGAAGGCCACGATGCCAGACCCTATCAAACGCCTTTGCTATGTCGAGACTCACAGCCAGAGCCTCGCCATGCTTGTCAATCGCTTCCCCCCAGTGATGTAATACGAACGCTAGAAGATCACCCGTTGATCGGTTATGACGGAAACCGTATTGGCGGTCATTGATCAACGAGTGATCCTCTAGGTAGCGAACTAATTGGCTGTTTATCAGTCGCTCCATGACTTTACACATCACTGAGGTTATGGCGATTGGGCGATAATTGTTAGGGTCTGACCGATCACCCTTTTTGGGGATCGGCTGCACATTAGCCTCCCTCCAAGATTCAGGCACAATACCTGAGAGGTAGGACGATCGGTATAGGCGCGTCAGTACAGGAGACAACTCCGCTGCACACTTTTTAAGTACAAGCGCTGGGATACCATCAGGACCACTAGCCTTCCGGACGTCGAGAGACTGCAGCTCACGCCGCACATCACAATGCCTGATACGGATATCAGGCATTGTGTGACCGCAACCGGGCAGCGTAGATGGTAAATGAGTATTGCAGTCCTCGAGTCTCGAATTAGCCGCGAAGAGGTCTGCCAATAAATCGGCCTTCTCCTGCGAGCTATGGGCTAGTGTTCCATTTCGATATCTCAGCGGTGGCAGCGAAGGGCGACAGAAATTATATTGGACGGCCTTAGCCAAGCTCCAATAAGCACGACTGCTTGTTGGGTTATCGGCCAAAGCACATCCAATCTTGGAGACGCGCTGGGCATCCGCTTTAACATACGCCCTCTTGCAGACCTTGGCAGCACGGTTGTAGGCTGCTTTGAGTGACTTGAGGTTGGGATCCTTAGTAGCGCGACCCCCGATCCAAGCACGATACGCCGCCTGTTTCTTGCCAACAGCATCGGCGCATGCACGGTTGAACCAGGAGCGTCCTCGGCCCTTGCCTGCGATCTCAGAGGAAGGAATGTAATATTCCATTCCTATTCTGATCTCGCAAGCAATGGCGTCGGCACTCGCTGAAGGATCCTTTCCATCAAAGCAGCGCTGCCGCCAAGGGATGGATGCGAAGTAATCCCGCATACCATCCCAATCTGCCGACGAGTAGTGCCAGACCCTGCGCTTGACCTTCACGGGACGTGGAGGCAAAGCGCAAGGAACCGACGTCCCAACCAGGCAGTGATCGGAGGTACCCAGGGGAGCACCAACCGTCACTTTATACCCGGTCGGATGACTCGTCAGCAGTAGGTCCAGCAGAGAGGGCGCATGACTTGCCACATCTGGGATCCTGGTAGGCTGATCCACCAGCTGTGTCAAGCCATTGGTCAAAGCGAATGCATGAGCAGTCCTGCCGGCATGGTCAGTTCTGGAGGAGCCCAACCACAACTCGTGGTGTGCATTAAAGTCCCCCAGAACTACCAATTCCGCCGTTGGAAACTGCTCCTGCGCGTCGTCTGTCGCCTGGCTAATATAATTAAATAGCCGAGTTGTCTCTACGTCCCCGTCGTGTGACCTGTAAAGGCACACGTAAACCCGACTCTGGGAGCCGAGGTCGACGTGCACCCACAGGGTGGAGAAGGAGGGGTCCTCCATGCAGCGCAGACGGCGACAGCAGACGTCCGACCGAACATACAGGCATACCCCGGCCCTCGGCCTGAAGCTTTCTTCAAGCGAGTAGCCGGGGTAAAGCAAGTATGAAGTATCGGTCGGACTACAAATCTGTGTCTCCGTCAAGAAGAGCAGAGCAGGCCGGGCCGTCTCAAGATGGTGGTGGACGGCATTAAGATTAGAATGGAGTCCGCGGATGTTAGCGAACTCCATTGTGAATGCGGTGGTGGGGTTACGCACCGCTGTAGAACCTGCTCTCTTAGTTTGCACTGTCATGGAGTTATGGGAGGGAGAGGTGAAGAAGCGGTCAAGGGTCTAGTGTCAGAGTAGTCAGAAGGCCGCAACAAGCGCCGGTCCACTAAAAGAGCCGAGAGGAGGTGAGCTGATCCGCCGGACGGAAGGGCCCCCGTACCCTCCCGGGATAGGCCGCCGGGACCCCACATCCGGTCACCAACCGGCACGACGGACCCACCCAAGATTATGCGCGGCATGGTGGGGCAGCCTCTCGTGGTGGTTAGCCACGATTGGGCCCCTGTACTGTACCGCGGGCGGCCAGCGGTACCACCGTTTCTACAGGTCTCCCTGGCCGACGGATCAACACGCCTCCAACCGACTGTGAACCGGCTTATACCCGCACGGCCAAACATCGTACCCCAACTCAAGCCCCCCGACGATAACCGGACATACACTGGCTGATCCCGGAACGCGACACACTTGCGTGTGCCACTATGGCGGGTTTTTCGCCCTGTGTACGGTGGTCGCTATCCGGGCGGATACGAATATCCTACCACCAGCAAGTCGACAAAAATAATAAAGAAATGTCTGTAAATAAAATTTCACAAAAAAATTATCACGCGCATATCAAGTTTATATCTTTATATGTGTATATATAATTCTACTGTACGTATATATGTCACTGAGCTCCTTCTAAACGGCTGGACCGATTTGAATGATTTTTTGCGCCCTGGATGGTCTAGATTCACAAATCAGCCCGGCAGATGGCGCTGCAGTCAGTGTGGCTCTGCTTTTACGGGCAGGACGACGTCTGTCGGGCCCGTTAGTATATTTATATACACATATACCAAACACTTGTTTGCTTTTGCTAAATTAAAGAGTATTTTATTACACTCCCTCCACACATTGGGAAACTCTAGCTAAATGTCTTGATAAGACATGTCTCTGGCAAGATAATATACCACATATATCTACGAAATTGTACGAGTTAGGACTATCTTCAACACGTCTCTAGGGATTGTCATCTCGCGGCATTACTCGCCCAATGTGTAGAGCGGGCTTTATAGCTGTATATCTCGAAAAATTCTCTGAATCAAGCAAAGAGTATTAAATGCTATCTAGTGTTACATTACATACAAAGAGTATGTATAGTACTTTTGTAAACAAGAAAAATTGTATTACTTTGTCAAAAGTGTGTCAAAGTTTCTGTTAATGGTTTTCTGTCAGTAAATTTATTTTATTTCACAATGATAAAACACCCGATAAGTAATTTACACGTGAAAACATTAAGGCTGCTTATGCCAAATGTTATATTCGCACATACAAAGACATGTCCTGTGACACAACAGACAAAAGTATGTTCTGGATCTGGTGGTACCTTTAATATTAAGGTTCCGAATTTCAAACGCGCGGAGAGATCCGCACCTTGTCGTTTTGGATTCATACCTGAGAATTGGTTTTTGTTCTTTTATTCCAAGACTGGCGTTACAGGCCCATACATCTTTGGCATCGTACTCGCTAATTATATGCTGAGTAAAGAACTATTTGTACTAGAACATGAGTATTATAGCGGTCTGTCGGTTGCTTTAGTTTTATATCTAGGTGTGACAAAATTTGGTCCAGCATTTGGTGCCGCCCTAGATAAAGAAGTTAATAAAGTGCAGGCTGAGTGGGAGAAAGGAAGACAGGATGAAATAAATGTATATGAAAGTATAGTGAAAAATTCAAAAGAAGCGCAATGGCGGGCTGAGGGGCAGAAAATTTTAATGGATGCGAAAAAAGAATGTATAGCAATGCAGCTGGAGATAGCATATCGAGGAAGACTGATGGAAGTGTATGATGCAGTGAAAGGAAGGATGGATTACCAAGTAAAGAAATGCAGCATTGAGAAGCGTCTACACCAGGCATGGTTAGTCGACTGGATTTTAGAAAATGTGTATGATTCCATAACACCTGAGTTTCAAAAGCAATCCCTGGTACGGGCTATAGAAGATTTGGCTTCGGCTAAGTGCGTAAAATCAACGCCTTCATAAAATTTACTAACATAATACTGATAATGATGAAATGCATTATATGTTTTCATGCAAGAGTCATTATATGTTTTTCATCCTGACACAGTGAAGAGATAATACTACACCTGATTATTAAAACAATGCAGTTTAAATATAATGTCACGAGTTACGAAACATTGTGTTTTTAGTCGGTTGCCAGAATAATCCTAGAAGAAAGTAACTGGATATTGACCGACCGAAACCAAAACTTCTCTCGGTGTTACAAGCCACTGTGGCGGGATTCTTACCATGTGTGCTCGCCTTGATCACTATCCAGCCGGGTGCAAAATGTGTATTGTGTACCTTATCACAACTAAAATAGCCGTATACTATTTCATATTTCTATTGACCGTACATTTTTATTTAACAATGTAAACACAGCATTTTTTGTTACTTAGATAATAAATATTATGGTGCAATAAAATGCGCTTTATTTTAAAACTTTGTGCTACTCATACAATGTTCTCGATATTTTTTCATGCTGTTTTGTATTGCCTTATCATTTTGTCGGGCATGAAACCTAATGTTGCCCAAGAGTTACGTGGTAAGTTTGATTTGTAAATTTAGATAGGATAGATCCGATGTACCTTTTTTTTGTTGTCGCGGGGAAAGCATTTAAAGCTGCCGCCCCGTCCGGGACTAGCCGGTCATACGTCCCAGCACCTCTCGCCGGGATGATGGCTATCCGGGCAGCTGCTGGGCTGAGTCCGTACTCCCTACGTACACCCCACCCGACACTACCAGCTCAAACCCTGTCCTAGAATTGCTGTCAGAAACGCTCCTGCGCGGTGCCGCGTAGCAGCCCATCTCCATAGAGATCCGATGTACCTGAGTATAAACAACTACGTTTTACTTACGTCTTCACTTCCACTGGCGAAATAATCGTGGGTCCAATTACGACCTTTAAGGAAAGGGATGATGTATTTTTATTGTATTCGAATATATTACTCACCATATGAAAGCAGCAAGCAGGTCCTTTTTTGTGAGCTGTCTCCGAGAGTTCTTATTGAAGTGGTAGATTATTGGTACTATCTCAATCTAGCTTCGTTATTCACGCTGTAGAAAAAACTGTCAATATAGTACACACTGGAATACACCATGACATACAGTCGTCCTCATCTATAGCTTTAATTGAATTATATTATCAAGTCAACATTCTGATTCCATGTATGTTCTGTATTGAAATGTTGACAATAGTGGCGATAAGATCTCGTCTTCGCATTGATGTTTGGTCTACGATAATACGAAACAATAGTTTGGATTGGTACAATACCGCTCGCTGTAAACGTTGCCCAGTTGCAGCCACGTACACACATCTTGTATTTCAGATAACATAAGCGATTACGACTGGAGCGTTTGGTGCAAGTTTCAGCCAAATAGTTATGACTGTACCGAGGGAGAGCCTATGCAACCTAAGTAAAACGATAATTGTTATTTTAAGTAGTTATATTAATATTAAAAGAAAAAGACATACGAAAATGCTGCCGATTATCCATACTAATATTATAAATGCGAAAGTAACTGTTTGCATGTATTCTGTTTGTTTATTTGTTTGTAACCTTTTCACGACTAAACGGCTGACCGGATTGTGATGAAATTTGGCAAGGAGATAGATTATATCATGGAGAGGGACAGGAGGGTCAAATAGAAGTTCAAAGTTTCTATGGGACAACCATCATTCTTCAAGTTAGGTATCTGAAAATTCATATTAAAGCCTTTGGTATGAAATAAAGAAATACGTGTTTAAATTTTTTCGCAAAACAATCCCTAAAGGTATAGATAGCCATACTTATCTACACTAATACTATAAAATGTAATTATTTTTGTAAGTAAGTGTTAGTTGAGGGGTTTCAGAATAACATAGGCTTCATCTTATCCCGGAAAATGCACGGTTCCTATGGGATAGCAAAATATAGAAAGAGATAATAATTTAAGAGGTCACGAGGGCGAAGCCACGGGCAAAAGATAGTCTATAATAAATTACAAATAGTGAACATGCGCCTCGTCTATTTGATAACAGGTATCAGGCCCTTATCCCTCACGCTGGCCTAAAACGGGTTGGTAGACCCTACATACCTTTAAAATACTTATGACGCCGATCCTTTACTGGTGAAGCGAATGATTATAATAAAATGAAGAATTAAAATACATATAATAGTCGAATTTGAATAGTCACAGGTGCCCTGGAGGCTGGAATTTATCTTGCAACCTACGTTTAATTAGTCTATTCCATCCCTCTCTACTGCTTTGATCTTAATCTACCCGTTATTAATGTTAATATATATAGGCTTCAACTATTTATTTTCTAGAAATAAATTGGAATAACTTAGGTATATGTGACGATAAAATTTAAATTTAAACTAACAGATTATGCTTAATTTGTGCTCTGTTCCGTTACAAATCACTTTAATCCAATTAGCCATTACATGAGATTTATTTCAGGTTTTATTACGACTTAAAAATGGAGGACTGTAAAACATTTACTTTTGGTTTGTGTGGTAGGAGCAAAAATCATTTTGAAACAAGATCTGAATGCCATGATCGTTGTCGAGGTGAGTGTAAATTTAAGGTAATAAATCTAAACTCGTAAATGAGTTTGGGTTTCAAAAAACCCTGATAGACCTTTTAAGTGATTGCCGTAAAAATTAGAACTAGAGTAGCTTTACTATGGACCTTTGAATTTCGATAGAATTGCTTTATGTATTCTCAAATTATGTTAAAAATAAATCTTTATACAAAATATGATGTCAGTAAATTGCTCAAACAAACATTTTAAACATGTAATGCAAAATGTAAATCAATGCATTAATGAAAAATGATTGCAATGTGGAGTCGGTTTAAGTAGTGGCGGTCTATATATACATATATTAAGGAGGTGTAAAAAAAAACATGCTTTTTTTTTGCTCCATCCAAAATTTCGTAGGATACGTCCAAACAAGAGTCCTCTTAAAAGTAGAGCACAAAATTTTATTTTAAGATGTTGCTAACGAACGAAATGTAACAATAGCACGTAAAACGGCTGTACGGATTTCAATGCAGGTGACATCTAGAGATTAGATTAGAGTTGCCAACCGTCCTGTTTTCCCAGGACATGTTCTGGTTTTTAGAGTGTCCTGGGTAGTTTTTAAGCAGCGTCCTGGGTTTTTAAAGCACTCTGATAAGGTCCTGTTTTTTAAAATTAGCACACCACTTTTGCAATCCTGGGGGGAGGGGGTTTAGGTGCGCGTCTCGGCTCGCAAAAGATGCGTCCTGTTTTTAAATTTAATTGTCCTGGTTTTTCTAACTTCAAAAACTAACAATCCTCGTATTTTAATTTTGGGGTTGGCAGCCCTACATTAGATTAATATACCTTACTTATTAGATAATAACCAAAGGGGAATATGATGACTTATTTTATTTATACTATTATGAAATACTAGCTGCGCTAGCTGTTGCTCGCGGCTCCGCCCGCGTGGAGGTTATTTTCGGGAGCAGAAGTATACAATCCAAGGAATTGTCTTCTGCACTAAGGCACTTGTAGTGATTGTCCAGCCTCTCAGGTTTTGAGTCACTTTGCCCCTTTTAGGGTGATTTTTCAAAACGTTGAAACACCTCTTTTTTATTTCCTACCAAAAGCCTAATTATGAATTTCCAGATCCGTAAGTCGAAGAATTATGGATTTCCCATATAAATTTTGAACTCCTATTTGACCCCTTTCAATATTGTTTTTCGAGAAAAAAGATAGCTTATGTCCTTTTCCAGGAAATAATTTATCTCCTTGCCAAATTTCATCACAATCCGGTCAGCCGTTTAGTCGTGAAAAGGTAACAAACAAACAAACAGAGTTACTTTCGCATTTATAGTATTGGTATGGATAATATTATGAGCCGTGAGCAACAATTAGTTATACTTTAAGAATATGCGTTGTAAAGGGTTGATAATTTATATAACGTTATTAGTAAAGTGTATGCTAATAATAGATAAATTATTTTTAATATAGTAGATCAAACTATAGAACTTTCGTTAATCTACAACAAATTATGCAATATTGCTATATATGTTAAACCTATTTTGAATTACCTACGAATGTGTAATAAAGTAACATTCTATCGTATTCATTTAATACACAGTTATAGTAAATGAGACACTGTTTAGGTGCACAAATGTTTATTACTGAAATATTGAAACACTTTACAGGGTGTATACGGTAGGCCGTAATATTCCTTCAACATACGACAGTTACGACAAATCCCGGAACACAAACACAATTATAACGCACAACGACTAAGTGTTATGGATGTTTGGGCCGGACTGCCGGGGCTAGCCTGGCGGCGTTTGCGCTCACGCGTGGGCTCTCTCCTCGCCCCGCGGTGCGGTGGCGTGATCGACACGAACCAATCGCTATGCGCGGTATTTTAACGGCAATTGACGGAGGCGCGCGGGACGTTTAAAAGGACGGTTTGCTACAGACTCCCCCTCTAGTGCAGGAGTACGACCCCGTTCCTGTACTAGTTCAGTGACCTGTTCTTTCGGACGTCCGCGCCGACGTTTTGGCATGACAGGAGTTGGCACTGGCGCATCATTAAGGCAGGAATCGATAAACGGTGTCAGGTCTTGAGTATGGTACTTCCCTATACTCTCACCAGGTTTTCCATCGACGGGTGCCAAAATATACGTGGTAGGACTAACCTTTTCTTTAATGATGTACGGTCCATCACGTTTTGGGATGAATTTTGCTGTCAGGCCTTTACTTACGTTACTTAGTACATGTGACTTGAGTAAGACTCTGTCTCCTGTTTCATAAGTAGTTCCAGGTCGGCGTGAGAGATCTGCAGTCTCTTTAGCTCTGTCTTGTTGTTGTTCCGCTCGTTCTCTTTTACTAGACAAGGAAGAGATAAACGACCTAAGATAAGGAGTGATTTGGGGCACAAAGTTCTCTTTATCTAAAATTGCCCTCAAATCATTTTTAGCCTCGAAAGGAGACCTCATGTTTCTTCCAAACATTAAATAAGCAGGCGTGGTGCCTGTAGTTCTGCATACAGCACTATTCATTGCATACCTTATCGTTGCTAGCTTTTTAGGCCAGGAGCAATGGTTGTTCTCCACCAGTTGACTGATCTGACCTTTGAGGTCGCGATTTTTACGCTCAGCTGGATTTGCAGAGGGATGATATAGGGGAATTAAATTCTGTTTGATGCCTAATACATACATACATTGTTGCATGACTGCGCTAATGAACTGTACGCCATTATCAGACACAATTCTGCGTGGAAATCCGTATCGAAGGAAATACTCTTCGATGAGTATTTTAGCGCAAGCGTCGGATGTTGCATCCTTAAGAGCATATAGCTCGACCCAACGAGTGGCTGTATCCTCTACAAGTAAGACCCATCTCTCACCTTGTTCTCCCTCTGGTAAAGGACCAAATAAGTCAATAGCCAATACTTCATTTCGTTGGTTTAATACTGGTGTCTGCAGCAGACCGGGCGGTTTCTCACTAGAAGGTTTGTATCTCTGACAAACCACACACGACTTAACATAATCATTAATGACACGTCTCATCCCGGGAAAATAATAATTGTGGGCGACCTTAAGGTATGTGCGATCCATGCCCGGATGTCCTGCTAAAGAGGAATCGTGGCACTCCTTCAGGATTTCTGTCCTAATATTAGTTGGAATTACTAATTGCGGAGCATCGCTGTCAGAATCAGGATTATATCTATAAAGTACTCCCTGGTCCATTAGATAACCTCTGTCAGTCCACCGCCGGGAGGCGACTTCATCAAAATTTTCTAACTCTTCAATGATTTTTTTCACTTCAGGATCAGCAAGTTGTTCTCGCCGTAAGTCTGTAGGACTCCTGGTAGGTAAATTTATAATGACAGAACATACCCCACACTCACCTTGGGTTTCCTCTGTGCAGACTGGTCGACTCAATCCGTCGGCAACAACATTTGCTCGTCCAGGAGTGTATTGATATTTTATGTCAAATGCTTGTAGTTTGAGTGCCCATCTTACCAATCGTCCAGTTGGGGACTTTAATGTCATAAGCCAGCGTAAGGGTTGGTGATCGCTGCCAACAATTACTGGATGTCCATCCAAATAACTACGGAATCTTTCTACTGCCCATACTACCGCCAGAGCCTCTCGCTCCGTTGTGGAGTAATTCCGTTCAGCACTGTTAAGTAAGCGGCTGGCATACTCAATCGGTCTCTCCTCTTTGTCCTCCCCCTGGAGAAGAACAGCTCCTATTGCAAAACTACTAGCATCGGTTCGCAAGATAAAACATTTATTAAAATCTGCCTGGATTAGAATCGGTGCCGTGGTTAAGAGTTGTTTCAACTCAACGAACGCCTTTTGTTGAGTTGGTCCCCACGCCCAGGTTTCAGATTTTCTTGTGAGCTTTGTGAGCGGCTCCGCTACTTTCGAAAAGTTCGGTATAAACTTACGAAACCACGAGCAAGTTTGTAGGAAGGTTCTCAGGTGTTTTAGGTTATTCGGCTCTCTCATGTCTCTTACAGCTTGAACTTTGGCGGGATCAGGAGAGATGCCTTGCTGAGTAATAATGTGTCCTAGGTACTTTACCCTTTCTCTGGCAAAAACACATTTTTCCCTATTGACTCGAAGGTTATACTCACGGAGTCGAGCGAATACAGCTTGAAGATCCTGGAGGTGCTGCTGGAACCCTCCGTCTGATATGATCAGGAGATCATCCATAAAAGCTAACAGCGTGACGTTAGCCAACGAAGAACAAGTACGCATGCGATCAATAAGTCGCTGGAAAGTTGCCGGCGCATTCTTTAGTCCGAACGGCATGCGTTTAAATCGGAATGTTCCGAATGGACTGGTGAATGCGGTCTTGTCCCTGTCTTTCTCGGATACGCTTACCTGCCAATAGCCAGATCTCAAGTCGAGGGTACTCATGTAGCAATTCCGTTTAGTGGACTGTAGTAGTTCGTCGATTAGAGGCATCGGATACGCATCTGTTTTAGTCAATTCATTCAGACGCCTATAATCCACGCAGAAACGGAGAGTACCATTCGACTTGGGTACCAAAAGTGCTGGTGAACACCATGCAGATTCGCATTCTTCTACTATGTCATCCTTTATCATCTTTTCTATCTCAACTCGCATTAACTCTTTCTTAGCAGGGGTCATACGATAAGGAGGTACAGCAATAGGACGATGCTCACCTGTGTCGATGCAGTGCTCGATGAAAGAAGTAGGTGCTCCCCCTGGTTTGAAGATATCAGCATTCTCGACTAAGAGTGTCACCAGAGAGTTGCGTTCTACTGGATTCAGATACGTACCTTCATCATCTCTAAGAGTATTGGCTGAAGCACAGGCGCTTGTTCGGGAACAAGGTTCGAAGCGTAGTTTATATTGCACCTGTTGATTGTCAGAAAAGTACCAATACCCCTGAGCGAAATCTATTACCGTCTTTGCGGCCTTTAAAAAATCAATTCCCAACAACGTTTCGTTGTTACTGGCCTCTGGCAATATTAGAAAAGGAGTCTGTATCGTTTTACCCTCTATGTGGACATCAAGCGTGGTTAATAGAACATTGACATCACGCGCCTTACCGTCCGCGAGTTTTATTGATCTACGAGCTGGATATAATATATGCCCCTGTTTTACGAGAAGATCATGTAATGTATGACCGGCAATTGACTGCTTAGCGCCTGTGTCGATAAGTGCCGTCCCGCGAAAACCTAGAATTTTTATATCAAAAATCGGTCGAGTCACATTATGTGCACGCGGGGCGAAGCAAGCACCGACATCCATACCCGTAGAGATATTATGTGACATAGAATTATTTTCAAACACATAGTCATTATGTAACATAGAATAAATGTTAGACGTCGTATCATTACACAACATAACATCGTTATTATTATTTATCAAAACATCATTATTATTATACATCATAACATCATTATCAATAGACACCCTTGAGTTACAATCATAAGTGAGACATACATCAGTCGAGTGAGGCACATCACCGATACGCGTCGCATCCCTAGTATGGATTGGCCCAATATCTTGTTTTAAGTAAGCAGGGTGAGTTAAATTATCAGTATATGACGACTCTCGAGAGTGAGTCACTTCACCCGAACGAATTAAACTAGTGAACTGAGTAATGTGTTTCACATCACTAAAACTGTTCCCATCACTAGTGCTGGGTACGCGATCGGTGTGTGTATCCGACACTCGATATTTTATACCTACGTTAGGGCTAAGCATGGAACAATTTAAATCATTAGAGTAGAAACATAACATGTTATCATGACAATTATTATTATTTTCGGAAGAATTATTATACATCGATGTATAATCAAGTTCGTTCGTACTTACAATGTTAGAGCTAAGGCTATAAAAACACTGATTCTGATTGTTTGCACACTGTTTGCAAGAATCACGCGTCACATTTTGAGTACCGCACTGATAACATGAAACTGGCGCGTTTGCGGACGCGGTCACTTTATTAACATTGTTAGTGTACTCACCGGACAGTCTGCGACACTGATCTCGTACGTGGCCATATTTCTTGCAGTAGTTGCAGAATGGACGTCGAGTTCTTGGAGTGCTCGCAGGGTGTACTTCTGGAGTAGGCGCAGCACCCCCGCTGCCACTTACCGTCGTCGGCGACGCAGATCCGGGCGATATAGACGAACTTCGTTTCGTTTGCGGTGCAGCTGCCGCACCTTGTGACTGGGGCGCGGCACTCGTGCGCTGCGTTTGTAGCACAGCGGCGGCGCTCGGCGTTTGCGGCGCAGCGCCGGCGCGTTGCGACTGCTGCGCGGTGACCGTCGACCGGTATGGTGTCGACGTACGGCTGGTACACTGTGGTACGGCACGTACAGTGTCGGCCTCGGCCAACGACTCCTCGACGCTGCGAGCTTTTAATAAGAGCTCGCTAAATGTTGAAAAATTCTCCCGTGGTAATCTTTTCCTAATTCTTCTATCCAGAAGACCATAGACCATATCTAATCTCGCTTTCTCGCTTATGTCCTCTATGGGTAATTTTGTGAGCAGCGCTCTGCACTTTGCCACAAAAATGTCAGTGTTCTCGTTGCCCTGGGCCATACTGAAGAGCTCCTTATACAAACGGTATGCCGGGCGGCGATCTCCGTATGCGTTGCGGAGGCGATCAATGACGTCACTCCAGGTGGCGACTTCCGATTTTATGCTTAACCACCATGTTGCAGCCGACCCGGTTAGAAGAATTGACATACCTCGAATGGCATTTTCGTCGGTGATGTTTTTGCATTCTCGATAACTTGTGATTGCGTCTATAAAAGTTTCCACTGATTCCGAACTATCGCCGGAAAAACGCGCTGTGCAGGAACTAAAATTTCCTGATTTCTGTTCCTGAGTTACCGAGATCGGGGAGGCTGGTTGACGTACTAATACTTGATCAAACAGTCGCTCTAGGGCTTCATTTTGAGTCCGCTGTATTGCTTCTAACATGGCGGCGACCGTCGAGGTCGGAATTTGCTCCTCTGCGTCGGCGCCTGCATCCGGAAAGCCGTCGGAATGGCGTCGGGATTGGTTACGTGTGCGAGTCATCGTCGTTATATTCCTAAATAAACGGTACACACGTATTGCTCACTGCCTTGTTTCACTGTTGCAGGAATGGCCTTTTCGTTGGGCTGCCATCTATAGTAAATGAGACACTGTTTAGGTGCACAAATGTTTATTACTGAAATATTGAAACACTTTACAGGGTGTATACGGTAGGCCGTAATATTCCTTCAACATACGACAGTTACGACAAATCCCGGAACACAAACACAATTATAACGCACAACGACTAAGTGTTATGGATGTTTGGGCCGGACTGCCGGGGCTAGCCTGGCGGCGTTTGCGCTCACGCGTGGGCTCTCTCCTCGCCCCGCGGTGCGGTGGCGTGATCGACACGAACCAATCGCTATGCGCGGTATTTTAACGGCAATTGACGGAGGCGCGCGGGACGTTTAAAAGGACGGTTTGCTACACAGTTTATTAAATTAATAACTGACTTATTAATAACTAGCTGTTGCTCGCGGCTCCGCTCGCGTGGTGGTTATTTTCGGTAGCAGAAGTATACAATCCAAGGAGTTGTCCTCTGCACTGAGGCACCTGTAGCGATTGTCCAGCCTCTCAGTTGTTGTGCCTGAATCTTGAGATTGCATCTAAAGAATACCTCATAAGTTTAACCTCACTTTGCCCCTTTCAGGGATGATTTTTCAAAAACGTTGAAACACGTATTTCTCTATTTCCTACCAAAAGCCTTAATATGAATTTTCAGATCCCTAACTTGAGGAATGATAGATTTCCCATACAAATATTGAAATCTTATTTGACCCCTCTCAAACTTGTGTTTTGAGAAAAAAGATAGCCTATGTCCTTCTACAGGATATAATCTATCTCCTTGCCAAATTTCATCACAATCCGGTCAGCCGTTTAGTCGTGAAAAGGTAACAAACAAACGGACGGACGGACGGACGGATGGACTGACGGACTGACGGACTGACGGACTGACGGACTGACGGACTGACGGACTGACGGACTGACGGACTGACGGACTGACGGACTGACGGACTGACGGACTGACGGACTGACGGACTGACGGACTGACGGACTGACGGACTGACGGACTGACGGACTGACGGACTGACGGACTGACGGACTGACGGACTGACGGACTGACGGACTGACGGACTGACGGACTGACGGACTGACGGACTGACGGACTGACGGACTGACGGACTGACGGACTGACGGACTGACGGACTGACGGACTGACGGACTGACGGACTGACGGACTGACGGACTGACGGACTGACGGACTGAAGGACTGACGGACTGACGGACTGACGGACTGACGGACTGACGGACTGACGGACTGACGGACTGACGGACTGACGGACTGACGGACTGACGGACTGACGGACTGACGGACTGACGGACTGACGGACTGACGGACTGACGGACTGACGGACTGACGGACTGACGGACTGACGGACTGACGGACTGACGGACTGACGGACTGACGGACTGACGGACTGACGGACTGACGGACTGACGGACTGACGGACTGACGGACTGACGGACTGACGGACTGACGGACTGACGGACTGACGGACTGACGGACTGACGGACTGACGGACTGACGGACTGACGGACTGACGGACTGACGGACTGACGGACTGACGGACTGACGGACTGACGGACTGACGGACTGACGGACTGACGACTCACTCTCTCACTCTCTCACTCTCTCACTCTCTCACTCTCTCACTCTCTCACTCTCTCACTCTCTCACTCTCTCACTCTCTCACTCTCTCACACTCTCACTCTCTCACTCTCTCACTCTCTCACTCTCTCACTCTCTCACTCTCTCACTCTCTCACTCTCTCACTCTCTCACTCTCTCACTCTCTCACTCTCTCACTCTCGCACTCTCTCACTCTCTCACTCTCTCACTCTCTCACTCTCTCACTCTCTCACTCTCTCACTCTCTCACTCTCTCACTCTCTCACTCTCTCACTCTCTCACTCTCTCACTCTCTCACTCTCTCACTCTCTCACTCTCTCACTCTCTCACTCTCTCACTCTCTCACTCTCTCACTCTCTCACTCTCTCACTCTCTCACTCTCTCACTCTCTCACTCTCTCACTCTCTCACTCTCTCACTCTCTCACTCTCTCACTCTCTCACTCTCTCACTCTCTCACTCTCTCACTCTCTCACTCTCTCACTCTCTCACTCTCTCACTCTCTCACTCTCTCACTCTCTCACTCTCTCACTCTCTCACTCTCTCACTCTCTCACTCTCTCACTCTCTCACTCTCTCACTCTCTCACTCTCTCACTCTCTCACTCTCTCACTCTCTCACTCTCTCACTCTCTCACTCTCTCACTCTCTCACTCTCTCACTCTCTCACTCTCTCACTCTCTCACTCTCTCACTCGCTCACTCTCTCACTCTCTCACTCTCTCACTCTCTCACTCTCTCACTCTCTCACTCTCTCACTCTCTCACTCTCTCACTCTCTCACTCTCTCACTCTCTCACTCTCTCACTCTCTCACTCTCTCACTCTCTCACTCTCTCACTCTCTCACTCTCTCACTCTCTCACTCTCTCACTCTCTCACTCTCTCACTCTCTCACTCTCTCACTCTCTCACTCTCTCACTCTCTCACTCTCTCACTCTCTCACTCTCTCACTCTCTCACTCTCTCACTCTCTCACTCTCTCACTCTCTCACTCTCTTACTCTCTCACTCTCTCACTCTCTCACTCTCTCACTCTCTCACTCTCTCACTCTCTCACTCCCTCACTCTCTCACTATTTAACTTCATCTAAAAATGTGAAACACGTGTTTCTTTATTTCCTACCAAAAGCCTAAATATGAATTTACAGACCCCTAAGTCGAGGAATTATGGATTTCCCATACAAATTTTGACCTCCTATTTGACCCCTTTCAAGGTTGTTTTTTGAGAAAAAATATAGCCTATGTCCTTCTCCAGGATATAATCTACTCCCTTACCAAATTTCATTACAATACGTTCAGCCGTTTAGTCGTGAAGAGGTAACAAACAAACAAACAAACAAACAAACAGAGTTACTTTCGCATTTATAGTATTAGTATGGATGACTGCCTCGGTGGCGCAGTTGTAATTGCGCATGCGTTACGACTGCTGTGCTGAGGTCTCGGGTTCGATCCCCGGGTCGGGTAAAGTGATATTGGGTTTTTCTATCTAGAAATGCCTCAGTATTAGCCCGGAGTCTGGAAAATGTGCCCGGTATGGCGATAGGCTCGCCCCCTATCACATTATGGGACCGTAATTCGGCGAAAAGTGGGTGTACTACTTACACCTCTGCCTACCCCTACGGGGATTACCGGCGTGAGTGTATGTGTGTGTGTGCAAATTAATAACATAATTTAAACGTTTCTTTTATTATTATGTTTTTTGTATAAATTTTCCTAACAATTATTTAGTGCAATATTGATACTTTGCAGCGATCCCGAACTCTAAATACCTATCGTTTTTAAACTTTACGTGGTCCAATAGTTACCTATGTCCCTTTTGTCCTTTGAATTTTAATTCATTAATTTATGTTATAAACTAAAAATCTCACGAAACTAAGCATAACTTAGACAGACCTAAACTCATACAAATCCGTCCCTTTAAAATATTTACTTAGATTCAAAGGTCACAATGTTTATTATTATCTATGATTTTCCAGACGTCGGTCTCAGGGAAGCGAGAGCAAATGTTTCGGAAAAGATATATTGCCGTTATCAACCGGACTTTGGGAAATGTAATAACTATCATCCGATGTGAGTTTCAATTTAGTAAATCATTTGCTTTTGTTAGATGTTTTTGTTCTTATATTATTATCGTATATTCCACAGCCTCCATGGTGCAGCGAGTGAGTAGCCGGCTGTGACATAAGATGCCTCGAGTTCGGTTCCCGTATATTATAGTGTGATCCCAACTATTTTTTCGGGTCTGGGTGTTGTGGCACCGTAGTCCCTCGTAGATCTTGATACCAACAATACAGGTTTTACCTAGTGTGGGATCAGGACTATCACTGTTGGATGTATTAAATTATTTATCATAAGAATCCTTTCGTTAGTATTCAGAAGTCATTACACTAGAACTTACTAGGTAGAGCCATTGTTTCCCATAATATTTTGGGAAATTGCCTATGATACTACTACTTGATACTTTACCTGAATGGCACTGCGCTGGCTAGCAGGTGCTTTGCCGTGCTAGGATAAAAAAAATATAGCCTCGATCTAGACTCTTGACTAGATCATACTGTACCTCTGTTCATAATATTTAATATAATTGCCATAATATATTAAACTTTTAATATGGCAGATAAGACCATAGTGACATAAAAATTTGAACATTGCCTAAATATTGAATTGATAGTAATATGTTATTTTGTTATGCATATTGTTTATCGCAGTTCAATTGATTAATCGATTTATTCAAAAACATATTTATAAAATATTCGTCGCCGCATGTTTGTCTTCTGCAAAATAAAATAAGTAATAATAAATTCATACAATTTACATTTTCAGGTTTTACTTTGATATAACGCATCGCGGGTGCCGAGGCTTCTCTTATAGCGGATGCGGTGGCAACATAAACAGGTTTCCGAATGCTCAAATATGTACCGCTACGTGTGCAGGCGCTGTTGAGTATTAATTAATAAATTAACACTACTTTGTGAACGATATTCTTTTGTTAACACAAGAAACATTCATCCGAGCTTTTGACCAGCAACCATGTTCATTTTAATAGTAACATAAGACAATTATTTATCGTAATCTGCCTCAAATGACAAAATTACGGCTTAACTAGATGTGCTAGAATTAATTGGAATATTTATTAATAATTCTTAGTCGACGTTTCTGGCATTTAATACTTTGCGCCTGCCACGGCAAATAAGCAATATATTCTTCTAGCAAATGTTCTATGCGTTTATAACATTTTACATCAGTCAATAAATAACCTGACATAGCTCACACACTATATTAACTTTTTTTTTGTGCTTGGATAGTTAGACGAGCAGACGGGCCATCTGATGGTCACCGCCGCCCATAGACTTCTGCAATGCCAGAGCACAGCAGAGCCAATGCCTACCGTTTAAGGACTACTCTTCTTAAGCCTCGTTTAAAGAAGGACATGTCATAGCGCTCAGGGAACACCGCAGCAGGGAGTTCATTCCAGAGCTTGAACGTACGTGGTAAGAATGAACGCTGGAAACGAACCGTGCTAGACGGAATCGTTTCCAGGTGGTATGGATGAACTCCGTTGCGGTGTCGGGTGGTGCGATGATAAAATGGTGATGTGTTACTTGAAGTAAAAGCTTTATTGTAATACCTTGTTATTAATTAGCTGTACCTATGTATAATGTAATGTGATAGGAAAAAATCAGCCCTGTATTATACTCTCCCACTCCTTTATACTAGTCTATAGGTACTAATGATAGGATTCAGGCTTGATTTCATCGAGCTGGCGTCGATCTGGACAGTCCGTTTCACAATCTCCAGGCACTTATTATAATTATAATAAACATTATATTATTTACAAGTAAAATATCATTGCAGTAACTAATGACTATAGTAAAATTAAATCTTAATCGATATTAGCGTAATTACCCACGGTTTTTTACTCTGAGAAAATATTTCATCGCTAAGGGTGTTAAGATATAAAGTATTTTTTAATTATGTGTTATTGAATAAAAGAAGTAGTTGTTTATCTTGGTCGGTTTGATTAGTGTACTGATTGTTGAGTCTGTGGGTCTAACGGCAACGCAACTTGGAAACTATTCAGACAGTGAAATCATGTACCTCGAATCGGTCCATCGATGATCTAAAGAAAAAAGCTACAGCGGGAATATTCTACGTAAAATTTAACATATTTTTAACTTACGTAGCTTATTTGTATAATTGAGTTCTATTCTAGAGCTAGAATGACTAGAAAGATTGACTTCAGTGTTGGCATTAAGTGGCGTCATCTGTACTGAAAGCACTAGAGCGTTGAATGTTCTATAGAACTCAAAAACGAGTATGTGCCTCTTTGCGACGAGTTTATTTGATATATACAAAAGTCTAAAGTTCCTCGCAACTAAAATTGTATTGTAAAAATAAAATGGATTTCAAAAATAGAACTTCAATGAATGTCGTAGCTTATTTTCAATTCTATCACTAACTGACGCTTTTCGAATATGAGCGAAAATACAGAAATGAGAAGCCGACGAAAACATATGTGTTACAGAATACTGTCACACAAATAAATTGTACTATTTTTTTTAGTGCCTCGACAGGCAGACGAGCAGACGGGCCACCTGATGGTAAGTAGTCACCGCCGCCCATAGACTTAACGCCCATTGACTTCTGCAATGCCAGGGGACAGCAAAGCCGTTGCCTACCGTTACTAGTAGTAATCTAGTTAGGTCAAAGAGTTCTATCAATCTAGCAGTGAAAAGTTAGCAGAAACATTTGAAACTTATTAAGGAATTAGTTGCTAATTAGTTGCTGCTATTTCGATTTTGTTGCTCAAACCAGTTCCTCAGAAATCGAGTCACTGCTATCTTTTACATAAGCTAGCAGTAAAATAATGAAGTGAGCACATATTGAGTCAGTTATTAGGCGTGAATTTGTTGCTGTAAGATAGTATAAAAATATTATATATTTAAAAAAAATATTAATTTTTTATTTGTTATGTCGATTTTTTCAGGTTATGACAGCGGTTGATTTTGTTGCTGGGTGGCACAATATCTATGAAGGTACACCGGACCAGCAACTAATTAGCAACAATAATTCTGCTGAACACTTAACCCGTTATCAAGGTCATTAAGGAAACATGACATTTTTTCCTTGACCTTTATAGATATTGTGCCGCCCAGCAACAAAAACAGCCGCTGTCATAACCGGAGAAGATCGTCATAAGAAATATATATTTTTTTTAAATATAAAATATTTTTCAATATTTTTATACTATCTTACAGCAACAAATTAGCAACAAATTCGCGCCCAATAACCGACTCAATATGCACTCACTTCATTATTTTACTGCTAGCTTATGTGAAAGATAGCAGTGACTCGATTTCTGAGGAACTGGTTTGAGCAACAAAATCGAAATAGCAGCAACTAATTAGCAACTAATTCCTATATAAGTTTAAAATGTTTGTGCTAACTTTTCACTGCTAGCTTGATAGACCTAGGTTAAAGTGTCTATTCAAATTAACTTATCCCTTATGTAAAATCTACGCAATTTATATTTATGTTGATAAAATAAAACTCAGGCCAGATTATGAGTTAAAGCGTTGCTGGGTTTTAAAGAATTGGGGTTAGAATTCTGTTAAGACTTTCGGCAATTTTACCTACTAAAAACACGGATAAGCAAACATTTGCTTTATATATAAATATTGATACTACGAAACAGAGCAATAGTACCATAATAGTCGACTGAGCCTATTCTTACTGTTAAGCAAATGGGACACAGCGTGGCTTTATCATTTTCAAAATTAAATAGCCAAAGTGAGTATAAATAGTTCTGTATGTCTACTGAATGGTAACTTATTACTTGCAAATTTGGTATCTCTATAAAAACAGTAAGTCAGGCACTTCTTTTTTTTACTTATTTATTCAAACACAAAAATGGTCCACAATATAATAATAATACTAACCCTGTATTAAACATTGTCCCACTGCTGGGCACGGGCCTCCTCTACTAATGAGAGGGGTTAGGTCTTAGTCCACCACGCTGGCCTATTGCGGGTTGGTAGACTTCACATACCTTCGAAATTCTTTTTGCCGGTTTGCTCACGATGTTTTCCTTCACCGTTAAAGCTAGCTACAATTAACAAAGAATACACACATAACTTTAGAAAAGTCAGAGGTGTATGCCACTTGGGTTTCGAACATACAACTTTCGTTATGACAGTCCGTACTGCAACCAAGTAGCCTATCACTGCTCTTTTATATATCTATTGGTTCACAATATACATACAGATAATACAATGACCATTCAACAAACAATATAACAACATTGTAGTAAGTATTAGATTTAAACCGTGATACCCAAGGTAAGATTAAACTTGTGTTATGGGTATCATCATTCCCACAATGGGTGAATACCATAGTTACATCGGATGCAGGATAAGTAGCCTATTTGAAGCTTTCTTGTATGCATATATATATTTATTTTATATGTGAATAATTGAAACAGACAACTTCTTGGGCAATTGAAAAGCCCAGGCAGAATATCAGCACCAAGCAGTATTTTATTACCTGGCAAATGCTAAGCCTTAATTTAGCCTTATTGGCCAAACTTGAGACACAGGTGTTTCTAATGAGTAGTGGGTATGTTTCGGGTTTGCTAATGTGTGTCTACTTACTTATTATATTGATCATCTTGCGTTTTTTTAGTATTTCTCCTTTTTATGTGTTTATACATATTGCATTTTAAATATTAATCAAATATTATTTTGTAAGAATAATATCAGTTCTTCTAAGTGAAAATGTTTTCTCTAGTCATAAGTTATCGCGGTGAAGACTTTATAAGTAACGTTTAAATTGAGTGCAGGAACGTACCCTCGCAGTTTCCCGTATAAAAACGACGAGCGTGAAATGTACGCCATTACCCCTCATGTGCCTTTTAGGTAGACTACTTTGTTTTATCACCACGAGAACCCAAGAAATGTGTGTCATTAGTTCACACGCCGGAGCCTTACACAAAAGCAAACATCTAGAGCTATTCTCTATCGAAACGCAAACTATTGTTCAGATATTGCAATCATTAACCCGAGCGTCGTAATTTTATTACATGGATGTAACAAAGGACAAACTACCCTCCGCCTCACCCTTTAGAAATGACCCATTAGTCCTGTAAACGCTATTACAATTTTCAAAACTTTGTTATATTAACAGTTTAAATTCGTAGTTTATTGACTGTGTGAAATTAAATTTCGCTACCCTACGTCATTGCTTTGGCCTTTTATGTGTGCTAAAGAGGTTATGAACTTAGTAGATAGACACTAATAATTCAGTAATATTCTGTTCATTTATCAAATATATAGACCATCTTGTGAGTAATAGCAGTGAACGAATTCGCATTTTAACATCGGTACTTAAAAATGTCAAGTGGCCTAGGTATGAAATAAATTTCAAATAATTGGCCACAAATCGGCTATTTGTCTGGCATTCACTACGCGTGCCATTCGTCACGGGCAATGACAGTCGGCTTTCCGAAAGTGGGCCTATTCAGGGCTCGCGCGGTTGCGTATTTTATATTTCGTGACACCCAACAAAGGGAGACCGCAATCTTAAAAACCGTTGATCCCTACCAAGCTTTAATTTCAGCTGAAGTGAAATCGAGTGAAGTGTACACGCTTTCGCTCTTATTCCCTCGACCCTTCTTGCTAGTGAGCAAAAATATACGCTTTGAAAAGTTCATCCTGTACTCGGTGAAGTTTTCACCATGAATATTTAGGGGTTAGCGTGTAAAAGCGCCTGGGAATAAGTAAGTGTTTCACAATATTTATACAGCACACGGAGCGTATTCGTTGAAATGTATATAATGTTGTAACAAGTACATTTTCCGAGTTGCACAGTCGCGTTTACGGGACATTAGAATTGTTTTGAAATACAAATACTCAACTAGAATAGGATTCATTTTAAATAATAACTTGTAATAGAATTAGGCGAGCAGATATAACGTAGCGGACAACTGTTTTTCTTAGAGGAGCTAGAATGGCGAAGGAAAATTCAAAGACGACAACGTGGCTTGTTGAAAATACAATCAGAATTCAGAAGCGCGGTAGGGCGCGCGCGAGGACGGCGTGTCGCACATTCCTTTGTTCAGAATGCCGCCCTTTCTTGCCGAAGTCGCGCGGCTATAGCAAAAACGTCCCGAGAGCGCAATTTATGCACGAACTTCGGCTCACCGTTCTATAATCGTGCCTAACTAACGCACTTCATTATAAAGTACGAACAGCTGGCCGAATTTGTTTAGTCAGATGATGTCTAACGAATCTTTTGATCCCCTTTTGTTCCGTACCAACATCTCAAATTGACGACAAGAGCTCATATTTAATGACGTTACGTCTACCTCGTACCCCCATTATGTAAAACAAAAAAGTTCAATTCGGAAGCTTTTTTGAAATTCAGTTTGCTGCGAATAATACTATAAAGGTATTGTGTGTTTATTCATTGTGATTTGTGACGTCGACGTTTTCTATTGTGTGACAATAAACAAAATGTGTATTGAATGGTATTGCATCACTCATCCTCCCACCTCGTGCTTACTTCATATTCACTAAAACAAAAGACAATGTTAAATCCTTTTCTTTTTCACAAATATTTCAGATACAGCATATTATACATGGGTTTAGCTTTTAGGGGAGCCGAGCGAGAGTAATACGTTATTAGTTTTAACTTTTACTGCGTGGCCTTTGTGCGAAACCAGTGACTTTCGTAAGTCGTCGTGCTAGAAATACATTTGTTTTTTATGTATACAGAAATAAAAGCGAGAGTTTTCTGTGTCATCCTATCTTAAAACCATCACTCAATCATATTATATTACTTTTAAACCATTGTTTTGTTAATTTTCAAAATCACTTAGGCACTTGAAAAGATAATTTAATGAAATAAATCTGCAGTCAAGAATATGCTTTTACTTGGTCTTACTTATCTGAGTCAGCTATTCTAACTTGCTAAAGTCATAAGTGACTATGGCACTATGCACTATGTAAATCCATTAAAAACGATGCCGACAAAAACCTATTAAAGGACCTGTTCTAACTAAAAAAAAAATGTGCGACTTAATGTCAGTTGATAACAGTAAATGGCGTGTTGGCATAGTGCTGTCTGTGTGCTATTCGATATACTTATCGGTATTCGGTTATTAAAGGTCGATTATATCATCGATATTATAGCTAGTTCGTCTCGCTCATCGATAAAGCGTTCGAAACGTTGGGTTAAGAAAGTAAATAAACCTCGATATAATCCGTAAAATTATTAATTCTTTTTTTTTATCCAGGCACGGCAAAGTGACCACACTGCACCTTATGGTAAGTGCAGTGCCGTCCAGTTAAAGTCTCAAGGAGCGCGAGACAATCTATTCCTCGCTACTCAACACAGTCATGCACACAGGCTTGCTGTTAATTACTTTTATTTCAATGTGTAATATTCGCGTGAACATAAGAAACCATTATGATTGATAGATATTTGATGATAATGATATATTTCGTAAATTTATTTTTTTCTCACCAAAAAAGAGATACCAAAAACAAGAAAGACTTATTAAGTGTGTTTTAGTTTAAAAAACTAAAAATCACGCTTTAATAGCTAGCTAAAGTACAAAGTAGAGAATAATTTGATTGTAAAAAATATGTGGCGTGCTGTTTACTATATCCTGATAATAACCACCCGCTTTTTTACTTACAAATTATTAATATTACTTTTCTTTTACAAAATACTAACTATTTAATTCACAATGATATTTTTTTAATTATCTTTTCATATTATCATAATTTTTTTTTTCTATCAGCTTTTGTTCTCTAAGCACGCTAGTTTTGAATGAAACTTATTGTAATTCACAGAGTTGGCGATTAGCATATAAATGAACGATGCAGCCTCGCACCGCTTTCGTACCCCATTCACCTTCTCAAGATTTGTGCATTAACTGTCACTTGGCTGATAATACAAGATAAAAGCATACCACAGCAGCAGGTTAGTCAAGAAAGCTTAAACATGAAAGCATAGTCCGTTCAAGGCATTAAATAAACTTAGGCGAAATTGGGTCAGCTTGCACTAAAGTACCTTTCATCTATATAATTAGTTACTGAAGTACAAAAGCATTTACTGTCCCGTGAGATGTCTAGGATTTTTGTTGCTAATTTATCTCGGAAATAAGAAGCTCCCTGGAGAAATATCAGGCCAGTAAAGTTAAGGTAACAATAATAAATCAGCGAAGTGAATATTATGGCTGATATAAACTAATTTTTTCTAAACATTACATTCAACAATATTTAGGAATAGATTTTTCGATTTTTCAAGTTGTTGGCGTCGACGGCAGACTTCTCCAGACAAAAGTTACACACCTTTACTGAAGAAAAACAGTAGAAGTTTGGAGTTTTGCTAATGTTTACATTTACTTGCTCCGCCGGCGCTGTTACTTGGTATACATTTCACAATATAATTTTATCTAGAAAGCCTGCGAGAGAAACCAACATTGAAATTTCTGAAACTTAAAAAATTAAAACTTTCTCTCTGTTACGTAATGCGTCATATTATCCTGTTTCTAAGAATAACATACTAAGAATTACATACTAGATGGTACCAGGTCCCACTCACACTTCTCTCCGTAAATTGTCTCTCTTTGGGATATTTTAAATTAATTTGCGTTTCGCAAATACTTAATATTGATAATATCCATTATCAGGCATGTCAAAACATCATGGCTGCTTGTTGGGAATTCGAGCTGATAGTGATTCAGTGCATTAAAACCAACGCCTGAAAGGTCATAAATCACGCTGATTGAATTAAACAAACGTCAATACGAAAATTGTGTTTTCAATAGAAAATTATTAATGAATATAATTTGAATTGATATCAGGACTCCATTGAACTTTAGATACTTGAGTTCGTTTATTATTATGTTGGAAAAATCAAATATGTAGATCTTTGAAAAGTTCTTTGTTATGCCTGTATCGACCCGCATCGTAAAGCAGCGATAGCATAGTTGAGAGTGGTATGGACTTTCAAGATAAAAGTCATAGGTTTGAAACCAGACCATCTCAGACTTTTCTAAGGTGATGTGTGTATTATTTGTAAAGTTCCAATTGCTTTAACTGCGGTATAAGATATGGTCGGGATACTTCCATATCTGATAATTCTCTTTAAGGATTTCAAAGGTATTTCTACTATCCCACATTATGGTTGGCTAAGGCCTAATCTCTGTCACCAGTACAGGGGACTCGTGTCCAGTAGCGGGATAATGTTTAGTACAGGGCTGGTAAGCATAAAAGTAATAAAACCACCTCCTTTCACATCACAGGACGGAAATAAGCTAGAGGAACTGTGTATTTAGTAGTTGCTCTAAAATTTAGCTTACTTATTAAAGCGTAGATGTTATATTACTGATAAATATAACAAAAAATTACATTGAATTGTTTGCTTCATTTCTTTCTTCATTTTGATTACGTTGGGTACGACTGCAGTGCTGATGCTGGCCACCTATAATATCATGGGAGTATAATAAGTTTGACGAAATATAAGTGAACTGGTTACACTTCGACCTACCCCTTCGGGGATTACATACGTGAGTGCGCATGTATATATTATTGAATAATTAAACATAAAGTAGATCCAAAATATTTAATGCAATCAAATTTTAACATATCAGTTTTGGTCATAGGTTTGGACGTCAATAATACTTGTATAACACTTAACTACCGTGTTATTGCAAATGGCTTTTGAAAATTCAATTATAAATGAGCTCCACAAATTGTTTAAGCGTTCCGTTCGGATCAATTAATTTATTGTCACAGTAGGTTTCGTCCCTGACTCCACCCAGTGTTTTAGAAGTATGGCGAGTTCATTTTGGTCCTGTAATAATATGGATGTGTGATAAGGCTGATCATATACCATTAGGTGAATTATTAATTAGGTTTTTACCGTTTGCTAATAATATTACAATTTTGTTTAAACATTAAAATTAAGACTTTGGGACATTGTAAATATGAATGATACGTAAAATTTGTTTAAGTATTTTAATGTACTGTATGTACGTACGTATCTTATGATATTTAGGGCGGAAAGCAAAATAAATACATTTATTAATACATATACCATGTAAGCTTATTTTAAAACGATTGCTACACCATTTTTCACATTATTCTCTAACTAGTTAAACAGGATAAGAAATAATAATAATAAATTTATCATTACTTTATGGCTCCTAAGTGTGATTAATGTTTTCGGTTATGAATCCACTCTAAAAGGGTTAAAATAAATTAATCATTACTTTCAGCGACTTTTCGTTACAATAAAAAGTTTAATTTGAATACACTAATTAACGTGACACAATTATGACAATGTTGGAAGCGTACGCAACTGATACTGTATGTAAATGAGAATGTGGTTGAGATTATCACACTTCAATATTATTTAAGTCAAAGAAATTCGGTATAACATTCATACTACGACAAGACATATTAGATCAACAAAAAATCGCAGGTGTTTTGTTTGTTGATGGTTTACGAAATATTCAGTCATCGACAGCTTCCGTGGCGCAGTGGACGTGTAGCCGGCTATGATAAGAAAGGCAGCGGGTTCAATCCCCGCACAGAGAGAAATGTTCACGATTTCCGCGAATGGCCTTAAAGAAAATGAATTGGTGTTGTTGAGAGGAGCCAAGGTCTGGGCATCCGGAAATCTCACTCATGATGTAGTGGTACTGACTCCGTTGAATCGACCTCGGCAGTCGGCCCATTCATGCTCTATCCAAAACTGTTTACAGCGTAGCCACCCTGATAAAGATCACTTTAAAAAAAACATGTTTTGGTATACATTCACCTTTGAACGTATATTCAAATTCCTATTGATATGATATACCATCAGGTGCAGTGTATGCCAGGATAAAAAAAAATACATTAAATAATTCCCATGAATACCTGAGAATTCTCATAAGAATTTCGAAGGTATGTGAAGTCTACCAACCCGCATTAGGCCAGCGTGGTGGACTAAGGCCTAACCCCTCTCATTAGTAGAGGAGGCCCGTGCCCAGCTGTGTGACAGTGTCTAATACTGGGCTAGTATTATTATTTATTATAATTCAAATGCATACAGCACTTAATGTTATTAGTAAGCACGAGAGAATGAAAACGTAATAAGAATTAGATTGTATGCGGCCTTGTTGCGTTAGTCTAGGATTCTAGGAAATGCCAATACATAGGTTATCCGTTGTATACGTCGATGATTGCCAACCTTTGCTCGAATAGAAATATTATTTTCAGAAAATAACAACTAAATTGTTTTGTAATAGTTACGTACTAAAACACAAAACTGCAATTTTAGGGTTCGTAAAACTACCTTGTATGTCATTCCATTTTTTTTAAATGGTTTAGCGTCATATTGGTATTTTAGCATTGGAATCAATGCTACACTGCTCAGCTAGTCAGATCGGCTCGTCAAAGACTCGGTAATCAATAGCGCTGTTATTATTTGTACTTAATCATAAGCCTAAATAATATTATAGAAAGTGCTGATGAATTTATATAATTATTTTATATTGAAAATGGAATTTTATTTCAAAATCAATATTATGTTGTCATATCGGAACGTTCTAGAAGATTGAAGATTTGTGATTGAGAGTGATTAGCCGATCCACGGCCCGAAGTCCATTCTTTTATCGAGTACTTATTTAAAACACTTACCAAGAGCAATATTTATTTATCAAATATTCTCTTTAAATTACAATACTTTATATACATATATAGTCAATAAATGACCTGTAGGCCTACTCTTGAAAACAATTCCAATCTCGAACTCGATACAGTTTCAATCTAGAAGATATTGGAATTCTAACTCACTCAACTAAATTAAATAGAATATTTACGAACTAGCGATCGTAAATACTCTATTTCATTTAGTTACTAAAAAAACAGTTAAATCGTGCGCTGGTGTTGCGTTCAAGAGTGCCAATTGTACAGTTTTCGAACCCAATCCCAAATTTAAATTGGGATCGAGTGTCTAGAGTAACCCACCTACCTGTATTGTGAATCTAAATCACACAATGGTTTTCAATAACTTATTTTTAAATTTATTTATTTGGAGTCGTTATTCCTTCGCAGATTTCAAAGCGGTCGAACTAACCGACTATTAGAGATGTACAGGACCGTATGACGGTATGAGCGCCTGTACTAATTGAGATCGGTGCCGACTGCCAAGTGTATGCTCGGTGAACATTGTTAAATCGATTATACAGAGCTCAGATCGAGACCTGCATGATTCGGATTAAATAGTTATACAGGTAACCCGTAGGTCAGAGAGCAGTAGTGTGCAATAGAAGTGGATAACGTTTTGAGCGTAAATATATTAGTGAAGCAGATTGCGACTATGCGTTTCTTAATGTACATTTTGTATTAGTTTTTTATCCTGGCAAGACAAAGTGCAGCAGTGATAGCCTAGTTGGTTGCACGGACTGTCAAGACAAAAGTCGTATATTCAAAACCCAAATGGCACACACCTCTGCCTTTTCTAAAATATCGTGTGTATTAAATGTTAATTATCGCTTGCTTTAACGGTGTAGGTAAACATCTTGAGGAAACCTGCATACCTGAGAATTTCGAAGGTATGTGAAGTCTAACAACCCGCATTAGGCCAGCGTGGTGGACTATATTTAATACAGGGCTAGTATTATTATTGTTATTATTAAAACAAAGTGACCGAACTCCAGTTAGATTATCAAGTAGTGAGAGACCACTATTACTCGCTACTCGACAACATCATACTGGCCTGCTAGGTGGTGTCGAGTAAAGAGTAGCTTCTTCAAACTACGCTTAAACAAAACGTTTTTTTTGTAATCCATTCTATGACAGCCTTTGTCTTGATAAATCGTACTTATTTATAACTAATAATATGTTTCTATTAGTGCTTCAGCCGTTTTAATTGGCAATCAAATTAAAAGACTGTATGTCAAAGTATTTACTATTTCATTTTGAATCTCCCATTTAGTTAATTGCTGTTAATGATTTTAAAAGCAGCGATAGCCTAAAAAATGGCCTAGTTGGCTGTGGTACGGACTTTCGAAAAGAAAGGTTTAGGGTTGAAACCAGCCCGAAATGGGATACCCCTTTGACTTTTTAAAGTTACGTGGGTAATCATTGTTAATTATCGTTTGTTTTAACGATGAAGGAAAACATCGGGAAAAACCTGCAGACCCGTTTTCCCAATTCCCTTGAGAAATTCAAAAGTATGTAAACTCTAATGCCAGCATGATGGGCATGATGGGCTGATGGCTGATGGCTGATGCCTAACAATAGAGGCCCGTGCCCAACAATATGACAATGTTTAATGTCATCATCATAGGCCTTACAGCCCAGGGTGGGCCTTAGCCTGGTCTAGTATCTTTTTCCAGACAGATCTGTTCATGGCTTTCTCTTTCCAGCTTCTGACACCAATTACTTTGAGGTCCTGTTCAACGCCATCCAACCATCTGAGTTTGGGCCTGCCACGACTTCTGCGGCCATCCGGTTTGCCGTATAGAAATTGTCTCGGCATTCTGGTTTCGCCCATCCTAACGATATGTCCTGCCCATCTTAGGCGTCCAATTTTGATGTTTTTTATAATATTGGGCTCTTTATAAAGTTCGTAGAGCTCATGGTTAAAGCGCGTCCTCCATAGGTCGTTTTCTTGCACAGCACCGAATATTCGTCTAAGAATCTTACGCTCGAACACAAGTAGACGGTTCTCATCTTTTTTGCTGAGTACCCAAGTCTCTGAGCCATAGGTAAGTATGGGCCTCAATAAAGTTTTGTATAAAAGAATTTTGACTTTACGTGAAAGAATTTTGGAACAAAAATATTTAAGCAGTCCGAAATAGCATTTATTCGCTGACAATATTCTTTTTACAATTTCTGCAGATATGTTGTTATTATCCGTTATCAGAGAACCCAGGTATACAAATTCATTCACGGCTCCAAATGTATTATGCCCGATCTTTTTGTGTGCGGTGTTTTCACGTCGATCCCTCGACCCCTTCAGGAATTTAGTTTTGCCCACATTTACTTCGAGGCCGGCTTCTAGAGACGAGGCTTCAAGAGCAAGGTACGCACTCTCTACTGCAGAAGACGTCCGATATTCTTGCCCTCATTTTACATACGACTAAGTAATGGTCCGAATCTATATTGGCACCCCTGTGGCTCCTAACATCCAGAAGGTTTGAATAATGTTTACGGTCAATCAAAATATGGTCAATTTGGTTACGGGTTACCCCATCAGCTGAAAACCACGTAGCTTTGTGTATGTTCTTATGTTGAAAACATGTGCTACCGATAACCATACTTAAAGACGAAGCAAGATCGACAAGTCGAGTTCCGTTATCGTTAGTTGTGTCGTGCAGACTGTGTAGTCCTATTGTTGGATGATATATGTCTTCCCGTCCGATCTTAGCATTTAAATCGCCTATAATTATTTTAGCATCGCCTTTAGGAGATTTAGCGTATGCAGTTTCCACTTCACAATACCACCTCTCCTTCTCTTCGGGGTCTGTATCTTCCGTTGGGGCATGTACGTTAATAATTGTGTAATTTTGAAATCTACCTTTTAACCTAATCGTGCACATACGCTCATTAATTGGCTGGAAATTAATTATAAGGTGTTTGAGCCGCTTGCTCACGATGAAACCTGTTCCGAATATATGATGTTTTTGGTGACAACTATAGTACGCTGTAAAATCTGCCTTATCAATCACACCTTGTCCGTGGGCTGTAACATCGGCTCTGTGCTGTGTCAGTTGCTGGCATAGGACCTTGAAAGCTGCTGGTCTATAAAGGGTTCTAACATTCCATGTGCATAAGCTAAAATCGTTTGCCGTTTTAACATCGCCAGGTCGTTTTGAAAAAATCCGGTCCGGTAAATTTACTTTTCCTTTCATAATCGTTTATTTTGAGATGAGTGGGTGATTAACCCTCTGCACCCTAGGTTTCTGGTGGGGCTGCCACCTTTGAGTGCGAAACCTCACTCCGTTTTGTATCGGGTCTCGTCCCTACCGAGTTGGGACCGGTTTTGAGGCGCCGGTCACCCGCCTTTCGCCCTTTGTCTTTAGCATCTGCGATCAGAACTTGGGTGGTGTACGTGCACAAAGCACGGTCGCAGAAGGTCCCAGGGGGTACGACGGGGACGGGACACATCGGACTGGCTGGCCCCTGCATTCTTGAATACTCCACCACCAGAGTATTGCAGGAGAGTAAATGGGCATTTTATAGGGAACACATAAGCTCGGCACTCGCATGCTCCCACCCATACTCACAACCAGCTTCACCCCCCAATGTTTAATGTGGGGCTGGTAATATTATGATGGTTTTTTTTTGTTACTCACTTTACCATTTTTATAACAATATTAAAGATTTTATTATTATGCTTTCTTTTTTATTATGTGACCTGATGGTTGTCAATCAATAAAATTAAACAAGAATTAGTTTATTAATTTATCCTAAATACGAATGAGCTTAGCAATAAAACTTTAGCAATAAAACTCAAAACTATAAACCATATTTTAAAATATATCAATATTTAACATTGTATTATAAAATCATGATAATGCCATGCCTAATTAAATTAAATTCCTCGGAAAAATGAATCTCATAAGTTCTATTGGTGCAGCTTACTCATTTATTATTAACCACATTCTTTTTATTATCCTTTTATAACGAATACATTATTATTTTGTATTAAATTTATTGCATACAGCTTTGTAGACTAACTTTAATAAAATGTTAAAGTTCATCATAAATGATGAAGCTAAAAATGGTGCGTTCGAAATAACTGGGTGCGACATAGATGTAAAATGATTCAGAATGCAGCTGAGCTGAATGGATGACGAGTAGTTTCGTCAGTGGGAAAATATTTTTAACTTTTTTCATAGATTTATGACTACCTCGGTGGCGCAGTTGTGATTGTGCATGCGTTACGACTGTTGTACTGAAGTCACGGGTTCGATCCCCGGGTCTAGTAAAGTGATATTGGGTTTTTCTATTTAGAAATACTTAGTATCAGCCTGGAGTCTGGATTTGAGCTCGGTATTGCGATAGGCTCGCCTCTATCACTTTATGGGACCGTAATACATTCGGTAATGAAATGTGGGTATTGTTGCTATGCTCCTGCCTACCTCTTCAGGGATTACCGGCGTGAGTATATATATATGTAGATTTATAACTTGACGTAATATATATTACACTGTATACGGTGTATGATGACATATTTATGTTACTACTATTGTATTTGTTATTATTTGCCATTTGTCTATTTTAATGACGGTGCGTTGCAAGAAATACCTGAGTAATCTGCTGTACCAGCTATATATATATATATATATATTTTTTTTATTCTGGCGCGGCAAAGTGACCACACTGCGCCTGATGGTAAGCGCAGTGCCGTCCAGATAGAGTATCAAGCAGCGAGAGACAGTCTATCCCCCGCTACTCAACACAATCATGCCGGCCTGCTGTTTAGCTTCTTCACATTACGTATAAAAAAACATAAAAAACACGTGCGTTTATAGAAAGTATACGGTTGTTCAATTAGAAATAGTTATTAATAGTCCCGTACTTATTATTGTGCTGGTACAATACAATAATTATTATATACAATTATTATGATGGATACCATCATAATAGTCGAGTTTAACGTATTTATACTATTGGTACTTAATGGAACTTTTAAGGGCTATTATCTTTAAATGTTTCAATAAATTTATTCAATGAATCGTTCTATAGATCCTAAGCCAAAAGTAATCTCTGTGACCTATCCTTATTACTTTTCCAAATTTTTTAACCTAAAATTATAATAACAGATAAAAACTATTTTAATCTTTTCATCGTGCCTCGTCACAGCCGTGCAGCACGTTGTATCGGGTCACCTCGAAGGCTTTTTTTACTGTCTTTACTTGATAGTAGACAAAATGACTTTCTTTTCTTCTTGAGTCACTTTATCTGTAAAAAGTGTAATATCTTCTGTTCTCTAGTTTTGCTGCTAAATGCCTTGTTTAGAGTATTGTTAATGTGTGACAAAATGTTTTACATTTGGACTTTGTGGTCAATTCGGATAATTAATTCGGTTAATTTGGTTTAATACGGAATATTTGATCATCACACAAACATTTGTCTCAGTGCGTGGATTGAACACGCGGTCTCTTGTTTCAAAGCTACACCACCGGCTATTCGTCCGCTTCTCCACGGATCCTGGCATTATCTGACATCATGGTATTAATGTGTGTATTTAGGATGGAGTAGTTATTCATTAGCCTTATTTCTAGGCTATATAAACACCGGTTGTGTTGAGATTAAACAGGACTCGCAACTTTTGAACAACTTTTTTATTATTTTCATAAGTTAGTAAAAGCAGTAGAGTCAAGTCATGTTAGTCATTGATGTGTATTGAAAAATACTGTTGATTATTGGCTAAAATGTCTCTTATACTTTAATCTTTTATAAAAAAAAAGTACGAATATACTCGGGACACTGATGGAGACACTGCGCCTCGGTGGCGCAGTTGTAATTGCGCATGCGTTACGACTGCTGTGCTGAGGTCTCGGGTTCGATCCCCAGATCGGGTTAAGTGATATTCGGTTAATTTAAAAATCACAGTATCAGCCCAAAGTCTGGAATTGTGCCCGGTATGGCGATAGGCTCACCCCCTATCACATTAAGGGACCATATAATATTTGGTGAAGGGGATGTACAGGTTACACCTCTGCCTACCCCTTGGGGGAATTGTAGGCGTGAGTGTATATGTATATATGTAATACTATCAACGTGTTTTATAAGTGTACATATTTTAACTCAATTGTGCAAGTGGTTTGTGTGATGTGTTTATATATCTATACTTTTTATCTACGAAGGCTGTGTGTTCGCTGTATTATGTATAAAACTTATATTTATAATATATAGGATGACAGCTGTTGCCTTACTACTACATAAATAAAAACTGCATGTTTATCATTAAGTTCATCCGCACACAGCAAAACGTGCACAAATTAGTTAACTTATCTATGTATCTACCAATAAAGAAATGAATTGCTTATGCTGCATACATCGCATGTGCCTCAGCTGGACCATTCTAGCATGTAAAAACACATGGCTATTATCTATGTGTATGGATGAATAAAGTATTAAAATGGTTTAGTTTCATTTCAGGGAAACCATAGGAGTGCACCGGTATCGAATGTCTTAACCTAGTTGTACTAGTAATACGGATTATAATTGACTGTTGACAGATGATAGATGCTTAATATTTCTATTTAAAAAAAGCTTTTTTATTCATAAAAAGTACACCGACTTCAATAAAAAACAAATTATGCGTCACTATAAAATTTGAGAGTTGCCCTTCATTCTTCTGAGATCCCATGATCAGATCCTGATTTGGTGCCAATGGGACCACCTGGGAAGTATACCCTGTTAAATTAAAAAAGAATTTCTCGAATCAGTCCAGGTGTCTTCGAGTAATCGGGTAACATACATAAAAAAAAGATTCCGACGAATTGTTAACCTCCTCCTTTTTGAAGTCGGTTAAAAAGCATAACATTTCGTAAATAAACTATCAACTTAATGTTGATCATAAGATTAAACTACATTAGAAAGAATAAAACTACATTTTCTCTATCTATTACACACGTATACACATACACTCAGAGGTATATTTTTGTACTCATAACATCGGCTGGTGGTAGGATATTCATATCCGCCCGGATAGCGACCACCGTACACAGGGTGAAAAACCCGCCATAGTGGCACACGCTAGTGTGTCGCGTTCCGGGATCAGCCAGTGTACATCCGGTTTTTGGGGTACAATGTTTGGCCATTTTGCGGCCTTCTGAGTACTCTGACAATAGACCCTCGACCGCTTCTTCACCTTCTTGCCCATGGCGTAGTGTGAAGGAGCAGGCCGGCATGATTGTGTTGAGTAGCGGGGCATAGATCGTCTCTCGCTACTCGATACTCTAATTGGACTGTACTGCGCTTACCATCAGGTGAAGTGCGGTCACTTTGCCGTGCTAGGATAAAAAAAAAGAAAAAAAAATATTTTGATAACTATCAATTGTACCTTTAGGATGAATTACACTAGCTGAGGTTAGCTCATTAGCTATGTATAAATATTCAAAGAAAGGTGTACAATGTTATGGATGTAGATGCTTTAAAATCAACACGCAGATGCTATACTTGACAATTTTGTAGATTTTTGAATAAGCTTATTGCAATTGTCTCAATCATAACTATGTAGACATCTTTGGATAAATATCTAGACTATATTATTGACACTGAAGTTATTCGATGGCGTATCATGCGAATAGCTGGCTGTAAAACGAGAGAGCGCGGATTCGATTCCGCATACGAATTTTTGTATGATCCACAAATACTTGTTCTAGGTTTGGGTATTGAGGAACCGTTGACCCTAATCTTACTGTGATATCAGGAATATGTGTGGCTGTTGAGTGTTATTTAATCATTTACACTCACGGCTGTAATCCCTAAAGGGGTAGGAAAAGATACCATACACCCACTTTTCGCCGAATTTATTACGGTCCCATAATGTGATAGAGGGCGTGCCTATCGCCATACCGGACACAATTTTAGACTCCGGGCTTATACTGAGTATTTCTAAATAGAAAACCCAACATCACTTCACCGACCCGGGGATCGAACACGAGACCTCACCACAATGGTCGTAACGTATGCGCAATTGCAACTGCGCCATCGAGGCAGGTATTTAATCATTTATATTATCAACATTATCTAGTATCAATCTAGTCTTATGTCAAAAGCTTCTATAAGCACAGCATCAACTAGCAGTTACTAATCACTTCAAACAAAAATATACCTAAAGTATGACGTAGTATCCGTAGAGGTCTCAAACATAACTTTACCGTAATGTCCAAATAAGTGAGATGATAACTTGTTACGTAAGTGAGAGAGATGTTATGTGCCAAACTTTTAAGTCTCACAAAATGTTTTTGATGTTTCCGTTGAGATGGTGTGTTTTATGGGCCTTATCGTCGGGTTTAATAGTGACAGTTAGTAAAATGTACCGTATGGTGGTTTTAATTTGGTAACGCAATAGTTGATTTTATGATCTTTGAGCCCAAAGAATAGAAAATGAACTCCAATATTTCTAAGAAAATGAAGTTTCGTAGGTTTGATCAGGCCATTAGACTTTAAGAAAGATTATACCTAACGCATCGAACATTTATACAGCAGATTAAAGGCAGATGAATCATTTACAGAGCTAGGTCGGAAATTTTATTTTTTAAATATTTATTTGTACATACATACATATACACTCACGCCTGCAATCCCCGAAGGGGTAGGCAGAGGTGCAACCAGTACACCCACTTTTCGCCGAATTTCGGTCCCATAATGTGATAGGGGGCGAGCCTATCGCCACACCGGGCACCATTCTAGACTCCGGGTTAATACTGAGTATTTCTAGGTAGAAAAACCCAATATCACTTTACCCGACCCGGGGATCGAACCCGAGACCTCAGCACAGCAATCGTAACGCATGCGCAATTACAACTGCGCCACCGAGGCAGTCTATTATATTTACTATATTATATAGGCATATTTATTTGTCTTTAGTTTTTCAAAGGTATCTAATTCCGATCGGTTTGGATCGCGCTATTAATAATACTGTTTATTAGTGATGTAATCATATACTAGTTTCTGGAAAGCTAATACTGTTATATATTTTTTATAAGTAGCAATTAGCCTCAGCACATTTTCCCTGACCTTGTCTGAATCTTGTCTTCTTGGTCGTCATGATGACAAGGGGCATTGTACTAGAAGCTTTATTGTAATTTGAATGATATTCTTTGTATTGTGATAGTACACATTGCAAATTAAGCATTCACTCACATTTCAACTTTTATAAAAATAGTATTATAACATATTATTTTACCTAATAATCACCTCTTTAATTAACTCTACATCGTATTTTCATAAAATCTGGCCGCACCACTGGATGTTCTTAAAACTTATCATATAAGTGTATGTAAAATATATGATGCAAAACTACAGTCATATTTATATCGCAATTTGAGTTTTAATAATGATTGCACGCTAATTGTCTGCATTGTGTTTACTCTATAATAAACAGAGGGCGTTGTTCTATGTGCTAGCCGGTCAATTATCTATTATAACTGATTGTCACCTGTTGTCTTGGTCTATTGGCTGACCAATGACCATGCATACGCATTAAGCATGCATGACTCACCGGAAATGTGCCGGTATGCATGTAGGCTCATGGATTGACAAAGCTGAGCGAGAATGTTTGTTACAATGTTAGTGTATGTATAATTTTGAATAGAGATTTGTTCGAATAAATTGTTTAGAATATTGTGCTAGTTAATTAAAAGATTTTTTTGTTTAGTCATTTAATTTAGACCTGGTATATCTTAATATGAATTAGTCAGGACTTAAACCTTTTTGTCAAGTATTAAATTAAGAATCACTTATAGTACATACCAAGTTATTATTAATCTATTAAATCAACTTTTGGAGACAAAATATTATGATATTACTGTTTCACATTTATCCTAAGTTTCAAAACTGTCACAAACAAGAAAAAACTGTCCAATGTTCAGTGACAGAACTTATAACCGTTGTCGTTAAAAGATCGGCTTTTCTGCTTAGAAGTTCCAGTGCTTGAAATGCCTACTTGGGGAGCGATGAGATAACAAATGATGAAACAATGACGCCATCATGGTAGGAGCAGGCATGAGGCAGGCATCAGGCAGCCGGCAGGCGCGGGGTAGGGGTGCGACGTTGCCGCTCCGCGCCCGCCTCCAGGCTGCTCTACTCGTTGAATCAACTGCCGACTCATACCGTGTGGTACCTCCAAGCGAGCGTCCGTGTACGACCGCCGCGCTCGCTCCGCGTCCGTTACGAACAAACTTACAAACTCGCCCAACTAACCAGTTCTGATAAAAAAATTGTTTCGTGTCCCCCACCAAGGCGGGCCATTCCCGTATTTCCACACGTGAACCCAAACGTGCCCCTGTGTGACTACTTTAAAACTTCCCAAACTTTGTTTATAAGCCGGCGGCCGGGTGCGGTGTGCATGTGTAAGCTTAAAGTCATGGCTGAACAAAGTTCTCACTAAACCGGTAAGTAAAACGGACTTCACTGGAAACGTGTGTTTGAAAATTCGAATGTATCGGGCGACATTGGTGCATCGTGTGCGCTTATAAGTTCCCTTATATTGGCTTCCAATAGGAGCGCCTTGATGTCGGGAATATGCAACTATTTACGATTGCATTGTGTGGATACTAGTCACTAGCTTCTACAAACTCGAGGCATTAATTACAAAGAGTGTGTTTACATCTTAGTATTCTACGAAGCGTACAAGCGCTTGATTATTTGAATCAGTGATTGTTCGCCATAGTTTCTTGGTAATGCATGTATCAAAGACAAGGGTAACAAATCTATACACCTTTATATTCCATGAGTATTTTTGAATGTATTCATTAGTAATACTACATACATACCTGCAAATATATGTTAAGCCAAAATAATGAGCTTTATAATGAGCCGATGAGTTAAAATAAACTTTTGTGTCATACAAGTTGCAAGTCAGAGCTTTACAATTGGCAGTAACAATCTTTGAACAAATAGTCACCAAGAAATGTACTGTTGACTTATTTTACAATGAAACGTTTACGTTTCCCTTTTTGGAAATGAATCTTATTCTACCCAGGAACATAGTCTCTCTTAAGCTTTTAAACCTTTTATTTTATTATGAAATACTATTAAGGAGCTTTTGGATTTTTTATTAACGCTGATACCATAAAATTATAAACAACAAAAAGTTTGTGACAAAGGTTCAGGGTATCAAGTCATAAGTAGTTGCTGTAGCTTTAAGGTAAATCGTTATCTATCTCAAGACAGATAAACCGAAATCAAAGTTAAATCGCCGCACACATTAACCTGTTCAAGAAATAACAAAGAAAATTACCTATGTATAATTTTTAAAATTAGGACCACCTTAAACAATTAAAAGCCGTTCAAAAATGAACAGTGAAGGCGATGTTATTTTGGTGAAATTAAATTTCATTAATTGAATGAAGCCTATGAATAAATTTGACAATTAGCGAGAACTATATAGGTGTTTCAAAGCAGGAATTCCATTTGCGGGAACAAAGACTCGGTTCAAACGTAGAAATACATCTCTGATAACCGACAAATAAATCGGTTTCTGTTTGAAGTCGATAATGAAATGTGGAATGCGTGCCACAATACCAAACAATTGGCTAATGTTGTTAGTAACAAAATTTAAGCCCTTTTAATTAATGGCAGCAACCGAAAGATTTATTGGCAGGGCATCCTAATGGAATAGGAGTAATTAATCGTCCTGCGATGAATAGATAACGAAGTTTATGTTTACACAGGAAAACGATAGCTTTTAATCAAATTTTGAATTATTAATAGAATCATTTCAGACTGTTATGATTGTATAACCAAAGCTGCGATTTGAAAAGAGCTTTTCATATCGGACGGGATTATAAATTTCATACATTTGTTAATATACGAATAAACTTATGATGGCATCTAAAAAGCTAACAAACTTGAATTTTGGTATGTCAAGGTGTCTAAGTTTAAAGGGTAGGCTTGAAAGTTAATATTAACGTGCATTTGTAGTTATTCTTTTTTATGTTAAATTAATAAAGAAATATACCAACATTCAAACACGTAGTCCTGACCATCCACTAAGTTAAATCAGTGTCGTGAGTATTAAGAACTGCAAAGAACAACGATCCCATGACACCCAGAGTCATCCTACTAATATTATACATGCGAATGTTTGGATGGATGGATGGATGTTTGTTACTCAATCACGCTACAACGGCTGGATGGATCTGGTTGAAATTTGGCACAGAGATAGGTTATAGTCTGGAATAGCATAAGCTACTTTCTATCCCGGAAAAATGTACAATTTCTGTGGGAGAGTTTAGTTTTTCACAGAGCAAGGGATCGACATGTTTTTTTGCATAGTGGCAGTTTAGGGATCAGAAAATGACGTAGGATACTTTTCATGCACGCTTGCTATGGGATAGAAAAATATAGAAAGGTGCAATAGCTTAAAATACCAAAAGTAACCTCCACGCGGGCGGAGCTGCAGACAACATTTAGTAATATATATATATATATTTGTGGATCACACAAACATTAGTCTTGATGTAAGCATAGAACTGCTGATATTTAATTTTTATTTTGTTGTTTTATGTTGTTGTAAATATCAACTATGTGGAGGGTAGAAACATTGCACTATACTTTCGTGACGACATACAACTCAGTCTCCCCCGTGACCATGAAGGCTGTAAAGCCTTCGAAACGTCGGGTTAAAAAAGTAAAATAAATTGCGATAGAATCCGTAAATTTCGTTTTATTACAATGTATAATATTCGCGTAAACATAAGAAACCATTATGCTGGCCTCTAATTTTACAGCCGGTTACTGCTCCTAGAAGCAATATTAATATAATATATAATTCCTTTCAAATTTTAAATGTATGAAATTTAACTTTCTGTATAAATTCATTTCATTCATTCATTCCTTACAACATACAATTTTAAAAATACACATAATAATCATTTAAAATATCTATTTCAAAATGCTCACCTTACTTGTGTTGAAATATATATTTAAATCGTAAGCATTTCACTTTTCAAAATTAAAACCGTTACAAATTCTTTACAAATGAATTCTATTCAGTGGTTTGAAATTTTAGGACAATTGTCACCCTTGCTTTCAACTGAAGCGTCAAATTCGTACGGTTCGATTGTGAAAGGTTGAGTTACTTTTGTTCATCGGCGCAATTAAAAATTTACTGACTTGATTGTAAGGACTTTTATTTACTGTGAGTATAATGTATTGGAAAATATATGTCTATTTTGAATTTCTATATTTAAACGTTTTATAAAGAATACTATAAAACTAGCTTAATTTCCATGGATATAAATATGTTTTATTGTTTGAAGAATTTCTATAGACCTATATAAAAACTAAACCATATGTTTTATTTTTTATGTAGGTTCATAGAATTGTGTCTGAATATCCAAAACACCATTCTATTTTTATTATACAAAAGGCAGACAAGCAGATTACCGGCCTTGTGTCCAGCTGTTATCTTCTATAGACTAGTAACACTCAAAGTACTGAAAGCGTTGTTATGTAAAATATAACCCTTTTATCCAGATTCTTGCATAGTGGGCGTTAAGGGATTTATCTCAGTATTACCCGTTACTTTGATGTCAGTAACGTTACCAAAATATTGAAAACATACATTAATCCATTATCTCCGAAAAACTGGAGAGTTAAAGAATCCCCATGATAAACCCTACCATAGATGTAATTAATAAAGATGTGGTTTGAGAGAGCTGAATTCTACATGGAGTCCAGAACTGTTGACTAGGCTGTGTTGTCTTAAAAAAAAATTTTACCTTGGGATTCAAGACCGCATTACATTTATCTTATCCTGCATGGCTAATCAACTTGCATAGTCTCATTTTCTAGTTGAAACGCTTGCATCACTCGCCAAAATTTCATCCTTGAGCGTTTTAGTACGTTATGGGCGGACATCATGAATAATGTCTGTCTGTTGAATTAATCAGATACCGATAGTCATCGGCTTTAAGAACTTTACAAAATATAATAAGATTAATTGTTGACTTCTTTTCGACTGAAAGGCTCAAAGCTCTACTTTCAGTCTGTATGTTTTGTCAGAATAATATAAGTCTGGTACTGTCTTCTAGAATAATCTAATCACCCAACGACGATCCGGAAAGACACATCTATAGATAGATCATTAGCACGGTCGAAATAAAATAAACATGAAAAATAATAGTTTCTGGTTTATTATATCAAGGTAGTTGCAGACTAATTGATAATATCTGATGATAATCAAATTTTTAAGGGGAAAAGTTCATTATTTTTTGTAAAGGATTGTATCTTCGAAGCATAAACTCATATAATGTACGCGCTGATTACTGAGCTCATTTCTATCCGAAGATGTAGTTCGTAGAAAATAAAATATAATTCTATGTAGTTTATTCAAGAATACATTTTAACTAAAAACGAAAACTTGTAAAAACGAATTATTATAGCCTGATCTGACCTAAGATTCGATACCAATACCTCTCCAGTTTAACATCTATGCATAGTCACCAAGCCAATGGGGTGATAAATGTTAGTATAAAGTATACTTCTACTTCAATATCAATATATAAATGTCAAGTCTACGTGTATTCATTGCTTAATTTAATGGAGCCAGCTTCCTTTATGGCTAATCCTATTATAGATGTAATCAGATTACACGGATTCACTTTGTCTGTAAATGCATCTCGTAAGCACGCGTGGGATAACTATTAGAGCAGATTACGTCGTCCTAATTCCTATAAAGCTCTACATCACAATAATCACATTTGCTTCAATCATATGGTGAATGCTAAACACAATTAAAATATTTTACTTTATTATTTTTGTAGAATGTTTACGGACTAATACAATCAGGTATTTGCTGGTGATAGGATATTTATATCCGCCCGGATAGCGACCGCAGGGCGAAAAACCCGCCATAGTGGCACACGCAAGTGTGTCGCGTTCCGGGATCAGCCAATGTACATCCGGTTTTTGTCGGGGGTGTGGAGTTGGGGTACAATGACCATTTTACGGCCTTCTTAGTACTCTGACCCTCGACCCCTTCTTCACCTTCTTGCCTATGGCGTAGTGTGAAGAAGCAGGCCGGCATGAGTGTGTTGAGTAGCGGGGATAGATCGTCTCTCGCTAACTCAGTACTCTATTTGGACCGCACTGCGCTTACCATCAGGTACAGTGGGGACACTTTGCCGTGCCAGGAAAAAAAAGTTAGTTATGATTACAAGCTAATGAAAAACTGTTGCCAATGACAAGCTTCCGAATATTAATAAATACCACTAATTATAATATGTATTAATATTATAATTGGTGGTGTTCTAGCCTAGTGTAACAAAAGATTGACTACGGGCGAACTGTGGCGGGGCTTCGAAAGTATGACTCACAATACGAAAAGCAAAAGTAAGTTGTTACTTCACATTGGTTTTCTGTGAGACAGTGTAATAGCCCGGTCAAGTCGACCTATTCAAGTTGTCGACAAAAATGTCTGGCATGGTTCTACTAATTTGAATACTTAATACATAAAAATCTCATAGATGTACCTAATCTGTAAATAAAAAGTAATAGTTTTAGTTACATAATTGGACTTGGACATTACAAATATGTAATCCAAGGGACAAACTGGATCTCAATAACGCTGAATATTGTTGATGGAGAGAGGTGTCAAATGACTTGAAATCATAAAGAGTTGAGATAGGTGCGGAATTACCACGCTCAAAATCCGACTTTATTATCTACAGTCTACGGGGTCAATATGGATTTGTTGTATTTACGAATTTCCTGTTCACGACTGCTAACAATGAACTGTTAGTTCAGCGAACAAAGAATGCATGCACAACGTTGATAGACGAAACAAAGCTAAGTATTAAGAACACTTTACCAGTTTGAAAAGCTCAGATTTGAGTTTGATACCAGTTAAAAAAAACGATTAAGCTTTTGTCAACTTGACGAGCAGCCCCGAAAATCCTTCTACAAAAATCATGTGTAATTTATTATATTTGGGTGTACGAGACGTGTCTAATAATTATTTCTAAAAGTTCCAAAGCAGTAAAATTTTGTTATTAAAGTAACTTTCAAAAGTATATTGCTAATATTAAAAAATTATAATATTATATGAACTCGACACACTTAAAAAATTGCAATCACACTTTCACGAAACAGTTAATCGATGACCCAGAGTCATGCACATGCAAAATTTACACTTTTACCTCACAGATCTAACACCTTTGAAACCACTGCCAACACACTGCCACTCAAAATAGACAAATATTATTTGAGATGAAAAAGTCCATGCTCCGTTACCTCTAATGTCGGTGTTTCGGTTTGAAAATATTTTAATTTGCCCGACGTTTTTTTTTTATTTCGTGGCCATTTTATTTTTGTTCATTCTGGAGCTTACGAACGGAGTTAATAAAAAATCGTTGGTATCAGAAAAACTAAACTATCGCTCTGTTTTTTTTTAGGATCAAAGGATGGCTCGTCATTATTGAGATTCCATATTACCTACCTGCGGTATAGCGGGTAGAGCGTTTATTTTTTGCATTTATTGTAATATTTTCCCTCAGAATAATAACATCTCTAGTTTTTATATCTTTATAATAAATACATAGTGCATTCGTACTTACGTAAAATTAATTTGGTGCAGTGTGGTCAGTCAAAATAATAAACATCATAGTACTTGTATAGATGCTACAGGAACGGTATTATAAAAAATAATTATCAGAAAATTAAATAATTGTGTAAAATATTATAAAATTATGCGAGCATCTGCTCCGCAAAAGCAAGTGTAGTTTAATGTCGAGAACAAATAAATTACCTAGTTCAAAGGACTTCGCTTGTGTTAACTAAATATCAAACGCTTTATATTGGACGTTATTTACTTGTAAATATTGGTATATATGGTATTTTCACAAATATCTTATCACTTATATGTGATCGTTGCCTAAAATAATGTCTTGCTTACAAAAATAATGTTTATTTTTTCAATATTATGTCAATCATGTGATCTATAAAATTAGTGATGATTAAATTTTATTATAAAATAATTGTATTTATTTTTAATTCATTTTTCTATGTTGTGTTCTTAATGCGACATCGGAATTGTTTTAATATCATTTCATTTATGATAAAGGAGTATTTATTAACTATATTGTTGTCATACAGTATACCTCATTAAATACACAACGTCTCATTTGAAAATCACAGCGTCCGTAGATAGACAAGCTCCCAGCAAATTAAAACAGCTTATGGCCCCAAGAACCTGTCAGGCAAGAAACAGGAATAGTCAGCATGCGTTTAAAAAAGTAACCACAAGCAGCAACTCTTTGTGATTACTGCGGGCGCTGTAACCCATATTAAATTATTTATGTTTTGTAGTTACCTGCATTTTTTTATTACATGAACAGCGAAAATCTGCCTCGATAAAAATACAGTTGAATTGCTTGAACAATGCCTTTAGCAGATTTTATTATTCAAAGTATTTTTAGATTGTCTTATAATTTTATCACACAGTCACTATGGGACTCTCCTAGCAAAACTCGTATTTTACGATGTTTATATAAATTATTTTAAAGTGTGATTAAGTAAATATATAACTATATTTTCTTTAACTAAACTTTGTTTAATAGTATGTTTATTACACTCTTCGCAGTCGTCGAATGTCTGTAAAACAACTTATTTAGTATAAGAGCCTACGCAATGTGAAAAGTTGAACAAATTATTATCGTACATGAAATCACGTCAAGAGCGACTTTTTAAAAACATTTTAAAATCACCTTTTTACGGTTTTATGCTGATGCCGACCACCACTGCTTAATTTTTATCTGAAAGAGAAGTTAGATAAAGATCGAATGTGTCTCTGCCCCCTCGCTTGTGACAGTCTCTTGGCTCAATCACATACACCAAAATATAACTTCATGTTTTATATTTAATTAATAACTATTAATGAATAATGGTGAAGGAAAACCTGAGAATTCTTATAAGAATTTCGAAAGTGTGTGAAGTCTACCAACTAGCATTACGCCAGCGTGGTGGACTAAAGCCTAACCCCTCTCAATAGTAGAGGAGGCTCGTGCTCAGCAGAAGGACAATGTTTAATTCAGGGCTTATTATTTATTAACGAATACTTGTTTGAATAAGGTAATAATAATAATTATATCATTATTGGTAGTGTATTGATAGAATATTATGTATTATTGGCATAGCGTATACAGTTTGGATACTCAAAATGATACTATATAATGCATTTTTAAAGTTAAGCTCTTCCGTTTTCTTGGTCTATATAAGAACTACACGCGTTATAATTATTAAGTTTTAGTACAAAGTTGTTGTTAAATCACATTATGTACTTATTTTTCTTATAAGTTCAAATGGTCAGATGAAGATAACAAATTCGTATTCATTAGTAAAAACTAAGTTGGCCGAAGTGATTAACTTTAGTCATATTACTTAACACATTACTAAGATAATGTTCTATACAAATTCGTTGATGTCTTTTGTATGAACCCCAAAATTCGTTGAATCTAAAACTAAAAAATTATAAAATTATATCACCAACAAATTCATATATGTGAACCAAAATTTATTTTGTAAAACAACACATCGAAATCACAGCCTGCATTATGTTATAAATATAACTTACTATGTTCTCCTCTGAATGGTATTGGTTGTGGGCTTCTTTCTCCGCACTTAACCCGTTGAACATCAGGCCATTGTGCGTGTATATGCCAGCTAGTAGTTTAGCTTAACTCCGACTAGAAGCGCAGGATTCTCTGACTTCTCGAAGTGACCTCGGTGTCTCAGATTTCAGCTCGTTGTGTAGTTATGCCTTCGCATTCTAGGATGACGTAGGAAGCTGTTTTGTCGGCTGACAAACATATCTTATACTCCATAAGGGACTGTCAGTCATACCTAGAAGAAATAAATGTTTGTTAGGCAGTGTCTAGTGGCAGTGCCTACAAAAAAAGCTTGACGAACCGAGGTTGCACTAAGGCTGCTCCTTTTGGCTACAGGGGTTATTTTTTTTATATCATAGTCCGACAAACGAGCCAGTGGGTCACCTGATGTTAAGTGATCTCCACCGCCCATGAACATGTACAATACCGAAAGTGTCATGAATGCGCTGTCGGCCTTAAAGGACAGGAATAGGGATTAGGGAAGGGAAGGGAGAATCTGGGCCTCCGGATATCTCACTTACCATACGAAACGCGACAGTAAACTGTCACTTCACGTTGGTTTTCTGTGAGACAGTGGTACTACCCCGGTCGAGTCGGCCCATTCATGCTGTAGACAAATATGTCTCGGCGTGGCTCTACCACTTCTATCATTTTATTCTCTAGCGAACATGTTTATTATTAACTGCATTTATTGGTGTTGAGAAAATACTGAAGAATAGCCTTTTACCTATAGCCACGGTCTTAGGATGATATGACCATTTAAGGGTTGATGTTAATATTTTTTATAATTTATCATGCTTAGTACTATTTGGCACGTGTACTACATGTTTTAAACGAACAGATTACAGACACGGTAAAAAGAAACTTTGTAAATGCAATTAATACCGTGCATTTACACCGGTAACAGGGGTGCCTTTGTTTGAATGAGCGTAACAGTCACCTCCAGAGCAATTTTATGAAGTGCCCTCGAGTAAGGTTTCACGTCACGCTGTAAAACCGTGTAAACAACATTTCAATTTTCATTTCAGCGGGTTTTTAAAATGAGAGTTGATGAATGATAAATACGCGATACAATTTCAATTTAAAAGTAAATTGAAATGGAAGTGACTTAGTTTAATTTTAGTAATAAGACCATTTATTAATTAATTAGGTGATTAATATGAATATGTTGAATTTGTGGTATACTAATATATTTATCACGTTAGGTCAATATGTACATGTATATTTTATCATGTTTTTGTTTCATGATCGATAAATTACAAACCAATTTTTATACATGAAGCATTAATTGAAACCTGCAAAATTCACGTATTTACTATTTTATCCAGGACCACGATCCAGGAATTTCCAATTTTTGACCACCTCCCTAGCGCATCGGGTGCGTAGCCGGTTGTGAAACAAGGGGCGGGGATCGATCCACGCATCAGACATATTTAGTGCGACTAGCAAATATTGGTTCTGGGTATTATGAAATCCATTTTTTATATTCCCTCGTAATTTTTAATATCTATGACACAGGTTTGAGTGTTGGGTCAGGAATAATCTTGACCTGGTTAAATACACAGACACCCAACAGTCGTACACATAGGTGTGTGACTGTTGGGTGTAATTAAGTATTCATTTATTTATACGAAAATATTTTGTTCATCTTTCATCAAAGTATAGTTGTTATAATAAACCACAATACAATAAAATGGACAATGTTTATTCACTAGTAAAAAATGGCTAATTTTACATTAAACAACCCCAATATCTTGGGGTGGATTACCGAATTTTTTCTCCGATACTGAGAAGGGACGACGTTAATTTCATTTATGGGTGTCTCCTACGTTGGATGTTTTTCTCTCGCTCAGATTACCGCTAGCCCGATTACTCGGTACTCCTGACTCATGAAAACCCTGCGGTCACCTTATCTTTCATTCGAGGAATAACCTACATTAAGATGAAATTGGATAGTAAGTTAATTAGATTAATTCGTTTTATGTATCATATTAAATAAGTTATAATATTTTTAATCTCTTGGGCATTTAAAAGTAATAGGAACTTTAATGTATTTACAATCTAGTTCGATGACATTGTCTTATGGGAATATCTGAATAAGTAGAATGTTATTGTCGTAAGAAATGTTTCGCCTTGCAAAATTCATATCTGCCGATTCTGTAAGACAGTGACAGATGCAACTTTTATCATACATCTTTGTCTCAGTTTTAAAGCTGAAATGTTAGAGAGAGGAGTTTCAACGACAAAAACCTTAAAATGTTGCCTTTAATACAAAGTAAGTACAAAGAAATAAAAAACGCCAATTGACACAAAATAGTAATATCGTCTATTAAGAATTTCATTTTCCTCAAATTTAATAAAGTTATGAATTTCCACCATTTTAATAGAAAACTGTTATGTACGGAAGCGTTTTAAGGGTGAAATAAAATTGGCATTCTTGATGTCGCTACCAACGGCTGCGGGTAATAATATAAATGTACCAAAGAGCCTTCGTCGAGGTTTACTTGAGAAGTTCATTTTGCATGTAATAATTTAAGAAGTAATAAAAGTTTAATGAACTGTGAACGTCCTAGGTGTGAGTTCCGAACAAAGAGACGTTTTATTACATGCGAGACGGGTAGTTCAAGTGCAGGCAGGTTAAGACAATTTAGACGATTTATCTACGACTACATCGTGTGTTCATTTGTATGTAGTAGTTTCTAATTTCTAAATAATTAAGAGTATACATTAGTATCATAGATTATCATAGATTTGTATGGCGATAGGCTCGCCACCTATCACATTATGGGACCGAAATTCGGCGAAAGGATAATTAACGTTAACTTTTCCTATCACGTATTTCTGACTGCCTCGGTGGTGCAGTTGTAATTGCGCAATGCATTGCGACTGCTATCCTGAGGTGTCGGGTTCGATCTCCGGATCGAGTAAAGTAGTATGGGTTTTTCTATTTAGAAATACTTAGTATCAGCCCGGAGTCTGAATTGAGCCCGGTATGGTGATAGGCTCGCCTTCTATCACATTATGGGATCGTAATAAATTCGGTGAAACGTGGGTGTACTGGTTTACACCTCTGCCTACCCCTTCGGGATTACAGGCGTGAGTATATATGTATGTATATTAGTATAATTTTTTTGCGAAGAAAGAAATAAATAAAAAACATAGTGCTAAAGGAAACGCGTTGGTATAAAATGAAAGGATTTAATATGGCACCTGTTTAGTTAAGTTTAGTTTTATGCACCGTTTAATCACTGTAAAGTGTATACTATTGCTTACTTTTTTCTTAGAAATACCACCAGGTAATATACAACACAGATCTGATATAAATATATAAAGTATAGAGTCTTGTGCATTTCTCTTGAATATATGTTCAGCTTATATTATTTTTTAGTCGTCTCGAAAAATAAAAGGGCTAAAGTTTACTAAAAAAATAAAAATAGAACATTATTATTGTAATTTTTGAAATGACAATTTACTTTTACGTGTGCTTAAAAATTTTCGCGCAACTTATGCAGAGTAAATTTTATTTTATTCCTAAATGTTCCAAACTCGTCTGTTTGAATACAATACATTTGAGAAAAACGTTGTATGTTATTATTATAAAATTGTAATGATTTAAAACTTGTCTTCAATAATATATCATTAACCTTGAATCATTATCCGCGTGCCCAGCAGCCGGAAAATGTTCGAAGAAAGCTTCTCGGCAGCGTATTTAACATGTATCATTACCATAAAAAAAATTGCGTATTTATATTGAACCGCGTAAAGCTGAGCATGAAGTTATTTAATCAAATTTCAGAATGATGATTTCTATTTACGTTATTAGTTCAAACACTGACGCCAAAGAAAATCTCACCAATCAATTATACAGAAATCAACGCACAGCAAAGCTCGCTTAAATATTGTTCTTTCATTATTTTATAACACTTCATACAAAACGATATTATCACATCGGAATTCGCTCGTAAATGGAACACTGTTAGTCACCAGAATATTGGGTCCGCTGTCTCTTCCCAGGATTCCGGGTCTCGGACCGGTTTGGGCTCACGTGGTTAAGTCACGGGTTCTCAGCGGGTATGAGTACGCTCGGTCCAGCACGCATCACAAATCGAGGGCGATGGCCCTATGCAATCATTGTGGGTGTGTTAGCGGCCCTCGCTTGAGCCCACGCAGGTGTAGCCCTTCAGTTGCGTAACGGGACTTAACATCAGCCTGAAGATATGCCTGCTGGTGAGATTTATATTTTACATCAGCAACAAGTTAAGTTATATTTAGTAAGTAATCATATCCTCGCCGCGATGTCAAAGTGGCTGGATTATTACTGGATTTATTACTAGAAGTCAATTTAAAAAAATAATGTAATTCGATTTCTGAGACTTTCAAAATAAAAAAAATCTAATTCTTGATAATTATCTTTATTTTTATATTACACATATTCATTTTATATATAATAAGTAGCTGATAAATACATTTATAAACCTATTACACAGGTTATAATTTTTGCTTTGTTTTTAAAATATTTTCAGAACCTTATTCAAAACTCATAAAAACTACGTTTTAACTGTAATACTGTTTCAAACAATTCCAACTTATATCGTAAAATTCTACGCGTTTACGATTTTCCATAGAAATTCCTGGCTTTATATTCCCGGTAGAATTTCACATTCCCAGTCTAAATGGACTTGTGAAGAACGACTTCCATCAAACAAATAGCATTGTAGATGAAAATTTACACTTTCAATGAATCGTTAGTCATCATTTTGAGGTTAATAATTATAAACGTCAGAAACTGGTAATTCATTTGCGTTCAAACTAGATATAGGATTCATTTATTTATTAAATCGAATAGTCGCTTCTATAGATATATTTTTTTGAACATCGGTTTTATGTAGACTATGAAAATAATAAATATGACATGCTGGGAGTCTACATGCACCTTATTAAATTAAATGTTTCCCTTATAATTTTCCCTAAACCATTCATTTAATTGCGATGATCCTTGGTAAAATAAACACATGTCTACTTACTTTTTAAAATAGAAAAAAAGATAAATATAGCAGAGGCATTGTAAAGTATGCCGTACATTAGTTGATCACTTATAATCTTGAAGATATAATTTCATAGATTCCAGCTAAGAATTAACTTTATTACAGTAAATTCTATCTATTCGTATTTACCTTTGATTCAAGTAAAAATAAGTAAGTACATCTGCATATTTGTAGAATGAAATCCACACGAATAAGTTATTGAATGGGTAAATAACCGGAGACCCTTGTTCATGGTTGTGTCATTAATAAAGAATTGATAATGGATAGATTCTTCACCTTATTTAGTATAAATAGTTTTACTAACAAACTTCCGATGGTCCCGTCGAGCGTTAGACAAGCGCGTTAGTGATGTAGCTTAAATTCCGCCGTGTCTACGCATTTTCACTCAAAAACATGTCAAATTACTAAGCAAATAAATAGTAGAATTTGTAAAGCACTACCTCCCGACGCTTCCACTAGGGTATTCAACAATGTCAATGACAGACGAAAAACAGTCTACTTAACAAGCTCATGGATTAACGCTATCGTGTTCGTTGAAAATTGATTTGTCTAACCGTATAACAATTATTTGTAAAAATATTCGTAGTAATAATTCGTAATATTGGACACGGACAACTTTTTCTTCGGAACATTTAATTGTCGGTTCCTGTAATTATTTAATTGAGCATAAAAATATATTCGTAATACATATAACAAAGCGAAAGAAAATACAGTGCCGTAGTGTACAGTAAAGGGGCCATATATAGTAAAAATTTCGATTCGTTGATGCGGATTGGAAGGGTTGACATACCTTTGAAATTCGAACCTAGGTAGTAAATTTGGGCTATCATGAAAAATCATCATCATCAGAAAGGGTGGGCCCTTTTTTTCACCCTTAAAGATCCATTGACAATGATAAAACCATCACTCAGGAATGTCAGAGGTGCGCTCTAGGTTTGATTCGAACCTGCGCCATCTGTCACAGCAGTCCGTTCCACTACTTGCTGGGATATTGCCGCTTTTTATACATAACTGTGGGTATTTACCATAATCATACAAAATAGTTGTATATATTTTTTCTTCTTTCTCCGTATTGAGTTTTTTTATAATTTATTTTGTTTCAGTACAGGAAATAAGTAGTGTTATATAATTATAGGTGCTTACAGCAACATCCTAGACCAATAAATTTTCGAATAATAACATTTTTTTATGTGACATTACAAATAATTTTCTGATACCTTTAGATGACCGAACGATCGATCATTTTATAAAGGTGTCTTTGATTAACATTTTAACGTTGCCATTGGTCATTGTAAATGTGGGTTTAATGAAATAAATCAATATTTATATTTTATTGGTGCTATGTATGCATCAATCCATATATCAATACAATATGTTTGTAAACTTATTATGATAGAAAAAAAAGTTATGACAATTGTTGACCAAATAAGGCCAGAGTTTCTTTCTGTCTTTCTTCTGGTCATCATCGCTTAGGTTAGTAAAGTAGCTAGACTAGAGATTACACTCTTCCCTTCCAAATCCGTCCAGTTTCCTTTCGATTTCGTTCCTTCTGTTCCTGCTCCTTCTGTTGATCATCATCCCCATCACTTCCTTTACCGAAGATCACGATTCCCTTCCTTTCATATCCCGGTGTTCCTCTTTTCTCCTTTTCCAGTCCTCGTCATTCTATTAGCCTACCAGCCCTTGATGGTGGTTCCTAAGTTCTCACACCGTTAACCATAATCATTTATTCCATTTGGCGAATTTCCATCTGTGTTTTAACCTGACATAACACTTGTTTATGCCCTCGTGTTCAATAAAGATGTTTACTTCTAACCGTAGGCAGCGGCTATGCTATGCCCTGGCATTGCAGAAGTCTATGGGCGGCGGTCACTACTTACATCATCAGGTGGCCCGTCTGCCTATCGAGGCACTAAAGAAAAAAAACTATATATATTATTTTCATCTTAACCAGGATAGTAGAAGAATAGTTCTAATATTCTGGTTGTGACATGCTATGACTCTGCGATAACAATAGTTTATTAAGAAAAATATCGAAACGAAGACTTCGTATCATTTAATACCAGTGACCTCTCGCTTGATGGTAAGCGCCATGTCTATGAACAGTAGAAACACTGCACGCACTATGAATTACAAGGTATTGTACAACCAGTGCCCTGTTTACTAATTAGTGTAGAGTACACTTATTGGCCTAACTAGCTTTTGCTCGCCGCTTCGCTCGCGTGGTAGTTATTTTTGAGGGAGAAGGTACAAAATCACATCTTAAGCTATTATACATCTTTCTACATTATGCTATACCATAAGAACAGTGCATTTTCCGAGATTAAAGTAGCCTATAATAATGGCTTCCGACCGATTTCGGCCATGGCGAACTCTTCGACTCCTAAGAATCGGATCTGCGCTGATGCGCACGTATATGGCTTATATAGCCAATCTTAGCGGCAAACTCCCGTGCACAATGTAAGTACGTCAGTTTGCCGTTTACTATATTATATTAAATGGCTGGGGCTTTAATCCGTATAATGGACTCCCAATTCCGTTAAAATAGCCTATGCCATGCTCAGACCCTCAACGTTCACTATGCAAAAAATCATGTCGATCGCTTGCTCTGTGTGAAACAAAGAGCAAGCGGGAACCAATTCCACGGGAACCGTACATTTTACCTCGATAAAAAGTAGCCTATGTGTTATTCCAGACTATAATCTATCTCTGTGCCAATTTTCAACCAGATCCGCCCAGCCGTTCTGGCGTGATTGAGTAACAAACATCCATCAATTCCATCAAATCATTCGTGTTTATAATAGCAGTAAGATTAAGTTTTAATAATGCAGTTTTAATTGGCTTTACACATTGTTTGGTAGAACTATACGAAGTTGTGGTTACCATGTTGAACTCCGCATCCCAGATACCAAGTAAAGTCAACAATATGAAATGAGTTCTTTTTCAAAACGGAACTTTTTCAATTCAAATATTGAAGTACGGAACGAACTTTCTATCCTCGCGTTAGACTTCACCAAGAAAAATTGAACTTAAGAGATTAGATAAAGTTTGTTGTACATATAAAATACATTTTGTTACGTTCTTATTTGTTTTAGTAGTAATATGTAATATAATATAGAACATGAGTTGCCTAATAAATAATCTTTTTTTAATATATATACTACATTTAAGAAAAACTATAAATTTTTAATACATAGACTACTAGCTATTGCTCGTGGCTCCGCCCGCGTGGAGGTTATCTTCGGGAGCAGAAGTATACAATCCAAAGAGTTGTCTACTGCACTGAGGCACCTGTAGCGACTGTCCAGCCTCTCAAGTGTTGTGCCTGAATCTTGAGATTGCAGCTTAAGAATACCTCATAAGTTTAATCTCACTTTGCCCCTTTTAGGGATGATTTTTCAAAAACTTTGAAACACGTATTTCTTTATTTCCTACCAAAAGCCTAAATATGAATTTCCAGATCCCTAAGTCGAGGATTTATGGGTTTCCCATACAAATTTTGAACTCCTATTTGACCCCTTTCATGGTTGTTTTTTCAGAAAAAAGCTGGCCTATGTCCTTTTCCAGTATATATTCTACCTCCTTGCCAAATTTCATTACAATCTGGTCAGCTGTTTAGACATGAAAAGGTAACAAACATACAGAGTTACTTTCGCATTTATAGTATTGGTATGGATTAAAGAAAATATTTCATTACTTAATTAACATTTTCAGTTGCTTCTTTTAAAGAATCTAGTCAATTGTACGTTGGATGTTTCTGCTGTTCTCATTTATGAAATCTTGCGTGATCGAACTTGAAGTAGTTATACCTAGTTTAAATATTAATAAAAAGTAAAATGAATATAATTTGGAATCTATTTGAATATTTTGTGATAAGTTTTAACAAATCAACATAATCAAAAGTGTAGTCTACGTCAAAAGGCACTTTAATAAAAGAAACGATATTATGCTCATTGCTATTTATTTTTCTCAAAGTTTAAGTATAGTTTCAACTGGTCCTCTCTGAATACAAAACAGGTTGGTAATCATTATGCGCTGCTTATATCGATTATTGAAAGAAAGTTGAATATTGCATTATAATAATTCCATTCATTGTCGATAATTTTTAGTATCTGTGCGCTTATTTTGTTAGAAGAAATATGTAATTAATATAGACAATTCCTAGGGATAAAGTCGTATGCACATTGAAACTAAGATATGTGAACGAAAGTAAAATATTGAAAGAAAAATATTTTATTTAACACAATTCATTATTGATCATAATACGAATAAAAAATGACAACTAAAATCTAATTTTTGGATGTAATGAACAGTCAGTATAATGCTGTGCTGTGGTGCAAACCAAAACACAGCGCTGACTTTCAGGAGTCACCTTAATATTGTGGAGTCGTGAAATTAAATTAAAGTCACTGAAGATCAATTTCCTTGTAATAGGGCTTTATGGTATTGAGCCTTTGTACTAATATTAAGAAAGTAATTAAATACCATATAAATATATACAAAGTATTCTAGAACAGTGTGTGAAAATCTAAAATGTCAAAAGATATTGAATGTTAACTAGTAATTAATTTTTTATTTTTTTTTAGTGCCTCGATAGGAAGACGAGCAGACGGGCCACCTGATGGTAAGTAGTCACCGCCGCCCGTAGACTTCTGCAATACCAGGGCACAGCAAAGCCGCTGCCTACCGTTTAATAAATAAATACATTATTGTTAAATTTTCGTATAATAAATAAATATATTATTGTTAAATTTTCGTATAATAAATAAATATATTATTGTTAAATTTTCGTATAATAAATAAATATATTATTGTTATTATAGAAATCATCGATCCTTGTTTATAAGTAAGGAAAGCTGATTCATATAGGCCACAACACGGAAACATATTGAAAGTCATGTTGAATATTACAATGTAATAGACTTCCAGTAAATTGAATACAGTCGGTATTGCACTAGTGTGGATCTGATGGGTGTCTGCGAGGAAATCCTTGTATCTACCAACCAACCAACTACGTGATCTCGTCTATAATCCATGCCAGTCGTGTTACTGTAAAATAACACGTTTTCACCACTTATTGCTCACATTACGCCTTTAAAATGAGTCGGCGTGTTAGCTTTTACCAATTTGATTTGAGTGGAATTCTCTACAGAATAGAAAACTTATTGAAATATTGGCTTGCTAGTTTTCGATAAACCAAGATTAAATAAATTCTTTGAATAAATGCAGTAAGTCGAAATTTCTAATTTCGGTTAAATACTATTTATGTCATTTGAAGATGTGAATACCTATAAAAGTGAGAAAAATAAGTTAACATCTGTGTTCTCGATCCGTAGATAAAGGTGCATTTAGTCTATTCATCAATTATGTAATAGGTGGCGAGTCTGAGGTCATATCTGGCACAAATTCCACGACTGGTATCCTTAATAACTCAAACAAATAAAAATACTTTAAATCCAGGACCTCATTGCTTTCTCAGTCCATGTGCGCTGTCAAAGGAAAATGAGAAATAATGACCAATGTAAACCAAGTAAAATATATTAAACGAAGTAAGATACAAAGCATAAAAATATTGTCATTCAATGTTCATTGCGCTGGCAGTAGCACATGTCACAATCTGGAGCAATATGCAATTTCGGTAGTATGTAGATATTATTAAATTCTTTCGGTTTCCACCCTTATTCGAGGGGAAGAAGGTCAACAATACTTATTATATTATTGATTTAACTATTTTCGCTATTATCCTCGTCTTTTATTTTTCTAATAATTGATGTAGAAGTTTTATGCAGACCCTTATATCATTCATTAGATCTTAATGATCAAATAAATTTATTTTATTTCAATTATGATATCTAAGGTATTCAAACTTATTACAAATACTTTTAACAAATGTTTCTGACAAAACTTTTATTCTTGTTATCTCCAAATACAATTATATTTCTATTCTGTAAAATCCTTTATACACAAACAGATTCAATTGTCACAAAAGTCTGTTTTTAAAACGCGTACCGTCTGATATACATTCTGACTGTTTGTGTTGAAGTCTGTAATAGACTTTAACAAAATCCCATATAGAACGCTTCCCCACGTCAATGTCTACGAGTATTGGCAGATGCAATTTATTCGTAGCGGTTCCGGTTGTTCTCTGAAAAATGTAAAAGAAATTATACAAGGACTCCAGTTAATAGTGTCAATATTTTACCGAGATATTGAACACCGATACTAAAGTAACTAAAAAGTGTGGACTTTAATTATCTCTTCGTACAGGGAGAATACACCCGTATTAGATTGCGATCTTTTATTCTTCGTTATAAGATTTGTCATCATAACATGAATCCTACCAATATTATAAATGCGAATGTTTGGATGGATGGATGATTGTTTGTTACTCAATCACGCTACAATGGCTGAACGAATCTGGTTGAAATTTGGCACAGAGATAGATTATAGTCTGGAATAGCACATAGGCTACTTTTTATCCCGGAAAAATGTACAGTGCCTGTGGGATAGTTAAGTTTTTCACAGAGCAAGGGCTCGACATGATTTTTTGCATAGTGAAAGTTTAGGGAATAGCAAATGACATAGGCCTTTTTATCCCGAAAAATGCATGCTTCCTATGGGATAAAAAAATATAGAAAGGTGTAACAGCTTAAGATGCCTCCATGGATTGTATATCTATTATTCCAAAAATAACCACCACGCAGGCGGAGCCGCGGGCAACATCTAGTATTTTTATAAAATGATTTTACAATATTACAATAATTATATACAAATAATGTTATAGTTTACATATCATAAGTTTGATTTATTTCTTTACCGAAAATAATACGTATTCGTTTCCTATAGCTAAAATACGAGTTTAGGTGTTAGTAATTTACAAATAACCATCTTATATAATAACTATCTTATATAAACTCTAGTTTCTTTAAACAAATACCTAAATTTTATTTATGAGTACCTATAGATTATTCATTGAAATAAAACGAAATTTACGGATTCTATCGCGGTTTATTTTACGTTTTTAACCCTGGCTGAAATATTTTAAATCATTTTAAAAAAGACGTTTTTTTGTTGCATAATATATTTATTTTATAATATTTAGAGTAAGTGGACATAAGATGGTCGTGGCATTACACATAACCCTGCGAATGATGTTAGAATTCAATATCACTGCAGAGGCTCTACTATTTTAACTTATAACGAAACGACTAACATATAAGTGTCCACTCGTATATTAGTCCTTGTATTCCGTTTTTGATTAATGAACTAAGATTGTTTGGACCACACAAGTCAACTTCAACAAATCTTTTCTTTTGTCTCTTATTTCGTGTACTATTCTGAATGTACACGCTAGCTATAAAAGTTAGTACATATTGTATTATTTTCGCACAGCTCAGATATGGAGGTACTGATTCTGTCGCAAATCTCTCGTCTCTAGAATATATTTTGCTTGCAAATGCTTGTATAAAAAGTTTTTGAATATAACATGTTCTGTGATTTTTTATAGTGTACGTGGCATAACACTACAACATTTCAAAGCATGAACAATATATTCACTGAACTCCTCCTAAACGGCTGGACCGATTTGAATGTTTTTTTTTGTATGCGTTTGGGTGGCGCTCTGGTTGGTTGGTTGGTTAGATGGTTTAGATTCACAATTGGACCCGATAGGTGGCGCTGCTGTCGGTGTGGCGCTGCTTTTCTGGGCAGGACGACGTCTGCTGGGCCCTCTAGTGAATTATACAATACTTATACACACGGATCACGTAAAAATCTCTTCACTGACAGTGATTACGAGATACGTTATGACATTTGTGTGATCGTCGACGAGTATTTTCTAGCTTAAGAAACGCATAATGTATTTAGCATAGTATCTGTTTTCAAATATAGTTATTTTATCAGGCTCAGGCGACGGTAGTAACGGTTCTAAAGAAAGCTATTTCCTACAATACTTCCGTGTTTACTAACCGATACCGGCGATTTTATGTTTCACATAATTTTATGACCCAAGTTCCCATACGAATTATTCGTATTGAAAACTAATATCGCCCGACATTGAAAGGATCGTAAATGTCACCATTGACATTTTGTTTGTATTTCTGCCGCGTACTCGGCAGGAAATTGGAGGAATGGGAAACTTTAGTCATGAACAAGGCTAATCGTTGTATGGAAAACGATTATTACGAGCAAAAAGGTAAACATAATATTCTCTATATTTTACTTTCCTGCGTTTCAGTTATGAAGTCTTTGCTCAGTTTTATTCAGTGGTCTACAAATAATTCAATTATTATGAAATCAACATATAGCAACAGCGATCTTTCCATAGACGCTTATGTAAATTGTGCATTCGTTAAACTTCTGTTGTGTGAAAGAATGATATAATTCCTAATAGCATTTACTTATTTTGCATTATTAATTAATTTCGATTCAACAGCCTGTAATATGTAGCTTAAGTATTTTTTATTATTTTATTTTGGATTAATATGAGTAATTTAATTGAATGAAAACTTCAAGATATAATAAAAAATATTAACGGTTTATTTGATAACAATGTTAAAGTGGTTGGTTTTGTGTGTTTTTTTTGGATATCGTGGCCAAGAGCAGTGTCAGAGTTTTTTCAGAGCTTATAAAAAATATACTAAATTTATAGATTTGTCAATGCATTCGACGTGAATAAAGTAAAGAGATGTCACAAAGAAAGATTCTAAAAATCTTGCAAAGTAAAGAATATACTGATATGGAAAGACAATGTCAAACAGCAATCTAGGATCGGACAAAGCTTCGAAAATACATACATACATACATATACACTCACGCCTATAATCCCCGAAGGGGTAGGCAGAGGTGTAACCAGTACACCCACTTTTCGCCGAATTTCGGTCCCATAATGTAATAGGGGGCGAGCCTATCGCCATACCGGGCACAGGTTCCAGACTCCGGGCTAATACTGAGAATTTCTAGATAGAAAAACCCTTATCACTTTACCCGACCCGGGGATCGAACCCGAGACCGCAGCACAGCGGTTGTAACGCAATTACAACTGCGCCACCAAGGCAGTCTCACTTCTCATGTACGTTAACATCTAATTGCTTTATTCCACAAAGATTATTTTTCCTGGACACAAAAAGATTTTACTGAATTTTAATCTCGCAGTCCCCTTGTTACAGTTTGTTAACGTGGTCGACATCTAACCGGCGACAATTCCATTAACTTCACAGCTTTACAGACGTCCTTTATTAAAATAGCCGTGTGGAACAGCAAATTGATTATGTTATATTTTGAACGATGCACTCAGTTCTCAAATAGAAGTCTATAAGTTAGTCTTTAATTATTAATAAATATTCTATAGGATTCAATGGGTTAAGGGTTTTGGCTAATGTAGATACAATTTAATTTTGCTTTGTGATATATATTATGATTTTCATCGGGACGAAGATGGGGCTCCTAGTTCCCATTAAATTATTAGGTTGCATCATTGAGAGTTAATAGAACTGGTGAGATGGTGTTTTATATTAAATACATACACACTCACGCCTGTAATTCCTAAAAGGGTTGGCAGAAAATGTTCAAAATAAGAATTAGTTTTTATTGGCGCTACCTGAGAATCAACTTACACAGGATTTTGCAGTTTTTAAATCTGCTAATGCATGCAGTGTATCGTTAGTAGAAAACATTAACTTTACTTAAAATATAACATAATAATCATAATATTTTTTTAAATAGAAAAGATTTTATCTGTTTTAAACATTTAATTATAAGATATCGATATCTACAAGAACCGTATACAATCGTAAATAAATCTGGCCTCAAGAAGGCTTTAAGCAGACTTTATAATAGAATCGATAGCTGAAATTCATTGATTTAGATCTTCAACGACTGCGAAGTGTTAAAGCGACTCTTTGTGTATTTCTTTTATTAGAAATACATTAGCGGACCCTTAGTTTCTTATCATTACGCCATATATCTTATATATATATCTTAGAAATATTTAGAAAAAATAATCTGAGTTTATATTCGAAATAAACAAATGAATAATTAAAAAGTTTATTTAGTTTAACTTAAGTATTGAACATTAAATAGTTTAGGTACTAGAATAAAAAGTTTATTTTTAGAAACAGAACACAGCATATTGAAAATAAAATTAATTTTAAAACACTGTAGCAAGTCGTCTGTTGAATTTAAAGATATTATTATTTTTAATTTTTGATTATATCTATCTAAGATAAGAATTTTTTAGGACATTACAGGAATCAAAGAAATAAACAATATTTCAGATTTTAATAGGTGATTGACGCGGGTGGAAACGGAGAAAGCAACAGTTAGTTCGTTACGCCGACACTACAGTCTTTTAATCCGTTTACTGCATGAGTATTAGGGGTTTGTCTTTGGCCTATGCATTTTACGGTACCTGATATTGTTGGTATAACTATACTGGTAAATTATACTGTATAACTTATTGATTCATGATATTCAGATTAATGATTTTCTTATAAAAATCTATTTACAGATTAATTATAAATATCTAGCTTAAATTATCGTAAATATTAAATGATATCATGATGAAATGTATCGTAAAAATGACATGATATGAAAAAAATGAATATATATGTTTTCTTTCATTATAAACGTAGTTGGAACTTAATAATGAAACTTATATGCCGCCGTCAACTAGAGAACACTTTTACAACTTTTAGTTTCTTTTCAATTGATAAATATTTTAATATAATATGTTGTGATTTTGGATATGATATTATGTGTACTGTAGGTATAGGTGCGGTTCTATAATACACTTTTGACCCTTGACAAAAAGATGAGGTGTTCATTAAATGTAATCTTTTATCTGTGTGTTTTTGACAAGTATTAGTATCTAAACGAATAAATATTTAAACCATTCGAATCTAATTTAACCGAGAAATCATGAACCAATAAGAACCAATAATGTAAACAAGCCATCTGCGTTAAATTCTCGATAGTTAATAGCTTTATCGTGTTGGACTTTTTAAAACAATATTATTTACGCACAATATATTTTAGATTCATTTAATAAATATATTATGATACCTCATTATTTCACATTGATTGAATAATAAATAAGTTAATTAATATTTTAATAATAATAAATAAAACTTCCTAGTCAATTTATCAATATAATTTGTAAGTCAAATGGTAGCAAAGACCATTTCTTAAATAAATATAAAGTAAAAACGATTGTTATACACACAAAACCTTTAAGATAAGCCAATTTTCCCAAATGTTTTATTAAACTTTTGGACAATCGGAATAATTCATGAAACATTTCAACCTTTTGGGTCCTAGCAAGAGAGTGGATTATAATAAGATTTCAAGTATATTCTTTTCATCAATATTACTTGCGAGGGTAATGCAATGTCATTGGAAATTATGTGTTTATCTATACTAATATTATAAAGAGCAAAGATTTGTATGTATGTTTGTAACGGATTGGCTCAAAAAGTATTTTAAAAGTACTTTCACCATTTAAATGCTACATTATCACTGATTAATATAGGCTAGACAACTCCTTGGATTATATACTTCTGCTCCAGAAAATAACCTCCACGCGGGTGGAGCCGCGAGCAACAGCTAGTTGATGATATTGATAGTCTGTTTAACGCAATGCTTGCCTTAATTAGGTAATCACAGCTGTCTGATTGTTACAGCCATCATTGAGTTGCCTGAGTTTAAAATTTGGGTGATATATAGTGGTATCTTGCGTATGTAGTTGAAATAAAGACAAGATTACTCTTGCACCGTGACCGCTGCTGCCTTTGTAAAAAACATATTTTATAAAAAGTATCGTTGTAGTAAGAATCGTAATTATATGAAAGAAAGAAAGAAATATTTTATTCATTATAAGCACTAAATTAAATTTAATTAAAACTAAACAACAAACTAAAGAAAAAACAACATGCTTATAACCAATACGGCCTCAACTCAGCGTGTACTGGTATACTACGTGTAACGGGAATAACGCATATCCTCAGACACCCCAATTTAAAAATATTATTACAATCATAATTCATGTATTGAAATTAGACTGCGATGAATATAAATATTGTTTTTTATGAAATTAGTTGTACTAATTTTCGACGTAAAGTTCGTAATTTTAATTATTTGATTTTTTAAAGTGTTTGTTTATTATTGCATTTAGAAAAGATTTTATCGCATCGAGTTATGTCTCAGCTTCGTTTGTCTTGAACGTTATATTAAAGGGTGACTATTATTTACCTGAGTGTTAATTATTTTTGAAAAAAAAAATTGTCTATTAAAAAATTGTTGATATCGATTCAGTCGCTTATTCTGAACAAGCTACTTTCAGAGTGTGCATTAATCATGTTACACGTATATTATATAATCGATGGGAATGTGGAATTAAGTATTTTCTTGCTAATTATTAATTTACACATAATTTAACATTTATGTGTAAATTAATAACATTTTAATACCTTTTGAGACTTTGAATACCGACAACTACGAATACCTCTTAAAACCACGGAATGGAAAGCAAGCGATAAATCACAATAAACATAAAACGTCGGATTTATAATTCCAAAGCTAACTGCAACATGCTTAATTGAAATAAAAATTTAAAATGTTAATGTATACCGTAAATTCCCTTACAGCTGAATCATAAACCCAATATTTCGGAGCTTAACGATATCGTTAAAAAGTTTTTTCATTGTTCGTACTCGATCTAATAATGACAGCAGTTGTACTGCAAAAACGATACCCGAGGTGGAGCTTAGTTTACATTGAGATTTAATTTGTATTCAACTTTATTTCATTCTTTAATTTTTCATTACATTAATTATATATTAGTTTCAAGACATTAAAATACTATTTTGTTCATCTAACCGTGAAGGGTTACTAAATTACTACAGAGCAAGTAAAGATTGGTTCTGACAGCTGTCATAACAACAGATGGCGGCAGGGTTAGAATCAAAAATTGATAAAGTTTAGACAGTCGACAAAATCGTAAGACTTTTCGAGTCGAATTTTAGTTCTTAAGACAAAACATTGCATTACCGCTATCTAATAGCCTTGAGCTGATGCATTTTGGGTATGTATCCAAAATGCATGTGCTCCAGTGTTTCATTGCTCCGGCGTTATCACCGCCTCATGTTTCTCGGTGTTTATCTTTGTGAAACAACAAAGACGTACTTACCTATATACTTTACGATATGTGGGGATATTACTCAGGCACATCAGTCATTTTTGTTACTTAAATGACTACATTGTAAAAAATGTCGGTAAGACACTGAAGAAGTTAAGAATAAGAAACAATTCGTTAGCAAGCTTATGCCTTATTTTGATTAAAGTCGTAGAAACACCTCCTCCAAACTCAAGACTTGCTTATTTCCACGGAGAAATTATTATTGTATCGAAATATTGTCATTGAAAAAATTGTGCTAAGCTGCGATTTATTTAAAAAAATCATGAATATGAATGAAATTAAATTTTTATAGTTCTATTCAAAGTTTGATTAAAGAAACAAAGTCGTTAAAGTTGTGGCGCCTGGTTCAACGGCTGCCCTTTGTATTGGACTTTTACTAAAACCAAACAATACGAGGATAGAAGCGACATTGTTGTGTTTCATAGAAATGACGTGAATTGATTTGGCGAGAATTTATTCAAATCGATGGCTCTAAATAATTTCAAAGCATTTATTAACAATTTACCTATAACAAGTTTTTTTTTATCCTGGCACGGCAAAGTGACCGCTGCACCTGATGGTAAGCGCAGTGCCGTTCAATTAGAGTATCAGATAGCGAGAGAATCTATCTCACGTTACTCGACAAAATCATGCCGGCCTGCTTCTTCACACTACGCCATGGGCAAGAAGGTGAAGAAGCGGTCGAGGGTCTAATTGCAGAGTATTCAGAAGGCCGCAAAACGGCCAAAGATCGTACCCCAACTCTAGACCCCCGACTAAAACCGGATGTACACTGGCTGATCCCGGAACGCGACACACTTGCGGTAATGCAAGATCCCTTTCTTTAATCGAATAGTCTAACAGAACACTGTTAGGCTATTCGATTAAAAGACCTGTTGATCACACAAGCACCTAGATGGAAGCGCACTTTAATGTCGCTTCTGTTCTTTACTCTATGGAGCGCGTCCACGTGCCGTATCACCACGACGCCATGTTACGTAATGCCAACCGCATTGGTGCGTTAACACTGCGTACTGAGGAAGTGAGCGTTTCCGTAAGGGTTAAGGTCAGTAAACTGGATGCCTCGGATAAGCTTTGATCGACGTTTGGTATATTTACTGTGCTTTTAATGTTGCTGTGATTAGAATGGGCTACTTCGTAGTTTTCTGTATTGGCGGGTGAAATATTGATTTTTATGTAATAATTATATATGTTCTTGTATGTTATATTTAGTTTAGCTTGTTTTAAAAAATAAAAATGATCATGTACATAGGTATCTTATGACAAGTCGGTACATTCAATAAGAAAAAAAATTATTTTCATTTTTATCTATATTTTTATTTTTTATATATGTATGTTATATACATAGTATCATCAAGACAATAATTATTACTATGTTTTTTTATATTATTCAAGAAAATACAATTCAATAATTATATATTTTTAAATTGGTTTGACAATAATAATAAATACCTCGTGTATATAACACTCAACATTTACATACACACAGTCCTGGTCCTATAGTAAGATAATAATAGTCTTGTGTTGTGTATCATGAACAAGAGACTCGGTACCACAACATCCTGACCCGAAACAAATATTTTTGGGACACACTCGGTGCGGAAATCGAACCCGCAGCCACTCGTTTCATGGCAGACTTACTCACCCGCTGCGCCATGGAGGCTGTCAAATGTAAAAATATGCCACAGCTGAGCACGGATCTCTTACGTAGTAGGGCGGACAATTATTATTTCCAACTCCTCCCTATATTTCTGTTTGATTAATTTCGTTGCGAGATAAAAGACAGTTGATCATTCCCAGAGACTCGCCTAGTTTCATTACTCGGTGTCGAAAAAATACGTTCCATTGTCGATCCTGGCTAAACAGGAGTTACAATGGCGGGTGTGTGGAGCGATAGACTCTTACTACTACTTAATGTAGTAAGGTTAGTAAGGTTATGCATAAGCTTTAGCCCATCACGCTGGTCTAATGCCTAGAAGACTTCAAATACCATCGAAACTTTTATTCAGATTTAGGCATCCAGGATTTCCTCGACGTTTTATTTCGCCGTTAGAGTAATAACAACGAATACACATGTAACTTAAAAAACTTTGAGATGTGTGTCCTGAGGTTAGGATTGAATCCGCAGTCCATAGAGCGGCAAACCTGTTCGATAACTAGTTATAGGAATTATTTATGTTTGAACTCTTGTAAGGTTTTATTCATTCATAAAAAGATAGTCTAAATAATAATTTTAGTTAAAGACGTTATTTCAGATTTAATTACAATCCTAGCTACATCTCGTCTTCATGCCATTCGGCCATATTACTTTTCTTCCTATCATATTCTAAACATCATTTATTATATAAGTTTAAAATAAAAAAAAATTAGGCGTATTATCTACTCACATAGTTTAAATTCTATGAACTAAAAAAAATATACAAAAACGGCTTATAAGGCAAAAGGAAGTGGCTCTGCTAATAAAGTTAAGAAATTATAATTACTCGTCTTCCATATTGCAACACACGCCCCTATAACACAAATCTGACGATATTTAAGAAATCAAATCAATAACTTGTACTTAGTTTGTCGTTTCACAACAACAAACGCATCTGGCGTAATTAATGTTACAGCTATGAAACCGCGAACCGTGAAATGACACAAAGCGCTCGCGTCTGCATCGTCATCGGTGTGACGTCGCCTCGTTGCTAATCGCGTCACAGATGAATCATCTATTTTGGCTTCATACTCTACTTGTGTACTTAAATTAACTTCTTTCTTTATTTTGTAACGTGGTACTACCGTTTTTATTACTTTTTTTATCTTGTCACGGCAAAGTGACCACACAAGTGGCACACTGCACCTGATGGTAAGCGCAGTGCAGTGTAATTAGAGTATCGAGTAGCGAGAGACAATACATTCCCCGTTACTCAAGACAATCATGCCCGCCTGTTTCTTCACACTACGCCATGGGCAAGAAGGTGAAGAAGCGACCGAGGATCTTGTGTCAGGTTACTCAGAAGGCCGCAAAACGGCCAAACATCGTACCCCAACTCTACACCTCCGACAAAAACCGGATGTACACTGGCTGATCCCGGAACGCGACACACCTGCGTGTGGCACTATGGCGGGTTTTACACCACAGGGTGTATTATATAGGATATACACAGGTATATCCTATATAATATCCTACCACCAGCTATACTACTACTAGCTGCACCCGGCATGCGTTGCAATGCCATATAAAGTTAATATGATTAATTGAGATCGGTTGAACGGTATTCAAGTTGATATTCTGCAACGCCATGTAGCAAGTTGTTTAATTTTTTTTTGGCCAGGAACCAACGCTGGCGTATGAAGAATAACTCACCAAAGTTTCATCAGAATCCGCTAAATAGTTTAGGAGTTCATTGAGGATGTTTATCCTTACACATTGTTTTTTATTTAAATAAATATGTTTGCTGTAGACATTTTTGTATACAACGCAAACGGGCCGGCTCGACCGGTTTCGCCACTGTCTCACCGAAAACCGCCTGAAATAGCAACTTGCTTTGTGCTTTGTACAGTGAGTCTGATTTTCTGAGGCCCGAATTCCTCTCCCCATCACTTGAAGGCCGGCAACAGACCAATGATTCTCCGAATTTTGTGGTTTCATGGATAGTGATCACTTACCATCAGGTGACAGTATTACACGTTTGTTCTGTTTTACCGTGTAAAAAATATTCTACAGATGAGATTATCTCTGATGCCAAGAATGATGAAAAATCTAGATAATGCTCACCGAAGACGAGCAAGAAAGTCTTTCATAATACGCTTATAATTATATTTCATAGTGATTCACGTAAAAGAGCACTCCCAAGCATCTTATAAATGCACATTCATATTTCGAGACGTTCCTCGCACTGATGGTTATGAATGAGTTCCATTTTTGAAATGATGCCTAGTCTCATTATATGCATTTAAAGTCTAGAATAAAACATGGCATGCAAGACTCTGGCCCATGAAATGAGTTTGCCGTAATCACCAACTTGTTTTATTTTTGTAGGTAACCATGTTTTTAAGTCCGTTAGTGCATGGGAAAAGTTTCGGTTTTAAATCACGTTTCCTATGAATGATTTCGTCACTGCATAAATGTATAAAACTAATTAACACCATTTCACACAGTTTGTATTGAAAGGTTTTGTAATTTATGTAAATATACGATTAAATGTGGCAAGAAATGTGTATTCCTCTCTCTTTCTCCACAACTCCCAAACCTGAAACAAACATCTGTCTGTCGCTCAAACATTTGTCTCGGTGTGGGAATCCGAACCCACGGCCTCCAATTTCACAACCTGCTACCTATTCGCTACGCCACGGAGGCTATCAAACTAACTAAAATAACTCATTTAATCGCTTATCCATGTCCTTTGCGATGCAATTGTATATTACAATAAAAAGTTTATTTTCCCGTCTGACTTGACCAAATTTGGCGTATTCTTCGAAATCGTCAATTTATTTGATTTCGTGGAAAACAAAAATATTTAGCATCTTTTCAAATTTGATGTAACTACATAAAAACCTGCCTATCAAGGATTGGGCTCTTTAATTTCATCTGACACAATTTGTAGCTTTTGTGTTTTTATTACGAAACAAAAATTCATTGAGGTTTTATTTTTTGTGATAATCTGAGAAAATTTCAATATAAAATGTGAAGAGCCAAGTTAAACTTTACATTCAACTTGACTCTCGCAAACGTTTAATATTATATTAAGGTACAGTTATGCAACAAATTAAATATACGGAAGGATACTGCTTTTGGCTGTAAAGGAATGTAATGGATATTGTTGTATATAAAGTTACTGAACATTTTTATGATGATAGAGCTTACGCCTTTTGGTGCGTCTGACTTGGAATTCTTGTATTCTTACCCTTAAATAATACAAAGGTTTTATAAATTGTAACAAATAAGAAAAATGTGAATCATTCTTATGATTAGGTTTTTTACTCGACTCTTTCAGAAGGAGACTAATGTTTTTCGAGTGGTTGTATCTGTATTTATGTTTATGTATTTTATATGTATGTTTTATGACTATATATTTGAATGTGGCTAAAGCCCAAACCATTTGATAGATTATACAGTATGAGATATCATTACAATCTCACTTAAATGTGAAATTGACATATTTATCTGCAGATAAAAAAGCGAGAATAAAAAATATTAATCCATAATTAATACTATAAATGCGAAAGTAACTCTGTTTCTTTGTTTGTTACCTTTTCACGACTAAACGGCTGAACGGATCTAGTTAATTGAAGTGAAAATGACATAGGCTATATTTTATGCGGAAAATGCACGGTTCCTATGGGATAACATAATGTAGAACGATGTCACATAGAAAGCTTAAGATGTCTCCATGGATTTTATACCTTTTCTTCCACACATAACTACCACGCGGGCGAAGCTGCGAGCAAAAGCTAGTAGTCTATACATCATTGAATACTAAATGAACCTGGCCGGAGCTCATCAGTTGTAATATAACCTCCCGCGCTAGACTATTGGCCTCATTAGCCGATCAGCGCCATTCACACCATGTAAAATTGACGATTTAAAACCGCAATATTATTCGTAGTTCACTTCGTACGGCGCATGATGCTGGCAATTTCGTGTATAATGGCTCTTAGTCATCAGAATGCAAACTGAGGCAACTTAAATACTTTAAACCAAAATGGTTTATATACTAATGTTAAGGAATACTGTACGGGGTAATTTAATATTATGTGTATGCAATACCGTTACGGAGCAACTTTATTCATCTTCCTTTATGCTGGCGACATTAATTGACAAAAGGAAGTGACGGGAGCGCCTAGCGCGATGCGACACAATTTCTATACCATCGTATGTATGTTGAAAATACGTGGGGTCTCTGATCAACGTCAGATGTGGGTCACAATATATTACGATTTGAAACTGATCGATAGATTTTATTGACAGAACTATGACGTGAAAAAATATGGATTATATTGGATACACAGATTATAGTTTTAATACGTGGTGTGTTCGATGATTGCGTTTTAGTTATTTGCATAACTGTTTGAATGAATACTCATATAAATAAAAAAAATACATAGGCAGTCATGGGGACTACCAATGGAAGTGAAAACTTAAGACTGGAATTACTGTGTTCTTTTTTGAAATAGCGTCCAAGAAGTAGTAACTTTTTGTTTATGATAGCTTGTCAAAAATAATAGAAAATCATAGACTTGCTTATATTCAAAGTAAAATAATCTGAGTGTGACGGTCACCCGAGTTTAGTGCTTTTTCCCCATCCCAAAAGTGGCCAAAGTGCCTAAAGAAGTTTTCACTTCAAAAAATTTAACAGCCTTCGTGGCTGGCGAGTAACCGGTTTTGAAACGTGAGGCCGTAGGTTCGATTCTCGCACCGAGACAAATGTATGGCAGACACATATTTATGTCAGGTCTGGGTGTTGTGGGACTGTAATCCCTCGTAGTTATTGATACCCACAGGTTTTAATTAATTTAATTAGTGTGTGTGTGTGTGATTTTTTTAAATGCCTGAATAGTGGGGCTGTATTAACTCAAGCTGCTTTAGTCTATTTATAGATATTCTACAGTGTAATAAAATAAAAAGAGAAATTATATAGTCTGTAATACAGATATCGATAAATGTGCAGATATAATTTCTCACATGTAAACATACATTGCTCCTCCGGGAACCCTGTCTATATTAATTTGTATGTAAACATCAAGCTTTTATTTGCATCTATATCTACGGATGGATATTATCGTTGAACTTACATTCAAATCCGGCTGACTACTCGTCTGTTTGGCCTTGCAAATGCATACTGTGCATGCTTCGAACGAACCAATATTAGACATTTGAAAATTCTGAGTTGGAATTATTTTTCTATGTCATCGTTTTATATTTGGTATTTCGATTAGAAAGAATAATATATTGTACTGACGTTAAAGAGTTCAAACCCGTCTGAGCGTAAAATTCAAAACAGAAATGGTTCTGTATTTCATAATTACTCGTAATTACTTTTAAGAAGAATAATTGTTTGTGAGATAAATAAGAGTAACTTAAATAGATGCTCGTAGGTATCTCTGAACAGTTTAATTTTAAACACAATGATTACTGTAACAAAAGCTTTAAATTACATTATTACTTAGATTTCCGTTACAGATGTATTACAATATCATTGTAATTGGTTTATTTAGCTAGATTTAGTAACAATGCATATATGAACTCGTGCTTTTCACCCATGATGAAATAAACTAGAAAATCTATACGTATTTGTTACTCGGCTGTTGCAAATTGTTAAACCAATTGCGGTTTGTCTAGCGCGAGGACAGATTTTGATTCACACACGGTGACGTTTATTGGGAATGCAACGCAAAATCAAATTTCATTCACTAATACAATATTAGGTACATTATTGTTTTTGAAGAATGGGATAAATGTGGTGCAATTATTTGCAACAGTATTTAACAGATAAATAAATTAATAAAAAACACACTAAGATACGAGTCATGTGTTGTGGGTATCAGGGACTACGAGAGACTTTCGGTCTCACATCACCCAGACTCTGGACACAAATATCTGTATGTCACACAAACATTTGTCCCGGTGTGGGAATCGAATCCACGATCTCTCGTTTTATAGCCGGATACTCGCCAATCGCGCCACGGAGGCTGTCAAAAGTCTGTGATATTTTATGAAGTAGTATTTAAATGGAAGTATTAAATGACCTTTAAAACTAAAAAAATATTATGCATTATCAGGTGGTAAAAAGAGCTGTCTAATATTAAACACTAAGGAGGTATTATTCTTCAAAATGATCTCATCTAGCTAACAATACAAAGCCATTGGTCCATTCCAGCTAACTGGAAATACGTTAGAGGAAACTGATCCACCCCGACACAAGTTGATCGCACGTCCGATGTTCCATCAGTTCATTTCCTTCACAAAAGCGCCTCAGCCGACGGCTGTCGACTGTTGCTAATCAGGCCGACTTCCTTTTACTTCTGTGCACATCATCTACATCGACTTCCAGGAACAATCATTTCCTATTGTAGAAATGTAGGAAATATTACTGTTAGACAATAGAGAAAATGTTTTCATTTCCACAAGCTTCAGGATTGTAATTAAAGATGTTTAGTAGTGTTTATAGATAATGACTAGCTATTGCGCGCGGCTGCCTACGAAAGTCTTCTTTTAGAATAAATAGCCAAGTACCTTCCTAGCCAATTTCATTCAATTATACTACGTGTAACGGGAATAACGAACATCCTCAGATACCCCAATTTAAAAATATTATAATATATATATATATAATATATATAATCATAATTCATGTATTGAAATTAGACTGCGATGAATATAAATATTGTTTTTATGAAATTAGTTGTACTAATTTTCGCCATAAAGTTCGTAATTTTAATTATTTGATTTTTTAGTGATCATTTATTATTGCCTTTATCAAAGACTTTATCGCATCGAGTTATGTTTCAGTTTCGTTTGTCTTGACTCGTTAAATTAAAGGGTGACTATTGTTTATCTGATTGTTAATTATTTTTGGAAATCCAATACGTCTATTAAAAAATTGTTGATATCGTTTCAGTCGCTTATTCTGAACAAACTACTTTCAGAGTGTGCATTAATCATGTTGTATAACTATATAACTTTCCAATCGCAGATTTGTTATCTTTTTGCTTGGTATAGATAAGTACATACAAACTTTACTACCCTTTTTAAACTCAAGAGTTGTATTTATAAAAACGCCGATTTTGTTGAATAGCATTAGTAGCAATTTACATGTAATTTTGAAGAGAAAAATATTACTTCTATTATAAACTTTACCACTCCTTGAGACAGAATATTCAGAAATTACTTGCTCTTAAGATGATTTCAAATTTCTATCTTTAACGATTTGGGTTGGGCGATGTTAAGTCAGTGAATCACTCAGTAATACGCCTTTTATTTAAATAGATTAATCCAGTGTCACTGGGGTGGAAAATTATCATACGGACTTTGAAGTGAGTCAGAATTACCCATTAACTTCTGATATTTTAATATATATTTAAATAGACCCAGACCACATTATATTTTTAAACTGACTCATGAAACTCTGCAGTTATACAAATAATTTATAACCAATTTCCATAACTAGTGGTTATGAATTTGTAAGAATTACATGACGTATTGTTGTAAATATTGGCATTTGATAGATATTTACGACATTTTCGAGAAATATATATTTGTGTCAACCATAACAAAAATGACACGTTTTACGATATAATTTGGCAGGACGTACACAAGGCCTCTTCTGAGATCTTTGTGTATCTTTAGAAGTTAGTAAAAGTTTTATCTGAAGATTGTTCTCAGAAAAGTCTTATTGTTTTACAACTTTCTTGTGATCTTTCTATTTTTTTATATTAAATAGGGCTATCACAGAACAAAAGCTTTTGAAATCGGGTTGTAAAAGAGACTTTGAAACATATGCAGACCTTTTACTTCAGACGTTAGCAACTTAATAGTTGACGGCTCACATGCTCTTATAGTAAGATGTTTCAAAACGATTTCCGAAAAAGTTATTAAGGTATGTACGAGATGATTTTTTAAAGAGATGTGTGCACATTTTTGTTATGCAGCATGTTCTACACTTGTAGTGCAGTTATTACACAATCCCTTTTTAATAGAGAATACGTACAGCGAACATAGAAGGATATAAACTGCAAACTTACTTTTATTTTTTTATTTGTAGACTTTATCTGCAGACAAAAGTGTCAAGGTAAATTCGTTGCACTTTTTAACCAGATAAGAATCATATTCATTATAATATAAGTGCTTTAAAAACTTTTAAAACAGTTGCGTAGGCGAATTGACAGTCACAAGTGATGTCAGTTTCGGTGTCATGTTTTTATTTCACGCGCTAGCTTGTGTGTCAAAACTAGCAACCAGCTTATTCCAACTGATTACGTTGAAATTTTGCACACATCTTTGCTGCTGGCGATATAACAGCCTGTTTTGTTACGTACTTTTCAATAAGAACCCTTATTTTGTTGTTTTATTGGCTGTTTGTTTGTGTTAATTGTTTTTTTTCCCTCCGATCAAGTATTATCTTTTATCATATATATAACTTGAAGGTCGGTTTAATTGTTATTAAATATCGAGTGTGTTTTTGTAGTGTCGTCGGCTAACGGAAAATTAAATAAAATTTTAATTCTATTTCTTGAGATAATTATAAACATGGTCTGGTAGAAATGTTTTAGATAAATATAATCATTAATTCATAACAATCCTTTAAAAATCGTATCGGTTACGTAAAGCCTTACGGTAATTACTTTGCCTTTTGAACGTGCATAGCTAAATTAATCAAATATTATTTTTATAGAGTTGTTTAGTATCGTATCATTTCATTCATTCTTAGCTAAATTTTTCGTATAATATAAAGAAGATTTCATCCAAAAATTGGATGACTCGCTGTACTTTCACGTCTGACCTTCAATAAAGGTCACTGACTTCAAAGACACCTGTCTCCGTGCTGTTTCTTTTTTAAAAGACAAACCGAAGAATTTTTTTATCACGGCTCATTCCGAGATATAAAAAGTTAATTTTCCGGGATGATGGTACGGTAGTTTATTTTATCTAGCCGACTGCATAAGGTAATAATATCCATGATTAGTCACTTTGCTCTAAAATGGAACGGTGATATAGAACGAATGATGGACGGATAAAAAAGGTCGTATTATAGTATTTACTGCGTGTTTTTATTTACGTTATTGCGTATTCATTGCTTTATAACTTCACATGCGTATTACAATAATATTTATAGATTTAAAATTATTCTGTAACGTCTCATATTTTTGAAGCCAATATTATTCTTAACTCAAAATGTAAAAACCTGCAAAATTATTTTTTTATTGGAAATTGTTGTTTTCTCACAGGTTTGTTTGTATGTTTATATTTAGCTATATGAAGTCGGAATTTATTAAAAGCTGACTTGTTTTTTTTTATATTTAGGAAAAGCAAACAGTTATACATTGTTATAATATTAAAGGAATTATATATCTTAAAATATACAAAATGTACAACCTACGACGTTCTTCACAGAATACAATTTTTTATTACTTCTTTATCAATATTAATTGAAAAATACTTTATCATAAGCATTATGTTGATAATTTTGTTATATTTTATTTGAAAAATACATAGATATACTCTTTGTAATAAATATGTATATATCGAGACAAAGGTTGAGATGACATTCTAAAGTACTGTATTTATGTAACTTTATATATATTTTAGAATTGTAATAAAACAACCACACACGCTTAAAGATGGCTTTGAATTAACGATGATAACATTTCAATAGATCTTTTAATTCTGTTTCAAATTGTGTAGAGCTGAGCTTATCATTTACAAGGTAAACATTTTAAAACCAAAAAGTTTTTTAGTACATAAAAAGTACACCGACTCCATTAAAAACAAATTATTCGTCCCTATAAAATTTGAGAGTTGCCCTCGATTTTTCTGAGATCCCATCGTCAGATTCTAACTTGGTGCCAATGGGACCACCCGGGAAGTATACTCTTTAAACAAAAAAGAATTTCTCGAATCGGTCCAGGCGTCTTTGAGTAATCGGGGAACATACATAAAAAAAAGATTTCGACGAATTGAAAACCTTCTCCTTTTCTTGAAGTCGGTTAAAAAAGCAAAACATTTTCAGTTATTTGCTGAAATTATTTCCGTCGTTTGGCTTAACCACGCTTAACGAGGAACATAATATGCTTGAATGAAACCTATGACAAATGTTACACAGTGTATATCGACAGATGGCAGGCTATTAGATTTAAGCGATTTGCTATATTTAGTTATATAAATATTCGGGATTAGTAAATTTGTCTGCATCTTTTGAGCCCAGGTTCAATTTTTGTGCACTTTTGGACGCGTTAATCAACTGGTAAAACAAGGCTTTTTTAGGGCTCATTTATTTTAGAAAATAATGCATAAATGCATGAAAATGACTCATATAGATGCATTACGTGCTTACACAAGTAATATATTATTTCTACTAAAATCCACGCAATAGTTTTTAAAGTGATTTTTTCATGTAACTTTTAAAAAACATCGCTAAAATCAAATAGCCCGCCAACCGCCGATATAATAAAAGAAACAACTTAAAACCTTCAGCACCAATGCTTTTGGATTCAGCAACAGTGTTTAAAAGCTACAAAGTTTGCAGTTTAATTGTCCACAACTTTCTTCAATCCCCAATACTTACAATTTAGTCTAACATACAACTAGAATGTTGATGGCATTAGAGTATTTCTCTACTTTGTACTACCAAGTGAATCTGGCGGATTATTACACAAAATTTATATTACTGCATATGTGGCGCATCTGTAATTGCGCACGCGGTACGACCGCTGTGCTGAGGTCTCGCGTTCGATCCCCGAGTCGGAAAAAGTGATGTTGTGTTGTCTATTAAAAATACTCATATCAGCGCGGAGTCTGGAATTGTGCCAGGTATGGCGTTAGGCTCGCCCCTATAACATGACAGGACGGTGTAAGCTAGGCGGGGAGTATGTCTTCGTGGATTACAGGCGTGAGTGTGTAGTATTTTTATTATTTACTAGCTGTACCGGAATGCGTTGCAATGCCACATAAAGTAAATTAATAGCGATCGGTTGAACGGTATTGAAGTTGATATTCTGCAGCGCGAAACATCGCGGGCGTATGAAGAACAACTCACCAAGTTTCATCATAATCGGATGAATAGTTTAGGAGTCCATAGAGGACAAACATAATTACATTGATTTTTATTTTACAGATATCGTTTAGAAAGAGAGTAAAATGTATTACAATGTTGTGTACATCTGTCAGTGATTAAGTAACTTTTCAACGACTCGAGCGCTTGAGGTCATATTCCTATATACATATATCTGTATTGTTAGGACGGTTGTATATACTTCATAGCTATTTTATTATAGGATAAGTAGCGTTATAGTGAAGTTAATAAAGGGAGACCGTTTTTAATGGGTCTAGTTTGCTAAAAACTTTTCATTTTGTTATTTATATTTTCTATATTGCGACAAAAAATAAATAAAATAAAAATCTTTATTCATCATGTATGCATATAAAAGGCACTTATGACAGGTAAAAATACAAATGGAAATTCTCCATACGGAATGAGTAATTATGGTTAGTGGCGTAGGAACTTGGAATCTACCATTAAGGGCTGGTCTGGTATACAACGTCGAGGATAGGACTGGAAAAGAAGAAAAGAGGATGACCGGAAAATGAAAGGAATCATGATCGTCGGTAAAGGAAGTGACGGGAGATTATGATCAGGAGAAGGACAGGAATTGGAGTGGAGAAGTTGAAAGCAAACAGAACGGATTTGGAAGGAAAGTAAACCCTAGTCTAGCTAACCTACCAGCCTTTCAAAGAATGGCATCATCAAGATGGTTGATGATGATAGTTGATGATTAATTATTATTATTTGTCGGATTAGAGAGTTGATATATATGAATTAGAGCAAAGCCGTCTATTGGTAGGACAATGTCTGTAAAGTGAAATTGTTTAAATAAAATTATTAGCGTTTGCCCGCAGTCCAGCTTCTATTACACGTTACATTAGGTGTTTACGACCTACATAATATATAATTCTATCCACACCTCAATGATAATATTCTCTTTGATAATTAAGAATCGATGCCACTATGGGAAAAATCCCTATATATACTCTACGTCAGGGTCCATATGTGTATCTTATTTCATTCAAACTGGTCCAATAGTTTTATGTAAAAAATAAATTAAATTAACAAAAAGTTTTGGTATTAATTAAGATTCGATCGCATGGTTTAAACGATAACACTAGAAAACAATAAAATTAACATTCAACATAAATGTAGATTCTAATTGATTTTATTACAATATGTCCAAATAACTTACTTTCAGACCACTGTGTTAAATTTTACTTCTTAAAAACTGATCTGATCTGAAGTTAGTCATTAACTTATTATTGGGAACTTTATATGTTTGTATAAGAGTTATATATATTAAGTTATGCCAATATTTTATTTGCTTAACATTGCGAACTTATATGCCTTACATGACTTTACTTGATATTATTGTCTTAGTATTTAATTGTTGTATTTAGTCTGGGTATGTCATGCTCGCTAAAGTGTCTGTGCTTGCTGCGGCGCCATGTGCCAGGTCGGTCTCTTCCCTGTAACATGGTTGAGGCCGATGGCTGACACATGCGTCACTACTCGTGATCGGGTGCGGCTCGTGTGGACTGGTCTGCTCAGACTATTTCAGTAAGGACCAACTGCTTTAAGAAATCGAGATTTCACTCACACGATGGTCATGTGCGGCACTAGGTGCTGTAATGAGTTTTATTTCACAATCTTGCAATAACACATTGAGCTGCTCTAATCTAATGTAATTAAATTAAAATTGTATAATAATTGTATTACCAAATATTGTTAACCAATGTTGAAAAAGAGCAACGCTAAAGTTTCTTGCCCGTTCTTCTCTAGCGAAACTACATTCCGAACTGGCGGTAGAGTAAAAAATTGACTGAATCTAAATAATGTATAACATTTCATGGATTCAATAAATATTTGATTTTGATCAATTTAGTCCAGTGCACAGTGGTCATCTGCAATGATGACATAAATCCTTACAATTTTAAAAGTGGCTCGTAGATATACATGTGACTAACGGTACTGCCCCGTATACTGATCTTGTCAATTCTCACCACCATTTCGGACTCCACTCTATAAACAATTGACAAACAGGCGACATGTCTATACAAATACAAACAGTTGATCGGCTTTCTCTGATTGTGTCCGCTGCGGATTCAAATAGACAGCACAGACTAAAGCAAAGCCTTTCATAGGTATCCGATAAACAAATTGAATGGTATTTTGAATGGCGTTCAAGCCTATTTCAAAATTGAAGTTATATGGAACTATACTAGTAACATGCTATAGACATCGTAAAATTTCTTTTTACAAGTAATTTAATTTAAAACTCATTATGTTACGTATGATGTACGTGTGGGTAGCCCACATATCAGAAACTGTACGTTATACGATAATGTAGAACTCTACATTGTAAGGTAGTAATTAATATAAATTGGTGTTTGGATACCTTGTGTATCTATCTATAAATATAAATCAATGTGTGTACATATGTTCTTTGTGGAATCCAAAAAGTCTGAGGCGATTTTGATGAAGTTATCAGACAATCTTCAAGCCAATTACTGTGAAGCCAAGCTGTTTTAAGCCAATTGGCTTAAAAAGCTGGGAAGCTTAGTATCAATCGGATCAACACATTTTTTTGGCTTTATTAATGCTACCCGAGCGAAGCCGGGCGGGTCACTAGTATATTATAAATAAATAAAATTAACCAAAGTTTTATACTTAAGTCGATATGGTTTGTAATTGATATTGATAGTAAAGAAAATAGGCTTAATCCAAACTATACAATATTATTTTATGCCGTTCAGGTATAAATAAGTAAGTGTTTTGTATAACATTCGTAAAATATGTACCTAGACCAAATGGGATATTAGTTTGTTTTCAGCAGCTACGACAGAGTACCGCTTATAATTTTTCGCTTTCCATACTCATAGCGAATATCGTCTATATCTGAATAGGCCTTAAATTAAGCTCTGAATTATCGACCAACCAAATATGTTGACTAGTCATGCCTTAGGGATGAGCCGCTTGCAGATTATCCGCAGCATATTGGATAAGATTTCACATGGATTTTCATCGTACTAAAACATGTGACACTTATAACATGAATGCAATGTTCATACTTGGATCTTGGGATCTTTATGTCAATAAGTCTAGAAATGGCGTTTTGTCTATATATGCTAACGACAAAAGGTTTCAGATGAAAATATCGACGATGGCGGGTTAATTGATTAAAGCGACATTTTTGACAAGTTACAGGCGGTTTATGGTTTTCTGATTTTTGGAAAAAAAAATCACAAAAAATTGGATTTAAATAGAATTGCAAATTACTTGTGTAAGCACGTATTCTTAGAGTAAGTAACTAAACACGTATTGCATCGGTATTACTTATTTTCACGCATTTATGAGCATTATTTTCTAAAATAAATGAGGCCTGAAAAAAGTGATCCCTGCTTTACCAGTTGATTTTAGCGCCCCAAAAGTGCACAAAAAACTTGAAACTAGACTAGAAAGATGCAAAAATCGATGATTCCGAATATATATATAACTAGCTATCGCAAAAAATTACACTTAAATCAAATAGTCTGCCAACCGTTGATTATGATTTCATATATTTTTAACCGACTTCAAAAAAGGAGGAGGTTAACAATTCGTCGGAATCTTTTTTATGTATGTTACCCGATTACTCGAAGACGCCTGGACCGATTCGAGAAATTCTTTTTTTGTTTAGAAGGGTATACTTCCCAGGTGGTCCCATTGGCACCAAGTCAGGATCTGATGATGGGATGTCAAAAAAATCAAGGGCAACGCTTAAATATTATAGAGACGCGTAATTTGTTTTTTATTGAAGTCGGTGTACATTTAATGAATTAAAAAACTTTTGTATTTGAATTTTTTTTGGTCTATCATTTAATAGTGATTAAATTTGAATTAAATGTGATTTACCCCGGTGCCGATCTAATATAAATGTCACGCAGTCGGTAAGTCTCATTATGTAAGCTGAATACGTTGTAAGGAAATTCATAAGGAGACCTACTTTCCTGCGTACCTATACCATTTTCTAACACAAATAACACGTTTTGATGTAGTTTATGTAGACGAGAGTGGTGATCAGTCGACCAATGTCAATTGCTCAGTCAGTGCTCGCTGAACTCGATGCTAAGGCCGCTTTGTACCTACATTCTCGCTGCACTATGCGTTGTTATTCTTAGTATCCACGGTATTTGCTTTGTCGCTTTGACACCTTATATACATTTTATCTTTTTTTAGTGCCTCGATAGGCAGACGAGCAGACGGGCCACCTGATGGTAAGTAGTCACCGCCGCCCATAGACTTCTGCAATGCCATGGCACAGCAAAGACGCTGCCTACCGTTAAATCGTACCGTTATCTAACTCAACTAAATCATATAATTGAACGTGCATATAGATTCTAGATTTTGGTCGTGGGTCTAGAGTTGGGGTAGATAGTCTCTCGCTACTCGATACTCCAATTGGACGGCACTGCGCTTACCATAAGGTACAGTGTGGTCACTTTGCCGTGCCAGGAAAAAGTTTGTGTACTGACATATACATACCATTACGTATCACCTAACGATAATATACAAATATATATTAACGTTTATATCACACAATGATCAACAAAGACGCACTTTGATTTGGCAAAAATCTTAAAAAAAAACAATATAGTTTTCTTTACGTATTAGAAGACCAAAATATCTTAAATAAAAGGTGAAGGCGCAAAGTGGGGACAAATGAAAATAGGTAAGCATCAAATCTAAATGATGGTGCATAGTTTTGAATCTTGTTCTACAGAAAACCTGTGGTACCAATGCCGATTTCACGCGTTCTGACATATAAGAGGTAGACCTCCGAGGATCGCATCAGACACTAGCATCTGACAGCCTCCGTGGCGCAGTTAGCGATTAGCCGGCTGTGAAACGAGAGACCGTGGGTTCTATTCCCACACCGGGACAAATGTTTGTGTGACAGACAGATATTTGTGTCCGGAGTCTGGGTGGGGTCGGGGCTATGTGTGTGACTGTTGGGTGTTATTTATTTATTTATCTGTGACGGAACGTAATGAAGTTTGCCGACGTAATAACTCTCGCGTCTAACATTTGTCGTGATCAGACGAAGTATGCCTGCAGAACATTTAAAATCTTCTAAGATAGACAAATGATGCTCATTGTGTTCGGAATTTATATTTTAATTAATTCGTCATTCATCATCCTGTGGGCGAGTATTTGGCTGCGAAACGGGAGGCCACGAGTTCGATCCCCTCACCACGCCAAATGTTTGCATGATCCACAATTATTTGCTTCGGATCTGTGTTGAGATCTCTCGTAGTTCTAAGATCAGGACTCTGTGTTAGATGTTATTTATTTATTATATGTACATACAAAGTACCAATCGCACGCTGGAGATGACACATCGTCTGCTTATTGCCTAATATTATATTCATAAGCTCGGGCCCTTTCGTTCTATATTAGCTTTTAGTACCATGATGACGGTTCTGTAGTGGCAAAAATTATATTCATTGGAGACGATTTCACTCGAGTGGAGATTAGTGTAGTATTAGAGTAATTTTTATGTTTAGACACATATAAGATCATTTATCTATTAGGATTGACAAATAAAACAATATGTTTTGCTTTGTTAATAAAGAAACGACATTTAAAGTTTATTATTAGTCAATTCCTAAATACAATTTCTTTGACACCATTTAATCTTTACGACAATTATAAGTATTCAAAGGATTATTCAAAATTGACAGTTGACATAAAAATAATTTCTGCTTCTAAGTACCATGCTTTAAATACAATATAAAAGAGACTGTATTACGTATAAATAAAATTAATTAATAATTTGTACAAATCTAGTTTTTGTTCTAATAAAATATATGTATAATTTGTGTGTGTATATTAATTGTGGTATATGCACGTTGCGAACTGTAAGAAATAAATCGATTTTCTTTCTTTCTTTCTATATAACAATTTAAATTTGAGTTGTATAAACAAAGTTTTTCTCCACCGATCAGTCTGGGTTATTTTTTTAGTAAGTTAAACGATCTAAAGACTATTTTCACGTTAACTACATCATTTGTAGGGACATCACTTTCACGTTTTAACAATATCTCAGCTACTAGTAAACGGACGGCACCTTCAAGGCGTAGCTTAGTAGGCAAAAGTGTAACAAGTGAATATACAGTCCCCATGATTCGATAGTGTCAATTTTTATACCGGTTACATATATTTTTCGAACCAGGAGGGTTAATTTTAACACTCTATTCTAATTTAAAATTGGGATTGGGTTCGAAAACTGTACAATTGGCACTGTTGAACGCAACACTAGCGCACGATCTAACTGAATACGGTTTTTTTAGTAACTAAATGAAATAGAGTATTTACGATCGCTAGTTCGTAAATATTTTATTTCATTTAGTTGACTGAGTTAGAGTTCCAATATCCTCTAGATTGGAATTGAAACTGTATCGAGTTCGAGATTGGAATTGATTTCAAGAGTAGGCCTACAGGGCTGACTTGTAAATCAAACTCAGAATTCAATGATGACGCAAATCTATTTATGCCACTATGTCAATGTACATATTAAACTAACATTACATATTAAACATATTACACAGCAGGCCGGCATGATTGTGTTGAGTAGCGAAGGAGAGATTATCTCTTGCTATTTGATACTCTAACTGGACGGCACTGCACTTACCAACAGGTGCAGTGTGGTTCCTTTGCCGAGCCAGGATAAAAAAAACTAAATTCGCACTATGCAAATTTTTTATAACATTTGTAACATATTGACATATGGCAGCCTCCGTGGCGCAGCGGGCGAGCAGCCGGCTATGAAATGAGTGGCTTTGGGTTCGATTCCCGCACCGAGACAAATGTTGTGTGACAGACAGATATTTGTTTCGGGTCTGGGTGTTGTGGGACCGTAGTCCCTCGTAGTGGTTGATACCCACGATACAGGTTTTACCTAGTGGGGGGTTAGAACTATATGTGGGGCTGTTGGGTATTTATTATACTGAATCATAATATTTGTGAATCCACATTGGCACCATGCGTGCGCCAAAAACACTGTTTTAATACACAGTTGACATGTTGCAAGAATATACTTAATTATTTTGTATGACGCTCACCACACGCCGGAATATAATTCTCAAAAAGTGCATTTCATACCGATTGCTTATCAGGTTTAGAGGATCAGTTGTCATGACATTTTTCGATACGCGTCGGGTAAAGATTGTGTTGAAATAACAAACTTTATAATGACTTTTATTCCGTATGTACACGAGATTCAATACACCCAATAAATGTCGAGAATAAAATCGTGTGGCGAGAAATCCCAGCGAGGGCTTAGCCTTTTAAAGTATTTAGTGAGGCATTAATGCTTTATTGAAGGCGGTCATGAATATCACATTACTGAACCCTTTTTATTAAACTAAACCGTATTGTTCTAGGGTGAAAAAGCCGAAATAAGTTTTGTTGTACCATTTATACTTGGCGCTACGAATGGTCAGTTCAACCCACTCTAGAACTGGAACTAAGCGATAGGTTGACTCATCTGTCGCTTAGGCTGTAATATCAACGAAATCGTATATTTACACGCTTCATATTTACGGTATGCAGCGGCTTTGCTATGCCCTGGTATTTCAGAAGTCTATGGGCGGCGGTGACTACTTACCGTCAGGTGGCCCATCTGCTCGTCTGCCTATCAAGGCACTAAAAAAAAATAACTTCAACGCTATTTTGTATGTTCGAAAATAACGGAATCTTTCATAGTAATTTTCATCACTCACTTCTCACTTTATTTACTTGAAAATTTTCACGTGGCAAGGACTGATGACTAGGCAATAGTTTCATAACTTTGCCCTTATAGGATCACCAGGGTAATAAAAAATATGAACATTTTAGAGATTTTTTTTATCATGTGGCCTTGCTTTGAAATTATTTTTTTAATTATAAGTACCTTTGATGCTGTTTTGAGACTAAAAATAAGAAAATAATTTATAGTTTAATAAAACTATAAATACACGCTTTTAAAACTAGCTGAACTACAGAGTAGATAATATTTTAATAAATTTGATTGACAGCTAGCGTAAACTATATATTTAATGCAGCAGAAGCCACTTATTAACACCAGAAACATTAAGGGTTCCGTTCCCGATCTTGAACAAATGGAAAGGGGATCGATAAATTTATTCTACCGGAAATTTCACTTACTGATTGACATTTAATCACCACTTTTAATCACCCTTCAGGCACAATTTATCTTTTTTAAGCTGGCAACCCAAGTACTCTACACGATTACAAATAGCTGTAACTTTTTTATTCACAGTTTTTATGACGCCGTATTCGTGTATTTAGCGATTGCTTACGATTATTGCCGACGTGTGTTAAAGGATATTATAGGAATAATGTTGCACTTAACTTGAACAAAGCTTTATTTCATTCCGCTTTCAGCATTACGCGATAAAACAACACATGTCAATTACAATTTGTTGATTGTTTTATCAATCGAAATGTTTGATGTCTTTAAACACAAGCAAGTACAGTTCGGTGGGCATTATATTCAAAATACATATCTATTATTTGTTAACGCCTTTTAGGCTCAGCGGGTAAGTGAGCTGTAAAACGAGAGGCTCCGGGTTTCAATCCCCACACATTGACAATGTTTATCTGATCCACGAATATTAGTTTCGGGTGTTTGTTGGGCGTTGTGAGATTGAAAGTTTTTTGTAATTCCAGTTACCCACGATATAAGAATTGTATGTTAGTGTGGCTTTAGGGTGTATGTATTTATTTATATCTCCCTCTGTCTTTGTCCAATTTTAACCGCAATAATAATTTTACTGTAAACGCACGCTCCACAAACTCCGAAGAGTCCGAAGTACTCTCACTTCCTTTCCACGACCAATAATGTATGTACCTCTTCTCCTTTTTAATCTTTAAGTCTTACGTAGAAAGAAACGTATGTCCGCATCAACATGAAATAAGTCGGCGGCCACTACCTTACCTACGCCTTTAATGCATGTGAATACGGGCTACTTTCACCTGTTTTGGTCCGGCCATATTCGGCCCAGCTGCGCCTGACGTTAAAATTTGTCTTTTAGGAGCTTTTCAGCTTAGTTGCTGCCAAATATTTATCTAGCCATAAGTACCGGTCACATTGCTATCTGTAGATGTTTAAGTAATCGCACATAGTATCGAAATAACAGTTTAAGACAATAAGATATCATATGTAGTAGTGGTTCGTACTCGTTTCGTAGGATACTGTTTTTAAACTAAGTAATTATGATTCACTGTAGAATTAACTAAAGAACTCATTTATTTGATGACTACCTTGTATTCGCAGTTTCCCTTGATCTAATAAGTGTTACGTAGCCCTCATATACTCACAATAATCAATACTCATTTGTACTAATAATAATAGTTAGATTATAACAACCAACTACATACTGCACTGAAGACCGTCTGACGAATTGGGTTGAACTAAGCTGCCTCGAATTGAGCCGAGCCATGGAACGCACAGGCTTCCTTTTATTGCAACTGTCGTCCCTCCGAGTCTGCAATTTATTTATTTACCCGTCGTTAGTTTTTATGACAAGATGAATTCTGATGGCATACTTTCCAATATTTCTAATAAATAATAACGTAACAATTTATTGAATATGGTTTTATTTTTATTTTGGCACGGCAAAGTGACTACATCTGATGGTAAGCGTAGTGCCATCCAGATAGAGTATCAAGTAACGAGAGACAGTCAATCCCTCGCTACTCAACACAATCATGCCGACCTGCTGTTTAGCTTCTTGACACTATACCTAAAGGTCCCAAGATCATAGGAAGGAGGGAACACGGTAACTGGCAAACTGTTACACAGCTTGATGGTGCGGCAAAAACACGAATTATTTATACATACATACATATACACTCACGCCTGTAATCCCCGAAGAGGTAGGAAGAGGTGTAACCAGTACACCCACTTTTCGCCGAATTTCGGTCCCATAATGTGATAGGGGGCGAACCTATCGCCATACCGGGCACAGGTTCCAGACTCCAGGCTTAATACTGAGAATTTCTAGATAGAAAAATCCAATATCACTTTACCCGACCCGGGGATCGAACCCGAGACACATGCGCAATTACAACTGCGCTACCGAGGCAGTCGAATTATTTATGTAGCAAAGTAAGCTCACTCACTCTCATCATTCGCTCTGTACCGTTTTCACTTACCGTCCTGAAATGATGTATGATTAGTATTCAATAAACCATTTATTTAATTAAAACAACACCTTACGGTTTTGTAGTTGATCATTATAGTTAATAAGTACGTTGGTAATATAATTTTAAAATAATCTGTCATATTCTCTATTTATACCGTAATAACATTCAATGAATTATAGACATTTAATGGTCTTTAAATAGTGGCCGTTACGGTATAAAACTTTCGCATAATTTACTTGCCATCTTAATCAAATCTTGTCGAAGTCATTATTCGTGATACCGCTTAATAAGATAGTCTCTCGTGTTAACCGTAATTTCAGAAACATCAACAGTTATCTTCTATAGGGTTATCAAATTCTTGTTAGTTAATTTTTGAATCTTTGTGAAGAGAATCACATCGAGATCGTAATCCTTAAGTAGATCATGTGAAAAAAATACAGTTTATAACTAACACATATTTATACTTTTTAAATTTTACTAATATTTTTCCGTATCTTATAATAATATTTATCCGGCACGGCAAAGTGACCACAATGCACCTGATGGTAAGCGCAGCGCCGTCCAATTGGAGTATCGAGTAGCGAGAGACAATCTACCCCCCGCTACTCAACACAATCATGCAGGCCAGCTTCTTCACACTACCCCATGGGGCAAAGAGCTGAAGAAGCGGTCGAGGGTCTAGTGTCAGAGTACTCAGAAAGCCGCAACACGGTAACATCGTACTCCAACTCCAGACCCCTGACACAAAACGGGTTTTTTTATCCTGGCACGGCAAAGTGACCGCACTGTACCTGATGGTAAGCGCAGTGCGGTCCAAATAGAATACTGATTAGCGAGAGACGATCTATCCCCGCTACTCAACACACTCATGCCGGCCTGCTTCTTCACACTACTCCATGAGCAAGAAGGTGAAGAAGGGGTCGAGGGTCTAGTGTCAGAGTACTAAGAAGGCCGCAAAATGGCCATTGTACCCCAACTCCAGACCCCCGACAAAAACCGGATGTACACTGGCTGATCCCGGAACGCGACACACTTGTGTGTGCCACTATGGCGGGTTTTTCGCCCTGTACACTGTACGGTGGTCGCTATCCGGGCGGATATGAATATTCTACCACCAGCTAAATTATATTGTGAGGATTATTATCCTCACAATATAAATATCCCGTTTATAACAATAATTAAACAATATAATATTATAACAATATTTTATAACAATTTATTTATAATTAATAATTAATTAATTACAAATAATTAATGAATATATATTTATAACAATATTTTAAAACGCGCGTTTTAAAGCATTATAGAAATTGGCAGATACGAGGTGACATGGATTCGGTTCTCGCACTGAGTCAAATATTGAAACAAATTGTGTGATCCAATTATATATTTGTTTTAATTTGGGTGTTATGGGACATTAAGAACCCCGTAGTTCTTGATATTCACGTGGAATTAGAATCGTGTGAGACTGTTAAGTATATGTATTTATATCTGGTATCTGTGATGAGTTATGAACTGATAATTAAGACACACAAGTTTCTGTTTGTCTGAACTAAGCATGCGTGGGCGTTTACTTGTTTGATGTAGAGTTTCTAGAAATAAAAGTCATTTGCGATCTTTGAGGCCATGATAGCTTAGGCTATTATTATTCGTTTTTATGTAAACAAAGTTGATTTTACCTAGAAAATCTCCTAAAATACATCTCATCTCATTTAATTTTGTGTAATAATTTGGACAGGTGGTATTTTTAATAATAGTCTGTCTTATAAATAGGCAAATTTCGATTTAAAATATAGAAGCGTAATAAAATAATACATAACTTATAGAACCTTTTTGCTTGTACATTTACATGGGACCATAATAATATAAGTGGGACCACTTTGCCTCGAAGGGTTTTAAAAAATATTTTTATCTACATATGTACATGAAATATCGCTCTCCTCGGTTTTTAATTAGAAAAGATTATATTTGAGTTTCGAGATCATCTCCATACATACATATACCCTCACGCACTCCCCGAAGGGGTAGGCAGAGGCGTAACCAGTACACCCAATTTTCGCCGAATTTATTACCGTCCCATAACGAGATAAGCGAGCTTATCGCCATAACGGGCTCAATTGCAGACTCCGGGGTGATACTGAGTATTTATAAATAGACAAAAAACTAACTTTACCCAACCCGGGGATCAAACACGAGACCTCAGCACAGCAGTCGTAACATATGCGCAGTTACAACTGCGCCACCGAAACAGTCTCCATCATGTTTGAATTGGCCATATACATTTTATGTCAATACTAAAATGGTTTGTTACACTTTTTAGCTGCATTAGCCTTTGTTTGACTGTAAAAGTTTTTAAACGTAAATGAGAAAAGTTTATGTGCGCGTACAAAAGTTAAAGTTATTAAGTTCTTGTAGGCAAGCAAAAGTATTAAGCTTGTTTTCAGTTTTGATGTGAGGCGAAAAAATACTTTGTCTCTGTTTAATGGATTTTTTATGTTTAGTGACATTGTTGAGCCTGATTTCAAACAATTCGTGCACAATTGGCGGAAATTAAAAACAATTTTATTTTATTTATAAATAAATTTATAAATAAAATAAAATTGTTTATTTGCACAAATAAAAAGCTTAACATAAGGTTCATTCCCTTGCTCTTGAACTAGCCCTAATTAATAATAGTAGTTAGTAATAATAGTATTAATCAGTAATTGTTGTGATAATCATAGTTTTTAGGTTTAGGCAATCCTACTAATATTATAAATGCGAAAGTTTGGATAGATGGATGTTTGTTACTCAATCACGCTACACCGGCTGGACGGATCGGGTTGAAATTTGGCACAGAGATATATTATATTCTGGAATAGCACATAGGCTTTTTATCCCGGAAAAATGTACAGTCCCCGTGGGATAGGTTAGTTTTTCACAGAGCAAAGGATCGAAATTATTTTTTGCATAGTGGTAGTTTAGGGATCAGAAAATGACATATGCCACTTTTTATCCCAGAAAAATGCACGCATCCTATGGGATAGCAAAATATAGAAAGGTGTAATAGTTTAAGATGCCTCCATGGATTGTACCTTTCCTTCCAAAAATAACCTCCACGCGGGCGGAGCCGCGAGCAACATCTAGTGTTATAATATATTTTATTATGAAAATCATATTGGTGATATTTCGGATAGTTTATTGAAATATATAATTTATAAATTTTTATTTGCTTTAAATCAATATGTTTGTATAACTTTCTAAGATTACAGAACAATCACCCTACTAACTTAAAATAACACAAAACTTCGAAAATTCTCTAAGAGAAGGGCATAACAGGAGCTGATTACTAAAGATAAATTAAGTTGTCGTTACAACTTAAACAATTAAGAAACTGAAGTCAGTGGACGAATAATATTCGGTTAATGAAATGTTATTATGGTGAACAAGATCATTAAAAAAGTATGTAGTTCCTTAACATAAAGAATATAAATAGAAAAAGGAAGTTTTAAGTAAGATATACATACGCACTCACGTGTGTAATTCTTTCAAGGGTAGGCAGATATGTAACCAGTACACTCATATTTCGCAGAACACTTTCCCACTGTCCTATTAGGTGATAATGGTCAGCCTAACGCCACACCTGGCACAATTAGAGACTCCGGGCTGATACTGAGTATTTCGTGATAGAAAAACCCAATAGCACTTTAACCCGACCAGAGATTCGAACCCGAGACAGCGCAGCAGTCGTACCGTATACGAAATTACATCTGCACCACCGAGACTGTCAGTCACTAACACATGTAGTAAATTTCTAGTATTGTTGAGTACGAATTACCAGAAATGTTTACCTCTGTTACAAAAATGAGAGAGACATCCAAGCGGGATTACGTTACATTCGCAGAGAAAGCAGTGATTTGATTTCAGCCGCATCCCTTGTCACATTCGCCGTAAAAGCTGGAGGTTATTTTCTGTTGTAAATAGAAAAATATTACACAGAAATTAGCTTTCAAAATATACTATTGTCTAGCTCTAGTAAAAGTTTCCGCAGAAAGTTCTCTTTAAATACCAAAACAAAGATCTTAAACTGTTAAATCAGAGAAATTGTCAACAAACCAATACTGGAATAAAGCTGTAAGTTTACCAACAATTCCAACTGGACTACTAAAACTTCGAAATGTATGCAGGGTGGTAGAAATCTAGTTATAAACCGCAACAATCGTTTAAACTCTAGTTCCATTGTGGAAAATAGGTTTCCGATTGAAATGGACGAGAGATAAATTCCGGCTATCGTCGGTTAAACTACCACTGCAAGTCACAATTATCCGGTTTATTGAAGTGGGAATAGAATCTTTCCGGCTCTCGTCACGGATTGTATATTTATTTTAAAATAGATACTTTGGATTAAATGATTTATTTTCAAGCACGCCCGGTAGTAATCATCCAAATAAAGTTGTGATCAGTGGTTCTATTAAAAGCGTCATATGGCCGATATTAAGTGTAGCCTAAATTACTACTAGTTTGTTCGTGCATTCTATAACTACTACTCATTTTGATGCATCTTTTTTAACCGACTTCAAAAAAGGAGGAGGTTAACAATTCGTCGGAATCTTTTTTTTTATGTATGTTACCCGATTATTCAAAATTCTTTTTTTGTTTAAAAGGGTATACTTCCCGGGTGGTCCCATTGGCACCAAGTCAGGATCTGATGATGGGATCTCAGGAAAATCAAAGGCAACCCTCAAATTTTATAGTGACGCATAATTTTCTTTTTATTGAAGTCGGTGTACTTTTTATGAATAAAAAACTTTTACTTATTTATTTTAATTAGTATTATATTTTAAACTGATGTAAATTATCACTATGAAAAGCATAACTGTCAAAGTAAATATATCTATATTATAGACTAGATGTTGCCCGCGGCAGCACCTGCGTGGAAGTTATTTTTGAAAAAAAAGGGATACAATTCATTATGGCATCTTAAGCTATTACATCTTGCTAATCTTTTATTTTCTGAGATAAAACATACCCTATGTGTTAATCTACCTGATAAACTATCTGAGTGCCAAGTTTTATTCAAATGGGTTCAGCCATTTCGGCGTGATTGAGTAACAAACTACAAAGTTTCACATTTATAATGTTATTGCCAATATTATACAAAGAAAATAACAGTATGAGTGAGCATAGAATGTGAGTACTCGCATATACCGAGCTAACGTTACAGAGATAAAAAGAAATCTATATGACTGTCTCATTTAACTCGATATAAATATAGCGAGTCAAAACTTAGCGCAAGAATCCTATTCCTACTAATATTATAAATGCGAATGTTTGGATGGATGTATGGATGTTTGTTACTCAATTACGCTACATCGGCTGGAGAGATCTAGTTCAAATTTGGTACAGAGATAAATTATAATCCGAAATAGCACATAGGCTACTTTTATTCAGGAAATATGTACAGTTCCTGCGGGATAGTTTACTTTTTCACAGAGCAAGGGATCAACATGATTTTTTGCATAGTGGCAGTTTACCTTTAGGCTACTTTTTATCCCGGAAAAATGCACACTGCGTATGGGATAGCGAAATATGGAAAGGTGTAATAGCTTAAGATGTCTCCATAGATTGTATACCTTTTCTTCCAAAAATAACCTCAACGAGAGCGGAGCTTACTTTACTTACTCACTTACTTTATTATATACATCTAGTTTATAATAAAGTTTCGTACGGAGGTCATGGTAATAGACTGATGAACTAGCTTAAAGCTCGCCAAACTGCAGGGGTGTGGTGTTTGCTTGAAATGTTTCTAACGAAGTGTCTGGCTGCACTTTACTATAATGGATATTGGTTCAAACTTGTCGCTCACTGAGGCCATTAGTTTTATATCTGGTATATTGAAGTTGGCCATGGCTTAGGATCTTTAGTTTAAGTAATTACTCATATTACAATATGAATACTTAAACAAAGCAAAATATATATTTACTTCTATGATTTGTGTTCAATAACATACCGTGAGATTTACTTATCTTTGTAAATAAAAATAGATAGCTCCGTCGCTCCTTTGCTTCAATACCTTGTACAACAATCGGATTCTTTCAATGTTATTTACTTTGAATGAAGTTTATCGGAAAGTTGTATTGGATTATGTATCGAAGTGGAAATGTTTGAGAAGAAGACAGCTTCTACCTGAGTCACATTGGTAATAGGTATGCAGTACATATATTTAGAAACTGCTTTTGATATGTAATATTGATGCAGTTGTAGCTCTGATTGATTGATAATATAATCTATAATATGATTTATAATCTATAATATTAAATTCTCTAATATCTATGTGAATTTTGTAAGGATCTACTAACTATAAAACTTTAGTCACCATAAAACTTCAGTCTAAATAAAAGTCATGAAAGTATAATAGTTTAAAACCAAATACTTATATAACTATGATAAACGATAAAAATAAGCTAATTAGAAAGTAAATATTTCAAATGCAATTTAAAAATATATTGGCATACAGTCTTTGTTGACTTCATTGCATCAGGAATAGTAAAAATCATTTTTTAATTTGAGCATAATTACAATACTATTAAATTATTTTTTATCTATATTGATAAATAGATAATTTATATTGCTCCTTTGTTAATCAATTATAACTGCTTTGTATAGAATACGTTGTTATTAGCTCGTTATCAAAACCATTTTTAACCGACTTCAAAAAAGGAGAAGGTTAACAATTCGTCGGAATCTTTTTTTTTTATGTATGTTACCTGATTACTCGAAGCCGCCTGGACCGATTCGAGAAATTCTTTTTTTGTTTAAAAGGGTATACTTCCCAGGTGGTCCCATTGGCCCATGTCAGGATCTGATGATCTCAGAAAAATCAAGGGAAACCCTAACATTTTATAGTGTCGGGTAATTTGTTTTTTTTATTGAAGTCGGTGTACTTTTTATGAATAAAAAACTTTTACATATTTACATTTGAACACAGCGGGACCGTTTTGACGGGTCTTGAAAAATAGGTCTTTGGATCTTTCGGGTATAATCTAGGTTTTACTTTTGAAACAAGAAAACATACTTACGAAATACCATTTTAACTAACCACTGTACGTGCTACTATACACAGGGGCGTTCAATTTGAAGTGGAGTCTATTAAACTTCTGATTTAATCGATAGTTAAGCCCAGGGGTAACTTATATATGTTCTATCAAAACGCTTTAAGCAAGCATTGCACTCGTCAGAATAATTTACGTGTTACCATAAACATGTAGACATAAATCTAATAGCAGACGCAAGTACATCTATTGGACATGTCGAAATAACATTTTGCGTAAAATCAAAGGCTAATTTGATTTGTTTTCGATATTAGATTAATTCAAACAGACGGAAAATATTTTATTGCTCAGAATAGATAGTAAATACGCTCTCTAAGTGGTTGACTTATCACAAATTCCTGTAATATTACACCAGGTTTGAGAAATATGTTAACATGTATTTATACAGATTTAAGTACTTGCGCCGTCTATTTAAATTTACTTCTGTAAATAAGGCATGAAAGCATGCAGCCTAGAAAAGAGAAATAATTTAGACATGGTTTGATAAATAAAAAGCTTTGGCCAATGTGCTGACGTTACAAATATTATTTAAAATTTAAAGATGGAATAATATTTACTATACAAATAGAGTTCGGTAAGTAAAATATCCGTTAGCAGACCAAATCAGAGTAATATTCTCAAATCATGATTAAGAAGCGTTGTGCAACTGCTTTAACGACCCTGTCGGTAGTTAGGAGTTAGCGTGCCACTTCCTCCGATATTGTCTTTAGCTATTTTATTTAGTAATTCATTGATTTGAAGAACTTAAACTTTATTTGTTTTCTAACGTTTTTATGGGCATTGCATAAATTAAATGCATTAAAGTATATGGGCTCAAGCGAATTATATAAATGTCTTATAATAACCAGCGAACGAAATTAACATTTTGTCTTTCTCAATATACGAATTTAAAATTGTATATTGTATATTATTCTTAAATGTTACTTTAAAACTTTAGTGAACTATATTATATATATATTAACTATATTTTCGACTAAATTTGTATGATTTAATAGTTGGTTCATTTTTTCATAGTCCTGACTATTATTTAATTTAGTGTAAAATCATTAACACTATATTTTTCACTTTCACCTAAGGTATAAACGACATTGAACAAAACTTTCAGTACAAATCCAGATTACGATTAGCTGTTATTCGTTCAGGTATAAGTTCTCTTAGAATTTAAAGACGACTAACGACTAAAAGACCACAATATATGTTCGGCGAAATAGAATGGAGAACCTTCTTGAAATCAGCCATTAATTTAAAGTTCGGATATGTTATTAATCCATAAAAATATTTAAACACGATACATTCTTCGTAAAATGTTTGAAAATGACAAAAATACTATTGTTATTATTCACAGCAAGTGTTCGCGACTGTCATTTAAAATTGATTGGCTGCGGTCGGTTCGATGTCGTTGAACTTAATAGAGGCCATTAGGCGATGTTGTACCCCAGCGAAACAACGAGAGGGATCAGTGGGTGTTTTATGGACATCTGGGGGCACAATCAAAATATTTAACAAGTTTCCCACACGCTGAGATATCGACAAACCAGTGTATATTTTCCGGAATAAAAATTCATATTCATATACAATCACGCCTGTAATCCCTGAAGGGGTAGGCAGAGGTGTAACCTGTACACCCACTTTTAGCCGAATTTATTTCGGTCCCATAATGTGATAGGGGCGAGCCTATTGCCATAACGGGCACAAATTCCAGACTTCGGGCTAATACTGAGTTTCTAAATAGAAAACCCAATATCACTTTACCCGACCCGCGGGTCGAACCCGAGACTTCAGCACAGCAGTCGTAACGCCTGCGCAATTACAACTGCGCTACCAAGCAGTCGAATATAAATATGAAGTTCCAATTTCATTTTAATGCGGAATTATTGTAAAATTTAATTGAAATTCTTAAAGGAAAATTCAGCGCGCATATCTCTTTAACATGCAAGTAAATATCGGTGATGTAGGTACTTAATTAATCAATTTCCGCCAGAACATATCAAGGATATTACACCGAAGAGTTCGAGGAACTAATAGAATTGGACTATTTTCTTTTTATGAATTCGATTTCAATTTCTGGTTAATTAATGAATATAAAGGCTTTCTTGAATAAATAAATTGCCACTTTTCATATATGATCATACCAATACAAGATCACCTCCATCACCCTAAAGGGCTAGGTAAAGTCAAACTGCGCACCATGGTTCTTCGTTTTTTCCTCGTTCTGAGTTCTTAGTTCTTAGGGATATAAAGTCAGAATTAGGCTTTGCACCTTTTCTAATACTGGCGAATACAAGTAGTTAAAATCAAATAATGTTTCTTTTTATTCGCAGGTAACTGAGTGCGGTGCTGTATTATGAACGCAAGTGAAAGCTCAGATTAATCCTCGATGTTCAGGAGAGGATACAAGACACGATACGTGCGCGTGGTGTTTAAAGCCAAGACGTGGAAGAGGGCGCCGATGAAGTTGTTAAAGTGGCGCAGAAAAATGCCATCCACGAAGCAGTACAATCTGGTGCCAAACGACGAATATGATCCGAGAATCCCGTTGCACCCGGACGAGGCGTTCCATTATGGCATCACCTTTCAAGCCAAGGTAATTAAGACAATTATAATGTTCATTGGTATACTCGTGTATATCTTATAAGCATAGCTTTACAAGTTGTTAGTTGAGTTGGTGATCACTTTCCATCCTCCTCCTCCAGGTGAGCCTCCTGCGAGTTTGCCTCCTTTTTCCTTAAAAAACAAAGTAGTTAGTTGAGTTGTCTTCGAAAAAAGAATTCATAACTTGTTAAATACTGTTCAGGGTCCGTTTTCGATACAATAATGAATATCACATAACAAAATTTTAAGTTAACTATTTAATTTGAAAACACAGGCTTGTGTAAACTATATGAAATTATAAGTAAGGAACATTTGAACATAGCCAAAACGGGCTAATTTTAATTATAAGTATATCTAAATAAAGTTTCCAAAAAAACATTAATAATGAATATATAATTTTACGAATTCGATTTTAGCGCTGAAGTGCATGGGATTTTGTTATCTAATAGTTCTATTTTGACCCAAGCTGAGTGCTTTTTAATAAGGAAAATATATAAACATATATAATATATAAACACATTATTTTAAAGTAAAAAATATGGATCTATTATTGTAGCTGTAGGAAATATATATTTATAATTCAACATTATAATCAGAGTTGGCAAAAGTGAAAATACGTACATCCATATATACACTCACGCCTGTAATCCCCGAAAGGGTAGGCAGAGGTGTAACCAGTACACCTACTTTTCGCCGAAGCTATTAGGGTCCCATAATTTGATAGAGGGCGAGACTATTGCCATACCGGGCACAATTACAGACTCCGGGCTGATACTGTGTATTTCTAAATAAAAAAACCCAATATCACTTTACCCGACTCCGGGATCGAAACCGAGACATCAGCACATCAGTCGTAACGCATGCGCAATTACAACCACCGAGGCAGTCTAATACAACTAAGTAATTAAGTAAAATAATAATAAAGGTTACATTTTTGTTTTTGCCCAATGCTTTAACATTTGGGTGGTTTAATATATTCTTTGTTAGAATAAAGAATAACAAAATTTTCCCTTTGAATACACAATTGTATAAGCGAATCTGAGAATGGAACTCTTTGTATATCACTAATCTCGGTTTCTCTCTGTTGGATTTTTCTTTTATCATCGTGAGAAATATCAGGTGGACGTGGCTTGTGATATCTTTTCATATTATATTTCATATTGGAAATGATATATATATTTTAGAAGGTTTTTATGACCTTACGTACATGAGCAACAAGGACGGTGCAAAAGTATTCTAGACCAATACGGCATAACAGGAACCTTCTAGAAGAGAGCTTATCCCTTCCTCAAAGACCGGTAATGTACCGGTGATTCTTGGTGCAGATTATCGGTTGCTCATTATTCGACAACAATGGAACTCCTTTCAATTGTCTTCTAACCCCGACAAAAGAGATTATAAGATGTATAAGTTTGATCCCTTATCTGTGAGTCTGTGGGTGTAGTTTATTTATTGATAGTTGATAGACCGCAATGTAAAAAAATGAGTAAAACACTGACTGTAGAATCAAAATGGCTATAAGATAATCTTATTAACGAATATAGCGGTCCTCCGTAACATCAGAGAGTGGACTGGCATCAAGTCTGTTGAAGAGCTATTCAGAATTGCACTAGACCGAGAAAAAATCAAAAAACTGACCGCCAACCTCCAGTAGTGGAGAGGCACGACAAGAAGAAGGTCCTCTGAAGACTAAAAAAATTATAGTATTTGCGTTGAAAGTTAACAATAATTTTTTTTTACGTCAAAAATTATAATTGACTTGATGAGAAAATCGAAGCTGTACTTAGAATAAGAGGTTCGTAATTTGTCATGTAATACATCAAATGTGACACGCAAACACATATGTAAGCTAAGAGCACAATTACACGATCGTTTTTCAGTTGCTTTTGGTTGATAATTAATTTGAAAAAATAATAAGCACCGAATAATCACACATATTTAGTCAACCTCGGCTTAGTAACTATGGCACAAATGGCCATTAGTTAACAAATTATTTAACGTTATTCGAGCTACGTGAACCGAATTAATACAGATTTATGACGGAAAGTAATTGATGGGGACGGATAGAGGTTTCTCGGATAGCTGGTTTTCAATGTACGTACATTATTATTATTAATTGGGATTTATTTATGATATAATATTAATACATCTCTAGCGACCATCGTAATTATCACTTTTTATTAGAGATTGATAGCAAATTTTACATTAATAATTATGTTTTAGATTTCGGTAAAGTAATTTAAGAAAAAATCCTTTGTAGAAAAATATTTTAATTTATTAGAAGAAATATTACTGTGGTTCTTAGATTCGGAAAATACAGTATAATTATAATAAATTATATCCTTTTAATTACGTAATAATATACTCGACGTTTGCGAAATGAATTAATATTGCCTGGACTAATAACATAGCAAATGGATCACCGATAGTGCCTTATGCTTGAATTGGTATAATGCCAAACAAATCTCTAGGACGTAGTACATATAGATCGCTGTCTCTAGGCGAGTAAATCCTCATCTGTGGTTTGCATTACTCATATTGGCTTTATAAAAAATTACGGATCGTGCTATTAAATCTGCTGTGTGTTTTGATTGGATAAAATATATATATTTGTTTCCTTTTTTGAATACAATAGTTGAAAGACATTCATAAAATTTATAACCAATTATAATTTGTATCTTAAATTATAAAATAAATGAAATTGTGTATTTTCTCTGTGCTAGTCGCAATTCGTGGTCACTGTGGAACCCTGTATCGTGATTGCTATTAATACTAACATCGAGGATATCAAGAACTAGAAGGGACTACAGTGTCACAACACCCAGATCCGAAACAAATATCTATCTGTTATACAAATATTTGTCTAACAATAAAAATACTTAAAATACACATATTCTCACGCCTGTAATCCCCGAACGGGTAGGCACAGCCATGTAACCAGTACACCCACTTTTCGCCGAATTTTGGTCCCATAATGTGATAGGGGGCGAACCTATCGACATGCCGGGCACACATTCCAGACTCCGGGCTAATATTGAGTTTTTAAATAGAAAACCCAACTTTACCCGACCCGGGGATCGAACCCGAGACCTCAAAGACCGCAAAGCAGTCGTAACGCATGCGCAATTACAACTGTGCCACTGAGGCAGTGGCACTTAAAACAATTTTACTTATTTAATTATACTCTAGGTAAGAACTGGAAACCATCTAATGCATAATTTCTGTAATCTTGAAAATCTTGCACTGACTCTTCTAGAACATCTCGGCGTGCCACCACGTCGAATGCCAATCTCACCCGGATGAATAGGTAATAAGCACACTGATAACTGAGCGAAAACCATCACTTACTAAACTATAGGGTAAGAAATAACACGGGTCGTTGATAAATAACCATGTCATCAAATTGCGACGTCCTAGTTTGCAACCAGCCTTATGTAGGACACAACAAAATCCTGTAATAACTAGTGATGGAAAGCGTGCATGGGAATATTAAGTGAGAAAATTATTGTAAATTAGTTCTTTTAGAACAAATTGCAAGATATTCCCGCTTATTTTGTCAATAATTCTCTAAACTAGACTAAAAATTAAGTTCGTTCGCGTCGAACGAAGTTTCGTATTCTAAAATCGTCTAGTCTACGGTGACAGGCTTAAGCCTAATTTAGTTTGACACGATCTAAGATACTCAATTTAGTTTCTTGATTAATGTTTTTTTTTCACATCAATTCTTCATTTTAAAACATTTTAAAATTATTCAAGAATTGGTAACACTATCCCAAAGAATGTCAGAAAAAGAAATTTATTTATGTTATAATGAAGTCAACAGCCGCTAAAATAGCTGAATTGATTCCCTTGTAAAGTTTTCGAAACGTCGGGACCAAAAAAGGAAATCGCGATAAAAAGCGTAAATTAATTATATTTCACCATGTATTATAATATTCATGTAAATATAAAAAAAATGTTAATTTAGTCAGAATCAGCACCAATATAATGCTTAAATGAATTTATAATATTTACATAACCGATATGATACTTTTTCTGGTACGGCAAAGTGATCACCACTTACCACCTGGTAAGCGCAGTACAGTACAGCAGTTAGGGCCGATTTCACCATTGAACATAAACGCGATCAATTCAAACTAAACTCAGTTTACGTGTTTAACTGAGTTCAAAATTCCGAATTGTATTTCACCAACATAAACTTAACGCAGTTCAAGCTAAACCTAGTTTTATTTTTGAACCGCGCATTTTCGTCGTTTAGCTCTGCTAAACGCGTTCAAGAGCTGTCGCTGTCATCGATAATATAAAATTATAAAATATTGTTTTATTTACCACAGTGGCATATTTTTCTATTAATACTTCGGTTTGATTTTGTTGTTACTATTATTATTGTCGTCGTTTTAAAGAGGGTACCACAAAATCCTGGTGAAATCAGTTTGACCTAAACTGAGATCAAGATCGACAATTGAACTTGATTAGTCAGAACTCGGTTCTTAAAAAAACAAAAAAAAGAAGAAGAAGAAACTCGGTTCTTATTGTGAATGGTGAAATTGGCCCTTAGAGTATAAAATGGCCAGAGTCAAGTATCCCTTAACACTTGACACAATCATGCACTCAGCCGGCATGTTCTCACGGCACGGCTTCACACTACGCCTAAAGGACTCAGGATCAGAAGGATGAAACTCGGTAGCTGGCATACTTATATAAAATTAGCATATTGCATGCACTAGTCATGTGTCTAATCGCGACATTAGTTAATTTCGTTGGTACTGAATTCAACATTTCAATCTATGAAATGTTGTGTAGGAAAGTAAAATATCCTTGTCATGTAAGTTTTTTTTTATTGCATAGTCCGACAAATGAGCCTGTGGGTCACCTGATGTTAAGTGATCTCCACCGCCCATGAACATCCACAATACCGAAAGTATCATGTATGCGCTGTCAGCCTTAAAGGACAGGAATAGGGATTAGGGAAGGGAAGGGGAAATCTGGGCCTCCGGATATCTCACTTACCATACGAAACGCGACAGTAAACTGTCACTTTACGTTAATTTTCTGTGAGACAGTGGTACTACCCCGTTCGAGCTGGCCCATTCATGCTGTAGACAAAAATGTCTACAGCGTGGCTCTACCACTATGAGTTAGTCATAATTCTCTTTAAAAGACAATGTAGCAATCATGAAAGCCAATATTTATATGAGAACTTAACGAACTCAGTTTACACAATGTTTCTACTAGGCACTTAATTAAGGTAACAATGACGTGATTGGGTCCTTACACCACATATGGCTCAAGTTTATTATTTAGATTAAATGTTTTAATTAATAAATGCAATGCCTTTTTATAGTTAAATTATGGGTTAATTTTTGGAAACGATTGGGTTATTTTATAAGCGATCGCTTATCTGAAGTGTGTTATTAATTAACTATTATAATAATAATACTAGCCCTGTATTAAACATTGTCCCACTGCTGGGCACGGGCCTCCTCTACTAATGAGAGGGGTTAGGCCGTAGTCCACCACACTGGCCTAATGCGGGTTGGCAGACTTCTCATACCTTCGAAAAAATCTCAGATATGCAGGTTTCCTCACGATGTTTTCCTTCACCGTTAAAGCAAGCGATAATTAACATTTTAATACACACATAACTTCAGAAAAGTTAGAGGTGTATGCCACTTGGGTTTCGAACCTACGACTTGCGTCTCGGCAGTCCGTACCGCAACCAACTAGGCTATCGCTGCTCAATTAACTATTAACATTTTTTTTATTTAAATATCTCATAAACTGTCTCAAATTTAAAAATAAGTCATGATTAATATTTTCTCAATAATAATAAGCAGTCATTGATTGATTTTACAAATTAACTTTTGTGAAAAAATTTACAGACTTCAATAACTTGCTTGACGAGAAAACGTAGTGCTAAATGGCCAAATTGCTGCAATTAGGCTCTGAGCGCTCAATAGGTACCATATTTATTAAATGCTATCAAGTTAGCCAAAAGTCGGTCCCAAGTAAAACAATTATGAAATTTGTGACATTCCACCTTGTCGATTCGTAAAATTTTGTTTTACTCTTAACAACTCTGTAACGTTGACAATAAATTTTGAGTTGTACGGACACTTTTACTATTTGCGACGATCGAGCGAGTCGGAATTAATTGAAAGGCTTAATAATGGAAATGAAGGAATTCCTTTCAGTATTTGAGTTTAAAAAAATCTTAAATTTAACTTCAACGGTCTGCTTAATATAGATTTTTATGTATTGGTAATGTAAATTTACGTTAACAAGGTGTTGCCTTTCAAGTCTTACTTATTATTACTATTAATAAGTAATTATTATTATTTGAGTAATTATTTAATGGTTTCTTATGTTTACGCGAATATTATACATTGTAATAAAACGAAATTTATGGATTCTATCGCGGTTTATTTTACTTTTTTAACGCGACGTTTCGAAGGCTTTACAGCCTTCATGGTCACGGGGGAGACTGAGTTGTATGTCGTCACGAAAGTATAGTGCAATGTTTCTACCCTCCATATAGTTGATATTTAATTTTTTAATTTTTAATGTCGGACTACAACAAAATAAAAATTGAATGACTGCCTCGGTGGCGAAGCATGCGTTACGACTGCTGCCTTGCTGAGGTCTCGGGTTCGATCCCCGGGTCGGGTAAAGTGATATTGGGTTTTTCTATCTAGAAATTCTCAGTATTAGCCCGGAGTCTGGAACCTGTGCCCGGTATGGCGATAGGCTCGCCCCCTATCACATTATGGGACCGAAATTCGGCGAAAAGTGGGTGTACTGGTTGCACCTCTGCCTACCCCTTCGGGGATTACAGGCGTGAGTGTATATGTATGTATATAATTCTTATCGTTAGTTGGAATAACAAATATAGAATAAAATACCAGCGTATTACAATATGTGAGTTATTTTTCGCACTATAATGCTACAAAGCACTTCCACCGCAAATATAACTCCATTTGAGTGTAGCTAATTATTTATGTAGGCAGGTGAGCTAGCCACGGCGGGTCGGCCAGAACGGCTTCCTAAGCCAGGATTACGTGGCCTTTGCCGAGTTATTCCTTCGCTCTATGTCTTCCTCAAAGGTTATCTGGAAGATTGCGTTATTTTACGCATTACAAATTCGGAAAGGACTCACATTATCTAAATAATGGTTGTTATCGTTGGACGTTAATAAAAATTGGTTCTGTGTAAAGAGATCCGCGACCCATGAAACTCCCCATTCAAGTACGGGCACACAATAAGGCAGACACAAAGAGCCTATTCATAGAATTGAGCTTACAACGAGCCGCGTGGATCTGGAGTTAGTGCTCTATAATGCCTCATTTTAGTGGCTTATGAATGTTTTACAAGATCCGACTGAAAAGCTTCCAAGTGCTTTGCACATTAACTTTAAAGGCAGAGTTCCGATGAATATCAAGATGCGAGCGTCAGTGTTATTCGCTGTCGCATAGATAGCTTTGAAATATGCTATCTTTACATTAGCTATACAGTACGTTGCGCAGTACAATCGCAAAGACGCGGCACTTATGATGCTACGTCACTGACACGCGCGACTGCCGTTTAACGCGACAATTGGAAGTCTGTCTTTAACCTAACAACGTGTAATGGCATGAGCTGTTTACGGCACTTAAAAGTTTATGAACTTGGCCATCGTAGACCATACTAATTGCGAATTTTTAGTTGCAACTAAATTATATGTCAGTTTAGTTGTATGATAAAAATGGATATATTTTTAATTGCTTATTGAATTTGAAATCAGCAATATAAAATGTATACTGGGATATTTAACTTTTTGAGGGTTTTTTTTAATTATATTACTTAGAAATCACGAGAACAGTAATAAATTAACTTCGCCAAACGCATTAATTCTATGCTATTATGGTTCGACTTGCGGCAGCAAACATGCTAAATATTTTAATTTTATAAACACATATATTTTATTCATAAAAATAGACATGTAGCACGCTTGTAAATTCCTACGCATTGATGGGAATCCCTAGGCTCTATACCTAAACTACCGGGCATAATATAAAAACATTATCGGAAAACGATTTTATTCGAATATTTCAGCCTATACGTTTCTTTTTACCGATGAAAACTTGTAACTATGCTCGACATGGTTTTTAGATTTGTCTCAGTCAATGTATATTTTTTTTACTACATCATGACATTTATCTATCTTACTAATATTATGAATGCGAATGTTTGGATGGATGGATGTTTGTTACTCAATCACGTTACAACGGCTGGACGGATCTGGTTGAAATTTGGCACAGAGATAGATTATAGTCTGGAATAGCACAAAGACTACTTTTCTCCCCGGAAAAATGTACAGTATCCGTGGGATAGCTAAGTTTTTTTACAGAGCAAGGGATCGACATGATTTTTTGCATAGTTGCGGTTTATGTAGTAAAAAATATAAACTTTATTTCATCACTTGGTCATGGTAACACCTAATGTTAACAACAAAAAAGCACGATATCTAAAACATCACAATAAATATATTATGCATAATCAAGGTATTACTCATTTCTTTTTGTATCATAATAAGCGAGATATTTAACAAAAGAAATGAGGACAACCGAAATCCCTTTATGGTTAAGGTGGTATTATCCGTGAAAATATGAAACTGGATTAACCGTTTGTTAAGCATTCCTATCATTATCCTGGTGATATAACGGACCGGACTGGTTTCATGACTCAATACCAAATTCTTTGTGTTTGAGTCATTTGAAATTAGACGTTGCATTGCAACAATCCTGCACTTAAACTGTCAAATAAATATTTTGTGTTATTAATGAAGATATGATGCACTACTGTAAAAAAAATGTACGCATAAAATACTTCATTGTTTTCTTTCTCGAATGCGGCAGATGGTGGTTTTTTTTACGTTAAAAAAGGAGGATTTGTTTTTGTCTGTATTTTAACACATGTTACGCAATATCTGCACCAGAATAAGGTGGTGTGGTTAATATAATTAAATTTTTGGATACAGTCGTAAAACTGCCTCGGTGGCGCAGTTGTAATTGCGCATGCGTTACAACTGCTGTGCCGAGGTCTCAGGTTCGATTCCCAGGTATTTCACTAATTATCTTGAGTGTCGCATTTATTTAAGTAAAATCTGAATCTTTTGCAATGTCTGAATAATAATTTAAAAATGGAACAAAATACAGTCTCATTAAAGTTTAAGAACTTTTATCGGTCAAAGCACATCGAATTATTTCGATTTTGTTCGAGTTATCCGGTAAGTTTTCTGCTTTCCACGACCGTAGTGCTCGGGAAAATCCTCTTTTCGGTAGTTTTTCACTTAGCAGCGCTGTGTGGAAACTTTTATATTAGATGAAGAGAAAACTTTCCTGCCTCTGCGACAGCCTTTCTTTCTCGAAAATCATTTCGATTCAACCAGGAATCGTTTAAAGGTAAATAATTATTTAAATTGGTAAAAATAAAATATTTCTGTAGCGTACATTTAAAGTCGATATAAATAAATGTTTGCGTGTTTAATCCACTGCGTTAATTAAAAGATCTAACATATAAAGTGTGTAATCAAATATTCATCTATATATTCTCTTTCAATCAGTAAGTAAAATACTATATGTTGCAATTGGTGAAAGCAGCGATAGCCTAGTTGGAATCGGTACAGACTGCCAAGAAGCCTGCACACTGAGAATTCCAAACAAGAATTTCGTAGATGTGTGAAGTCTGCCAATCCGCATTAGGCCAGCGTGGAGGATTAAGGTCTAACCCGTTAGTAGAGGAGAACCGTACCCAGCAGTGGGACAGTGTATAAAGAATACAGATCTAGACTCTCTACTTCATTTTATCCTATTTTGGTTTAAGCAAAAATCTGCGTAATATGACAGAACTAAATTCGAATGTAACTCTTAATAATAATAAGTTAGCTTCAGAAAGTTTATTGTCTAAGAGTATAATATAAGGTTCATTGGTTGGCACGATGGTTCATTTCAACACCAAATGAAACATCGTGCCTAACTTTTTGAGGATCTGATACGTGTCATTTTTGCTTGACTCAGCTCCCACGTCAGCCTTAAGATGGGACTTGTTTTTAAATATAATACGGAATATTCAAAAATATATTGATTGTAGATTGATGTTATGAAAATATAGGTCATTATATGCTCTATTAATCTTGGTGTGATACCTAACTAAGACAAGTTAGTAGTTAGTATTCATAGATCTCTAAATATTAATTATAACAATTCTAATTAATTATTTTTAAAAATTTTGCTATTTCCAACTATCCTGCCAGTATCCATGTGAAGTTTCCAATATGTAAAATTATAGAGTCGTCCTCGATTTTTAGCGACTAAAAACCCGTTTTAGCAACACTTTCAAGGCGACCTTCAAATAAACGAAAACAAGTTACCATTCTATTAATACAAAAATGTCCGGTACTATACGAACGCCGTCTATAATAATTACTAGGTCAACGAACTCTAATTATGTATTCATTTAATAATTGTGAGGCATTAGGTTTAAGATATTGTGATTTTAATAACTTTTTAAGGACAGGGTTGCTTCGGTAAATTATTACGATTAAAGAACTATTAATAATTCATATTTCTAATTTGGTATTGTAAATATATACCATAAATAAATACACTCCACATTCACACATATATTGACCCCACACTAGATCAAACCTGTCGTGGGTAGCAAGAACCTAGAGATACTTTCGGCCTCACAATACCCAGACGCACAACAAGTATCTGTCTGTCACCCAAATATTTGTCTCGTTGCGGGAATCGAACCCACGGCATTTAGTTTCACAACTGGCTACTCGCCCCCTGCTCCAATTCTAAAATTAAATAAAATCTGTATAAATTATTTTACTCCCAAGTGATCTCTAAAAACTTATGAGTTGATTCCACCATAGATAACTGGTGTCTTCATCCTGTGGATACAATCCATGTGTTCAGCCGGCTGTGAATCCTTCTACCCGGCATCGATTCCGAATAGTCCTGACCAAACAATCTTCGACCATCCAGTTGAATTACATTTACAAACTACGCCTAGCCCACAAGTCTAAGGCGTAATAGATGAACTAATTATTATATCGTAATAACAGTATCTAACTAGAGTTATTTTTATGACAATATCTACATATACAAGTAGCCGGCTGTCAAACGAGAGGCGGTGGGTTCGATTCCCGCACTAAGACAAATGTTTGTGTGACAGACAGATTTTGGTTTCGGGTCTGGGTGTTGTGGGACCGTAGTCCCTCGTACTTTTCGATACCCACGAATAGGTTTTACCTAGTGTGGGGTCAGAACTATGTGTGTGACTGTTGGATTAATTTATTTATTTATATTAAATACTATAATAATAAATACAAATATGTACGTATATACATATATATACGATATAATATCTTCATATTACAGCCTTATCTTTATATAGCCCAATAAAAATTGGTCATAGCAACTGAATAATATGCAATTTCATTACGGGTAGTAATGAAACTAACTATAACTGACTTTTAATTTTACAATATTTTTATAGCGTCTACTTGTTTAAAATTTCAGAGTAAATAATGTTTTTTGGGTAAGTTTTCAGATAAAAGAAATATATTTACACATCACTTTGTTTAATCAAGTCTCTTGATGAAAAACGTAATTCTTGAAATGTTTAAAGTCTTTATTGTTTCTAATTAATTTAATTGTTTTATTTGTATTCTGTGAAGAACGTCGTAGGTTGTACATTTGTATTTTTTAGATATATAATTCTTTGAATATTATCACAATGTATAACTGTTTGTTTTTGCTAAATAAATAAAATGAATAAATAATAGTACGAAACGTTTTTAGTGGGATTTGTTATTTGTTAATTATTTTTCACATTTAACGTAAGAGTAAAACGGCCGTAAATACCAACTACTTTTATTGAATAAAATAATTTTGCTCGCTTTGTGTAAATACAACTCTTACCGTTTTTGTGTAATGAAAAACATAAGTAGCCAAAAACAACTACAACTTCGCTTCTAGTCACAGAACAAAAGCAAAACCTAAATGGTTTATGTGTTCTAATAGGTTTTGAGCAGGTATGTCCAATATTCATTTATTCAAATTGAACGGGCGTGTGTTACAACTTTGTGAAAATAAGGTTCTAGTGCAGTCAGCGTGTTTCTTAGAACTACACTTAACAGTTGTGTGTGAGCTAGGAGGCTCGTTAACACAATCTCTATTTTATTTGTTTGGAAATGTGACTACAATAAAAATTTCACACGAATATAGAAATTGATCTATATGGAAAAAATATATTTCCAACTCTCTATTTCCACCCTATCTCTCTATTTGATAAATTTTGTTGCGCGATAAAGCCAGCTTCGAATTACTTAAGTCTACTGCTAGATGTCTAAAAATGCCATTATTGATCCTGGCTTATGTGAGTTACCGGCTGTTAGCGGAATAGTAATGTGTATACATTATCAATATCATAGATACCTCACAGTATTTCTAAAATGATCTATTTATATTTGGCACTATAGTCAATATTATAATTACCGTCGCCAAAATAAATAAAAAGAATTAATATGGTAAGTAAATCACTGACATAACTCAGACAATTAATAATTAAACATTCAACTCACCTTTTTAATTCCATTACTTTAAATGACATAATGAATAACAAGCTACATAAATGTTGAAATACACAAACCAAGTAGAATGAAAACATACAAGGTTTTCAGACAATTACATTATGAATCTGGCAGAACCCCTCGCAAATGCTATTTTCCGAAGAGACACAAGTGTAAACAGTTCGCACAGTTAACTGCGCTCGTATACACATATTTATTTGTGTTTGAAATGATTATGCTATATTTCAGGGCATTGTGCTGAATTCAAGGCCGACTGAGCTTGAATGAAAACATCGATATTACTTTAATATAATTTAGTTGTACATGTAAAATTTATAGGACATGATGTACTTAGTTGTTTGAACCATTAATAATACGTTCATAGTACCTACATACAGGTTGATTAAGTTTCAGCTTACTTGTCAAGTTCTGGACAAACGGTAGGCAGCGGCTTTGTTGTGCCCTGGTATTGCAGAAGTCAGACATTAAAAAAAAGTATGTTCAATAAACATTCCCATTCTCGGCAGGAGGGAACATCTGTGTGTGTGGGCCTGTTCCGTAACTTGATAGTGCGGCAAATATACGAATTTACGAACCTCTTATTTCAGACCGTGGTTGTAGACACCACGAAGCTGTGATCCGTAAGCCAGAACATGGGGTTCTGTTAGAGGATGAGATAAGATTAAATAATACGTCGAAGCATTGCCGTGATACAGAGGCTAAGTGAGGAAATGACCCTGCACAGGTGTAGCAGCTCTAAACTATTACTTTCGTCTGTATAATTTACAATACGGATGATCCGCCGCTGCAATTGATCTAAGGCATCGAATAGGTACGAGTGCGAAAACCGTCCCAGAGGTGCAAGCAGTTTCCATTCCCGGCTGTACCTGCGCTTTATACAGGCACAAGTGACCGGGTATCAAAAACCACCGCTATTTATGATTTAGATCCAGTGTGAGGCGGATATTCATACCTAAGACAATAAGATCATTACGTATCGAGAGTGGAACAGCCCGAAGAATAAGACCGAGAAGAAATTAGTATTTTATGCGCGAGAACGCGCACACCTGAGTTTTCTTGGCATTGAACTCGGCCAGATTCCTGATGCCCCATGATGAAATCAGAGCCATTGATCAAGGACAAGATCCTTAGGTCTCCTCACAGTATGTAATTTATCAACGAGTGAACCTCCAGGTAGCCAGCCAATCAGCCATTTATTGTTTGTTCCATGATTTTACACACCACCACAGAGGCTGCCTTGGTGGCGCAGTTGTAATTGCGCATGCGTTACAACCGCTGTGCTGAGGTCTCGGGTTCTATCCCCGGGTCGGGTAAAGTGATATTGGGTTTTTCTATCTAGAAATTCTCAGTATTAGCCCGGAGTCTGGAACCTGTGCCCGGTATGGCGATAGGCTCGCCCCCTATCACATTATGGGACCGAAATTTGGCGGAAAGTGGGTGTACTGGTTACACCTCTGCCTACCCCTTCGGGGATTATAGGCGTGAGTGTATATGTATGTATGTACACCACTGAGGCTAAACCGATTGGGCGATAACTGTATATTGTCTCACCAGTCACCCTTTTTGAGAATCGGCTGCACCTTGGCTTCTTTCCAAGATTCAGATACATTACCTGAGATGTAGGACGATCGGTACAAGTGCGTCAGTGCAGAAGGCAATTCCATAAATTGTATATTTATTTTCCCAAAAGTAAACGCCACGCAGGCGGAGCCACAAACAACAGCTTGTATATTTATATAAAAAAACCATAACATACTTACAACAAAAATTAAATTATTCTCATGCCAGAAATAAAAGTTAATTCATCACAAGTTTGAATCCTTTCAAAGTCCTTCATAGCAATATTTGATTATTGTAGTTCTACGAATGTAATAACGAACAGAAATCTCTTTGGAATATCAGAGTACTTTATTTGAAAGATATAAATGAATAGTGGCGTCAGATAGGCCGAGTGGATTGGATTTTGAATTGAAGTGACAGGATGATGAAGGGAAGGGTAGCATCAACCCGCAAACACTGGCAGTCGCTTTATTTGTAGATGCTAATTATATTTTATAGCCGTAATTAAATAATTTTATTTATTTGTAAGAAATATAGTTTTAGATTTAGTAACGTATTATATGAAAAATAAAGTTTAGTTTCGAAATTTATAAAAAATAATATTGTATACTCGAGTCGAATCAACAGTACATTTTGGGTTGGCATCGATATTTATCACTTAAAGGGCTTTTCCTTATATAAAATATCTAAATCTCGGGATGAGTATAGCTCTCCCGTTCTGCCGTTGTCATTGTTAAAGTTTTTTTTTTATCCTGGCACGGCAATGTGACCGCACTGTACCTGATGGTAAGCGCAGGGCGGTCCAAATAGATTACTGAGTAGCGAGAGACGATCCATCCCCGCTACTCAACACACTCATTCCGGCCTGCTTCTTCACACTACGCCATGGGCAAGAAGATGAAGAAGGGGTCGAGGGTCTAGTGTCAGAGTACTAAGAAGGCCGTAAATTGGCCATTGAACCCCAACTCCAGACCCCCGACAAAAACCAGATGTACACTGGCTGATCCCGGAACGCGACACACTTGCGTGTGCCACTATGGCGGGTTTTTCGCCCTGTGTACGGTGGTCGCTATCCGGGCGGATATAAATATCCTACCACCAGCATTATTTTATTATTATTAGTTATTTTGACCAGACCACCAGCAGTTATTTTGACGACTATAATTCCTGTTAACATCTAAAGTTGTTTCGTATACACAAAAATTGACGATAGACCTTATACATACGAGAATAATAAGAATTAAGTAAAATCTTCCAGTCTTAATTTTTTCGGGCAAAACGTAAAAACAGATTTTTTTCGTAAGTTTAATTTTATTATTAAAACAAAACCCTGGGAAACGTTCTATCAAAAAAAGTTGTCAAAGGGCGTAGGTGTAGAGGCGTTGAGAAAAGTCAGCATTAACAATTTTTATAAATGTTTATCTGGGAAATTCTTCGTATTATCATATTTGTTGTAATATTTTTTTTATTATAAGACTTCCAACAATTGTTGTGTCTGTAACAGCACTTACTTCGTAGGATTTACTTCTGTAAGATGAACAATAATAAATTCCTACCAACAATGCACATTTAAACGAAAATACTCTTAACAATTAATAATACGAAAACATACATACATACCTATATACACTCACGCCTGTCATCCCTGAATAATAAATATCCCATAATGTGATAGGGGGCGACCCTATCGCCATACCGGGCACAATTCCAGACTCCGGGCTGATACTGAGTATTTATAAATAGAAAAACCCAATATGACTTTACCCGACCCAAGGATCGAACCCGAGACCTCAGCACAAAAGTCGTAATAATTACCACGAAAAATATTTTGATAAAATCCGAACATCATCGCATGAATATTCGTTTACGATTTAGGATAGGAGAAAAATAGAAAAAGTCTAATCCTTTATCATCTATCCCTTCGCCTTCCGGACCAGGTAGAATTGTCAGCATTCAGAGATTTTAAGGCGCCCTGTGCGTTAATTGCCAGGCACTGTTAAACAAAATGGCCGGTTTTTTTGTCTCTATCGTTTTTCAGAGCACAGGTTTGTGTAAATAGAGCAATACTTATTAAATAAATGTTTTTTAATGTTCTTAGTTGTTTTACTTTCACTTATTTTATGATATACTGTAGCTGTTGCTCGCGGCTCCGCCCGCGTGGAGGTCATGTTTGGGAGAAAAAGTATACAATACAAAATACCAGTATTCATGCATTTAACTTAAAAATGACGGTATTTCATACAAACTTTCATTCCTTATTTTACCCCCTTAGGGGTGGTATTTCCAAAAACCCTTCCTTAGTGGATGCCTACGTGATAAAAGGTACCTACTGTCAAAATTTCAAGTCTCTAAACCCAGCCGTTTAGGCTGTGCGTTGATCGATCAGTCAGTCAGTCAGTCAGTCAGTCAGTTTCTTCTTTTATATTATGATATACAACCAAGTCTTTTCAATTGTTATAAACAAATGTAAGCGCAGTGAACACATTCTATGTAAACTGGCCTCTTTTAAGTAACCGACTTCCAAAAAAGGAGGAGGTTAATAATTCCTCGGAATATTTTTTTATGTATGTTTCCCGATTACTCGAAGACGCCTGGACCGAATCGAGAAATTCTTTTGTGTTTAAGAGGGTATACTTGCCAGGTGGTCCCATTGGCACCAAGCCAGGATCTGATGATAGGACCTCAGAAAAATCAAGGGCAACTCTCAAATTTTATAGTGACACATAATTTGTTTTTATTGAAGTGTACTTTTTGGTGTACTATTTACGAATTAGAAAACTTTTACTTATCTTAAAGCAAGTGGGAGTTACTGTGTGCACTGGGCCAAAAAGCACCTTCAAATACCTGAGCTTAGGAAGGGTTCTATAGTTGATTATACATCTAAACAACTGAATCGGCGGCGCAGATGCAACTGCGCATGCGTTATGATTGCCGTGCTGAGGTCTCGGGTGCGATCCCCAGGTCGGGTAAAATTATATTGGGATTTTTAATTTAGAAATACTCAGTATTACATCGGAGTCTGGAATTGTGCCCGGTATGGCGAAAGGCTCGCCCCATCACATCATGGGCCTGTAATAAATTCGACAAAAAGTGAATGTACTGGTTACACCTCTGCCTACCCCTTCAGGGATTACAGGCGTGAGTGTATATGTAAACAACTATAGAAATTTTACAAGCGATTATACTTTGCAATAAATGTGATGATGTTATGTGAGCTGTAATTAAATAATGAATATCTGAAATATTTATTTATCTGTAAAGCATAAGATAAACAAGGATGGAGGATATTAAGTAATCCACACAAACATAGCATAAGATATTAAGACACCGCATGTGTCGCCATGCTTTTTCCCAAAATAATCTGTATATATAAAAGAAGAAACTGACTGACTGACTGACTGATTGATCGATCAACGCACAGTCTAAACGGCTGGGGTTAGAGACTAAATTTTGACAGTAGGTACCTTTTATCACGTAGGCATCCACTAAAGAAGGGTTTTTCGAAATTCCACCCCTAACGGGGTAAAATAAGGGAAGAAAGTTAGTTTGTATGAAAATCCGTCATTTTTGAAGTTAAACGCATAAAAATTTGTATTCTGTAAGGTATACTTTTTTCCCAAACATGACCTCCACGCGGGCGGAGCCGCGAGCAACAGCTAGTGTTTGATATTTTGTTATAAATATAGCGTATGTTATAGCGATATACCATTCAAATACCACAAAGGAAATTGTATGCATAATGTGTTTTTATTGTATTTTTGCTTTTACAACTGAATTTTGTAACTTATTTTGCTTTCATTTGTGAAATTCATGCAACAGCTACAAAGGGTTTGATGCAACATAGAAAAATTATTATACTGAAACTCAAAAGTCCGTAGCATAATATTATTAGAGTCTATTGTTTTGTCGAGTAATTGTTAGATATGAAAGGGAACCCGTATTATTAGAACAAACAGTTTCCTATTAGAGCAACATAATAACCTGGAGCAAATCAAGCTCGTTAGGAGTATTCGTTCACGGCATAATAATATTTGTAAACCGGACCAGCTATTTATGGAATCTTGGAAAACATTTCGTATCACAAATCTTTGATGTAAAAAATATTAAGCGATAAGAAAATAATAAAGATGCATTGAAACAGAGTTGTTATTATACATAAAGATTTTTTCGATAAACGAATTATAATTATATGCATATTACTAATGGTCGCGGGCTAACCTTGTCCTGCCATAAACCACCTTCTCTGTAGACTGGTTCTGGATAGGAACACCAATCATAATCAACTTGCAGTATGAAAATTCTTTCCAACCTATTCACATACCCACCAAATGTACATACAAATCGGTCGGGCCGTTTCAGAGGAGTGCGACCACAAACACCGTGACACAAGATTTATATATATATATATAGATAATTCCTAATACAATACAAGTGCTCTCGCATTTTGCTTTACTTTTAATTTTAATTAACAATGGAAATACACTTTGAGAGGTCACAGATGTGTCCCTGAGTTCTGAGATCGAATTCACGACCTCACTCCATGTCTCGGAAGGCCGTTTAACTCTCCGCTAGGCTTTCGTTAGTCCCAAATATCATGCAATCTAGCTTTAAAGAACATAAATGTGCTTAAAGAATCATCGCGCGTAAAGTCGCCAGTAAGTGTGTCTAAATTTAAGATTTCATACGTTTATATAGTTAATAAGTCATAGGCTGTGTGGCAGTTGGCACTCTCAGCACTCAGCAAATTAAACTTGTGATTTGTCGACGTCAAGCCACTGAATTTTTTATACATTAGCCTCGAGTCTGGGTTAATTGTGTCTAAATATAGAGATGAGACATTAATCGCTACTCCAGATCGATCTAAGCTGTTCGGAAAACAGGTTAAAAAGGTGAACCATGGAGTTAGGCTATTAGATATTTCAGAAAATGAATATGCTTAATTTTATTGTGTAAACACGTAGCTTATTAGATATACATACATACATTAATGTACTTTATGCATGTAGCAGCGTAGTGTAGTGGAGAGCGGAATGGATTGCAGAGATAGATATCGTGGGTTCAATTCCAACCCCTAAGACTTTTTGAAGTTATGTATGTGCTCTCAAATTTGCTCGTTTTAACGCTAAAGTAAAAAATAGAGAGGAAACTTGCGTACATGTGTATTCATAATAATAATATCAAAGGTAATATGTGAAACTAACAACCCCATTAATGCAGCGTAGTGAACTAGACCTAACACCTGATTACTTGAGGCTCGTTCCCAGCAGTGGAACAAAGTATAGTTCAATTATGATTAAAAAAATGTATTATTTAATAATGTTCGATTTATTTGTTGTTATTATTGATTAAGAAACAGGCAGTCATGTGTTTCTTTTAAAAATAATAACATACCGCTATTACGAACTTATATTCCCTATAAAAGTTTGGATATGTGCTGTGTAATAAATCATTTGAAAAAGTTAAATAAAGTTATTTTATAACAGTAATTATGGAACACTTTTAAATATTATTAGTACTAAATTGTATCGAATAATGAATTAAATTGAATAAACTCAAAAGTTGAATTGTGATGTATAAATATGAAATAGATATATATCAATTTTAACCGTTGTGTCATATTGTATGATTATTTAGATAGATAAATATTCTTTGTGCCCGGTATGGCGTTAGGCTCGCCCACTATCACATCATGGGACTGTAATCAGCTCGGCGAATAGAATACGTAGAGGGTACACCTACACCTTCGGCGTTTTTTTTTTTTTGTGCCTTGATAGGCAGACGAGCAGACGGGCCACCTGATGGTAAGTAGTCACCGCCGCCCATAGACTTCTGCAATGCCAGGGCACAGCAAAGCCGCTGCCTACCGTTGATTACAGGCATAAGTGCGAATGTATGTACGTATAAATATAATAATTAATGCTAATCAACTTCCTAAAAACCTATTACAACGAGGACAATAAAATGGCGACACCGTGCCACGATACTTAAATAGGCTGATAAATGTCAAATTTAATAGGTCCTTTGCCTCTGCCGTTGACACATATCAGAAGTCCAAACGCAAATAGATACTTAATATGACCAATGATTAAACAATGCGAGTTACTCACATGGAATACAAAGTATATATTCATAGAAGTTCGCAAGGCCGAGCAACGACCACCCCTATTAACAATGAATCGTATCGTATTTTTGCATGTTCATCGGTCTGTGGACTGCCGTTTATGGTCACAATTTCGGCCTTGACGTGTGTACATGTACTTAGTATTTTACCAGTCATGTATCAATAGCATGCCGGCGAGCCAATAAATACTGGCAACACTCTCCGTTCTTACATGCGATTTTTAACTTTAATATTATGGAAATAAAATAGATCTTGGCTTGTATTGACTCCCTAATTTTACCTTTTCCGAACACCGGTATCCTTTTGATACACGAGAGGTTAAGGGATAAAGGGACAACCCTTTACATTAAGTAACATCCGTAGTGCTTTATGCTGACATCCTCCGTGGCGCAGTTGGCGTGTAGCTGGCTGTGAAACGAGAGGCCGTGGGTTCGATTCCCACACCGGGACAAATGTTTGTTTGAAAGATAGATATTTGTGTCCGGGGTCTGGGTGTTGTGAGACCGAAAGTCTCTTGTAGTCCCTGATACCCACAACACAAGACTCGTATCTTAGTGTGGGGTCGGGGCTATGTGTGTGACTGTTGGGTGTTATTATTATATATTTATACCTGGCTTTTATCCATATAAATCTTCATGCTTGCATATAATTCTTTAGTTATTTATTTTGTCTCCCGCTTTGTTAAGGAGGAGATTAATACTTCCAACGTCCCTATATTTCTAGTTGATTACTTTCGTTGCGTGATATAGATAATTAAGCACTCCCATAGACTCGTTTAGCTCCTCCTCACAGAAGTTGCATTGGAGGGTGTGTGGATATTTCGCATACCTATACATAGAACAAATTCTTAAGATTAAAAAAAAATATATTTATTATATTCTTCAAACAAAATTACACTTCAATTTAATAATAGGCACTCTATAAAATGTATTTTCATTTCTAAGACATCTTTTTATGCACATTTAATTAAGAGACACAAAGGCGAACATTTTTAAAGTAATTTACTCTTGATAGTATTTTAACTAAAAAATTATAATTATATAAATAGTAGTCTACATACTGTATAAGCTATATCTTATTTAAATAGAGGAATTAAATCGTTATACTCGACTTAATTCAACATTCCGCACATTGTTGATTTTACCGACTTTATGAAAGTCCTACATGACTCCCAGTCGACCCAACAGCAAGTTGGACGGGCATGAATTCCAACAACTCTAAACAACTCAAAAGCCTGTGTCACCTGCACAATGTTCTGTCAGCTTTAGATAAAAGTAAAGCCTACTCATTGAAGTTTTGTGGAATTTAAAACAAAAAGGAATAAAGGTAACGTCCTCGCGCAGGATTGAGTGACAATTTTATTTCTATGCTACCGATGTTTATTATAATTATGATGTGCTTTACAATTCTTTACTTGTCATTGTTGTCATACTGCTGGCCGAATGCATATCGTCTTCATTTCTTCAAATAATGTGGGATTCAGAATAATATAGAACAGATGATGTGTTAACAAACACTTGCAGACAGCAATTTCAATATAAGCAGCGGCTCCTATGATCAGTTTAGTAGATTCATTTTGAATATTGGACACCATTGTTCAGTTTATGTAATGCTGCTTTTATGGTATATTGTTTTCTATCAAGCACAAATAACGGAGAAAACTGATAACTTTATTGCGATACGTACGCACCTAAATTTAGAATTAGTTCAAGAAAATTAAAAGGTTGAGTAATTTAAAAGGGACATATTCAAAAGATTTCATCAAATTCTCCGTCTATAAAGGTACCTTAGGTAGGTTTTTAATTTTTATCTCTGTTATTGTTTGATTATTCATACTCAATTAATGCTTTACTAAGCTATTTATGTATGAGCTGTAGTAACAACTGCATAAATTATGTATACAGATTTACTATTCGCAAGGAAATATGTCCAACTTTGAAACCCTTTTCAACGAAGTGATGTATTGCATGGTGACCACATAATATTTTAATAAAATGAAAAACCCATTCAGTGAGAAACAGCTAAACTGAAAATAATCATTCAAACAGGTCGTTTTAAGAAAACTACGAAATGGGAATGTAGCACTCAAGTGTTCCTGGGTCTAAATAGATTTTTGTAAAAGCACCCTCGTGTTTGTCTCGCACGACAGTTTCTTTTAATCAATATTCTGTTTGCCACCGCTCGGAATTGTTTGCTGGAGTATCCGTGCGAGGTTCGATGTGTAAACGGCACGCTTGATGGGTTTTTATTCCGGCAAAACTACCCACAAACGCGACGCAAGTGTCGATACCAAGAAGATTACGCTTGCCATAATTCTTTCGTACACCACGTGAAATATTCGAAAGCAATTCAGTGCTAATGGTCGGGAAACATTTGAAGCGTTGGTAATATCAATCGGCGTAATGGAATAGGCACTTCATTTTAGTAACTTTTGATGTTATTAAGGGTTTATATAAGATTTTAAGAATATTATTATGGTCACTTTGCCGTACCAGGAGAAAAAAAGGCCTCTTACTCGATCAACTTTTATAGTCTCTAGAATTGTACTATTTATATCATGAAAAGCTTATATAAAATTTATTGTGTTTGACCTAAGGGTTTCTTTGATCCATGTTATACTATCCAATAGAAGTTTCATTTTAACATTTTTATTCCCTCAACCTAAAACTCAATTCTAGAAAGGATTTGAAGAATCTAACGACTTCTATTTCAGTAATAGTTAAACTTTAGACATATAGGATTAATACTTATAAATAAACAAAAGTCCCTTTTGAATGTGATTCCCAAAAAAAGTCTGTACTAATTTCTATGAAGGTTTCACTTGTATGTTAAACAAAACCCCATATCGCATATTAGACGTTAAAATAAAACAAAATTTTATCCCGAAAAGGTCTTTCACGGGACAGAGCCGTGATCAAAAATTGCAGTGGCGTTATGAGAAATAATAATGATAACTGACTTAATCTTGATATAATTGCGTCAGTAACATTTATATTTTAGGAATGGGATCATTATCACCATATTAAATGATTGGGTCGTAAAGTAAAAGCACAGAGAATTAGGTTAGATTCATATAAAATACATACACATATACACTCACGCCTGTAATCCCCGAAGGGGTAGGCAGAGGTGTAACTAGTACACCCATTTTTCGCCGAATTTCGGTCCCATAATGTGCTAGGGGGCGAGCCTATCGCCATACCGGGCACATTTTCCAGACTCCGGGCTAATACTGAGTAATTTCTAGATAGATAAACCCAATATCACTTTACCCGACCCGGGGATCGAACCCGAGACCTCAGCACTCAGCAGTCGTAACGCATGCGCAATTACAACTGCGCCACCGAGGCAGTCATATAAAAGTAAAAGTTTTAAATTTCCATGTGGACCCTTTCATTCTCTTTAAGTTGCTGCAGTGACAAAATAGAATAAATCTTTTCCGAAAATCGCGCTCCTACGAATTGGAAATAGGCACTTATTGAATATAACGTAGCGATATTTGTAATGCCACACATTCACGACAACGCATAAGTACATTGTGACTACGAGGCATTTCAATGTCGTATATCCTTTCTGCGTAGGGTTACCACTTACCAGATGCTTAGTATAAATCAAATGACGTCACGGTGTCTGCATGCGTTTAAAAAAGGAATGCATTCTGGGACTTATGTAACGACTATTATAATATATTGTCATTGAAGTTTTTTTAGTACAATATATCTATTACGTCTTGTATTATTTAATTTTATAAATATAAGAGTATAAGCTTCATGAGAATTTAATAAAATATCAATCGAAATTGTAGCTGACGTGCAGTTTCCAGTTTACCCTGAATCCAGAGCTTTTCCATACTTATATATTACGCTTATTCGGTATTCAGACCATGCCACGGCCACACGTAATCCCGTATCGAAAGGATGTTTTGCATTGACAAAGTCAGTACGATGTTGTAAGGCATTTCGCGGTTCTGCGCCAAGAGATTTTTTTAGTATGCGCAATTTAGATCACGGAATTGGACGACAGCTACTTTTTTTTAGATTAATCATTGTATTATTGTTAGAAATATAGACTTCTATTTTTATATAAATAACGGAATCCCTATTTCTCTTGGTCACACACGTGAACGGCTGGACCGATTTCGCGAATCCTATTTTTTTGTGTTTGTTATTGTCAGGAGAAGGTGCTTATGAAGAAAAAAATAAGAAAGTTGCGCGGAAAATAGAAAATTTAAGAAAACTTAACGACCACATTAAGTTTCTATTGTAACCTTAGCGCGTTTGACATAACTGTCATTCGTTTGACAGTTCGCAAAATATAGAAACATGTATGCATGTAATGGCTTAAGATGACTCCTAGGATTTTATACCTTTTCTTTCAAAAATAACTATCATGCGGGCGGAGCCGCTGGCAAAATCTAGATATAGTATGAATTTAATAAAGTTGCGTTTGAGTACACAACGACGCCGATGTTTTAGCTTTTGCTATGCTTTTATAGCTTAAGGCGATTAAAACTGATGTTTGGAAAATAAGTTAAAATAAACTGTTATTTTTTTTATTTTTTTTAAGGCATTAGTTAAACCTATTTATATTTGCTTCTGTATCTATCTTCGTATCTTGCATGAACATTCTAATACAATAAATGAATTATGACGTCTGCTGGTATTCCTCGACAAGTTTCATGTCTTACTTCGTACTCTTAACGTAATTTATGTAGGACCAACTCACAAGAAATTTTATCAAACAAAATTCTTTCACCCAAATGAGTAACATTACAGTAAAATGTACCAATAGTAATACATAAAAACCAAATAAAGGGCTCTATATTGAGAGACACCCTTTTAATGTTTGCTAAAAATACGGAAATATTTAATAACTCGTGTCTATTAAAAAAAGGTGGGGAGTAAAATACAAGCTTTTATTTCCATAGCATTAAAGTTAAAATAGCAATGGTAAAACGGCGAGTGTTGCTAGTGTTGACGCACCGCCGGCGAGCTTATGAGTCATGACTGGTTAATCTAGGAATAAAGAAAGAAATTTGATTAAAGAATTACATATTATGTATTAAGCCTTGAATAGTGTGCCGATTTAACTACATATTTAAAAGTTATGCATTACAGATATCACAGGACAGGAAGACTTAGAAAGCGGGGACCTAAAACAAAAGGGGATTCTCTGCTTTATTAATAGTGGTCTGCTTTAAAAACAGGCGAAATTAATAATAATATTAAATGACCGTGAATAATTAAGTGAAACATCTTGGAATAGTTTTATGTATAAGTTAGGAAAATATTTCAATTTTGCTAATTTTATACTATCTCCTTGATATTCTTATTAAAGAATCGGAACTAATTAAGGGATTAAATGCCTTGGTATATAAAAATTCTGTAGTGTAGGCAGCGGCTTTGCTGTGCCCTGGTATTGCAGAAGTCTATGGGCGGAGGTAACTACTTACCATCAGGTGGCCCGTCTGCTCGTCTGCCTATCGAAGCACTAAAAAAAAATCTACAACGGAATAATAAATACACATATTGTGTCATGGAACAAAAAAAAATATGGAAAAAATATGTTTCTTATGTAGCATAGATAAATATTGATATACAAGCGGAAGCAGGTGTTCAAGTTTATATGTCAATTACAAAGGGCTGTAATCCGAAAATGGTATGGCATTCCGTTGCAAGCTTCAGTAAAACCTGTTTTGCGGTCATTGAATCACGTTCGCTGCATTTACTGATGTTTATTGTGGAATCCTGACGTGGCGAACGCTGTTTATGAATGATCCATTGGATATAGCTGTAATGAAATATAAATTCCCCTTTACAATTGTGGGAGGATGAAATTTCATTCAAAATTCATTGCACGATGAATTTTGAATGAAACGACTTTGATGGTCAAACAAACCGCATTCCAAATTTTAACATAACTAATGTACTAACATTATATAACCTAGCGAAAAAATAAATTCTAGAAATTCAATACCATGAAAATTCTTTTGCGTCTGCTGCCCTCAGCTCTGCTGGCTTAAACACATAATATACGTATGTTATTAGTATGAAGGTTAGCAATGAATGTTTTATTTTATTATATATAATGTATTTGCAACCCATATATTTTTTTCTTTTTTTTTTCCTGACACGGCAAAGTCACCACACTGCACCTGATGGTAAGCGAAGTAACGTCCAATTAGAGTATCGAGTAGCGAGAGATATTCTATTCCCCGCTACTCAACACAATCATGCCGGCCTGCTTCTTCACACTACTCCATGGGCAAGAAGTTATAAAAGCAAAATTATATATTTTTAGCTTTCTGCACTCCTCCATATAAGCTTTAACTACGCCAAATTTTATCTTCCTCGGCGCAATATGCTTAAAAGGGGTTTTCCTTTCACGTATTAATGTATAGATATAACCAAGAACTGATGTCTTGCAAGGTTGTACTTGAAATAAAACGTATAAATACTAGCTCTGTATTAAACATTGTCCCACTGCTGGGCACGGGCCTCCTCTACTTATGAGAGGGGTTAGGCCTTAGTCCACCACGCTGGCCTAATGCGGGTTGGCAGACTTCTCATACCTTCGAGAAATTCTCAGGTATGCAGATTTCCTCACGATGTTTTCCTTCACCGTTAAAGCAAGCGATAATTAACATTTTAATACACACATCACTTTAGAAAAGTCAGAGGTGTATGCCACTTGAGTTTCGAACCTACAACTTTCGTCTTGGCAGTCCGTACCGCAACCAACTAGGCTATCGCTGCTATAAAACGTATACTTACTTAAATATATATACTTTTTATAAAGGATAATGAGGAAACACCGCAGTCCTCGTACTATGCCTATAAACCTTCGTTGAAACAACTCGTCCTCTGCAGAATTTACTTTTCTTTACCTGTGCTTTCATGCTCCCGCCGAATTGTTTCCGGATTACTTCCTGCACTATATCACAATCTGACTGAAATGTCTTTAGGATGTGTTCGTATTTACTATGTAACGGGTAATGCGAAATATTATCAACATCAGACAGCGCAATCAGACAGTACAGGTGAATGTCCATTTGAGAGGGAGCTTATTTTCCTTTCCATTCATTAGTTTTGTTTATTACTATTGTTTATAGTGAAACAGGGAAAATGATCAAAACGTGAACCTAGTCGCGTTTTAACTCTCGTGCCAACCCAGTGTTACCATCAGATGAAATTTTATCACAAAGGCATAGGTGTTCATAGTGATTCTTTTGCTAAAGTATGTCCACAACGAAGTTAACGTCAGCCAGGAGGTTAAAACAAAATGTTGTCCAATAATTAAAAAACGGTCTAACTAATAACTTTTATACTTTTTTTTTGTTCTGTCGCGGCAAAGTGATCACACCTGATGGTAAGCGCAGTGCCGTCCAGATAGAGTATCAAGTAGCGAGAGACAGTCTATCCCTCGCTACTCAACACAATCATGCCGGCCTGCTGTTGTGCATATTAGTGCACGGTACTTACACATTTGATATCATTAGATATCAAGTGTGTAAGTACATTATTTTATAACTTCATGATTTAATCTAAGTCAGACAGTATATCGACCCTGAAAATAAACCAATTAAATGATGTTATTTTGTAGGCAGTTGTAACTGCGCATGCATTACGACTGCTGTGCTGAGCTCTCGGGCTCGATCCCCGGGTCGGGTAAAGTGATATTGACTTTTTCAATTTAGAAATTCTTAGTATCAGCCCGGAGTCTGGAATCTGTGCTAGATATGGCGATAGGCTCGCCCCTGTGACATGGGACCGTAATAAATTCGCCGAAAAGTGGCTGTAATGGTGACACCTCTGTCCACACATTCGGGGATTACAGGCGTGAGCGTATGTGTGCCCGGAGTCTGGAATCTGTGTCCGGTATGGCGATAGGCTCGCCCCTAAATTCGCCGAAAAGTTGGAGTACTGTTTACACCTCTGCCTAACCCTTCAGGCTTGAGTGTATACTACGTGTAACGGGAATAACGCACATCCTCAGACACTCCAATTAAAAATATTATTACGATCATAATTCATGTATTGAAATTAGACTGCGATGAATATAAATATTGTTTTTTATGAAATTAGTTGTTCTAATTTTTGACATAAAGTTCGTAATTTTAATTATTTGTTTTTTCAAAGTGTTTGTTTATTATTGCATTTAGAAAAGACTTTATCGCATCGAGTTATATTTCAGTTTCGTTTGTCTTGAACGTTTAATTAAAGAATGACTATTATTTACCTGAGTGTTAATTATTTTTGAAAAAAAAAATCGTCTATTAAAAAATTGGTGATATCGATTCAGTCGCTTATTCTGAACAAACTACTTTCAGAGAGTGCATTAATCATGTTGTATATGTATGTATGTTATAGGTGTGACATTAATATTTTTTTCTTATTGGAGCATTAATGGAAACGATACGTAGATTCGGATTGAGAACCTTCTTTGTAACTGGTCGTAGATCAGAAAAAGGCCAGCACAATATAAATGTGGAAAAATGTCCGGTAGATTCAGGCTCGACGATGTAATTTCCCGTATAAGTCGTAATTGGGTGCTGAGTTATAAGAGCGGTAAAAGTGTCCGTTGATGTAGGCACAGGCATTGTTACTAACCAAACATTACTACAATAGGGTCTAACACAACAGAAATTAGAAATCGTATTCCGTAAAATAAAATAAAGACCAAATTGCGTGTGATATGGAGTAATATGCTACTTCCAAGTTCTTTCGTTCGCAACAAAGACGATTGCTTTATATGCTATGCTATGCTGCTATTGCCTAATAAACCATTTTGGTACTTATTACCGATTTTTACCAATTTTATGTATGGAGTCATCGGGTTTAAGATATTTATTTCCAATTAAAGAATAATATTCACTTACATGAGAAACATATTTAACAAAGTTAACTTAACTAGGCGTTTTATACTAAAAATAATAACATATTGGGGGTATATTGACATTTTACAAACGGATTATAAAAATAAGCATAACAAAACATATGTACCAACGTGTAACGTATGGAGTCATTCCTGTTTAACTAGGTCAAATTGTACTTAAGTATTATAGTCTGATTGATTGCTCGTTATAAAATATAACATACGTTATCAGAATCAATTTTCGATTGTAAATTCTCACTGCAGAGAACTCTACCATAAAAATACAACAATTAGCGGGTTGCTTACTAAAATGTTACTGAGCGGTGTGTCCGGCGGCGCGGTATAACTTCAACAGCAAGTAGACACTTTGCCAGTGGGTCTGTATATTCATTCAATTTACTTTCTTCTATGGCTTGCTTTTGCAACCAATTTGGTTTAAGATTAAATTACTAAATATTTTGTAGACGTGTTGTTAATTTTTTATGACTATACATCTATCTATAGGCTTCAATCAGGATCAACAGATCGTAACATTCTGTATATGCTACTATTTCCTACTAATATTATAAATGCGAATGTTTGGATGGATGGATGGATGTTTGTTACTCAATCACGCTACAACTGCTAGACGGATTTGGTTGAAATTTGGCACAGACATAGATTATAGTTTAGAATAGCACATAGGCTTATATATCCCAGAAAAATGTAGAGTTCCCGTGGGATAGTTTGGTTTTTCACAAAGCAAGGGATCGACATGATATTTTGCATGATAGTTTAGGGGTCAGAAAATGACATAGGCTATTTTTATCCCCAGAAATGCACGCTTCCTACGGGATCGCAAAATATAGGGAGGTGTAATAGCTTAAGACGCCTCCATTGTTTGTATACCTTTTCTTCCAAAAATAAACTTCACGCGGGAGGAGCCGTGGGCGACACCTAGTGTGCCATATATGTAAAATATTTAGACAATTACCTAACTTATCTAAGACAAAAATTCTTTAACAGGTATTTGAACATTTTGTAGACAAAAAAGTGGAAAAGAATGTAATAAAATCCCTTTACAATTGGCCGGAGGCTTCGCCATTAAGTGCGTAACATCCGGAATGTATTGATTAAATTTGAGCACGGACCAATACGCCTACGAGGATTTAGGTACCAATTTTGTAGTCACCGTCCAATCCATCGGCGGGATTTATTGGTGCTATCTTCTTGTGGTCTGTCCATATGTCCATCGTCTAAGATGATAAATAAATAAAGATTTGTAGAGCTTAAACTCAATTGTCATTAAAAATGTACAGTAAAATCTGAAACAGCCGACCGCGACGACACAATATCTTTATGGCAAATATTAAATTTAATTAACGTGGTTGCCTGCGTTTGACAGGCAAGTAATGCAAACGTTTTCTGTTTTTTATTAAGAGAAATAAGCTAATATAATACCCAGAAACTAGCTCGAGGCAGATACTTAAACAATATAATTTATGTAGAGAAAATAAATTGCAAGCAGGTATGGAGGAGACAGTCAATTCATTGCGTATTTATTTTAATATACATTGATTTCCCTGCCTTATGTGGGAAGATTTTATGAAATAACTATGTTGTATGCAGTTTATCTGCGACTCTATAAATAAGTATACAAACACAAATTAGTTATTGTCATAGAGATTTTGTATACTACGATATTACTACCTAATAGTAAATATATTACCTAGTTGAAATAAAACGAATTTTACGGATTAAATAGCGGTTTATTTTACTTTATTAACTAAATATAAGAAACCATTATACTTAGTTACTTATTAACATCCAATAAAATAAATCAAAAGTTAATAATATCATTCATCAATTGATTAATGATGGATGATTGCCTCGGAGGCGCAGTTGTAATTGCGCATACGTTTTACGACTGCTGTGCTGAGGTCTCGTGTTCGATCCCCTGGTCGGTGAAAGTGATATTAGGTTTTTAGATTTAGAAATACTAAATAGCAGCCCAGAGTCTGGAATTGATGGTAATCCTGGTATGGCGATAGGCTCGCCTACCGTACCGTAATAAACTCGCCGAAAAGTGGATGTACAGTACATTTGTCCACCCCTTCGGGGATTACAGGCGTGAGCGTGTGCGTACAATTTTCTTTGACTGACACTCAGGAACGTCAATATCGTAGATCATCTAAGAAATTGTTGTTATTTATAAATGATCATATTTAAAATTTTAGTTAACTCTTTTATTTCATTATAAACAGTGTTTAATCACCAAATTATGTCCATTTCAAAACATGTCGCTAAGATTTAATAAATTTGTTATTCAATAGCATATTTCATTACTCGCTGACCTATATCAATCTTATATAAATGAAACATCACCACGTTCATTGACTCCTGTAGTCGCAGCAAATCCTTGGCGTAGCTCCTAACTCAATATTCAGAGACTACGTACATCTATGTCTTAACTCTGGTTTAAGATATATTTTTCTTGTATTTAGTACTCGAAAACAATGTGTAAAAAAGGCTACTGTCTTTCCCCCAACCGACGGCTATCGAAGCCGTGGACAGCCTAGATGAAGAGGCAACTTAGTCGGAGGCTGTCCAAAATGGCATATGAGGGCCAAGAAATGACAGAAATTGGGAATGTGTTTTGCCCGGCAGTGGGTGACTAATTAAGTAGAATAAAAAACATATTATAAAATTAGGAACGGGTCTTAATTGCGCAGTATTTTAATGGTATAAATACCACAATTATTTCCCGACGTTTCGACCGAGTTGCATCGGCCGTGGTCACGGGCTGACTGAGTAATATTTAGTGCCGTCTTCGTAAGGTGGGCTTTCGTGTGGTGGGAGTATCGGTAAGCAGTTTAGTGGGGGTTTTAATAGTTATCACTGGCCCGTTCCTAATTTTATAATATGTATTCAAATCGCGAGAGTCTAAAATCATTTAGAATAAAAAAAAACGATTCTACAATGACATCAGAATGAAACCATTATATAATTTGAGTGTATTTTATGAGACATATTACCAATTAGCATGTAAGCTAACACAAATATTCCAGAATCAATTCTATATAAGCCTTGTTCAACTTACATAAAAACAATTAAGACCGGGCTCTTGGTTGATAACAATTTCATTACGTCCCCAGTAACTTCTCTTGAGCATTATAAAGATCGTTTCATGAAATAAAATTTATTGCGGGACTAGAAGGCACCTGGTCTTGACGTAACTGAATCAAATGAAAAGAAGTTGCCCCGAGGAAGGTTACTTCCAACGAAGCCAATAACTGTGGTTAAAAGATACCTAGAGTTATGAAAGTTATTGGAAAATTTTGCGGGTTCGGTTTGGTTAACTTTCTATTATGCCTTTTGCGTTTAAGAAAAGTCGTTTGATTTAGGGTATTTGTTTTTCGTAATAGGAAAAATAATTAGAACTCTTTGTTGCGTGGGTTTCCAATCTTTGTTGCTGGGCACGGCTGTTTATCGAGTGTCAAGATTAATAACCGTTTTAGCCGAGTGTTCTTATCGGAAAACAGAATATCACGTACGGGTCTTTATTAGCTACCAACGCTTTGACTCTCGAGCCATTAGTCAGTAATTTCATCGTACGTGATTAGGCACTTCGTAAATAATATACGTCTATTTTTATGCTAAAACACATTTCGTGATAGAGAGTAAATTCGTTTTTTAGTGAAGTAATTTCAATGTTTTCCGTCGGTTAGTATTTTTTTAGAATCTACATATGAATCTGATTAGGGATTTATTTATTTTTGTGTCATAATTTCATATATGTCATAATACGCAACAGCTTTCTTACCAAACTTAGCTAGTTTGATTACTATTTTACAATTACTTTGTAAATATGTTGTTATACCTTGCAGTAGTGCTATCAAAATACACATAATGAATATAAATCTTGGCTCATAAGTGTAATGGTTTTTTAGTCTATTTAAATGTTTTAATTGTGACTTTAATGCCGGCTATAAAAATATTTATCGATAAATGGCAGTCAAAGTGGTATATCAACGTGTGTAATTTAATGCCCAACACTGCGTTTTGAAGGTTTTTGAAGTTACACATATATTTTCTGCGTGTGTTTTGAACACTTTCAGAAAATATTCATAAGAAAAGTTTTTTTAATTCATAAAAAGTACACCGACTTCAATAAAAAGCAAATTATGCGGCACTATAAAATTTGAAGGTTGCCCTTGATTTTTCTGTGATTCCATCATCAGATCCTGACTTGGTGCCAATGGGACCATCTGGGAAGTATACCCTTTTAAATAAAAAATGAATTTCTCGAATTGGTCCAGGCGTCTTCGAGTAATCGGGGAACATACATAAAAGAAAGATTCCGACGAATTGTTAACCTCGTCCATTTTTGAAGTCGGTTAAAATAATTGCGATTGCATTTATATTTCTATAATTACATAACTTTAATTTATTATGGACAGAATGCGTATAAAATAACAACGTCGAAATAAAATATGTTCCTTGGGAAATAATAAGGAATAATGTGATAACAGGACGACAGGATTGGGCGCTTTTCTGACAGCCATTAGGTTTGCAGTCAACACTTTGATTTTAACAAGGGGTACCTTGAAACCCTCGTAATCCGTTTACGCGTCACAAGAGGCCCTTGTGGGCTCCGAATGGCGACGTTTTGTCAAACGTCTTACTACTTAGCTTTCTCCTTGTATAAACACTTGTATTGTATACATTAATGACACTTTACTTTCCATTAACAAATATAACATGTGAAAATGTAACTCACTATTGTATTTTTTTATTTTTATAACAATGACACGGTTAGTTTTGCTGCGGGCAGGTCCAAAAAGCGCCGCTCGGGCTTGAATAAATTCCAGACGAGTGACTCAGAGAGGGCTTTGAAAGTAGCCGTAGGCAAATGAGGCCACCTTCTACTTCCGCCAGCGATTGTGCCATTTTATCATTCCCGTTCATGGCCGTAAAATTTTTAGAAACCCTAAAACCAATAAAATAATCAAGTTAATCTATCAGACGTATCTCTGTCTCTTGAACAATTAATCCTTAATATATTTTCTATGGTTGATCTCATTTTGCTTATGGAGATATTTTTTGCATATTTGTTTGTTATTTTAATTATTGCTCGGAAATTTGAAAAAGTAGACCAGTTGTTTGAGATCTCATAATATAGTATAACATACATGTGAAGACATATGCTTCGTAGTGTTGCAGACAATATGCATTAAAATCGGTGCCATCTACTGTATATGGTTTGAGAATAATTATAGAAATTATATTAAGTCAGAAAGTTTTGTAACGAAGGCATTTTTAACAACTACATTTTAATACAGCGCTTGGTTCAGTAGACTTCTTAGATTTATTTTTTGGAACTCTACTTACTCTACTAATTCTTATGATTTGCGTGATTAACGGTGTTAATACACCCCAAGGAATAGTAGATAACCGTATTTATTTATTTATTTTATTTTGAAGTACCATTATTACACAGCATATACATATATGATAACAATGCAGATATCTTAGATTGTGTTCACCTCTTGAAGGTATTTACAACTTAATCGAAAAAAAAGTACTTGGTTACAGATATAAATGTAAGGAACATGTTTAAATTCTAATGCAACGTATTTTAGAGAGAGTATTACATGAATAAAAAAAAAATACCGTATCATCTTTTATCACAGACTGAACTATTGCCTGGTATCGTACTAGTGGTGCAACCGGTGTTTCAGGATTGGTTGGCATGTTAATGTTGCACAAGACGAAAGTCTCAACTAAATCATATATTTATTCTTTTTAATAACATTCAGAGATGTATCAAAATATTTTTTAATTAGAAATTTAGAGATTAATTTTAATTTAACTTAATCCACTTAAAATAAACATGGTTTTATTTTAGTTAGAACTTTCGTAAAAATTTTGTGGGAAATAAATTAATGTGTGGTTATTGCTTACAGAATGCTTGTAAAATTTATTTAGAATCAAAATAAAAAAAAACACTGCTACCATTGAATTAATTTGACTCTCGAGCGCACTTCACACATAATGACGCAACATAATTGCACATAATTTTCATTGACCAATTAATACACATTTTTGGGATAATCTGTTTAGCCCTTCATATCACTTGAATGTGTAAACATAATAAACATTAATAACGCTGTTTTCTTAATGTCAATAATAAGATACTCATACTAACTAAACCGAAGTTATTTATTTTGTGTTTCTTTTTCTCAGGTAATTGGAGTTAAAATGTTTGAGAGAGCGATTTATAAAAGGTAAATAAAGTGAATTAAAAATTATGCAGCCATGCGAATGTAACTATTATTCTTTTCAACTCCATCTTTGTTCTTTGTTCTCAGCAATACAGAGTAATATTTCGTTTATTAATGTACTTATAATACGTACTTAACATGCCGAGCGAACTGTACAGAAAGAAGACAGTGTCCAGCGAATTATAAATTTATTTAATTCGATACGGAACTCCACCTAAAAGATCTTTTTAAAATATTTAAGACACTCGAAATGGAAACAAAGTATATTTAAATGTGATTCCTTTTCAAACAGCGGTGTTATTGAATTTGCCTCCGTCGGCGTTCTGTAAGATAGCGAAATCGAGATTGTTCCGAAATTAAGGGTAAATTTCATTAGTTATTAAGACGTCCTAAGGGTACAATCTTTCTTTGACCGCTTGTCTGGGCTTTCCCGTTTTGCTATCTGTAGGTCCCTGGTGTGCAGTGGAATCTGATGTTTACGACAATTGCTCGGAATTTATTTCTTCCATACGATTTTTCAATCGTAAAAATAATTCCCATTGGAATCAAATACGAATACAGAATTATCAAGAATGGTCATTGTATTTATTCTCATATTCTAGTAACAGCAGTACAAGTATAATCTGTGCAAAGTTTACTTTGTATAATTGTTATATTCAATGTCTACATACTGATATTTCATGATAAACGGTGAACAAAGTTTCTGGTCCACCCTTTATGGGATTATGGATTACGCACTATTCATTTAATATAAAAACTTGTCGGAATCCGCCAACTAGTTACGAACAGATTATTCTAAGTCACGGAGCTTATACATACGCATATATGATAGGAGTCTATATTCTAACTAGTTTTTGCCCGCAGCTTGCTGTGAAAACGTTTATCGGTACAAAAAGGCTGTCCCTATACAATACATTTTTCTCCATGAAAACATATTCTCCAGCGCGAGAATCAAACTCACAACTAGGATAAAAAGCGTTAACTTAGAATTTTCAAAGTGACAAACAAAATCACAAACTCTCACATATAATATTATTATACGCAGAGACATCGTAGATGCTACGATTTATCAGTAATTTGTATTGAGTGTGAACGATAATGGCTTGTCATTTCCAAGTTGAGCCGTCTTCTGTGTACGACTTTTGGTTTAGTTACCCTAATTTTAGGCGGGTACAATAAGACATTAAAAAAAATATGTATAATATCCGTTACTATATCACTCAGATTTACTATGCAAAATATTTATATTTACGTGCACATGTGCACGGTAAAAACATCTTTATTCGTTTTATGTAATGTGTCTATATTTTTATTTATTAAACTTTGATACTGACATGACACTTTGCTGGTGGCAGGATATTCATATTCGCGGTGCTACCGCTGCCTGCACAGGGGACATGTGCGGGCACGGTGCACTGAAGAGTGTGACCGCAGCGGCTTCTGCTACCGCTGCGGTAAACTGGGCCACAAGGCCAAGGAGTGCTCCGCGGAGCCGCATTGCGCAGTCTGCGCTGATGCAGGTAAACCCGCGGGGCACCAGGTGGGCGCCAAGACATGTGTCGCCTCCTCCCGCCCCCGCCACGTAAATCGTGGTCGGGGGAGGGGGGTTGTGACCCAGCCAACAGCGCTGCCCATAGAGGACCAGATGGAGATCGCCCATTAATATGGCGCAACGTTTCCTCCAGGCGAACATTAATCACTGCGCCAGGGCTCAGGACCTGCTAGTCCAGAGCATGGCGCAGTGGTCAATACAAGTGGCTGTGGTTGCCGAGCCATATTTTGTTCCCCTCAGGGAAGACTGGGCAGGGGACCTTAAGGGTTTGGTGGCCGTCATCACTCGGGGCGCCGCCGGCTCCCCGCCCTTCGAAAAAGTAGCGAAGGGGTCGGGATGTGTGGCGGTTCTATTGGGGGGGTCTGGATTGTGGGTGTGTATTTCTCCCCCAATAGATCCCTGGCCGAGTTCGAGCACTTTCTCACTCGGCTAGGGGCTCTGGTGGTGCAAGACAGTCAGCCTCGCCCCGTTCTCGTTGCCGGCGACTTCAACGCCAAGTCTCTGGCTTGGGGTTCGTCGGTCACCAGCAGGCGCGGTGAGGCCCTGGAGGAATGGACGATCTCGGCCAACCTGGCCGTCGTGAATCGCGGGTCGGCTAACACGTGCGTGCGGCATAATGGCGGATCAGTGGTGGACGTCACGTTCGCCACCCCAGCTATTGCCCGCCGTGTCCGTGACTGGAGAGTTCTGGTGGACGAGGAGACGTTGTCGGATCACCGATACATTCGGTTCAACGTCGCCTTGTCCCCTAACACCCAGTCCAGTGGAGGACCGACCGGCCCGCGGTCGGACGGCCCGCGTTGGTCAGCAAAACGCCTCGACGTGGAGGCCCTGAAGGAGGCCGCTCTGGCCCAGGCGTGGCTCCCTGCACCGGAAGCACCGATGCAGGTCGAGCAGGAGGCGGCGTGGTTCGGGCCAGCGATGTCGCGTGTCTGTGACGCGGCCATGCCTCGAGTCTGACGTCTTCCCGAGAGGCGCCAGGTGTTCTGGTGGTCGGCGGAACTCACGCGGTCACGTATCTCCTGCGTGGCCGCCCTCCGTCGTCTCGCCAGGCACCGTTGTCGCCGAATCCGTCTTCCCGGCGACGAGAACCAGGAGCAGTTGCTTCACGGCCTCCACAGGGAGGCTAAGAGAGCGCTGCGCGTGGCGATAGCTAGGGCAAAGTCTGCAGCTCAGGAGGAGTTCCGGGGAACTCTCGATAACGACCCTTGGGGGCGTCCATATCGCGTGGCGATGAGGAGATATCGCCCGTGGGCGCCCCCACTGACGCAGAGTCTCCGGGGCGACCTAGTCGAAGAGGTCGTCGCAGCTTTGTTTCCTGCCACTGAAGATGTCACTCCCCCACCGATGGCGTCACATCCATCGACGCCATCGTCGTTGAGTTCAGCAAGGGTTATTTCGGAGGTTTCGATCGAGGAATTTCGGGCGGTGGTGCTTCGGCTGCGGGGCAAGAAAACAGCCCCGGGTCTCGACGGTATCCCCGGACGTGCGTGGGTGTCAGCCGTCGAGCATCTGGGGACTAGGCTCCGTGGCCTGTTCTCCGCGTGGAGCAGGGCCGTTTTCCGTCTCAATGGAAAACTGGGAAGTTGGTCCTGCTCAAGAAGGAAGGGCGGCCCGCAGAGTCGCCATCGGCCTACCGGCCCATCGTGTTGCTCGACGAGGTCTGTAAGCTCTTCGAGCGTATCATTCACGCTCGCCTCGTCGAGCATCTTGAAGGGGTCGGGCCGGACCTGGCACAGTGCCAGTACGGGTTCCGGCAAGGCCGATCGACAGTACACGCGATTTTGCGGGTCAAGGCACAAGCGGAGGATGCAGTGGCTCGGGGTGAAGTGGTGGTGGCGGTGTCTCTAGACATCGGGGTCCAACTTGCAAGATAGGATAGTTTTAGATCCGATAGGTGGCGCTGTTATTGAGATCTGAATTTCTTATTTTTTCAACGTAAATTCGGCCCACAGAGAAGGCGGTTTATGGCAGGGCAACGTCTGCCCGGGACCACTAGTGTTAAAAAAAAACAGAAAATAATTGTGGAATGAACAATGAATCATTAATTGAAAAGAGCAAATCGTTTTCACGCTTGCAAATTAATTCACTGTTGAAGTCAGATGATGAACGTCAGCTATCTGATGATATATCAGAATCAGATTAATCAGATGACCTATATATAACTGTAGAGACTATCCCGCCCACACACTCGCCATTGTAACTCCTGTTTGGCCAAAATCGGCAATGGCACACATTTTTTCGACAGCGAGTAATGAAACTCGGCGAGTCTCTTGGAATGCTTAACTGCCTTTTATCCCGCAACGAAGTTAATCAAATAGAAATATAGGGAGGAGTTGGAAATATAAGTTGTCCACTGTCCAATATGACTATAATCAGACATTGTATATAGTCATAAATAATTTGCTTATGCAGCTGCAAAGTATTAAGAAATTGCTGAAATGTTAAGTAGATGGTATCGCATATCATGATACATATATACATGATTAAATAAACTTAAAAAACTATGTAAAAATAATCAGATTTAGATAAGTTAGTTGAAAATTTAAACATGTCTCCTGATAGAATAGTGACGTGAGAATTTAAAGCTCTCTTTGATGTAATGTGAGTTTGTTACTAAACAATAATGTTATATGTATGTTTTTCCATTTTTTTTATCCTAGCACGGCAAAGTGACCGCACTTCACCTGATGGTAAGCACAGTATGGTCCAATTAGAGTATCGAGTACCGAGAGACGATCTATTCCCCGCTACTCAACACAATCATGCCGGCCTGCTCCTTCACACTACGCCATGGGCAAGAAGGTGAAGAAGCGGTCGAGGGTTTACCCTCGACCGTTTCTTCACCTTCTGACAATAGTGTCAGAGTACTTAGAAGGCCACAAAATGGCCAACATTGTACCCCAACTCTAGACCCCCAAAAAACCGGATGTACACTGGCTGATCCCGGAACGCGACACACTTGCGTGTGCCACTAGGGCAAGTTTTTCACCCGGTGTACGGTGGTCGCTATCCGAGCGGATATGAATATCCTACCACCAGCAGATCCAATGTATGCTTCATAAAATAATATATAGCGAATTCAACTAAATGAAGAACATGAAGAATAACTGTGTACCTTTATTAATAGTAATCTTCTTCCAGAAGCGCCGATAACGAGCTCATCGCACTCTCAACCTCATAGCAGTCAAAACAGATATACATGTTTGTCTGTTCTCTGAGTGAATTCACAAAGATAGCGGCCATAATCATTTCGTATAGAATGTGAAGATTGTTGCATAGAAATATCTCTAATTCAATTGTATTGTGTTACTCTACTGCATTAGCTCACCTGTAATAGTAGATATAAGATTGGAAAATAATAAATAAATAAATTTAGATTTGTTATAATTTAAACATTTACAAAATATTGTATGAAACTGAAATTCCATGAACAACAATAATGATAACCCACAGAAACTTTATATATGCCTATATTTAATATATAAATCATGCAAGAAATGTACTACACAAACATTTCCCAGTAGATCATGAAATTATAATTTTATAATAAAAATTAAAGATAGAGGTGTCTTATGGCCACCTGGTTGGAACGGAGTTCCTTTCGCTATATCTTTTTGTGTTTGTATTAAGTAATAATTAAATAAAAATTAAAGACCCAATATAAAATAATTAAACGAATCAAAAATATGACATTGAAATCGCCAGACAAAATGAGTGGAATGTCATAATTTATCACGCAAAAATAATTAGGTATATTAATAAAAAAGGGTATTTGAACGTTAAAATTATAAAATTTTTAACATATTCTCAAAATTGACGGCAAGCTGAATCAATTGAAAAACTTTTGTTTCCTAGGTGATCGGGAAGTGCCTTTAAAATTTCTGCATAATGATGTCGGTTTTTGGTGTCCTTTTTCATTTTTACACTTTTTTAGGTCTAGTCCCTCAGCCCGCAAATAAATAACGTACGGTAAGGAACTCCGTTCCTATATTAAAATAGTAAAAATTAAGACTCAATGTATAAATATTAAGTCTTATTATTATTTTATTTAGCAGCCTCACACAGCAGCCTCCGTGGCGCAGTTGGCGAGTAGCCGGTTGTGAAACTAGAGGCCGTGGATTCCCACACCGGGACACATGTTTGTGTGACAGACAGATACAAGGACCTTGTTCGTCCTTGTCCTTGTTGTGAGACCGAAAGTATCTTGTAGTCCCTGATACCCATAACACAAGACTCGTATCTTAGTTTGGGGTCGGGGCTATGTGTGTGACTGTTGGGTGCTATTTATTATTTTTTTTTCGTTGAAATAATAATAATATGCCACTAGTTTATACATCTGAATTCAGATAATAAACTACGTTGTAACGTAGCGTTTAGCAGACATAAAATTCAAACATGTTATTTTATTTAGAACACTAGGGAAGGTTTTACTGGCTTTTGTTCCATTTGAAACATGTCGGATATGTATTAAAAGATTTATCATGACTGCGGATCCGTTGAGTTGCAAAGAGCAAAGAGTAACAAAATTCTATATCGCTCATAAAAGGAATATTCAGTCATATTACGGCATCACATAATATTACAGCTGGAATCCATCTTTATAGTTTCAAATTCACAACATATTTCACTCACTGATTTTAATAAAAGATTTTCATTTGTCAGCTTCTATTCTATCTTAGTTGTATTTCTTAGCTAAGACAGAGTATATATTAATATTAAAAAAAAACTGAATTAACTTTTACTATATTATATTTCACTTACTATTCAGTAAGGTGGGCGCAAAATACATTTTATATCGCACAATAAACTCTTAGCTTAGTATTTACGACTGGCTGCCTTCCTGATGTAAACTTTCTCAGGATGATTGCAGGATACGTGAATAAAGAGATTATAAAAGACAGCAAATAGATTAAATTTTTTACTATGTAAATATAAATATTATTAAAAATCCCTTATTTGTCTTTAAACTCGCGACCTTAAACCAACATTAAAAAACACAGTAAACTACCCTACTGTCATGATAAACAGAATGAATGAGCTTTACTGGTAAACCCTGAGATTTTGTTCACTAACGTCGCCCAACGTCCACAGATCTACGGGTCAAAACATTAGTTTTAATAGTACTTAATAATAAAAGACACACAGTATTCATATCCCCGTTCTCTTTCCAAAGGCATTGTCATACTTGTATGCGTAGGTACTTGGAACGTTCGATGACATTATTGACCTGCCCTCACTTGATAACCGAGATTATTGGTTTCTCAAGCCCAGCCGTTGAATATGATTCCACTTTATGGCATGACGCGCACGGATATGTATCTGTGTGTATTCTCATTATTAGATCATTTATCGTCATTGCATCTAGGTCAATCAACGTTCTGTTTAACGGCCTGTATTGGTTTAATGTAGTGATAAACACTCAAGGGAGAAGAGATAGCCCCTTATGGAACAGGATGGTTGACACGAATTGTTTTATTATTTTAATTAATAAGTTGCATTACCGAAAACCTATTATCAAAAGAAGTATATTAATCAGAACAAAAATAATAAAATTAGACGCTTTCAAAACTGTTGAAAGGAGTAAATGTCAAATAGTAAAAGAATGCATGAGGCTATTACTGTGCCGTTGTCCGAGCGTAGTGAGATGTTCCCACAACATACAAATTTTTGCTCATAGCAATATTTAAAATAAATAATGTGACCTCATTTTTCAAACAATTTTGATTCATTTTTGCAAAAGAGTATCTTTTGCGTATTATATTTCGGTTGCATATTGAATTATGTACACAATAAACTACCCTATTAAATTTACAAAGAAATAATCATATTTATTGCCATGGGAACTATCTAGAATCTGTAAATAGAACATTAACACTTAAATGCGAATATGGAGCGTCTATAACCATGGTTTATTGTAATTTATCTCATTTTTTTATTCACCCAAGAGTCACACGTATACTCCTGACTCCAAACCTATGCCGTAGGCATAACTACGAGGACTACCACAACATCTAGACCTGAAACAAATATACTAACATTTTTCTCGGTACGGGTATCGAACCGACAGGCTCTCGTCTCACAGCTGATTACTCACCCGCTGCGCCACGAAGGCTGTGTTTAATAACCTATTTTGATCTGTGAGTACAAATAGAGATCTATATATTGGTATTACTGATCACCTATCATCACTGGTGTGCACTGATCTCAATTTATAAATCTACGCAGGTTTTCTTTTTTTAGACACTCGATAAATGGCTTTGGCTTCTTTCAACGGTCGGCCGCCTTTCTTACCTTCCGTGTGAACGTCGTTATTGGTGCTGGGTGTTAGCTATAGTATGTATATGTATAGTTAGTATTTCAAGTCTAACAATTTGTCGTACATACAACTAAAAACGACAAGATATTACTATACACTGTGAGTTTATTAAATATATATATATATATATATATATATATATAAATACATACATATGCACTCATGCCTCTTTACACACTATACACTCTAATCCACGAAGGAGTAGGCAGAACTGTAACCAGTGACACTTTTCGCCGAGCTTATTACCATTTATATATTAGCTTATTACCATGATATGATAGGACGAGCATATCGTTAATAGGGGCCATCGGGGGTCGCGGGCGCGCAGCGGAGGGCTGTCAGCCCGTATCGATGGGACGAGATGGACGGCAGCGCGGGTGGTAAGGCCTCGTTTGCTGTCGTTGTTCGGTGCGCGGGGGCTCCTTAGCCCTCCATGGAGATTGGCTGCTACGCAGCACCGCGCAGGGGCGATTCCGGCTGCAATTCTAGCACTCCTTAGAATACCCCGGGATCGCTCCGCAAGCGCCGAAGAAGGCCATCGCGGGGTTTTAGCTGGTAGTGTCGTGTGGGTTGTATATAGGGGTTAGGGACTCGGCCCAGCGACAGCACGGATGGCCATCATCCGTGCGAGGGGGATGCTGGGTCGTAAGACCGGCTAGTCCAGCATACCCGTTTTATTCTTAATCCGCTTCCCTCCGGAGCGGGCGGCAGTAATAAAAAGGCGAGCATATCGCCATACCGAGCACAATTGTAACTCCAGGCTGATACTAAGTGTTTCGTGATAGAAAACCCGAATAAATTAAAAATATAGCCATCTTTTTTAATATACATCCATATATACATTAAACAAGATTTAATTTGAATGGATAGTTTAACTTATTGAATATTTTAGCGATTTATTAAGCAATGAAACCTATCGGTGCCTGTTGTAGATGTACGTCTTGAATGCAAATTAACTTCCTTTCTGAAAAGAATGTTATCCATGCTTTTAAAGTAGCTACATATTCTTATCTTGCATAACAACAATGCCTTAAGGCAGTTAATATTACTTCGCTTATAAAATTCTAAGCTCAAGTAATTCATCAAACATGGTTAATGTTATATCGCGAGCTAGACAACGCTTTTGAATGAATGAATTTGTAATGCAAAATCCCTTGGTTCTTAAAGTATATTGCATTATTAAATTACCTTCATAATACATTGATTGTATGTGCTTATATAAATGCCTTAACATAAAACTTAACAACGAAGAATCCCGAACCAATTTGTTGTTAAATTGCTTTTTTTCAGTTGTAAGATAAAATTTCAAATCAAAACCATGCCATTCGTAAAAAGGATATAATTTGGCTACACACTTGGTTTCACACCTACTAGTCAGTCTTGATATTTCTGCAAGCAGTAGGTAAGCGCAAGCCAGAGATGAAAATCAGAACCTTGCCGCGGGATAAGATTACGGATGCATTGGGTGTGTCGGTTCGCTATTCCCTAACAGCTCCCCACAAGCTGCTCTGCGGGTTTATTATTATGTTTATTTTCTTTAATGTCGGGATTATAAAATTTGTTGCCTTTGTAATGCATGCATTACAAACATTACAGCCATGGCTTGGTACGAATCCCTGCTATTTCACTGAATTATTTTCTCTTCTCGTATAAATATAGAGTTTGTATTCAGATCCTAAGTTTTAGATCGTGTGAATCCGTTTTCATCAGAAATCGATTTCACAGTCTATCGCTTTTCAGTCACTAAACCACTGCGCCGCGTCATTTGTCAATAGCTGTCGGTGTTTTCAACGAATCGCCTTACTGTATCAGTGTGTATCAGATAACTAAATAATGTGAATTACTAAGGCGTATCGCAAGAACAATTATACTGCACCACATCTGCATAATATTAGCAGTAACTAAAGTTAATCAAGCGTCTATATACATACATACAACCGAAGATAAAGCTTTAACACATTAGATCGAATCAGAACCGCTGATTTAAAAAAAATGTATGGGATCATTTTTAAGGTTTTCCGTAGGTTATGAGTGATATCTCTCAAGTACAAATTATGAAGCATTCGTAAATTAATTAAGTTGCGACTTACGGTATTCTGAAGGTGTAATCAACATATCGATAACTTTGTCCAATGACTGGTGAACAGAATATTTGGCCTTGTTCAATATCGACGCAAAAGTTTTGAAGGTGAATTCGTGCTTGGATTAAAAAAAAAAGAAAACCCGACATTTTGTAATTTATTTCTTTCTGAAATATTATTAAACCATTCTGCCTGGTGTTGCTAGATATTAGCATCTTTTGCGTAATTTCGTTGTACTTCAGTGTACGTGCTCGGAATATTGTAGAGAGCACTTTATGGACGGCCGTTCTCATCTACCTGCTCTTAAAATATGACGTCATTGTCTTAAGCAGCTACAGCCGCTGAAAGTGATCATTATATCATGATATTCTAAGAGGTTCAGTTCAGTTGTGTGTAAATATCTTTGTACGTATCCCATTAATTAGTTGCAATAAATTTAAAGAATGTAAGTGGTAGAACCACGCTGTAGACATATTTGTCTACAGCATGAATGGGCCGGCTCGACCGGGGTGGTACCACTGACTCACAGAAAAGCAACGTAAAGTGACAGTTTACTGTCGCGTTTCGTATGGTAAGTGAGATATCCGGAGACCCAGATTCCCCCTTCCCTTCCCTAATCCCTATTCCTGTCCTTTAAGGCCGACAGCGCATACGTGATACTTTCGGTAATGTGGATGTTCATGGGCGGTGGAGATCACTTAACATCAGGTGACCCACTGGCTAGTTTGTCGGACTATGCAATAAAAAAACAAAAAAAAATAATATAAAACAATAGATATAAAAATTGTTATAGTAAATACATTATTTTATGGTTTCATATATAATGCATGATTAGCGTGTACTGTGGACACGTAATCCCTTATACCCACGATTTCAGATTTCAACTTGTGCGAGTAAGGACAGTACTCGCTATTGCACTAGTTTTTCAGTTCTAAAAGCTACAAGTTTCGCCCTGCCATTATTTGATAGGTTAAATATACTTGTATCAGATATTAATGAACCTAATTTTATAATCCATTAATACAATTAGGTAACAATTATTATTATTAACTAAAAATAAAATGATATATCCGGGTTGTATTTTGGACAAAAGCCAGATAACCCAGAAATTTTAAGGAATTGATAAAACTATCTTGGTTTTCACAAAAAAACATTCTTATATCTCCAACGTTTACAGATATTATACCGACCTCTTATTTTTACTCTGTGTACTTTACTGCGAGACTCAATTTTCCCCTCACATTGCGGTGCAGTAAATTATCACCCAGTAAAGAAAACACATTACAGACGTTCCTTGTGTCACACGACTTTCACCAGTACCACGGTATATTTTATATTCTGTTGTCAAAGATTTAGATAACATTAAATTGCTGGTTGCTAAAAATATAAGATATATGTGTTATATAATTGTATGATATATGTGGAAATATCATTTTTTATTTATTTATATCATAGTCTGACAAACGAGCCAGTGGGTCACCTAATGTTAAGTAATCTCCACCGCCCATCAAACATCCACAATACCGAAAGTATCACGTATGCGCTGTCGGCCATAAAGGACAGGAATAGGGATTAGGGAAGGAAAGGGGGAATCTGGGCCTCTGGATATCTCAGTTACCATACGAAACGCGACAATGAACTGTCACTTTACGTTGGTTATCTGTGAGACAGTGGTACTACCCCGGTCGAGCCAGCCCATTCATGCTGTAGACAAATATGTTTTTTCAATGGAATATTATGATATTGGAGTTCTTTAGATAATTAATTATTACAACATCTACTTAAACCAATGTTATAACGGTTACTCTTGAAGTAATATAAAAGATAAAAAAAAGAATTTGCAATTTCGATCGAAACTAACTTACCAACCTAAGATTATATTTGATCATAAATAAATACTTATCGAGTACTATTTTCGATAGAACATTACAAAACGGAATAAATAATATGGTAAAAGGGAAAACTATCGTATTCAGTTAGATGTAATGGAAAATTGAAAGTAAAATCTCACTGGTAGAATTAGTCACAAAAAGAAAAGTTATATATTTCCAAAGTTACAACTTAGTTTATTAGTTTACTGTACGACTTTCTCTCACAAGGTTACTTTGTTGTTCACTATAATGATTGGCAATGTGTAGAACATTTGAGGAGGTGGACTAAGCCCGCGAACCAACAGTGCCACGTGAAGGTGCGAGAATACTGGATAGACTTTGGTGACAATATAACTGACGTAAGTGGACAGTTTTAAACGTGATCACATTATAATAGGCGAGTTGACTGTTTTTGGGAAACCGTTTTATTTTAATCTTCATGTTATATATTATTAAAATGTTTTCATCAATAAACATAAAACATAAGTTTTCAAGATTTAATTTTCATTTTTATAAACTAACTTTATTTTTCCCACCAAAACGCTACCAACTATGCAACTGTCATGGCCTCTCGTATGACGTGAAAATCGGAAAAATAATAGACGTAGGGCTCAGCGTTTTAGATGTTTCGAACGGTGACGTCATGCATGACTGATGAGTATTTCATGTCACGTGACAAAATGCTTTATTATCGAATAATTGTTTCTTCAAAATGATAAATAAAGATCAATTATAAAAATCAAAATTCTATCAGGTTTTCATTTACTGTCAACTACCCTATTACAAGCTGAACTCTACATCAAATATACATATATGTCTAATAGCCCATGTCCCACTGCCACGGAAAGGTTCACTTTATTCTTTTCCAATTGTATCCTTAGTTATGGTTTTTGTTTCTGAAAGGTATTTAGGTTGTTCCTTGTTGAAAAATGCAGACCTTTGGCTTTAGAATTTTATTCAGGGAAACAATAGAATGTCACATTTCATACATTGTTTTTATAAATTTAAATTCATTCGATTACAAACTTAATATTTTTACTACAGAGGTTACAACATTCCTACATCGAATTCTTAGTCTTACTGGTTTTATCGCAAGTTTACAATGTTTGTAACAAAAACTTCAAATAACAAATTTACAAACTTTGTCGCGAAGCACCTTTGTGTGGCTGCTCAGAGCTCAACTTGTCACACCTTAAAACCTTCACCTTTGACTGAAACCTAAAACTAAATTTTGTTTCCAATACTTTTTCTAAATACCTTTTACATAAATCGTCACAAGTTTTTTTTATATTATTTCAAGTGTTATTTTGTTAAATCTTGTTGTGTAAAAGAAATGTCATCTCTTTGATCTCGGCTGACATATTTTATACAAAAAACAGACGCTGTCATTTTATTTTATCGAATCTCGAAATAAATTTAGTTATGCACTATTAATGTATTTCAAATTTAACTGACAGATAATAATAACGAAACAAAAGCTTCATGAATACTAGTGACCGGAAATAAACTACCAATGAATGAATAATGTAGCTCGCATCGTGAAGCCACGCATATCAATTTTTAGTACCGAAATAAAGATATTTTATTTGCCATTTTGCTTTTTCAAATAAGTTTTTTGATCTCGTGGTTAATCCATAATGCCTTGTATATGTTTTTTTGTATAAAAACATGATGAACTGGAGTTAATTTTCCCTGGAGTATTTCATGGTACATGACAGAGATTCCTTTAACATGTATAAAATACCCTCTGTTGATTTCAGATATAATTTTTCTGCTGGTGATAGGATATTCATATTCGCCCGGATAGCGACCACCGTACACAGGGTGTAAAACCCGCCATAGTGGCACAAGCAATTGTGTCGCGTTCTGGGATCAGCCAGTTTACATCCGGTTTCAGTCGGGGGTCTAGGGGTACCTTCTGAGTACTCTGACACTAGACCCTCGACCGCTTCTTCACTTTCTAGCCCATGGCGTAGTGAAGAAGCAGGCTGGCATGATTGTGTTGAGTAGCGGGGGATAGATCGCCTCTCGCTACTCGATTCTCTAATTGGACCGCTCTGCGCTTACCATCAGGTGCAGTGAAGTCACTTTGCCGTGCCAGTATAAAAAAAATAGCCAGGATATCTTGTGACGAGATTTGTTTATAGGCATCTATCAGAATGTAATATGGACATAATATTTCATTCCCAACGTGATCGATGCTAAGTCATCTAACATTGTTTAAAAACCTTTAATATTAGTATGCGAGTATGATAAATTAATGTTAGCATAAACGAAAAACTCATTTTTAGAAGTCAATATATTTCTTAATTAATTAATGTAATTCGTTTGTTTACCAGATATAACTAAATCCCCCTTTATTAGTTACTACTGCTTGCGGCTCCTCCCGAAAACAGTCTTTTCTTGGAGTATATAGTAATTATAAATAATAAGTTTTTTGGATTTACGCTTATGATAAAACATTTTATGTGATTCACGGTTATATTTTCAAAGAGAGCAGAGTGTGATGTTTTATTATTATACACATAGATACATTAAACTCTTAAGAGAGTATTTACCAAAGCCACTATTCGAAAACAATACAATTGACAAGAAAAATGCGATACAATGTTTTGAAAAATACAAGATTCTTTACATTAATTACAGATAAACATAGCGAAAAACATCATAATTCAATTCAAGTCACTGAAGTTAAGCTCAAAGCAAAATAGAAATTCTAGCACAGTGTTTATTCTGCTCTCCGGTTTCCGGACCGCCGTCCGTCGCTGGCACTTGAGAATCTTCTGTTACTAACAGCAACATCCGTGAGCACTGAACGATATTACCACAGCGTGTACTTTGATATCAGCGTCCTCCCCTCTGTGGAATGCCAAATTTCACTTGAACATGACAAATAGTCGTGTAGATTAGCGCAACATATCACGCTTAACATTAACGTCTCGCAATATTAATATGGCGTCATCGTAACTCAACAGGACACGCGTTTGCACGTACATACTTAATTAACAGAATTTTCAGCTAAGAAAATAATGAATTCAAAATTCAGAATGAATGTTTTACTACATAGCTAAGTAACTGTTGATATCTTAAGTCTGGTCCAAAAGTGTTTCTTCTCTGGAAATATTAAGCCGTCTGGTTGAGTAGTTATATGTATATGATTTAGGATATAACATCTAGTTTTTATTTTCTGGAAGAGTGGGTAGAGGGCGCCCAAGGAGAACGTTTACGAATCAGATAAACGATCTTCTCCTAAAAGGGCAAATCAGAAGTACCTCCAACCGTCGTAAATGTACGAGAAGATGTATAAATGTGGAAGAGGCGAAATAAGTGTGTCAGGATCGTAGCTTGTGGCACTCAATAGTCTCTGCCTACCCCCATGGGATACGGGCGTGAGTGTATATATATATATGTATCTAGTTTTTATCATCACTATAGCATTTTTTGGTTCGGTTACTTGTCTGTTATATTGTCTATCTTGTCGCATGCTGTGTAAAGTTGTTTTTTGTGTTATCACATTAATTCTATCAGCTAAGTAAGACCTGTCATTAGCTTTCTGTCTAACATTAGGTTTCTGTGAACGTGTTAAAACAGCTGTTGGTTTTCCAAGTAAATAAATCTATATTCAATTCTTAGAGTAGGCAAGATTCAATTAAATGATTAATTGATTAAACATCGCCCAAATAAAGCTATTACTATAATTATTAGTAAACTATTAAATTATCTTTATAAATTTCGAGGATTTTCTCAATCCGACACCAAAGTTATAAGAGATTTAGTAAAATTGAGATTATGTAAATACTATAATTATGGTTTTTAAAGTGCGGATGATATTTGTTAAAAATAATTAAATTTCTTTTATTTTGTAGAATGTTAGAAAATAATAAATGTAACAAACAAGTTAATAAATAAAAATACATTTTTAACTGTAACTGATTTGTTCACTACTCCGTATTATTTATTTTTTATTAAACAAATTACTTAATAACACTAAACAAATAAAGAGATTTTATTTTTACTGTTTCTATAAGTTTACTTATCTCGACGCTGTAAAAACTCGTCAATTACTTGCACATCTGCTCTTCTTTAATTTCTCGCCTGTTCACATAACCAAGATTGTTTAGTAGCACTTTGTGAATTTTGTTTCTTATCTGGCTAATACAGAATAAAAGAACATTTTCGTATAATAGGACCAAGACCATTTCACCTTTTCTATCAAGATTCACAAATCTTTGAGCACTATACTACTTACCTCCAAACACCATCTTACTATCTTACTAATATTATAAATGCGAATATTTGGATGGATGATGTTGTTACTCAATCACGGCAGAACGGGTGAACAAATCTGGATGCGATTTGGCACAGAGATAGATTATAGTCTGGAATGGCACATACTTTTTATCCCCGACAAATGCACGGTTCCTATGTGATAGCATATTATAGAAAGACGTAATAGCTTAGGATGTCTCCGTGGATTTTACTTTTATTTAAAAAATTAGAACCACGCGGGCAAAGCCGAAAAAGCTAGTTTTCTATACTTTTGGATCTCTCTACTAAATTCTTAATAAGTTACTTAAGTCTTAATAAAGTATATGGAAGCAATAACGGATTTAGTCCATGCCAACGGATTCACCGCAAATAATTTAAATTGCATGAATCCCCGTGCAGTGGTACTTTAGTTAGTTCAGAGCCAAAGACGCGACGTCACTATGAAGTTCGGGTCCCAGTTTTGCTGAACTTTGTAATTATTAAAATTAATCGTCTTAGAATAGACTTAGGCTTTTGTTCTTACTAAATTGGTACACTGGAATTCTGACACGTTTGTCATATTTATTCGTGTTGCTCAGATTACCTACATAATAAATCGATTTTAATTAAAGCTAACTGAAGCATGAAGATACTGTTTCAATGTATGTATGCTAAACAGATATAATACGTGATGTATCACCGGACTCCTTCCGTCAAGGGAATATGGAGCTTATGAAAAGAATGAAAGAAAGAAAGATAGAAAGAATGAAATATTTTATTTTTTACAAGCATTAAAAACTAGTTATACCTATATAGTAAAAAATTTAAAAGCATTACATAAAATCGAAATTTGTTGTCCATAGCCTTCAAAATGAAACTGCATAAATAAAATTGACAAGCCTCCATGGCGCAGCGGCTGTGAAACGAGAAGCCGTGGGTTCGATTCCCGCACCAAGAGAAATGTTTGTGTGACAGACAGATATTTGTTTCTGGGTGTTCTCGAAGTTCTTGATACCCAGGATACAGGTTTTACCTAGTATGGGATCAGTACTATGTGTGACTGTTTGGTGTATTTATAAAAAAAAATTGTTTTTCATTGAACTGCTTTTTTTAGACACCCGTTCCTTACATCGACACGTGGAATTACGTTTTAAATCTCATCAAAACACAATATATCATGGTTGTGGTCCTATCGATTGTGCACACCAATGATCCGTATCTATCTGCTGAAACTTAATTATATAATAATTAAGATTTTTTGATTATTCTATAGCATACAGACACTCACCTCTGTAATCCCCGAAGGGGTAGGCAGAGGTGTAAGCAGTACACCCACTTTTCGCCGAATGTCGGTCCCATAATGTGATGGGGGGCGAGCCTATCGCCATACCGGGTACAGGTTCCAGACTCCGGGCTAATACTGAGAATTTCTAGATAGAAAAACCCAATATCACTTTACCCGACCCGGGGATCGAACCCGAGACCTCAGCACATCAGTAGTAACGCATGCGCAATTACAATTATTCTATAGCAAAATAACAAAAAGAGTATCCAGATCTCAGCATGTGTTTCAAAGTGTCAGTAATAGTTAAAGCTTTCGCAACGAGTAATTGTTCCATTATTTAAGGATATTTAATTTGTTTTCAATGCTAACAGTACGTCAAAATCTGTGGATTTTGTGAACCATTCGTTCATTTTTCCGAACGCTTTATCTATTACTGACTGACGGTTTTAAACAACGCGCCCATAAGCTCGTTATAATGAAATTGGAAATAGATATTGGATGAGGCTCTCTGGAAACGTGATTGTTTCTAGGAACACTTTCAACTGTTTTTTATTTAAATATTATTTTTGTATTATGTGGTTAGTTGATGAAAATCCAAACTTTATTATTTTAATGTTTATGAAACAGATAATAGAAATAAAGCACATGAGGGGTCCCATTAAAACCATATATTTAAATAAAATAACTTAATATGTTATTAAAATTTGTCAAACAGTCGGTACTCAGAATTTTTTAAATTAAAGCACAACTTAAATTGTTTTTCTATTCAGATCTGATCACCATATTTCTATAATAAGTTATATTACTATTACGTGACCTTCTTTACTTAAATAAGTATATAATAATGTAGTTATAATATAACATAGTAAAAACCAACAGCTCCTATCCAACCTTGCCCCACAATTTTTATTCTTTATTAGAGCAGGCCGGAACCTTACAGCATTGGACACAAATAATAATAATAATAAATTATTTATTGACAAAAAAGGAAATATACAAAAAATATTAACGGCGCTGACTCCTGTGCTAGTATAAACTGTATTACAGGAGGCAGAGTCTTCATCTTAGAAATAGAACAAATGTTTTGTCAACCGAACAATCATTTCAGTAACTAATTTAAAATAAAGTGGAAAAATAAAAAGTTAAAAATTACAAATAAAAAAAAAAAAATGAGCATTTGTGGGTATATTTGTGTGGCTGTGTGTGTGTGTGTGTGTGAGTTTGTGTGTGCGTGTGTGGGTGTGTAGATTACTTCAATAGGTTTTCTGTTTCCTGATAAGAAAGGGTCTGAAGCCAACTTTTGGTTAACTTTTTACATTTATTTAGTGTCAGTGAATAAATACGCTTCAGTTTATTGACTTTATTGTATACACGGGGGGCACTAATAAAGTATTGTCTACGTGCTAGTGTAGTTCGGTATAGGTCAACGTTACAAACTCCAGCCCTTCTAGTCAAATTTACTTGTTTAAAAGGGAGAGAGGAATGTTTCTTTAGTATGATCTGTAGGATATATATCTGTCTCACCGTCAATAGCTTACACTCTTGATAGAGTGCTGTTGTCGAATATCTGCGGGGTTTTTTGAGTATAACTTTTAAAATTGCTCTTTGGGCGCGTTCTAATCGGATCATAGATGACGTGTCAGCTCCCCCCCATGACGTTATGCAATATTGGAACAGTGATTGAGCCAGTGCAAAGTATATAATGGTTAAGATTTTGATATCGGCACAACGAGTTAATTTTTTAAATATTGGCAGTAATTTTCTAATTCGAGCGCGTAAGCCATTTATATGTCCATGCCACGTAAACATACTATCAATTATAACACCTAAGTATGTAATTTCGTTTGTACGATTAAGTTGTAAGCAATTACATTCCTGCGTTTGTGTGCAGCAGTTATGTGCTACAATACCAAAAGTACCATTACTTGGTTGAGTGCAGAGTCTGGGTGAGAAGGTGATATATTTAGTTTTTTCAATATTTAACGTAAGAAGGTTACGTTTAAGCCAGGTTATTACAACTTTAAGTGCATTTTCCGCATTTTGGTGTGCCAGATTCCAGTCCTTGCCATGTGCTATGAGCACAGTGTCGTCAGCATATGAAACTAAGCTACAGTGGGATAATTGTTTTAGGCACAAGCTATTTATATATATAAGAAAAAGTGTTGGACCTAGCACACTTCCTTGCGGCACCCCAAAAGTTGGGCTCGCATCATTGCTAATTAGATTGCCTATTTTTACGACTTGAGTACGGTTTGTCATATAACTACGGAATAGATCCAACACAACACCTCTGATGCCCAAAGATTCCATTTTGTGAAGCAACCGGGGAACAGACACAGTATCAAATGCCTTGGTAAGATCTAAAAATATACCTATTACTTTGGCTTTTTTATCTAAAGATTTCGTTACTCTCTCAGAGAGTTCTATCACTGCATCCTCTGTTGACTTTGCTTTCATAAAACCATATTGATTATTGGCAATAAAATTGTTCCTTTCTAGGTATTGAACAATTCTCCGATTCATAATTTTTTCTAAAACTTTGGAGATCGCAGTAAGAATAGATATTGGTCTATAGTTATTGACACTGTGTCTGTCACCCCCCTTATGTATAGGAACTATTAATGCTCTTTTAAAATTATCAGGGAAAACACCAGTACTCATACACAAGTTACACAGAGCTGTAATAGGAGGGACTAAAAAATTGCGTGCCTCTTTTAAGACGCTGGTAGGTATATTATCAAGACCTGTAGCACAAGTTCTTTTTAGGCTTAGGATGATACTTTCTACTTCCATTTCATCAGTATGTAGTAAACCCATTGAATAGACTGGCGTATTTAAGTTTGTTTTGGAGGAACTACCTGTGTCATGTGGAGATATTTTAGATGCAAGATTTGCTCCAATATTGGCAAAGAAATTGTTTACCCGGTCAACTGATTCTGTTTCGTTTTCAGATAATTTGAGAAGCTCCATGGGTGGTAGCTTAGCTTTACTTGAGTTTATTATTTTCTTTACAGTTTTCCACATGATTTTTGTGTTATCTTTATTTTTTGATATTTCATTGGAGTCATGCTCCGTTTTAAGCTTTTTTAACAGATTATTACAGAAATTCCTATATCTGGAGAAAATAATTTGTAAAACATCATCGTTTGGTTTAGACTTTTTTGTGCAGCTTGTCTCTGTGTTTTATGCATCTAAGCAGTCCAGGTGTGATCCATGGCTTTAAACATCTCTTTCGATTAGGAATCTTTATAATCTTAGTGTGTGTTGTTATTGCTGTTGTGATGCTATACACCAATTCAGTAGCCGCTATGTTAGCATCAGTTGCAGTAAGAATGGAATTAAAATTGGATTTAGAAAGCTCTTTGATTATGGATGGAAGGTCAACCCGACTAATTAAATGTTTAATGTGAAGGTACTTGGTCTTAAAATCTGCGCAAAATAAAGTTGGAGCGTGGTCAGTTATGGGAGAGTCTAAAATGAGGGTGGTTGAGCTTTTATTTGCTTTTAGCATTACGTGGTCTAGACAAGCATGGTGACGAGTGGGAATATAATGAGTTGCTAAAAGCCCATGGGATGCTAAAACATCTTGGTAGGTTTCTGCGTTTAGATCATTGTTGGAATTAATAATATTAATATTTATATCCCCAACAAGAGCAACTGTCTTAAACATTTTTTTTTTTTTTTTTTTTTTTTTTTTTTTTTTTTTTTTTTTTTTTTTTTTTTATCGTGGCTCGGCAAAGTGACCACACTGCACCTGATGGTAAGTGCAGTGCCGTCCAGTTATAGTATCAAGTAGCGAGTGATAATCCATCCCTCGCTACTCAATACAATCATGCCGGCCTGCTGTGTAGCTTCTTCACACTACGCCTAAAGGACCCAGGATCATAGGAAGGAGGGAACACGGTAGCTGGCAAACTGTTCCACAGCTTGATGGTGCGGCAAAAGTACGAGTTTGCGAACCTCTTAGTTCGGGCCGGGGTAGTAGACACCACAAAGCTGTGGCTCCGCAATCCAGTACGCGTGGTTCTGGTATGGAAGGGAGAGGATGGGATAAGATCAAACAATTCTTCAGAGCATTCACCATGATACAGACGGTAGAACACGCTAAGCGAGGAAATATCCCTACGCAGCTGTAGCGGCTCCAGGCTGTTACTCACGTCTGCATCATTCACAATGCGGATGGCCCGCCGCTGCAACCCGTCCAAGGCATCGAGGAGGTACTTTGCGGAACCATCCCAGAGGTGCGAGCAGTATTCCATTCCCGGCCGCACCTGTGCTTTATATAAGCGGTAGAGCTGACCGGGCGTGAAAAACCGCCGCACCCTGTTCAGGATTCCGACCCTGCGGGAAGTGGCGGATATTACGCCCTCGATGTGACTCCTTGGATTAAGATCGCAGCGGATATCCATACCAAGGACACTAAGGTCATTCCGCATTGCGAGTGGAACACCCTGAAGAACGGGGATTGGAGAAAACGGAGACTTCTTGCACGAGAACGCGCACACCTGGGTTTTCTTGGCATTAAACTCAACCCGATTCCTGGTACCCCATGATGAGATGAGATCCAAGGTCTGGTTGAGCTCAACGACAAGATCCTCGCGTCTCCTCTCAGTATCCGCCCGGCAACCAGGAGGCTTGCTGCAATAACGCCCATGAACCGTGCTGTCGTCTGCATAGCAATGAATGTTGCCAAGCGACAACATATCATTAATATGCAGAAGAAACAAGGTGGGCGAAATCACAGAACCTTGTGGTACTCCGGCATTTACTGACATGAACTGCGAAGCGTGTCCATCAACTAGGACACGCATTCTACGCTCATGCAGAAAGCCGGAAATCCACTTACACAGGTTGTCGGGCAGACCGTATGCCGGGAGCTTGGAGAGAAGGCCACGGTGCCAGACCCTATCAAACGCCTTGGCTATGTCGAGACTCACAGCCAGAGCCTCGCCATGCCGGTCAATCGCCTCGCCCCAGTGATGCAATACAAACGCTAGAAGATCACCCGTTGATCGGTTATGGCGGAAACCATATTGTCTGTCACTGATCAACGAGTGATCCTCCAGGTAACGAACTAATTGGCTGTTAATTAGTCGCTCCATGACTTTACAGATCACTGAGGTGATGGCGATTGGAGAGGAACATAGAGAGGGAATTTAAAACTGTGTCTAGACTATCAATAAAGTTATCAATATTTTTGTATGATGGTGGGCGGTATATTGCTAACATTGCAAATTCTGCTTCTGATTTAAATATTAAGCAGTTAGCATCTTTAAGAGAAGGTTCTTCAATCGAATGTTGGATATTCGATTTTACATATATTATAACCCCGTCATTCTGATTTGTATGCTGGGATGCATATGAAGTATATCCATCTATAGCAGGGATTGTTGTTAATTTACTGAGCCAGCATTCAGTTAAAATAATAACTTCACACTGTGTGTCGATTCGCAGCAGAAGAGTCATGAGTGAATCGTAATTTCGGCTAACACTTCGAATATTGGTATGAAGTACTTTAAACATGTTACTAGATAAGTGTTGGTGCACATTATCCGGTGAGCAAGTGTATGATCTACATAAGGTATTAGTGTCGAGATCGTTAATTATGGTTGTTAAATTATCCATTAATGGTAGTTAAGATATACAAATGTGCAGAGAGACTGTGGGTAGTTTGGAACAGATTCCAAAACGGTATGCGAGTACAAGGTAACTTTAGCGATCAAAGTGTGGACGAAAAAGTAGTTTGGCACGAAGATGTCATAATAATATATGCTTGGGTTAACTATGAATGGCAGCAAAGAATATAGAATATAAATAGCGTTATTATTAAATTGAATTAGAAAACCTATATTTGAATTTAGATAAGAAGTATATAATTGCGTATATGTATATAAATTTATTTTTTGTTGTTTGTAATAGTTTGTGTATGAAAGTGTGTATGGATGAGTGTGATATAGTAATAGCTGTTTCACAAATTTTTCTAGTCATTTACTCTTCATAGCCCTTAGCTGCTCTTCATTTTTAACCCAGATATGGGATGCACCTTCTTTTTCCCGTAGGTATATTCGCCCATTTGTAGTCCAGCAAAATCGAAAGTTTTCTGTCTGTGCAAAATCTCTTGCCAAGAATAAATCACGCTAAGCAAAACTAATTATTACCAGTACCCTACAACACACACAATATTTTGCGTCGTAATTTGCTCAAGCGTTGATAAATGTTGTTCAACAAAAGATCTTTTATCATGAAGTGTCAATTCTGTCATCTCTGTGAAGGTTTTAGTCATCGATTTTCCAGAATGAAATCGGAAAATGGTACGTAACATCGTTACGCAAAACGTATCTGAGGGAGTCTGTGTTAATCAGATCGTTGTTAGTTACTCTTAACAAGCCCTTTGTTTGCAATCGGAACAGATAATTGATGTATTTAGAACACAGACAAATTTTGTACTAAGCCGTCTTTGTGTACTTCCGTAAAAAGGTTTGTTTTGGTAATGATTTGGAAAAAAGACTTTTGGAACAAGTTGGAGCTTTCTATCTTCCGGGTTACTTTTTGTGCTTCAACCTAGATACTCTGTCAGCGGGTTTTTAAAATCTTTTCGTGCTGCTATCAATGTTGCTGTTAATTTACTTTTCGTTCTCGTCGTCGTATATTCTTTCCTGAACCGTATATACTATTTAGTTTTTAATTATTATTTTACCAATTTTCTTTATATATTAAATTTATAAAATCTTTTTAACTGTGATTGAATTGCTATGTATATTATTGAATAAAATCCGTTCCATATAATTTTTTTTGTCAGCAGTTCATAGCATTGTGGTGTTTAATTTTCTTTGGTGTAATGATAAGCTCAGATCCAGAATTGATTTTCACTGAGCCGATTTCCATGGGCCGTGAAAATTTTATGTCAGGAAAGTTAAGAAGATTTAATAGATATTTGATCTCGCATTATCAAGAATTAAACATTTAGTATACATACGTGAAATATCCAAGGTTTTCTAACACACATTGCTAATGATGAAACATTAAAGGCCAGAAGGCTTAGAGGAATTTTTCAAACATGTTCTAATGAAATTACTCTCCCTCCAGATAATGTGCCCATACATCTTAATTACTGAATGCACAATTATTTTATCTCGTGTCACCATCACGCCGAGCGCTTCCGACTCAACACGACGCTCTAAATTATTCGGAAAAACGTATAATCACCAAGAAGATTAACGCATAAATTATAAAACAGAGACTCCGATCCGGTTATGTTGCATGCTTCCTTATTCAATTATACTAAATGTAGATTTTCCTGGCATGATGTTTGCAATGAAAATTGAAAGAAATCATTTCTATTTATTCACAAACTATTGTAGGGTAACTGTAGTCCATATTGTTAAATAAGGACAAATCAAAAATTAGGCGAGCTTATAGTACTCTATATTTTAAATTCATTGGTTTAACAATTAGTAGTTATTTTATGCACGATAATAAAGCAGTGCCAGCTTATAACAATAATATATTTTTAAGAAGAGTTTCTTTATATATATATTGGTGGATCTACTGTAAATATGTGTACATACTATATTATATTTTCTTGCTTCTTGGATTATCCGGTAATAAGACTATTTTATATGTATTTTCTTATTTTTGTATACAGCATTATAAGCTAGAAGAAATTGTTATATTAAATGTACTTGTTTTTTGATCGTTATTCAGATTTTGTCAATATGTATCCGTAATTGATCCGAAATTATACAGTCCACAAACATAACAACTTGATATCTTCGTTTTATTTATCTTTTATTGTAAGTATCATCGATTTTCAGGAGATGGAATATTTTCACCTTAATAAATCCACTGTTGATGTGTGTTTTCCTGTATTCTTTGTAAAAATAATGCCTCTATCTTTGAAAAGAATTAATTAAAACGAATGACTTGAATTAAACATTCAAACGTCTAACAGCATCAATCACCCAAATTCTTAAGTAATGTGGCTGTGAATCATCATCATCATCATCATGTCAGCCGAAGGACGTCCACTGCTGGACATAGGCCTCCGCCAAAGAGTGCCACAATGACCGGTCCTGCGCCTCCCGCATCCAGCGGACTCCCGCGACCTTTACCAGGTCATCAGTCCACCTTGTGGCTGTGAATATTTAGATGCATTTAATGTAGTGATTATAGCAAATTTTAGCCCATTTCCCGTTGCGATTTAAACCACTTTTAGTTTCGTCCGTAAGCCCTTGACATGTACATGCATTTGTGAAGCCCCTGCACTGCAACCAGGTCACACCGAGCCTGAGGCCTTTTTCTTCGCGCAAGCATTCACTTGTATTCATTGCGACCTGCGAGATGAAACTCTGTACAACTTGAACTAAATTATGCATGAAAGCTTTCGACCGACTTAGACACGATTTGATGATAAAAGGAAGTGTGTAACATAACTACAAACGAGTGAGTTGCTATGCAAACAGGGCAAAAATGTTGACGATAAATGTCTTAATAATAACCTACCAGCCTTTTCGTCTTCAAGTGAAGCTGAAACTTGAAGTTCTTATTATCTGCCTTAGACAATTACAAGGCTTAGTACGAAAAAGTTTTTCGCCGTTAAACTCCTGTAGCAAGTTGAGGCAGACATTTACTCTGGAAGAGATTGTTTTACTGGTCCAGACAAATTCTGTGAACCTTTTGTTACGTTTCAACTTCACGAATTATTACATTTTATTTTGTTTTGGCTAAGATTGAATTATACGGATCGGTGGACTCAATTCTGAAAATCAGAAAAAACTTTTAGACAAGATGTCGCTGCAAAGTCACCATTGCCGTAGGTCAAATATTCAATGTCGTTTGATATTATGGACAACAAAACCAAGAGCGTTCTATTCATTTGATGCTGTGGGCGATACAATTTCACTGTCGATTACGTTGATATGCGGTGTGGCGCGGCGAAGGCGGCCTAGTGAGCACCTCGCTCCGGTCGTGATTCGTGACTCGACGCGTCCTTGACTCAGACCGGTCTAGACTCCGACCAATATGCAACGTAACAGATCAACATTATAAGTTTGGTAGGCAGATATGTATTGATTCCATGGATACATTAAAATTATTCGGCCAAAACATTTTTACTGGCACAGCATAGTAACCACACTGCACCTGATGGTAAGCGCAGTGCAGTCTAATTAGAGTACCGAGTAGCGAGAGACAATCTATCCCCCGCTACTCAACACAATCATGCCGGCCTGCTTCTTCACAATACAGCATGGGCAAGAAGGTGAAGAAGCGGTCGAGGGTCTATTGTCGGAGTACTCAGAAGGCCTCGCATAAAGATAATTTCAACAGGTTCTAAGCTAATGTTTTAAACTGATGCAACAACAAGCACGTATATTGCTTTGCATACAAATAAAAAGTTTCGTGACATCAACAATTTTTAACTATCGGGTGAATCTTTTTGCTGCTGCGGATCGTTTATTTAGGAACAGAATTATGATTGATAGAGCCACAGTATGACTTGTTTCAGTATTGTATTGAACTCGATAACCGATTTTTTTTATTAGTTACTTCGTAAATTTCGTCGTTAGATATGAGAACGATACGTACTGTTATAAGAAAACTGCCAAAAGGCTTTTTAAAAAAAGATTTAATTATACTCAAAATATTATTTTAACAATTTGGGCTCAATTTGAGGGGCAAGTGTCACGCGTGGATGATGGATATGAACTGAGCTGTCCAATGGACTTAGAAATTATAAAACATGAGAAATGCTGACGGGACAATAGGATGAGATGGGTAGACACTATCATATACTAAGGCAGTATATAACAGTACGTATCTGATATAAGCAAAAAATATATAAATCTTGACATTTCCTTATCTATGATACGGCATACGATTAAAAAAAGTAAGTTAAAAGATTACAAAAAAATACATAAATTGATTCATGTTCAAAGTCCACGCTTTTCAGTCGTATTTTCCGTAGTTGTATTTTTAAACTTTTATTACGAATTTTTTAGATTCAGGTAAAGTGAAGAGTTGATTAACGTTCCCGCTTCAGAATGTGATTCAAGCGCTTAAAACTAGAGCATGCTTCATAGTTTAGTTGGTTGTTAGAAAGTATATTATAAATGTACTTAAAAAATAAAAATTGTGATATAAATAGAAAAAATCAGAGTTTCCTACTAAATACTAGGACTATAATCCATCCAAAGTATTGAGTAGTAATTCAGTGGAATAAAACAGTATCTCTCAATCGCCGCTTACGAGCTAAGAAAGACCGGTTAATATTCTTATGCCGTTGTTCTCCCACAACAAGACTAAAAGCTATGAAACATAATTTCGAGCAAAGTGTGACAATATTAAATTTTTACCTTAACACGTTACTGTAAATATTTTTATATTTGTTATTGTCTATAGTGTTTGTAACCATAATAAAGTATTTAAATAGTATATATAAATTCTGGTATCTTATATTTACGCGAATATTATACATTGAACTAAAACGAAGTTTACGGATTATATCGTGGTTTATTTTACTTTTTTAACCCGACTACATCAAAATAAAAATGTAATATCAACTACATTGAGGGTAGAAACATTGCACTACACTTTCGAGATGACATACAACTCAGTCTCCCCCGTGACCATGAAGGCTGTAAAGTCTTCCAAACGTCGGGTTAAAAAAGTAAAATAAACCGCGATATAATCCGTAAACTTCGTTTTATTTCAAATATATATAAATTATTAAATTGGGGTTTCTAAACCACAAAGAGGCCCAGTGCATCTATAAAACAGGTATACGGATATGGTAAGATACAAATATGGTAGTTAGGTAGAAATAGAGACGATGTTATTTTTCGGTGTTTTTATTATCATTTCTAAATGTAATACAGTATTTTTTCTGTGTATTAATATCGCTTCAAGAAATAAAAGATAATATGTGTTGTATCTTAAATTTGCTTATGTGTTCTTAAAATATTTAATAATATAATATATATTGACTTTGCTAAATCACTTTAATCAGTTTTTTATGGTATTAAAAAGTCTAGATAGATACATTTTCGTTTCCACTATATTTGTTTATATTTATGAGTTAACATAAACAAGACTGACCGTTTAAAAATGTTAATGTTTATTGAAGCATTTTAACCATAATTTGTTGACTTTGTTTTAGTAATTTAGGCTTTATCTCAGAATCTCACGGGCTATATATGTAACCTATATATAGAGATTTATATACCCATTCAGACCAGGTAAAAATAGAATAAAAAGTAAATATAGGCTCGCCCCTATCACATTATGGGACCGAAATTCGGCGAAAAGTGGGTGTACTGGTTGTTACCAGCTCCACCCTCTGCCTACCCCATCGGGATTACAGGCGTGAGTGTATGTGTGTGTAAAAAGTAAATAGTTAAAAATCAAAATAAATAGTAAAAAAGGATTTATTTTTAGCAATCGTCAAAATGCTGTTATGTATTCCGTGAGGCGCACACGCTGTCAGGAACTCACTCTGCGATTACTCTGTGCCGCATACTAATCAAATAGTTGTTAGACAGGCTTTTCGATTTATCGCTCATAACGGCCCTAACACGATAGCCTATTTCTAAAGCCAATGTTATGAGGCCTTTGACATATCACTGATTTATTAACGAACAATCTAGAGATTTCGTTTTGTGCACTGAAAGGAAAACATTTTACGTTTTACATACGTTTATTTTACACACCAGCAATCCCCAGTCATAATAAAATTATATTCATAAATGAGGCCGTCAGTGCAAGTGGCCTAGCCTTAAGACAATTACTGTGGAGAAATTGAAGATTCTCTAGACATGAAATTAATATGTAATTGTGACCATAATTTGGAAACTAAGTATAATGAAATTGTCTTGTTATTCTACTTAATTCATTTGAGATAATATAGGCTATTTTGTTTTTTTTATATATTTTGAAAACGTTTACGGCAGTTACTTTATAAAAAAGGGAGCCAGGCTGAGATGCGCTGACTACCTCAAATCAAACTTAAATAAAATACTTGAAACCTTATATAAACCGCAATTTAGGTGTTAGATTTTGATGACAGTTTGAGACAATTTAGATTTTGCTGTTGAAATAATTTTCTATGTTCCATATGTTATTAGGAGAATAACGAGTGTGCCAAAAATTTACTTTTACGAAATCTACCCATAAACAGAAACCATTTCCGAAATTTAGAGGTGAAATAACACTGAAATAAATAAATAAATAATAAATATACCCAACAGTCACACACATAGACTTCACCCCACATTAGGTAAATATTTGTATCGGTGCGGGAATCGAACCCACGGCCTTTCGTCACACAGCCGTCTACTCGCCTGCTGCGCCACGAAGGCTGTAGCTTTTATGTAGATATTTTCATATTTTATAGACAAGACGTTGGATATTATGAGAAATTCAATTAAAGCTAAATGGAAACGAGTTTTTCAATTTTTAACCATTAGTTCTTTGAGTTCTTTTTGTTCTACTTTAAACAACTGTCAGCTCAGAAATTGAATACAAACTAAAACATTTTAGAAATACAAAGTAATTTAATGCAGTTTTATGATATAATAGTAATAGACATGACGAATATTAAAGACAGTGAGAAAGATGTATTTATAAAACTGTAATATAATCGTGTATACAGTTAGCTAAAAAGAAGAGGTGGTTATTATAATTCTTAAATTTAGGCCAAACAAATTTTAAGTTACAAAATGTAAACAGCTGCCACATGGTAATAAAGTACATTGTATGAAACATTTAGTACATTCGTTCATTACACTTTACCCCGAGTGTACAAAATTCATCCACCGTATGCTGTAAACTGCTTGAGTAATGAAAATAAACCCACAAAAAATGAGATCTAAAATATATGTTTGGCAGTTAGATATTTTTCCTGTTTTATTGTTCTGTCGCGTTACAAGGTTTTATAAATCAATAACACTTGATTCTCGCTTCGCAGAAGGGCCGATCCTATGACACGTTTTATTTTAAAAGTCAAAACAGCTTTTAGGCATTGTATTTATTTTATTAAAGATTGCAGCGTCTCTCTTTAGATTAAAATACAAGACTGACTAACTAAAATACAATATACCGTATAAACCGTAACAAAGTACTTACAAATAAAAAAATCTATTTAGATACACTAAGATTGCCAAAAAGACTTGGACATATGGACCATTCAAAAACATAAACTATATGAAAGCTTAACAGACTATAAACAAATATATATAAACTGACATCATCATAGAATTTACGAGGAGCTAATATCATGCAGCAAATACACATCATACTTTTCAGGGGTGGATAGATTACGAAACCGTTTGATGCATACTTAAGACTTCAGTACTGCAATAATGCTTTTGTATGTAACAACAAGCTGTGGAACAGGTTGCCAGTTACCGTGTTCCCTCCTACCTATGATCTTTAGGCTTAGTGAGAAGAAGCTACACAGTAGGCCAGCAAGATTGTGTTGAGTAGCGAGGGATAGATTGTCTCTCGCTAGTTGATACTCTAACTGGACGGCACTGCACTTACCACAAGGCGCAGAGTGGTCACTATGCCGTGCCAGGTTGAAAAAATACCGTGTACAAAATATCGCCTGGTAATTAATTATTTACCAGGATTTAGTAGGAGCTTCAGAAGTGACAGTGACAGTCGAACGAATAGCTAGTCATGCGATGGATGTGTTACTCCTATGAACAGATACTATTTGTATTGACTTCTCCTAATAACACTAATAACAGGGCTATGGCTAGGGCCACTGTAAGATACCGGTAAAGTACTGAACGACGGTTTGGGAAATAGCTAGTGTGTAGTGAAAATAAATTTTATTACAGTAACTTAAAGGCGAGCTTCAGACTGATGCGGACAGTCTTATGATTTACGTATTGTGCAACTAGCTGCACTGTAGATAGTAACCAGGCCTTATTGCACACGTGCTCTAGCTGTTACCAGAAAAAATTAAGATTAAGCATAAGAAGCTTCTACCGAGTAAAATAACTATTGTCCATTTAAACCCTCCTTAAAAATATTAAATATTGTACATTGTTTTTCTTGAAATAATAAAAATATTGTTATATATTGGTTATAATATGCTTGGATATAACGTACTAGCAAGTTAAGTAATTATGATATTTTTTTAAATGTATATACAAATAGAATTCGCATTTTTTTGGTATAACTTGTCATAAGAGCTTTTTAATTAAATCCATATGATCAATAAAAGATGACATTACATATCACAATAAACTGTTACTTCGCACCAATGTTTCACACGACCAGTATTTCTATATCAGTTTTATTCAAAATCCATTCATGAGTAGAGTCAAAGGCACAAACATATTGGCACTCTATAAAAGAATTCTTAGTGATTTTATTATTCAGACATTGTATCTGTACACGGTCTTGAATTCCGCCCGCTCTTGACGTATCGTGCCTGAATCAATATTGTTCATTCACTGCTTGTAATGTCACCCCGATATTGCTTGTAGATAAACGACATATTGGATCTTCAATGAATTTTCACCAGAAAATAGGATCATTTCTTTTACGCCTTATCTTTATATATATATATATATATATAATTCTACTGTACGTGTGTATGTCACTGAACTTCTCCTAAACGGCTGGACCGATTTGAATGTTTTTTTTGTACCTAGTCAGGTCATAAATTCTGTCACATGTTTAATATAAAATAATTGAAACAAGTTTATTCATTATGTAACCATTTATATACCAAAATGAACTTAACAAAACATAGATTCTTATGACACTAAAGTTTATTCAAAATGACCTCCGTGATTTTGAATACAGGCCTTCAATCTGCGCGGCTAGTTGTCTATCGCAGCACGAACGAGGTCCATGTCAATATCGGCGGCTGCCTTAATCAAGGATGTCTTGAGTGACTCCAAATTGGGATGAGGCTTTGAGCACGCCTTTTCCTCCAAGTGTTGCCATATCTTGTAATCTAACGGATTCAAATCTGGACTGGAGGAGGGCCAGTCTTCGTGCCGGATGAAGTCGATTTCACGCGCCGCCAGCCAGTCTTGTGTGCTCTTCGCTCTATGAGCTGGCGCCGAATCTTGTTGGAATACCCAGTGCCTGTTATTGAACATGGTATGAGAAACAGGTTCCACAAGGTTCGTCAGGACTGTATTTTGATACACAACTGCATTCGTTTTTACACCTTTCTCACAAAAATGTACCTCTGTTAAGCCCCAATAAGAAACTCCCGACCATACCATGAGCGAGGATGGAAAATGACCTCGTTGGACACGCGGAATACGGTTGCTCGCTTCTTCACTACTGTGTGCGTACACCTTATCATTTTGTTTGTTGTAGCCCTCTTCTACGGTAAATTTTTTTTCATCTGAAAAAAGAATTTCCCGATATTTTTTTCCCGCGTACCGCTTCAACAAAGCGCGGCATCTCTTCAGTCTCAGGTCCATTAGACGAGCATTCAAACGATGTCCTGTTTTTCTTCGATATGCCCGAAGCCCTAAGTCTTCATTTGACACCCTTTTCACCGTGGTTCTGCTTAACCCCATCTGAAGGGCCAACAGTTTCTGCTTACGTTTGGGATTTCTTTGAATTCGCGCCTTCACAGCTTTTATCACTGCTGGAGTCCTAACAGACCGAGGGCGACCACTTCTTGACCTGTCATCTACACTAGAGTCTTCATTGTATCGTTTGATGGTACGATAAACGAATGTTTTGGTTATATTCAAATTTTTCAGTATGTCAAAAATTTGAATTGGCGCGTAACCGCAACGATGCTACGCAATTACTGCAACACGGTCTTCTTTAAGCGTCCACTCCATATTTAAAAATGAGTAAAATTCTAAAAAGTATACAATTTTTATTTTCATGAACAATTTGAAATTCGAATTCAATAAACTTTTTTGTGGCCAGCATTCTAAAATAAAAGTTTTTACTGTGTGACAATACTTATGACCTGACTGGATATGCGTTTGGGTGGCGCCCTGGATGGCTTAGATTCACAAATCAGCTCGGCAGATAGCGCTGCAGTCGGTGTGGCGCTGCTTTTACGGGCAGGACAACGTCTACCGGGCCTGCTAGTACATACATATACACTCACGCCTGTAATCCCCGAAGGGGTAGGCAGAGGTGTAACCAGTGCAGCCACTTTTCGCCGAATTTCGGTCCCATAATGTGACAGGGGGCGATCCTATCGCCATACCGGGCACAGGTTCCAGACTCCGGGCTAATACTGAGAATTTCTAGATAGAAAAACCCAATATCACTTTACCCGACCCGGGGATCGAACCCGCGACCTCAGCACAGCAGCAGTAACGCATGCGAAATTACAACTGCGCCACCGAGGCAGTCCTCAGTCAGGCTAGTACATGTATATAATATAAACCTTAATATTACTAAAATACACATTGACTAGACCATAAAATGCAAGATTTTATCCTCAGCTTTATGTGTGTTGTTTAAAAAGTACCTTGGGAATTGTGCTTTATAATACCTAAATAAATCAAGCATCTACAAAAAGAATCTCCGCTGTGAGATCCAAACATGTTACTGGGAATATATCTGGTGGCAGGATATTCATATGCGCCCAAATAGCAGTACGCAGGGTGTTAAACCCGCGATAGTCGCACACGCAAGTGTGTCGCGTTCCGGGATCAGCCAGTGTACATTCGGTTTCTGTCGGGGGTCTATAGTTGGGGAAAGATTTTTTTTTTATCCTAGCACGGCAAAGTGACCGCACTTCACCTGATGGTAAGCGCAGTACGGTCCAATTAGAGTATCGAGTAGCGAGAGACGATCTATCCCCCGCTACTCAACACAATCATGCCGGCCTGCTCCTTCACACTACGCCATGGGCAAGAAGGTGAAGAAGCAGTCGAGGGTCTATTGTCAGAGTACTCAGAAGGCCGCAAAATGGCCAACATTGTACCTCATGTTTGGCCGGCCTTCACCTTCTTGCCTATGGCGTAGTGTGAAGTGCTTCATCACATTTCGCCAGGCCGGCATGATTGTGTTGAGTAGCGGGGGATAGACTCTCTCTCACTACTCGATACTCTATTTGGTCGGCACTGCGTTTACCATCAGGTGCAGTGTGGTCACTCTGCTGTACCAGCATAATAAGCTTGCTTTAATTAGAACTAGCTTTTGCCCGCAGCTCCGCCCGCGTGGAAGTTGGTTTTGAGAGAAAAAGCAAACTATCCATGGAGGCATATTACGCTATTACATCCCTCTAGCATCTGCCTAGTAGCCTCCCGCGGCGACCCGACGCGACGGTTACACTAAAATAATCCTTATAGCATGATTCAGTATTCACGCGCGATGGCTTATTAGGGTATTTCATTTCATATTTCATAACTTTGGTGTTTCTGTACCTATTTCTATAATTCTTTTTTTATTAAATTAAATAGGTAATAATGTTAACATTTATTAATCAGGGATGATTGAGAGTGTTATAAACGTAATAGTAGACAAATATAATCAGAAATCTCTGAACTGCTAAGCTATCGGGAGTTACACGTGTTATTGTGAGTCAACCATAAAATATAGACATTTGCTGTCGTGGAATATTTTTTATATAATTTTAAGGAGAACATTTCTGTCATACATGATTTCTGTGTAGCTTTAACTATTAAGGCTGCACACGCGACGGAAGCTTAAAAAATGGAGTAAGTTCTCCTGTTTTCCCAACATTTCCCTTCACTGCTCTGCTCCTATTGATCGTAGCGTGATGAAAAGTATACTATAACCTGCCCAGGAGTATGAAGAACAATTGTACCAAGTTTTGTTGAAATCCGTCGAGTGGTTTTTGTTTCTATAACGAACATACAGACAGACAGACAGACAGACAGACAGACAGACAGACAGACAAAAATTTTACTGATTGCATTTTTGGCGTCAGTATCGATCACTAATCACCCGCTGATAGTTATTTTGGAAATATATTTCATGTACAGAATTGACCTCTCTACAGATTTATTATAAGTATAGAAGATTATAAACTATCAAAATCTAAAATTACATCAAAATCGGCCCAGTAGCTTTTCAGTGGAAGCAAATGGGTACAGTGGTATAATATAATCATATGTCCTACAATGGTCGCTACATTACTTAATTATACCTTATATAATTTAAATTTTCCCAGAAACTAATAAATGCGCATAAATACGTTACGTGAATTATATTTTAATGATCAAACGACATTACAGTCTTCTGGATTTTTTTCTCTTTGTAGTCCACATTATACATTTTGTGTCAAAATGCTTTGTCACAAGGTACAGATAATATTTTTTAGCGTTTCATCTGCTGTAAATCTAGTTTTTTGTCTGTAAATATGATGTTGTGTGCAAATATGACTTTGCACCTTTAAAATATTGTTTAGTCTAATACAAAGAGACGATATCAATGGCGCACGAATCAAATCTATTTGCGATTTAGAAGCATCACATAGAAGTATAGAAATTTGATTGTCAACATTAGATATGTATAAGGTGGTTTCAAACAAAACGGTACTTTCAATCTTGCTGAGTAATGTGTTATGTGTTATACCAGAGTTGCAGCTAAAATACAAATTATCCGCCCGGATAGCGACAAACGTATACAGGATGTAAAACCCGCCATAGTGGCACACGCAAGTGCGTCGTGGTCCGGGGTCAACCAGTGTACATCCGGTTTTGGTCATGTTGCGCTCTTCTGAGTACGCTGACACTACACCCTCAACCACCTTTGCTTCAGCTTCTTGCCCATGGCGTAGTGCGAAGAAGCAGCCCGGCCGGCATGATTGTGTTGAGTAGCAGGGGATAGATTGTCTCTCTCCACTCGATACTCTAATTGGACGGCACTGCGCTTACCAGGTGTAGTGTGATCACGTTGCCGTGCCAGATTAAAGGAAAAACAAAAGTTACTAACAAACTACCTATACTGTACCAGAAAACTTTTACAAAGCAAATTATAGTCTCAATTTTCCCGCTACTATTATAAATAGTTGGCACTCGATTTCAATGAATTAGCTATGCTCCAGTTTGGGTACAATCTTGTTATGACGCGCTCGATCAATTTGCATCTTAAATTGTTCGTACAAAGGGTGTCCCAGAGCATGAGTTCGCCATAACTTTAATCGCGTGGAAATTTACGAACGCGAACGCCTCCGCACCATATTATTCTTTCTTTCCCAGCGTTTCATGTGGCCTCATTCATTTATAATAATAATAATACTAGCCCTGTATTAAACATTGTTCCACTGCTAGGCACGGGCCTCCTCTACTAATGTGAGGGGTTAGGCCTTAGTCCACCACGCTGGCCTAATGCGGGTTGGTAGATTTCACGTACCTTCGAAATGAGAATTCTCAGGTATGTTGGTTTCCTCACGATGTGTCCTTCAAAGTTAAACCAAGCGATAATAACCATTTAATACACATGTAACTTTTGAAAAGTCAGAAGTGTATGCCATTTGGGTTTCGAACGTCGACTTTCGTCTTGACAGTCCGTACCGCAACCAACTAGGCTATCACTCCTATTCCTCATTCATTTGTATGTGTTGAAGTTCCTCCCTTTTTCTACCTTCTTATTCTTACACTATTCAAGTCTAGACGTTATATTTGTGATTACGTGTTGGGTTTTCCTTTACTACCCAATTGTCCTAAATAAGCGAACATTGGTAAGAATATCCTTATTAAGATATCTAAGCTATTAAAGAGGCTAATGAACTTTACCTATCATTTAATCCAATTCCAAGACAACGATACGGGATTACGTTTTTTGGGTATTAGAAGTGTAGATTTCCAGTCTATTGATACGTACGTCTAATGAGCTAAATTAAAAGTATAATAAATAAACATGTGTTTTTTATATTTTCCAATCTACATACACCCCATTTGTTTGGTACAATAGGAATTGAAAGAAACGGTGCAATGTGCGGAAAGTTCAGAGTTGGTTTCGTTCAAAATCAAGGAAAATCGTTCGAGGTATGCGGTGTTAAAAGTAAAGACGGAAATCTATTTTCTTTTCAGCGAAACGCGACTCGGCATCCCATCATCACGAGAATTCCAAACGTTCATGTTTCGTTTGATTTATTTTTTTAAGCATCGTATATATTACGATTAGTCTTCATTTCATTTATAAACGTTTATTTCATTCGATATGATCAGTGTAAAATAACGTTTGCGCCTGGTTAGGTCAATATGCAATGTAGCTGATCAATGATTTTGAGAAAAGTTACATCAGTATTGGATATTAGTATATTACTAATTAGAGAATAAACTTATCTGAATTGTGGTCCCATATAAATTTGGTTATGATATTACATCTGGTACAAGGTAAAAACCTTCCCCTTTATTTACAGCACACGTGTGGCGATTGGATTATGGTATTAAATTAATATAATATACACTGATGTACTTGAGTCTAAAAATTTACACACAAAAAAATGCCTATCGATAACTTAAAGATTGTCTCCAAAAATTTAAACTGCACAATTAACAATATAATTAGCAATTTATAGTTTTTTTATTTGTTTGTACTTGGATATACGAAAAAAGATAGCTAAGATAAAATTCGGCAATACCTACAAACCTCAGTGTGATTTAGCAATTACAGAAACATTACATGTCTTCGACGTGACTGACCGTTTATTGGTTTTGGCAAGCGACGCGCCACGGCCTATGCGTTGTCAATGGTCTTTGAATTACCTATAATTTATTTATATATAATATATTGCCATCTGAATTCAACGGTAACTAAATAAATGAGACATTTTTAAACTATAAATTCATAAAGTTAACCTATTGTCTTTTTACTATTATGGAATGCGGGAACTTATTTATTCAGTATTACAACAAAATACATCGAGCAACCGCAAACAATCAAGTCATTGCAGTATTATATGGACCAGAAAATACGCCGAGACTAGACATCAACATCCGTGCATTAACACTTCAGTGTTTTTGGAATGTATAAAATCATGTTGAGGTTACGAAAACCTTTGAATAATTAAAAAATATTTAAAGTAAATCAGTGATACTCCCATCGGATGACTTTTTATCAGTGTGTAATTAATAAAATTTGAAGAGTCAATTATATTAGGGTTGCCAAAAGAAGGATTAAATAAGCCCAGCCCAAATACTATTGTAGTTGAAATTACATTAACCAAATCTCTATTTATAAATACAGTATATCAAAAATAGTAACTTTTGGTTTTAGTTTCTTTAATAACTTCGATAATTATATTTAGTTATTCGTAAAACTAAAATAATAATCAAATCCCTTTGGAATATTAAATATACTATTTAATTATACAAACGGATTTTGGATGAAACGGTCTACCAATATGTAGAGTTTTGGAATTCCGATATAAGTGTACTCGTAACTCGTACTCTAACTAGGAGGTGCGCTTACCAACAGGTGCAGTGTAGTCACTTCGCAGTGCAAGGATAAAAAAATGTGATACACAAATATTATTATAATTTTGGCTTTTATAAAAACAAGTGTCTCGTAGTTCTTGATACCTACGTCGCAACATAATTCTATCTTAATACAACGCCTGGGCTATGTCTCTTTGATTGTTGCTTGTTCTTATCATTTATTAATTATAACAAACATATTGCGGTATTATATAAGAGCAGCGATAGCCTAGTTGGTTGCGGTAGGGACTGTCAAGACGAAAGTCGTATGTTCGAGACCCAAATGGCATACACCTCTAACTTTTCTAAAAAAAGTTACGAATGTATTAAATGTTAATTATCGCTTGCTTTAACGGTGCAGGAAACATCGTGAGGAAACCTGCATACCCGAGAATTTCGAAGGTATGTGAAGTCTACCAACCCGCATTAAGCTAGCGTGGTAGACTAAGGCCTAACCCCTCTCATTAGTAGAGGAGGCCCGTGCCCAGCAGTGGGACAATGTTTAATACAGGGCTAGTATTATTATTTATATTATTATTGCGGTATTTGAGAGTAAGCCATATCTTGGGTTGGAGATGTGTTAGGCGAGAGACTTTGACAAGTAATCTCAACATCAAGTCGTGAGATTTACAATAATAAGCTGCTTTGATGCTGTCTGTAATTAATGACCATGGTATGTCGAATTTTTACAAGAGTGCCATGTAAAGAACTTGGGAGAAAGGTCTCATACCATCCCTAGTTATTAACAAAGCTTTTAAACAAGTTTGTTATGGAAGAAACAATGTTTAGGTAGTTTAAACGTGTAAACAACTTCTATGATGTAACTAAAGACCTTTTCACACTGTCAATCGGAACAATGAAGTTGCTTTGCCTGCTACGGGAAATTTCATCAGCTATGTAAAATGCACAGGCGCAAATGAGTTGCATGGTAACATAAAATGAATCCAGGTTTCTGTTCGTTTATAACCATTGAACTCTATTGTTTATTAAATTAATTCCTTCAAAGCAACCTTACGGACAAATTTCATTACATAGCGATGCGGCCAACATAAATTGGTAAATTCCAGAAAAATCGTAAGTTGTCAACGCGGGGCTTTACTTTAGAAATAATATTTGTATTTCTAAATCGAATTCGTACTTGTTAATACGAAGAGTGTAAACTTTAATTAGGTATCGAAATTAACTCTTTATTTTAGGTTAATTTGTCTTTTATGACTAAAATTAAAACTTTTGTCTGCTTATTTATAATTAAAACGGCAGAAGCTTGGCCTGCGGCTTTAAAGTCGCACAATTTTACAAGCCGTAAACTCAAACAAATGTTTATTTTATTCTTATGTCTGAAATGGTCATAATTAATTAGGTCGGCGTATTCCTGACATTAATATTAAGGTATTTATTTACCATTCTACCGTAATTATTAATATCTAGGTCCGCGAATTTGTTAAAATATTTAGAGTAGTATTTTAATTCGATGCTGTTCAACTCGGGACACACGGCCAATGTATCTGAGGTCTGTCTATTAAATACACCCAACAGTCACACACATAGTTCTGACTCCACACTAGGTAAAACCTGTATCGTGGATATCGAGAACTACGAGGGACCATGGTCCCACAACAACCAGACCCGAAACAAATATCTATCTCTCACATAAAAATCTTTCTCGCTGCGGGAATCGAAAACACGAACTCTCGTTTCACAGCCGACTACTCGCCTGCTGGGCCACGGAGGCTGTTGTGTAACTTGAAAATACTTATGACAATACGATTATATGATAAATAAAAAGTAAAGCTGTTTCGAATAATGATGTGAGAGGATATTACCTCCTCACGATACCTGGTTATTATTTGCATGTACAATATTAACCAGTATTGAACTTCAAACAAACAGACAATGTTTAATTACTATTATACTTTTATCCTAAATATAGTACCCTACTATGATGATTTTCCCTTTGCTGTCTCGTATTATAAAAAATATTAAATGTTAACGATAACATTTAATATTCTTTCCGGAACACAGATTTGTGGGTTATAATTATGTTAAAAAAACTTTACACAATTTTGTATACAATTTATACCCGATTATAACCTGTTTTGTGTATAATAAATAAATAAAATGGTATACTCCCCAACCAGTTGGCTTTGCGATTTAGGTAATGTTTAATAAAATAATATAAATTTTATTTTATTCTGTTGCAGTATATCGGAACTATGGACGTACCCCGTCCCACCAGCCGCGTTGAGATCGTCGCTGCTATGCGTCGTGTTCGTGTAAGTAACAGTTCAAAAATAATAACAGTTCTTAACGGTAGGCAGCGGCTTTGCTGTGCCCTGGCATTGCAGAAGTCTATGGGCGGCGGTGACTACTTACCATCAGATGGCCCGTCTGCTCGTCTGCCTTTCGAGGCACTAAAGAAAAAAAGAAAGTTAAAACATTATGTACAATATAAAAAAAAATTAAAACCCTTTTAAAATACTGCCCCAGAAACAAGGTAATGCTTTTCAATGCATACATGCTATATATCATTATTATATGCCTCGCAAAACAATTTTCTCTAGTGTGGGATGCTAAATTCTGGGTCGAAGGACCATTGAAGGGTTCCTTGGTAAATAATAAAATCATTTTTTTGTGGATTGAAATGCTGTAAATATACTGGTTAAATATGCATTGTTTTAAATCAGATGCGCTTGATACACTTGCTAATTTAAGATATGAAGCTAAAGGCGCAGCCCTTCATAGCGAACTGAACTTATGATATTTTTATAAATTAATTAAGTCACACGCATCGCGTATAAATGCTGACCTAAGAAAATGTATGCACTATGCGTGCACCATACAGTATTAGTACATACTAATAGTACTTAATTAGTACTATTTAATAATATGGCTCTTTTAAAATACTGAACGCACTTGCGTCAACCTAATAATATACCGAGCTTGGGGTGATGCAAGTGGCCCTTACCTTTACAAAATTGCACATATAGTGTTGAATGTTTATAGACGTAAAAGGAAAAAACGTGGTTTTTATTTTCTTTTGCTATTTTCCCTAAACAAGTGAAAAGGGTTTCAGACGAATATATCAAGTGAGCGTCCACCGTCTGGGTAGAAGTTTCACAGTATAAAAACATTTTCTTGTTGAAGTCTGTAATCTAAAGATTGAATAATTTATTGTTATTTGTGTGAATAAAACGAGCCTGTTTCGCTGCCAACCAAAACACTTTTTAACAATGTAATAAACTTTATTTAATGAAGGTTGGCAATATTTAATTGTTTATTTATCAAAATTCTCTATTATTTTAATTCATCGTAGTGGAATATGAGAGCGCACCAAGTGTAAGAATTGTATAAGCAGGAATGCGTCGGAATTTTCACTTTTATCAGTTTTTTTATTACTACACTTCTAATATCTATATTTTTTTATTTAATTTCTCTACAAACATTATAAACACATAAACATCTAATTTCTTAATACAGATTTTACTTTTAGTGAGGTGAGAAAGGATATTTAAGACAGTGTCTGGATAATGAATATTTAAAATGTTTTTAAGCATTTGGTACGGGTCGTTCGAGATAATGTAATTTGCGAATGCCAAGCTGTGTAACTTTCCCGGGAGGATTTTTTCTAATTCTGCTTTAATCCAGTTGTCAACTGTGAATGTATTAACATGTAATCCAACCGAACAAACTGAAGCAACGAGTAGATAGAATAAATACTTCTATAGAAAAGACGTTGTTGCTAAATATTAAATTGCGGAAGAATTGTTTTAGGAATGTACTGTACATTGTCGGTTTATGAAATGTTAGGAACATCAACAAAACTATGCAAGATGGATATTTAAAAGGCACAAATACAATGTTTATAATTTATTGATTGATTTGCACAACACTGTTACACATCTCAATGCTTAATATTAACACAAACGCATGTCAGGATTCACTTAAGGCTTCTCTTTATAATTAATCTACCAGCATTACCCTCTAAGCTGAACAACGCAGCTATTGAACTGATTACACTTAGGTATTTACTGCACCGCGAACGAACCACGAATGTACTCACTACCAACTCGCTTCTACACCACTGACTAGTGGTGTCTTCTTCACAACTCAACTGGACTGGACACCGGAGCGCGGAAGGCACTCTGTTTTGTATTAAACATTTACTACTCCCACTTAGGTTGTCATTATTAATGTACCCCCAATTAGTCTCCTAAATACCTCTGTTATACCTTCGGTATTTCTAATAATAGGAAATACCGTAATAAAAAATCTTGTAGTTTATTAAGCGTGGAAAATGTACAAACACTGGAAAATAAATTGCATTAACTATATCTACAATTAGAGAAAATCTACGGTTTATTAAATAATTATATTCTGTCTGAAACTTATTCACAAGTTGCCCGCAAACTTTTTGGTCCTCATTATTCCTTTAGCTAAGAGATTCCTTGTTCAGTAATACAGACCAAGTTGGTAAAGTTGAAAGTGTCACTACCGCCTGCTATAGAACTCGTGTAATACTTTTAACAGTTTCTAACTTCTTAACAAATGGAAATTGTGACTTTTCATTTAATATATTCTTCTATAATTGTCATTCAATATTTTACTTATAAACTTAATAATAAATTTCTCCTCTTGTGGTAGAACAGTATTAATATAAAAATCGTCCATATGATCTTATTTTGAACAATGGGAAAATCGATTAAACATTTCTTTCAGCCTATAAGGGAAGGAAGAGCTATGCTCAACTTATCTGCCAGTGACAGAGTAAACCTTCAGATATCATCAAAGGATACAAGGATGACTGCCTCGGTGGCGCAGTTGTATTTGCGACGCCGTCACTACCTCTTTGCTAAAGTCTCGGGTTCGAAGCCCGGGTCGGGTAAAGTGATATTGGGTATTTTTATTTAGAAATACTCAGTATCAGCCCGGAGTCTGGAATTGTGCCCCGTATGGCGATAGGCTAGGCCCCCTATCACATTATGGGACCGTAATAAGTTCAGCGAAATGTGGGTGCACTGGTTATATCTCTGCCTACCGCTTTGGGGATTACAGTTGTGAGTCTATTTGTATGTATATGATGATATAAAGAAGGAATAACGACTAGAATTATTGAAATTGGCCTTATTAGGTTCTGAAATGGATGGTTGCGGTGTTCCCTAAACGATTTCACATAATAGCGTAGCAACGTTTACAACCTGTCAAACAAGCCTTCATGTGCGCTCATATTATGTTTAGCTCATTTATTACAGCTAGCAATAGATAATTGTATCTTCTGTTAGGTAAAGAATAGTGGTAACTGTGTTTCACCCACATATCGAAAGAAGATCGCAATTTCATAAAAGGACTACATCGAATAAAATACACTCTTTTGCATGAGGTAGTAAAGAATACCAACGTAATAAAACAAACCAAACTAATTGTCACACAATAAACCTTAGCAGTTAATTTAAAATATCAAATCGTAAAAGAGAGAACCGTCGGTGTCGGAACTTGGAAGCTCATGTTATCGTATAAGCAGGCCGCGTGGGATGGGACCGATCGTGTTACATTGAAATATGAATACGAGACATCGTAACGTCTCATTCATATGAATATAAATAAAACAGTGGCCAAAATTTAGAATAAACAGCCTGCCTCAATGATTTTCCAGATTATCCTTCATGTGTGTAGCTCTTCCTAAACGGCTGGACCGATTTGAGTGACTTTTTATGTGTATATTACAATGGGTTCCTGGATGGGTTGAAAACATAATTGGACCCGGTCGGTGGCGCTGCTGTCGGTATTTCACCAAATTTGATATGCTAGGATTTGTGGGAGAAATGCAAAAGATGGGGCGTTGCTTTTCCGGGGATAAAGACGTCTACCAGGTTCGCTAATATAAGGATATTAAGTCTGTAGGTAACTTAACTTAGTCTTAGGTAATGATTTTAGACAAGCCCGCGATAGAATTTGGTCGACATGATACTTTTATTCTGAATATTTTTACATTAAAATTATTAATAATAAATTTTAGATCGCTTGTAACGTGGTTTATGGTGATGAGCGTTTATAATGTGTTTGCTTCTTCGTCTGATTTTGTATTGACTCTACGGAATCAACCAGTGATTTTGTCTGTTACTAAAAGTATCTATTTAATGATAACGAAACTAGTTGTTGTGTGTCTATAGTGTATGACGAACCTTTGCAAGTAATTTAAGTATGAAATGTAAATTCAATGGTCGTGAAATTGTCTTGAAGGCGGAAAATGGTCGGGGCAAGTGACGAGTCAATTCGACAGGGTAGACATTTGCAAGGCGATCTAAGCGTTGAACACATACAGATATTTAGATTAATATTTTGACTTTACTTCAGAAATCAAACATACAGTTGCATTATTTTTATTGTAGTTCGAATAACGTTAGCTTTTTAATCAACCTAGTGACACGCTAGTGTACATCCGGTTTTTGTCAGTGGTCTAGAGTTGGGGTACGATGTTTGGCCGTTTCGCGGCCTTCTGACTACTCTGACACTATTGACCCTCGACCCTCGAGCGCTTCTTCACCTTCTTGCCCATGGCGTAGTGTGAAGAAGTAGGCCGGCATGATTGTGTTGAGTAGCGGGGGACAGATCGTCTCTCGCTACTCGATACTCTAATTGGACCGCACTGCGCTTACCATCAGGTGCAGTTTCGTCACTTTGCCGCGCCAGGATAAAAAAAAGTTACAAAAAAGTCATAAAGCAATTCAATTTGCATAATACATTAATATCTATTCCTTTAAAATATGTTCAAATTAAGCTTCAAAACATTCTTAGTGAGTTATCTTGAGAATAAACATGATAATAATTAGAACATCAATTAATAAAACTAACATATAAATATGAAGAGATTCATCAATGTTTATATAGCGACAGTAAAATCATCAGAATCGTATAAAATGAAAATTAGTCTTTGCCTACACCTGAGTATGAGATAAAGAAGTGGGATTCTGAATGTGTGTTTTTTCAAAATCAAATATTTATTGGATCGATGAAATGTTATACATATTTTAGATTCAGCCAATTTTTTACTCTACCGCCAGTTCGGAATGCAGTTTCGCTAGAGAAGAACGGGCAAGAAACTCTAGCGTTGCTCTTTTCACACCGGTTAACAATATTTGGTCATACAATTAATATACATAAATGTATGTATAAATGTGTATGCATAAATTAAACAAAAGTGGGGCTGCTAAATAGGAGTGCGAATCTACTTAGATAGATGTGTTTTTGCACCTGAAGGAACCTTTTTTAGGTTTATCGATATTTTAAATGATTAATTCCTGTTATGAAAAATCGGAAAGACTTAGGCTATGATTAGTGAGATTCTGGAGTGGAAGTACAAAAAAATGATCCACATTTAGCCATTTTTAAGAGTTATAATATAAAGCAAGCAAGACAAGCATTATAAATCATTAATTTAATTCAGGACATATCATGGAAATTAAATCAAACAAGTGATATATAATTATTACCTGTATCTCATACCATAAAGCTGGGATGTACAATACAATAATTTTATCTAAGAGTTTCATTAACAGTATTAATACAAGGATACCAGTACTGCGTACAAAAATCCTCTCAGCTTATTACCGGCTCTTAGCTTAATTGCACGCCAACTTTCAACTTTATGAAATTACTTACGCCTTTAAGTAATTACGGTTATAGCAGTACTGCATTCACTCGTATATTTGACTTGTATGAGCCATTGTCATATCCGTAATCAAGTTATTTATACTTATAAATTACTGTTATTGAGAAATTAAATCCATATCTATACTATTCTTTATTACATCTTGATTTTGCCCGCAACTCCACTTGCGTATTATTTTATCGTTAGCCTATGGCACTATACGCTTAATATATACGCACTCATTATTTTCTCATAATAACATAGCGAGCGAACGCGCAATTGGTGAGTTATTTTGCAAGCACAATTCACAAATTAAAAAAAAAAAAAAATTGGCTGCTTATTTCGAATAACATTCTGTACATACATGTATGTACATGAAATGCATATACTAATTAATATCATCATTTACTTACTTTATTTAAACACATCTATTTAGTCGATCTTGACGTATCAGTTAATTACCCAAATGGAGATTATATATACATACTAGCGGGCCCGGCAGACATAGTCTTGCCCAAAAAAGCAGCGCCACACCGACTGCAGCGCCATCTGCCGGGCTGATTTGTGAATCTAAACCATCCAGGACGCCACCCAAACGCATACAAGAAAAATCATTCAAATCGGTCCGGCCGTTTAGGAGGAGTTCAGTGATATACACACGTACAGTAGAATGATATGTATAAAGATTTACAAGTATCTCCCATTTTAATTAGGTTATGACCTTCGTAACTTTTATTTTCAGTACGAATTCAAGGCTAAAGGGGTGAAGAAACGCAAGGTGACTGTGGACGTGTCCACAGACGGTGTCCGAGTCTCTGCTAGAAAGAAGAAAAGTAAGGACAAGGTTAGTTGAATCTTAATTACAATATTATAATTATTTCCTATGGAACGTGCTATGCTCGGAGTTTCTCTGAAGGAAGAAATTCGTAACGAGGTTATCCGACAAAGAGCCCAAGTCATCGACATAGCACACAGGATTAGCAAGGTGAAATGGCAGTGGGCTGGCCATATCTGTCGAGGGACCGATAACCGCTGGGGTAAACGAGTTCTTGAGAGTGGACACCGCGGCTCGGCAAGTGTAGTGTAGGACGTCGTCCAGCTAGGTAGTGACGATTTGCGAAAGGTAGCTGGCAGAAGCTGCATGAAACAAGCTGAAGACAGGGTTAAGTGGCGCGTTTTAGGGGAGGCCTATGTCCAGCAGTGGACTGCTACAGGCCGATGATGTAATTATTTCCAATTGGTACAGTAATGTTTTATTAAGATCTTAATTATTCTAAACGAGCACCCTTTCTATCTTGGTGTCAGCTTAAAAGAAATGTTAATTACAATTAGGATTAATGTAAATTTAAACAGATTTATATTCAGACAGATTTATAGCCTAAAAATTTAGATTCTGTTTCAAAAAGCAATCTATTTAATTACAGTAGTTATGTGGAGATTTCAATTAAGTTATTAGCTTAATATGACATCTAACCAAAATTTTCTATCAGTTTTTTTTATCAATACCTGAGTCATAACTTATCAGTTTATCACGTATCTTTAGAAAAAAATCACATTTTAAGGGAGAATGTTTGTTTATCGAATAAAGAACATTTTCAACTTCTAAGTAAAAAGTCAGATGCCGTGTTCCCAAGTTGAAAGACATATATATAGCTCCCAAATGCATTACACTTTTATATTCATGACATTCTGATAAAAAATGTATATGAGGACTCCTCTTGAACTCAATCCCAAGTTAAATTGAAAACTTCGACAGATTCCGTCCGTGGATTCTATTCATATTGAAGCTAAAGTAATTTGGGTGGATTTCATTGACCTCACATTCAAGCATAGCTCAAGCTGTCTAGGGTTAAGTCGTAGGAAAGAGAAGGTCAACGAAATAAATAGTATGCGCAAACACGGTTGTCGCAATATTGTGATTACAAATGATATACGACGGCACATTTTGTTCAATATGTACATATTGTAGTTGATTTGTAACAATTTACAAAATATTCATACTTTATGATTTCTACTTTGTAATTTAAATAACATTTTCTAACAAACTGTCTGTTGCGCGAAATTCACTAATATCTGTATATATAAAAGATGAAACTGACTGACTGATCGATCAACGCACAGCCAAAACGGCTGGGGTTAGAGACTTGAAATTTTAACAGAAGGTACCTTTTATGACGTAGGCATCCACTAAGGAAGGGTTTTTGGAAATAACACCACTAAGGGGGTAAAATAGGGGATGATAGTTTTTATGAAAATCCTTCATTTGTGAAGTAAAACGCATGAAAATTAGTAATTTGCCTTTTATTTAAAAATAAATAATATATATTTCAGGATTTTTTGAAATTCTACCCCTAAGGGAGTAAAATAGGGGAAGAAAGAATGTAATGGAAATCCGTCATTTTTGAAGTTTAACGCATGAAAATTTATATTTTGTATTGTATACTTTTTCTCCCAAACATGACCTCCACGCGGGTGAAGCCGCGAGCAACAGCTAGTATGACATAAACGTTTTAACACTCCGTGCTGGAAGTTGAAAATTTTTATAATAACTATTAATGACTTAATGTCCCACATAACAGGACTATGCATTTAAATAAGGTTAAACAATTTGTTATCGATGGGAACTAAAATTATTATCTCGCATCTAACGTAGATAGAAGCGAGCAGTCGGTTTTTTCTCTAGACCATTAATCATGTCGTAGATATAATAGGCGGCTGTCAACCTGACGTCTTCGAGGAGCCGAGGAACACCCTTTGTTACGTCGGTCTTTTGTAGTTTGGGGCCAGGAATAACCACAGTCTACTTCATCACAGTTTTACATGGGACTTCATATAACTAGAAAGGTGGACTTCCCATTAATGGCTTTCGAATTTATTCTAATGCCAATTTAATTAACAACCTATCGTTTCTTTAAGGCTATCAAACTTAAATTACCAAAAATATTTCTAAAATATATCACAATTAGGTTTGAAAGTTGAAAATACCTTTATAATTACACTTAGCGAGGTTTGAAAATAAATAAAATGTTAAAATCTTGTTAAATAGCGCGGTACGAGCTCTGAAACAGAATGGCAGCGATAATAATCCCCAGTGTTGTTATCGGTATTCCCGAACGATGGCTAGTAATTACGTTTCAAGGCTGAGGACTAATTGGGAGCTATTTCTTAACCTCCGGAGCTCGACATAACTCTCTTCTTGAGACTATCACCCGCAATGATATCAGCCGTATTTATGTTGAATAATTTGCGTTTCATCGTTAGACACGACGCGCCCTTTGTTTGGGGTCATTTGAAATATTGTTATCTTTACCATTAGAATAATCCCCACTTCAACCCTATATTTAATAATACTGTAATACTAAAACATTCCAGTTTGAGTCATTGTTGTGTAATACAAATATAATTTGTGAGTTTTAAACAGTTAACTGATTCATATTATAAATGCGAAAGTTACTCTGTTTGTTTGTTTGTACCTTTTCACGACCAAACGGCTGAATGGATTGCTTGGCAAGGATATAGGTTTTATCCTGAAGGAGGACATAAGCTACTTTTAACCCGGAAAATGCACGGTTCCTTTGGGATAGCAAAATATAGAATGATTTATTTTTTATTTTTTTATAGCATAGTCCGACAAACGAGCCAGTGGGTCACCTGATGTTAAGCGATCTCCACCGCCGATGGACATCCACAATACCGAAAGTATCGTGTATGCGCTGTCGGCCTTAAAAGGACAGGAATAGGGATTAGGGAAGGGAAGGGGGAATCTGGGCCTCCGGTTATCTCACTTACCATACGAAACGCGACAGTAAACTGTCACTTTACGTTGGTTTTCTGTGAGACAGTGGTACTACCCCGGTCGAGCCGGCCCATTCATGCTGTAGACAAATATGTCTACAGCGTGGCTCTACCACTTATAATTATATTATTAGTATAAGTAGTAGATATTCCAGTAGCTTAAGTTGTATCCATGGATTTATACCTTTTTCAAAAATAAGAACCACGCGCGCGAAGTCCTAAGTCTTAAAAATCAAATGATGTTCTAACTGCTCATTAAGCACATATGAAAATTGTGATATCTCGTGTCATTTGTTTCAGAGTTCGGCTTCAAAACTGTTCGGTCGCAAGAACAATACCACCAATGAAACCATTGAGATCATGCATCATCCTATTTATCGCATCTTCTACGTGTCGCACGACAGCTCCGATTTGAAAATTTTCTCCTACATCGCCCGCGACGGAGCCACTAATGTCTTCAAGTGCAATGTGTTCAAAAGTAAAAGGAAGGTGAGTGGTTAACTTTGCGTTCGGGAATGTTTAGTTCATGTATACTTTTTAGAGTACCTACTTTTGTAGGTATTTTCTTGAATAGAGTTGTCAATTCGATATTAGTGTATTTCTTCATTTTTTTAAACATCTATGCTTTATACTGAGAAATATATTGTAAATACCTAGGTATATCTAACTACCTAGTTTGCTGTTTGATAACATAAATACCATTTGAATTCACTGGTTGGTATTTTAAAATCCGATCTCTTTATTATTGTATTCACAAAAATGCCTTGTTTGAGGCTCATAAGTTATGTTTGCTAATCTCTAACGTATTCATTCCATGAATGAACTCAAATAATATTTCATTTAAAACAACAACTGAATTGTGTGATAATTTCTCTTCCAATAATGTTTCAGGTGTCTTCATTAATAAATCATTTATGAATTCAATCTGAAATATTCCAATGTGGGTATAAATGTATTAAACATACGATACGATTTCACTTGGAATTATTTATGGTACACTATGATAATAATTAATTATTCTTTAAAGAAAATTTTTTTAATCTTAAATTAATTAGCTTGGTCGAAATTTGACTATAATAACAAAATAAAATAATACTAGCCCTGTATTAAACATTGTCCCAATGCTAGGCACGGGCCTCCTCTACTAATGAGAGGGGTTAGGCCTTAGTCCACCACGCTGGCCTAATGCGGGTTGGCAGACCCTATGAATTCGACTATGCCCCTCCATAAATCCACAGCGAAATAGAACAATTAACATGTGTAAACCAGTAGTCTCAAATCATAATCTCTATTCGTTTGAAATGCAACCTACGTCATATCGGTTGCTTGGGACTTGTTTAGCTAACACGACCGCGATGGTGTAGATTATACGTATCTAGGGTGTACCAAGAGACGCTTCTACAAAGTAGCACGGGCTTAATTAGGGTCTTACTGCGGTGTTATTTCGGGTTTTAATATCAAACATTCTAATTTCGCCTATTTTACGGTCACACTCTAGTTACACCTTTGTTATTTATGTTTCCAAACATGATATGAATTTTGACGTGGTTTTCTTTACCAAACTCGTGTTATATCAAAATATTTTATGATTTATACAGATCTCGTATAATTTACCATTTCTTACTCCTATATTTCACCAAATTAGTGTCTAAAATGCAAAATATTTTAGTATCTTTAAAAAGAAAAACCATATCACGGTAATGACTTTTTAAATGTAAAGCTAATTGCTCCAAAAATTCTTAAAGGTAATTTTTGGCGAGTAGCGTTACTAACACCAAAAATGACATTTTAGTTGGCTAAGTATGTTATCTTACTATGTCATGTTCATTAGTGTTGTTTCAGACTTAAAGAGCTTCCGGAATAAAAAGTCTAAATATTTGAGCATAGGCGCATTTTGCATGCTATCTCAATAAGGAAAACGGAGTGGTACCATAAACTGTAATAGAGATAATGGAAAAGCCTTATGGAAAATGAGCAAAGTATAAATATGGACGATAGCGATGTCATGGGAATAATAAAAGAGTTCTTTAGATCCTTAACACAAAAAAGCAAAAGTTGAAGATTCATATTAGTATAGGATTCAAATAATTACATATTCTTTTTTTATCAACACAAACTTGAGATTGATATCCTTAAAGAAATCTGTTAATTATATACAGTGTGGACATGGCTGAGTTATCCAACCCATGATGTGATAAGGCTCAGCTTATAGAAATACTGGGTTTAAATTCCAACACTGGACAACACATAAAAGCTTTTAAAAATACTTATTTTAATGGCTGATTGAAGGCAGAATTATATGAGTTTCATAATCTACGTTCGCTGCTGCTAGATCAATGAGACGATTTCTTATAAATGTATCTTCTACTGCTCTAGAAAATCTGTAAGTCCTTCCTATATATTAATACGTAAAGGGATAACTTTCTACCCCTTTTTAAGTATATTGATGAGTAAAAATATATTATTGTTAACGTTCATAGTTAGAAACTTAATGTCTTACTGTCGTTTACAGAGCTACCACTAATATTAATAAATGTAGCTCATGACTATCGAATTGAAATTTCAGAATCTAACTGTATACCTACTTAAAATATTTCCGAGGCATCTAAATGTGTGAGATTAAGGTCTTACATCCTGTTCGTGACTTTTACACCGTCATGTCACTTAAGAGCAAAGTTATTGAAGCTGTCAAATGGCCTACAAAATTAATCTGGATTAGCTTCATTCTTAACTTATTTGCCTGTACTCTGTCCCTCAAACCTTAAATTCATTCTTACAAGTGTTCTGAAAATTTGAAGAACTGACTTTGAGATATCTTTAGAAATTGAAGCAAAGAGCTTTGTAATTTATGTAATGACATCTATTGAAAGATTGCTTATTGTCATTCTTTATTTTAATTTACACATGGCACTACATTGCGGCTATTTGTTTGCTTTCAGTTATTACTTACTACTATATCCGGTATTATACTCACTATATCCGTTTTGTGTATATATAGGTATGTACGTGGATTATGTGGTTTCAAGATAGTTGCATGTATACTAACGACAACCATTGGCTTTAAAAATGTTAGTCCGTCAGCCCTTGAAAACTGATTTGCCACACATCGTGTGATGTAGACAAATATCAGTCAACGGTCCATACATAGGCAACTTACTGATGTTGCATGGATGTATTTACGCATTTATTGTCTTTGCAGTAATGTCATTTAGCGTTTCAATTTTAATTGTAAACTTTGATTTATGTTTGTACGGGGTTTCACCCATATATTCCACGTATCACTCGTATGTACCGTGCCTATTTTACATCTTTTGTATGTGGCGATCAATAAAATATGATGGCGTAACCAATATAATTTAAAATTCAAAAGTTCTGCTTTAAATTCTAGAGTGTAGAAATGAGTTTTTCGAATCCCCGATGCGTATTTGCATTCGTTGGCAAATAAAAGCTTTTGACCAATATATTTTGCTTTGCAGCGACGGGTTAGCCATTAAAATCTGCATTCGAGCTATATCTATGAGGAATAAATTACACATATGCGTTAAACTAATGTTATCCTTTTGAATGCTTTGATTTGGTATACTCTAGGTTACCGTGTCTTTTTATCATCGAGTACCCACACCCAACAATGTCTTCTATGGCGAGAGTTGAACCTGTTTAAATGCCTCTATACAATTCAGATTATTTTAATACATCCCTTAAAACCACGTCCAAATTGATTCAGTAGTTGCTAAGATTTCCACACAAAGCAAATCTTACGTTTTCGTTGTATAAATCTAGATAACTGGAATAATCTATCTAGTATATCTTACACAAAATACTTCTTTCATTTGTTAATCAAATAATATCGCTGCTCTTTGCATGAATAATAAAAAAAGGATTACAAAGTGTTCTCAATTTCTGTAGCATAAATTCGGATTATTGAAAAACCATGCATTAGAAGATATAACTCAGTCATCTTTCTGTGGCACAAAATGATCATTTATTAAGGTTAATAAATTGTTACCTAATATATACCGATATAAGAAACTGTTCTTCCCATGGGCGAGGCAAGGAGGTAAAGGTGGGCATTGACCACTGCCCACCCTAGAAATCTTACTGCTTCGAAATTTTAAATATATAAATTTTCAAAGACGTTTATGGAATAGACTAATACACGCCAAGATGTTTTAATATTAATTATAAAATTATTCAGATTATATCCCGGTTGCCAACCTAAGACAAATACCTGGCTACGCAAATGCTTCCATCCTGAGCCTTCACTAGACAATCTCTTAATAGAATAGACGTTAATATTTAAATGTTATATTATCTAAGAGCTCCGACTTTTGTTCCATCATGTGAATTGTTTAGAAATGTGTTCCTAATTTAAGGAAATATTTAAGCGAATGTCAGTACAATCCTCAAAGCAGGCAAAGTTACAATTCACAACTCTAAGCAAACTTGAAGTATGGCCGCGTAGATTCCGTGAACACTTAAGAAGTGCAGTTTCCTCGAGATTAGACTAGTGTGCAAAATAACTTGTCTTCAGCCTCCATTGTCCTACTAATATTATAAATGCGAATGTTTGGATGGATGGATTAATGTTTGTTACTCAATTACGTTACGACGGCTGGACGGGTCTGTTTGAAATTTGGTACAGAGATAGATTATAGTCCCGAATAACACCTAGTCTTCTTATTATCCCGGAAAAATGAACAGTTCCTGTGGAATAGTTTAGTTTTTCACAGAGCAAGGGATCGACATGATTTTTTGCATAGTGGCAGTTTATGGATCATAAAATGACATAGGCTACTTTTATCCCTGAAAAATGCACGGTTCCTATGCGACAGCCAACTATAGAACGGTGTAATAGCTTAAGGTGCCTCCGTGGATTGTATAACTTTTCTTCATAAAATAAAGTCCACGCGTGTGGAACGACGGCGGGCAATCTAGTTATTAACATATATACGAATAAAATAATCGAAATCAATTAATGAGGGTACCTAATAATATTTAATGCTCTATTATTATAATAATATTACATAAACGCGTAATAAATAAAACAAAAATAAGTACAAAATGCTTTTAGTATTATTGGATTAAATATAATTGATAACACTAGTGTACAGAGTATGGTTTGAATCTTGTTGTGTTTTAATAAATATGAAATTTTCATACATGTATTGGGTAAATTTTAATAAAATTCATCAAAATATATTCAATACTGAGTAAAAGATTGAATATAAATAAGACCCAACAGTCATCCTAAAGTTTTCACTCCATGGTAAGATTCTATTACCCTGTGTCGTAGGTAATATTGAGAGATTTTTGATCTCACAACACATAGATTGACCTGCTAATGATGTTAGATTACACTAATATTTGTCTCAAAGCGGAAATCAAACCCGCGGCTTCTTATTTTTGCAGTCGACTTATCACCTACTTCAAAAATGAGAAATAAATGAAAACGTAATATTTCTTTGATATATTAAAGCTGATGCTCTTTTAGTTTGAACAGCCTGCATTATGATGTACGCGAGTATTCTTTCCGCTGATGGATGATAAATATTCACATATTTTATGAATATGTGCCGGGTGATAAATGCTTTTAATATTTATAACGCTATATATCTTGTCGTTATTTACCCATAAAATGGTACCAGGAGCCAGTTTTTATTTATGATGATATTGTTCGCTTCACTGTGCTGCGTTTCTATCAAATAAACTGTTGTTGGCAGATTCAAGAAAGAAATAGTAAAAACATAACAGTTAATGAAATTATTTTGTCAATTTTGATCATAATGACAAAAGACCTACGGCTGAATTTCTTGGTGCTTCTTCTCAGACCAGTGGGCATTTCCGAAGCACACCGGTAGATAATCTTAATCCTGACCTGTAAAAAGTGCCCCTAGTAGCCTAATTTACTAAATAAACGATTTGATATGATTACATTTTCTTTTCGCAGAAACTCCAAAAATTGTATATTTTCAATTCGTTTGAATATTGTATCACACATAACAAAATGCTTCTACACGCAACGCGTCGGGAAATATGCGACAATCTCATTCGAAGGCGCGGCATAATTTCATTTTCTTGCTGAATTCTACTTATGTACATTGAAATAAAGTTAGGAGATGACTCTATAGAAACATCAGTGGCAATGGATCGAGTATTTCTGTTTATGAAGATCGCAGGAGCTCGTAAACACCGACCCATATAAACCGCAGCTGGCGTATCACTCGCGCAAGGAATATGTGTAAATTACCTATCGTATAATATGCTCTTGAGACCGGCTATGTTGATGGGGCCAATGAAATTGACTCACTTATTATAGGAGAATGTAATGTATCCACTAAATTATGGATAAGAGCGCTGCCACTGATTTAGAGATAGAGCATTTCATTAATCATTTCGCTATTGATGCTTTTGGTAGTGACATATTTTATTGTAATCATATCAGCCGAAGGACGTCCACTGCTAGACATAGGTCTCCCCCAAGAGTGCCACAATGACCGGTCCTGCGCCACCCGCATCCAGCGGACTCTCGCAACCTTTACCAGGTCATCAGTCCACCTTGTAGGGGGTCTACCCACGCTGCGCCTTCCGGTACGTGGTCGCCATTCGAGAACTTTTGCGCCCCAACGTCTACGTTACGTTTTTATTATAATAAAAATTATAATTAAAAATGGTTAAATAAATAAAAACATTAAAAGTGGTCAAGTATATTTTAAGAACATAGGGTAATTGCAGGATAAATTTATTGACAATAACGAAATTTCAATTTATCATTATTATCTCTTCATTTTTAACAGCTTCTCGATTAACTAATTATGAGCCAATCTATTACATAAACAAAAATCTAGCGTTATTAGCAAAATTATGTTACTTAAAATATGATTATTAGATAAATCTGTCGTTCCGCTTATGACTTTGACCTGATTTTGAGTACCTAGGTATATGTGATTGTACAGGCACAGATCATACAAGAAAACCTGTAACTTGCCTTTATAGAGACTATAAACCCACCTGAAAGGTTTTATTGAGCATTAGAAATATACTTGAAGTGGTTGGTAATAAACGGGTTCACACTTAAAACGGAAATGTATCTCGAAGATTCCACATCTACTCTTTACGTACTCAAGTTTTAACCATCTCAATTCAGTAATCTAGTTGGGTGACGTTTCTAAAATTCTAGTCAATAAAAGCAAAAGCGAAAGTCATGTGTAATTAATTATATGTTTTTGAATAAAATATGTTTTAGTTGAACTACACAGCAAAAACCGAAACAAAGATATAGACGCATACAAAAAAAACGTGTTTCCCAATTTAACTATCACTGACTTTACTTTCGTCTTATATAAAATACATACTTAGAAAATAATATGAATAAGCATAGCACCTTGGTGACTTATCGATTTAGTCTTCCGAAGAAATATTATCATAAAATTATTAAATTAATAATGTGTTTTTTCACCTGCTCATTTATCTTTAGCATATTACTTTTTACTGACCGGCAAATTGAGGTCTTCCTGTCGCACCTCTACGTGAGAAGGACGACGAATGACGTGTTTTTACTTGCCTTGATTATAGCTTTAAGGTCATGCCTTTTTGATTTCTCAAAATTTCTGTATAAACAAGAGTAACTAAGAATAAATACATTTTTGTCGGAGTTCTAGAGTTGGGGTACGATGTTTGGCCGTTTTGCGGCCTTTTGAGTACTCTCAACCAATAGACCCTCGACCGCTTCTTCACCTTCTTGCTTCTTGTAGTGTGAAGAAGCAGGCCACCATGATTGTGTTGAGTAGTAGGGGATATCGTCTCTGCTATTCGATACTCTTATTGGACCGCACTGCGCGTACCCTTGGTGCAGTGTGGTAAAAAAATGTACTTATAGGTAGATTTATTTAAGACGCTCGTGTTCTTTAGCTTTGCTAACGTTAATCGTAGAACTTCATTGGGAATGTCATGAATACTATCCATCCCCAAGGACCAGTGACGCTGCAGAAATAACAAAACAGAATACGAAGTGTTTTATATGCAGTACGTGACTCCATGAGCCTCTGTCTAGCCTGCTCATTATGCTGATGCAGTACTCGTGTTGTGATCAACAGAAAATTTACACTGGGATGAAAGAACGTATTTCTAAACAGTATGATAATATCGGACTATATATAATAAGGTGGTTTACTGAAAGGCAGCAGCTAAATAATGTTTTAATAAATCTTTCTATTTTATAATATAGGATATATTTCTATCTGTTGCTCGCGCGTCACCCTCCATCCATTTATCATTTGAATATTAAAAACATGTAAACCCGACAACACTTACGACGACGACGCTACCATCGGGACCAAAAATATCTTTCAAGCTAGAAACAACTTTACGCATTCACAATATATCATTGAACTCGGTTGGGCGGTTTATCTTGTCACGTGGTTTTTATACATTTATTAAGATATGTTCTGATATTATTATGTTAAAAAAAAATGATAATACGTTCCTATAATGTCGGAGAGAGCCGCTAAGGAAGTTTATGATCTGTATATATAAAAGAAGAAGCTGACTGACTGACTGACTGACTGACTGACTGACTGACTGACTGACTGACTGACTGACTGACTGACTGACTGATCGATCAACGCACAGCCTAAACGGCTGGGGTTAGAGACTTGAAATTTTGACAGTAGGCACCTATTATGACGTAGGCATCCACTAAGGAAGGGTTTTCGGAAATACCACCCCTAAAGGGGTAAAATAGGGGATGAAAGTTTGTATGAAAATCCGTCATTTTTTAAGTTAAATTCATGAAAATTTGTATTTTGTATTGTGTACTTTTTCTCCCAAACATGGCCTCCACGCGGGCGGAGTCGCGAGCAACAGCTAGTATATCATAAAAGAGTATACTTACTTGGTACAATTTACATGTATGCAATACGTATTTCTCAACATTAAACCCTGAAAAAAAAATTATATCCCAGAAAAGGGTTTCGTGTTGGAACTGCGATTAGCAAAGTCACTTAAGACATGTTACATAAGCATACTTTTTACAGATTCTGATTCAATGTGTAAATTAATTCAAAATATTTGCCTTAATTGTATTATCCTATGAATTGTGTGGTATCTTTGACTTCAATAATATTTACATATTCAATACACTAGGGACGTGTCTTAGATTCTATTTGCTGTCCTGTGCACCGCCTCCGCGTTTGGTGCGTCCTACGCATTCAGAACGAATTATATTTTCTTTGAATTTTTTGATCAAAGTTGACCAAAGAATAAATAAGGCACGTGGCACTGAATAAATTCCAATAAATAATGATTACTACAAAACTTTAATCCATACTTATACTATAAATGCGAAAGTAACTCTGTTTGTTTGTTACCTTTTCACGACTAAACGGCTGAACGGATCGTAATGAAAATTGGCAAAGGGATAGATTATATCTTGGGGAAGTACATAGGCTACCTTTTTTCTCAAAAACAACCCTTGAAAGGGGTCAAATAGGAGTTCAAAATTTGTATGGGAAATCCATAATTCCTCGACTTAGGGATCTGTAAATTCATATTCAGGCATTTGGTAGGAAATAAAAAAATACGTATTTCAAAGTTTTTGAAAAATCATCCCTAAAAGGGGCAAAAAGAGGTTAAACTTATGGGGTATTCTTTAGATGCAATTTCAAGATTCAGGCACAAAACCTGAGACAGGTGCCTCAGTGCAGAAGACAACACCTTGGATTGTATACTTCTGCTCACGAATATAACTCCACGCAGGCGGAGCCGCGAGCAACAACTAGTTTTATTTATATTTAGAAGTCGCTCGAAAACGTATAAAGTTACTCAACTAAGTTTAAAAAATCGAGGTCGCTCAAGAAATTTGAAATCAAAATATCGATTAAAATTTTCAGAATATTCATTATTTTCAACGTAGAAAATAATAAAAAAAAAAGAGTTTTTTTAAGCTGATTTAATATTTTTTATGTCATTGGAATTGGCTATTCTTGTAAAGTACTTATTAATTCATATCAGTAACTCTATGGAAAAATCTGTCCATAGACAAATATTGTCTTTTATAATACCAATCCACTTACACTCACTGGGTCATTATGTATATGTCAATCAAGCAGACTACATATCACTGTGTCGGGGAATAAGGTTTTGCTATTACGTAATAAATTCTCAGTAACACGGTAGATCTCATATTCCTCTTCAGAGACTATAACAACGAAGACGCGCGATAATTTTATTGCTGTTCAATTTTCAGATATCGCCTACGAAATTGGTCCCAGGGTTCTATTTTAGCGCGCGATCAAGCCTCTTTAGTTATGAATTATTATTACTGCCTTTTTTCCATTCAAACTGGCAGAAAATTGAGAGCGAGCTGAAGGAAATTCAGACTTCATTTTCGTTACGATGACTTCTCGTGAAACCAGTGCGTTTACAATAATACGAGTACGTACTTAAAAACTACTTACGATCTTTGTACATGATTGAAACGAGTAACATTAATGACAGTGATTTTATTTAAAATAATAGGTAAAGCGAACTGTTTAAGAGTTTGTTTTTATCCTGGCACTGCAAAGTGACCACACTGCACCTGATGGTAAGCGCAGTGCCGTCCAATTAGAGTATCGAGTAGCGAGAGACAATATATCCCCCGTAACTCAACACAATCATGGCGGCCTGCTTCATCACACTACGCCATGGACAAGAAGGTGCAGAAGCGGTCGAGGGTCTAGTTTCAGAGTACTCATAAGGCCGCAAAACGGCCAAACAACGTACCCCAACTCAGGGGTCTAGCTAGACCCCCGACGAAAACCGCATGAACACTGGCTGATCCCGGAACGTGACACAGTTGCGTGTGCCACTATGGCGGATTTTGCAGCCTATGTACGGTGGTCGCTATCCAGCCGGATACGACCACCAGCCAGCAGAGTTGTATAGTTTTGTAACTAATATATTTATAATTGACCCGGAAAATTAAATGATGATGTATTTACTGTTCAGCAAGAACGTGCGTGAACTTTTTAAATTGTATGATTAAGGAGTCAACAAGTCATATGTGTTTCACAAGTATTCTCGTTGGTAGTTCCACATGACTAGCCGCGGCTGTGGGTGGTGTCGACGCTGAAATGTCGTTTGACGTCCATGGAAAAACGTCCATGTCGTATAACGGAGTGTTACCTTTTGAATATGATCGAAAGTAGCATCGTGATTGTGAAAGACACAGTACATATGTATAATTGAAGGTGGTCGTAATTTATACAGGACAAAAGTGAATTCTGCTCCCTCTCAAGTAATTAGAATTATTTGAGAGCGAATAATGACAACTAATCCAATATCCGTTTGTATTTCAATTCTAATATTTTATGATTTAATTTTTATTTAAGTTTTCCTAATCAAATGACTTCCCTAATCAAACTTTACAACACAATTTCTTGGCAATCAAGTAAAGTTTGTAACTTTCACGCCCAAATACTGGAACCCTTCTCAACTGGCCAGCTGTCTAACGGCTGCTTATTTTGTGTTACGTACTATTTTCAGAGATTAAATATCTATATGTGTTTGAATTACGTGCATTTGATTGTTGATGAAAAATAAAATGTAGAATGTATAAATAAATTCATAAAAAGTACACCGACTTCAATAAAAAAACTAATTACGCGTCACTACAAAATTTGAGGGTTGCCCTTGATTTTTCTGAGATCCCATAATCAGATCCTGACTTAAACATTTCAAATAGAACATTTCAATTTATTTTTTTTAAATGGGACCACCTGGGAAGTATACCCTTTTAAACAAAACAAAAATTTCTCGAATCGGTCCAGGCGTCTTCGAGTAATCGGTTAACATAAAAAAAAAGATTCCGACGAATTGTTAACCTCCTCCTTTTTTTTGAAGTCGGTTAAAAAGGAGTTTTGATGAGTGTACTCATATCTAACAGCCTCTGTGGCGTAATGGGCGAGTACCCGGCTGTGAAACAAGAGGGCGTGAGTTCAATTCCCACACCGACACAAATGTTTGTGTGACAGACAAACATTCTCAGACATATAATATGTCTCTGGTCTCGGTGTTATGAGACCATAGTCCCTCGTAGTTCTTGATATCCACGATACAGGTTTTATCTACTGTGGGATCGGAACTATGTGTGTGATTATTGGGTATATTTAATTATTTAAAAAAAATACATTATCTCTGCCAAATGTGGATCGGGTATGATTATTCTTTTTGGGTTTGATAAGGGCTATTTCGACCGAAATTGATTTTTAAAAATCACTCAATAAGTTGATTCAACACGAAGGTATGTGATAGATGATGTGAAGGGTTTATAAAAAAATTAATACCTATTTTTTTTTTTTTTTTTATTGCCTCGATAGGCAGACGAGCAGACGGGCCACCTGATGGTAAGTAGTCACCGCCAACCATAGACTTCTGCAATACCAGGGCACAGCAAAGCCGCTGCCTACCGTTAGTTTAGTAAATAGACTTCGCTGTACAACGATTTTTGCATATAACCTTGTGTAATAGAATATCCGATATAGTATGCTACAACACTACGTCAACTGCCCTCAATTCACACTTCCCTAACGTTGCACTGTACTAAGTTTATATTTAGAATCGTCGTTATATTCCAATAGGTATCATGGTGTTTTATATAGTTCAACCTTATTTAGTTTTATATAGTTGTGTTCTGTTTGAAATTTAAACGATTTAATATACTAGAGAAGTCTACAAACAACAATGAAAATATGACCATCATTGACCGCAATCACCACCTGGGTATAAAAATAGAATGACTATGATTGTTTTAAAACAGAGTTACGAAAACGAACCACGATTATTTTTGCAATATCTCAGGGATTATTCTTCACTGCATCTGATAATCTAAAGATATGTCAATCCACAAGACACTTGATCATCTCTCGATGGTCTTCATAACTGTCGGCCTGCCACCACCGCTTAGAGCAGTCTTGTTATGCAATGCGATTTTGTACCATCAATTCGAAATGTCATATTACAATAATACTGCTCTAAGAGGTAGTGATTAGCCACCTGTTACTTTATTACTCCTTCATGCTTCACTAAAGAACCCAATATTGCAAGAAGGCGACACCTAACGCCTAAACCAACAGAGTTTATGTCGCGTCGGCGCGCCGAAGCTAATATATGCCTTGACCGATTTGAGACATTCTGGTGTTATTTAGTCCGGATATAGACCGTCATCAATAAATGCGCGTATAAATATACTTTGAGAATAGACTGACTCTGACCTCAATCTAAATCTGGATTTTTCTATGATATTTAATTATTAACTATAGAAAAAATTGATGAAATATGGTTTCATTTGGTACTCTCAGTCTTTGTTAAGACTTATTATCTTATTAGTATTCTCAAATACATTTGTCTGTATAAGTTACTCATTCACATGTGTCCTTTAATCAAAGAAATGCAAAAAGGGAGAGCCACTTAATGTTCAACATTCTTTATAAATTAAATAAAAACCACAAAAAATCTCTGCAATCTCTCAGGCGCACAATTTTTTTGTATGAGATGCATAGATCTCCAATCATTTATTGGCGCGATACAACCTTAATCGGATCAATACCATTTTTGAATACTTCAAAATTTTAGTTAAGAAACTATAAGGTTTTCAATTCATAAAAAGTACACAGACTTCAATAAAAAGCAAATTATGCGTCCCTATAAAATTTGGGGGTAGCCCCCGATTTTTCTGAGATCCCATCATCAGATCTGACTTAGTGCCAATGGGGCCATCTGGGCCACACGTTTTAAACAAAAAAAGAATTTCTCGAATCGGTCCAAGCGTCTTCGAGTAATCGGGGAACATACATAAAAAAAGGTTCCGACGAATTGAGAACCTCCTCGTTTTTTTGAAGTCAAAAAAGAGAGCCAGTAGTACAGAGGGACAGAATGCCCAGATATAACTAGCAGGTTCGAAACCAGCTAAAATGGCATATATCTCTGACTTTTCAAAGTTACATGAGTATTTGTTTTAATTATTACATGTTTCATGGATGAAATAAAATATATCTAAGAATTATCAAAAGAATTTTAAAATATATGAAGCCTACTAAACCGCATTAAGCCAGCATAGTGAACTAAGTCCTAATGCCTAGTAGAATGGCACGTCAAACCGTGTTTTACACACCCACCATCGTGAAGACGATTCAGCATCTATAAATTAACATTATAAAATAATACTAGCCCTGTATTAAACATTGTCCGACTGATGGGCACGGGCCTCCTCTACTAGTGAGAGGGGTTAGGCCTTAGTCCACCACGCTGGCCTAATGCGGGTTGGTAGACTTCACATACCTTCGAAATTCGTATAAGAATTCTCAGATATGCAGGTTTCCTCACGATGTTTTCCTTCACCGTTAAAGCAAGCGATAATCAACATTTAATACACACATTACTTTAGAAAAGTCAAAGGTGTATGCCACTTGGGTTTCGAACATACGACTTTCGTCTTGGCAGTCCGTACCGCAACCAACTAGGCTATCGCTGCTATAAATTAATATTAGGTTTTCTTAATTACCTTCTGAACGTTTGGTATTGGTAATAAATTCTATTACCCATGCCCCTGTGAGCACTGTGACCAATCTATGAAACTTTTAATACATTTTTTTATTCCAAAAACGCACAGGTCGAGAATAATGGGGCTATCTGTACGTAAACACATAGATCGAAAACTCTCACACTATCGGTTTATGTTATTGACTCCCTCTAAATATATCTCGGAAGGAACGCCTCTGCTAGCGTGTCAAAATGTTATGCCCATTTATTTATGTTCGCGGAGGGATTTATAAATAAAATAAATTATTTATGCGATTTGCTGTTTATATAATGTAAACAATGTTTAAATTTTGCTGGTGGTAGGATATCATATCCACCCGGATAGCGACCACCGTGCACATGGTGTAAAACCCGCTATAGTGGCACACGCAAGTGTTTCGCGTTCCGGGATCAGCCAGTGTATATCCGGTGTTTGTCGGGGGTCTAGAATTGGGGTACGCTGCTTGGCTGTTTGCGGCCTTCTGCCGCTAAACCTTCTTCACCTTCTTGCCCATGGCGTACCTAGTGTAAAGAAGCAGGCCGGCATGATTGTGTTGAGTAGCCGGGGATAGATTGTTTCTCGCTACTTGATACTCCAATTCTACGGCACTGCGCTTACCATCAGGTGCAGTGTGGTCAATATGCCGTGCAAGGATAAAAAAAACATCGCCCAGAATTTTGATATAGCGCGACAATAACTCCGACTTCGGACCGTTTACCTCTTATTAGTTCCTCCAGTTCCTCGATCTTCCGATGTTACAGCTCACCTCCTGTTTATAGTCAATATAAATCTTCTGTTCCGAAACCTACTCGACTTTTATAATCAATTACAGTCTCGGATCACTCGTTCACGAACACCATAAATATTCAAGGGGTAACTGAGTTGTTTGTGTTGAATCGCTTGTGGCCGCTTTTTAATTACGCCAGTTGATCGAAGAGTATTTTATTATTGGATTATTACTGTGGCGTACTGTTGTGTACAGTACATGCAAATTCATACAAGAATTGACCCACAACAACTGACAAGGTAACTAGATGCGTACTTGTCCACAATCAATAGGAAGTTAAACAGGTGAAACAACTTTGATAGAACGTAATATTTCACTCAAGACGCCGCGAGCGTTGATGCATAAATCATCTTTGTAACTTTGAAGTCTTTCAAAGAAATGAAAAATAGAATCTTTAATGATTTCATTAAACTGATGCACGGTCTACAGCGCGCGTGCCGGTACATGTATGTAGGATATTTATTCACGTAATTAATAATAACCTTAATTTTTCTGTCGCCTTTTGCAATTAAACATGCCGCAATATATAATTCTGTCTTCACGCGCAAATTTTTACGATGTGATTTCTTTAAATTTCTTATGACACGGTCACATAAAATATACGTTCTAAATTAGTATTTGTTCAATTTAAAACTAAGATCTCCGTATCATTTAGACAATTTATTCAAATTTCAGTCTTATGCCTCCGTCCGTTGTCTTCACAATTGAGACATTATTTCCATCGCTTTATTTATTTAATGTAAATTATCAGATCCGGTGTGCCTATTTTTAATTGACTTGCAAAATTTCAAACAGTGATCACTGCCGTTCTGTTTTTATTGTTTATAATATTATTGTTATTAGTAATTTTTTATAATAGTTAACAAAATACATGAATATGACAATATGAGTTATTTGAAAGCAACCCCTAGATAAAGTCTAGTTGAACATATCTTAATTCTGCTTATCATACCTTCATATTTAATAGTAAAATGTTATTAAAATTTTAGCTCATATTGCATGTTTAGAATAATTCAATAAATTCTGCTGTTACCTGTTATCACATTATTAACAAACTTCCTTCCATGTCTCTGCACGAAGTGTACCGCTTAGAAACACGCGAATATGTTTATTTGTGGTAGTTGGAGCGACTCGCGACGCACGCGCAAACCACGCCTCCGCCACTTCAGTTGTTCCGTGAGAATCCACACCGGCGCGCGTGTATTGATGAAATAACATTGTACATCGAGAAATATACTTCATGTACCCGCAATCTTTCCGCATTATAACATGTCCAATCACAGGGAGCATAGCAAACAGAAGCGAAACGATCACCTGCTGAAAAATTTACCGACAGAAGTCCTTTTAAAAGCGAGAAGCACCTTAGTATCACTCGGCGGAGCTCTGAAATCCAAACAAGACCACCAGAGTCGTTCGAAAGCACCCAAACAAGAAACAAAAGACAAAAAGAAACAAGAGAGATTAAAAAGCAGCCGTTCGGAACCTGAATTCAGTGATGTACGGAAAAAGCATCGTAGCAGGATTGAGGAAGGTCTGTCCCGGGAATATTCAAGTGGCGGTAGACCCAGGCCTCTATCAGTTGGTGCAACAAAACGATACGATAGAGATATAGAGGATTGGCATTGCGGTAGTTTTCCAAAAGACACATCACCTTTACGTCAACGACAGTTTGATTCCACTGAGGAAGTGTGTGTGCAATCTCGGCTTGTTATACCTGTTATTGAAAGACTCGGCAATCCAGATGTCCCAATGCAGGATGTCAGCGAGAGGCCGCGAAAAAAACTTTCGTTTCGTGAACCATGTGAGGTGGTTGGAAGCAGCAGTGCTACTCTCGGCCGGTCTAGTAAACTTATGGGAGTCAATAGTCTCACAAGACGACCGAATAGAGTATCATTACGTTCAGATACACGTTCTTCCAGTTTAGAAGGATTAGATTCGGATTTAGAGGTGAGTATTATATTTACCACAGTATTTTTCATAAGGTAAAATTTTGTGGAATAATTTTATAATAGTATTTTTTTCATATTAGCCGTTATTCATGATGAAAATGTATACGAGTTTATTCCAATATGTGTATCTTAAATAAAATTAGTATTTGAAAACTCCGAATGATTGCTGTTAATGAGAAATTAATAGAGTTTGATGACTTCATGAAATAATAGCGTTCCACCACGATGTATTTTCAGCAGCAAAGTCTGAACATCTTGTTCAATAAACATAATTAAACTGTGTAATTACGTCAACCAGCAATGGTTTCTGTAATAGAGTGAAATGATATTAATGAAAACCAAACATAATTACACGTTGGTAATGTTTTGTGGCGGTTTAACTGTTTCAGTGGCGATCAGTTTATCACGAAGAACCGATCGTTGTTTATTTTGATTTCCACACCGCAGTCGGCAACCAAGGACCGCGTTCACGGAAGCAACGGTTTTTATAAATCGAATACTCCAGTGACAAATCTACGTATTATTTCACGCAGCCGCGGTTTTGCGTCAAGGGCGATACTTCCGTCGTCGTCTCCATTTGTTATTTAGAAAACTTTAGGAAACTGGTCATGTTTGTATGAGATATTTTGGAACTGCCGCCGTCAACGTGTGAATTACGCACTCGATTAGTTACCAAAACATAGTGTTGCTATCATTAAATCTCTCGGTGCCTATAGTTTACGGTCTAAATCAACACACAAGTGCTAATGGAGTCAAATAAAGCATACACAAACAACACAACTGGCCGGCATAATTGTATTGATTAGCGAGGGTTAGATTGTCTGTCCCTACTTGATACTATAACTGGATGGCACTGTGCTTACCATCGGGTGTATTGTGGTCACTTTGCCGTGCCAGAATAAAAATAAATACAATGACGGACATCACTTATTGTTTATGCGTTTATAGTTCTACCTATTATAGAGGCAGTGTATAAAAATATATTAGATTGCCTTTATTTTGGAAAAGCTCTTATGTATTTAAACTTGAATCTTAGTTGAAACATCATTATTGTCATAAGAAAATCAATTGCCTCTCTTTTTATTATACTAATATAAGTTACAATATATATATATTTTTTTCTTACGGTACTTATTTTACTTAATTACGTATGCTTAACGATGGGGCTATCTATGCCTACGATTATTATGCTAATGTGATGTATCGTTATTTTGCACTCAATATTTGTATCCATTAAAATATTCCCCCAACGCGTGGGCAGTAATCAAACCCACTATTGCAATAAAAATATCCTATATGAACCAATCTTATAATATCTCACTGAAAATCAAACTCTAACAGGTTCAGCCATTACCGATACCACTTTGTACAAACATAATTAGTAAAAGATTTTGTTATAACCTAGCTTACAGCTCCGTTCTTTGGCAATATTTCCGGGATAACTAGTTTTTTTTATACAACAGTAAATGCTAAATCAAAATCTATTCAGCCAGTACGTAACACGTAAACAAATTGAGATAAAGACAACAGACATTCGGTGAAATAGACGTAAAAGACGTTGGTTTAGAAATGGCTTGAAAAGTTGATCAATTGCAATACTTATATGCATATATCATGCATATCATGTGTACATTGTAAAATCCATAAAACATGAAAAAGTATACAAAACGGCTGTAGCATGTATTTTCAATGCCAATTAATTCGTTTAGTTTTTATTCTGATTGTTTTTCAGAGACGATGTTCTTATATTGGGAGCTTCAATGATGTAGGAAATTAACGCGAAAGAAACGCTTTTTAGCCTAAAATAAATAAACATTTATTTCTAAATATTCAAAGAGGCTATTCTTATAAATAATATCATAATGAGTCCTCTTTTAATCGGGATGTTTTTTCCTGACGATCGTGGCTACTTAGATTTAGTTTTACCATTAATTCCTTAATGGAGTATGGGACAAACATCGTTAGTTCGAATCCAGCCCCCAGGGCACACACATCTGAGGTCATTACTAGTTACCTCTCGCTCTAACGGTGGAAAGAAACATAATGAGGAAACTATTTCTCTGAGATTTATACAAAAATAATTTCAATAATAAATAAATCCTGTCTAAAGTCGGCGAGTAGACTAAGGCCTGACCCATGCCCAGCAGTGGGAGCATGTATCATCGGTCTTTATTATGATTATAATATTTATTTATTCACGATCGATGTCATGTCTTAATTTGTTCTTTTCATTATTTTGGTATGTATATTCCCCCCCTTATAATTATTCATCTCGTTTCATTGTAGACGATATTACGACTAAAAATTATTATACACATTTATATACTCTATATTCAAATAATATAGTGTAATTTCATTATTTGTGTAGTGTCATACTTAGACAAAGCAATCTAGATTTAATAAATGCATGAAGCAAAGTAGCCATTGATCACATCATGGGATGGAAATAAGTTTGGCAAACAGTGGGTGTACTAGTTGCATATCTGCCTACCTGTCCGGGGATACAGGAGAGAGCTTATGTTATATATATTAATCTATCATATGCGATGCCTAAAGGGAACTTCTGAATTTACCGTTCTCTTAACTTCAACATAATTTAAACTACTTGCGTAGATTTAACTTTGCGTACCGTACTCAGTGAGCTCAAACTTAGTTTTAACAAGTTTAGTATTTGTTAAGTCAGAGTCATCATTTGTTGTATATAACTATAATAATAAATAAAAAATAATAATACTAGCCCTGTATTAAACATTGTCCCACTGCTGGGCACGGGCCTCCTCTACTAATGAGAGGGGTTAGGCCTTGGTCCACCACGCTTGCCTAATGCGGGTTGGTAGACTTCACATACCTTCGAAACTCGTATGAGAATTATCAAGTATGCCAGGTTTCCTCACGATGTTTTCCTTCACCGTTAAAGCAAGCGATAATTAACATTTTAATACACACATAACTTTAGAAAGTCAGAGGTGTATGCCATTTGGGTTTCGAACTTACGACTTTCGTCTTCACAGTCCGTACTGCAACCAACTAGGCTATCACTGCTCTATCACTATTATAATTCACAAAACCTATTTCACATGAATCAATGTTATTCACAAATAATCACTTCCATTTGTCATTTATTAGGTACCTTTTATCAAATGTACAGAATGTGCGTGCCTGTTTAATTGACTTAGATGAATTGTCCATTTTGGAAATTATCCAAATTATGCTACTGTGGAAAATCCCTATTATGAAATTCCATTGCAGTAAAATATAACATTAAGTATACATTAGTTACATACATACATATACACTCACGCCTGTAATCCCCGAAGGGCTAGGCAGAGGTGTAACCAGTACACCCACTTTTCGCTGAATTTCGGTCCCATAATGTGATAGGGGGCGAGCCTATCGCCATACCGGGCACATGTTCCAGACTCCGGGCTAATACTGAGAATTTCTAGATAGAAAAACCCAATATCACTTTACCCGACCCGGGGATCGAACCCAGGACCTCAGCACAGCAATCGTAACGCATGCGCAATTACAACTGCGCCACCGAGGCAGTCCATATACATTAGTTCTAAAAAGAATATTCATTATTGATAGTGCACGGTGTTTTATTTCGCAACTAATACCACATTCGAATATAATGTGTAGAAAAGTTTAAATAAACAACACGCGGTCTGAAGTTAGTGTAAACTATGAAAAAATCTCACATACCATCTAGTTGTACAAATAATCACAATGACAAAATTCAACATTTTATATTTCACATGAAATATATTTTCATAAAATTTCCTTATAACAATTCCTACGCACCGGCGCGGTATAAATAGAGTAATGAAAAATGTGACACGAATTTCGCATTTTAACGTATTTCTCATTACACCTGTCTTCGCGCATGTTTTTAACGTAGTTTTTACGATTGTCTAATTTATTATGACTCAAGTTGCAAATCGTAAAGTCGCGCCTGCGCTTTATGTCCAATGAACAGCGTCCCAAACGTCACGTACAAAAGCTTTTATCCTAAGGGACATGGCAAAATGCATGCTGCGTACTAATGTACGCAAAATAGTGCAAACATGCAAAATAAATATCAATGAAGTGTTTCATAAATCATGGAAATATTCCTCTATTGTGGATTTTTACACTTCGCTTTTATTACAAAAATGTATATATGTCATCATTAAATTCTTATGGAGGATCTGTAAATTAATATTTAATTTAATTATATTATCGCTGAGTATAAAATAACAACGATACAAGATAAACCGTTTATAATATTTAACAAGCAAAAATATATGACTAGATACAAATTGCTCTATTTGTAAATACAAAATTTGTTCCTGAGATCAAATGTCATAACAGTAATCAGTAATAAAAAAAAGTATCACAAATATAAATTTATAATTAAATAAAGGAGTAAAATATTCCTTAATTAAATAGTTTTCATTTTTATTCATTTTTAATACCTATAAATAGTATTTATAGGTTGTCCAAATTTTTTTTTATTAAATACACAAAATACTTGGCCTCAGTCCTAACCATAAGTTTTATAAATCGATATATATGTTAAATATTAGATTACAAATGCCACTATAAAGTTACTTTGGAATTAAAAAAGTCCATGTAAAAGACTTTTATTTAAATGTAGCACACATATACATTAAGATCGCAAATTTTTATGGATACAAAATACTATTTTATTGCTTGCAGAAACCAATGCACCTACATATTTAACAGTTCCATAATACAATAAAATACAATTAAAATATAGTTCCAAATCGGACTGGAGACTAAAGCAACCGCATTTCTTTGACCTCACTCTAGAATGACGACGTCAACGAAAATAAACGCCTGACGTGCTCACGGCGATGAGGTAGCTAAAAATTATGATCGCTATAAAGGTCATTGTCTCGGAGTGATCGACTTTTATTGTCGCATGCGAGTTTAGAAATTCCGCTGTTCGAATATGAAAATATCCTACGTCTCAAATCTCAATACTTTTGAATTCTAAAATGTCATCAGATCATCTCTATTGAGTACCTAATAGGTGTTAAGATTATTCATAAGTATGAATTAGTAATATTATATGCTGAAAATCTTTATTTACCCTAGGGTTCTTCAAGTATTACGAAAACCGGGTTAGGGGACGAGGGCTTAATTTATTTTTACTTTTATTTTTTGTATGTCGAAATACTTACTCAAAATAAATGAGTTTGGAAAAATTATATAACTCTACACGCCTTTTTTAATTATACTGGCCTTCAATTCCTGAAATATTTTGATGTTTAATAAAGTCTATTCAGGGGTTAGGGTTTAAGATCATGAAACTCTAGAAAGATAATCTGCGTAAAATATCAGTACTGCGATGGAGAAATAAAACCACGAAAGAGAAGATGGCGTGCAGAGCTACACATTATTTCACCTTGTGACAAAGACGCTACTGTCAATAAAACAATTGAAAATCCTAAAATAATTATGTAATACATTTTTTATCCTGGCACGGCAAAGTGGCCACACTGCACCGCGTGTGCGCTTACCATCAGGTGCACAATCTACCCCCCGCTACTCAACTCAATCATGCTTGATTGCCTGCTTCTTCACACTACGCCTTGGGCAAGAAGATGAAGAAGCGGTCGAGAGTCTAGTGTCAGAGTACTCAGAAGGCCGGAAGAAGACCAAACATCGTACCTCAACTCTAGACCCTCAACAAAAAACCAGATGTACACTGGCTGATCCCAGAACGCAACACACGTGTGCCACTATAGCGGGTTTTACACCCTGTGTATGGTGCTCGCTATCCGGGCGGACATTAGTTTTTTTTTATTAGTGGACCAAATGTGCTTAATTAATTTAAGGATTTCTTAAAATCTTGTAATCAGTATGAGTCTATAGTATATGAGTCTGGAATGGTGCCCGGTGTGGCGATAGGCTCACGCCCTATCACATTATGGGACCGAAATTCGGCGAAAAGTGGGTGTACTGGTTACACCTCTGCCTACCCCTTCGGGGATTACAAGCGTGAGTGTATATGTATGTTGTAATCAGTATCAATAGGAAATAACAAACAATATTTCTATCAATCGGTTACGGTAAGATGTCAAGAAAACGGCAACTGCATTAGTTAGTAAGCAATGGAAGCTATTTTCTGGGAACATGGTTTCCCAGTACCTTATCAGTAAGTTACAAATATTAGACCGTTGGATCATCGATCAGTGTCAAACTTTCCTGCCTTTCCCACAAATAGGACCGAACATTGTTTGTTATGGTTATTCTCGAAGTTGAATGATTACTGATTAGTTTAGAGTGACCTTAGATTAATTTAGTTTGCAGAGTTTTTAAAAATTGTATCTAGTAAAATTGTGAATTATGTAATGCTTTAGGTTATGTGTGCTGTTGTTATTTGTAGTTAAATAGATATTTAAATTATTTCGTGAATTTACGAATGCGAGCTGTATACGTTGTTTTATCTAAAGACAATAACTCAAACCCAATGAAACAGCCAAATTTTTCATAAAGAATCTATCTTGAAAAATTTACTGTTATATATCTATCCAAAATTATATGGATCACATACCGCGTAATCTGAATACCGAGAGTTGAATACATTCTAAGAATGAAATTAGCAAAAATTATCAAATTCTGTTTCCCAAATATTTTCACGTTGTTCAATATCTAGAATTATGAACTTTAATAATTTAAAAGACGTAATTCCTACGAGTTTTAAATGAAATAAATTGTTTTCTTTATGAAAGTGCCAATGACGCACAATATTATTTCGCAGGTAGTAAATTATATATTTTACGTAATATTTTACAAAGCCCACATATCCTAAACTTTTGCGTTTGCATTTATCTGTTGGTTTACACGGTGAAACTTTGAATATCATTGAACAAGGACAGTTGCGGGAAAAGCTTTCTAATAAGTATCCCACAAAGAGTTTAAAATGTTATTAAATAAAACAGTACACAAATTACAAAAAATATGGATACAACACTAGTTTTTCTTATAGTAATAATACAAAATACATTTTAATAGTACGAATTGTGATTACAGTAATATAATAGTTTTAAACATTACTATCAGTGTCAATCTTAAAGTGTTTTTCTCTTAAAGGCTGAAAGACTTTCATTAATGAACATAAATGTCATTTTATAAAACATATTGTTTTAGCCTTTAAAAGTTTAAACAATCCGCTTGGATGTATTTTTTTTGTATCACATTTATGTAGATTTCATTGCAAGAAGGTCCTACTATAAAGATTTGTAAAATACGTTTGGATAACATATGAACAAGCATTAAGAGAAAATTTGCATATCATTAAAATAATGGCTTGGAGTTCTGCACGTAATTTGTATCTGAGGCAGCTATTTTCTATTAATGTGCAAAAACTAGAAATCGAGATAGAAACTAGGTGATTACTATTCAAATTTAATGCTTGTTCTATTTTTAAACGTTAAATAAACGTAATGATGTGAAAGAAAATTAGTTCTAAAAATGTGTAATTTATTTGATTTGCATCTTCAGACTAATTATATTTGTTTCAATAGGTTGATAGTAGGGCCTGCTCTCAAAATAGTTTGACTAATTGTAACACAAAGTAACTCAATATAACATTGACTCAAAGTTACGAACTTAAAGCTGTATTGCATATACATATTTTATGGCGATCACTCAAAAGCTGTGTCTAAAAAATAATTGCACAATCGAGCGTCATTTCGGAGTCAGTCTATCTTAGAGCCTAAAATAAACTAAATAAACTACCGCTTTTTAGTCTGTAATTAATGTCATTGAAAATTTTATTAATGTTATTTTCGTTACAAGACCAGAACCCATTTTCCTGCATAAATATCCATTAAAATGCTTAAGATCAACAGTGACTGAATGAAGTTTATTTTGACGACGACACCAAGTGAATGAGAAACTATTACAATTTAGCAATACTACCAGCCCCGGCCTTTCCCGCTACGTACATTTGTGCGAAATAGTTGGCATAACAAACTAACAAAACCGCAACACAAGCAGCGATCATTGAGACGGAGTGGAATATGGCGGTCGACCGCAAAATCATGATTGAACTCTACGCTATACTAACATAGAAGCAGTGCATATGGCTATGTACAGTACTAAGCCTACGAAAAATTATTATTATTATGGAAATGACATATAAAAAAATATGTAAATAGTACTTTTCCAAAGAAATAATAGGGCCTCTCTCTTTAGGTATTTTTAAAGGCTCCTTAGTCATTTTGCTATACCTAAGTTATATTTAATAAATATAGGACGTCGTCGCTTTATACGGAAACGCATTTCCTCTTAATGACAAAACTAGTTACCCATCATAACCACATTTATTTACGTAGCGACTCACTTTATGCCACTAACTAGTGTCTTTGGTAGTTGCACTTCGTCTTGACATTGTATTTGAAGTGAAAACTTCTTTACGCACGTTGGGCACTTTTGGGATGGGGAGGCACTGAATTCGTGTGACCGTCACGCTGAGGTTATTTAACTTTTGTCGTCAGCACGCCTATGAAGTTTTATAACTATTGACAAGCAATCACAAACAAAAACAAAAATGTTAAAAAAAGTAACTACAAACCTTTAAGTTTCATTTCTGTCGGCACTCCCCGTGACTGCCTACTTTGTGATCACTTTGTATTGGTCTTTTAAGTCTCTGGTCAGTGGATGAGTCTGGGTGACTACCGCCTTTTAGTCTGTAATTAATGTCATTGAAATTACAAGACTACTTTATCTGATGTATTAAGATCAGTAGGATCCGTGAAGTGTGACAGTATTTTTTTAATAAGGTAATGGGTGGCACTGCATCTGTTGAATAGGTGTAGCTTATCATAGAATTAACCTAAACGTCTCGTAAGTAAAAATTAAGTAGTATAGTTAGTTACAAAAGTTAGTATCAAAACTTCATATTTTATAATATACTCAACCCTTCGTTCCGTCGCTAAATATTTCCGTTTCATTTGATACGTCCGCGGGATCCTAGGCAATCGTAATTGGCACTTGGCCAATTTTTTCTCAAAGCACACGCTCCTTGTCAATTGGAATATGTATTGTCATATTAGTGTCAATTTATGAGAAAGCTCGAGGCGTGACATGCTGTGATGTCAGATATATCTCTTTCTGAACTGCGAGTGATGACGATGTCTGGCTGGGATCCAAAAACTACTGAACCGGTAGTCCGTACCGTCGCGATGTACAGAGTTCATAAATCAGATGACCTGGAATTCATTTAATAGAGCAAATATTTCTGATCCAATCAATCCCAAGTTATTCAATTAACGCATGGTCTTCGTCGTGTATAATTTTTTAACTTATCAATTTTGGCACAGGAATTTCATAGATACAATCATATGAATACTTACTCATTTGAGGGTCTTACTTTAAAATAGAATAGCGCGACTTCTCATAATATACATCACCAAAAAATCGCCTCGTTTTTCTAATAATATAATTATAATCTGCCGCATTTACTTACCTATGTTCAGCTATGATATGTATACTTTGAGTGTTCAAGCAGTGATCTCTTATTAGGTGGCAAATATGCTGCTTTGTCCTTAGATTATAAAATGAATGAAGAATAGATAAATAATGTGTTTCTATTTGACGGGATGCAACGGGCGAGTAGCCGGCGAAACCAGTGGCCGCGGCTTCGATTCCCGCACCGAGACAAATGTTTGTATGATCTACAAATATTTGTTCCGAACCGGGTGTTGTGGGATATAGTCCCTCGTAGTTTTTGATACCCACTATCGACTGTATTATTGTTATTAAACATAGTTAAACAACTACGGTGAAATAAATCAGTAAATAAACTAGTCCATAGTTTGGAAATCCTTTGGCAATACGAAGTGAGAAAGCATATTTTTTCCCAAACGTACTATCACTATTGGAATTAGAAATATTGTATGAATTTTATTAAGAACATGTTTTTTGTTTTAGGATTACATTTTGTTAAGGACACGTACGTATATACTAGATTTGCATTTTGGAACACCTCGTGTAATATAGAAAGAGAAAAAACAGAAAAAAACTAGAAAATTATGCCTTTTTTATAAGAAGTAGGTATACCTTTTTACACGAAGAATCCTTTTGCGGTTCTTCCCAGCTAAAGCTCTTCCAAACTCCTTAGCGTAGACTGTCACACCGACTTCGTCCATCGGTGTTCAGCTATCTCGCTTATGTTGAAGGGCACAGGGTATGTAGTTGCATACAGCCGCATCTTCTGCAGGAGTCGCTTGTCTAGGTTGACCCTTTATCATGACACCATCTCAGTAGCTCAATCATGAGTAATTAATTTATGTCAAAAAGTTACGATAGGTATTTACGACAGCATACGCTATATGAAGTTTTATATGAATTTAATTAATAAAGAGGTTATAATATACAATGATAAACCTAAATCACTAATGTAAACATAAACAGGGTTACAAAAATTCAAAATGCATATCCATTCAGGTGAGCACAAAAACACGGTATAAGTGATTGATGAACGTGGTCGCAGTGATAAATTTCTATCGCTTTCGTATCACATGTGTTGTCACACGGGTTTACTGTAGCCTTTTTTGATACTGAAAAAAGAGTAGCTAGTTTGCATGTGCGTAATGCAACTTCATTAACCGACTTCAAAAAAGGAGAAGGTTAACAATTCGTCGGAATCTTTTTTTTTATGTATGTTACCCGATTACTCGAAGACGCCTGGACCGATTCGAGAAATTCTTTTTTTGTTTAAAAGGGTATACTTCCCAGGTGGTCCCATTGGCACCAAGTCAGGATCTGATAATGAGATCTCAGAAAAATCGAGGGAAACCTTCAAATTTTATAGAGACGCATAATTTGTTTTTCATTGAAGTCGGTGTACTTTTTATGAATTAAAAAAACTTTTTTACGATTTCGAATCACAGAGTACTTCTAGCCACTCAATACGCTGGTTTTTTCGTGTCAAAAATCCTGTAAATTGGCTATGTTCAATGTACTTCAAACCGTAAAACAACAGATTTTACTTTGCTACTTTTATGAGAAATAGATAAATCCAATACGGACTCTCACATACGTGAAATCTAATACCTAGAAGAATGACAAATGATCTCGTAATGAATTTTATTGTTTTATTTCAATATATTTATTTTAGTAAACCTGGTGCATCCTAAGCAATTCAATCGAAATGGAAGTCTCTAACAAAAGTTACACGACGTTGGAATCAGACCCAGTACGGCGCGCCGATATACAAGCCATTTTTCTCATATTACTATATCTCTATATTGTTATATTAACACTTTTATTAAATTTCTTCATGTAATTTTGGTATATATGAACCCACAGTAGCTCGTAAAATTAACATTTTGCTACTAAAATTGGATGTGTATTCATATTTATTTACAATTTTAATTATATATTATTTACACATACGCACGCACTGGAGAATATTATTTTTAAAATAATTTAAATAATCGTTTTGCCTCCGTTATCTCAAGATAATTCCGTTTTCTTAGAAAATAAATTGATTAAGTGGAAATGGAAAATAATTTTTGGTGCTAAGCATTACTTACTTATTAATGTATTTATTAAGGGATTTTTTTATTTATCGATCTAAGATTATTGACGGTAAATAGTCTATTCTGACATATTCATTTTGTTTAAATTGAACAAAATTTTAATGGAATCGAAAGGACAAAGCCGAGACTTAAGCTGGTCGCGTACTGAAGGATCCGAGGGTTTTAAACAAGCGCCCGACCTGAATAATCTTTTTCGATCTGTTACGCGGCATGAATGAAAGGAACATTAATTAAACATATGTTATATCCCACGCTTGCGCCGCCGATCCCTTTTATCTTGCTGTCAAAATGTTCGTACCATTTACCCTTTTTTGTATCCATTGTATTAATAATTTTCATATAATTTGTTAATTAATGAAATATATAGGTTGTTAATTTTTTAACCTATTATTATCGATATATTCCATTCCACTGCTGTATGAAAACCCCTTCTTAGACATGTCACTACACCCGATCTTCGTTTCTCGTTCTACCGCTAGCCTTCTTTCTTTCAACAGCTGCTAGGTTTAGGTGGTTACGAACAACCACTTGAATTTTAAAACATTAGTATAAGTTATTGAATTTAACGTTTAATTAAAGATCGTAAGAGGAGAGGGATTATTCTCTAAGGACGTCCCACAGAACTAATTTTAATACGATATTACGTTGATTCTCGTTAATTTCATATAAAATCATGACAATCGTGCAAGCAATATATTTAATTCTTTTTTTTATCCTGATCGGCAAAGTGACCACACTGCACCTGATGACAAGTGCAGTATCGTCCAATTAGAGTATTGAGTAGCTAGAGACGATTTATCCCCCGCTACTCAACACAATCATGCCGGCCTGCTTCTTCACAATACGTCATGGGCAAGAAGGTGAAGAAGTTCTTTCTTCTTCACCTGTCACTCTGAGATCGCAAAACGGCCAAACATCGCACCCCAACTCTAGACCCCGACAAAAACTGTATGTATGTACACTGGCTGATCTTGGAACACGACACACGCGTATACCATATGGCGGGTTTTACACCCTGTGTACGGCGTAGTACACCCTGTGTATGATTATCCTACCACCAGCAATTCATCAAAAGTAGCCGTTAAATTTTATATTTATAGCTGATTATGGTTATCATTCTTAAGAATTTGTTACTTATTTTCTTACGGATAAGTTCGTAATTTTTTTGGTGACGCAGACGAAAAAATATCTGTATCGTAGCAAACAGACTGAGCGAAGCTAAGCCGATCATTTACGACCGATTAATCGGAATGTCGAATTTACAAAACCTTTTTAAAGTTACAAAGCAATAAACGAATTTTTACGGATAGGTACACTCTGATTTCGCTATACTTATATTGATTATGCTTAATAGCCCTTAAATTTATTCAATTGAATTACCTTTGTAGCAATACCGGCTTATTTTTTTTAACTCTTACGTAATACAATTTATTTTGTCTGCAGAGTCAAGCTATGAGGATCGTGCGCACCGTTGGTCAAGCATTTGAAGTTTGCCACAAAATGCAAGCTAACACCCCTGACCAGCCAGCCCCTTCCACTTCTTCTGCCATGGACGACATCACGCACCTGGATCGAGCTAGCGACGTCCCAGCCTCCAAAGGTTTGATGCAAACTGTCACAGGCCACACTACCAACGATTACATTTACTATTATTTTTAGAAGCAGCACCAATAGACAATTCGTCGAAATACGATCATAAACTTCTCTTAGTTTCATAGAGCATGATTTAATTTGTAAATACTGAATTCGTTTTAAGAATGTATATATCCAAATTACAAAGTGCTGTGTTGTGAGACTAAAATACGTTTTGGAGCCATCAACAGCCATCAAACCACTTGAACAATCAAACAATTGGCTGTTTATCGAATGTTTGAAGCGGTTTAAAGTTTAAATACTTCGCAACACACGTGCTGATAACCCACTTTACAATGCTATTTTACCAAGCTTAGCCAAGCTTATTCTTGTCAAGAATAAGCTTGGCTAATGCAAGGTGGTTCGGTAACACAATGAAATTTCGAGCAGCTGTTAGAATTGCATTATTATCCGTGTATACAAATTTTCCTATTGCTGGAACAGCTGGCGACAGGGCACTGCGAAATACAATCTAAGAACAATTTGTTTGCACTGCGAATGTGGTATTTTAGCTGACTACTGTGATTAATTTTACTTGAAAAGTGTTTAAAACAGTATATCTTATGATAGCAGACGGACTACGCAACTCGCTTTCCTGGAAAATGAAACTAATTAAAGTGTACCTGTTAGTAGTGAGCACTTATATTCTTGTATCACAAACATCTGAACGAACGTACGAGGCCGAACGTTACTTTTATTTGTCCCAACAGGCAAGAGTGAAACGATAACGGAACGATAAAAAAATATTTCAAATTTCATATACCCGTCATATACTCGGTTATTTTAAGACCGATTTTATTAACTATTAAACAAACTGGTAATAATTATTTTTTTACCGCGTAGTTACTGGGATTATCAGTGCTTAAAATAAATTTCATCGTCTTTAGGTTATAACTACGTAGTGTGTATGAAACCGACGCGCTCGATGTTAACGGCTTGTGTCGTCAGATATTAGCCGAAATGAAGTTATACAGTATGCTTCAGTCTCATTAGACACTGGACGATAGCGCACTCATGTGAGCGGAAAGTCATAAATTGTACAAGTGGTTTGTGCCAACTAGGTACTCGACGTCGGTTGTATTTTTGATTATACATTTGATGTCGGCTGATGGTCAAGGACTTAATTCCACATAATCTTAATAAAAATGTAGTAAAAAATTTATTTTAATAAATATTTCAATGTCACGGTTTATTGTTGTCCGCAAAGGGCAATTTTTGTTTAACGCTCTCAAACGATGCCGACTGAAACGAAACAGAAACAAACGGTTACCACATGTTGCGTAAAGCGAGTCATCTTTGTTTTCCGCTTTTTTGTGGCCGATTTATTATTAGCGTTTATGTATGTTTTATGACATTTAACGTAACGTGCAGGTGCCAGCTGCTTTAACGAGTTAACGCAGAAATGAATTTACCTTAATCTTTGCAATTCTGGTCTTTCATTATCACCTTGACCAAACGGTGTATGAAGTTTTGAAGCTTGCTTCCGCATATCATTTTCATCTACATATTTTCTATTTTATCACTAGTCAAAACATGATAAATTTATAACTATAAAACCTGAAAGAACAGTTATTAGTAGAGATACAAAAGAATAATATATATATATATATACAGTAGGTGGCCAAATTATTAGGGACAGTACTCTTATTTATGAAACATCTCGTTTAAACTTATTTTTTGAGGAAACAAACTGTTTTTTTATGGGATTGTTTTATGTGTTACTGCACGTGGTATCATTACTATTGTTTTTGATATGTGGCAACACTTAAAGTCGGCGATAATTATCAAATAACTAGTGTTACTTCTCACTTGATGAAATTAGTTGAAAACTGCTGTTTTAGTGAGGTTGAATAAAATATTTGGTATTCAGTTTTTCGCAAGTTTTCCGCTTCTAAATAAGCAGAACGTAAGTAATGTTTCTTATTGTTTTATTTGTGGTAAAATTTATAAGTGAATATATTTTTTTATAGCAGTATGTCGTGATAGCCTCCATTTTTTAGTATGGTTAAGGCTTCAGACACGTCCCCAAGAAAATTTTGGGAAATACAAACATTGTCACTTCACTCCACACATTCGCAGAGGTACATAGCAACAATTGCAGGTGTTTCGAAGTCTGTCGTTAACCGAATAAAAATAAAAATCGATCAAAATAAACCTCTGAAAGCAGGCAGCGTCGGAAAATGTGGCAGAAAAAGGATCACCACTCTTCGTACCGATCATAAAATCAGGGATATCTGTCTCGAAAACCGTAGAAAGAGTGTTGCCCGTTTGACTACGATGATGAATGACGAGGGAATAGAAGTTTCCAAAAGGACAGTTTGGAGGCGATTGGCTGAAGAACATCTGATCGGCCGTCGGCCTATCAAAAAAACCACGCCTTACTGCAGCCATGAAGAAGAAGCGACTGCAATGGGCCAGACAACACCGAAATATGACTGTTGCAGACTGGAGTCGAGTAAGCAGACCATTTTTATCTGTAAAGTTCGTCAATAGTGATTTTTTGTGATTTTTGTAATATTTTTAAGATATGCTTCTCCGCCGAATCAACATTTCAGATTTTGGCTGACAAAAGTTCATTCGTCCAACGACGCCCTGGAGAACAGTTTCATCCAGACTGCCTTTTTGAGGGGGTTAAGCACCCGGTCAGTGTCATGGTGTGGTCTGTGATCTCAGCCAAAGGCATAGGACGCCTAAACACCGTGGAAGGGACCATGAGGCAAGACCAGTACAAGCGAGTATTAGAAACCCAGCTACTGCCACAGCTCGAAGAATGGTTCCCTGGTGATAAAGAGGACATTTTTAGGCACAATTCAGCACGGTATCACAAAGCCAGGAGTGTTACTACATTCCTGGCTGAAAAAAACATTACCGTTTTGACCTGGCCAGGGAACTCACCTGACATGAACCCCATAGAGAACATGTGGGAGCTTACGAAACGGGCGATCGCTAAGGAAGTGATCACCACTAATCGCCAGTTAATTGAAACTCTCATAAAACAATGGCATCACAATACTGAACTCCCACAGAACGCAAAATTCTGTACAGAGAGCATGCCTCGACGCATAGAAGCTTTAATAGCAGCAAAGGGTGGCATCACTAAATATTAAATAATTTATTTTATTATATTTGTGAATACTCAAATAATTTTTACGAAAAAAATAAATGATTTCGCCTATGTATCTTGTTGTTTTTATGATCTCAATAATACACTCTTACAAATAAAAAATACGTACAAGACCTAAAACCAATTTTTTGTTTTATGAAGCCAGTTAATCTGGGAAGCACAAAAATCTGACTACTGTCCCTAATAATTTGGCCACCTACTGTATATATACACTCACGTCTGTAATGCTCGAAGGGGTAGTCATAGGTGTAACGAGTACACCCGCATTACGCCGAATTTATTCCGGTCCCACAATGTGATGGGAGCGAGTCTATCGCCATACCGGGCACAATTCCAGGCTCCGGGCTGACACTGAGTATCTAAATAGAAAAACCCAATATCACTTTACCCGACCCGGGGTTCGAACCCGAGACCTCAGCACAGCAGTCGTAACGCATGCGCAATTACAACTGCGCCACCGAGTCAGTCATTTTTATTATCAATATCGACTGGACAATGCACTAGATCATGCTTGAGGTTCAGCAACCAGAATATTATAATGAAATAATTATAACATCGTAAACATAGTTTGGTTTTATGATTAATTAATGCATCTGGCGAGGCGTCATCGATAATTTAGTAATAAGATAAATATGCCATGTATCCGCTTTTCCGGTAGCCTACATTTCACGCGGCCAAATTACCTTGTAATCTTTGTGCAGTATATTGCACTTGTATTAAATATAACATACCTATTATATTACCTATAGCAGTGATAGCCTAGTTGGTTGCGGTACGGACTGTCCAGACTAAAGTCGTATGTTCGAAACCCAAATGGCATACACCTCTAACTTTTATAAAGTTATGTGTGTATTAAATGTAAATTATCGCTTGCTTTAACGGTGAAGGAAAACATCGTGAGCAAACCTGCATATCTGAGAATTCTTATACGAATTTCGAAGGTATGTGAACTCTACCAACCTGCATTAGGCCAGTGTGGTAGACTAAGGCCTAACCCCTCTCATTAGTAGAGGAGGCCCGTGCCCAGCAGTGGGACAATGTTTAATTCAGGGCTTGTATTATTATTATTATTATATTACCTGATATATAATAAGAAGATTGTGCGCATGTGAAAGAATAAAATACCTACATAAATTAGATTAAAATTATATCACAACCCTACCGCACCGAAACACATTTTAAATGCTGTTATATAATAAATGTCCAATACATCTGTAATTGTTATGACATAAATATTTTTTCAAACTTAACATTGCGAATTAAATGATCTAATTATAGGATTGCTATGTGAGAAATAGACTGGGATCTCACACACTGGGTTTGAATCATCCAACCGTTTTACGACCCTCGTCAGGTATCTGTCCATCTGTTTGGCGCCTCTGGGGCCCGACCCCATGTCTTCTATTGCACAGTAGCCATTAGAGAATTTTAAAAGCTACTATGTAATAACATTAAAACAGTACTTTATGATATTACTTTCATGATTGCAAAAAAAAATTACAGGCAATGGTCAAAAATAACACTGTCATAAAATAATACTGTCAGCGGAAATGTAGTCATTTAATCGTGCCAGGAAAAAAATCGTAATCCGTCTGCGAAATTATTATAAAATATACTTTATAATATATTTACTGAAGCAAAAAATTATTAAATTGTACTTGTTATATATTTATTTGATATAGATAATGTTGTTGTCTTTGATCACTATGCGACGTATATGAAAATATATATAAAACGACATTGCGATTTATATAAATACTGAATGCCGCCAAATATCACTGATACGTGCTTGTTTTTATTATTATGTCTAGAATAAGTTTAAAATGTTGTTAAATGTAGTCTCATACCGCGTGCTAACATTGCCGGCTATTATACTATTGCCGGTTATCTTATATATTATGTATATAGTTGTTTAATATTAAGACTTGGTATCGGCAGAAGGTGCGTCAGATTGTGGTGCTTCGGAGTCCGCAGCCTCGACCTCTAAAGGCATTGTGGAAGAAGGAGCCGTCGGGGGTAGAGAGGAGCCAAAGAGACCCACTAATTTGGAATTGCTGCCGCCTCCACCTAGGAAGGAGGGAAAGCGCTCACCACAGGTAATACAAATCAATTTTTTTAATTATATTTTAAAGTTCAATTCCTTGAAAAACTTTATTCATCGTCAAATAACGTGCATACGTGATATTAAAACATATCTGATGAAACATAAAAAATAGAACATTTTGGAAAACATGCTCACATCAATCCAGGTAATTTTGCTTTCCTTTGTTCATAAAGTCGAATATTTTACAATTTATATTGCAAAAGTTCGTCTGCTTTTATATTATAACATTTCTTGATAATTAATTAATATTATATTATCTATCAGTATCTAAATATTTTTTGCACGCACTGTCCAACACGCTATATTCATTTATGACATACATAAAATCCGAAAGATTACGTGACACTACATGTACATGTTATCAATAAAACTTTTATACCTTAGTATCACTTTCTGCACTCATAAACGAGTATTGCAAATAATTATTTAGTAAAAGGTAGTAAAATAAAAAGGTTTCATTCGTGGAAAACTATTTTTTAGGTAATACTGGTAAGAAGCACCAAAACCAATCGTGAACTTTTGTTTCCGTAATGAATATAAAAGAAGCGTACAATGCTAGTCCCCTGCGTAGAAACCTTTGTCATGAATTTTCTTTCTATCTCATTTTTCCTTGTAAAATTATATTCCTCTGGTAATTAAAATATAAATTGATTTTAACACACACATACACTCACGACTGTAATCCCCGAAGGGGTAGGCAGAGGTGTAACTAGTACACCCACTCTTCGCCGAATTTCGGTCCCATAATGTGATAGGGGGCGAGCCTATCGCCATACCAGGCACATTTACCAGACTCCGGGCTAATACTGAGGAATTTCTAGATAGAAAAACCCAATATCACTTTACCCGACCCGGGGATCGAACCCGAGACCTCAGCACAGCAGTCGTAACGCATGCGCAATTAAATTGATTTTAATAATTGATTCTTTCGGTTAAAACGAAACCCGGCGCTGTGTATATTGTATAATATTAATAATATATATTATTTGGCAATTAGATACCTTGATAACTTAAAAATGTCGGGAAATTATATTACTATATTATATGGTTGGCGTTCACTTGGGGAGGCCTACGTCCAACAGTGGACGGCAACAGGCTGAGTATATAGTATATATATTATAATTATAAAAGTTATATAGAAATAAACAGAATCATATCAATATCAGATTGGAACTTTGTAATTGGAATTAAACAAAGAGTCAGCTCCAAGAATCCAATGAATTACTACTCCTACAACTACATTAATATTCATATACACAATTTTTTATACATTTACGTCGAAGTAAAGAAAGAGTAATTCCACCTCCGTGGCGCTGCTGGCGAGTAGCCGGTTGTGAAACGGGAGGCCGTGGGTTCAAATCCCGCATCGAGACAAATGTCTGTGTGACAGTCTGATATTTGTTTCGGATCTGGGTGTTGTGGAGCTGTAGCCCCCACATCTAGGTCCCCACGATATAGGTACCAACACTAGGTTTTACCTAGTGTGGTGTGAGGTCAGAACTATCTGTGTGACTGTTGGGGGTAATTATTTATTTTTATTACACAATTATAACAGTCAATGTCTATAATTATATGTATAGACGCTTCACTGTAGCGTCGCCCTCATTGGGCCGATTGGGCGTCATAATAAATGACGCCGCGTCGAGCCATTCATCTTTTTCATAACCAAGATAAAGGTTATAACAGATTTGTTAGAAATCAATATGACGAATAACGAACGCCAAATACTATAATGTGCTGATAATAGTTATTAAATACATAGCCCGACTGGGCAGAAATGTGTCGCAACCAATGGCTTATTAATAACAGATAATAATCAGTATTTTAGCATATTCTCTGAAATATGTTTCGTGCCTATGGAATAATACACATTTATTTTATTATTTTGATATAAGTATAAGTAAATAACTATTATGAAAGTAAATATCACGATCTACTCGCCGAAGATATTTCCGTAAATTTGCGTAGATATATTATGTCCCATTAAATAAATAATAAATCTGTATATATAAAAGAAGAAACTGACTGACTGACTGACTGATCGATCAACGCACAGCCAAAACGGCTGGGGTTAGAGACTTGAAATTTTGACAGTAGGTACCTTTTATGACGTAGGCATCCACTAAGGAAGGGTTTTTGGAAATACCACCCCTAAGGGGGTAAAATAGGGGATGAAAGTTTGTATGAAAATCCGTCATTTTTGAAGTTAAATTCATGAAAATTAGTATTTGGCCATTTAGTTAAAAATAAAAAATATATGTTTCAGGATTTTTGGAAATTCTGCCCCTAAGGGGGTAAAATAGGGAATGAAAGTTTGTATGAAAATCCGTCATTTTTAAGTTAAACGCATGAATATTGGTATTTAGTATTGTATACTTTTTCTCCCAAACATGACCTCCACGCGGGCGGTGCCGCGAGCAACAGCTAGTAGAAGATAAATGATTATCTCACTCCAAATCTACCATTCTACACCTGTGTTATTATCAAACTTCCTTCGTTATGAAATATTCGACCTTACCACTTCATCAACATTACCCGAACAAAACTGATAAAAATAGTAACATTATTATCCAAACTCAAAATAGTATCGACTCCTCAAGATAATCGCTCTACCGCATTGAATCCGAGAAGCGTTACAATAAATCAAACCCATAATAATATCATCGGCTTGCAAATATCTTGGATCCAAGTTCGACACGCGTGCGTTCATCTGCTCTAGTGACGTGAACTCACAAATCAACTGAATACTATTGTCAAAAAACTGCCATTGTTCTCTCAATGTAACGATGTCTGTAAATATATTTTGAAACTGATTGATGTGAACTATTTAGAGGTTTCTGAACCAAAAAAAAACTCATAGGATTTTGTCTGTTTGTTTATGAATAACGCAAAATTCTATGTAATTCACCGTTTACGTGTTACTTATTAGCTATAATAAAGCCGTTTGGGTTGAATAGATGATAAACACGAATAATCCTTAGTGTGTATAAAGGCCATTTTCCACGCCACTAAGTCATCCAGGTGAGCATTATCACTTACAATTGGTAGCTCATAAATAAACACCTGAACTTCAGTGCAGAGTATCACAATTCATAACATTCATTTCACAAACATAATAATATCTACATTGAGAATACTGAAGAAAATATTTATTTACTAGCAGGTTACGAGAGAATACTATTTATTTGTATCAGTAATATATCACGATAACACGTCACATATCAAAGATTAGAGACGCCAGCGTTGATGCAGTATATTTTATTTTGTTTTGAACATTAAATGTTGCGAATTCCCCCACTATTGCGGGTATGAGTACGGGGATCGTATACGGCTTCTGTTTTAATTATGTTTGCACGAAAAATATTTATTATGTACCTACTGCGTAAACAAATTACGATCTGAATAGATTTTCGTTACATAAAATCCGTATGGTTTACCTTGAATGTCGAGATACTATTATGTAATGAATCGCTTAATAAATTATTAATAGAGCTACAGTTTAAATTTAGATTCCGATGTTGAAATTTAGGCGAAAAGGGTCTTTTGTATTGTAATATTATGACAATGATTGTATCTGCCTCGGTGGCGCAGTTGTAATTGCGGATGCGTTACGACTACTATGACTATGACTGAGGTCTCGGGTTCAATCCCCGGGTCGGGTAAAGTGATATTGGGTTTTTATATTTAGATATAGGCTCGCCAATACATAGTGAGACCGTAATAAATTCGTAGAAAATTATTTATTCGCTAATATTTTTAACAATAACTATCATACTTTTCAAACCGACATAGATTTGTAAATCAGTAGAATGTGTGTGTGATGTTTTAGAACATCAATCGAGTTTTCCCGAAAATTGTATTTACTTTTCTTTGATTAGTCAGTCTTGATCTTGAAAGTCTTTGTCTCTTTTCATCGCTCTCTATGGAGTAGCAGGCAAAAGGCAAGGTACGTAATATTTTCTATTTTAAACGTTTTAGTGTAACGAAGGTGGACTTTTGTACCAAAGTCGAGATGTAATAGCTAGCGGATCTAGAAATTTCCATAATGGTCTGCGTTATAATACAGCTAAAGTTGGATGAATAAAAAGTCCAGTAAAAGACATCAAAGCTTGGTATTTCATCGAATTGTCGTATTTGTTCATTACATAAAGCAACATAATATAAAAAACAATAAGTAAATAAACTTGATTCGAATGCTTTCGTGTAGCACATATTGACAGCCTCCGTGGCGCAGTTGGCGAGTAGCCGGCTGTGAAACGAGAGGCAGTGGGTTCGATTCCCACACCGGGACAAATGTTTGTGTGAGAGACAGATATTTCTGTCCAAGGTCTGGGTGTTGTGAGACTGAAAGTCTCTCGTAGTCCCTGATACCCACAACACAAAACTTGTATCTTAGTGTGGGGTCGGGGCTATGTGTGTGACTGTTAGGTGTTATTTATATTATTGCAAATCAACAAGTGGTGATTAATGACCATCTTGCTTTCGGTAGGAATCTTAGATATGAATACACACAACAAGGCGCAGGCAATATGATTGTTTATTATATCAAACAAATATTAATAAGCCCAAAAATAAACTTCGGCCAGCGGATGAATATATTTCATAGGAAAAAATATTTTTATCACTTAAATGATAGACATGGATAATATAACGTATTTTTATTTTATACGTTTATCTCGAATTATTATTTTCTAAAAAACACGTAAACTTATGAATAGCGTAGACATGTGTAGCATTCAGCTTCGTGCTGCTACATGTATATAAAGAAAAGAGTTCCTTCGAAAATAAAAAACTGTTTTAAATAGCAGTTGTATCAAATTACTTAATTGTATTGAGACGTTTGTAAAGAATAATCTTACGTATAGTATAAATATACGATTCTTGACGTGATTTACGCACTTATAAATTAATAGTGTTTAACTTTACGCTTTACTTCTACTTTAAAAAATATATTTTTTTTTAAATACACACACACACACATACACTCACGCCTGTAATCCCCGAAGGGGTAGGCAAGAGGTGTAACTAGTACACCCACTTTTCGCCGAATTTCGGTCCCATAATGTGATAGGGGGCGAGCCTATCGCCATACCGGGCACATTTTCCAGACTCCGGGCTAATACTGAAGAATTTCTAGATAGAAAAACCCAATATCACTTTACCCGACCCGGGGATCGAACCCGAGACCTCAGCACAGCAGTCGTAACGCATGCGCAATTACAACTGCGCCACCGAGGCAGTCTTTTTCAGTTTTTTTTTAAATATTAATAAATAAATCGTTTTTAACTTTACTTTGTTTATTTTAATGTGTTCAAAAACAATTGTTACACTAAACTGCAATACAAAATACAGTAACTACATAAATAAAGTAAGTGCACAACATAAAAAAATAGACACTGCATATGTATTAAAGAAACAAAAAATAATTACAATAATTAATAAGATAAACATCGCTCAAGCATCTCTACAAGATGTTATATTACACTATAGTTATAATATATGCTTAGTATATAATATTAATAAATTTCACAACGCGGTTAAGTTTTTCTGAGATGTTTTAATTGCTTTTTAAATTTAAATAGGCTCGTGCCACACAGATCTATCTTTTTTTTAGCTAGCCTGTTTTGTGTCCTTTTTTTTCCGCGTGGAAAATCCATCTTACGGATACCTTCTGGTCCTCGGGGGAGAAGAGATGGTTATGCCGGACTCACCGACCTTCCGACCCAGTTCGCCCGAAGGACTACTAGATCAGGACCCTAACCAATTTTCCTACGCCGGTGTACCGACTAAAAACCCCGCGGTAGCCTTCTGCAGCACATGTGGGACAATCCCGGGGGATCCTGAGTTTACTCTGGATTGCTGCCGGAACCATCCCTGTGCCGTACCTTTACGGCCCGTCTCTTCTTGGGCTAGATGCCCCCCACAATTTATAGTAGCAGCGCGATGTTTCGCGCCGCCACCCGCCTCAGGGTCGCACCATGAAGATATATACATAAAGGCCGCACATCCCCCGCTGTGCAGCCGCGACCCCTGTGATCCCTTTAAGTCGCCTCTTACGACAAGCCTGTTTTGTGTCCTACTGCTGGGCAAAGGCCTCCCCTTTATTCTTCCACTTAATTCGGTCTTCAGTCAGCTTCCGCCATTGTCTTCCGAATGCATCCAGTTCGTCTCTCCATCTCTTTTTTAGTCGTCCACGTTTCCAATGACCATGCGCCGGAATCCAATTCGTAACTATTTTCGCCCAGCGGTCTGGATGCATTCGAAGCACACGTCCCGCCCAATTCCACTTTAGTGTGGCGGCTTTTAAACCTACGTCTGCGATTTGAGTTTTGGAACCTTACAGGAGTTAAGTTTAATATTTTATTTGCAAATGTTTTGCGTTAATAGACTAGAAGTCACTAGACTAACATAACATTGTATTGACAGACTTACTAAAACATAGAACTATACCACAGTAATGTTTTACCGTGATTATACTTAATGATATATTTGCAGTAAATATACTGCAAATATATCTGACTGCCTCGGTGGCGTAGTTGTAATTGCGCATGCGTTACGATTGCTGTGCTGAGGTCTCGGGTTCGATCCCCGGGTCGGGTAAAGTGATATTGGGTTTTTCTACCTAGAAATACTCAGTATTAACCCGGAGTCTGGAATGGTGTCCGGTGTGGCGATAGGCTCGCCCCCTATCACATTATGGGACCGAAATTCGGCAAAAAGTGGGTGTACTGGTTACACCTCTGCCTACCCCTTCGTGGATTACAGGCGTGAGTGTATATGTATGTATGTATATATTTGCAGTCTATGTCCAACACCAATGTTTTGATATATCATATTTCGCGACACAAGATAATATAGTCGAGGCAAGGCTGCAAAGCCTTGAACACAGACGTAAAGTTGCTAGTTTATCGGTATTTTACCAGATACATTTCGGCGAGTGTGCCTTGGAATTACATAATTTAATTCCCCCAACCCCTTTCCATCATCGGACGACAAGAGACTCGGCGAAGCGTCATCGATACATGGTTGATATTCCACAAGTGCGCACCAAGCGTTTTGCTAGTACATTTATCATGCGCACCGCTAGAGAGTGGAACTCTTTGCCGGAGTCTATATTTCCCAAAAATTATGACCTGGGTATCTTCAAGTCAAGAGTGAATAGGTATCTTCTAGGCAAGCGTGCTCCACCGTAGACCACATCATCACTTTCATGAGGCGAGATAGAGGTCAAACGCAAGCCTATTTCGATAAAAAAAAAATGCAGCTTACTGTAAGGTTGGGGATGTATATTGTGTGACTGTTGGATGTTATTTATTTATATGTTTACTCTGCTCATTCCTTGCTCGTAGTTCCACTTGTGTCGTTAAGATACCGCAGGGCTGGCAGGTGAGGACGCTACTCAATGAGAAAGTACAGCATCTTTTATCAATCATAACGCTCATAACTGTAACCTAATAAAATTTCAACCTAATTGTATGAATTATATAAGAAAGAATATGGTAGACATGTATAATAGGCTAGTTGACTGTTTTTGGGAAACCGTTTTATTTTATTCTTCGTGGTCTATATTACTAAAATATTATCATTAATAAACATAAAACATAAGTTTTCAAGATTTAATTTTCATTTTTATAAACGAACTTTATTTTTCCCACTAAAACGCTACCAACTGTCATAGCCTCTTGTTTGACGTGACCATCCACAAAACTAATAGACGTTTGGCTCAGCGTTTAATAGATGTTTCGAACGGTGACGTCATACATGACTGGTGGGTGTTTCATGTCACGTGAGAAAAAAGCTTTATTTTTACATATTTGTTTCTTGAAAATATAAAATAACCACATATAAATTAACAAATTTGTGTAATTTTCGATATTAATGTATTATAAAAAACAAAATTCTGTTATCCAAGAATTTCATTAATCATATAAATTATTTGCAGCGATCAATCGCACCTCCAAGCATTAACCTTCCCGAGTTGCCGGAGTGCGTGACCAAAATTGACTTGACTCCCGGAATTGAGAACGTTGGCGATGGAACTACGCCGCTCAGCGCTCAACATCAGCTGCAACTCCTGAAAGAGCGCCTAGAGCAGCAGGCGCAGCAAACACGCGCTGCTGTAGCTCAACTACTGTTACTCCGTGATCAGCTTGCCGCAGAGCAAGCTGCTCGCTGTGAAGCTCAGGTTCGATCATTATCCTTATTTGTTTAAATATAAATTGCCTTAGCACTGGCTATGATTTTTACATTTTAAATATTAATTTCTATATTGATCACAAACACATATCAAATATGAAGACTCCACGGGAAAAACCATGAATGAAAATTTGAAGCTAAACAAACCCACTTTTTATAGTTTAAAAGTCTGTATCTCTTTCATTTTATACTCATGTATGATATAATAATAATAATACTAGCCCTGTATTAAACATTGTCCCACTGCTGGGCACGGGCCTCCTCTACTAATGAGAGGGGTTAGGCCTTAGTCCACCACGCTGGCCTAATGCGGGTTGGTAGACTTCACATACCTTCGAAATTCTTATAAAAAATCTCAGGTATGCAGGTTTCCTCACGATGTTTTCCTTCACCGTTAAAGCAAGCGATAATTAGCATTAAATACACACATATCTTTAGAAAAGTGAAGAGGTGTATGCCACTTGGTTTTCGAACATATGACTTTTGTCTTGGCAGTCCGTACCGCAACCAACTAGGCTATCGCTGCTTGTATGTATGTTGCTTGTATGTATGATATAGAACATTGAAAAATGTTCATTGTCTTTACTTGAAAGCACAAAGTCTGATATAAGTGGCGTGTGGACATTCCGTTTCTTGCCAAGGACGAACGGATACAAAGTTTAACTATTATACCTGATTACAAAAATATTACCCAATTCTGATTATTGTATTATAATTCATAAAAAGTACACCGACTTCAATAAAAAACAAGTTATGCGTCACTACAAAATTTGAGGGTTGCCCTTGATTTTTCTGAGATCCCATCATCAGATCCTGACTTAGTGCCAATGGGACCACCTGGGAAGTATACCCTTTTAAACAAAAAAATGAATTTCTCGAATCGGTCCAGGCGTCTTCGAGTAATCGGGTAACATACATAAAAAAAAAGATTCCTACGAATTGTTAACCTCCTCCTTTTTTTGAAGTCGGTTAATAAAAATGATACACCTAAAATCTTACAGATGGTGTTAAAAGATCAGTTTCACAAAAAAGAGACATTCATTGTTTTTCCCGTGGATGCTTCATATACTTACCATATTTATTACCTTTACCTTATATTTTTACCGTTACCTTATACACCACAAAATGTTTACCGTACGAGTATCACAAACCTTATAACCATTCATATACTCAGCTTCGGACCAACAAGTATTTCAAATTAACTAAGTAATTTTGATCTATCTTGATTTTTCTGGAGTATTCTACTACTCTCTGTTATAAATTTCTTGTTTACCACTAAAGCCTACAACTCCGCTAAACTCTTCCCAACTTTAAATGTATAGAAAAGAAATTCTATACTACTAAACTCGTATTGTTTCAAATTTCCATTTAGAATAAACATAGTCATCATCATCGAAGGACGTCCACTGCTGGACATAGGCCTCCCCCAAAGAGTGCCACAATGACCGGCATAAACATAGTACTTGAATATTATCGAAATTTAGAAGAATGAAATCAAGCATTCTTGCTAGTTATTCTAGAGAAACACTTTCCTGATGCAAGGCGCGGCGCGTATCTGCACGTCGCATTCACACCGCATAACATTCCTTTTCGAATAGTCAACATTTTATTTTCAAAATTAGCAGGAAAACTTAATTCGTCTCCTAATTATAATAACTAGAGAACCCCCCACTGGCCGAAATTCAAATTCAGAAAGATATTAAAGTTCTTTTTTCAAAAAGTATACCTACTTCTGTAATATGTAATAAATATTGTGTATGTATATATTTTAATTTTTTTTATTCTTTATTATGTAAGCTGAGAGCGTGTACACATATGTCATTACCGTGTGTTGTGTGTTTGACATGGACAGTCTGAATGTAAACAATTAATGTATTAGTATTAATTGTTTACATGTAACCCATATTATATACCTATATAAATTTTAGCTTTCTCCATATAAGCCTTAAAACTATGCCAAATTTCGCTCTCCTCGGTGCGCGCAATATGTATGAAAAGGGGTAAAAAGTTTTCCCTTTACGTATCAATATACCTATATATATATTATAGATAATCACTTCGTACGATTATGAACTACTAATCGTCAATGATCAGTTTACCATGAGTTATTATCATTAGTCATTAGTACTGGCACTTTCTTTTGACAGCCTCCGTGGCGCAGTAGGCGAGTAGCCGGCTGTGAAACGAGAGGCCGTGGGTTCGATTCCCACACAGGGACAAATGTTTGTGTGACAGACAGATATTTGTGTCCGGGGTCTGGGTGTTGTGAGATCGAAAGTCTCTCGTAGTCCCTGATACCCACAACACAAGACTCGTATCTTAGTGTGGGGTCGGGGCTATGTGTGTGACTGTTGCGTGTTATTTATTTATATATAAAAAAAATACTCGTTATGCAAGCTTAACTACAAAATATATACATATATTTACGAAGAAACTGTAGCTTACCTTTATAAAATTGACCAGAACGTTCGAAGCGCAAAGCAATAAGTAAACTAGTTAGTTTACAAGCAAATATTATATTTACTCACGGATTATATTCTTCCACACGCCTACATACCATAAATAACATTAAAACTATCGGTATCCATTCAATAATGATAAAATCTTTATGCTTTCGGGAGTTATATCTATGAACATAAAAAATAATTACGTGATTATTTATTAACGCAATATTGAGTGTTATAGTATATTCTTCGTCTTATATTTTTAACTGTAAGCTTTTCATCGTACAACAATCCATACTAATACTATAAATGCGAAAGTAACTCTGTTTGTTTGTTTCCTTTTCACGACTAAACGGCTGAACCGATTGTAATGAAATTTTGCAAGCAGATAGATTATATCCTGGAGAAGGACATACTCTATCATTTTTCTCAAATAACAATCTTGAAACGGGTCAGATAGGAGTTCAAAGTTGTATGGGAAATCCATAATTCCTCAAGTTAGGGATCTGAAAATTCATATTTAGGCTTTTGGTAAGAAATAACGAAATACGTGTTTCAACGTTTTTACAAAATCATCCCTAAAAGGCGCGAAGTGAGGGGTTAACTTATGAGGTATTATATAAATGTAATCTCAAGCTTCAGACACAACACCTGAGAGTTAGGACGATTGCTATAGGTGCCTCAGTGCAGAAGACAACTCCTTGGATTGTATACTTCTGCTCCCGAAAATAACTTCCACGCACATAGAATAATGAATGAATAATGTTGGCAATGTTTTGTATGTATTTTTTTCTTCCTAAGTGACATTATCATATATTTGAAACACCGACCAAATGATGCCAACGCATGTAAAATAAATGCTAGAGATATATTTACTATTGTTAGTCCGTACCGTATATACCGTAAGAGATAAGATTTGATTGTTTGTTTGTAATGGATAAACTCAAAAATTACTAAACCGATTAAAAACATTCTTTCATCTATGGGAAACTACATTATTCTGAAGTAATATGAGCTACTTTTTATTCCGGAAAAAAGTTTCTCGCGAGATAGACGGGCCAGCCAGCCAGGGCTGTACTCTGTTCGCGTGGACAGCTAGTTGTTAATATAATCTTTAATATGCTTTTAATCTTTGATAAATAATATTTTGTATTTTTTTTATTTATTAAGAACAGCTGTCTTAACAATATACAAAGTACAATTCATTTTTAACAATACACAAGCCATTCTAGGTTTACACAAATTAACCTATATATTAGTCTATATAAATATGCGTGCACTGACGCATGTTTGTGCTGTATTTCCTTTGCCTATTTCTCTTCAGTGACCCATTACATTTTATTAGTTTTACTATCACTATATCTAAAGGTTATCTGGAAGAGATCGCAGAGAGATATAAATCGCCATTTCTTACTTCAACTATAGTTTCTTTCGCTTTGCTATTTATATTTCAGTATACAGAAATCATAAATAAAAATAAAAAAAGATGAAAATAGCACACACTGGAAATTAGAAACGTTGAAACGTTTAAGAGCTACCTATTCACAGATTATGATAAGCCAAGCGGTGAACATATAATTCATTAATAACTGCGCATTCAAAGTTTCCTCTTTGTATTCCAGGCCCGCACACACCAACTATTAGTTCACAACAAGGAGTTACTTGAGCACATTGCTGCTTTGGTTTCCCATTTGCAAGAGCGAGAAAAGGGCTCCTCTCGACCAATCAACGCTCAACAATTGACATACTTGCCTCAGGTGCGTACTCAGTTTACTTTTTTCTGTAATATTGCTCGCATTATGGTTAGATGAGCGAATGTGTTTTCATTTGCGTTACTAGCATTGATATGCGGATAATATTTACATTTATTGCTGAGGTTTTTGGTTTGTATTTATTTATAATAACTATAGGTATTTTGGTGTGTCCACAAATCTAGTGAATTAGTTTGTTCCATGAATAAGCTTTGGTCCAAAGCTCTGCTTATGTGTTCATCAATTCAAAAAATTTCCAAAATTTTTCTTTATTAAATCATATTCCCCGGGATGAGAATCGAACTTGCAGTCCGAACTGATTACATATTATTACATCGACGAACTTAGCCATAATTTCGTTTGTATAGAAAAAGAAAAAATCTTTATTATTTTAGAAAGTAAAATTACTAACTAAATAAGAGGAAAAATAAAAATTCTAAGTCTCCAAAAAAAACACATTCGCTTAGAGTACTTTCCACAGACAGCGTAAACAAACATATATCCTTATTTATTATGTGCATACATTGTACACCCATACCAATATTCATCTATGTAGATATGAACTCCATTCATACTTATCTTTAAATTTATACAAAACATATGAAGGTATTCTTAAAATATTTTGTTTACACTGTCAGAAAGATCTTTTATTCTGCAGTCATTAATTATAATGTAGATAAATAAAATATCACATAGGAGCTTATTTTCTTAGTGTGTGGTATTATAGAATTTAAGAATGCATGTTTAATATTGCCTTAGTTTAACACTAAGTAATTTTTATGACTTTTATTTGCGTGATGTACCTAGTTCAATTAAAAATCACACGAGTTGGTAGCTATTGTTACAAATGTATAATATGTGTGCGCCTGTGTTTTATTTTTAAGTGTTGCAAGTTGTAAATATCGATGTGTGCGGCCTTTGTATGCCTGCAGTATCTTGATTGGTAATTACATATATTCATTTTCATTTGTAGTAATTATATAAATAAGGAGAAATATTATAAACCACAGATCTGTTTTAAAAACTATCGTAATAATGGTCAGCGCACACTGACGTAAAGTTGAGCGTTATGATGGTGCTATTTAAAATGTACATAGGTCATTTATTTTTATTAGATGATGTAAAAAAATCCGTTATGCAAAATCAACATGCGCGTATATGTGGTAGGCATCGTTCATTTGCGCGTAAACAATTAAGTAGACACTCGAATCCACACTAAGGGTTAAGCCAAATGGCAGTCGCTCCCAAGCAATTCTATTTCTACATTCAATAGTATGAACAATTGTGTGGAAAAATACAATATATTGTTTTATGGACTAAATAATTTATTGAGCATTTTTAAGTTCATTACCTTTCAGAATTTAATTTAATTTAGGTTGGGATATTATCGTATTAAATTAATAAATTTCTATATGGTTAAATCATTTTGGTCACAGGAAATTTGATCATTCGCATCGCTTAGACTCTAGTTTAGTGTGCTCTAATCCTTATTTTTTTTTGTCACAGTGCTTTAAAATGCTAAAATCACAATGTTTATTTGCATTGATATTGTGTTCATTAGTTTTATTCCCGCTTAATTAATTTTAAAATTCATATTAATAAATATTATTTTCACATTACATTCATTGTCAATTGTTGTGTACTTGCAAATGCTTGACAACGTTTTAGATTATGCTCTTTAGTGCATGATTATCGATATTTTATGTTATTTATACAACCAAGTATACTTGACTGGTCGTATAAACTTACTTACTTATAGTCCAATGGGGTAAATTGAGACGAAACTTATTAAGTATATCAATATTTGGAGAAGTATATCAACTATATTATACTTAACTATAATCTAAAGCATAAAATATATAGGAGTTTGTTGTACTTAAGTGAAGAAACTAATCCAGTTTTGTCCCGATTCACCCATGCATTCGTATTCAGTCCATTTTATGGCACCTAGAGTTTTCCGTAAAAGCGGTCATTAGCGATTTGCATATTCTCAATCGCAAGAACATCCTTGATCGTGTTCAACGTTAATCCTATCATTGTCTCAGCTTATTCACTTACAGCCTGATTGACAATCAAGTCCGCTAAAAAAATGTAATTCATGTTTTACATATAATTAAATTTATTTGTTAACGCTGCTGGATACAGGCTCAGGCCGAAGGTGGGTTCAACGAGGCCATCAAAGCCGATAACATAACCTCTAATGGCAACAGACAGGCGTCCAACACAGATGCTCTCATCAATCTCTTTGCCCCGACTAGCAAAGGCAATCAGAGCATCGAGAACAATAACCTGCGCTTATCACCATTCTCTTTGTCTCCGGTTCCGGAGCTAACGAATGGAGCCAGCTCGGCGCCATGTTTCGGTGGAATGACCAACGAACAGATACAGAACTATCTGATATCTAAATTCCAAGATATGGGCGGATTCCCCAATGGCACTGAACGCAAGACAACCATGAACACAAACCAACAGTTTTTCCAAAACTGCAACGCATTCCCGCACATCCCACCACTGACAAACCACTACAGCAACAATGACCTGGCTAGCTTACTGAACCACCAGGCCTACAAAGATCTGTGTGGGTCTGACCAACTCGGTGCTACCGCTGCTCAAGCTATGAGCCTGGGCCAGTCTGAAAATTCTTTATGCAGCAACAGCCAGGCAACTACATCTAAGGATTCTTCTCCGGAAGGGTTCAGCTCTGATGAGGGAGTTCCATTCATTATGCCGTTGTCTCATAACGGTACTCTGACTGCTACTGATGATGACGGCCGAATCAGACTTATTGTACCAGTTAGCCCATCAGAGAGCACTTCAGAGGTCGCAGTCGAAATTCATGCGGAGCCTCAGACATCGTCTGGTAATACTTTGAAAGTTCCGGGAGCCGATTGCCTGCTTGCGCCAGCAGCACCGATCACTCGTAGCACTAGTGAAAAAGTGCCGAATCGTAGCGAGATGATGACAGCTCTGCGCTCGCAATGGACAAGACACACTACCAAGTAAACAGCTGTCATCATTTTTATCTTGTTTGTTTCAAAATTATACATGAGCTTTTAAAAAAACATTTAGATGTCAATACATCTTCAATTACATATCTAATTTTGTTAAGATTATAATTTTAAAATGTATAATATTGTTGATTTATATGATTTTAATATAACAAAATGTAGGTAGATAAAAATGTCGTCTTATAATAACGACTCTATGAAGGTGCCAAATTGAAAGCAACTTAAAATAATGACTGGTGAACATTAGTAGATTAGAATATTATAGTAATTATCTTTGTTTACATATCATGGGTAGTAACCTATTCTAGTCCAAAACGCAATATTGTTTTATTTTGTATTAAAATGAGTACCTACTTAACAGGGAAACATATCCTTTATCATATCTTTTATATCCTATTAAAATAGAAATAGGGTTTAGTTTTATTAGATCATTTTTTGTGTTATACTCAAATATTAACCAGCGTTTTTATATTATCGGGAAAAGGGTTTCCTTGAAAATTGTGGTCTCAACATATTTTTAATCTCATATTTTTTGAAAGTTTTATATTCTAAATCTTACTTAAATAAACCCTTTATGTTTATATTTAGAATTTTCAATAATTCACCTTTTAAAATTTAAATAATGTTGGCAACAATCTAAGATATTTTATTTTATAGCTTTGGATAATTTTGCAAAATATTTCGATGGGGCCGTATTACCGTGTTAAGTAAAAATCATTTTGTCACAAAGTTCAAAAGGGCCAGTACAAGTACCTGGATATTATTAAGATATTTAAACTATTATTTATAATAACATATGGTTTTATTACTAAGCAACTTAGTGAATTTATGTACTTTCGGTACAATTATAGTGAACATTAATGCCAAATGAAAAGCCAAAGTAATGGATATTATTAGAAATATTACTTATAATTTGAAGCTAATTGAATAATACGTGTACATCTATGGACCAAATGTACAACATCACTATTCACAAGCTTCATAGAATGACACTTCGATTTCTTAATAGTACATAGACATTACAAATTCAAATTTCCAAGTAACCAAATTATACCGTACCAATACAAAACCAAATACGATGCGAGTATATTATTATACACAAAGTAGTAAGACATGTAATGATCTTACTAAATCTAGTGATTTCAGTATTAGTATTAATTGTTAAAATAAATGTTTACATGCGGTCTTTACTTTCCATGATCCATTTAGAAATCTGAATGTACGTCTACTAAATTATTAACAATGTATTTTCTCCGAGCATACTGTGTAGGTATTATAAAATAATACCATTTCATGTTAAACATTATACATCTTAATGTGTAGTCACTTTTTGAAATAAACTTCTGTTAATATTTTTACCTATAGTAGACACCGTATCTGAATTGACCCCGGAAAACATAATATTGGGGAACATAAACACCGTTATGCTTTATTCAATTCTATTGATGTTTGTTAATATCTATGTATGTAAACAGTATTTGCAACTTCTTTTATAATATATACATTATTATTAGATGTCAAGCAAAGGACAATGAGCGAATTTGTATAAGCTTCGTCCCCACCTACCAAGATAAAATTAAATAATTATGACATATATAAAATTAAATATATCCATAGGCATTTTATTAAAATTAATAATATTCCTAGTAAATACTGTTTTGGCATAGTAAAACCAACGACATACAAAACAAAAACGCGAATAAAAAATCCCTATACATTTCGTGGTTGACCCCATACAAAAAAATGATCACCTTGCTTATATGAATCGATTGAGACCCATTTTGAACATGTTGGTGGGTGGACACACTTCGCCCATTGTCGTTTACGTAGCTGTGACTATATGTGTAGAATAGCATTTTAATATTACAAAATTACATTCGTTTTTCAGGATTCAGTAGTTAGTGTTTATGAAATATGCGTATTCAACATCTTCAGTAGAACAAATATTTAAATTATTTATCGAATACAATATATTCATAGTATACAGGATGTTAAAATTTTGCTTATATTTATATACCTTGTACATGTAGCTGAAGAAAAATCGTGATCGTGCAACTTATTACTCCGATATAGCCAATAGTGGAAATTAGTTGACATATGCTAAAATTACCGAGACGGTGTGAGTGTTCCTGGCACGCCTATGATAAATGTTCCACCAAATTGTATCCTTCATATAGGAAAGTAGTTGAGAAATGTGTATTCACTATTAATATTCAATGTGCGATGTCTACTTACCATGTATCAATAGAAAAATATTAATAGCCACATAATATTAATTATGGTATCATTCCATTTCATTGTAACTGCTACCTATTCGTGTGAAAAATAAAAGTACATTACAAATGGTTAATTTATTTATTCCCTGCCAAAATAAATTCTAGTACACCGTAAAGTTTATGTGTTCAAAATTGTTAACCGGATTTGTAATCCTACTATCCTACTAATATTATAAATGCGAATGTTTGGATGGATGGATGATTGTTATTCAATCACGCTACAACGGCTGGACGGATCTGGTTGAAATTTGGCGCAGATAGATTATAGTCCGGAATAGCACATAGGCTATTTTTATCCCGGAAAAATGTACAGTTCCTGTAGGATAGTTAAGTTTTTCACAGAGCAAGGGATCGGCATGATTTTTATATAGTGGCAGTTTATGGATCAGAAAATGACATAGGCTACTTAACTTTCTTACCTACTTTTCTTTCTTACACTTTATCTGGGATAGCATTATATAGATAGATGTAATATCTTAAGATGCCTCCATGAATTGTATACCTTTTCATCCAAAAATTACCTCCACTCGGGCGGAGCCGCGGGCAATTAGTAATAAATAAAAACTTTTCGAATTACTTACTAACACGTCCATAATGGATCATTAAGTTATCACTTAGTAATTATTTAAAAATTGTAATACTAAGAGTGACGTAATCCACCGTTAACTTTTTTTTTAATATAGCATAATCCGACAAACCAGCCAGTGGGTCACCTAATGTTAAGTGATCTCCACCGCCCATGAACATCCACAATACCGAAAGTGTCATGTATGCGGTGTCGGCCTTAAAGGACAGGAATAGGGATTAGGGAAGGGAAGGGGGAATCTGGGCCTCCGGATATCTCACTTACCATACGAAACGCGACAGTAAACTGTCACTTTACGTTGGTTTTCTGTGAGACTGTGGTACCCGGGTCGAACCGGCCCATTCATGCTGTAGACAAATATGTCTACAGCGTGGCTCTACCACTTCTAAAAAATGGAAAATTATTAGTAGTAATCGAATTTACCGGATCGTTTGAGGCAACATATAATTAGTTATCGATACAAGTTTTCATGTTCGACGCACTATGCATCTTTAAAATAGTTAAAGCAGAAATCAGGATCAAATCATGACTCTGAGCGTGATTGATACTTAAAATATTAATTATTTAATTAATAACGGAAAGTAAATTTTTAAAATGTCTCGAACTGTCTTGACACTGTAAACGTGTAAATGAGAATGAATCTAAACATATATAATAACTTGGCCTGTTTGACTGACTGATTCATCAACGCAGATCCTAAACCGCTGGGGCTACAAAATTGAAATTTTGACAATTGATGCCTTTTATGTTGCAAGTTTCTATTAAGAGAGTATTTTAGATTTTGTTTATATCCCCTCCTCTCCCCAGTCTATAAATATTACGCGTGCGAAGCCGTGAGCAATTGCTTGTGCTATATAAAATTGGCAAAGAAGTAAGCATAGCAAAGAAACTGTACGATAGCTTATTGAAATGCATTACCTATTTTATAAAGGAATTACTGTATGAATTGGAATTTGATAACTTTATTGTCCAGCGATAGCCTAGTTGTGATTGGTAAGGACTGTCAAGACGAAAGTAATTCGTTCGAAACCAGCCCAAATGTCTACACCTCTGAATTTTCTAAAGTGACGTATGTATTCTTTGTTAATTAAATATCGCTCGCTTAAACAGTGAAGGAAAACATCATGAGGAAACATGCATAACTGAAAATTCGCATAAGAATTTCAAAGGTATGTGAAGGCTTTCAACCCACATAAGGCCAGTTTGGGGGACTAAGGCCCAACCACTCGCATTAGTAGAGGACGCCCGTGCCCAGCAGTGGAACAATTTTAATATATCGCTGGTTTATATTATTATAACTTTATGGTCTTGTACAACCACACAATAGTATACATACATACGTATACACTCACGCCTGTAATCCCCGAAGGGGTAGGCAGAGGTGTAACCAGTACACCCACTTTTCGCCAAATTTCGGTCACATAATGTGACAGGGGGCGAGCCTATCGCCATACCGGGCACAGGTTCCAGACTCCGGGCTAAAACTGAGAATTTCTAGATAGAAAAACCCAATATCACTTTACCCGACCCGGGCATCGAACCCGCGATGTCAGCACAGCAGTAGTAACAATTACAACTGCGCCACCGAGGCAGTCAATACAATACAATAGTAATGAGTACAATAGTATAATAACTTACAAAGTTAAATAGTTCAATAGTAAAGTGCATTTTGAACACTAAGTCATATTTTTTAGATAAAATTGATACTAAACATATATCCTATATATCCTAAAAGGTTTGCATATATAAAAATTTTCAAATTCATTACGCGCGAAACTGAATAACTGCAAAATTTATAACTCCAGCCAGCACAGCAAATGGCGGTATGAAAAATATATGTCAGTTGATGATGGGTATTTATTACTACTTCATCATTGCAATGCACAAAACCTACCTAAAATATAAGATCTAATTGAGTTATATGTACACCATAAATGAAAATACTAACTACAAAAATAGTTTTTTCATACTAGTCTTACGGGTACGCTGTATACAAAAATTTTATTTCAATTCTATAAACTTATAATAATAATTACCGTAGAATAACGGTAGGCAGCGGCTTTGCTGTGCCCTGGCATTGCAGAAGTGTATGGGCGGCGGTATTCTTACCATCAAGTGGCCCGTCTGCTCGTCTAGGCACAAAAAAATATATATATATAAATTTGAACGCGCAAAACAGCTGAACTGATATCTATACAGATAAAAATGTTGTACTATATTTCTCAGGAAAGACTTGTCAAGAGCTGCAAACACTTACTTCTATATAAAAAACTTTACATTTATGTTATTATAATGTGTACCTTACATATGTATAATATTATATAAATCATCACATAAACTATTGAATAAATTCTAATTGAGTATTTTGAGGAAAGAACAGATCTGCTTAAATCAATTCTTTGAAGGTATGTTTTTTAATTCTCTATAAATTATTTAATAGGTTTTAGGATTAATTTAAAATTAAATTATTATTAATTATTTAGGATTATTTTAAAAGTATGGATATTTCATTTCGACTGTCCGTTTTGCTATGTGTGCCTGATATGTTCGTATAGAGACAACGACCGAGTGTGTATATTGTCATTATGGAGTTAAATGTATAGGATGTCAGTCGCCTCACTGTCATACGCTTGCCTTTTGGAACAAACATATGATACTTTAGAAAATATCTTCTCCCCTATTTGAAATCTCAAATACCACTACGCACACGTACCACACACACACACTCTCACACACATGCATACATGAACAACAGAAGAATTCAATAGCACTCTTAGGGCCTGAACTATGTAAAATAACACTTTCTTATAGTTCCTAACACATATGTTATATCCCAAATTATTTCACTGATTATTATTATATAATTTATTTTGTGGAGGAAAACTGACGCCTAAAATACAGGCTAATGCCTAGTTTGGGTGTCAGGGGACCAAAACCTTGTTTGTACAAAAGCATTTGAGAATAAAATAAAAAAATACAAAAAACACATATTAAAAAGCTCACGCACACATAGTCTAGACTGAAATATCTATTTCATTTTAAAAACTAACTTGTGTTACTGTACACTATATTACTGAAATAATATAATGTTCGTTTTGTCTACAAAATACGACGATATTATTAAATATAGCGATTTCATGCCTTGACTTAGAGCGTGTTATTCAAATTTCCTTTAATTTATATTTGCATATTGCTCATATTGTATCGGAATCTGGAATCGGTGGTGGGTATATTATGATCTAGTTAAACTAGGTCTAATGGGTTTGTACACAAATATAAGTTTTTTTTTTATCCTAGCACGGCAAAGTGACCGCACTTCACCTGATGGTAAGCGCAGTACGGTCCAATTAGAGTATCGAGTAGCGAGAGACGATCTATCCCCCGCTACTCGACACAATCATGCCGGCCTGCTCCTTCACACTACGCCATGGGCAAGAAGGTGAAGAAGCGGTCGAGGGTCTATTGTCAGAGTACTCAGAAGGCCGCAAAATGGCCAACATTGTACCCCAACTCTAGACCCCCAAAAAACCGGATGTACACTGGCTGATCCCGGAACGCGACACACTTGCGTGTGCCACTATGGCGGGTTTTTCACCCTGTGTACGGTGGTCGCTATCCGGGCGGATATGAATATCCTACCACCAGCCAGTAAAGTTATATATTTACCTTTGACTGTTTAATTATATAATATAATCTATTGATATTACTACTTCGAAGACTACTTGAACAGCAGCTGTTTGTCACATAAGTATAAAAATTGCTATAAAATATCCTACTAACATTAATTGCGATATTTTTATCATATTTTCAAGAAAAATACTATTAGTTTTTCTTTCATCAATTCCCAGCTGTCTTCATTTCCGCTTTATCATTGTCTGTAAATAAATTCTAATCTAGTTGGCAGTTGAAATATGAACAAACTGTCAAAAACATGGTGAATTGCGATTTCACTATAATATTCTCGTTTCAAACTTTTGTTTATTGACTATGTGTCATAGACGTTGGTTATTATAATTTTAATGAATAATTTTACGTAAACTCATCAACCTGCATTATTTTAGTTTAGTTATTCATAAGTAGAGGTGACCTGTATCCATCAACGGGACAATGTACCTAAATACAGGAATTATATTATTACTATTGTTAAGGCATGTGACAAGACTAGTTGTCAATATGAATGTGGATGGACGAAAGAGTCGTGGGAGACCCAAAAAGAGGTGGAAGGATTGCGTGAATGAGGACATGCGCGTGAAAGGAGTGAATGCAGATTTGACGCACGCTGCGTGGAGAGTTCAAACCAATTGTGCTGACCCCACTTAGTGTGGGATAAGGGCAGGTAGATGATGATGATATTATTACTATTGTTGTTGACGTAATCCTTTTTTCTTTAAAACGTCGCAATGATTGGTTCTGTTGGCTTGTGGATATCTAATATAACTTTATATAATCGCTAATACCCTCTGATTGTTAACCCTTCATTTATTTTGCAACAGTTGTCTTCGACTGCAAAGATAGACCGATGGTTTTCTCTTCTACCTGCCAACCCGCCAGCGCTGTCGCGGCCCGAGAGCGGTTTCGTCTCAGGTTTTGAAGAAGCACACGATGCAGCAACACTCGCCGAAGCCAGAAATTTACTCTTACAACTGGGCGCCAAGAAGAAACGACGTCTACTCCCTATACGATTCACTAGGAGAAAGATTTTAGTAAATAAACACACTTTGCTATAATGTCTAGATTGATTTGCAGGTATTGTTCAAAATAATTTATGAACTCAGTCTGTGAAGTTTTCACTTAAACACAATAAGATCATCATTTAAATGTGTTGAAACAAACTGGACAGACATAAAAAAAGCATTTCAATGTCGATCCGGTAAATCCGTTGATCCGACACGCCAGACGTTGTCTAAACTAAAGGTCATCGTAAAATGTCTGAAAACGTCTTGCATAAATTCATTTATTCTATAAACATTTCGGCTTGTTTGTTGCTTTATAAACACTAAACATGTTTACATAGTGCCAAACAAAATATACACAGAATCCATTATCAAAGAGTAAATTTTTGAACAATACCGCACATCAATTTCGTAGTGCAATTTTCGTACTATCGTAATTGTATGAGTGTAGTTAAAGGGTATTATTTTAACTATTGCGTAAATGTTTTAAACTTTTATACTAGATTGTTTACCGATGGATGGTGCTTCCGAGTAAATGAATATAATGCTAATACGTAGTTGTTTAGTTGAATTGCAGTGATCTCAATTGCCTCAATTTAGGTTTACTCGAAGTATTCTGATCAAACTAATAAATTTCGGTTAACATCCATTTCGCTTCTCTCGTAGTATCATTAAGTTATGTGTTATGAAAACCTCTGAGTTTGTTCCGGAATATCTTCTCAGGATTAATCAGGAAGAAAATGAAGGCGCAATTTAAGGAAAAAAAAATAATTGACACGTAAAATTGACATTCATTGATCCTATTTACAGAATCTACGATTTCATTCGATAAACAGAGTTTCTTTCATTTTTATAGTATATTTTATATAAGCATTTATTTAAACAATCAAACAGGCTAATTATACATGGTTAAATATTTAAAATTATTAAAATTGAATGAGACCGAAATATGGCATAGTGTATAACGAAATCGGGAATAAATAGCCAACATCTGGAAGAAACACTGGAACTTAAATTGGATAGAGTAGCCATAGAGAACAATGTCTTTTTTGAGATAACTTTTTAACTATCAACTACTCAGATGTTACTAGTAATAAAATATATATTAACAAACTTAATTATTATTCGTAATTGAAATTCAACCGTGTATAATAATGGCGAAATAATAATTATTCTTTACGACGAATCCTGTAACATTAAAGTAATATGTTATAACGGAATCCAGAAAGAAATAAATTAAATTGAAAAATTTCTTTTGATGTTTACTAATAAACAAATCAATACACACCAATTAATAATTACACAAAAGAAAATTATTATTAAAATTTTAAAATTTGATCAATGGATCTGAGCAATTATCGTGAATTTAATAAACATTCCTAAAATTTAAGGTTTTATATTTTTCTGTTATTTTATTATGTTAGTGACATAATGTTTTCCAGATTCACTACGCATACACCAATTGTATCCGTGTATGATTAAAATTTAAATTAACTATTATATCAACTGAAATTATGCATTTCTAGGTTAATGTCACGCCGTACACCTCTGATTTCGTTGTTTTAATTATCTAATGAGGCAATTCAATTCAGAAATAAGAAGCACAGAAAAATAGATCATTATTCTATCTTTAACTTGCGCAATTCTTGGAATTCTGTATGACGTCATGTTAATATGGTGACTACGATGAATGCGCCAAAAGATTGTCGATTGTGGTCACAAATATTAATATATTTTTTGTATCTATTTTAGAATAGTTTACTCGCTGATAAAGAAATTCCAAGGTGTTCATGTATCTGATAAATTAGATAAAGATCCGCGGTGTACGGCAGTTTTAAGGAATAACTTTATTGTAAGAGTAATTGTGTAGCTTTTAGGTCATACAGCGACCAAATATTTTGAAATTTAAAATAACTCCCAATCCGTACAATTAAATGAAAAACTGAGTAATCTAATAATGCAACTTTTCAATAGGTTTTATATAAAAATTGTGAATAGATGGTACTGGCATGACGCAAATTTAAATTAGAATTTGTACTAATTTTGTATGTAATTATAGATGGTAGTATGTAGTGCCATAATTATTATCCTTTTGGATTATCCTAAAATATTTTTAAATCGAGCTAAATATTAAAATTTTAGAATCGATGGATTAACAAGACATTGAAGTACGCAAACACATAGTAGTTATGTATATCGATGGTTGCCGGGCTATTTGATTTTAGAGATATTTTTGAAAAGTTACAGGAGCGTTTCAAGTATTTTTTGTTTTTCGGAAAAAATCACAAAAAAGTCTATTGCGTGGATTTTTGTAGAGTTAATATACTTCTTATGTAAGCACGTACTACTACTACACTCTAAAATAAAAGTGCCCTGAAAAAGAGGCCTGTTTTACCAGTTGATTTGAGCGCCAAAATAGTGTCAATTTTGATTTTCAACCGACTTAAAAAAAGGAATAGCAGCGATAGCCTAGTTGGTTGCGGTACGGACTGTCAAGACGAAAGTCGTAGGTTCGAAACCCAAGTGGCATACACCTCTGACTTTTCTAAAGTTATGTGTGTATTAAAAATGTTAATTATCGCTTGCTTTAACGGTGAAGGAAAACATCGTGAGGAAACCTGCATATCTGAGAGTTTTTCGAAGGTATGAGAAGTCTGCCAACCCGCATTAGGCCAGCGTGGTGGACTAAGGCCTAACCCCTCTCATTAGTAGAGGAGGCCCGTGCCCAGCAGTGGGACAATGTTTAATACAGGGCTAGTATTATTATTAAAAAAAGGAGGAGGTTCTCAATTCGACGTGTATTTTTTTTATGTTTGTTACCTCAAATCTCCGTCATTTATTGACCGATTTGGAAAATTCTTCTTTTATTACAGAGAATATACTTCCAGATTAGTCCCATAGAATTTTTATCAAAATCGGTTGAGTAGATTGGTTTTAAAACCGAAATAACTTGAAAAAAATATGTTGTCCGAATATACGAAACTGCGAATTTTGCTTTTTTGTGACTTTTTCAGTGATGTTTTCTTATGATACTCTATCCAACGTACCTATTTTATATTTGTACCACTAAAAAACAAATCAAAATTATTACCTTTTAAATAAAAATAAAACTGTCTTCAAAAAACATTACATCAATTAATTACATACAAATGTAACCAATTATTATTTGGTTTTTAGTTGTGTCTGGGTTTTTTGAAGACGGTTTTATTTTTATTTAAAAAGTAATAATTTATTCGAATATGTATATAACTCAATATCACTAAGATTTTCGCTGAAATCAAATAGCATCGATATAATTACAACGGTTTACGTTTGCCGTACCTATATATTTTTTATAATTGATTTCATTTTAGTGTTTTTGCAAATTAGTTCCTAATTGCAGCTGGATGATTTTATAAAACAAGGTCAAAAATGTATTAAGAGTATTGTCTCAGTGATCCTTTTTTATATTTAATCCCATGTTGAATGCGAAAGAATATCTTCCTTTATGGCTGGCTATAAGATTAATTAGTGAAGCGATTTTGTAAATACTGTATAAGTAGAAGTTTATCTGTAAGACTTTTTATCTCGGTAAATGAAGTACAGGATAGAACTTGATCCGTCCTTTGTCGACGGTAGTATATTACACTTGGTATATAAGAGTCACGTTAACTTCATATCCGACCAAAACGTTCGCGCATAGCTGCAAGCTAATGGAAATGTAACTCTGTACATTATTTTGGTTAAATATATTATCTCTTTTTATATTTCTACATATAAAAAACAAGAGATTATACTTATAAAATAATATTAATATACACAAATGGTCAGCCAAATAACGTATAAATATTTACGCGTTTGTTGCGTGTAGCTTTGAAAAAGAATGAAATTATTACTTACAGTAAAACATTTTTTAATTTTAATCGATTTTTTTTAATAATTCTTCTGAATTGTTTTTCAGCCAGTTGGTGGGTAAATTCATCAATACATATTATGTAATTAATAAAATTATTAAAAGTCGTTCAGGAAGCTGTAAATTTCTTTTTGGACTCAGTAGGATTACGTAGTTCGCAATTTTTCAATAGCTCACTTACTTGTTGTCAGCGTTAAAATAACTATAAAATTCAATAATAGGTATTGTGTATTTGTTTATACAGTATTTTTTTTATTAATTACAAATTAAATATTTGGTGCAATCCAAACTGCTATTTAGTATTTTATTGGTGACACTCAGGTTTGGCGCAATTTATTGTTTCTCATTGAGAATTTACAGTACAAAATGCAGTAAATGGCAATAATTTGTGGCATTATTAAAACTCATTTATTATAAAAGGAGTATTTTGTATGAAAAACAATAGGCTATTTGACAACATTGAAAATACACTGCAAATTGTGGTCATCCTGTTAGACAATACCTTAAAAAACCATATTTCACTTAATTTCAAACAAAATAATGTATATTTTTTGCAAATTAAACGAAATAAAAAACAAGATCTTTTTTAAAAATTATATGAGATGTGAACACTCTGTGATTGATTGCAACTCTGGTGACATCACACGCAAGTAAACATAGTTTCTTCGAGTAATTTTATTTCGCGTTTTATGTTTTATGGGGGATAGAATTTATCACCCATATCAATTATGTTTATCTATTTTTGAAGCAGTTTTATGATAATTGTTGATGTTTTATCAATTATGATAAAACTTAGCTTTGCTTATCATTATTAGCTTGTTTACTTGTATGTGACGTCACACGTGTCATATGATCAGCGCCATTAAAGAAATAGCGTTTTTGCCGCGGTTTTGGAGATTTAAACTTTAACATGAATTTTTATTAAAAATACTACTGTATTTTTAATAACAATAATAATAATAAATCTACTGATTTCCCGGAAATATTAATATATCATTTTCGAAAATTAGTCAAATAGCCTATTCTGGATAAACTTAAAAAATAGACGCAGATAAGATTTATTGTTTAGATAGGATAATATAAGTATTACAATTGCCACGGAATGTTTTAAAGGCGATCATTTACATCTATAAAATCCTAATTGTATCTTAAAGTAGGAGATAAGTACATAGTGTTTTTGCCGAAACGTTGAAGGCTCTCGTAAAACTCAACAACCTAAAACTTTACTGTTGTAGCGTTTCGGGTTGTTGGATTTAATTAGTTATAATAAAGAGTGATTGTATGAACTGACTGATAATTGATATAGTTTTGTGTTCTTCGGTTAATATATTTTTAATTTCATGCATAAGTTATTTTTTAATTTAATAACATTGCAGTATATTCATTGGAATATGAATTGGTGTTTTTATTTATTTCACCTTCGTTCGCTGAGGTTTATGAAGGTCATCTGAATATAAAAACCACGACCATTATAAACACAAACAAGATGATGCAAAATATGTTGATTAGTGGCGCTGATCAATAATGATATTAGTCGTACTAATGTAGGTCATGGAAAATCTAAAAAGATTTTTTTATACCACGATGGTGGCAAACAAGCTTACGGCCCGCTTGATGGTAAGCGATTAACGTAGGCCATGGACGCTTGCAACACCAGGAGCATCACATGCGCGTTGCCGACCCTCTAAAAACCTATTTACTATTATTATTAAGCCTTCTTGAAATACATACTATAATATAAATAAACACTATATAATATGGCATGTACCTACATGAATTTTTTGTATTTATGTAGAGGAAATACATAACAAACTAGTTTATTTTATTATTTATAATTCAAATATATCAAACACAAATAATAGATTATTATAGAAGACAGCAAATAGCCCAGTCAAATCGAATCATAACGAACAGCGATGTGATGATTTTAAAATGTGTGCACCGATGCTTCAACAACCTTATTTCCAATCGTTGTAAGAACTTATCGCCAATCGGACATTCAGATTTCGGTCAATTTATGTCTGAGTCGGAGTTGAAAAGTTATACTAGGCTAATGAGGCGATATACTATTATATATAGTACATACAATATGCTTATTAAAGCCTTTGAGTCTCCCATTGAGTGGATATGCTGCATACTCTATTTCAATAAATCATCTAGCTTATCACAGATTTGTTTTTTTACTGCCTATATAGACAGACGAGCAGATGGACCACCTGATGGTAAGTAGACACCGCCCATAGACTTCTGGAATGCCAGGGCAGCAAAGCCGCTGCGTGCTGTGAAAGATTTGTGAGGGATTTCGCCGAATTACAAACTACTTTGAGGCTAATTATGAGAATATCTGACAAAAAACAGGCCTAATTTGCACATAAATGGAGATATATAAGCTTGAGCTTGTAATAATAAAAAACTGTGCTACAAAAACCCTTAAAACAACTAACATCGAAGATACAGCTTCTCCGTTGAATAGGTTATATGCGCAGTAATCCATGAGAAAAAGACGATTGTCAATAAAGATCGTGGAGTTATGTTAGTAATTATAAAAACAACTGTTCAATTAACTTGAATTACATCTACAATTTGTCAGCAGACGTGACCGGTTCATTGAAATTGCCCATAATACTACATGTCAACAATGGGAACAATCATCAAGTCTTAACATAAAAACTCCGTGCAAGTGAAATAAATACCTGTATGGAATTTTATACTATAAAAATTGTTAAGTACGTCTTTGATTTGGTAGATGTAATGAATTTATGACAATAGCTTGTATTTTACATAAAACATGTCTGAAAGTGTGCAGTTTGCTATGTCAGCAGGTTATAAAATATAAACTTTATTCGTCTTGTGCTAATAATAGTTTATACTCATTCACGAACAGCTCTCAGCATTAACGGCAAACGTCAATTCTGCTAGGCTAGGTATTACAGTGATAAAAATAAAATAATAATATAATTTCGCATGTCAATGAAGTTTGTTTAGGCTCGGGCAATTTCCTTTTTCAGAACTGTTTTCATTCTTATAGGAGTAAATTTGTGTATCGACTCCAGTGAAAACCAACTTTGTATTTATGCAGACAAACTTGCGTACGCGCTATGACTGTTGTGCTGAGGTCTTGAGTTCGATCCCCGGGTCGAGTAAAAATGATATTGGGTGTTTATATCACGAAATACTCAGTATCAGCCGTCTAAAATTGTGCCATACCGGGCACAGGTTCCAGACTCCGGGCTAATACTGAGAATTTCTAGGTAGAAAAACCTAATATCACTTTACCCGACCCGGGGATCGAACCCGAGACCTCAGTACAACAGTTATAACTCATGCAATAATACAACTGCGCCACCGAGGCAGTATGTCATGCGTATGTATGTATTAAAGTTTATAGTACTTTTTCAGAAATAGTCAGACATCGTGTTTTATTTTTATTACAAACTAGCAGGCCCGGCAGGCGTCGTCGTGCCCGGAAAAGCAGCGCCACACCGACAGCAGCGCCACCTACAGGCTCCAGTTGTGTTTTCAAACCATCCAGGAACCCATTGAAATATATATATAAAATTTTATCCAAACCGGTTCAGCCGTTTAGAAGGATTAAGGTGACAAACACACAAACAGAATTATATTTATTAAGATAGTCACAATAGCAATAAGTATGCGATGACGTTATATTTAAAAAAAAAGACTTTAATAATAGCCTAAATTGGCTACGGTTGAAACAACTGAGCCCATTATAAATCATCTAAGCTACTGGCGATTGTGAACTACGTCGTGAACATTGATAACACAATTGAAATGAGATGATATTCAACGTTGATTCACAAAGAAACAGAACGACTTACAATTAGGTGCTTTCCTGAATTTATTTTAGTTTATTATACAACAAATTTTGTGAAAACTGAATCAAAGTTGATTTAAAATAAATTATAGATTAAAAAGACGCTGTAGTGGATAGTTATTATCAGCATATAGTAAAAACCACTCCACGCTTTTTTACAATCCAATTAATAGAATTATTTTATACCTTTTACTCCAGCTAGTCATTAAAGCGTGTTTTTTTAAACTATAATTTATTTTCTTGCTTTTAGGCTCAAAACAGCATCAAAGCTTAGGTACTTAATTAAAGACTCGATTTAAGTCAAGACCATATGATAAAAAACACGATCCAAAATTTAAATTTTGTAGAAAGATTCCGTTACAAACATACATACGTAGATACAGGTGAAGCTAAAATAAAGCGTGTAAAAAGAGCCGGCAATATTTATTTTAAATACTGGTATGAGCAAAAGTCAGTGCGTAGTGAAACATCTCTTTGTCTCCCTCGCACAACTGCATTGTAATAGCCATATATGAAAGAGAAAAAAATCCAGTATTGTCAGACCCAAATATGCCAATTTGTCCGCCACTGAAAATAAGCTTCCACAAAGTCGTGCCAATGGACCTCATATATCACTTGACTCATATAGGACACCTTACAGAGGTATTTTGTCTTACTTTCGGTATGTTCTTCATGAAATAAAGGTATTTTAGGTATTATGAGATCTAAGGTATGTTTCGGAAGGTTTCAATAGTGGATATTTATTTATTATTTTATGGGTTGCAAACGGAGTTGAAAATAAGTTTAAACATTATACAGCATTAGAAAGACACAAAGTAATTGTAACCTTCTGCGAAACCATAGCTTGAGCAGCTATATAAAAGTTAATATGTAGAAAAACAAAAAGAAAGGCGGAACCTTTCTTGAAACTTTTGTCGCCAAATATGTCGACACTATTTAAAGTACTGTTTGGTTCTACAGACGGGGAATATGTGCCTGCTTGCCTGTATTAGTTATATTTAAATGCTCATGTAATAAAGGCCCGGGCTTGCGAGGTCTAATTTGTACCTTTAACAACAACTTGTTAAGTAAAGATGGTGCACCAATTACACCATTCACAATTTTATGTAGGAAGACCAAGTTCAAAAGATCTCTTCTATCTTTCAGAGATCGTAACTTAAAATGCTGCAGTCCAGCACATTAGGAAGTCTATACCTGAATGACATGTGGTAGATTAGTTTTTCTCGAATCTATTTATGTGATTATATAAACTGGTGACCAGACAGCGCTGCAATAGTCCAGATTACTTCTCAAATAGCAGCTATTGTATAACAACAGTGTGGTAGAGGCATTTTTGAATTCTTTACCATTCCCTAGAATAAAACCAAATGATGTATTCGCAAAGTTAAGTATTTTATCTATATTAGTAGTGAATTTCAGTTTTGGTTCCTAAATTTCGGATGGTGGTGACCTAATTAATAGGTTCTCCTTAAAGAGCATATGTAGTATTTAAGAGTACCTATGTAGCGTCTTATGTTTTAATGTAAATTTTATATGGAAACACTTAGCTGAATTCAAACACAACCTATTAGATAGACACCAGAATGAAAGATTATCAATTTAATCTTGTTATAATTTTCCATCACAAACATTCTTTAGGTATTGTACGGGGTACTTTTAGGGCATCTGCAAAAAATAATAATTGATGTATTTAAGAACATCAATGATATCAATAATAAAGATACTGAAAACATAGGACTTGAAATTTTGGGGAACCCCGAGTGGGATACGAAGGGGGCAGAGTTGTGGCCATTGATAACAACGCTAGAAGTTCTAGTTTTTAGATAGTATCTGTCAATCAAACAAAGGCGTTTTTATACCATAACTTGCGAGTTTTTAGTTTTTTAATCAAGATATGATGGTTTACCTTATCGAATGCTTTGATTACATCGACTGGGTTACCTTTGTCAAATTCTAATGTTACATCGTCGGTGTATTTAAGATTAGTATTAGTGGACCTTTTTGTCATAAATCCATGCTGGTTCGTTGATACTTGGTATTTAACATTTGTATAAATGTAGCGATATACTATCAATTCAAATACATTGGCCAAACTTGACAAAATAGATATGGGTCTGTAATTGGTTATCTTAATATTTGATTGTATTTTTAACTAAACTATCAGATTAGTTTCATAAAGTGATATTTTATAAAATGAAGCTAGTTAAAAAACAGCATGTGTGGTCAGATATCATAAGGTTCCAAGTAAGTAGTTACCTCAAAGTAGTTATGTCATAGAATACTAGAAATACTGTAAATTACGTATAGCCTTGGGAATACTATTTGTATATAGTAGTAAAAATTTAACTCATATTTTATTTATGACAGCAGTTGTTTATCGTAATTATGTTTTGCGATAACTATGTAACACTTTTTCCCGCATAAATATTTTTACCAAGTTATTTAAAATATTATTATTAAGTTTAACGTTAAGAGTTACGTTAAATGAATACACTAATAGTTCTTATTCCTGATTCCAAACTGAACCTGTGGCTTGGGGATCAGTAATAACGAGCGCGGAGCGGCTCATGGTCCCACAACACCCGGACCAGAAAGAAATAAATATTTGTGAATCACACAAAAGTAAATTCTGACTGCCTCGGTGGCGCAGTTGTAATTGCGCAAGCGTCACGACTGCTGTGCTGAGGTCTCGGGTTCGATCCCCGCGTCGGGTAAAGTTATATTATTATCAGCCAGGAGTCTGGAATTGTGCCCGGTAAGGCGATAGGCTCGCCACCTATCACATTATGGGACCGTAATAAATTCGGCGAAAACGGCGGTTACACCTCTGCCTACACCTTCGGGTATTACAGGCGTGAGTGTATATATAAAATTTGGGTATCCATTCATAATTACACAAATTGGAATTACCTGATATGAGATTGGAACCCAAAACTTCAGTTGTCTGTCTCAGTATGTACCTACGCTTTTTGACACCGTGATTCATTGTGGATCAAACTAAGGTTAGATTTTTTTATAAATTGGTATTTATGTGTGTGTCATTTAAAAAGGGTTTAACTTCCGTCAACTTTAGATCTCTTTTCAACTTAATGTCACGATTGACGTTGCATATCAGTCTTTATCTACTGCGCATTGGGACTAAAACGGATTGATATTTCGTTTTTTTAAATACAGGAATTGGTTTACATATACATACCAATTTCACGTCATTCTGAAGATGCCACAGAGAAGATGCGTTAGGGACGCGGTCGTCTAATGGACCTACGCAGTACAAACGTGCGTACTCCGCAGTACTAAAACATCTAATATTGACGTCAGAAGTCTGGCTGAAAGCAAAGTTCGAATAAATCAAACAAAACTATTACCTACATGTTGAAATACGCCAAAGATAAACGAGCGAACTTGACTTAAAAACAAATACCAAACGTAGTTAATTCAGGGTAAAGGTAAAGTTTCCGAAATTCGGTTACGTGCTCGAATTATTAAACTCTCATCATCTACGAATATATTATAATGAGTATGTAAATTGGTTAGTGGGATTACATTAATCCGAGATCAAACAGATTATAGGTTAATATCATTCTTGTGTTATTCGAGTACAACTTTCGAATAAATTATAAGAATTTTAATTTGTAATCATCTAGGTAATATTATTTTATTTTAAATCAAAATGTTTAATGTATGCTTAAGGATAGTCTGAGCTCAAGCGAAACCTTCACTTAAATTCTAGGTCGAGCCCCATCACAATTTGTGTATGAGGTTTTCCCAATTAGAGTTAGTTGGTGTCTGCCAAACAAATTTCAGCCATGTTGACTTAACCTTGAACGGGAAAGCAACCCTGGTGTGCTCTGATATGGCCTACAGTACCTTATTTTGGCTGTGAAAGTAATTGCACATTAGAGTCTTATTTTCGGGGTAGTAGGTGATATTTGAAGACACTGTGGTTTAATGGTTATCACATTTTTGTACAAGACCACGCCTTGTATGTTCTATTTATGATTCATAAATCTATGTTCAAGTCAACTGTAGAGGCCTGTTCTTACAAAAAAGACTTAATAACAATGCATTTAAAATAACAACGCTTTGGCTTAGTACCAGAAAGAGATACAATAAACAATTATACCATGTTACAAAATTATAGTCCGACGCTCACAGAGTATGAGGGACCAAGACTCGTGACCATTTAATAAGTGACCAATGCCGTTTAATAACACATTTACATTGCTCCCAGTTAAACGTGATTCACATATACATATACTTCATTGTCGGTAGGAGCTGATGTTACTCAGTTCACAAAGGTCATAAGCGACAATTAACGACTTGTCAGGTCCATTTGCGTATAAGTGATATGAACTAGAAGTATTAAGGCGAAACTCAAATCATAATATGAGTTTTCGACTATTGATAGACTAATATAGTATAATAAAATTTAATTAAGAGTTGTAATTTTAAGTTCAGTATCAATAATATTTACCTACAACGATTTTAATATAATCGCTTCTGTGTCTTGAACTGGTAACTGGATGTGCATCGGATGTCCACATTCTGCATCGGTATTCGTGTCCCATGATGTGATAGAATGTTATGAACCATGTTGTGTAGTCTTTCCAAGTTCAGTTGCTGGTGGTAGGATATTCATATCCGCCCAAATAGCGACCACCGTACACAGGGTGTATAACCCGCCATAGTTGCACACGCAAGTGTGTCGCGTTCCGGGATCAGCCAGTGTACATCCGGTTTTTGTCGAAGGTATTCAGTTGGGGTACGATGATTGGCCGTACTGTGGCCTTCTGAATACTTTGACACTAGACCCTCGACTCCTTCTTCACCTTCTTGCCCATGGCGTAGTGTGAGGAAGCAGGCCGGCATGAGAATGTTGAGTAGCGGGGGATCAATTTTCTCTCAATACTCAATACTCTGATTGGACTGCACTGCGCTTACCATCAGGTGCAGTGTGCTCACTTATCCGTGCCAGTTTAAAAAAAATACGAAGCAAACTATGATGTCACTAAATCAATGCCGTGCTCAGGAGTTCGGGCCGACAAAATTGATACTTCTACGAAATTGTGTAACATGGCATTATTTTTCCAAATTCTGCTTCTTGTTTACTAAGTTGAGTTTGTCTTATCTATATTGCAAAGAAAATTGAATAACGAGGCATAAAGTTTCCATGGCTCACGGAATAAAAGACATTATAAATATTATATTCTCTACATAATCATGTAGAGTCCTGATTGCAAAATCTATATAAATGAATCGGCGAAATGTATGTACGCGCATAACTTTCGAACGACTGCACCAAATTGCATAATTCTTTTTATTTTGTGTTCGTTATTGCCAGGACAAATAAAATATTTTTTTAAAATATATTGGATAGGATTTTTTTAAGATTAAGTTCCCGCGGCATAATTTTTTTTCACAGAGCAAGGGATCGACATGATTTTTGCATCGTGGTAGTTCAGGGTCATAGAATGACATAGGGTACTTTTATCCTGGACAAATGTACGGTTCCCGCGGGATAGTTTTTTTTTTCGTATAACAAGAGATCTACATGATTTATTGCATGTAGTAGTTTAGGGATAAGAGAATGATATAAGCTATATTTTTCACGGAAAAAAGAACGGCTCCTATGATAAGTATAGATAGAAAGATGTTAAGCTATTAGATGACTTGAAGATTTTATACCTTTTCATTCAAAAATAATTACCACGCAGGCGGAGCCGCGGGCAACAGCCAGTTGTTTAATAACAATTAAAGTGAATATATTCATGGTGATATATCGGGCTCAGTGGCGCATCTTGGGAGAGGCCTACGTCCAGCAGTGGACTGGCACCGGCTGATGATGATGATGATGATATTCATGGTGTATTTAAATCTATTCACAAATGATAGCCACTTCAACTAATTAACAATTCACTAACTTGCTATAGTAACGAACCAATATAATATGTTGCTTGGATTAATCTAAACATGGAATCTGGGCATCATAAACTTCTTGTTTTGTATAGCATAGGCTGCTTGACTGATAATTTGCTCGTTTACACCTGATTATAAGTGACGTATATACCATTTATGATGTCCATAATACCGGAACAATCATGGCTGAGTTACTAAAATTAAAGAAAAGGAATGCTATTAGGATGGAAAGCAAGAGTTCTGATTTATGCCCTCTGAAATCTGACTCACTTGCCTTCATGTCCATTTTTAGCCAGTAGCAATAGTAGTTCCCCGGTCGTTAGATAACATTGTGTACAACGTATAACAGAACAAATTATTATAAAATACATAACTTATTGTATTATTAATAAGTCATAAAACAGCTATAACGAGTTTCTAAGTGCGGCCCTTGCTGGCAATTTCATTAAAACTTACTGTCCACTAACTAAGGTTGGGTCTGTTTTGTGTACCTAGTTTGATTCAAAGTCCCTTAGCAATAATATGTCCGATATTCAAAGGTCATGTACATACTATATTCGCATTTTCTCTATTTGCTCTATGACTACGAATTGTAATTCTCCCTGTATTAATTTTACAGTTCTTTATTTTAAATATGTTCTTTTATATAGTACCGGAAGGCGCAGCGTGGGTAGACCCCCCACAAGGTGGACTGATGACCTGGTAAAGGTCGCGGGAGTCCGCTGGATGCGGGTGGCGCAGGACCGGTCATTGTGGCACTCTTTGGGGGAGGCCTATGTCCAGCAGTGGACGTCCTTCGGCTGACATGATGATGATGATATAGCACACGCTTATATAAAGCCGTTTCATACATATATGCCAGCGAGTTGAGAAAACTCCGCAAAACGCATTATAAGAGAGATAATAAATTATCCAACAGTTCAAATTAATGGTTTTTTTATGAAAATACATTATAACATCCGCAATTTTCTTCTTCGTAGTCTACATAGAAGTTACTACATGCGAATCATTTTATTCTTTATATTCAATGAAAAGCGTTGCGGTATGGTGCGTACAATATTGTTTTATTGTAAAATATATAAAATTATGAGTTAAAGTTGTTTATCAAGATGAAAATATAGTATTTATAGAAAGGTTAGCTGTCATATCAATCACCACTATAAATCACTATACGACGGAATTTCAACGCCATTCCTCCGTGGATAAGATATGTATTATGTATCATTGACTCGATAAAAAATATAACTTTACATACCTCTCTGCCCTCACGTAGGATTAACCCTGCATCTGTATTAGGATTTTGTAACATATTATTTATTTATGGTGGCGTGGCCTCCGTGGCGCAGTTGGCGAGTAGCCGGCTGTGAAACGAGAGGCCGTGGGTTCGATTCCCACACCGGGACAAATATTTGTGTGGCAGACAGATATTTGTGTCCGGGGTCTGGGTGTTGTGAGACCGAAAGTCTCTCGCAGTCCCTGATACCCACGACACAAGACTCTTATCTTAGTCTGGGGTCGGGGCTATTTGTTGACTGTTATTTATTGTTTATTTTATTTATTTCCTGTATAAAATCCATAGCCATTAAAAAATGACTACTTGTAAATATATTATAATCATTTAATTTTAAAAGTATGTTGCATCTATTTCCTAAATATCTTTATATAATAGGATCTAAGTCTACATGTATGGCTATGGAATAGCGCTGATATTTTCCCGTTGTCACACAATAGGGAATACGATCTTTCCATTAGTTACATCTCAATAAGTGCTCCAATTCTAAGATTGCTGCGCTGGCTTTTTAACACGAATATTTTGAAAGCAGATAGGTAGGTATATATAAGACTCGTCTATTCTTACGTTGCGCCAGAACAAATGCCTACAATACTAATCAATATTATTACTTAAAGGTCTTATATAAATACTATATCACCTTTATAATATTCCGAACAAAGAAATATTTTTCCAATGACGCCTCAGAGCCTAAGCAGCTAATAAGCGAAAGAAACACGTTCATCTGAGTCAAGAATCAAATACTGACCCGAGATGCCGTCCTCATACACACGCGGTTATTATGATCATACAAGAATGACGTAAGAAAACATATAATATATTCATTTATTGCGAAAGTTTATCTTATGAACTGCAGTGTGAATGTGTGCGGTGGTGGTCTATGGTCAGTGATATCAGGTAATATACATTTACTGATATTTTTAGAATTACAAGTAAACTAATGGGTAGTTTTTTTTATAACATAGTTCGACAAACTAGCCAGTGGGTCACCTGGTGTTAAGTGATCTCCACCGCCCATGAACATCCACAATACCGAAAGTATCATGTATGCGCTGTCGGCCTTAAAGGACAGGAATAGGGATTAGGGAAGGGAAGGGGGAATTTGGGCCTCCGGATATCTCACTTACCATACGAAACGCGACAGTAAACTGTCACTTTACGTTGGTTTTCTGTGAGACAGTGGTACCACCCCGGTCGTGCCGGCCCATTCATGCTGTAGACAAATATGTCTACAGCGTGGCTCTACCACTTCAAAACTTTTTTTACATAAATAGGCTTTCGTTCGACCACTATCTCGCTGGATGGTAAGTGATGATGTGGTCTACTACTCTACGGTGGAGCACGCTTCCCTAGAAGATGCCTATTCACTCTTGACTTGAAGATACCCAGGTTATAATGTTGATAGTTCTCTAACACTACTTAATAAATTGCAGTGAATGTTTTTGTTGTCCACATTCAAACTAAACCCAAAAAATATATATGTTTTAGTTAAATTAGTCCCGGCCGTTTATTTTTCTGACTAGGACGGCCGTGCTCTTGACTTCTGACAGAATCGTTTTTTATTTACCCATAAATTGTTTGATTTACCCGGTACTATTAGACCTTAGATACCTGTAGGTAAACAATACATTTTATAATTATCATGTTAATGACAATTAATCTAAAAACAAACGCAAATGAATAAAGGTACTAGGTAGCAACATCTGTAATAATCCAGAAACAAAAGTTCGTATGCGTAAAAAACTGTTATCTACTTCCTTGTTGCGCGTATCTAACTTTGTATTAAATTATTTCCATGGATTTGACTGGGTAACACTAATACCAGTCGAAAACCGACCAAGCAAGTGCGCGGGCGCTGCGCTCTCTGTCCACACACACGTCGAAGTAAATATCGCGCTCCTATGATTTACCGTTAAACATGCTGTAATACCAGTACACAACGGACTTTTGTGACATTAAAACATCTAATTATACGTAAGTAAAATAATTAATATTTATGTCACATATTCAGTTTGCGAAATATCCTACTCAGCAAAACTATCTAATGTTATACGAATCGTTAAAAAGATCACAAAGATATGTTTATTTTTTGTTTCCATTACCAAAGCAAGGCTCGATATATACATTAATATATATCAACATAGATCACATATACAATAAATATGTGTTAAAGATAAACCGATTTCTAGCTGCTACTCACTCACTACTTGCTACTTACGAACCATTAAAATCAAGTTAGTCAAATTAGTTAATACGTGACCACAAGAAATCAATGTGCATTATGCATTGCTTCATTGCTACATGTGTAACATATTATTATTAACATGACAGCAAAATAAGTGGAGTGTGACCTGTACATGTAAAGTATAAGGTAATTAAGTACGACCATCTTAGTTTTTAATTTTTACTAATCAGCACAGAAGTACGTGTTACATTGAATAATGAATATTTAGGGTTTGGAGAGTTTAAACCGCGTATATACAGAGCTGCTACATCATAATGGATAAGTTTAATCAATAACATTCACTATATCATAAAATTTTGAGGAAAGATAGAAAGCACGTACTGTGTACATACGTACTATTTTATATAAACGACATTGGTCGTAGTGATTGACTCATGTAATAATTATTTTCACTGATGAGTAAGTAGTTATATATGTTGTATTAAATAATTTCTTGGTTTTCTTTAGGTGGGAATCCTGGCACCTGTTCCTAAGAAGCATGGCGCCGGTCCCCCCGCAAAAGGTGGGACCGGTTTGCCTGGAAAAAGTATGGGATCAAAAACGATCCACACATATAACACAAGCAAAGCCAGCAGTTCAGGAACAGTGAGCAAAACCCAAAGCATTCCTTCAACTTCTTTTAGTAAAAGTTACAACATGACACCCTCAATTAGTACTCCAAAGTCTAAAACCACATTGAGTTTATTATGGATTCCAAGTAGAAGACGTAACCATAAGAAGGATGTCGTATGGAACACAAACGATTATAGCAATTATAAAGAGAGAGCGCCGTCTATGTACGGTAATTTGTAAGTACTCGTATGTCTCAGCGATATAAGTACCTTCAACTTCAATCATTCATCAATGTCTTTACCATTATCCTATTGTTTCAACAATCAACTTGCTTACTGCTACTTATATTCCAAACGCGTTAATTCTGCGAACGCTAAACTTCCTTATTAATATTCTACCATGGCATACTTTTCTGCAAAGTAGCTAGGTACATTCTTTTTAAATGGTACATGGCGTGTTCAGATTCGGTAGAGAGTATTAACTAAGTATATATATTCCTTTGATAAGATTTTAGGTTTGTTAATGTGATATACAACATGTAACATGAATAACGCACATTCTGAAAGTAGTTTGTTCAGAATAAGCGACTGTATCGATATCAAAAAAACTTTTTCCAAAAATAATTAACACTTAGGTAAATAATAGTCACCCTTTAATTTAAAGTTCAAGACAAATGAAACTGAAACATAACTCGATGCGATAAAGTCTTTTCTAAACGGAATAATAAACGAATACTTTAAAAAATTAAATAATTAAAATTACGAACTTTATGTCGAAAATTAGTACAACTAATTTCATAAAAAACAATAAGTAGATATTTATATTCATCGCAGTGTAATTTCAATACATGAATTATGATTGTAATAATATTTTTTCTGAGGATGTGCGTTATTCCCGTTACACGTAGTATACATCATAATTAAACTCGTGAAAATAAATTTTTAAAAGTATCAGCAACGATAATAAAGTAGATAGAGAATAGCCACATAGATACTCATTTAATCCAAGTATAAAAAGATTGCATACGTATGTTGTTTCCATACAATTATTAATTAAACCAAATATAAATATCAGTTATCAATACTAGTTCTTGGCTTTTTTTACCAATTCGGTACTTTATTTATGCGATTTATTGTCAAAGTGAGAGCTCTATCTAACTTTGTTTAGCATAGATTTCTCTAAACGTCACTGATTGTTTTTTGGCGCCACACACAAATTTACCAGTAGGGGACTGGAAGCCTATAAAATCCTTTATCGAATTACTACGAATATTTAAAATAATTCCGCATATAGATCCAGCTATTCTCTAGTCGCTCCTTAACGAACAGCAAAATAAATAATATTTATGTTGATAACAGCTTTTGGTCGTGTGTCCGCTCCCGTAAAATTTTTCGCCTGAAGGATTTTTTTTATTGGCTCACATTCGTTTCAATCGAAATATAAGTTAGAAAATATTTAAATTGTTTCATGTTGGCACAGAAAAAAAAACATTTTTTTCAGTTTTAATTAAAAAATTAAAGTACCGTATGTCCGTCCTCGGGGTTATAGGTATATATTAATTCTAAATTTAATCAAAATCGGGTTTTGCAAAAGCCGGTATACATGTACCTAGCTACATTTATTTCTAACCAGAAGCAGGTATATAAAAGTTCGTGCTTCTTACTTTAAAAATGACGGATTTCCTTGCAACCGTGCACCCCATATTGCATATATTAGCCCCCTATGCGTGGCATTTCCAGTAACTCCTTCCATATTTGGATGCTTACTAGGCAAAAGTTCTCCATCATGCAGCCTTATCTGTTTGTTCATATCGGGCTCAAAATAATAGAGTCAAAGTCATGTCTGTAGTTTTCTCCATTTAAGAGGTCAAATCACATGGTATTGATTACAAAATTACAAATGACATCACCTTTATTTGTGCAAGTTGGATGTTTGCAAGACATTTATCATTTTAAAATTCTAATACTGAACTACGTAGTACTGGATAGGTCACTGACATTTGTCAATTTGACAATGACATACATATAAAGCCATTGGATAAGATGCTGTCATTTAGTTTTGTGCTTGATTGAAACGAGTGTCCAAGAAGCTAAAACAAGTAAAGAAGAAAGTTACTACAGAATATTTTTCGCCCGAAGAATTTGCATGACTCTTGGCACATGGACTCAGTCTTGTAAATTTTATCTTTCTGTAGGTGTAGTACTCTGATATTTCTGATGCTCTTGACGTTTACCTAAATAGTGTAAATTTATTGTTCTATGCTAATAATTACTTTGTTTGGAACTTTACGAACTATGGCGGCCGCTTCGTAACGAGTTCCGTCTAGCGTCTGTGGTAAGTTATAAATTTTACAGACAATTTGCCAAGTACAAATATTAGGACCGCGCGAGGCAAGGCAAACCTATATTCTAAACTCATAGGTTCAGTAACTTCGGCCTCGGAATACAGAACAAACACAGTTTATAGTTTTTTCTGTATTCTGAGCTTTCGGCGTATGGTATGGTCTCGCCTAATGTGTGGAGCGGACTTATCGTACGATAAGATTCAAATGATTTACAGACTTTAGAACTCAATTCGAGTCAATTTCCAACAATGCGATCGTGTCTCATGACTGGCCTCGGTGCGCGAAGTGCACTTTTTTTGTTTTTTTTTCGATGCTGCATAGATCAGTCATCGTATTGCAGTGTTATTCTCAATTATTTAGTATTTTGTAGGTATTTATTGTTTGATAAGCTTATGCTTTAGAATTCATTTTTCAAAGTAGGTGTGAAAACTTTTTTGTCACTAGGGTTTATGTTTTCATCTGCACAATTTGAAAGATGCAAGAGAACAACAATTTTGATTCAATCATCAATACTTGGCGTCGTCTATCCGGAGAGCAAGTAAAAACTGCTGTAGTAAGGTGAAAAGTACTTACACTAGTACTTAGTATCTAATTGTGATTAGTAATCACTGTTTACTAATTGGATACATCTGGCACCTGGTCGGAACTTTATTTACATTACCGTACCTACTTCGTTCGAAGCCAATTTTACTATCGTCAGCAAACGTAACATACCTAAATAATCGCTATTGTTGCTTGTTGCTTTTATGCTGTTATTAATTTGTACCTATTATTAAAATGATGACTTGATGTATGCTTAAAATACCAATTTTGGTTTGTTAGCATGTCTGGTGATTCACAAACACAAAAGAAGAAAGAAGAAGAAGTCAATCTGTTATTATCACAAAACAAAGCAGCTGTTACAATGAACGTAGGCCCAGCTGTGACATTAGCTGATGCAGCTATTGACACAAGAGACCTTGAAAATGTTGAAGACAAGCTGGAATTTGTCAACTCTGCCAAAGAAGAGAGTAAAGTTAGTACTAAAATATTTTTTTATTTTATTCTACAATTTTTGTATTTCACATACATATAGAAATACAACACTTAGCTCGACCAATAGACTTTATTTGGCTTGTAGTAGGTAATAAAAATATTTAATCTTATTATTTAACATTAGGCTTTATATGTCCTCGTAGTGGTGGCTGGCATCTAAACCAAAAGTGAAAGCTATGTTATAACACCTTGAATTTTCTTGTGCCCAGTGCTAGTAAATTGAATGCTGCACTCAAAAGCTTCCTTTCCTTGTTTTTTAACGTAGATTTTTATAGATCCAAGGCAAGGATGGTTCCATCAGCAATCTTATCCCAACATGGACACTTTCACTCATTTTCAATCTAGTCGCTTTACTGATGTGAAAAATAGCCATAGTTTCCTTTATGGAGGAGCTTTGTTTTTTATATTAAGATACAATTTTTAAACTATACTAAGCGGTCAAACAGCCTCACAGCCATGGCATGTTACTGCTTGATATTTACATCATCTCTTCAATTCTGTATTGTATTTGTTGATTAATTTGTATACCTTTGTATAGAATATGTTGAGTTTGTTAAACATATTTTTTTCATATTCTTTCTAACTCTTCAATACAAACTTGAGTACAAAATATAAAAAATAAAAATATAAAAATACAGGTATATACATTATTATTCATTATTTCAGGAAGCTGCGGGGGATACAAATGATAAGGATTCCAACAGCAGTAACAAAGATTACCTTGAAAACAAAAGGGATACAAACAAATATCCTGAAAGCTTGAATGAGAAAAGCAAAGATTATGGAGACAAAGTAGACAGTGCGTACTTGAGACCACCTCCGCCTGGCAAAACTCGTTCCACAGCCTCTCCAGATGATGACGATTGTGGTATAAAATGCCTTTACTACACTCTACAATGTTGTGACTGTGTCCTTATGTAAACTGCCATATTTAGTGTTAAATGACCCGATGTGCTCATTACATGCATTTAGTATCTCTTGATAAGTCTTGTCGCACTAAAATTATAGACAAAGTAATAGTTTACCCATCAATGTAGTGTTTTTTGGAGTTTTAGGTGTAGTGGAAACTATCCGTCATTATGATATACTGATATAAAACGTTTCATACTATACATCAAACTCATTAATTACAAGGATATAAAAGTGCATAATGTGAGATTTTTAGTTAATGTCACAAAGTAATTTTTTTACATTTTAGAATACTATTGTTATTAGTCTTATTTACTTTAGTTATTTCTTATTTAAGGAACAATTGATATTAATTTTAGATCTGGAAATGTGTCTTTCAAGTCTTGTTCTTGTTTAAAATTGGATTTTGCACCGGGACCGTAAGTCTAAATTTATTTACAGAATGAAATATAAACAAATATCCATTTTTCCAAATTCCTTGCTAAACTTTGATTTTAAAATACATTAAAGTATTAATAAAAATATCTTTTTACCTAGATATTAATAATGTAAATAGATTAAGACTTTTCCTATATATTGTATTAGTTAATTTTCCATGGATGTCTTTCCTGTGTGTAATACTACTTTTACTTTATGAAATACATTCCGTGATTTTTTCCTGATTCATTGTGATAGAGAAATTAATATATTTTTGTATGTGTATCTTTACACTATTTTAATACGGGAGGTTGACTTATTTTTATACACCTTTATATAACAGCTATATTTTTACTTGATGTCATATTTGGAAATATGAAATAGCTAAATTAGTATTAACTTTGATCTATTTTTAGCTAATAAGACTTTAGAAGTATGTCAAAAAAATTTCATTGATAATTATGTTTATTGTGAAGACATAATATATTTGTGGGACTACTCCCAGTACCACAATGGCATTAATTATTGTAATCACTCTCTGTCCCTTTGTCACTGGGCAATATGCCTTATACCATCATAAAGGCGACTTTACTGTTTCCATCACCAACTGTCATGGCCTCTTCTGTTGGTCAACAGGGTGCATTATAATTTGGTGAGGTTGGCTTGGGGTCCGAAAGTTGTTTAGATCCACTTACACTCCATTACTTATGTTAAATATCAATACACTTATTTTGTTGATTATTTCTCTAAGTCGAATGGTTTTGAACAGGGTGCTTTTTATTCCTAACAATATTTTTCAGTCTACTTTTTATTCATGTTAACTTGTACTTTATTGTAATACAAATATCAATAATGTAGCTTTAGAAATTAAGGTTTTCGACAAACTCATCAGAGATATTTATGAAACAATTTTGTATTATGTACATTTTTTGTACTAAATAAAAATGTAAGAATATAAAATGAGGTATTTCAATTTGACCTATAATGTAAGGATGCCAGGAATGAGTACCACCTTTTTACTTTGAAAAATGTAAGAAATCATGTAAGGTGGATCATATATCATACCACAGTGGCAAAAAATAAAAGAAAAAGCTGTATGTATACTTCACATTTATTACAACCAATATACATTAACTACAGTTTGTAGATTCTAGTATTGTGAAATGAAAATATAAATGCAGTATTACCATGTATCTTAAACCTTGGCCTTACTAAGAAACATGATACCCATCTGTCATAGTTATGCACAGAAGCTGTCTTGATTTCTAGGAGATTATGCCCCATTATGCAAAATAATTTTACTTCTATTTTACATGAACAGATATTGTGCATAGCCACTAACCTATAAGTAAACAATTACTATAGATACAATACTAAGTACTATAATTCTAAATTTTCTACTATCTTGCATATTTTACACAAATACATAATGCAAAGAAATGAGATGATAAAACTTACTGCTAGTGTATTTTACTAGCTACTTAATAGTATACATCAATCATAGACTAGTTTTATTAAACGAATTATATTCATACTATATGTGTTACCATATATCAATAATTCAACCATACAATTGCAAATTAATATGTTATCAAAGCGGCTACAACACCATACATATTGTTTGTGAGTTACTGGCTTTAAATTATATTTATCTTATAATTAATAATAATAATAACACCCAACAGTCACACACATAGCCCTGACCCCACACTAAGATACGAATCTTGTGTTGTGGGTATCGGGGACTACGAGAGACGCACGGTCTCACAACACCCAGACCCCGGACACAAATATCTATCTGTCAAACAAACATTTGTCCCGGTGTGGGAATCGAACCCACGGCCTCTCGTTTCACAGCCAGCTACTCGCCAACTGCGCCACGGAGGCTGTCAATTTAAATTTATAAAACACGCTGCTATCCTGTTATATCCGTGTCTGTCTATCTCAGTTTTCTAATCTAGGTACGAATGAATTATGATGCGGCTTTCACTACGATTGACTTGTAGTTGAACTCACAAATGTGGGATCAGGATATTAACACACAAGTATGTATGGTTGAAAATAAGCGTGCATGTGGATTGAGTGAGCACCTTCCGAAAATGTTTCAGAATTTTTACTAAATACCTAATATATAAAAAACGATTTTTAGAAAGTGCTCTCTTAATCTACATGCACGAGAAAATAAAAATAATTACAACCAATTCTCTTAAGATGCATTGTTACACCGACGAAGTTCGTAAGACGCAATGGTTCACAAAATATACAGCTTTTGACTGACAATAACTGCTGCTTGATTTGAACACTAATTACTGACCATTTGAAATAATTGAGCTATATCGTACTGTATAGTTGTCGTAGTCTAAAAGTACTGTCGTTAAATTATGTGATGACATTGCCTTGTTTGAGGGATAGTCTTATTGTAAGAATTAAAAAATAAAACAAAATAATGCGCTTTTATAACAGACGGTTAGACACAATGCACCCATACATTTAAACTTAAAAAAAATAAACACATATTTGCGAAATTGAGGACCTTCTAAAAAATATTTATAGCATACTTAACATAATATAAGAGTTTATACTTAATATTAAAATAGGTTGATATTGTTATTATAACATAGACACCGCAGAATATATTACGTACATTCAGTTCCAAACTAGTTAATTGGTAACTAAACATTTTTCCGAGTCATTCCAAAAAGGATTTGTAACTCTAAAATGCCCCGATCACATCAAATTTTGATAATTACATTTTTGGTATACTACATTTTAGTATATTAAGTTAAAACCACATTAACGTTACACAATACTTGTATAAATACAGAGGGAAAGTTAATGCACAATCCTAAGAAATAAATAAGTATTCTAATACATATTTAACACAATATACTTTTTTAAAAATAATAATTCCCTTTAAAATGAATCGATACAGGAATACATTTTTATCGATAGTATTAGAAATATATTTAACATAATCGATATTTTATGGATTATTGCAATAAAATAGCACATATTCTTAAAAATCGATTCGTTTTTCGAACGATTACTACAAAATGTGAAATTAATTAACCCGACTACCACTCACATTATAACATAAATATATTTAAATTGAAGTACAATTCATTTACCTAAGAGTGTTTGGATACATTGGACTGATAAGTAAGTACCTACTCACTTTCATGTGCTTGAATTGCTATTAAACCTTGCACCTTAGCTTAGTATAATTAAAGTTAATTATTTATTGACGGATCTACGCCACCAAATGTTTAAGTTCATAAATGTCTCTCGGTGTATAAAATCGCTACACACATTAAATAAGTGAATTGAATTTAAAAGATTGCACATCTAAATTATGCAAATTAATTTCAATTTGCAAAAAGACATACAATTAGAAAAAAAACCATAGCTTAATATTATTAATATGAGACCTTATTATTTTTTTGTCTAATTCTCACACTGTAAGTTATATATTGCTGAATGTTTGCGAAATGCTATCCAATACTATCACGTATATCTTTAGCAAAATGTATGTATTTCAAATATCATGTATATATTTTCACATTGATAAGGCAACAAAGCTTCACAATATTTTATCATCTGCATATTTTAGTCATAAACTTATGTACGAAAATAAAAAATGATTTACTTAAAATTTATCTATGTCTCTGAACTAATACAAGTATAATGTAAAAAATCCATTAAATATTTTTACAAATACATCGCAATGATACGAAGAGAAAAGAAATGTATTTACATATTACTTTTCCTCTACTCCAAATAAACAAACAATTAATCTGTGTTAATCTATTAGACGACCTGGGTGGCCTGGCCAGAAGGCTAATGCTCATATTATATTATTTGTTTCTTTTCCAAAAAACTACTCAAAATACACAATTGATCTATATTAATTTTACTTATAAGGCATTATCAGTGGAATAATTATGAAGGCAACAGACTACAAAATGTTATTAAATACAGTTAATTGCATATTATGGGTCGGCAAGTGCTGTTTTAAATTACTTATACTAAATTGGGTAGGTGTAAATATAAATAAAGTTAAGCCACATACGCTTAGATTAAGTATTATTTAATCATAATAAATAAAATAAGTTTTAATAAGCCTAATAAATATACTGAATTTTAATTATATGAAGACACTTAATTTTTTATATTATTCATAGCCATGTATCCTTCAGCCGACGAAACGTCTTAATTAACGCAGTGTTCCCAAGACAAAAGTGAAAACAAATAATAGTTACAGTGCGTAAGTATCATAATACATATTATTTTGTACATACAAATTTTCGCAGCTGGGACCACCGGACCAGGAGCTACTGTAAAATTTAGTATTAAGAAGTTTGAAGTTAATATTTCTTATATACTGTTAGACTTAAATACCGCCGCACTCTGAATCCGAAATAAACCATTAGCTCATAGATTGAAAAATTGCAACACTGAAGCGATTAATCCTCCATTAGTGTCAGTGAGAGTTTTTATATTTTTTATGATTTTTACAGTAATAATTGCATTTACCGCGTTATTTGGAGTAACTCATAAATATTTACTGATTCAAATTAACGAGTTTGGCGTACTTTCATCCTTATATGTTTTATAGATGGAGTAATTGTAAAAAAAAAACAGTTTTCGTTACTTTGATTTAATGAATTATCACTAAGAGCTAATTGAGGCAGCTCTCTGAGTGCGACAAATATTCAATATGCGTTAAGAACTTTAAGCATAGCTATTACATTTTTACATTAAAACTGACATGTGTAATTTATAATTAAATTGCTGAAAAAAGTTTTATAAACATAAATATTATGAATTCAAGTGTGTGTATTTTAACTTCATGTATTTTTTTACTTACCCCTTTAATTTAATTCACTATGGTGCTTGTGTGCGTATCTTAACTCACTAAAACATTATTATGTATACTATCGAATGAATGTATGTAATCAATCGGACATAGTATGATAAAAAAATATTCCTAATTAACACATTCACCTCTGAGTTATTACCAACGATAAAATGTAAACTTTAAATACACCTTTTGATGTGTTATACTGTGTATATTTATTTATCTCTGTATATATAAAAATGGATAATCTATATATATTCTAGAATCTTAGCGAGTTACAAAAAGTTATGAAGACCTTATGTATGAAAAAATACATATACTCTCTCTAATGATCAATTAAATGGTGTCGAAGTACCTTAAACTCAATAAGATATAATATAATCCATTTGTATATATACATAACTTACGACCATAATAATTTCAATAAACGAACCTAATCCAAAACAACAGATCGTTCCGAAAAATGAACCAGTAAGATTTAAGTTTGAATGCCACGCCTACAAATTACAGTTTGATTGGTTTATTTACTGGTTCGATCTGAAAATGCAGATTGAGATTGCTTATTGAAATTAGCCTTTAATCTTATGGTTCTGAAGATATCTTAGAATTAGTAATAACTGGTATTACAAAATTGTTAGGAAATTATCATTCTGCCGGTATACCACCACCTCTTAGAGCAGTTTTAACGGTAGGCAGCGGCTTTGCTGTTCCCTGGCATTGCAGAAGTCTATGGGCGGCGGTGACTGCTTACCATCAGATGGCCTGTCTGCTCGTCTGCCTATCGAGGCAATAAAAAAAAAGTTTTGCTGTAATATTACAATGAGATTTTGTACCAGGAATTCGCATTGTAATATTACAATAATACTGCTCTGAAAGGTCGTTGTAGGCCCCTGATTTTTAAAAACCTCACAAAGCTGCAAACATAAGCCTGTATTAGTCACAATATTGAAGATTTTGTATTAGAAATATAGTCTATTGGTATAAAGATTATTTTTGATAATTCTTATTCAATAGGTATAATAATATTTTTATTTTTTTTCCATGATGGTATATTTTATTAAGACTCCCTAAATAATGGTGTTTAAGCGTAGCGCGTGCGTTTTGCGTATAGTGCGTCTGCGTTAACGCTTAAAGTTTATGAAGCAGACAGGATATTTCACCAACGCATTAGTAAACTAAAGAAAATTTAAAGATCTGAATTCTCTATGACAAATCTACGTGCTCATATTGAATTACCTTTTTAAATTCTTGCGACTTATTTCAGTCCTAAACACAGAAGAAAAGAGACAGTCATAGATATGACCGCCCAGTTATTATTTGAAATTAATTAGTCATAAGCTGTAATGCAATGCAACAGTCACCATGTATTTACAACAAACTTGGGACAGTTTATGCATTTCACGAATACCTAAACTTAATAACTCGCCTCAGATCTATAGAAGGAAGGCGTGGAATACAAAGAGTACATTCGCAGCTCAGTGTACGAAGCACGTGTACATATTATTATTTAATATATCGTCTTCAAATTTAAAATCATATTTGTATTAGTCAGTCATATAAGGCATAGTCAATCCAGACGGTCGGTCAATGGCAATGCAGTTACACATTCAAAACCGTTTAGGTAGTTAAATACTGTAGTATAACTAATCTATAATGACATGCGTCATCAATCTATGCTCCATTTAATCATGGAGTAGTAGGACGTGTCATTTTAGATAAGACGATATCTCTACCTGTCTTGCCAACAGTTAAAAATCCATTAATATTTATTACAGGAAGACATTATTACATCACACTATGTTTGTTTTAAATCAAACAGCAACAGTTTTCTGTAAATAATATTGCTTATTTAGTTATGTATCTTGCATTAACAAAATTAAGCAAAGTTTAGAATCATATTACCGTGAAATTCATTGATAATATACAATTTTTTATTACAATGCTATTGAAATATTAATGGTTTGAGTATTTATATACTTTAAGGCTCCCCGGAAACGTGCATCATGACGTTAATAAAGACGCCTGCGTCTTGCGTTATTGTGATTCTGTTTAAATACAACTTTGTGCCAGGACGCCCTTAATTTTACACACACCTACATAATACTAGAAGGGCACAATTTGTGTGAACACAAATGTATGGGAAGCCTTAAACTTTGCTCTTAGGTTTGTTAATGCAAGTTGTATTAAATTAAACCTTATCTATTTTTATTTCGTTGTTTAATGTTTAAAGCAAACTGATATATTGCACCATAAAATGCTACTTAAGTACATTACTATCATACTATAATATCATTATTGGTATCTAGTAGGTATGTGACAATTGTGTGTTTATAAGGCAACGGAGTTTACGAAATGTTTTGTGAAACCATAACGATACATGGCAATAATAAATTGTAATAGATTATTTCGTCAAATGTGATGAATCAGTAACATTACTACTTTGTTAGCACTTAGGAACACAGTCCAAGCATACCTCAGACAAAGCTACGCCTACAATTCAATACACTGAAATTATACTGTGATCAAGTTAGGAATTTATGGCTATTTATAAAAAACATTTATTCCCTTGTTTAAAGTTCTTTATATTTGATTACGGATTACGTTTATTATTGCATTCAAAAAGGTATCACTTGAAATTATGTTTCAAATTCGTTCGTTTAAGGGGGCGTTTAATTAGTTCTAATTATTTTTAGGAAATAAAATAAACTATTTTAATAATCACAAAACCCGATTCTAAGCCCATTCTTAACAAACTACTTGCAGGGTGTGCATTTATTAGGTTATATGTTGTATATTTATCTCGTTTTAAAGCTCGATCTTCGCAGTATTCATTATTTCACTTTCTATTTTATGCAAGGCAGATATGGGATTGAATGCAAACGGAACTTAACTAATCAATATATTCCAATAATAAGCAAACCCTCTACTCCATAAGTATAAAATTGGTTCATAAATTATGTTCATACTGCGAAGATAGAGGTATGCTGAGATGGTTTGGCCATATGGAGAGGATGGATAAAAGCTTTACGAAAGGTATTTATCGTGCGAATGTGACTGGAAAAGTGGGTAGAGGGCGCCCGAGGAGAACTTATTCCAATCAAATAAACGATCTTCTCCTAAAAGGGCAAATCAGAAGTACCTCCAACCGTCTAAAATGTATGAGAAGATGTATGAATGTGGAAGAGGCGAAAGAAGTGTGTCAGGATCGTAGCTTGTGGCAGTCAATAGTCTCTGCCTACCCCCATGGGATAAGGGCGTGAATGTATATGTATGTATGTATGCGAAGATAGTAACATAATGTTATTTTATGTGAGATATATTTCATCATTTATTGTGATATCGAAACTATAATGGTATGTGAATTAAGCACAGTTAATAGGCTAGTTCACTATTTTTGGGAAACCGTTTTACATTATTCTTCATTATTAAAATATTATCATAAATAAACATAAAACATACATTTTTCAAGATTTAATTTACATTTTTATAAACCATCTTTATTTTTCCCACCAAAACTCTACCAACTGTCATGGCCTCTCGTGAGACGTGACCGTCCACAAAACTAATAGACGTTTGGCTCAGCGTTTAATAGATGTTTAGAACGGTGACGTCAGACATGACTGATTTGTGTTTCATGTTACGTGACAAAATGCTTTATTTTTACTTGAAAATATTAAACAATCACATATAAATTAACAAAATGGTTTAATTTTCGATATTTTTAGACTTAAAATCTATTATAAAAACCAATTGTGAAAAAACAAAATTCTACCAGGTTTTCCCTTGCTGTCAACTACCCTATTTGTTAGAAATAAAACGTGTATTATATAGAATGGGTATGGTTTATACTGATTTTTAAGCATTTTTAATATAAGCAAACTATGTTTTGTGTGCTTTATGTAATTTATTTTCTTTGTAGCTCTATTATATAATTCAAAATGTATGTTTTAAATGCAAATATTTAAAAGTAAAATCGAGCCGACCTTACCAGTGTATAATTACAAAAGATTTGTCACGCAATAATCTACATCTATTTTACTGTTAAGGCATTAAGCTTCACAAAATTTATCGTTCCCTATTTGAGTTTCTTATTTGTAATATTTTAAGACTGTCAATATAAAATTAATCGAAGTAAAATGTTTTGAAACGTTACATCATATTGATGGGTCAAGAGACCACCACAATGCACGTAACGGCATCCTTAACCGTTAGTTATATGTATATGGTAATCATATACATTATTTGATATATACATAGTATGGTTTAATGGGACATTTTCTATACGCAGTCTTATTGAATTTATCTTGAATGTCACGAACTGACACCTCCATTTGAAAGTCTAGATTGTGAAAGAGTTAAACCCTAATTAATGTAAGTATTACTATTATTATTGCTATATTTTATATATTAATGTACGCATAGCCGATAATTCTCTCTCTGAATAAATATAATAGAATAATCAATTATAAAATATTAATATTTCTGAAAACTAAACATGTATATGCTATTATTGAGAACAATATTACTACTAGTGTGATTAAAATTTCTATATTTTGTTGTGGCCAATATTTCACCTGTATTATATTTATTAACAATCATTTGCTTTACCGAATGGATGGAATTGATTTAACTAAACTGAATTAAGTAAATAAAAGTGCCCAATTCACACTATTAATTTTCTATGCTTAAAATTTTATTATTTTCCTAAATACGATGAACGAAAGTTAATACACCCAAAGGATGTTAATAAATGTATTGTTTTTGTATTGGGTACAATTATAGACGGCCCTAGCAGATGGCAGGTTAGTTGTGAGGCACTCAGGCAACAGTATCTAAGGCGCTAATTCAAAGATAATCTAGCCCTACACAGATGAACATTAGGACGTCACATTAACGAGACACTTTTTTAAAAAGTCTAGTAGGCACTTTTGTATACGAATCTCGGTACTCGATACTCTAACTGGACGGCACTGCGCTTACCATCAGGTGCAGTGTGGTCAATTTGTCCAGCCAGGATAAAAAAACAAAGGCGAAGGATTCATTACGCGTAAATAAAATTGCCATATTTTTAATTACGCATAATAGCGGTATGAATTTGGATTATGTTCCGCTCGATTGTTTAATGAGTATCAAAATGCATTCATAAGAGCACTCTAAGTGCGCTTAGAGTTTCGTCAATGACACTATTTGACCTAGGTTTAGGAACAGTCCTAGAAGGCACTTATTGTAGGTGCAACAATTGGGATGTTAACGTAGATAGCAGATAAAATTAGATTTACAACTGAATGACTAGACGAGCAGGTTGAATGCCTGAGGAACGCCTAAAGACAGTACCAACGCTGTCCAGCTGGCCAACACCACCTCTTAGAGTAGTATTATTGTAATATTACAATGCAAATTCACAGTACAAAATAGCATTGTAATATTGCAACAAGACTGCTCGAAAAAGTGGTGGTAGGCCGGCAGTACTTCAAATTACAAAGTACTGTCGGTGACTCCCAGAATGGCAACAAACTTTACTGGCTACATGGTAGTTTAAACCTAGCATCTGTATATTCAAACCTTGCTCATATTATCTGCAACCACGGGATAAGAGACGACTATCAATGAGAACTCTAATACAAGTTTTTTATAAACTTTGGTATAAAAAATGTTATTCGGTCATTGATACTAGGGCCGTCTTTTACCAGTATTTTGTATACATATTTAATAAGGCTAATGTGATTATATATTATGCGAAATTTCAATAACTATATTATAGATATCACCCACTATGCTAACATAGATTAAGTCGTTATTAACTATTAATTCGTTATAATTTAAGTAACTCACTTAAATCGGCTTAATAACTGAGGCCAACATAAAAAGTAATAAATTAACGAATATAATTACCGGATTTTTTCCAAATATCATAAATTATAAAATGACGTTCAATATATTGCGATAATAATTAAAAAATGTGAGAATACTAGTTTTTATAATAAATACAATAATGATTTAATAGCCATGCATCTAAAATAAAATATATTTATATAAATAATCTGTCTTTTACTCGCATATTTTGCAACAGAATACTGTGTGCAGTGTTTATTTAAAATTAAGTCTGTGGCCAATGTTTACTTCTGATTAAATAATTTTCAAATCCTTAACAATAAAGAATTGCAAGATATTGCACATGTCCCCTGTCTATGTCCAGACAAGTGATCAAAATAAAATTTACAACAACCAAAACAATTTACGACTCTATGAATACCACACTAATCTTTGATTAAGTTAGATTACCTAGAATTATATACATTTTTCTATATTCACTTGCGCGCAGTACGAATCAAACTAATTCTTGTGTATAGGCAAAGGATGCGCTTCAGAATTTATTACATATTTAGATAAGTCTATAACAAACCTGTCTTCGCTAAACAGTAAGTACAGATATTTAAGTGTTTCCGACAGAAAGAAAGACTCCATCATGTCGCGAGGTATTGGCTTCTCAGACTTTACATTTGCAAGGGACGTGTATCCGTTTGGCACTTTGGCATATTTCTCGTAACCCTGAAAAGTATTTAATCAATATTTCATTTATATAGTAGTTATAACGGTATGTAGTTATATAGTTATAACGGTTTACCATATAACAAAATAGGCGTTTTAAAAATCAAACGATGATAGGATTAAAGGTGTATGGTTCACGATAACTAACGGATCACCATCAGAGACATATAAATTATTATGCCATAATACAGTGATTCCCAAAATTGACCAGACAACGACCCATATAACAAAAATAAATTCGGGTCTCACTCACTTCTTATTTTTCATGAATAAAAAAGAAGCATAATTATATGAAAAAGACATTTAGTTGCAACCGAAAATCTTAATATCTAAATACAAGGAGTGCTAGGTTTCAGTCCCGAACGGTCAATGTATTGTGCTATTTTTCAGAGCCCACCTAATATTTACTCATGAGCAACTGGTGGGTCGCGACCTATACTTTGGGAAATGCTGCCAAAATATATTGCTATACAAATTAAACCAGGCTTTAAACAGTCATGACACATAGACTTGCCGGCGGTGCGGAGGTGCGTTCAGATACTGGCCAGTTTCACCGTTATTACATGCTATTTTTAACTTAAATGTTATGGAAATAAAAATGATTTTGGCTTTTATTTTACTTTTTTTTTTTAGTATCCTTACTAGACACGAGTGATTAAAGTCTATAGTCTCATTAAAAAGATTTATTAAAATACCTGGAATATTTGCCAGCCCCAATCCTGGTATGTGGTGTTACCAGTGATCTGATACATGTACCAAAGACTCTCCACAAATTCCGGCCGAAGGAGACTGTGGGCGTCCGCTGTTTTCGTATACATGTCATCAGTCGGACTTGCCTGCATAACAAAAAGTTATTGTCAGTGTATTAAATGTCAACTAATGAAAAGACTAAAAACAAAAGTGTGTGTGTCCAATTCACACACGGTAGAAGTGTAACTTCAGAAAAGTTACCTGCGAGTACGCTTTGTAATACTCAGGCACATACACGCGTATTCACACACATATTAAGTACTAACTACTAACATATTTAAAGAACTACGTCAATAACAGTAACCGATTCGATTCCACTCGATCCCACTCTCTCGTAGGCTCTCATTCTCTCTTAGGCTTAGTCCTATAGATTTATGTGTTTGTCTCTTTTTACTGTCGCTCTTTCGTTTCATCGAGTTTCAAATCACAACGATTCTAAAGAAGTTTCAGAAGGGCCATTAATTTACAACTAAAACTAATAAGGCCTTCTAAAATTAAAATCCGCAGATTGTAACAATCATTAACGAATCAGAATACAGGATACGAACATTAGCCCTGATTGGTTGATTTGAAATATCGACTAGGAGATTGGGATTAAAGTCGTTCATTCGTTCCAATGGTATACTTTATACAAAAATAAAATTAATGTTCTACTTACAAGATTGAAGTGGGTAATCTCAGGCGCCAAGAATGTTGGATGAGCGGCGTAAGTCAAGTAGCAAGTATATAACAGTTCTTCAGCCATGGTCATGTGCCAGTCAGGCAGCCCGTTGGAGTGGCCTAGAGCCAGAGTTCCTGGCAGGAAGCACGTCAAGTGGTCCATTTTAGGGTTAAACGCCTGTAAAAACAATATTTGATGAAACCATGTTGTTTTGTTCCTACTAACATCATAAATGTTTGGATGGATGATTGTTACTCAATCACGCTACAACGGCTGGATGGAACTGGTTGAAATTTGGCGCAGATAGATTATAGGTTGGAATAGCACATATGCTACTTTTTATCCCGTAAAAATGCACAGTTCCCGTGGGATAGTTTAGTTTTTCAGAAAGTAAGGGATCGACTTGATTTGCATAGTGGCAGTTTAGGGATCAGAAAATAATATAGGCTACTTTTTATTCAGGAAAAATGCACGCTTCCTATGAGATAGCAAAATATAGAAAGGTGTAATAACTTAAGATGCCTCCATGGATTGTATACCTTTTCTTCCAAAAAGTAATAAATAAGTAGTAAATAAAAGTACAACAATATACCGCTTTTATTCCATTACAAATTCACAATTTATACTATTCATGTTGGTGAATATGTAAAAGGACAAGAATGAAGCATGGTGGAAAAAAGGCAGCATTACTTTTTATATGCTAGAGAACTTCTTATGCTAAAAAGAGAATTGGTTATCCAAAAGCAAGTTTGACCCGATTGTATATATCTATTTTCTCTATTAAGTGTTTTATAAAGCATACTGGTATTACGTCTTACACCTTATTTAACTTAAGCCACTGTTGTCTCTACAATATTATCATTTTAATAATATGTTAATGTTTACAATTTGATACAGAAGTGGGAAAACGAATGAGGAAAAGGATTTAAAAATATATTTTTACCCATGGGAAATAATATCTAAAAACCCATGTACTGACGTAAAATAATTTAAATTGTACTTGCGGCCGAGTAGGCATTGAAACTAGAGGCCGTGGGTACGATTACCGAAACAAAACTTTGTGTCATCGACAATTTTTTGGGTCTGGGCCACAACAGGCGCCATAGTCTCCGATATTTCTAATACCCACGATACATGTTTGACCCAGTATGACGACTGTGTGACTGTGGTGTGTATTTATTGAATAAAAATATACCTCAGATCCTGCTGATAGCTCGCCGATGAATAGCCTCTTATTGGGAGAAGAACGCTTTGCCAGGAACTCTCTCACACCTTCGATCGCGGTTAAATAATCGTCTAACAAACTGAAATTAAACAAAACATTTCATATGCAAATGGAAAATTAATTATTCAGTTATGCATGTTTGCTATAACGCCGAGAGCGTACCAAGGTGCTTTTTAAGTCATTGCCTCATATTTTAAAAATATAAATTATACATCTATAACTTACAAATTTATCCATGTATATTAAATTAATTGAAAATAGCAGTGATAGCCTAGTTGGTTGCGGTACAGACTGCCAAGACGAAAGTCGTATGTTCAAAACCCAAGTGGCATACACCTCTGACTTTCCTAAAGTTATGTGTGTATTAAATGTTAATTATGGCTTACTTTAACGGTGAAGGAAAACATCGTGAGGAAACCTGCATATCTGAGAATTCTTATAAGAATTTCGAAGGTATGGTAAGGTAGGTCTACCAACATACCGCATTAGGCCAGCGTGGTGGACTAAAGCCTAACCCCTCTCATTAGTAGAGGAGGCCCGTGCCCAGCAATGGGACAATGTTTAATACAGGGCTAGTATTATTATTATTTAATGACGTTGACATCTTGAGATATTTGCTGAGGTAATAATATTGAGGATAAAACATCTTGAGAAAAATCAATAATATATTTTAAAGGTAGTGTAAGTATGATCATTGATGACTAATAACCAGTATATGATGCGTCATGTTAACTTAACTTAAAGACAATTTACTACTTTGTACACTCATCAAACTGGCGGCGAAGTGCAGGTTGAAATAATTAAGACTCATAAGCGACAAATAGGTTATAATTGAAACAGTCAGCTCACTGACAGTGTATGATCAACCATTATTGTTTTAAGAATTCGCATATTTGTCATTCGCAGGAATTTAGCATTTTAACATAACCTTTGTATAAACAAGGGACAGAACTTTTTCATACATTTCAAATTTAATTTTAACCAGTATAAGCTTGATCAGTTAGTATACTTGTAACAGAAATATTTTCTAAAATTCATTAATTGGTATTCATGATTAGACCGTAATATATTATTATCAAAAAAATAAAAAAAACAGCTCTGATAAATTCTCACAATAAAAGTTTATCAAGTTCATTGTCACTTCTCTATTACATAAAATTTTATCAAGTACAGTACTGCTGCATAGAAATAATAAAATTAAATAGTTAAAATAATATGCGCATGAAATTCATTCGCTTTCTATACCCTAGGTATAAGTGCACAAACAAACGAAAACATCAAACATTTACATAACACAGAAACGACGCAAAGCTAAATACACATAAATTGAGTATTATAAAATAAAATAACAGTATTGTAACACCGCAGTAATAAAAAAACGAATAGGTACTTACTAATTAATAGTCTTTCCAGTCTGCAGCCATTGCTTGAGCAGATATTCGTAGTAGCTGTCGCCCCTAGCTCCTAGAGTCACTGTGGCATGTGGTAGGAAATGCCCTGTGTTAGGATTGATGAAAATTGGCACCAGACCATGCTTCTTTGGCAAATGGTGGATTTTTTCTGAGACTGCCGCTGCTGCATCCTGGCAAAAAAACATGAATGATAAAATATATTTTATATTATTAGGTAGTTAAAATTACGTCCTATTACTATGAAATATGGTATAAAGCTAAACATCAAAAGCGATGTGTGTATGTATGTTAGGGATTCCAAAACCGCTAGAGCGATTCTGATGAAATTTTCAGGTAATCTTCAGATTAGCCCATCAGCCCTGAGGAGTTTGGTAGCAAACCAAACAACAGAATTTTTTATTTGGTCATTTTGTTTGAATCTTCTCATTTTCTGTATAAAAGTAATTACCTCAAAAGTAGGGTTGTTACTAGCTCGTGACAGTTCACGAAACTCTAATTGTACTGTAGTGACCTCAGCAGTAGTGCTGTAATGAGACCATTCCGGAGCGTGAGCAGTCCTTGTTCCAAGATTTACGTCTGAATATGGAATGCCAGATGGTGATGAAAATGCAGCCATGAGCCGGTCTCCAAGATCAACCTATAAAGACAAAATCAATGTCAATGATTAAAAAATATTTTTTACATGTTTAGAAATAAAATTGAGTGAAATTAACCTATTTATATACTTCCACACTTATGCGTTTTAGGCTTTGTCTTACCTGCTAATTATACTTTTTATGCTTTATCATCTCTTAACTCAGTTTTGTACATATTATTTCGCGTTTAGCATGCGCTAGTGTTGTATGCATCAAAGCTGAACACACGCAAGTGAAACAATATATGAATGCTTTTTATATTTTACATAGCTCATTACACTTACAGCTTTATCAAGAAACATTTTATCTTGTGTGAAATGATGAACCGTGAGCAAACCACCAAGTATTCTGATTGTGACTTCAAAGAAATTCACGTCTTTATTCTTTGTGAACATAAGATCTGTTTTTACCCACTGTTTGGCTTCTTCAAATTCTGAAAATAAAATATCTTTCAATATGTATACTTTGGTTTTTCTGTATAGTAATTAATTAACGACAACATTGCTTATCAGACAAAATAGTTTTATTCTAAATACATGTTACATTACCTTCATGTAACCCCATGATATAGGCTGTGTCCATCCCATCAACAATGGTGAGACCAAGTGAGAACCAATCAAAAGCCATTCCAGACACGGGTTTCAAGTTATCATGTCCCCAGGCATGCTCTTTGTATCCTCTCCATGCATGCTTAAAGCTATCAACGACAGCAAATTGCCGAGCATTTTTGGGTCCTGTAATATGGATCTTATTTAGGTTTGTAAAAAATAATGGTTCTGAATTCAATTTGTTTCAGTTTTTTGCATTTTTATGTATGTATCAACGACAAATATAGACCGATTTGGTTGAATCAATCAGTCAAATCATTATTAAAACTCATTTTCTTGTTTTATCCTTGCACGGCAAAGTGACCACACTGTACCTGATGATAAGAGTGCGGTGTCGTCCAGTTAAAGTATAGCATAGTAGCGAGAAACAACTATACTATAAAAATAATTTAAGAAAATTATATATATAAAAAGTATACCCTTTTTACTGTTTTATACCAAGTAGTTAATATTTTAATTAAAACCAGAGCCAACAATCCAAAATGGTTGATAGTTCCATATTTTGTAGGCATGAAACTATCCACAACTACTTTTATTATTGGGGCAACAAAACTACTGTTGACCAGTGTAATTACTGTTATAATTTTTGTACCTGCGAAAACGAGTTTCTCATTTTGTTCAGTCTCCACAACTGTTTTAGGTAAAGCCACATCTGCTGCTGGATCAATGCCTAGTGAAATATTTCTTACTGGTTCCTGTAGATGGACAATATTATAATTTATACAATACTTATTCCCAAACTGAACATTATGTATAAATTTCATAAAACTAATTCTTTTTCCTATTGTTATCAATTGTTTGCAGATAATAAAATGTAATGTTAGCCGGTTGTATAAACTCAACATATAAACCATATTATTGTCATAGGAAGTTGATAGTAGCAATAATAATACTATAATACACTAAATCGCCAGTTTTATCAGTATTATGTAATATAATACCATTGGAACACATGTTTGAATTTATCACACATTAGGCTTGATTTCACATAACGGAAGCTATGGTATTGTTTACAAAACCCAATAACATAGAATATTTGTATCCATCTGAGTTTTATTGATACAAAATATTCATTATCTGGTATCATTGAAGAAATTTACAATGCAAGATTTGTAAGCTCATTTCTAGTTCCTAGATAATTATTATGCAAAGAATGTATGCTTCTCATAAATTATAAATACGACATACCTGTATGATCTCATTGCTCTTATCATCAGGATTCAGTGACACTTTAGATGTGTAAAATAGTACTAAAACTGTAGCTGCTATGACTACTACAGCATATACTATTGACCGTTGTAATCTAGATAGGCGATTCCATCTCTGTAATTAAGGGAATGTTTCAGGCACTATATTATGTTATGTAACCTAATGTCAGCATAATAAATAAATGGCATTTGTATGATTTAAGTTTAACTTAAAATGTTTATAAATATGTAGTTATTAAGTCCTAAGAATATTATTAAATTGTATTACACTCACCCTTATTATATTCCTGTGATACACTTGGTCTGGGGTTAAAATATGACCAGTATTTGCTTTGAGATTCCATTGGTTCAATGTTTTCTGAGAACCTACTGCAACATTTTCGTCGTTAAAGTCTATTTGGGTTTCGTAATTTGGTTCCTTCATTTTGAACTTAATATATCTTTAGCTATAGCAAATAAATTGCATTATTATATCTGAAACAAAATAATGAATTTTAGCTAAATACATGAATTGAAATAAAAAAAAACTATTTATTGGAACATAAGCCTAAATTTGTATCATCAATACAAGTGACAAAAAATTCACAAGGTTAGTGTTAGCCAACCTTAGGAGATAAACACTATTCGCTCAAAATTTGTTTGACAACACAATAACATTTCGTTTCTTTATGTTCTTAGTATTATTGACAGCCTCAGTGGCGCAGTTGGTGAGTAGCCGGCTGTGAAACGCGAGGCCGTGGGTTCGATTCCCACACCGGGACAAATGTTTGTGTGACAAACAGATATTTGTGTACGGGGTCTGGGTGTTGTGAGACCGAAAGTCTCTCGTAGTCCCTGATACCCACAACACAAGACTCGTATCTTAGTGTGGGGTCGCTGCTATGTGTGTGACTGTTGGGTGTTATTTATTTATTTATTATTTCTCTATGTTCTATAAATATAATATGTGCAAATAACACAAAAAAATTGGTAGCAATTATCTAAATGTAAGTGAAAACCATATTCAAATCCACCTCATTGTACACACAGTTAAACAAATATATTGAGTATGAATAATACTATTTAATGATAAATATTTCAGTTTTTGTCTGTACCTGTAATTTTTTTATAATATAATATTTATTATTATACATTCTGTTTGGTTTCACCGTTTTTTTAAAGTTTAGTGATTATGCGATTAACAATAATAAAAAATATTTAGTTGAAGGCAATGCATTGGTAACAAAGGTATAGATAAAAATGATGTATAAATTTTATTTCTAATTTAATTCAATATTAGAGTACAGATGCATCATTGTTCAATGATTTTGCCAATTTTGAGTATTTGATTGATTTGAAAATCACCTTGTTTCTACCAATTTTAGATTATGCTTTGATGATTCTGTGAATGCTAAAGTACACAGTAAGGTTGCTATGCCTTTAAAATTTTGGCAAGGGCATATTCTCTTCTATGATACCCATGTCTAGTTGATACTAACTAGAATATTGATATATTCTTTGCAATCATTATGTATCTGAGTATACCAATATGACTTTTTTCTGATAGTAATAATAGACATCACTACTATTTATGGTCACATTGGAAAACATTTGTTTCAGGTGTACTTGGTACAGGAAATTATGATCTCTATAAGTTTTTGGAGAGTAGACATGTCCCTATTGTTACAAGCAATGTTAATTAAAATTTAGACTAGCTTAGTGATACAGTACAATGCATTTGTTGTAAAATAGCAACTCAATGCTTGTTGAATGAAAAAAGCGATAGTAAGAAAAGATGATAATAATATTAAGATTTATATTAATGTTACAATATTATGATAGTGAAAGGTGATGTGGGACCTTAGTCCCTCATAGTTCTTGATACCCACTAGTTGTTGGGTGTATTTATTTATAATTAGGATATCAGTTTTTAATTTTACTAGAAATATGCTAAAGGGTTTAAACTAATCCTAATTTTGTATTAAGGCTCCATTGTTGTTTGACATAGAAATTTAATGAGACACTATACTCAACATAAAAAGGTCTGTAGGTATATAAATATTTATTATATTATTATAATATCTTTTTCGGTCATATTATATTTGATTTTAATTTGTATAAAAGGATGGCTATTGTAATATATATGACAACAAAATTTTTATCTGTTGGAAATGTATTAAACTGTACATATATTTCGTACTATATAATACTTATATTATCAGTAGTACATATATTTTTTCTTGTTTTATGCTAAATTTAATCTCGAGGCAATTACACTTAGGTGTTCAAACATTTAAAAGTGCATACAAACATTATTAGTGTATTTTTTACATCTAGGCAGTGCAATGGTTTGCAGTGCATGAAAATGAAAGAAATGTAAAAAATGCCATATTTAGAATTTTCTTGCCTTGTTACATCCACGTCTGCAGCCCAATAACAAGTGCCATGAATTTAAAATAAAAATGTTCGTTCATTAGATGAATACTTGCCAAGAACCACTGAACAGGACACTGATAATTAAAAAGGAAAGGAGATAATTAATATCTAATCTATTCACAAAACTTATACAAAATAAAAATTAAGCTAAACATTTGAATAAATTGTAATACTAATATCCATAGCTAGTATTGGGATTTAAGGCCGGGTAGACGGGACACCGGGACAGAAGTCAAATTTAATTCGAGAATGAAATTTCCAGTGCTGCCAATTAATAAGTAAATATCCCTATCGTGCTAAGCCGTTTCCCCCGTTACTGTCGCAATCCTTAGGACTTATCCAAGGACGAAATATGATAATATCCATAATCCACATTTTTTGTTTAAGAAAATTATAAGCAATACATAAATTTGAAATAATAATATGATAAAAGAAATAAAGTTACATAAATTATTAATGGAGAGAATTCTTTACTACAAATCCATTGAAAATCCTATTACATATTTACGATGTATTTTTCTTTAAATGAGTTTTAAAGTTACATAAAATCTAGGGGGGTCTAGCACCCCGCAAAGCAAGGAATTCCTCGTGCACTGGCAGTACTAAAAATGTCGGAAATCCGACAGATCTTAAAATCGATTATTCTCTTAAAATATCTGTGGAGCTAGGGATGTTGAAAGAATGAGGATATATATCGATATAAATTTAACCATTTCAAGATTTTATTGACCCGGTTGCACACGGTTTGCAGAACGACTGAAAGTATATACATAACGTTTGTTGAGAGTGACGTTATATCGCAGGTAGGCGCGAAGTAAAATATAATATTTTATTTACAGCTCGATACAAAATGTCACTCGTGTCTCTGATTACGCACAGCTTTCATTTTCATTATGTGCAAGAAATTTATTTTCTTCTGTCTTAATTGGACCCAAACCAAACGTCGTACTATGGATTTTATAGCTGGTGTCCCCAGATCTAAAATGGAGTTTCAGTTTTCTCCAGTTGGTGAGATCAAAAAGACAATCCTTACCATTAAGTCAAATGCGACAGGCTGTGACAATGTCATCTGCCGTTTGATAATTCCTATCCTGGATCATCTACTCCCAGCCATTACTCTCATTATTAATGTCTCCCTCGACACAAGTATTTTTCCATCTCTATGGCGCAAAGTCTTTCTTGTTCCTCTTCCTAAAATCCCCCCATTCCCTTGTTCGAGAATCATTTCCGTCCTATATCCATTCTACCGTTCTTTTCTAAGGTGCTGGAGGCCTGTGCTCACAAGCAGTTGTCTAGGTTCGTACACATAAGCAACCTGTTATGCCCTCTGCAGTCTGGCTTCATACCTGGCCACAACACCGTGTCCACGCTCCTCAAAGTGACTGGCGATTTTAGGCAGGACATGGAAGAAACCAAATTTACAGTTTTGGCCTTGGTTGATTTCACGAATGCCTTCAATACCGTCAGTCACGACATCCTGCTTTCAATCCTCTCCCATCTTTTGATCTCTCCGGGGGCTCTGGAATGGTTCTTATCTTATCTTTAGGGTCGCCAGCAGTCGGTGCGTCTCAAAGATTCCTCGTCGAATTGGTGTGATGTCGACTCTGGAGTCCCTCAAGGTGGCATACTTTCTCCATTATTATTTTCTATCTTTATTAACCTCATAAGTCAAGCCTTCAGTGTGCGTATTATTTGTATGCCGATGACTTGCAAATATATTCTCAGGCTGGAGTCGATTGTGTGGCCTTAGCTGTGGGTAGGGTGAACCGGGACCTAGCATATATTAAAAATTGATCTGACAGATTCAGTTTGTCTGTAAATCCCACGAAATGCCAAGCAATAATTCTAGGTAGTGCCAGGATGATTAGTAGACTGGACACTGCGGTCATTCCGGCTGTTACTTTTCATGGCACGATCATTCCTTGGTGCCCTAGTGTGAGGGACCTTGGGCTACATTCCGATTCCACCCTGAGTTGGCGGTTTCAGGTGAACTCTGTTAGTCGGAGAGTTACCGGTACTCTTCGATCTCTTTATCGCCTGAAGAATATCCTCCCAGTTAAAACCATGACTATGCTTGTGCAAGCCTTAATCCTTCCGGTAATCGATGATGTCTATGTCTAATGATGATGTCTGCTATTTTGATCTGAATGTAGATCAACTCAACAAATTTGACAGACTTCTCAATAACTGCATTCGATTCATTTTTAATCTCCGCAAATTTGACCACGTTGCTTCTTATCACTTACAATTAAAATGGCTATGGATGGATCAATGCGAGCTCTTACTATTCTTTACGCTTTACTTACTTCTTCTACCCCTCCGTTTTATTTATCTTCTCACTTTATCTATCTTAGTGATAGCCATGATAGAAACCTTCGATCATCTAGCAGCCTACTTCTTAAGTGCCCCTCTCACCGCTCCGTAAATTTTCGTATAATTTGAATATTTTGAAAATTCGAATTACTCGAATCGAATATTGATATTCGCAAATCCCTAGTATATAGTCCACTCTTCGCACATCCCTAGTATATAATGCACTCTAAGGTTTTCAGTAGTATTATAAATAGTCCCATAAAGGTTTATAATATACTCTTTGGTGTAAGTTATACGAGTTCGACAGAGCCATCCAAAGAGCATTATAATACTACTGAAGATTAAATTGACATATTTTATAGTTTTAAAACGTTGTTTTATTGATTTTTTATTTAGGAAATTCATTTTTATGCGATGCCTCAATCCGAATTCTGGCCATTTACTATAAATAAGATTCCAGAGGTTGCATATAATGGAGAGGCCTCTATTATGGTATTTATACATAAAATAATGATAAGTAACATGTAGCATTGATAATGCGTTTGTATTATTATAAACATTTCAATATTCTTCTTCTTCTTCTTCTTGCTTTAATGGCCTCTGCGGAGGAACAACTCCACAATTTTGCCAATGTCACGTAATAAAAAGTTAAATAAGTAAATAAAATTTATGTGATGATGATGATGATGATGAAGGATGACAAATTTTCCATTTCAATATTCACATAATGAAACCAAATCGTCATGCCACACTGTCATCCCCAATATTTATAGCTGTCATGAAATAATTTATTCCTTGATAATTTGTGGAGGTCTACACTCATATTTTCTTTTAAAATAACTACGTGTTGCCTTAGTACGCAATTGCTATTGTGTTCAGCTAAGCAAATTTCAGCCTGTTTAATTTTTACTTTTGTGTATATATAGACGTTCTTTACTATTTTCCTATACTACTTAAAAAATTTAAATAACCTTTTCAATACTAATTGGATTAATTAAGTTTTAATGTATTTTCTTATTATTTCTCATTTTAAGCAAAAACAACTGGGTGATATGGAAGGTCAAGTCAAAGAAATCCAAATGGAGTTGGCGGCTATTAAACGAGACCGTATGGATTTGTTAGCGCAAAAACAAATGAAAACATCTATGAAAGTAAGCTAAGATAAACACATTGAATTTCAGCCTCCGTGGCGCAGTTGGTGAGTAGCCAGCTGTGAAACGAGAGGCCGTGGGTTCGATTCCCACACCGGGACAAATGTTTGCGTGACAGACAGATATTTGTGTCCGGGGTCTGGGTGTTGTGAGACCGTGCGTCTCTCGTAGTCTCTGATACCCACAACACAAGACTCGTATCTTAGTGTGGGGTCGGTGCTTTGTGTGTGACTGTTGGGTGTTATTTATTATTATTGAAAATGCTGATGCTAAGAACCTTCAGAAAACGAACATATTCCTTTCTCAAAATAATGCGTCTAATAGGTACGCACGCTCCGTATAAAGTAAGGGTGCGACAGTGATCACTTACAAGTGTCTTTTCTTGACTGTTTTTTGCCAGTTAATGTTCTTTTCTAGCGGAATAATAAGTATTAACAGGCTACTTCAAAAACCTCATACAGTACCGATGTTCCACTTTACACATTTTTTTTTATTTACTAGCGGCGGTACATCTCTCTATAAAAAAAAATCGGTCTCTTACATGCTTACCCGAATGGGTTGTTATAAATAGCTAGCCAACCGTTTTTTTTTATCCTGGCACGGAAAAGTGACTACACCGCATTGGATGGTAAGCGGGATGCCGTTCAATACTCCAATTAGAGTAACGAGTAGCGAGAAATAAGATATAAGAATAACCCGCCGCTAGATGTAGCACATCGACATCTTTAATGTATAGCACCATGAGATGTTGTACCTTTCCACTAGATGGCGCCGCAGCACAAAATTTTTATACCGTTCCAAAGATCGCTATGAAAATTGGTGTAAATCAGTAGGTATTTGGGAACGAAAAATATTAAAGCACTCTCCACTTTGTTGTATCTCGCTACTAGATGGCGCTACATATAAATGTAAGGTGGAAAAAATTTAGTTGATAGATTCCGTTACATATATTATGCAGGTGAAGCTAATATAGAGCGTGTAACAAGGCTCCACAAAATCGGCAACTCCAATAAATAATACCAATATCGATTAATTTTTAACAATGCCTTATATGACTTTACTTGCTAATTAATATCTTTCATTTTGATTGTTGGGTTCAGTCGGGGTATGTCATGCTCGCTAAAGTATCCTTCCTTGCTGCGGCGGCATGTGCCGGGTCGGTCTCTTCCCTGTAACATGGTTGAGGAAGCCGATGGCTGGTACATTCGTCATTACTCGTGAACGGGTGCTGCTCGTGTGGACTGGTCTGCTCAGACTGTTTTAGTAAAGGTGACTCTTTACGGCAATAGGTCTTGTAATAAGTTTTTTTTCACTATATTACAATATGGCAACTTAAATAACATACATTGAGATGCTCTAATCTAATGTAATCAAATTTAAATTCTGAACTGGCTGTTGAGTAACATAATTTAAATCTAAATAATGTACAACATTTCATGGATTCAATAAATATTTGATTTCGATTTTATGGTCGAATATTTTTTCTGAATAATGTAACGAGAATTTATGTACTTCATACTTCATTATTAGTAAATCCTTCAATAACAAAAAATAATCGCCTCGTGGTTTACTGACACCGTATTTTAGGCTGTGAGGCTATGAGGTCGGTGTCCCAGGTCCCATAATAAGAACTTGTGTGATTCGTTTGGAAAAACACAAGAGCTGCTTAGTATGGGATTTTGTGCCCAATATAGTGATTGTCTTCTTATCACGACACATGACGCAAATAATCTGGTGTTATCCTACTTTAATTTTAGCACCGCTGCGTCGACTTGTAAATATTTTCTTCAAATAGGTACTGTTCAATTATATTTCCAAATTTACTAGTATATTTTTTATACTGTCAAACAGTGTAAAGAACAGAAAATAAACTTTTATTCTAATATATTTCCTTAAATTTTTAGACACATATATGCATTTATTTTCATTTGTCAGAAATGGTTGCGAAATGTAAAGTATTAACGAATGCACTACAAATAAATAGAAATGGTAAAGGGAAGAACAATCTTTAGCGAACAATAATCATGAGTGACATCTGTTAGGATAGACCAGTAAATCAAAACAAAAATATTACCGTGATTGATTGGTTTTAGGAAACTGAAGAAGTTAAAGAATTATGTGCAATCGATGAAACTTATATTGAACCTCAGGACAAATACAAAGAGGTAACTAGATACCTAAATAATGTTTTATATTTGGAATACCATTGTAGCACCTAACATCAAAGTGTAACTTAAATCGCTTAGGCCCACTTGCGCGATCATGGGTTAACGTATTTAACTCAGTGTTAACAGCTAACACAGGGTTAAATAAATAATTTGTCTTGCGCCATCAACATTTTCGAGCAAATCTAGGGTTTAACTTCTAAATATTTAACCCACCGATTTTGGAAGGTTAAGTCGCTAACCCTGCGGTTAGTCTTTTTGTTGGTAGGTATTGTGTAATCTTTTTTGTGGTTTTTAGTTAAAATATTACTAAAATGATCATGAATTGTTATTCTCTGACGATGAAGATGAAGTCATTGAATATATAAGCTCAAATTTTTATGACAAAAGGGTTACAAAACGGTCAGAATATTATAATACACATAAATGTTTGAATTTGTCAACTATTTACATAAAAGCATATTATCATTTATCGTGAAATAGGGAGCACATAATCGAGGTTTCTTCTTCATTACACTGACTTTCTGAATTCAACAAATAAATAAAACACCACAAAAAAACAAATAACACGAATTTGACAATCTTAAAACAAACAAATTAAAAAGTTATCAACCGTCATAGAATGAAGGACACCCAAATACGCATCTCTATATAGTGTGCTGTAGTGTAAAAGAGACAGAAACATTGTTTCGTTTTTATGTATATTCATTCATCCTTGGACGGACTACAACAGATGTGCATCGACATTTCAGTGTTCCCAGCTAAAATAAAAGAAATGTCAGGTTAGCTAACCCAGCGTCAGTTTTTAGTGGTGCAAGGTGAATTGAGATTAACATTCTAACCTGGGTTAATAAACTCTAAATTTATTTATTTAACCCTAATTTGCGTGCAAGTGGGCCTTAGCAGTTGGATACACGCGTTTAGTTTAGTTCTGTACTCAGTAATTCTTCTATTATACAAAAGGTTGAATGTTATATTGATGTACCAATAGTGAGATTTATTCACACTTTTAACTGACTTCAAAAACAAAGAAGGTACGAAGGAATTCGACGACTATATTTTTATTTTTAAAGTAGGCGTGGATGTTCATTGATATCTGGTCGCAGGTACCCAACTGATTAAACCCACCAGAATTTATTGAAAAATAATTTTGTTAGGGTTACTTAGTTATTTAAAAGCTTTTGCCTATGGCTGAAATCGTGTGAAAGATCCGATGGTATGTGTGATAACATGTATTAAAGTTGACTTTGCGGTAGGTGACCGATATAGGAGACCACAACAAGCGACATGTCCTTTTAGTATGTAGTTATTGGGACATAGGTTTTCTGTTTCGGTTGCATACGTCAAAATATGCTAATACTATGTGCTGATGCTGCTTTAGTGCTGTCGCGCATCACTGTACAGTGTGAGGCTATCGTCCGAGGACAAGCTATATTTTGCAGGAATTTGGTTCTTCGGTGTACTTGTTATAGCGATTAGGTCAGGCCCACAGAAATCGTGCCTTTTCAATAACTTGTTCATGTCTATTTTATATTTTAATGATAGGTAATATTATATTTTACAGCATAGAATATAATCAATATTTAATATCTTTTAAAATAGTCTGCAAATTGGTAACAGTGTAAACTGTAATATGTTGTTAGCAAAATTACTAAACACACACACTGAAACTACAAAGTAACTACTCGGATTGGGCTCAAACCGGGCTAGACTGAGCCAGACTTCACGAGACTGAACCTTGGTACGCCGAGAGTCGCTCTTTTTAACCGACTTCAAAAAAAGCAAGAGGTTCTCAAATCGTCGCAATCTTTTTTTTATGTATGTTTCCCCGATTACTCGAAGACGCCTGGACCGATTCCAGTTGTTTTTTAAAGGGTATACTTCCCATGTGGTCCCATAAGCACCAAGTCAGGATCTGATGATGGGATCTCAGAAAAATCGAGGGCAACCCTCATATTATATAGGGACATATAATTTGATTTTTATTGAAGTCGGTGTACTTTTTATGAATTAAAAAAGTATTTATTACAAACTTTTATTCCACTCAGTCTATAATTTATGAATCTACCCGTCCTTATTTCTTAGGTATTTTTAATAAACAGGGTCTACCGTTACAATATGATCTCCCATATTAATTGTGAACTGTTTAAATAATTTGAGTGTGCTCCAATTTCTATACACATTATCTACGCCCGGTTAAATATAATTTCTGATTTGTGTACTTTAGTTTGTATTGTATATTCAAAACAATCCATTGTAAGTAATATATCAACATTTTGCCAACCAAGTATTTTCATGTACTACTTTAGCCAGAATGGGTGTTACATGAAGTTTTTATTCACGAACAGTAATTTGGATAAGGCGTGTATTTGACGACTTGCTATTAATTACTTAGTTAACGTTAAAACTGTTATAAACCAACAAGCGAACGCTCATCTTATTGATCAACGTACCAACTTGTACTTTATAACTTCAAAAATCTCCTAACGCAACTTATTTAAAATACCAATAAATACCTCTATTTAACAGAATTTTGTATTTCAGACTTAATGTGTATGTGTTGATGATTAATGTGTAATTTAAAGATAACCAAACTCCGCGAGGATCTAGTCAAGACGAAAAACATCGCTGACGAAGAAAGAATGAAACGAGAAAAATACGAAAGGAAGTTAAAAGATCTAGAGCTTAAATTAAATAATATATGTTACACTGGGTTACTAACCAAGTCGAAGGTATTAGAAGTTATTGTATAAGAGTAGAATCGTTAATTTTGGACAAACAAGGGGCATGTTGCATATTAAGATATTTCTATTGTCGATAAATCATGGGCATCATAGAGTAGAGTACTAGTGGCCCCGGGCAGACGTTGTCCTGCCATAACATAATATAGACAGGCCGAGTTTCTCGATGTGAAACGAGAGGCCGTGAGTTCGATTCCCACACCGGGACAAATGTTTGTGTGACAGACAGACACTTGTGTCCGGGGTCTGGATTTTGTGAGTCCAAAAGTCTCACGTAGTCCCTGATACCCACAATACAAGACTCGTATCTAAATGTGGGGCCGGGGCTATGTGTGTGACTGCTGGGTGTTATTTATTTATTTATAAACCGCCTTCTCTACGGATCAAATTTTGGTTGAAAAAATACGAAATTCAGATCTCGTCTACACCGATGGGATCTAAAACTATCCCATCATTTAAGTTGAACCCAACCATAGACATAGAAAAAAATCATTGAAAAGTCTATAACGGACATACGTAGAAAAATTTTTATATACATAGATTGTCGCAAAATATAGTCGTGTCTCAAATATTTTTCAAATAGCGTGAGGGGCACTCCAAAATGTTTCGTTTCTGCACCCAGTTCTAAATCTGTGGATTGAAGTTTGCGACGTCATAGTACTGTATTTTGTATGAAAATGTTTTGGAGTTTGGCACTAAAGTTGGTAAGAGAGATTACCATAGAAGTTTGTAGATCATATCTACCCTACATGTCAAGTTCATATTATATAAATATCTATAAGCTATTAGGCAGCCATATATACGAGTAGTTCGTGCAACACATTTTCTAGGCTTTGTGTGTCCTAGAGTTCAGGGTTTATATGTCAAAGGCTATACTAACCAACGGACGGAAATTAGTATTATTTATCTGTCTGTCGAATTCATGTCCTGGCAAACAATTTTAAAATTGATTTCTTTTCAACATTTAATATCAGCTACAAATTCCTTTTAGAATGTAATGATACTAGTGCCATTAGATATTATACCTATAAAATTTACTCTTTTTTTTTACCTAAATAGTCTTGCGTTTGACCACTATCTCGCCTGATGGTAAGTGATGATGTGGTCTACGGTGGAGCACGCTTGCCTAGAAGATACCTATTCACTCTTGACTTAAAGATACCCAGATTATAATTTTCGGGAAATATAGACAAATATATACAATACAGACTCTATTGTAAAAGTTTTCTGGCAGGAAATAAGAACTTTTAAAATAAATAACTGTAACAAACTTAAAGTCTACGCTTATTTTTTTAAGATATGTAAGAATGATACAAAACTAACTAATAATCTAAGCTTTGTTACTTATATTGCAACAGTAACTTGATGTAAATAAATTAATTAGTCCATAATTTATTATTCACAATAGGATTCCCGAAAAGTTAATGACGAAGAGGTTAGCATTTTAAAGAAACAAATGAGAGATATAAAAGATGAATTAGAAGAATCAAAATTAACTGTTACCGAAAAAACTGAACAGTTACAAGAATACAGAATCAAGGTAAATATGATTTATTACCTGAAACCTTACATAATTTATAACTGTCTGCTCTATCTAATGATAGTTATTTTTAATATTATGGCCAGTAATAATCTTTAAGTACTATTGCTTTTTTATCTAAAACCGTTATAATTATTATAAAATTAGGAACTGGTTTTAATCGCGCAATATTTTAATGGTATAAATACCACAATTATTTCCCGACGTTTCGACCGAGTTGCATCGGCCGTGGTCACGGGCTGACTCAGCCTAATTTTATAATATGTATTCAAATCGCGAGAGTCTAAAAACATTTACCGTTATAATTCCCCCAAAATCATTATTATAATCTACAGTACCTTCAAGCACAACAAGAAGTTGAAGAATTAAGACGACAATTTGACATCGTCGAGGGCGATAATAAGCAAGTCTCTGAGCAGTTGCAAGTTGAAATACAAAGGATGAAGGTAAGATACTTGTTTTAGACATTTCATGAGAGATTCGAGCGACGTAAGAGAATGTTACGTAGGTCGGCCAACAATGAAGTTTACACCTTCATTTGTGTGCCATTGTTCCTATTATTTTATGTAAGTTTGAGGTAGATGACTTTTTTATCTGACTCATGCAAGTGCCTTAATGAGCCGCCGGACGTGTAATTTATAGAAAATAATGTGTAAAAGTCATTAATGCTCAAGATAAATACATTTCTCAAATGTGTTATTTTATAATCATATATTTTTTTTCGAAAGCCATGCTTTTCTTTCAATATTAGCACAAACACAAACAGATTCATGAGGAACAAACTAATTTCTGCCAGTAGGTAATTGATACGCATAAAACTTTTGATTTTATTTAAAACATACTTAGCACCGCAAAAATTTCACTATTTTTTAAATAACCAATGATTAAACTTCTCTTTAAATTAAATTACCGCCAATTTGTACAGTTCAAAGAAATCAATTAAAAGTTAAATGAAAAATGTATATGGCTAAGCAGTGATAGCCTAGTTGGTAGTGGTCTGGACTGTCGAGACGAATATCGTATGTTCGAAACCCAATGGCCAAATGGCATACACCTCTGAATTTTCTCCATTTGCTTTAGCAGTGAAGGAATAAATCTTGAGGATACCGGCATACCTGAGAATTCTTATACAAATTTCGAAAATATGTTAAAACCAACCCGTATTAGGCCAGCGTGGTGGAACTAAGGCCTAACCCCTCACATTTGAGGTAGAGGAGGCCCGTGTCTATCAGTGGGACAATGTTTAATAAAGAGCTAGTATTATTTATTTATCGATATGACATTGTCGAATATCCTTACATTTTAAATTGATCACAATTTGTATGTAATTATTATATTTATTGCTAAATTAATACGATATATATCAAATGATTGTAACACACTACCTGGTCATTTAAAGATAAATATGTCAGATGCTAAAATTGTGAAAGTGTCATCTACGTACCGCGTAAACATAAGAAACCATTATGAAACTAAATAGTAACTATCTATATACCTAATCTATTTACTTGACTTGTGTGAGTCTCAAATTTTTCAGATTAGGTAAGCAAATGATCGCGCTTTTGCTGACTTCCATACATATACACTCACGCCAGTAATCTCCGAAGGGAAAGGCGGAGGTGTAACCAGTACTCCCACTTTTCGAGGAATTTATTACGGTCCCATATTGTGATAGGCGGTGAGCCTATCGCCAGACTGGGCACAATTCGAGACTCCGGGCTGATACTGAGTATTTCTAAATAGAAAAACCCAATATCACTTTACCCGACCAGGGATCGAACCCGAGACCTCAGTTCAGCAGTCGTAACGCATGCGCAATTACAACTGCGCCACAGAGGTAGTCTGCAGGTAGCAGTTACATTTTTGAAACTAATGTCGCACCCAAATACTATATTAATATAGATGCAGTTCCAAGAGAAACTTCAGGAGTTAGCACCACTACCCGATCTACTAAAAGGAGCGCAGATACAATTGGAGGAAGCTAAACAATTACAAAGGTTAGCCGAAGACACCTCGAGGCAACTGTCTAATGAATTGCATCATGTAAAGGAAAAGGTATACTATATTTGAAAGTTTAAAATAATTGAAACACTGGAATTTGTTCAGTTTTCCCAAAAAAATAGTAAGTTATATAGTAATTTATTTTCAGCTTGCAATAGCAGTTAATAATTTGAACCAGGAAAGTGTAGATAAATCAAATTTTATAGAAGACAATAGAAAATTGAAAGCAGACATGGAACAAAAAGAAAAAGAAATGGACCAACAGTCGCAAAATATAGACGAATACAAGTTCGTGTTATAAAATGCTTGCATGATACCTTATGTGTGACAATAATAACATAATTGTCTATATCTATGCTAATATATAAATCTGTAGTGTCTGTTTGTACATTTGAGTAATTTACCCGATTTTGCGTGAAATATACCGTTACCGCACCACCGTAGACCACATCATCACTTTCCATCAGGCGAGATAGTGGTCAAACGCAAGCCTATTTCGAATAAAAAAAAAATCTTTTTATGACTCACTGATTTGCTCACTCACCCATTTCTGCAATTTTTAAAATTTTTGTTTGTCTATCCGTTTTTAACTCAAAAACGGCTTGACCAATCATTCTGAAATTTAGAATATAGATAGATCATTCAATTGCGCAAATGATAAGCTACTTTTAATCCCGGAAAAATGTATGGTTCCCGCGGGATATTTTTTTGATTTCATAGAGCAAGGGATTGGCATGATTTTTTGCATAGTGGTAGTTTAGGGATCAGATAATGACATAGGCTACTTTAATCCCGGAAAAATATACGGTTCCCGCTGAACAGTTTTTTATTGTTGTTGTTGGTATTGTATAATATATAACCGACGATATATAATAAGCTTAGATACCGCATAGAAATAATTACGCAAAATCTTTATTAGCATATTTAACACTGCTTAACAGGTTATTTTGTGAAGGGTATAAAATAGTTTATATTACTGATAAATCCATCTTGTACTAGCTATTTATAATAGGCATTAATTTAAATTGCCTTTTAAATATTCCTTCGGTAATTAGTCGCTTTTTTAACTTAATTTAAATATTTTATATGTTGAATTATTTTTAGATGCCAAATACTGAGATTTGAAGAAAAGTTGAGTCAAGAAGAAGCAAGATATAATGAAAAGACTAGTGAATGTACGCGGTTGGTGGAAAACTTGGAAGAATTGCGCGAAGAAAGTAACAGGTCTTTAAATCGCTTCAAGGAGAGATCCGATTCGATGCGAAGAAATTTACAAACACAAATATCTGAACTTGAACGTCAAATAGTACAAAGTCGAGCGCAGTGTAGAACCCTTCATAAAGAAAGAGATGAGGTAAATTATTATGTTACTACAAACAAAAACGTCATGCAGTAAGTCCATTTAGGACAGCCTCCGTGGCGCAGTGAGCGAGAAGCCGGCGTAAAACGAAAGACGGTGGGTTTGATTTCCGCACTAAGACAAATCTTTGTGTGACAGACAGATATTTGTTTCAGGTCTAGGTGTTGTGAGAGCTAAAGTCTCTCGTAGTTCAAAGAGAGAAGAGAAAGAGTTCAAGATAATAGTATTTCAAAGAGTAGATGGAGTTATGTGTTAGGTGTAAATTAAATATATTTAATAATTCAGGTTTACAGTAAATTACCGATTAGTGGATCCATCTAAAATCATCGTCCGTTGAACCTTCTGATGGTGTCTAAATTTTAATAATAATTTAGACAGGTTGGAAATTAAATTTCCATTCCATTTTCAGGTTGTAAATTTCCTTAAAGATAAAATAAGACTGTTATAGCACAGCCCGTGCGCAGTTCGATTGTTCCTCACTGTTCACTACTAGCACTACGGGTCTTGGTATCTCAATGAATCAGATTTGCTTGGTATACCACTGCTCAGTTGTCGCGGAGGACCTAAAATAATATAAAATTTATTAACCGTTCGCGTTTGGTCCAGCTAGCTATATACCAACGAACGCTCTGATATTATTATATCACTTTTTTTCTTTATATTTCGTTTCTTTTTACAGATAGTAGAGACATTAGTGAGGGTAACTCAAAGGGGACAATTGTGATAAAATAATAAGATCTTTATTTTAAATTTTATTAAACAATACTGCCTGCCTCGGTGGCGCAGTTGTAATTGCGCATTCGTTACGATTGCTGTGCTGAGGTCTCGGGTTCGATCCCCGGGTCGGGTAAAGTAATATTGGGTTTTTCTACCTAGAAATACTCAGTATTAACCCGGAGTCAGGAATGGTGCCCGTTGTGGCGATAGTCTCGCCCCCTATCACATTATGGGACCGAAATTCGGCGAAAAGTGGGTGTACTGGTTACACCTCTGCCTACCCCTTCGGGGATTACAGGCGTGAGTGTATATGTATATGTATGTATTAAACAATAATTTCAATACTTTATAAGTAACTTAGTTTTAACAATTTTTTTTTTCTAATTCATGGATCATTCGGACACCGGTGTCCAGTCCAAAACTGGTAATACTCGCCCTTATTGACGTGCGTATTAAGCGGATTTTTAACGTTAACATTATGGAAATAAAATTTATTTTGGCTTGTATTTTACTCTCTACTTATTAGAGATGTTATGGATTTGAAATTTCGGATCTGGATGTGGATACGGATATGTGAATAATATTATATCGGTTTCGGATTCAGTTACGGATATGAAATTATTTCGGATTATCCCTTAGTTTCGGATAGTTTCGGTTATGGATATTAGGTTTTGAAGTAATTGTAAAAGTAAAAAACAAATAGGTTTAGTTTTAGCTTACAATTTTGTACTATTTTATGTAAGTAAATGTAATCCCACAAGAGTAAATGACTGACAGGCTATGTTTAAGCAATAGAAATAAATATAATAAATGCATTGAGGCACGCGCGCGGCTCGTGTGTCGGTTCGGCCTGGCAAAACAAAAACCAGCCATAACATTCATTTAGAAAATCCGAAATTATTTGAAACTTTTAAATCAGATTCGGTTACGGTTACGGATAGAATTTTATTTCGGATATCCGATAGTTTCGGTTACGGTTACGGAGCTCCATAACATCCCTGCTAGTTATTACCTTTTTCCGAACACCGGGCTCCTTGGGATCTGTAAGAGGTAAATTTTAATTCCTACTTGGTACGCCGTCCGTCAGATCTTAAAAGATATGGGATCAGGTCGCAGATAAATCCTCTCGAACAAAAGTTTCCATCTAAATTGGTTTACATTTGGCGTAAAAATCCATATAGAAACAGGAAAAAACAGAACAAGGAAGAGCCGATGTCAAAAAAACATTTTGTGTGATCACCTCGAGAGCTTCGTTTACATAATTAAATAAAAAGCATTTGAATACCTATAGACACATTAATTTTATAAAAACGTCATAGCTGTAGGCATCCGAACAATTGATATTATTCATTTGAGTCAAAATACCAACTAAACCAAAAGGTAATAATTACATTTTTGAGTGGCCTACTCGAAAGTTTCTCTGCGTAAAATAAAAGTACGCACATCGGTTCCCAAATGTCGGAATAATCGAGGTGCGTACTGTAAGATAATAAAAAAAATCAAAAACCCGGCTGCAAAAAAGTAAAGCACTAAAAAGACCAAAACAAGATTGACAATAGAAAATAGAATTAGAAGCAGGCGGGACCCAATTGCAGATTATAAACAAAAGGAAAATTAATGGGTTCCGCTTGCAAGTAATTTTTTTTTAGTGCTTAACTTTTTTCAGTCGGGTTTTTGATTTTTTTAATTATTTATTTTATTTTAGCCTTTTAGTGTCCCGGCACAATCTTATGATACTATATTGATGAATATAATGGGTTACTTGTTGTAGTTTAAGCGAAAACCGATACCCAAATGAAAATTAATTTAAACATATAACTTAAATACATTCTTGTAATCCCCTTTTAATTTCCTTTATTTTGATACCCTACTCGATAGGTTTGGTTAATTTTTTTTTATTAATGTTTCACTATTTCGCGCCAAAAATTCGCCATTTTGATCTTTTTGTCTAATACTTATCAAAGGACACTTGGGATTTTAAAACGAATATAACGATACCTTAACTGTCGAAATTCATCCAGCCGTTTAGAAGACACGAAGTAATAAAGAAAATTACAAACATACAAACAAGATACGCGCGAAAAAAATAATATAACTCTTCCTTGGCAGTTGGGTAAAAAAAAAATCTCATTAAGAACGTTCCCATTTTTTGGGTAAAATTAAATAATTATCTTTGACAATATAGATGTAAAATAATAATAGCGTTCTTGAGTTCAGCCAACCACCAGGCAGACCAAACCCAAACGGTGGCTCCCGCGGGAGGATAATGATTAGTAGTCAGCGTATAACTCTGTAGTGGTACTGAAGTGAAAATGAATACCACAAGTGGGTCTGAGTGGTGGAACAGCGAATAAAATTAAAATAACTGCAGTCTAATCATTTTCTAATAAAATCCTATATTTTTGTACTTTGTCACTACATAATGAACTTTAAAACGTAGTAGGTCCACAACAGAACCTAGATATGTACATATTTAAAACAGTAAATACATCTACCAAGAAATATATCAAAATGGTATATTTTAAACTGATTCATGAGTCCTTTCACGAAGTGAACGAAACCTTTCAAGGAAAATCCTAAACAAATGTATACGTGTTTTAGATCCGACAACGTATGCAGATGCAAATCAACAACCTTCAAGAGAACTTTGAGCTAGTTGAGATCAGACTCCGTGCTCTTCATACCCAGGTCACGTCATTAATGAACACCTCGATACTTGTGCTCGCTGACAATGACGATAATGAATTCAATTAGTTTGCTGCAATAAGCCTATTACTTTTAGTCATTTGTTATATGAATCTTATTAAATTCTTTACAAAATCTTGGATATAAATTGCATTGTATCATTGATGATGTATTTGGTGGGTCCACGCATGCGGATGTAAAGTGTGAAGTAAATGGTAAATGGCATTGTGGACAAAATTAGTATTGGTGACAATACTGCAACAGCCAGGAACTAAACTAAGGTAGAAGAATCCGACAGTGTTTAGACACTTTTGCGACCTTTTTTTGTTACATGCGATTGTGGATAGTATTGTTTGTTTTTGTTATTCCAATTATACTTCATTTATATGTACTATAGAAATCTGCCAACCCGCATTAGGCCAGCGTGGTGGACTAAGGCCTAACCCCTCTCATTAGTAGAGCAGGCCCGTGCCCAGCAGAGGGACAATGTTCAACACAGGGCTGGTATTATTATATTTATATTTTATTATTATATAAGATATTATACTTTACTAGGAAAGTAGTCATTGACAACTTGTCTGCTTTTACAAAAATGTGTTAGTTTTATATGATGTGCAGGCCGGCATGATTGTGTTGAGTAGCGAGGGATAGATTGTCCCTCGCTATGTCCCTCACTGCACTTACCATCAGGTGCAGGTGTGGTCACTTTGCCGTGCAAGGATAAAAAAAAGGTATCCGTAAATTTCCAGCTAATAACTACTTCGATATTGCGGCTTTTGCAATACATTAGCCACTAGGAATTTACGCTTTAAAATTTTTCGTATACGCTTGAATACATTTATAATAAGCGCGTAATGGCCTACAGTCAGCCAGCCAGCTTTATTTGAACAGAACCAAACGGCGCGGCGTGCGCGCCCTTGCTCGACTTGAGGTCGACCGTCGTGCCTCTCGACTTACTGCCTCGTTTAATGTCAACGTATAACGCCGACCTTTTTATAACAACATTTTATATTTTAATATATTTATTTTTGTCCTTTTCACGAACTTGTTACGGTTTTACTCTTGATCCTGGCTCAACCTGTTTTCTGATTGCGTCGTCACCTTCCCTTTTTCAGTACCTGCTCTTTGTTCAAGGCGCTTATTGCGTACAGCTTATGTATATTATTACGGACAATTTTAAGTCTTTATTAGAAATAATAAGGTGTATATTATGTGATCATTGGCCATTAGTCCTTGCAATTATTATTTATGCAGCAATTAGCAAAATACACGTTACGAAACATTCAATGTTAAGAAAATCGATAGTAATTATGGCATTATCGAACACGTGTAAAAAAGATCTATCCCAGTTATATAGTCCAATCATCGAGGTCTGGCCATTACCTGTCTAACTTACTTGTCCTCGACTACCGTTTTGTAATTATATGGTTCACTCGAACAGACTTTATATCATGTGCATACGATAGCTAATTTATATTTATCATATATTATATATATGCATATAATTTATGTGATATGATTCATCAGCTTAATTGTTTGAAGATGTATATGATATAAACATTCAAATAAAAAAATTACTTGATGTATCTATGCTTGATGTACTTATTATTTTGACACTTCTAATTACATACCATAGTTTTATACAAAAAAGGATATAGTTTTATCAAGTGTAGAAATATTAACTGTTTGGCTACTATACTGTCTAAACTCAAATGGTTGAAGGTCACAAAAAAATTTTCAAACGCCCTGAATATCTTGAAGGCAATTAATTGTATTTCTCACAATCGGATTAGATCCGGAGCAATCGTGTTCCTCTGAGACCCGGGAAATCTTATTACAGGTACACTGCGCGCCGGACTTGCTACTTTCTTTACTGATTGCTTTCCATCTTTATTTCGTTTCATTCCTTTATCGGATTTAAAAACTGAACATTTTATTCGCTTTAAAAAGCGTAACAAAATGGAGCTTATGTCTTCAATATTGAATTGATCAAAATATTCATACCTGTAAGTAGTACGGGTAGTATTATGTCAGCTACAGCTACTTAATGTACGTGTGTCATTAGTTGATGATATGAGGAACAAATAAAACATCAAATTCCACTCAAACACATATATTTTGTTTGATTTTTTATGTTTTTGGTGCTCCATTTTTTGTTTGTTTGTGTCTTTCTTTAAATTATAAATTAATACTAGTAATAGTAAAGGATTCGCGAAACGCGCACAGCCTCCATAAATGGGCAATAGGGAGCTCCGTGCACTTTCCGAGTCCCGGGCAATGAGCTCGGCATAATAAATAATACAATAAGGTACAAAAGGAATTCAACGAAGTACCATTGGATGGTTTTCACACTCGCGCACACACGCTCCACACATGCCAACAACAAACTTACATCTATAATATCACTAGCTATACAGAATGCGACAAGGTCGCGTGCACTGAACCGTTGATGTGTACTAAAGGTAGGGCAATTACTCGAAATGCGAGCCCTTAAGCTTCTTGACGGCGTTGGTGAGGTGCAGCAGTTCTGTGTTTAGCTGCCAGATGAGAGTTTCTAACTTGTCGACGGAGTCGAGGACTTCCACGCGCTCAGTATGCGGGTTGAATCTCACTTCGAAGGGTCGGGACATGGTTGATACCCAGCGTCTAAACAAAATAGAACGACTTTTAGATACAAATCCAAAGGTATTAAACACATATATTAATTCCTAACTAAGAACGTAATATACCTGAATTTTTCTTTGGCATCTTCGAAACTCTCGGCTACATAATAGATAGGCTGGTACTCTTGATCTTGGTAGGGTTGTACGGATGTAGAAGCGGGCTCGAACGGTCTAAGTTCCGGCTTGTCGCTGAGAGCGTGGAGTAATTCTCCAATAGAAGACAACAGAGCGGCACCATAAGCCTTCAACTGTTGGTTCTCCTTGCATAGCCCGAATTCAACAGTAAACCAGTATACCTGCGCAAAGAAAAGAACATTCACTTATATGTACTACCAGATTGCTGTACTGCGGAATCAAAAACATTTCGCAAGAGCATATGGGCCCATTTAGTATTTTATTCGCATTGCACACATATATAAACAAAATTTAATATTGTTTAAGAAACTTACAGTCGATAGTTTCTCGATTTCAGGATCCGAGGCACCGAGGGAAGCAAGTCCGATTTCTTGTGAGAATTGAGCGAAGCTTGGATCAGCTAGGAGCGGTATATGTCCAAGAAGCTCATGGATACAATCACTGAAAGAAATTGAATATTTAATCCTGCATTGTAATTTCAAATCATTTGTTGTCTGGTTAGACAACTACTATGTTTTGATTGATATTTAAATCAATTTTGTTTAGTGGTTATGTTCAATTATTATCGTTTAGTCAAATCAAAAGACTTTCGACTTTGTTAAATTATTATTTATTAAATAATTGTTGCCTTTGACGCTAAAAACTTCTCACTGGATGGCGTCATAGTAGCATTAACTAAGTTATTAGAAGCGGGAAATTTAATGGTGTTACAGTTCCATTACGCCACTTCGCTTTCAAGCTGCGCCATGTTAATACTTTCTCAATAAAATAAAATTTATAGCAAATATACTATCTCTTGTATTTATATCTGCATCACGTGGATCATCAAAATATTAAGCATACAACTTTGACCAAACTCCATTGTTTTGGTTAAGTGCATATCATCAGCAAGGACTTATTGCGTAATTATTTCCGCGAAAATACTCGTCAAGGCAGTGTTCAGAACATAATTTAATTATCGGTACTTAACAAATTATTTTGGGCTTATACGTGGAGATACAGGTTTAATAATTATTTGTGGTTTCCGTGTTTACAAATGGTGTTATAATATTTGTATGTTTGCACTTATTTGGCATAGCTGTATATTAAGGATTAGGTATATTAAATAATTAAGTATGTCAAATTAATTAGAAAATTAACTCACGGTTCTGGGGTGTGGAAAGGCGAGTTGGCATGGCGCACATATTGTGTGGATTGGAACACACGGAAGGCGAGTGACGCGAGAAAGTCGCGAGCGGTTAGAAGACCAGCAGCGGGGCGGAGCGTGAAGCCGGTATGCTTGCGCAGGAAGCTGCTCACATCCTCCAGCTGAGGAATGCGGTGGGGCACGAAGATGTCCGCGGCCTGCAGTTTGCCGAACGCCACTTTGTACTCCTTGCAGGCATGTTTCGGCATCAAATCCAGAACGGTGTTGAACACTCGCTGCCAGGTAGCGTTCTCGCTCTCAGTATAGGAGATGGACGGGATCGGATCACCATACTTGTAACCGAAAGCGATTTCTGCAATTTCCTTCCTACGCTCTCTGTAATCCTTGTCAGCAAAACCTGGATGGTTCATGTCCAACTCAGGTTCGTATTTAGTCATAAGATGGTTGCAGTTGTCGAGGTCGGATGCGTGGCAAGGGAACCACGGGGTTTTGCTGGAGATGTTGTTCTCAGACATGAGATTGACTCCGGCGAAAGCCGTTGACTGTCGAAGAGATCTAATCAATTGCAGAAGGTTGATGCGTGACATGGTGACCTTAAGCAAGGCATCAAATTGGACACCGGGAACTTGAGACGGGCGAGTTTCAAGATGTTGGATGCATCCTTTGTAATTGTCGATGCTTTTAAGGATGCGAGTGAGAGATCCCATTCCCTCACGCATACGAAGAAGCAAAGCTGCTTGTTGGATGGCTTGCTCAGCTTCGGGGGATTCACTCGCAGCATTTTGAAGGATCACTTCCTCTTCGGTCAGAGTGTAGTCTGTAATAAAATATTAGATTCAGAAATCTTCCTATATGTCTATGAAAGCATCCATTATTTAATTATGGACAAATATTTTTTAATTAATGTAAATGCGTGGATACTGACCCTCGTCTGCTTTATCATCGCCTACGTCTGCATCCGCTATAAGTAACAAAATAAAACAAAATAAAAAAAATGAAATAAAAATAAAATTAAGCAACCTTATACTTGACTGACTTTAAAAATGTGTAACAAAATAAAAGCAACATTTACCAAGATGGCCATTTTTAGTTTCGTCTTGCTGGGTTCCATCTTCGACAGTCGGGGTGTTATCGCCATTGCCAATATGAATTCCATCTTGGATAAATTCAGAGTCCAAGCCAGAGTCTAAATTTAAAAATAAAAACAAAATTGCAAACTAAACAATGAATAAAAAATATATAATAAGGTATGTGAATCATTTGTGTATCCTCGCCGGGGCCTTTGGCCCATCAAAAATTTCTACGTTTGGTAAATTGTGACTTCTTATCGAAGAGAGAACATTACAATACAACGTAACATTTTTTATCCTGTACTGCAATGTGACCACACTGCACCTGATGGTAAGCGCAGTGCCGTCCAATTAGAGTATCTAGTAGCGAGAGAGACAATCTATCCCCCGCTACTCAACACAATCTTGCCGGCCTGCTTCTTTACACTACGCCATGGGCAAGAAGGTGAAGACGGAAAGGACGAAAGGCCGCAAAACGGTCAAACATCGTACCTCAACTCTAGAACCCCGACAAAAAATATTTTAAATTTTTTTGTTCCAGGTGTATACCCATATTACATTATGTTATAAAATGGCATAATGTAATATTGGTATGTATGTAGACAAATAACGTATGTTAAGTAAGTACCATTGGCGCGGGCGCGAGCTTCTTCTAGCACGCTTTGTTTCGTCTGTTTCACAACCAGGGTTTCGAAGCGGGCATCGTCTACAAGTGAGCGACGGCGGGATGGATAGCCGTTCTGTAACAATATATTTTTGTATTAATATATAATTTTTCACACAATACCGTAACATGATGATGATAATGATGATGGGTTTATGATTTTGTTAATGTGAATTATAATTTTGTTGCCATATTCGTTAATTAATATGTCAAAATTATTATTCTTTGTTTTTGTTTTTGGTAAGTGGAATTAAAATGATGTTATACTTGTATATAAATGCAGTATCACAATAACTATTGTAAACAAATCCCTGTTAGAAACATATTCTCTATTTGATTTATGTTTACTATCTTTGTAAGCCTAAAAGTAAAAAGCATTCAAGTATGACGTAGTTTCTCGAAATACAAAAGAACTTTCTGTGAAAATTGTTTTGATCCACAAAGTCCTCATAAATATAAAGCGGTCACATCGCATTATATTTCATGTGCGAGCAGGAATTGCTTTTACGAAGTTCCTAAGCTTATTTCCTGCGCGTGGCCGGGTGTAAAGTGCTTCCATTATTCCCGTCTCCGCACTTGTGCCGGATGCGACATCAGACGGTTCAAATCTTTCAAAAGAGCTGGAGTTTCTAGACCACTGCGCTCGAATCAATTACTACAATTGCTTTGAATTGAGATGCGTCTACGACATAATGGCAATCCGGCGTTGTGATTCGCGTTAAAATCTTTACTTAACCACTTTAAGTTTTAATTGCAATCATGTCTTTGTATCGCAGAGTATCTGTTTACAGTCGTTTATTTGTACTAGGTATATTGTATATAATTTCTTGACATTTAATCGCTTAAATATATTTGTTTGTCTGTTGTTTAAAACCAATATGAAAATTATCTGTAACTGTTTGTCAGATAAATTTATTAATATTGTACAAAGAAATCCAATAATCTTTAGTAGTTAAAATTGAATACCCAGTGAGGGGAAAATCCAGTGACGGGCGGCACCGTTGTGGTCTGATAAGGGTACACAAGGTTGGTATAACAATGGATAATTGACTTATTTTCTTCATGTAAGCTGCCTACCTGTGACTGATATGATAATGAGCGCGGCAGCGTAATTTCCGTCGCCTAACGTAAGGGAACAGATGGGGTAATTACAGACTATCGTTATATTACACCCGAAAAGGAATTAAGTGATGATCTCAATTGAAATATTGGTTTTGTATAAATCTATGTTTGTTTACGTAAATCGATATCGCGGAAACAGTGTCGAGCTGTCTAAAGGTCCGCCTAACTGGAGCGGGTTGGATTCGGAATCCGGTTGATATAGCCTTGGGGTACCCAAGTGGCCACTTCACCATTCCAATCGGTCCGCGGGTAATTAAACCAAGCCGGAGAGGCCGGACGCCGACCTGCGTCCACCCTCAGCGCTATTCTATCACCTATGCACGTCTATAGTGGACATTTGATTGAGTGTTAACAGATTTAGAAAACAAGATTTTGATAGAAATTTGTTAATTAGATCACTCTCGTGTTTTTTTTAAATATCTTTACTTGTGATATTCCTAACATGTTAAAAATATTTTCATTGTTAAATTGGTTAATAAACATTCCATAAAAGGTTTTGGCGTAAAAAAAGATCGATCCAGATAAAGGAAGTGATTGAATAAACTTGAATTACTGCGTTTAATACGCAAAAAATTAGTAATTGCTATTGCCAGAACAATCTGTAAATTATTAATAATTTGACCGCGACGAAGAACTTCTATTGGTCAAGGGCGTATCTGAATAGCCTCGGATCTGTTATAAACAGATTTTAGATTTAGTTCTTGCGTGACGATGTCTAATTAAAAACGAAACAGTTGCTGCGCCGTACAGTTATTAGATAGAAAATAGGTTATCGAAATTTTAATTTTATAGGAACGTTAATTGTCGGTTTCTCGAGATAAATGAGCGCCGTTCGTCCGTCGTGTGACATGATTTTTGAACGGACAGTGCCGATTGCAATGGACCGGTGAGCGTCGTACCAGCACGCATTCCGACCTTCAACGGTCAAGGAAATACAATCATTCAGGTGCCAATTATAAAATACACGTTAATTATAACACGTTAGTTAAAGGCCTACTTTATCGCACAGCGCACACAACTACAACAATAAACAATAATCTATTCGCAGTACAGCACACAGCTAGCTACCCATGGGTTAGTTACTGAAATTAACATTGATGAACTTTCATTGCACACTTAGTGTGGTGTAGCTCGCACAGAATATTTCGCATCAGCTTCGTAACAGATGGGTACTGAGTTGTAAAAATATAATAGGATAATTTATATTCAAAGGCAATCAACTTCTAATTGCAGCAAAATTATTGACGAGATAAAGTAAATATTACGAGTCAGCTCCTTGAATATTGACAATGGTAATTAATCTTAGTGTAGACAATGATGAGACTCATAATTAGCGGAATTTTTCTGCAGTCAATAGCGAGCGTTGAGCGAAATATCCGGCGCGTGCTCATGAATGTGGTGCGCATAAGATTTCGTACGCGTTCTGTAACCTTTGTTTACACGGCCTGTGCTCTTATATGTTTGATATTATTGTTTGGCGGGTTATTGCATAACTTGTCACACGACATGAGAAAGCGATGACTTAATTGCAAGTCGAAATAATAAGATTACGCGATCCTTGCCCAGTCGCTCTACGTAATGACATCCGTGGAAGTCGTGAGACTTCGCACAGTTTAACGAATTATTAACAAGTGAAAACATAAATTATTATTAATTCGACTGGATCCATCTCCTTACACGCCACTTTCACACGATTTCTTAACAATCTCCCGTTATCGAGATTTTCTCGAATGTTTTGTGCCGTGTGTTAAACAATGCTTTGTTATGATTCGTTGGGTAAATCATGGCATTATGCTAATAAAGTCTGTTAAAGTAGGTATATTGATATAAATGCAGAAATATTTATTTTAAAGAGTTTATAAACACTATTTTCTTCTGAATCTTTATAGTTTTTAATATATACAATTTATGATCGTGATAACCTTTGTAATCATTACATAAGTGTTATGAAATGTTTAAATGGAATTAATAAATATTTTTATAAATTTAATTTTAATATTCTATCGTTTTCATTAAATTTATTTAATTTTTTGTAACAGTATTTATTGGTCTCTTTTGTTCTACTTTTTATATTATGAAACTTAACATAGTTTCTCACGATAAAAGCCAACTTTGAAGCGGCAATTTTGAATTCGTGGCAATGAAACTTAACAAAACTTATGCGATTAACTTTATGCGATAAATTATACTATTTCACAAGTAAAGCAAATAAATGTCATGCTTTTAAGCTTACGTAGAAAGTGATTGCTTTTGTGATTGGTTATATAAAAGTATTTTTTAGCAAAAGAAAACATATTGAAGAAATTTTTTTTACAATTAACGGTGACCGATCACAATAGCAAGGATGATATGATTTGTTACCATAATATAGTGAGCAAGCAATGTAAAGCAGGCCATGGGCTCAGTCCTTGGCCTGCAGAAGGCGAGCTCCTCACCTCAATGCTGTAAGACTTCTTGATGGCGAACATTTCGCGGTTCTTCTGAGCTGCTGCGACTGCCATTTCTTCTCACGACACACCACTGGGACCGGTAGAGCCTGAACGAAGGGTTCACTGCGCGTTTAGCTAGCGTATTGTCTGCGAGAGCTTTTTGTCTCGACCACGGGCTTGTGCCTGTCTGTCTGCGACTCGAGCTGTCGTATTACTATAGCTAACTAAACTTTGGATTGCAAACAGACCAATGCATGATGTTCGTTCGCAAGAACAGTTTAAATAGTGTTAGGCGCGCGCCTCCCACCCCGCAGCGCCTTTCGTCGCGCATGCGTCATTATCAGCGCCCCGCACCACCCCCGCGCACCTCGGTTGCCCTCCGAGCCTCGTCACACACTACCACCAACCCTCAACCCTCAACATTGAGGCGGAGTCATCATCCCATACATATGGTTAGGGGACTCTTGTTACCGGGCAGGTACCATGATGGTATTTTAACACCACTACAATCAAATCCTTGAATGCATCCGGTATTTTACTAGGAATAAATTTACACATTTTTTTTTATAAAACTACAACGCGCGGGAAATATAAAATTATTTAAACATATAAAAATGTAATTCTGATAGTGTCGTCGACTTTTTATCACAAAAGTGTATTAAGATAATTTTATTAATTCGTAAATTTTTTACTGTACAAAAGTAAGAAATTATCGAATTAATAAAATATTCTGAGTTTTCAAAAAATATAAAAACGAAAAATCCGATTCAATATAAAAATCGAAAAACACCTTAGCGTAGATTAAAATATATATTTATATTATTTGTAAAAAATTTATAATTGCCATATCCTTTTATAGGCTTTCTTTGTATGTCACATAATCAAGGCTAATTATTATTTTAACTGGAACTGTTTAATAACGTATAAAAAAATGTAGCCATTGTTATTAACACCGTTTGAGCCTAAAAACGTATATTAATAATATCAGCACTGTATTAAATGTAATTTCACAACTGGAAGGACCTTCTCCACTAATCAGAGAGGTTAGATATATCAACACTAGCCTAATATGCTTTGGAAGACATGCCTCTGAAATTCTTCAGAATTTGAGGGCATGCAGGTTTCCCTACAATGTACTCTTTCGCCGTTGAAGCATAATAATTAACAGTTATTATACTATATTGTAATCGCCATCCAAAAATATAAATATAACTATGCAAAACGAAAAATAAGAACTATATGATGTCTACATTTAATTCATAATGATATTAAAATGCCAGAATTACTGCATCGCGGTCATAATTAGAGTGCAATATGAGAAAATAGTAAAACTACGAGTATAAAAATTTTACAAAATGATTCATAATTAATGTTTATAAAATATCTTTTCCATTTTTGGTCATAGGTTGTATTAGAGCGGTTCAAAGATTATATAAAAAAATCTCCCAAAAAATATATCCTAGAATATTCTCATACTGAAAGCTGTTGCTGCTTGTTGTTGCTGTTTTCTATGCCTAATCTGTGTGTACTTATTTAGTCGTCAGGCGAAGACGTGTCAGTTTATAAATAATTATATTTATCTCAGTTGTACGATTAAAGTGTTAAATAATGAGCTCAGTAGTATTACTGTTATTGTAGTATATTTCTTCGTCATATCCGCTAATAATAATGTGTTAGGCCGTTGTCAAATTGATCTTAATACATGTTGATTTACATCATTTACTGTCAAAAACTCACCTAAGTATACAAGTTTTAAATAAAGAATTACCGCTGCTTAATTCTATGTAATAAGTAAACGATCTTATATCGCAAGTAACTGTGGTAAATCTACAATGAAGATTAAAAAGGCACCGTTCCTAATAAACCAAATATATATGAAATACGAGTATTACATAAATCAAGCATGACATCAGTATCTCCATAGTTTTATTATAATTTAATACGCCTATTGTACATTGGATCAAATAATGTATACTAAATTAAAATTAACCTAATGTTAATTACGATTATACGGAATATAATCAAAATAAAATTAAGAAATTATATTAGACTATGTTTACATTCTCTTGATTTGTTCTAAATTAAGAATGTTTCTTAAATAATTAATGGCTTATTCCATAAGTCCGAATAAACACTATTTACCAAAGTTAAATTATGGAGAAGGAATATTATATACGGAGAAGGGCAATAATACTTCCTAAATCAGCTGTCAATATGTTATTTGACGGATAACATTTTTAAAGATTTTTTAAATACCAGTTTACAGTGAATAACTTGTGAGTTACGTTTTCCCGTTAGACCTCGAGATTGGGATTTCCCTTTCGGTAAACACCACTTTCCCTGTGTTTTGATCGTACTTATATCTTATATTTTTTTTTATATTTTTACCTGATAAAACACAATATGTGTAGTTTGGCATTGCCATCTAAATATGACAAAATGCATTACCATAAATGTTTCTATATTGATTTAATAGATATTCTAAAGATAACTAGAATTATGAGTTACATTATTATTGAACTCATAATTCGTTTTATATTTAATACGGTCGTGTACATGTACATGATATTATCTAAATAAATGATATTGTGTTTAATAATTGCTTAATTAAGTTATTAAGTTTGTTTTTTATATTATAATTTTTTGTGTGCAATAATGAGTATAAATAAATAAATAAAATAAATTATTTAATGTGCCTAGATAGAAAAACGTGTTGAAAGATATACAAAATTATTACTCAGTAAATAAAATACATTAAGTGTTGATTGTAAATGAGAGGTCATGCAAGTCAAACTGTCATTTTAAATTGTGTAATACGAATCTAAATTTACGATAATCTTAAAATTTATTCACTGTTTATTTATTTGCAGAAAAGAAATGTTGATTGAACGTATTAGTTTTTTTATGTTTTCAATAAGACATTATACATTGATTCATTTCACGTTTAATCATAAATCAAGCCTGCAAAATGAGTATCATAATTATCAGTAAATCTAAATGCATTATTTATCCATTTTATGATAAAATAAAGTTAATAACTTATGACCCATATATATACCTATATATGAAGAATTAACACAAATAGTCATTACTGAGAAAATTGTTGCATCGCATGCGGTTTTTAAATAAATTTTCCTTCAGGAAACTGAATGAGCAAATGACGACATTTTAATGGCCTATTCGATAGTTCAATTTCCATTCATACATATCCAATAACAGCGCACAATGACTAAATCAGCTGAAGAAACCACAAACATCACCAGGGTCAATAATATGAGCAATACCTATACGTAGTAAGGTAAGTTACTATTAGTAATATATGTGATATGAGTGACGGTTGCACACGTAAGCGGTATTTTTTTTAATACCAATCAAGGTATTTTCCAAGTCGAAAACAAAATAATTAAATTGTTACATGTAAAAGTGGTAGAGCCACGCTGTAGACATTTTTGTCTACAGCATGAATGGGCCGGCTCAACCGGGATACTACCACTGTCTCACAGAAAACCAACGTAAAGTGTCAGTTGTCGCGTTTCGTGTGGTAAGTGAGATATCCAGAGGCCCAGATTCCCCCTTCCCTTCCCTAATCCCTATTCCTGTCCTTTAAGGTCGACAGCGCATACGTGATACTTTCGGTATTGTGGATGTTCATGGGCGGTGGAGATCACTTAACATCAGATGACCCACTGGCTCGTTTGTCGGACTTTGATATATATAAAAAGAAAATATATATATTTGTTTTTAAAGGCTATAATTTATAATACAGTATATTTTCTTCTTAATAATAAATAAAACAGATCTTTTCACCGCTTACTCTATGAATGATTAAAGCCACTTCATAGTGGTTAATTAGCTTAAAATTACAAAATAAGACCAGTCCTTTTTATGCAAATAAACTTGGTGAGCTTATACGAACTTGATTGCGACGTCACTTGTTTGGGTTTACCGTTGGTCTCTCAATGCCATACAGGTTCCCATCAAAACACGCGAACGTGTTACGTCAAAAGTCAACATTAATTCGGGGATTCCATATTCAGTTTATTTCCATATAACGTTGTCGTCTTATTCACTAGAATTTGGAAATTTCTTGTAAAATTTGGATTGAGTAAATTGTTTTTTTTTTCAATTTTATTATATAAATGATAAAGGCATATAGTTTAATAAATTATTTAAAGGAGTCTAACATGACGTCACACATATACACTCACGCCTGTAGGTGTAGGCATAGGTGAGGTGTAACCAGTAGGTATACACTCATTTTTCGGCGAATTTATTGCGGCCCTATAATATTATAGAGGGTGAGCCTATGATACCTCATAGCCTACCAGCTTGATATGCATGATAGTTCCAAGAGCAAAATTTAGAAAAAACCGCTTCTAGGGGAATGATTTGACTCTTAGTCAGTTAGTGGCTTTTGTAATATTTTTGTAGTAATCGCGTACTCATACAATTCATCTTTATAGTTCATTATGATTTAAAATACAGTTAACACCACGGTACGGTTTCCGACCTTTGTCATAAAGCATATCATCAGGATAGAATAGTACTTGTGCACTAGTGAAGCTAGGACCCAGTTTATTGATAAAAGGTGTAAGGAACCCCATTGTCATGTGAATTAGAAGTATAAAATTTTAAACTGATATATTTCGGCATAGGTAATTTGAATTATTTTCCTTCCTCTTATTCACACTGGTCTCTGTTGCAAAGTAGATAAATATGCTGTTAAACAATATAGTAGTTGTAGATTTGATTTATTTAGATGTCATTACCACCATAGTCAGGGAATTCTTACATCTGCGATCGATATTATAACATCGTGAAAAAAGCATGCTATAGTTATGTATACGTTCTAAAACGTAGACTCAAAGGCTTAACTGAATATTCTATGTCTCATATTTTCTACGTCTTTAACTGGCTAGTTCGGCTTGTCAACATGCAACGCGACAGAATTTAAAACGTGGCTCTAAATATCATTGGCCACGACGGAGTGTGAGGTCAGGGTCAAGACCATGTATGAGTAATCTTTCGTATCCCGAAGATATTCACCAAGATAGTGTTGTGTGTGAGAGGTCAAAGTGGGGAAAAGTGTCGTGTAGTTTTATTGTAGTTGTTAAATATGTAGTTTAGGAACTGTCGGACGGTATTAATTAAAATATTGTTTCTGTTCCGCACAGCGCTTATCATTAACTTATATTATGTGCATATTTTAAATGCTAAATATACTATAAATTGTTATGGTTTTACAAAAAATATCATGTTATTTAATACGAAGGTGACACATGTGAGATGCTAATCTTGTTGTACACAAAACATGATATCAATGTTAGTAAATAAAAATAATAATAATCATTTATATACCAAATTTTTTTTTACAAGAGGTGATACATAATAGGTGTTCTTAGGTTTATATAACTATACAGGAGGTAATTAGTTTGAGTCGAAATAAATAAATAAATACTGTATTTGTTCCTGGTGTTGTGATGATCTTCGTTACATTTTTATTATACTGTCAACAACATTGTTCATTGATATCTCTCTGGAGAAGTAGGTTTACATATAACTGTATATAGAATTATTTATTGTTAATTACCATGTAAAAATACATTTTTATAGCTCACGATTTTGTAATTTGATATATAACTAAAATATCGAATGTTATCTATTTTATTACCATGATTAAACGGACAAAAAATGACAATGACTCCTATACTTTACACATATCCCGGGTATAGTCCGATGAATTGATTCTGAATCAGGTTTATCCTGACACGGCAAAGTAACCACACTGCACCTGATGGTAAGCGCAGTGCCGTCCAATCCGTCCGACAATCTATCCCTCGCTACTCAACAAAATCATGACGGATGTACACTGGCTGATCCCGGAACGCAACACACGTTGCGTGTGCCACTACAGGTTACTAGGTTTTACACCCTGTGTACGGTGGTTGCTATCGGGGCGGATATGAATACCCTACCAACAGCGAAAAATGGTTGGTTTTGATGTAGGATTCTTCTTCTTCTTCAGGTGCCTCTCCAATTACTGAAGGTTGGCCATCAACTCCGTATATTTATCTCTGTCCCTTGCAAGGCGGAACAACTCTGCAGCACTCTTGACTCCAGTCCACTCCCGAATATTCCTGAGCCACGACTTTTTTCTTCAGCCCACACCTCGTTTCCCAGGTACTTGGGAAACGAGGATGTAGGATAACTGCGTGATATACCACCTGGATATAAACCACAGTACCTATATATAGTTAAAGACCTACATGATTGCTATCACGTAAGGTTTGGAACCTGTATAATTAAACCAGTTGTTGACAATTTAAGAGCAGTTGCGACGTTCAAGAACATAATATTTTTGTTAACAGCTATCAGTTTAGGTATGTAATGAACAAACCATTTGGTTGGGTCGTAGTTTTTGCGATTTTGGGATATCTGTTTACAGAATTATTTTATAATCACAATGTTAATGTAATGTTCTTGATTTATTTGGTAAGGGGACCAGAATTATGTTCATAATTCATAATAAAGAGGCATATTCTTTGTTGTAGCACTTTTTTACCTTGCTTTTTGTGAATTATATTTGTTTGCTTATTTTTGTTTGTGGCGAGTTGGGTATTGCTCATCGTCAAAAGGACGTTTTCCTCAACATTTAATGCGTGAATTTCTTACAATTACATCGACTAAATACTATAATAACTTTCTAAATATATTATTTTGAGGATCGAACAAAGGATTATGTTTTATGTGATCAGGAAATAAATACATAATTAATTTTTTTTTAATATAAACAATAACAATTGTTTTTAATTTCTTGGGGCATCCACATTACCATAGATTTTATCAGGCACTTTCAAGGTAACTTTTAATTCTATAAAATCAGTAATAAAAAGTAATACGAAGGTACTAAATTTAGCATAATATTGCTTCTAATGTTAAAATCTCTTTAAACGAATATATGTATAATCTATTATCAACTGATTTTGATTTTTGACTGAAATATATGTAACATAGAAAGAAAGAATATAGGCTTTTCGATTCTAAAGATTGTGGTCTACAGGTTCTAGTCACGTTTTCATAAATAAATTATTCCGTGAATATGACGGTATTTTGCACTGCATCCGGGGGACTAAATTAATTAGTTGTTTCTATAAAATTAATAAATTACATGCATAAACAATGACAGTCAATGGGAGCTAGACATGGCGGTACTGAGAATGACCAAAAGTTTCCAAAGCCAGGTCTTGTGGGGATCCAAAAGTTAGTCGCGCCATGTGGGTTCTTGCGTTATCATGGATCAATAAATATGATGATCTATTGCCACATAGTTGTCATACTGAGAGTTTCACCTGTCAATAATACACCAGATCACCGCTACACTAAATCCCCACATAAATTCAACAACAAATAGCCACAATGCTTTTTATGGGCAGGGTTCGTATTCGAGTACTATTCCGGCGCTTCCGTTCAGCCTTGCTTTATTCTCTTGGTATTGTTGTAATGAATGCACTTTATACCATACATTGCAATTAGGTGCAAAATTCCTTCCTTTCTATAGTATAACAATGAATCCAGCAAATATTAGTCAAAATTTAATGCTTTTTTCAAGTTTTTTTTATAATTGTATTTTTATGAGTAAGTAACAAATGAATTTGGATGGACGAAAGAGTCGTGGGAGACCAAAAAAGAGATGGATTGCGTGAATCAGGATGCCCATGAAAGGAGTGAATGCAGACTTGACGGATGATAGGAGTGTTCAAATCGTTTGTGCCGACCCCACTTACTGTGGGATAAGGACAGGTAGATGATATGTTAGTAACAAATGTTGTTGCTAACGTCAACATGCTATGCTAATAACGTACTAAGTAGTCTGCAGCAGATCGGGTTTCGCAGTAAGTTTTAATTCATATTTACCTGAGTGTTTGGTCTTCATCGTGATTCATTCTAAAAGTTGAAGCCCATATTAACAGTTCGTTTATTAATCGGGACCTTTCCAACCGCTGTGTATTCATATCTGAACCCATATTCAATCTACTCTAATTTTCGTTGTATCCATGTTTAACTCATATACTGAATGTTAAAAATAATTGAAGGTCGAACAATCGAATGTCATATTTTATTGGACTTAAAATGTTATAATAATTATATCGACTATAAAACTTTGCACTCTGGATACTAACACCATACAGGACATTAAAAAGAATTTTAACTTTAACCCATATTAAATAAACACCTTTGAAATCCTACAGCCCTATAGATATTTTATATTTTGTCGGGGGTCTAGAGTTGGGATGCGATGTTTGTCCGTTTTGCAGCCCTCTGAGTACTCTGACAATAGACCCTCGACCGCTTCTTCACCTTCTTGTCCATGGCGTAGTGTGAAGAAGTAGGCCAGTATGATTGTGTTGAGTAGCGGGGGATAGATTGTCTCTCGCTACTCCATACTTTAATTGGACGGCACTGCGCTTACCATCAGGTGCAGGGTGGTCACACATGCATTTAAATTGCGGTTAAGGGGAAAAGGAAAAACTGCTGGTAGTAAAGGAAAAGTATTTTATCGCTATATTTCTTAGGTTTAACCCGCTCCACAATTTACACAGTTTCCTTATACTGAGTAATATTAGCGAAAACGTATTGGTAGTTGGGACTTTTAAAGTATCACGCAATGCTCTGTCGTCGACAGGTTGGTGCGGTCTTTTTTTTTTGTTGTTGTCGCGGGGAAAGCGTTTTATTACTGCCGCCCGCTCCGGGGGGAAGCGGAATAAGAATAAAACGGTTATGCTGGACTAGCCGGTCTTACGACCCAGCATCCCCCTCGCACGGATGATGGCTATCCGTGCTGCCACTGGGCCGAGTCCCTACCCCCTATGTACCCCATCGACACTACCAGCTAAAACCCCGCGGTGGCCTTCTTCGGCGCTTACGGAGCGATCCCTGGGTATTCTAAGGAGTAGGTTGGTGCGGCCTACCTGTGGAGAGTCTTAAAAATTATTATACATATTATTTTATTCATAAATTAGTGCTGCTAAGCCAGCTGAAGTAGTATTAGACTTTTGCAACAAGCAAAAATATACATTTTGTGTCGTCACTGTATAGTATAACAAGGATAGAAATCACTAATCTGTCATATATGTATTTTAAATGTTATTTCAATAGTATTAAATCTATAATCTATACGGTAGGCAGCGGCTTTGCTAACGGTAGGCAGCGGCTTTGCTGTGCCCTTTTTTTTTTGTTGTCGCGGGGAAAGCGTTTTATTACTGCCGCCCGCTCCGGAGGGAAGCGGATTAAGAATAAAACGGGTATGCTGGACTAGCCGGTCTTACGACCCAGCATCCCCCTCGCACGGATGATGGCTATCCGTGCTGCCGCTGGGCCGAGTCCCTAACCCCTATGTACACCCCACCCGACACTACCAGCTAAAACCCCGCGGTGGCCTTCTTCGGCGCTTGCGGAGCGATTCCGGGGTATTCTAAGGAGTGCTAGAATTGCAGCCGGAATCGCCCCAGCGCGGTGCTGCGTAGCAGCCCATCTCCATGGAGGGCTAAGGAGCCCCCGCGCACCGAACAACGACAGCGAACGAGGCCTTACCACACGCGCTGCCGTCCATCTCGGGGTCGCACGATGCCCCGAATTTGGGAGTGCATCGATACGGGCTGACAGCCCTCCGCTGCGCGCCCGCGACCCCCGATGGCCCCAATTAGTCGCCTCGTACGACAGGCAGGGGTTACCGTGGTGAAATTCTCAAGACGCCCCCATTCCACAGGGCGGGAGATGCCGGTCAGTCGTCCACCCGGCGCCTCCTACGTCTTCTCTGGCGGCGGGAGGGATCATATCGTTCCCGATCCCTCTCAGCACTCTCCTTCTGCGAGATGACGTTCTCGCAGAAGTGGGCCACCGCGCGCCAGGACCTCCGGCTGGCGACCATGGACGACACCACGGCCGCCAGCGAGAGGTCTCTTCCAACGACTGCTCTGAGAGCGCTGCGCTCTTCGTCCCAGGCTGGGCACTCCTCCAACGTATGTTGGGCCGTGTCCTCGCGGCAGTTGCCACAGTGGTGGCACACGGCGGACACCTCCTTTCCGATCCGACACAGGAACGAACCGAAACACCCATGGTCCGTTAATACCTGTGTCAGTCGGAACGTAGGCGCCCCGTGGCGCCTGTCTAGCCATCTCTTTTTGGCTTTGCTGTGCCCTGGCATTGCAGAAGTCTATGGGCGGCGGTGACTACTTACCATCAGGTGGCCCGTCTGCTCGTCTGCCTACCAAGGCACTAAAAAAAAAAAAATATAAACCCGTGCTAATACCAGATAACATATAACAAGCGGAACAGCAGTGTGCCTTCGATAACTATTCGCATTCAATAAGTCATAAATGGCAAGTAAAACACCCAATAGCTTTATTTAGCAAGTATCAATAGCTTGTCATCAGAGTAGCCTTGTGTAATGTAATGTGACAAGATTCCTTGCATTTTGTGTAACTAGCGTATATTCAACTAGCTGTTGCTCGCGGCTCCGCCCGCGTGAAGGCTATTTTCGGGAGCAGAAGTATACAATCCAAGGAGTTGTCCTCTGCACTGAGGCACCTGTAGCGATTGTCCAGCCTCTTAGTTGTTGTGCCTGAATCTTGAGATTGCATCTAAAGAATACCTCAAAGTTTAACCTCACTTTGCCCCTTTCAGGGATGATTTTTCAAAAACGTTGAAACACGTATTTCTTTATTTTCTACCAAAAGCCTAAATATGAATTTTGATATCCCTAACTTGAGGAATGATAGATTTTCCATACAAAAATTGAACTCCTATTTGACCCCTTTCAAAGTTGTGTTTTGAGAAAAAAGATAGCCTATGTCCTTCTCCCAGGAGATAGATTATATCCTGATATAATCTATCTCCTTGTCAAATTTCATCACAATCCGATCAGCCGTTTAGTCGTGAAAAGGTAACAAACAAACAAACAGAGTTACTTTCGCATTTATAGTATTGGTATGGATTAATGCGGACAAATACTTTTTAGAATAATGTTGTTTTTTAATATTACTTACCAGAATATTGTATTTATAAATACCTCCAATTACTTTATCTGCACGTTTCCTTATTTCATCTAAAGAATAGTTTATAAGGAAAGAGTCATGTTGGCCGGGAACTAACCTTTTTGCGACTGGTCAAACAACGTTACTCAACATAATATGCCATATAAGTGATTTATACTAAGATTTAGTGAGAAATATGTAAATTAACAGGTATTTCCGCGTACGTCACACACGTCCATTATGTTGCATCTGGTCAAAATGTATATAGAAAGTAACGTGAAGATTGGCCGGGGAATTCCTCGTCGAGGCTGAGATGAAACGAGTAGCAACACATCGCGTCATAAAGTGTCGTAGACGGCCTACAGTTGGAAGCGTCTGTGACGACAAATTCGCGCGAACGTGTGCCACGATGACACATAAACATGTTTTTAATTATAGTTTTAGGATTTTAATTCTTATCAATACATTTACTTAATAAAACTGTAGAATCTTTGCTTACTGTATTTAGTCTGTTAGTTCAAACACTCAACACATAAAAATGGCGGGCGTTATATCGATGCAGTTTTGACTTTTTTTGTCAGGCGATACTCCACTATCATTATATACAATATAGAAAAATACTTATTACTATCACTTACTTATTACTCCACAAAAGCTACACTCAATTATTTTGTGGAGTGAAATATTGAGAGTTTTTATTTCTTGAGTAGGGTACAGCATATATTGCACAAGCATTTTCTTGCGGCTTCGCCGGCGTGGAATAAAAATATACAAAATTTTATTAAAATTGGTTCATTGGTTTATTCATAAGAATGTAAAAGACAGAAAACTTTAGAACCCAAATTCACCCACTTAGGGGTTAAATTTTGAAAAACGCTGAGACACGTGTAAATTTATTTCTAACCAAAAGCACCTAAACGAAATTTCATGCTTCTTAATTTGCAGATAACGGACTTCCATACAACCGGTTTTCCCTTATTTAGCCCCTTAGGGGTGAAATATTCGAAAATCTCTTCTTAGTGGATACTTATAGCATAAAAGGCATCCGCCAAAATTTAAAGTTTGTAGCCCCAGTGGTATAAGCTCTGCGTTGATGACTCAGTCCGTCAGGACAAGTAAATATATATGTATAGATTAAACCTAATTATGCACGCTGTGGCTAAAAACTTAGATAGGTTGTAAAATTGAAAATCGTGACAAAAATAAAAGTGTCTGTCGTACACTTTTTATAAAATCATCAGTTGGCATTTTAAATCCAAACAGCCATAGCCAGATAGAGCATTATGTAAGAAAGTTGTAATTATGTTTCTTTTTTCGAGCACAAAATACGATCGTGTTGTACACAGGTTGATACACAGGTTTTTAGGATTTTAAAAGCACGTTAAATCTAGAATCATCTTTATTCAAATGAATAATTAACGAAGTGTGAGTAAAATTTGTTAATAAACATACGCATTATATACTACAGTCTTTACTACTTTTTCGTGACGTCAGCACACAAGTTGTACCGCGTACGCAATTGCAACTGCGCCACCAAAGCAATCTCATTAGGTATAAAGTGCTCAAAGTAAGTGATATACGTACCGTACACGCATAGTATAACCTGAAATGCGACTCACCGATTTGAGTCACAAAAACAGGCTTTTCCAACTATATTTAAAATAATTATCGCTTCACGGGAGACTGCAGTAACTATACATAGCAGATGGTTAGTGGGAATTTCTGTTCTTGAAATCATGCAATGTTTGTGTGTATTGTACTGTCTTACAGCTGCTAGATACTGGATCACCAATACACTAGTATGATGGGTTAAGAGTCCACCACTCTGACCTAATGCGGGTCTTAAATACCAATGATCGCCACCATGGTTTCTTCATCAGTAGAGAGAACAGTAATTGACAAAGAACACATACTTAGTTTATAAATATAGTGTTGGGTTTTGTTCGAACATTCATCCCGACATTCATCTCGGCAGTTCATTCTATTCCCCTTTAGGCTATCGCCACTACTTTAAGTACTTTTAAATTTAATATTATCAAACATGAAATTACTATTGGAAATTCGACAAAGTCACGTGCAATTGTAGAGCAACGATTGAATAGTAAAATCCTTTTTGTTGAACACGAAAAACGATTCTGATTAGTTAGACGACAACATAAACCCGCGTGACTGGGTTTTTAATCTCAATTGAAAAAGACGTGACGAAGATGCCATGCGTATATATCATCTAAGAATTGTAAATTGATTAGCATACCATTCTTAACAGCTTCTGGTATATGTCTATATTCTATATAAACAAAAACTAAATGCTGTTCGTTAATAAGTGCAACACTTCAGAACGGCTGAACTGAACTTCCGCAATATTATCAGAATAAGATACCTATATGGAGAAAGAAAAATTTAAAATGGTGCCGGGAATTTTTGGACCCGACAGAGATTTTTCTTTTAGTTTTTAGCCTTCTATGATACCGATAGCAGCGATAGCCTTGGTTGCGTTACGGAGTGTCAGGACGAAAGTCGTGTGTTCGAAACCCAAATGGCATACACCTCTGACTTTTCTAAAGTTATGTGTGGATTAAATGTTAATTATCGCTTGATTTAACGGTGAAGGAAAACATCGTGAGGAAACCTGCATACCTGAGAATTCTAATAAGAATTTCCAAGGTATGTGAAGTCTACCAACCCGCATTAGGCCAGCGTGGTGGACTAAGGCCTAACCCCTCTTATTAGTAGAGGAGGCCCGTGCCCAGCAATGGGACAATGTTTAATACAGGGCTAGTATTATTATTATTATTTATGATACCGATAAACATAATCATGATAATGATTATTATTATTGTTTATGATAATTAGACAGTAGTAACAATTTCAATATTACGTCTCCTCAGTGTTAATAACAGTGTTTTAATTTAAAAGCTAATGTGATTATTTGCGCACGAGGTAATCCTGTCAAGCTATGACGGTGACCCTCTTATGACCTAAAAAGTTTCGTATAAGGTGATTGGGTTTTCCTATTGACCGTTTGTGTAACATGACGTTATTTAGAAACTGCCTATTAATTTATATATTTTAGTAAACACATTGTGAAACCTCTTCTGACGTTATTGTGAAGTGTAATTTTTACTGTTCCTAACTCAGACACATATATTTTTCAACGGACTTCAAAAAAAAGGAGGAGCTTCTCAATTCGACATGTGACGTTCCAGCCAAAACATGAGAAAAAACAGAATAATCAGGCATACAAAAAATATACAATAGATCAAGAAAACAACACCGGCACCGACTCCAAAAAGAATTGATTTAAATTGTATGTAATTAATTGATATAAATGTAACCAATTGTTTTTTGCTTTTTAGTTGTGTCTGGGTTTTTTTGAAGGCGGTTTTATTTTTATTTAAAAAGTAATTTAATAAAGACACTTAAAAAAGTCATATTAATTATATAGGAAATAAAAGTTACATTTTGTTAACTGCAAGGCAACCTCTTTTGAAGAGAATAATATATTTATCAATTCCGTGCTGTAGAGAACTTTCTCGATAACTGCTGCTGTAATTTTCGGCTGTGGATGGTGGATATGCGTTAAAATATAGGATTTACTCATTGCATGAGCAACAGCTAACTTTGATGTACTATGCGTTTTGTAATTACGCATTTAATTTGAGTTTTGAACTCAGTAACTAGTAAACCACACGATCCGGAGCTTTACTTTGGATGGAAGTGTTGAAGATTTTTTTATGCCTCGATAGGCAAGTGCGCAGACGGGCCACCTGCTGGTAAGTAGTCACCACCGCCCATAGACTTCTGCAATGCCAGGGCACAGCAAAGCCGCTGCCTACCGTGAAAATTGCGAGTACAAGGTTATAGCCGATGGCGCTCAAGAAATCCTGAAATCTTTATAGCGTATTTTTGCATACGAAGAGCACGCAAGCTACGTTAGGATGCGAGGGCACGGTGCGGCTTGATTCAAATCTCTACTTCATATTGGAGAACCCTGCTCAAACTCTGCACATAGCAAAAAATATTTATAATTGAAATGGACGTAAATATAACATTTTAGTTTACTGGATAGACAGCCGAGCAGACGAGCCACCTGATAGTTAGTAGACACCGCCGCCCATAGACTTCTGCAATGCCAGAGCACAGCAAAGTCGCTGCCTACCGTAGTTGCAATATCTAGCCTGAGTGAGTGAATTTTTCACTAACTATACCCATAAAAACTTTGACAAGTTTTATACGCGAGTTTGATACGCTTCAGTTCTGTCGTAGTATGGCGAGACCCTTAATTTTTGTGTGCAACCAGAGTAGGTAGACCGCTGTGGCTCGGGTTACGTTGGCGAACGCTGTTCATGGTACACTTAATTTATGTACCTAGACGTAGTTGTCATCTAACTTATCTTGGTATTTTAGTTAATATGAGTATGAAATAATTAATAATAATTTCGGTATTCTATAAATTGTTGCGTAATAGATAGAATTGATAGAATTTGTCTATAATTAACTAGTGGCTTATTGTAAATTTTTTTACTAGCCACACTGTCTGCCAATCAGTTTTTAATACTAAATCATAATAATACACCCAACAGTCATACACATAGTTCTGGCCCCACACTAGGTAAAACCTGTATCGTGGGTATCAACAACTACGAGGGACTACGGTCCAACAACACCCAGACCCGAAATAAATGTCTGTCTTTCACACAAACATTTACTCGGTGTGGGAATCGAACCCACGGCCTCTCGTTTCACAGCCGGCTACTCACCTGCTGTACCACGGAGGCTGTCAATCAAATCAAAAAGAGATAGATGATCTAAATCAAAACAGATGACTGTTCATCTTAACATTAACATTTAGTATTTACATTTTGGTATCTAAAAATGCATTCGTATTCTAAAATTGTCTGAAAACCACTAACTTACATACCTACAAAATATAAGGATAGGAAAACAAAAAATATATTACACACACATACACTCACGCCTGTAATCCCCGAAGGGGTAGGCAGAGGTGTAACTAGTACACCCACTTTTCGCCGAATGTCGGTCCCATAATGTGATAGGCGGCGAGCCTATCGCCATACCGGGCACATTTACCAGACTCTGGGCTAATACTGAGGAATTTCTAGATAGAAAAACCCAATATCACTTTACCCGACCCGGGGATCGAACCCGAGACCTCAGCACAGCAGTCGTAACGCATGCGCAATTACAACTGCGCCACCGAGGCAGTCAAAAAAAATATATTATTTGCATGCAATACTAGGAAGTAAAATACTATCAAACTTCTGTTCACAATGAGTTGGTAGCATGCATTCTAGGATCAAGATAGACTATGGTAAAAGTAGGTCACGCCAGTATAACTAAATTAACATTCATTTGGCCACGTTGCTGAGTACATCTTTGTTTATTCGAGGGAATTATTTGTACATACATTAAACACAAATAAATTTAATTTGGTTTTGCCCCTTAGAATCCTTATAGATGGTCTGATATGTAAAATTATAATACAATCACAAACAAATCCACAAACAGTAATTGTAATAGAGTTTCCATAATTTTTTGGTGACCTTCAAGTCCTCACCAGTATTATACACAGTATTTGATACACTACTGGGCATGGTCTCTTCTAACAACGATGTAGTCGACGTCTTAGTTCCCTAAGCTACCCTAGTTCGGATGTATAGACTTTACATGTCTTTCAAATTCTTGTTTAGAATTTTGAAGCACGCAGATCCTTTGTACAAATAAAATTTCAAATACTACTATTAAAAATAGAGTAAAAGTGTGGAAGATTAACACCCGTATTCAAGAAGCGTGGATTTCTGTTTATCTTATTGTTTTATTCTTGCTGCCATAATATCTACAAATTACAAGAATAGAATTTGAAACGTACAGGATACATTTTTATAAATTACTTGTCTAAAAGTTAAATTAAGCTAATAAAAGATATAATTAAAAAGTAACTAAAAATATGATAAAATAATGTTAATCATTATCTCATCACTATGGATCCGTACCCAGATATTAACCCCTCAGACTCGATGTAATCTAGGCCTAATAGAAAGTTAGTCAGTTTAATTTTAGCTGTGAAGATGGTATGGTCCTTTAGAGAACTTTTAGATGATACATTATTGAATGTGAATTTGCGAATGTGGTTTTAATGGATGATAGAAGTATCTTAAAGGTCCGTTTAGACTTAATATTGTCATATAGTGGAGAGTTTGTGATTGTTTTGTGAGCGCTTAGACAGGTATGGAGAATTAATAATTGCCTCACTCGCTGAACCTTTGCTTCGGCATAGAGATCGTTGCTAGAGTAACGGTAGGGTTTCTTCAACATCACCTTTAGCCCTTTCTAGTTTGATTACTGTGGTCCTGGCCGCTGAGCTCCATATTCCAATGCAGTAGCTTATAATTGATTGGCATAAGTGCATAAGTCTCATTTTAGTGGCAATATATTAGATTGTATAAGTTCTAAGCAGATGTACAATTTGTGCACTGTTTGCCGACCCTGTTTCAGCCCCTTGTTGTCGAATAATAATATCGTCGAATTATATAATCCTCCCCCTTCTACACCATATCCACGCATACTGGTTTGCGAAGCCACAACTTCGTGGTGTCCAATACCCCGGCTCGAACCAAGAGGCTCGCAAATTCCTATATTTGCCGCACCATTAAGCTGTGGAACAGTTTACCAGCTACCGCGTTCCTTCCTTCCTATGATCCTGGGTCCTTTAGGCGTAGTGTGAAGAAGCTACTCAGCAGGCCGGCATGATTGTGTTGAGTAGCGAGGGATAGATCGTCTCTCTCCACTTAATACTCTAACTGGATGTATCTGCGCCTACCATCTGGTGCAGAGTGGTCACTTGGCAAGATAAAAAATATATAGCTAGCATGTCGATCTATCTGGCACTATACATACGTATGTGTGTTTGTGTCGTTTTCAACAATAGAAATTCTCAAACACTAATCGTTTCCTAACCATGGATTGCAACTCAGGAGTTTACTGGTTTTTTAGCCTGAATTTTGTTAGACCAATAATAATAATTTAATTACTATATTCTTAAAACCTTCAACTTAAACAACAACCTTGACACCTGATAAATTGATTTTTCGGGTATTAACAATTCTTATTTGTTTTTTGACAAATAACTATTAGGTATTTTATTACCGTATAAAATTTATAACAGTCTAAGTATATTATGTTTTGTGAAGGATAAATATTAAAAAATGTATGCGTCAAAATTGTACGAAATGGCATACCTATAAGTTTTTGACATTTGTATCACAGATTTAATCAAAAATTCAAAGTTATTTTAACCACTCGGCTGTCGGTCAATGAAATGTATGAAATGAAGTCAATTACTGTCGTGCCATTTCGAGGAGGATGGCGCGAAATTTCAAATGTCGTAAAAATATGGTTATGCAAAACAATAAACCAAATTTAAAACATTAAAATTAATTATTTTGGTATTGTGTTATATGTCGTTAAAATGGTAATTAAATAAGCTAAAAGAATATATTTATACTTTTATAATGTTAGTCCCTAATAACATATCGTTAGATTAAGTTGAAAATAGCGTGAGCGAAATTCTTTTCTTATTTATGTACAAATGTTGTAACAATTTAAAAGTTAAAGCATTAATTCGAGTACTTTTTTATTTATTGCCATAAACATATATTATTTCACAATAATTAATCAAAGAAAACATATCTCCATTTTTTTTTTACATCACAAGCTTTTTACAATAACATTCCTCAAGTGGGTGCCGGCAAAAATGGTCATGTTTATACTTCGAATCCAAGAATGCTATTGGCTAAGTGGCTGATGGCAATTATTTATACTATAGTTTAGTCTACATATTTATCACATATCAAGTTTTAGCTGATAGAAGTGTTTATTTTACGAGTATCGAACAAAAAACCAAGTAGTTGGAAATGATCGCTAAAAAAGATCCTCCCAAACTTTGGTTTACAGAGCAAATTCTGTAGCACTTATTGTATTGTACATAAATTTCTATTTTCAATGATGAAGATATTCTCTAATATAACAACACAATAAACAGGCATGTTGTCATACAAAAACATTTCAAAATTCACAACTAAAACACGACAATTTAAGTACAAACTGTACAAAATACACGCTATGATGGTATGCAATAAGAACAGACCTGTCGCATCTGAACAATAAATTACCGATTTTAAACCCGGGAAGGTATCATTTTATTACATATCAAATATCTAACTGACTTCAAAAAAGGAGCAGGTTCTCAATTCACAGGAATCTTTTTTATGTATGTTCCCCGATTACTCGAAGACGCTTGGACCATCAAGTTAGGATTCGACGATAGGATTTCAGAAAAATCGAGGGCAACGCTCCTCCAAATTTTATAGTGACGCATAATGTGTTTTTTATTAAAGTCAGTGTATTTACTAATTTTCTGCACACCTTGCAATTACGACGCACGCCAATTAAGGCCAATCATCACATACGGCGCGGTGGTCAGGTGGCTCAGAATCAAACTGACCACAGCCAAAAATAAACTGTAGCACTTCTAAAGGTTAGTTTGTACAGCCATAACAGGCTGCATAAGAACCACACCCACAGCAGCTTTAGAGGTATTGCTGGGACTGCCTCCCCTAGACTAATTTAGCTCCTCGCTTAGCGTATTCTACCGTCTGTATCATGGCGTATGCTCTGAAGAATTGTTTGATATTATCCCATCCTCTCCCTTCCATACCAGAACCACGCGTACTGGCTTGCGGAGCCACAGCTTCGTGGTTTCTACTACCCCGGCCCGAACCAAGAGGTTCGCAAATTCGTATTTTTGCCGCACCATCAAGCTGTGGAACAGTTTGCCAACTAACGTGTTCCCTCCCTCCTATGATCCTGGGTCCTTTAGGCGTCACGTGAAGAAGCTAAACAGCAGGCCGGCATGATTGTGTTGAGTAGCGGGGGATAGACTGTCTCTCGCTACTTGATACTCTATCTGGACGGCACTGCACTTACCATCAGGTGCAGTGTGGTCACTTTGCCGCGCCAGAATAAAAAAAAAATTTGATCAAGAGGGACCAGATTAAAATCACTCAAGCTCTGGGGTTCAACAAACGGGGCTCACACGGAAACCCTTGAGGAAGCTATCAGTTACCAACGAATGATAGCCGCTCCCAACGATAAGGTCCCCAAACAACATTTCTTGAACAAAAGCTAGAGTAGCTTTTATAAGCTCTCCCTTCCACATCCACACCACTGGTACTGGCTTGCGAAGCCAAAGCTTCGTGGTGTCTATTACCCCGGCCCGAACCAAGAGGTTCACAAATTCGTAATTTTGCCACACCATATTGTGGAACAGTTTGCCAGCTACCGTATTGCCTCCTTCCTATATCCTGGGTCCTTTAGACGTAGTGTGTAGAAGCTACACAGCCGGCCGGCATGATTGTGTTGAGTAGCGAGGGATAGATTGTCTCTCGCTACTTGATACTCTAACTGGACGGCACTGCACTTACCATCAGGTGCAGTATGGTCACTTTGACGTGCCAGGATAAAAAAATATTCTAGATAGAAAAACCTAATATCATCGGTCGGTCGGGTTAAACCCGGGATCGAACCAGAGACCACAGCACAGCAGTCGCAGGCAGTCCATTAAAACATATACAAAATAATAAACACATATTAATCCACAGAAGTCTTATCCGTTATATTCAAACATCAGACAAATCAACATCTCGATGACAAATTCCCGGTTTGTCGAATAAGTAAAATTTGTGTAAATATTTTTAAAATTAGATTATACGGAAACATAATCGAAAATAATATAAATAAACGCTTTTCATATGTAGTTACATAATTAAATAATGTTATTAATGACATTTTGCTATCACACATGCATTTTATTAAATAAAAAATTGGCAATGTACGAGCATGACGTGCGAAAAAATAACAATGTTTCAAATGAAGAAACAAAATGTTGTACGAAATCTGTATGTAATACACAACTAATGTAGTAAAAACTGTTAATTGCTTTCCCGTCCATTATAATACCAGTCTATATCTATTTTAAATTCAATTACAACAACCACAAGCCGCTCCAACGACAAAGTGAAAATGAAATGTAATGTCGTCAAACACAACATAGTTTCAGCGTCCACTGAGTTGAATTGTTAAGCATGACGTGATGTTATTTCGGATCCTTGTGTATTTCCCTACAGATTGTATAAGCTAGAATACGTTAAATATGTTTAATTTTAGCAACATTGATGAATATCTAGAGACTATAAAAAACTACTTTATAAGTAGATTCGACAGTTTACTGTCAAATAAAAATCTACTTTTAAAGTAGGTCCGACATTCGAGCTAATAATAAACCTATAATTATAATTTGCATAGCCATTACTTTTTGTATACTATGAGTGGTATTTATTTGAGAAAGTTGTATTTATATGATACGTTCCTTCTCTTATTACCAATGTCGTAAACTTCTCTTAAAAAGGTAGAATTTAACAATGAATTATGTTTAAATTTATACTAATATACTCGTATATCTTATTAGAATTTCCACGGTATATAATAACTCGCATTAGACCAGGGTGGTGGATAAAAGCCAAACCACTTTTTTTGTTGTCGCGGGAAAATCGTTTTATTATTGCCACCCGCTCCGGAGGGAAGCGGAATAAGAATAAAACGGGTATGCTGGACTAGCCCGTCTTACGACCCAGCACCCCTCGCCCGGATGATAACTATTAGGGCAGCCACTGGGCCGAGTTCCAACCCCTATGTACACCCCACTTTACACTTGGTAGTGTAAAGTGGGGTGTAGAGTTTTAGCTGGTGCTAAAACTCCGCGGTGGCCTTCTTCGGCGTTTAGTCCGGGGATACTAAAAATAGTATAGGAAGGATACTAAACTAGAATTGCTGCCGGAATCGCCCCTGCGCGGTGCCACGTAGCAGCCCATCTCCATTAAGCTGATGAGCTCGGCGTCAACGACCGCGAACGAGGCCTGACCATCCATGCTGCCGTCCATCTCGGGGTCGCGCGATCAACCCAAATTGGAAGGCCCAACCCCTGTCATAAGTAGAAAAGGGCCGTGCCCAGCAGTGGGACAAGTTAAATACAGGACTGATATTATATTATTATCATATCACTTGTATAACTTTCAATGGTGGAGGGTAAAGGAATGACGTTGCTAATTTCGACAAACCCACAATCTTCAAAATATTTTATTATATTATTTTTGATACACAATAAAAATAAAAGTTTCTTGATAGTTCATCTAAATTTTACGCCTGGTACTATGTGTGCGTGTTAATGTTTATATCAACACAATGAATGTAGGCACGATCAATGTACTCTTTATCGTAGAAAAAGACTTGAACGCGGGTGAAATCACAAAAATGTTTCATTATATACTTACTATACTTTAATAGTGTAAACTAACGGTATAAATATATAAAAAAAACATAGATGGGTACGTTTATTTTTTACTGTTTTCATCTTTAACAATAATATCAGGTAAAAGAATCCTAAAGTTCAAGCAAGAAGTTAATTTCAGGCACAGACACTTTTTTATGATACTATCATTAGCAATATATCCGCCTTGATATTCTGTAATTTATTCAGTTCTATTATGCACACCATTAATATGGTCGTATAGTTTTATTGGCTGATTTGCTTTGCTGTTTGATAGATCTGAATTTTTTATTCCAATGGTTAAGTCACCATGCATGTCTGAATATAAATTATAAATTGTTAAATGTATTTTAATATATAAGAATGAACGATACTAGCACATTGTGAAGGCTTTTGCAATATTGTTATTTAAATCAACAAGTTCTGGTAATGACTAACGGCTCTTTATTGTGATTACATTTTGATCATATGATATATAATTGTAGGTTATTATGAAAAAAAATCACTTCGATTGTTGAACACTTTACACGGTGCGTCTACTTAATAACGCTGTTTTCGTTATTCTAAACAAAAAAAATGTACTATCTATCCCTCGCATATAAGTAACCGAAAGTACACCGTAAACATAGCCTTTGCTTACTGGTTTCTTATATTTACGCGAATATTATACATTGAAATAAAACGAAGTTTACGGATTATATCGCGGTTTATTTTACTTTTTTAACCCGACGTTTCGAAGACTTTACAGCCTTCATGGTCACGGGGGAGACTGAGTTGTATGTCATCTCGAAAGTCGGGTTAAAAAAGTAAAATAAACCGCGATATAATCCGTAAACTTCTTTTTATTTCAACACAACCTTTGCTACTATTACTGCAAAAGCATATTAGAGACATCCACTCCCCCGCTTTACTATATTTAGCTTTAAAATTGGAATTGAAGTGTAATTATCAATTTCACCTCATGGATGCAGCTGACCTAAATAAACTTGAAATGAGAATTTTATCGACATTGTATTAACTCATCGATTTTGAGTATGTAGGAAAAGTGTAGATTTTTTATTTTTTATTCTGGCGCTGCAAAGTGACCCCACTGCACCTGATAGTAAGCGCAGTGCCGTCCAGATAGAGTATCAAGTAGCGAGAGACAGTCTATCCCTCGCTCCTCAACACAATCATGCCGGCCTGCTGTTTAGCTTCTTCACATTACGCCTAAAGGACCCAGATATTTATAAACGATAAAATGTTATGTGTTATGAAAATCTGCTAGATTTTTCTCTTTTAGTCAGATAGCTTCTAGAGATGAATCGGCAATACATTCAGATTCTGTTACAGCCGTGACTAATACACGCGTTTTTTTTTTTTTTAATCCTAGCACGGTAAAGTGATCGCACTGCACCTGATGGTAAGCGCAGTGCGGTCTAATTAGAGTATCTAGTAGCGAGAGACGATCTATCCACCGCTACTCAACACAATCATGCCGGCCTGCTCCTTGACACTACGCCATGGGCAAGAAGGTAAAGAAGCGGTCGAGGGACTATTATTGTGTTTATTTATCCTTCTGCTTTAAAAATAGAGTACATAGTTAACTATCTTACCGGTTCCTCGGTGATGTTCCAAAAATAGAACTATGCCGATTTTTTCTATTACTGACTATAATGACTTACACAGTATACAAAAAATTGGTTTGATTGTGATACGTCAGATCGATTGGTAATTATATTGACAAAAGAAAAGTAGTTAATTGTATACAGACATAATAATTATGCTTCTCTTGTATATTATACAATAAATACGTTACCATAAACTTTTCCAGACGTTATAAAATGAAGATGAAATTTTCAACACGGTCTGTGAAGTAATATTATTATTAATCAGTAACATGAGATATATATATTTTAACACCCAACATACCCAGATAGCCCCGATCCCACACTAAGGTACGAGTCTTATGTAGTGGGTATCAGGGACTACGAGAGACTTTCGGTCTCACAATACTGAGACCCGCGACAGAAATATCTATCTGCCACACACACATTTGTCCCAGTGTGGGTTTCGAACCAATGGCCTCTCGCTTCACAGCTGGTTACTTGCCTACTGCGCCACGGAGTCTGTCAAATATTGTATTTTAGATATAGTTTTAATGATGTCACAGGTCCACCAGCGAGGAACAGTGTCAAGAATACCAGCGGATCTAGGCGGGCTTACTTAACCACGAAAATTATAAGCACAACGACCCAGTCCCGATGTGTTCTGGCATATAATATTTAGTAGGATTATTTTTGGTCCGGTTCGCATAATCTAAACAAATTGCCAAAGTAAGATTTATTTTCTGTGCGACTGAAAGTCTTTTAGTTTGTTTTATGTTAATAAATTATTATTTTTTGTTATGTGTTATTATGGTTTAAGATTAATTGTTAATTTTAAAGGCCTTGTTCAGTTGTTATGTACATTATATGAGCTAAAGTACCCCACAGTAGTAAGTTCACAGTGTGCAAGAAGGAACCGGATGCCAGACATCCCTATTCGGATGCATGTCGTTCATTTCATTTAATTGTTTTTATCGCCCAATCGCCTTTACGAAGCGCTCAATCTCAATTTGATATATTCTTAAATTCAGGAATAATGTCATATAGGTATATAGGTATATAAGCAGACGGAATCTCCTAACATAAATATGCAATACTTTTAGACCTAGATATTCAATAAGTACCATTAAATGGCACTTTTTGTTTGAGCACATAATTGCCGTAACGAAATAATAAAAATAAAATACTAATTTCGTGAAATTGTAGTGTATGTGTGCGCAAGCACGCTCTTTTGTTCATATGTGTAAGTATGAAACTAAGCATACTCGCGTAATACCTTTTTACAAAAAAACAACTACTTGGTCTAGTAATACTTTGCTAAATGTACGATGACAATTCAAAAATAATAATATCACATTGATTTAAAACAGGGAAAATGATTTTTAATTAAAGCAGAAGCCGACAAGGGTCTGATCATTTTGAAGCTTATGAACCTACAATATTCGAAACGTACGCCATATGCTATGAAGTCACAATATCCGAAGTACCATGAGTGCGTTGCTGAAATTAAAGGAAAGGAAGGGCGATAGGCAAGGAGAGAAGGTATTAACATTAAAAAATCTCACTAACCGTAAGAAACGCATGCGTTTATATCACGGTGGTTTTCTGTGAGACGAGAGGCTCATTCAATGCTGTAGACAAACTTGACCACAGCGTGCAATACTACTTAAATATACTCAGATCTATTTCCTACACATAGTTATGCTAATTCCTGTAAAAATTAAATTGGTTTGTAATATCGGAATTGTACTATTTTCATTTATTATTAAAGTTTCAGAGATCACTTTATTTGAAGAGATAAGGTAAATAAACAAATAAATAAAGCTCCTAAATAAACAAATAAATTATATTACATAAAGATAGTACGAATACTAGTAGTGTTACTAAATATTTACTGCAAAAAAACTTATAGAATTGAATATTTATTGACATCATTTATTTCTAGATATTAGAGACATTCGAAGAGTTCTTGGTTTTCATAAAATGAGGTGAATTTGAAAACAATAGCAAATGATAAGTACCGCTTAAAAGCTACTAAATGAGAAAGAAGCAAAAAACCAATAGGGTATTTCGAGAAATTAAAAGCGTCTCTTCTAGGAAACTTGTCGATAAATCCCGGGTAGTCTAGAACTGGATCATACATTATTTTATCATACCACTGCCTTACAGAACCCGATGCAAAGTATGAGTTTACTATTGCGATTCGTATGGTTAGTGATTATTTTGTAGGCCATAACCCGTCTCACTTATCCATTTACAATTCCTGTGTGTTAGGCTGGGAACACAGCGAATAATTGTAAATTTTTTTAGTGCCTCGATAGGCAGACGAGCAGACAGGCCACCTGATGGTAAGTAGTCATCGCCGCCCATTAGACTTCTGCAATACCAGGGCACAGCAAAGCCGCTGCCTACCGTTAATGGATTGTAGCTCTTCTTGTATTGCGTTTTATGAACGGTCTAGATTGTTTACCATCTTAATCCACTTGCTGTCGGACCTAGCTTTAAGAAATAAAAGATCTAATGATGACTAATAACTGAATGTACAGTACACGCTTGTTATATATAGTAAGTATTGATGTTTTAGTCGGTATATGTAGTGTGCGTCATCGCTTAAATAATGGTGGTCATTTTAGAACGGTACATTTATTAACACGTTTACATATATTGTTATTGATGTGAAATATATTAACTGTACTAGCTGTTGCTCGCGGCTCCGCCCGCGTGGAGGTCGTGTTTGGGAGAAAAAGTATATAATACAAATTTTCATGCTAAACGCATGAAAATTAAGGATTTTCATACAAACCTTCATCCCCTATTTTACCCTATTAGGTATGAAAAAAATGTGAAACACGTATTTCTTTATTTCCTACCAAAAGCCTAAATATGAATTTCCAGATCCCTAAATCGAGGAATTCTGGATTTCCCATACGAATTTTAAACTCCTATTTGACCCCTTTGTCCTTCTCGAGGATATAATCTATCTCCTTGCCAAATTTCATCACAATCTCGTCAGCGGTTTAGTCGTGAAAAGGTAACAAACAAACAGAGTTACTTTCGCATTTATAGTATTAGTATGGATTATCATATAGATATCATCAGTGATTACATTCCATCAGATGAGCCTCCTGTCCGTTTGCTCCCTTAGTTTCAGATTTTCAGATTTACTTTTTTTTAATGTAATTAAAAAAAAGTAAATCTGAAACTCGGGCGTGTTAGGCAGCAACTGTAGTACATAATAGGGTAGTTTCCTGTGTTTAATTTTGTTCATTATTCTACATGCAACCGAATATAATACGCAAAAGAAACCTTTTTGTGAAAACAGAATCAAAATTGCTTGAAAATTGAGTTCACAATATTTATTTTAAATATTGGTATGAGCATTGCTGTGTAGTGGGAATGTCTCACTATCTCCCTCGCACAACTGCACAGTAATGGCCATTCTGAGAGGTGACGTCACTCATATCATGCATCCTTTTACTGACATTTCACATTTACCCCTTCCAGCAGATTTGAATAGTGTCTAATTTACTTATTTTTGTTCGAACTCATAAAATTCTTTCGATAATAGGTTTTACTTAATGTAACTTGTTGATTAAAATTAAAAAAAAAATCGTGTCAACTACCCCATTATTCGGTTTAATTATTCATATAAAAACTGCCGTATTTATACCATTCTGTTTTTTAATTGACATTTACTGTGGTGTCAATTATTATAAGCGTATGGTTATTGTACTAAAATAAGCAGCAGTATGGATATGGTATAGTCAGCCAAGGTTAATTAATAGTGGTTTATTAATAATTCATCATTACGGAAATATGCGTCTCATAAAAGGTATTATCATTGTTCGTAATTGTCGCAATGTTATTTATTTATGATTTGAGCTGCTCGTATTCATGTGTAACCGTAACGACTGGTTTAATCCAACGCAACGTGTAACATATTGTGATAGTACAGCTTTCCTGCATATGACGCACTTGTGATGTCAATTATGACAATGGACCACGCCAATATACATTTGCGTAATTAAAATTAAAATAATTTGCAGGCTCGGCGAAACGTACGCAGATAATGTTCAGTGATTATGGGGATTATTTGCCCATCGGGATATGTTTAGGAAACCGTAAATATATGTGTTGTTGTGGGAACAAGTGTTTTATGGATTAAAGACTACAAAGATACCTAATATGGGACCAGGAGCATAATATGTGAGCCTAAAAATAATAAATTGTGTTCCAGTTATGCAAACAATATGACTGGCTATTACAGATTAACTTTATCTTCGAATATAAATAAAGAGAACACAAAAACTATTTCCTTATTAAAAAATATGTAAATTACAACGCATGAACCGAAATACATCTTCAAATATTATATTTTAACATAAAAATAATAGCAGTGTATTTTGACTTGATGGGCTTAATTAAAAAACATATTTTTATCAAATGGTTGCTATGGGAACTCAGAGTCAGTTGTTGATATAGAGTTGAATTAGAGTTGTTGTAGACCTAGTTGAAAGTAAGTGTTCGTTGTACAATATGACCCTTTGTGTTTATAATCTACGTGATACTAATAATAATACTAGCCCTGTATTTAACATTGTGCCACTGCTAGGCACGGGCCACTTCTACTAATGAGAGGGGTTAGGCCTTAGTCCACCACGTTGGCCTAATGCGGGTTGGCAGACTTCACATAAGTTCGAAATTCTTGTAGGAATTCTTAGGTACACAGGAAAAAAGCGATAATAATTAACAATGAAACACAAACGTAACTTGAGAAAAGTCAGACGTGTATGCCATTTGGCCTGAGTGTCGAACATACGACTTTCGTCGTGGCAGACCGTGCCGCAACAACTAGGCTATCGCTGCTTACGTGATTATAATACTTAGATATATACATATATAATGAATATATAAATGTATAGTAACAATATAACCGCCTTATAAATAACACCCAAAAGTCACACACATAACCTCGACCCCACACTAAGATACTAGTCTTGTGTTTTGGGTATCAGGGACTACGAGAGACTTTCGGTCTCACAACACCCAGACCCCGGACAAAAATATATGTCTGTCACACAAACATTTGCCCCGGTGTGAGAATCGAACCCACGGCCTCTCGTTTCACAGCCGGCTACTCGCCAACTGCGCCACGGAGGCTGTTAATGCATACTACTTTCATATTATTAAAAATCATCACCGTATTATAGCGGGTATTTCCATCCAAATACTAAGAAACATCATAATCACACCATGTGTATGATTTATTCAGGTACAATTCATCAAAACCGCAAGATTAATATACGGCAATTTTAATATCAACGCTCTTTTTACGAGGAAAATGATGTACACTGTATATTAAAATGCATACGAATTATAAGTACAAAGTGATGTGGGTCATTAACCTGAGTGCGACGAGAGCTCGATCTGACGGCAACTTGAGGAAGTGCATTCAAAAGCCGAAAGCGTGAGTAATTCCGTCACATACAATATGACCGTTTACTTTTAGACAATACAAGCGAACGCTGACCTATTTTACAATGCAACTCTAAAGAAAATTAACCTACTTGATGATTTTATTATCGTCTGCTACATCTATAGATATAGTATGGCAACATACCAAATAATGTAACGCATTGACACTCAGTTTCTACAGCGATTGCGTTTATAGTTTCACCACAGATAATAATAACTTAACCTTATATTTAAAGCGAATATTTTTTTTTATACTGGCACGGCAAAGTCACCACACTGCACCTGATGCTGAGCACAGTGCGGTCCAATTAGAGTATCGAGTAGCGAGGGACGATCTGTCCCGCGCTACTCAACACAATCATGCCGGCCTGCTCCTTCACACTACGCCATGGGCAAGAAGGTGAAGAAGCGGTTGAGGGTCCAGATACTGGTGTCAGAGTACTCAGAAGAGATTCTAGACCCCCGACAGAAACCGGATGTAGTCTGGCTGATCCCGGAACGCGACACACTTGCGTGTGCCACTATAGCGGGTTTTCCACCCTGTGTACGGTGGTCGCTATCCAGGCGGATAAGAATATCCTACCACTAGCAATATATTCCAACATATATGAAATATAATTTACATTATCCCTTTCCTCATAAAATTTTGCAAAACTGAATAAAATAAATTTTTGAAAATTAATTATACGTTAAGATTTCTGTAACCGTATTTTATTTATGTGCTAATTTTTATTATTATTATTGTTATTGTGTTATTTTTATGTGCTAATGGTAACCAGCCAACTGAACGACGCAGAAGCCCGACTAAATATTATAGTGCTTTAAAGGTTATGTGCGATAAATAAATATATGAATAGCTGGATTAATATCATAACTAGCACCAGCCTCGGATTAGAAGTTATAAACTTTTCTAGAAGTTCTAGTGAATATAAGAGAGAAGTGATGTATGTCAGTTATAAATAAAAGAGTCGGATCAGGTCAAAATGAATGTGGAGGAAAGTGTCATTGGTGAAACATTATAACCTTGGACCTTGGTTCAAGTTCAATAATTTCTTTGGATAACTTCTTGTAATATACACTTTACATACTTATATCATCATTATCAAATATATGAGGCGAAACAACCTTTTCTGCAATAGCTTGCGTTAAATGTAGCGTTTGTTGGTTTATTCGTTTATTGACGATATTTTTTTCTAATAATGATATGAACGTAGTCTGTCCTAGAATTTTTATGTTATGAGTTTCAAACTGTCGACCACATACCTCAAACCGTGTCTATAATATTAAAACTGGCATAATGTCATCGGAGTCCGTAGCGATCACCTGTATGAGTCACATATTCCAGTCTTGTTTTAGGAACCATACTTATTTTAAAACGATTTAATAAAAAAAAGTAGATGCTGGTATCTTCTTTTACTATTTGATAATACGATACAACGCTAACTAAAATAGAGCTCCTTGCTATACGTTTATTTATACATAACATGTACATAGATAAACATTTTTGGCGCCAAATTAAAACTGACTGTATACAGAAATCATCATATAGCAAAGAGCCTGCCTTGATTTTGTTCGGGAATGCTAGCGTAAAACTCTGGTACGTCATAAAAGAACAATATATTACGTGCCTACACCAAATGTATTCATAATTACAACGCACTATAAGAGAAAAACTAAAGTAATTGAACAGAGGATAAGAATGAATTATTATAATATAAGCGATGATAATAAATGTTTATAAAGGAATGTTAATTATTAAACTACCCTGACAATGGCTATTACTGAGAAGAAGTAATGGATTCCAAAAGAAATAGCGATTTACAACAATTATTTACGTTTTGAACTAATTAAATCAAAATATAAATGGGATGTCGTGCCGATCCCCTCAGCTGCAGGGTCATTCGTTGTCTATCACGAACGTTTCAATTGACGACAGTAAAATTACCGAGAGGCTTTTGATTACAATAAACTGCCTTTTTTCACATGGTCGCGTTGAATTAATGTAAAACGATTGTGCAATTAGCCGCTCCTCCTTAAAGAACAACGCGAACATTTGTTTTATTCGCGAAGCCGAACAAAAAAGAACCTGCTATTGGCTTTCTTTATTTTTGTTTCGCTTTAACAGTTGATCTTGAAGGATTTCTTGCAATACTAATGTTTCATATATTTTCAAGATACACTATTGTAGTTTAAATTGATAATGTCAGATCTGGATAGCATTCAATTAATTATAATTTGAACGCTCAATATTGTTTGCCTACTACTTACAATTAAGATTTGGGTCTGACACATGAATAAAAAAAATAATTATTGTGTGATTACGGAGCATCTTTACAGTCACCTACTTCAATGAGCTAAGTGTTGTTCGTGCATTCGAGATTCATGATATTTTTGACATTGCGTGAACATACAATTTTAGCTTTTTTTTCAGAGTTACGCCTTTTTGAACATAATTTTATGTTGTTACATTTGAATTATGAATTCATTAAGGAATAATAAAAAATGTTATAATAAAACCGATGTTGGTTGATAACTGTATTCGACAAAAAATATTCAACATACATGTGTTTGTTTACTTAATAATAGGGGTTGAAGGTCGCCCGGAAGTAGCCGTTAGCGAATTTCTTCCATTGACTGATTCATTTTGTTTGTTTTCTCATGCGCGCACCGTATTTTATTGCGGTTAGCTTAATTATTTATTTTCTTATAATTATCTTAATCACCTTGGGACGGTGTGGGCGTTTGACGCAAATTCGAACGTATGGAATATCCCCATCAATATATTGAGTATTTTCTTAGAACTCTCTGAAATCTTTACCTATGAGAATAAAATCTTGTCATTGTGTAAAGTAGGTATAAATATTTTAATATTCATTTTATTTTGAGACATTGTATTTCAGCGTCTGCTTTACAATATTTTGAATATGGTTAATTTGTATATCCTGCATACATACTATAAAACATAACATTTTATCAAATAAAATTATAAATAAGGAATTGGTGTCGCAATCCCACGTCTGGAGTGCATACATACACTATAAGTTTTTGTTGGCCGTGTGAAAATTACTGTTTTCATATTGTCTGTCATTATACGCGCATGTTGATTCGTTTGTTTCTTTTTCGTGTTACTTATGGATAATGTTAGTTGCTTTGCCGTTTTAGCAATAAATAAATTGGACAAACGGTTTAATTTCTGACGTACCTATTAAAACTCCGGAGGCGGTCGACAGTGATCACCGTCTCTAATACAAATCAAGCGCTTATAAGAAATGAGAAGGCGGATTTGATTACTTTTTGCTAGATCTTAAAAAACTCTCAAATGGAACCAGGATCTGTTGACCCTGCTTTTTGGTTGTGTATAGGCGTGGGCGAACTTTCAGTGTACTGGAGCATGTTTTCATTTTCCTTAAATTAATATATACCGTCAGTTGGCGGATTATTTGATTTAAACATTTTTTGCGATATTAAGTTATATACATATTCAGAGTTAGCAATTTTTTCTGTGTCTTTTGAGCCTATATATAGGTGCATTTTTTGGCTTTCAAATAATACGGTAAAATAGGACTCATGTTTTTTCAGAGCACAATTACTTAAAAAATAATGCTCATAAATGCATGAAAATAAGACTTAAACATGCAGTACGTGATTACACAAGTAATATATTAATTCTAATAAAATTCAAGCAATAGTTTTTTGCAGCGATAGTCTAGTTAGTAGCGGTGCGGACTGTCAAGACGAAAGTCGTATGTTCGAAACCCAAAATGGCATACACCTCTGACTTTTCTAAAGTTATGTGTGTATTAGATGTTATTTATCTCTTGCTCATTAGAAGAGGAGGCCTGTGCCCAGCTGTGGGACAATAATAATTATAGGGTATTTTGTAGTGTATACTTTTTGTCTCAAACATGAGCTCCACGCGGGCGGAGCCGCGAGCAACAGCTAGTCTGTATATATAAAAGAAGAAACTGACTGACTGACTGACTGACTGATCGATCAACGCACAGCCAAAACGGCTGGGGTTAGAGACTTGAAATTTTTGCAGTAGGTACCTTTTATGACGTAGGCATCCACTAAGGAAGGGTTTTTGGAAATACCACCCCTAAGGGGGTAAAATAGGGGATGATAGTTTGTATGAAAATCCGTCATTTTTGAAGTTAAGTTTATGAAAATTAGTATTTGGCCTTTTAATCAAAAATAAAAAATACATATTTCAGGATTTTTGGAAATTCCACCCCGAAGGGGGTAAAATAGGGGAAGAAAGTTTGTATGAAAATTTGTCATTTTTGCAGTTAAACGCATGAAATTTGGTATTTGGCCTTACAGTTAAAAATTAAAAACACATATTTCAGTGTTTTTGGAAATTCCACCCCTAAGGGGGTTAAATAGGGTAAAAAAGTTTGTATGAAAATCCTTCATTTTTGAAGTTAAATGCATGAAAATTGTATTTTGTAGTGTATACTTTTTGTCTCAAACATGACCTCCACGCGGGCGGAGCCGCGAGCAACAGCTAGTAATATATAGGATATATTTTATCCCAAAACCGCGAGCCAGCTCTGCGGATAGTTATGTCTTAACGCACGCCATACATTTTTTTTCTAGTAGTGAGACCATACTTATGATAAACGTTATCAGGTAGGCAAAGCTGCGGGCAAAAGCTAGTTTCTATAAACCGTGGACGACAGGGGTAAAAACGGCACGCGTCTCACAGACATATCAAATCGAGTTCCATCTTCAAGCCACGCCACGTGGTGGATAGTAGAATTCTGAAAGTCACCCGTCAAGGATAGCTAGGTACTAGCACTATTTGTTCTCTGTTGAAAGTAGTTTTAGTCACGACTACACACTAGCTCTATTTAATGATATATTTTTCTCTCGGATATTTATGAATTAATTACCTTCAAATGCAAGTTAGGCAAGTTTGATCTGGGATTTTAATTTGTATTATTCACCAATCGATAGCTCATGGTTTATTAAAGACAAAAACATTAAACTGAATTGTATATTGAAACGAAAATATCAACAAATAGCTATCAACATTGTGACGTAATCTTCATGTCATGGGTGTCAAGCTTATTTACATAGTTTTATTTATTCTATTTAAACTTTAAATACAACATTTGTATAAAGGCGGACATAATGCCTGAGGCATTCTCTGTCAACCTTTGGGTTTTGCAGAGAAGTAGGTGTAATAAATGTCTATATATTTTGGTATTAAACACCTAAGTCTTAGCCCTGAAACAATTATTTGTGGAACGCGTAAACATTTGCCTCGTTGGATTGAACCCGTGACCGGCATTTCCCAGCCGGCTAGCTACTCCTTTACCGCGACATGGTGAATATAACAGTAATAATTTATTATTATCATACGAGAATGTTCTACCCAGTCGTTGTAAATGAAACAATAGTGTTGCTGTAAAATTACTCATTTTTTATTTAGGCTTACTAATATAGCAGCGATAGCCTAGTTGGTTGCGGACTATCAACACAAAGGTCGTATGTTCGGAACCAGCGCAAATGGCATTATCCTCTCCTATTTTTTCTAATGTGACGTGTATATTCATTGTTAATTATCGCACTGCGCTTACCATCAAGTGTAGAGTACTTTGGACTTTGTATAAAAATAAAAGTTTTATGAAAATAATCTGGACTTTATTAAAAAAAAACCACACGCATTACAACGTACAGCTTTCGACGGTACGTTAGTCAGTGCAATTTTGTTTTACCTTGTTGCTACACCAATAGATAATTTTACTTAGGGCTTATTATAGAAGTAATTCTTATAGCTCCAGCTTAAAGCATGTTGCATACGACATTGACACATTTGGTCGCCGTGACCTCGCCGGGCCTGAATGGGGATTTGGTATTTAATGGGCCTCAGGCAATCCTAATAACTGTACGAAAAGAAATAAGGGACGTTTTCTGTGGGTCTGGACCACTCTGACCAAGCCGGCTCATTCTTACTGTGAGACTATACCATTGATACCAGTCTCGTATCAATGGTATGCCGTGGCGCGCCACAAATACTGGCAACAATCGCCGTTCTTACATGCTATTTTTAGCTTTAATGTTATGGAAATAAAATTAATTTTGGCTTGTATTTAATCCCTACTTATTACCTTTTTAATATCCTGTTGATATATAAGTGGAATAGGTAAAACCCTAAAACAAAAAAAAACCTGACTCACGCCATTAATATATTTAGATAACATACTAGGCTTAGTCGTGCTGTGGGTACCTTTAAATCAATCTGTCAGTATTCAGGATATAGCCGCTTTACTAACCAATATGAAATAAATTCTACCCATCATTTAAATTATTATAAAAAAAATATTGAACAGACAATTTTTTTTTTTTAATGCGACCCCTAAACTGCTTGACCACGTACTGAAAATTAGTATATAAAATATCAACACAACAAAAGCAGGCAATAATGTGCTTATTCAGGCTCTGAGTTACCCTTGAGACAAATAGATAATAGCGCAAATCGTTCACTGGAGTTTATTGCAGTCATTCATGGCACTTTATAACTACGGTAATGGATCCGAGCGGAGGCGTTTCTATATATATATATTGAAAAACCCATGGTTGTTTGTAAACCAAGACATCTTTATATATTAAGATCGTTCGCCGCGAAAATCGTAAAAAATGCTACGATTTCTATAAAATACCTTAAAAGTTTACTGTCCATATAAAAATGTATGTCAAATATGACTTCATTATGAAAATTTTATATAATATATATACACACTCACGCATGTAATCCCCGAAGGGGTATGGCAGAGGTGTAACTAGTTAACCCAAATTTCGCCGGGCTTACCACCATCCCATGATATGATAAGGGGCGAACCCATCGCCATACCGGGCATAATTCTAGACTCCGGGCTATTACTGAGCATTTCAGGATAGCAAATATAGTATTCTTAAATAAAAAAAAAACTTAATAAATTAGCTGGTACCTACTTTTCGGTTTGCAAAACTACTAAGTCTTTCTTACACGAAAATAAGTATTATGAAATCCTGAAAAACATATTTAGCTACAATTTCACCATTCATACCAAGAAGTTAAAATGTTTAAAACCATTAAACACCGAGTCTCGAGTTTTTTAAACGACCAGAACTTTCACGCAAAGTGCAAGCTGTGTTTTTTTATATCATGAAGGTGGCAAACAAGCTTACGGCCTAACTGATGGTAAGCGGTGTTGAGGACACTAACTAGTTACAGTTATATAAATAGGAATTAGATGAAGTTTTTACGGCGTGACCACTTCTAACACATGCATAAAATATGCCGGCATAATTAAATGCATAATAGCAATTCAAAGCACAAGTTTTCCGGCGTTTATAGTTATTTATAAAGTGTAGTTATTTAATAAATAAATTACATCAGATCACATATCACGTCCTCACACGATTCTTTGTTTTATTGTGGACACAATATATTATTAAGAACCATAAAAATATGTATGTCTTTAAAGAACACACTGAAAAGACTATGTAAAGTAAATATGTAGTGGTCTATTCTAAGTTAACTATAATTACAGTTTTATATACACTCGGGAGCAAAAATATCGACTCAAACTTTAAACTGTCTCTAGCTAAAAAAAATTAACTCAAATACCATTTTTTACCTTTAAATTTTATATCTTAATTTAAATGAAACCAGATTAAATTATATTAATATATTTAATAATTAATAATAAATTTTATATCAGGGCAGCTTGTGGCGAGCTGTTGGGAATTATCGATCCCACGTACCTGAGTGCTCCCGGGGGAAGGCCCTGTTCTTCATCTCTAGCTGTCTTTACCGGCTGGCTGGAGTGAACAATGACGAGGAACAGATCCCCCACCTCTGGCTTGCCTTCACCGGCCGGTCAGAGTGGAGTCGCGAGAGCTTAACCCTCGGAGGGTGGACCTGAAACGTAAGTGGCGAGTGGGCAACGTGATGGGACCCTAAGGGGGCAAATTATCGTTGTTTAAAGTCCAGTGACACCTCTCCACTCTTTAGCCGCTCAAATTATGTTGCTCCTTTGTCGCTTTTCTAACGACTATTTTGGGGAGCCCATTTATCTGAGTTGGCGAGTCACCACCTGCCTATTTTATCCGTGTTATTAATATTGGTCAGGCAGGTGCCATAGTCCCTCCCATAGATCCAATTACCCAATCCACTAACACCTCACCTCAATAAACCAGCATAAGTTTTATCCATCCATACAATAGTCCTACACCAACCGGGGGTTGTCCGTGGGTGCACTTGTATAGTGTATACAGGGATAACCGTCGGCTGGTGTCACATCACAAACTTAAATTAAAATTGTCTAACGGGCCTCTGCGTGTTGGCTTCGGCCCCACGCACGCCTTCCAAATGTCCGGGATTCTATGGGCCCGTGATTACGGTGTAATTTTATATATTACGAACAATTTGTTCTTTGAGGTAAAGATCTTTAAGGCAAAGAAGAACGAAAGGAAACCTAGCGAATACAGCACATTGGCGGTAAACATCTAAATAAAAATGGCATATATAAGTATTTCGTGGTAACTAAGGAAACGTCAACGGTAAAGTACCAGGTAAATCAACTCTACTAGGAAAACCTCAAATGACACCTATTTTGTAGATAAATGTATGTGTCTCTTATATTTTATGGAAACACAAAATATTCATTTTTATATGGTTCTATTTCATAAATTCTATAGCCTTATAACCAGGGGCGTAGCTACCGCCGTATCAGCCATATCAATGAGACGGGGCTGCCGGGCTACAAACGCACCAAACGGGCCCAAACGTCGTTACAAAATTCTTTTTACCCCTCATTAATGCTCACCAACAAATTCTGATACAGAGCCCGTCTAAGGCAAGCTACGCCACTGCTTATAACCATCATAAATTACCAGTGTTAGAATACAAAATAAGTTCGCAAAGCTGAATATCAAGTTCAATTAATTTTTATACCGGTTGAAAATAAAATCACCTCCTAATGAGGCTGAAAAGTCGGTGTGGTGTTGAGTTCAAAGTGCAGGTCGAGTGATTGCAATCTGCGCCTCAGTTTTCGCCGTATCCTTGATTTGACTTTTAGAGCAACCATGGGCGAACCCAACATTTGCCTATCGGTGGGGCAAAAATAAGAAAACTCGACAAATAGTTAAATTTTTATTATTTATATACGAGAGTTTTGGGTAAATTAGGCTAAAATGTAGTTTTAAAACATTTCAGACGTTAGCTTCAAGTAAGGGTGGATTCTGCCCTTCCCCACCCTCCGTGGGTACATCTATCTAAGTAATATAGTCGTTATACGACCGCGCTCTCCAAATTCAGATTTAAAAAATCTACACATGTCTAAAGTAAAATATATAATTGATAATTATCAAGGGTATCATTTATTGGAAATTGCTTTTAACTAAATTAATAAATCTGGATGGAAACAGCGATAAACCAAATGTATGTAGCACCTTTAGACGTACTAAGAATGCATATAAAGTTTAAATGTTAAGATTTGATAAGGAAATATAGTATCATCAATATATTGTATGACAAAGCAGGAAAAGCCGAAGTTGACAGGGAATCCCTATAATTGCTTACATTCTGAACGTAGTTCGAGTTACGCATAAATATTATGGTGACAGAAATAAGGTATATTCCCGTCAGGTGTCTGGTATTGTGGTGGTTTTTACTTACGCCGATAAGGGACATTTAGTCATATTAACGTCCTTCCTTTATTTTCTTTGTGCCTAGTCTTGGTAGTGGCATGAATCACACAATTTTTTTAGTATTTAAACCATTTTTCATTTTGATGTGCATTTAGTAAGATTTTGTGGTGCGGATAATTGAGGAAAAACATCATTAACTTATCAATTATTTTCAACCAATTTGGAATTCGGTGATATTTAGATTCCGACTGCGTTTATCTCCAAAGTGGTCTCAAAAAATCAGATTAAGATCCGACGATGGTGTATGAAAGAAAATTGGGAATCCGCTTAATTATTTCAGTAAATTCATTGCATTTCGAATGTGGAACTCAATTTCTTAGCTTTTAGTTAAAATGACACATCAATCACACTGGCCTTATATGGATAATGTAGATAATGCGGATAAGAGAATTAAAACAATTATTAAAACTATATTTATTGTTAACTTTATAGCCATATAAAGGACCTTGTGCTCCTGTGGCGACTCGGTTACCTCTAAAATTGTATACTATTATGAAGAATAAAAATCATGTGACATTATTCTCTCATAGAGGTCAGCCATTATACGCCAATAGAGGCACATAAAACACTTCAAGTTCACATACATTGAGGTTTTTCAATTACAGTTGCATGTACTGGCACAAATGTGCACGCAGCCTAACAGTAGATTTTTATTTTATATTTAATAAGAAGTGGACTGTCTAATGATAAAATTATAATAGCGGTATTATATTTATGAGAAAATTTAATTCATGATTATTTAATTGAAATTATATGAGAATTATGTATTTGCCGAAAACGTTTATCATTAATTTGAGAAGATATTAGAAATTTGAACATTGGTTATCAGGGTCTAATTTAGCGTTTATATGTTTCTTTCATTATAAATTATATTATCGAAAGTAGCGGTATTTCTGAAAAAAAGCGTCATTTTACCGATATTTACTTATATACATATTCGGAATCAGTGTAATTTTCTGCCTCTTTTGAGCCATATTTCTAAATAGCGCAAATATACGCTTAAATCAAATAGCCTGCTAACCGTCTTTGTTTATTCTAAAAGTGATTATACAAGCCCTGTATTCAGCTGTCCCATTGCTGAGCACAGGCCCCATCTTCTAATGAGATGGGTTAGCCCTAAGTTGACCACGCCGGCTTAAGGGAATTACGTAGTCCAATGACTTTGACGATTCGACCTTCAAAAAGCAAAAAGCGCAATGAGTCTATATTTAACATATATTTTTAATATAGCGCTTGGTTCAGCAGATATCTCAGAATGTTCTTCGAACTCAACGTAATTCTAACCGCTTTGCGTGCCCTTTCCCCTTAATACCGACTTCACATATCTTTGAAAATTGTATAAGAATTCTCAGGTATGCAGGTTTTCTCACGATGTTTTCCTTCACCGTTAAATCAAGCGATAATTAGCAATGTATAAAAACATAGCTTTCGAGAAGTCAAATGTGAAAGCTATTTGCGCTTGTTTCGAACAACCGGCATTCAATTCAAGAGTCCTTGTCACTACCAACTACGCTACCTCAAAATATAATCAAAATGTCTTCAAACTGATCATATTAAGCGTATTTTAAACTCCCTTGAGATCCTTCTTTCTTATTCGAACAGAAGTTAATCTTTTATTGGATTTAATGAGTCCCATATTTTATTCAATATTTAATATCGTTCTTAATATTATCGAAATGAATATTAAACAAAATTGATGCATATTTGTAGTGTTTATATTTCATAAACAATAAACGTTAAAGCTTAATAAATTTATATTTGTCTGCCTAAACATGTTATGGATGAGACTTATAGTCTATCCTATTAATGTTTATATAAATTTATTGGAAGAGTGGGTAGAGGGCGCCCAAGGAGAACGTTTACGAATCAGATAAACGATCTTCTCCTAAAAGGGCAAATCAGAAGTACCTCCAACCGTCGTAAATGTATGAGAAGATGTAAGAATGTGGAAGAGGCGAAAGAAGTGTGTCCGGATCGTAGCTTGTGGCTCTCAATAGTCTCTGCCTACCCCCATGGGATACGGGCGTGAGTGTATATGTATGTATGTATAAATTTATTGATATTAGTCATCATGAACAAGATGTAAACAAGAATCTAAGAATTTAAATTCACCTTCTAACGAAAAATTAGGTATTTACAAAATATTATCAAATTATTATAATTGTTTGATATTTCCTAGTTAGTAATTTATCCGTTTAGAATATGTATGATTTAAAATATTTACGTAAGTATTACTAATATCATTGCTGGATTACATGAACAGTGTCATTATTCAGTGCCGTTCATCCAGATCTTAACAAGAAACAACTGTTTTAAAATGTTCCTTCAATATGTGCATATAAATTACTCATTGTGTTTTTACCGACACAAAGTACTATTATATCATACTGAGGTTCAGATTATCTGTATTACAAAACGAAGACTGACATAAAGCACAATACTTATCATAGTTGTAATTAAGTATTTGCGGCTTCTATTTACATCAATGTCTGTGGTTACAACTATTTTAGTGCATCTAAGATGAATTTGGCAGATTTTCAGTTAGTCAATTTTTGCACTAAACAAAATAATTGGTTATTGTGTGAGTTGCAGTGCTAGCTAGCTCCATCGTGTGCAGGATTTTGATCTATAAAAAAAATATTTAATAACTATTCCGCGGGAAATTGGTTTTTAATTTGACAATAGACAAAGGTCCTGTTATTTTTACTTAGCGAACATTGCTATATAAATTAAGTATTAACTTATACAGAAAAATAAAACGGCTACTTGGGCACAGCCGCGAGCAATAGCTAGTTATACTTTCTTTTGTTTTACGAGTCACATTCTAAACCAAAAATTCAAGAAAAGGTTGTAATGTTAGAAGAGCTGACACGGAAAACCTATTACAGATAAATACCCAAGTATTAAATAATTTATTAATTGGTTTTGTTTTATTCATTTACTTGTCTCTAAATTGTTTCTTTTTTCGAGTTAATAACTTGAGTATTTATAACAATAAAATACAATAAATACTCAAGTTATTACTTTGGATATAATTCTTTCTTTATTTCTTACTTTTCCCTCAATGAATTCATTAACATAAATTACTTTAAAAATTGCTATAACGTTGCGGGTTTTCAGCTAGTAACGAACTAGATTTAGTTTAGTGTTTTTCCAATAGTACACAACGCAGTTGGTTGACCTTGAATATGTAATAGAAACTGGTGTTTCCCCAAAGCCTTATTCACTGACAGGGCGAATTATGTGACAATGAGATCAATGCAAGTATTATTCCAAGGCGGATGTAAGCGAATTCCATAGAAATATGTTATTAATCTGGACGGCAAATTCTTTACCGTGAATAGAGAATTACTTGTAGTTAATATGAAAGGATAATGATATACGAGGTTAAATAATATTTAAACGCATTGAGGCATAGTTGTCAGTAAACAAACGATACACTAAAAAATAAAACAAGTAGGCTTATAGCAAATTCAGATAATTGTCTAGTTGCTCAAGTTACATATTCTGGAACAAATCAACTTTTGTAAAACTGCAGAGTTTATAAAATAACAAAAGACATTGAATAAATACTTTATTGTAGAAAATATGTTATTTATCCAAAGTTACTTTAGTAGAATGATGTTTTAATTGGATGTCTTTTTTTATAGTATAGTCCGACAAACGAGCCAGTGGGTCACCTGATGTTAAGTGATCTCCACCGCCCATGAACATCCACAACACCGAAAGTGTCATGTATGCGCTGTCGGCCTTAAAGGACAGGAATAGGGATTAGGGAAGGGAAGGGGGAATCTGGGCCTCCGAATATCTCACTTACCATACGAAACGCGACAGTAAACTGTTACTTTACGTTGGTTTTCTGTGAGACAGTGGTACTACCCCGGTCGAGCCGGCCCATTCATGCTGTAGACAAATATGGCTCTACCACTTTCATATTATAAACCCAGCGCTTCCAATGCTCTAAGTAGACTAAGTGATCGCGTGTTATGAAAACCAAGCTCGACACGTAAACCTGAAACAAAGTAAGTCATTTCATGGCTTTTGCACAAGATTGAATACATTTAGACTTAACACACAAATTGGATTTTCCAATACTAGAATCTCGCTTATTATAACAGCTGAATACGTTGAAGGGATATACTACACTCATATTATAAATAATACTGAACAGTCACACACATAGTCCTGACCCCACACTAGGTCGAACATTTGTCGCGAGTATCAAGAGCTACAAGGAACTGCGCGGCCACAACACCCAGACCTGAAACAAATATTTCTGGGTCACACAAACATTTGTCTCGATGTGAGCATTGAACCCGCGGCCTCCCGTTTCACAGACAACTACTCACCTGCTGAGCCTTAGGGGATAAAGGAAATCTGAAGACATTGTACCTATTGTGACATCAATGACATGACATCACATTTGTTTGAACCAACGACGATTTTACATATTATAATATTAATTGTGGTTATTTGTTCAGGAATTCCTTGCACCACAATATTTTTACTCACGTTAGACAACGTATAAGTTGCAACTAATTTTTACAACGGAATCATACATACACAACTTTTTTTTTACATGAATAGGCTTGCGTTTGACCACTATCTCGCCTGATGGTAAGTGATGATGTGGTCTACGGTGGAGCAAGCTTAAACTGTAGTGTAGAATTCAATGGTAGTATTTGGTTGATCCGCTTTGGCGTCGTGTGGTGACAAATGACACTTGTCTGTGTGTATTCTTGGTAATAGAATTATCTCATAGAAAAAAAGTACAATAAACCGTGACACAATCCGTAAAATTAGTTTTATTTCAATAGCACAGAAGTTTGAAAACTGCAGTATAACTGAGATATGTTTGAGTACATCCACTTACGGAATGTGAGATTTTTTGTTCTTAAAATACATTCTCAAAGATAGATGACGTTCAAACGTTCATAGAAAGAGCGCCAAAAAACAGTGACTAGGTACAAAAGTTCAATAAACGTTAATCTCTTTAAAAACACCGGCGCTGATAGTTCGTTCGTGACGTGAATCATAAATACAACCTTTTATTTATTATCTGTATAATGACTTACAAGAAAATGAAAGTGCCAGTAACAATGTCAACAAATTAAAATTTAATAGCTAGTTATCGGTATTTATGGAGCCATAATCTAAAATTGTATATGTATTATTTAAATTATTATTGTGTTTTAAATTGGATTATCACTGTGGCTTTTGCAATCGATAAAGCAAATGAAACATTAAAAATTGATGTAAAACATATTGTATTATCTCATGGCGGTCAAGTTGGCCGTGTTGATGGAACGGATATGACAGCTATATTGGCAACAAACGGTCAGTGTAATAACCCCGCGGCGCGGCGCGGCGACACGGAGTGTGGCGGAGTGCGGAGCGGCACCGCGCACTCGCAGTTTTAGGACCTTGATGGAAATAAAGTCCTGCACAGTTTTTTCAAAGTGATCGAACTCTGTTTCAACTTGCAGTTGAGTGCACAAAACCTGTTGTACACAGTACTAGCGCCTTGACGGATAGCCTTGTTACGACCTGTTTGTGTTTGACCGGATACTGTTGTGTTTTTGACAAAATCCATGGGATGGGTTGATTGTAGTTGGATTTTTCAATATAATTACATGCATGAAGACAGGTGTTAAATAAATAACAATAAATTCATTAATTATACTCAGTTGATGAAAAGAAATTATCTTGGAGTACTTTAGGGAAGTACTTTGAGGAAAACCTTCTGTCATTGTTCCGCAATGAAGGAGACTAGCTGAACCGAATTTTCACAATCTGTTTACTTAAGGCGGTCTCTCTGCAAAAAATATATCATACATTTTTGGCTTTTTTACACGTGTAATGGATTTGGGATTGATTATATGTATGTAGTTTACAAAGCATACGCTTTTACATATAGTCCTGAAGGGGAAATCAAAGGTGCAACCCACCGTTTAATAGGTGTATTTATGTCCCATGATATGATCCCGTATCTCGATACCTCGTGAAATCTCCAAAATTTGACTGAACTTTGAACTCCGGTCTTCACTGGTTTCCTAATCGATACATGCTGTCACTAAACCAATGACGCGTTAACGAGGTTGTACTTTTAAAGTTTCCAAAAACAAATTAAAAACCAAAATATCCGTATATAGGTATACCAATAGGGATTATAGTCATACATAATTGGACAACACTTTATTGCGAATATATATTATAAATAACATTTAATTAATTAAAATATTCCTACTTACAAGTTGAATTTATATGCATGTCATATTGATAAGATAGATTTAGTATTAATTAATATTGTTCATAACGATTATATCTTGGCCATGTGTGGTCAATTGGCATAATGTGGACAAGTATTCGTTGTTACGTAATTGAACAAAAGGGGACATGTAAACCGAATTGCAGCTAAATACAAGGTCTTGCACAGTCGACCTCCACGTGTTGGCTAAAAGTGGAATGACATGAACTACTTCGATTTATTTATTGCTTAGCCTACGCGTAAACTGAAATGTAACGTTTAAAAATTTGATTAAGACCTGAGGTCATGTGAACATTATTGTCGTTGTGATTACTAGAATGTGGAGTCTAGTATACACTTAATCTCATCTGGGATGTTTAAAATATTCTGAAGTGGTAGAGCCACGCTGTAGACAAATTTGTCTACAGCATGAATGGGCCGGCTCGACCGGGTACCACTGTCTCACAGAAAACCAACATAAAGTGACAGTTTACTGTCGCGTTTCGTATGGTAAGTAAGATATCCGGAGTGCTCTGACACTAGACACTCCACCGCTTCTTCACCTTCCTACCCATGGCATAGTGCGAAGAAGCAGGCCGGCATTATTGTCTTGAATAGTGGGGGATAGATCATCCCTCGCTACTTGATACTCTAACTGGACAGCATTGCGCTCACCATCAGGTGCAGTGTGGTCATTTCGCCGTGCCAGGATAAAAAAAGCCGCTAAAACGGCAATAAGTAGGATTTCTGTTCTCGTTTGTTTTTGATACTGTTTTTGTTTATTTTACCAACGAGTATCAATGACGTATGACAATCACTGGCGATTATTATGAAAGTACTCCTTGCACTAGATTGGACCAATGACGAAAAAACCCAATAATTGAACAGTCGCACAGTCAAATAACTGTAAGGAACACTCTCAAATTAAGGGTTACATGTACCTTGTAAAAATTATTAGAATATTAAACTACGTCGAGTTCCAAAAATTCCTGAGAAGTCTTCAGACCAAACCATAATATGATATATAAGTATCAATATTAATTCACCGCAAACTTTCTGTCTCAAAATAATATTTCTATAGCAAACAAGTAACAAGCAGACGATACCAACTTTAAAAGAAAATTGATCTTCTTAGTAAAAAAAATAATCAAAAATGTGTCAAATACATAGCAGACACTCGAAGGGATGGTTAGCGTTGAACCCTAATAAATGAACAGTTGTTTTTTTATTATTCCGCAATGTCATTTGTTCCACTTTTTCCCTTTTACCATTCAATATAACTCCTTCCTTCTTCGAGAAAACATAACTTAAATAGTCAATATCACTACAGTTTTCATTTAATGAAAATCGATGTTTTTCTGACTCACTTAATAAGCTAACTAGCCCTGTATTAAACATTGTCCCACTGCTGGGCACGGGCCTCCTCTACTAATGAGAGGGGTTAGGCCTTAGTCCACCACACTGGCCTAATGCGGGTTGGTAGACTTCAAATACTGACTCACTTATTCGATACTTTTAAAATTATCACGACGATATATTATACAATATTATTCTTTCGATATGCTATAATCGTACTGACGCGGTTTCCAGTTTTATCATATTCAATTTATTTCATTTAATTTTTATCATCAAAGCTTTATACAAAGTATTAAGCGAATCTCGTCCTTATATTATTTTATATTTACATTACTTTTTATATTTACTTTAGCTTTAAGGTTTCCTTTTGTTATATTATTTTGATGGTGTGCAATAAAGAGTTGTCTATCTATCTATTTATTCAGCGATTAGGTTTATCTGGTCATCTGGTTAGTTGTCACCGCCGCACCGACTCTGTAAAATGTCTGTCTGATACTATGTCCATACTCTGTAAAATATTGCACATATAAAGACTAATGAATGGGTCGTTTTTGATAGTTTCGACAAGTTAGTAATCCATGAAACAATTTAATTCAACGCGATTTTGTATAAAACTCAATTTCTAGAAAAATCTATTTCTGAGATTTATCATAATCAATAAGTATATATTAAATCAGCCTGGCCAGTTTTTTTTATATATTGTTAGACAAAAGGATTTTCTTTTAAGTATAAGTTGGTAAGGGATCGACTGCCGAACTCTAAAGTCGGGTTAGTCAGTTCATGAAAGTTTCTTGTAGAGTCACGCCTTGCTTTTGTGCATGTGTACTTTTTGTCTACAACATAAATGAGCTGGCTCATTAAGAGAATGCTTTGAAAACCCATATTGTTGGACTTAATTGTAACTAAAATCCAATGATGTAAAAATCTGAAATTCTATGAGAACATTTGAAAGTCCAGACATAGTGAGGCCACTGGCAGTAATACTGTCCATCCACTTTTTACTCGATTGCTCCAGAAGGAGGATTATACTTGCAAAGTGACTACACTGCACCTGGTAAGCGCAGTGCTGTCCAATTAGAGTATGGAGTAGCGAGAGACAATCTATCCCCCGCTACTCAACACAATCTCTCCTTCACACTACGCCATGGGCAAGAAGGTGAAGAAGCAGTCGAAGGTCTAGTGTTAGAGTACTCAGAAGGCCACAAAACGGCCAAACATCGCACTCTAGTCCCTCGACAAAAACCGGATGTACACTCGCTGATCCCGGAACGCGACACACTTGTGTATATATATATATATATACATATATATGGCAAGCATGATAAAGAAATTTACAAGACAACATAAACAACAAATTACAACATATTATTCAGCACCTTTAGTTTTCACCTACCTTTATTCTAACAATTAGCTATCAGGCGGATTATTTTTTGAAATAAATAGAGTCTGTAGTCTTTAAATAATAAATAGCACCAATCATCGAAAGCAAAATAAAAATAAGTTCTAACTTATGGAAGATTTGTATGTCTTGCCAGACAGACAATAACGTCGTTCGTAAGTACGCAAATTCCATACTGTCATTTGCTTTGTGGGAAAAGGACAAATCAGACAAAGCATCCCTTGTTAATTTGATCCAACACTTATTTTCAGACCTTTTTAGCCGAATTAAATAATTTATTCAGTATTCATTTAATTAATATTCGTATAATTTCGTTCTACCCAGACGAAAGTCGTGTTTAGAAGCACAAATGGTATACACATAGTATTATACAGTGATATACCCACCGATGCAGCAGTGGGAAGGTTTTTTTTTATCCTAGCACGGCAAAGTGACCGCACTTCACCTGATGGTAAGCGCAGTACGGTCCAATTAGAGTATCGAGTAGCGAGAGACGATCTATCCCCCGCTACTCAACACAATCATGCCGGCCTGCTCCTTCACACTACGCCATGGGCAAGAAGGTGAAGAAGCGGTCGAGGGTCTCTTGTCAGAGTACTCAGAAGGCCGCAAAATGGCCAACATTGTACCCCAACTCTAGACCCCCAAAAAACCGGATGTACACTGGCTGATCCCGGAACGCGACACACTTGCGTGTGCCACTATGGCGGGTTTTTCACCCTGTGTACGGTGGTCGCTATCCGGGCGGATATGAATATCTTACCACCAGCAAAAAGGTGTTTAAAACAAGGTGTTTATTATTAAGTCTGTTATATTTCTCAAATCAAACATCTGCCTGATTGTAACTTTAAATCATTCTACATATACAAATTCGTTGAGAAAAGCTGTTTGTATTTATGACACAAAATATTTAAGAATCCACAAATCAAAAATGAATGAAGGGTATAAATTTCACGCCAATTGCTACACCGCATTATTAATAACATTTAATGTCATGTTTGCTAAGATGTTTTTTTTTGCTGAGACGTTAGATGTAATTATCTTGATTAAGTGCTGCAGAGGTATATAAATCTTCAAATTTCGACAAATTATATAAATTCCAAGTATTTAAATGCTAGTTTTGTTCTATTATTGTAATACAATAGGCTATCTTTGCAACTCGTTGGAGCAAGAATTTAATTTATTTAAAAGACATGGACATTTAATGGACTTATTTGAATGTAATTAGATACACTGATAGAGAAACCATAACCTGGATTAAAACAGAGAATACTTATTTATTAGTTGCGGGTTCGATTCTCACGCCGGAGAAAATACTTTCATCGAGAAAATGTTGTACGTAATAATTTATATTTATTTACCTTGTAATTTATCTCGGTGCATGGATTGGACCCATGGCCTGTCGTTTTCCAGCCGGATACTAGAACGCTCTGCCACCAAGGCTGAACGAAATGCGACAGCAAAAAAAAGTTGCCGAAGAAAAAGTACTACTGCTTTACCACTGCGAAATATTGATGTAGAGCAAAGTGTATTTATATAAATAAGTTTTAGAGACTTGAGGAAATTATTTAAAACATTAGTCGCATAAACTTATTCTACCCCAATATTATACTCGCATGTATGAAGTTAACAGTAGGGAAGTCTGAAAGTAGCACCAATTGTAGAAAAGATGAGGAGTGCTAGGTTAGCTTGGTTTGGGCACATGATGAGGAGGGATGAAAGGCATGTAACAAGACTAGCTGTCAATATGAATGTGGATGGAAAACCACCAAAAAGAGGTGGATGGATTGCGTGAATGAGGACATGCGCGTGAAAGGAGTGAATGCAGATTTGACGCATGATAGGGCTGCGTGGAGAGTTAAAACCAATTGTGCCGACCCCACTTAGTGTGGGATAAGGGCAGGTAGATGATGATGTATTAAGTTAACAGCTTTTCGGATCGCAGTTATTGTAATAAGATTAGTCGTATTCATCATCATCATCAGCCAGTGTCAGTCCACTGTTGGACGTAGGCCTCTCCCTTAGATGCGCCACTGATCCGATTAGTTATTAGTCTTATTACACATTTTTAATATCTTGTAGGCCTGCATTTTGCCTTCTATTTAAAAAAAACATAAATGTGTAGTCTAAATCTGATACCTCATTGTTTAAGACTGTCGTATAGTAACTTAGTATCGGTTACTAGTTACAGAGGTAATATAAATACCTTTCTACGCTTTTAATAACTGGAAATCATTTATTCATTATTATTATTTCACTACAATACATACTAATCCATACCAATACTATAAATGCGAAAGTAACTCTGTTTGTTTGTTTGTCACCTCTTCACGACTAAATGGCTGAACGGAATAGATTATATCCTGGAGAAGGACATAGGCTATCTTTTTTCTCAAAAAACAACCTTGAAAGGGGTCAAATATGAGTTCAAAATACGAGTTCATTTGTATGGGAAATCCATAATTCCTCGACTTAGGGATCTGTAAATTCATATTTAGGCTTTTGGTAGGATATAAAGAAATACGTGTTTCAACGTTTTTGAAAAATCATCCCTAAAAGGGGCAAAGTGAGGTTAAACTTATGGGTTATTCTTTAGATGCAATCTCAAGATTCAGGCACAACACCTGAGAGGCTGGACAATCGCTACAGGTGCTTCAGTGCAGAATACAACTCCTTGGATTGTATACTTCTGCTCCCGAATATAACCTCCACGCAGGCGGAGCTGCGAGCAACAGCTAGAATTAGATATATTTATCTATCGTGTAGAATCTTACCACCTTTAACTTCCTCTTACGTTAACCTAGCATTTGCTCCTGTCCTTCAATACATTGCACATCGAATAGTATCGATTGTCACACAATCTGAAACAAGGAAAAAATTAACAATAGTATTAACAAAGAAACGAAACGCTATTCTAAAACGATAAGCGATTTTTTGCTGCATATCGTTGATATGAGGAAATTAATTAAAGCACCATTGAAGATAATATGTGACAAGATCTGTATTATAAATCTATAGCGTTCAGGCGGATACGGAACTATTGTAAACATGAACAAAGGTACAGGATGCATTGCTAACGGTTATTATTATTAATATATTTATATTATTTCATCGCCTCTGTGGCGCAGCGGTCGAGTACCCGGTTGTGAAACGAGAGACCATGGGTTCGATTCCCACAACGGGACAAATATTTGTGTGATATACATATATAACGGGTTTACCTAGTAGGAGCTTAGTTTAGCTTTGTGTGTGGCTGTTGGGTATATATTTTTATTAATTTAGTTTGTCGTGTGTTACCTCGTTTTTAGTCACGTCTCGTCCATGTGGTGGCTTCTGATATAACGTCTCGACTCTCGATGTTGATGGATGTGTACGTCACGATCGGTTATTAACTGTTTCAACGGCTTCGGTTGTAATCATGTAAATTAGACGTATTTGAATAAAACATAGGATTAATGTGTGTTTATATAGAACATTAGCTATGGTCAAGATAATATTAATAAATTCATCAGTTCAAGGATTTTTAACGAAACAACGGCTCAACGATATTTTAACTATGAAACTTTTGAAATTAAATTATTTTAATCACTATAGTTACAAAAATTACAAGCTATTTACAAATGTTTATCTATGTATATTATGTATACATAAGCTGATATAGTTTATCAAATTTTTTTTTTTTTTAATGTACTGACTTGTCATAAGAGCTAATTACCATTTAAACCATTTATTTTTCCACACACACACAATACAGAAAAGAAAAAAAAAATATCTAATTACATAATTTGGCGATTTGCTGCAACATGTGCGGTATTACATTTGACAGTCTCTTTAGCTTAGTAGGCAAGTATACGGCTGTGGAACGAGATACAGTGGGTTCGATTCCCACAACGAGTGTATGGATGGTTCCAGCTTGAAAGATAAGATGTAATCTTGTCATAATTGCCTACCTCATCAATAAACGATTTCATTCCATTTCTTCTGCTAGATTAATAATTTACGTAATTGTGGAATTGATAATTACGTGTTTTTCTCTTAATTATTTACGTGCATAGCCAAAATCTATGAAATATAAAAAATTATATATGGCAATTTAGGTAGTAGCAGCTTTGCTACTACCTAAATTGCTACCGCAGTAGCAAGTATACTTGCTACTGCGCTACAGAGACTGTCAAATACTTTTAAAATAAATATGAATCTTTCGTTTAAATCGAACACCAATAAATGTCAGGAAAATCGTTAAATTGCAAACATTTAAAGATGCGTGTGATTTGCCAATGTTGTGTACTCCTGTAATTAATATACACATCAGGATATATTTTTTGTAATTTTATATTAGACTAGCTGTTGCTCGAGGCTCCACCCGCGTGGATGTCATGTTTGAGACAAAAAGTATACACTACAAAATACCAATTTTCATGTATTTAACTGCAAAAATGTCAGATTTTCATACAAACTTTCTTCCCCTATTTTACCAAAATTGGAATTGGAAGTGGAATTTCCAAAAATCCTGAAATATATATATTTTTTTTTGACTAAAGGCCAAATACTAATTTTCATAAACTTCTTTTATATATACAGATTTCAGAAATAATGTGTGTACTGTTGGAGAACCTTTTTCAAATAAATAAATAAACATTTACCCCGCACACTCGAAATTGAAAGCACTTTACATCGTGGGTTCGTGACACTTGTACTTTAATGTAGAAGCCTATTTGGAATGAGAGGCCCTTTAGAAACCCTGCGTCATTCGCGTGCATTAAATACACTTCACCTGTTCTGAAGAGGGTTGCATGTAAGTTACGAACGATGAGTATTCAATGAATCTGCATTATATATTTAACAGGTATTTTCCATGTAACTAAATACATTTTATTTACTTAATTTTATTAAATTTATTTTATTTACCACTAGCTGTTGCTCGCGGCTCCACCCGCGTGAAGGTCATGATTGGGAGAAAAAGTATACAATACAAAATAACATTTTTCATCCGTTTTAAATTCAAGAATTAAGAATTTTCATACAAACTTTCATCCCCTATTTTACCCCGTTAGGGGTGGTATTTCCTAAAACCCTTCCTTAGTGGATGCCTACGTCATAAAAGGTACCTACTGTCAAAATTTCAAGTCTCTAACCCCAGCCGTTTAGGCTGTGCGTTGATCGATCAGTCAGTCAGTCAGTCAGTCAGTCAGTCAGTCAGTCAGTCAGTTTCTTCTTTTATATATACAGATGTAACAATTTACTATGAATATTTGTTTGATACAGAACAAGAAACAATTAATACTAAAAAACATTAATTGTTACTAAAAATTTAATTAATGAAACTAAAGGATACACTTTCTAAGTGGTTAGCAACCTACATAGGTATCCTTCCATATTTTTGATTTCCAAGGTTTGGTGAATGCGGCGAAAAATATTTGTATAACACATAATATCTTGTAGTAAATGTACGAAGTTGTAACTTGAGTAAGGTTTTTTATTGGTAGTCAATCTTCACGGTAAAACTATGAAATAACACTGGCCCTTTAAAATATGTTTTCAAAGAATATATAGAAAAAGAAGCGTAAGTACGGAGCTTTTTTTTATTCTGTCACGGCAAAGGGACCACTGCACACGATGGTAAGCACAGTACCGTACAATTAGAGTATCAAGTAGCGAGAGACAATCTATCTCCCGCTAGTCAACACGATCATGCCGGCCGGCTGTGTAGCTTCTTCACACTACGCCTAAAGGACCCAGGATCATAGAAAGGAGGGAACACGGTAGGTAGCAAACTGCTCCCACAACTTGATGGTGCAGCAAAAATACAAATTTGCGTACCTCTCCCTACAACAATATACTCTACGAACTATGAGGAAGCTTAGATAATATGGTCCTAAAATGTATGTTATGTGCTCCATTATGTACGGTAGGTATGTGCAATCAATCATCGTCGATCACCTGTGGCTTCAGAACTTGAGTCACATCAAGCAAAATCTTCTTTATAAATATTTTTAACCGACTTCAAAAAAGGAGAAGGTTAACAATTCGTCGGAATCTTTTTTTTTATGTATGTTACCTGATAACTCGAAGACGCCTGGACCGATTCGAGAAATTCTTTATTTGTTTAAAAGGGTATACTTCCCAGGTGGTCCCATTGGCACCAAGTCAGGATCTGATGATGGGATCTCAGACAAATCAAGGGCAACCCTCAAATTATATATTGACGCATAATTTGTTTTTCTTTGAAGTCGGTGTACTTTTTATGAATAAAAAAACTTTTTATGTTGATGCATTATGTTACTTATGCACAACAACTCCTTTGTGAATACCTTAGTAAACAGTTATTATCCGTTATTCAAGCCCAGCAACACGCAACGTCACAGACTTAATAATAATTTAATTATTAATAATACATGTATCAAGACAACCAGTTTTGTATTATGAATAATTGACTTGCAAAACTAGTATATAATGGGGTAAACACACACGGCTATATCGTTCGTCAGACATATAAAACAAAACTCGAATGAAATTTGAGGATTATTGATATTAATATATTCCACATTTTATTTTTGTGAATATTAAAATCTTATTAAGTGCTATCCTCTTAATTAGATATTTATTAAATAAGTTGAAGCAATTAGAAGTAACACCAAAAGCTATAAATTTGAACCATATATACACGTAACAAGAGCAAACTAATATCCATAAACTGCAAAATACGTTGACGGTATGTCAATCTCGAGCCTTTGTCATACAATTGTAATTATCATAAAAAATCACGGAAGTTGATATTACAGCTTATTATTAGTCAACATCGATGAAGTATTTTATAATTAAAACTTTAATAGCACGAGCTGAAAACCCATACAGTGTTTGATATGATTTTATTAAAGCTTAGAGTAATTTATTGATATGTACGTATGTAAGGAATCATCTTCTATAAATAAATTACATCCAACAGACACACATACAGCCTTGACCCCACAATAAGATACAATTACCTTGTGTCATGGGTATCAAGAACTACGAGAAACTTTCGGTCTCACATCACCCAGACCTGAGACAAATGTTTTGATTTTGAGTTTGATGAGCAGATGATTTTAGAGTTTCTTGCCCGTTCTTCTCTAGCGAAACTGCATTCCGAACTGCCGGTAGAAAAATGACTGAATGTAAATAATGTATTATTTCATGAATTCAATAAATATTTGATTTTGATTTTGATGGCATATACATTTTTCGGGGCTGGAATCCGCGACCTCTCGGTCACAGCCGGCTATTCGATCACTGAGCCATGTAGTAAGTGCAGCCAGCAGTGGGTAGCACCGGTTACCAGTGGTCCAGCAAGGACTCTCTCTCCTTCCGGTCACGACAACGTCTCATTTCCGATGTGTCCACCAAGACAAGTTATTACAATTCGAATGACAATTTACAAATTACTTACGTTAGCCGGTTTAACTAAATTGATAATAAAATTGTTTATTTGTTTTGGCACGGTCTGCTAAAATAAATCAATGCGAGACGAAAGAATTAGAAGGCCGCAAGGTATATTTATAGAAACGGAAACATTTTTGTATAAAAACCTCTTGTACCAACGCTCCTTTTAATTAAAAGTAACGCTAATTAACTTCAACGTGTTGGTTACTCAATGTTAAATAATATAGCACCATATAAATAAGCTTTACCATCAAATACAAACAAATTCAAATACAGACAGATATTTGTGTCCGGTGTCTGTGTGTTTTGAGACTGTAAGTCTCTCATAGTCCCTGCTACACAAGACTCGTATCTTAGTGTGGGGTCGGGGCTATGTGTGTGACTGCTGGACGTTATTTACTTATTTTATCATATTCTTCAATAGATAACGGGTGCTTACCAATTATGCATGAACATTTTCTTTTAGGTCGTTACTAGGATTTTCCTTTTGTAATAAGTGTATTAACCATACGAATTAAAAATCAATGTTGGTAATAAAAGTGACATAACCGGCATAACAGGAACCGTGAAACAATGTCAGTAAAAACTAGGTCTAACTTTTTGTGTCGTGACACGTGTTTTTTAGGAACCTTGTATATCAGCCACGATTTACAGACAAAAAGCCAGCTCTATTTTGTTTTTAGATGTCACTACATACGTCCCACAAAAAGCTTTTGCATGTATTTAATTATCTTCATATTATAGTAAAAATAAGTGGACAATTATATTTTTTACGTTTTAAACGCGAAGACTCAAGAGTCTGCAATTGGTATGTATATTTAGAGTTAATTATAATTTTACTTTTATGTATATCAAGCATTTGCTCACGGCTCCGCCCGCGTAAAATTTATAGACTGGAGAGGAAAGAGGATTAAAAAAAAGTACCTTATGTCCGTCATCGGGGTTATTAAATCTTATCAAAATCAATTCATTGGTTTATCCGTGAAATGTAACAGACAAAAAACTTCCGATACCTAATTCACCCTTAGGGGTTACATTTTTAAAAACGTCCATACACGTACGTGTACATTTATTTCTAATCAGAAGCACGTATACAAAATTTTGTGCTTCCTACTTTGAAAGTGACGGACTTCCATACAAGCGTTTTTCCCTTATTTTACCCCCCCTTAAATTTTCGAAAACGCTTTCTTAGTGTATGTTTACGACATAGTAGACATCAACTGCCAAAATTTCAAGTTTGTAACCCCAACGAATTACAGGCTGTGAATTGACGAATTAGTCAGCCAGGACCAGTAATGATATATGTATATAATTACTGAATATATAAAATGTAAATATATAGATTCGTAATTTCTAAGTCCTCGTGGTGTTTGTTATATATGCCTTGAGCCGAAGATCTATTAAAATGTCACATTAAATAAAGGTCATAGGGAGGAGACGTGGCTACGGGTACAGACAATTATGTTTAACCTTATCATAATCGTAATTCAAAAAAAGCAAATGAGATAAATTGCAGCAATTTAACAACAAAGCTGAGCGTAGCATTGCCTTGACCCGAGCAGTGGGCTAACGGCAGTCGTGAGTGGCGACTAAGGTAGCACCTGGTCAGGAAACGTACCTCGATTGCGCTCTATACCGGTTTCTACCTTTCCTTGCAGGACAATGCAATAATACATTGATACTAAGGCCCGATGCTCAACGATTCACGGTGGCAAAGACTTCGTATTATTATGTATATTATACTGTCACTGTTTGGCGGTAGGAAATTAGGAAAGGGTTGAAATTTTATGTGATATATGCGTCCGACATTGTAACAAAAGATTTAAATGTATAGATTTATATTGTAGCCTTAATAATAGATAATTATAATGCTAGCCCTGTATTACATTGTCTGCTGGGCACGGGCCTCCTCTACTAATGAGAGGGGTTAGGCTTTAGTCCACCACGCTGACCTAATGTGGTACACTTCACATGCCTTCGAAATTGTTTTTTTTGAGAATTCTCATGTATGTAGGTTTCCTTACGATGTTTTCATTCACCGTTAAAGCAAGCATTGACATTTGTCAATTACCGCTACTATAACCGTATTAAATAATACACATGTAACTTTAAGAAAAGTCAGAGGTGTATGCCATTTGGGTTTCGAACATACGACTTTCGTCTTGACAGTCCGTACCGCAACCAACTAGGCTATCGCTGTTTTTTTATTGTAGTCCTACGCCTCCTGTATTTTTTGTGTGGGTCTCGAAATTTAAGTCTCGATAAAGTCCTGTTTCTAGATTATTTCCGTATAAACAGTGCAAGTCTTATACTTTTGGTGTTTTACTACTACAATTCTAGTCCTTTGTTAAACCGTCCCACAGGGTTCTTTTCCAATAGGCGGATTTAGACTTTCCGTCACTACCTGAACTAACACGGGTTAGACATATGAATGTAAGTAATTACAATATGTTTATAAGAAACATTTTAGACAGCTGTCCAAGTAAAGTGCAGCAAATTGGAAGTCACGAGGTAAGTATTAATATATTATGGGGATCAAAACCATACCATTACAATAAAAATGATAGAGCTAGCATGCTCTTTTAGTTTATTATACTTGAAATATTGTTTATACGTAATATTGGTCAGTACATATACTATAGAACTTATTCGTCAAGTTAGATTTATAATTGGATATACAGATTTATTCAAGAAAGCTAATGAACTAAAAATAAACAAATAAGCTAATAAAGTTAAGCTAAAGCAAAAAAAACAAGTAATATTTTAAAAATTTACTGTGTAATGTTTTAAAAATGTTCTCGAAATTTGGTCCTCAGTTTCCAAGCAGAATTGAATTATTACAGAGTAGGGCCGTAGAGGAGCACTTAAGGCCGCTGAACTGTACCGCCTCTGCCATTTACTAAAACTTCGTAATGATAGGTAACTATTAAGGGAAGGGTTGTTATCTTTCGCAATATTTGTGTAACATTTAACAGATTATGATTATTTTATGATTTATTTATTTGTTATATAATTATTTGTATTGCCACAATGTTTATTTACCATAGTGGCACACGCAAGCGTGTTGCGTTCCGGGATCAGCCAGTGTACATCTGGTTTTTGTCGGGGCTCTAGAGTTGAGGTACAATGTTTGGCCGTTTTGCAGCCTTTTTTGTACTCTGACACTAAACCCTCGACCGCTGCTTCACCTTCTTGCCCATGGCGTAGTGCGAAGAAGCAGGCCGGCATTATTGTGTTGGGGATAGATTGTCTCTCGCTATTCTATACTCTAATTGGACGGCACTGCGCTTACCATCAGATGCAGTCTGGCCACTTTGTCGTGCCAGGAAAAAAAGTCGACATCGTGATATATAGGTTCAATTTCAAGGTAAATTATATATTTTTTTAAACTTGAACTAATTCCGGGTTAAATTTCCAGCTAACAGACAAGCGATACTAAAGCCCCGTGCCAAAACTTACAAGAATAATTTTACTTTGAACCAGCTTTGCGAGATAAGAACAGGAAGGTGATAACCAGAGACCGGAACTCATGTAGAAAAATAACAACGGACTTTTATAACATATAAGTATACTCATTGGTGGGTCCCGTACCTTTCGCCTACACCTCACATTTATAAATATTAGTGGTTGTTTAGTTATTATATATTCATTTTTGCAATGTTATTGCAATAATTGACTGCGTCGGTGGCGCAGTTGTAATTGCGCATGTGTTCCGACTGCTGCGATGAGGTCTCGGGTTCGATCCCCGGGTTGGGTAAAGTGATATTGGGTTTTTCTACCTAGAAATGTTCAGTATCAGCCCGGAGTCTGGAATCTGTGCCCAGTATGGCGATAGGCGCGCCCCCTATCACATTATGGGACCGAAACTCGACGAAAGTCGGTGTACTGGTTACACCTCTATATGTATGTATTAATAGAAATTAATGCCTGTGCGTAATACACTAGCATTTTGTAGTTACATAAGACCACCATAGGCCCGAACATCGTTATAGGACCTACTCTTTAGATGTTGATGATGCATCAGTCAGTTTAGTTGCTCTTGGAAGGTAATATCCCTTTACAGTACTACACTAGATAACTGTAATTTTTACAGCAGTATGAGGCCATATATATTGTTTATATTTTTGAATTTATTCGTTTAGCAAATATATGTTATCCAAGCTCATGAGTGTATAGATATTTAGTAATCTTACCTTAGTATCATATATTTATTCATACCCGCTACCTTTTTTTTTTTTTTTCATGGGGAAAATCCTCTTGGATTCCCGTCTTAGCGACGGGGTATGCCGGATTCTTACCGGCTAAAAACCCCATGGTTGTCTCCATCAACACTACAGAAGGATTCCGGGACCTCCAAAAGAAACACGCCGGAACCTCATACCCGCTACCTTAGCATGTCTTTGGGTAAATTACCTTGATACGTGATCACAACAAAGTAGTCTGACAAGGCATCCGTTATCATTTTGGACAAGGAACCCTAAAATCTTTACGTAAGTACCTGAATATATTAATCCATTAATACAGTTCCGTAAAACTGTAAAGGCAATTTTTTGCCAACAATAATGAGCCTACCGAGTTTATGTTAAAAAAACCTGATCCGAAACAGGAAACACGAACTGTTTTAACGGTTGCCGGAAATAAAAAATGGCGCAAGTATACATATCAAAATATGTGTACTTTTATAATACAATGACGTTGATAGATATAGATCTATATTGCTATAAACAGTTTTGTTCCGGCGCGAAGACATAAGACGTAGGCGAATTGCGAGGGATTTGAAAAGCAGTATAAGAATTTTAGTACCAAAGATATGACAATCATAAAATATTCAATATAGCATATATCAATCTCAAGTCAATTAATAAGTCAAAAATTAACTAAAAAAATGAATGTTCGAAAATTCGAATCCAGATATATTTCTCTCATAATCCGTAATCAGATCTTCGCCGAAATATTGGAAAAGACATATGCAAATACCTGCTGCGAATACCTGCTGGTTTTTTGAAATGTTTAATGACTATTGAAAACGATGGTAATATATAAAATAAAAACAGATTCGCAAAATATGTGTGAAATGGTACTGTTGTATTAGTGTCTCTGGTTCTCTAGATCTATACATAATATAGTATATACCTACTCAGCGAAGAAAAACAATCGGTTGATTGTTTTTTCACAAAACGACAAATAGATGATTTATTGCAAAACTACAAATATCTAGTATGTTCATTATTGTTTACCACAAATTAATTTCGCTATAAGACAAAAGATGTAAACGACAAGAAAAGTAATTTTAAAAATACTCTTATAAGATATTAATTTCGACAGCCTCCGTGGCGCAGCGGGCGAGTAGCCGGCTGTGAAACGAGAGGCCGTGGGTTCGATTCCCGCACCGAGACAAATATTTGTGTGACAGATAGATATTTGTTTTGGGTCTGGGTGTTGTGGGACCGTAGTCCCTCGTAGTTCTTGATACCCACGATACAGGTTTTACCTAGTTTGAGGTCAGAATTATGTGTATGACTGTTGGGTGTATTTATTTATTTCATTACAAAGATTAAGTGATACGTAACCAATATTGGAATGTAAATAAATACGATTGCTTAAATTAAAGCGCAGTTAGTAATATACAGATAATTGAAATAGGAAATTAGTTAACTTTTAGCTCGTTTTATAAGCAAAGTTAAGAGTTATGAAAAATTAAAACCTAAGTAAATTATCAAAAACTTTAAATAATATAAGCATTACCTTGGAATGCTTTAAACATCCAATTAGCATTGGGCATTCATTAAATAGTAGGTACTAAAAGCGGCAACAATTACGAAAAGGCCTTTTATGCTGAGTGCGGAAGAGTAGCGGAAAAGCTAGGTAATGGTGTCTCCATTATAGAAAAAAATATTATGCAAGGTCAAGATATGAGTGACTCAATAAAAATATTTATTTCCATTTTCTCCGTTTATATGTTATATAGGTACAGTACGATTTATACGAATTGCGCAACTGATTACATTTTTTAAATTATAATTTAAAATAGATTTTGGAATTTTTGTAAAAATTATATGTTTATTTCAAATTGAATTAACACAATAGAAAACTGTTTATGATTGATATTATTGTTACATTCTATTGAATTATTGTGCTCGACAATACTTAAGAACTAAAATATAAATTAATCTAATGCTAATGGGACCACGTTATTTTTTGCAGTATAACCTGCAGACACGTTTTTACATCAACATTGTCACGTATTTAAGACATTGATTAAAGTTCTGTAATTTGTAGTTATAGAAATACATATTAAACAATTTGAGAATTTACAATAACAGCTCAAGTGATTTAATGATAATGTTTTATTCATCTAATTTCTTATACGGATATGATCCGTGTCCGTCAGTTATAGATCCGCAATTTATTATTCCTGGTACAGATACATTATGCATTACAAATTGTTATATATTTTATAGCGCGATTTTATACACGCGCATGCGTATAACTACGAAACCAGTAGTTTGTAACTAGTACGATTTACTGAGTTAATTTCCTCCCATAATATTACAGGATGCCTTAAACGTAATGTGTGACTTTTGGAAAAAATAATGTGTTGTGACTTTCGGAATGAAAATCCCGTAAACAAGTTTGTACCTATATTTGTTCTGCAGTATGTATGTATGCATATAACAATGCTAAGTATCTTATAAGTTTATGTAGCCGAATAATTCGAAGGGCCTTATCTGAACCACAGTTGTATAAACACGTTTTGCTATTACATGGTGACTCTACCTAATTGGGATTTGAACGCAGTACCTCGTCAGTTTCTCAGCCTTAGTACAATGGCTTCAATGACGCAATACTAATTAAGTGTATCGGAATTTGTATATTTGATAACAGATCTGTTTCCATGTACAGTGATTTACTTGAAGACTTAAATTCGTAGTTATTATTGAGATTGCTCTATTGTGTGTCCTACAAGGTAGCGTCCTTCTACTTCTGTGTCTAGGTCCCAGCAAGTCACGATACATCTTATTAGGGCTACGTGGGTATACTTTTTCAGTCACTAATGACATTTAATTAATAGCAATGAAACAAGCAGCCATTACTGGTGAATCTAATGACAGTTATTTCTCTACGTCGCCAATGGCAGCACATTATTTTATTACATTTGCCCCAGTGATATTAAGATTAACGAAGTGCTTGGTTTTGATCACTGTAATTAAAATTGGATAACTGGAATTAAACAAGCGCATTATGCATGCGTGGAATGGTAAAACAGCGGCGACACGCCTTGTCTGATAGCTAACCTGAAGGCTAAAGTCAGGGTCGTTATAGATCTAATATTTCTGTAGATCCACCGATTGCTGACTGTCGTCATCTGTCTGAAGACAAAAGCAGGACAATTGTATAGTTATATATATATAGATAGTACTGTAGTTACCTATAACATATATATATATTTTAGTAGGCAGACGAGCAGACGGGCCACGTGATGGTAAGTAGTCACCGCCGCCCATAGACTTCTGCAATGCCAGGGCACAGCAAAGCCGCTGGCTACCGTTATATAGAAGAAATGCAGTGATCTTTCATTGTTATTGAAAATACGTAATAAGATTACATGATTCCAGGCAGCTATTATGATAACATGATCACTTATTCAGTTATTATCATTAGAATGACAGTCGTATTTTTTATTTATTAAGTTACTCAATAAAGATATTTAACTGTATTTTGGTGTATGTATGATTCACAAGCAATGTGCAATTATGTTTCGAATTGTTATAATCTGTTCTTATTACACTGCTTATTATATTTGACTTTGTTGGCTTTATATTCCTTTTAAAGAACTACTAAAAACATATTATTATGTGCCAGGCTATATTCTATGTATATTTTTAATATATTCATTGCGAAGTAGAACCGGATTTCAGGTTAGTCTTGGGTTTCATGTTTTAATTTAAAATATTGATAAGGCTAAAAACGATAGGCAGTCATGGCGATTACCGACAGAAGTGAAAACTTAACACTTTGAAATTACTGTGTTGGTAGTCATGGAGACTACTGACAGAAGTGAAAACTTAAAACTTTGAAATTACTGTGTTCTTTTTTCAAACAGCGTCCATGAAATAGTAACTTTTTTTGTTTATTATTCCTTACATATAGAACTTTATTGGCGTGCTTATGACAGAAGTAAAACCATCTGGGTGTGATTGATGGTCACGTGAGTTCAGTACTTTCCCCCATCAAAAGTGCCCAACGTGCCTAAAGAAGTTTTCACTTCCAATCAATACAGATGCAAATTAATTTTATATGATATGCAAAATGTCTACATTTAAGTACAGTGTTTTAAATAATTATAATAATGTCTTTGAATTTTTAAAGTTGACTGATGATAACATTAAATAAAATATAACGTAAATCTTTGATAGAACACTGTAGTGTAACTGAAAAATCAATGGAAAGCAATGTAGTACATGCAACATCTCGCAAATGCCACATTACTGTAGTATCAAAATATTTAAGCGAAATATATTATAAAAATAAAATTATTACAACACTCGGAAATTCTTATCATCTTTATCCATTTAATCAACATATAAAAACTGTGGTGTTTGGCCTCAGCCCGCTGCTGGTTATTTCACCCCTTCACAGGGAGATATGATAAAATATAAATATAATATAATTATTATATATTTTTCTGTCAAAATAATATAATTCATACAAGTAAAGTAAAAGTAGTCTTCATACTAATAAAGCGGTTACAAATGTGTGATATTTTATTAATGTTAAAGGCCAGTATGCAAAATCAAACGACATCCTTACTTTCTATAAATGTCTTTATGTCAAACCTGAATACCAATTTTAATAATCCTACTAATGTTATAACTGCGAATGTTTGGATGGATGGATGGATGTTTGTTACTCAATCACGCTACAACTGCTGGACTGATCTGGTTGAAATTTGGCATAGAGATAGATTGTAGTCTGGAATAGCACATATGATACTTTTGATCCCGGAAAATGTACAGTTCCCGTATGAATAGTATAGTTTTTCACAGAGCAAGGGATTGACGTGATTTTTTGCATAGTGTCAGTTTAGGGATCAGAAAATGACATAAGCCACTTTTTATCCCGGAACAATGCACGCATCCTATGGTATAGTAAATTATAGAAAGGTGTAATAGTTTAAGATACCTCCATTAATTCCATAACTATTTCTTCCAAAAATAACCTTTACGCGGGCGGAGCCGCGGGCAACATCTAGTATGGCATAAATCCAACACAATCAAAAACACGAGTGTAACTCGATACAGATGGCATTCATGCTTTTGTTATTCGACATTTAACGTTTGTGTAAGACTGCAACATATTAGTTTTAATAATACATCACACTGGATAAAACCCATGTGAATTTTAATTCTTATTATAACAAACATTAGAAAATCTCTTAGAAGCTTTTAGAGCTCCACCGGTGCGAAAGTGTATTTCTTACAAAAACTAAAATGAAATAAAAAAATGTCTATAATAGCATTAAGGGATAAAGTAGGTTCCTATCGGTGAAAGAATTTTCGTGCCTGATGAATTCTGATGTATTCTAGTGTTTATTTATAAACTATACTTACCTTTATTATCACAGTTATCTAGCAGACACGGTTTTTGGGCTAAAAAGACAATATGGCTCAACACAACAACACAATGACAATATCACTACTATGGCTATTTCTATGGAAAATAAAAGTTGTTTACATTTAGCCAGGTAGACAGTCGCTTTCACATTTATATTAATAGTGTCGATAACATAAACTTAGATAATAGATAAAAATATCAGATTATTTACCCCGCATTTAAAAGTGATGAGTTGTTCTATTTTAGAAATACTCAGTATGGAATACGGAGTCTGGAATTGTGCCCGGTATAGCGATGGGCTCGCCCCCTATCACATTTATCGGACCGTTATAAATTCGCCGAAAGGTGGGTGTACTGGTTACACCTCTGTCTACCCCTTCGGGGATTACAGGCGTGAGTGTATATGTATGTATTATTTATCCTGATTGCGAATTCTATTGAAAAATACTCTAAACTTCTTGTATTGCCGCTCTTTGTATGGTCAACGCCGGTGAAGGTGAAAGTCAAGGCTGCACGTATCAGTAATCTAATGATTACGATGCGTTATATAAGCGATCGTGTAATAGACGTAATTTTAAGCATGTGATGGCATTGCCACCGATTTGAATGAATCATGTAATTGAAAAACTGATATTGTACACCTTCTTTAATCATAAGTTTATTACAAGATACATAATGTAAAAAGGGGCACATTTCAGTTTGACATATTTAAGTATAAAATATTTCATAGTCGAAAATCAAAAAATATTTTTCAGATATAAAAAATTGTAGTTAGCTTGAAAACTTGAGATTTTGTATATTTTTTAAAAGATTTCATTGGTATCAAATCTGTTTAGGGGCATTTATTATGTTTTAGTATTACAGATATATAATATTCCAAGACAGAGTATTATTTATATTACATTTTTATTAATTATGATCTGACATACTTTATAACTGGATTCGGCGCATAATCAAATCATGAATAATTTTGTATGTTTAATCGATTTATTATCGGAGCCATATACGAAAGTCCAAAGTCAAAAAACGGCACAGGATTTTTTGCGGGAAATACATTATCATAATACATTTTTCCTGTTGCGCAAGTTTTAATAAAAATTCATTGATGTAAAATATAATTTTGACACGTGAAAAAGAACATACAAAGCATATGCGGCATCTTTTATGAAGGGTGGCCATCCTATTTTAAAGTACAAGTTACCGAAATCAACTTTTTTAAACAAGTTATAGGAACTATTTCCTCGAACAACAATATACTTATTTGTAAATTTGCTATTGTCCGCAGCTGCGGTTGCGTGTATTTATATAACTCTCAAGCCAATTATTTTACTAATTTGAAACTAGAATCTCACCTAAAATAAGCAATAAACAAATCCAAAGTAACCAAACATAATAGAATGTATGCCAATGAACCTGTAGTGCGATTTAATTCGATACCAACGCCATCTAGTGAATAAGTTAAAAAGTCTTGCATCCAAATCTCCTGTATATCATTTACCTACTTAACGAAATCATGCCAGCCTGCAGTGTAGCTTCTTCACACTACGCCATGGGGCAAGGAGGTGAAGAAGCGGTCGAGAGTCTAGTGTCAGAGTACTCAGAAGGCCGCAACACGGCCAAACATCGGGCCCCAACTCTAGACCCGCGACAAAAACCGGATGTACACTGGCTGGCCCCGGATCGCGATATACTTACGTGTGCCACTATGGCGGGTTTTACACCCTGTGTACAATGGTCGCTATCCGGGCGGATATGAATATACTACCACCCGCAAATATGTATATATAATATTTATATTAAATCTGGCACTATTGATATGTTCCTTTGGTCAAGAGAAAAAATAATCCCTTGTTTATATTACTTTTAACAACTGAATAAACCAATCTGCGAGAGGTTCCTAGTGAATCTTATGACATTGCCGTTGTACCTGCATACAATTATAGTGTCATTAGTAATAAGTCAGGACTATGTGTGTGCAGCCACTTAGTTGCACACCAATATACTTAAATGAGGGTCACCATAATAATAGAAAAACCTTTGTAGTTAACTGCTGGCGTATAATCATGCACGTAAATATAACTCCTACTGAATTTATCATGGAACAAAAATAGCACGATTAATTAAATATATTTATTATTTCTTTTCATTTATATCATTGATTTTAATAATGCATTACATGACCCATTATGAATCCTGTATTTGGTATTATATTGATGGAGCGTATTTGCGCTAGTAGTAGTAATTCTAGTAGCTTCAGAAAAACTTATCTTCATCTTTGTCAGATATATTGACAAAGGATGGATGAAAGGCGATTTACGAAAGCTATTTATCGTGCTAATGTGACTGGAAGAGTGGGTAGAGGGCGCCCAGGGAGAATGTTTACGAATCAGATAAACGATCTTCTCCTAAAAGGGCAAATCAGAAGTATCTCCAACCGTCGTAAATGTATGAGAAGATGTATGAATGTGGAAGAGGCGAAAGAAGTGTGTCAGGATCGTAGCTTGTGGCACTCAATAGTCTCAGCCTACCCCCATTGGATACGGGCGTGAGTATATATGTATGTATATTGAGTCTACTGTTGTTTAACATAAATCGTTTAAAACGAAACATAATGCATAATCTCTTAGCTCACTTTTTATATTCATTATGTATGCGATTAAGTTTACAGTACTCTTTATACTAAAACATTTTTTTATATTTTTAAGTATAAATTAGTATATAAAAAATACATTTAAAAATATAAAAATGTTCACCCTCGGCTTATGATCCAAGCCACCGGCGGGTAGGACCCCAGAATGAGGAACCTCCTTAAATTGATGCCGGGTCAAACAATACTGCCATTTGTATCTGGCTTTTGACCCAAAGACCAAATGAGAGTCTCTGAATATGTTGGTCGACGCTCTTTGGTATCAGTCCACGACTATCGGGACAATGATAGCAAATTACATGATAAATTATTAATATTAATAAATAATTATGATCACAACTGTCAACGTGTTGACATCCTACGTCCAACGCATAATTTCCCTATACACTAAACTTAGGCTTAAATTAACTAATGGCTGTACGAAAAATTAAACGTGTTTACAATCCATGCTAAACGCGTCCGAATGACGTATGCAAATGTATTTCAGCCCTAACCTATTCCGTATAATTAGTTTTAAAATACCATAAGAACATGATTTGCAACAAACGCGCGTCATGAGTTTTTCGTTCCATATAGGTTTCATTATATTTATTACATTGGAAACCACATAAATGTCTTGTACTAGAATAAACTTGAATGGTTATTGAAATAGTAAATTATAATGCAGTAAATTTTCTATATCTATAGTAAAATATTATATTAGTTACGGACAAGAAAATTATCCAAACCAAAACAGCGAAACTGCTTTTGAATATTTTAACGACTTCGGCAATGCTAGTCTCAACGACAAAGCAATAGTAAGTTTATGTGAAGCACTTACGGAAAAATTTATAAAATTACATCATCCTTATGGAGATAAATTAAAATACAAAAAAAACAACTACTTTATAAATAATATAATAATGATGTATTAAACACTAGCTGTTGTTCGCGGCTCCGCCTGCGTGGAGGTCATGTTTGGGAGAAAAAGTATACAATACAAAATACCAATTTTCATGCGGAATGCAAAAAATGACGGATTTTCAAACTTTCATCTTTCCATTTTACCTCATTAGGGGTGGAATTTCCAAAAATCCTGAAATATATATTTTTTATTTTTAACTACAAGGTCAAAAACTAATATCATCAGATTTTCATACAAATTTTCATCCCCTATTTTACCCCCTTAGAGATAGTATTTTCAAGAACCCTTCCTTAGTGGACGCCTAAGTCATAAAAGATACCTACTGTCAAAATTTTTAACCCTAGCCATTTAGGCTGTGCGTTAATATGTCAGTCAGTCAGTTTCTTCTTTTAAATATACAGATTGTACCACTGCGGGGCACGAGCCTGCTCTATGAATGAGAGGGGCTAGGCCTTAGTCCACGCTGGCCTAATGCGGGTTGGTACATTATAAATAAACTAATTCTCACAAATTGCAGGATCAATCATTGAATATATCCTCAAGTCACAGGATACGTTGATAATCATTTAACAATAGAGAAACAAAACCATTAGTTAAAATACTACATTCGCATCAAATAGAAGTAATTAATCTTGCACAGTATCAATTTATGTTGATACAAAATATCTATGATTATTAATAAAATAATGAGACGCCTCGCACAATTATTTCAGTTCTTTATATAATGTATTTATATGTACACAATTAACTACAATTAACACGTTTACATGTGTGTGACTCTTTCAAGACCACATACATGTTTTGTTCCGGCATTGCACACTTCGACTTGAAATCAGAACAATGTCGAGGTCGAAACGGTGTTGTATTATGTTGTGATTTCGTATTGTTTACACAAAAATTTATATAATGTAGGAATACTGAAATATTATGTTAGAAACATTTATTATAAGAATGTAAAATATATATTATAACTAGCTTTTGTCCGCGACTCCGCCCGCGTGGAAGTTGTTTTTGAGAGAATAAGCATAAAATCCATGGAGGCATATTACGCTATTACATTCCTCTAGCATCTGCCTAGTAGCCGGATGCCGGGTGGACACAATGCGGAGACGCGAGAATCTTGTATTTGAGCTCAACCAGACCCTAGATCTCATATTTTCGCAGGATATCAGGAATAGGATTGAATTCAATGCCAAGAAGACATAGGTCTCCCCTTACTGGGTGTTCCAATGACAATGCAGAATGATGTTAGGATCTTAGGTGTAGATATTGGATTTAATTTTATGGCGGCGATTTCTAACGCCCGGTCAGCGTATATTCGCGTGATACGAATATAAAATGCAGGTACAGCCGGGAATGGAATACTGGTTCCACCTCTGTTATGGTTCCGATAATTGCTTGCTCGAAGGTTGATATGAATTGCAGCGACGGGCCATCCGCATTATGAATGATGCAGACGTGACCGACAGCTTAGAGCTGCTACAGTTGCCCTGGGACATTTCTTCGCTTAGCATGTTCTGCCGTCTGTATCATGGCGAATGCTTCGAAGAATTGTTTGGTCTTATCCCATCCTCCTTTACACACGCCAGAACTACACGTACCGGCTTGCGGAGCTACAACAGCGTGGTGTCTATTACCCTGGCCTGAGCCAAGAGGTTCGCGAATTTGTATCTTAGCCGCAGAATCAAGTCGTGGAAAAGTTTACCTGGGCACGTGTTCCCTACTTCCTGTATTCCCGGGTTTATTAAGCGTACTGTGAAGAAGCTTCTGGCTGACTGAAATGATTGTGTCACTTTGCGAGGGATGTTTGTCCTCGCTACGGTCATTGGTTTTAAAAATAGGGTCAGGGAGGGGAGTATGCTTGGTTGAATATAACAAAATTATTGACACAATGCATTTTAAAACATAAAAAGAAATTTATTTCATATGTATTTCTCACCACGATTTTTAAAGTTTGCATCTAAAATTCATTACAAAAATTAGAATTTGGTACGCAGAACAGAATTATGTTACAAAAATATAATTTCATTGATGATGTAACCATGGCCTATACAAAAGCTTCATATGACGATAAAATGCAATACAAACTAAATAAATGATAATAGGTATTAGTCTCATACAAAATGGTATAAGTCCTGATGTGCAACACGGTTGGATAATGTACCGTTCAAACGATATGCGGAATTTATTTATTTATTTATTTATACTCTTTATTGTACAATGGAATACATGATAATAAACACACAAAATAAAATTAAAATTAAAAAAATTAATGGAATTGAACTCTCAACCACTAATGCCTACTATAATCAACTTCAAGCTGAATGTTTTATTTAGTATGTATTATTTTTTAGTGTTTGTATACCTCTATTACCTGTGGATAGCTGTAAATTGCAAGTTATTGTGAGGTGCTTAATACATCTAAAGATTTTACGTATAAATAAACATAAAGGATGTATTTATAATAATATTAACAATATTATCCAACAGCCACACACATAGCCCCGACCCAACACTAAGATGCGAGTCTTGGGACTACGAGAGACTTTCGCGCTCACAACAGACCCAGGACACAATATCTATCTGTCACACAAACATTTGTCCCAGTATGGGGATCGAACCCTCGACCTCTCGTTTCACAGCCGGCTACTCGCCTACTGCGCCACGGAACAAAGGATTATCTTTGCCTAAACACCTCTTCGCCTGCGTGAAAAGATAAATAACATTTTGCGACCAAATAAAGCATTAATGCGAAAGTTGTCTAATTAAATAACTGTTAGTAACGAATAATTCAGATTGCAATCGTTGCATGAACTGAAAAGTGTAACCTTGTCCTCTTTGCTGAGGGCGAACGAATCAAGGCGAATATGTGCAAGTTGCAAGCGAAACCGACCCTCCGTCAAAAGATTTTATCACATCAAGATAATTATCAATAATCTTAAACATAAACATACAAAAGCTCAGATATGTTGCTTAGATGGAAACCGCGAATAATTAGTTTTATAGTTTTAAACCATACAGGACGGATTGTTCTTATGGATCCAAGTAAAATATTATAATTAAAAATATAATAACAAAAACGATATTTAAACGTAGCTTAAACTATTCAAAGATTAAAAAAATATTGGTTTCAGCTTGGTGTCAACCGTCAATCGGAAGGGTCAATCAATCACATACAATGTTGCTCATATTTATCAATCATCAATCCTTATAGGTTAGCAACACATCTCCCATTCCACTGGCATTGTTATTATTCATTGGAGTCATAATAACAAGTGATTCATGTGCTCTTTTCTTAATTACGCTCTAAAAAGGTTTCCTGTTTTAAAACTTAACTAAAACAAGTAAAAACCATATGATTTGTGTTTATTAACCGACTCTACTTAGAACTAAAATGTCAACATGTCAGGTTCATATATTTTAGGTAAACCGACGCTTAGTTTCCCCTTTTATTGTCTCATTAAGTGGCCGAGTTAGAGGTCGATGTTTATTGCATCAACGGCGTAATCTTTTGAATAAATTCAATGTCAAGTGCGCGGGAGTCGTGTCGATCAGGGCACGCCGGTTCGGAGGACGATTCGTGTCCACTGTTTACTGGGGCGAGGTTTGTTCGCATAAAAAATCGAGTCATGCACGTAAAACATTGTGATGCACATTCAGGCTAAGGTCTTTGGTTGAGGCTCGCCCCGGTGTCAAGTACACGCCGCCTCTCCAGTTCACTGTGCCTTATAAACGGTAACCATGCTTGCTCAACGTATCTTCGTGATTTTGCTACCGCGTACATTACTACACTAATATGTTTAGTTTAGTTATGCTGCTGCTTTTCTTTAATTAAATTATTTAAAACTGCTTTTTATTTATATATATCACATCGTATCTAATTGAGAAAGTAATATGTAGTTATTTTGATACGTACGCTTAGTAAGGAAACAAATTAAAAAATGGATGCTCTTGTTAGATTGACAGATAAACATAGAAATATATAATTATTAAGTTACAATGTATTTAAGTTTCATATACCATGTGATAGCTAAACAGGGCGTGCTATGAATTATCGACACAAAAGTTACTAGTTTAAAACCAGACTTAAGGTAATTTAATATAAAAAAATAATACCTAATACAAATAAAAGTTTAAATTAAACAACAAGAAAATCCTGTGACCTACTCAACTACAGTAATCTTTCACTTTGACGATGAAAGAATCAGTCGTAAGAATATTTGCATACCTTAGAATTATCTAAAAATAGTCATGTGAAGTTTACCATCCCGCAATAGGCCAGCGTTCTAAACTAAGTCTTAACCGCTCTCATTAGCAGAGGAGGATCATGCCCAGCAGTGAATCGGTAGATAATATCTAATAATTTTATTTTAGAATGCCTCGGTGGCGCAGTTGTAATTGCGCATGCATTATGACTGCTGTGCTGAGGTCTCGGGTTCGATCCCCGGGTCGGGTAAAGTGATATTGGGTTTTTCTATCCAGAAATTCCTCAGTATTAGCCCAGAGTCTGGAATCTGTGCCCGGTATGGCGATAGGCTATCACATTATGGGACCAAAATTCGGCGGAAAGTGGGTGTACTGGTTACACCTCTGCCAACCCCTTCGGGGATTACAGGCGTGAGTGTATATGTATGTAATTTTATTTCTTGCAATCTTCGATATTAAGTGAATTGATAATTGATATAAACTATAGAATCTAGTATAAAGGGTGCTTCGGTTTGCGTACTCTAATAACAATAATAATGACTTAGTCACTGTCAACTGGCTGATAGTGGACTTACTGCAGTCAAGTTACTATTTAAGTGCTTTAGTGAGCGTAACAAGTTTTTACTGCTGCTAATGAACTCGATTAAATCCTCACGGTCGGACTTGTTTGGAAACAATTTAGTAAATAGTAAAACGTGGTGGGGAGTACCTCTGCCTAGAGATACACTAACATAGAATTGTGTATTATGAATGTAAACATTATGAAAGAAATTATCAAACTGAGTTGAAAACCGTAGATATTATAATAATTTTTAAAAGAATCAAGCGCACACACAAACACACAAAAATAATGACTTATTCTATACTATTTCGTGACTAGTGTAGTGTAAACCGGCTTATTTACAGACACAATACACTGTAAGGCTTATAGCTTAATCTATACTAATAAATGAAACTGTAGCGTCTGTCTGTACATTTGAGTAATTTACCCGATTTTGCGTGAAATATTCATTTTATGGTTACTGATCCCGATTCTGCATTTTTTTAAATTTTTGTCAAGCTATCTGTATGTCCGCGATTAACTCAAAAACGGCTTGACCAATAATCCAGAAATTTAGAATACAGTTAGATCATTCGATCGCGCAATTTATATGCTACTTTGTATCCCGGAAAAATTACCGAGTTCCCGCGGGATAGTTTTATATTTTTCACAGAGCAAGGAATCGACATGATTTTTTGCATAGTGGAAGTTTAGGGATTAGATAATGACATATGCTACTTATCCTGGAAACATGACGGTTTCCGCGGGATAGTTTTTCGTTTCCCGCAGATCAAGGGATCGACATGATTTTTGCATAGCGGTAGTTTAGGGATTAGATAATGACATATGCTACTTATCCTGGAAACATGACGGTTTCCGCGGGATAGTTTTTCGTTTCCCGCAGATCAAGGGATCGACATGATTTTTGCATAGCGGTAGTTTAGGGATTAGATAATGACATATGCTACTTATCCTGGAAACATGACGGTTTCCGCGGGATAGTTTTTCGTTTCCCGCAGATCAAGGGATCGACATGATTTTTGCATAGCGGTAGTTTAGGGATTAGATAATGACATATGCTACTTATCCTGGAAACATGACGGTTTCCGCGGGATAGTTTTTCGTTTCCCGCAGATCAAGGGATCGACATGATTTTTGCATAGCGGTAGTTTAGGGATCAGATAATGACAGAGGGTATTTTTTGCCCCGGAAAAATGCACGTTTCCTATGGGATAGCAAAAGATAGAAATATGTAATAGCTTAAGATGACTCCAGGGATTGAATACCTTTCCTTTCAAAAATAACTACCACGCGGGTGGAACCGCGGACAACAGCTAGTATTATAATAAAATAGTGTACCAGAACTTGGCCGCTTACGTAATTGCTTTTATCATTAGAGTTCGGTGCCCTATATACTAAATATGTACACTCAATATTTTTATGCATATAAAATAATTCCCATCGAGAATTGAACTCGCTACTGGCATACCGATGCCGTAGTTAAATAAGAGAGCCTAATGAGTACACTCAAAATATTTCTCCTTAAAAATACAATCAAATATCCTATCGCGATACATGTATACCAGTTTTAAGGCTAAGCTAAACTAAAATAATTTAATAGTTTATTAGAATTAAAAAATATTATATCTTAGAAGTAGTAAGTAGCTGATGGAAGTGGTAGAACCACGCTGTAGACATGTTTGTCTACAGCATGAATGGGCTGGAGCGACCGGGGTAGTACCACTGTCTCACAGAAAACCAACGAGAAGTGACAGTTTACTGTCGCGTTTCGTATGGTAAGTGAGATATCCGGAGGCCCAGATTCCCCCTTCCCTTCGCTAATCCCTATTCCTGTCCTTTAAGGCCGACAGCTCATACATGACACTTACGGTATTGTGGATGTTCATGGGCGGTGGAGATCACTTAACATCAGGTGACCCACTGGCTCGTTTGTCGGACGGAAAAAAAATGTTTCGCTAAAATAAAGACGAGTTGGGCGCAGGAAGAAATAATGGTTGTGCAACATTAGAGAGTGGACAGGCATCGAGAGTGCTGCATAGATTTTTCGCCTCGCCTGAAAAAAAATGAATATTCCAAGCTGACGTCCAACATAAGTAATTGGAGAGGCACATAAAGAAGAAGAATAAATAAAAATATTATAGTTTCATTACAATGGATAATCACTTTTGGGTACAAGATTAATAGAGTGTTAATATACGCTATTCAGTGATCGCTGTGAATGAGTGTTTTTTTTAAGTTAAAGCTGTATAATTAAAGATTCCTTGAGATATTTTATTAACTAAACGTCATTGCCGTGATGCCAAGTTACTGAAACATATTCTCGAATACGAGAAGTACTAAGGTATAGTTTAGAGCAGTGGTTCCCAAAGTTCACTGAACAGCGACCCACCTAACAAAAATTCCTAATTCGAGACTCACCTCTTAGTTGTCATGAATAAATAGAGGCAAAAAATAAGAATGGACTGTTAAAAAAATGTTTTAATAATTATATTCCGTTCGGTCGAAGTGTGATCTTATTTTCATGTCCAACCTATATTCGCTCGAGACCCACCACTGGGTCGCGACCCATCGTTTAGTAAACAGTGGTTTAGAACCTTTATACGATGTTAGGCAATCATGTTTAATTAGTGATTGTGAAGCCTAGTCTAGATGGATGAAGATTATCGTACAATAAAAAACAAACGAAGGGCGATCTCGTTTTGCACAACTCCGTATTGTTATACTATTATTATGTGCAATCAATTTACAACTGCAAAGGAACTGATCTCATTATGCAGGACCGTGATTCCAATAGTAAAACAACCTTACCGGCAGCCTTGGATGTTCACTTAAGTTTTAATTGATAATAAAACTAATTGTGTTAAAATTCATCATAAAATCTAAACGAAGGTTTTATTGGTATGTGTTAATAATTGGGAGCGACTATTCATTTTCACAGCCTCCGTGGCGCAGTTGGCGAGTACCCGGCTGTGAAACGAGAGGTCGTGGGTTCGATTCCCACACCGGGACAAATGTTTGTGTGACAGACAGATATTTGTGTCCGGGGTCTGGGTGTTGTGAGACCGAAAGTCTCTCGTAGTCCCTGATACCCACAACACAAGACTCGTATCTTAGTGTGGGGTCGGGGCTATGTGTGTGGTGACTGTTGGGTGTTATTATTATTATTATTCTAGAGATAGTTTATCTTATTGTCTATGTTTAAAAATGTATATTTCTTTGTTTACATCATATGCGTATCTATACCTCGACTGCCTCAGTGACGCAGTTGTATTGCATACATTGCTGTACATGAGGTCTTGGGCTCGACCCCTGGTTCGGGTAAAACTGATATTGGTTTTTTTTGGGTATCAACCCGGAATCTGGAATTGTGTCTTCTATGGCGATATGACCGCACACCACATTATTGGATGGTAAAAGTCTCGGCGAAATGTGGATGTACATACACCTCTGCCTACCCCTTCGGTGATAACTAGCATTAAGGGATCATATTAAATAGGTAAGTGCGCAGTAGGTATATATCTTTTAAATAGCGATAAAACTTTGTGAATAAAATAGGCATTATAAAGCATAAGTTAATATGTTGACTAAGCATAGCTTTTGTTTAGTTTGAGAATAAAAATTTGCTCCACATCAGCCCGTGTAAAGGCTCATCTTAACAATAAGATAGGTACTACTTTTTTAGTCTTATACATGGAGTGGAAGGGATATGCGAATTAAAACAGGCTATGTAGAAATATAAATAATTAATACCAATCCAATTTGCTGTGCCCTGGCATTGCAGAAGTCTATGGGCGGCGGTGTCTACTTGCCCGTCTGCTAGTCTGCCTATCGAGATACTAAAAAAAATAGTATCGCACATAGCCCAGACCCCAATAACATACCTTGTGTCGTAGGTATTAGGAACTACGAGAGACTTTCGGTCTCACAACACCTAGACTCCAAACAAATATTTATGAATCACATGAATATTTGACTCGTTGCGTGAATCGGCTCCGGATCTGGCCCTACACGGTTTCACAATCGGTACCCACCGATATACATAATACTTATGTTACCTATATAAAATACATACTTGGACGTGCAATTTTATATGACTATAATAAAAATGACTCTGGAAATCACTATTAGTGTAGGCACTCTAAGGTTTATTATGATTTTCAAATAAAACAATTGCGTTCAATTTAATGACAAAACAATACATTAAAATTAATTACTTATAATGAATATATATGAATAGCAGCGATAGCCTAGTTGGTTGCGGTACGGACTGTCAAGACGAAAGTCGTAGGTTCGAAATCCAAGTGGCATACACCTCTGACTTTTCTAAAGTTATGTGTGTATTAAAATGTTAGTTATCGCTTGCTTTAACGGTGAAGGAAAACATCGTGAGGAAACCTGCATATCTGAGAATTTTTCGAAGGTATGAGAAGTCTGCCAACCCGCATTAGGCCAGCGTGGTGGACTAAGGCCTAACCCCTCTCATTAGTAGAGGAGGCCCGTGCCCAGCAGTGGGACAATGTTTAATACAGGGCTAGTATTATTATATGAATATAATAAAAGTTATTGTGAATAATCTAAGTAACCGTGTAGGTAATCTATAGTTAGTTTTAATTGTCATTTTATACATACAATTAAATGTTATATACATAAGTAATTATATTATCATAAAAATTGGTATATTCAGAGTGTATTAAAATAATGATATTAATGTACACAGGTAGGCAACTAATGTATTAACTACACATTATTAATATTAAGTAATATTAAGTATAATTTTCAAATTAACCGTAATATTATGCAAAGAGCGGAAACTGAAGTCTACACTTATGCATAGTAATTATAATTTAAAACTAGAAAAAAATTATAAATACACCAACTGTGATTACACAGAACCGTTCTTTTAACTTTTCTTAAGTTTCTCGTTGTTTGCAGTATCCTTTATTGATCTTGGGTGATCGAAAAAACAGTCCTAATATTAATCAAGTATTTATAATATTTTTAAATGATATTTATAAAAGTGACTTCAAAACTTGAGTTGCAGTTCATTTTCTGTCATCCATTAAGGATTGTTCTGATTTTTTTTCACCTCATCATTTATTATTAAATAAATAAATACAACCAACAAACTATCTGTCTGTCAATATTTTTCTCGGTGCGTGAATCGAACCCACGGCCTCTCGTTTCACAGCTGGCTACTCGCCCTCTGCGCCACGGACGCTGTCAACAATTATATTTTTTTATTTTTTTTAGTGCCTTGATAGGCAGACGAGCAGACGGGCCACCTGATGGTAAGTAGTCACCGCCGCCCATAGACTTCTGCAATGCCAGGGCACAGCAAAGCCGCTGCCTACCGTTAAAATATACTACTAACTGTTGCCCGATCTCCGCCCGCTTCTGCCTCATTAACTCACTTTTCATATTATGTGATTTAAAAGAGTCCGTTTTTTTATTTTCTTTTATACAAACCATGTCCTGACAATAACAACGCACAAAAAAAAGAAACATCCAATTTGGTGCAGTCATTCGGAAGTTATGCGCGTACATACAATTCGGTGATTCATTTTTATTTATATAGATTAATATGATTAACTAAGTTTTTAGAAACCACCATCGAGGTAGAATCTACCGAATATAAAAATGATAATTAAAATGTACATTCGGCGGAGATATATAACATACATCAAAATAAAGATGAACTGTCAACTTCATGTCTTTGAAATCAATTTTGAACTTCAGTAGTAGGTAAACAATAGTAAAGGTAAACTCTACATCCCGTCCAATATCGTATTCATATTACTCTACACGCATTGTTGCCTTTCCTGTAAAATGTGTGTTTTGGCGTTTGATGCTATCCTACCTCTAGATAAAGAATTCAAGTTGTTGTCATTAGATTTCCTGTCAATTTAATGAAGCGTAACTAGCCTTTTGTTTCAGTGTCAATGCCATCACTAGTTTCCACTTCATGCCCGATTGAAAATTAGTGCTACTAAAAAGTGTAATAATTAAGAAATAGGTTTAGCTTGGATTGAATTGCAAAAACTTATTATTATTATTTATCATGCAACAGGGGATTCCACACGGATGGAGTTGAAGGAAAAAAGCGTAAAGAATATTCTGGAAATCGTTTATAAATATATGTAATATTGAAGTAAAATAATTAAAGGCAGCCATCCAAACCAGGTCAATAGTTTTGCGTGTTATATAACACTAGCTCTGTACGCGGTTCTACCCGATTTGAAAAGTATAGAATAATTCCCGATCGATATTGTAGTATATAATTTTATTTTATTCAATATTAGCTTTTGACCGCATGGTAGTTATTTTTAAAAGAAAAGGTTAAGTCCTAAACTATAACATCTTTCTATATTATGCTATCACGTACGAACCATTCATTTTCCTGGACAATATGTAGCCTATTATTCTCAAAGACCTCAACTAACACTATACAAAGAATCATGTCGATCCCTTCCTCTGTGAAAAACTAAACTATCTCACGAGAACTGCACATTTTCCGGGAAAAAAGTAGCCTATTTGCTATTCAGGACTACAATCTATTGCTGTCCTAAATTTCAACCAGATCCGTTCAACGGTTCTGGTGTAATAGGGTATTTGTCAATTTTTGAAAATTGATGGACATTGATAGAGGACTCTTCACTTATAGCCCCCGTAACATTTTTATTATTGAAATATACTCAATTTATATAAAATCCGTGATTTTATTTTTTCATATATAATTTCGCGATAAAAGGCGTTGTCACGTGACATTATCTCTATGTGACGTCATCGCACATATACAAACATTCGTGACTGATGTGACACCTAACAACATAACAAATTATTTGCATTTATCTGTTAGTTTTTCCGCAAAAATGAATAAGCCAGCATATAAATATTGTTCAATGCCTTTGTGTAAAAACTCGACACTAAATCCCGATTAATTGTTCATCCATGTGACAAAATCAAAAGTTTTAAGAAAGAAGTGGCAGATTTCGACTATCCGACTTTGTAATGCCTTCCTCCATTCTTATAGATGACTTGAAGACGAAATTAACACACTTCCACACGTTTACACATCGAAAAATATGTTCTTCCTTACAATTTTATTTGTCGTAGGATGCAATGTTTATGTGCGATGTCGTCACGAGTAATGGCGGCCGGTATTGCTACGTTTTTGGCACCGAGAGATACAGATTAAAAATTCTAAATTTTAATAACGAAAATAAAATGTTTATAATACATTTCAAATAAAAAAATGTGTATTAATAAATATGTTTGCCCACTATCCTTTCTCCTAGTGCAGTTTAAAATTTTTTGGTTACACCAGTCAAGCACCCTATTGAGTAACAAACATTCGCATTTATAATAATATTAGTATAATAGTTATGGAACCTACATCGAAATTCGTTCGACCCATGTTTTTTTTTCGTGCGAATACATTACCGACAGCATACAGACGCTCCTGCTTGGTTATATATGTATACCAGACGTTGCCCGCGGCTCCGCCAACGTGGAGGTTATTTTTGGAAGAAAGGTATGCAATCCATGGAGGCATCTGAAGCTTATACACCTTTCTTTATATTGCTATCCCATAGGAAGTGTGCATTTTCGGGGATAAAAAGTAGCCTATGCCATTTTCTGATCCTTAAACTACCAGAAATCATGTCGATCCTTTGATCTGTGAAAAACTTGACTATCCTACGGGAACTGTACATTTTCCGGGATAAAAGTGCTATTCCAGACTATAATCTATCTCTGTGCCATATTTCAACCAGATCTGTACAGCCGTTGTAGCGTGATTGAGTAAGCAACATCCATCCAAACATTCGCATATATAATATTAGTAGGATTATACAAAGAGAACTGCGCACGCTTTATCTCGAGTTTTAATTACTTCCCAACAAAGCTTTATTAGGTGGCTATTTAATTTTTTTACTAACTTATGCCAGAACTTCACACTTTATTCTCGTTTTGAACATATCCGCGTAGATGTTGGTAATTTTTGACATGACATAGAGCAATACTTGCCGGAATACACAAGCAGCGATTGTCATGTGTTAAGACGCAAAATGTTTTTACCAACTACCTGGTAGGTGTGATATGGGATGCTGTATACGTAATAAAACCAATAACAGGAACTAAATTAGAATACTGTGAGTCATACCTTGTTACACATTTTTGTCTTATCTTAACAATTATATAATGACAATAATAATAAATTTATTTACAGTCAATAATTTGATATACAATTTTTTTAGTTAAACTAAAGCCTGGCATGCAATACTTAGTGTTTGCTGATTATGAATATATAATGTCAAGGTTCAAACACTTTGAAGCTAAATACCAGCGCCACGTTCTTGTAAACCACGAAATATTCTGCGGTTTTGCTTCAAATGTGTTATTACATTAACGTCAATAACAAACGCAGCCTAAATGAAAGACGTTTTGGTGCAAAAATGGACAAAGTAATATTTAATAGTAATTAGTTTTTTATTGCATTATTTATAGATAAACAACGCCTACGTGATCGATCAAATGTTTCCAGGAACAAGGTGTTTAGAGTCGTTCGACCTTAGGATCTATGATAGGGCAACATCGCGTCGGTTCCAGAGCATGCTTTCTGGCGCAATAGCCGGCACCGGTGTCGACAGATCCGGAAATATTTACGTTTAACCTTCAAAGAAAAAAGTTTGCGAAGCGAATTCAGTGCACAGTCTTTTAACTAAATATTATTCGCGTTGAACAAAAACGTGAGCTTGCATTGCCGTCTAGGTTACTTTTCCTTCACAGACTTGCGGTCGCCAACCCGACAGAAACGCCTAATTATACAATAAAATAATACACAGCTCTTAATGTCTCATACTACGTTGCTATTTACTGTACTTAATACCTGCTGTTTTGATAAATATGTTTTTAAGAGGCTGTTTATGAATTGTAAGTTGGTTTAATGAGTTTCATAAAGGTATTTAGAAACTATACTTATAAAATAATATACACCCACAAAGTTGATTTTAATAAACTACATTAATATGTTTATCATAAGGTGTGTTCATTATAGATGTTCGTATTATAAAATTATATGCTAAGCTCTAAGGTCGTAAGTGAGGTGTGAACCTACGCTTGATAATCATCTGCTTCATACACTTGACCTATGGTAAAGGCGTCGGCGGGCTGTATCGTGGTAATTGTTCCTTTTGTAAAGCTAGGAGTGTTAAAGCAGTTCTAATCAACCTACGTGTAACGTAAATAGTTCAACGCTAATACTGTTGGAATGTTGCATTTTATTATACGTCAAAGCTGTATGAATAAATCAATGAAAGAAAATATCTCCTAAATTTCATACGTTTTTCCTTACGATAGTAATGAAAATATAATGCAAGTTAAAAATATGTGTCAAATATGAATATTGCAAAAAAAATACTTAAAAAATTATATCCTCAAGGTTGCTAAATATAAATTTTAGATTTATAGTGAAATGATCTATAACACAAGTCACGAACTTACAATATTCTTTTGTTATAAATGACCTCATACTCCAACGGAAACACTAATCATAGTAGGTATTATGTCTACAAAAAAGGAAATCAAGGAAAGATAACCTATAAACGAATAATTGAGTTTTGGTTATGACGAAAGTACACTTTTTTAGTTCCTATTTTTTGACATTTCAAGCGTATTTAGCAGCACCATAGAAACAAAACACTTAAAATAGCATATTATGTGTGTTTCTAAAACACACAGCGTTAAGATGAAGAAGCTGTTGTAAAATTGCCTTTAAATTAGTAGATATGGTTCTAACTTACCAATATGTCCACGGTTTTATACTTATCTCTCTCTCTCTCTCACCAGCGGGCGTCCTTCTCTAGCAAGAAGGAAGCTTGTCAACTAGTTGTCAATGTCATAGCGTTTGTAAATTTTGCCGGTAAAACATCGCAAAATTTGTTCACAGTTAAAAAAGTGATAAATTACAATATCTATAGTATTGATATTAATTAATTTATTGTGTTGAACAATCACACAGTGTCTATTTTGTGTATACTTAATAGTAATTTGTGTAAAATAATTCAAGACGTGATTGGCGTGAGTATAGGTGGGCAAACCACGAAAGTTGATACTTCGGAGGAAGATCAGCTCTCGAATAAGGTGAGTTCTTACTGTTCTTCGCCTCTTCATCTTCGGAAAATGAAGAGGGCATATCATCACTTCCACCCAACAAGAGACGTAACGTCACACAGGTCCAAACATGTTTCGATCCACGGGTAAAACGACTAGTGGGAAACATATCTCATTATATATCTATATACATAAGTATATATTGATATATATTAACTTACAACCTGTGCCTCAGATAACGAATGAACCTTAAAATATTAGTATATAATAATATCCGAAGTGCATCAACATCTTATTATATTCTTGACATTTCGTAAAAAGTCATCAAACAAACTCTTCTGGGCGAACTTGGTACAGATTTTGATGAAAACACATTAGTACCTACGGCAGGTTGACGAGAAAAAGGTGGCAGAGTTAAAAAATCGTTATAGATTTGACACCATTTTTGAAAGTTGTTGGGTTTTAGTACACCTTACAAACTAGCATCGCCACTCCTGGCTTTGTAAAGCATAGAATTAATGTAGAGTTATATTACTTTTATAAATACAAAGATTACTTTGCTGCAACTGAGCAACTGTAAACAGGTTTAACTAATAATATTTTGCAACAGAGACAGAGAATTGCTTGATTGGACATCAGCTAACCCTGATGGTTTAAATTGTAACTCATTATTTGCTAAAATTACTAGTACATTTGGCCCAGGCTCACTATCATATAAAGCATCAGAGACAACCATACAGATGATATATGGGAAGTAGGTAGAATACAATGAGGTAAGACAAGAACATATTTTAAAAGAAATTGAAAGCACAAATGTATGTGCCACTGTTAACACAAAAGATACCCCCAAGTGTGGAATATCTCTGTAGTAGATGCCATGCAACCCATATTTGCTTCCCTAGGTGGCTCTCAGGTGTCGCCTAACACTCTTACATACATAACATCACAGACCACACAAAACTCAAAAGAAGATTAAAATTTAAAAATGTTGGCACATTCATAAAAGTTATAAAATAATAAATAACTCCTCTGACAAAAAATTTAAACAATGCTGACTCTTAAATAAAGACTTTCATAGGGGAAGGTCTTAAAGATCATGTTTTTGTGGAAAGATCAGGGTGCAACCAATTATACTCTGAAAGAACAATAAGTTGCATACCATTCTTACCTTCAGTATCAGACTGGTTGTATTAGACTGGTTATATGTTCAAAAGGTTTGCAACAAAGCAGATGACAGATAAAAAACATATATACATATACATATATGTTTCTAGTAAAAAAGTCTGATGAGGGACTGCGTCCCATTTCGACCTCTGGGGTCTCAACTCATATGTGTCAGAAAAACACTACAAACTAATCACACAGACAGATTTCTTACAGATACACAATTGGTTAGTGAAAAGAGATATTCATCATACCTTTTTTCATGTAGTAAGAGTAGGGATACACCACAGATTCCTTATGGTAATTTACAAGCAGGCAGGCATACCAGTTGACAGCCTTACCGTTTGGCCTATCATCAGCTCCCAAAAGGTTTGCCACCGTAACTAGTTGGATCGCGGAGATCATATAAGCACAAGTTTTCCAGATTTGAATATATCTGGATGTCCTTTTTCTGGTCAATCTGAATGGACTATACTTGTTTTCTCAGGTTGCGGAAACGCTGAGAACATTGGAAACCTTGGGATGGCATATAAATTATCAGAAATTTACCCTAGAACCCTCTCAGGAAGACAAATACCTTGCTTTTGTATGGAACACCCAACAAAACAAAGTGAAACTTTCATTTAAGAAAGTAATAATAATTGTTGTCCAGATCTTGCACATGGAAACAGTTTGTTGAGAGAAGCTCAGAGTTAATTAGGTTTTCTGAATGTTGCAAACTAAGCTATTCCCAGGGGCGGTTTGCATTAGACTACACGGTCACAGCATGCAATTGCTTCTAAAACAGTTCAATCAAAGCTGACCAAGGGAAAGAAAAAATCTCCCTCTAACATGTCAACAAGATCTGAATTGGTGGTTAGAGGCTGTAGATTACAATGCAACACTAATAGTCAAAAAGAGCATAACTCACTTTTGACCTCCAATGCAGCAGATACAGAAAGGGAGCTCCCCCTTCTTAACTTAAACAACACCTACTTATCAGGGAGGTGAGCTCCAAACCAAAAATTATGGCATACAAAAAAAAAAAAATCAAATGCTGTATTTGCTGCAATAAACAGTCAGCGGATGGCTGTAAGAGGAGCACATATATAAATTTTTCATAAGTTCTTTTAAAAGACTAGATTAACAAAGATATTTTTATTATGATTTGATTGATAATTCAGTCTGACAACCCAACCCTTATTGTCTACATCAGAATGAGGGAGGGACACATTCCCTTTCATTTCTAAAATTAACCACCGGACTTTTAGAAATATCAGAAAACTAACAGATAATTCTGTCAGCCACTCACCTCCCGGAGAGGTTAACCGTTATTGCGGATCGCCTGTCGAGGGGCCGCAAAATCCCACAGTGGCATCTTCTGCCCCAAGCCACGGAGGCTAGTTTCCAAAGGGCGTCCCAGATTTAGGATTGTTCAAATCAAACCTAAAGGCGGTCGTACTAATGTTCGTTAGATTCCTAAGATTGCTTCCACAAGTTTTTGCGGAGCCATCAGCCGTCAATGGGACTATCAGCTGGGCTGGGCATTTTCCCCACCCAACTTAATACCAAGAGTACTAACTCACTTAAACAGTTTAAAAGGTGTATACATCTTCATAGCACCAGATTAGACCAAATTTTATTTGGCTACCCAATCTGCGAGCGTTAGAGCCATAGCAGAACCACTCCCCATAAAGAACCTACGGAAGGTATAGATCACACAGTGATCCACAAAGGATCATGATGATGACATAGGGATCTGCCCTACTCAGGTGAACAAACTGACTCTCCTTGCATGCATGAAAATTGGGGGGGCTGAACAGGTTACCCAGTGGTCTATAGAACAAAACTTATAAGTAGTTGGCGGACATCTATCTTAATCACATAATATATAATGTACTAATTACACGTTGTTTAGTGTGGCAATATTAAAATCACACCAAAAACACCTGAAGACCAAAAAAGTTGGAAAATTTTTGGCATATTTATTTCTAGAGGGAAAATTATGGCTTATAAGACCATACTCTTGCATAAATTTGCTATGGCCATGATTACACACCATCAGGAGTCGAGATTACAAAAGATTTGTTCATCTATCGATTACTTAAAGCTACCTCACTTGCCAAGCCGGTACCATAAAAAATGGTTAATTTGGGATACAACATTTTATATCTTTGGCTTAAGACATGAACAAATACTGGCTCGCCATTCGAAATTCCCAAAACAGCCTTAATACTTTTACTGGCCTTAGGTCATAGGATTCATGACCTCACAGTATTAGATATTCACCATGAAAATCTCATACATAAGGAAAAGGAGATTAGTATGTGGCCTAAGTTCGACTCAAAGACAGACTTAAACACAAACAGACAATAGGGCTGGTTGTTGTTAAATCATCAGACCCTCATGTCTGCCTAGTCAAACACATTAATGATCTTATATAAATTTCTGGAAACATAAGAGTGACAGATCATAAGGCCACTAGTCTATTTATCAACTTGTCAGGAAAGTTAATACTTGCTTCTATAACCATGATTTTAGGATGGATAGGAAGCATTTTCAATGAGGCCAAAATTGAGGCAGTATCAGATCTGCCGTTGCCTCTAGAAGTTGGTTAGAAAATAGACCTGTACAAGAAATACTAGAAAGGGCAACTAGAAAAATATTCATTTTTATTTTGGATAAATTCCTATATATAAATTATATTAGCTATCCAATGTATAATAACAAAGTTTTATTAATGTTATTATGACTGCCTTAGTGTTATTTTTATTTGTTATTCTTACTAAAAATTATGCCATTATATTTTGACATTTCAGACAAAAAAAAATAATGTTTTATTATGGTTATATTTTTAATTTAATTTATAAAAAAACTATACAAAACTGATTTACGGTAGGCAGCGGCTTTGCTGTGCCCTGGTATTGCAGAAGTCTATGGGCGGCGGTGACTACTTACCATCAGGTGGCCCGTCTGCTCGTCTGCCTATCGAGGCACAAAAAAAAAAAAAAAAAAAAAAAAAAAAAAAAAAAAAAAAAAAAAAAAAAAAAAAAAAAAAAAAAAAAAAAAAAAAAAAAAAAATTTGCAGACTTTTGTTATAATTCTTTCATCATAGCGTTTGTGACTATCACCAGCAGATACCAAACAGGTCTTCATCTTAACGCTGTGTGTTTTAGAAACACACATAATATTACTGTTTTGCATTCCAACAAAACAGGTATTATGTGTTGAATAAAACACACAGCGTTGCAGCAATGCTCTTGCTGGTGAGCTGAAGACTATGACATTGACAACTAGTTGACAAGCTTCCTTCTTGCTAGAGAAGGACGCCCGCTGGTGAGAGAGAGAGAGAGATAAGTATAAAACCGTGGACATATTGGTAAGTTAGAACCATATCTACTAATTTAAAGGCAATTTTACAACAGCTTCTTCATCTTAACGCTGTGTGTTTTATTCAACACATAATACCTGTTTTGTTGGAATGCAAAACAGTAATATTACGTTTCATACAACAATGATAACTTCATTAAACACGAGCTATGATTTGTCAAAAATTCAAATTCAATCAATATCATTCTTTATTATTTGGAGATAGTGGATGGCGGAACTCAAACTGCTATTGATTAGCAATTACTCTGGTATAGTTTAAACTTCCGTAATATAATGGATCTAGATCTATCAAGATTTTTAGTGTACCGATTCAAAAACTAATTTTATATAGACACATTCAAATTTCATGAGAAGTATGGATTTTTTATTTTGTAGCTGGATTTAAGTAACTGCGTAAATTGTTTATTTTAATCACATGTGTTTTTGATCTTTACAGTAATATGCTGTGTGTTATATTATTAAAGAGTAATGTATAATCAATAGCAACATCATATATATGAGACTTGACAGTTCCAATACCAATTAATGTAAGTGGCACGAGGAACGAGTTGCTTCTTGCTTTATGAATATGGGTGCAACAGAAGTTATGGAACAGGTGTACAGTGTAAATTCTTCATAGCGAAATATTTATATCAATCTCTATATCAGAAAGTTAATGAAATTAATGTATATTGGGGTTTTTTTATATGATAGTCCGACAAACGAGCCAGTGGGTCACCTGATATTAAATGATCTCCACCGCCCGTGAACATCCACAATACCGAAAGTATCACGTATGCGCTGTCGGCCTTAAAGGACAGGAATAGGGATTAGGGAAGGGAAGGGGGAATCTGGGCCTCCGGATATCTCACCTACCATACGAAACGCGACAGTGAACTGTCACTTTACGTTGGTTTTCTGAGAGACAGTGGTACTACCCCGGTTGCGCCGGCCCATTCATGCTGTAGACAAACATGTCCACAGCGTGGCTCTACCACTTTTACGTGGGTCTAAATAATTACGTATTATTTCACTATTAAGAGGTTTTGGTATGCTATATAGAGTGTTTCAATACATGGGTAATAATGTAGGCCAAACGAACCTTAGCAATTACAACGTTTAGGGAGTGTTTCGTTAAATAGAAGTTCGCTAAATAGAGGTCACACTGTGTTTTTAAATAGGCGTGATGTACCTACCTTTGATTTCTTAGTAAATACTTGTTTATTTGGTAAAATCAATTCCATGCCAAATTAGACCAGGTAAAATCAACTCAAATAGTAATCGCCTCAAAGAACCTTAAAAGAACCTAATTTGCCATTAGTGACATTGACACCAACTACTATTAGGTAGTTTAAAGTTTTGTTTTAGGTTTATTCATGAAATATATTGTATTCATTTTTTTATATATTGGCACTGCAAATTGTCCACACTGCACCTGATGGTAAGCGCAGTGCAGTCCAATTAGAGTATCGAGTAGCGAGAGATAATCTATCTCCCGATACTCAACACAATCATGCTGGCCTGCTTATTCACACTACGCCAAGGGCAAGTAGATGAAGAAGCGGTCGAGGGTCTATTGTCAGATTACTCAGAAGGCCGCGAAATGGCCAAACATCGTACCCGAATTCTAAACCCCCGACAAAAACCGGATGTACACTGGCTGATCCCGGAACGCGACACACTTGCGAGTGCCACTATGGCGGGTTTTACACCCTGTAACCGGTGGTCGCTATCCAGGCGGATATGAATATCCTACCACCTAAATTACTTTTACTTTATATATATTTTTTAGATTTACTATTATTTATTGTAATTACGATTATTTTGCTTTCGATTCAAATAAAAACGATTACAAATCCAATAGTAATGATAATTAAAACTTAACGAGTTATTAATGTCATATCCATACTTATTTAATGTGTCCGAAGGCTTAATATTTCATTATGATCTGCTGATTAATATCGAGACCATTACAAAATTAGCTTGAAAAGGAAGTAAGATTGTTGATAAAACATGCGTCGGTTTGAAACACGTTAAACAATTGAAATTCTATTTTCAAAATAATAATTTGTATATGGTAATGGACACACACTATGGTGCTATACGGTCGATGATGCAAATTTTAGTGCCAAAATTTTTAAATTTAATTTAAAAAAAAAATGGTTTTACTCGTCTTTCCTTCAACTTACTTTACCCATGATTTATTTGATCACTAGCTGTTTCTCGCGGCTCCACCTGCGTTGAGGTTATTTTCGGAAGAAGAAAAAGCTATATTAATCAGTGACAATGTGCACTGTGCACACACACACAGCATTCAAATGGTGAAAGAATTTTTAAAATCGGTCCAGTACTTTTTGAGCCAATTCGTTTCAAACATACTCCTCTTTATAATATTAAAAGTTTAGATAATCAATTACGACTGAAGCTTTTAAATTTTTATCATAACAAAATGCCTTGTGTAACTCATCTGCTTGCCTTGTCTTTTCGATGATTAAAAAGTTATTTTTGAATAATACATTAGTTGATACCAGGAGATCTGCTTGCGTTACGACGTGTAACTAAAAGCTAGGAAACTGTATACCATACAATAAATAAGGATTGCCAAAGTTTTTCTATATTAATCATTTTCCAGGCATAATAAACTCTTTACCAACCAATAATACCCCATGTTTAAGTCGTGCTGTATCTGCGTGCATCGATTCACACAAAATTTGTTTAATAGTTTATACTCAAACAAAGAATTCAAGTTGACACAATTCTTTTTTACAATTGTCCATTTATAAGACAGCCACATTTGGAATTAGAATATAATCTTAAAGCTTATCAAAGTACTAATAATTTAAGAAGAATGCTGATAACCAACGCTACCACGCCTCTTCAGATATCTATTTCAAATTTCAAACAGAACCTAACAAAAACCAAGGCGAAGCCTATGATATAATCTAAGAATTAATGACATCAGAAAACCCAATGTTGCTAAGCTCTACATCAATATTATAGAAACAAACGTTCGTTTGTATAAATATTGATTAATTACCGCGTTGATAACTTTATTTAATATACCGTAGTCCTCATAATCGATGTAATGATGCAGTGCTTATAGACAATAAAATTTAATTATTATTGCAAATATACACTCACGCCTGTAATGCCCGAAGGTACTCCTTACCTACTGGTAGAGGTGTAAACAGTACACCCACTTTTAGCCGAATTTATTACGGTCCCATAATGAGATAGGGGGCGAGCCTATCGCTATACAGGGCACAATTCCAGACTCCGGGCTGATACTGAGTATTTGTAAATATTATGTTATTTTTTTTTGTTCATTCTAATTAGTTACTTTTTTTTATCCTAGCACGACAAAGTGGGTTCACTGCACCTGCTGGTAAGCGCAGTGCCGTCCAATTAGAGTATCGAGCAGCAAGAGAACATATCCCCCGCTACTCATCACAATCATGCCGGCCTTTTTTTTTTTTTTTGTTGTCGCGGGGAAAGCGTTTTATTACTACCGCCCGCTCCGGGGGGAAGCGGAATAAGAATAAAACGGTTATGCTGGACTAGCCGGTCTTACGACCCAGCATCCCCCTCGCCCGGATGATGGCTATCCGGGCAGCCACTGGGCCGAGTCCCTACCCCCTATGTACACCCCACCCGACACTACCAGCTAAAACCCCGCGGTGGCCTTCTTCGGCGCTTACGGAGCGATCCCGGGGTATTCTAAGGAGTGCTAGAATTGCTGCCGGAACCGCCCCTGCGCGGTGCTGCGTAGCAGCCCATCTCCATGGGAGGGCTTAGGAGCCCCCGCGCACCGAAACAATCATGCCGGCCTGCTTCATCACACTAGGCCATGGGCAAGGAGGTGAAGAAGCGGACGAGAGTCTAGTGTCAGAGTACTCAGAAGGCCGAAAACGGCTAAACATCGTACAAAACCGGATGTACACTAGCTGATCCCTGAACGCGACACATTTGCGTGTGCCACTATGACGTGTTTTACACCCTGTGTACGGTGGACGCTATCCGGGTGGATATGAATATCCAGCAAGTAATTATATACCAGTAGTCTTTTTATATAATTAAAAAAAATCTGTAACAGACTTATGTCGTACTAGCCTAAGTTCATTACTAAATGTGGTTGGTTGTAACAGACTCAATAATGCGATTTATCAAATACTCGCCAGGTAAATGGCAGAATATTACCTATTGCACAAATATATATGAAACTTGTAAGACAAACCTTTTGCAGCAATTATACGTTAAACAAAATTATTATAGACGAAGGTAATATTGCCTACAGCAATTTTGAAGTCATTATCACTAAGTCTCATTGAGTTTATAGACAACAGAATGAAACATGAAGTTATTAAAACTATTTTGTATAATATGACTGTTGAACTGTTGTGTGTCTGTGAACTGTTGGATACGTGGGTAAGTTGCTTGATACGCGATCACTAAGCACTACACTGTTGTTGGCCCTCTTCACCCGAATCATGTTTTAGGAGATCATCAGCTATTCTAACATATTCTTGCCAAACTTAACTGCTACAGTAATTCAAATCACACGTCCCGACGTAGGATTTTCCGCCGAATCCAAAGGAATACCCATTCAGATTCTCTATATTCCTATGTAAACAGGCTACCCCTCTCTACTATTCCTAATAACAGTTAAAGGCCTTACGGACTAAGTCAAGAGCGCTATAACCGTTGGCCACATTATTATATAAAAATGTAAAATCGTAGGCTTATAGCATAGGACTATTCTATTCAATCTACGCTGTAGATCACATATATGGGGCATTAATACTTTAAATATTTATAAATACGATGACGCCAAAAATCTGGGCTCGGTTAATTGTTTTGAGCAAGCAATTTTACTATATTAATAATAGTTCTTCTAACAGTGACTTCTATAAAATGATGAGTGCATGCATCTAATTCCAACACACCTTACTTTGTGTGCAACGATTTGAAATTGAATGTTTGGCAAACATATAGTATTCAATGTACCTATGCATCGTATGCGTACCGTACTGTATGTGTAATGTCATTCTACCAAGACGAATTAATAAAAGCTTTACTTTTTAATATATAGTTGTAGGTATTCGTCGATTAATTATTATTATTGATCTTTATCTATATATAAATATAAAACACAAAAATTGTTTCCACATATTATTAGTTATAGTTATAGTTATCTGACAGCCTCCGTGGCGCAGTTGGCGAGTAACCGGCTGTGAAACAAGAGGCCGTGGGTTCGATTCCCACAAAGGGGCATATGTGTGTGACAGACAGATATTTGTGTCCGGGGTCTGGGTGTTGTGAGACCGAAAGTATCTCGTAGTCCCTGATACCCACAACACAAGACTCGTATCTTAGTGTGGGATCGGGGCTATGTGTGTGACTGTTGGGTGTTATTTATTTATTATTTATAGACTTTGAAACCACTCAACCGATTTTGATGAAATTTTGTGTATGTGGATGGGACCAACTTAAAAGATAGGACAGTTTTAGATCCAATAGATGGCGATGTTGCCGAATCTTTTCTTATTTTTCTATGAAAATTCGGTCCACAAAGAAAGTTTACGGCAGGACAGCGTCTGCCCGAGACCACTAGTAATAAAATAGCAGCAAAATAGCCAAATTATGTAACTAGATAGTATTTAATTTTTTTTGTTTGTGTATTGTGTGTGTGGGAAAATAAATGGTTTAAATGGTTTAAAATATAAAAATCCGATAGTCAAAGTCAAGCTTAGTATTATCTTTAATGATATGTATTATAGATGCCTGCATAACCCTTAAGTTATTTGCTTATTTCTACCTGCTTAAATTTTTTTAGTCAGTGGAATTCACATTTCACAATTTTTCTACTATGTTAATCATTCTAATGGGCGGTTAAAAATATTATTTAAAAATATTGGACTAAAAATTGCATACAATTGTGACACTCGTATGTTAAAAAATAACCTTTAAAAAACCTACGTACCTACAGCAATATCAATTCTAAACAAGCATATAAATTAAATGTCCTTCAAAATTTTTACAACTCACTTACTCGTTAGTCGGCGAGACATAAAAATGACATTAAATAATAATGCATTATAATAGTTTTAATATACTTCATTGCTGAATACTAAAATGTTTAATTTACAAAAGCTGTAAATACTTTTTAAAGTGCAATTATATCATTTTTTATTATTGTTTTATTTTTGTCGGAGGTCTAGAGTTGGGGTACGATGTTTGGCCGTTTTGCGATCATCTGAGTACTCTGACAACATACCTCGACCGCTACTTCACCTTCTTGCCTATGGCGTAGTGTGAAGAAGCAGGCCGGCATGATTATCCTCGTTCGTTGTCGTTGTTCGGTGCGCGGGGGCTCCTTAGCCCCCCAAGCAGATGGGCTGCTACGCGGCACCTCGCAGGGGCGATTCCGGCTGCTATTCTAGCACTCCTTAGAATACCCCGGGAAGAAGGCCACCGCGGGGTTTTAGCTGGTAGTGTCAGGTGGGGTGTACATAGGGGGTAGGGACTCGGCTGGGATCCGGGCGAGAGGGATGCTGGGTCGTAAGACCGGCTAGTTCAGCATACCCGTTTTATTCTTATTCCGCTTCCCCCCGGAGCGGGCGGCAGTAATAAAACGCTTTCCCCGCGACAACAAAAAAAAAGGCCGGCATGATTATGTTGAGTAGCGGGGGATAGATCGTCTCTCGCTACTCGATACTTTAATTGGACCGCACTGCGCTTACCGTCAGGTGCAGTGCTGTCACTACGCCGTGCCAGGTTAAAAAATAAAATAAAAAAAATATATTGTGTGTAAAATCCATTCAAACACACCTCCAAGAACCCAATAAGTCGCATTGCGGAAAAGTAGTATTTTCGGATAACATTTTTAAGTTCATATAAAGTCACTTAAGTATAAAATATTCCATTTAACTGTTACGGATTGGTTTTATCATATTTATTAGCTAAAGATTAAGCAACTAATCGACTTAGCTAATAAAATGTACCCATGACCGCAATAAAATATGGTCCAAATATGTCGTGACATAGGATTGATTCTAAGTGCAGTTCTGCGTTTACTGACCCATTCATCATTCCGATGTCATGTTGAGTGGAAAACGTGATATAACTAGCGCGGTAACTCACGAGATTTGAAACAATTTTTTATGATAACCGCCTCGGCCCTGTAGCGAGCGAGCAGCTGACTACAACGATAGTCATTAAAATTGATCCTAGCGCCGAAAGAAATGTTTATGTAATTCATAGTTATATTTGTATAGATTGGGTTTTTTTAGTGCCTCGATAGGCAGGCGAGCAGGCAGGCCACTTGATTGTAAGTAGTCACCGCTGCCCATAGACTTCTGCAATGCCAGGGCACAGCAAAGCTGCTGCCTACCGTTGACTATGACTGGTCGGACTGGGTGACTGGACTATGAGTCCCTCTTATTTCTTGATACCTAGTGTTGGATCTATAAACAATAGAGTATATGTATCCACACTCACGCCTGTAATCCCCGAAAGGATAGGAAGAGGTACACCTACTTTTCAACGAATTTATTACGGTCCCATAAGGTGATAGAGGGCGAGTCTATCGCCATACCGCTTAAAATTCCAGACTCGGGGCTGATACTGAGTATTTCTAAATGGAAAAACCCAGTATTACTTTACCCGACTCGGGGATCGAACCCGCAGCTGCACAATCAAGGCGCTAATATATATATGTGTGACTGATATATACACTTATGTTTTCTTATAGCTTTATGCGCTCCTTGGATTCCACGAACGTCCTATTTGATAAAAAGTTTTAAATATTACCATATTTAATAAATTTTTCAGTTATTTCATTGGACTTTGTAAGTACCTAGTCAGGTCATAAATTCTGTCACATGTTTAATATAAAATAATTGAAACAAGTTTATTCATTATGTAACCATTTATATACCAAAACTTAACAAAACATAGATTCTTATGACACTAAAGTTTATTCAAAATGACCTCCGTGATTTTGAATACAGGCCTTCAATCTGCGCGGCCAGTTGTCTATCGCAGCACGAACGAGGTCCATGTCAATATCGGCGGCTGCCTTAATCAAGGATGTCTTGAGTGACTCCAAATTGGGATGAGGCTTTGAGCACGCCTTTTCCTCCAAGTGTTGCCATATCTTGTAATCTAACGGATTCAAATCTGGACTGGAGGAGGGCCAGTCTTCGTGCCGGATGAAGTCGATTTCACGCGCCGCCAGCCAGTCTTGTGTGCTCTTCGCTCTATGAGCTGGCGCCGAATCTTGTTGGAATACCCAGTGCCTGTTATTGAACATGGTATGAGAAACAGGCTCCACAAGGTTCGTCAGGACTGTATTTTGATACACAACTGCATTCGTATTTACACCTTTCTCACAAAAATGTACCTCTGTTAAGCCCCAATAAGAAACTCCCAACCATACCATGAGCGAGGATGGAAAATGACCTCGTTGGACACGCGGAATACGGTTACGGAATACTCGCTGCTTCACTACTGTGTGCGTACACCTTATCATTTTGTTTGTTGTAGCTCTCTTCTAGGGTAAAAATTTTTTCATCTGAAAAAAGAATTTCCCGATATTTTTTTCCCGCGTACCGCTTCAACAAAGCGCGGCATCTCTTCAGTCTCAGGTCCATTAGACGAGCATTCAAACGATGTCCTGTTTTTCTTCGATATGCCCGAAGCCCTAAGTCTTCATTTAACACCCTTTTCACCGTGGTTCTGCTTAACCCCATCTGAAGGGCCAACAGTTTCTGCTTACGTTTGGGATTTCTTTGAATTCGCGCCTTCACAGCTTTTATCACTGCTGGAGTCCTTACAGACCGAGGGCGACCACTTCTTGACCTGTCATCTACACTAGAGTATTCATTGTATCGTTTGATGGTACGATAAACGAATCTTTTGGTTATATTCAAATTTTTCAGTATGTCAAAAATTTGAATTGGCGCGTAACCGCAACGATGCAACGCAATTACTGCAACACGGATTTTTTTAAGCGTCCACTCCATATTTAAAAATGAGTAAAATTCTAAAAAGTATACATTTTTATTTTCATGAACAATTTGAAATTGGAATTCAATAAACTTTTTTGTGGCCAGCATTCTAAAATAAAAGTTTTTACTGTGTGACAATACTTATGACCTGACTGTGTATATACAACAAGTAATACAGGCTAAGCCTAGTTTGGGGCCCTCTGCCAAATATTGTTATCTAATTATAATATAAGCACTTTTATAAATTTTTTTATTTAAGATTGTACTCTTTTGTAAATATTATGTGCAAAATAAAGATTTATTATTATTATTATTATATATACTATTAAGTACAGTTATTGTTACGGTGGGATAAAAATGTGTCCTGTGATGGTAATAAACGTACCCAACAATCACACACATAGCTCTGACCCCACAGTAGGTCGGTGTTGTGTCGGGGTATCAAGAACTACGAGAAACTACGGTTCCACAACAAATGTTTGTGGATTATAAACACGTTTCAGGGATCGAACCCGCGGCCTCTCGTTTCACAGACAGCGCCTCGCCCGCCCTCTGCGCTACGGAAGCTGTCGATGATGATATAGTTTTCGATACATTGTCTTGACCACGTCCAGGAAACTCTTCTCTAGTATCTGAAAGTCTTATCAAAATCGGTGCGTCTACATACACTACTCGCTCGGACAGACACACAGATATAATAAAAATAAATAACCCATGCTGAAATGTTAATAACTTACGTACTACCATAAGGTTAATGCATTTATATATTAAAAAATCAAAGATAAACACTTAAATTTTATATAAGTATTTATTCTATAGATTAGTTGAACTCTTTGTAATATGCATGATTGAAAAATAAGCAATCGTGGCTATGTGTAATGAGGGACGTATACGTAATAATTTAGCCAGTATTTCAATAGATTGTGATCTATGGGCAGGTGACGGATACATACAGTACGAAAAAAATGACATTTAACATAGAATATTAAACCAGCTTTCCCCTTGACGTAGATTAGAGGTGCGAAATGTGATGTGCTGAGTAGCTTCATACAGCTTCAGATGGTAAATTGACAAGATCAAGTGTGTAAACCATACTGGTATAGCATAGCAGATTATTAACAATTTCTTATATGAAAATAGTATCTATTACATTAATAGTACTGAGTAGAGGCGGCTAAGACCGTAAGAGGCCCGGAAAGGTGAGACTTGATGTCCCCCGGTCTGTTTAGAAATTGATATATCCAAAATTATTAGATATCCTAAAACATTCAATAATCGTCAAATTTGGGAGTCATCAAAGCCTAGGTGCCCGGGACGGGCAGCTCTCTCCGCCACAACAGTTATTCCTAAGTTAAGTAACATGACTATGTATGTTGTATGTTATGTACAGTGCATAATCATAATCATAATCAATTTATTGGTAAAGCACATTTACACGTCTGTTTTTTTTAATACATTTCAAATTAAATATAAATATTAAGACTCAAATAAATTAAAATAATTAGATCTAACGGATCAGTCAGTAGATCTACTGGCTGACTCGCTTGATCTCTAATACAATATACAGTCATATACATCATTTAATAATTATCATTTCTATCTATGTCAATCAAAATACATTATGAATTAATAAAATCATCTACATCATAGAATGTCTTCTCGATGAGCCACATCTTTAATTTAGATTTAAATATTAAATTGCTAGGTGCTTCCAAAATATGAATTGGCAGTCGGTTGTATATGGTAGGCCCCAGCACATGTGTAAGCTTGTCTGATTTAACAAGTCTATGGGTTATTATGGCAAGTTTGCCAGCACCACGAGTATTGTGGTGACGAGCATGACAGTCTCCACGTGTTTTAAATAAATTCAAATTATACCTTACGTACATTGCGACCTGTAGTATTACCACTGAAGGTAGCGTGAGTATCTGTAGAGACCTGAAGTACGGTTTCGCCGATGTGTCCCATGATATTCCTGCGATCGTCTTCACAGCACGTTTCTGCATCCGGAAGGCGCGTTTTCTGTCCGCAGCACGCCCCCATAACTCGGATCCGTACTGGAGAAGCGAGTGCACAGTTGCAAAATAAAGTTGCAAAATAACAAGTACGAACAACATCAGATGAAACCACCCTGGACAACCTACGCAGAGCATAACAAGCACTGCCTAGTTTTCCACAAAGTTTGTCGATATGCGTACCCCAGGTTAGGCACCGATCAATGTGAAATCCTAGGAAAACAATTGATTGGACTTGCGCTAATGATGTTGCGTCGAGCGATACCGACAGGCTCCTGACTCGGTGACCTGACATCGAAAAATGAATGAAATGTGTTTTCTTGAGGTTTAGGACAAGTCCATTCCACTTGAACCACCGCGCCACCTGATTGGCGGCCTCACCCAACCGTTGCTCGAGCTGATCAAGAGATGAGGCACAAACGACAACTGCAACGTCATCCGCATATATGAACACCTCCCCCGCTATAACGTGCTCAGGCAGATCGTTAAGTAAGAGTGAGAATAGGATGTTAGATACTGACGACCCCTGTGCCACACCCATGGCTGTCCCAAGAGGAGTGGAGGAGGAGTGCATGCCAAATATTAAAATGTATATGAGAAAATTTTGTATTTATTTATTGAATTTGGTACCTACTCCCTTATTCATCCCGTGACTTTACAGTATAAACAATTACCTATGATTTATTGTCACTGTGTACTTTTGCGGGTATACAATATTTAAAGGCACTGACACACAGAAGTTAATTTTACTACTTAAAGTAATAGTTTCTTGTAAGACAATCTAATTATTTTACATCATATTTTAATGCATGATATAAATAAATTTGATAATTGATTAAATTATACGACTATTAAGTTGAACTATTATTAATTAAGTATACTATACCTAGTCAGGTCATAAATTCTGTCACATGTTTAATATAAAATAATTGAAACAAGTTTATTCATTATGTAACCATTTATATACCAAAATGAACTTAACAAAACATAGATTCTTATGACACTAAAGTTTATTCAAAATGACCTCCGTGATTTTGAATACAGGCCTTCAATCTGCGCGGTCAGTTGTCTATCGCAGCACGAACGAGGTCCATGTCAATATCGGCGGCTGCCTTAATCAAGGATGTCTTGAGTGACTCCAAATTGGGATGAGGCTTTGAGCACGCCTTTTCCTCCAAGTGTTGCCATATCTTGTAATCTAACGGATTCAAATCTGGACTGGAGGAGGGCCAGTCTTCGTGCCGGATGAAGTCGATTTCACGCGCCGCCAGCCAGTCTTGTGTGCTCTTCGCTCTATGAGCTGGCGCCGAATCTTGTTGGAATACCCAGTGCCTGTTATTGAACATGGTATGAGAAACAGGTTCCACAAGGTTCGTCAGGACTGTATTTTGATACACAACTGCATTCGTTTTTACACCTTTCTCACAAAAATGTACCTCTGTTAAGCCCCAATAAGAAACTCCCAACCATACCATGAGCGAGGATGAATAATGACCTCGTTGGACACGCGGAATACGGTTGCTCGCTTCTTCACTACTGTGTGCGTACACCTTATCATTTTGTTTGTTGTAGCTCTCTTTTCTGCGGTAAAAAATTTTTCATCTGAAAAAAGAATTTCCCGATATTTTTTTCCCGCGTACCGCTTCAACAAAGCGCGGCATCTCTTCAGTCTCAGGTCCATTAGACGAGCATTCAAACGATGTCCTGTTTTTCTTCGATATGCCCGAAGCCCTAAGTCTTCATTTAACACCCTTTTCACCGTGGTTCTGCTTAACCCCATCTGAAGGGCCAATAGTTTCTGCTTACGTTTGGGATTTCTTTGAATTCGCGCCTTCACAGCTTTTATCACTGCTGGAGTCCTAACAGACCGAGGGCGACCACTTCTTGACCTGTCATCTACACTAGAGTCTTCATTGTATCGTTTGATGGTACGATAAACGAATCTTTTGGTTATATTCAAATTTTTCAGTATGTCATAAATTTGAATTGGCGCGTAACCGCAACGATGCAACGCAATTACTGCAACACGGTCTTCTTTAAGCGTCCACTCCATATTTAAAAATGAGTAAAATTCTAAAAAGTATACATTTTTATTTTCATCAACAATTTGAAATTCGAATTCAATAAACTTTTTTGTGGCCAGCATTCTAAAATAAAAGTTTTTACTGTGTGACAATACTTATGACCTGACTAGGTATATACATAAGCACTGTTTATATAGAAGATGTGGTAGAGCCTTACCATCATGGCCAGCCATGCCAGCCATGGTGTTTACATAAAGGGCTGGCTCACTCAGTTAGTACCACGGTCTTACAGATAACATTTTGTATAGTGAGTGAGATTTTCGGAAACCTAAAGCCCCCAGCCCCCCATTGCTCATTGTATGATCCGTAGAAATCGAGGAATGTTCAAGAGGCATAATGAAACAAATTGATCCCCCTCACAGATCTGCGAGTTGATACACTGCTCTAATTTAACATTAAAGAACGTTAGGTGTTTCATTCAGTGTGCTAAAATAAGTACATAGGTCCTTGATTAGAACGTATTCGGAGTATAAAAAAGCGAATTTACATGGACGTGTTTAAATTGACACACTTATGTAAATTATACAGTTTAATGTAATATAATACGAATTTAATCTAAAACTTAACTAACATTTGCAAAAATATAATTATAGAATTAGAATTTGTTAATTTAATAATTAGAACAAAAAATAACGGTGGCAAGGCCACAAGGTTTGTATGTAGCAGCAATTACTAAGATTGTTTTTATGGAATAAGTAAACTGGCTTGTGGATGATCTGATGGTTAGTGAACTAGCCCATGACCCCATCCAATCATAATAGTTACTGTCTTACACTGTAGCAAACAACACAACTAATCTATATATGTGTATATGCTTCATTTTTAATTTAGTAATAAGAATACCCATTACACTATACATTAGTTAATAAGTTTTAATACCCCTTAATGCATTTCTTATAAAAGGAGTTTTGAGTACGGTATGGTAGTATATTTACTACTATACATATTAAAAACGCAGATGCAGATTGTACCAATAAGGCTCACATATTATTATTAATTTACTTTAACGACATCTAGACAACATATTTGGAACTATAAAACTATAATTTAAATTACCAATTTTGTAATCTGCTGCAGATACTAAATTATTATGTAAACACCTACATAAATTATAATTTTGGCTTAAATATATTTTTAAAATGTATTTACTATTTAATCGATTCAATAAAAATACTTTGGAAGACCGCGCCATCTATTGAATATATAAGAATTTAGCTTCATTTTTAAAACAATAACTATGTTTTAGTTTCAGTATCAGTTCCTAGATGGCATGTCTATAAATTAGTTTATCACGATTCTATGAAATTGATAGCCAATTCTATACCTAAATAGTAATTTTTTAAGCGACTGGCGTTAAATTTATTTACCATAAATTCTATTAAATTATTAACTGACGATAATAATTTAACAGAATTTATAATCAATATATAGTTTTATTTACTATATAGAATTTAGAATTATTTATATAGTGTTTTCAAAGTAACATTACTAAAAACAAGTCATAATAACAGTGCAATTTCCTGAGTATGTAGGTATTGGTTTTATTTTCAATATAAATTAATTTGTTTGCATCCTACCAACTTTAAGTTTCATAGTATTTAAAATACCTAAAATTGATGGTAGGTCACCCGGATGCAGCTAAAGGTGAATGACCAGCGTTTTACCTATAAAATCCTATGCGCAGTTGTGGACGTACGTCGGGTGCATTCGGTAACCATAGCAACGAACCCCAGATCGGGTGGTGCGACGCGTTGCGATCGAGAGCAGTGCCGAGCACTTATCTCTTTTGCACTATAGTCAAAAACTGTTGTAAATTCTATTTGACAGAATTAAGTCATTCCCGCAAAAAATAATCATTTTTTCTTGATATCTTGTAATAGTGTATGTAAAATCAAGAGCAGCGAGCGCTGAACTAGGTAATTTGAACAAATGTCCGTTTTCATTTTTCCCGCTATTTTTTTACTATTTATAGATAGATACTCTTTTGTTTTATGTGGCATGGTCGATGTTTTTTGTTTGTATTAGTACTAGCTAGTCTAGTCTGGTCTAGCAGACACCCCAATACACCCACTAGATGTTATAAGATTTTCATTGTTTGATAACGAGATAGTGGCTTTATTGACATTAAAAGGGACAAAGGAATTGACAGTATGAGTGGCAGTTGGAAACATAATCTGTAATAATATTCCCTCTAATGGAATATAGAAATGTATAAAAACAATCAGTAATTTCTTCTATATTGGCAAAAATTACGTTTAAAAATTTCCCCGTTGATGTAATAGATATTTATATGAATTATTTTTTGTCGGGAAATTTTTTGGTGTACTTTATTTTCAACTAGTCTTTCCAGAGATATCTTGTTAATTGTTTTTGTGATTGGGATTTTATTAAAGTCGTTTTCTAAATAGACCAGTAGAAAGTAAAAAAACTCTACATGTTCTCTACATACTCTATGCGTTATTGTGGCGATTCGTTTTAATAGTCAGCATGAAAAAGAATAGTAAATAAATAATAGGTAACTTCTAAATGACAATTACTTTTTAAAAAACATGACTTTACCTTTTATATTGGAAATTAAAAATACATTATTTACACAAGAAATTGCATCGTTATTTATTACAATAATAAATTACAGGATGAATGCAACTCATACCTATTGCTGCACTTCCTATCCTGAACTTATAAACCTACTTTTACATTTTATTACTTACAAATAACATGAGTAACAGGACATCAAAAAGAAAAATACTTTAAACTTCCGGTATTATATAAAAAACGGTGAATTTTTTTCTCTAATATATATATAACTTTTTCTAAACAACAACAATTATAAAATATGAATCTAGTAATAGTAAAACCGAATAAAGATAGATGGGTTAAATATAAATATTTATATAAATATTTATTTACACCACCTCGATGTCCAACGTTCCACAACAGCGCGATTTTTAAGGCATTTTCTGGCTCGCACAACCACTCTGTGGAACCAGTTATCGCCGGGGGTCTTTCCGAACCGTTACGACTTGGGAACCTTCAAGAAGAGAGCATATTCTTTCTTGAAAGGCCGGCAACGCATTTGCAAGCCCTCTGGTGTTGCAGATGTTCATGGGCGGCGGTGATCACTTTCCATCAGGTGAGCCTCCTGCCCGTTTGCCTCCTTTTAACATAAAAAAAAAAAAATTATGTATGACATACATATACTCTCACACTTGTAATCCCCGAAGGAGTAGGCAGTAGTGTAACCAGTACACCCGCTTTTAACCGAATTTATTACAGCCCCATAATAGAATGGAAGGGAATGGAGGGCAAGCCTCTCGCCATATCGGGCACAATTCCAGACTCCGGGCTGATACTGACTATTTCTAAATAGAAAAACCCAATATCACTTTAATCGAACCGGGGATCGAACCCCTAGACCTCAGCTCAGCTGTTGTAATGCATGCGCAATTACATCTGCGCTACCAAGGCACTCAATATTATTATTTACGCAATATTACAAATATTTCTATGTTAAGATTTTTGAATCTGTTTATTATCTTTAATTAATTGCAAAGTTGTAGTAAGTTGCAAGATATAAACAAAACAATGATCTCTAAAATATAACTTGAACTTTATAACGTATCCCAGGCGGGACAAACAATATACCTAGGATTTTCACATTTAAGGTAATTTTCAGATGTTATGGTTCTCTTTTCAGTTAATTACTTTCAACATATTAGTTTTTAATTAATTCTATTTTTGTAAAACATTGCGTTCAAAGTCACCCTCAATGACTGAAAACCGTTACCTTGATAATCTTAGCTTTCTGTCTAACATCGGCTAATTCCTGTAGTGTCGAGAAAAATGAATACAGTAGATACTATTCTACTAAATTAAAACAAGGGTCACAAAAATGTTGCCAGTTTAAATAAAGATTAATAATGTTTCTTATAGATACTCCAATTGCTTACGATAACTTCGCGCCATCTACTATAATAATATGAACTCATATCTAATGCTGTATTTAGTTAGTAGCATTTTATCAAAATAATACATAAATCCCATTTTATCACAATACATTACTTATTTGTTCAACTGAAGTTAAGGTTAAAACTGTCTAAAAAATTCAATTTAAAATGCAACAACATACACTTAGTAATCAAACAAAATTACAAAGACAAAATAACAAAGTTGCAATTTCCAATTATTCATTAATTTATAAAATTTATAATAAGGATGTTTTAACAATGATCCATGGAAAATATATAATACTTTTAAATGTATGAATATGAACTCTAATTTATTTTAGTTTTATATTATTTTATTTATGTATGCATAATATTCGACAATATAGTGCGCAATGAGACCTAAAGGGCACGCGAGGGAAATCAATACATCTGGCCAATTTCCCAGGAAACGCACTACAGCCATGCACTAGCGCCACGTGCGTGCAATCTGTTAAACTCTCCCGCCTACCAGTCTGTTACTCTCTACTTATATTTGCATTTCTTGTCTTCGCAGGCTACTGTGTCAACAGGTGTGAGTTGTGGAACATTGTTGATTTAATAGTGCGTAGTTTGGAAAGGTTTTGAAACAATTTAACTACTGTGAGTTCCTGGAATATAGCTAAGTACTTTTTATTATTTGAGCTGTTCTGAAATCGGTGAGATAATTGTATTATTCATGTATTTTTATCAGTGTAAAATTTTGTGCACAGTCATTACTATTTCAGACTAATCTAGTCTTGAGTAAAACATATTACTTCAATGAAAATTGATTTATCAATAATTTGGATTGGGAGTCGAACCCGAGTCACGCGGTTCTTGCGCGTGATCAACATAATTTTATTTCTCAAGTTTAATAGGCTTCTCTTGTATTGATTTAGCTCAGCTCTTTCACCATAGTAATGTATGTAGCACTTAAAAACCTGGCGTTTAGTTTCTTTCTGCTTTTTAGACCAGTGGAAAATGCCGACGTGACGGTAAATTTATTTTACAAAAAAAATTTTTTTTTTTAGTTTTAAAAACATAATAATATGTAAGCGGTCATTTTACTTCATAAATTTAATCACCTTTATGGGCCTAGTAACGATGCTTGGCCTGAGATACATATGAGGCTCTGCTTTCAAATACAAGGTTGGGAAGTCATCGTTTGTTTTGGAGTTTCCATAAATCAAATACAAGCTTCCTGGAGTAGAAATTTGTGCCTAATATAGCGATTGTCTTGACACATCACATCATGGAGTGGAAATAAGCATACCGCACCGTAGGTGTATTTTTTGTATCTCTATCTACCTTTTCGGGGATATATCTACACGTGAACCTAACTATGTAAACAATATGTACTAATAAATTTATGTATAAACTATACAAAAGAATATATAGGCGTAGGTAGCTCAATCTATTAATAACATTCCGGGGCTAGGAGTTTTATCGAATCAATAAATCCAAGTCTGAATTCTAGAAGCCCCATTGGGCTATCGATTTCTCGGGCGCGCATCGGTAAAGTTAGTAGCGCCCTCTACTCGCTTGTATAGAGACTGCGCCGGCAGCTCGGGAAAACAAGCTGCAATTTTTGCAGCGCCGCGCGAATTAAGCACTTGTTTTTCTCCTTTATGCTTGTCATTCTTGTTTAACGGTGTATAGAGTGTCGCCATTGGTTTTTTAGTCGACAACGTCATACTACCCGTGCTTCCAGCCATATTGATATAGGTAGGTATTCTTTTATTTTTCAAAATGTCTAGGAAATGTTTCAAGCTGACTATACTAGGATATATTTTTAATTCAGATCATGTTAGATAGTATCATTAGTTGTTTCAATTATTATAAACTAGAATATATTCATAAGAAGTGGGGAACATTTTGACTCCATACGTAGTCTTAAGGCTTTGTACGAGTAGCGGCATCTATGTCGAAAACGAATAATTTGTGTCTATCCTATAAAGGGTTAGAATTTACTCTGTTGCATATACTTCTAATCTAATCTAGTTCAAAATGATGCCTAGATCGATGCTACTTATCATTATCATTTCTCTTTAGCTTTAATCCCACATGGTGATTGGGTTAGCTTTCCTTGTTTTTCTTTCCACTTTATCCTTTTATTGACATTTTCCTCGGAGGCTCTGCACTGTATGAAGTCTTACCTCAATTCGTCACGTCGCTCTCGTGGTGCGGGCATGGATAGACGTACTGTTTGGTTGCCGATGTAAACAGGTGGCTTCGCTTTATATGAACAAACTGCCTAAGCCTGCTCTACTAAACCTTATCAACAATATCAGGTAGGTACTTCTAGGCTACCATGCACACATTCTCATTAGCATGATGTCATCAAAATCATTTAATTTTTCGTAAATAGCTTATTTAGCATAAAATATTTGTATGATTATTCCTCATTAAAATTACGATAGTAACTTTTCTGTCTGTCTGTTGGTCACGTTTTCACGACTAAACCACTGTTAATAATCACAAGAGATTGGATTATAATTAACGTTATTGAAAAGATATGTCAAAACTGCCTGCTTCTTATTGTAAACTAGCTGTTGCTCGCAGTCTTACTTGCGTGTATAAGTAAAACGATCCTGTCGGGAACTATGATATACACAATAAAAAATACACTCTATTTTCATCGGCGCGAGAAGCAAACCCGCAACTGGAAGTAATATGCACTTTTAGGGCAGTCTTGTTATATACATCCCGAAAAATCATATTCAAATTGTTTATAGTGAGAATGGATCTCTTCAATAATCTCAGGGCGTACAAACAGTAATTTATTTTTGACATAATATACTAAATGATGCTATAAATAACCCTAAATATTTTAAACTAAACTAGAAATACAAAATTCTTTAATAATTTTCTGAGACATAAAATTAAAAATATTTTATAAAAACCTCAAAACACTACAAAGTTTAAAATATATTTAAATAAACTATAAATTAAAAATATTTAATAACTGCTACCGTACAAACCTATCTATATATTTAAAATCATTTTAATATGACACCTCATGCGTGAGTGATGACTAATAAATACTTGACGCCTTTTAGAGTAAATGTCAAGCCTGTAAAATAAAAATCTTGATAAATTACTGATTCTATGTATATATATCAATTAAATACTAATATATATTTGACGGATGTAAACTGAACCAAATAAGTGATGTACAAATCAGTGTACATATATGATAAAACCGAATCCCACACAATGTTAATTGAAATTATATCAAATGTGTACAAACTTTATTACCTTATCCCAAACAAAGATAAATATTTACTTGTAAATTGATTTAAAGATAACTGCTAGATATAATTAGGTAAAAAAGTTGACGGAAAACGTTAAATGTGTAAACTAAATAAGGCTCCAATAAAATATGAAACCCAAAAAAAAATTAAACAAAAACTTGTAACCACAAAAATATAATTAGCCTTCACGTCAAAAACACAAATTGTAAATCACTTAATTGCTTCGTATGTATATAGTAGATTAAATAGTTGTTGGTGTCAGTGAAACCCATTAAAAATAAAAGTAAACCGATTTTAATAAAACAAATATTAAATGTTTCTTTTAAATAAATTTTGTACTTAAAGGTTTTGTTTCACAGACAGAAATTTATGGAATTATTAAATAAATTAGTTTAGTTTGATAATTCCTTAACATTTAATATGTTCTGACACGTGAAATCTACATATTTATTATTTGTATAGATTCATTACATTACAATATAATAAATGTGTTCAGTTAATAAATGTACCTACCTACACGCTCTTAGAGGTCATCACAAAATTGATAATTTTTGTATAACGTTGGCAGATGAAAGAATAAGTCTGATGGAAAAAGATATGGCAGACCAGAAAAAAACTCCTTCAGAAGTTATACAAGTCGATAAGGATTTTGTGCTGGTGTCTCCGGAACTGGCCTCACCATCTGTGTGTGAGGAGCTGGAGTCGCCACCAACACCGCCGCCACTACTGTCATCGCCAACGCTGTCAACGCCATCAACATCATCATCAACCATGTCATCACCACAGTTATCACCAACACCACCGCCAACTCCAACACAACCATCGTCACCTAAATTAATTATGTCATTGTCACTATCAAACCCATTGATGGTATCGAGATCATCATCTCCGTTGGTAATAAGCTCGTCATCTTCACCGTCGTCGCCAACGCCACCGACACCTACACTGTGGATATCGCCGATGGCGTCAATGTCGGAAACACCGGTGACGACATCATTATCAGCAGCACCGACGACGTCATCAGTATCCGAGGCACCGGCAATCGCATTGATGTCGGCTGCACCTGTGACGTTATCAGTGTCAGCAGCAGTGGTGACAGTATCAGTATCGAATGCACCAGAGATGGCATCTGTGTCAGAAATTCCGGAGTGGGCATCGGTGTCGGCAGCACTGGCGACGACTTTAGTGTCGGAAGCACAGTCAACAACGCCAGAGTTGGAAGCACCGGAAACAGGATCAGTGTTGGATGCAACGTCAACGGCATCTGGGTCGGAAGCTTCTGAGTCGGCATCAGCGTTGGCAGCACCGGTGATGGTATTAGTGCTGGAAGAACCAGCAACAGCATCAGTGTCGAAAGCACCGGGGACAGTATCAGTGTCGGCAACACCAGAGTCGGCCTCAGTGTCGACAGTGACGAATACGGAATCAGTGTTGATACCTCTGGAGTGGAGAGAATCAGAGTCGAAAGCACCGGAGATAGCATCAGTGTTAGAAACTCCAAAGACGGTACCCGTGTCGGCAGTACCAGCAACAGCACTAGTGTCGGAAGCACCGTCAACAGTATCAGAGTCGAAAGAACCGGAGACGGCATCAGTGACAGAAACTCCAAAGATGTTACCAGTGTCGGAGGCAACGGCATTAGTGTTGGAAGCACCGACAACAACATCAGTGTCGGCAGCACTGGCAGCGGCATCAGTGTCAATAGCACTGGAGATGGCATCAGTGTCGAAAACTTCGAAAACGGCACCAGTGTCGGCAGCACCGGCAACGGCATTAGTGTCGGAAGCACCGTCAACAGCATCAGTGTCGGAAGCACCGTCAACAGCATCAGTGTCGGAAACATCGGAGACGGCATCACTGTCGGCAGCACCGGTGACGGCAGCACCGGCGACGGCATCATTGTCAGAAGCATCGTCAACATCTAAGTAAGTAGAATACATGGAATCTAGGCGTGGCACATTACGGTGGGTATCTAGAAAATAGTTAGACTATAATTATTTTTAGTGTTTTGCATCAGGGATTTATTCATAGATTAAATTTGAAAACACTAGTAGTCTTTGAGTATTAGTAGTTACTTTTAGGTTATTTTTTAAGACATGCTTATTTTAGGTAATTTTTAAGACATACTTAATTTTCAGATTAATGATCTTGTTTCTTTGCAGTATAATTTTTATACTTTCATATGCAGCTCACTACTGCTTATCGGAATAAAACACTTACATCTTGTTTCTGGTTGCAAATCGTACTAACACGACGTCATCATTACCATTGCATTGCAAAAAAAATCATAAAATTATTTTAGAAATTTCCAGTCTACGAGTAAATTAAGTCATCGCAATCTTCCTTAGAGTAGGCAACCAAATACTCTAAGCAATCTTCTGTGTCGGTCGCACATTTCAACGGATAGCGGATTAGAGTCGTTATTAGTTCTTGATACCCACGATGCAGGTTTGATAGGTCAAGTGGGCTGAGGTCAGGACAGGTAAAAATACACGCCAAACTCACCTAATTCATTTGATTTGAACTTACTCGATTATTAATAAAGAGATCTAGTCTAGATTTAAGAAATTTTGTGGTGAGCCTGTCGTCGTGCTAGAAACCATTTCAAATGAAATCATCAAATCAAACGTCTGACATTTATTTGGCAATCATGCAATTATGCTGTACTAGAGTTATTAGATCAGTGAGGTGACAAAAATATGTAATACGCTAGATTGACACGGGGTGAAATCATTAGGTACATACAAAAATGTGGTCACAGCGCTTTATTATTAATTTATTCAAGATATATGTAAAACAATATTTAATTCACAACAAAATATTTGAAATCTATTATTTTACGTAGCATAATATTGACAAAATGGTAAGCTCAGCTTTTAAAGGTTTCACATTCCATTTAGACATTGTTTTAGGACAAAATGCGTTTGTACCTATTATATTTCGCTATTTCATCGAAACAAAAGTAAACTATTTGTTTTGTGGAACTGTTCAACGTAATTAAGGTGATTTCGTAAAATGGGCGTCATTTTACTTAAAATACACAGGTATAATGAATTACTTTCCAATTCAAAGTGTTCGTGTAAAACACGGCAATAAAAGCAGTTTTTTTTAATTAACTAGCCACAGTCCAGGTCCAGTTTGTAGACATTAGCACCAGACATGACATAGTCAAATTAAAACTTAATTTACCTAGCTTAAACCGCCTCTAAAGGTTGTTACGACAGCGCAAATATTCAACCGTCTGTGAACATTGAAATAAGCTTAAATAATGGCAAACATTGGGCTGCTGCAGGTACTTACTTTATCCTGTGAAAGGCGGTTTTCAAGGTAAATTATAAATTAATTATAAATAATTTCCAGCTCTGCGAAAACAAAAACTCCTTTTTAACCCTTGTATACAGGTACGTAAACAAAAATAATTACCTAACCTTCTGCGAGCGGTACTTATGAATGCCCCAGAACTTGTACGGCGTCCTATTTAATTTGAACTACGTTACATTTTTAAAAGAAACGGAAACTTTATAAACTTAAGAAATCGCGAAGTAAAAATATTAACTTATTAAGTATTTGTAGTGCTTCATTTATTTGTGTATTTGAACAAACATTGTAAATTAGTTTCTTAGCAGAATTAAAAACAAAACTGTTGTTGTGAAATAATAACAATACTGTTGTTGTGAAATAATAACAATACTGTTTTTGTGGACTCAACTTTCGGAAACTGGTCTGGGTTATTTTATAGAAATTTACGTTACTGTAGAATTTCTAAGTTGACTAGACTGGGTGATGAATTCAAATAAGACATGGCGTAACGTATTTAACTATGTTTATATATTTTCGTATAATCATGTGATTTATGAGTTATACAAATGACTGAGAAATCTATATTTTATTGAAGTAATACCTTGAATTAATGAGTAGCGTTTTATGATTAAAACAAAAAGAAAGTATATTAATCGCATCTATCTAATTGAAGGCAGGCAAAAAGGTTAGAATGCGGAATTTTTCTTTATCCTTATCCCTTTAGTTTCAATTAAAAAAATAATTTTATTGAAACTGACAAATTCAAAAAAGTACAAAAACTGAAGTAACAATAAAACAATCATTCGATGCAATATTGCGTCATGAAAACGATGACCGTAGTCATTTTGTCTAAGTAACTTGTTCACTTTTTGAGTTAAATATTAAAATAAATAAACTTTCAATTGATGTTACGTTTACATAGCGTAGCCACTGATCCCGTAAGATAAACATCAAACATCGATGCTCCTCCTGAGTCACTGTTATTGATATTGTCACTCAGCGGGCGGTTCTAACACCTGTCTGAAAAGTTTTAGATTCCGTCAGGGCTCAGTGGTGTTGAATGATTTTCAGTATTCATATTAGTAATAAGAATAAAGACACCCAACAGTCATACATAGTTCTGACCACACACTAGGTTAAATCTCTATCATGGGTATCAAGAACTACGAGGGACTACAGACCCACAACACCCAGACCCGAAACAAATACCTATATGTCGACAAACATTTTGTCTCGATGCGAGAATAAAACCCACGGCCTCTCGTTTCACAGCCGACTTCTCGCCCGCTACGCTACGGAGGTTGTTCTATAATATTTAGTGATGTTTGTCACGTTCTGGAACAAAAGGAAATATAATAATTGCTTATGTGTGCCGATGATGTAGCACCAGCAGAAATGGACAAACGCTGTATCAATGGGAGAGTGCCTTGAAAACGGCAGTCTGATAGTTAATATAGGGAAGACTGAGCAAATATATATATATACTTATATTATACGAGCTCATATCCGGATAATATCCGGGTAGGAAATTAACATGAATATGCCAGTGGAAAGACAGAGGTTTCTTAACATTAGGTATATTTTACAAGTTGCACTTGAAGACTATAAATTACAAAGTATGTTAGTAAATATGGCTAGTAATAATGCTATTTCTTTGAGTATAGCTGATGTCGGGATTACAGTCAATTAGTTAGATTTTTTTATTCTTCAGACACGCGATAAATATTGTTATCATATCATAATATTAGCAATAAGCGATTACTAATAAATTATTACTTTTTAAATAAAAATTAAACCGCCTTCAAAAAAACCCAGACACAACTAAAAAGTAAAAAATAATTGGTTACATTTAAATCAATTAGTTATATGCAATTTAAATCAATTATTTTTGGAGTCGGTGCCGGTGTTGTTTTCTTTACTTTTAGATTTATAAAAACCAAGTCTGGATCTATTTTATATTTTTTTGTATGCCTGATTATTCTGTTTTTTCCATGTTTTGGCTGGCACCGACTCCAAATAATTGATTTAAATTGCATATAACTAATTGATTTAAATGTAACCAATTATTTTTTGCTTTTTAGTTGTGTCTGGGTTTTTTTGAAGGCGGTTTAATTTTTATTTAAAAAGTAATAATTTATTTTTTGCTTTTTAGTGGTAAATTATATAAAATCGGTTAAAAGCTGCTGAAGATATTAGAATTTACGTGTATTTTAATTTTATCACCCCCCTCCCTCACCCCCACCCCTTTTACCCTCTCTCACTGAAACTTAACTTTTATAATGAACGTAATGCAAAAAGAACCACTGGAATACTACTTAATTTTAAGGAGTTACCCTCTCCAGCTCCGAAGATATTCATCAGATCTTCACCATATTTTTATGACCAAATGACAAGCACCAGCTTTCAATCAAAGAAAGAATGGTCGAAATCGGTTCACACAGTACAGAGAAACGAGGTAACAAACATAAAAAAAAAAAAAAAAAAAAAAAGCAACATACAGTCGAATTGAGAACCTCCTCCTTTTTTTGAAGTCGGTTAATAATATTTAGAATCATCTGTATATATAAAAGAAGAAGCTGACTGACTGACTGACTGACTGATCGATCAACGCACAGCCTAAACGGCTGGGGTTAGAGACTTGAAATTTTGACAGTAGGTACCTTTTATGACGTAGGCATCCACTAAGGAAGGGTTTTTGGAAATACCACCCCTAAGGTGGTAAAATAGGGGATGAAAGTTTGTATGAAAATTCGTCATTTATTGAAGTTAAACGCACGAAAATTGGTATTTGGCCTTTTAGTTAAAAACAAAAAATATATATTTCAGGATTTATCGAAATTCTACCCCTAAGGGGGTAAAATAGGGGTTGAAAGTTTGTATGAACATCCATCATTTTTCTCCCAAATATGGTCTCCACGCGGGCGGAGCCGCGAGCAACAGCTAGTAAACAATAAACGCATTTAAGTCAGCGAAAAAGATTATTTTGATGTAATTAAAATGTTAGTCTTCTAAGGCAAATGTAGAATTTGGCTGAAAGGTTAAATTCAGCAATAACTTTTTTTAATTACCGTTGAATTTATTTCATTAAAAATAATATATCGACTTGTAGTAGCACTTTGAGGTCGTCTTTCAATTAGATATTTAATCGGTCTTATTGCTTTATCGAATACACACTTTTTAGTTATCTATAGAGGCTTTGAGTGTTGGTCTATAGCTGCCATTAAAAGTTATACACGTCCCGTTTTATTTGAAAATTCGTTATTTAGATTTCAAAGAAAACTCTTTTAATCATGTACCTAAACACTTATTATCTTAATTGCCACACGCAAGTGTGTCATGTTCTGGGATTAGTCAGTGTACATCCGTTTTTTGTCGGGGGTCTAGAGTTGGGGTACGATGTTTGGCGGTGTTGCGGCCTTCTGAGTACTCTGACACTAGATCCTCAACCGATTTTTCACCTTCTTGCTCATGGCGTAGTGTGAAGAAGCATGATTGTGTTGAGTGGAGGGGGCTACATTGTCTTTCGCTACTCGATACTCTAATTGGACGGCACTTCGCTTAGCATCAGCTGCAGAGTGGTAACTTTGCCGTGCCTGTAACACCCTTTTCTAACAGGCTGTACAATTATGTTATAATATTATGGAATACCTATAAACTACATGTCCTGATAAAACTGAAAAAAGCTGAAGATTTATTCTTATTCTACTTCTATTAGGGGTATTTCGTAAAATCTACTTAATGTTTATAATACTCATTAATAAAAATACAATTCCTAAAGGGGAGAGGAGGTATGAAAGTTTGGAAAGAAATATAATACTCTTTTAGCATACCAACGGAGCCATAACGGAATAATATATTTAAAAGCTGTTTACAAAGGACACGAATGTTTTGAATTATTGTTTTTAAGTCGCTCTTTGAACGATGCGACGTCGGGTGAAGTTTTTCCAAGCACTAGGAAAATATTCAGACTATTACTTACTTTGTCAGACAAGAATATTTTAACATTGAATTTTCTTTTATATTGCAGGCTTTGTTGTGTTCACACTCAATAAGTTCCGGTATCTTTGAGTTTATATTATATTTCATCACAAAGCACTTTGTATACACTCTGTTCGAATGTTCTCTGTAAGAGGATTTATTTGAATATATTATCACACTAGCTTAAGCCCGCGTATCTACACGTGCGATCAGGATTATTTGTACCACAGGAACTACACAAAAAGGTTCAACCAACATTTCCCTTTATTAAAATACTTAATGTGTACTTCTGAACTCATTACGTAAAAAATGAATTTAGTGGCTGTGAAGATGCGCGAATACCAAATATATTTAGGATTTGTTTAATAGGATTTGTTTGAAGCTTTGTTTAATAAACGAATACATCAATAAACTGAATAATATAAAATGAATGGCATCAAAGATGCAGTAAGTAGCTAACTGTCACCAACATTTATTAATCTAATAGATTCTGTCTGCAGCCCGTCTGTCGATTAAACTTTGTTCTGGTGACATGTCAAACGACCAGTCGGATTTGGATAGTTTCAACATATCGTTAATCTAGACAGTATATACAGCAAAATGATGGACAGGTGGCAATGAAATAAAAATATAAAAACCGCGTGTGTTCGTGTATGCCTATCTAAAATCCGGCGAACCAATTCCAATGAAATTTTATGAATGTAATACGGTTTGTTTCAGCTTGAAAGATAGTTGTTGATATGTTTTTTTTTAATTCAACGATAAATGGATGTCATCGGACAAGAGCAACAGCTAGTTTTATAATGATTTACAGCTCTATTGGCGTAGTGGGCGAGTAATCTTCTTTACAGCTAGTTCAGAGCCGCAAGTTCACGCTCACTTGTTCTATCACGCACCTAGACGAATGTTTTGTGATTCGCATTTTTGTTTCGCATCTAATCCTATCTCTATATCCTCATAACCTTGACATAAGTCGTATTTGAATATGGGTCACGATTATGTCATTGTTGGGTGTTGTTAATTAGTTATTTTAAGTAACATCTTAGGTGCGTATCGAATGTGCAACTCATACATAGTTCGCCAATTTAAGTTCCAGGATATGATAGAGGGCGATTAGGTCTTGGAGGATTGGACTAAAATTCGTAAAATATCTGCACCAGGAACTCAAAACATATTTTTAATCTGTCCATCGAGGCTTCATTGATTATTTGTACTTCTGAGGTGTAGACAAATCAACGAATCTGTGTCTGTATGTGTAACTCAGTTGTTTATCTTCAAAAACTTGTTTCTAGCATCAATGAAATCAATAAACGATATTATGTATATTGGTATAAAGCATTAAACCTTGCAATGTGATTGATCAGTTCGTTGCAATAATTTTTTAAACTCGCTTTCTCGTTTTTCCTGGCTAATGGTCCCACACGGTGGTAGGGTCACCCTTCCTACTTTTCCTCATCTACTTCGCTCTGTCTTCGACGTCGCTTGCGGATAACATACATTTCCTCATATCTCTATGCACAACGTCCTTCCTTGTCTTGGGCCTCCCTCTGGATCTGCAGGATCCAGGATCGACCAGGTTTAGAAAGATACAGTGCCAAGATTCCCACGTAGTCTAGTGGCTTCCTACTCACGTGTCCGTAGTCCATACCATCTCAGCAGTCTCTTTCATCTTTTCGGCGATATCGCGTTCTCCGAGGCTTCCTCGCAATTGCGAGTTTTTACTCGTCACGGATTTTATAGAGCGTGGTGACGCCGTATATCGCCGTATGAAGTTGGCCGTAGCGGCCTCTGTTGCCGCTGCGGTTAGCTCGGTCACAAAGCCCGGCAATGTGAGGCCGTGCCAAACTGCGCAATTTGCGCAGCGGCAGGGAAGCCCGCCGGACATCAGGTCAGGGGGGAAGGCGTGTCCCGCCTCTTCCCGCAAGAACCGTCGTCCGCCCCGTAGAGGGAGACCAGCTACCGCTGTGGCTACAGTCCAGTTGCAGCAGGAGAGCCCACCGCAGGCCGAGGTTGTGGCAATAGAGATTGCCCAATAATGGCGACAAAGTTCCTCCAGGCGAACATCAACCATTGTACCCTCAGGATCTTTTAACCCAGAGCATGGCGCAGTGGTCGGTGCAAGTTGCCGTGGTCGCCGAGCCATATTTCATCCCCCTGCGTGATAACTGGGCGGGGGACGTCGATGGCTTGGTGGCCATCATCACCCAGGGTGCCACTGGCTCCCCGCCCTTTGAACGAGTAGCCAAGGGCCAGGGATGCGTCGCGGCTCTGTTGGAAGATATTTGGGTAATCGGAGTTTATTTCTCTCCCAACAGACCCCTCGCTGATTTTGAGTCTTTTCTTGTTCAGTTGGGGGCCCTGGCGGCGCAAGGTCAACCTCGCCCGGTAGTTGTCGCCGGCGACTTTAACGCCAAGTCCCTGACGTGGGGCTCGTCGGCGACCAATGTTCGTGGTGAGGTCCGGGTGGATTGAGCGATCTCGGCCGGTCTGGCCGTCTTGAATATGGGGTTGTTGGATACGTGCGTGCGGCACAACGGCGGATCCATTGCCGATTTGTCGTTCGCGAGTCCGGCCGTCGCACGCCATGTCCGGGGCTAGAAGATGTTGGTGGGCGTGGAGACGTTGTCGGACCATCGTTATATCAGGTTCGACGTCTGCCGTTTCCTAGTCCGGTGGTAGATTGAGTGCCCCGCATCATGGTTGGCCTTGTTGCTGCCGTGGACGCGTCCTGCGGTGCCCAGGGGCTTCTGAGCCGACATGGAGACGTGCCGCATGGCGGCACCGCGCAGGGGCGGTTCCGGTCGGGAATGGGGCGCTTCTCGTCCTGTCTCGACTGTCTCTTAAAAAAAAAATTCAAATATTTATTGAATCCATAAAATGTTATACATCATTTAGATTCAGTCAATTTTTTCACTCTACCGCCAGTTCGGAATGCAGTCTCGCTAGAGAAGAACGGGCAAGAAACTATAGCGTTGCTCTTTTCACACCGGTTAACAATATTTGGTCATATAATTATAATCATAGGTCATATAATATATACGATTTAAGTTTAATTACCTTAGATTAGAGCAGCTCAATGTATGTTAAGTTGCCTTATTGAAATATTGTGAAATAGAACTCATTACAAGTTACATTACTTATGTGCCGAAGAGGCAGTCCCGGGTCACCGCGGAGTTTTTTGTTGGTATTGCTGGTGTAGGGAATTTGTTAGGGACTCGGCCTAGCGGTCGTCCGGATGTCAACATCTCTCCCGGACGGCTTAACGCTGGGTCGTAAGGCTGGCGAGCCCAACATAACCGTCCCGCCTCCCCCCCGGCGAGGCGGTAGTAATAAATCGGTTTTCTCCGCGAAAAAAAAAAAGATTTATATGTTTATCTCTTTTTAGTGTCGCTTTTTCGTTTTAAGTTTTCACTTCTGTCGATATTTTTATTTTACTCATCGCTACTGTAACATGTACCGGATGTTAGTTTATGTCTAGCCCAGTTAACATTTCTAATAATTTTCATTTAATTGGATTAATGTGCGATGTAATAAGATTTTCTCAGAAAAGCTTGTACTCTTGTTAACCCCTCGAGAAAATAAGCTTGATGTAGGAAGGACGTCTTAATCATATCCGTTATTTTAGTGTATATATTATTTAACATTATTAGAGCTTCTAGATAAATAAACATAGGCACTGACGTTTATAATCGTTGAAGAGGTAGGCAGAAGTGTAACCTATACACCTACATTTCGCCGAATTTATTACCGTCCCTTGATAAGGCCGCCCTTAGGCGAGCCTGTCGCCATACCGTGCCCGAATCTAGAATTCGGGCACGGTACTGATACTGAGCTAGAAAACCCTATGCTAAGGTCTCGGTTTCGACCCCCGGGTCGGGTAAAGTGATATTGGGGTTTCCTATCAAGAAATTCTCAGTATCAGTCCGGAGTCTGGAATTTGTGCCCGGTATGGCGAGAGGATCACCCCCTATCACATTATGTGACTGAAATAGATTTGGCGAAAAGTGGGTGTACTGGTTACACTTCTTTTCGGGGATTACAGGCGTGATTGTATATGTATGTTATATTAGTAACACCTAAAACAGTCAAAATCTATGGTTTCTCCACCAATTTACCTGCAGTTGCATTGTCCCGGTACACGTTAAAACCTGCCTATTGTTTTATTCACAAATTTCATAAATGTCGATTATTAGATTAACGTCGTTATTTAGATGCTATTTCTTATGACTTTTAGTGCACGCAACGCTATCGTTAGGATCTCCACTTAAGAAAATTATCCTTTATAGGACCCGCGCTAGGCACGAGTCAAATTAAGCCCATCAATTCATACAAAACTCCAGCTTAATAGTAATTAATAAAACAATGCACAATAAATATATTCTTCAAAGAAAACTCTTCTAATGTCGCTGTGTTCCAGTTAGCTTCTTCTTACCCTTTATTTCGTTTGCCTTTCATATTTATTTTGTTTACGTTACTCTGATTTACTTATGATGCTAGTGGTAGGATATTCATGTCGGCCCGGATAGCTACCATCGTACATAGAGTGTAAAACCGGCGATAGTGGCACACGCAAGTCTGTCGCGTTTCGGAGGTCAGTGTACATTCAGTTTTTGTCGGGGGTCTAGATACTAGGGGTTTTCTGAGTACTCTGACTTGACCGTCGACCGCTTCTTCACCTCCTTTGCCCATGGCGTTGTGTGAAGAAGCTACACAGCAGGCCGGCATGATTGTGTTGAGTAGCGCGGGATAATATTGTTTCTTGCTACACTTGCTAGAGTATTAAACTCTAACTGGATCGCACTGCGCTTACCTACGGGCGCAGTGTGGTCACATTGCCGAGCCAGGATAAAAATAAACTTAGAAACTCCCATAAAAAAAGGAATAGGGGTTTCGTAAAAAATTATACTTTGTCAATCTTTTTATATACTACCAATTCAAATTATTACATAAACTCACACCTATAGTTCCAAAGAGATGGCAGATTTGTAACAAGTTTTCACGTTTCGTCGAGCTTATGTGGACATAAGAGGGAAAGCATAAGAGGGTTGGAACCCATGATGTGTGATAGTTGGCGTGCCTATTACCATTACGCGAAAAATACCATGATAAAAATTTACACCTGTAATACATTAACAATATAAATAATTGCCCGATTGAGAAATTGAATTTTACACTATTAAATATTATTTACCAGAATGATAAAACTACGCTTTCTTCAATATTTCTTCACTTGTAATAAATTTAAACTTGCAAATTAAAAATTATGCCATAAAATATATTACCATTTAATATAATGAATTGCTACATGGAAACATATTTATGCTTAAGTTTACTAGAAATTATCAGGATTAATATCTTCTGAAATGTCTTGGCTTCTGCTCAGTATTCGTGAGCATTTTGAAGCATACAAATTAATATAAATAAAAATAAATATAATCCGTACTTGTAAAAATTTCCCCAAGTGGCCTAATTTACTAAATATAAATGACTTGATGTCAAGACCACAACTAGCTATATACATGCTTAACAGCATTTGACAATTCAGAAGTTCTCTCATATTTGGTGTGTTAAATTTTACCGTGTGAATATTTTTGAGTACCAAAACTTAAAAATATACAGGGTGGGCCAGAAAGGCGTACGAATTTCAAAAGCACATTACTCGTGACAGGCACGCGGGAGCGGGACGCGGGTAGTGGGGATAAGTAGCTTGGTTCTTGGAAATTTAGTCGCTATGGAGCGTTTCACTGGTGAGCAGCGTGCGTTCTGTGTAAAGGCTTATTACAAAAATGGAGATTCGTGCACTATGGTGCGGCGTCAATTTCGATCTGAGTTTAGTTTACATGATCTAAATCAATGTCCTAGTGAAAGTGTGATCAGGTCGTGGGTTAGAAGGTTCGAGTCTACGGGTTCGACACTGAATCAGAAACCTGCGGGGCGTCCAAGGTCAATACGAACAGAGAAAACTGTAGGCGAAGTTGCGACGTCCGTACGGCGCGATCCCCAGTTATCATCCCGAAAGAGATCAGCTGAGCTCGCCATATCAAGAACATCTTTAAGGCGTATTTTGGTAAAAGATCTTAAATTTCACCCATATAAACTTCAATTAGTGCAGGAATTGAAACTGAATGACCACCATCTACGTCGTGCTTTTGCTTAAAAAATGTTGGAGCGCTTTCGAAGTTTGAACAATATTCTCTTTTCTGATGAAGCTCATTTTTATTTAAGTGGATTTGTCAACAAGCAAAATTACCGGTATTGGGCCGGAGATAATCCCAAATTAAAACACCAAAGACCTTTGCATTCACTTAAAGTTACAGTTTGGGCGGCCATGTCGGCTGAAGGAATCATCGGACCACATTTCTTTGAAAATGAGCGAGGCCAGACTGTAACAGTAAATTCTAATCGCTACACAGCAATGTTACGTAACTTTTTCTTCCCACAATTGCATAATTTTGAAGCCTATAACAGCAGGACCTGGTTTCAACAAGATGGCGCGACATCCCATACATCAAACGAGTCCTTAGCAGTAGTAAACGAAATGTTTAGCGGAAAAGTGCTATCGCGACGAGGGGACATTCCATGGCCTCCTCGGAGCCCAGATCTCACGCCACTGGATTTTTTTCTCTGGGGATACCTCAAGAGCCGCGTTTACGCCAGTAAACCGACGACGATTGCACAGCTCAAAAACATTATTCGCCAGGAAATGTCGGCTATCCCACGAGCAATGTACCAGCGAGTTTTCACGAATTTAAAGTCTAGATTCGAGGAGTGTGTACGTCTAGATGGCTCACATCACAGTGATGTTATTTTTAAAACATAAAATTCCCATGTGTCTTCATTATTAAAACAATAAATTATCTTCCCTACGCTTTGTAGTTTATTTTCTATGACTTTGTTAAATCCGCTCAACTTTATGGCCCACCCTGTATATGAAATCTTTTTCTGAAGGTGGTTTGAGTCAGTATTGTATACTATACTATTCGACTAAATAGATCAAAAGGCTTTTTTCAACAATGAGTTTCGATGGATAAAGTGTAATCAAGTTAATAACTAGACATCATATTATTATTGTAATAAAACTTCATATTCAAAAAACTACATGAATACTTAAAACATTTTTTAAATCTATTTTTCTGAGCGTTTGTTTATTTACAAATTTGTATTCCTAGAAACCCACAGAAGATATTTTATTTTTTTTAGGTGTAAATAATTGGCCGACTCTCCAGACATGTCTGTCGTTACATTTACAACCAAAACTTTCTATGAAAATACAACAACAAGTATAAAAATTGTTCGTCCATGTCAGAAACCTTTGATCGGTAGGTCGTACTGGTCGTTAAGCAATCATTCACTCGAGATCCGTGGTCGCTTATTATCGTACTTTGGCATCTTAATGAAACGGTATTCCATGAATTATTTAATATAAATGTATAATATACGGATAGGTATATTGTGAATATATTATCGAAAGTATTAAGTGCTATTTGTGTAGTGTTGTCCGAAAATTTTTACAAAGCAAATTTTGTTTGTGTTGGGATTTTTCCATTTGAGGGAGGAAATTTTGGTTAAATGTGGAGAATGAGGGTAATTTTATCGATTTTATAGATATGTTAAGACTTAAAGTAATAAATGTATATTATTAAATTGTCTACTCTAGACACTTTTACATGACAATCTTAGACTCTATATAAGTGTAATGCTATCATAATGCCTACAAGTCTGAAAAGGAATACTGAGTCGTATTTTGCCTTCGTATTTAAATGTTTAGTAAAAACAATATTTACATTAATATAAATACATAGCAGCAGCGATAGCCTAGTTGGTTGCGGTACGGACTGCCAAGACGAGTCGTATGTTCGAAACCCAAGTGGCATGGACCTCTGACTTTTCTAAAGTTATGTGTGTATTAAAATGTTAATTATCGCTTGCTTTAACGGTGAAGGAAAACATCGTGAGGAAACCTGCATGCCTGAGAATTTTTCGAAGGTATGAGAAGTCTGCCAACCCGCATTAGGCCCGCGTGGTGGACTAAGGCCTAACCCCTCTCATTAGTAAAGGAGGCCCGTGCCCAGCAGTGGGACAATGTTTAATACAGGGCTAGTATTATTATTATAAATACATAATTCCATTCTTAAAAATCTACTTTCACTATAGGCAGCATAATATGATATTCCCATCTCTATTATTATAATTATTAATGTTTATGATTTTGTCATAAACGGAATTATATATGTTTTGGGACGCTATAGTCCGGATAAATGTTATCAATAACTAATATCTAACTATTTTATTAAGAACTAAAAATTCTTCATACAAAAGTCATATAAACTTGGTGTTGTCCAGTCAAATAAGATCTGAAATCAAAATTTTTGCTACAACTTTGCATTTTTGATATAATGTAGTTTTAATGATACAAAAACAATGTGTAAATGTTTTCGTGTCCGCAACTACCGGCAAGTGTTGAAATAAAAAATTAAAAGTGTGTTTTGGTAATTACTCGAAAACGGTACAAGTTAGCCAAAAAAGTTAGCCAAAGAAGTGTAGAACTTATAATTTTTAAATAAAAAAACAATTCTACAATTTTCGTCTGGTCGAAATTAACCAAGTTAGGTATATTTTCAGTTTAAAGTATGAGCGTAGATTTAAAAAAATCGTGGGCAGTGGAAAAATAAGAGAATTTTAATTTATTTTTTACATATATACACTGACGCTTTTAATACCCGAAGGGGTAGACAGAAGTGGAACCAGTACACCCACTTTTCGACAGATTTATTCCGGTCCCATAATGTGATAAGGGTGAGCTCATCCCCATACCAGGCTCAATTTCAGACTTCGGGCCGATACTGAGCATTTCTAAACAGAAACACCCAATATCACTTTACCCGACCTGGTGAACGAACCCAATACCTCAGTACAGCAGTCGTAATGCATGCGCAAATTCAACTGCGCCGCTGCAGTCAGTCTTCTTTTTTTTATTGCTTAATAATAATTTAAATCCCAGAGATACAGATTTTTTTATTGTTAAATAATATAACAAATTGACATTTTAAAATTTTAAGTAGTATGTTTAAAATTAATTAACAAATGTTTGTGCCATATTGCCGTAGAAAAATAATACTAGAAATTTTCGTAAAATTTCCAGTATTATTTTTCTACTTTTTTAATGAGGTCCCTGGGAACTCGCTGGTCTTACGAGCCAGCACCAACTCGCCCGGATGATGGCTATCCGGGCAGCCGCTGGGCCGAGTCCTCTACCCCTATGTACACCCGGTCCAGTAGAGGACCGACCAGCCTACGGTCGGACGGCCCGCATTGGTCAGTAAAACTCCTCGACGTTGAGGCCGTGAATGTGGCCGCTCTGCCCCAGACTTGGTGCCCTACACCGGAGGGACCGATGCAATACGACCAAGAAGCGGCTTGTTTCGAAACAGTGATGTGGCTATGTCCCGAATCTGACGTCTTCCTGAGAAGCGCCTGGTATTCTGGCGATCGGCGGAACTCACGCGATTACCTGTCTCCTGCATGGCCGCCCTTCGTCGTCTCACAAGACCCCGAAGTCGTCAAATCCGACTTCTCTTAAGCAAGCTTCCGTTATATGGTTTGCCTACTGATTTGAATAACTAACTTAATTTTGAACAATTGATTTGAGTGGTCACTGAAGGCTGCTTCTCCGATATATTGGCTATAAATGCCGGGGTACCTCAGAGGTCGGTACTTTCTGCAACTATATTCCTGCTGCACATCAATTATCTTCTTAGGCCCGGTACTTTTGGGTACGATGACGACAGCACAGTGGTAGAAGGTAACATACCTAATGCACGAACCAGTGGAGTGCAAGTCCAGTCCTTCAGGGAGGCCTTGGTACAACGCTTGAAATAAATCTTAAAGGGAGTCCCCGATTCGGGCGATGCCAACCTAGTATAGTTTAATGTTACTAAGACCCAGGCATGTCTATTCTCTGCTAAACGGAGTCCCTTCTAACTGACTCCTCCTTTTAGAAATGTGTCTGTTCCGATAACTGACGGTTCTTTACGCCGGGACAGCTGCTCGATCTGTATCAAGCGCAAGTCCGGACGAGCCAAGTACCGCCTTGAGGCGTTGGAGGAAATTGAGAGACGTGCCTAGAGGCTCATAGGCAAGGAATCACTGGTTGAGGCAAGGCTGCAAAGCCTAGAACAACGACGTATAGTTGCTAGTTTATCGTTTTTTTACCGGATACATTTCGGCGAGTGTGCTTTAGGATTACACAATTTAATTCCCCCAACCCCTTACCATAATCGGACGACAAGAGACACAGCGAAGGACATTGAAACATGGTTAATATTCCACCAGTACTCACGAAGCGTTTTTCACATGTACATTTATCATGTGCACTTGGGTTTCGGTTATCCAGGGTATCTGAGTATTAAAGATTTAAGTCGAGAGTGAACAGGTGTCTTCTAGGCAAGCGTGCTCCACCGTAGACCACATCATCACTTACCATCATGCGAGATGGTGGTCAAACGCAACCCTCTTTATTAAAAATAAACAAGGACCAGGAGTGATTGCTTCATGACTTCCACAAGAAGGCTAAGAGACCGCTTCGTATGGCAATAACTAGGGCAATGTCTGCGGCTCAGGAGGAATTCCAGGGACGAGCCCACGTTGACGCAGAGTCTCCAGGGTGATCCACTCGAAGAGGTTGTCGCAGCTTTGTTCCCTGCCACTGAAGATTTCACTATCCCACCGATGGCGTCATTACCATCGACGTCATTGTCGTTGAGTTCGGCAAGGGTTATTTCGGAGGTTTCGCCAGAGGTTATTTTTATTCTAGCGCGGCAACGTTACCACACTGCACCTGATGGGAAGCGCAGTGGCGTCCAGATAGAGTATCAAGTAGCGAGAGACAATCTATCCTTCGCTACTCAACACAATCATGCCGGCCTGCTGTTTAGCTTCTTCACAACTCGCCTAAAGGACCCAGGATCATAGAAATGAGGGAACACGGTACCTGGCAAACTTCCACAGCTTGATGGCAAAAGCAGCAAAAATACTAGAATAGAATTTCCGAAATTCTTGGTTCGGGCCGTGGTCGTAGGTACCACGAAGCAGTGGCTCCGCAAACCAGTACGCGTGGTTCTGGTGTGGAAGGGAGAGGATGGGATAAGATCAAACAATTCTTCAGAGCATTCGCCATGATGCAGACGGTAGAATACGCTAAACACGGGAATATCCCTTCGCAGCTTTAGCGGCTCCAGTCTGTTGGTCACGTATGCCTCATTCACAATGCGGATGGCCCACCGCTGCAACCCATCCAAAGCATCGAGTAGGTACTTAGCGGAACCGTCCCAGAGGTGAGAGCAGTATTCCGTTCTCGGCCGCACCTGTACTTTATATAAGCGGTAGAGCTGACTGGGCGTGAAAAACCGCCGCACCCTGTTCAGGATTCTCACCCTGCGTGCGGATATTACGCCCTCGGCGTGAGTCCTTGAATTAATATCACAGCGGATATCCCTACCTACGATGCTAAACTCATTCCGCATTGCGAGTGGAATACCCTGAAGAACGGGGATGGGAGAAAACGGAGACTTCTTGCACGAGAACGCGCATTAACAGCAACCAGGAGTCTTGCTGCTGTAACTCCATGAACCGTGCTATCATCTGCATAGCAATGAATGTTGCCAAGCGACAACATACCATTGATATGCAGAAGAAACAAGGTGGGCGAAAGCCAGAACCTTGTGGTACTCCGGCATTTACTGACATGAGCTGCGAAGCGTGTCCATCAACGAGCACATGCATTCTACGCTTATGCAGAAAGCCGGAAATCCACTTGCACAGGTTGCCGGGCAGACCGTATGCCGGAAGCTTGGAGAGAAGGCCACGATGCCAGACGCCTCGCCATGCTTGTCAATCTTCTCCTCCCAGTGATGTAATACAAACACTAGAAGATCACCCGTTGATCAGTTATGACGGAACCCGTATTGTCTGTCATTGATCAACGAGTGATCCTCTAGGAAGCCAACTAATTGGCTGTTTATCAGTCGCTCCATGACTTAAACATCACTGAGGTTATGACGATTGGGCGATGATGGTTAGGGTCTGACCGATCACCCTTTTTGAGGATCGGCTGCACATTGGCCTCCCTCCTAGATTTAGGCACAACACCTGAGAGGTAGGACGATCGATATAGGCGCGTCAGTACAGGGGACAACTCCGCTGCACACTTTTATGTACAAGCGCTGGGATACCATCAGGACCACTAGCCTTCCGGACGTCGAGAGACGCTCACGCTCACGCCACACATCACAATACCTGATACAGATATCAGGCATTGTGTGACCGCAACCGGGCAGCGTAGGTGGTAAATGAGCATTGCAATCCTCGAGTCGCTAACTAGCCGCGACGAGGTCTGCCAATAAATCGGCCTTCTTCTGCGAGCTATGGGCTAGTGTTCCATTTCGATATCTCAGCGGCGGCGGCGAAGGGCGACAAAAATTAGATTGGCCTTAGCCAAGCTCCAATAAGCACGACTGGGCGCGCGCTGGGCATCTACTCTAATGTACACCCTCTTGCAGACCTTGGCAGCACGGTTGTAGGCTGCTTTGAGTGACTTGAAGTTGGGATCCTTCGTTGTGTGACCCCCGATCCAAGCACGATACGCCGCCTGTTTCGTGCCAACAGCATCAGCGCATGCACGATTGAACCAGGAGCGTGCTCGGCCCTTAACTGTGATCTCAGAGGTAGGAATGTACTAATTCCATTCTTATTCTAATCTCGCAAGCAATGGCGTCGGCAATCGCTAAAGGATCCTATCCATCAAAGCAGCGCTGCCGCCAAGGGGTGTATGCGAAGTAATCCCGCATACCATCCCATATCCCGACGCGTATTGCCAGACTCTGCGCTTGACCTTCACGGGACGTGGAGGCAAAGCCCAGGGGAGCACCAGCCGTCACTTTATACCCGGTCGGTGACTTGTCATCAGTAGGTCCAGCAAAGAGGGTGCATGACCCGCCACATCAGGGATTCTGGTAGGCTGGCCACCAGCGGTGTCAAGCCATTAGTTAATGCGAATGCATGAGCAGTCCTGCTAGCATGGTCAGTTCTGGAGGAACCCAACCACAAATCGTGGTGTGCGTAAAAGTCCCCCAGAACCACCAATTCCGCTGTTGAAAACTGCTCCTGCGCGTCGTCTGTCACCTGGCTAATATCATTAAAAAGTCGAGTTGTCTCTAAGTCCCCGACGTGTGACCTGTAAAGGCGCTCGTTAACCCGACTCTGGGAGTTGAGGTCGACGTGCACCCACAGGGTGGAGAAAGAGGGTTCCTCCATGCAGCGAAGACGGCGACAGCAGATGTCCGACCAAACATACAGACACACCCCAGTCCTCGACCTGAAGCTTTCTTCAAGTGAGTAGCCGGAGTAAAGCAAGTATGAAGTATCGGTCGGACTACAAATCTGCGTCTCCGTCAAGAAGAGCAGAGCACGTCGGGCCGTCTCAAGATGGTGGTGGACGGCATTAAGTCTAGCCATCTCTTTAGGACAGGACGCACTGCTGCGACAGTCCTCAAGCCCGCAGTCAGGCTCTCCAGCCTGGAATGCCACTCCTCCACGGCGGTTCTGCGAAACCGGGCCGCAATCTCCCTCGGGGCCAGTCGCTCCTGACGCCTCCCGCCAGAAGAACGCTGACGAGAGGAGCTTGGCGTCCAACTCCCAAGGGAGTGTGCCGGACAATACGCAGGCCGCCTCGTGGGAGACCGTGCGGTAGCCACTTACTATTCGCTGCGTCACCAAACGCTGTGGTTTGCGCAGGGCGACGCAGCGGGCTTTCAGAGACTCGGCCCATACGGGACATCCGTACAGGGCCATTGACCGCATGACTCCGGCGTATAAACTTCAGCATGGGTCAGGTATAAACCATCAGGGTCCCTCCAGGTTCGGCAGCAAGCGTCCGAGCGCGCCCGCCGCCCGCACCAATTTCGGTGACAACTCCTCGAATCAATCCCAAGTACTTCATTTTGATGACATTGATGTGGGGCATTAAAGGTGGCCGAATCCGAAGACCGTGAAAGTAAAGGGCCTCAGTTTTGTTCAGGGCCACCTTAAGGCCCAGTCGCGAAATCCTGCCCACCACCTGTTCGGTTGCGAACGAGGCGAGCAGGGTGACCTACTGGAAAGACCTGGCTGTCGCTGTTATACTTCATTTCTACAGGTCTCCCTGGCTGGCGAATCAGTACGCCTCCAACTGACTGTGAACCGGCTTATTCCCGCACGGCCAAACATCGTACCCCAACTCTAGCCCCCCCACAATAACCGAAAGTACTCTGGCTGATCCCAGAAGCGACACACTTGCGTGTGCCACTATGGCGGGTTTATCGCCTTGTGTACGGTGGGCGCTATGCGGGCGGATACGAATATCCTACCAACAGCAGCGGAATTCCGGATGGTGGTGCTTCGGCTGCGGAGCAAAACCTCTGCCCCGGGTCTCGATGGTATCCCTGAATGTGCGTGGGGTCCTGCTAAAGAAAGAGGGGCGGCCCGCGGAGTCACCATCGGCCTACCGACAGGTCGTGTTATCGATAAGGTCTGCAAGCTTGTTGAGCGTATAATTCACCCTCTCTCGAGACCTCTCGCTGCCGCCCGTGGTATCATTTATAGTCACCAGCCAGAGGTCTTGGTGTGCGGTGGCCCACTTCTTCGAAAGTGTCATGTTGCAGAAGGTGAATGCCGAGAGGGATCGGGGACGGTTTGGTCCCTCCCGCCACCAGAGGAGACGTAAGAGGGGCCGAGTGGACGACCGACCGACATCACGCGTCCTGTAGAATTGGGGCGTTTGGAGAATTCCACCACGATATTCCCTGCCTATCGTACGAGGCGACTAATTGGGGTCATCGGGGGTCGCGGGCGCACATCGGAGGCCTGTCTGCTCGTATCCGACTTCGAGATGGACGGCAGCATGGGCGGTTCAGGCATCCTTAGGGTATCCCGGGACCGCTCTATTAGCACCGAACAAGGCCACCACGGTGTTTTAGCTGGTAGTGTCGGGTGGGGTGTACATCGAGGGTAGAGACTCGGTCCAGCGGCTGCCTGGATAGAGACTATCCCGCCCACACACCCGCTATTGTAACTCCTGTTTAGCCAGGATCAACAATGGGCTGCCTGGATAGCCATCATCCAGGCAGGGCAGGGGAGTGCTGGGTCGTAAGACCGGATAGTCCGATATAACCGTTTTATTCTTATTCCGCTTCACCCTGGAGCGGGCAATAGTAATAAAACGCTTTTCCCAGGTCAGTAAAAAAAAGTAGAAAATTAATTTAGAAAATTTTACGAGGAATATAAATATGACAAAAAAATTACTTTAAATATTTTAATTGGAATTTGAAAATGTCAAACTGTTTAATTTTTTGAACAATAAAAAATCTGTATCTCAAAAGCAATTTAAAAACGAACAGACTAATCTGTCCTGCTGGGTAGTTGTAATGGCGCTGCGTTACGACTGTTGTGCTGAGGTCTTGGGTTCCATCCTCGGGTCGGGTGAAGTGATATTGCGTTTTCTATTTAGAAATGCTCAGTATCAGCCCGGAGTCTGGGATTGAGCCTGGTATGGCGATAGGATCGCCCCCTATCGCATTATGGGACCGTAATAAATTGGGCGAAATTGGGTAAATGTTTACACCTCTGCCTACCCCTTCGGGTATTACAGGCGTTAGTGTATATATGTAAAAAACTAAATTAAAATACGTTTATTTTTCTACTGCCTACGATTTTTTTTCGTTCATGACATCTTATTTGACTTTTTTTTTTCCTAGCACGGCAAAGTGACCGCACTGCACCGGATGGTAAGCACAGTGCGGTCCAATTAGAGTATCGAGTAGCGAGAGACGATCTATACCCCGCTACTCAACACAATCATGCCGGCCTGCTCCTTCACACTACGCCATGGGCAAGAAGGTGAAGAAGCGGTCGAGGGTCTATTGTCAGAGTACTCAGAAGGCCGCAAAATGGCCAAACATTGTACCCCAACTCTAGACCCCCGAGAAAAACCGGATGTACACTGGCTGATCCCGGAACGCGACACACTTGCGTGTGCCACTATGGCGGGTTTTTCACCCTGTGTACGGTGGTCGCTATTCGGGCGGATATGAATATCCTACCACCAGCAAACTGGACTATTAGTATTCTTATAGGGCAAATGATTTATAATTGATACCTCATATTGATCTTATTTACCTGTATTCTAGAATGAGCTTGTAACAGATAATAGACAAACAAGCGCAGTGTTTTTATTTAGCTACTATGTAATACAGACTGTTTGTTTACCTTAAATCAATTAGTAAAGGTCACTATTTGCCTTACAGTGCTCAGATCAGGGATGATATTTCTCCGTACCTGCTTATCGCTAGGTTATCACAACTGCAGGACTCGTTTTACACTGTCGTACTATCGCTTTATACATAATTATTTATAGTCATAAGTTTTAATTCAACCCTATTTATTTCAACGAGTAAATCGTGCTCAACACAAAAATGATGCCTTGATATATATATATATAACTATATTCATTTTTGAAACCTAATGTGAAAAAAACATTCTAATTGAAAAACAATATCAGCTTCAACAAGTAAACATGAAATATATTTTTCGCAAAGTATACGAAACTCGATAGGGGCTAGTTGATAGCTGCGATGGTAGCCGCTAGCCCCCCACTCCCACAGGCAGCGACCTGCGCATACTCAGTACTCGACGGCTAATTAGTTAAGTGTGAACACGGTTCAAGACTGCCCTTTATCAGTCGCCGGCTAACTACGTACATCAAGTGCACGGTGTTACGGCCAGATAAAGGATAAATTTGCAGTTTGTTTATGCGTTGCATCGTAGTGCGGTGCGAGCTCTGACTTGTGAGAGAGGTGCGTCAGTGAGCGCGGCGTGCGTCCGCCGGTGCACGCGTGCATCAGTTGCGCATTATTCGACTGCCCGTCGCGAAACACGCACCATGACCGACTGGTCCCCGGTGCAGCGCGTGTGGCCGAACCACTACGAGCCCTACCAGTACGACATGTTCCCAGGATACCAACAAATGCTACCCGGTACTGTGCCACATAACCTACCGATGCCGCAGTATGTTCAAGAACATCAGAATATGCCGGTATCGCCATGTTTGCCGATGCAACAGAATTTGCCGCTGTCTCCAGATTTAAAGCCACCGCAATATTTTTTTGAGGAGCCAAACGTGCCGATGTCGCAAAACTTCTCGATGCCGGAGGGATATCCTGTGATGCAGCACGCTCAGATGCAGAATTATCCCACAGAACAGTATTTGCCATTATATCAGAACGAAATTTACCAAAATGTGCCGATGACACAAAGTTCAATGATATCATCGACATTATCATCTCCGGAATACATGACAGATCCGGCGAGTGCACCTTTGCCGGATGATGTACCATTGCCTCAAAATGTAACTTTATCCGAAGATGTATATATGCCGCAATACGAACAGTCACCAGAATTCTCGATGCCAACCACATCAGGTTACAATATTAAGCTGCGTTCTTCACCGCCTCTGCTTTCGACGGCTTTCATGCCACCGCTACAACCAGTAAATCCTTCTCGGAAACAGTGAGTATTCATTATTACTCAGATAACTGAATGAACGAAACGCCGCGACGCTGGTTTCCTTGGTTACGGATTTGTTTACACAATATTCCCACGTGACTTGTTATGGAATGGAGTAGAAGTTACCAATGTACGTTGGTTATAAATCTATTTGTCGAAAAAAATGACTATTTTCGCAAGTCAGCAATAAGCGTAATGTATTTTACTAAAAACTCCGAAACAGCGAGTGGATATTAAATACTTACGTATTATTTTTATAATTTATTTTAATTTATCGTTACTTATGGTTTACGCGAATGTTATACAACGTAATAAAACTAATTTTTAGGGATTATATCGTGGTTTATTTAACTTTTTTTAAATTAGACGGAATTTGTAATTATTTTAATTACACGGAATTACATTAGAATATAAAAACTTTTTATTTTGTTAATAATTTTCCAGGCTGTTGTTTGTTGCATATTTTATTAACACGGCAATATAAAAATAGATAAATAGTAAAACTCATAGGAAGGTACTATTTTAATAGTATATGTTTGTTGGTAAAAACTTATATTATTATTATGTTAAACTTATAGTGGGCCAGACATTGTCCTGCCAAAGACCGAAAAAATAGATCTCGAAAACAACACCCACCTTTAGGGTCCAAAATTATTCTATCTTTCAAACTGGAACTAACCATATGCATTTACAAAATTTAATTTCGATCTATGTGGTGGTATTGTAGTTCCCCGCGGACCAACTACCGTGACACTGGAGTTTTATATATTAAGACAGGTTTGGTAAATCCACAATAGTTAATATATATTTTTACCATGGGCTGTATTTGAAGGGTTTGGGAAAAAACATTATGCAATTAATATAAGTTTGTCCGAGAAATTGGGTTAAAGTTCATTTTCATATCTTTAATTGTCAAAAATTACGTCATCAATGTAGATGTCAATTTATAACGTAATTCAAAACTCCTCTCGTCCGCGTTCTTCTGGCGGGAGGAGGCGTCCAGTCGCCGTCAGGCGATACTGGCCCTGAGGGAGATTGCGGCCCGGTTTCGCAGAACCGCTGTGGAGGAGTGGCATACCAGGCTGGAAAGCCCAAGTGCGGGTTTGAGGACAATCGTGGCAGTGCGTCCTGTCCTAAAGAGATGGCTAGACAGGTGCCACGGTGCGCCAACTTTCCGGCTGACGCAGGTACTGACGGACCATGGGTTTTTCGGTTTGTTCCTGTGTCGGATCGGAAAGGAGGTGTCTGCCGTGTGCCACCATTGTGGCAACTGCCGCGAGGACACGGCCCAACACACGTTGGAGGAGTGCCCAGCTTGGGACGAAGAGCGCAGCGCTGTCAGAGCAGTCGTCGGAGGAGACCTCTCGCTACCAGCCGTGGTGTCGTCCATGGTCACCATGGTCACGTGCAACGGGAGCGTTTCAATTTCACCACGGTAACCCCTGCTTGTCGTACGAGTCGACTTATTGGGGCCATCGGGGGTCGCGGGCTCGCAACGGCGGGCTGTCAGCCCGAATCGATGCACTCCCAATTTCGGAGCATCGTGCGACCCCGAGATGGACGGCAGCGCGGATGGTAAGGCCTCGTTCGCTGTCGTTGTTCGGTGCGCGGGGGCTCCTAAGCCCTCCCATGGAGATGGGCTGCTACGCAGCACCGCGCAGGGGCGGTTCCAGCAGCAATTCTAGCACTCCTTAGAATACCCCGGGATCGCTCCGTAAGCGCCGGAAGAAGGCAACCACGGGGTTTTAGCTGGTAGTGTCGGGTGGGGTGTACATAGGGGGTAGGGACTCGGCCCAGCGGCTGCCCGGATAGCCATCATCCGGGCGAGGGGGATGCTGGGTCGTAAGACCGGCTAGTCCAGCATAACCGTTTTATTCTTATTCCGCTTCCCCCTGGAGCTGGCGGTAGTAATAAAACGCTTTCCCCGCGACAAAATATAAATAAAAAAGGTTTCCACATACATACGCATTCACGCCTATCCGAAGGGATAGGCAGAGGTGTAACAAGTACCTACATTTTGCCGAGATTATTACCGTCCCGTGACGTAATAGGTGGCGAGCCTATTGCCATACCGATTGATACTGAATATCAAAACACAATATGGCTATTATACACGCCTCGAGAATCGAACTTGAGATCTCAGCACAGCAATCGTCCCGCGTACGCAATTACAACTACAACACCGAGGTAGTCGCACATTTTAAAAAACACTTTATTTTGTAGTTAAATTAATGATCGTACAAATTAATTAACATAAAAAAAATACACACAACAGTCACACACATAGTTCTGACCCCACACTAGGTAAAACTTGTATCGTGGGTATCAACAACTACGAGGGACTACGGTCCCACAAAACCCAGACCCGAAATAAATATCTTTCTGTCACACAAATATAGGTCTCGGTGCGGGAATCGAACCCACTCTCGTTTCACAGCTGGCTACTCGCCCGCTGCGCCACGGAGGCGGTCACTTTTCGATAAATTCTAAGGCTATATGATTTTATTTGTGGATTGCTCCCCAGCCTATTGTGTTGTTTACGGAAATCTGAAAAAAAAACCTATATTATTTAAACAAATTCAAACAAAAATCATTATGCTGTTATCGTGAATAACTGGGCACTGTTCAGCGATTTCTATTTTATCAGTAGTTATCGCTTGCAGGTTAAATAATATTTTTATGATAAAGATATAAAGAAGTATTCTTAAGTCGTGAACTGGTGTAGTCTTGATTATGATACCCAAGTTGGGCAATATTAACATGAGTTTTAATTTGCAGAAAATACTTCTTGATTAACTCTCGTACTCCATATTGGCATTAGAAAAACGACTGCGGAATGCAGTGGCCTCATTGTTTCTCTGATTACGTTTTAGAAGATAGCTGTGGTGTTATTTTACGTCATAATTTTAACAATTACTGCCTCGGTGGCGCAGTTGTAATTGCGCATGCGTTACCACTGCTGCTGAGGTCTCGGGTTCGATCCCCGGGTCGGGTAAAGTGATATTGGGTTTTTCTATCTAGAAATTCTCAGTATTAGCCCGGAGTCTGGAACCTGTGCCCGGTATGGCGATAAGCTCGCCCCCTATCACATTATGGGACCGAAATTCGGCGAAAAGAGGGTGTACTGGTTACACCTCTGCCTACCCCTTCGGGGATTACAGGCGTGAGTGTATATGTATGTATGTATGTAATTTTAATTTCAATTGAATCTTTTTTTGTTATAAGAGTACTGTTTTTTTTTAATAACAAAAAAATTTTTATAGACTTATATGGTTAATAATAAAACAAAAAATAATTATTTGCTACCTATCTGTAAAACGATCGCTAGTCTGAAATTGAGTGACACTGTTAAAATAAAAAACAGGCATCATACATGATATTACAAATATTGGGCAAAAAGTACGGTTTCAAAATAAATTTAAAATCCCTATGTAATGCTGGTGGTAGGATATTCGTATCCGCCCGGATAGCGACCGTACACAGGGTGTAAAACCCGCCATAGTGGCACACGCAAGTGTGTCGCGTTCCGGGATCAGCAGTGTATGTCCGGTTATCGTCGAGGGGCTAGAGTTGGGGTACGATGTTTGGCGGTGCGGGTATAAGCCGGTTCACAGTCGGTTGGAGGCGTGTTGATCCGTCAGCCACGGAGACCTGTAGAAACAGTTGTACCGCTGGCCGCCCGCGGTACAGTACAGGGGCCCAATCGTGGCTAACCACCACGGGAGGCTGGCCCACCATGCCGCGCATAATCTTGGGTGGGTCCATCGTGCCGACCGGTGACCGGATGTGGGGTCCCGGCCTATCCCGGGAGGGTACAGGGGCTCTTCCGTCCGGCGGATCAGCTCACCTCCTCTCGGCTCTTTTAGTGGACCGGCGCTTGTTGCGGCCTTCTGACACTAGGCCCTTGACCGCTTCTTCACCTCTCCCTCCCATAACTCCATGACAGTGCAAAATAAGAGAGCAGGTTCTACAGCGGTGCGTAACCCCACCACGGCATTCACAATGGAGTTCGCTAACATCCGCGGACTCCATTCTAATCTTAATGCCGTCCACCAACATCTTGAGACGGCCCGGCCTGCTCTGCTCTTCTTGACGGAGACGCAGATCTGTAGTCCGGCCTATACTTCATACTTGCTTTACCCCGGATACTCGCTTGAAAAAAGCTTCAGGCCGAGGGCCGGGGTATGCCTGTATGTTCGGTCGGACGTCTGCTGTTGTCGTCTGCGCTGCATGGAGGACCTCTCCTTCTCCACCCTGTTGGTGCACGTCGACCTCGGCTCCCAGAGTCGGATTTACGTGTGCCTTTACAGGTCACACGACGGGGACGTAGAGACAACTCGGCTATTTAATTATATTAGCCAGGCGACAGACGACGCGCAGTAGCAGTTTCCAACAGCGGAATTGGTAGTTCTGCGGGACTTTAACGCCACCACGAGTTGTGGTTGGGCTCCTTCAGAACTGAACATGCCGACAAGACTGCTCATGCATTCGCTTTGACCAATGGCTTGACATAGCTGGTTGACCAGCCTACCAGGATCCCAGATGTGGCAAGTCATGCGCCCTCTCTGCTGGACCTACTGCTGACGAGTCATCCGACCGGGTATAAAGTAACAATTGGTGCTACCCTGGGTACCTCCGATCACTGCCTGGTTGGGACGTCGGTTCTTTGCGCTTTGCCTCCACGTCCCGTGAAGGTCAAGCGCAGGGTCTGGCACTACTCGTCGGCAGATTGGGATGGTATGCGGGATTACTTCGCATCCATCCCTTGGCGGCAGCGCTGCTTTGATGGAAAGGATCCTTCAGCGAGTGCCGACGACATTGCTTGCGAGATCAGAATAGTAATGGAATACTACATTCCTTCCTCTGAGATCGCAGGCAAGGGCCGAGGACGCTCCTGGTTCAAACAGGCGGCGTATCATGCTTGTTTCGGGGTCACGCTACGAAGGATCCCAACCTCCAATCACTCAAAGCAGCCTACAACTGTGCTGCCAAGGTCTGCAAGAGGGCGTGTGTTAAACCGGATGCCCACCACGACCATTAAGGTCGAATTAATTTAATTTACCATAAGTTGACGCACTCGGTGTTTCGCCAGCATCTGCTCTATAAAAAAAAACTAATTAAAAAAATGGGAACTAACCAGGAGAAAAAGCAAAAGCTGCGAAAGCTGTCAAAGAGCAGACATTAATTTACTTACTTTCGGAAATAGAATAATATTGCGACTTCAAAATGAATGTTACTCTATAATAATCGATAGCAATTTGTTTATTGAAATTCTGTACTCAACGGTTACAAAAAAAAATACTTTAACATATTGTGAGCACACGTGGAAGAAGAGTAAACAGCTCGACACAGCAACACTGGTCAGTCATTAAAGTCGGTAGCGTGCCGTTTAAAACGGCTGACGGAACTGTTTACCCTGAAAAGCAATATTCCAATATACCACTATACTAATAAACCTGTTTCCAACACGATTGAATGGGCAGTGGTTATTGCTTTAGAGTACAAATTGTGCTTTTGCCACTACGTCCCATACTCAATATGTGTAAACCAACGTTTGCTTCCGGTGTACAAGCTTTCCATTCGTATTTGCTCTCGCGGACATTACAAACATTGCTTCCCTCTTTTTTCAGGAGTTGAATAACGAATTTCTATAATTATTATATATGTGTATAGGAGATAGGTGGTTGATATACTCACACCTTATAAAGCCATCGAAATTAAACACTTATAAGTAAATAAAATAAATAAATAACACCCAACAGTCACACACATAGCCCGAATCCCACACTAAGATGCGAGTCTTGTGTTGCGGGCATCAGGGACTACGAGACTTTCTGTCTCACAACTCTCCGACGCCGGGCACAAGTCATCTGACTGTAACACAAACATTTGTCCCGGTGTGGGAATCGAATCTACCGCCGCGCCGGCTCGTTTCACAGTCGGCTACTCGCCAACTGTGCCACGGAGGCTGACAAACAAAATATATATCAAATAGGTGTAATTATATATTTAACTACCATTCTACGCCGAGTCATTACACCGATAACCACAGATGACTGCGGTGAATTAATAGAAAAACCACGGCGAATTGAACAGGCGGCTATATCGGTTTCAAGACCTGTAAATTTTGTGATGTAGATAATGAGTAATAGTTGGGTATTTATACTTCTCAGAGTGTAAGAATAATAATTAAAACTTAGATTTTGGAAGTTTAGACATGTGATTTACAATGTACAAATCACACGGCGAGTGGGTGGTTCTATAGTAACCTATTTGACTTTGGTCAAAGGGGTAAGAGTTGGTGTAAAGGTTAAAAGGCTGTAAGTTAAGAAAATCGTATAAATGACGTTCATTTAGAAAAAAAACTGTCATATCCACTGCCCATACAGTAAAATTATATGTTAAATATGGCTTCATTAGAAAACTGACAGAATAGACTTTCTAAAAGTATTTCTAAATCGTAAAAGTACTGTTTACCGGATTTAAACGTTATTTGCCTTTGAAACTGCTAATTATTTTCAGATGTTTATACCAATAGAATAGCAGTGACATCCTAAACAATAGAATCAAAAATTTCATCGTTCTTGATAAAAATAAAACGGCGAATTAAAAGCATAATAGCTGCTTATCTTGCACTCGAAACCTCAATTTCGCCCCTTCTTTTCTCCGAAGACTAACCAAACGGTAAGTGCTAAACTTGAGACATGATGTACTCATTTAAGCCAGCCCACATCCTTCTCTTCTAAAATATATATATAGTTGAAATACGAATACAGCCTTGGGAAAGTGTGCTCTAACTCCTAGATAAATAATTTCAGCTTTCACGTAAACGTAATTAGGTTCCAGTCCCTTTGCCATATAACCAAAGGACAAATAAAGATTCTTCTAGAACAACGAAATAGAAACAAAATATTCTATCATCATTAAAATTTCAATATTGTACACTTTAATCAGCCGTCACGAGATTTATATTCCCCCTAGATTGACGTTCAATGGTCAGGCTTTATTATTACTAGCTATTGCACGTAAAGTCGAATGCGTGATTACGTTTATCGGTGCCTACTGTAGGAGATTGGAGACTGTGCCAAACAAAAATAAGTACACCCATTTTCATCCATCATCTAAATATTTCGAATCTCGAGAACATCAAAAAATGTTTATTATATTTAATTTAATTATTTATATCAAATCAAAATATAAATAATTATCATTCAGATTATCCGTGAACTCCATTGAGTTACAGCGTATATCACATACTTTGGCGTTTATAAATATTAGTGTGATTCATCTGTCATTCTATACACATATCATGGCCATTTTACCAAATTTGTCTGGCATCCGTAAATTAAATAAATAAACCAAAATTAATTATAAAAATATCGTCAAATTTTTAAACAGGGCTCTCTTTTTGAAACTTACAAAACATCCATACCATATAACGGTTTGAGTTAGGTAATATATTGCAAAATACACAAAGACAAAGCAATTAATAGCCGTCGTCGTTCTCCTTAGGTTTTATTGAAAGGTTCCCATAGACATAGGTGATAAGGCACGTTAATTTTATATTTAGACTAAATGTATTTTTTTATGTTGGAGTAAATAGGTCTATCCACACAAAGAAAATGATAAGTTTACAATATACATATATATAACTTAGAAACATCAGAGATAAGCCAATATAATTTGGGACCTTATAGCATAATATTATGCGTTCTATTAACTCTGGTTTTGTATATTTGACTGACATTAATAAAGGAAATTCTACATTTCTAGTTTTCCATATATAACACGTACCCTGATAAATAACGAAAATAATTTATGATAGCATACACATTATTCTATATGCAACCGAATATAATAAGCAAAAGAAAGTCTTTTGCTAAAACAGAAGCAAAATTGCTAGAAAAATCAGGTCACAATATTTATTTTGAATATTGGCATGAAATACTCAAAGACATGAGCGAAAACGGTGGCGTATTGGGAACATATTGCTATCTCCCTCGCACAACGGCACAATAATATGGATTCTGAGAACCGTGACGTCACAGTATATATCATGCATTATTTTACTGTCATTTGACAATTACCCCTTCCAGCAGATTTGAATGGCGTCTAATTTACTTATTTTTGTTCGGATTCATAAAATTCTTTTGATAATAGGTTTTAGGCAAAGTCAATATTTGATTAAATTTATAAAAAAAAAAAAGTCAACTACCCTATTGGGCTATTGAATTGGAATTTACATTAAATATCTGCATGAAATACTAAAATTTCTATCAAATTGTGATGTTTATATAACAATAATTCTTATTATGACTTCATATTTTGTAATTTTAGCTGCGTGTAAAGTGCCGTATCTGCCTGCCGTATGTGTTGTATCCTCAAAGTGATAGGCAATAGTTTAACAAAAGCACTCATGGTGATGACATAATGCACTATTTCCAATTCAATTCGTGTATCTGTCCAACTTGGTATTTGAAACGAGTTTTGTAACCTAAGTATGCTACTGTTAGAATTCATATTCCTCTAATTCTTTATAGAAAACTTTTTTGGTAAAAATATCATTTTCATTATACACATGTCTCCTTTCCCAATGAGAAAAGTTGGGCGTCAGCCTAAATCTAAAAACCAATAATATTTCAATAGGATCAATAAATGCGTTAATAGGAATTAATTTGTGAATTCACACATTGGTTCGATCGCACGCAATATTTTTGCATGACACTTTTGACCACATCGTGCGTTAATGAAACAATACCTAATCAAGTTCTCTATTTACGGCAACGTGTGGTGAAAACAGATCGATCTTTAAAGATTATTAGCCAATATTGTCCTGTTTGCTCGCTTATATTCACATCAAACAATATGACAATATATTTTTTATTGTTGGAAACTTTATTGGTCCAAGATTTAATTATATGTATCTTTAATTATTATTATACTTAATACTGTTTGTTTCCTGTACTAAACATAAATATAAAAAAAAAAAAAAAAAAATGACACGACACCTGTATAACAAGAAGGTGGGGCATTTCATTCCTTATTAATGAGGAAATTTTTTAGACCCAAGTATTTGTTCGGAAACCTCTAGCACACTTGAAGAATAACGGTATTTAAAAAAACTCTGCAATATGACAAGTTAAATATACACATGTCTCGCTCACAAGATGCCTTTGCTTTTCTTAGGCAGAAATTCAAAGCTCCTTTTCTTCACGGTATATCTGTTGCAAAAGGTGATTCAGAGCTGATTAGCATACGCAGCACCGACTTGATCTCGTCGACAAAAAAGCTATAGACAAATCCCGCGAATAACTAATTTGGTGATTGGGACCAGTACTTCATAGCCTGGCGTCAATGAAATGGGACGATAACAGGGTTTGTCTTTTTCAGCAACAACCTTTTGATTTAAAATTATTTCTATTGGCCTTTTTACTCGTTGATTTATCGGTCAGTGACAAAAAAAACGGTTTTATTGTAATAGAACAATTTGAATATTTTGTTTAAATCAACTAGAACTATTTGTTATAAACCCGGTATTAAGTCGACGATTCCTAATAAGGACACTTAAGCTTTAGATTTAAGCTAAACTACCCGATGCAAGTAAAAATCAAAATTTAATTTTAATCGGGATTGCAATCTTTCTAAAATAAATAAAATAAAATGAAAGCTCTATTAATAGGGTAATTTAATTTATCGGAAATATAATCGCATCTATTATTTCGATCACAACTATTTAATTTTATTTAACACTTAAAATAAAATAGGTATAAAGAGCTTAACATATTTTTATGAATACACGTATAATTTTAAAACAAGTAGTGGATCTCCATTCTGCCATTCACTTTAAATTATTAATACCCACCAAAGCATCTATCTATCTGTTTGGCTTCTGCTATGAAAGCTTATCAAAGGGCGCCTTAATTCATCTAGCTTTCAACTTCATTTATAGCTAAATACCAGCTAAATTGTAGCTGAATTTACAGTTCAGCTATAACAACAAATACAAATAGAACATTAGTTGGCACTGGTTCCATTATCGTATCCGTGCATGATTTATTAAAACTAGATGTTTTTAAAGTACCCGTAATTGGAATAAATTATATCATTATTATTGTAAAATGGTACACAAATATATGCAATGTTTTTTTCATGTGACTTGGCTGTCAGATGTAATACAGTGTAATGGCGAGACGTATCGCTATATTTAAATCTTGGCATGGCTTACCGCACTGAATATAAGCGTTATCGGAAGGACGCCCTTCCACTTTTACCACCAAATAGGTTAGTTGACTGTTTTTGGGAAACCGTTTTATTTTTTTCTTCATGGTCTATATTATTAAAATATTATCATTAATAAACATAAAACATAAGTATTCATGATTTAATCTGCATTTTATAAACCAACTTTATTTTTCTCACGAAAATGCTACTAACTGCCATGGCCTCTCATGTGATGTGACCGTCCGCAAAACTAATAGACGTTGGCTCGGCATTTTAGATGTTTCGGTGACGGTGACGTCATTAATGACTGATGGGTGTTTCATGTCACTTGAAAAAATGCTTTATTTTGGCATATTTGTTTCAAAAAAAATTCAATCATCGCATGTAAATTAACAATTGATTTAATTTTCGATATTTTTGGACTAAAATCTAATAAAAACAAAATTCTATCAGGTTTTCAGTTTCTGTCAACTATTGGTAGGAGACGCATTGGTGAAATAATTTTGATATTACACACCTCATCGCTTTCATTAATTTTGTATAAAATTACATCTCCAGTTCATTTGGAGTCTTTCTGTATTGCCCAATTTTAATCCGACGTGAGGATTTCCGAAAATTATATTCAGTCGTTTTTAATACTTACATATATTTATGTGATAAGCCTTTTAAGTGCCTTTAAATGGAACATGAAATAACGGATTAAGGATTTACTGAAGAGTATTCTGTAAAATAGCAGCGATAGCCTAGTTGGTTGCGGTACGGACTGTCAAGACGAAAGTCGTAGGTTCGAAACCCAAGTGGCATACACCTCTGACTTTTCTAAAGTTATGTGTGTATTAAAATGTTAATTATCGCTTGCTTTAACGGTGAAGGAAAACATCGTGAGGAAACCTGCATATCTGAGAGTTTTCGAAGGTATAAGAAGTCTGCCAACCCGCATTAGGCCAGCGTGGTGGACTAAGGCCTAACCCCTCTCATTAGTAGAGGAGGCCCGTGCCCAGCAGTGGGACAATGTTTAATACAGGGCTAGTATTATTATTATATTCGGTAAAATACCATGCATTAACAGAGCAGAAAACTTGAAATATAATAACAATATTGATAGCCTCGGCGGTTAAATAATGTGATTGCTTAGTCAACACCAAAAAGCCTATAGATGTTTCAAAACAGAATGCATAAGGGTTCTAAAAGCTTGACAGTATCATTGATCCATCTTGTTTACACCGACGCTGAAAAAAACATACATCTAATTTAATTCCTGCAATCGCAGAATTGCAATAAAATTTCTTTGTAAATACGTAGAGTTAGTGAAGTTAATAAATGTATACCTTGCGTATATCATATTTTTCCATAATGCACATATGTAACTTGCTTGCCAGCGTAAAAGGATGCGTTGTATCAGCGCCACTCTGCTTATTCTCATGCTTAGGTACTTATAATGTGCATAGTGTGCGAAAAATGATAGGAGGGATATTGTTACAATTGTAAGACCGGTCGCAGCAGATAGTACACACGACATGTCGACCTTGCACAATGTGCCGGATAGTAACATATATTTCGCTAGGACACGTACAGTAGCATTTCGTATTATATACAAAGGCTCGCAAAATGGTCTGGACTCAGGTTACCAATAACTTCATGTATAGTATAGTATGTATAGTCGTTATTGTGTGTATTAAGGCCTACACCTGGGCTGACGGTACGAGTCCATTGTATAAACTAATAACAATACTAGCCCTGTATTAAACATTGTCCCACTGCTGGGCACGGGCCTCCTCTACTAATGAGAGGGGTTAGGCCTTAGTCCACCACGCTGGCCTAATGCGGGTTGGCAGACTTCTCATACCTTCGAAAAACTCTCAGATATGCAGATTTCCTCACAATGTTTTCCTTCTCCGTTAAAGCAAGCGATAATTAACATTTTAATACACACATAACTTTAAAAAAGTCAGAGGTGTTTGCCACTTGGGTTTCGAACCTACGACTTTCGTCTTGACAGTCCGTACCGCAACCAACTAGGCTATCGCTGCTTTTACTGCTATTGTATCAACTGATATTATCTTATACGAAGAATGCAAGTAATAACTTGTTGCAATTTTACAGTTTTTATGATGGAAATGTTTATTTTCAGCGATTTCCACCATGAGGTTCATTCGAGGTTGAAATATTCCTAATTTCATAGTTTAAAGATAAACGTCGTATATTTTAACGCCACTTTATACATATAATTATAATAGATTAAACATGAATGTATATAAACTTTGAATTTATATTAGTGTTTCGCTCGTTTATCTCATATTGCGTTGTGAATACCTGGTGATTTGGTAGTATAATACTGTGGAATTGCGATGCTCTGTATCCAGAACACACGGAAACAATCGGGAGTACAACGCATATCAATAGGTTTATTTCTTTCCAAACATAAATCTTTTCTACACATGTTATATCGGCGAGGAATATTTCTCTAACACTTTTATAGAATGTTACAAAATCACATTGCTTTCAGTTCGGTGCACCGCATTTAAATGCATTTCGGTTCACAATTGGACCGAAAATAGTAACCACTCATAATTCTTACGTTGTAATCTACAGTTCGTTAAATTATATGTAGCACGAAACAAGCGTCTTTGTTGACATAAAATGAAGATTACGGTGAATGCTAATTATATATGTTGTGGAAAGGTAACGAATGATTTGTAACAGAAACTTGCCAATAGACACTTATCTACGCGATACAAATATTGTTTGTGATGGCCACTACTCGAATACATATATCAAAACACTAGCTGTTGCTCGCGGTTCCGCCCGTGTGGAGGTCATGTTTGGGAGAAAAAATATACATAGAAACTACCAATTTTCATGCGTTTAACTTAAAAAATGACGGATTTTCATACAAATTATCATACCCTATTTTACCCCTTTAGGGGTGGTATTTCCAAAAACCCTTCCTTAGTGGATGCCTTCGTCCTAAAAGGTACCTACTGTCAAAATTTCAAGTCCCTAACCCCAGCCGTTTAGGCTATGCGTTGATCGGTCAGTCAGTCAGTCAGTTTCTTCTTTTATATATACAGATGATTGGACAAACGTTTATTGAAGTTAGATGGCCTTTTACACCAAATTACGTCTACAATGGTAACTGATAATCTTATTGGTTTAGTAACCATATGTTTATTCTAAAGCTATGAAAAAACTGAATTGTGCCCCAAAGTTTTAGTTGGAATTTTGATGACATTACTTCCAAATATGTAATTAGAAGAACTATGTAACGAAAATCGATTTATTGGAACTTTGATGGATGCACGCTTCGTTAGATTACTATATACGTATATATAATTACGTCCTTCAGGTGTCTCGTTGTTATGTCTAACGTGAGATCACCTTCAATGTTGATATCCGAGATATCCCAATTAGTCTTAGCTACCTTATTAGATTGAAATTAGAAAAAAATATTGTTCATTAATACAATAATTAAGAGACTCTATTTTTCTCAGAAACTTCCAGCTTCTATCCAATTATTTTCATCGGTACATTTGAAAAACATTGTTATTAGATATATTTTTCATGAGCAATCAAAACACTGATAAAGATAAATCATTATCTCATTATTCTTCTTTCGATAGCATAAATATTACTATCTATTTTTTTGTCAACGCCGCAACACGGCCTAAGACCGTACCCCAGCTCTAGACCCCCGACATGATGACCCTGGAACGCGACACATTTGCGTGTGCCACTATGGCGGGGTTTACACCTGTGGACGGTGGTCGTTATCCGGGCGTATATGAATATACCGCCACATAATTTTTTTTATTAATTTAATCAACAAGTTACATTACCTAAAACCTATTATCGAAAGAATTTTATGAATACGAACAAAAATAAGTAAATTAGACACCACTCAAATCTGCTGGAAGGGGTAGTTGTCAAATAACAGTACAAGGATGCATGTCTGATACCGTGACGTCACGGTACTTGTGCGAGGCAGATAGCGATATGTTCCCAATACGCCACCGTTTTCGCTTATGCCTGTGAGTATTTGCTCATTCTAATATTTAAAACAAATTTTGTGACCTAATTTTTCAAGCAATTTGGACTCTGTTTTCGCAAAAGAGTTTCTTTTGCGTATTATATTCAATTGCGTAGAGTATTATGTACAAAATTAAACACGGGAAACTACCCTATTGTATACAAAACCGACATGATGCTCTTACATGTCGCGAGACTCGGTTTCCTAATCGTATATGTATCTCAAAACGTACATATTATAGGTTTACATTGTTAACCAATCACCAATAATCATTAGTCATGTTATAATCCGTCTGACGGGATGTTTAACAATAAAAACTATCGAATTACACTTAACTAGTAACCAATAGCATATTCTTGGAATTATTGCATTAAATTTAGGCGCTAATGTGTACAAACGGATGAAATGCTTCAAAATATTTTGTTATATTTTCAAATCAACATGTCTTTAAAATAAATGGGCAATTTCTGATTTGATAATATATAGGATAGGATAAATTTGCAAATTTTTATTTATACCATTTAATACAACTTAATTTTAATTTTTCTATCTGTGTTTTAATTTAAATTCATTGTCGTCATTTGATTTACTTGGTGTTTGCCAATTATGCTGATATAATTAGTTGCTGTTCCATTTATTGTTGTTGCTTTTATTGTATTGTATTTTATTTTCTTCATATTTCTATAATTTATAAACAATAAGTACTATAAATTATATAGTTGTTCATAACTTCGCATGTGGTCATTTGTAATTGTAATGACATTTAGCTCTAATAATTATTATCTATTTTATATTTGGTTTTTTAATGTACATTATGTTTATGACCCTATAAATAAATTGGACTTAGGTGTGCATTTATTTAAGATTATCAGATCTTTAAAAAAAACTTTGTCCCTTCGTTCTTATAATGCCAGTCTTGTAACCAATTACAATAGCAAGGGTTTCTCCGAATACCTCCCCATGTTTAATCGAAATTATATATAAACTTATTTATATCTTAACTTATGAGTATGACCACTTGGACACCTGGCGACTATACATGAGTATATTATATTGATCTAACTTAATCCTGCTAATACAGCGCTTTTTACTCATAAACAAACAAGCTTCAGTAAAGTCGCAGTCTTTGTTTGTTTGTATCTACGAGTAAACTCTGCTGCTACTTCTAATAAATTACTGTTAAAAATATACACTCTTCCTCAATAAGATAAGGTATATTTTATTAAAAAAGTTTCTCTATATAACAGATTAATACTTCTACAGTGGTGAAGCCGTTAGAAAAAACTACTAAAATAATGCCAGTTTTAGATTTTTTCTCTTTGTTATTTCAATTCTCTTGGATACATCCACTAAACCCGTTGAACATAGGTATATATAGCTGAATTATTAGAAAGAGATAGTTCCATATTACCAAACACAATGATACATAGTGAATGAATATACAAGTGGCACTTATCAAAACAGTAAACAGCAAGCCAGTTGCTACTAACATCCTCGTGAGAATATTTGTATACATACACTCACGCCTGTAATCCCCGAAGAGGTAGGCAGAAGTGTAACTAGTACACCCACTTTTCGCCGAATTTCGGTACCATAATGTGATAGGGGGCGAGCCTATCGCCATACCGGGCACATTTTCCAGACTCCGGGCTAATACTGAGGAATTTCTAGATAGAAAAACCCAATATCACTTTACCCGACCCGGGGATCGAACCCGAGACCTCAGCACAGCAGTCGTAACGCCTGCACAGTTACAACTGCGCGTCCGAGGCAGTCAATCAGTCTGTTTAAATAATATCTGTATATATAAAAGAAGAAACTGACTGACTGACTGACTGATCGATCAACGCACAGCCTAAACGGCTGGGGTTAGAGACTTGAAATTTTGACAGTAGATACCTTTTATCACGTAGGCATCTACTAAGGAAGGGTTTTTGGAAATACCACCCCTAAGGGGGTAAAATAGGGGATGAAAGATTGTATGAAAATCCGTCATTTTTGAAGTTAAATTCATGAAAATTAGTATTTGGCATTTTAGTTAAAAATAAAAAATATATGTTTCAGGATTTTTGGAAATTCCGCCCATAAGGGGGTAAAATAGGGAATGAAAGTTTGTATGAAAATCCGTCATTTTTAAGTTAAACGCATGAATATTGGTATTTTGTATTGTATACTTTTTATCCCAAACATGACCTCCACGCGGGCGGAGCCGCGAGCAACAGCTAGTTAAAAATATAAAATAGTACGGATTGTCATTGATTATACTAATAATCGACTAATTCGAAGTTAACACAACTGACTGGTCTTGATTATGTTGTAGATTTTTTATAACAGATTTTTTTATATATCTATTTTTTTGGGGTTTGTGCAAAAAATATGTCTCAATTGCAACCGAACTTTTGCAGTTTAACAGCGTAGTATGACTGAACTTTGATTGAGATTTGTTTGTTTGTGAAGTTTGATTAAACATGCTCGGATATAATCATAGATGCAAGTAAATTTCGTCAACATTCATAACCCAGCAAAACTTTTGACCAATTTTAATTAAAGTCAAATTTTTCAAAGGATTAGTCAACAGTTTGCAAGTGGTAGAGCCACGCTGTAGACATATTTGTCTACAGCATGAATGGGCCGGGGTAGTACCACTGTCTCACAGGAAACCAACGTAAAGTGACAGTTCACTGTCGCGTTTCGTATGGTAAGTGAGATATCCGGAGGCCCAGATTCCCCCTTCACTTCCCTAATCCCTATTCCTGTCCTTTAAGGCCGACAGCGCATACGTGATACTTTTGGTATTGTGGATGTTCATGGGCGGTGGAGATCACTTAACATCAGGTGACCACTGGCTCATTTGTCGGACAATACTATAAAAAAAAAATTACTATCACTTTCAGTTTTTGAGGAGAATTTAAATGGCAAGGTAATATGGTGATAATCTGTCCTTTTCTGTTTTCGTTGTATATATACCGGGTAATTTTTTTCCAAAGTTTTACAGATCTTAGACCGATGAACCACTGAAAACAATTAAATATCGATAAAAAGCGCAGTTGAGTCCATTTTTTGCTAGGTTTGGCTGTGGACCATTATGCTTTGGTTGAAATTAAATAGCACTTATGACAAGTCAGTACATTAAAAAATATTTATTATATAAATAGCTTATGTATACATAACATACATAGCATCATCAATACACTAGCAGTTTCTTTATAATTTATTATTATTATGTTTAATATTATTTAAGGAGATACAAGTCAAATGTTTGATGCGTACATTATTGAAACTTAGGTAAATTATTTGAAAAGGAAAAAACCATTTGACTAGTTCTGTGGCGTAGTAGGTAGTCAGTTGGTATTTTTGCGTATGCCGTATGGACATGCTTGTTTGCATGCATGTTTTTGCTCCATGCCTAGATATCATGAGATCGAAAGTCTCTCGTAGAATTTGAGAATTATTACTAAATATATTTTGTGTACTAATAATTTTACTATCGTTGTGTTTGTAATCATGCAGTCAATTGCATGACTGTTTCCTAATAAAAACTTCGTCGCAATGGACGTCAGTCGCGACCTGTTATCATATTGTAAATTTTCCAAATGAACGCTGTCAAATACGTATTTTTAGCTATTACTTGCGTCAATACAAAGTGGCTAACAGATGTATAAAAAGGAATCCAATTTGCATTGTCTTTTTTAATGAAATATTAAAAAGCTCACATTGTAGATTCCAAATAATATAAAATGATATATAGTTTAAATATGCTATTGATTTATTCTTAGCCTAAAATTGTTCTAAGGTTTAAAAGCAAATGTTTGTTACAGGGATAATCCTCGCGAGATCCGCAACAAAGCAGAGAAGCAACGACGCGACAAACTCAATCGCTCAATCGCTGATTTGGCGTCTATGGTGCCGCCGGTTGTAGCGGCCTCCCGGAAAATAGACAAGACTGGAGTTCTACGACTGACAGCACATTATTTGAGGGCCCACGAGTATGGTTAGTGGTGTTTTTAATTGAAATATGCCGTTTAACTCGTCCACGATACTTTTCTATTAATATTGTGTGGAATATATTAATCTATAAGTTGCACTTGGTGCAATTTCGATGTATACGGCATAGTTGTAGAAAAAGAATATTTCCAGATGTCAACGTGCAATAAATTTATAGGTGTCTGTTTTGAAAAATTCTATCTCGATTTTAAAACAAATGTCCTTATAATCTTCATTATATCGTTAATTTCATTGGAACGGAATTGGTATTTCAAAATTGCATTTATCTTGAATTTTAGAGATATACAATGAAGAATCATAGAGAAGCTCTTTTAAATAGTTAATAGTCTCATTAAAATAATTGTTTTTTTAATAATCAATACAAGTCTAGATAGACTTTAGAAACTTTAGAAAGTCAGACTAACTTAAGAACTAACTTAAGTAACGTACTTAAGTAACTTACTTAAGTAACTTACTTAAGTAACTTTAGAAGCTGTGGAACAGTTTGCCAGCTACCGTGTTCCCACCCTACTATGATCCTGGGTCCTTTAGGCGTAACGTGAAGAAGCTAAACTAGGGGGTAAAATGTCTCTCGCTACTTGATACTCTATCTAGACGGCACTGCGCTTACCATCAGGTGCAGTGTGGTCACTTTGCCGCGCCAGAATAAAAAAAAAAGTCAAGATAACAGCGACGGAACCTACTAGTACCGCAATGCCGTCATCATTAGGAGGAGAATTGTACTGGCTTTAATGTTCTTCAAACCCAAACAATAAGGCTTATGCGATGCTGCTTGACGGAAGAAATTTACAAAACGACTGCAGCTAGTGCAGTACTTAACACCTAGTAAAATACCAAGATGAAAACTTAAACACAATTTTATAAAAATAGTAATTTATCTTTTCATGTACCTACTTTAACTTTCTACGGAGCTGTGATATTAGAATACTGTGTACAATAATAAATGGACGCTAGATTTATATCATGTTTTGGAAGTGGTAGAGCCACGCTGTAGACATATTTGTCTACAGCATGAATGGGCCGGCTCGACCGGGGTAGTACCACTGTCTCACAGAAAACCAACGTAAAGTGACAGTTTACTGTCGCGTTTCGTATGGTAAGTGAGATAACCGGAGGCCCAGATTCCCCCTTCCCTTCCCTAATCCCTGTTCCTGTCCTTTAAGGCTGACAACGCATACATGATACTTTCGGTATTGTGGATGTTCATGGGCGGTGGAGATCACTTGACATCAGGTGACCCACTGGCTCGTTTGTCGGACTATACTATAAAAAAAAATGGTGTCTGTTATGTAACTCTATGTAAAATTTAATCTGTTGTCTGTATCTGTACCAATAAATAAAGAAACTTAGAAAGACCTGGTTTAATATTATGAAAATTGTGTAGTTACACGTGTTTGTTTCTACACGTCTGAAATATCAAGGTGGCGCGGTAACGTTATTTTCACATATAAATTTCCCTTATACATCCTGTGCATGTAGACTTTCATGTTACGTTGCAATTTCTTTTAACGATTGTTTTTATAACACTGCCCTAAACCGACAAGAGGTCATGATAGTGTAAATTTAGATCAAAAATTCCATGCACGTGTAACAATATCTCGAACTAAGAGTATATTTTAATATAGTTTGCAATTTTTGTAGGCATAATATGATAAAATCGCTTGAAAATAAAAGCTATTAAAATAATTTGTGCATAAAAAACTAAACATATTTATATCAATATACAAATATAAATTGTCTTATTTGTTTGACAAGGTTATTGAAAATAAAGATAGCGATTGAAATTTTTCTGGCATTATTGTAATTGGACATGTCTCGCCATAATACAAATAGATAAGAAACCAGTACACAAATAGATAAGGTCAATCTGATCCAGTAATTCTTATTATTATATTATGATCAATAACTATCAAAGCGTGAACCTTAAATAAGTAACGTCCGACGACCACACATTATACCTAACTTAGTAACATATTAAAGGTAATATTTCTGGCTAATTGGTATGTATGTTATTTATTCAATATTTTTAGTGTGATTTATTTAATCACTCTATTTTCAGTTTTAATCCAGATCTGGATTAAAACTTTGGATACAAAGATTCAGGTGACAGCAATCCGAGAGTAATACTCGTATATAGTATAAATATGTGAAAAATGGAAGACAACATCTCACAGATATTTGATTAATTTTCGCTTCATACTATATTATTCTCATTATAATAAATAAAGAGAAGGTCAGTATTTACACATAATAGATCAATGCAGTTCCAATTTCTATTTATACTAAGCTTATAGGTATGATGTACAATAATTTACTTCCAAAAGAGATAAACTATAACACATTGATGCGATAACGACGCAGTTGATGTTGATCTAGTTTCAAGATTTAATTTGCAAATATTTTCTAGTTTCACCACATTCCATAAAATAATTGTTATGTGTCGGTATGCAAGCTCCACCCATACCAATTACGTACCTTTGCATTACAATATGCACGGCAAAAATGAAGAGTGCTTTGTAAACATTAAGTGGTCGCAGTCTAAAGTGAATCATGTATTTAGCTGGATTATCAGTAATGCAGGTGCGCACATTTTGTACTGTGTTATTAATGTCTTGTCATTTTCCAGATACAATAACATAACTTTGATAATATAATGAAGAGACAGTAGCGAGTTTGGTAAATGCTTACCTTATGTACCGTCTTTATGTAAAGGTATAATATGCAATTTTGATACTGAATAAACCTAGATGTATTTTTGTTTATTAGCCAGTGTTCATTAAATAGATTGGTATTTATACCGCTCTGGCATTTGTATCGTAACCTAGAATGCGTACATTGATTGCTTGCCTTTAAAGATATTATAGCAAGAAATATTTTGAACTAAGTGCAACATAATTGCGCACCAGAAGTGTCAGTAGCTAGCACCACGGATGTGATGACTCATCGAATTACAATATTAATATCATAGGATACTTATGTCAACAAATACATACCGATAGGTATATGTAGGTGTGAAATTATTACCATTTATTGTTTCGAAATTATCAAGAAATTGTTATTACACCAGAAATGTATGCTATGGAAAGATTGTTAGGACATATGTGACCATAGTGTTTTTGTCTCGTCAATTTAAATGATTATCTAAAATATTCGCTACAAACGAGTCATTTAGCAGCGGCCAATAAACTGCTATGAACTGCACGGCTATTCCTGGCCGTGGCTCACATTCGTGTCACTTTCGGATTGTACCAGAACATGATTTCTTCACGGACATCTCGCGAAAAATAGTTGACAGTGTAACAGTTTGATTGCAATCTGCATATTGCATAACGTAATGTGTTTATGATTTATACTTTTGTTTACAACTCGCTTGACTGATAGATTTATAGCAAATTAATAGAATACGTGCGAGTACAAAATAAATGAGAATGAAAACTGGCAACCTTAAAATAGATGTCATAATTTTAAAACATAGTTACAAAGTCCATGTTACGATCAAAACTTGCCCCATGCACGAATGTAATAATAATTATGGCATTAATTTGCAATAAGCAACAGTACTGCTGTATCCGTTACATTTTTAGGTTTCGAGTAATTATAACTTAATCTGATGAGGTAACATAAATTCTTACTGATAATTCAATATTTTGCAACTAAAATGTTATTTTGGATAGATATACTTTTTTTAAGAAAGTAAAAACGTGAAATAACGTGTGTATAGCGGGCGCACGTGCAGCGCCATGCTTTCTTAGGGCGCTACCATACTGCACAATTTTAGTTATTTTCGTTTCAATGTCAAAAGTCGCGCGCGGCGTGGAGTACGTGCGGACAGACCCTATTTATCATGCTCAATGATCAATCAGTCTCAGTGATCAATCTTGCGAAATCAAATTAAATGTATACTACGTGTAACGGGAATAACGCACATCCTCAGACACCCCAATTTAAATATTATTACAATCATAATTCATGTATTCAAATTAGACTGCGATGAATATAAATATTGTTTTTTATGAAATTAGTTGTACTAATTTTGGGCGCTTAATATGGGCATACTACAAAAAGGTGAATGACACAGGCGTGCGCGCACCCACACATAGACAGGCCCCAGCTGCATAGGTGGGTGAAGGACGACTATACAGCTGACGATTTATTTTTAATATTAATTAAAAATTATTTTCGAAGAGCAATTGCTAATTGAGTGTACGATATTTTTTGTCAGTCCGTCTTGAGCCAACACAAATAAGCTCGATGGTTTGCCCATGCGAGAACATTGCCATGTATAATTTTTGTCGGTGTGAAAAACAAATGATGATGAACTGAAAAATGAAAAAAACCCTTCCATGGAAGGTGGGGGATGTATGGTTTTAAGTATTTTTGATGCCAAGTCAAAGAGCAATACATTTTTTTAAAAAAAGCATAGGAAAAACCTGGATAGGGATACTCAGATCAACTAGCGGCATCAAATATACTTTACCTGTTCTCATACCTACCAAATATACATAAAAATGTTCATAAAAATCGATCGAGCCGTTTCCGAGGAGTCTGAACACAAACACCGTGACACGAGATATTTATATACTTATCAAATAAACTTATATTGACCCACAAATGTCCTGAGTCGTGTGATAAGAATTAAATTTTAGCCTTTTAAAATAAAATCGCGTCTCGACTTATATTAATTAACAACATGTTATATATTTATTCGGAAACAGTAATATTAGGTTTTTACCTATGACATTGCCGTTTTATATGAAAAACTAGCTGTTGCTCGCGGCTCCGCCCGCGTGGAGGTCATGTATGGGAGAAAAAGTATACAATACAAAATACCAATATTCATGCGTTTAACTTAAAAATGACGGATTTTCATACAAACTTTCATTCCCTATTTTACCCCTTTAGGGGCGGAATTTCCAAAAATCCTGAAACATATATTTTTTATTTTTAACTAAAATGCCAAATACTAATTTTCATGAATTTAACTTAAAAAATGACGGATTTTCATACAAACTTTCATCCCCTATTTTACCCCCTTAGGGGTGGTATTTCCAAAAACCCTTCCTTAGTGGATGCCTACGTCATAAAAGGTACCTACTGTCAAAATTTCAAGTCTCTAACCCCAGCCGTTTTGGCTGTGCGTTGATCGATCAGTCAGTCAGTCAGTCAGTTTCTTCTTTTATATATACAGACTAGCTGTTGCTCGCGGCTCCGCCCGCTTGGAGATCATGTTTGGGAGAAAAAGTATACAATACAAAATACCAATATTTATGCGTTTAACTTAAAAATGACGGATTTTCATACAAACTTTCATTCCCTATTTTACCCCCTTAGGGGCGGAATTTCCAAAAATCCTGAAACATATATTTTTTATTTTTAACTAAAATGCCAAATACTAATTTTCATGAATTTAACTTCAAAAATGACGGATTTTCATACAAACTTTCATCCCCTATTTTACCCCCTTAGGGGTGGTATTTCCAAAAACCCTTCCTTAGTGGATGCCTACGTGATAAAAGGTACCTACTGTCAAAATTTCAAGTCTCTAACCCCAGCCGTTTTGGCTGTGCGTTGATCGATCAGTCAGTCAGTCAGTTTCTTCTTTTATATATACAGATATCAAAACTTTTTTCTATATTTTTATTTCTATTAATTAAAATAATCACCCATGTTATCGATGCATCTTTGCCAACGCAAGGGCAGTTTATTGATGCCATTCTTGAAGGAATTAGCTGGACGGGAGGCAACAAATTATTCAAAGGCATTTTGTACCGCGTCTCGGGTATTGAATTTTTCTCCCGCCTAGAAGTTATCCAATTTCTGGAACAAGTAACAAGTCTGTAGGCGCAAGGTCTGGTGAGTACCTACGGTGGATGACGGAAAGCTTCCAACCCCAGCTCTTGCAACTTGGAGACCATCTGCTGTGCAGTATGAGGTCAGGCGTTGTCGTGCAGGAGCAGCGGAGAAGAAGGGTTGAATAAAGCTGGTTGGAGATGTGTGAGCTTCTCTATCATAGTGGTTAGTTCTTCACAGTACACATCTGCAGTAACGCTTATCCCGTTTGGTAAGAAGCTGTAATGAATCACACCGGCGCTAGACCACCAAACAGTGACCATCATTTTCTGGGTTTAAGTTTTCGTTTAGGGCATTGTTTAGGTACTGAACCAGGATCCAGCCAACTCGCTGAGCTTTTCCGATTGTCAAACAGAATCCATTTTTTGTCGCAGGTAACAATGCGGTTCAAAGTTCCTTCGTTTGTGTGTCTGTTGAGCAGTGCAAGGCACGTATTGCGCGTACCTCGCGCTGGCGATCACTCAGTTCGTGGGGCACCCATTTGTCAAGCTTTTTTACACTAAGCTTTTAATTTGTAATGGCCAGTACTTCAGAACGGCAATTTCATAGGTAAAGACCTATTTTATTACATTCGATGGATATTGACATTTATAGAGGTATAAAACAACAATATGACTGCCTTGGTGGCGCAGTTGTAATTGCGCATGCGTTACGATTGCTGTGCTGAGGTCCTGGGTTCGATCCCCGGGTCGGGTAAAGTGATATTGGGTTTTTCTATCTAGAAATTCTCAGTATTAGCCCGGAGTCTGGAACATGTGCCCGGTATGGCGATAGGCTCGCCCCCTATCACATTATGGGACCGAAATTCGGCGAAAAGTGGGTGTACTGGTTACACCTCTGCCTACCCCTTCGGGGATTACAGGCGTGAGTGTATATGTATGTATGTATGTAAAACAACAATATTGATTAATGAAGAAATAACGAATTTTACTGTTCACAAATAAAATTCAAATGAATTTTGATTCAGTTCTCGTAGGCGGAATAGGCTGCAATTTGGTTTTCATGCATGAACCACATGATGACTATCCACTATTATGGTGATCTAGACCTGATGCTGCTGTTAGGGATACCTGCAGACAACACAACTCCTTAATAGCTTACAGCAGCCATACCGTGCTTAGGGCAGTTAGATTTGTCTTGACAGGTAGTTTTTATTCATTCAATTACTTACTACTTTAAACCCCTATTTTCTTCTTTTTAAAGCATTCAAATGAAAGATTGTTAAAAAAAACTTATTTCAAACATAATCGATTTTTTTTATTATTTTTAAGGTTTTATAACAGCAAATTAATTAAAATTCCTGAAATTATTAACTTGTATATCAGCACTGTATTATATACTTTTCCACTGCTGGGCTTTCTTTACTGATGAGCCAGGTGGCTTTCGTCCTTCAGGTCTAATTGGTTTCATAGATTTCACAAATCCACGAAATTATGAAAGAGAACACTCAGTTATGCAGGATTTTTCATAACGTTTTTCTGTCAGATAAAACGTAGAACGATAGTTACACTCTCTTAACTTTTCAAACAAACCCATGATCTCTTTGTTAGCTGACTCCAATACATCTACTGTACCACTTCCCGCTAAGCTATCACTGCTGCTTTTTAAAAATCGTTAGTAATTGTAATTCTTCTTGGATCTGATGTTTCCAAAGAAAAAATTACTAGGAGTCTAAAAGGCCATTTTTTCATAGTGTTTGGTGATTCGCTGGCTAAAGTCGCGAAACAACAGTTCAAATCGTCCTCCTTGCGAGCTGTATTGGGACTCTTCAATGGATTCCTTCTCACCGTCACATACAGAGGCATCATCGTGGTCGTTTCTGAGAACGTTCAACAGTACCTTGGATATACAGAGGTAGGATATGATAATAGAACATGTTGTAGCGTAGGAAATTTGAAACAGTATGTATCAAAATTATTCACGCTGGTATCAAAGTTTCTCCTAGACTCCATAGGATCAAGATAAGTTCTAGAATAATTGGCGGCATGAACACTAGAAGGATACATGGTAAACCCTCCTTCCAATTAGCGATGAAAGCTTGAATATAGGCTTTAATATCGACGTATCAAGAGTAATACCTAGAAGAACTTTGTAGATAGTCGATGCAGATAGCCCAAACTGATATAATTTGAAGCCATAGAGGTGTCTCACTACATTTAAAACTGGGAGAGGAAGTTTAGAATTAGTTTTACCACACAGGCCTAGTGTTCATTTCAGCTCAGTTCATAGTGGACTGCTTTATTATAGTTTCCAATAAACTATACTAGTACTCTATTTTTGACTTAATATATAAAATTTCTGAAGCAGATAAACAACTCCTTCTTAATAATAAATGATAGCTTAACGTGTCCTTCGAAACATAGATCATGTCTAAAATTAGCTAAAATGTGATCATAATCACATTGGTTGATCATGAGAGATGACTTCTCCTGGTCACTCCATTATGTATTTATTATATTCAGTCTTCTAAAACATATGTCTCATAATAATAATCAATATTTCCAGTTATGATAATATTCTCATATGGAGTGGGTGGAGTAGGGAAGAATAGTCAAAGGTGGATAATTTTATACCGATTTCTACCAAAAGTTGTTCCGTCTCCTTCAATTTCGCTTCTGTTGCAAACTAGACTATCTGCATCATGTATATCTGGTCTTCTCTCATTTTATCAAAATTCTCATATTTTATATGTGAGTCGTGTTTGTCAGTCACTTTTGAAACCGGTTTGAAAAAGTAGTGCATGCTACCAGTATCTCTTAACAACAAGCCAAGGATTTTTAGTTTAAATGTAATATGTTGGTACGAGCCAAATTATAATTCCTTGCCAAGTTCTGTACATACCAATGTGATCGAGTAACAAGAAAACATATAAACGCACGTTCTGAATTATAATTGGTGATTTTTCTTTCTTAACTTATTTTTATTGCGTCTGATGCTTTACTTCTATTGTTTAGAGGCTACTGTGGATTTTAATTATTCAGTAGAATCAGGGCCTCCCTAATGTACTTGGAAACTCAATAGTCATAACTACAAAACACTCCCGATTGTCTATTTCGAAGAGCACGTTAAGCTATTATTTGTTTCAACTTCGATTAAACAAAAGTTAATATATCAACATGTATACAGCTTATCGCAGATTTGAGTTGCTACCAAAATCTTAGATAAGCATATCTAAACTTGAACATGAGATTAAAGGCTTATTATTGATGATAGTTTTAAAAAGTAACGTATAAGTGCACTTCGATTAACACTTCCACCCACTTTCTTATCCATAGAGAATCGAAAAAAATTACAGAGTTTAGGTGCCTATCCAGTTTTTTCTTTTCTTCTTTTCCTTTCCTTCTTTTTTTCTTTAGCGCTATAACTATTATAGCGCTTGTGGTGTTAATTCACCACAGAGAGTCACGCGAAGATACCAGCTAGTCTTATACTACTTTGTGACCCGGCCTTGAGCCTTTGTGGATTGAACTGAACTTCTGAACCTAACAGATTTAGTCACATTTTTTGACAAGGATATATAAAGAATATGGTCCTTCAAGCTCATATAATTTAACGTCACCTTTCTACCATTAAGCTTGAGTTGCTCGGCCACAACATACTGTCCATCACACATGAAGATGACCGCGAAATGCTGATGAAGCAACTTATGCCAAAGAAAGAATTCTTGGGCCCTAATGGTGAATTGCTAATTCCTGACGAACCCGACGGTATTATGAAGATAACTGAAGCGTTGGGCAGAGAGAAGAGAAAATTTATTATGAGGTTAGTACGTCAATCAACTACTTAAATAGGTGTCGCCTTTTGGCTATCAAAGCCGGCACGTAAGACATGCGCTTACTGTAATTGCTATAATTTATACTATTACTGCTATGCCGCCTCTGTGTCATAGCCGGTGAGTAGCCGCCTGTGAACCGAGAGGCTGCGGGTTCAATCCCCGTATTGAAACGTTTTTTTATGTGCCCCAGAGATATTTATTTCGTGTCTGGATGTCGTGAGGCTGAAAGTCTCTTGTAGTTCCGGATACCCATGACACCAAATAATTGTATATCACTATGGGATCAAGAATTTGTGTTTGTGTGAGTTTGCGTGTATGTTTGTTAGATGTTTTTTTATTACGTTATCATATCTGTTAATGCTTTTTAAGGCCTTTTACAAAAAGTCCTCGCTAGATCGTAAAATTAAACACAAATTTGCTCATATTATTGTATCTTTATAAAACTTTGCCGAATATAAGATGTATCAAGGTTCTCACCTCAAGGATAAACTATAAACTACACGAGTTGATATTGTTAATTGATGAGAAAATATGAAACTGAGCTGGAGAAAAACGTTGATCTGTTAATATAAAATTCGTATAAATGTATGAAAATCAATACGAAATGATCTCTCGCATCCTACATGGTTGAAATAAATTAAAGGTTGAAGAAACTCGGCCAGCGCTCTGAGCCAGACCAATATATCCGCTGCCACGTGGAAGGCTCTTTTCGTAAGTCAGACAAGGCATGTGTCGGCCCTAACCGCTGCTGCCAGGTGGTACGACGAGCTCGCGCCAGAACTGAAAACCACTGCACCAGCGGCAACGATGTGGTAGGTATTATTACCGTATGTTAACCATTAAATACAACTCAACTACACACCATTGACTACAACTACAAGTGTTTGGAGATATTACTTCAATTGTTAGCAACATTAATAAAACTATGCAAAATGGATATTTTAAAAGGCACAAATGGAATGATTAACACTTTATTGATTGATTAAATTATCACTGGTACATCTCAGTGCTTAATATTAACACAACGGCATGTCAAGATCTACTAAAGGCTTCTCTTTATAAATAATCTCTTAAGCGCATGGACAGCATTACTCTGTAAGCTGTAGGCCTACTCTTGAAATCAATTTCAATCTCGAACTCGATACAGTTTCAATTTCAATCTAGAAGATATTGGAATTCTAACTCACTCAACTAAATGAAATAGAATATTTACGAACTAGCGATCGTAAATACTCTATTTAATTTTGTTACTAATAATTCCGCCGTATTTAGTTAAATCATGCGCTGGTGTTGCGTTCAAGAGTGCCAATTGTACAGTTTTCGAACCCAATCCCATTGTTAAATTGGAATCGAGTGTCAAGAGTAACCCCTCTGAACTACGCGCCCCATTGAACTGTTTACACTTACTGACCGCGAACGAACCACAAATGTAGTCACTACCACTGACCCTCCGGAGCACGGAAGGCGCTCCGTTTTATTCTAAACATTACTACTCCTCACTTAGGTTGTAATTATTAATGTACCCGCAGCTACTCCCCAAAATACCTACAATATACCTAAATTATTTATTTGGTATTTCTAATAATAGGAAATACTAAATCATACTCAATCTTATAATAATCGGTTCATTGGTTTAGCCGTGAAAACGTAACAGACAGTTCAATTTTCCATTTTCATTACATTTATTTCTAACCAGAAGCACATATACCTACTTTCATACAACTGTTTTCATACAACAAAAACAGGATGTAGACCGGGTTTTACACCCAGTGTACGGTGGTCGCTATCCGGGCAGATATGAATATCCTACCGCCAGCAACTTGGTTGTCTTTTGCGGCCATTAGTACTTGTTAGTATACCTCATTCATGTAATAGTTTTTTTAGGTTGTGTTAAAGTATCTGCCATATTCAGCAAATGTTAAGCATGGTTTTAAAATATTGTCAGGTATAAATAATTGGATGTTTTATAAATATTAATTGGAAATTTCAATTAGGAAAGACTTGAAATTTCTATATCGATGAAGTTGAGGCTATCCTCAACATTTACTATTAAATGATATGAATACTTTTAATGTCAGTCAAACACCCAATTATGATAGCTTGTCAACCGTTGCAGGTGTTTATCGGCGTGGTTCGGCCCGAAGCCGAAACTTTTATAACCGAGATTGGCCTGGAATCTTCCCGGATGGAGTATCGCACTCGCCACTCCATCGACGGCGAGATCATTCAGTGCGAGCAGCGGATCGCCCTCGTCACCGGCTACATGATTCATGAAGTACAGGGGGTTAATGCTATGAACTTCATGCACAAAGATGACGTACATTGGGTCATCATCGCGTTGCGTGAGAGTAAGTTGGGCTGATACCTAGCAGCGAATAAAAAGAAATTATATTATTTCCAAGTCTGTTAATGCAGCAACAAAGCGTACTGTATATGTTCTTGGTATTTTTTTAGTTTTGCCCAAAATCTTTATCTTAGAAGTACAATGTCTTATTATTTTTTTATCTTATAATATGTGATTAAATTCTTAATGGCAAGTTCAGAAAAGTATGACTCACAATTATTAGGAAAATTTAACTGTTTAGATAAGAATAATTCAACATTATGTAGTGCAGAGCATTCTGTGTCTAGTTAAGTTTGTGTGCTATTTTTTTTAACACATCTTGAATCTGGGCAAAGCTCTGAAAAGTTGAGCCTGTGGACTGTGGAGAGGACATCAGGACATGACGTCATACCATAGATGTGCAAGTCAATTGTAGCATTATGTTTTTATACTACAATACAGTGCAGAACATTTTGCTTGGCTTATTACTAAATTTAACCGAATTAAGCTCTATATAGCACTGGGGAGCACAACTCCGCATAGTTTAATGTTGATTGATCACCGTTACTTACGATGCTTGCGACGTACTTTGTTATTCAAGAACAATTTTACTTGTACATGTTACTATATAAAATGAATTTATGTAATTGGGTGGTTTGGTGCATGTTACTAATTTGGTTATTTATTATATACTTATATATTTACTAATTTAGAAGGTAAATATACATAGACATAACAACTGATTCAATTATTTAAAAAATATTGTTTTAATCAAATCCACAGCTTTGTTAGTGTGTACTTATTTAAAGACTGCATGAATAGTTGTGTTCCTATTCAAACGTGATATCCAATGTGTTTGGTATACGCAAAATTCTAACAATCAGCATGTAAGCGGTGCAACATCATTTCGAGACTTTATTTTATCTGCTGCTGGATGCTCTATTGAAGGACATAAACAATTATAAAAGTTGTATTTCTGATTTGATTCCGCGTCTACGGTACAACAGTCCGTATTGTCACCTTGTTAGATTTAATCTATCTGCTTGACAATGTATCTTTATTTGTTTTGGTTATTTGACCATTTTCATACTAGTGTTCTTCGGTTTTTTTCTGCATTATTTCAGTAAGCTTATAGGAATTCTATTGATACCGAATTTTTAATGAAGACATTATATACCTACTGTATTTTATACAGTACTGCATTTTATTTTTATACAGCGATAAGTTCAGTCATCTTCTCAGTCTTAGAAATCTAAGTTAATTATTATTTGCGCAACGTGCATCCTTAACTAAAGGCAAAGGTCATCAGAAGCGTTCATGCCTAGAATTCGAATTTCGAATATCCGAATATAATATGGCGCTAGAACAATTGGCCTACTTTTGTAACCATAGGAGTACAAATTGAGATAATGTGCTAGATAAAAAACTGATCATGTATGTATATATACATGATCTTATATAATACATGACTTTATATAATATGGGCTTACATATTAACATAAATTGTTATCTAAATATTATTAATATATCATTGTAAGCATTGGATGAAATCTTATTTAAATGAATATTAATACAAAATGAATTGATTTATAAAGTATTAGAGACATGTAGACAGTTTTGTCAGCATGCTCGGGCTGCCTCTAGCGGGTTACTGTCTTACAGGAAATAGCCGGGAAATTATAACGTGCTATAGCACCAACTGGGAATGCGTTTTCCGTGGCTCAAAAATAACCTATTTCCTTTGAGGATAGCATATACTAATGTTTCCTTTGTTAATATATTCATGGATGGTCCACATCATTTACAATTAAAACCCAGCTCGTTTGCTGCTCGATCTGCTTCGCTTTATCTTCGCTTTTCTAACTCATATCATATTATAGTAAGTACATTATATAATAATCTCTTGGGGATTTTTGAATTATCGGGACCGTACTCATTATTCTAAATTTAAAAGTTACGTGGTAATAAATATACTGGTGGAAATGCTCGAATTTGGCTTTTTTATTACACGATAATGTCCCCGTTAACACCCGCTTCAAATGATTGATTGATATTGCTATGGCGAATGTTGTATTTGTTTTAGGTACTAGATTTTAGTCTGGCAGGGGTATTGTGCCATTTATTCGGTAGTAGATGACCGTTATGAAGTGCCTGAAATGCAATTACTTTTTATTTATTTGCTTTGCGAATTATAAATACGCTAAAATGTACAAAATGTGTGTATTATTAACAATGGGGAATGTTTTTCATGCAACTAACCTGCGTGCGGAGAGCGTGATGGATTATATATCCTACGCCTAAATGTAAGGGCAAGTCTATGTGTTGAATAGGCTAAATACATACTTAGGTTCATTTTGCATATTTATCGCAAATAACTATTTAGCTCCTACCTAAAATATGGTTAGTAAAGAGTATAAATTAATAGACCAGTTCATTGCAAATAGAACCTTAATAGCTTCACCTAGATATAGAATGCGATTCACGCACGTCATGTAGTTACGACTTTATTAGTTTTACATACTAAATATCCATTCATATAAAATTTGATACATTTACGTATAAACTTCTAATTTTTCTGTAAAATCGTTCGCTTTTGTTGTTGATGTTTTTGCTTACTTAGTGTTTACATGTCAGGAATTGGCACGTTATTTAAATTTTATTTCGTTATCGTCATTATGTATTTTACGACATAATATTTTGAAATATTACTGATAAGTACGGCAAAGTCGTCGAAATATCTTGAATACTACCGATTACCGGAAATTAATTGAAATAAGATCATTTATAGTCATGGTATTGAAGAAACTTAAATAGTTTTATGTACGTTTAACACAAAACGCAAAGTCACTTATCAAACTAACCTTAGCCACTCTCGAATCACAAGTTCACCGCAGTTCGAAAAGGTAATAAGTAAAGTTAAAAAAATTAAAAATAAATAAACGAGGGAGTAAAATACAAACCAAAATCAATTTTATTTCCATAATGTTAAAAAATAGCATGTAGGAACGGCGAATGTTGCCAGTATTTTGTGCATGCCGGCATGCAATTGATACGTGACTGGTTAGCGTTGATACCAGTTGTTTACCGACTCTACATCTTGCCTATCTACATAAATGGTTATTACTAAAGATAAACACTTTCTACTTTTCCACTACTTCGCCTAACGACAAGTATTGATCTTTACATAATAATTGCTACTTGACATTGGTAGTAAAATTTATCACTGAACAACACAGTTATTTTTATTTATCGCATTTTGCGATACCAAAATTGTCTATACAGATAAAATTATATTTAATCACATTAAAAATAAGACTGTTAATAGAAATGACACATCAAATAATCCTCTTTTATAATATAGAGCTACATGTGTTAGTGATATCGTAGAATTCGTAACGAACTGTAAATACCGACCTCTATGAATTCATTCGAATTGATAAGCCTAATATCTAAAGTTAACAGTAACGACGCCGATGTGATACAATTTATTCAAATTAATGTTTTACATAAATATTTTCTTATAGGTTGGTTAGATATTCAACTGTTTTGCTTGGGTAAATTTTGCTTACTAAAATGTTTAGGTAGTCTGCCTCCAGAGGCCATCTGAAATTTCCAGCCTGTATGAATCTGTATTGATATTCCATGTAGAATAGAATATCAATAGTGTAACAACGACTGGCATATGTTTAATCTTTAAAAAAGAAGATTCAAAACTCGTTTATATTTATTGCAAAATGCTAAACATGCTCGCATAGTAAATATATATGTACCTAGAGGGTACCGTATTAATTTTCATGCATTTAAATAACTTTGAAATAGATATATTAAAATATACCATAACCCTTAAGTTTAGCAGTTTAAAAACTTGTTAGTATAGTAATTGACTAATATGCTTTGTTAACAAACATCTGATGCCTGGTTGATTAACAGCAGAGCAATTCGGCTGGGGGATGGCAGAGGCTTTGCAATCTATTTGTATTTATAGAACATAGCTAGAAGGGAGTAATTTTCTTTACAGTGTACGACGAACATCGGTTGTACGGCGAGTCTTGTTACCGGCTAATCACTAAGAATGGTGAATTCATCTACATGAGGACTCGTGGTCGATTGGATGTAGACAACGACTCTAGGATAGTTACTAGCTTCGTTTGCACCAACACTGTAGTTGAAGAGGCGGAGGGCAAACATCTGATCAACATGATGAAGAAGAATTTTAATAAGAAGACGAAGAAAGAGGGCGAGCTTCTCAAACTTATGGATAAGGAGGTAGATTTTCATTCACTTATCATACTTCTTACTAATATTATAAATGCCAATGTTTAGATGTATGGATGGATGTACGATACCTTTTTTTGTATAGTGCTTGTTTAGGGATTAGAGAATGACTATCCTATTTTTTATTCAGGAAAAATGCACAGTTCTTATGGGATAGCAAAATATAGAAAGATAAGATAAGAGTAATAGCTTAACATGAATCTATGGATTTATACCTGTTCTGTCCAAAATAACAACCACGCGGCTGGGGCCGCGGGCAAAATTGTTCATTATAAAACACAAAATCTTCATGTTTATTTTATAATATAATAACTTTAGATTAAGTAAACTATTTAGCTGGTGGTAGGATATTCATATCCGCCCGGATAGCGACCACCGTACACAGGGCGAAAAACCCGCCATAGTGGCACACGCAAGTGTGTCGTTCCGGGATCAGCCAGTGTACATCCGGTTTTTGTCGGGGGTCTGGAGTTGGGGTACAATGGCCATTTTGCGGCCTTCTTAGTACTCTGACACTAGACCCTCGACCCTTCTTGCTCATGGCGTAGTGTGAAGAAGCAGGCCGGCGTGAGTGTGTTGAGTAGCGGGGATAGATAGTCTCTCGCTACTCAGTACTCTATTTGGACCGCATTGCGCTTACCATCAGGTACAGAGCGGTCACTTTGCCGTGCCAGGATAAAAAAAAAATTAATTGGAGTCTCTTGTCTGGTATTATTGATTTTTAGGATATCTTTTTAGATTTCTCACTTAGTGTAAATAGTCTGCAAAGGCTACCCACGTTGATTGAACTATATAGACATAAATGACTACGGTTGATATGACACGGCAAGAGTGTTAATATATCGACAGATTATTAAGTTTAAATCGTCCAAAGGCGTTATAATTTAATAGTTTACTGAACATAAGATCATAATTATGCATTTAAAAATATCAATATTAATTATTACACAACATAATTATTTTCTATTCATATATATAAACATCAATAAACCAAATGTAATTGCTTTTCAGGAAACTGATAAGAAAGACCTGCCAGTCGAACACCCACGGCAGCTTGAGAAAGTAATCCTTCATCTGGTTACAAATTTGCCATCCCAAGGCGAGGAAAATGTAACCAATGAATCATTTATTTCCGGTTCATCGACAAACCGACGTCTTGAGATTATCCCACCAAAGAAGGAAAGAATTGTCAGCGCCATCGAAAAAATCTACAGTGTAATGACTTTTCCTAAGGAAGATCGACAGGAGAAACTTCTTGCTATTACAAAAGAGGAAGAAAAACATGCAGATGATCTGAATGCACCTGGAACTTCACAAAGCAGTGTAAAAGTGACTGAACTGAGCTCTGATGAATCAAGCCTGTTAAAATCAGAATCGGACAAAATATCTGAAAATGACAATGTGTATTTGCAAAAGCACCTTGTAGATTCCGTACAAATTCCGACTACATCTGTATGCATGGAGCCACAGTACACGGATTTTGACTTATTGACTCAACCGATTGAGCCCACTCAATACAACATGATGACTACACTGGAAGTTGATGAATATTTCAAAGGATTTTTTTTCTATCCTGAGGTCAATCAGCCAACAGTTCATAGAGCAGACGAATTCAAATGCCCGATGAGCGGAGCCTCTGGTGTTCAGAAAAATGAAATGATGACCCTGGTAAATCAGGAACCATTGCAAGTGGCATTACCATCGACATCTAAGGCTAGCTTGAAACGTCCAAATGAGTACATCGAACGCGACATAAATAAGAAGAAGCTCTCATCAAAAATGAGTAATGATTTAGAAAATAATTCTTCTACAGATGATGATTTTTCCTGTCTGGAAGCTCTATTTGATGAAGAAAGTAAGTCAATAAGTACATTAATTTTATTATTTTTCCAACATCCAAATAATTGATAACTTATATTAAATTATACCATTATTATATACCTTTTATAATTTAAAGTAGACATAACAGTACATTGCTGGTGGTAGGATATTCATATGCGCCCGGATAGCGACCACGGTGGTCGCTATCCTGTTTTACACAGGGTGTGAAGTGTATGAGTGTAGCGTTCCGGGATCAGCCAGTGTAAATCCGGTTGTCGTGGATCTAGAGTTGAGGTACTATGTTTGGCCGTGTTGCGGCCTTCTGAGTACTCTGACACTAGACCCTCGACCGCTTCTTCACCTTCTTGCCCATAGCGTAGTGTGAAGAAGTAGGCCGCCATGATTGTCTTGAGTAGCGGAGGATAGATTGTCTCTCGTTACTCAATACTCTAACTGGACGGTACTACGCCTACCATCAGGTGCAGTGTGTTCACTTAGCCGTGCCAGGATAAAAAAACTTTTATTTTTTCAGTGTTAGACAAACAAATTGAATCTACCATAAACTCATTGGAGCAAAGCATCGACCCAACATTTCCAGACTTGCTGGTAAGTTGAATTCGTATAGCAGTATTTTTGTAATCAACTTGTTGCTGATACACTTCCTTTGAAAAGTACCCGGAGGAGTGTGACAGGCTCTACAGCACAACAGGCGAGAAGCCAGCTATGAAACGAGAGGCCACGGGTTCAAAGCCCGCATCAAGATAAATGTTTGTGTTGTCCACAAATAGGTGTTGCGGAATCGTAATTCCTGGTAGTTATTGACACCAACGATAAAGCTTTGACCCAGTGGGGGGGGGGGGGGGGGGGGGGGTAGGTGAGTAATGAGTAATTGTTGGGTGAATTTATTATTATTAAAAAAATGGGGAAGAGGTATCTCAGAAGATCCCATCTACTAAAGGATGCCCTCAGGGTCTAACGCAAAGACGAGGACGTCCCCAGTATTCCATCTCGGTGCCACTAGATAATTCTAGTTTATTCTAGTACTACAGCTAGATACCTTAGTGATGGGACAACTGGTACCGTATCGAATTCAACAAACGTCCCCAATCTCCAACGAAATAATGCTAAAATTTTATTAACCAGCACCAGATAACGCATTATTTCGCTCGCTTTTAATAGTTTGGTACCTTAGGGATGGGACAACTGGTACCGTATCGAATTCAATAAACGTCCCCAATCCCCAACGAAATAATGCTAAAATTATATTAACCAGCACCAGATAACGCATTATTTCACTCGCGTTTAATAGCAATCAATTATATTTCTATCATTTTAAAATATTATATTACAAATGAATTCTATGCAGTGTGAATTTCTGCAACAGACACTAGTAATCCTTAAATTAATTCTCACTTTTTATTACCCATTGGATAATAGTTTAGTACTGATATTGTTATGAATACAATTCTAATTGAGATAGATGTACGTAAAACAAAAGTATTCATGATTTCAGATCTCCAGCGAGGTGCAAGAATTCCTACAGGGAATCGAAGATGGACAGAATACAAATACGGCTCGCGATTAAGATGACGACGATATAATAATCCGGATATAATACTGGTTCCTCATGGAACAAAACCTGGTTTAAAAAAAAAGTGTAAGTGGCACATATTTCAAATAGCAATATGCTATGTAACCGATGCGAACGATATTGCGTTAGCTATTGCGAAATGATACGTAAAATAACGTTTTACCTATGTTTTGTTTCACTATGTTCACTTATTTAGTTCCAAGATCTCTGAATGTTTTAGATTTTTCTATTAATTTTATTAGATTTAAGTAATTTTTATAGTGTCACACAGCCATAATTGAAATATATCAAAATAACGGGTTTCTGTAGTCAGTAATAATCAAATAGAATTTAGGTTTTATAATTTCTATTATCGGCATTTGACCTACAGTGTGTACACGTTTATGGCGATATACTCTTTTTTATATTTCAAATAGCAGCTACAACAAAGTTTGTAAACAAGAAAATAAAAAAAATCATAATTGAAGTTTCTCAAATTAATGCTCAATATTTAATTTCTCGAATTATGTTTACCATATTCCAATTAAACTAAGTCAAATAAAGCGAAAAATGCTCACAGATTAAATTAAAAAGACTCTAAATAGAAAACTATTATTTTCACTCCCTGAATCGAAATTTTTAAAATAGAAAAATGTTTTTGCTGTTCTAGGCCTATGAATGTTACAGAAAAGATACAAAAAATTATATTTTCATTATAACTATCGTGATAGTACTTAAGCAGGGTGGAAATCTGGAGCTTATTCAAAATATATTCGGATATGTTATATAAAACTCTATTTACATTTATTGATGTAACCTAGAATTTGTAGTTTAATATTGTATATGAAAATATTGTAACCAAAAGGCAGATGTTTGCCAAAGTAGCGTTTTAAAAGCCTAGTCACTCAGATCCGTATTGTTATTACTTTGATAAAAATATTTTAATAATACCAAATCAAAAGCCAATTAGTAACTCATAGATTTCTTTAATTTGCGTTAGTATGTTTAGATATTTTATTCGCGCTTCGAAAGACTGAGTATTTTTATTCGTTGGGATTTATATTTTTTTATTTGTAAAGAGTTTATTAAAATAAATAATATACATTTCCGCATTTCGTGTATGTTGATTTTAAGATGTCCCTTACTATGGTTTATAATTAAAATTCGCAAAGCGAATAGTGTCAAATATTCCGCTAATAATTATATCCTTCAAGTGAAGAACATACTTATATGTTTTTTTACCTTTTGAGGACGTTAATTTGAATCATTAAAGGTTCTTAGATTCATATTTTCATCTTACACTTACACTTTAAGTAAGTAAGTAGCAAGTGAAGCCAGATATTGGCTAGATAATTTAAGGATATTAACATCTGAAATTTAGCGATTCGTAGATTTTAATATGATATACCGAAGCGACGATAGAAATAGAGGCACCGTTTTCGAATTTGTAAACATTCATTAAATAAATGTTACCTTGTCCCATTTTTTTAGTACTGTAATTTAAATATGTGCCAATATTTAACGGCGGCGAAGGCTCTATACAACACGAATCCTTTCAACTTTCCTTTATAAACTTGGTAAATATACCTAGTCAGGTCATAAATTCTGTCACATGTTTAATATAAAATAATTGAAACAAGTTTATTCATTATGTAACCATTTATATACCAAAATGAACTTAACAAAACATAGATTCTTATGACACTAAAGTTTATTCAAAATGACCTCCGTGATTTTGAATACAGGCCTTCAATCTGCGCGGCCAGTTGTCTATTGCAGCACGAACGAGGTCCATGTCAATATCGGCGGCTGCCTTAATCAAGGATATCTTGAGTGACTCCAAATTGGGATGAGGCTTTGAGCACGCCTTTTCCTCCAAGTGTTGCCATATCTTGTAATCTAACGGATTCAAATCTGGACTGGAGGAGGGCCAGTCTTCGTGCCGGATGAAGTCGATTTCACGCGCCGCCAGCCAGTCTTGTGTGCTCTTCGCTCTATGAGCTGGCGCCGAATCTTGTTGGAATACCCAGTGCCTGTTATTGAACATGGTATGAGAAACAGGTTCCACAAGGTTCGTCAGAACTGTATTTTGATACACAACTGCATTCGTTTTTACACCTTTCTCACAAAAATGTACCTCTGTTAAGCCCCAATAAGAAAATCCCAACCATACCATGAGCGAGGATGGAAAATGACCTCGTTGGACACGCGGAATACGGTTGCTCGCTTCTTCACTACTGTGTGCGTACACCTTATCATTTTGTTTGTTGTAGCTCTCTTCTACGGTAAAAATTTTTTCATCTGAAAAAAGAATTTCCCGATATTTTTTTCTCGCGTACCGCTTCAACAAAGCGCGGCATCTCTTCAGTCTCAGGTCCATTAGACGAGCATTCAAACGATGTCCTGTTTTTCTTCGATATGCCCGAAGCCCTAAGTCTTCATTTAACACCCTTTTCACCGTGGTTCTGCTTAACCCCATCTGAAGGGCCAACTGTTTCTGCTTACGTTTGGGATTTCTTTGAATTCGCGCCTTCACAGCTTTTATCACTGCTGGAGTCCTAACAGACCGAGGGCGACCACTTCTTGAACTGTCATCTACACTAGAGTCTTCATTGTATCGTTTGATGGTACGATAAACGAATCTTTTGGTTATATTCAAATTTTTCAGTATGTCAAAAATTTGAATTGGCGCGTAACCGCAACGATGCAACGCAATTACTGCAACACGGTCTTCTTTAAGCGTCCACTCCATATTTAAAAATGAGTAAAATTCTAAAAAGTATACATTTTCATTATCATGAACAATTTGAAATTCGAATTCAATAAACTTTTTTGTGGCCAGCATTCTAAAATAAAAGTTTTTACTGTGTGACAATACTTATGACCTGACTGTGTATATAATTAGAATGGATTAATCACTTTAATCTAACTTTTCAATATGTATTATGATAATTAATGTTTATTATCATTATAATACGCATTAATTTTACGTGATAAAATTGATTTAATAGTAGTGGAAATTAAATAAAGCCGTGATGTTGTCTACTATTGAAAAACATGAGCATCTCTTTAGAAACGTTTACCCTTCGCCACTGACATAATTATAATACGTAGTGCTACGTGCGTTTTGCGCATATAAATGTCTGTAGTCGTTTAATTATTGATGTACCTACAATAGTCTAACTCTAAGTGTGTTTAAGATTTTTTACGCCTGTTAGTTTTGAAATTCAGTTTATTATTCGAATTGTTTGTTAGTTTCAGGCCTAACGTGTAATACAAGGCATAATAAGCGATTATCATATAAAACCGATAAATTATCAGACAGTCTTTAATATTATATTCAGAAATATATTTGAATCACATTTTTTTTAAATATATCAGGTAAAATGTGATTAGAATATATTTGAAATTCGAGCAACATTAAAGGCAACAAGCAAGTTAGATATTGGTGATAAATGTAATAAAACGTACTGCAATCATATTCTCGGATCATCAATGATCAACAATTATGAAATTTTTCTGAAAGCCATTAGAATTTAGACTATTCGCAAAGTAGATTATAGAATGTCAAAATTATATTCAAGTGTCACTGCAAAGTCATGAGATATGCTTAGACTTACACGGTATCTTATAACGAAAAGCAAAATTAATATAAATTTCCATCGCTTAGTCACTGACGTCAACCTATTCACGTCTATAAATAATACTAGGTAAAGTTCATAATATGGACTCTGAAACGGTTGTATACAAAAAAACGTTACGGCCGAGTTTTGACTTAATATATTTTATTAAAACTGTTCGAAACTTATATCCGAACATTTTACGATCCCAAAGGGCTCTTAGTTCATTTATTTGACAATTTGACTGAGTTTGATTATGCAAATTATGTATATTTCGTTATGTTTATTGTTTAAATATATATACTTATCTACTTAGGAAGGTAACAATACATAGGTATAGTAGAATATAAAAAAATATATGTGTAACGTCTAATCTTAATAATTATTTGGTGTAATGTAAATGGATATTTTTAATGTACCCCATTTGTAAAAGCGCAGTTTCAACTCACATTTATGTGAAAACTTGAATAGACAACATTCAAAATAGACATGTCTTTACACATTACAACGTTTCAACAGTATTGTAAAACGCCGTCCTTTCTATTAAAAATGATTTCATTCAACATAATATTATACTTAAAATGTCAAGATGAACGTATATAATTAAATGCTTTAACAAAACTTGGCTGCTTATGTTGATAAAATTTTACTATGCTCCCGAAAAAATAAATTCTTATGTATAATCAATTAATATTTCAAAATGAAAGTTCTGATTCTGTCAGTCAGTCAGTGAGTTAGTTAGTCAGTCAGTCATTTGAACTCAATGAAATAAATTAAATATCTCATTAGGAAAATAAGATATAAGTTTATGTGGTGATTCGTCTTGACGATATTAAAAAAATATATATAAATTCTAAGCGACCCAGTATGTATAGTTTTTTGTATTTGTATTAATTAAAATTAAATAATTTTTGTATTAACGTTGTAAACATAGTTCACAATGTCTCCTAAACGCTTGTTGGGATTAGATTAGATGTTACCGTATGTTATAAACATAACGATTTTAGTAAATAAAATAAAATGAAATAAAATGTTTGTTTTAATGTTTTTTTATTAAACATCCGTAAATTAATTCGTTGCGTATGCGTAATTATCTTGAATTCGTCAATAACCGATGTTCTGATGTCACTGATTTATATTAGTTATAAAGCTCATTATTTTTATAATAATATATCTAACATTACAGTTTCCTATCTATGCAACTATGTGGCGGTTAATATAAGATTAAGGAGAGATAAATTGAAACAGACAGACTAATTAGCGTGGATTTCTTTTGGATTTGTTCCAACTAATGTGTGCTCACTCTCCGGGTGATATCAACAAAGATGTCGCAAGGGCATATTTCATTGTAGTCGATACATTGACATCTCCTAATAGTCTGTGACCCAGCATTATAAATTAATGTCGTATTTGCTGTCAAATGTATTTGATTGGAATTTTTATAGTTGAGTCGTGCGTATTGGCGGTATAAAAAAAATTAAGTAGTCGCCAACTCTTACGAAGTTCAAGAAATCGCAGATCTGACAGTAAACTAAGTGCCGTTATTTTTCCAATAAGTTAAGTTCTACCTCATGAATTAAAATATTCTTCTTCTTGTCGTGCCTCTCCACTACTGAAGGTTGGCGGTCAGTTTTTTGAATTTTTCTCGGTCTAGTGCAAGTCTGAATAGCTCTTCAACAGACTTGATGCCAGTCCACTCTCTGATGTTACGGAGCCAAGACATTTTTCTTCTACCGACTTTCCTTTTGCCTGCAATCTTGCCCATCATAATGGTTTGTAGCAGCCTATATTTGTCATGCCTGAGAACATGCCCCAGATATGCCACTTTCCGCTGCTTGATGGTGCGCAGTAGTTCCAAGCTTTTGGACATACGTTTAAGCACTTCCGTATTGGTGACTTTATTGGTCCAACTGATGCGAAGCATGCGACGATAGGTCCACATTTCAAAGGCCTCAATCTTTCTACGGAGGTCCAACTTGATTGTCCACGCTTCGCACCCATAAAGGACTATTGGCCAAACGTAGCATTGTAAGAGCCTAGTACGGAGCTTTAGCGATAGTTGTCGACAGCATAAGACTTTCTTCGTCGTCATGAATGACGTCCGGACAATCTCGATACGTGTGCGGATTTCGGTATCGCTTTCCCACGTGTCTGTCAACCATGAACCCAGGTACCTATACCTGCCGACTTGCTCCAAGATGTTTGTACCTACATAAAGCTTGGGGTGAAGTTTATGTATGCTGTCTACCACCATGAACTTGGTTTTTGCAACATCCATATCCAATCCTGCTCTTTTACTGAACTCGTAGACTCTATTGACAACTTTCTGAAGGCCTTCATGCGAGGAGGCTAAGAGGACGGTATCGTCAGCATATCGCAAGTTATTGATAATTTCGCCATTGACGTTTACACCTTCACTCACACCTTCAAGCGCTTCCTGGATAATTGCCTCGGAGTACAAGTTGAATAGCGTTGGACATAAAATGCATCCTTGTCGCACGCCACGTTGGATCTCTGGCTCTGTTTCCTCGTCATCTACCCTAATCGTCGCATTTTGGCCCCTGTACAGGTGTTTAATAATGCGAATGTCCTTTTTTTTTTTTGTTGTCGCGGGGAAAGCGTTTTATTACTGCCGCCCGCTCCGGAGGGAAGCGGATTAAGAATAAAACGGGTATGCTGGACTAGCCGGTCTTACGACCCAGAATCCCCCTCGCGCAGATGATGGCTATCCGTGCTGCCGCTGGGCCGAGTCCCTAACCCCTATATACAACCCACCCGACACTACCAGCTAAAACCCCGCGGTGGCCTTCTTCGGCGCTTACGGAGCGATCCCGGGGTATTCTAAGGAGTGCTAGAATTGCAGCCGGAATCGCCCCTGCGCGGTGCTGCGTAGCAGCCCATCTCCATGGAGGGCTAAGGAGCCCCCGCGCACCGAACAACGACAGCGAACGAGGCCTGACCCGCGCTGCCGTCCATCTCGGGGTCGCACGATGCTCCGAATTTGGGAGTGCATCGATACGGGCTGACAGCCCTCCGCTGCGCGCCCGCGACCCCCGATGGCCCCTATTAGTCGCCTCGTACGACAGGCAGGGGTTACCGTGGTGGAATTCAAACGCCCCCATTCCACAGGGCGGGAGACGCCGGTCAGTCGTCCACCCGGCGCCTCCTACGTCTTCTCTGGCGGCGGGAGGGATCATATCGTTCCCGATCCCTCTCAGCACTCTCCTTCTGCGAAATGACGTTCTCGCAGAAGTGGGCCACCGCACGCCAGGACCCCCGGCTGGCGACCATGGACGACACCACGGCCGGCAGCGAGAGGTCTCCTCCAACGACTGCTCTGAGAGCGCTGCGCTCTTCGTCCCAGGCTGGGCACTCCTCCAACGTATGTTGGGCCGTGTCCTCGCGGCAGTTGCCACAGTGGTGGCACACGGCGGACACCTCTTTTCCGATCCGACACAGGAACGAACCGAAACACCCATGGTCCGTTAATACCTGTGTCAGTCGGAACGTAGGCGCCCCGTGGCGCCTGTCTAGCCATCTCTTTAGGACAGGACGCACTGCTGCGACAGTCCTCAAGCCCGCAGTCGGGCTCTCCAGCCTGGTATGCCACTCCTAGAGCGAATGTCCATGCCATCTAGTCCAGTATCCTCGAGTATTTTTATAAGTACCTCGTGTTTAACACGGTCAAAAGCTTTCTCGTAGTCTATGAAGCAAAGGAATACTGGTTGTTGCATGTCTCTGCACTTTTGGACTAGAACATTTAGGGAAAACTGTGCCTCTCTTGTACCCATGCCAGCACGGAAACCGAACTGCGTCTCGCTTAGTTGAATCTCGAATTTTCAAATCAAATCTTGTTCAAAACGGACGAAATATTATTTTGTCCCCATCGATTATCGACGCAAATCCTTGTCATTTTTTTATCAGGAGAGCACATACCAGAATATGCACATATTTTTATGATGAAAACGATGTATTTTTTCTCGGGGGTGTAGAGTTGGGATATGATGTTTGGCCGTTTTACGCCCTTCTGAGTACTCTGACCGCTTTTTCACCTTCTTGCCCGTGGCGTAGTATGAAGCAGCCGGCCGGCATGATTGTGTTGAGTAGGGGGGATAGATCGTCTCTTGCTACTCGAAACTCTAATTGGACGGCACTGCGCTAACCATCAGGTGCAGTGTGGTCACTTTGCCGTGCCAGAATTAAAAAAAATAAACAATTTGTTACAACATTTTTTCTATATTTATATTGAATATTTTATTATAGGTAATAAATTTCGCGATAAAGCTTGGCCCTTTGCCTTTGCCTGGCGGATATTAAGGTAGCCACATAATTAGTATGTGATACATCCTAAGAAATATATATACCCTCATATGTTATTTGATGATGACTTAGATAATCTTAAGAAATATTCTGTACGTGAGTTTGTCACCTAACTCCGCCTGAACGGCTGGACCAATTTGGATGAAATGTTGTATGTATAATTCAGTGGGTTAATTAGGCCCGGTAAGTGGCGCTGCTTTTCCGGGCAGGATGGCGTCTGCCGCGCCCGCTAGTATGTTAGATAATAAAAATGTACATTGATAAATCGAAATGAGTTGCCTAGAGAAATTACAGGCTAATACTTACTAAAGGCCAATATTAACTATTTTTATCAATTTCCCCGTATTGTTATTTATGATAATTGATCAGACTACTGAGTCTAGAGAAAGTTACACGAGGAAAATATAGGTTGCCTACTTTACGTTTAGCCCAACTATAAAGTTCATAGGTATAAACAGACATTGTTAATATTAGATATTTTATTTCTGTAAGTTAGCTCTATTCCCTATCCAACAGTATAAGGTTTCCTTGTTAATATTGTGTCACATCCGTGGATGCCGAGACTTTAAATCCTAAGTTTTAAGCGTGAGCAAGGAGAGTAACAAAAGCGGTGCACGTGCTCCATAAAAACTATATACATTTCTTTATGACTATCGGCAGTATTCTACTTGCTAATAAATATTATAAATGCGAATGTTTGGATGGATAGATAGACGTTTCTTACTCAATCACGCTACAACGTCTGGACGAATCTGGTTGAAATTTGGCACAGAGAAATAATATAATCTGGAATAGCATATAGCAGTTCAACCTGCGGCTACCGAGCCACATGCGGCTCTTCGACAGGTTATTTGTGGATCTCGATAAGTGTACCCGAATTCCCTTTTCAATTTTGGGCTATTATATTTTAAAAAATGATTATCGTTTCGTATGTGTTTCAAAATGACTTGAAATTACTGGCAACAAATATGAAAGACTAAGTGCAACGTTGTAATTTTTAATATTTAATACACATATTTTGTACTTTTATTTATATGTATTGAATAAATTTAATTTCTGTAAAAAAAAGTTACCTATTTTTTTTGCATACCTTTTAAATATTTAATTGCGGCATGCGAAAAATTTCATATTTGATAAATGGCTCAACTTAAGTAGCTTGGCCACCCCTGGCATATATGCTACTTATTAATCCGGAAAATGTAAAGTTCCAGTGGGATAGTTTAGTATTTCACATAGCAAGGGATCAACATTTATATTTTGGATAGTGGCAGTTTAGGGATCATAAAATGACATAGGCCACTTTTTATCCCGGAAAAATGCACGCTACTTATGAGATAGCAAAATATAGAAAGATCAAGATGCCTCCATGGATTGTATATGGGCAACATCTAGTATAGAAATAAACCTTTATAATTAATCCGCTCTTACGTAACTAACAGAGATCACAAGAGAACATTTTCCAGTAACGTTAGTACCCACAACTAAAGAATCTTCGGTCCGTTGCCGCAATTTAAAGTTTTTAAGCGTACGGATTTATCACATACATAAATGACGCTTATGACGAAAGACGAATACGGCTCATTAATCATACTGTCAACAAATGATGGCATAAATAATTATTATTCATGCCATAGCTGCCGTTATGGGCAGATAGTTCTCTCTTTGTACCACTAATTTATATATAAACTAGATGTTGCTCGCGGCTACGCCCGCGTGGAGCCATGGAGCCGTGGAGCATTCAATAGGAAGCGTGCATTTTTCCGGGATAAAAGTGGCCTATGTAATTCTCTAACCCCTTAACTACCACTATGCAAATAAACATGTCGATCCCATGCTCTATGGAAAACAAAAATATATCCCGCGGGAACCTTAAACTTTTCCGGAATAAAAAAAACTCAAGCTTATATGTCTTTGTATGCTTATATATTTAAAAATCAGCATGTAAAAATAAGTAAACATAATTGATTTTTTGTGGAGCTTTAAAGCGTCTGACAAAAGTTTTGGAAAGTGTCTGACACTTATGATACTATTTTACAATAATATTCTACAAAACATATATAAAAATCAGCCATGTAAATTTAAGTTAAGTAACTCTTATTTTTAGTTACCTTTCTTACCTGGTACCTGCCCAGGTGTCACAAGGAGAGCTTAACACGCAGGTTATTCAAAGAACATGAGACGCTATTGAGAACCTAAGGTTTCATCCATGTGAAAATAAGTTATGTCAGATCGCTCTGGGATTTTGGACATTAGTCCACGTAGAACCTAGTAGATTCTGACGACAATAATAAATTTTACGAGAGCTTTGTCAAACTAATGTATAATTTTAGTAATCTCTTAACACTAACTCACTAACTCTTATTATTTGTCTAGGACTATCGTAGGTCCCTGTAGTAGCAGTGGCACAGTGTTTATTACGGAGCTGATATTATTATTACCATAGTAAGGTTCTAACTCAGAACGTGACAGTGACACATAAATAAGACTCAATTTCTCTGTTGAATCTCTTACGTGAAACTATAAAAACGTATTAACTACTTACCTGAATGTTAAAAGGACGAATTATTGTTATCAATTCACTAATTTATATTATTACTTTTTTTCTTTTGACTGATACAGACTTGATTTCACCCACCTATGATTAGTTATAGTTAGTCGTTGAAAATATATAGTACCATCTCCACGGTCCACTCAGCTGTGTGAATACAACATTAGAAAGTATGCAGCAATTGCTAGCAAGTACATATATACATGTGCAAGTACATATTAGATACTCGCCGAGTTTCATTACACGGTGCCGGTGGCTAAACAGAAGTTCACTAGCGGGTGTGTGGGCGGAATAGTCTCAGATAGTCTCAACTACATATATACATGCTACAAATGTCAATCTCCAAGGCACACAGTAAGCGGTTTCACTGAGAAACGGGAGAACGCGTGTTCGAACCCGCATTGACAATAAAATGGTCCCTAGAAGACCCTATGGCAAAGACTCCACACAACACATTTAATTTGGCTTCCTTTTATAAAGTTGTCAAAAAGTAAGTACTATAAGTTACCGTATTGCATACTTTTACACGGGTTAATGGTTTTATTAAGCGACATATTATTATTAAGACATTTTGGCACAATAATCTGTGTTCTAACGTTAACGTTTCTCTTTTGAAAATATTTACTCCGCGCCACTAGTACCTAGTAATAGCATGCCTATTACTAGGTACTAGTATATATAACTAACTTTTAAAAACTATTTTATTTAAGCATGCACAATTCAAATAAAAATAGCAGTTAATTTAGGTTCAATAGCAAAACCTAGTCGCTTATTACCAAATTTTTTATTACACGCCGAAACACAAGGTGTTATGGCGTCTGCTAGTGACGTCAATTAGTCTGTGACATTTACAATAGAAGGGACGTCAGAGGCTATGATCGAGGTTTCACTTATAATGTTGATGTATGTTTTAATTTAAAGAACAATAAAAACAATCTCGCTTTATATAAACGTATAAAAGTGAATACGTTTTACATATTATTTTTTAATTGCTTAATCATTAGATATTATTATTATTTATTATTTCAGTGAATTTTTACTGTCTTTTTTTATCTTGGCTCGGCAAAGTGACCACACTGCACCTGATGGTAAGTACAGTGCCATCCAATTAGAGTATCGAGTAGCGAGAGACAATTTATCCCCCGCTACTCAACACAATTATGCCGACCTGCTTCTTCACACTATGCCATGGGCAAGAAGGTGAAGAAGTGGTCGAGGTTCTAGTGTCAGAGTACTCAGAAGGCCGCAAAACGGTCAAACATTGTATCTCAACTCTAGACACCCGACAAAAACTGGGTGTACACTAGCTGATCCCGGAACGCGACACACTTGCGTGTGCCAGTATGGCAGGTTTTACACCCTATGTACGGTGGTCGCTATCCGGGCGGATATGAATATCCTACAACCAGCTATTACTGATATTTACGATACATCGTGAAGTGCCAATTTGTGTGATTGAGGATATATTAATATTATTGAGTTAACACATTTGTTTGGAACACTTTATTACTATGTTACAATGCAGTGCTTATACTATTACATCTACGGGAAGAACATTTCCAAGTTATTTATTGATTTTAATGTTCATTATGTTCTGGACAACGATCTTATAACATTTTTCCGATCGCATATTAATATTATTTCAATCCTTTATAGACACTAAGATATTGTTTAAATTATCCTATTATTTTGTTTAAGACTAATATAATTTTGGGTTTAAATTAAAATAAATTTAAAAACAAGAAATATTCCTTAGTATATTTTTAGTAAAAACACTTAGTTGAGTCTGACTCGCCATATTTCCCTTTTCTATATACACTAGTATATTTTCCAAAATGTCAAAATGCACCTACCAGTCCAACATAAATTAGGCACAATGCCCTAAAATAGTTCCCAGTTTGTTGATCAAATATTGTGCTTTTTATTTATTACTTACTTATTTATTTCAATCATTTAAGAATTTCGATTGATTTTCTAAGTAAGCATACTTTGATAAGGAACTAGAAGAACTTACAAAATTTTATATAATTTACATAATAAAGGTATGGATTTACATGGCATACTGTATACAATATTTCATATAGTTTCTAAAAAGATAACTAACTATGCAAATGCTAACTAGTAACATTACGGTACCTATGAAATATATTTTAAGTTAAACAACACAGTCTAAAATTCAAAATAAACTAGCAACACACTTTTGAAATATAACAACTTTTAACACTGTATACATTCAGCTTAGAGACGATCATTTAATATACATAGCGTTTAAGTGGAATTACAATACATATTACACCTGGCAACTATTGAGTAAATTACTTGGGCTCATGCATTTTTATAATAATATCGCCTTTCCAATAAATTTTTAATCCACGACAAAAGTAATTAGCTTTTTAGCTAAACATTTTTTATTAAGTTTTTGCTATTAATACGCATTATACATCCAGTTTAGGTTTTTTTAATGGAAAAAGGGGGCAAACGGGCAGGAGACTCACCTGGTGGAAAGTGATCAAGGATTTTCAGTGTATAGCAAGACACAATATTTCGTTAATTTAGCCCATTTTTTCAATATATAAGAAGACACAAACAATGTAATGCCGATTTTAACTCGACCTGTAACTTTACGGGACAACAAATGGCTTAAACACATCAAAACAATCCTCGCACTGTTCGCAACACAAACATAGATCTTGATAGTTGGTGAGGCCTTTATAGGGAAATTTAGGCTAACATAAGCTTTCGTCACCTAGGAATCCATTAAGTTCAGTGCGCAATTGTTAAAAAGCATTGGCTCCTCATGGTCATGTAAAAATATGTAACATGCTTACATGTATTTACAACTCAAAGAACAAGACGTCTCCGTCATAACTCTATAGTGTATTTCTTTTAAATAGTTGTTGTTAATGTGACACTTAAACACCGCATATTTAATAGTACACAAGAAGCTAAATGTAAATAAGAATTTGATGGAACAAAATATTCTAATATTGCAATACATATTACAGATTATAATTTGAGAATGTATCATCAAATACGAGCCATGAATCAACTACTTAAAGTAAATGTACATAGACACGCAAGGTACATAAATGCTTCGATGGTGACCACATTAGGTCATACGACGTCGTTTACGCGCGTCGAACTGGCAGGTCTGGAAAAATAGAAAGAAAATGTTACAAATTAACCTCTCAAGCATAACAAGGACACCAGTGTGTTCGAAAAAGGTAATAAGTAGTTATTAAAGATACAACTCAAAATCTATTTTATTTCTATATTATTAAGGTTCAAAATCGCTTACGCACGCCAATAAGGGCGATTATATTATTATTATTGCCTGCTTCTGTCTGGACACCGCTGTCCGAAATATACGTGACTGCACATTCGTTATTTTTCTTGTATAATTTAGTACAATAATGTATTACGTTCTATTACTATTTGACAATACATCATCGACAATTTCCTAGTTATTAGTTTATTCTAACACTTACAGTTTGACTTTTCATAAGCAATTCGTGTCGATGCATAGAAAATTGTACTCATTTTTGCACGTATTCCTGAGTGTGCATGATGTCTTTGACTATAAGGTTAATTTCTGAAAGCTTATACATCTCTGTGTGAACTGTGAGTGAATTTTCCTTATATTACGGGAGCGTATTATCCATTCCAGTTCTAGATACTAAATCAGATGGTTTTTAGAAAGAACTAAGCTATGCTCTTTATGAATTAAAGATCCAACAATTTCTAAATTGGTTTCCAGATGACTTCAGGCTGATTGACGGTTAAATAATTTAAAATTGAGTTAATGGCTTTATCTAGATTCTTTGGCTGCGTGTCCCGTAAAGGTTTAACTGACAATCAATAACATTTTGTATATTAAGTACCTCGGTTCAAGACCACCGTTGCTGCAAGCGGTCCCTCTCTTGGAACAGAAACTCAGTCTCTTTCTTGAGCCTTTGCGTTGCATGATGCCACTCCGGATCGTTCCGGCCCTCCCGAAAATTCTTCAACTTTGATACAGCGAACACCATATCTGGAAAAGTAATATATTTTATGATCAATGATCTCAAATAAGTCACTTTAATGGAATGGAACAACTTAATAATAAGCTTTTTTTTCTACTGACAGTCATATTAGCGATGCTGGTTGGAGTGATCGATAGGAAATTTGTAGGCAGCCTCCTACTATGAAATATGAGTCTTCGTGGTTATCAAAGAGGACTGGTCATGGTTGTAGGTGCAGATGCCTAGACGATAGAAGACACTATCCGGATTCCACTACTAGGCTACGTAGAATATATCCCTCCCCTCTTGACGGGCAACATCGCACCATAGGGACTCCCAAGTGTTTCTTATGGAGAACCCAAAATCTCCCTAGTGTACTTATGAGGACAATCATGAATAAAGCCAAATTTCAGTATATGCATATTGCATATACAGTATGTATTTTTCTTATGGCGGGCGTAGAACCAAAAGGATTGTCCCCACGTACAAAATACGTTTAACAGTTGGTAGAAAATCAAGAGCTTTAAATTTACCCTGCTATAATAAATTTAAATGTTTTTTTTTAATTTTATTTATTAAATATTAATTGCAATTAAAGCATGTTAAACTGATATAGTGAATAAAGTATGTAATTACAGCGAGATTCATTTTATGTATAATATTTTCTATGGAAAAACAAACACACGTTTATGAGCTAAACACATTTTACAACACAACATTTAATTTATTATTCTATCGTATATTTGTCAATTTTAATGTTAATGTATTTTGGGTAAATATCTTTCATTAAATTATTTATATTCTTAAAGAAATAATAAACATTTGACAAAAAATATTTATTTAAAGACTATATTATTACGCTTAATTGAGAGTATAAATTAGTGAAATTCGCGCCAAGCAGATTACTGTTGAAAGCTGTATAACAACTGCATAACACTAATATTTCACTTTGCAAAGTATTGCAGAATAAATTAAAACATCAATAATGACTTAGTTCAATTCGCAAAAGCATCCTTCGCATTCAACGTAAGTGAACTTAATTAAAACAAAAACTACAAAGATGGCCATATTAAACATAATGTACATACATATGTGTTTAATATTTAAATAAATAAATAACACCCAACAGTTACACACATATCCCCGACCCCACATTAAGATACGAGTCTTGTGTTGTGGGTATCAGGGACTACGAGACTTTCGGTCTCACAACACCCAGACCCCGGAGACAAATATCTATCTGTCACACAAACATTTGTCCCGGTGTGGAAATCGAACCCACGGACTCTCGTTTCACAGCCAGCTATAAAAATAAAGAATAAAAAAACGCGTGTTTTTTTAGTTTAACGCAGGTGGCACAGCACACACTTCGCTTGTACCTTATGTTGCTGTGTTTCGATTGATTATGATTTCAATAATGTAACTACAACATGATTTTTCTTATTTTTGATACTGTAATATATTGAATACAAAGGAAGATCTGATTTGCATCAACCTGTCGCTATGAATATAATATGAAAAGGCCGAATTTATAATATACTCGTAATTGGCGCCCAAATATTCTGAGTGACGTGCAGATATTGGTTTAACAAGCCGTTAGATATCTTTATGCTTAAATAAACGAAGATTGAATACTATATATGAAAGCGAAGCATATAACAACAAGGCAAACAAGTATATACTGTTTTGAATTTGCTTTTAATTAATTGAATACGGTGGCATAATAATTTAAAGCCATTTTCTCTATTATTTATATAACCAAAATGCGGATAGTAAATTTTTTTATGCATTTGAAGTATAATAATTAGCATAAATACAAAAGTTAGTTTAGTACGTACGATCCAATTCAAAGTAAAGAGCCTCGTGGAGAAGCAGATCCAAGTACGGGAAATCATTTGGCAGAAGCAATTTCTTATTACGAAGAAAGTTGAGGATGTGACGGAACATTCCACCATCTCGATCAATGAAATAGTGCTGTTTTAGAGTGTCCAGTACTATAGGAATAGTCCCATTGAACATCTTGCCGAGACGGGATTCAGGATATCTGAAATATTATTAATATTTATTATTTAAAGCTACTTTAGTAATAGCGTGCAAAAAGCATGGTTGTCGAGAAACCATGTCATGTTAGGACTGAACTGTAATTTGTCATAAGATGCATTAAAGTCATTTATCATGCCAGTATTGCCATGGCAAAGTATGTTTAATTATAATAATAACAATAAATCCAACAGGCACACACATCGATCTGACCCTACATTAATAGTGGTAGAGCCACGCTGTAGACATATTTGTCTACAGCATGAATGGGCCGGCTCGACTGGAGTAGTACCACTGTCTCACAGAAAACCAACGTAAAGTGACAGTTTACTGTCGCGTTTCGTATGGTAAGTGAGATATCCGGAGGCCAAGATTCCCCCTACACTTCCCTAATCCCTATTCCTGTCCTTTAAGGCCGGCAGCGCATACATGATACTTTCGGTATTGTGGATGTTCATGGGCGGTGGATCACTTCACATCAGGTGACCCACTGGCTCGTATGTCGGACTATGCTAAAAAAAACTAGGTTAAACCAACACCCATCCTGGAACAAATATTTATGGACTACAAAACATTTGTCTCGGTGCAAGGATCCAAACCGAAGCCTCTCGTTTGACGTTTCACAGTCGGCTACTCGCCCGGTCCGCCATAGAGGCTGTTGTTCATCAATGGTTCCAGAAACTTTTACCTTGTGTTATGTGTTTTCATTGGAATATTTTTCCCATATAATCAAATAAATATTTAATTCATTTGAGTGGAACAATGAACTGTAATATTAAATTTTTAATTCAGGTCAGTTATCATATAGACATGTTCTTGTAAGATAAATTATGATATTATTAGACTCTTGTAATGTCCGAGTAAATTGCCATCAGAAAATATAAATGGGAAGAAAATGTAAGGATGAATCGTGAACTAATGACTAATCATAAGTGTATTTAATATTTCCTAAATTCACCCTCTTATGCTCTGTGAAGTGAGTAAAATGTAATCGGACATTGTGAAACAGGTTTATAAATAAAGAGCTCAATATTTAAATACGGTAATCGAAATTTTTTACTAAATAAAATAATATGAATAAAAGTGTGAAGTGTGTATTGCGCTTAAATAGGAAATACCATTAGACAAATTAATCTTAAAATCTTGAACTACAATATTTTAAGAAATGCTATCGAGCACTTTTCAAAAACAAACGATTCGAATGTGCAGGTGTAAATCGACGATGTATTTGCTATTGTGCCCTCGAGTGTGATGATTAAGAGAACGAGTGAGGGGTAAGGGTAAGGATGGGCAGGCAGGGGCACCGAGTGCACCATCCCGTAAGCCCCGCGGCTATCCCGCCGGCGCTCGCCGCTCCGAAGCGCTCTCTCATCGAGAAGCAACACGCCGGTCCCAGATAAAACAAGCTTATTTACAATCTTAAATACCTATTCATTCAATGTTTTAAGGCTTGGAAAGTGGTGAAACCCTCGGTTCAAATCCTAGGTTGGGTTTGAAAAATCACATAATTTACTAGAAATTGGAATTTGGTTTCTGATTTAGCATTAGGTTTTCACATCATGGAAGGAAATAAGCTTGGGGGACCGTGATTACACCATGTATCCGAGGATACATGCGTGGGCTTATGCATGTACGAATGTTAAATATACAGATATGTACGCACCACCTATTCATACTTTTACAAAACCTTGTAGGTAAGTGTTTTAAAAAGTAATTGCTTAGATTTGGCATTTTCTGGTTATAATGTTTGCTTATTTGTTATAATCGGGACACAAATACTGCTTACAATGATATGTATACAGCCTCTGTAATACAATAGGCGAGTAGCCGGTAGTGTAACTGAAGACCAGACTATCGAGTATCGATCCCTGCACCATGACAAATGTTTATATGATATCCAAATTTTTGGATCTCGTCGCGGTCTCATATTTTAATCTTCCATATGTAATGATTAATAAAAATGAGAGTAAGAACTGTGGGATGAATCCTTTTTAGTATTATCGTTGATTATTCACGTTTCCATGATGGTTCCTTATGTTTACGCGAATATTATACATTGAAATGAAACAAATTTTACACGGATTCGGAAAAAAAAGGTTAGATACCGCGATAGAATTCGTAAAATTTGTTTCATTTCAAATTTCGCGTTTCAATAAAGTACTTACGCAGTGAGTGTCTCCAAAGACGACGTGTAAATAGTGCCACCGACATCAATATGAACCGGTGCGTTAAATTTAGTAGTGACGGCGACGCGCGGTATGCCGGCAATTGGCTTCTTGTCCATGCTACTACCGTCTGGCTGGGGACTGCCTGGCTTCACTGGCAACATTGTAAACTGTAAACAAATAAACATTAAAGTAATCACCAACGTATGAAACTAATTGAGGTTGAATCGAGGTCAACTTTCAAGAACGTATGGAAATATTTTGCCCAGTTTACGTAAAGTACCTCTAAGTACACGTGTGTAATTTGAGCGTTGTCTCAATGCAAAAGACGGGCCTTCAGCGTGGGAGCATCCGCGACCCACTGCCTGCGCTCCCACGGCATTCTTTGCTATCAATTTAAAACTACAATTTCATAGGATTCCATCGTGATCATACAGAGTGTAGGCTTCCATAATCACATTTTCACACAGATAACAAAAAGAACATATATGCAACCTACGTTGGTTCTATTAAGCAAAACCCCGCGTCTATTCTGGCTTGTGCTTACACTGGACAAGTCCGACTTCAATTATTTTTTATCGCTGAATGCATCTCTGACATAGACAGATAGTGAGGACATATCTCGCTGTTTCACACCTAACGCTCCTTTCACGGGAGCAACTCTCCGCTTTTGTGAAGTAAATGGTCTTCTTTCTTCATTATAACTTCATAATATTTTTGAAGCAATCATAACAGTATGTAGACGTAAAATTGTCCTAAATTTACGATATGGACATAAAAAAACAACTCAATGCAAGTTGTTAAAATGCCTAAAATGCTACGTAAAGAGCACAAATGAGCAGAGGCTCAATATAATACTCCATAAGTTAAGACTATAAATCGTAAACTAATTTACATGCACGAAGAAACCAGTTGTAAAATCAAGTAGCAGATATTCCGCTACTGTATGAAGCAGCAGTGAGCCGCTAGGGGGCGTAACGTCGCGAGAGCAAGCCACTCTTACCTGTCTGGTTTCATTATAAATATGCCTCAGGTTGTTTGCCTGCTCCGCGACATCCAAAATACCTATACCTAATCACTGGAAACGAGCTAGAGAAATAAACCTGGACACCTAATTCTGGACTATAGCTAAGCTGACAAATCAACCATAGCCAGAACTATGGAAGTTTGGCGAAATTATTTTCGGTAGCGTTGTGTATAAAAGTTTACATATTTAACTAATATTGCGGCTTACCGGTTTCTTATGTTTACGCGAACATTACACATTAAAATAAAACTAATATTACGGATTTCATCGACGTTTATTTTTGCTTTTTAGTCCCGGCGTTCAGAAAACTTTACAGCCTTCGTGGTAAAGGGACAGACTGATTACTATTCAGATACTACCATTATCGCTGAATAGTTTTTGACACTGTTAAATGACCTAGGGCTAATTTTTGAATTCTATCATAATGGACGAAATACTATCATGATTTTTAATACTATCGTCGTTATCTTGATTTTTGATATTTTTAATTGTCCTCCATAAAGTATTTATATGTTTAAGAACATTCTTGAAAAAGTACATATATTAAGTAGAGTTTTTTCTCGTTCATCCAATTCGAACCGACAAAACATAAATATAAATTACTATCCACACACCGGGACAAATGCTTATACAGTCGAGTTTTTTTTGATTCTGTGCTTACTGTCGTGGATAATTTAACTTTTCAAAGAGTATACTTTACTAAACATTTATTTATGACCACACAGTAAAGCTGTAGTTGTCTCTATATTACTTTACAACAATAATATAATTTTACTAAAAACGATGTATTAATTAAAACCGTTTGACAACTTTGACAATCTAAGATTTCGACTAAAATCTAAATTAATCTATATTCAGAAATACATAAAATATTAGGACCCGAAATATTTTCGAAAACATCCATATAATGCCAGTAATCGTTTTTACAAATAATAGTATACACTCGCATACGAGCCCCGTAGAAGCATTAGTTCTTACTCCAACACGCTGTCCTTATGGGGGATGATAGACAAAAAAAACACACCAGTATCAGTAGTAAAAGCACTTAAAGTTTTTTAAATGTAAATCTTTTTAAATTACGAACATTAGCACCAAGTTTCAAGTTTCAAGCAGAAACCAAGAACACGCCCAGGAAATCGGTAATTTCACACTTCACAGCGATTATGTCTAACGAGGTGCTACTGTTCCTTTAAATCGTGCACATAATGCTAGTATTTTGTATGTCATCACGGTAATTATAGTATGTTAGGTATATACATTACGTGCTGAAGTAAACCGTTCCTAGTAATAAAAATAAATAACACCCAACAGTCTCACACACATAGCTCCGATCCCACACTAAGATACGAGTCTTGTGTTGTGGGTATCAGGGACTACATACTTTCGGTCTCACAACACCCAGACCCCGGACACAAATATCTGTCTGTCACACAAATATTTGTCCCGGTGTAGGAATTGATCTCACGGCCTCTTGTTTCACAGCCGGCTACTCACCTACAGCGCCACGGAGGCTGTCAATAATGGTTATTGGGTCTACCTATAATGTGATGAAAATTAAAGGTTTTTTTCTTATAAGCCGGGATTTTCAAATTAACGTGTGTATTTTAATGTTCATTTTATTTATCATCAGGAATAATACAATATCTTGGTAACAAAGTGATTCGATTATGTTTTTTTATCTAAGCCGAAAATAAAATATTGTGTTACGACATTCTATCGATACGATATATAGAAACCTATAGATAAGTAATTTTACTTGAAAGTTATTCAAATTTTAGCAAATAACCAGAGTCTAACTGCTAATAATCGCCTAAGGTCTACCTTTCATTTGCAACAAATAAGGTGTTGAGAGCGCGATGCGATTGTGCAACCACTTGAACCCGATTATAGAGTTTGTGAAGAATGAGACCGCTCGTCTCGTCATTTAATAAAAATAATAAAATCATTTCATTATACTGATTTCTTTTCAGCATGTGGTGATCTAATAAATGTAATTTATAAATCGGACTAGTGTGATTGTATAACATTTTTATTTCAATAAAGTAGATACTTATATGCACATATACCTTCGTCATTAAAAGTATTCTTATCTTGGTATTTACTTATTCCTAGCAATAGCTTAAGCGGACACCCAATAGCTACCTGATATTTATTAAGTAGATAGTGTGCAAATTCTAAGGATCAACGTCACATATACATGCACCACAAGAGCCGCACATACCGCGTGTGATACTGTGATGCCGGCGCGGCGGTACGTACTGTTCTTGCGATTTATTTAGGTGTACATTCATCCTTATAGCTCATGGTTCTATCAACTTCCTCTAATATTAAAATTTACAATTAATAAACGTAGTAAGAATTACTAAAATACCATGGGTGTCTTCTTGTTTAGTGGTAATTAGGGTTGCCACCCGTACTTTATAATAAAGTATTGTACGTTATTTCAGATAATAGGGTATTTGACTCGTTTTTTTTTTTATTAATTTAATCAACAAGTTACATTACCTAAAACCTATTATCGAAAGAATTTTACGAATCCGAACAAAAATAAGTAAATTAGACACCACTCAAATCTGCTGGAAGGGGTAGTTGTCAAATAACAGTCCAAGGATGCATATCTGATACCGTGACGTCACGGTACTATGAATCGCCTGTACTGTACCGTTGTGCGAGGGAGATAGCGATATGTTCCCAACATGCCACCGTTTTCGCTTATGCCTGTGAGTATTTCCTCATACCAATATTTAAAATAAATATTGTGACCTCATTTTTCAAGCAATTTGGATTCTGTTTTCGCAAAAGAGTTTCTTTTGCGTATTATATTCGATTGCGTATAGAATAATGTACAGAATTAAACAATAGGAAACTACCCTATTGTACTCTATACTTTATGAGAACAATAAAGTACACGAAAATACTTTATTAAGCATGATTTGATTTCTTTGGGATTTTGAAAAGTTAAATCATAAATTTAAAGAGCAATATACAATTTGATAACATTGTTAACATAATTGAAAAAATAAATCTGTAAAACTTAATGTAGATATGGATGATCTTTATGGAGAAAACGCTTTATTAAACCAACTTTATAATAAGGTAAATACTTCTAAGGGTTTTGCAAAACTATACTAACTATACTAACTGCACAAAAATGACATCAAATATTTAATAACAGTGATGATATTTTTTTAAACTTGTATAAATTACTTTCACGTTTATTGTCTTTTCTCGCCACGTCACCATTCACAGAAAAGAAGAGCAAATGGCGAGACGAAAGAAACCAAGAGTCTCCGAATTTGATAAAAAATGGATTACTTATTTACTTTAATTAAAATATAGACTGTAAAGATGCTGAGCAATTGTTTCGTAAAGATACCAATTTCATAAAAACTACAAAAAGCAATAAAAAATATGTTTTTAAATATAATAATAAAGAAAAGCAAATTGTACTTTATTTTAATACCTAGTACTTTTTATGAAAAAAGTACTAGGTATGAACCTATAACCAATGTACTTGAACTGCAGAAAAAAAAGGTGGCAGCCCTAGTGGTAATGCATGTGACACAAATTATATCCGATTAAAAATAAATGTTGCTAACTGCTGAAATGTTTGCAATTCATTCGAGGAGCAAAAATATCAGTAATATAATATTATCGGTCTGCTGATGAATTAGCAGCGCGCATCTAATCTGTAGAAACCTTGGCTTTGTTTTCAAAACCAACAATCCTGTTTATGAAGTGTTTCAACCCTTAACCCCCCATGAATTACTTGGCCTGTTATGATTGAAATTATATAGAACAATATTAGATAGAATCTAGTCCTTTTTCCTTTATTTCTCCTTATCCAGATATATAAAATTGTGAAAGTGTTAATGACAAAGTAAACAAAGTTATTTTATACATCAAATTTCGTTTGAATATTAATTACATAGAGATGTTGTCGCGGTAAGTCCATGTTATAGCGAATATAAATACACGAGATATTAGTTCAGCTTTTTGATTGGAAATACTTACAGTATCAAAACCCACACAAGAACACCCGTTTCTAATTATCGGTGTTGAAAAAGGATTGTAGTGACTATCATTACATTTGAACATCATTGAACAAAAGTACAGCGACTTCAATGAAAAACAAATTATGGGTCTCTATAAAATTTGAAGGTTTCCCTCGATTTTTCTGAGATCCCATCATCAGATCCTGACTTGGTGCCAATGGGACCACCTGGGTAGTATACCCTTTTCAACAAAAACAGAATTTCTCGAATCGGTCCAGGCATTATTGAAAAATATTTGTCGAAGAATGCATATAAATGTGGATTGTTACCGTTTTATTTGAATAGGATCGTGGCTTTAGCTCACACAATATGTAAACTGTATTTTAAACGTCTGTTATAAAAACTATAGCTGAGATATTGGGTGGCGCGCCGCCAGAGGGCTCCGTAGTGACTGCAAGGCGTGCACGACCGCTGCGAGCATGTCCACGCCTCTCCTTCACCGACACTAATATTTGGTCAGCCTTGTCCAACACTCTAACCAAAATATTCTAGTTCTCTTTCCTTATAAATAAGCCTGGTATAACAGTAGCTTGCGAAAGTAAACACTTCGTTAAAGCAGAGTTTTATCCATACTTTCTTATATAATAATAATATACTACTAGCCCTGTATTAAACATTGTCCCACTGCTGGGCACGGGCCTCCTCTACTAATGAGAGGGGTTAGGCCTTAGTCCACCACGCTGACCTCGACTAACTTCGAAAAATTCTCAGATATGCAGGTTTCCTCACGATGTTTTCCTTCACCGTTTTCTTATATACATATTATAATTGCGAAAGCAACTCTGTTTGTTTTACCTTTTTATGACTAAACGACTGAACGGGTCGTAATGAAACTTTGCAAGGATATTATATATCTCCTGGGGAAAGACATAGACCTGTCTAATGTAAAATTCACTAATAAATAAAATTGGTGTAAATAATTACACCAAAATGTTTCTGCGCTGTGAATAACAGCTAAAATAACAAGTAAAATCTATATTAGAAAATAGAGCGACCATATTTCCTGGGGAAAGACATAGGCTTGACTAATGTAAAATTTACTAATAAATAAAATTGGTGTACATTTTTACACCAAAATGTTTCTGCGCTGTGAATAACAGTTGAAATAACAAATAAAAATAACAGTAAAATCTATATTAGAAAATAGAGCGACCCAAAATTGACAATATATCCATCGACAGTTTATCCAACGGGAAATTACAAGAACTTGCACAAACCATCAAACGTACGTAACTGGGAACTGATGCAATTCTGTATTTCCCACTCAATAATGCAACCGAGCGCACTTCCCTGCACGTCTGATCTGGCAATAGCTCAAACCGACACCCGATAGCTACATGCATGTGTTAATTAAATGTCGGGTGATCAACACTTTCCAATCAAACGCTCAATAAATATACCACATACATATCAGTCTCATGTTGTATTGTTTCAAAAGTTCGTAATGCGGTTGGTAGAGCTAGGTTGAAAAGGTACCCTGATATTTAGCCCCTTTTAAGTCATTGACATCGTAATTTCATGTACTGCCCTTTACCTACCAGCATGGACTTGGTAGCGAACATTTGGAACCAAGTGGCGGAAAGAAAAAAGCGATACTCATGTTTGTTTGAAAATATTAAGGGGGTTGTACAATAAGGATCACCCGCTTATAAAACTAAGTATCACGGTATATCTCGTCATTGTGCCCCCTGAAGCGTCTAAGTGACTGCCAAGTTACTACATATCACGATTTGATCTGTCAACAAAGTATTTTACGCAAATTTGCGTTTTAGGCATCTGCAGCTTGTTTGATAATTCTTCGATTCTCGATGCAATATTGACCAACCTTATAGGTAATTTATAAGAAAGGATGCAGTAAAATAATATTATAATTTTTATGTAAAATTCCATTTGTCGCGACAGAAATCAAGAGACTGCCAGCATTTCATAATTTAATATTCATTGTTTAGTGCAATGTGACATGTGATAGCGAATAATAGTGACCTCATGATTTCTATAAATTTTACTACCTATTTGCCTATAATTTTGTGTGATTTCATTCTACCCAAAATTTTCACACTATCTTTTCATATGTAGATAACAAAATTTCCCAGTATTTCCTTGAAATTTCAAGCAATAGAATTTACACGTCAAGAAAACTAAGACCTTTGGAAGATAAAATGAATTGTTCATAGTACTCTTCAATGAACAGCATTATACGAATAATTTGTCTAACGTACTAATAAAGTACGTACGTTATATACTAAAATATATATAATAAACGAATAGACTTGTTAATTATATTCGTGAAATGCTTTCATGTTAAAAACACATATAATTTCGTTTAAAGCCACCCACCGTGTCTGGGCGACCATACAAATGCCAACTTTTTCACTGGCACGTGGTGTAATGTAAACAAAAACAATAAATGAATAACTGAAAAAAGAACAAACCTAGCGGTCACGTGCAAACTGATTTTGCAACGGCGCGACGTTTATCAGTTTCAGACCACAGGAAAATATTTGCGCGTTGCCGTAACATATTTATTTATTCATTTGTGATTTGCCTTCTCTTAGTTAGCGTTGGTACAAAGAACTGAGCGAGCCAGTGGCGTAGCCCGCGGTAGGTCCGTCCTTCTATTCCAATTGTAATTACTGCCTGAAGGCGGACCGAGCCAAGCGCGAGCAGAACCCGGATGAAACTTTGTTTGAAGACAAAACGAATATTTAAAGATAAATGCAACGCCAAAGTGAAAACTCTATGCAAACCAAGAGATCATTTTGTGTGCTTTTTAAATTTTTTACTATGGAAGTAATTACGCATAATTACTTCAACATATATTTTGTAAGATTGTATAAGATCTTGGCCGTTTCAATTCTATGATACAACAGAGGATATAGAGATTATATTAGGTTCCTCGGAATACCGGTGCCCATAACACAAGTTAAATCTTACCATGGGTACCGGTGGCCACCACCTATTGATCTTGTAAACATTTATGTAAAATTGGTCTTTAAAGTGCATAAGTCTGTACATTTTTGAAATAAATAAAAAAAAAACATTTAATATTGACGTAGTGAAAGTCCCCATATTTGTTACGATATAGACTATCGTATGGAATTCCTCATAGAATACTTGGCAATACAGAGGGAACAAGAAAATAAAACCAAGAAGTATCTAGTGTTTTAAATCTCTCAACTTCAACCCTTTCGTTTAATAGAGCATACGCACACAGAAAATGATTACTGAGTTTTTTATACGACACAACATAAAATTAATTGAAGTTATGTATAATATAACATATACTCCTTGAAAATTGGATGTCGTTAAGAATCAATGATTCGTCAGACCTTTGTGACTGGCTTTCCTTTAGTTGATTCTTAAGTAAAAGTTTCTAATATAATTGTTTTAAATAAAACCACATACATTTTTAATTTGTCGTGTCCTTTCCAAACAGCGGTGATATTACAAATTCCACGCCGGACCTCATACATAAATGATATAATAATCGTTGTAATTATCCATTGGTAACTCAAACACTAGATGTAAATTATTTCAAATCAAATGTCATATTGCTGAATTTAGTATATAGGCTTAGATAAAATACAAACGGTATAGTAATAACGCCGAATTCTGCGCGTCACAAAGGAATCGGGCTGTGTATGAATTGGGTATTTGCCGAATCGCTTTATAATTAACTGAACAGCGCCTAATTATCAACTAAGAACAAACATTAAGCCATCCACGAGACAGGCTCGACCTAGTGTGGATGGCATCGACTCACACTAATTACCTTCTATATAGTCATATAAGCCTAAGAACATCTATTATGTATCACCTCTTGTAATAAAAATTTTGGTAAATAAATGATTTTGAAAGCCTCCGTGGCGCAGTTGGCGAGTAGCCGGCTGTGAAACGAGAGGCCGTGGGTTCGATTCCTACATCGGGACAAATGTTTGTGTGACAGACAGATATTTGTGTCGGGGGTCTGGGTGTTGTGAGACCGAAAGTCTCTCGTAGTCCCTGATACCCACAACATAAGACTCGTATCTTAGTGTGGGGTCGGGGGTATGCGTGTGACTGTTGGGTGTTATTTATAAAAAAAAAAAAAATATTATTATTCTTCAACACGATATCCGTAAATACAAAGCACAATCTCATAAAGGTTATTTCTATGGTAGAATCCATTTTCGAAATAACAATGGTCCACTCAGCTTTTCAATTTTAATTCATTTCAATAATATTAGTATTTTCTTAGTACATATACACTCGCACCTGTAATTCCCGAAGGGGCAGACAGAGGTGTAACCAGTACACCCATGTTTCACCGAATTTATTACAGTCCCATAATGTGATATGGGGCGAGCCCATCGTCATACCGGGCACAATTCCAGACTCCGGGCTGATATTAATAATTAACTAATTAATATTAACTATTATTAATATTACAAAATAGACCTCAGCACAGCAGTGGTAACCGCCGAGTCAGTTATTTTCTTGGCTGGACCAAATAAGATAATTGACTAGGTACATACATACATATACACTCACGCCCGTATCCCATGGGAGTAGGCAGAGACTATTGAGTGCCACAAGCTACGATCGTGACACACTTCTTTCGCTTCCACATTCATACATATTTTCATACATTTACGACGGTTGGAGGTACTTCTGATTTGCCCTTTTAGGAGAAGATCGTTTTTCTGATTCGTAAACGTTCTCCTTGGGCGCCCTCTACCCACTCTTCCAGTGACTAGGTAGTAGTGGTCATTGACTAGGTAGTATTACATAATCTGATGATAGCTGCTTATGTACGATGAAGCTCAGTAACCTACCACCAGTTGATCTACTATCGTCGACTAGTATCTGTTATAAAACTTTTAATGACGTCATTAACAAGTCCTGTGAGAATAGATAAACCCTTCATATAATTATACAGCAAATAAAATCTATAACAGACAACTAACTATAACCAGAGATTTTATTTATATGAAAATACGAGTACGTGATATGCAAAATAATTTGTATTATTGATTACAATTTAACTCAGGTCATGGAGCATAAATGCAAAGTAGGACAAATTATTCTAAAACTTCCAAGGATTTTACTGATATGATAATTGAACCCAGCCGATAAATACATTCCGCACAGGCCAACTGGACCAATGACATCCAGCGCACTAACAAAATTTTAATTCACGCACTTGTTTGAAATACCTAATCTGTTAATGTTTAATGTACATCAATGTACAATGTATCCCTATCTATGTACATTTGCCTAACAAACATTAATGAAGCTGGTGGAAGGATATTCATATCCGCCTGGATGGCGACCACCGTACGCAGGGTGTAAAACCCGCCATAGTGGCACACGAAAGTGTGTCGCGTTCCGGGATCAGCTTGAGTACATCCGATTTTTGTCGGGGGCCTAGAGTTGGAGTACGATGTTTGGCCGTTTTGCGGCCTCCTGAGTACTCTGACACTAGACCGCCGACCGCTTCTTCACCTTCTTGCCCATGGCGTAGTGTGAAGAAGCAAGCCGGCATGATTGTGTTGAGTAGCGAGGGATAGATTGTCTCTCGCTACTCGATACTCTAATTGGACGGCATTGCAGGTGCAGAGTGGTCACTTTGCCGTGCCAGGAATAAATGTACTGAATGTATTCTAAACAACTTTAATTTATCTTCTCAGTTATTCTAGCGCACAGTAAAATATTCTCGTTTTAATTTTATCCTTTACGTATTTATAATAATAAGCGCATATTGCGGTGAGGCCAAGACTTGTCTGCGTATACGCAGCCAATTTAAAAAAGAATAGTGGATTATCTAATTTAGTTCATATTTATAAATTGCAATATACTTAAAAAATATTTCATTAACTTGATGCGCAATTAATAATATCAGCTTTGTGTCATTGTTGGGCGTTGGCCTGATTTAATATTGAGCGATTAGTAGCATTCCACGGTGACCTAACACATGTTCATAGACTAAACATTTCTTTGAGATTCTTGCAGAGAACTCTTAGGTGTGTATGGTTTGACTGTGGTTTTTTCCTTTACCGTTAAAGCGAGTGATAATTAACACTGAATACACAAATCTACCAGGCGGGTTACTCTTGACACTCGATTCCAATTTCAAATTGGGATTGGGTTCGAAAACTGTACAATAAACACTCTTGAACGCAACAACAGCGCACGAATTAACTGAATACGGCGGAATTATTTAGTAACTAAATGAAATAAAGTATTTATGATCGCTAGCTCGTAAATATTCTATTTTATTTAGTTGAGTGAGTTAGAGTTCCAATATCTTCTAGATTGGAATTGAAACTGTATCGAAGTCGAGATTGGAATTGGTTTCAAGAGTAGGCCTACTGTTCTTGCCACTGGTTAGGAACCGGCAATTTTTGTTTCGGCATTTCGCTGCCCTCCGATAGCCTAGTTATGTTTAGCCTACACATAATAATAGTGATTTGAAATAGTTATAATTGAATATAGCATCAAATAGGAGTATATTTCATTTAGAAGTATATTTAAACATAATAGAAAGTTGCAATCAATATCAGAGGCTAAACGCGCCCTTTCTGTTTATCAATAGTTTACGCTGCTCCAGTAGTTAGTCTTAGACACTTTGTGAACTAAAGTGTTTTCAACAGTATTTCGCTAAGGATTTATGATATTATAAGTAAATGAATTCAGTCATAAATCATGTGCAGCGCTTGCTTTAGACCTATTATTATTTGATATTTTTTTTCATTGCAGTCGCTAGTGGATAATACTGGTAACTGGATGTTACAAAGGAAACAAGCTATATATGAATTGGGTATTAATTACCGAACCGCTTTATAATGAAACTTAGTTAACTTACATTAAATGAACCCGAAGCTATTTATTTTATTGTAAGATAATCAATATATTTAGTATTCATCACGTTTCTCGCCTGAACGGATATTTTATAATGAAACACATTATAAGCGATATTCTTGAGCCGTGTTTTTTTCAACCGTACTAATATATCGGTATGACGATGATGATGATATAATATAATACAAGACCTGTATTAAACATTGTCCCACTGCTGGGCACGAACCTCCTCTACTAATGAGAGGGGTTAGGCCTTGGTCTACCACGCTGGCCTAATTCGGGTTGGTAGACTTCACATACCTTCGAAATTTTGTATAAGAGAATTCTCAGATATGCAGGTTTCCTCACCATGTTTTCCTTCACCTTTAAAGCAAGCGATAATTATCATTTAATACACACATAACCTTAGAAAAGAAAGAGGTGTGTGCCACTTGGGTTTCGAACATACGACTTTCGTCTTGACAGTCCGTACCGCAACTAACTAGGCTATCGCTGCTGATGATGATATATATGACGGTAAATTTGTGGTAATTAAACTATAAATGTTTATTTAAATTTTAGTTACAACAGCAAGCCAAACAGCCGCCTTAGTTTGCAATGTATCTTATATTAATTAGTATAATCACATCCAACTAAATAAAAAGAACTACTTTTAGGTTAAGGAAAATTTCGAACGTAGTATAAACAATAGGTAACAGCAAATACAGAAGCCCGCAGAGCAAGAATACAACAAGTAATTACGGTGAATATACTGAAATAAAATAACTTCCTTTTTTTATTGCCTGGATAGGCAGACGAGCAGACGGGCCACCTGATGGTAAGTAGTCACCGCCACCCATAGACTTCTGCAAAGCCAGAGCACAGCAGAGCCGCTGCCTACCGTTTAAGGACTACTCTTCTTAAACCTCGTTTAAAGACGGACATGTCATCGCGCTCAGGGAACACCGCTGCAGGGAGTTCATTCCAGAGCTTGCACGTACGTGGTAAGAACGCTGAAAACGAACCGTGCTAGATGGAATCGTTTCCAGGTTTTCCAAACTTCATTTAGAATTCAACAATTTGTGCGATTTATTTTCTACACCCAATTTATAATTAAAACCAAATTAAAAACTATGAGTCATATTGACATGTGAAACGAACACTGAATTCAATCCTAATTTAATTCCTGATGGCAATACAATACAAATAACTACAAGAACCCCTCCTCGGCCTCCGATTGCCTCCTCGAACATGGTCAATCTATTCTTTAATAACAACAATAGATATTTAAATATTCATATTATATGTATACATATTTGACCCAATTTAGCCAGTGTATGTATATAAGTTGATACGTCATTTTTGTATCTGCCTTTTTTTGCCCTGACTTATCACAAGACGAACAAACGAATTTTATTTCATTTCGATACCTAGATAATATAGCAGCGATAGCCTAGTTGGTTGCGGTACGGACTGTCAAGACGAAAGTCGTAGGTTCGAAACCCAAGTGGCATACACCTCTGACTTTTCTAAAGTTATGTGTGTATTAAAATGTTAATTATCGCTAGCTTTAACGGTGAAAGAAAAGATCGTGAGGAAACCTGTATTTCTGAGATTTTTTCGAAGGTATGAGAAGTCTGCCAACCCGCATTAGGCCAGCGTGGTAGACTAAGGCATAACCCCTCTCATTAGTAGAGGAGGCCCGTGCCCAGCAGTGGGACAATGTTTAATACAGGGCTATTATTATTATTATTATCTAGATAATATATAAACACAAACATAGCAGTTCTCTATTCTGACTCTAATTCAAAATTAAGTTAGCATTTCCAAGAATTCGTATTTCATAATACCTATAACACATACATAAGCAATTCATTTGAGAATAACAAATCAAATTACATTTCCATAAATGCTTACGTATCTAAATAAATGAGGACAATTGCAGTTTAAACACATTTGAGTAACAATCTGATAAAGTAATACCGAAATATTTTTTTTTATTTAAATGCCCAATTCTCGAAGACAATTTAAAGCTGGAACGTTGGTCATGCAGTACGCTACATCACGATTTGCTCATTGCCGTCGGCGTTTCGTACATATAAAACGCACTGAGGTCATAAATTATTATTTTGCCACATTGGTTGCAAAGCTCACATGCAAATATGATTATTTTATATTATAAGAGAGGATATAATGTTGGGCGGTTGCGAGGCGAGCGGTGGTAGCGCCCGAGGCACCGCAGCAAGCCGCGCCTTTGCCTCCGGCGTTCTGCCTCCACCGACAATATTAAGGCACACCTAGCTCTGTTTTTGATACCTCGGGCAAATTCACCCGAGGCGTTCATCTGCAGAACAATCATTTCTAAAATTATTTCGAAACTGCCTTAAGCATTCGACTGTGAGTCATCGCGAGCGTTCGGCTCACTATCGCCTCGGGCCGGGGACTTGAAGATAGGCAGATCCTAGAGAAATTTTGTTACTACATTGTATTTAATATCACCTAGTTTAGCCTCAGCGAATATCTGCTTTGGGTTATTATGAAAGTTCATGCATTAATAATTCACAGCCTTATTACCTAATATTGACATAAATAATGGACACACCCGTGCGCAGCGTATTCCTATGCGTATTAATAATATGATTATCGCAGTTTTATATTTTACCGGTTTACTTGTTGAGAATTATGATCAGCGTATTCAAGTAAGTCAACCGCAGCTTCTTAATATTTATGAGTGTACACATTTTTTTTGTACTGGATTAATAAAAACGTCAAATTCGGGTTGAAACAAAAATGTCCGCTAAATAGCCGCAGGGTGTGGGACCAGTAAAATTATACGAAAAATAAGTATTTACCGCTGTGCCTAGAGGTTTTATAATATAATGTATCAACTGTACCCGACAGTATCTTAGCCTCGAGCGAAGCAAGCCGGAGGCCTAGCAACTTATATTAAACTTATAATAGCTATATTTTAAACATTTACAAGTACATATCATCATATATTTCTATAAGTGAGAACTTGTTATTGGCTTTTTGTCACTTAAATTGATGCTATTATTTATGTAACTATTAGCTGTAAGTTTTCCATGCTGTAAATAAATAAATAAATAAATATATATCAACGACAGGCAGCAACTTTGTTATGCCCTGGCATTGCAGAAGTCTATGGGCGGCGGTGACTATTCACCATCAGGTGGCCCGTCTGCTCGTCTGCCTATCGAGGTATTACAAAAAAATACCACATAGGCAAATTAAATCAAACATATATTTTTCTAATATTCTCTTGAGTTCTGGAGTATAAAATTCTTTGGTCAAAAAAAAGCACAATTAAATTGCGATACACACATGGTAAAACCTTATTACTTAAATAAAACACATATTTTTATTTACACATCTGACTGCCTCGGTGGCGGTTGTAATTGCGTTACGACTGCTGTGCTGAGGTCTCGGGTTCGATTCCCGGGTCAGGTAAAGTAATATTGGGCTATTCTCTCGTAGAATTTCTCAGCATTAGCTCGGAGTCTGAAATTGTGCCCGGTATGGCAATAAGCTCGCCGCCTATCACAATATGGGACCGTGATAAATTCGGCGAAAAGTATATTATGTAATGGTTACACCTCTGCCTACTCCTTCGGTGATTACAGGCAGCGGTGAGTGTATATATATGTATACAGGGACAAATACTTTCGTACGTAAGTATCACCGACAGGAATTATTGCTTTTCCCACGCTTGATTGTAATTTGGCTTATATTGAGTAGGTTCTACAGAACTATTGGAACGAAGTTCCTTATCGCGCGTTGTGAAAGAGGGCTAGACGGAAAAAATTCTTACGAAAAGTTGTCACGACACTTTTATATTGAAACGTTTTTAAATGTATTTTAACAGCTGTCATTATGTTTATATGTAATTTTACTTGCTGCAGTTGTTGCTAATATTATTATATATTATTAATATATTATTATTAATAATTTTAATAATATAATTTTAATATTTTATTTGTTAATAAAAAAAAAAATATTTTATTACAATTCCTTCACTAATTAATCGAAAGGAACTTCGTTCCATCCGGGTGTCCCTCGACACCTCTCAAGTTTTTGTTCCTGCTTTTTTTACCAGACAACAACAGAAAACTTTGAACATTGTATACTTTGTATAGTTTGTATGGAATGTATAGACGAAAGTCGTATGTCCAAAACAAGCACAAATGGCACACATCTCTGCCTGTTCTAGTTATATGCATATTAATTGTTAATTATCGCTTGCTTTAACGGTGCAGGAAAAACATTGTGACGAAACGGAATTCTTATACGAATTTCAAAGGTATGTGAAGTCTACCAACATGCGTTACGGCAGCGAGGTGGATTAAGGCCAAAACCCTCTCATTAGCAGAGGAGGCCTGTGCCCAGCAGTGGTATAATTTATACTTATATTATACAACAGAAGAGTTTGTTTGTTTATTTATTTGAACGCGCTAATCTCTGGAACTACTGGTTCGAATTGAAAAATTATTTTTGTTTTGGATAGCCCATTTATAGAGAAACGCTATAAGGCTATATACATATAACATTACGCTATGGCCAATAGCAGCGGCGCAGCAATGAAAAATGTTGCAAAAACGGGGAAAATGTATTCCTTTTGAGAGGTTCTGTTGCATGCGCTTGTTATTGTTGGTTATCAATCAAAATAATTAATTATTCCATCTTTTTAAACTCAGTATTTTGAGAATAGTAATTATAAACGGTAGAATTTCGGAATTATAAATCTATATTTATAATTCCGGAATTCCAATCCGAAATTCATCTTATGGTGAATGATAAATCGGAGTTGTTATATTAGGAAATTTGAACCATTCGGATTTTTTTTAGTGCCTTGATAGGCAGACGAGCAGACGGGCCACCTGATGGTAAGTAGTCACTGCCTCCCATAGACTTCTGCAATGCCAGGGCACAGCAAAGCCGCTGCTTACCGTTGAAGGACTACTCTTTTTAAGCCTCGTTTATGGAATTACGAAAATCGGTATTTTGAATTGTATGTAATCGTATTTGTAACTCTCGGAATAAAGTACATATAAAGTTATTCGATTTTTGTAGTGTACTCATTAAGATTATAGCAAGGTAAAATTTATTTTGGTTTTATGTAAGTGGTGACATTTCCGCACCCATCCAACCAACCAAATACTAGAATGCTACAATATCCCTGAGTAACATACGCTTTTCATTCTCAAAAATTCAGTTCCTCTGGAATAATAACAAACTCATTCAACGCAGACGAAGTCTCGGGCAAAAGCTTGTATGACATAGCACGTTGACCGTATCGATACATGTGTCGAACGTCGCGTTTACCACAACTCCGAAGTAGCAACTGTTTTACAACAATACGGTAGGTCCGTCTACACGAACAAAAAAAAAGAAACACAATGCGAATTGTATTTACATCACTGTTCAGCGCTGAAAATTGAAGAAAACCTTTGTGGTTTCCAAGGCCCATAAACCTTGTATAAAAACCTCTTTATTCCTATATCATACAATTTTATGGATCCAGTTTATCTTACTAATATTATAAATGCGAATGCGTAATTTTAGCAATGTAATTTTAATTTGATAATGTCTCCATGGATTTTATACATTCTCTTTCAAAAATAACTACTACGCGGGCGAAGCCGCGGTCAAAGGCTAGTATTCTCTTATTTATTGTAAAGTTGATGGCGCCATACCTATAGTACGTATGAGTAAAGACAGAGTTCCGATGATTGCGTCAATTTAATACCAAATGTTAGTGGCGCTTGATTACTGACATATCATTGAGGCATGTCTAATCTTTATCCGAAGATCGGAGGTTCATCAACATTTTTTATTCCTTTTAATATCTCTCACGACGTACTATCTAGACGTCGTTCGATCGCTATCAGGTTAGCATGATTCGTAAATATTAAGTATGTGAGTAGCTAGTATGACACAGCAACGCGCAATTCCCATTTTAAAACAGTCATACATAACAAACTAACACGATGTAGCGCTGTATAGTCAATTCAGCAACCGTATACATGTGGTAATACGGTACGACCTGGTAAAACTTCGAGCAATCCGGGACATGTGACAATGTTCGCACACGCACGGCCACGTACAGTTTAGACGACAACCGACATGCGGACATGTACTAAATCAGCGTCAGAGCATATGTCATTTAAATGACAATGGCAACATCGACAATCATAACTACTTATTATAGATGAATACCCGAAAGCGTTGGCAGAGGTAAAACCAGTACACCCACATTTAGTGCTTATTACCCTCCCATGTTGTGATAGGCGGCGGGGCTGTCGCCGCACTGAGCACGATTCCAAACTCTGAGTCCTGATAGAAATTTCCAACATCACTTTTACCCAACGCGGGGATCCATCCCAATAACTCAGCAACTCGTGCTGCGTATTTCAACTACGCCACCGAGACCGTCCAATTCATGAATTCCAAAATACAAAAAAACACTAATTCAAATTGTATTCTGTTAATATTGAGCTCTATGTATCCTCCCTGAAGGAGTATATGCAACAAATACCCCCATTTGCAAATCTTATATTAGTTCAATTATATTATAACTAGCTGTTGCTCGCGGCTCCGCCTGCGTGGAGGTTATATTCGGGAGCAGAAGTATACAATCCAAGGAGTTGTCTTCTGCACTGAGGCACCTGTAGCGATTGTCCAGCCTCTCAGGTTTTGTGCCTGAATCTTGAGATTGCATCTCAAGAATACCCCATAAGTTTAACCTCACTTTGCCCCTTTTAGGGATGATTTTTCAAAAACGTTGAAACTCGTATTTCTTTATTTCCCACCAAAAGCATATGAATTTACAGATCCCTAAGTCGAGGAATTATGGCTTTCCCATACAAATTTTGAACTCCTATTTGACCCCTTTCAAGGCTGTTTTGAGAAAAAATATAGCCTATGTCCTTCTCTAGGATATAATCTATTCCCTTACCGAATTTAATTACAATCCGTTCAGCCGTTTAGTCGTGAAGAGGTAACAAACAAACAAACAAACAGGGTTACTTTCGCATTTATAGTATTAGTATGGATAAGTGCCAATCCTATTGCCATTTCGATAGTCTTGTGTTTTTCGAATTTAAATTTTTTCCCGATTTCGGATTAAACCCACGAGTTAGTAGGTTTAACGTCCAAAGTACGATATCATTAGAATGATTAAACCATTCTATAGTAACTTATGATATGCTATTAATAACGGGTCAATGTTATCATAATTAATACAACTGGTTGAAAGGTTGAAAATTAAACAGATAAGACCAATTATTTATGCGCTTGTTTGCAATAAAGTCGGAACCTCGTTGCTTTCCAATACGTTTCGGAAATTATAGGAAAATTTACAAGTTTGTGTGACAGACAGATATTTGTGTCCGGAGTCTAGGTGTTGTGAGACCGAAAGTCTCTCGTAGTCCCTGATACCCACAACACAAGACTCGTATCTTAGTGTGGGGTCGGGGCTATGTGTGGGACTGTTGGGTGTTATTTATTTATATATGTTTGTACTGTTTATTATTATAACATTTTATAACTATCATTGTACTGATAAATTTAATTCCAATATAGATTAAAAACGATACTACGTCTTTGCCCTTACTTTAATAATTAAACTAAGAAGAACTTTAAACGCAGCAGCAATTTTATATAATTACATAATTATTATTATACAAAAACAGTTTTTCGTTATTGTCTCTTTAATTGCATTTAACCATGCATTATGAGTCGATAGTGTTTTGTTTAATTATTAGACTAAACTTGTAATGCAGAGTTTAAATAAGTACTAATAAAATAATTTGTAAATAGCTCTGTTAGTTAAGTTTCAGGTATTTTGTTTTATACATAAAGAATCAAAAAATTAAAAAAAATTAAAAATTAAAAAAATTAAAAACAGCCCTTATTAAAAATTATGCTCTATTAAAAACTACTTATTTGCAGTACATATATGGTAACAAAAAGTATAATAAATAAATAAATATATCCAACAGTCACACATGTAGTTCGGACCCCACACTAGGTAAAAACTCTAACGTGGGTATCAAGAACTACAAAGGAATACGGCCCACAACACCCAGACCCGAAACAAATATGTATCCGTCATACAAAAAATTGTCTCGGTGCGGGAATCGAACCCCGAATCGAGTCTTATAAAAATAGCCATAATCTGCTTATAGTAATCTTAAATATTATTATTACAATTTACAGAGTACTTAATGTTCGGAATGATTTGCGAAAAAATGAAGAATATTTACCAAATGTTCGTTTCTCTGTCCTGATAACTCAGATTTGTAGTCAATAATAAGTCCTACACCGAATTGCTGCCAACCCGAAATACACGGCTACCACAATAGATTTCCTATTAATCATTGTTTTGAAAAGTAAACAATTTGAAATTACATACTTCTTCACCGGTGTACCAAATATCGATATGTATTAATTGAAATTTTAAAATTTCATTAAATCTGTTTTTACTGAAGTTAAATAAAATTTAAATTATGTTCTTCATCTCTCTCCCTATGCATTATTATTTATGATCACCGAAAATATTAGTGATTTTAAAAAGTGGATTTGAAAATAGCTCCAAAACGACACGAGATATTGAACTGTATATCGAAAATAAACACATCGCTGGCAAATAATAAATGGTTATACCATTTTGGAAATGATATCTTAAATTGGCTTTTATTTGATATATATTATAAGCAAAATTGTTGATGTCTTAAATTAACTTTTGTTCGAAGTTTCTCATGCGTATGTCGTATGATGCTGAAAAAGACACTTTCATTTTTTTAGATTTTTCTAATAATCTAGATAATTTTTCCATTTCTTTACAACCTTATTCCGACTATGACGAAAATTAAAAAGCAATGAACAAATCGTTCAACCGTTCTTAAGTGACGCGCTTACCAAAAAAACACTACACATTATATAAATAACAATATCATGACAGCCTCCGTGGCGTAGTTGGCGAGTAGTCGGCTGTGAAACGAGAGGCCGTGGGTTCGATTCCCACACCGGGACAAATGTTTGTGTGACAGACAGATATTTGTTTCCGGGGTCTGGGTGTTGTGAGACCGAAAGTCTCTCGTAGTCCCTGATACCCACAACACAAGACTCGTATCTTAGTGTGGTCGGGGCTATGTGTGAGACTGTTGGGTGTTATTTATTTATTTATATATGTTTGTACTGTTTATTATTGATACATTTTATAACTATCATTGTACTGATAAATTTAATTCCAATATATATTAAAAACGATGCTACGTCTTTGCCCTTACTTTAATTATTAAAACTAAGAAGAACTTTAAACGCAGCAGCAATTTTATATGATTGAGTAATATTTATTTGTTAGATTCTGTCCACTTTTAAATGTTTAAGTTAATATATTATGTATACTGTAACTTACCGTCAAGTGCGATGACAAACGTTGGAAACTCGAGACAGAATTAGCGGCAAAACGTGAACGACTGCGACAGAACCACACCCGGCGTCTGCTAAGAGAAAACTGTTGAAGTTACGATGCCAAACCGATATGCAGTCGACCTCTCGCTTCCACTGCAAGCCACCTCCGACATGTTTCCCGCCCTATGATTATTGCTAGCCTTTTTAATAATTCTTTACAACATTTTATGTAATTAATATTACATAAAATGTTGTATATATAATTCTATACATAATTCTTTATATATATAATTCTACTGTACGTGTGTATGTCACTGAACTTCTCCTAAACGGCTGGACCGATTTTTTTTGTATGCGTTTGGGTGGCGCCCTGAATGTTTTAGATTTACAAATCAGCCCGGCAGATGGCGCTACAGTCGGCGTGGCGCTGCTTTTATGGGCAGGATGACGTCTGCCGAGCCCGCTAGTCTTTTATAAAATAGTGAATACTTAAGTAGCTATAGACCGTGCAAAATTTCGAGGACATTTTTTAATTAGATACGTAATTACATCATATTTTAATAAAATGCTTTAGATATAACAAACTGTCTTATTGTTCTGTGTGAAAGAATGAACGATTATAATATTATTGTTCTCCATTATTTCATTTTCACTTACTGTCAATTCATTAGAAGCTTACTTTTTGTATGTAGCTTTGTCATCATAACTTTCAATCCCTGATTTGTCTGACTTCCAAATATTTATTGTGCATAAGCATAAAAAAATAGGTTTATATAAAATTACTAGTTCTCGATTAGTGTGAATGTTTTTTTCTGGCACACTGCACCTGGTGGTAAGCAGAGTGCCGTCCAATTAAAGCATCAAGTAGCGAGAGTATATATGTATGAATATGCCCCGCTACTCAACACAATCGTGCCGGCCTGCTATCTATCTATCTATGAGTTTATTATTCTGTGCAAGGATGATGAGTCTACCAAGGATGCCGGATAAATACATACATATACACTCACGCCTGTAATCCCCGAAGGGGTAGGCAGAGGTGTAACCAGTACACCCACTTTTCGCCGAACTTCGGTCCCATAATGTGATAGGGGGCGAGCCTATCGCCATTACATGTAAATAATATATTCAAAACAGCGCCATCTTACGGATTAGATTAGAACAATATAGCATCATGGGCCATTTAGGTCCACATATTGTATTGAAAGTGATTTGATGATAGTGTTTTGATGTACTATCAAAATCTGCAGTTATTCACAAGATGGCGAATTCTTGTAATTTGATATTGCTAGTAACTTTTAACCATTTAAAATGGTAGAGTTGGTTATAATACTATAATAATAAGAATACTAGCCCTGTATTAAACATTGTCCCAATGCTGGGCACGGGCCTCCTCTACTAATGAGAGGGGTTAGGCCTTAGTCCACCACGCTGGCTGGTTGGTAGACTTTACATACCTTCGAAATTCTCAGGTATGCAGGTTTTCTCACGATGTTTACCTTCACCGTTAAAGCAAGCGATAATTAACATCACACACGTAACTTTAGAAAAGTCAGAGGTGTGCCACTTGGGTTTTGAACATACGACTTTCGTCTTCACAGTCCATACCGCAACCAACTAGGCTATCGCTGCTGATGTGGAGAGTTGGTGAATAAAGTTTAAAATGATGTCATAGTAACTGAATACTTACTTTGCCGATTGGCATAAAATTGAATGATATGTTAATATAATGTTATCCAATATCAATAGCCAACTACTTATATGCTTTGGAAAAATTCTAGAGGTGATGTTAACTTATTTTGTTAGTTTGTTATGCTACTTTACTATATTTTAAGGTTCCATAGAAAGTGTTCATATGCCATATGACATTGTATAATAACAATACCTAGGAAAATATATGAAGACGTTTAGGCTGGAGACTGTGTCAAAGATATAGATATACATACGCTTGAAAAACATTGTTTTCCCTCCTAGGGTTAAAATAAATACTGTTATCAAAGTCACACACACACTTTGACAGCCCCCGTGGCGCAGTAGGCGAGTAGCCGGGTGTGAAACGAGAGATTGTGGGTTCGATTCCCAAATCGGGACAAATGTTTGTGTGACAAACAGATATTTGTGTCGGGTCTGGGTGTTGTGAGACCGAAAGTCTCTCGTAGTAACATGATAACCAGGACACAAGACTCGTATCTTAGTGCAGGATCAGGGCTATGTGTGTGACTGTTGGGTATTATTTATATGTAATTAGCTCTTGCTTTTTTATATAATCGGGCAAATACCTATATTAGAATATTATTAATACTTAGCGAATTATATAAATAGAATATTAATATAATTCGCTGGTCATATCTGCCCTGATAGCGACCACCGTACACAGGGTGTAAAACCCGCCATAGTGGCACACGCAAGTGTGTCGCGTTCCGGGATCAGCCAGTGTACATCCGGTTTTTCTCGGGGGTCTAGAGTTGGAGTACAATGTTTGGCCATTTTGCGGCCTTCTGAGACTCTGACAATAGACCCTCGACCGCTTCTTCACCTTCTTGCCCATGGCGTCGTGTGAAGAAGCAGGCCGGCATGATTGTGTTGAGTAGCGGGGGATAGATCGTCTCTCACTACTCGATACTCTAATTGGACCGCACTGCGCTTACCATCAGGTGCGGTGCGGTCACTTTACCGTGCCAGGATAAAAAAAAACAAGAATTTTCCTATTTAAATTCAATACCAACAACCAAAACCAAAGAAGATATTGAATTAAGCACTATGTATTCAGCGTTTACGACTTTTAAGATTTTTTTACGAAATGTCCAAGGTCTCATACCCGATCAACATTCCGTAAAACTAATTTTAAATACTCAAGTTCCAAAATTTAAAAGAGTGAAGACAGACTCACTACTTTACTTATGTCAATTAAATTGAATCTACGCGCAATGTTATATATAATCGCTATTCTTTATACCCAGCATTTAATGTCTATTGTAGTAATTGAAAAAGATAGTATCTTTTTAATTACTCGCAACCATATTATTAGGATTGTAGACACATATTTATAAATTTTAATCAGAATTTTACCCACCAATGTTTTGTCTTTTTCACTCTCAAACTATTTGTATTGATAAGGAAATTCCAAGATTGTATATAATCAAGAAGAAACTCCACTAATTGTCACTTTCATTCTGAAATCAAATAGTTTGTGCAAGAAATACACAGCTGAGAAAAGTAAATTAAGTCCACACAGATTTCTACCACCTTACCCATTATGGCTTTCAATAGGCAATCATTATCTACTAACAATCATTTTCTAACAATCCAACCTAACTTACAGGTAAATAAATAATTAGGAAATAGGAATCTTCAGTCTAATGCGCTTAAAGCAGTATCATGTTCCGGATTATCATCATTTATCAAACGTGGTAAATGCGCAGCATAGTTATCTGTGTTGCCATCTGGACTGGAAATCTCCTGTGCCGTCAGCGTCACCTCAGGGCAATAATCATACTTTAGCGTACTTTGCCCGAGGTCTTGCCGCAGGCTGTGCGGCATAAACACGCGCCGGCATGACCGCGGGCTGAACGGCATTCCAGTCAGGATACCCTGCGGCGTATAGCGCTTGGCTCTGTGATATGAACCAATGTGATAATCGCGTCTATCCCTACTATCTTATAATCGCCTACGTAGTTATTTAAAAGCATGATAGTCCAATTTTAGTGTAAAATTGAATTAAAATATCGTTAAAATAATATAAATTTTATGTGATTATTTTCTTGGTAAGTTTGAAAAACTGACCAATTATTATTAATATTTTTACTTATTTTGTTTATCAAGTTAGTATAACACTTAATTAACTATTACAAATGGTGTATTATGTTGTGTTATGAACTGTGAATTGATTATTATTTCAATCTGATATAAATGCTCTGTTATGTATGGTTGCTTTGTTAAAAATCAGATATCATTATGATAATATTATCTGTTTTTAAGTTTAAATGTTTACAGAAGTAGAAAACCGATCAAAGAGGCATTGCTTGCATGAGCAGTTAAAAATATATTTATTAAAATTAATAGATTCACAATAATATTAACTATCTATCACTATAACTATTAAGAGACATCTTGTGATTGGAAGTGAATTGCGACTTTTACGCGTTCTACTTTATTTGGAGTAATTTTAGTTACATGCACATCAGCTAGATGGCGCTGCTAACAACCAATACTTCTTAAATTTGTCCCAGATCGGGGTAACCAAATATTGAACGAATTAAATTACTTGGAATTGGGTGGCCCGTTTCAGCAAGCCGCATTCCAGAATCACCGGGTATAAATCCAGTTATTTTAGGCTGGCATAATTCTACCATTCTCATATATTATTGAGACGCTTTATTAACCATTTCTTGCAGTGTAGTAACTTTACCATATTGGGATAACCGTAAATAAAGATTAATTACAGTTCTTTGGTAAGCGCATAATTTTAGAACAGTTCGACTAATTTGGTTATTTAAGTGATTGTAATAGTCATAATAAGGTTATTAGCAAAAGAAAAACAAGAAAATTTATCGTAATATTTACAGTAAGCTCTATCAAGCATGTGAAGCTGCGGATAAAGCTAGTTATATTTAATATTATGTATTATAACAATTTTAATTACGCAATAAATACTTATTGTAATAAACTAATTTATTAAAATTTATATAAATAAACATTTTTAAAGTTTATTAAAAATCATCAAAATATTATTTACTTTAAAACCGATATAATGAATAGCAAAATAGTTTTGAAAAATATCTGTGAAAAGATTGCTGTGTAAAAGTGATATTATAGGTAATTAATTCAGAAATTTTAATTTATATACAAAAATTTTATAATTTTTAATATTTTATTTAAATACAGAAAGGTTAAAATAACAATATAATAATATATAAATCATTAAATAGTTATTTTTGATAACTTTAAGTAATATTGTTGATATTCGTTTCTCTATTTAATTGCATAATAATTTTGTAGGGAGCGCCTCATTAAAAATAAATCATGCGCCACGCCATGCGCTGTGCGCGATAAAATTTAATTTAGTATTTTATCGCACAGAAAATTGTGGTCCGGATTTTCTTTTTCAGACACCAAATGTTGGATAGCATCATTTTATACCTGGATGAAGCATAACAGTATTTTACACAACTATGCTCACTTTCATCATCTGTCGAGCCTCGTGTAAGTTACAGACCACGAGAGTTTTTGAAGTTATACTTCTTTTGGCGCGATGGAGAAAAATGAAGAGAGTGAATTTTTACGATGCGCACGCACTCCGACAGCCACACCGTAAAGTTAGTTCTAGGTGGCATGAAAATCGATATGTAACTATGTTCAAGTTAGTTAGTTAGTTAGTTTTTTTTCTATTCTAGTATTTTTATATTTAGAACACGTGTTTCGTAACAGTACAATTTTTCCTGAGTACCAGGCTAGCAGAAATGTAAGGATACCGTTTTTATACAACTGATATAATAGTGACTTCCTTAAGAGCTAGAAGCTTCGGAATTTAATTTCAGAATATAGATATGGCCAGTACGTTATGGTATTATGAAAGACTGAATTAGTACTATGCAGTAATATTATTTAGGTCTTTCATGATACTGTAAAAAGTACTGGCCATTAAAATATTTTGTTGTTATTCTTTTTTCACTTTATGTACCAGGCTCCCATGAAATGTAAGGAGATTTGCCACTCGTGTCCAGAAGGAGATTAAAAATAAATAAAGGAGGGAGTAAAATCATTTTTATTTCCATAACATTAAAGTTAAAAATAGCATGTAAGAATGGCGAAAGTGGCCAGTGTTTGAGCTTATGGTACATGACTGGCTAGTGACTTCTAGGTAGATAAACCTTGCATTTTCATTGAAGTTATACTTGTTTAGGCGCGTTATGAGTATATATACCTAGTCAGGTCATAAATTCTGTCACATGTTTAATATAAAATAATTGAAACAAGTTTATTCATTATGTTACCATTTATATACCAAAATGAACTTAACAAAACATAGATTCTTATGACACTAAAGTTTATTCAAAATGACCTCCGTGATTTTGAATACAGGCCTTCAATCTGCGCGGCCAGTTGTCTATCGCAGCACAAACGAGGTCCATGTCAATATCGGCGGCTGCCTTAATCAAGGATGTCTTGAGTATACATATATATATATATGTATGACTAATATAATATATATATATATATATACCTATATATACATATATTTATATTTGACTGGTATTACCTTGAATAATATATAGTATATAGTCCTCTTCACCGTATCCGGTGACAGCGACCCAGGACTAGTTTTCTCTTCTTGCGTGAGCTCTTAGATGACTAGCGAATCCAAATTTGGTTTTGAAAATCCGGTTACATTGTACGCAGAAAAGCTGACCAGCATCATTAAAAGTGTAGCTATAAGCAGGCTTTGGGCGACTCTTACGTAGGCAGCGCTTTTGGTCCAGATCTTTGAGACGTTTCTCTTCAAAACTTTTGACTGCTTTATTGATTTTATTGCGCCAGCCTTGTCTATGAAGAGCCAAATCTTCCCATCGCTCAACTTGTATGTCACAAGATGTAAAGTGACGTTTAAGGACATCTTTGTATCGCAAGTATTGTCCTCCTTGCTGACGTTTACCATGGGCGAGTTCTGAGTACAACACGATTTTAGGTAATCTGCTGTCATCCATGCGTTGCACATGTCCACACCATCTAAGCTGGATTTTCATCAAAGTAGCTTCCATGCCCATCATTCCAGTCCGCCGGAGTACTTCCGCATTAGTTATACGATCCTGCCATTTAACACGAAGAATGGAGCGCAGACACCGTAGATGAAAACTGTCAAGCTTTCTTATATTTCCTCTATAGAGACACCAAGTTTCCGCTGCATAGGTAAGGATCGGCAAAACTAAAGCTTTGTAAACACATATCTTCGTTTGTAATCTCAGATCGTGAGAATTCCACACACGCTGGTGAAGCTTACCAAAGGTAGCAGCCGCTTTGGCAATCCTTGCGGGAATCTCGGATGCCAGACTATTGTCGTTGCAAATTTGGCTTCCAAGATATTTGAAATTAGGTACCTCATCTAGTGGTTCAGAATGCAACTTTATAGTGGTGCTGTCAGCGTCATATTTTCTAGGTGGTTGTTTTAGAATTTGAGTCTTTTTGACGCTAATCACCAAGCCAAATCTGCAACAGGCGTCTTGGAGGGAGTCCATATAAACTTGAAGGGTTTCTAGACAGTCAGCCATTAGGCACACGTCATCGGCATAAAGCACATCCATGATGGTAACTTTAGATATTTTATGTTTTGCTCTAAAATGCGAGATGTTGAAAACACTTTTATCAGTGCGGACATTGAGCTGAATCTGTCCGACACAATTCTTGAACGCGTCGTTCAACACAACGGAGAAGTATAGGGCAAAGAGACTAGGTGCCATTACACAGCCTTGCTTTACACCGCTGGTTACGGGAAATCGATCCGAGAAATCGTTTTCATGTTGAACACGGGCCGTCATACCGTCATGAAACTGGCGTACCATGTTGACGAATTTCTCGGGACAACCAGCCCTTTTCAGTACCAACCATAGAGCAGAGCGTGGTACGCGGTCAAAGGCCTTTTCCAGATCGACAAAGCACAAATACAAAGGACGGTTTTGTTCAAGGCTTTTCTCCTGGATCTGCTTGACTACGAAAATGCCGTCAACCGTTCCTCTGCGTGATCTAAAACCGTACTGCGACTCTGGAAGTATCTGCTCAGCAAGTCTTGTTAAGCGCTGATTTATAATGTGCGCCAGTACCTTCCCAGCTGAAGAAAGGAGGGAAATGCCTCTGTAGGAACTACAGTCCGAGAGTTCACCTTTGCCTTTGTATAGCTTGCAAATGGTGGCATCTCTCCAGTCTTGAGGTACCAGTTCTGTCTCCCATACTCTGAGAATAAGGTCGAATAGTCTTTTTTGTACACATGAGCCACCATATTTGTAAACCTCCGATGGTATACAGTCAGCGCCTGGTGTTTTAGCATTCTTAAGTCTTTTGACGGCAGATATAAGCTCGTCAAAGGTTGGTGGATCAGCAAGATCTTCTTCGACAGGCCGGCACTCAAGATTTTGCACATATATTATATCAGTCGACTGCGAGTCGGGATTCAAGACCTCATTGAAGTGCTCAGCCCACCTATCTAGTACTTGCTGATGGTCTGTCAGTTTGCACATCCTGTCTCGAGAGTACAACGGCGCCGTTTTTCTTGTCCTTGGGCCAAAAATTGCCTGAAGGCCCTCAAAGAATTTTCCTGTTTGGTTAGTATCAGCAAAATGTTGGAGGTCATTTGCCATATCCAGCCACCATTTATTTTTAAGCTGACGCAGCTTGAGTTTTAGCTCCTGCTGAATGTGTTTCCGAATGGAAGGACTTTTTGGAGATCTTAGCTCACGTCTATAATTCTCAAGAAGCGTCCGGATTTCCTCATCTGAGTTATCAAACCAGTCTTGATTTTTCCGTTTTGGCTTTGGTATTGAGTGCAAAACGCTATCACGAAGGTGTTCCGCGTATATTAGCCACGCTTCATTGGTGTCTTTAGCAGTGTCCAGTACCTTAGATGCAAAGTGATTATGTAAACACTGTCTGAGTTCCCCAGAGTGAACGAGTGAGGTGACATTTGCTTTCACAGTGTTCTTATGAGCAGCACGTCGCTGCAGCTTCCATTGCAAACGCATTTTTGACCGAATCAAGCGATGGTCTGACCAGCAGTCTGCACCTCGCATGGCTCTAGTTATTAATACATCGCCCAAGTCTTTTTTACGCACAATTACGTAATCCAAGAGATGCCAATGCTTGGATCTAGGATGCATCCACGATGTCTTATACTTCTCTGGTAAGCGAAAGAAGGTGTTAGTCAGGCATAAATCATACTCCGCGCACAGAGTTAGAAGCTCCAGGCCATTGGAATTACAGCTCCCAACTCCATGCCGACCGATGACACCACGCCATGCCTCGTGATCAGTACCAGCGCGAGCATTAAAGTCTCCTAGTAAAATGATCTTGTCTTGTGATGGAATTCTCGCAATAATGTGGCGTAGATCACGATAGAATTTAGCCTTTGCTTCATCATTAGCAGTTAATGTGGGCGCGTAGATACTAATCAGATGGACATATTTAGTATCATTAATAGGCAGACGTAAAGTCATCAGACGGTCATTTATACACTTTGGGAGTTCTGAAAGACGTGTTGTAAGTGTGTTACGTACTGCAAAGCCAACACCACTAGCTGCACGCTCCTCTGCCGGTTTTCCAGACCAATAGTATGTGTAACCCCCTAACTGTTCACAAAGTTCACCGCAGCCGCTAAGATGTGTCTCACTTATGGCAGCAATATCGACTTTGTATCGTGCCAGCTCTCTTGCCACAATTGCAGTTTTTCTCTCTGGACACAAGTTAGAGTCGTCATCCAAGAGAGTTCGCACATTCCATGCTCCTACTACTAAGTTCTTCTTTAATCTTTGATTTTTATGTTTCTTTCGACCGCGAAGGGTAGGTGGTCGAATGACTGCGGTTTGCCATCCGATTTGATGAGGAGACGGACTTTTTTTAGGCCACCTTTTCTAGGCCCCTCCCCGGATTGGGGAAAGCAGAGCGACCCTAAACAGGGCTGCTTTGTCATCAGTCGTGCTGCCGAAGCTGTCCTCCCGCCTCAGTCGAGTCCAGGAGCGACCACTCTCTACTGACCGCCTACGTGCTGAGACCTGACTAAGGCCGATGATCCACCAAGACCTCGACCCCACCACCAGTTCTCAATCGCCGCAGGGCTTGCAAAGCTCGTAATCCATGAAACGTATCCTGGGTCATCCGCGCGGGAATATATTATAGTGGATAAACAGTTGCGCAGGTGTAGATCCACTCACTCGTCCTCAAAGTCCGGGTGCCGATGGATCGGTTGACCGATACGACCAGCAAGAAATTGAGGATGCAGGAGGCTGGCCGCATTTCAATATAAGTGATTGACGTGCGCCCTTTGAGGCAGCCCTCCCTGTGCCTTGCTCCACCGCCACCAATAGCCGGATGCGCTTGCCTATCGACATTGCTCGCCTACTGTGCCGATGAAGTCATAAATATGTCTTTTCTGAGCCGTACTAGAAGTATCTTCCTCCGCCTCTGATCAGACCTGCCTCTTCCGCCTCAACTACCGTACTAATGGTCTCCATTTCCGCCAGTCAAGCCGTTAAGGTCTTCACCCATAACCCTGGGCAAGGGATCCGTGTTATACCCCACAGAGCTGGGTCCCTATCCGAACTTCGCCACCTACACGTTCTGGCCTACTAGAACAAGAGGTGCCCACCCCCGCGGCTTGGACGCGCCGGACAGGAGTTACTCCGATGGGACCTAGAGAAGGAGACTCTAGATTCCTCGAAGCCGGGTAAATGATCTCATATAAAATGAAACCAACGGCAGAATAATATTAATCCATAATATAAAAATAAAAAATAATTAATAATAAATAAATAATAATAATGTTAAATACCATATGAATAATTCATTGCTAGTGTATTGATGATGCTATGTATGTTATGTATACATAAGCTGATATGCTTTTCTTAAATTTTCTTTACTTTTTTTAATGTTCTGACTTGTCATAAGAGCTATGTAATTGCCTACTTGATCAATAAACGATTTCATTTCATTCATTTCATTTCATTTTATTTCATACATCGTGCCTGTTCCTATGTCACGTACCACATATTGGGACTTTTTATGCACTATAACATTATACCCACGTTGACGAATGGATAAACAAAAGCACCATCCACATTTGTTTGGTCACGGGGTGTGTACATGTCACGCCATAAACCTATGACATGACAAAATATTTTGTAATATCAACGAGGTCTGAATGTGCGGCGATAAGTCACAAATGTAGATCCACCATATTGGCATGACATGACACCATATTCATACGTTTGCATGCGCAATCAACGCGGAGGGGCGTTGATATCGCATGCAAACATTGAAATTGAATTGAATTGCAAACAATGCATTTGAATTCCCTGATATAGCGAAATTATGTTATAAATACCTAATTTTTTGTACGGAAATTCGGAAACCGCAAAAATCAATTATGAGCTTTACCCCCATTACAATAGGGTATGTAAGTAAGAAATAGAACCGATTTTCATAAAATTCAGTATATTAAGATATTATCAACATTGGGAATCGATAAGACAATTTTTTTAATCAGTCTCGTAGCGGTTGAAATAGGTAATGAAAATATGCCGTATAGTTTTAAGGCCGCTTGACATGAAAATCGTTCTCTAGGGCGGTTTGAAGATACGAAGAATGGATCCGGTGCTAAAACTTGTAAATACCGTATATGTATTATGAACCAGATCTAATTACAATCTTCTTATTTTTGTAATATTTACCTCGCTCATAATCAAATAGTTATTAACGTTTGTTATGATATATATTTTTTTTTTAGTGCCTTGATAGGCAGACGAGTAGGCGGGCCACCTGATGGTAAGTAGTCACCGCCGCCCATAGACTTCTGCAATGCCAGGGCACAGCAAAGCCGCTGCCTACCGTTTATATACCGTTTATATTTATAATTGGTAATTGCCAAATTACTCTACATATTGTTAGGAGTAGTGCAAATCTTTCCACTAGGACAGCTGCCTAAAACGCTTATTACTTTAGTAGATTAATCAGCGATAATTACCTAAATGTTACATTATATAATAACAATACCTAGGAAAATATATCAAGACGTTTAAGCTGGAGTCTGTGTCAAAGATATAGATATACATACGCTTGAAAAACATTGTTTTCCCTCCTAGGGTTAAAATAAATACTGTTATCAAAGTAAAAGTTTAAAAGTGGTAGAGCCACGCTGTAGACATATTTGTCTACAGCATGAATGGGCCGGCTTGACCGGGGTAGTACCACTGTCTCACAGAAAACCAACGTAAAGTGATAGTTCACTGTCGCGTTTCGTATGGTAAGTGAGATATCCGGAGGCCCAGACTCCCCATTCCCTTCCCTAATCCCTATTCCTGTCCTTCAAGGCCGACAGCGCATACGTGATACTTTCGGTATTGTGGATGTTCATGGGCCGTGAAGATCACTTAACATCAGGTGACCCACTGGCTCGTTTGTCGGACTATGATATAAAAAAAAAGTCACACACATACTTTGACAGCCCCCGTGGCGCAGTAGGCGAGTAGCCGGGTGTGAAACGAGAGGCGGTTTCGGGTTCGATTCCCACACCGGGACAAATGTTTGTGTGACAGACAGATATTTGTGTCCGGGGTCCGGGTGTTGTGGGACCGAAAGTCTCTCGTAGTCCTTGATACCCACGACACAAGACTCGTATCTTAGTGTGGGATCGGGGCTATGTGTGTGACTGTTGGGTGTTATTTATTTGTTATTTATATTTATACTCCTTATCTTACACATTGATTGAAGTCGTGTGTCGTGGGTTTAATGAACTACGAGCGACATTCGGTCCCACAACACCCAGATCTGAAAATTTAGCTCAGCTATGAGTTTATGTCAAAAAGTTACGATAGGTAAACGAACGTTGCAACATTGTTATTATGTATAGAATGTTTCGTTCTTAAACTACTGAATTTAGTTTCTCACGAAACACAGAGAGGCGCTATTCATTTCGTCATATAAATATTTTACGTTGTCGCTAGCGATTATACGTGATAAAAGACAAAGACAAGTTTGTCTTTGTGGGGATCGAACCCGCGCTCTCTCATTTAACAGCTGGCTACTCACCCACTGCGCCACGTAGACAGCATGAATACATTAATATACACATTGTAGTTTTGTAGATAGTCTCCAAACACCTACTACATCTGCCCGTACCACATCTCTCTTGTAAACATTTAACTTCTTATAATATATCTGTATAGGAATTGCCACCTGAACCATTTAAACGAAATGTAAATTGTTAGTACCATACATTAAGTGATATACAAGTTTTTGTGGGTGTAACATTATCACGTAACAAATGAGCGCTGTTCCCATTTATTTTGAAGTATGTGCATGCTTCTTTTTCTCGTCGCCTGAAACAAAACCATATAGCGGAACATTAAATACACTTGCAATTTTAATGAGGAATTATTATTCCAAGCCGGCTTCATTTTTTGTTCGTTTCCCGCGATTTTCCAGGTTTTAAGTGCTTCCGGCTGTGCTACTTTATAACTTTACCAGGGTATGGCTGTTTCCGATTTGTTAAGGAAATTCAAGATCTTTTTTTGTAGTCTCCGTGTCTTTGAACTAACCAAGACGGTATTAATTTGTGAGTGAATAATATAGTTTGCGGAATATTATTTTTTGTATGTATCTTTTTTAGTGCTATCCTTAATAATAATTACCTATTCCATTGTTGTTCTATAATCAACTTATTGAATGCCATTTATTTTTATTTATTTTTTTACTCTATAAAAGAGAAGGCAAAGGTTCTCCACCATGCAGCCTGTCATTATTTTTTCCAAATCTGGGCTAGAATTAAAGTCTTCTTCTTCTCTGGTTTTAACTTATACAAAAGGCCGAAGCCATGTCTGCAGTCTTCATCCATTCAAAAGGGGGAAGCCATGTCCGATATTTTTCTCATTCTAAAGGCCGGAGCCATGTCTGAAATAAACACAATTCAAGAGGCCTAAGCCATGTCTGTAATAGTCACAATAGAATGGCCGAAGCCATGTCTGTAATAGTCACAATTTAAAGGCCTAAGCCATGTCTGAAATAATTTTTTCACTTATTAATCACAATACAACATCACATCACATTCCCGCCATTTTTTTTATTAATGTCATTTATTATTAACTCAAAATTATTTATCATTTGTAGATTTATTTTCATCCTGGGACGGTAAAGTGACAGCAATACAGCAAGGTACGTGTAGTCTAGTCTGAATATAATAGGAGGCGTTGCATCTCTTCACGGACTTTACCGTGATGCCGGCCTGAACTATTTATATATAGGCTAAGCCCAGAACTCCTTTTTAACCGACTTCCAAAAAGGAGGAGGTTAACAATTCGTCGGAATCTTTTTTCTATGTATGTCTCCCGATTACTCGAAGACGCCTGGACCGATTCGAGAAATTATTTTTTTGTTTAAAAGGGTATACTTCCCAAGTGGTCCCATTGGCACCAAGTCAGGATCTGATCATGGGATCTCAGAAAAATCAAGGGAAACCCTCAAATTTTATAGTGACGCATTATTTGTTTTTTATTGAAGTCGGTGTACTTTTTACTTTTACTTATCCTGTAATAAGCTTTACAGAGAATTTTTCGCCATATTTATTTAATACTTGTTATAAATTTTAATTACAACATGCAGTATTTGCAATTTAAAATCAATGGGCTCTTTTAATTTGTAATTGAGTTATAACCTAATTAATAGGATTTTAGTTGCTTTTAATTTTAGAGTGATACCTGTGAGAAATGAAATATTCAAGTTTTAATAAAATTATATAAGCCCTGTATTCAAAACTTGTCCCATTGCTGGACACAGTCCTCCTCTACTAATGAGAGGGATCAGGCAGGGACTACCAGGCTGGCGTATTGTGGATTCACATAGCATTGACATTCTTATGGAGAATTCTCAGCCAATTAGATTTCCTCACGATATTTCCTTTACGATTAAGGCAATTTGATAAATAACAATGAGTAATTTTAAAAATGTCTAAAATGTAATTGTATTTAAATGTATTATATTTATTTTGCTATTTATTTATTTGTATGCATTTGAACTGGTTTCTAAGTCTAGGCTGTCGCTACTTCTTAATGCTGTCTAATAAAAGAACAAGTAATACTTTTTAATTATTTAGACAATAAATTCGATAACCAGTATGTTTCTATTACTACATATCAACATTATTTAAATAAAACATGTATTTTTAAATCTAGTTCATCTATCTATTCACATTTGCACAATACTCTAATCCCAGCCCTCCGACGGATTTGCGTGTAGAGCGTAGGTGCCTGATCTAAATATATTGCTCGTCACTTAATCCGTTATCAATTGTTTGTCGCAAAGGTTTAAAAAATAACTCTATATAATTATCTATATAATTGAAAAGGAATAGGAAAAAGATAACAGAGAATTAAAACTACTAGAAGTCGTTGAATGGTCGAAATTCGCTCGTAATTCATTAAATATTTGGACCGCACTGCGCTTACCATCAGGTGCAGTGCGGTCACTTTGCCGTGCCAAGATAAAAAAAGGTCATCACTCAGCGAAGTTTACCTACTCATCACCAATCCATAATGACATTACTACATCAATCAACAATCTTGTAATTTAACTTGAATATATGAAAAGAATAATTATAGTTTAGAGAAATTTGGTCTTAAATTTATACTCTTTAATTCTTTGAATTTTTATTCACAATATTCTATTTACTCTAAATTAACAGAAATATCGTAAATAAAATGGTGTTATATTATTATGTTATTATCCTATGTGCTATATCTGCGATATACTGTTGCAGAGGTACATTCATATACACTCACGCCTATAATCCCCGAAGGGGTAGGCAGAGGTGTAACCAGTACACCCACTTTTCGCCGAATTTCGGTCCCATAATGTGATAGGGGGCGAGCCTATCGCCATACCGGGCACAGGTTCCCGACTCCGGGCTAATACTGAGAATTTCTATATAGAAAAACCCAATATCACTTTACCCGACCCGGGGATCGAACCCGAGACCTCAGCACAGCGGTTGTAACGCATTGGCAATTACAACTGCGCCACCAAGGCAGTCAGAGGTACATTCGAGAAAGCTAATATATAGCAATGTAATTGACTGCATCTCCTTTACGAGCTTTATAATTATAAGTAAGTATACCCTACAGGGTATTGTTGTACACTAGCACATAAAGTAAGCCGTTGTTTGTTATTACCTCGTAACAGGATAAACTGGCGTTTTAAAATAAAGTTAAATTAAGATCCATGTTAACACTGCACGCTCTATTGTCACTGCGAATAGTGAGCTAAATGAAAACCCCAGTACAAAAGGTTGCTAACTTGGAAATGTAATTCACGAGGTGAATTAAAGTTGGAAGGGATATTGCTGAAGCTGCGGTTCATTGCGGCGCGGAAAGATCGTAATTAGATTCTTTTAGTTTAAAAGGGTTCTATTGACGGTAAAGGGTATTGAGCACAAACAACTTTCGATCAAGCGTTCGATTTAACCAATTTAACATTTGTATGAGGTTTCATATGATTCGAATACATATATACTAAAATTTATTGGGCTCAGTACCTTAAATATTGAAATAAAAATTATTCACGAATACATGCGATTCCACTTTCCAGGTTCGTCATCAGACCTTTTCGAGGGTAGACAGTAATGTAACTAATACAACCACGTCAGAGAAAACTATGTCTCGCTATTGGACACAATTATACCGGCCTGCTAAATAGCTACATCGCAAAATTATATATGTAAAGTGTCATTACCTGTTGCTAGAATATTATTGGAAGTATAAATATTACCGTTTCAACTTTTTACATGAAATTTCGAAAGTCGCATGGGAACTTATATTATGGTAGTGACTTACCTTACGTTACGTTTACGACTTACGTTTATATCAATGTAACTTGATGATTGCTCCAGTCGGTTTTTATAGTTTGCGTCCATTTGTTACTTTTTATTATTTTGTGTACATATATTTTCTGCCTACATATATTTTAAGGCATAATTTATTTTATGTCATTGTATGAAATCATAAAATAGGTAATTACATTCAAAGGGCGCATAGTGAGCATTTCCAAAGCTTCAATATAAAGTATCTTTATTAAGTTATTAAAGTGTTAAAAAATCATAGTGACCAATTGTATACAAGGACAATTAAAATTTACTTTGAAATAGAATGCTTTTCGAATAGATAGTATGCATATTTCTTAATATACAAACTAGGCATGCCTACCGGTAGCGTCGACTGATATTTGTTCTGTTATCAATACACCGATATTTTTGATATTTGCTCCTGATAAAGAGCCTATCGTCGGATTAATACCGAAAATAAACTTTCTGTGCCTAAGGGTATTGTGACATTGATTGATAGCCCGAGATTCTGCATGTAATAGGCTCATTATTATATCTATCTTATGTAATATTTCTAACCTTAGCATTAAATGATAGATACGATGTATATTTTTTTTTTATCCTGGCACGGCAAAGTGACCGCACTGTACCTGATGGTAAGCGCAGTGCGGTCCAAATAGAGTACTGAGTAGCGAGAGACGATCTATCCCCGCTACTCAACACACTCATGCCGGCCTGCTTCTTCACACTACGCCATGGGCAAGAAGGTGAAGAAGGGGTCGAGGGTCTAGTGTTAGAGTACTAAGAAGGCCGCAAAATGGCCATTGTACCCCAACTCCAAACCCCTGACAAAAATGTATATGTTAGATATCAAGTGACTCTGAAATGGATATTAGTATAAGCAATAGTAAAAAAAAAGAATATGGGGCGTTCAAGGCTATTTATCATCTGAGCAACTCTGCATCTTAAGGACCATACATAAGTTTTTTCCTCAAAAGAAAAAAAAACTATAAAGTCACGCTGGAGACAATGTAATCCGAATGGACGGGATATTTGGGATAGTACTCCTCCTCCTCCTTGCATCGCTTTCCTCATTGCTGAGGGTCGTGACCTCGATGGTTAAGGTTTTCTTGGGAAAATAACACGGTGGGTTCCCACGTCCTTCCAGTGCAGTCTTTTAGAGGGGATTCAATTCGTCTGGGCCCCTGCAGGCCGCTTCGTGTAAGCTAGGTAATGTCGGCGTTCGACAGTTTTACGGCAAGACACGTCTCGTTGCCAACCCTCCTCGCTTTCTCATCCGGGCTTGGGTCCGGTATAGGCGGAGTTGTAGGGCGGGATAGTACTATCGCATAGAAAACCGACGAAGCGCAGCTTGCGGAAGCCATATATGCGATGTGCGTAGTTTCTGTAAGACCCGTCCGCCCTTCCATACTCTGCCAGTTACCTTTCGTTTTCTTCAATTTATTAAAATGTACATACCAAGGGAATTGAATAAAATAATCAATGAGTTTGTTTAAACGATCCATAATAGAATCTTCTATTCATAGATGTAAACAACACCGGAGGTCACAAGTACCGGTAAATGAGTAGTTTCAACCGACTGAAAATAGCTAAATGAGCAGTTTGTGAGCGCATTTCAACATTCACCTGCTTGTCCGTTTATGGAATCTATAAAGCTCAATATGTACAATTCGCTGCTACGCTCAAATTAAAATAAAAAAGGCTTTAATTTCTTGCATATTTTACAGGATTTTCTTTACCTAATAAGCTTGTTTTAGTTAGCTACTAATTTTCTATACCAATTACTACTAATTCTTTATTAAATTTTTTTACGCTCGAATTAATTGTATTAAAATAATTCATGTTATGCTAAAAAATATGTGATGTTTATAGAATTCATGCCCTGAAATAAAACTTTACATAGTCAGTCACTACAGGTGTTAAGGTATACTAAATCACGTTTAGATCTTGTGACTTTCTGAAGAAGATAGATTTGTTTTACTTTTGTTATTTGTTTTGCTGGTGGTAGGATATTCATATCCGCCCGGATAGCGACCACCGTACACTGGGTGTAAAACCCGCCATAGTGGCACACGCAAGTGTGTCGCGTTCCGGGATCAGCTAGTGTACATCCGGTTTTTGTCGAGTGTCTGGAGTTGGGGTACAATGTTTGGCCACACACACACCCTTGACCGCTTCATCACCTTCTTGCCCACGGCGTAGTGTGAAGAAGCAGGCCGGCATGATTGTGTTGAGTAGCGGGGGATGGATCGTCTCTCGCTACTCAGTACTCTATTTGGACCGCACTGCGCTTACCATCAGGTGTAGTGCGGTCACTTTGCCGTGCCAGGATAAAAAAAAAACTTAATCCCACTAATTTTAATAAAACAAATAAAGAATTAAAAAAAATAGATTCGAAATATGGAGACAATTTATATAATTTAAATTTTAATACCATGCTCTTTTATGTGTTAATTTATCGGATACGCGTTAATTGTATGATTAATGTGTATCCGCAAATTGGTCGTTCCACTGAACTCCATTGTTTGCGGGTTCAGGGAGCTGCGAAAGCTGGGACCAATTAACAACACAATAGTTGTATTATTTCATCTCGTGGAAAACATTTTCAAACTATATTCATATTTTAATTAAATATTGTTTTTTTAGTTATGGGTGATTGTCGTTTGGTACCAATTTATTTATTTATGGTAATAATTTTTCAATTTAAGAAAGTGAACATAAAGTATTACATTTTTCACCAGGATGAGCTACGATGTATAAGATGTATGTGATGTGTACTTTTGTACGCGCGTGAGAAGTTATACTTCTTTGGCCTCATTAAAAAAAAATATATATATATATATATATATATATATATTTCATAACGCGCCTAAACAAATATAACTTCAATGAAAATGCAAGGTTTATCTATCTAGAAGTCACTAGCCAGTCATGTACCGTAAGCTCAAACACTGGCCACTTTCGCCATTCTTACATGCTATTTTTAACTTTAATTTTATGGAAATAAAAATGATTTTGGATTGTATTTTACTCCCTCGTTTATTTATTTTTAATTTTTTCCTTCTGGTCACGAGTGGCAAATCTCCTTACATTTCATGGGAGCCTGGTACTTGTATAGACTAATTCGGTATTTCACTTAGAGTATTTTTACTCTAAGGTATTTCACAATACCATAACGTACTGGCCATATTTAAATGATTAATTTATTTTTTATAATTCAGACCGAAGCTTCAGCTCTTAAGGAGGTCAATATTATATCAGTTGTATAAAAACGCTATCAAACCTCCTTACATTTCTGCTAGCCTGGTACTTAGGAAAACTTCGGAGGTGTTACTTTGTGTCACACGCATCTTAAAATTTCACTCACAAAATTGTTTCATAACGCGCCCAAAGAAGTATAACTTCAAAAATATATAATACTTGTAAAATAGTATTTTTAGCCCCACAAAAATATTCGGGAACGGAAATAATGGAAGATAAAAAAATATAGGAATTATTCCTATATTCTGGATAGACTCAACGTGTGCTTGAGTTATACCGTCTTATTCATAATGAGTTTTCGGAGCTTTATAAGGCCGTTAATAGGATCTTGTTAAAAATGTTATTCATAATGGCTCTATAGAGATAAAACGCTCAACATTTTTTAACAAGCTTCTATTAACGGCCTTATAAAGCTCCGGTAACTCATTATGAATAAGACCGTAAAACGTTAATGTACGACGCAACAAACATATTAACACTTTCGTAGATAATTCTCTTTTCTAGTTAAAATAAAAAAAATAATCCAAGCCCTGTATTAAACATTGTCCCACTGCTGGGCACGGGCCTCCTCTACTAATGAGAGGGGTTAGGCCTTAGTCCACCACGCTGGCCTAATGCGGGTTGGCAGACTTCTCATACCTTCGAAAAACTCTCAGATATGCAGGTTTCCTCACGGTGTTTTCCTTCACCGTTAAAGCAAGCGATAATTAACATTTTAATACACACATAGCTTTAGAAAAGTCAGAGGTGTATGCCACTTGGGTTTCGAACCTACGACTTTCGTCTGGACAGTCCGTACCGCAACCAACTAGGCTATCGCTGCTAATCTTTTCTAGTTATTATCAGTTATTAATATTATATCATTCATTCATTCAATAGCACATTCATGTTAATTTTAGATGTCAAAAATGTCGTTAAGACATTTTGATGAAAAACTGTGTATTGACCATGTTCATAGTCTACATTTCAAGTATACTATAGGGTGTTATGGCACAAAACTAGTCTTTAATGAAAGTGGACACGCCTGAGCCCATCTAATCAGTATATAAGTGTATCTTAAGTCTACATTATCATAATTATTGGTATGTGTAAACTAAGAGAAATTACCAAATCATTAGCTTAAGTAAGTCGACACAGCGCCGCGTGACGTAAACCGTTTACAAAATTTGACAATATGCACCATCTTAGGATTCTTATTAAAGTATTCTCCTTAGTATTCGTTTTATTCTTCTAATTCCTCAGAGTGTATGTACCAAGATAATAAACAAATCAGATACCCGATCGGTGTTAGATGTTCTGTGTTATATAATTTTGTTCTTTTTTAGTTATGTAATGTCCTAATAATCAAGTTTTATTACATTCACTTTAATATATTTGGAAATGTGACTAATTCATGTTTACGGTGTTTACTAATATCTCATTATGAATTGGCAGGGTTAAGGTGCCAAGGCTTGAGGTAAAGTAAGGATTGAGGTGCGATTCTGCGCAGTGACGATTGTGACTGAAGCTGGCATGCTTCTCGCTCTCAGAGCCCCGGGCCGTATATAGTGTTTAGAAGAGGTGTCTTTCAGTGCTCCGTGGTGCGTTTAGTTGTTGTCAAATGTCAGTATTGGGTGAATAGTATTAGGGCCTCGGCTCAACAATCACCTAGATGTCTACCATCTCTCCTAGGTGCTTTAACCCTGAGTTGTAAGATCGGCATCACACCGTCCTGCCTCCTCCCAGAGTGGATGTTAGTGATGAATCACATTTCTCTGCGAATACAAAAACAAGCTTGATTGAGCTAGCGTTCTCTGAATGAAAACCGACAAGTAGCAGAGTTACTGTTGCCTTAAGTACGGTGTTGTTTGAAGCCAATAAAATAACTACCTCCCCCGCTCTTGAATCACTTTTTGAGAAGTCGCTCTGTTTGAGTCTCTATACGTTATATCGTCTTTAATATATTGTCAGTATGCATAACGTTAGCTGCTGTAATAATATGCCATCTGATGCAAACGCATGATAAAACAAAGCAGAGCTATCTTGCAGATTGCTATTTTGATTTTGAAGTACGATTACTTCTCGGACGGTGGATTACTTTTACTTAATTGGAACGATACGATATGAGCCGTGCCGTGCAATCTGGTACGCGTATCATATGGCAGAGGAATGTCAATAAGATTAATTCTATGGTAATGTTATTCCTTGTGAACAGCGGGCCGTAATCCGGGCAGATCGAATGCGAAATGAAGATGTATGCAAATTGCCATGCGTGGATGGAGCAGACGATGTGATAAAGGCTTTTCTACAGGCTTAGGAGATCACTCACCATTGCGCGGATCTTGTTTCGTTATCGTAAATTTGTATAGATATAATGTCACATTATATTATTATGTTGTAGATGCTTTGGGAAATCACTGATGTGAAAAGTGGTTTGAACAAAATTTTAGTGGCGCAAGGATTTTTTTGTAGAAGGTTGCTTTTGATGAACTGAAATAATATACCTATACTTGAGAAAACATATTTGTGGATCAGCCCATACTATCTTATAATGACAGTTCAGCTGTAATCGTTAATTCCAGCCTCCTGGCAGGACAACGGTCAATTTATTTTCTATTGTTTTTTTTTATTTCAACGCAGCCATTCTCTTTTATTTCTGCGTCGAGGCTAGACGGAATGCAATAACAAGCTTATTAAGTTTTATATGTATTCTTCACAGGTTTATGAAAGCAGCACAAATAGAAAACGCCAATCGTTGGCATCTCTAATTTGTTTTCAAAGCATTCTCAAATGCTGTGAGAAAGTCAAAGTAAGTCAGATCTTTTATTTTTCACTCTAAATAGTTGAAACGATTAGGACGCTTAATGGAGAAATTTCATAAAAAGAGACAGCTGTAAACCTCATAAAGATCATTAATTATTTTGATGTCGAAAAATAAAATTCTCACCGATACTCTCTTAATCTAACTACTTCTTATTCTTCTTCAGGTGCTTCTCCAATTGCTGAAGTTGCCATCAACTTCGAATATATGTCTTTGTCCTTTGCAAGGCGGAACAACTCTAGATAACTCGTGAATCTAACTACACTTATAAAATTAAGGAGAGGGTCTTAACCGCGCAATATTTTAATGGTATAAATACTTCAATTATTTCCTGACGTTTCAATCGAGTTGCATAGCCGTGGTCACCGGCTGTTGTGGTTTTTAAACCATTAAAATATTGCGCGATTACGACCTGCTCCTTAATTTTATAACTACAATTATATGCGAATGTTACTTCAGAAGTATAAGCGATGAAAAAATATTTTATTGGATAGAATCGATGCCGTAGATGTCCAAGACACCGTTATAATAACACCGAATTGAACCTTTTTTTTATAGCATAGTCCGACAAACGAGCCAGTGGGTCACCTGATGTTAAGTGATCTCCACCGCCCTTGAACATTCACAATACCAAAAGTTTCATGTATGCGCTGTCGGCCTTAAAAGGACAGGAATAGGGATTAGGGAAGGGTAGGGGGAATCTGGGTCTCCGGATATCTCACTTACCATACGAAACGCGGCAGTAAACTGTCACTTTACGTTGGATTTCTGTGAGACAGTTGTACTACGCCGGTCGAGCCGGCCCATTCATGCTGTAGACAAATACGTCTACGGAGTAGCTCTACCACTTCTAAAAAGCTGGAACTAAAAAGATTACTTACACACAAATATCTTATATCTATAATTTAATGGTATATTATAAAATACATTTTCATTAATCAAGTTCAACTCCATTTCAAATTTTATGTTTGTAAAGCTAACAGATAAAACATATATTTTAGTAAACAACAGAGTGATATAGACCATCATAACCGTCGACCTTGAATAGAAAAAAATCGAAAATCATAATTTAGGAATAAGTTGTATTACTTATGTATACATATTATATGAACATTTTTCCCTCTGGGATATTTGAAATAATTATAAAATGCACAACAACCATTACTTTTCTAAACATAATTAAATATTTTACAAGAACTAGCGATCTATTGTATCGCGAAATATTGCCAGGTTTTATTGTTGCAGTATTTTTCTTTGGGTTTTTAAAGTCGCGGGTTTATGTGAACTAACTAAAAACCTTGTTAGGCATAAATATAAGCTTATCGTCTGAAGTATTAAAAAAAGTGTTTCGAACGTACCAGAGGGATAGAACTTAGTCCACCCAGGTCACTAAATGTGTGCTGGTAGATTTTATATACTTGCAATTAAATGTCGATATCGTAATAACAAAATGTGTAGCTTTGGAAATTAGGTGAATACCTAGGCACTACTACATAAATGATATATAGATGCTGAACATTGACAAGTTACTAACTGTTTCAATGATTATTCACGAATGCCGCACCAAAGACGAGGTGCTCTTTTATATTGTGATTTTCGTTGTGACCCACTCCTCTGCGAGTGAGATCACTCGATAAACAACTCTAAACTACCTTAAAAATAGCAAAACAAATGACGGTACCCAGAGCTTACAATAATTAAAGCTATTTTGCAAGTTCAATTCAGTGTCGGTACTCTTGATGCTCGAACATATACATATATTAAGATAACATGACATTTAAAACTAAAGATTTATGTAATATTGAATACTAGCTTTTATCACGTTTTAAATACGATTAATCGAGTGAAGAAATCTTCCCTCTTCCTCCAGATTTCTTTTATATAATGTGTTAATAGTCTAAGCTTAGTCAAAGTCGGCCTGCTGAAATATTCATACATAATCTTTTCGAAAAGTTTTTAATTTCGAAATCGAGCAATGGCTTTTAACTTATTTAATCTTGCAACACTGTTTTCCTATTATACGAACCTAAATATTTTAGTCCATTTAACAACATCATAATCTAAGAATAACACGTTGTTGTTATCTGTATGTGTGTCAAAAGCTTTTTTTCACAGCGATAATTAGAGAAATTAAGCTGAAGTAAATAACAAATACTATAGTTATATGTGTCATTCTATATATTACAGCTGTGAAAAAAATGGCAACAAGACGACGCAGCATTTAAAGCGCTATTTCAACTGCGCACTGTTCTTGTGACGTGAAAGCATTCGTAACGATGATGTGTTGTTAAAATTTCAAATATCACGTGGAATTATTAAGATAGATAAATTGTTTTCATTTGCCAATATAGTCGCATCACGAAACCTACTTGCTACTTACACCTTCGAGAATGCGGCTCTTAAGACTGAACTCTGGTTGGGCAAGCTCAAGGTGAATAATCTGTTCCTCGTCGTTAATCATTCCGTATAGTTGCTTAAAGTGACCAAGAGAAGAATAGAATTTCCTCTGAGAGTAATCAGGGAGAAGTTTTCTTCTCAATAGATTACTAATACTTTAAGTAGTGTCGACATATTTGGTGACAAATTGACAAATTTATAAAGGAAAATGATAAGCGAAGCTGAATATTCATTTCAATTATATCTTTATTTTTTGTTCTTTATTACTTTTTTGTTTATATAGTTGCTCAGGCTGTGATTGCGCATAACCAGGGTGACAATTACTTTGCGTCTTTCTTTTGCTGTATAATGTTTTAATCTTAGAGTATGGTTACCTACTCTAAGGTTTTAACCTATTGTAAACTCCGTTTGCAACCCATAAATTAATAAATATATAATGAATAATTACCATAAGCTACACCGCGTGTGTTTTGTTATTATTATAATAACTGTAAGTCAGATTAAAAATCCAATCTGAACATAATATATTATGTTATTTTCGAACATTTACGTATACATTCCGTTACGTCGTGCCAAATATCTAGCTGAAAGCAAAATCCAGTTGGCACAATCGCTGCTCTACTATAACCGCCTGTATCGCAAATTTTGGCAACCGTCCCACGTCTTCTCCATACGTAAAAGTTACACAAAAAGGCTCATTTGTCAAGGTTTCGTTTTGTTATTGTTGCTTAAACTCTATCTATACCTTTATTCTTAGCTATTCGCATGTTTGGCGGGCTTTCGGTTTTGCATTCTTCGTGTAATTTGGAACAAGTTTTTTAACGAATCCATGTGATGTGCACTTCGGGTGTGGAAAAGGTGTAAAGAATATTTATCGGAATTTTGTATTAAATGTCATAGCACGATACACTTTCCTTTGAATACCAAATTCCCCAGAAATCTTACTTATTAAAATTTGAATCCGTTTCTATTGAAATCTGGTATTATCATTTAGAAATCTTTTTTTTTATTAAAATAAGTTTCTTTTTTTATTCCGGCATGGCAAAGTGACCTCACTGCACCCGATAGTAAGCGCAGAGCCGTCCAATTAGAATATCGAGTAGTGAGACAATATATTCCCCGCTACTCAATACAATCATGCCGACCTGCTTCTTCACACTACGCCATGGGCAAGAAGGTGAACAAGCGGTCTATGGTGTCAGAGTACTCAGAAGGCCACAACACGCCCAAACATGGAACCCAACTCTAGACCCCGACCAAATCTTATTATTATATGCCTCTAAAATAACTGCCCTTAAAATTAAAATTAAATCATTTCAACATATTAAAATATACGAAGGAGCTACTTCATGTTTATCAGGCACAAAAGTACACACTTCGTAACTTTAGTCAAACATCTTCAGGCTCTTGAAGCGTGAACTTCATTCATGAATAATACGGCTCTACACAAGACACTGTTATTAGCTGCTTGCATATTGAACACTTAGATTGTTGCACATAGTGTTCTGAATGCTTGAAGTCTAAACGGAAAAACTTAAAGAAAGAGCTCGGATATATTAGCATGAAATAACTGACTTCTCTCTACGCGACACGTATATTGCAAAGAAAGTTGTAACATGCAAATCTGGGCTTCGTAAATCTTATAGTTGCCACCACCTGTATGAGAAGTAATAATTTCCAGTGGAAATTTATCGTACTTCGATAAAACATCATTTTTAGAATCTCCGTTGCACACATTCGAAAGATCGAGGCATACGTGACATTCTCTGCATATCCGATAGATTTTTTTTCCTTTTTATTGGATCTGCAGATGTGTCTGTATGTTGGAAATAAATTATATATTCCTCATGCTACATTGCTTATTTAGACTTCTTGTAATCCAAAACTTCTCCATGTATAGCTGAATAAATCATTAATAAGGAAATCATGCGCGTAATAGAAGCATACCTTGAGATTGCTATTAATTAAAGCTATTAATAGGTGATAGTATTATTATTTACCATAACATCATTGGTTTTGTATGATATTGGAAGTTATTCGATATAATATAAAAATATATTCATCACTAGCTTTTGCCCGTGGCTACGCCCGAGTGGTGGTTATTTTTGAAAGAAAAGGTATAAAATCCATGGAGACCTCTTAAGCTATTACATCTTCCTGTATTATGCTATCCCGTAGGAACCGTGCATTTTCTGGTATAAAAAGTAGCCCCTCAACTAACACTATGCAAAAAATCATGTGGATCCCTTGCTCTGTCTAAAACAAAACCAAAACCAACGGATTTTTCATACAAACTTTCTTCCCCTATTTTACCCCCTTAGGGGTGGAATTTCCAAAAAACCTGAAATATATTTTTTTAATTTTTAACTATAAGGCCAAATAACAATTTTCATGCGTTTAACTTCATAAATGACGGATTTTCATACAAACTATCATCCCCTATTTTACCCCCTTAAGGGTGCAATTTCCAAAAACCCTTCCTTAGTGGATGCCTATGTGATAAAAGGTACCTACTGTAAAAATTTCAAGTCTCTAACCCCAGCCGTTTAGGCTGTGCGTTGATCGATCAGTCAGTCAGTCAGTTTCTTCTTTTATATATACCGGCTATCGCTTTATATGTTTTCGGAGTAGTAAAGTCAATGACACCCCTCAACTCAGTAGAATATATGTGTATATAATAGTTGCTACAGTGTGTAGATATATAGTTACGTATTAGCACATAAAAGTTATAATAATTGGTGATACATGATTGATTAAATTTAATATAATATACACTATATTATTATACTGTTTTAGTGAATTTACAGACACCTTTAATACTACAAAGCTGTAAACACTACACGATTTTGATTGAGTGCGTTCTGTAAGTAGGCTTTAAATAAATGTTTACTTGGACATGTTAAAATATATTGGTGAATAAAAAAAGAAAAAATACTTTGCACTACCAAGACAGGTTTAATAACAATTTGTTTATCTGAAGTGCAAAGCTCAAAGCAGTATGGAAAACTTTGAATACGTGCTTTTTATCGATACGTCGTCTCGTCGCGTAAACAGTTAACCGCGTTCACTCTTGATTAATTATTATCAAGTACATTGGTCGGTATTTCATCTTTGGAACGATAAAATACCGACCCTACACTTGTGTTTCCTGAGACTGCGTTTTTAAACGTGATATAGACGAAAAATTACATATGACCTACGCAAACGGTAGCGAATCGTGCTTGTTGTGAAAAATATTATGTAAAGTGTAACGAAACGAAATAGCTAACTGCAACAGCATTCTTGGGTTGTGTTTTTCAAATATTTTTAAAGCCATTAAATTAGGAGGCAGACTACCGTTCCGCCTTAATCGCAATTTAAGTTTAACAGACCATTTCTATAACTATAATCATACTTTGCTGGTTTTATATCTTATTATAAAATGCTCAGGTAGACAGAGGGCTTCAGAACCCATTACATTTCAACCCTCGCATGGCTGCGTGTGCGATAAAGGTTAGCTACTAAGTAGGTATTTTTTTTACATCTGCTTTAGAAGTTTTATGAATAAAATAACTTTAAATATGATTTTATAAATTCATACACAAGGTTATTTAGGAACAAGAGAAGCAAGAACATTGTCGGTTTTAAATAAAAATGCTAAGCTACCTACATCTAATTCGTCGTTATTCATTCTATATTTGCATCTCAGAAATGCTAGAGTGCTTCAAACTTCATTCGAACTCAGGATTAAATTAACCAACTTATTTATAATTTCAGAATTCTACAATGTCACGACAAAGTTATTAAGTGAGTTAGTTTCTGTTCATGTTTATGGATGCACACGACAGAATTGCACTTGATGTAAATATCATATTTCCACAGAAAATATATGTTGTGTACAAAATAATATGACACAAAAAAAAAAGAAGTTATACTTTAAATGCTGCAAAAAAGTTAATCTGATTGAAAGATCTGCTTGAAATTTGACACAGAGATAGATTATAGTCTGGAATAACACATAGGCTACTTTTTAACCCGGAAAAATGTTCACTACCCGTGGGATAGTTTAGGTTTTTCTTAGAGCATGGGATTAACATGTTTTTTGCATAGTGGCAGTTTAGGGATCAGGAAATGACACATGCCATTTTTATCCCGGAAAAATGCACGCTTCCTGTGGGATAGCAAAATATTGAAAGGTGTAATTAAATGCCTCCATGGATTGTATACATTTTTTTCCAGAAGTAACAACCACGCGGAAGGAGTCGCGGGCAACATCTAGTATAATATATTTTCAAATATATTTTTATAATTTCACTAATGAAGTTGGGAGAGAAGTAAACACAGCTTCAAGAGTGTATTTATGATAATTACAGGGGCGAGTTTTATTTGGATATTAAGATACTGTATAGAGATTTATTTTATTAATTATTTTTAAAGTATTATATTCGTGATACTCTAAAACTGTTAGTTTTTTTGTCTTTTCATTTATCACATTATATGAATCATCATGAATATTGTCATGGTTAAGTTTTAATTTGGTCTATAGAGTGCAACTATTTTATATTTCAAGATCCAAAACTATTTCAATAGTATTACCCAAAACAAACCATCGCATTAGAGTGATCGCGTTGGAGACATCGCGGACTATAAAGATCAAGTAGGTGACCGCACATTAAATTGGTTGAATTATTCCATAAAACTGACATAGTTTAGTGTTCTATCCCATTTCGTCTATTTTTATTGTAGTTTTATTGGTATATCTGTCGTACTTTCGATAAGTATGGACTGAGTATCGAAGCGAGTACCTATTTTATTTCGAAATTAAAATATATATATATATATATATATATATATATATATATATACATACACTCACGCATGTAATCCCCGAAGGGGTAGGCAGAGGTGTACCAGTACACCCACTTTTCGCCGAATTTCGGTCCCATAATGTGATAGGCGGCGAGCCTATCGCTAAACCGGGCACAAGTTCCAGACTCCCGGCTAATACTAAGAATTTCTAAATAGAATAACCTAATATCACTTTACCCGACCCGGGGATCGAACCCGAGACCTCAGGACAGCAGTCGCAACGCATGCGCAATTACAACTGCGCCACCGAGGCAGGCAAATTTCGAAATTAGAACTTATTTATAGGTTTTTACTTGACTGCCTGAGAAGAAGTTTGTTATCATGGCGTGTCTATTTATTTGGCACGCTCTGTAGTTTCAAGGGCTTCATAGATTTGAATATAATATTATAAATGTGTGTGGCAAAATTCGTCTTGATTGTGGAATTTACAGAGTATAATATTTAAATAATACTTCAAATAAAAAAAGGCAGGCTGTAAATGAAAATAAATATATTGATATCAGCTTTTTCTTGCAACTTTGTAGACTATATAATAATAATAATAAAAAAAATATATTTCAATAACCTTAACCAATATTTTACAAGATAAATGTGTGTTAGTATTTTTCTTATATTCTACGGGTTAGTTTTTAATTATTTATTTTATTTTTACATGAATTGGATATCGATCCCTTAAGGGTAAAAGCCTCCTCCAATTTTCGCCAGTTTTCTCTGTCTTGTGCAATGGTCGTCCAGTTGCACCCGACTTTTTCTACTATATCATCAGACCACCGTTTTTTGGGTCTACCGATTTTTCGTTTCCCCCTTGGTCCTTTCCACTTAGTTATTTGCAATGTCCATCTGTTGTCAGTGTATCTCGAGGTGTGTTCAGCCCATTGCCATTTTAGTTTTAGGGCATAGTTGTGACCACTAAATTTGTTTTTGTTCTGATCTCATCACTACGAATTCGTTGTATAGTTTTTTTATTTTTAATATTTATTGTAGACTATGTATATAAGTACAAGTACCATTTTTCTCTATCAATATTTTTTTGCCCGTCACGAGCATCGAGGTGGTGTATGCTACTTTTTATCTTACTTACTGTTTATATCCTGATATAAGCTAGACTATTGCAACTTCTTAATAAAATTTGAATAGATCAAACTATTCACGTACTAACAAATGATTACATACTATATTTGATTTACTTAACAAGCTTAATTAAGTCAATGTGCTACATAATAATAATAATATAATAATACTAGCCCTGTTATAAACATTGTCCCACTGCTGGGCACGGGCCTCCTCTACTAATGAGAGGGGTTAGGCCTTAGTCCAATTAAGTCAATGTGCTACAGCATTAATTATTATCAGAACTTGTGAATAATCTGCGTTAAATATGAAGATGCGCCGGCTTTCATAAACAACGGAGTTAAGTGCACTTCATTTGTAAGATTAATTCGCCTCGTCTCGTAGAATGAGGAAATTAATATAAATCAAATATTGGCTTGTAATATAATTAAGGTTGCTATTATTATAAGGTTCAAACGAAAAATAAACATTGATTTTGATGGAAATCCTCAGAAACCTGCTGACATAATCACTGTATACAAAATGTGTAATATAGCTGTTATTACTGAAGTCTCTGTGGAAGCAGAATTTATAAAGGAAACTCAATCTTAATAAATAATACCAAAGTGTTTAGTCTTTAAATTTTACAATTTATAGATTCTTAAGCATCATAACCATATAGGTACCATTTCATTTTATATTTATACATAAAGTTAAAACCAGTTAAAAATCTGCCACGTCGCTGGATGTTGGCCGTGCGATACCTCAACAACGTAGTTCTGTATGGGCACTCAGAGTTTAAATCTAACTAAATGGTGTGGGTAAATAAATACATAATAATAAACTGTGTACGGTCTGGCTGACAATCAGTGTTGTATCTCAACGGCGTACACTAAGCTGGGGCCCTGACCATTTCATATAAGGGCATTATATTAAAATAGATATTAAATCTGCCACGGCACTAGATGTTAGCCGTGCGATACCTCAACAACGTAGTTCTGTATGGGCACTCAGAGTTTAAATCTAACTAAATGGAGTGGGTAAATAAATACATAATAATAAACTGTGTACGGTCTGGCTGACAATCAGTGTTGTATCTCAACGGCGTACACTAAGCTGGGGCCCTGACCATTTCATATAAGGGCATTATATTAAAATAGATATTAAATGTTAAATAAATTATAAAATAATGCTGACACTTTGACTAAGACAGCAGTTCTAATATAGACGTGTTGTATATTATTAAGTTGATAAATAGAAATTATTTGAACTAAGTAAGTGTCTATACTTTCATAAGATCACTTCCACGGCACACATTGGAGTAAATTATTATAATATACTAGCGGGCCCGGTAGACGTCGTCCTGACCGTAAAAGCAGCGCCACACTGACTGCAGCGCCATCTGCCGGGCTGATTGGTGAATCTAAACCATCCAGGGCGTCACCCAAACGCATAAAAAATAAAAATCATTCGAATCGGTCCAGCCGTTTAGGAGGCGTTCAGTGACATACACACGTACAGTAGAATTATATATATAAAGAGATTTATTATATAAATATTAATATGCAGTTCTGTGTGTGTATGGAATAATTAATTGGTTAAATACCATAATGTGAGATATATGAAACTTCTAAAAAGATTATGGCCCTCTTCGAAGTTGCTCATAGTTTGGTAAATTGCTGATGATAGCAAGCACTTCTTCTTCTTCAAGCACTGACTTCTATAGATCAATTGGATACGAGAAGAAAACATAAAAATTGTATAAATAAAATAAATACTCTGACATATAGACTGTGGTGTTTCAAACAATTCTAATGCTATTTCCGGCAAGTTTACTCTATGGGAAGGTAAAGTGCTTGGTGAATTCAGAAAGGGAGATATTTTTGTTAAATATTCGAATATTCGAAACATGCAAAGGGGCAAAGTTGAAACGTGTCACGTCAAGCGGATGATTTTAATGATGATCTCAATCAAACTACAAGGGTATGCCTACACTGCCATTTCTTATATTTAGTGTTTCCTGAAAAGAGTTTCCGACCGTTTTTGGTTATATACCATTAGTAAATTAAAATACATAGACATACTAAAACCAGTTAAATTGGCTATTAGACTGAGAAATCAAATGAAAATAAAAAAACCGCCGTGTATCCTTATTTATAGCTGAGACGAGTAAAAAGCAATTAAATGCCCTGATTGTAACTGATTTCTGTCCCCCATTTTATTATATGTTCTATTTTATTAATTTTAAATAAAGTTTGCTGACTAATACAATAAAGACGTACACGTACATACACTTGTACATAGTACATCAAATTCAATCAAATAAAATCAAACACGACTTTAAATAATAGAGCATATATTATCATATGTGTTGCCGATCTTAAAGGAGAGAATGAAGAATTAAAAGAAGATGGACACTTTATCCTCCATAATCTCATTCACTGAAATAAAAGCAGCAACATACAGCCGCCTGATGTGATTTTTTTGGGACAGAAAGGCAGTGTTTTTTTTATTCGCCGTCGGCCCGTTTATTCTATAGACAAAATTGTCCACAGTCAAGCACTGTCACTTTCAAATTAACATGATATAAAAACTAATATTTTGTGCCTTTACCGTGAACACTAATGAATTAACACGTCAATTAGCGCGTATATTGCAATTTATACAACATTGAAATAAACAATTTCAATCTTTCTTTGTTGTATTACTATAAACTAATTTCTGAAACTCGGTAAACTCAACGCAATTATCGTCTCTCGTAATCGAATCCCATCTTAGAGGTTGTTTTTCAACTCAATGCCATGATAGACGTAAATTCGTTTATCGTTCGCGGAAAAAACGCTCCACAACTACTACAATCAATGCAGAAACGATAGATCAGCTCTTACAAATAGAAAGATCATTTCACTTTTGTGAATTAAGCTTTAGTTCAGTGCTCGGATACAGCCGGTTGATACCGGCCTTTGTGGTACTGATATGTGTAATCGCCTTCATGGACACCTGCAATGCGTAATTTTATGCATACGTGTTCCATATTTAATTTTTAATCAGTAGTAATCTGTTTCTTATTGACTACTAGCTGTTGCTCGCGGCTCCGCCCGCGTGGAGGTCATGTTTGAGACAAAAAGTATAGACTAAAAAATACCAATTTTCATGCGTTTATCTGCAAAAATGACAGATTTTCATATAAACTTTCTTCCCCTATTTTACCCCCTTAGAGGCGGAATTTCCAAAAACCCTGAAACATATATTTTTTATTTTTAACTAAAATGCCAAATACTAATTTTCATGAATTTATCTTCAAAAATGACGGAGTTTCATACAAACTTTCATCCCCTATTTTACCCCCTTAGGGGTGGTATTTCCAAAAACCCTTCCTTAGTGGATGCCTTCGTCATAAAAGGTACCTACTGTCAAAATTTCAAGTCTCTAACCCCAGCCGTTTTGGCTGTGCGTTGATCGATCAGTCAGTCAGTCTCTTCTTTTATATATACCGACTAGCTGTTGCTCGCGGCTCCGCCCGCGTGGTGGTCATGTTTGGGAGAAAAAGTATACAATACAAAATACCAATATTAATGCGTTTAACTTAAAAATGACGGATTTTCATACAAACTTTCATTCCCTATTTTACCCCCTTAGGGGCGGAATTTCCAAAAATCCTGAAACATATATTTTTTATTTTTAACTAAAATGCCAAATACAAATTTTCATGAATTTAACTTCAAAAATGACGGATTTTCATACAAACTTTCATCCCCTATTTTATCCCCTTAGGGGTGGTATTTCCAAAAACCCTTCCTTAGTGGATGCCTACGTGATAAAAGGTACCTACTGTCAAAATTTCAAGTATCTAACCCCAGCCGTTTAGGCTGTGCGTTGATCGATCAGTCAGTCAGTCAGTCAGTCAGTCAGTTTCTTCTTTTATATATACAGATTAAAAAACTGTCATTTGTTTGTTCGTTTCACATATCATACAAAAATGAATAGATCGATTTGCATAATTTTAGACACACAGATGGATCATGAACTTGATTAAAACAAAGGGTATTTTATATCCCAATATGATTCTCGTGCTAGGAAAATATTTTATGGAGGGAAATATGGGGTGTTTTTATTTATCGAGGTATACCTCGACTATAGTCCCTTAGGATACCATTAAACTTTATAATTGCGATTAAACTAATTGTTTAAGTATTTCTTTGGGTTTTGAACATAACGCAAAAACCACTGAAGAAATTTTGATATTTTTTGTATTTTTTAATAATCATAGATATTTATAATATATTGTGATTATATGATTAAACTTAAAAATGTGTATATAATTTATCCCGATGTGTAAAAACTTCTTCATGGGAGCCAATCACGAAAGCAAAGGTGGCCCTAGCTAAAAACGTTTTGAAAATCAATAATTGACCCTTATGTTGTTACCCATACTTTCTTGCATGAAACGATGATCTTTCGAAAGAAATACAAAAAATTATATCTCTGGAAACATTATTACTTCTTGTTATTTAATAAAAGGAAAACTGTGAAATTTGCAGTACATTGCCTAAGCTAGCATGACGATATGGGATTTTTGAAAGTAGTACGAAGCAGAAAGGATCACCGTACCCATGAGCCATATTCATCACTGCTGCAGTTTCAATCATAATAATTCCTCGGAATTTGTTTGCTAAACATTAATGTTTAATAAAGTGGAGTGCCATTAATTTCAAATGCACCGGTTATTATGTTGCATGCGCTCTTCATTAATTACATTATACTAGGCAATGTGCGGCCCAAATAGAGCACTTAGAGCATGCTGCTATAGCTTAACAAACATTATGTGCGAGGCTACCTCTCTACCCTAGAATTATAGTATATAATATTTTATATTAAGTAATACAACGTGTTTTTCATAAATCTATGTGACTTTAAGTAGTTTTAATGTGTAGTCCAATTTAAACAATGCTTTTATACTCATGCATTGATTTGATGTTACATAAACTCTTGGAATCAGTTTTACGCGGTTTATTATAATTTCGGCAAACAAATCTGAATTATGCTGTAAACCCTATCAAATTTTATATATTCAGAAAAACAAAAAAAAGTTGTGTATAGTGAAAATGGCGTACTTGTGTCTTGTATACAGAAATTAGGGTGGTTCCTGAAATCCCACACAAACACTGCTCATTAAAACAATGGCGAGCATACGACAGTTAAAAAGCGTCTGGAACTTAGCACGGAGCGCTTAAGTTTCGACCCCGAATCGCGCACAAAGATGTGGCAGAGATTAAGTTCTCTTTATACAGAACAAAGGGGTACATTACACTTTAATCTCGGATATATATGTATATGCGGTTTATTTCATATTTGTTACGTAAGGTAACATTTTCATGTAAGTCTGGTGTGCCGTAGCTTCTTAAGTCTATTAAATTTTGAAGCGTTACAGCGAGTGCAGTATAATTAACTGGCTCGCCGCCTAAATTGTGTCTTGTTTGGGTGGAAATAGGTGAGAATTTATGTATTAGTAATGGTTGTATGCTAATAACTACTAACGAACGACTACCTACTAACATCTAAGGGAATTGTATCGCCCTTGTCACTGTTTTACTTGTTGTTAAACGGTTTTATTTAGCTTGCCTTGGTAGTTTTTTGTTTGGGTTAAATTTACCCCCCTCCTGTTGATAGATTGATAATATATTTGGTACATACCTTTAATTCTGATGACAATACAATTTAATATATTCAGTATCATGTAAATCCAAGATCACCGCCGCCACAAAATGGCGGATTACATATTTTTCACAACTCCCACAATATGGGTATTAAATTAAATAAATTGACTAAAAGAATAGAAAAAAAAATGAAAAAAAAAAAAAATTGAAAAAATGCAAATCAAATATGGCCGCCAACAAAATGGCGTTTTTTTTCACAGCCCCCTAAATAGGGGTACAAATGAAAGGGCTTCACTCGTAGAATGCTGTGCATTACGAGTGAAGTGAAGTGATGAAATATTAAGTAATGAAATAAAAACTATAAACATCGCGCACAAACCAGAAATTCCATCCAAACCACCTCGATGTCCAGCGTTCCACAACAGCGCGATTTTTAAACATTTTCTGCCTCGCACAACTACTCTGTGGAACCAGTTGTCGCCGGCGGTCTTTCCGAACCGTTACGACCTGGGAACCTTCAAGAAGAGAGCATATTCTTTCCTGAAAGGCCGGCAACGCATTTGCAAGCCCTCTGGTGTTGCAGATGTTCATGGGCGGCGGTGTTGACTTTCCATCAGGTGAGCCTCCTGCCCGTTTGCCCCCTGTTAACATAAAAAAAACTAGAACATAATATAATATAAATAAAAACGTTTGATCGTCGATAAAAATTTCACACGCCCCACGATTTTATTTTTTGAAGTTAAACTTCTTTAGCCGCGTTATGAAAAAATGATGAGAGTGAAATTTAATTTTAAGATACGCGTGACACCAAAGTCACACCTCTGAAGGTTTCCTAAGTACCAGGCTAGCAGAAATGTAAGGAGATTTGATATTATTATTTAGGTCTTTCATGATACTATATAGTACTGGCCATTTAAATATTTTGTTATTCTTTTTTCACATTAAGTACCAGGCTCTCATCAAATGTAAGGAGATTTGCTACTCGTGTCCAGAAGGAAATTAAAAATAAATAAAGGAGGTTGTAAAATACAAGCCAAAATCATTTTTATTTCCATAACATTAAAGTTAAAAATAGCATGTAACAATGGCGAAAGTGGCCAGTGTTTGAGCTTATGGTACATGACTGGCTAGTGACTTCCAGGTAGATAAATCTTGCATTTTCATTGAAGTTATACTTGTTTCGTTGCTTTATGAATATTTATATTATCATATTTTTTAATGATGCCAAAGAAGTATAACTTGTCACGCGCGTACATAAGTACACACGCCCATTTTTTTTTTGTCTCATCAATGCCTTAGACTGATGAGGAGAGTAGTATAGACTGGTACCTAAGACCTACCGAATTATTTGTTACAGCTTACTACATTATTCACAATTATTATCTTTTTTAACCGACTTCAAAAAAAAGGAGGAGGTCCTCAATTCGACGTGTTTTTTTTAAAGTTTGTTATCGCAGAACACCGTCATTTATTGACCGATTTGGAAAAATCTTCTTTTATTACAGAGAATATGCTTCCAGATTGGTCCGATAGAAATTTTATCAAAATCGTTGAGTAGTTAGGTTTTAAAACCAAAATAACTTGAAAAAATATGTTGTCCGAATATACGAAACTGCGAATTTTGCTTTTCTGTGACTTTTTCAGTGGTGTTTTTTTTTGGTACTCTATCCAATATATCTATTTTATATTTTTCCACTAAAAAGCAAAAAATAAATTATTCCTTTTAAATAAAAATAAAACCGTCTTCAAAAAACCCAGACACAACTAAAAAGCAACAAATAATTGGTTACATTTACATCAATTAATTACATACAATTGAAATCAATTTTTTGGAGTCGCACAGTCTATAACTTGCCAACTTACTTTATAATTACTTACTTTATAACAGACACCCGGTCTAATAAACAGGGACTACACTATCAATATGCATCGTTTTAATAAATTCCTATTTATTCTATTGATTTCCAAAGGTTTTACTCCTAGTGTGAGGAACTTCAAAAACGATATATAATTTAAGTAAACGAAACCGTAAATTAGTATGCGAAGGAAGAATATAGTTTGCTTTTTACTCTAGAAGAGAATTTAAGACAAGTTTAACCACCGATCTCACAGTAATTGTTTATGATATAAAAATAGTAAAAAATATTTTGCTATTTCAACTATAACGTATATAATGACCCGTTTCTTGATATCGTTAGTATTAAAATCAGCAATCAATTCACAAAGCTGTCGTTTTTTTTACATTTTTCTGCTACATTACACTTTTGACGACTGTTCCTCTCGGCTCTCGACGTTGTCAAAATACATTTATATCGTGATCAAACAAGGATTTATACGATATTTTATCTATCGCCTATTTTTTATTATTGATGGTCCATATTTTATCTTTACATAAATAAAATTTGTAATATATTTTTGACTATTCCTCTTAGCGTGTATTTGCTTGTTGTTGCTCGGTGAAAGGATACTTCTAGGTTCCAATTTATAAAACATGTTTAAATTGACGTCTTAAGCGACGGTTGTCTTCGCTTATAGTATTTGTAGAGATCTCATATAAAATGTTCATAATTCAGTGATTTCAAACTCATCCTTCCTCGTTTTCCATATTACATAACATTCCATTCATATATTTTATCATAATATATTTTTTATTACGTTATAAAAGTGGTTCGAGTGAAAAATAACCAGCCTCGTAGAAAATGTTGTGCAAATTAATTTGATTTTTAAAAAAGAATATAAGTACATATCTTTACTAAGGCCCAAAATTCACGTTCCATAGAAAACATTTAAACCAGAGCAATGGGACACTCATGATCAAAATTTTACTCGAATACATCTAACAGTAGAATAGTAAAACTAATTTTTAACCGACTTCAAAAAAGGAGAAGGTTAACAATTCGTCGGAATCTTTTTTTTATGTATGTTACCCGATTATTCGAAGACGCCTTAACCGATTCGAGAAATTCTTTTTTTTTTAGAAGCGTATACTTCACAAGTGGTCCCATTGGCACCAAGTCAGGATCTGATGATGGAATCTCAGAAAAATCAAGGGACACCCTCAAATTTAATAGTGTCGCATAATTTGTTTTTTATTGAAGTCGGTGTACTTTTTATGATTTAAAAAACTTTTACTTAAATGAATATATGCATCGGTCAAACACAATTTGTAATATTGAAAATAATTAAAATATCATCTCTATGACTTACTAAGAACCAAATGGCAATGGTATATTGATCGTTAAATAACCCACAACTTATAAACCCCATAAGAAATAGTTAATTAACGAACACAGAAAAGTTTGCATTTTAAAAACCTTTAACCTATTTTTGCTGTTAGATGGTATTTGCTTGCGTGATTTAATGGTAATTGTGCATGAAACTGGTTGATTGTTGATATATTTCTAGGTCACATTGCATGTAAGTATATTCGCTTCAATCTGCCCCATTATGTGTTCCAGTTTTTCCACGCACGCTATCGTTATTGGGTTAAGCGCACCTCGTATAATTTGTTGTTACGTAAATACATTTTCTTACACCAAGAAATTTCATTAACTTTTTTGGCGCAACAGTTGGGGACATTATGAGGCCCTACTTGACAACTTGTAGCGGTAAATGTTAATACTTTTCGTATTTTTTGGACGAGAAGATGAGCGGCGGCTTGATGGTAAGTGCCACGCCTCTTCATAAACACTACCAACATAACTCAATGTTACTATCTTTGTTACTATATAATATTTGTCATATCGATCAAGATGGTAAGTCTCATAACTCCCAGTAACTTAATTGGCTTCAATGTCCTTTAAATGAAACAAAACAGTGCTCACAGTTGCTTGGTCAACTTAAATAAAGCGGCCGTATCTATCCAGACACTTTCTCATATGCAATATTTACCCTCTGATATACATAGGCTCGTTGTGTAATGTAAAATAATACTAGTTTTTTTTACGGACATTCTTATTAATTGGCTGTTATATGTTGCTTGAGAAATAAACGTGTTGTGGTGCAAGTAAAGAAATAAATATTAAAATGATTATTTTCAGCTCTAGAGTGGAACAATCATTGCTATTTATAAATATTTATTAGATAAAATAATTATACTTTTTGTATTATAATAATACTAGCTGTTGCTCGCGGCTCCGCCCGCGTGGAGGTCATGTTTGGGAGAAAAAGTATACAATACAAAATACCAATATTCATGCGTTTAACTTAAAAATGACGGATTTTCATACAAACTTTCATTCCCTATTTTACCCCCTTAGGGGCGGAATTCCCAAAAATCCTGAAACATATATTTTTTATTTTTAACTAAAATGCCAAATACTAATTTTCATGAATTTAACTTCAAAAATGACGGATTTTCATACAAACTTTCATCCCCTATTTAACCCCCTTAGGGGTGGTATTTCCAAAAACCCTTCCTTAGTGGATGCCTACGTGATAAAAGGTACCTAGTGTCAAAATTTCAAGTCTCTAACCCCAGCCGTTTAGGCTGTGCGTTGACCGATCAGTCAGTCAGTCAGTGTCTTCTTTTATATATACAGATACCCAAAAAGATTTGTTACAATTAGATCAATTTCCTAAAAGGTAACCTTTTTATTATTTTAGCTTGGAATATTTTGTATCATTGTTTGTATCATTCAAATGTAGAAATTAGTGTACAATACAGAGAGCATACAGTAATATAGTAACCATCACACATATTTTTTTATTTTTCCACACATATAGTCTAATAATATAATATTGTTTGATTTTTGTTTACGAAGTTAGTTTTGCAGTGTATGATTCTGAATCTCGTTAGAGTTACAAGCTACTCAAATTAGATTTTTAAATGTGTATTTGTAACAATCAAATTTATGAACAGTTCCTTATGCCATTATTACATAATTCCATAACGTTGACTGGGAGAGAATGCGTTTGGCATTAAGTCCGCCTATACTATGTGTAACGGGAATAACGCACATCCTCAGACACCTCAATTTAAAAATATTATTACAATCATAATTCATGTATTGAAATTAGACTGCGATGAATATAAATATTGTTTTTTATGAAATTAGTTGTACTAATTTTCGACATAAAATTCGTAATTTAAATTATTTGATTTTTTAAAGTGTTTGTTTATTATTGCATTTATAAAATACTTTATCGCATTGAGTTATGTTTCAGATTCGTTTGTCTTAAACTTTAAATTAAAGGGTGACTATTATTTAGCTGTGGGTTAATAACTTTGAAAAAAAAAAAACTTCTATTAAAAATTGTTGATGTCTATTCAGTCGCTTATTCTGAACAAACTACTATTAGAGTGTGCGTTAATCATGTTACATGTTGTATATGATGTATATAAAGTGTACAAATAAATATGCATAAATGCTGAGAGCGTTTTGCGCACAACCTCAAAAAATTGCCATAACATTATTCCTGCAATGAGGTTATTTCTAAATCAAACAAACCGAATGCGAACATTCGGCACGAAACCTTTAGATATTCTCAGATTTAGTTTACGATAAATAAAAGTCGCAATGCGGTGCATATTATTGTCGAAATTGGCAAACGTGAACGTGGCTCGGCCCCTGTCGGCAGTAAATCCTACTTTAGAAAACGTTATGTCCGCTCGCATGTTCGTGTAAGGGTTAATCCAAATAAATATATCATTTTATTATAATATAACTTACGTGCAAACTAATCGGTATAGAAACTAGGAAACAGTAGTTTAAACCTTCAAAAAGAATAGAAATGATTTTTTAATGTATATAGTTATATGTATTTAGATTTTGTAGTACATTTCAGCCTGAATACATAAGATGGTTATTATTAAAAATTAAATTTCTCAACTTGTTGATTATATCTGTATGATTATACACTTGAATCGATTACGTTTGATGTAAAATAATATACACTCACGCCTACTTAGTACGATGAGATTAATTTTAATAAATAATTAAGTAAATGAGCCTGAAATTCGGCTACTCTTCTACAATTTTCTTTTCTTACAATTGTGACTTTTTAAGCATATTTCGAGCACGGAGCAATTTGGAATTAGGCATAGTTAAACTTTATATGGATAAGGACTGTAGAAAACTAATATTTATATATATTACTAGATGTTGCTCGCGTGTCCCCCCGCGTGGAGGTTATTTTTGTAAGAAAAGGTGTACAATCCTGAAACCTGTAAATTCATCAGTGTTTCTCTACAATATTATGCATATATCATACATATAAACCTTCATCTTGAATCACTCTATGTATTAAAAAAAAGCGCTTCAAAATCCGTTGCGTAGTTTTGAAGATTTAAGCATACATAGGGACTGACAGCGACAGCGACTTTGTTTTATAGTATGTAGTGATAAGTATATTAAATTAAATATTGATTGTTTACCTTCATACTGCCTATATCAAACTGCGCACAAAAAACTTGGTAATGTAAACGTATCTGTAAAATCGCAGCTGACGTCATAGAACAGGCTTGAAATAAAATATCTGCTAGGTTTTATTTTAATTTTGGATATTTTTGGTTCAAGTAGGAAAGATTTTTGTTTATTTATTTCCTTAAAATTATGTTCAGTTTTAAGTACCTTTAATTGATTAATATATTTTAATAATGTTTGTTTTATAGGTATACTCTTTGACAAAGTTTACACGAATATTACACATTGCAATTAAACAAATTTTACGTTTTATAGCGGTTTATTTTTAATTTTAAGTACCAACGTTTTGAATATGATATTTTAGGTCTTTTGTTGTTTTGACCAACTGTCAGACTTCATGACAGACTGCGTAGATGGGATTAACCCCTCCAGTCAGGAAGGATATTAAAAAAAAAGTCGGGAGTAAAGCAACAAGCTTTTATTTCCATAGCATTAAAGTTAAAAATTGCATGCAAGAACGGCGAGTGTTGCCAGTGTACGCGCCGCCGGCGTGTCTATCCGTCATGACAGTTTAACAATAAATAAAATTTAAAATCAACTATATGGAGGGTAGAAACATTGAATTATATGACGAGGTATACAACTCGGTTGGCCTCGTGACCATGAAGACTATAAAGTTTTCGAAACGTGAGGACAAAAAGAGGAAAAAATTAATTAAAGTCTGTAAAATTTGTTTTATTTCATCATAACGAATCGCATTATGTCGACCATTGGGCGGACACTAATTAAAAGTAGGTATTGCTAGCGGACTTTTATGCAATCACCATGGCAACATATCTAGTGTATATTGATCAATACAAAAGTGATGGCTCCCTTATAAATTCCTACGTAATCCTCAAAGGAATAGAATACAATAGGTCTGTAAAATACAAAAGATATTTATGTGTACTTTAGGGCCCTTTAAAATAGACCTATGACATTCTATTGAACAGGCTTCATAGAAAGCTTGAAGAAATATCTCAATAATTTAGGTTATCGAAGGTGAAGTAATTATATTGTTAATATATTTAAAAAAAAATATTGCAGCTGATATATATTTTATTTGACTAAATAGCAACCACCTGAAAATATCAGTCACAGTGGCTTTTTTCATCATGTCGTTTTACGAGGTCAGCCTATGTAGATACATAAAAATAATTAGTAATTAATAAATAAATACACCCAACAGTTACACATTTTATGACCCCAAACTAGGTAAAACCTGTATCGTGGGTATGAAGAACGAGGGGCTACGGTCCCACAACACCCATGCCCGAAACAAATATCTGTCTGTCGCACAAACAATAGGGTAGTTGTCATTTTTAGATTTTCTAAAAGTATCGAAATATAACCAATTTGATAATTTATATGTGACTAGCTGTTGCTCGCGGCTCCGCCCGCGTGGAGGTCATGTTTGGGACAAAAAGTATACAATACAAAATACCAATATTAATGCGTTTAACTTAAAAATGACGGATTTTCATACAAACTTTAATTCCCTATTTTACCCCCTTAGGGGCGGAATTTCCAAAAATCCTGAAACATATATTTTTTATTTTTAACTGAAATGCCAAATACAAATTTTCATGAATTTAACTTCAAAAATGACGGATTTTCATACAAACTTTCATCCCCTATTTTACCCCCTTAGGGGTGGCATTTCCAAAAACCCTTACTTAGTGGATGCCTACGTAATAAAAGGTACCTACTGTCAAAATTTCAAGTCTCTAACCCCAGCCGTTTAGGCTGTGCGTTGATCGATCAGTCAGTCAGTCAGTCAGTCAGTTTCTTCTTTTATATATACAGATTACTTAATATTTTCAAGAAACAGATATGTAAAAATGAAGCATTCTGTCAAGTGACATGAAACACAAATCAGTCATGCATGACGTCACCGTACGGTACATCTATTGAACGCTGAGCCAAACGTCTATTAGTTTTGCAGATGCCGACGTCACACATAGGCCATAACAGTTGGTAGCGTTTTGTTGGAAAAAATAAAGTTAGTTTATAAAAATGCAAATTCAATCTTAAAAACTTATTTTTTATATTCATTAAGGATAATATTTTAATAATATAGATCATGAAGAATAAAATAAAACGGTTTCCCAAAAACAGTCAAGTAGCCTATTGTCTCAGTGCGGGAATCTAACCCCATAAGACATAAAATTTTCAATCTCTGAGTCACCCTCTTACGAGTGAAAAAAGACAGTATAAGTATGTCTACATTTATTTCTAACCAGAAGCAGGTATATGAAATTTCGTATTTATTACTTTGAAATGACTGACTTTCATAGAAATATTCATCCTTCATTAAACCCCGTTAGGGATAAAATTTCCAAAAATCCGTTCTTATGCTAAATTTCAAGTCCACTGAGTGTATAGTTTTAGAGTTTTACTGGCGGCAGGATATTCTTATCCGCCCGGATAGCGACCACCGTACACAAGGTGTAAAACCCGCCATAGTGGCACACGCCTGTGTCGCGTTCCGGGATCAGCCAGAGTACGTCCGGTTTTTGTCGGGGTCTGGAGTTGGGGTACGGTGTTTTGCGGCCTTATTCACCTCCTTGCCCATGGCGTGGTGTGAAGAACAGTGTGTGTAGCGTGAGGACGGCATGATTGCGTTGAGTAGCGGGGGATAAATTGTCTCTTGCTACTCGATACTCTAATTGGACGGTACTGCGCTTACCATCAGGTGCAGTGTGGTCAGTTTTCCGTACCAGTATAAAAAAGAGATCTCGTGATGAGTCAGTCATAATAGAAAATAGATTGTGGTGATTATTGAAACCAAATTTCAGGAATTATTAACAGTCGATTCAGAAGTCACCTATTTGGTTTAAGCTTATTTGGCGTTATATTGCAGGTTCGGTGTGAAACACACAAACAATGTTATTAAGACAATAATTTTCATAATTAAGCGTCTTGGCGTCGAAGCACCTAACATAAAAGAATTATTTTTGTAGAAAAGTCAGTGACCGACTGATAATGGGTTCGGGGTACATCGACCGATTTACTTATGTACTTACCTTCTATGTTTGATGTTTGTATTGTTATTTTATGTCACACGATACTCATGGTTCAGAAAAAATAATTATGGATATGAGTTGTCGCCTAGTGGTCAAAATTCGACCGAAATTCATAAAAAATACGTTTCAACGTTATTGAGGTTATTTTGTATAGTTATATAATTATTATATAAATAATAAAAAAAAACATCCAACAGCCATATACGTAGTCTTGACCACACACTAGGTTACACCTGTATCGTGGGTATCAAGAACTACGAGGGACTACTGTCCCGCAACACCCAGATCCGAAACAAACATCTGTCTGTCACACAAACATTTGTCTCCGTGCCGGAATCGAACCCACAGCCTTACGTTTCACAACCGGCTATTCGTTCGCTGCACCACGAAGGCTGTCTAACTTTTTTATTTTGTTCTATTATGCCAGCTAAGATTGTCTACAAATGAGTGATTAGCGTATACTATGTTATTGATGAAAGATTTGTTTAATTTAATGTACAAATATATACACATATTTTAGCTTTCTGCACTGCTTCTCCATATAAACTTTGGCTATGCCAAACACATCATCATCGTACAGGTACACAGGTACATCGCTTCCCTTCACGTATTAATATATAGAAGACTAGATGTTGCCCGCGGTTCCACCCGCGTGGGGGTTATTCTTGGAAGAAAAGGTATACAATCTATGGAGGCATCATAAGCTATTACACCTTTCTATATTTTGCTATCCCATAAGAAGCGTGCATTTTTCCGGGATAAAAAGTGGCCTATGACATTTTCTGAACCCTAAACTGCCACTTTGCCAAAAATCATCTCAATCCCTTGCTCTGTGAAAAACGAATCTATCCCACGGGACCTGTACATTTTTGCGGGAGGAAAAGTAGCGTAAGTGCTATTCCAGACTGTAATCTATCTCGGTGCCAAATTTCAACCAGATCCGTTTAGCCGTTCTAGCGTGATTGAGAAACATACATCCATCCATACATCCAAACATTCGTATTTATTATATTAGTAGGATATATATATATAATAGAAACTAGGAGAGTAGAATTTTATTTCAGTTCAACTTCGTGCGTCTTGCTATGTTTGCGTGGTTTTTTTGTATAGAGACAATGCCTCTCGTGTATAAGTATAGTGTGACGCAACCATCAATGCTGAAGCTTCACTGCTGTCCTACACATTAAGAGTACATGTCCCAAAGAAATCAAATAAAAGAAAAAAAAAGGTTTTCAGTTTTTAACATCCTTTACAAATATGCTGAGGGGTTATAAACATGAGGGCAAACGATCACAGTTTTATTGGTAACGCGTGTCTTGTGTAAGTAATGTGATGTAACTCAGGTTCGAACTCCAAAAGCGAACCGTCCATCTACCCAACGCGTTAAACCGATCACCCTTTTTATAGCCAATCGTTCCGCAAAACCAAAAACTTTTTCAGTTACATCATGTTTTTTACTTACTAATAAAAATACAGAATATTAATCTTGTAATTATAAAATCTAAAGACTTTTTCTAATGTAATGCACGATGCGGGTACAGGCGGAATGCCTTAGCAGTAATTTACTTGATAGCAAAAAGATCTGAATCCGAAAAATGTTGATAGTTTAATAAATACTCCCAACACTCACACACATAGTCCTGACCTCATACTATGTCATCTGTATCGTGGCTATCAAGAAAACTATCAGACCCAAAACAAACATTTCTGAGGGGATCAAACCCGCACCCTTTCCATTCACAGACGACTAATCGCCCGCTGCGTCACTTGTTAATTATTATATATTATGCGAAAATTTGTTTGTATGATTTTTACTTTTTCACACTATAATAATTGCTGGCAACGGAGCTTCTGGAAGATAACTTATATCCTGGATTAAATTTATCCCATTTGCGGGTTCGATTGTCGAGTCGGGGAAAATATTTATACATAGAAAATTGTTGGCTATGCCGAGAAACGTATTCACGCATGTGAAGTTGCGGGCAAAAGTTAGTTATAGTATTATAAAATATCACGTATGTTTATAAAATTCTGCTACCATTTCATCTTACAAGTTTTAGGGCTAAGAATAGCTAATCCACATAATCTCTAAGATAATACAAATCCGAAACAGTTTTTTTTGCTTTCACCTGAGTAACATTTTTTCTACTTCGTCATCAGATCTTAATCAAATCATGTGGTGCCACCTTCGAAGTAACTATCACATCAGACTCATACATAATATACCCAGACATATTTAGAGCATCCTCTTTTTTAGGATCGGTAAAAATATAATTTTAATGGTTCCCGATTAGGTATAAAACAAAATGCTTAATATCAAAATATAGAAGAAATATTTTTAAATAAAACCAAAGAAGGAAAGTTTTTATTCAATTCATCTTTATATGTGAAGCAAGCTTATACAAAACAAGGAAAAGATCCAGTATAATAAAGACTATGAATAAAAACAATTCTCTTTGCCAGTTTCGAAGATTTATGTCACTTATATATAACTTGCATAGTTAACAAACTTCTAAAGATAGTTCCACAGATAAATATTCCAAATAGGTTGAAAATATGAACTAAAGTACGCGCAACGATAGAGTTGATAGAATAGTTAAAAGCCTTGCACGAAATTCAGACCCGTCCATATGCGGGACATTCCTGCGGCGTCTAATTTCAGAATGAATTAATAATTGGCAGGAACATAGCGAGCGGCAGTACAATACCACCGTCTATTCAATATCACCGTAAACTGTAACGTTTAAACATAATAATACGGTGTGTTGAAGTGATACTATCAAACCTCGCGAGTCATTATAATAATTATATAAAGGAGTGGCCTCTAGACTTCAATTGAAATTAGCTTTTATAAAATAATAATTTAGTGACGATGCGTTAAATGTTAATTTAAATGTATCAATTACGAATATTTAATTAAAACTATTCATATGTACTATATAAAAATAGATGTATTTTATACTTATATAGAAACTTTTTGTTTATATACACCTCTCTTAAGGACCCTTAAGGTCGAAACAACGTATCATTAGAACGATGGACTTTACAAAGTTAATTTTGAAGTTGGTCTGTTTAATGAAGTGAGATATTATATTTTCCGCGGTGTCGCGCGCAGGTTTGAAGTTTGAACGCCAAGAAGTCCAGTAGTAATTAGGAGGTGAGTACGCGTCGCATCGGTTGGGGCGGCGCGACGGTCGATAGCTGGAGCGACAGGCGGTGGCGGCCCGGGTCACGCCTGTTGCGATCGATACCAGCGCGGCGGGAACACTGCGAGCCAGCATTACGCGCTCTGCCACTAGACGAGTACGGCAGCTGAACATTGAGCCAGTCCAGGCCAGTCCGCCGCGCGACACCGGCGACCGGTGCGGCTGAGCGACAGCAGCGAGCGGTAGCGGCGGCGGCAACCGTCGAGTACGCGCCACACTCGCTCCCATGCGCTGTCCGCACGCGACATGAGCCGCGCCAGGCCCCGAAGCGCGCCGCTTCTGCTGGCGTTGGCAGCCGCCTTCCTACCGCAGGCGAACCATGTTGCGTGAGTACTGCATACATTTTAACTGGCGTCCCTGGTGACGTAAAAGTTTAGCACTGTTCGTCGATAAGCTGAGACGATCGTAAATCTCGGCGGGGCAGTAAAACGAAATGCATTACGTTTACGATGTATGACAACGTTATTATTTTTCCTCTAAGATAAAATAACTTTGGTTGTAATTTCTCGCGGCGAAAACAATTTAAAGTTCGGTATTATACGGTGTAGTTTATGGGCGGTTAAGAAGTGTGCTGTTCAACTGAGATTTGACCAGCGATTGTGGAACGGTGTTATTATTTTAAATTCGCTTTATTCACATTTTAAAATAAAATGTGTCGAAGAGTGCAATGGATTCTGAATAAATGAAAAATACGATTGTCAGTGATTTGACCACACCACATGATACCACTTTGACCACACGTATCGAGTCATACCTACCTGACTTCTTCACAATGAACTGGCCTGGTGTATGTCGCAGTATTTAAGGTTGTGCCGCAAGCGTTGTCAAAATATTTTAGTGGGTACATCGCGCTGGAGGGTTAGATATATTTTCGACGTCAGATTTTGTTTATAATATGAATAATAACACAGAACAGAGAACACTTTGTTGTAATTAATATTAACAGGCCTTAGTTCTAATTAACATTAACGTGACCAATCTATCTATATGTATTAAACATTCAATATTTACGTAATATAGTTCAAAAACGAAATCTGATTTAGGAAAATTTTATCCAAGCTTACAGTTCCAAATCTACCCGTATAAAAACCCTTCAAATGGCGTCACACAAAATTATAAAATTTGAGGTATAATCGTAGAACTTTCAAATAATATTCAGTTTATAAATACATCTTAAGAAAGAAAATAATGTAAATAAACTCTTCCCATAATAATCTATCAAACGGTAATATAACCTAAAATTTATCTGAAATATAGCCGTGCCTCATAGGTATATTATGTAATCTAATATTATAATTACAATTTAGTAGTAATTTATATTAAATGCTTATTAAAATTTAAATAGAATTTTAATAACATCATAATACGAATAAAAAGCTTCTAATTGATTCTATAAAAATTAACATATATAGTTCTATATAGTGAGATGTTTGCCTGAGAAACATCTCACGAATGTTAAAAATTAAGTAAATTTTCAACATATTAAGGTATCTGTTTTTTCAACCTTTTAGAAAATAACCAAATGTTATGTTTAATTCAAAGGCTAATCGTTAATTTGTTGTAAATCCTGAACTAATTATATAAATAAAATTAAATGCCGTTCGCTTGTTATCGCATCAGTCAAGAACGCCTGGACCAATTCGTATTTTAAATGTTCATAATATTTGATAGCCAGTTTTAAGTAAACATAAATTGGAAAAGTTTTCCGGGAAATTGTATAATTCGGGAGAAACTGAGTGATTTTTCAATAGGTTTTTATTACCGAGAAACGCAATCTCGCTTGAGTTGAGCTGTAGGTAAAAGCAAAATATGTCAACATGATTATGAATTTGTCATTTGTCAGTTCACAAAATATAGAAACATATAATAACTTAAGATGACTCCATGGATGTTATACCTTTTCTTTCAAAAATAACTACCACGTGGTTGGAGCTGCGGGCAAAAGCTAGTCTATTATAAAATAACAATGGTCGGATCAGCAAAATGTATAAAACCATCCTAATTTTCCGAGCAATGGTTCAGTTCAACAGTTACAGAATGCTAAATAATGTTCAACATCAGTCTTATTTTTTTTCTTATTTGCATCATATATCTTGTGATAATCGCGTGTCCTTCGTATCTGATGCCAAGATGTCTGCCCAAACAATGCGTTGCCAATAACTTAATACTGAGAGGTTTGATAGTATAAATCTGACAATATTATCACATTAAAACTATATTTAAACATAATAATAAACTTATTATTGCTTATTTCATCACGTGGTATATAACCTTCGAGTTATTTGTAAATCAATTTGAAAGTCCTTAAACTATTTGAATATCAATATATCCCACCATTTACTCTATTTCTACTCTGTCCCCGTGTCCATCAGAGAAGAAACAGAAAAAAAGACAAAAAAATGGTTTACATTGTAGTTCGTAATCATAGTACAATTGATTACAATTACAGTTAAAGCAAATCAATTTATAAATTAGTGGTATGATTTAAACTTTGTCTTATTTTATCTTGATATTCCAACGTATTTTTTATGATTATGGCAATACATTTCACTCTACCATATATATCAACAATTTTGTTTGCGAAATGTAAATGCTTAATAATTTTCTCTGATAAACCTGGTGTTACTTTATTTATTGTTTCATAAAGTAAATATTTATGATTTGCTACCACAACTATTTAAACAATGTAATTAGACGCTCTTTAAAATTTAACACTCAAAGGGGAAAAGGGAATGAGATATTCTTTGGAAGCAAAACCCTACATTTTATCTAATGTGAAACTAACGCGGTTGGAGCCGCGGGGGAAAACTAATTAAACAATACGTTAAGTGACAAGATTCAACTTAAACATATAGAAAGAAAGAAAAAGATTTTATTGACAGAGCAAATAAAAGGAAAAATAAAACTTATAACTAAAAAAAATTTAGCTGTTTGCTCCGAAAACAGATCCCCTCATTCAGAGATATGCTGCAGTACAGCCTGAACAGTACTGTAGCGCTGACTTTCAACGAGGGCCTCGTGTGACGTGCGGACGTCGGGTTATTATTGAAAATAACATAAAAATCAATAAACTTAAAAATTTATCAAGACATAAATATTATACCTGCCTACCTACTTATTATTAAATCTGGAATTCCAACAATAGAATCACACAAAAGAAACGAAAAAACAAAAAAAGTCACAGCCATCTGAATATAAATAATTACATTGCTGCAAATTTATATATAACAGCATTTTTCTTCTAATACTAAAATAAAAAGAGATAGAGTCTGAGATAATACTTGATACTTGTCGGGCTGATGTCTCCGATTGTAAACTTAGCTCAGTGCAGAAACGGCGACTTTCGTTTGCCATAGTCGCTGGTTTTTCAACGTTTCGTCGACTTAAACGACTTTAGTTTTGTTAGAAATGTTTAAAATTTTATGTTAAATACCATTTTTGTCTCTAAGCCCCATTTTGGCCTCTTTACAATATTGTGGGCATTTGCATACGATTTAGGTAATCAACTCACGCGAATGAAACACGCAAAGTCCTATTTAACCCAACCTTAAGTGCTGAACCAATTTTTCAGTAAAGGCGTTGTAATAAGTCGATGGGTAGAGGAAGAAAGGGAAGAGGTACTAAGGTTTATAAATTAAAAGCTGTTACTAAGCGCCGTGTTGAGTTTTTCCAGTACAAATGCCAGTGTGTCATATGACGCCTGAACGATTTTGGGTGACGAGCATTTCCATTATAAATTAGATGTTGTTTTTTTATATCATAGTCCGACAAACGAGCCAGTGGTCACTTGATGTTAAGTGATCTCCACCGCCCATGAACATCCACAATACCGAAAGTATCACGTATGCGCTGTCGGCCTTAAAGGCTTACAAGCTCAGACTGCATTGACAGAATGTTTTTATTTCTAAATTAAGTTAATGGTGCCTAAATGATGAATAATTATTATAATTATTTATTTATAGACCAATGTCGATATTTTTTTAAACTAGAAAATATAGTAATAGGATGAAACCCATTGGAAAAGGAAGAGAATATAACAAAAATGAAAGGAAAAATAATTTACGGGCGATCTAAGGTCGGGAAGTGGAAGGGGTGAGTTTTTAAGGGTAAAAACGGTTTATCTCAATTTCCGGCAAAACTACAAGTCGTATGGAAAACAGTTAAATGGCAAAGTTGTAGGTAATAAAAAGATCTACAACTTTTGTATTTACATTTTTTCACATAACTTCAAAATTTACGTCAAAATTTCAAATTACCAAGTTTTTGGTTTTTTATTTTTATCCTTTACAACAGAATCTGTTTTTCACGAAATTTGGTGAAAACTTACCTTTTTATGTCCCAAATACACTGTAATTTATTTGATTTGAAATATTTTCACCTTATATTGACTCAATTATCGAAAAAGCACCCTAATTTTCAAATCGAAAATTCTCGCGTCAAAATATCATCTTTTAAAAAAAACGGTGGGCTTTTTGTTCGTTGAAATCTCTACGTTCTGATGATGTAAAAAAATAAACATTACTATGGTAAATGTTCTCAGAATAAGCAAAGAAACAAAAATAACTCTAATTAGATTTTTTTTCTAATCATTATGTACAATTTCATTGAATAAAAGCTGATGTCAAAGTCTCATTTTTTTTGTATTTATTGCCGATTCTTTTCTTGCTAGACTCCACCAAACGATTCAAAGCTGCCTTTTTTATTCCATACACTTACTTATCATCTGACTTATTGCAGATCATACAAACAGATTCATCCATACTGATAATCTGAAAAGACAAAATCAAATTAATAATTCCTTTACAGTTTTATCACGAGTATAACCAATTTGTTTGTGCAAAATAAACGATATTATTATTTTTTTATCTTGTACTAAAATATCATTTTTATTGTTATTTTAAACCATGTTTTTATTATAAATTATAAATAAATTTATAATTAGAAAATCTTTAAGTTATGGGACTTTGGTTGATTTTAGTGAAAAAATCATATCGTGACGCAATGCAATTTCATTTGGCATTTCACATAAAATAGTCACAAACAAAGCTGCATTGAAATTTGTCACACAAATCTTTGCATTTTTGTTCCAAAATGAGTGAATACAGATATAATGGAGTTGTAGACAACGCAAAAAGTCGTTTGCATTCACTATAGTTCTTTAATTTCTTTATGCAACTTGAATATTTCAATCGACTCTTTGTTTAATAATTTAATGTTGTAAATTATTGTAACAAGACTTTGCCTCTGCTTTCACTTTATAATTTATAGAAAAATTTACCATATCGTAGAAATAAATAACACCCAACGGTCACACACATAGTCCTGACTACACACTTAGAATTACGTAGGATTACGGTCCCACAGCACTCAGACCCGAAACAAATATCTGTCTGTCACACAAACATTTGTCTCGGCGGGAATCGAACCCACGGCCACTCGTTTCACAGCTGGCTACTCGTCCGCTGCACCACGGAGACTGTCAACGAACAAGTCATTATCTCAACTATAACTCAATGAACTTAAAATACATTCCTACTATTTTTTTTCCTTTTAAAGTCAAATAAAATTGTAAGTGACATGTTAGTCGTAATTTATAATTGCTACTTAAAATAGGTTGTTGATATTACAGCAGTAGTTACTAATAATAACAATATTGTTATTATTAGTAACTACTGCTTCTTAATGTCACGATAGTAAAAGACTTGGTTCTCGTGAGTAAATATTTACTCACGAGAACCAAGTCTTTTACTATCGTGACATTAAGAAGATTATCGAACAAAATGGTTCTTATGTTTACGCGAATATTAAATAAAAAAATTATAATTTCGTAGAATGTACTAACAACTAACGAAATAAAGTAAATAATTTTAAATACAATGACACACATCATTTTCCGAATATCATATTACATTTGGATATAACACAATATTTCCTTAATTCACATAACAAACTGCATAACCTGTAACCGACATGATATCTCTGTATAACCTTTTTTTTCTTTGGCATATTTTTTTGTATAGTGTCAAAACCTTATTTTTAATAAGGATTCAATTTTAAAATCATAAAGGTAGCAAACAAAAGTCACAATTTTGAAACAAATGTACAAGTATTACATAAAATTAATTAACGAAATACGCACATAAAACGGCTGATCTAACAACGAAGTGTTTGTTGGCTATCAAGCTTTAAACCTTTATTGCTAACCCGCGTCAATTAAATTTTATTTAAATGTAAATTTCCTTGAGCCCCTGCCGCGGGCAACTTGCTTGCGTGTTAACTTTATTTCAGTCCGAAAATCAATAAATACAATTTACGTGAAAAGAACTCCATCTGTCTCTTTACACATTTTAATCATATTTATTTTGCGAATTGCCTGACTAAGTATCTGTTAGTGATTATTGAGACATTGCAATATTTTATATACTGTGTAGGAATATCATGTTAACCCTACATTTCCTAATTGAAATGGGCATATAGTCCAAAACCAAAAACATAGTTTTCTTATTCAATGATTGAAAGTAAATAAGAGTTATTTCTTACTTTTATGTGTTAATATTAAAGTTGGTTATTAGTTTACTTTAATTATTTCATGACTTTCAGTAGATATTTTTTTTTATTTATTTATTTAGGAAAAACAAACAGTTATACATTGTGACAATATTAAAGGAATTATATAACGAAAATACAAATCTACAACCTACGTTCTTCACAGAATACATCATTGTTACATTTTCAAACGTGAGAGAAAACAAACAAGAAGATATTTTTTTAAATTAAAATAAAATAAATAATTTACTAACTTAAGTATAATAAAATATTCTAAAAACAATAACAATAAAGAGATAGAGCATTTGGTGGACTAAGTATGCTGTATGTTATCTATTCTTAAAATAGATATTGGCTATATTAATAAAGAATAATAAATGGACTGCAATTATGCACGACAACCACTAAACAAAGAAGAATGGGATTTTGAGTGATGATTTAAATTAATTTCATTTAAATAAAACAACTAAATTAACTGACGACTAGAATGATATGTAAATTTTCGATAGTATCACGTGCGTTACGTCGCTATAACATGCGTATATTATGCGTGGCTTTCTCCAACTATTCTCTATTATAGAACAATGATTACCCATAGCACAAGTTGAATCTTTACTTGGATACCGTAGCCCATAAACACTTATTTCCAAACTTTTTGTGTACATTTACCATGTTATTATTTTAGTGTAGGTATGTTTGACTTACTAAAGAAATAACAATTTTATTTGTTTTATTTAAAGCCGGTAGATTTGATTTTCATTTGTTTTTTAAGGTTTATACTATAAGGATTTTCCAATGTCCGTCCGTTCCAATGTCCGTCCGTTCCAATTTACGTGTCCTTTACAAGATCTTATCCAAATTCATATGGTACTACACACGAGTAAAATCCTATAGAAAGCCAAACTATCATCGAAGTATATTTATATCTGGAGATAGATATCGCTGAGAATACACAGCTGCTTTGATAAGCTACTTTGGTAACCATTTTATGTGACTTTGATAAAGAGGTTCCTAATTTGGCGAGGTTTCGAGGTTAGAATGTCGGTAAACTAGAAGAGGAATCCTCAAGTGCTGAATGATCTCTATTACCTATAAACACAGTCAAACCTAAAACAATTGTGTTTGTGTTGTTGATCTTCAAAGAAAGCAATGAGGATAGCCCCGTATAAGGCTTCAGATATTTCACTTATGAAACAGCACTCACTTCGCGTACCTTGACTCAAAGTAAAGCGTCTCTGATCGACCCCTTCTTTTTGACAAAATTGTCTACAGTATGACTCTACCTTTATTTATGTGTAACATCATATTTCGGTAATATCCAGGCTAATGTTGATGATTCTTTCTGTATAAACAGTAATCCAATCGGCTACTTTTGGGTTTAACCGAAGAAAGATTCAATTTAAATTTAGATGTGGTAACATATAAAAAAAAAACAACTTTCAAGTCGGTTTATGCTTTTTATTATGATATGATAACATGAATTTGATTAATTAAACATACGCAATAACAACAAAGCCGACTTTCTTCGTTACACTTCACAGATCGGATGCGGTCGCCACTTCTTGTTTAGTAAATCTATTTTCCGGCTTAATCATATTCACCTCAAACTTTCTTCAAATATGTTTTGTATTACCTTTTCCTGTAATCTCGTCTAAACTTATCTGGCCTAACCAAAAATTCTAACATATGAAGCCGACTGTCCGATAATTATGGAGCAAGGATTGTCATCTGCACTGGAAACCGAAATGGCCAATTGAATTTTTATAAATAAATAAATAACACCCAACAGTCGCACACATAGCCCGGATCCCACACTAATAAAATAAAATAAAAAAATGTTTATTGCCTTATTATCTACTTATAAATTCTATGAACAAAAAATTTTATTTAAAAATAAAACGGCATATATAAGGCAAAAGGAAGTGGCTCAGATTCAGCTGATCGTAAACCGTAGCTCCGAGCAGCGCTGGTTTTCAGCCACTCCTGACTCCCTGTGGTGTTATGTGGGAGATATAATAGCGGTGGCAAGCGTAGACCAAACCCCTAAGATAAGAGTCTTGTGTTGTGGGTATCAGGGACTACGAGAGACTTTCGGTCTTACAACACCCAGACCCCGGTAACAAAAATCTGTCTGTCACGCAAACATTTGTCCCGGTGTGGGAATCGAACCCACGGCCTCTCGTTTCACAGATGGCTAGTCGCCTACTGCGCCACGTAGGCTGTCGAATGTTTAATGACTGATAAATATTCGCCTATATAAATAAGAGCTGACCATATACAGTACAATTCTGGGCGCACATCCAATTCGCGGTCTGTATTGGGTAATAAATTTTTACTTCACACTGAAAATATTGGACGCGTGTACACTTTCCTAAAAAGTTACCCCCTTTAACTAGCGATATGCATGCCTCATTTATTTATCAAAAGTTCTACTGTAATTCCATTCACTAATAAAAAGTTACCTATAGCTTGAAATTAATATTGAAACTTTAGAGATCATACTGTCCGTACGCACTTGAGATCTGTTAGAAAGCGGTATTAAGTATATAATGACATTGGATTGTTAACGTTAAGAACTATTGTGTAACATTAACCAGTGGCAATCATCGTATTTGTGTCTTTTAAAAACAGTTATCTCACACAACCCTCAGGTGTATTTCTAAAAATAGGAAGAAAATATTGACAATTCCAATCTATATTTGATGTCAAGGCTACATGTTTACTTGGATCTGAAGAACGTACATTTTTTAATAAATTAATCAAATATGTATTACTGTGAGTAAACCGTCAGAGATAGAGATATGCCACCGCGAAGTTTTCTTCAGGATTTCTGAAGAACTACAATTCTTTGCTACTTTATTTTGACGTATGTTTTATGGCTTAGCCTACGTAAGCCATGACAGTATTTTTTGGCGACTGGGTTCTGAAATGTCTTTATTATTTACCCATACATATTTTATCTACATGGTGGTGTAAACCGTTTCGCAATCCGTTGCGTGGTTTAGAAGGAGTTAGCATACAAACAGACATACAGATAGACTCGGAGGTGACTTCGTTTTATAATGCGAAGTATGTAGCATATATATTTGAAACATAATATACTTCTAATGAATCATTGGATAGCTGAAACGAAATTGCAAGTCATAAAGTAATTGCTTGATATTGTACTAATAAACATGGATTCACAACGCATGTTGCTAGATTCCCATAGGTATGGATACTCACTTCAAAATGAACCATATATCTACACACTACATGGAAGCTAAATGAATACAAGAAATAAATGGGTCTTTATAGAACATATAGGATTTCATATTAAGGAATACAATAAAACTATATTTTATGTAGTTAATTAATAGTATGGCAGCATTAAGATTATCAGTTTGTAAGTTACTAATAATATTAATTATGAATAATTATTTATTTATTTTATTTTTAATCTTTATTGTACAATAAGATATATGAAATAGGAAAACAAAAATGATTTAAAGTACAATTGGCGGTCTTATCGCTCTCGGCGATCTTTTCAAGACAACCATGGGATGGAAAAGTTTGTAAAAAGAAAAGAAAAAGGGGAGTGCAGTTTGTGTACATAATAAATATTTAGGAAAAACATAAATTTTAAAAATATATTTATGTATAGATATAGTAATAAGTAGAATAAATAATGTTGATACTTATACAAATTAATATTATATTACATTAGAAAAGTTAGTATGGTCGTTAAGTTTTCTTATTTTCCACGCAACTTTGGTAATTTTGTTCTTTCATAATAACTTTCTACTGACAATAACAAACACGATATAGAATTAGCGAAATCGGTCCAGCCGTTCACGCGTAATGCCACCGTGACCAAGGGAAATATGGATTCATTTTTATATAATATATAATCATAAACTTACACAATAAGATGTAGTATGTTATACTATTAGTATACCAATATATAAATAAATCAATATAAAATTATAGTATTTTGTTACACCCAAGACGCGAGTTTTGAAAATATTGCTAAATATATAACTCTGTGCTAGTGCTAAAGACTGTCGATACGAAAATATCAGATTCAAAACCAGCTCAAATAGGTATACATAATATACCCTCCTGACTTTTCAAAATTACGAATTTTTAAATTGTTAATTATCACTAGCTTCAACAGTTAAGGAAAATATCGTCAGAAAACCTGCATATCAGAGATTCCTCCATGAAAATTAAAAAGGTACGACTATCAAGCTGCAGTCTAGGCTAGCGATGTCGTCTAAGGCCTAACGCCTGAAATAATAGAGAAACTCCATGGCCCAGCAGTGGGTCAGTGTGTTATGTATAATACATAGGTAATATTATTATTTATCAAAATCAAATATTTATTGAATCCGTGAAATGTTATACATCATTTAGATTTTGTAAATTTTTTCACTCTACTGCCAGTTCGGAATGTAGTCTCGCTAGAGAAGAACGGGCAAGAATCTCTAGCGTTGCTCTTTTAACTTTTTAACCGGTTAACAATATATTAATCATGTAACTTTAACTAAATAATACGTCATAGAATATGCCTAACAATAAAAACCATAATGTAGGACAACATACCTAGTACTTTTGATACTGTGTATAACTTATTACGAGGGCTGCATTATACCTGATGCTTAAATTGCAAAACTTAAATATGCATTTTCCATCACATACCTGTGAGGCGTACAGAATATTAAAACAGCTCGCTTTCGCGGTTCAAGCAAAATTAGACCGTGTTGCCAAGGTTCAAGGGCGTGGATATTTAATTTTCTGCTTGCCCTGGGCCGTACCCTCGCCGAGCTCCCGTCCCGTACTATATTTAGAAAGCTGTGAAAGTCGTCAAGTCCTTTAAAAATGTAAGTTTCGTTAGGCCGTATAAGAAGAATGTTTATGTTTAGAATGGCTTTAATTAAATATTTTTTTATAATATTATAAAACACAAATGCCTTGCAATTGTATTGACATACGATTAGCAGAAACAGCAACAATATATAATGTAAATAGTTGAAGACTTTTTTTCCAACAAGGCAAAGGATACACGGCACGACCATACTGCCACTGACCACTGTAAGTAAATAGTAGAAAAAGAAAAATATATTATCAATCACTAGCTTTTACCCGCAGATCCGCATGCGTCATTACGTTTATCAGTATCTACCGTATGTGATAATTAATATAAATTCTAAAGTTGTTCATAACTTCGCATGCTGTGGTCATCTGTAATTGTAATGACATTTAGCTTTAATAATTATTTTGTATTCGGTTTTGTTAATGTTCATAACGTTGATGACCCTATAAATAAGTTCCTGGCGTGCGAATCGAAACCACAACTAGGATAAAAGTAGCCTATATAATATGATCATTCCTAATTTCAATCAAATATGTTGTGCCATTATAGCGTGCAAAATAAACAAACATACACACAAACGTTCGTATCATAATTTAATATATTGTCGTCCTTGAGGCATGACAACAAACAGGCTGAAATACGTAATTTTTTGTGTTAACTAAAGGATCAATATTATTTTTTGTATCCCTACCTTAAAAATGTACGGATTCACCATATGAACTGTTATCCCCTATCAACAGACAAATAGTAGCGTATGTCCTTTTCTAGAGTTTGCGCTTTCAATCAATTTAGTGATTTAGCCGTAAAAACATAACACACAGATAGTTTCCTTTGCAATTACATTAGTATGGATTTTGGCAGCAAATTATCTGATGCAAATTTTGTTTAATCTGTATTATTTCAACAGTATCTTACGTAATATACACACATACACTCACGCGTATAATCCCCGAATGGATATGCAGAGGTGTAACCAGTATACCCTCTTTTCGCCGAATTTCGGTCCCATAATGTGATAGTGCGAGCCTATCGCCATACCGGGCACAGATTCCAGACTCCGAGCTGATACTGAGAATGTGTGGATAGAAAAACCCGATATCACTTTACCCAACCCGGGGATCAAACCCGAGACCTCAGCTAGGAGAGCGCAGCAGTCGTAACACATGCACAATTACAACTGCACCACCGAGGCAGTATTATCATATTATAATAAATAGTCATAAAAGTTAAATCTAACTACGTGAGGACTAAGTATAAAAAATACTTAAACCGTGGTTGTGATCGTCTACTAGAAAATTGAAATATAATACTTACAACGAATTAAATACTTAAATCAGCGAAAATGTTCTTATTTATGAACATTAGAGTAATTAGCAAGATTCGAAACGAATACTCATTTTTACAAAGCCAGTGTCATTGTGCAAATTGTATGGCTTACTCACAAGTGACGTCATCAATCAGAATAGCGCGCTCTCTGTCTAAAAGGACATTAAAATGCTTAAATATTCTTCTTTTGTTTGAACATATTTTAATAGTTTCAATTATATTATCAATTAAATTTGAATAATTGGGTGTGTTCTTTAACGCAGACTTCAATTATTTTTAACAAAATTATTGAAAAATAGAATATTAATTCCACATAAACGAATCCACTTTGCAAGTAATGATATATCAATTTAATGATCAGCTTGCACTTCATTGATACGAGTATAATGGTGAGAGATATAATGAAGTAAGAAGTGAAGTGGAGCAAATTGCATTTTATCGATAATTGGTATTCCTCGCCGTATTTATATTCTCATCGGTATCGCCTTTCGTCCCAATTACTATTAATTTGGTGAGAGTTATTGGGGCGCGCAACATTACCTATATTCGAGGCATCCGAGGCTAATTTATACGGGTATCTAAGATTATAATTCTATCGTTAGATAGTTATGGCAATCTATCGTGCAATATGCGAGAGCCTAGTATTTTGATTTATTTAATTTAGCGTAGTGTCAAGAAGCTATTCAGCAGGCATACTTGTGTTAAGTGGCATGGACTGGTTGTCTGGTGCTACTTGACACTCTACTTGGATGGCACAGCGCCTTATCATAAGGTATAGTGTGGTCACATTGCCGTGCTAGGATAAAAAAAAAACAATTATTATTTATTTAGATATAATTCTCAGGAATGCAGGTTTCCTCACAATAACTTCTTAACAAACTCTTTTTTTAACACTTGCTGATAAACCTGAAATAGCTTATCTTTCTTATTTTCACAAAAGTGGTGTGAAAGTGTCGATGCTCCAGTTGTTTTCCGATGACACCCCTCGTGCTAAGTGTACTTAACTACTTTTCAATAAACTATTGGAATATTTTGCATTTGATGCTGCATCAACAGGTTTCGAGAATAATTGAAATCCACAGTGATTTTAATTTTAATGTAACATATACGCATTAAAGTGTAATCCATTTCACAAAAAAACGTATTTTATATACGCATAGGACTTGACAGTCTTTATTACTGAAATTGTGGGCATTTGGGTTGTAATTTTTGTTATTATTTTTATATATATGTGTATGTACATACATACATACATATAGATTTTTAAACACTTGGTAGCGGGTTGGTATACTTCACATACCTTTGAAATTCTTATGAGAATTCTCAAGCATGCAGGTGTCCTCACGATGTTTTCCTTCACCGTTAAAGCAAGCGGTAATTAACATTTAATACACACATATCTATAGAAAAGTAAGAGGTGAATGCCATTTGGGTTTTGAACATACGACTTTCGTCTTAATAGTCTATTATACATGTATGTATGTATAATAAACAATAAACAAATACACCCAACAGTCATCCACACATAGTCCTGACCCCACACTAGGTCAAACCTGTATTGTAGGTATCAGGAACTACGAAAGACTATGGTCCCACAAAACCCAGACCCGAAACAAATATCTGTCTGTCACACAAATACTTGTCTTGGTGCGGGAATCGAACCCACGGCTTCTCGTTTCACAGCCGATAAATGATTCATGTTGATAAATATATTTTTTTACAATTGTATGATGTAAACGGCAAATATTATCTATATAACATAGGTAGTACATCTAAATAATACCTTACAATTTTAACGCCTCACTTTGCTTCTTTTACGGACGATTTAGCAAAAAAAATGAAACAGGTATTTCTTTACTTCTTACTAACAGCCTAAGTATGAATTTTCAGATCCCTAACTTGAGGAATTATGGATTGCCCATACGAACTTTCAACCACTATTTCACCCCTTTTAAGATTATTTTTTGTGACAAAACATGTATTATGTCCTTTCCCAGGATATAATCTATCTTCTTGCCAGATTTCATTACGATCCCTTCAGCCGTTTAGTCGTGAAAAGGTAACAAGCAAATAAACAGAGTTACTTTCGCATTTATAATATTAGTATGGATATATAATAATGTTGTCATTAAGGAATATTTCGTACGAGGCTTACGTTAAGACGAAATTAGTTTGTTATCGTCTTGACCTCGACTGTTGAACTCTTATCTAAAAATATTGAGTAACGTATTACGATGTTTTACTATTTATAGGGATCTCGTTTGTATGTTGAGTAGGTTCGCACAAACTCATTAGTTACGATTAAGGGTTATTGCTTTCCGAGGAAAGTAAACTTTAGTTTGTTTATAAAAAGAATAATAAATTATTGTGATCAAAATAATTTGTTGTGAATTTTGTATGAGTAAAATCTCAAAGCTTTCCAATTTCTACAACAGATTTTGATTATTTATGCGACGTCTTCCAAAGATATGAAAGCCAAAGTATATTAATTCTTGACAAAGCGAAATAAGTTCTTATCAAGAATATATTTTCAAAAGGGATCAATGTTCGGTTTCGTATATTCTGTGGAATATATATATGGGATAAAAAAGATACCAAAGTCCTGCATGTCTGTGATGTTTAGTATAAATCAAGGGATTCGATATGACCTTCGACAAATGAATTGTGCAGATACATATTATAATATCTCGGCACGCAATCAGATTTATTTGAACAAGGCCTCACATCGAGTTTAGTTAGATATTTTATCTGTAGATGTATGAAAGCTGCTTTATAATTTTGAAGAAAATCTGTGAAATCAGAACATGTTGTTTGATAGTATTTTTGAAAAAATAAATATATCTAATTTTATTTACTGCCTAGATAGACAGACAAGCAGACGGGCCACCTGATGGTAATTGTAGGCACCGCCGCCCATAGACTTCAGCAATGCAACGGCACAGCAAAGCCGCTGCCTACCGTTTATTTATTATATGAAGTCGTCTTCACATAGAATTATAAAGTATTTATATAAACTGAAGAAAAAAAATATAATTTTACACATGAATTGATAAACTGAACGAGAACTTATTGATCCTTATTGATAACTTATTGAGCCGTAGCGCTGTCTGTACATCATGCTATTAACTTCAAAACAAAAAGTATATATTTTTACAACATTTATTTTCTCTTTCTTTGCTACTTTATTACTACAACTGCTCTTCTCGGAAAGAAAATAGATATGTCGTACACCACGTACTATAAACTACTTTTGAGGTTAAAAAGCCAATATATTATGTCCTACAGAATTAATAGTATTCAACCATAGCAAGGGATATAAGCATTGTATTATAACGTTTTCTAATATTTTATTTATTAAATAACACACCAGTGACACATGCATCCAAAAATCACAAATAATAAAAGATAGTATAAAGTCTGATACATATGCCTATTGAAGGTATGCACAACATTCTCATACGAATAAAATTGACATAAAATTACAAAATAACAGTAAAAACAGAGGATAACAAACACGACAGAGCCTCGCATCGAAATTTAATATAAGTAGCTATAAAAAACAATAAAAATTAAAAAATAGTAATCATAAAATTTAAATAATAGTAACGTACAATTATAATCAAAATTATCATAAAATTAAAAATATAAAGATAAAAAAAACTTTAAATAATAATAATAAACTCTAGTCTTCTAAGTAATCTACTAGTAAAGTATCTATACTAATATTAACTTTATAATTCGTAGCAGCGATAGCCTAGTGGTTGCGGTACAGACTGTCAAGACGAAAGTCGTAGGTTCGAAACACAAATGGCATACACCTCTGACTTTTCTAAAGTTATGTGTGTATTAAAATGTTAATTATCGCTTGCTTTAACGGTGAAGGAAAACATCGTGAGGAAACCTGCATATCTGAGAATTTTTCGAAGGTATGAGAAGTCTGCCAACCCGCATTAGGCCAGCGTGGTGGACTAAGGCCTAACCCCTCTCATTAGTAGAGGAGGCCCGTGCCCAGCAGTGGGACAATGTTTAATACAGGGCTAGTATTATTACTAATATTAAGTATACCAACCCGCGTTAGGATTGCGTATTGCACTAAAATCCTTTCATTTGTAAAGGGGGCTCGTGACCAATAAGGAGGATAGTGTTTAATACAGGCTGATGTTATTATACTAATACGTGAGTTTGAGCCACTAAATCCAAACAATGAAACTATTTATCCAATTCTGAAAATTAGATTATTCCTGAGTCCTTATTTTATAATTTTATAAAAGCGTGTTATCAGTAAAATTTCAGTTTTCTTTTCTTTTTTTACCGAAATAGTCTTGCTTTTGACCACTATCTCGCCTGATGGTAAGTGATGATAAGTTTTCCCTTCTTAAAAGATTATTGTTATAGTTGTTACACTGGGTGTAAGGTAAATGCTCTCGAAATAGGTGGTGATTGGTTGTTGAATATGGACATGATACTACAAAATATATATTTTTTTATTTCCTCCGACAGCATCCTTAGATGAAGAATCACAACCATTACCAATAAAATGATTATTTATATTTTTTTTTGTGTAACACAATGTCGTCGTCTGATGTTATTGTCTAAATTAGGGCAACGCACGCGCTCCCTTGTAAATACCTGCTAGCTACTGAATACCTACGAGACATGAAATAGACCAATGAACAGTCACTCACTTTATCCTGCGCGCATTAATTACTTTGCATTATATATACGTACATATACACTCACGCCTATAATTCACGAAGGGGTACGCAGTGGTGTAACCTGTACACCCACCTTTCGCCGAATTCATTACGTCCTACCATACCGGGCTCAATTGCAGACTCCGGGCTGATACTGATGCTATTTCTAAATAGAAAAACCCAATATCACTTTACCCGAACCGGGGATCGAACCCGAGAGTTGCTGAGCTCTCGCTCTCACAGCAATCGTAACGCAATTACAACTGCGCCACCGAGGCAGTCTTATAGAGTCGCCGCTTAGTCGGCCGCAAAGATTTATTAGGTTTCGTACTTACTATAATTCTGTCTATTGAAATAAAACTAATTTTACGATTTTTTTTTTAATTGAAAAATGCGGCAAACGGGCTGGAGGCTCACCTGATGGAAAGTGATCACCGCCACCCAGGAACATCTGCAACACCAGATATATATTTATATCGCAGTATATTTTTATTATTTAAAATTAGAGTAAAAATAAACCACGATTCTTCTAAAGTAAACAAAGGATTCTAAACTAGGTATAAACATAATATAAGCGGCAGTATTGCAATATTAGTGCTACATAAATCTAAATACTGCGCTAGAGCCCCATTATAGTGTACCTATACAGTAACGTTAATTTCCTGAAGCGAAGGAAGATATTAACCGAGAAATCCGCTTAGCTTGCAGACAAACGCCACTATTATAGACAACAAAATAAACAGCTTAGACCAAGGATAGTCTATAGTTCGCACACATAGACTATATAAATATTTAGCATGTTTTTATGTAACCTTTTTTTAAGGACAAGCATAGAATTATGTGCAGCAGGTTTTAGCTGTATTTTTTTCTAGAAACTATTTTGTATGTTCAGGATAGCCATGTCTAAATGGACATCAAAGATATTTCAGTATGTGTGAAAGCAAGGATGTCGCTATTGTAGTACCTTTTCCTGTGGAGGAAATCCATCATACGGATACCCTCTCGACCTCGGGTAAAGCGGGATGGTTATACCAGATACTCCGACCTCTCGATCCAGTTTATCTGAGACTACTAAATCGGGACTGTAACCAATTTCTGACACATATGTACACACGAAAATTTTGACTTTTGCGGCTCATGTGGGACAGTCCCGGGGTTTCTTGTAATGTATTCTGGAACGGCGCGGTATCCTTCCGTTCTACTTTTTTGGGATGAGATACCCCCACAATAAAGAAAGTCTGGGCGTCTACGACAGCGCATGACCCTCGTGCCAATGCTCATTTCGGTGTCGCACTAAGAAAATATACAGATGTGGACACAAGCTGCAAATCTGCGGCTGCGACCCCTGTGTTTCCAGTGTCGCCTCTAACGACAAAGGTTTAAAAAACTTCTTATAAAGGAGATTGTCCAAATTCGCCTAAGAATCAACAGAGATTTGACTTATACCATAATTCTTAGCTTATTTTATGTCCTTTATTCCAAATACTAGAATTTAACGGACACTTCATATTAATAAAATAAAAAATAAATAGGCATTTTATTGATTTCGCGATATTTTCACTTGTCATGTTCGTCAGAGTAATAAGTAAATAGTGTTCTGTGGTCATATGTTTTGTTTTTAAGTAATTTGCTTGTTCAGTGGATCGTTTTTGTTGTGTTTTTAACCGACTTCAAAAAAGGAGGAAGTTAACAATTCGTCGGAATCTTTTTTTTATGTATATTACCCGATTACTCGAAGACGCCTGGACAGATTCGAGAAATTCTTTTTTTCTTTAAAAGGCTATACTTCCCAGGTGGTACCATTGGCACCACGTCAGGATCTGATTATGGGAACTCAGAAAATTCAAGGGCAACTCTCAGATTTTATAGTAACGCATAATTTGTTATTTTTTAAGTCGGTGTACTTTTTATGAATTATTCTTTTGACACTATGTAAGTATTAAAAATAATATATGGTACTATTTTTAAATAACTGTTATAATGTATATATATATAAGGCTATAACAACATACTTTGGTCAGGTAAGGCAGGTAAAACTTTAAAAATATATTAGCTTCTTACTTCGTGAAATTATTGTAAATGATATTTATTATATACCTATTATGTTTGCTTATTATTAGGTAATGAAACGTTAATTAAAACCTAAATGTAAAATAAAACCAAATTAGCTCGAATGTTAGTATCGTAACACTGTACTGAAGTGTATTGAAGGCATGTTGACATTAAAAATATAACCTCAAAATAGAAAAGATTTTTGGTAATAAATAAACTCTAAGAAGTGTCCGTTGTTAAAATCAACTTTTAAGGATTTATAGGTGTTCTTTGGAACCCGAAAATATGCTTTCTAAGGCTGTTGGTTCTTAGGCGAACTTTGTACGGGCGCTGAGCAATGTCCTTTATGTCCCTTCACCCAAACCCATGTATTCAGGCCCATGGTAGAAAGAGCCACTGTTCTTTGCTTACGGCTCTTCCACGGCACTGCTGAGTTACTTATTTGTGGTCGAATGTTTAAAGTCAAAGTGTGTAGCTATGAGTGATAGTTGTAGCATACGCTAGTTAGTCGTCAAACCCGGCGCTTTCTTCCTTCGGACGGGATCGGTTCGCACAATCCAGTATAGCCTTTTGCGACATGTTATGTTGTATGTATGTGCAAGAAGGTGAAGAAGCAGTCGAGGGTCTAGTGTCAGAGTACTCAGAAGATCGCAACTCGGCCAAACATCGTACCCTAACTCTAGACCCCCGATAAAAACGGGATGTACATACACTAGCTGATCCCAGAACGCAAAATATAATTTTCTAACTTACTGTATAATATAATATACTATAATATAATATAATATAATATAATATAATATAATAATACATTCAGTCTTATTTATATTAAGTGGGTAAAATTCCCTATCTACAACGTCTGTATTTGAATAATAAACGCTTTGGTTAATAGCAGTGTAATTGGTTCGTCTATAAACCGTTAGAGCAAATTTAAAATCCTTTCGTGATTGGATTTCGAGATTTCTTTTCAAGGCGTTGGATATAGATACTTACGCATCGAGAATCCAAAGATATAAGTAAAATGTTTTTACATAATTAAGACAATGATAATAATATAAATTAAGTACTGAAATGATTTTTTCGCTGCTCCGCCCCGAGTCAGTCTTTGTTTATTAAATTGTAGGTTTTTATAGCTTACTAGGTTTATTGTTCTCGGCGTCGTCACCCCAATTGAAGTTATTTAATATTTTTAATTACATTTAAAAATTAAATTACAACTTGACATTAATTCATTAAAGTCAGTGGGACGATTTCAGAGAATAACATGTATTAACGTGTACGAATACACTTAGTGGTTTTTTTTATTTAGATAGTAATGTTGATGCTTACATGGTATATGACATGCATCAAATTCGATTCGAGGATAATTTTAAATTTCTGTTACAGACAGAAAACAGAGATTTTCTTTTTTATGTGTAGGTATATAATTTTCAGGTACGGACTGAAATTGTGTTCAATAAAAATACATTATAATCGCCATTGTAGTTTTTTTATTCTACCGGCTATTATGTAATTTTAACTTCGTGATAATCTTTTAGTGTGTTTTTATTATTCTACAGTAATGTGCTAAATGTCGTTTTTGTTACAGGGGTGCGGGCGGGGGCGGCATGTTCGGAGACGTGAATATATCAGCCATTTTGGATTCATTTAGTATTAGTTACGACAAAAGAGTAAGACCGAACTATGGAGGTAAGTAACAAGCGACAGTTTTTTTTATATATTTACATTATCTTTATACATCCTATATAACAATGATATAACTATACGGTATATAACAATTTAAGTGTGCTGGGTAAATCCTACTAATATTATAAAAGCGAATGTTTGGATGTATGGATGGATGGATGTTTGTTACTCAATCACGCTACAACGGCTGAACGGAACTGGTTCAAAATTTGGCACATAGATAGATTATAGTCTGGAATAGCACAATGGCTACTTTTTATCCTGGAAAAACGGACACTTCTGGGATAGTTTAGTTTTTTACAGAGCAAGGAATCGACATGATTTTTTGTATAATGGCAGTATAGATTGTTTGATACAATGACATAGGCCCATTTTTATCCCGAAAAAATGCACGCTTCCTATGTCATTGCAAAATATAGAAAGGTGTAATGGCTTAAGATGCCTCCATGGACTGTATACCTTTTCTTCAAAAAATTACCTCCACGCGGACGAGCCGCGAGCAACATCTAATATATGATAAATATTCATATTATAGAATTTGCTTTACCTAACCTAACACCAAGACAAGACAAGGGAAGTTAAAGATCGAATAGTCATTACATGAATAACCAATAATTTATTTGAATACTTATTACTCCTGTTATTATTTCAATATCAAAGAATATTTATCTTGGAATAAAATAAACAAACATTTTTTTTTATAAATCCAATATATAATCACTTTTCAGATAAAGATACTTTCAATTTTGTAAATTAAACACGCTTCTGGGAAGGCAGGGTAAATTGCTAAGTTATTTTTAGAATTACATTTTCCTCTAAATTGTTTGCCACGGGCCACCTTATTTACTCGTACGCTATTTATTGAATTCATACTTAGGAGATTACTCTTTGAGTATGTATTTTGTTTAAACATTGTCTCAAGTACACAGAGTGTGTACTTCGTTTTCTCTAGTACCTACAACTAAAAATAATTTTCAGGCATTCCATTCACTTATATAAAATTATTGTATGTTTTGTCTCTAATATTTGAAATATATAATATTTTAATTTAAAAGCAGCGGTAGCCTAGTCGATAGTGGTACGGTCTGTTGAAAAAAATGTTGTAGGTTCGAAATCAGACCTAATTCAGACTTTTCTTAAAGTTACATTCTTAAACAAAATCATACCTAGCCTAATGTTATTATAATACAAGTGTTTTTTTACCGACTTAAAAAAAGGAGCTAGGATGCTAGATGCTAGGATTCGACGTGTATTCTTTTTATGTTTGTTACCTCAGAACTCCGTCATTTATTGACCGATTTAGAAAATTCTTCTTTTATTACAGAGAATATGCTTCCAGATTGGTCCCATAGAATTTTTATTAAAATCGGTTGAGTAGTTTGGTTTTAAAACCAAAATAACTTGAAAAAATATGTTGTCCGAATATACGAAACTGCGAATTTTGCTTTTCTGTGACTTTTTCCGTGGCGTTTTCTTTTGGTACTCTATCCAACGTACCTATTTTATATTTGTACCACTAAAGGGCAAAAAATAAATTATTACTTTTTAAATAAAAATATAACCGCCTTCAAAAAAACCCAGACGACACAACTAAAAAACAAAAAATACATTTTATTAATGTGATGTACGTAGTATTGGTTATTCTTCACAAGAACAGTTACAGAATAAATAAAAGGATTTGTTACAAGGAACTGCCTCCATATATAACGTAAATATGTAACGCAAACTATACATATGATATACATAAAAATAATCTATCTATAATGATATGTTTAATATAATAAAAACATGAAACCAAGATTCTCTTAATCACTATAAATACATATTTTATATATTCAATTTGTACATGTAAGAGTTATCGTAGTTTCTGTCCATTACTGAAGGCGTGTTTGTGAATTCTAAATGACTTGATATTATTTTAAATGAACTTCATGAGGATTGCCTTATTGATCTAGTGGCAGTGTACTTGAGTTGTTGTTTTTAACCGACTTCAAAAAAGGAGGAGGTTCTCGTCGGAATCTTTTTTTTTTATTGGACGAACACACATCCTCGAGCTCGTTGCTCAAGCCACCCTTCTGAGATGCGAAGCGTCATCACGTTAAATTAATATAAAAAAGTCGATTAAAGCAATATATAGGTATATATAGAAATCGTACTATTATTACATATGGACAGTCTGCGTGGAGCAGTTTGAGAATAGCCATTTGTGAAACGAGGAGCTCTGGGTTCGATTCCTGCACCAAGATAAATGTTTGTGTGTTCGACAAATATTTGTTTCAAGTCTGGGTATCGTGAATGATTGTGTGGTCAAGACTATTGTGTGTGGGTGTTGAGTGTTAAATATTTACATAGGTACCATTTATACCAATATCTGTACACAGCAGGTACTGCCTGCAAATATTAATACTAAATATATATTTTATTACTTCTTTTAACGATTTACATGTGTGCAAAATAATCACAGTCAATCAGTTTGAATAATAAAGTTGATACATAAACCTAACACTTGTTATGTGTTGTGTATTATATCGATTTCAGGACCGCCCGTGGAAGTGGGGGTTACCATGTACGTGCTCTCCATCAGCTCTCTGTCTGAAGTGAAAATGGTATCTTATTTTCAAAGCAATATTAAAGACACAGCGCATACATAGCAAAGTTTTTGTCCCTTAGTACATCACCAGCATTAAACCGTTCATCGTAGCACCCGTGTCCACGGTTCGATTGCATTGTACAATAGGCGTGACATATGGTAGGGTCGCATTTGCATCGCGTGGGTCGCGCTAGCGTGAGTGCGTGTTGCGCTGTGTCGCTGTGTCGCGCCGCATGCCCGTACACCGGCACCGGCACCGCCACCAGCCGCGCCTGCTAGTACCGCACGCACTCTGCGCCTCTCGTGTTCCCTCTCCGCTCGCCCCGCCCGCCCGCCCCGCTCGCCCGGCGATGGGACACGTCATCGTGCTCTGGTTTGGTTTTCACGGCGCGAGGCGCGCGCGCGACTCACACTTGGGCTTGATTGCAGGTCCGCCAGTGGAGGTGGGCGTCACCATGTATGTGCTCTCTATCAGCTCCGTCTCCGAAGTGCTCATGGTACTCGCCACTGTCAGTTCACGCTTGTCTCGGTCGCTTCGGCTGCCGCGCCGCTGCGACCGAGCAGCCCCAGACACGAGGCTGCGAGCATGTCCGCGTTTGGTGGAGCAGATCGCCCTTTATCAGCCCACTTGCTTTCTTATTATGTGTCATGTGATAATAACTTTCTTTCGATTCGTCCGTGACTTCATAATAAGAAAAGCAACCATTACTACCTTGAAATTATCCAGTTGTGTGTTCTTGCAGTACTCGTAATTCCAAAGTTGCTGCCATTTAGTTCGGAAGTGATGACGTCTGTTCATTGTCAATTTTAATACGTGCAATAAAAATATATAATATTAATCACTTTACTTTTTATAGACGGATATTTAGAAAATGTACATATTAAAGATTAGATATATCTTTCTAACAGGTCATCATCACTTATATCATAGTAGATTACTAAACTGAATTTGTCAACTAACGTCTCTTACAACTAACGTTTGTGACGTTCAGTAACTATTATTTTCAAATATTAACTATTATTGACTAAAAAACGAACGAAACCAATAATACTGTGGATTTGCGACGACTGTATAACTCTTATCGTAACTCATTTTGTAGTTTGTCGTGTATGTACGTATTATATGTATTTACTGGAATAGTGCCAACTAAATTGTAATTCTCTGTATCCTCCGGTGACTTGGAATATCGATACAAGCTGACTGTACCCAACCAGTTGTTTGAAACCATGCTTCCTGACCTTTATCTTATACTTTAATGTTTACTACCATGCTTTTTTGCTGGTCGGGAGAAAGTCATTCAGTTTACAAAGAGACTGGGTAAGCTTGCTACGCGTTTGTATGGGTGAAGGACCCCGAAGTGGAAACCAAATCAAAGTTGGAAAGGTCACAATAAGACGTGACCCATGGCCCGGGGGAGGGGTGTCGCCTTTATTATATACTTATCAAATTTCAAATTTATGAGTCGAGATCATTAATGAACGTTAATATGTTCCAAAATCCTTTTTCCAAAGTTTACTGATGAATTGACGTGCGGGCTTGTTAGCTTCAATCAAGACAGGGTTGCCTTTATCGAGCCGTGGGTCTGCCTGTGCCGCGCCCACTCACATCGCCCTTCCCAACCACAAGAGCACCTACCTTCCTGTTCATAATTAGATCTCACCTGTGTTTTGAAGGCTTCATATCACGTCTAAACTTTATGCACATTTTGTTTATTTTTTTTCAAGCTTATCGCTCGATTTGTTTCTTGGATGTCGTAAAGTGGCTATGTGGACCTAATGTAACTTTGCGTCTATCTTCAAAAAACCAACCTTTCATTCGACAATTGCAATCTCCTGGATAACTATTTTATTATGTGTCGCAGTCGATGTTGTCCCAGACGTTGTGTTTAACGATACCTTTTCTAAATACGCATGCAGATGTTAGATGTTACCGTGCAAATAGATAAGTTCTTTAAAATATTTTTGAAATTTAGATCGAACAAATCGTTATTTCACAAGAGCAAAGAACGAACATAGCTCCTACAAGAGAGAAAAGCTTTTTAACGTAATTTATAATAACTGTTTTTGACTTTGTAGAAGTTATGTCCAAATGTAAGTTAAAAAGCAATGATTAAAATGCATTAATATTTTAAATTTTTGCTAATATTTTCAATGCTTTTACATTGTATTTTTATTCTTCTCAGGACTTCACGCTGGACTTTTACTTCAGACAATTTTGGACGGACCCAAGGTTAGCATATAAAAAGAGGACGGGTGTGGAGACGCTTTCCGTTGGGTCAGAATTTATAAAAAATATATGGGTGCCTGACACTTTCTTCGTAAATGAAAAACAATCTTATTTCCACATAGCGACGACAAGTAACGAATTTATACGTATTCACTACTCCGGTTCTATTACTAGAAGTATCAGGTAAATATATCTTATATATTTGTTTTCAATTTAATTTTTCTTTTGAAGTAATAGATGTGCTGAATCCCAGAAAATAAAAACATCAGAATAAAATACCGATTCCTTATTTGCTTTGGTTTCCTCTTTAGCTATCCCAGAATGGCAATAAAGTTATCTATATAGGCACTATCTGCACGTCAATAGACCTTACAATTTCAAAAAATTTACTAATATATTATGGTAGAAGTATTTTCTGGACCTTTAAGAACACTTTGAATCAATACGAAATATGCATATTTTTACAAAAAATTCACTCAGTGTCTACAATTCTTTGATACATTAGTGTCCGTGTATTATTTTAATCTGATAATTATAGTAAAATCTAGAACAATAGAAGATACATAGACTTTTGTTCATGAAAAATACGGTGCTGTTTCTTAAAATCGCGAACATAAAAATCACAATGTATAACATGTTGCAGAAAAGAGGGTTCGATATTCGACGGTCCCTTTACAGCGGTAGAAGTAAATACTTCTGCTAAACACAGGCTGGAGAAGTGTGAGGGCTGAGGCGCTTGAGGCAAGACCAATGCACTATTTCAGGTACCGTGAGAGAGGTCTCACGGTACCTGAAACAATTGACACTCACATATCCTCACATATTAGTTTCAAATGCCCTAATGACGTGGACAGAAGCAAACGCTGTTCGCCTGCAATTTACCCGGTCACAGGGCAAGCTAATGCACTATGAGAGTGCTAACATATCGCCTTTGCGTAGACAGAAAAACTTGTGGTCCCAACTGCTCCCACTCTTCTCGCCTCCACCAAGGAACTGGGACTTCTTAGGATACTAAGGATACGAAACATCCTCTCCCTTCAAAATACTCCAGGGTTACTTCAACCATTGTCGCAATGCACAGAACGTGGTACTGCAAACCATTGTGGAGTGGTCTGCAACCACTGCAGTTGCCACAGCAGTGGTTTTATCTCAAACGGTTAGATACCGAGCAGAGTTGCATAGCCATCTATTGGGGTAGTGTCGACGGCACTCCATTCTGATCATTATTGGAAAAAGGACAGGGTTTTGTTGCTGTGCAGTGCGGTGCTCTGGCCATAGTGGCCATATCTCTTGCAATAAGTCTATCTCTGACTATGAAGAGAACCTGGACGGCGTGGCGTGGCCAACTGCGTTCGTAGATGTTCACCTCGCCCACTAATTATGCTGGGCTACTTCAATGTTCATCTTAGAGTTTGGGGTCCCCGCAGAGACAATCGAAGGGGAGAAACTAGACGAATGGGCGGTGTGCCTTGGCCTCCGACTCATAGACCAAGGGTCTAAGTACATGTGTGGGATGGCAATCGGCGATTCCCCCCGATGTGGGGGGAATTGGCCGTAGACATCACATGGGCGTCTGCCTCTGCTGTTGGACTGATAATATGGCGAGTTCCAGAAGAGATAGTTCAACTCTCCGACCATCACCATATTGTGTTTGATATGGCCCTGTATCGACCTAGCTCCAATTTTGGTCGTAGATATAGCAGCTTTCCGCCACGTTTGTCGCTAAAGCGGATGAATCTAGATCTGCTTCAGGCCACCAACATTACGTCCTGGCTTAAGCTCTAATTTAATAGTTGCCGTTCCAAAAAATAAGGCATATTGGTTCCGAGGTGCGATGACGAAAATATGCGATACTTCAATGCCTCAGGTCAAAACTGCCAATGGGACTGTTTACGAGTGGTTGGTAGAAATTGCTGCCAATATAGAACTAGAGTTCGAAGAAGAAGGTGTACTGCAGATGATGGAGGTAGAGCATACTGGGAGTATCAAGTGGCTACGATGGTTCTCCAGGCCACTTTTAAGATTGCAACATCTCGGTCTAGGGATTCATGGGGACGTCCGTATAAGTTTACGTGTTGGACATTTTGGCGGACATGGATGCCAGGTGGGCGATTGTCAGGCTACAATGGCGCTTGAGATGGCAATAAGACGCCAGGAACGACAAAACGCGTTCATGATTTGGCATTCAAGGCTGCTTGAAGAGGCTTATATAAAACATGTTATCAAATCAATTCTGCCGGTCTTCGAAAACTGAATGAACTGAAAAAAGGACGACTCACCTACAGACTTAGCCAAGTCATCACCGAGCATGGTTGCTTCGGTGATTGTCTGTACATAAGTTAGTCGAGAAATGACGTGGGAAGCAGACCGGCATATACTGGTCAGCCGGATCGGGTAAAACTTCTTCCTGCCCTCAGTTATGGCCGCGATGCTTGTGGGAGAGCATTAATGGAAAGCGGTAGACTTCTTCTGTAAAGCAGTCATAACTCGAAAGGAATCTGCGGCACAGGATCGGGAAAGAGCCGATGCCGAGGTGAAAACGTCAAAGCGATGTAGAAGTCAGGGTGCCTATGTGTAGGGTCACGTAAGATTGCTGGGGACTCGTTGAAGTACTCATCTTGACGTGCTAGTACAATAAAACACTGGACCCCCCAGAAACCCCTTTTGGCGTATTTCTTTTGGAGGTTTTAGAATCCTTCCGTTGTGTACCCCGTCGTAAAGACGCGCATCCCAAAGGAATCCATCCATTCCCCATGAAACTATAAGAAAGCTATAAGTTAAACGCGTGTGACGCTATTCGTAGATAAGTTTTTTTAATTCGTAGGTACTTACTCAGCTCCATCTTCAAAGATTTTTTTAACTCGTGTCAAATTTCTGGTTATGGCTCACAAGGCAACTGAAAATTGTTATATACTTAACTTCATTTGTAAGCCATTTACGAGCTGATTTTAGAGTTTAAATATGTTTTATGGACGCAACGCGGCATTAAGGTTGAATAATTTCGAAGTTTTGCTACCTCAACTATCTTGTATTATTATTTAATTTAAGTAATTGAACCTTTCTATCTCTAGTTTTTGTAGAGAGATCCAGTTATTTTAATTTTAAATGCATATTTTATATTGTATTTCGTTTCAACTCGCTTTAAGATAAATATAAATTAAAAATCGTGGGTTCATTTCCTACCACAGATATCGTTTAGTCTGAATTTTGCAAGTATTTTTTTGTTATTGACAAAAATAGGCAGTTTACATATTGCTTAATTAACATTAATCTATTTTTTTTACTGATCCTGGCTGATCATAGCGAATAGGGAACTCTATTCACGGGACATACGCGGCGGTTGACGTCAGAGAGTGCTTTATTTTTTGGTCAACATTGTACTTTGCGCCAACAATGTACTTTTCATCCAGTAAAGTGTAGTCAATCTCACGGACCAAGAAAATTACTTTTTTCAGATTAACTATAACAGCATCATGCCCAATGAACCTCCAGTACTTTCCAATGGACCGACAACTATGTCACATCGAGATCGAAAGTTGTAAGTATCTTCAATATAATATATATTAATTACTATTAATACTGTATTAATAAAATCACGTGTTCAAATTGTGCGTTTTTTTACTAACCGCCAATGCTAATAATGTTTAATTTTATTTTATTTATTATAAACTATTATTGAATTGTTTATATAATAAAATACAAATTATATGAGTGTTATTAATGTAAGCACGCTTTCTGTGTGTCCTCAGTCTAAACTTATTAAAATTTTGTTAAATTACTAACATATTCAGACTTTTATATAAATATTTCAAATATTTCAAAGATGATAGAAAAATAAATGAAAAGAAAATTAAATAATTGTGTATTTGTGCTCACCATAAGCAATCATTGATTTGATTCTTTACCACAATGCAAATCACTAGGCTTACAGATATTGTGTTGTGACCACTTTTTGTATCACAGATGCTACTCAGGAATAACTTGTGAGCACAAGCGTTAAAACAAACCGTCGACACGTGCTGCGATTCCCCTCGTGTTTTCATAAGTTGGAACGTCTCCTTCTCGCATACAGCACCCGCAGAAGGCAGACTCTTATCGATAGTAAGCCTTTATTCTCACGAGCATCAAGCGAAAGAAATGATAATGTGACATCGACGCTGCGACATGCGGGCCGAAGGAGGCGGGGACGGTGACGCTCGAGGGTCCTACATCGAGGGCTGAGGGCTGAGCCTCGATACCGCCGCATACACTTACACATCTCGCACTATTGCCGCTTCTGCTCCTCACCTCCACACCGCATAACGCATACAGACCACTAGCATGATAAATTTTTGACTTTCATCTTTATCGCTCCGTTGGTAGTATTTGGACCTCACTTTTTATAAACCGGTTTTATTTATAGAAAGTAGCATCGAGATACCTTAGTAATTAGGTGAATCATTTTTATTTCTGCCTTTTTAGTAGGTAGAATTTAGACTTATATTTTTCTATCATCCATTGCGAGTCGATCCGAGTGACATGTCTCGGGTCGTCTCACTCCTCATTCCGTCTGGCGATTCAAGCTCGCAAGTCACGTCCGGACATTGGCGCGGGCGCGTGAGGGATACGCGATGCTTCGCAGCGTAAGTGATAGCGTTTTGTGTGTTTGGCATGTCTCCGGAGTCGGATACACTATGAGAGACATTCGGTACAATTGGAAGGACGGACTAGCCAGCGTCGGCATGAGCAACGAGGTGCAGCTGCCACAGTTCCGAGTGCTTGGCCATCGTCAGCGCGCCACTGTTGTTACGTTGACGACAGGTAACAAATTGCATTAGCCATTCTCCCAGCACTATCCGTCCATCGCTCTGCCACCGACCCCGTCTCCCTCAGCCCGTGTGCAGATGATCGACACCGATCGACCGTGACACTAGCACACACGCTAACACGACACGACAGCCGCACGACGAGACGCGCGAGTCTGAGCTCGCGAACCCCCCGCTCTTACCCCTACCGAATGATGACTCGTGTTGTAAAACCCATTGCGATGGGCCTGGGGTTGTTTCATTTATAATGTCCGCTGCGCACAGTCGGCTACACCATGCGGGACATCCGATACAAATGGAACGAGGGGCCCAACTCTGTGGGTGTTTCCAGCGAGGTGTCACTGCCACAGTTCAAAGTGCTGGGTCATCGCCAGCGAGCCATGGAGATCTCCCTTACAACAGGTACATGGGTTCGCGGGGGAAATTAACGACTTGCGAATTTTTCGAAAGACACCACAACGTGGAACACTGGACAAAAACAGCCACGAATCTTTCACGTCCTGCTTTTGTATTTATGCACTAAACACTGAGTGGTGTGATATAGTCATGTGAATTTGTGACTGTGTTTTTTAACTACCTACTTATTTTTGTTATTAATACTACTTTGACATAAAGTATACCTCACAAAATCAAGGTTACAGTAGATTCGTTTCAAATGAAAAAAAAAACATTTTTCTAAATCGTTAAGGATGAAAAAAAATTGACGCGTTGTAGTTCACATTTTTATTTGAAATATTTCAGTGTTTGTACTAAACAAAAATATAATTTTCAGGAAACTATTCAAGATTGGCATGTGAGATACAATTTGTCCGTTCTATGGGATATTATTTAATTCAGATATACATTCCTTCTGGTCTGATTGTTATCATATCATGGGTGTCATTTTGGCTGAATCGGAACGCGACTCCGGCTCGCGTGGCCTTGGGAGTCACCACTGTGCTGACAATGACCACTCTCATGTCTTCCACCAACGCCGCTCTGCCCAAGATCTCATACGTCAAGTCAATTGACGTTTACCTCGGTACTTGCTTCGTGATGGTCTTCGCCAGTTTACTAGGTAAATATAATTTTACTATTCCATTGCAAAGCGACTTGATCTATAAAGCGAATTTTCTGTTTGTAGCCACTATATATCGATGCGAATAATATTTGAACTACAAAACATTATATAACTAACCTGTGATATAGACAGTCTTTCTAAATCTTTACAGAATACGCCACCGTGGGCTACATGGCTAAAAGGATACAAATGCGAAAACAAAGGTTTGTCGCCATACAGAAGATAGCGTCCGAGAAGAAGATACCAGTGGATTGCCCGCCAGTTGGGGATCCTCATACACTTTCCAAAATGAGTACACTAAGCAGATGTCCACCTGGCAGACCATCCGTAAGTTGTTAACTGGTTTCAAAAACTATCCTTAGGTTTTATTTTTATGAATTTACTTTCGTTTTCTTAATCAGGAGGTCCGTTTCAAGGTCCACGATCCTAAAGCACATTCAAAGGGTGGTACGTTAGAAAATACAATTAACGGAGGCAGGGGTGGTGCAGATGAGGAAAATCCAGGGCCGCCACCTCATTTATTGCATCCCGGAAAGGTAAATTGTACTCTAACTCTAAGCTGAGCGTGCTTGCGATAATGCTGTGCGGTACTTTATAAGTAATTAAGTTGCGATTGTCTTTATCTATTATAACAGTGTTGTGTTTATATGAAAATAATAAAGATCGGATGATTTCGATTTGAGATGACTGTTATTTGAAACTGATAGTAATTCATTAAACTTTTATTATTACTAAATCAACGAAGATTGTGTTGCATATTTATTGTTTTTTTCAATAAACTAAATTAGTAGATTGTATACCGGGTGTCCAAGAAAATGGCGCAGCTGCTTATATACATTATAGTATAAAGGGAATGCATCTTGAAGGATAAAGTATACAGCTGAAAGTTCATGACCTGACATAATTTAAAGGGAAGTCTATTAAAATTTCGTTGCTGGTGAAAAAAGTTTCCTGGATTTTTTCATTAACGATTTAATCTATGACGAAATTAAAAAATATGTGAACCTTAAAATGACTTACTTTAACCATTCTAACTGGTTTTATGCGGAATAGTTGAGATAATAATTGAAACTTTAAACTGTTATAACTCCGAAACAGATATGGTTTTTTCAAAAATTATTTTTTTATTAGCATATTAATATTATGCCCTTGCATCCAGGGAAGCAGGTGCGCCATTTTCTTGGGCACCCGGTATACTAAATTGAATTACCTCAAGTGTGCAGTACACGTATAAAGTTCAAGTATAATCAGCCTTTTAAGCCTAAATAAGTAAATATTTTATAAATCCGTCAGTAGCCTTCATAATGTTTATTTTAACGTCTGTGTATAAATAAAAAAAAACACATGATCGAACCGTCGAAGTCATCCACGGAGTGCTTTAGTCATAATTATAACAATATTACGTTTGTTTTCCAGGACATAAGCAAGTTGTTGGGCATGACGCCATCAGACATCGACAAATACTCGCGCATAGTGTTCCCAGTGTGCTTCGTATGTTTTAACCTGATGTACTGGATCATTTACCTGCACGTATCGGACGTCGTGGCTGACGATCTGGTTCTACTGGAAGAGGATAAATAGAGGGCGTTTTATACATTCTACTTGTTTTGCCACATCATTTGGAATATTAATTTGAAACACGCCTTTTGGCAACAGTATTCACACTACGTAACTGATCAATTTCGTCCTGATTAATGTGCTTAAAGTTTTATTTTTTAAGACCATCAAAATTGTGAGATATATTCTCTGAAGAGCTAAAATGTTTGCAAAATAACTTTGGCCTTCGAAAACCATATGCATTTTGTATGGATTTCAGCCAATCATAAAGCCAATAATATTTATCATACGTTTCAAATTAGTATTATTTGTGGTAAAGTAAGTGGAATGAAAATTTTATAAAAAAATCTGATGCTCAACTTTCTCTGCTTGATTTATTCATTCGTTTTAGTAGAGTTTTGTAATTAATGTAACAATCTTAGATACTTATTTATTCTTTGCTAACATTGTTGTGACAGAATCATTAGGTATTTTATTTTAAGCCGTAGTCGCAATACGTACCAACAATCCTAAATTATTTTAGTTTTAATATCGTTTTACGTTTCAACCTGTAATAATATTTTGAATAATTAACTTTGCTTTCCATCTACAAACACACGTTGATTTTGTGACGTAAGTCATTTTTTATAATACAATACAATCCACTTAACTAAGTAAATTTAACTCTACAGTCAGAAATCAACGGTGTTTGTCAATGCTAATTAGGAACATTTATATTTACTACATATAATTAATCCGATAGACATAATATGCACAATATAAAAATCCTATTTCCACCATTATAGTGACAGCGAATAGTTCAGTTTTCACTAGTGGCATGCATGCGCGAAGTTACATTGTTAAAAATTTATAAACCTCCAGCATGTATGTACCTACTTTTGTCATATTAGATATAGGTTTTTAATTATTCTGATAAACACTTAGTTCGTTTACTTTTATATTACAATCACCTCACCATGACATGTAAAAATCTGGAAAGTAGTTTCAATAGTAATATTATGTATATAAATAAGGTTTATTATGACTATACATTCCTTAGGATTGTATTGAACAGAAATTAATAAATTGTATCAATTCTTGGCCCGATCCTGGTGTATTTATATCTAAAATATAATGAACACATAGTAAATGTTATATAATAGTTCCTGCGAATATTCACCAAAACGTGTCTTTTACAGAAGATAAAGTAATAATTTGAATTGTGGAAGTGCTTTGAAGTGTCGTGATGATGACTTCACACTTCAGTGAAAACTTCATATGATTAAGCATTAGTAGCCCCATATAGATTTTTATTGGTACAGAGAGAATACATATTTTCTGCTAGCAGCGACGATGGATCGCCAGCACAGTCGGTTGTCGCACGTATTATGTAGATTTCATGGTCTACGAGTTTTAGCATCTATTACTTCAGTGTCACTATAAATCCCTACGAATTCGTTGTACTTACGACATCGTCCCGCGGCCTTGGCAACGCGCCATAAACCAAGCGCTGTCGTCTTCAGCTGTATTGCCCATTTTCTTACTTTTTAAATTGAGTTCCGTGCATTTATATTGGTTAAAAGAAAAGTTAGCAGAGAGGTAACTCCTAGGGGATACGAGATAATAAAATAGTCTGAAGGGTTTAGAACGAATATCAAAATGAAAAATTATTTAGATTTTTTCATTAATGCATACAAATATTTTATCCTTAATAAAATCTTGAGAAATAGATTTCATCTTTGAAAATTTGCTATTTCTTTACTAGCCGCACAGTAGTCCATGCAATGCTTTCCTAAATTAGTTGGATTTAGATTAATTAGCTTTTTTGCTCGCTAATACTATCTCCAAAGCTCCTGTAGTTGAAAGGTGTTCTGACGATTGAGCATTAGAGAGGTGCTGTCAAATTGGGAAGTGTATGGGGCACGGTTACCGTTGGTGTCCGAAATGTTTGCTACGACACAATTTCCCATTTCACAGCCCGTAAGCATACCCTCAGTTATCTGACAAGCAGGGCTCCTGTCATCAGCTACGACAACAAGTAGGCATTTTCAACTTTTCACTATACACCAAAAATGAACACCATTTCCATTTCTAATTTCAGAAAGTCTTTTAATTGAATACCTCAAATTGATATAAGTATACATATTATTAATTATGTATGAGAAAGTAATATATTTCATTTCAATTGTATTTATTAGACTATATATTATACATTATATAGTAGTTACTTTAATTATAAACTGTAGGTACATATATGTATACAGATTTACATAAACAGAAGCAATATAGAAGAAACATGATAATAACGAGCCTTATAAAATTTCAGCATTTAATTATTACGGAATTTAAACAGTCATTATACTAGAAATCATTTAATAATATATAATTGAAATTGATGAAACTCTTCCGTTACTGATCTGATAATAATTTTATTGATCCGTATTAAAGGAGAGTAGAATGTAAATTATAGAATCTGAACTAAAATAAAAATCTAAAGAGATTTAGTTAAACATGTACAATATATATTTTAATTTTAGATGTACATAACACATATAAAGACATTATGTTTTAATCAGTGTATCTTTATTATGCACGTCTACGTCAAATTTATTTATTATATTGAGATAGATGTGATTTGATTTGCTTAATAATATGAATAGGTATGTATGTATTATGTTGGTACAATGGCGTCGCGGTAGCTTCGTCTTTCCGAAACGAAATTCTAAAATATATGTCTAGTGATTAGCTAATAAGACAAATGCATAGATCTAAAGTGTATCTTAGTGTATAACGTATTTATAGTAGGTATCTATTATTGTGTATGCACATCGTCATATTCCAACATAGATTTATTCCCACCCGATAATGTATATGTTAGAATAAAAAATTAAACGAAATAACAATTTAGATTCACAATTCCATTGAAAATTACACTGCGGTTAGTAATTTAAAATAAATACTTTGTTTCGTAGAGATATAATTTTTTTTGAATTTAAATGATGTCTTCACCAAGAATGAACATGACTTTATTTTTTTCGTTAAATCTAGCTGACGATAAATCTTGTGTAATAGCTTTACTTTATTCTACCGATTGTATATTATCTAGACGTCCATGAATGGATATGGTCGTTTGCCACCACTTTTTTGATTTAATTTGATAACTTTAGTTCTAAACTGTTGTAGAAACGAATTATTGCAGTTTCTAAATCTTAATATAGGATATCGTATATTATGCGTAACAGAGGATAAAAATATTTCTATGGATGGAGACAATTTAATAATTTAACGAAAAGAAAATTTATGTAAGACGATATTGTTTAAGAATGAGTAAAAATTAGTATAATTTATATTATGGTATAGTGTAAGATACTATACATAGATGAGTAGTATTTATAAAACGACACATGGTAGAGGTATGTGTGTATGAACCGATTTCTCAATTTTTTTAAATATAAAAGTGTTCGTATATTAAAAGGTGTTTAAGGCACTTGTCCCACCGCGAGGGGCGATCAATATTCTGACTCAAAACACTTATAAAAGTAGTATATGAATTGACTGAATATTTACTGTACTGACTGTGTATTATAGAAGAAAGAAAGCAAGTCAATCGCTTGTTGTCTTGCTTAAAAAAACATTACACTTTCCTTTTACGATACTTGTTTCACAGTTGGAAAACTCGCTAATTACGATATGAATGTCTATCTTTCGTTGGCCCCTGGAATGTGATTGTCGCTCGACTTGTTCCTTCGTACTATACGTATCGCCGCCGGTAAGACAAATGCCTAACACTCAATGGAATTTTTACAATGTTCAGTTACTTAAATATTTGATGTCAATGATTATATTATGATAATGGTTTCTTATGTTTACGCGAATGTTATACATTGAATTAAACTAATTTTTACGGATTCTATCGCGGTTTATTTAACTTTTTTTTTTCCCGACGTTTCGAAAGCTTTACAGCCTTCATGGTCACGGGGTGGACCGACCTGTCCGCCCCGTTAAATAAAGTTAAGTTAAATAAACCGCGATAGAATCCGTAAAAAATAGTTTTATTTCAATGATTATATTATAATATTTTATATTATGTTTGATATTAATTAATTGTAATGGACATTCTCTAGAGAACCAATGATAGATATTACATCTAACATTTTTACATACATTGACATTTAGGTAATGCTCTTACCCTATCATATAATTTCTTAAAGAAATGTAGATAAACTCAAATAAAAAGGTAAAGTACTTAATTATGCTTACTTTGTTATTTTTATTTGTTCTTGTGCAAATTCTAACAAAAGTTCTTATTTAAAATAAAGACAAGGAAATAGTATGTACCTTTTTGTTTTACGCGTTGATTATTATGAATATTTTACATTATTAATTGATTAATACATTGTTGATCACGATTTTATAATCAGATGTCACTGTTTCAATGAATTTTACGTGACGTAAGTAGAAGATATCAGAGTCCGATCTCATTTCAGATAATTTAAGCCTAGGATAGAACGGATTGCCGACGATCGAAATAAACATAATACACGCAACATTTATCCACATAAAGTTATAATTAAATGGACGAAACGGGTTGATAATAATCTTAAACTATTCCATTTTTAAGCAGTATTCAATTGGATAAAGCATGAGTTTCGTTATGAAAAGTTCGGACAAACTATAAATTTAATCAATAGTTTGGGTTAGGCGGGTTATGACCCTACATTATTGGCCCTGTGCCAGTATGTATACCTATCATGTAAAATATAAGACATTTACACAATCAATGGAAAATTACAAGAAAATATAAATGTATTGTCGGGAATACCTTCATGTGCATGTTAGTAACATTATAATGCGCGGTGGCGCTGTTAATTAGATCCTAATGTAATAACGAAGTACATTCATCTAATCTTTTCTGAATGGGTTAAATATGTGCAAATTATATTTTCTCACCATTATTTATATGTTCAATTATTCAATGTCGAAGCACCGGCTGACAATGTGAATATAGGTATAGTTTCAGCAGGCCCCTTGAGTTTGTATCGCGAGGGTGAGTATAGTCGCAACAACACTACACCGTACTCAGGGTGTAAAACCGGCTACAGTGGCACACGCGTGTCGCGTTCCGGGATGAGCCAGTGTACATCCGTTTTTTGTCGAGGGTCTAGAGTAGGGGTACGATGTTTGGCCGTTTTGTGCCCTTCTGAGTACTCTGACTACGCTTTGACCGCTTCTTCACTTTCTTGCCCATGGCGTAGTGTGAAGAAGCAGGCCAGCCGCGGTATGATTGTGTTGAGTAGCTGCGGATAGACATTCATTGAGTATGTATTGTATTGTGTACTTTACGATCTATTAGAAACGCTGTGAAAAGCCTGTAAGTAACGGATCACATAAACATAACCTATCGAGAGTTTTATACGAGCATAACTTTGACCTACTTTTAATACTTAGATTCATAGGAAATTTGTTAATTGTACTGTTATTGGATAACTCCGAGGTAGTATTTTTTTTTCTAAAACTAGTACAATGATTACCACAATGATAAATAATCGCCTGCCTCGGTGGCGCAGTTGTAATTGCGCATGCGTTTACGACTGCTATGCTGAGGTCTCGGGTTCGATCCCCGGGTCGGGTAAAGTGATGTTGGGTTTTTCTATCCAGAAATTCCCAGTATTAGCCCGGAGTCTGGAATCTATGCCCGGTATGGCGATAGGTTTGCCCCCTATCACATCATGGGACCGAAATTTGGCGAAAAGTGGGTGTACTAGTTACACCTCTGCCCACCCCTTCGGGGATTACAGGCGTGAGTGTATATGTATGTATGTATGTATAAATAATCGCTAGTGAAATTGAAATTTAAAAATAACAAGGAATAATGAATTATATTAAAATAAGTATCATTACATGTTTTAGTCAGACTACTCAAAATATTATTTATGAATGGTTTTTATTCATTTTTCGATTTATCTTGGCAAACTGCAAACGGAATATCGTCCTCACGTTCAACATAAACAGAATTAAGGGTTGTGCCGTTTAATGAATATATGCCATTTTTAATATAAAATAAAACTCTCTGTCACTCTCTTAACAAAAAAACAATAAACATGTGTGAAATTTCTGATCTGTTGAAAGCTATAGAAAGTAATTAAAATATAAAACACGAGCAAAAATTTAGAAAACCCAAAGATGTCCCCAAAACAGAATGATACCAGTTTTTAATTAATGTTACATACAGTTTTTAAATTATATTTTTTCGGTTAAAAATAGCATTCCAATACGTCTTAGATTAGTTAGATATTTTAAATATATATCTTGTGAAATGAATATTCTTTACTTTCATATGTCTATTAATATGTTTTTGTGCACTAGTTTATGTCAAATACTAAAGTCTTTCGCACATTAATATTAAAATATAGCTGTACCAAGACCTATGTTTAGGGGAGACGATGGCTTTAACATTAAATTAAATATTTTACTATTATTATTGCACGACACCTCTTTATGAAAACCTGATTTAAAGGGTATTTCGTTATCATCACATCTAAGCCACCAATTTCGTAAGTTTATAGATGGATAGATCAAAATTATTTATATTGCTCACTATTATAAGCCACGTGAAAATATTAAGTGTGCACTTAATGATAAAATAGATTTGTAGTATGATATAAACATTTCTTTATATTGACGGAACGAAGGCTCAAGATACTGTTAATTTAGAAAATTTGGACTAAAATAATACTTATCATGATAAATTATGTATTTACAACCGAACGGTTACCTCACAGCGTAATTATATACACTAATTAAACAGCTGGACTTATATTCAGCGGCTTTTCAGATTATCCAAACGTTCAGACGTATCTCGTTTTTTTTAGTGCCTCGGTAGGCAGACGAGCCGACGGGCCACCTGATGGTAATGGTGAGTAGTCACCGCCGCCCATAGATTTCTGCAATGCCAGGGAACAACAAAGCCGCTGCCTGCCGTTAAAACCGTACCGTCAACAAGCTATAGGTTTAACGATCTCAATTACTCCAAGAACAATGTGATCTGGTTGACAAAAATTCAAAGACCCATCGATATGTTTATGCATTGCGTATATTTACATGTACGTAAATATAATAAATTGATAAATATAATAAATAAATAGGAGCTAATTTCATATTCATAATGGAAAGCAAATATAGCTGAATGAAAAAGCTCAATTTGACGTGTTACAAAAGACCATGCTATGCTGAACAATCTTAATCAATTTTACTGTTGTTAAAATTAACTTTAATCAAATATAAAATGATTTTGTTGTTTCAGCAATAGTTCGAATTGATTCGATATGATATTCGATATATATATCCCCTTGCATATTTCAATAATAAATAGTGACAATAGTTACGTATGATTATAGCTGGTACAATGTTTTGACGTAACATTTAGATATGAAAAAACTAATATTAGATATACTTTACTATGGTATGAACAACACGACTCTAATAAGATAATTTTGGAACTAACATTAAGTTTTATAGTCTCAGCCGCTGTTTTAATTCCAGCCTCATAGGATTATGTAGCAAATTAAACACCAATAGAATACTCAATAGGTGCGTCATATATTTGTAGAATAAAATAGATCAAGTTAGAATGTAAAATACAACGATGCTGTGAAGAAATATTAATCAATTGGTATAAAATTATCTTAAATACATGAGATGACGATTAATAAGTACATCTACGTTTCCTTGTTATTATTATACATATTTCTGGAAGAATTGTCAGAGATTTTCATAATTAATTGTTCTTGAGTCCATGTTGTTTTCATTTTAAGTGATTTACTTTATTATGATATAAATTATATTTGAAAGTTTATGATCTCAGTGTGGGCAGGTTTTGGCGAAGTTTTTATTATTGTTATTATTAACTACGACATCTATTCGTGTACTTATAAATAAATGTAAAAATAATAAAGAAAAATAAAGTCATTTTTCAAGTAATTTGTTGTATTATTTCACCTGCAGCTATCAGTTAATCTTTATGACGTACTTACGGTAAACTAACGTCTGTATTATATTATTTTTGGAATTCTGCCAAATAGTTTTCACCTGGAATCAAACAGACTGCCTCGGTGGCGCAGTTGTAATTGCGCATGCGTTACGATTGCTGTGCTGAGGTCTCGGGTTCGATCCCCGGGTCGGGTAAAGTGATATTGGGTTTTTCTACCTAGAAATACTCAGTATTAGCCCGGAGTCTGGAATGGTGCCCGGTGTGGCGATAGGCTCGCCCCCTATCACATTATGGGACCGAAATTCGGCGAAAAGTGGGTGTACTGGTTACACCTCTGCCTACCCCTTCGGGGATTACAGGCGTGAGTGTATATGTATATGTATATGTATGGAATCAAACAGACACCTCAGGTAACCTTGGTACTGCTTCTATGGAAACAAATTAGCAGCAAGCGCGACGTAGTTTGTGATAATGTTTTATTTTACATGAGTATACAACAGATTTTACATACTTAATAATATCAATGGAATATTTTTGAAATGAAAGCCACTGTTTTACCGTGGTACTTACGCTTGTTTGTAAAGAAATGCAAGCTTAATTCGCTTAGTTTTCTCAAAAAACAACCTTGAAAGGGGTCAAATTAGAGTTCAAAATTAGTATGGGAAATCCATAATTCCTCGACTTAGGGATCTGTAAATTCATATTTAGGCTTTTGGTAGGAAATAAAGATATACGTGTTTCAACGTTTTGAAAAATCATCCCTAAAAGGGGCAAAGTAAAGTTAAACTTATGGGGTATTCTTTAGATGCAATTTCCAGATTCAGGCACAACACCTGAGAGGCTGGACAATCGCTACAGGTGCCTCAGTGTAGAAGACAACTTCTTGGATTGTAGGTATAGTTCTGCTCCCGAATATAACCTCCACGCAGGCGGAGCCGCGAGCTAAAGCTAGTATATATAGACATATAAAAAGTTTACTTCGGCTACAATTGCACAAGAAATAATATTTATATAAAAACTTCAATATTACCTGCTTAATTTTCATACAGCTGGAATTATCATACAACTTTTAGCTATAACAACTGGGAATATTACAATGGTAATTCGTTGTTAGATCATAAATGAGAATATTCTGATTCATAAATAAAAATAAGTTGATGAAGCACACGAGTACCGAAGAGGTTATCTTGTAATTCCTTTTTTTAACTTATATAAATGAATAAACCATTCCACAGCTAACATACAATTATTTTGTAATGAATGTAATTAAAAATACGTACATTGCACCACGGAGACTGCTCTATGTAGATATATTTTATAAACCATGTAATGGTATGGAACCCTCAGGGTGGGAATCCTACTCACACTTGCCCAGAGCTTTTGCTTTAATCAGATCAATAATCTTGTTTCAATATAATAAAAAAAATATGCAATAATTCCCGCGTGCCTTTTATAATTAAGTGAATAACGAAGATACAAATAGGAACACCCCAATTTTTTTAAACATGGATTAAACGCGACATGGCACAGGCGTAACATCGGAGATAATATTATCGGGCTTGGAAACGGTTACACATCCAATTGCTGTTGTGCTCAAACCAACTTTCCCCATAACATAAATAACTTGACCTTTAGGGATCCACTAACTACATTTGGGACGGATGGTCTTTAATTTAAATTCAATAAATAAATACACCCAAGTCACAAACATAGTTCTGACCTCACACTAAGTAAAAACTTTATCCTGGGTATCAAGAACTACGAGGGACTACGGTCCCACAACACCCAGACCCGAAACAAATATATATCTGTCACACAAATATTTGTCTCGGTGCGGGAATCGAACCCATGAACTCAAGTTTCACAGCCGGCTTCTCGCCCGCTGCGACACGGATGCTGTCAATTGTCAAGGTTTCATATAACTTTAGTATTTAACACAGAGAAAGTCATCGAAAATTATATATTTTAGTTAAGAAAATACGTAAATTCTTAAGATATAGTAGGATTTTATGACATAAGTAACAAAGTTTGTAACAGAAACAAAAGATCAATAAAGGTATTGGTTCCATAAATGGTTATTTATTCTAACTGGACAAAATATCCATATTAATGTTTAGTGTTTTCACGAAGTAGGTCTTTAATTTATTAATTTTGATGTGATTTTCACCATCACTTACAGTATTTCTAGAGGAATGTTTCTAACATTGATTTATATAGTAACTAAGATAGAAATAAGGACAATTGGGTGGTTCAGACATAAATGGAGAGGATGGATAAAATATGTTTGACGACAAGTATAGACTTTTGTAAAGGAGGGATCAGAAAAGGGATGAGTAACGTATGTCGGTTTAATAAATGGTCTTTTCGAAAAGGGATTTACCCCTCAACCGTCATAACGGTAGCCAGCGGCTTTGCTGTGCCCTGGTATTGCAGAAGTCTATGAGCGGCGGTGACTACTTACCATCAGGTGGCCCGTCTGCTCGTCTGCATATCGAGGCACTAAAAAAAATGTAGGTATCGTAGTTTGTGGAACTTTCAGTCTGCAGTCCTCATATGTTACAAGTGTATGTATATTTATTTATACACTAACTAGTAGGCAGAGATGTATCCAATACACTCACTTTTCGCCATATTTATGATGGTCCCATAATGTGATAGCGGGCGTGCCTATCGCAATAGCGGGCACAATTGCAGACTCCGGGCTGATACTAGTGTTTCTAATTACAAAAACCCTATATCACTTTACCCAACAAGGGATCGAACCCGAGGCCTCAGCACGGCAGTCATAATGCATGCGCAAGTACAACTGCGTCACGGAGGCAGTCACTTGCTAATAATATACATAAATCTAATGATTATTATTATTGATCTACGTACTGGTTAATTGACTGTAAACTATATACACAGATATATCGTATTATAAAATTACATTGACTGATACAACAACGCCCAAGTCAAATCACTGTGTCTAATTTTGACAGCGGATTCCTATCTTCTTTATATATATAATTCTACTGTACGTGTGTATGTCACTGAACTCCTCCTAAACGGCTGGACCGATTTGAATGTTTTTTTTTTGTATGCGTTTGGGTGGCGCCCTGGATGGTTTACATTCACAAATCAGCCCGGCAGATGGCGCTGCATTCGGTGTGGCGCTGCTTTTACGGGCAGGACCACGTCTACCGTGCCCTCTGGTAGTAACATAGATATGTAAAGGGTTTCAAGGTTTTTATAAGAAATATTTTTATTCTGTCATTTATTGTAATTATACTCTCGATACAATTAATGAAACAAGTGTTTTTGTTTTTCAAAATTCAAAAGTTTTCCAAAGATGAATTTCCCTGGACATTATGCTAGTCCCATGACGCATACTATTAACACCGCAATTAGGTCCGCGAAGTACCTTTATAACTGAGTATATTTTGCCTAAAACTCACCTGTAACAAAAGTAACTTGTACAATTTAGGTAGGATCATATGAGTGGGATACTTGGCTATGTGAGAGGAGGAGGAAAATTGTATAAGGTAATTAAAACATTGTGGCAGAAACTGGGAAAAAAAATTGACCAGTAGACCAGTTGAATGGAGACGACATGTCTCAATGGCACTTATTTTTCAGCTTTGCACGCTGGACAATAGTTAGTTAACTCGATTTTTTATTATTAATTGAATCAACAAGTTACATTACCTACAATCTATTATCGAAACAATTTTATGAGTCCGAACAAAAATAAGAAAATTAGACGCCATTCAAATCTGCTGGAAGGGGTAATTGTCAAATTACAGTAAAAGGATGCATAATATGTCTCGTGACGTCACGGTTCTCAGAATCGTCATTACAGCGCCGTTGTGCGAGGGAGATAGCGATCTGTTCCCAATACGCAACCATTTTTGTTCATACCTTTGAGTATGTGCTTATATTGGTATTTAAATTAAATATTGTGACCTCATTTTTCAAACAATTTTGATTATTTTTTCGTAAAAGAGTTTCTTTTGCGTATTATATTCCGAGGCATATCTAATAATGTACAAAATTAAACACAGAAAACTACCCTATTGTGAATAAGGAATGAGAACATTAACTTCAGAAAATAGACTTACATCCAGCAGCAGGTCGATAAAGATTGATATAAAAAATAAGGCCAATAAATCTAAGTATAAAAATAAACCTCATAGATTTAGTTTTATAACATCTTCGTTTAACAAAACGTTACATGTATCGAAAGAATTCAAACAAAAATGTGAGATGTTTGTATACGTAAGATTTTATTAATAGAACGAATGTATAGTTCAATGTTAAAATTAATTTGCTATTTATCTAAAATATCGACCTAAGCGCCTTCCATATACGGCTTCTGGACGGAGAAATAGCTCTCAATATAGTCTCCTGGTGTAAGTTGGGTCGTATGTCGTTCGGAGTTGCTTTAAATCTGAAAATATATAAATTTTTGTGATACCTATAATTTATCAATAATTAATATGAATGTGCATAAAATATCGCTTAAATAATCGCTTGGCAAACGCAGATACATCAAATGACTTCGCATAGCTAATTTTAGGCCAGTGGTAGGTACATAAACGATTCGGAATCGTGTCTTAATTTTGATATAATTTTAAACGGTATAATGTGTTAGTCAATTCATAAAGTATAAATTATAGTTTAATAATACAAATTATGTGTTATATACATTTACGCTGCATGGCACGGACCCTTTATTAAATGTAAGCAAAGAATATAGACACACATACATACACTGACGCCTGTGACACTACACATGTAGGCAGAGGTGTAATCAGTACACCCACTTTTCGCAGAATTTTGGACCATAATGTGATACGGGGCGAGCCTATTGCCATACCGGGCACAATACCGAGTACAGATTCCAGACTCCGGGCTAATACTGAGGAATTTCTAGATAGAAAATCCCAATATTACTTTACCAGACCCGGGGATCGAACCCGAGACCTCAGCACACCAGTCGTAACGCATGCGCAATTACAACTGCGCCACCGAATATCGAATAAAATAAAAGAATACAAAAATACTTTAAAAAAAATTAAATACCAAATGTGGTTTAGAATCCACGACTTTAGTCTCGGCAGTCCGTGACATACCGCTAGGCTATCGCTTCACTCAGTATATTACAATCATTGACAATGAAATAGCTTGAGGTTTCAATGTATTAGATTATACCAGTTGTCGTAAAACAGGACCCTTATTAAATAAAGCGATGAAGGAAAATGTTACCTTTACTTTGTATTAAATACGAATGATCAAACGTTAATATGGTCGACTTTATGTCCATGTTCGTAGCGTTGCCACATTTTATCGTAAAGTTTTTCCAGGCCGCGGGCATAACGTTCGCAATCAAATAAAGTGCTGTCTAAACGACATCTTGACACTTTCGCTCGAATGTATTTACGGCTGAAAAAATAAAAAGTTGAAGTCGTGATAAATTGTTAAGTGAAAATGTACATTTGTCGTTCAATGTAAGGTATAGTGTTTTAAAGGAGATTATACTTATTAAGTCTGAACATAGAATACCTTTGTTTATTTACATATCCACAGAGATTGTACAATGGGTTTTTATAGTGTATTAATTACATACATACACTTACGCCTGTAATCCCCGAAGGGGTCGGCAGAGGTGTAACCAGTACATCTACTATTCGCCGAATTTATTACGATCCCATAATATGATAGGCAGCGAGCCTATCGCCATACTGCTCTCAATTCCAGACTCCGGGCTGATACTGAGTATTTATAAATAGAAAAACCCAATATTACCTTACCCCAGACGGGCATCGAACCCGAGACCTCGGCACAGCAGTCGTAACGCATACGCAATTACAACTGCGCCACCAAGGCAGTATATTAATATAAAGTTAATAATGGACTTAAGTGTTATTACATTTATTGGTTGGAATTGGAGTTTATAGATTGCAAACAATGGACATGGTCATTCTTTGCTTGGCCGATTTTGCTCATTATAATAAATGGATAAACCAACATAATGCTCATAGCAATTAAAAATTATATCATAAACACAATAAAAATACATTAAATTACATTCAAATATAAATATTTTCTTACTATTGTCTATCGGTACCCAGTTTTATGGCTATATCTTCATAATGTTTTCTATTTTTGGCAACGAGTTCCGAGCAACCAAGAGCAGTTAGTTGTGATGCAGCAACTCTGTAAAAATTATGGGTAAACATGAATAAATCTAAAGATCATAATCAGTAGTAACAAAATTAATATATCTAGTTGTATATGTTACTTTACTAATTTACGACCAGGTAATTCTTTGGTAAGTGTAGCTAGGTGCGATAAAAAAAATACCTTGATGCTAAAGTTTCTCCAGGTAACGTGACGACTGGAGTACCGGTCCAGAGCACATCCATGGCTGTCGTATGTCCATTACACAAAGGAGTATCTAAGCATACATCTGCTAGTTGGCCACGTCGCACGTGCTCTTCTTTACATGCAATTTTAGTAAACAAAATACGACCTGGCGATAATCCTGAGAAAGATAAAGTTATATAAGAATCAAAGAAAACGCTAAAACTAAAACGCTACTAGGGAATTTCATTATGAAATATTACCTAAACTTTGGGCATACTTTTGTATATTCGGTTCACCGGCAGCTGGAAAGCTTAATAACCATAAAACACTATTTGGCACTAGTTTTAGTATATTCACCCAAGACTCCACAATTCTTGGATCTGTTTTATATAATTGATTAAAATTACAAAACACTATAGCATCTTCCGGTAGACCGTATTGTCTCCTCGACGTGTATACAATACCATCAAATATTTCTTCACCAGAAGCTACTTTTTTATTACAATAACTAATTGATATACCATTATGTATAGCTACACCATTAACCAATACCTGAAAAAATAAATAAGTTAGTAGAAATACATAGAGGATATAATTGTTTATGATATATTCAACATTACCTGCATCTGCTTAGGGTTTATTGTCGTTTCATTTACGTAATTCGGAATGTTTACTTTGCTTACATTTACTTCAAGTGGCTCGAATTCACCAAAATTAATAATCTCCCGCCCATGAGTGATATTAAACATTTCATCAATATTTATATTTTCGGATGAATTAAGTAGAGCTATATTTTGGTCAATATCGTTATCATTATAATTAAATACTACTTTATATTGTTTCTTCAAATGCGGAAACATTTGTTTGTGATCCCCAATAAAATACGTATACGGCATATATGCAAATTTTTCGCTAAAATCCGGGGCCGCAGATAATGGAGATGAGATTTGGTCAGTGATTACATAGTCCATATATTTGGCACCACTAGTGCCAGGATAACCCAACCACATGACTTGTATAGGTGCTGGTTTCATGGCAAATATCTCGTTTCGAGCGCCTTTTGTATACCCGTTCATATTTATCAGAATGTTTATACCGTCATTGTGAATTTTGTTGGCAGCCGCCACGTTACACGTGATAGAAGACAAATCAACAAAATTCTCAGAATCTTTTACTATTTTACTACGGAATGTTGTTCCATCATCCACATTCAAAGCATAACAAAAAACTTCGACTTTCGAGTGATCATGCAATCCAGGTATGGACTGCATTAAATGAGAAGTTGGATGATTCCCAAAGTCACTGCTAACGTAGCCAATTCGTAATCTTCCTTTCAAGTCTTTGTTATGATGAAATACAACACTTTTTAACATAATGTTTACTTTTTCCGTGTATAAATTTGCGTGCCGAGTAGCAATCTCCTTTCTTGCTTCATTAGACAACGGATACAAGATGGAATGGTGTGGATGTACTGATGATAACTTATCTGTGTTTAGTTGTTCTTCAACTATTGACACAATATTATGCATTCTTTCATAATAATCATCCCAGTCGCATATAATTTGTAAACAATGCGCTAAATTGCAATAAGCGTCAGGAAAGTCGGGTTTGAATTGCAAAGCGTTTTTATATGATTCGATTGCATCATTAATGTTGCCCATATCTTTATAGACGCTTGCTAAATTACAGTGAGCGTCGGCAAACGATGGATTTATTTGAATTGCTTTCTTGAAGCACACAAGTGCCCCGGCCACATCTTGTAGTTCTCTAAGAGTGTTTCCCATGTTACTGTAAGCGTCTGCGAACTTCGGTTGAATATTTATAGCCTGTCTGTAATGCATCAATGCTTTGCCGAGTTTGCCTGTAATTTCAATGTAATAAAGATATTAAAACTGAAATCAAATTATAATTTAATGAAGCAGGCCGTCATGATTGTGTTGAGTAGCGAGGGATAGATCGTCTCTCGCTACTCGATACTCTAATTGGACCGCACTGCGCTTACCATCAGGTGCAGTGTGGTCACTTTGCCGTGCCAGGATAAAAAAAAATACTGGATGGTTACTTATACGCATGGTGTTCATATATGGACTTTTGATTATGTTTATGAACTAATAAATTTGATTTTATCATATTTTTTTTAATGAAATTTATAAAACTTAACTTAGTTATAATATTATTGTCACATTTTTAAAAAGATATAATCGATTAGAATGATCTAAAGTGGAAGTTATACCACCATTACAATAATTAATAACATACAAACATGTCTTTACGAACAACGAGACTTATTTTTTTATCCTGGCACGGCAAAGTGACCGCACTGTACCTGATGGTAAGCGCAGTGCGGTCCAAATAGAGTACTGAGTAGCGAGAGACGATCTATCCCCGCTACTCAACACACTCATGCCGGCCTGCTTCTTCACACTACGCCATGAGCAAGAAGGTGAAGAAGGGGTCGAGGGTCTAGTATCGGAGTACTAAGAAGGCCGCAAAATGGCCATTGTACCCCAACTCCAGACCCCCGACAAAAACTAACATTTACATCATAAACAACAATTTTAAGGTATAAGAGATAAATTCTGTTTGATCATTAAATATATATTTATAAAAAAATTAACTATTAATAAAAACGCAATTTACTAAATAGAATACGCAAACAAATACCTACTGAATTATAGACTAAACAAAATATTACCTTTCATGTTACCATTACGAACCTTGTTGTTGTAACAGAGAAGCCAAATTGCTATGAGTTGCTGCAAAGTTGGGGAACACTTCAAGAGCTTTCATATATAATTCAGTGGCCTCCTTGATTTTACCCTGTTCCCTTTTGACATTTCCGAGATTGTTCAGCGTATCTACGTGCGAGGGACATAAACATAAAGCTTTGTTATAACATTCTTCCGCTTCAGATACAAGGCCTTTTTCTTTGAGCGCATTTGCAAGATTACAGTAGGCATCTGGGAAATCCGGTTGGAGTTCTATCGCTCGTCTATAAGTATCTATTGCTAAGTCGATAAATCCCTGTTTGTAGTATAGACATGCTAAGTTTCCGTGGATAATACCACTGTTTGGTGTCAGCTTCAGTGAATGGAGATAAACCGCTACCGCTCTGTAATGGACAAAAGGAAATGACATTAGCATAATCGGTTTCGATCTTCTAACATAGTTTGTCCTTGGCTTGTCTTTATAGGACTTGATATATCGATCAGAACGTGTATAGCACACAACCTTAACACCTTCGTCAGCTGATTAGGATTTTTATTTATTATAGAGGTCATTCATTTATATTTTCATTATTAATAAAATTGATAATTAATGAAAACATTATATTACATGTATTATTGTTCATCATTTAACAGTAAATTTTGCGCATTGCATGTGTTCTAGTCACGCATTATTGGGCAAACGATTCCCTAAGGGGAACAATTAATTAGTTATTATATACATAACATATACATTATCCATTTTATTTTGTAACAAATATAACTTAAATTAAAATAATTTACTGAAACATGACGAGCCGAGACCACGGGTTTATAGCAAATTGAGTAAAGAGATATGTATTATGTACGAAGTACGCATTTTACGTGATTTTATTACTAATGTACTCAGACACTAAATATATAAGGTAATAATGTACGTGTAAATTTTTTGTTGAAATTTAAATACGTAATTCTGAAGCTGTATTTAATTTGGGGGCCGACAATTGAGTTAGCGGGGATGTTAATACATACATACATACATACATATACGCTCAATTACAACTGCGCCACCGAGGCAGTCATGTTAATGATTAAAAAGGGATGTTAATGGTAAATTATATTTATCAGCCATGAACATCCACATAACCCAAAGAATCATATTATGTGCGTTGCCGATATTAAAGACTAGGAATGGGGAGAGGGTGACATCTCACACATCGCTCAAAACACATCAGCTTGCTATCACTATACTGTTTTGTTATGGCACTATTGGCGTGCCATGAACGTAGTAACCACCTCTTGCATTCGAGACCAACATTTAATAAGTTTGTGCTCAAGGCTCTATAAGAACGTGTACAGTCTTATAGAATATATGTTCTATAAACGTCATTATAATATTTCAGGTCGTTAACATATTTTATTCCTACGTTGTTATCATATTAAAAATACACGAATTTTAGTAGCACAAAAATATTAGTATACGCCGTATAATTGTAATTACAAACAAACGAAATTGGATTGATAAATCTAAGTAGTTAAAACTGGGGTATAAGTAGTTAAAAAAAAATTATGATGCATTCGAGATTGATAATATTAGTTTTTGTGTTTCTAATACATAGTGATTGATACATAAATAATTTAGTTGACTTTTTTGGATCTTGCTATGTATGATTTTGAAAGCTTTTATTTAAGTTGAAATATTTGTATGTTTGTTTAGGTTTCAACCGAATTTTGTACTACAATAGTTCCTAAATATAAATAAATAAATAATTGCGTCTAGGGCCGTTAGATTTGTACTGACAAGTACTCTTTTATTAATTCACTACTTACTACTGTAAATCCCTGTTTTCTTACATTTAGAGCATTAAAATAAAAGTTTGTTTTAAACAATGTTTTTATAGATAAACTTATTATTTTGCATTTGGAAACCGTAGTCCGTCTTCATTCGATTATATTATATATGTCTAAGTGTCGGCTTCACTCTCTAGGACGTACTTAGCTTTTAATAAGCTGCACTAACCATAAGCGGCAGCTTATATAGATTAGGCTTAGGATATAATAGAGAAAATAATAATTTGAACTTGATATTGAAGATACATTTTGTTTAAGAATTCTTGAGTATGCTCTGACTTAGCTTACCTTAGTAAAAATGTGCATAAGGATTGTAACACTGGAAATTTAACAGTTTGCAAAACTGGTTAATTGCACTCGCACCCTGTTCATTACATGTTTTATAAAGTTTGTGATCTATTATAATATACATTTATTTAATATGAATGCTTAATCAGTATTTGTGGAAATATATTATGTTGACAATATGAATATTTTATTTATCCAAATGCCAGCTATAAAATTTATTGAATTCTAAGTTTCTATTTTGAAAATATTAATAAGAATATTGTATTTGGATAATAGCACCATGTATTTCATCATCAGCTTATACCTAGTCAGGTCATAAATTCTGTCACATGTTTAATATAAAATAATTGAAACAAGTTTATTCATTATGTAACCATTTATATACCAAAATGAACTTAACAAAACATAGATTCTTATGACACTAAAGTTTATTCAAAATGACCTCCGTGATTTTGAATACAGGCCTTCAATCTGCGCGGCCAGTAGTCTATCGCAGCACGAACGAGGTCCATGTCAATATCGGCGGCTGCCTTAATCAAGGATGTCTTGAGTGACTCCAAATTGGAATGAGGCTTTGAGCACGCCTTTTCCTCCAAGTGTTGCCATATCTTGTAATCTAACGGATTCAAATCTGGACTGGAGGAGGGCTAGTCTTCGTGCCGGATGAAGTCGATTTCACGCGCCGCCAGCCAGTCTTGTGTGCTCTTCGCTCTATGAGCTGGCGCCGAATCTTGTTGGAATACCCAGTGCCTGTTATTGAACATGGTATGAGAAACAGGTTCCACAAGGTTCGTCAGGACTGTATTTTGATACACAACTGCATTCGTTTTTACACCTTTCTCACAAAAATGTACCTCTGTTAAGCCTCAATAAGAAACTCCCAACCATACCATGAGCGAGGATGGAAAATGACCTCGTTGGACACGCGGAATACGGTTGCTCGCTTCTTCACTACTGTGTGCGTACACCTTATCATTTTGTTTGTTGTAGCTCTCTTCTACGGTAAAAATTTTTTCATCTGAAAAAAGAATTTCCCGATATTTTTTTCCCGCGTACCGCTTCATCAAAGCGCGGCATCTCTTCAGTCTCAGGTCCATTAGACGCGCATTCAAACGATGTCCTGTTTTTCTTCGATATGCCCGAAGCCCTAAGTCTTCATTTAACACCCTTTTCACCGTGGTTCTGCTTAACCCCATCTGAAGGGCCAACAGTTTCTGCTTACGTTTGGGATTTCTTTGAATTCGCGCCTTCACAGCTTTTATCACTGCTGGAGTCCTAACAGACCGAGGGCGACCACTTCTTGACCTGTCATCTACACTAGAGTCTTCATTGTATCGTTTGATGGTACGATAAACGAGTCTTTTGGTTATATTCAAATTTTTCAGTATGTCAAAAATTTGAATTGGCGCGTAACCGCAACGATGCAACGCAATTACTGCAACACTGTCTTCTTTAAGCGTCCACTCCATATTTAAAAATGAGTAAAATTCTAAAAAGTACACATTTTTATTTTCATGAACAATTTGAAATTCGAATTAAATAAACTTTTTTGTGGCCAGCATTCTAAAATAAAAGTTTTTACTGTGTGCCAATACTTATGACCTGACTGTGTATTTGATAAAAATTACAAAAAAAAATACTATGATAATAGTCTCGCTGCTAGTCACTATATGCTATGAGAGAAGTTTTAGGACTATGTCATTCAAAAATAATCAATTTTTTTAATGTTTATTTGTTTATTTAATAAGGTACACCAACAGCATACATATTTTTAAGTTTAAAATACATTGTATGTGACAAATGGCTGATATGCATGCCACTTACAGGTATACACAGCATTTCAAAAATATTTTTACCTAACAACTACAAAACTTTACATACACACAGAGATCTTAAAAAATAATAGGAACTTACGAAATACTAAATATTATTGAACATTAAACAATCAAACAAAAGAATTAACAATATTGTATTTTACATTTTTTTTTATAGAAATCATAACATTTAATCATGCGTCGAATTAATAGAAAAGAAGGCCTTTCTAAAACGAGTAAGCGAGTATGCCAGTATGTCTACACTAGGATCAGATTTGTACATTATATTTGTTATAATATGTTATGATACTTGAGAATCCATTTTATGCTTGTCCTGCCTTTTTTTGCGGGGAAAGCATTTTATTACTGACGCCCGCTCCGGGGGTAAGCGGAATGAGAATAAAACGGTTATGCTGGACTAGCCGGTCTTACGACCCAGCACCCCATTGCCCGGAATATCCGCCGCTGGGCTGAGTCGCTGCCCTCTATGAACACCCCACCCGACACTACCAGCTAAAACCCTGAGGTGACCTTATTCGGCGCTTACGGAGCGATCCAGGGGTATTCTAAGGAGTGCTAGAATTGCTACCGGAACCGACCCTGCGCGGTGCCGCGTAGCAGCCCATCTCCATGGGTGCTTGTCCTGCCTGGGAAACTTGTATACCCTTAAAGGCCTACCGTATACTTTTAATTAAGTATTTGCACACTCAATCTGTATATATAAAAGAAGAAACTGACTGACTGACTGACTGACTGACTGACTGACTGACTGATCGATCAACGCACAGCCTAAACGGCTGGGGTTAGAGACTTGAAATTTTGACAGTAGGTACCTTTTATCACGTAGGCATCCACTAAGGAAGGGTTTTTGGAAATTCCACCCCTAAGGGGGTAAAATAGGGGTAGAAAGTTTGTATGAAAGTCCGTCATTTTTGAAGTTATATTCATGAAAATTAGTATTTGGCCTTTTAGTCAAAATTAAAAAATATATATTTCAGGATTTTTGGAAATTCCACCCCAAAGGGGGGAAAATAGGGGAAGAAAGTTTGTATGAAAATCTGTCATTTTTGCAGTTAAACGCATGAAATTTGGTATTTGGCCTTACAGTTAAAAATTAAAAACACATATTTCAGGGTTTTTGGAAATTCCACCCCTAAGGGGGTTAAATAGGGTAAGAAAGTTTGTATGAAAATCCTTCATTTTTAAAGTTAAATGCATGAAAACTGGTATTTTGTAGTGTATACTTTTTGTCTCAAACATGACCTCCACGCGGGCGGAGCCGCGAGCAACAGCTAGTGTTCACATATTCAGAAAAAAATAATCACTCATTATTGAAATCTATTATTCAACCAAAGTTTTATTAAAACTTAACGGGCGCGCTGTAATATGAAATAAAATGTAATTAATGAGTTTTTTAAAAACGCTAATAAAGCATGGCATATCTCATTATTCTTTTATATGTGTCTTCATTTATATGATGCGTTATGTATAATGATAATGAACACGTGAGACGACGATGTGCACCCAGTGTTAAAAGCTTTGACAAGTTGAGCACCGACCGTTCCATACAAAGCTCAGTGAAGTGTAAGTTTTGAGCGCTTGAGATGCAGCGTGGCGACAGAGTTTTTATTTGTAATTTTTTTTAGAATGTATCGGTTTTTTTAATATGTAAAAGTATTTTTGTTGGTATAGAACAAAGGATATTTTATTCTATTATTTGTAAACATGTATGTTAATTATAAAACATTTCGAAACCAAAGTCTTTTTTTACAGATTTTTTTACCTCACTAATTTTGTTGCAAACTGAATACAAACGTAAAACCTGAAAAATATGTAAGTTACATAGCGGGAAAAAATAGCATCAAAATGTATTGTTAAAGAGAGCAATTAGCATTTGAATATTATATTGTTATGGTAGTTCCCTTTTATTGGAAATGCCGAAGGTATATCGAAAGTATTTTAGAAAATAACTGTCGGTAGATTAATAAGATTTTGGACTGAGCAGGGTGCAATAAAAAAGACAGCCGTGACATACCGGTATTCAGTCCGTGTTCAGTTCTGTGCATCATTGTTTGTGAGCAGTGGAGTTGTAAAGTCAGAGTGATGGTAGTCTGTTTGGTTCACGTCGGCCTATACCCTAATCTAGTCTAGTTGTAGTTCAGCTTAGAGCGTCATGCTGTCCGTACTCATAGATATTTGTTATAAAGCCGTACTTAGTACGTCCTGACATGGGTTGGTTTCTGCCTTTTAAAATACCCACTTTACATAGCGACTCAGTTATATGTTGCTAAAATATTGATATCATGAAGGGTGACAATACAATTGAACATTTGACTATTGTCCTAGAAGAAGTATGTGGCGCTGCTTTTTCGGAAATGACGACGCCTGCCGGGCCCGCTAGTAAACGTTTATATTGTAAAGCAGTTTTGCAACGAGCAACTCTGAAGTTTCTTATTTTTACTAAATAAAAATAAGAAACTTAACTTTACTTTTAATTAGGATTATTACAAACTAAACTGAAAGTAAGTATGGTTTCTTATATTTACGCGAATATTATACATTGAAATAAAACTAATTTTACGGTTTCTATCGTGGTTTATTTAACTTTTTCATAAGCTAAACGTCGGGACTAAAAAAGTTAAAGAAACCGCGATAGAATCGGTAATATTAATTTATTTCAATTTAAAATTATTATCTGAAATGAAGGAATTTTAAGGTCCATTAGCATTATATCCTTCGAAGTTTTATAATTATACTGCGCTGTATGAGCCTTACATCTACGCTTCTCGGTAATACTCATTTACAACCACTCTACGCAGTTCATAATTCAAGTCACTTACTCGGTTGCTATACGAAAATTTGCTATGTGACCTACCTTCTTGTTCTTAGACCATTATTATTAATATTACATTCTTACATAGTCCTACATCTGTATATTCAAAGTGGTAGGTAAACTGCAACTAGTACACTCACGACTTGCCGAGATTATTTCCGGCTTACGGTGTGTTTATTTTCAAGCCTATCGAAGACAAATTCCGGTCTTGAGTAATTCATGTGTTATTTTGTGTGTAGTGGTAACAAATGAGAAACCAATAAAACAGCACGGTTTCCATTTTCGAGTAATAAATTGTGTTTTTCCTCTCTGCGAGTGGAACCCAAGTTTTTTTTTTATTTATTCTGGCGCTGCAAAGTGACCACATTGCGCCTGATGGTAAGCGCAGTGCCGTCCAGATAGAATATCAAGTAGCGAGAGACAGTCTATCCCCCGCTACTCAACACAATCATGCCGGCTTGCTGTTTAGCTTCTTCACATTACGCCTAAAGGACCCAGGATCATAGGAAGGAGGGAACACGGTAGCTGGCAAACTGTTCCACAGCTTGATGGTGCGGCAAAAATACGAGTTTGCGAACCTCTTGGTTCTGGCCGGGGTAGTAGATACCACGAAGCTGTGGCTCCGCAATCCAGTACGCGTGGTTCTGGTAAGGAAGGGAGAGGATGGGATAAGATCAAACAATTCTTCAGAGCATTCGCCATGATACAGACGGTAGAACACGCTAAGCGAGGAAATATCCCTACGCAGCTGTAGCGGCTCCAGGCTGTTACTCACGTCTGCATCATTCACAATGCGGATGGCCCGCCGCTGCAACCCATCCAAGGCATCGAGAAGGTACCTTGCGGAACCGTCCCAGAGGTGCGAGCAGTATTCCATTCCCGGCCGCACCTGCGCTTTATATAAGCGGTAGAGCTGACCAGGCGTGAAAAACTGCCGCACCCTGCTCAGGATTCCGACCCTGCGTGAAGTGGCGGATATAACGCCCTCGATGTGATTCCTTGGATTAAGATCGAAGCGGATATCCATACTTAGGACACTAAGGTCATTCCGCATTGCGAGTGGAACACCCTGAAGAACGGGGATGGGAGAAAACGGAGACTTGCACCAGAACGCGCACACCTGGGTTTTCTTGGCATTAAACTCAACCCGATTCCTGAAAGGTTCTCAATTGCCATTTGACCAATGAGGCGATACTAGAATCAGATGTGAAGTGCGAAGTGACCACTGTACATCCGATGGTAAGCGCAGTGCCGTCGAATTAGAGTAACGAGTAGCGAGAGACAATCTATACCCCGCTACTCAGCACAATCATGCTGGCCTGCTTCTTCATACCACGCCATGGGCAAGAAGGTGAAGAAGCGGTCGAGGTTCTAGTGCCAGAGTACCCAGAACGCCGCAAAATGGCCAAACATCGTATCCCAACTCTAGACCCCGACAAAAAAGTGGATGTACACTGGCTGATCCCGGATCGCGACACACTTGCGTATATCACTATGGCGGGTTTTACACCCTGTGTACGGTGGTGTGTCGGCGGATATGTATATCCTACCACCAGCAAATGCAAATGTATGTGGTAAAGAGTAATTTTTGGTGTTCATAAACTATTTACAGAATGGCAGATCCCAAGCAATAACCGCAAACAATATTCCAATATACATAGTAATATAAGTAAGTAAGTATAAGTAAATTATTGATAGTTCTTTATAGTAGCTGATTGCTATTGGAAATAAGTTCGGAAAAACATGGCCAAACAAGTTTGCAAATATAATAAAAAAAATATGGCAATATTCAAATTACAACAGCTTATCATGTTATCTTCAACAATTTGTTTGTTTTTAAGGTAGGCACTGGAAGTTTATTTGTATTATTTAAAACGTAATTTTACGTATGTACATAATAAGTACTCGTGATTTGGGCGCAGATTTTAGACTGCAATCTACGTAAGAACTCATTCAGTGTATTTTACTTGTCATTTGATTGTGTTCTGTATTGTGTCCTTAATTTTTAGTCATAAATAATGTTATTTTTGTTTATGCTTAATTCCCGTGAAGAAGTGAAAAATATGTTCTAAGAATTTGTAGAGTCCTTTCTATTTGATTTTTGATCCTGCAACTGATTCTATGAGGCATTATTACAATCAAGACGTACACCCCGCGATGTGGACCAAACAGTACTTCTCTACAAATTATGGAATAGTCATAGTATATTGATGAAACATACATAAGCTCACGCCTGTATGGTATTCCCACTCTTCAGAGTGTTCCACTCTCAGTGCGGAACGACCTTAGTATCTTAGGTATTGATATCCGCTGTGATCTTAATCCAAGGATTCACATCGAGGGCATAATATCCGCCTAAACACGCAGGGTCGGAAATCTGGGTGCGGTCGTTTTTTACACACAGTCGGCTCTATAGCTTATATAAAGCGTGGTTGTGGACGGGAATCGAATACTACTGGCACCTCTGGGACGGTTTCACTAAATACCACTCAATGCATTGTATGGATTGTAGAGATAGGCCATCCGTATTGTGAACGATGCAGACGTGAGTAAAAGCCTAGAGTGGATACAGTTGCGCAGGGATATTTCCTCGCTTAGCGTGTTCTACCCCGTCTGTATCCTATCCCGTCCTTTGCACACCATAACCACGCGTACTGATTAGCGGAACCACAGTTTCGTGGTGTCTATATCGGGCTCGAACCAAGAGGTTCGCGAATTCGTGTCTTTGCCGCACCGTCAAGTTGTAGAACACAACTTGGCACTGTGTTTCCTCCTTTTTTTATTTTTTTATCCTGGCTAGGCAAAGTAACTACACGTGATGGTAAGCGCTGTGCCGTCCTATTAGAGTATGGAGTAGCGAGACGTAGACTATTCTATTTCCCGCTATATCTATATCTATTTCCCGCTACTCAACCTAATCATGCCGGCCTACTTCTTCACACTAAGCCATGGAGCCGAAGGTGAAAGAGCGGTCGAGGGTCTAGCGTCAGAGTACTCAGAAGGCCGCAAAACGGTCAAACATAGTATCTCAACTCTAAGAGTCCCGGACAAAAATCGGATGTACACTGGCTGATTCCGGAACGCGACACACTTGCGTGTGCCACTATGTTGGGTTTGCAGCCTGTGTACGGTGGTCCCTATCCGGGCGGATATGAATATCCTACAACCAACATATACCTGCTTGTTATATTATTATATACATATGTTAATATACTTTCTGTAAGTAAATATACTTTCTGTTATATATTTTTTGATGTACTGAATTGTCATAAGAGCTATGTAATTGCTCATATAAATTAACGATTTCATTTTAAAATGTAAAGGAAATCATTGGGCGGTAAGTATTTGATAGTTCAATTTTTGCTAGCCTTAGCCACTCAATATTATTAGTTTCACGGTCCCTAACTTCCATGATTGCGCTGTATTTTCCGATATTTATGCTCTCTGAGGCGTACAAGCAATGAGAATTTTGTTGGCCGCTTGTGCTGCTCCGGGGAATCTACCACCCACAACATTCCAGCCCAGCGGTTGCAGACATTATGTTTCCACAATTACTGAGCTAATAAACTTTAAGATAGGTAATTATGAAGTTAACTACATAAAAGCAACGTTATTAAGTAATTTAGTAACTAAGTAAACTTGTAGGTGTAAATGATTTTATCATATAAGTTCCAACGCCTATCAAAGTTAATTAAGCCGCTCCTTGAATTTTATTACAGCCAATTTGTTTATAAAGAGGTCATTGATTAATTTATACAATGTTTTTCGTAAAGGCTCGATCATATAAAATAAACATGGAACTATAATATTAATAATAGTGGTAGAGCCACGCTGTTGACATATTTGTCTACAGCATGAATGGGCCGGCTCGACTGGGGTAGTACCACTGTCTCACAGAAAACCAACATAAAGTGACACAGATCACTGTCGCGTTTCGTATGGTAAGTGAGATATCCGGAGGCTCAGATTCCCCCTTCCCTTCCCTAATCCCTATTCCTGTCCTTTAAGGCCGACAGCGCATACGTGATACTTTCGATATTGTGTATGTTCATGGGCGGTGGAGATCTCTTAACATCAGGTGACCCACAGGCCCCTTTGTCGGAATATGATAAAAAAAATTACAAATCTTTATATTTATGATAAACAATATGATCTGGTTGTTTCTATGCTATTTAAATGAGAAGATTCGCTTTTTTTAGACATATAGACCAAATAGGTATTTGGATCTTCAAAAAGTGACAGTGAAACAATACAGATACTGAATAAAAAAAAATGATTTCGATTTTAATGTTATAAAACCAAAATTCGAGAATCTTTCCGCTCCAACGGCCATCGGTTCTATGCGCAATGGCGACCACGTACCGGAAGGCGCAGCGTGGGTAGACCCGCACAAGGTGGACTGATGACGGTCATTGTGGCACTCTTTGGGGGAGGCCTATGTCCAGCAGTGGACGTCCTTCGGCTGACATGATGATGATGATGATGAAAACCAAAATCAAGAATAAAAGATAAAAGTGGTCGAAATCTACATATGGCATTAGTTTCCATTAACTATATAAGATGTCAACAGCTTTAGTGTTTTGGATACGATTTGTTTTATTTTTGCTAAAAAAGTTCAACTATTTAATCCCCAGGTGAACGTCACAGTTTAGTTGAGTTCAGGTTTGAAAGCCGTGGGCTAATTTGAAATTGATGAAGTGGAAATAGGAAAATTTAAACCAAAAATTTGAGTAATATTTTCTGTTATAATAAAAAAAAAAGTTTAAAATAAATTGACACACGATGAAGACGTGATAAAAAAATGTTTTCTATTAGCTTCGAATAAAAGTAGAGCTGCCAGTTTTTTTATTTAAATCCGTGGTCTATGTTGGCTCGTAAACGAAAGTTGATAGAATTTGTATTGTCTACGTATATCGGAATAATGAGTGGAGTTTTTACTTTTGTTATATATATCGATGCACGAAGTTTAAGTTTATTTAAGTTTATTAAAAACATGCTTATGATAAAACATATACCAATTGACTAAAATTGACTAAAATTGACTAAAATTGACTAAAATTGACTAAAATATCTAATTAATATCTAAGGATTTTATATTTGGTCTGAATAAAAATATTATAGAGAGTAGAAAAAAATTATGTTAGTTCTACTTCCTGTCTAATTTTGTTTTTTCACCAAAGTGAGTATATTTATTAAATAAATAATATATTTTTAAAATTAATTACAACACCCGAAGAAAAAATTTTAATCTCGTCAAAATATTTTTGAAAAATTATGATGACGTGCTGTAAGTACCTTTTGATTTTATTTTTGAACCAGGTGACACAACCGTCGGAGAACTCGGTGGCCTGCGCCGCGAGCTTTGGCGGCGCAATGTTGATGACCGTGTACACGACGATGCATTGGTAATCCATAACACGGACATGTCCTCAGCACATGCAAGGTTGTACTGAGTGGTGACGGCAGACGGGGCAGATGAGACACGGCGAGCTAGAGGCAGGACGCGTCACAGCCGCGCCCGCGCACCTCGCCAACTTCCCCGCAGCGACAGCGTCGCCAGTGCGTAACTCGCGGCCTTCGCCCGACCGCACGTTTACACGTTCAAATCGTGGGCATTTATCACAGAATCTATTACAGCGAACACCATGCGCACCCGTCATTTAGTCGCGTGTCTCATATTTTAAGTCGCCTCGCTCACAAGTGGTCTAGACTTCATCGATTCAAATTCAAAACTAATTCATTAATATCTCTCTTGGATCTAAAAATTAAATAACCGCTGAAAATGTATTCATTAGCCATCAGCTGTTGTCGCGATGTAACAGCTGTTACGTGAGTGTATTTTCATGTCAATTGTTTACGTTTCTGGTCTAGCGCGTGAAAGCTGATAAACTATTTGAAAGGTGGCGTGGATGTGTTGAATTACGGTTATGTATAAGCACGGTGCGATAAAAAAAAAATAAATGTCAATAATTTTTGTTATAATAAAGCGTGTAGGAGAACTAGGTAAATACGACGATATTGATTTGCGGTGTGAGGCGAGAGAGCGGCGGTGGCGCGGCGTGCCGACGCGGCGGGATCTTAGCGCGACTGCCGCTGGGCTTTCCCGCTGGAGGCAACGCGTCATGTTTGCTACTGTAGTCATTGGTTAATAATTGAGTTACAAAAAGTGGCGAAAACTTTTCAAGTACGTCCGGCCGCGCCGCATTTGGTTGCACTCCATCTACGTCGAAGGTGGCCCATCCCCGGCGTGCTCTACTGACCTATTTCTTAGCAGTTATTTAATAGTAGAGCACTATCATTAGTGGTAGTAATTTCAGGCTTCTCATCGTTCCCAAAAAAATTGTATTTGAAAAATAAAATATAAAAAAAATTATGAATATTGACTTTAAAGTGATAATAAATGTTTTCAAGATCAAAAGAATATGCAGTTCCGAGATATCAACTACACATAAACACACATCCAAGTATTCGTATATGTATAGTCAGATGACCTCCTTTTAATTGAAACAATTATTGCACATTGTTCATGACATAGAAATATTACCAGACCTAATTCCGCGGATCAAAAAATAGATTTAAATACTGTCTGGCTTAAACGGGATGAAAGCGGCATAAAATCACGTGTGACATCCAAATTTTCAATGTTAAAATCTAAAATTAGACGCCACTCTTCTCGCTCACTTGCCAACTTTTAAATGATTTAGACAGATTCGCTTGTAGTTATAATTATATTCAAGAATCATTGCCAAGGACCCGGCACACACCTGTGAAGCAATTAAGTTTTTACATTTCATTAATAAACTTACACGTTTTACACAGATGGCCGCCGAAGTTTGGAGTTTATGTTAAATTTCCATCTATTGTAATTATTGGACATGTTCCAAAAACGTTGGTGTATTTTGTAACGACGCCGCCGTCGAGAATTTCAGTTAGAATTATCACTAATGTTCAGAAATATTTCTCATTTCGGTGAAAATGGCGAATTGTTTCAGTCAAGTGATCCCGATAGTTTTGTGTCGAGGGATACGACCTCTATCTCAATTACAGCGGAGTAAACGAAATTTTACGGTGAAAAACAGAGACTAATTTTATTGTGTATTGTTTTGAACTTAGTAAGGAATCTGAACACGGAAGGAACATTGAATTATGCGCTCATTCATCTCTGTATTTGTTAGTAGTAAGAGGGGTCATGTGATTACGTAACTAAAGTTGCACTAAAGTGAGCAAACCAGAATGTATTTAGATAATATTAAACAAAATCTTTCGTAAGTATCATTCAACTCAGCATTATGGCGGCCTCTGTGGCACAGCGGACGAGCAGCTGCCGTGTATTTGTTTCGGATCTGGGTGTTGTGGGACCGTAATTCCTCGTAGTTCTTCATACCCACGACACAAGATAATTGTATCCTGTAGGGTCAGGACTATGTGAGTGACTGTTGGGTGTTTATTTATTAATCTATTTCAGCAGCTACTTATCATTAATTCAGCACATAAGAGAGACATAAACTTATAGGCTGTCAATGTTTGTTAAGGATCGGTATAAGCTGTTAGTCTAGCGACAGATATACACAAATTCGACTTCTGTGTTCACTACAACATAAACAATAATATAAACTAAACACTTTTACAACAATGTGAGCGTTGTAGTCGAAGTAAGTCGTACTTGTAGTGAATATACAGTGCACTAAACTGAGTTGTCGCTGAGACTACTCATCAGGCCGGCATGATTGTGTCGAGCAGCGAGAGATAGTCGACTCTCGCTACTTGATACTCTAATTGGACTGCACTGCGATTACCATCAGTAGTGGTTTTGCCGAGGTGGAATAAAATGATTGAAGATTTTTGAGTCGATTTCTTATGATCAATTGACCAACGTCCTCATTGACGCCGCACAAAAATACAAAAAAAAAAATACAAAATTCTTGTTATCTTGTGACATTTATACAGTAATAAAAAACCTTTTCAAGTATAATCTTGGTACTCGTAAATGTTAGCATGTTTGATCTAATTTCAAATCAAACTGCTTAAAGTACCACGAAGGACGGCCGATTTGTTATACTCAACTCTCTTTGCTTTTAATCATTTTAAACAGAACAAACATATTTTCCATACGGCTTAGTAGATCGCGTACGTTTAAATTTTCTGTTTTTAATTAACATTAAGCCCTTCAGTCTCCTTTCATTTACAACGGGATTATGTTTTAGAATTTTGCTGAAAAATAAAAATTCATTAAAACTGGCACGTATTTTTCAGTTATAAATTATGAGTAGAGTGTAGTTGGTTCAATTAATACTAGTGTTCACCCAGTAGTCATAATAAGACCATAGTCATAATGAAAATTACAGGACAACGTATATGAATTTACATTTTTCCTAATTTTTTCTACTCTTTTACATTCTTTCATTCTATATCTGAACAGATACACTTTTCATATTAAAAACCTATTTCATTTTCAATGTTTTATTGGTAATACCAAAGCTCGCTAATAGCTACTGAACAAAAAAAAATCGGTTGCCAAACAGAAGTGAAAATTTTACTGAACTGTTTTGTTTTTGCCTATTTATTTATAAAAGATACAGTGAAATAACTGATTCGCTACTCAATAAACTTTATTCATGATACATTGCACTTCAAACAGTACGCTAAACTCGTTGTTGATAATATTTTTATATTCATAACATTTGTTATCGTAAGCGTAAATTTTAAACATTTTAATAATAAATGCATTTCTGCCTTACATTTATATTTTTTACGTTTTTTTATTAAATATAACATATTATTAGTATTATTTACTATAACATTTATAACAGATTTTTATATTCTCATTTAAAATTGGAATTTCTGTTTATATTTTTTAAAAGAACGAACAATATATGCCAATGATTAAATTATTTATAAAAAGACATTGCATGCATGACTTAATATATCGTAATTTTAGTTGGCTGCGTAATTCTTGGCCACTTCGTTATCCGGTCTGGCGTGGTCTGGCCTAGGCGACGCACCGCGTTCAGAATTCGGCGTGCTACCGCCAGATGCGCTTTGTGGACTTCTCTCGTGAACCTAATAAAATAGTTTATCCGTTAGTGGGTTACTCAATGGACGAAAATAAACTCACAGGAATTCACAACCAATCTTCAGTTTCAGTTAAAATATTTCAGAATAGCTGCAGATATTCAGAAAAACTTAACAACTAAAATATTTTAAGTAAACATTTTTAGATGTATATCGGTAATAAGCCACAAATTAACCCTGAATACGATCACTGCGAAACAACTAATTTAATAATTATAATGTGATAAAGTAGTGATAAAAATAAAAAAATGCCATAAAACTTTAACTAGTTAATAGATCTTATTCAAACAAATTTTTATCAACCTCTATAATCTTAGATTCATATGATTTTATTTGCTATCTTTGAATCCTATAATATTCATTACTTGATGTTTGCACACACACTCATACACTCACGCCCGTAATCCCCGAAGGGGTAGGCAGAGGTGTAACTAGTAAACCCACTTTTTCGCCGAATTTCGGTCCCATAATGTGATAGGGTGCGAGCCTATCGCCATACCGTGCACATTTACCAGACTCCGGGCTAATACTGAGGAATTTCTATATAGAAAAAACCCAATATCACTTTACCCGACCCGGGGATCGAACCCGAGACCTCAGCACAGCAGTCGTAACGCATGCGCAATTACAACTGCGATTGTATTGCAACAACAATTACACCGAGGCAGTCTTGATGTTTGGCATGTCAAATAACACCGGTACAAACATTTGGTCTGAATTAAGGCAGGCTCATCAACAGCTTAGACACTTCAATCAGATACTTTCGTTTTTCTCAGAAGAAACACCATAGTGCACAACACACAACATACACACACAACAATATACAACAACAATATTGATTGACTACAAAAATCACAATATAAATTAATTTTAAATGAGTCAGTTCTTGATTTTATAACCTTCATAGGATTCAATGGCAACATAGCTGCATTTGAATTATTATTCCTGGTACAATTATTTGGAAATTCTACAATGTTAAACACTGCAGTGTTGTTGTTGGCTAACCGCTTGTACAATTATTCGCTAACGATCCCATTTGTATTAGTTTAATATTAGTATTCCTAGATGTTTACTGTGTTGGTTCGTTATAGATTCAGTCAGCAGCACAAATTCATAAAAGCCAGTCAAATATCTGCGTTGTTTTAACGCAAGTTTCAACACGCTTTTATAAATATTTAAAGTTTCTATTTTCACAGTTGAATGCTTTACAAATTAAATCGAAAGCATGTGTTGATACATATAGCGCTCTAATCGATGTTTTTAGATACGTCACACTCAGCGATTCGTGGCCCAATTTTATTGAGAGCTTAAAATTGATCGCGTTATCCGCCACAGACTCGGCTATCTAACAATTTATGTTTTATATTTTAAAATACATTAAATAGTACGTTTGATCCGATGATCAAAGGTAGGATTGTAATAACAAACGCTATAGATACCCCATGGCAAGAACGAGCACACGTCTTTTAGCGAAATTTGCGATGGATGGGTAATTTTTCAATAGCAACGTTGATGTAAACAGTACGACTAGTATTCATGATTGCCTTAGTATTAGTTATTTATAATTCCACAAGTTCCAACATAGTCGGTTCATTTTATTAACACGTCGCGTCAGATGTACATACCTACCAATCTATAGTAGAAACGTGAAAGCAGTGCCAACTCTTTACAGACAGTTTAACTTTACATTTCAGTATTCTGATTCTTTTAGACAGGTAGTGCAATGTTTGTACCTTTGATGTTTACCGAGGTATAAAAAGCGTTGATAAATGAAATGCTTTTGTATTTTTAGAAAATGTACGAAATAGTTTTATATTTCATGTACCTGAAGGCCAGTGTGCAGCATGTTAGCAATGGTTTCGACGTCGACAGTTGAATCCTGAGCCGAGATCTTTTTAAGGGCAGAAGAAACTATGCAGAGGTCACCCCTCAGTTCAGATACTAAAGCAGTTATCTTCTGTGCGTTACTAAGGACTTCAACGCTTTGAGTGTACGGATTATAACGGACTCCGAACGGACGCTGGATGCTCTCCGCAAATGCTCTGTAAACACAAAATACACAATTAATTTGGACTACCTTGGTGGCGCAGTTTTTAATTCCGTACGCGGTGCGACTGCTGTGCTGAAGTCTTGGGTTCTATTCAAGGGTCAGGTAAAAGTAATATTGGGTTTTTCTATCACGAATTACCCACTGTCAGTCTAAAGCCTAGATTTGTACCCGGTACGGCGATAGGCTCGCTCCCTATCCCATAATGGGACGGCAATAATGTGGGTATACTGGTTACACCTCACGCCTACGATTCCAGGTGTAAATGCGTATGTATGTAAAATGTTCAATAGACGTCAAACGATCAAGTAGTGCAAATCCATTAATAATTGACCAATACTCATGAATAGCAGCGATAGCCTAGTTGGTTGCGGTACGGACTGTCAAGATGAAAGTCGTAGGTTCGAAACCCAAGTGGCATACACTTCTGACTTTTCTAAAGTTATGTGTGTATTAAAATGTTAATTATCGCTTGCTTTAACGGTGAAGGAAAACATCGTGAGGAAACCTGCATATCTGAGAGTTTTTCGAGGGTATGAGAAGTCTGCCAACCCGCATTAGGCCAGCGTGGTGGACTAAGGCCTAACCCCTCTCATTAGTAGAGGAGGCCCGTGCCCAGCAGTGGGACAATGTTTAATACAGGGCTAGTATTATAGTATTATTACTCATGAATACCTACAATACGAAAGAAATAGATGATGTTGAAGTTAAGTTAGCACGGCAAATAAAGCTTCAAGAGTATTTAGTTATTTTTTTGTCTATTGTACTCTTAGAATGGTGTATTAATATAATTATTTTATAGAATGTCTGTAGAAGGTAGCACTACGCAAATTATGCATAATGGTGTTATAAATATAATTATTTTATAGAATGCCTCGGTGGCGCAGTTGTTATTGCGCATGCGTTACTATTGCTGTGCTGAGGTCTCGGGTTCGATCCCCGGGTCGGGTAAAGTGATATTGTGTTTTTCTACCTAGAAATACTCAGTATTAACCCGGAGTCTGGAATGGTGCCCGGTGTGGCGATAGGCTCGCCCCCTATCACATTATGGGACCGAAATTCGGCGAAAAGTGGGTGTACTGGTTACACCTCTGCCTACCCCTTCGGGGATTACAGGCGTGAGTGTATATATATGTATATGTATGTATTTTATAGAATGTCTGTAGAAGGTAGCACTACGCAAATTATGCATAAGGCTGTAACAGGACAGGTTACGAAATTTGCAACACGCTACTAGAAGGCGGTTGGAGGAACCTCTAAAAATAGATTTATCGATCATTCTTAATACATTATTAATGACTGACTATAAAATGTAATAGTAAATTTAATGTACGGTAATACCATAAATTTGTCCGTAGCAGTTATCAATATTTTTATTGATGTAAGACGAATAGCAAACGGAAACCTATTCACGTTTAGATTATTCGAGGTCGCAGTCACTGAGCGCAACTTGGAAATCAAATTATGAGAAAATATATTTACAGTAAATTTTCAGCGCCTTTCAAGTGTAACTTAGAGTCATATTTATTGATGTTATTACTGCGAAACTGAGGCTGGCTCGTTTTCATGGTTTAACTACTGGACCGTTATTAAATTAAATATAAAAGATTTTTTTTATCTGGCGCGGCAAAGTGACACTTCCCCTGATGGTAAGCGCAGTGCCGTCCAGATAGAGTATTAAGTAGCGAGACAGTTTATCTCCGGCTACTCAACACAATCATGCTGCCCTGCTGTTTAACTTCTTCACATTACGCCTAAAGGACCCAGGATCATAGGAGGGAGGGAACACGGTGGCTGGCAACATTGAGGAAGAACATACATAATGCTGCTCATAACATAAAGATAGACACACTTAACGGTAGGCAGCGGCATTGCTGTGCCCTGGCATTGCAGAAGTCTATGTGCGGCAGTGACTACTTACCATCAGGTGGCCCGTCTGCTCGTATGCTTATTCGAGGCATTAAAAAAAATGCGAATGCTACTACTTTATATACATATCAAGTAATAATAATACTAGCCCTGTATTAAACATTGTCCCACTGCTGGGCACGGGCCTCCTCTACTAATGAGAGGGGTTAGGCCTTAGTCCACCACGCTGGCCTAATGCGGGTTGGCAGACTTTTCATACCTTCGAAAAATTCTCAGGTATGCAGGTTTCCTCACGATGTTTTCCTTCACCGTTAAAGGAAGCGATAATTAACATTTAAAATACACACATAACATTAGAAAATGTCAAAGGTATGCCACTTGGGTTTCGAACCTACGACTTACGTCTTGGCAGTCCGTACCGCAACCAACTAGGCTATCGCTGCTATTAACACATATTACACACACAATTACAGATCAAGTAACCCCTGATATTTTATTTTGCCTAGTTGCAATTCTCTACAGATACCAGCTGCTTAAAATTCAATATAGCCAGTTGATACACATTTTATTTGCATTTGATACATACGCTCGATTTTTAAATCCAGTGGAGCTTACATTTTATGAAAATATTTTGTAATTCTGCAGTGAATATCTATATATTCACGGTAGACAATCAAGCCAATTAATCCTCAGCGGTATTTACAATATTGTTGCCACTGTAATTATTACTGTCTGTTATTTATTTCTCGGAGTCAAAACAGTGTTAGTAATTAATGTCAGACTCAATTTGAAGTTAATTTATTACACATATTATTTGAAGCCAAAAATATTTCTTATAATAGAATACATCACCCAACAGTCAGCACTTAATTAACATGGAATGATAATTGAAATGAATTGATATTTTTAAATCGACTGCCTCGGTGGCGCAGTTGTAATTGCGCATGCGTTACGACTGCTGTGCTGAGGTCTCGGGTTCGATCCCCGGGTCGGGTAAAGTGATATTGGGTTTTTCTATCTAGAAATTCTTCAGTATTAGCCCGGAGTCTGGAAAATGTGCCCGGTATGGCGATAGGCTCGCCCCCTATCACATTATGGGACCGAAATTCGGCGAAAAGTGGGTGTACTAGTTACACCTCTGCCTACCCCTTCGGGGATTACAGGCGTGAGTGTATGTGTATGTGTGTGATATTTTTAAACTTTGCGTCATGTATGCAAATATTTTTGTATCGGGTAATATTTTAATATCGGAGGTTTGCTGATATAATGGAAAATGGATAATGGTGATATATCATAGGGCAGCTTGTGGCGAGCTGTTGCGGAGTAGTGACCCCACGTACCCAAGTGCTCCTGAGGGAAGACCTGTTGTTCATCTCTAGCTTGCCTTACTGCACAACAATGTACAATAGTGCATCTCCTCTTAGCTTCTGATATCCACATCTCTAATATAGGATATATATATATATAAACTTGTGCGCAAAAAAACTAATTATTAAATTAAAGAACTTATATTTAATTTAAGCTGCCTAGGTGGCGCTTATGTGCTGCGGGCTTGGGTTCGATCCCCGGGTCGGGTAAGTCATATTGGGTTTTTCTATTTAGAAGTACTCAGTAGCAGCCCAGAGTTTAGAATTGTGCCCGGTATGGCGATAGGCTCGCCCCTATCAAATTATGGGACCGTAATAAATTCGGCGAAAAGTGGGTGTACTGATTACACCTCTGCCTACCCCTTCGGGGATTACAGGCGTGAGTGTATATGTATGTATTTAACTTATTTAACCTATATGTATACTTGATGATTCGTACCTCATCTTCTCCTTAGCCTCTTCAAACGACTCAGTATAATAATAAGCATTCTGGTAGGATGTGATGATGCATTTTTCATTGACAGTGACGTCCGGGTCGAAGCGTTTGATCTTCGCTGGAGTGGTGAGTGCGTGCTGTAACTCAGCTACAGAGGACAGAAGACCAGCTCCGTATACCCTGTACGAGCCGTCAGGCTGTCGGCACAGGCCAAACTCCACCGTGAAGAAATACAACTAAAAAATATGATAATATATATAATAGCCTAATGTATAATGGTATATGGTCCTTCCCATAGACCCAATCCACTAACACTTCACCTCAATGAACCAGCATTACTTTTATCCATCCATACAATAATCCTACACCAACCGGGGGTTGTCCTTGGGTGCACTTGTATAGTGTATATAGGGATAACCGTCGGCTGTTGTCGCATCACAAAATTAAATTAAAATCGACCTCTACGTGTTGGCTTCGGCCCCACGCACGCCTTCCAAATGTCCGGGACTCTATAGTCCCGTGATTACGGTGTGACATATATAATAATAATAATAAATACACATTCTGACCCCACACTAGGTAAAACCTGTATCGTGAGTATCAAGAACTTCGAGGGACTACGGTCCCACAACACCCTGACCCGAAACAAATATCTGTCTGTCAATCAAATATTTGTCTCGTGCGGGAATCGAGCCCACGGCCTCTCGTTTCACAGCCGGCTACTCGCCCGCTGCGTCACGCAGGCTGTCAGAAAAGCAAGAAGTAGCAAGAAAATTATGCTATTATATTTTTGGTGAACATTTGGACAGAATTTCGATTTTGTAATAACTTAATTACAGGAACTGGTATGGTCATTTGTATTATTGATAGTTATTGAGATGAAATAATATTCAAACGTATTGTAATAATTGCCATGAATAGTTATGTTAACACGTTTCTATAAGACAGGCTTTGGCAATTGAGGAAAACTTTATTCTGATGACAGCATTTATATTAATTAGGTAGCACTTATTATTTTAATTAATTTTATATTATTTTATAACTTATTATATAATTATATTATACGATTATTCCATTTTTAAATATTCTAGGTTTACTTAAGCCGTTTCGTTAAAACCATTATCACCTAACTTATTTTTAAAGTCTTTTTATAAAGTAATATAAGGTATAGATTATTGCGTTGGTTCAGCAAACCTTAGATTAGATTTTTCTCTATTTGATAAAAAATAGTCATAATGATTGTGTGTGATTATAGCTGGAACGGTATGGTAAACTATGAAAAAAGAGTTTAACAATGGAAGTAACTACTGTTAAAACAACATAAAACAGCTATCTAAACGAGTTTTTCATATTAGCATGATGACATATAGATTAAATACACGCCACACCCTGAATATTAGAGTTATTTTAAATCTATAAACACTACTCCACTACACGTATACATTGAGGTCGAAAGTTTAAACTGTGTTTAGAACAGTATCAAACTTTGGTGATCTATTCGTACAAAGTAATGATATAGGACACACCTATATTGAAAACTTCGTGCTGAGGTTACATACCGTTGCCAACTTATCGACGTCTTCATCGGAAGCTCCAAGTGACGCCAAGCCAAGTTCTTGTGAAAACTGTGCGAAACTTGGGTTCGCAAGTAGAGGCATATGCCCAAGAAGTTCATGGCAGCAGTCTCTGTACGAAATGGTTTGTAGTCGTAAGATAAATTAATTGGAATCAAAATAAATTATTTTACTGTTATTTATTCGTGATTTTGTTCGCTTTAATTTCATTAATCTTAAGAATATAATTTATTCATAGAAATATCTCTTCTTATTAGAACTTTTCGTCTATAATATTTATAATATGGTTTCTTATGAAATCAATTCAATCGGAGATATAATGAAATATATCATTTATTGCATCTGTAATATATTCCCGATTATTTTATAAATATGAATAACTATGTAATGTATGACTTAATAAAGAATTTATTACAATATTTTACATTGTTTGCTGAAAAATGTACATTCGAAAACTTAACCCGCTTTTCTGAAGTAGTCGGTAAAAAAATATTTTACTGTTAGAATAACCTTAACTTACGGTTCTGGGGTGTAAAATGGATCGGATGAATGCCGAATGTATTGGGTGCAATGAAACACTCTGAAGGCAAGGCCAGATAAAAAGTCTCTCGGCGATAGGTAGCCTGCGACGGGTCGTAGATGAAATCCAGTTTTACGCTTCAAGAAGACGCTCACATCTTCCAGCTGAAATTTACCTTATTTCCATAAATTGACGAGCTTCAAACGGTTGGCGTTGTGCCAAGAGGCTCGGTTCGTATGATCGCAAAGCTCGTATAAATTTCAGTAGTTGCAGAGTGATAACTCCGTACCTTTTTCGAGACGTGCAATTATTAATAAATGTATTTTATTTAAATAAATAAATATGCATAATGTATTTGATGTATATGCATGTACTTTTTTTTTTTTTTTATAGTTTAGTCCGACAAACGAGCCAGTGGGTCACCTGATGTTAAGTGATCTCCACCGCCCATGAACATCCACAACACCGAAAGTGTCATGTATGCGCTGTCGGCCTTAAAGGACAGGAATAGGGATTAGGGAAGGGAAGGGGGAATCTGGGCCTCCGGATATCTCACTTACCATACGAAACGCGACAGTAAACTGTCACTTTACGTTGGTTTTCTGTGAGACAGTGGTACTACCCCGGTCGAGCCGGCCCATTCATGCTGTAGACAAATATGCCTACAGCGTGGCTCTACCACTTCCAAACTACACTTATCGTTGTTTTATTGCGGTAGGTTATTATATAATTTATTTTAACTCTGGCACGGCAAAGTGACCACACTCCACCTGATGGTAAGTGCAGTGCCGTCCAGTTAGAGTATCAAGTAGCGAGAGGCAATCTATCCCTCGCTACTCAACACAATCATGCCAGCCTGCCATGTAGCTTCTTCACACTACGCCATGGAGCAAATAGGGTGAAGAAGCCGTCGAGGGTCTAGTGTCAGAATACTCAGAAAGCCGCAAAACGGCCCAACATCGTACCCCAACTCTAGGCCCCCGTCTTAATCGTATGAGGAACTTCTAAACCATAGATTATATTATATTCCTATAAAACATTTTCATGAATCATAAAACAGTTTTCCTAAACTGTTTTATGATTCATAAGATGTTTTATGTAAGTCATTTCGACATATCAAATTTTTGGTTTAACGTGTGCTGTTTATAAATATTATAAAATTGACTACACAATTTTATTCATTGCCGATCTAGTCAATCTTATCTCGCAAAGAGTGCGTGGAGTGTTAAATCTGGCCATATGAGTATTCATGGATAACTAAGACTGATCGAAAAATGTATTGTGTTATTGTTTAGTATTTTCTCGAATTCTCTTATTGAATGAAACACAATATATTGTAATTGACGTTAACATTGTCTACAGAAGTGTATAAAGATAAAAAAAAAAAAAAAACCCATAGTCTATTTAACAATAATAATAATACCAATTCCCAGACCTGTATTAAACATTGACCCACAGCTGGCACAGGCCTCTTCTACTAATGAGAAGGATTAGGCCTTAGTGCTCCACGCTATTGAAAATTGGTAGACTTCACACACCTTTGAAATTCCTAAGGTGAATTCAAAAGAAAAGACTGGGTTTATTTTATTTTGCTTGGTTTGCATGGTCTGCCAAGACAAAAGGTTTCACCAGTGACTTTAGTTTTGTTAGTTCGTTTAACTCCCAACCATGCAATCGCTGCTATGCAATATTCATCTATGAATATAATAATAGCATTACTAGCCCAATTTCATACTGCCCTACTGCTAGGATTTCTCTTTAAAGATGAGTTAGTAGTTAGATGTTCGATCACCACGCCTTTTGCTGTTTTAATATATTTAATAGAATAAAATTGCAATCAACATAATATATATAACCTTATGTATCTTTATGGATTATGCTAGGGTATTATACATATGTATACATATATTCTCAAATTTAATATTTGCAAAGATAATATCAAATTATCACCTGCGGTAAATTGTCCTCTCGATAGCCGCAGTACTTGACAAGTTGGGGCCAGTTCTCCAAGTATTCAGGGCAAGCGTGCTTCTGATACAGTTTGTGGAGTTCCCGAAACACGATGCCCCTGTAGGTCAAACAAGTTTGTATAGCGATCGATAGGCGAAACTTACTGAAGAACAATTATTAAGATTGATGAATGAAGCAACAAGTAAGAAAAGCATCTGAATATACAAAGGGCTTAATAAAAATTTACAGCTTTGAAAGGAAAGGAAAGTATGAATAGGGTAAACTCGTGTTTTTGTTTAAAGTTTACTTTATAAACAAAAGTAACATTCAAGATTTTATATCAATTTGAACAAGTATAAATATGCTATTGGTGTTTAATTCTTATATAAAAAGAAAAAAGGATACATTAAATAGTGATCCTCATTTGTTTTCCTTTATTTTTATAATGGCAGCATTTACACGATGGGTTTTTAATTGGGTTAAAATCCGAGTTTAGGCAATCACAATATGTGTTGGGAGTTTCCGATCCGAAAAATTACACATGAATGGATTCCAATTTGTGCTCGATTTAGCGAAAGCTCACCACCGTAACTAGCACATGACTGTGTGACGTCACTATCGTTATAGTATAGTTATAGTAAGATATTTCCTCTACATGGCTACTTTTCTGCACCAATAGGCATTTAAAATATTAATTTCATGTATTTTTTCAAATAATTGTTATCCATTATGTTCATTTTCATATTTGCTTTTGAGTGTAAAATAGTTAACAATATTAAACACAGTAAATACCCTAGTATTTACTGTGTTTAATAGGCCAGAAATCAATGTTTACGCATTCGAAATAAAGGTAGGTACACAAATATTTATTCTGCATGTATTTACGCCTATAAATCAATAATAAATTGAATATTGAGTTGCAGCCGTGTAATGATTTCGTTGTGTTCCAAGAAATTTCTGAGAAGTGACCGAATCAAAATTTATAAATCTGAATAATTTCTAAGAATGTTCTCTGATAATATGAAAATCAAATGCAGATAAATGATGTTAATGCGAATTGACTTTAGAACTATTCAAATGTATTATAAAAGATATTTGTGAACTTTTAAAAAAAAACTATCTACAATTTCAAAAACACAAAAAATAAAACAAAAATCATCTCATGTGCCCTAAATTTCCGCTTTAGCTGCGTATTGTATGGAGCTGTTAGAGCTAAAATCCAGACTCGTTTAGTATCGCTCTCTCGCAAAGCATTCTCTTTGATGGAAAATATCGGCGTTTGCAAAGATTTCGCTATTGCAGTTTTCATTTCGCTTGACGTCATGGTTCTTTTTTTATGTACTCAATATGTATAAAATATTTTCAAAGAACTTACCATGTTTTAATCTCAGTTTCAGTGTATTGTACTTTCGGAATTGGTTGACCACTGAAATAATACAAGCATATAACATAGTACTTATAACCGTATAAATAAATTTATAATTATTTTCATAAATCTGCCTGACTGCCTCGGTGGCGCAGTTGTAATTGCGCATGCGTTATAACTGCTCTGCTGAGAGATCTCGGGTTCGTTCTCCGGGTCGAGTAAAATAATATTGGGTTTTTCTATTTAGAAATACTCATTATCAGCCCGGAGTCTGGAATTGTGCCCGGGATAGCGATAGCCTCCTATCACATTATGGGACCGTAATCAATTCGGCGAAAAGTGGGTGTACGTACTGGTCACACCTACCCTTCGAAGATTACAGACGTGAGTGTATATGTATGTAATTGTATTCAGAAATAAGATTGTAAAAAATCAGGTTTCGCGCGAATACGCTACAATTTTATGGGACGTAAAATAACTGTGACTGCACTAGTAGTTGCACATACTGACCCCTTCGATGACACTGGCGTAAATTTATGTTATGCTTACTGAAAAAGATTTTTAATTCATAAAAGTATACCGACTTCAATAAAAAGCCAAATAAAAGTCCCTATAAAATTTGAAGGTTGCCCTCGATTTTTCATCAGACATGACTTGGTGCCAATGGGACCTGGGAAGTATACCCTTTTAAACAAAAAAATAATTTCTCGAATCGGTCCAGGCGTCTTCGAGTAATCGGGGAACATACATAAAAAAAAGATTCCGATGAATTGAGAACCTCCTCCTTTTTTTGAAGTCGCTTACAAATAAACCAACTAAAAGAAAAACACTCACTATTTGTAGTTGTTGGCGATGGCGGCAAATTGTTCCCGTCGCTTGCGATAAACGGGATCTTTGAAGCCGGGGTGGTCGGCGTCCAGTTCAGAGCCGTACATCAAAACGTTTTGAGCACGGTCCAAATCCGATATCTTTCGAGGGAACCACGGCATTTCACCGAAGTCTGCGATAAAATTGTAGTATCATTTGCATATAGTAAACCCACAGGCAGCGATAGCCTAGTTGTTTTCTATACGGAAGGTCAAGACAAAAGTCGTATGTTCGAACTCTGACTTTTCTTAAATAACGAGTGTATTAAATGTTAATTATCGCTTGCTTTAACGGTGAAGGAAAACATCGTAAAGATACCTGCAAACCTGAATTTTCGTAAGAAGGGGTGAGAAATCTACCAACCCGCATTAGGCCAGCGTGATGGACTACGGCCTAACCCCTGTCATTAGTAGAGGAGGCCCGTCCCCAGCAGTGGGACAATGTTTAATACAGAGCAAGTATTATTTTTAATATTATTAAACCCACAGGTATATTGTTTCCTTCTTTGGCAAAGTCTCTGGCGTAAGTTTTTATGTTTAGATTTCGCCGGTTATGATGTGTGCATGATAGATCATATCCAATCATAATGTCGCTTGGACATTCGCGCGGCCATAGTGCCGATGTCACCTTCCTATGCCAGTGACCACGTGATGATGACACTTTTACTAGATAGTTAATTCATACGTACGCTTTGCTGACGCGCATTTGGCGTTTGACGCGAAAACCGGATATATATTAAGTTTTTTATAGTTTGGTTTTAATATTTTTTTATATTCATAGTTACATATCTGCTAGATTCTACACTACGGATTAAATTACATATGATATTTTTTTAACGTCGCGTCAGTAGCTTCTTTAAATACTAGCTTGAAATGGCAACAAAAAGTTTTAGGTTATCTGGTAAACAAAGATTCAAAATTATACTATTTAATTTAATATTTCTTTCATAGATATAATAATGATTGCATTATTGCGTTATATATTTTTATGTCTTATATGCAGCAATAATAATTAAATACTATTTGTAGAAAATAAACCTTTTAGTCTCAGAGATTTGTATATCTAAAAAGTAGATGCCGCTTATTGGTACTTAAACTTAACATTACTTAAGAACGGCTGGGCCTATTCGGAATTTCGATTATTTGAAAATTTGAGGAAAACTAAAAATGTTACTTTGTGGGATTTCATTCTTCTACGGTATCAATAAACGTAATCACACATGAGAAGCTGCGGGAAACAGCAAGCAGTAAATATTCATTGATAAAAATAAATTCAGCGATAGCCTAGTTTGCTGTGTTGAGGACAGCTGAGACGAAAGTCGTAGGTTCGAAATCAGCCTGAAATGGCATACACATTACTTTCCTAAAGTTACCTATTTCTTCATTTGTCAATTATTGCATGCATTAACGGTAAAGGAAAACATCGCGAGGAAACCTGCATACATATAAAACATGACAATCCATTATATGAATTTCAAAGATATATGAAGTCTACCAATTTTCCTTAGACCAGCGTGGTGGACTAAGGCCTAACAGCTCTCATTAATAGAGGAAGCCAGTGCCCAGCAGTGGGATATACAGTGCTGGTATTATTACTATAAAAAGAAAATTGTCACGAAGTCCCTTTCTAATTACAATAATATATTTTACTGGAATCACTGATTAAATTTAAACAGATAAATAACAAGGCTAAATCAATTGGTACCAACTATAATCTGCATGATATGGCACAACCAAAAACAATTAAGTCGCTTGTAATAAAGTTAGAGCACAGCTACTGCAAATCAACGACGAATGGAACTGTATAGAGTATTAATGTGATTTAACACCCAACAAATTAAATTTTGATTTGCCTCGGAGCTGATGTTCCACATTTATCGCACACCCTTTCAGAAATTTTCATTTGAGTATATATATTTTTTTTAAGTGCCTCGATCGGCCGACGAGCAGATGGGCCACCTGATGGTAAGTCACCGCCGCCCATAGACTTCTGCAATGCCAGGGCACAGCAAAGCCGCTGTCTACCGTATTAAATAATATATTTAATTAAACGTCCATTTCGAAGTTTTCGTATTACTTGTGTCAACATAATACAAAGTCAATAACGAGCCATTTTAAAAGTTGAAAAGAGAATAAAGAATTCATTGACTTTAATAAAAGTGATGAAGTACCTGAGGCAAAAATATAACTAAGTCTACCTCGGTATGAACTTTTAATTGCTTTTCGCGGCATTTGCTTTCTTTTCAACATTTATTAAGATATTTTTTTTGATTATTATGTGGAGTGTAATCATTTCAATTTAATTGTTAAATTACAGATATCTCATTTATTCATTTATACACATTTCGGGACCATTAACTAATATTATGTCGAAGGATGTAGTCAAGATTTTCATAACGCACTTTATTAGTATTGAGTATTTTCATTTTTATAATATCTTTTTTTGTCTCTGCTGCACATGTAATAAAATACGTCAAAATATAACCAACTTTTAACTTAGCTATTATACCAGGTGTAAACGTCTAGGACTATATAATTTTTATATATAATCGGTACAAAATTAGCTTGTTTCCCTATGTATTTAACCAATAAAGTGCAAAACAACTATATGGTTCGCCTCATTGTAGTTAAATGGTTACAGAAGCCCAGATTATCTGGGCCGAAATAATAATACCTATACGAAAATTGATGATAATTATGTAGGTATATAAATTGAAGTTTTGGTCGGAGAAGGTCAGAATTATTATAAAACATTTATTGACTGAATCTAAATGATGTATAACATTTCATGGATTCAATTAATATTTGATTTGATTTTGAAAAAAACTGGGTAAAACAGAAATCCTCGCAAAATACACTATGTAACAGAGTAGCTAAAATTATGTTTCAATTGCTTGTAGTATTAGTTGAGATAATTTATTTATGTATATGTAGAACTGAATTGAAGTGAATATGAAGTTAACATACCAAAACTGGCGGCAGCCGAAAGAGGTGTTGGAGGTGGAAATTCATCATCCACCTGTGGAACAACCTCGAAGTCATGGACTTCGCGTTTCAGCATCCTTTTCAACTGCTCCATCATTTGAGGGTCACATTCAACGTCCACCAGGATATCAGACTGCCAAATCGTGAAACGAGGCTAATAAGTCTATGCACATTAATCAGCGTATAATATATCGTATAAAGTATAAACTTACAGAAGCTATTTCAGTCATTGATTTTCTTGATTCGATATGAAGAACATTTATTCCCAAATCTTGGAACACAGTAAGAGCTCGGACTAAGCCTCCGACTTGGTTCTTCAAAGTAAATATCACTGAAATCCTCTCGCTTTCAGCATGAGTCTGTGCTTGTTGTCGAGCAGCCGCCAGTTCTCCAAGCTTGGGATGGTGAGATGAATCGTTCTTCACTTGCCAATCAGATCCATTTCGATATAGCCAAAGTCCAAGAAGACCTTTGCCGGAGCCACTCATTATCTCTTCTGAAATTCAAAATTGAAAACTAAATTCAAACTTAGAAATATTAAACAAAACGGTTTTAGTGAATTGTGCTATTTATTTAATTACGAATGTATGTTAATCTAATTCCAGGAGGGTAGTTGTTAATATTTCAGGATGCGCTACTGCAACCAGCGTCACACTGCGCCCTTTTCTGGCGGATGTTCGCTTTATAAAGAGAAGAGGCGCGGGCGTCTACCGGAGGGTGGGTATATTTGATTGGCTGAATCAAGTGTTCACAGTAACTTGGGAACGTTCGCTTTTCTCACCGTAAGGGCTCGTTTATACTTTCACAATATTTTCTTTATATTATTAAGTTCGGTAGAACATTTTTTGAGCTCTTAAGAGAAAAATATTGAAAATGCTTTACCGTTCTACACGTAATAGATATTTGAAAACGAATTGGTAATTATTTATATTTTTTATTCAAATATATTTCCGTAAATAACTAACATCTTGATTTATTATATTTATATTTTAATATGGTTTCTTAAGTTAACGCTAATATTACCCACATAGAAATAAAACTAATTTTATCGCGGTTTTAACCAGCTTTAATCCGTAAAATTCGTTTTATTTCAATGTCACATATTAATTCTATCACAATAATTACAATATTAATATTATTCAATGATTATTATTCAGAAATAATCATTTCTTTATTATTATTTTAAATAAACAAGAGTAAGATCAATTTGGTAAGGTAAAGAGAATACGTTGAAGTTTTTAACACGATGGTAAAATCAACTCATACTTTAGACAAATCATAAATGATCATAAGCATTCACCTTTATATCGATACAAATAAAATCTTTGCTTTTTGTTGGAACGTATTAAATATATATAAATGGAATTGGTAGGTATTACATGGATACATTCAAAATTATGTTGAGTATATCTATAGCTTAAGTAAATAATGTGAATATATATAGCCAAGTCAACTGTATCCTCTCCATAAGAAATAAAGGCCATAAATATATTTCTTATACCAGACACATACTTTTACAGGGGCGGAGGCGCAAGCAAAACTTACTTAGTATAGTATAGTTAAATTATACTTAGTATAATTTAAAAACCTACATGCTTTGTGTGTGTACAACAAATAATGGAATAAATAGCATCAAATAATAGATTATTCTGCGATATAAGTGTGTAAAATGTAATTTAGCAAATTTATTTTATCACACACATTTATTACTAAATAGCGCTAAAAATATATCAAATATTGGATATACATTAAAAAATCCAATATTAAATATACAAATATTGGATATACATTAAAAAATCCAATATTAAATAAACAAATATTGGATATACATAAAAAAAATCAATATTAAATAAACAAATAAATGGATATACATTAAAAAATCCAATATTAAATAAACAAATATTGGATACAGATTAAAAAGTAATATTTTTATATTTATTTATTAAAATTGTCCTCGGTGTAAACGCACAATTCAAGCGTGCGCACATAGGCCACTCACACAGTGAGGTCTGCTAGAGTGAGTCGGGAGGGACGTCCTTCGACCACTCTAACGGTGTTAAACGATTCACTCGCTGTATTTATTACCATTGTTTAGTGAAAAGAGCATCCCCTATCATTCATTATCTAGTGAAGCCAGACATTTATTTACGCGCTCGCATATCCTTTATATAAAAACGAAAGATGTTTTGGAGCCATGAGATTTGTTCGATGATTTGTCTATATAACAGTGCTGATACTGAAAACCTTAGCTGTTTTACCTTTATAACAACTCTAATAATAGATGGATGTTTCGTTTACTTTTCAGTAAGATTATGGTGTAACTTTTTTGTTTCATTTACTGAAATCTTTACTGGTGGTATTAAACAGTAAATTATTACATTATTTGTAATAACGCGAGATTAACGATGCCAGACAAGAGTCCCAAATAAAACAATTACACGTTTTTTAAGATTATTTTAATTTTATAGATGGGTTTATGTTGGATATATGGATTTAAAACTGTTCATAAGAAAATAGTGCTAAATTAATAATCATTTTGAAGTAGTAAATAAATGCTTAATAAAGACTAGTGAGAGTTAAATCCTGAAAAAAGCTAAATACATACTTTTGTGATTTGATAAGAAAATGCAATAAAGATTTAAAAATCTAAATATTTGCTTGAAATTTTCATAACAGCTAAGTTTGATACCGCCCCCATCTCATGACATGACTATCACAAAAGCTGACCAACGTAGCACTATCTAACGTCATTCATGCCTCGTTAGACGAGAGAATTAATTTCATATCCTCAGCTATAGTAGACGTTTAGAAACTAAATAGTCATTCACTTATAATATATTGTTAAGATAAATTCGTCTAGGGGTAACTAGTGAGGTTTTATTTGATTATTTGTATCAAAAAAAAATAATGTTTTTTACTTATTCAACTTAGTAACTAGTACTTATTTAATAGTTAATTGATATATAGATTTTTTTTGTTTTATTCTGGCATAGTGACCACACCGCACCTGATGGTAAGCACAGTGTCATCCAGTTAGATTATAATTATAGCAAGCAATACAGCAAGACATATAGCAAGACACAATATAAAGTTGTAGCAAAAAACCACTTTGGTACATAAAGATATATAGGATTTATTAGAATTAGCAGCATCTAATCACACATCTAATTAGCGTTGCTTGTATTTAAAATATGCAAAATAATCAAGCTAACGGTCCATATTGCGTTCGTCATAATCAAGTTTGCATATTCGTAAATCGAATAAATATTACTATGTATCTTCCAATATACATTTTGAACGCGAATAACTCTCATGGGCGTCAAGCGAAGCTTTTAATTCAATTTCCTTGGAGACTCCGCCGGGCGCATCTTTGATTTACAAACGTTTCATATTTACCATTATTTACAAGCACTTCAATCCCAATCATTTCCTTTATTTAAACAATGTTTGCGCAATCTAAACATAGAAACCAATTCAGAATTATAAACAGATTCACAATTAAATAAATACACCTAACATACATAATTCACACACATAATTCTGACCCCACACTAGGTAAAACCTATATCGTGGGTATCAAGAACTACGAAGGACTACGGTCCCACAACACCCAGACCCGAAACAAATATCTGTCGGTCACAAAACATTTATTTCAGTGCAGGAATCGAACCGACGGCCTCTTGTTTTACATCCGGTTACTCGCCCATTGCGCCACGGAGGCTATCACACGACGAAAACACGGCGTTTTTATTATAAACCTCAATAAAATGTGTATTAGTCATTGTGCTTAGTCTTTAATACCAATTTTATGCAATATGTCTTTGAACTAATCATATCATGCACGTGTGTAATATAATAAAACGAACGGGTAAGTTTAATTTACACTTTCAAATCTGGTACATTTTAATTACTTATCACAGGGCTTCCCAAACTTATTTGTACTGCGACGCCCTTGAGAATTTTACAATTGTTAACGACACCCCTCAACCCCCAGAATTCGGCATGCGCTCGGGCGCTCACTCGACTCGGTCGCATCGTCACACGACGCATGGTTTGGGAAGCCCTGACTTAACACATCGACAAAGATAAATTATATTTCTCTTGTATCGTTGGTATTGGAAACTACAAGAAACTTTTGGTGTGACAACAAATATCTGTATTTCATTTATGTTATACTAGCTGTTCGTCGCGGCTCCGCCCGCGTGGTGGTCATGTTTGGGAAAAAAGTATACCTTACAAAATACCAATTTTCATGCGTTTAACAAAAATGACGGATTTTCATACAAACTTTCTTCCCCTATTTTACCCCCTCAGGGGTGCAATTTCCAAAAATCCTGAAAGATGTATTTTTTATTTTTAACTAAAAGACCAAATACCAATTTTCATGCCTTTAACTTCAGAAATGACGGATTTTCATACAAATTATCATCCCTTATTTTACCCCCTTAGGGGTGGTATTTCCAAAAACCCTTCCTTAGTGGATGCCTACGTGATAAAAGGTACCTACTGTCAAAATTTCAAGTCTCTAACCCCAGCCGTTTAGGCTGTGCGTTGATCGATCAGTCAGTCAGTCAGTCAGTCAGTTTCTTCTTTTATATATACAGATTTAGCTTACTAACTACAATAGTAATTTCTATCGTTAAGCATTCATGGATCTCCTTCAAATATTATTTTGAGTTTTTGAGGACAGAACTCTTGACTTACTCGCTGAAGACAACAGTTGAACCCAATGAATTTAAATTAGTTGTAGACAGTGTGTTTGTTATTTAGGAAAGAACAGATCCTCTTCTCAGAACTTCGTGTTTTTTAGTACCTCGATAGGCAGACGAGCAGACGGGCCACCTGATGGTAGTAGTCACCGACGCACAGCAAAGCCGCTGCCTACCGTTGACAGAATAATTAACTTAATTCCGTCTGTGCTTCGTGTGGTATTGAGATATACTCCATCGATCCTATTAATATCGGGCGTAATATCCGCCACTTCACGCAGGGTCGGAATCCTGAACAGGGTGCGGCGGTTTTTCACGCCCGGTCAGCTCTACCGCTTATATAAAGCGCAGGTGCGGCCGGGAATGGAATACTGCTCGCACCTCTGTGTCGGTTCCGCAAGGTACCTTCTCGATGCCTTGGATGGGTTACAGCGGCGGGCCATCCGCAATGAGAATGATGCAGACGTGAGTAACAGCCTGGAGCCGCTACAGCTGCGTAGGGATATTTCCTCGCTTAGCGTGTTCTACCGTCTGTATCATGGCGAATGCTCTGAAGAATTGTTTGATCTTATCCCATCCTCTCCCTTCCATACCAGAACCACGCGTACTGGCTTGGGGAGCCACAGCTTCGTGGTGTCTACTAACCCGGCCCGAACCAAGAGGTTCGCAAATTCGTATTTTTGCCGCACCATCAAGTTGTGGAACAGTTTGCCAGCTACCGTGTTCCCTCCCTCCTATGATCCTGGGTTCGTAATGTGAAGAAGCTAAACAGCAGGCCGGCATGATTGTGTTGAGTAGCGGGAGATAGACTGTCTCTCGCTACTTGATACTCTATCTGGACGGCACTGCACTTACCATCAGGTGCAGTGTGATTTCTTTGCCGCGCCAGAATAAAAAATAAATAAATATTCTAGGTACAGCCTCCATGACGCAGATAGCGAATAGCCGGCTGCGGAACACAAGGCCGCGGGTTCTTGTGGTAAATATATGTGATCTACAAATATTTGTTCTTATCCTGGGTGCCGTGGGACCGTAGTCAGTCATAGATCTTGCTGCCCGCAATACAGGTTTGACCTTGTGTAGGGTCGGAGAGTGTTGGGCTGTTGGGTGTATTATTATGTGACAAATACGTATTAGTAAAGAAAGAGTAAAGAATATTGCCTATGGGTGACCATACGACACCTTTGACTAAGTTTTATTGGTTTACAAAATAAATTCAAATAACATTTAATTTTTATCTCTTCAGTCGTATATTAGACAAATATGACTAAAATCAGTTAGCATCAGTTGTTTACAACATTTTGTCTATAAGTGCTATACCAAGTGGCTGGTTCCTTTATAATAATTAAATTGTCGCTATGAAACCTTTAAACTTATATTGTAGGTATCAAAAACTATTAAGGAATATGGACCCAGACCTTAGACCGATATCTGTTAGTCATACAAATATATTTATCTCGGTGCAGAAATCGAATTCAAAGCCTCTCATTTCACAGCCTACACGCCCGCTGCGCCAGGCTGTAATAATTTATTAGATTGACCAAGATAGAAAAATTATTTACCTTCTAACAATATTTTTTTTATCTAACCTAAGATCGCATCGTGGTATTTGGATCTTAAAAGACGTTTTACGCTAATGCCTTCCAGTCGTCATTATAGCAAAAGCCAGTGAAATAATAATGAGGCCCGGGCTTTGCTCTATTTACCCCGTTTATCGATTTTATTTCTTTCGCCCCGATATGATACTAAGTTGCGAAATTATATTCAATCAGATACGTAGTATACATAATGAATCGGTGTGGGGTGCCATTTTTAAGAGATTTGATTTGCGCAGCAGTATCAAAGGGTAAATATTTTGCAAATGAAAACCAACGGTACTTAATTATAGTAGTCTATCACATACAGACAAATATAATACTGTTATTATATCTGTATTTATATCTGTATATAAGTATGCCACTCGTATAATAAAAGGGAAAACTTTGAAACGTTCCATTTATAACAAAGTATATTTATTTCAATATACGTTCCATCTCATTATTATGATGAATTATTGTTATACATACCTACCTACCTTTTATTCGCAGGCTTGCCCGTGAGAACGATCTTATTGAATGGGTAGAATAAATAATAAATCTATCCTCTTAGGGATGTGTTTGCGTCAAACAAAAACTTGGCGAATATATAAAAGTGCTTTTGCTAATTCCTATCTTAATAGACATTATGATGTAATATGAAGTTCTTCGTAGTCCTTAAATATGAAGTTATTATAATAATACTAGCCCTGTATTAAACATTGTCCCACTGCTGAGTACGGACCTCCTCTACTAGTAAGAGGGGTTAGGCCTTAGGCCACCACGCTGACATAATGCGGATTGGTAGACCACACATACCTTCGAAATTCTTATGAGAATTCTCAAGTATGCAGGCTAACGCTAATTAATATGAAATTAATCGTACTAATAGATATTTTCGAAATTTTATGATGATGGAGTCAGTGGTACTACTTTATATAGATACAATAAAATTAACATAAATGCCAAACAGTACATTGCCACGATTCAGACTTTATTTGCAATGGTCTGTAAGCACTCATCCTGCCCGCCGCGTTCAGGGCACGTCCAGAGAGGAGAGTCAACATAGTAAGCCCCTCTCACGCCGTCTATTGACGTAAGACCTCATACCGCCAACACACCCGCTCAATGCTGTTGTAATCCCGGTTCAATTTTGTTTACATGTTAATAGCAACCGTCTTGTCCACATAGCTGGTAGACTTATTGTTATTTTGTTACTTTGATCTTTGTGTATCCAAACCATAAAAACGATTTTACTTACTGACATTACGAAGTTATTCAGCTCAACTGTCTCCTACTCATGATATTTGTTAATTTAAATATATGTCTGTCCAACTTTACAACTATTTCAATAATCCAGGATAAAGTAAAGGCTATGTTTACGGGCTTGAGAAATCTTAGCTATTGAACGTGTCTAGCTTTATATTAGTGAAAAAAATAGTTCTGTATTAAACATTGTCCAACTGCTGGGCACGGGCCGCCTCAACTTATAAAAGGAGTCAATGGTTTCTTACGTTTTCGTGAATATTATACATTGAACTAATTTTACGGATCCTATTGCGGTTTATTAAACTTTTTTATCCCGACGTTTCGAAAGCTTTACAGCCTTCATGGTCACGGGGCGGACTGAGTTGTATGTTGTCATAGTGCAATATTTCTACCCTCCATATAGTTATGTTTTAATTATTTTTGTTTTCCGATCTACGCAGAAGGAGCTCACAGTGTCTGGCAGCTGGTTCCGATTTGATTAAATGTATAATTGGATCCCAGGCTGGTGCTAGCTTCCAACCATCTATTGAAATTTGAATGTTTTTTAATTTCAATAGCCTCGCGTATCATCCTAGGTAGGAATCGCTGTTCTTTTGCAAGGATTTGTGGTTTGTCAAATCGAATATAATGATTGGAGCCTTCTTCTGAATGTTCAGCGACATACAACTTTTCGGCATACGACATAAAGCTTTCGAAACGTCGGAATAAAAAAGTTTAATAAAACTTGATAGAATCCGTAAAATTAGTTTTATTTCAAAAGGAGTCAAGTCGAAGTTCAATACGCTGTAATGCGTGTCGGTAGAATTAACATATCTTTGGAATTCGAAAAAGATATATCAGGTGTGCAGGTTTCCTCACGATGAGTTTTTCTGTACCCGTAAAGCAACTTATAATTAACAGTGGTAAATTTAAGAAAAACCTGAGATATATGCCAATTGCTGTTTTCGAACCTACTAATTCTATCTCGGCAGTCTGCACCACTACCAAATAGGCTATCGCTTTTAAGAAGTTAATAATAGTACATATTTTTTATTAAAATAATAAAAAAAATGATTTTATTCAACACGCAGATATTTTTCTCTACTCACCGCATAAAAGTTCTAAGATGAAAATAAATCTAATGGAAAAGAGTCCTTTAATATTTTATGAAGAAATAAAAAGAACTGTTACATGTCTAGAAGATACAATAAAGATTTTTCTTTTCATTAATTTCTTAGCGAAATTCAAGTTTGAATTCCATTACTTGGACACTGCGGTTAGGTAGGTGCAGCATTCGATGTCATTACAACCTTAATCGTAGAAACTCATTCTTACTCGTCCGAAGGAGCTGTGGAGTGTTATAAGCTGTTAATTATATGTTTAATTTAGCCCATGATGTTAAGAGCCCGGACCCCCTTGACTACTGACCACAGGTTATTTCCCTGATTTTCTTTGTTAAAATTTAACTAGTATTACGCATGCGATCTATTTAATACTATACACAGCGAAACATATACAGCTTCGTGAAAATCTGTATATATAAAAGAAGAAGCTGACTGACTGACTGACTGATCGATCAACGCACAGCCTAAACGGCTGGGGTTAGAGACTAGAAATTTTGACAGTAGGTACCTTTTATCACGTAGGCATCCACTAATGAAGGATTTTTGGAAATTCCGCCCCTAAGGGGGTAAAATAGGGAATGAAAGTTTGTATGAAAATCCGTCATTTTTAAGTTAAACGCATCAATATTGGTATTTTGTATTGTATACTTTTTCTCCCAAACATGACCTCCACGCGGGCGGAGCCGCGAGCAACAGCTAGTGTTAACATAATTGTAAAACATACTACGTATCAAATCGATGCGTCCTATGTAGAAGGGCTAAAATCTCTGATAACCTCATCTGATGCCCTCTCAAAGTTTAATTCTGGTATATTTTCAAACCATAAAGCCGTTTGCTACAAAAAAAATGTTTCCACGAAATAGTTGGTATTTTTGTAAGTCTACAAAATTCATTAGGTGGTAAAGAGCATTTTCCACTTAAAAGTTTCAATCGTCTAAACTCTAAACATCACTCTACGTAATATACGTAAGACCGATCGTAATATTACAAAAAAAAATTATGACTAAACGTATGCATCGTGATTTTTTCTGAACTGCATCAAATTATCCTCATGTTTATCAATTGTATTTTAAATAATAGATACTCTGCCTCGGCGGCGCAGTAGCAATTGCGCATGCTTTAAGACTGCTGTGCTGAGAAGTCTCTGATTCGATCCCTGGATCGGGTAAAGTGATATTAGGTTTTTCTATCTAAAAATACTCAGTATCACCCCGGAGTCTGGAATTATGCCCGGTATGGCCATAGACTCGCACCCTATCACATTATGGGACCGTAATAATGTTGGTGAAGAGTGGGCGTACTGGTCACACCTCTGCCTACCTTCGGGGATTAGAGGCGTGAGTAAATGTATGTGTACAGATATTCGATATTCTCCAAAATATTAAATATTCTTCTGTAAATTAAAAATAATGCAAAATATACTCAAAACAAATAATATATAAACCAATAAATTAATAATCGAATTATGCACAACAGTGCAGTTTGTGGTGTATTAATAATGCCATTATGGCCCAATTAATATCTATTTTTTTTATATAAAAGCTACATTGCTATAAATATACAATAAACATTAAAAGTGTTATTAAATCGAATATACCGTTTTCACATCAACAAATTTTTATTTTTTATAAATATAAGACGTGCTTGCAAAAGAGAAATCATTGTATTATTAAACATTTTATTGGATAAAGCAGACTTCTAAAGTTCTCTCATGAGTAATCCCAACTGGGTGTATTCTGATACTTAGCAACAATCATCAACATTCTCGAGCTCTTTAATTACTTTTTATAGTTCTTAATGCTTAATTTTATTAAAAACGTTTTGTTATCAGACAACAATGAAATTGCGAGCGACCAAAATTTATTGAACATTTTTAAGGGTTAAAATTTATTTATTTGCCACTTTACAACTACTTTTACAGGGTAGCCCTAATACAGTAGTATTGATCGACTTATGCTACTTATATTATACTTAAATCTATGTTATTTATCTCTAAAATTATTCCTGTAAGTTGGTTCATATTCGATCTCTATCATAGCTTGAATGGAATTTCCCGCTGATACATCATATTCATCGTGCCGTATTGTATTTTAGAATGACACATCGCGCGTGCTCCAAGGGGTTGGGAATGCGCGCGCACCCTCTCTGTTCATGCGCCCTCTTTAAGCGATGACAATAGACACGGTCGATAGAGTTGCGGGACGTAGTCGCGCATGCGGCACTCTCCCAACTCAACAATCAGGTGTACCGACATGGCCGATAGCGAATTTGAGGAATTTCGCCGAGTATTCGACAGATTACCGCAACATATAAAAGCCCCGACACCCTTCTATTCGTAAGTACAACTATCTGCATATATTTCATACGAAAAAACACACCTCTTGTCATAAAATTTCAGACATTGCAAGTGGTACTAATTTGTCACGTGAGTGAACATATTTCGTAGGCGTAATATTATTGAACGTTCGATGAGTTTCGGTGACACAACAGGTTTGATACATTCATGTCGTTTTTAAGGTTAGTGCCAAATGTTGCATTGGAGGATGATTCACCGTCGTCTAAGAGTGAAGGGTCGCCCGAGGAGGACAGAGAATGTGGGGACACCGAGGTGCCGGCGGGTACAGAATCTGCAGATTCACCACCTCCCCCAGCGGATTCTACAGATACGCAAATAAGCCCTCATCATCAAACCTTCACAAACGGCGAAAGGAGACGGAGAAAACTACCTGAAATACCAAAAAACAAAAAATGTAAGTGAATGTTCAATTTTAATTATTAATAATGTTAGACGTTTATTTTTATATAATACCAAAGGTCAGGCGATATAAATTTATGCTAGCGTTTGTTTATAAAGGTTGCAACTGCGCTCGTGCGAATGGAGTACTATTATATGAACAAACATATTTTACTCTTGATAACTCTTAGCTTTAGCGATTTGTCAATATAAATTGCAGTTTCAGATCTAATAACACAGTTATTTATTTAAAAAAAATATAGATAAAATAAAAATATATATATTTATTCTTTGTTTCGATACGTCTTTTAATAACTCAACGTAAACGAAATACAAAAGATACAAAAAAAGTTATATATGTATTCTAGTTTTATTCAAAAACACTACTTCCTTTTAAAACATATTGGGTCAACCAAAACAAAAACATTAAAATAAATAAAGAAAATATAAAATGAGTAGCTGAGCTAACGGCTAAATGTAAAATCATAATTCTAGTTAATAAATAAAGTTAATGTGGATAATAAATACATTTAATTATAGAATTCTTATTTTCTGTATTATTTATTATATCATTAATTCTAAAATATTTAGACTGTAGTAAAATTGAAAATAATTTATTAAAATTTTCTAAACACTAATCATTACGTGAAATATATAACGAATAATAAATAACAAATAAAATTCCAATTATTTATGACCTTTTTTATTATACTTCAAAAGCCACAAAGAAGATAATTTTATCGAAAGTAATCAATATAAACCATAATAAAGGTATATGAACTTTAATATTCTAATACACCAAGCATTGTCTCCAGAAACCAGAATATTTTATTTGTGTACCGAAACTAAAAAACAAATAATAAAAAAAAGAAAGGTGTCTTATTTGGTTTGAACGGAGTTCCTTTCGCTATATCTGTTTGTTTGTATTAGCTAATGATTAAATAAAATTATAAATATTTTTGCATATTATCAAAATTGACGGCAAGCTAAATCGATGGAAAAAAGTTTTAGTTCCGATCAGGGAAGTGCCACAAAAATCACTGCAAAAAGATGTCAGGTTTTGGTTCCGTTTTTCATTGTAACACTTTTTTCGTTCAAACGAATGGTGCCTGCAAACGAATCAGCACAACGTGCGATAAGGAACTCCGTTCTAAAATGTATATTATATATATAACCAAAATTCCAAAAAAAAAAAATTCTTAATTGTGATTAAAAATATAGAGACATAATCTACATACTCAAGAACTCATAAGACTCGTAGACATGTAAAATCTACGAACCCACATCAAGAAAGCGTAATAGCATTTTAGTAGAGGAAGTCCGTGTCCAATTGTGGGGCAGAAGAACATATTCAGGACTGATATTACTGATTACTTTATTGAAGAGTGATAATGTTACAGTTGCTTTGTGAACACCCGCTGGAAGCCCTTAAAATGTTTATACATGAAAATTGATTATAATTTAGGTCAAACGTGAAATTGTCTAATGAATTCTCATCATTTAATTATTTAACACTTTTAGCTAACAGTGTATGTAATATTATTAAAATTTTCTTATGAACTAAATTGTTTTAAATTTTTGTTTTCTTTTAATAAAATATTCACAATGTATTCTACCACATAGTTATTAGGTATTTGTGAGCATTCAAAGATCCAAAAGAAAGAAAATATGATACTCACTCTCAACACAACGAAGCATTCCGAGTTTATTATACTCTTATTATAGATTCTTGCTTTGAAATTATTCTTTTATAATTAAATGTTGATAAATCGGACACTATGTACATTGTATTTAACATTCAAGTCAATAACTAGCTCTTAATATACAATTTGTTATCACTTGCAGCTACAGTATTAGCTTGTGGTCAACCAGCATCATTGGCTGATGAGTTGGGAGCGTTGACCGGACTGCTTGTAAGGCCAGGTTGCCACGGGCGGCCATTACTAGTGCTCAAATGCGGATATTTACTCGACGAAGACTCGAGTCCGGACTCAGAGAGACTACAGAGTCTGGGTGATGTTGATAGTGGGCACAGTACTGCACATTCACCCATCGATACAGGCCCTAAGAGTTTATCACCGACACCGCTACAACAAAATGGTCAGTTTATTTTATTTATTTATGCTTTATTGTACACCAGAATAACAATACAGTGTAACAGTACATTGCAATAAACTTAAAATATAATGTACAAACGGCGGTGGTTTTGTATTTTATTCATAAACCATAACTACTAGTGAACAGCTAAATTAAATCTATCCTGACAACCATTATTGTTGCCCAAAAAAAAATACGATATTAACTTACGAGATCATATCTATAAAATAAAACACACTGTTTCTACTTATGACCCACCTATACCTACCTACCTACCTTTCTACCGTTATTGACTTTGAAACCACTCAACTTATTACAGTGAAATTTTCTGTATGGGTGGTTGGGTCTAATTTAAAAGACAGGGTAGTTTTAGATCCGACAGGTGGCGCTGTTGTCGAGATCTGATTTTTTTATTTTTGCAACAAAATTCGGTTCACAGAGAAGCCAGTTTATGGCAGGACAACGTCTGCCCTGGAGCACTAGTTATTAATAAAAACACTAGATGATATATAATACCAGCCCTGTATTAAATATTGTCCCACTGCTGGGCACGGGCTTCCTCTACTAATGAGGGAAGTTAGGCCTTAGTCCACCACGATGGCCTAATGCGGGTTGGTAGACTTCACTAGTTGATATAAATTTCTGTAATACTTAAATATTACATCATGTCGAAATATGTAGAGACGTTAGTATTCTCTTTTTTATTATTTTTTTTTTTTCTCCTGGCACGGCAAAGTGACCTCACTGCACCTGATGGTAAGCGCAGTGCAGAGTATCGAGTAGCGAGAGACAATCTATCACCCGCTACACAACACACAGTACGCCAAGGAGAAGAAGGGGAAGAAGCGGTCGAGGGTCTAGTGTCAAAGTATTACAAGGCTGCAAAACGGCCAAACATCGTACTCCAACTCTAGACCCCCGACAAAAACCGAATATACACTGGCTTATCCCGGAACGTGACACACTTGCGTGTGCCACTATGGTGGGTTTTATACCCTGTGTACGGTGGTCGCTATCCGGGCGGATATGAACATCCTACCACCAGCAAACTTTTATTTCTTTCGACGCTTCCAGTGTCTCCATCATCCAGTTGCAGTATTAGTGGCATCAATTTCGCTGGCAACATGACCACAGTACCACATAGTCAGCTGGAGATGCTTGAAGCCACTCACAGAGGACTGCACAAGTTCAACCCGAGGCATCACGACGAGATCGAGGTGGAAATCGGTGACCCGATATATGTTCAGAAGGAAGCTGATGACTTGTGGTGTGAAGGTTGGATTTTTTATTTCATCATAGTATTCTTCGATTGCAACCAAAATCAATCATTATCCGTCCACCATCATCAATCATCCAAAAATTTTGGTTGATACCTATTTGGCACAATATTTTCATTTCACAATTTCACACCAAAAAATGAAATTTATAAGTCTTTTATGTAAGATATTTTATTAGATATATGGACTTCGATATATTATATAGTAATTTTTTTAAGGTGTTAATTTAAGAACAGGCCAACAAGGCATATTTCCTTCAGCATATGCAGTGGACATGGATTATAATGATTTCGACCCTGCTAATGCAAAAGTAAAACGGGAACGATATCTACTGGGGTAAGTATTTTTGATTATACATAACAACAATATAATAAAATCGTAAACAAAGTTTTGTCTTTTGTTTCCACTATGATTGTACTAATTTGGATGTTATTTGAGACACATATCACGGTAGGCTTAATCTTGTATTCAATGATTATTTAATTAAATTCAGTTGGTATACCAATTTAAAGTTTACATAGCTAACAGGATTCCACTGAGTTGAACGACACAATGACTGAGATAAAACCATGAGAAAAAGCCTTGATTTACATTCTACTTACAAACTATATTACCAATAAACCCATTCTAACAAAATCTTAAAAAAATATTACGTAAGAAATATTGCCTATCAATAAATTAAATTAATATGCAGCATAATACAGCCAATGGAATAAAAAGTGTTATGTTTTTACGGCTTGATTGCAGGTACATGGGCTCAGTAGAAACGTTAGCTCACAAAGGCACAGGCGTGGTGTGTCAAGCTGTGAAGAAGATCGTCGGTGATACCGCTGCTGAGCCCACCATGCAACCTTGTATATTAGAAGTCTCAGACCAGGGTCTTCGTATGGTAGACCGGTCGAAGCCTGACGTAAGTTAATTTATTAAATTAATCTAACACTGACATTAAAGTACACTATGTACATTTTAATAAGAATATGAGCGCATATATTAAATCGGCTATAATGTTATCCTTTAATTGATTCGTATAAGTGTAAAAACCAAGATGAAAATATTACCATAGGCACAAAGAGTGTAAAGACATTTTCCATGTAGGTTTTGCTGACTTTAATATTTATTTACTGTTAGGCATTACCACATAAACCTATTATAATACATCTGTATATATAAAAGAAGAAACTGACTGACTGACTGACTGATCGATCAACGCTCAGCCTAAACGGCTGGGGTTAGAGACTTGAAATTTTGACAGTAGGGATATTTTATGCCGTAGGCATTCACTATGGAAGGGTTGTTGGAAATACCACCCTTAAGGGGGTAAAATAGGGGATGATAGTTTGTATAAAAATCCGTCATTTTTGAAGTTAAACGCATGAATATTGGTATTTTGTATTATATACTTTTTCTCCCAAACATGACCTCCACGCGGGCGGAGCCGCGAGCAACAGCTAGTTGTATCATATGTCAAGAGATTCATAACTATCGCCATCTTCAAAAATTTACGAATAAATGAAGTATATTTAGCAAAGATCATTTACATAAATTGTTCTCTATCGAAATTTCGTTTTCATAGAATTAACCTTGATATAAAACTACAAAACGTAAATTTTAAATTATGATCACATCAGAATTTTTATCCAAGACCACCTGTTAGTCTTCTTAGCACCGTCCATTTCCAATTACAAACAAACAGTCTAACAATCAATCAAACGTTTTATATCCACATCATAAAGCAGATGCTGTGCATGATGCCTTCACTCGATTCGACCGCAATGTTTACAAAATAAATTTTCTTAGAATGTCTTAGTTTTATACAGCTCCACCATGTTTCATAAATTGTCGAAAGGAGTATATTGGAAGATAATATAATAAACGAATGTTGGACATAGATAAACTTACAAGCTAATGAACTATATTGCGTGAACTTTTTTGGATAAGAGATATTTTGTAAAAGCTTCACTTACCGTCCTGTGACAATGAAGGCTGTAAAGCTTGAATTTAACTTAAAAAATAATTACCTAACTAATACTACATATCCGCTGTTTTATTTACTACTAGCTGTTGCTCGCGGCTCCGCCCGTGTGGAGGTCATGTTTGAGACAAAAAGTATACACTACAAAATACCAATTTTCATGCATTTAACTTCAAAAATGAAGGATTTTCATACAAACTTTCTTACCCTATTTAACCCCCTTAGGGGTGGAATTTCCAAAAACCCTTCCTAAGTGGATGCCTGCGTGATAAAAGGTACCTACTGTCAAAATTTCAAGTCTCTAACCCTAGCCGTTTAGGCTGTGCGTTGATCGATCAGTCAGCCAGTCAGTCAGTCAGTTTCTTCTTTTATATATACAGATTCATGCAAATATTATCTTAACTTAGGGCTACCCTTCTAGAATGCCACTTGACCTAATTTTTAATAGTTAATAATGCAAATAATATTTCTCGGATTACTTTATATGTATAATTGGAATAATTAAATTGATTTTCCAGCAATTAAAACTTACTTGGTATCGCATAAACACAATTGCTGTACTATTAATAGTTCGTAATCGTAATATACCATTAAGCCATCCATACTAATACTATAAATGCGAAAGTAACTCTGTTTGTTTGTTTGTTACCTTTTCACGACCAAACGGCTGACCAGATTGTGATGAAATTTAGCAAGGAGTTAGAATATATCCTTGAGAAGGACACAGGCTATCTTTTTTCACAAAAAACAACCTTGAAAGGGGTCAAATAGGAGTTCAAAATTTGTATGGGAAATCCATAATTCCTTGACCTGGAAATTCATATTTAGGCTTTTGGTAGGAAATAAAGAAATACGTGTTTCACATTATTTTCATCATCATCAAATCATCCCTATGGGGGTAAAATAGGGGATGAAAGTTTGTTTGAAAATCATTCATTTTTTAAGTTAAACGCATGAAAATTCGTATTTTGTATAACATACTTTTTCTCCCAAACATGACCTCCATGCGGGCGGAGCCGCGAGCAAGAGCTAGTTACTTAATAAAGATTAAATAATGCAACTCCAGAGTGATATAGTTCTCCATTAACAAGGATTACATTTTGATTTGACACTGGCTGTTAATTACATTTAATGTGAATGACCTAATTGTTATTTAAGGTTAACTAAAGGAAGCTCTCTGAGTGCAACTGTTAGTACATTCTACCTTTCTTTAAAACATTATCAACTTATTCTTTTCTTACATTCATAATTAATTTACACACATATATAATAAAAAATATAACACATTTATGATATATGAAGGACAAACATAGAGTAGGTTTTTTTTAAATCATGTAAACCCTTTTAAGGGAAGGGGAAAAATAAGTTTGGGAATTCAGATTTGCTTCTCTTATATCAATAAGGGATGAAAGATTCAATGGAAATTCAGAAATCGCGAAATTCAGAATATCATTAAGGATTACTTATTTGTCAAACTCTCCGGAGGCTCACCCCCATTAAAATAAAGGTTAAGAGGTTAAGTCACTAAAAAATATTAATAACTGAGGATGGATATAAAAATCTTATTATTTAAATCAACAAAAAAATCAAACATTTATTGATTCTATGAAATGCTATACATTACACTTTACAATTTATTTCAGTACATTTTTAAACCGTACTATTTAATACTAGCTGTTGCTCGCGGCTCCGCTCGCGTGGAGGTCATGTTTGGGAGAAAAAGTATACAATACAAAATACCAATATTCATGCGTTTAACTTAAAAATGACGTATTTTCATACAAACTTTCATTCCCTATTTTACCCCCTTAGGGGCGGAATTTCCAAAAATCCTGAATCATATATTTTTTATTTTTTATTAATATGCCAAATACAAATTTTCATGAATTTAACTTCAAAAATGACGGATTTTCATACAAACTTTCATCCCCTATTTGACCCCCTCAGGGGTGGTATTTCCAAAAACCCTTCCTTAGTGGATGCCTACGTGATAAAAGGTACCTACTGTCAAAATATCAAGTCTCTAACCCCAGCCGTTTAGGCTGTGCGTTGATCGATCAGTCAGTCAGTCAGTCAGTCAGTCAGTCAGTCAGTCAGTCAGTCAGTCAGTCAGTTTCTTCTTTTATATATACAGATTAACGTTGGTCTGCCTTAACTAATAAGGACTATACCTAAATATTAAAACATTACTTTATTTTCACACAGAGAAATCGAAGTGGACCGTGCATTGATTATTTTTACTCGTTGAAGAACGTATCATTCTGTGCGTTCCACCCACGGGATCATCGGTACTTGGGCTTCATCACTAAACACCCGACATTGCAAAGATTCGCATGTCACGTATTTAGAGGACAGGAGTCAACCAGGCCGGTCGCTGAAGCTGTTGGGTATGGCATTTATTTATTTAGGAAACATACAGTCATACACAAAACAATATACAAATGAAAATACAAATCGACTAAAATGGTTCCATGAAATGATATAAACTAACGAACTATAAATTACTTTACTATATACTAGACTTGAGATATGAATATAGATAATTAGATATATGTCTGTATACCTCAAAATGTACCTATAGTCAATTTTATATTTTATAAATTAATTATATTAGATTTAACAATATATAGGTTCAACCAATCTAAAGAAAAATTTACACAAATATTAGTTCATCACAAGCTGTCTTAATGTTATCTGAACTTTAATGTTAAGAAAAAAAAACATTTCAACCACTTTATTTTACTCTATAATCTTAAATTTATCATTTACCAAATTTATCTATAAGAATTACAAATCAATTCAAAAAATAAAAGTAATCAAATATGTACCACTATACCGAAATTTTATTTATGATTTTTTTACTTTCAGGAGAGCATTTCAAAGGTTCTATCAAAAATTCATCGAAACGGCATACCCGATTGAAGACATATACATAGAATAAACAAACATAATATAACGAATGCGACAGCAGTAATTGTAGCTTTCTTTTACTTATAGTCACAGGCAGTAAATGAGTGATACATAATAATACAACTTTTACGAAATGTTATATTCGACAGATAGACTTTTCCTTTAAAATAAAAAATACTTGTATGTATTTAAAATTCGTATTAAATCAGTATATTAACCAACATTAGCTTGAAAGGATTATAAAACTGCACTTATAGCAGTATGAGAGTGTATTAGTAATTTTGGTCAAAAACAAGTAATATGTATTTAGATACAAGAAACTACTAGTTATAGAGTTTTGTAAATCGTATTAAGAAGTTGAAATATCAGCAATAATTTTGCTAAGCTATTATAAACACATCTAGCTGTACTTTAAGCATGAGCACGGAAATGTTATAGAATTAATTACATTGAATGCTAATTATATCATATCAGCTTTTGAAAATGCTGGTCGAGTAAAGGTTTCATTAGGATTATGGATATTATTCCATCATTCTTGTATGTACATACTTATTACGGTAAATTTGACAGGAATTGAATTCATGATATCGTATGTAAATATTTGAGTACGCCTGTGACAGAAATAAAATGACACGCTATCGACCGCTATGTCGTAAACCGCCTTTCTAAACTTGTATCTAATACAAAGTTATTGGTAAATATCATACAACTTCAATTTAGAATATGTAATTTCTTTATATACGAGCCTTGAAATATAAGTAGGTCACATATAGTTCTCTAGTTAGCTTATAAAAAAATATCAGTGACCGGAATGACTGGTGCGATTTCACTTCTGTTTTAAAATATCCTTATTTATTTTAATAATTCTAATTAAATTATATACACCATGCTAAAATTTTTAAGGAGTTTTAATAGAATGATATTTTGCTAATAAGTTGTGAAACCAATACAATACTTCATTTAAAAAAAGTAATGTTTATTTGTTTTTATAGCAAACATAAATCGCATCTACCATTTTTGAAGTTCAGATTTTGAATTGAAAAATAACCGTGGAGTGAAGAAATTATAACAAACACTGTTTTAGAAAATTCAAATCGATAATATATAAAATTCTAAGAGCCAGTACTGAATTTTTCTTAATAATGTATAGAATATTTTTTTTTTGTAGTATAGTCCGACAAACGAGCCAGTGGGTCACCCGATGTTAAGTGATCTCCACCGCCCATGAACATCCACAATACCGAAGGTGTCATGTATGCGTTGTCGGCCTTAAACGACAGGAATAGGGATTAGGGAAGGGAAGGGGGAATCTGGGCCTCCGGATATCTCACTTACCATACGAAACGCGACAGTTGACTTTACGTGGTTTTCTGTGAGACAGTGGTACTACCCCGGTCGAGCCGGCCCATTCATGCTGTAGACAAATATGTCTACAGCGTGGCTCTACTACTTCCAAATCTAATCTTTATCAAATTTTATCTTTATTCCATACTCTATCCAGGTAATGTACGCTATAACTAGGTATTCTAGTGTACTTACTAAATAGACAACACAAACATCTTTATTAACGTGGCAATAGAAACAGTCAATTAAAAACAAATAAAAAAAACAAATTTCGGAACTGTGGTTACCATTCCATTACACATTCAAGTGAATATTACTATTATAAAACTGCATAAAAATATGCAAAATAAGAACCGTTGGAAAGTAGTTTTGCTGATTAATGTGAATCAACCATCACGATCAATATATTATAGGTAAAATAGTTATGTGACAATCAAGTATATAATGTTAGCAATCGAAATATAATGCATTAAAAGTGGCGCAGGAGAGCTTCGAGGTAATTTTCTTGTTAAAATTTAAACGATTAAATATTTTCGCCTGTGTCAAAATAATTTAGAAAATGATTATATGATTTTCGAAAACAATTTGATCACTAGACATTGTACGAATGATTTTTCGTCAGTAGTTTGATTCCGAAATATTTTGTTTAAATAATTTAATATCATATTTAGTAGGTATGTACATTGTTTCATCGCTTTTTCTTCCATGAAAGTCATAAGCTACTGTGATGTTTTCGATTACAAATGTATTCGCTTTAGAGTATAATCGATAAATAATATTGCAATTAATGAAAGGCTGGGTCCCGTCCCGTAATCCAACACGAATTCATATGAATTCTATAAGTACAGCGTGTAGGTATAGTTCCCAACAATTCGTAACCTATCATATATACATATACACTCACGCCTGTAATCACCGAAGGGGTAGGCAGAAGTGTAACCAGTACCCCTAATTTCCGCCGAATTTCGGTCCCATGTGATAAATTTGGGGGGTGGCTATCGCCATACCCGGCACAGATTCCAGACTCCGGGCTAATACTGAGAATTTCCTGATAGAAAAACCCAATACCACTTTACCCGACCGGCGGATCGAACCCGAGACCTCAGCATAGCAGTCGTAACGCATGCGCAATGCGTTACGACTGCGCAAAGAATGCGCAATTACAACTGCGCCACCAAGGCAGTCGTGTGTGCAGTGTCCAATCATATTATTTATAAATTATTATTACATTCATCTGGACCCGGCCTATAGTATCCCATGTGTGATCAAGTATACTTAGTCTTACTGTTTGAATCTCAAATACTGTGATATGGACTCATTTAAGTTCAGACGTGGGAATCAAACTTTCGATTTCCTACATGTAAAATTAATTCAATCATAAACATCAGAATAACGATGGTACTTCGCGTGCGCCTATTTATAAGTGTTTTGCAATGTATCATCAAGGCAACTTTACACATCACACTCTTTGCGCGGTCGTCGCGGACTATTATATTTACGTATAATTGTTTGTAAAAAAAAATGGTTCTTTCATTAATTTTATATCTATTTCCATAGTGTTGAATTAACGTTTTTTTTAATATAAGTCATGTCAAGTATTATAATCATTATGCTTAATCTATCGTTAACAGCTATATTTAGGTATATAGTTGAATGTACATATTTCTGCACTTTATTGATACATTCTAGTAGACTGCTTAGTCAGTATCTACTGCCATGTTATTTCGTACCCCATATGATTTGTATGTCGCTATTTTGAATTGTAAATGTTTTGATATTCTTATGGAATGGTCTGTTCACACTGCAAGTTTTAGTTTATTATTTATTATTCAACCAAGGAATCAACATTAATGGAATTTTACAATAATTCTATCACGATACAGAATTTTGCTCTCGACAGGACTTTTTTTCAATTGAATTAGTTTCGGTCAAAGATAATTTGTATTTAAAACACACGTGCCTAATAAAACAGTTACACTTATATTAAATTTTAATGTTGTATAGATTAAAGGCATGGAATAAATTATATTTTATCTTACGATTTCCACATCTGTGTGACTGAAGTGTACAAATATTTTTCATGTTTGTAAACCTGAACTATAGCAATAAATATGTAAGGAAAATGTGTGCTACACATTACATTAAATAAAATATAAAAATGATGTCGTTGTCATGTAAAATAATATATTTTTTTAATTTATTGTGACAACTAGAAATAAAAATAATAATAATATGATATCTTTTAATATTTGCAATGTGAACACGGCCTAGGTGATGTAAATAGTTATAGATTTCTTCGGCAGCATCTGATCATAACCGGAGAAGCGATAATATCAACAGCTTTTGCTGTGAGCTGTGACCCAACCAAAAAAAATAAAAAAATATTTATTTTTCCAATAAATGTCATAGCATATTCGACACAAATTGCGTAAGACATTAAATAATTATTATATTATTTGGACTGAGTAGAGTGTTTTATTTCACCTCCATTACTATATCCCGGTAACTATGAGATATAATTATAATAGGCACTATGATGGCTCGTAAAAATACTAAACTTTTGATGTTAGTACCTAACAAATAATTATATTTTCAAGCCGTAAATTCTGTGAAACGATCATTTTTCAAAATATTGTCATTAATGCCATACCAATACCACTGCAGTGAAAGAAACGTCATGAAGCTTCTCGGGCATGGCATAGATGGCGTTATTAAGAAATATTGCAAAGCCTAAAGTTTTACAGGAACCTTGCTTATCAGACGCGTTGAAACCGATTCACTTGAAACTAAATAAGGCATTTACAGTCTACATACTCCGCAGCTTCCTGAGAACGTGAAAATACAACCTTAAACGTCATTCTTGCAGTTTATGCCTTGGTGCCCACCAAGGCTTTCGCAGATTCACGTTACGTATACGATCTAATCTGGTAATATTGCACATCCACCGCAGCATCATTAACTCCACGATATACCAAAACTCTTTTTTACGTCATGACTTAAGGTCAGGCCAGGTCTTAGAGGAGTCAACGCCTAGCCTAATGAATCCCAATGGTAATTAGGTTTTTTAACCAGTCGCGTATCAAAAGAATATTAAAAAGGTAAGGTAGTACGAAGTAAATAGAAGCCAAAATCAATTTTATTTCCATAACATTAAAGTTGAAAATAGCATGTAAGAACGGCGAGTGTTGCCAGCATACCATTGATACCAGACTGGCTAAATTAGTTTAACGACGGTAAAGACGCGTTCAATGTCTAAGTTTGTCGCCTCTGCATTAGCATTTCTGCAGGACGGTTGCAAAAATTCTACTATTTCAACGTCTGCTATCGACAAACAAACTAGTTTTCTTTACAATTCGTTGTTTCAGTAACCACGAATCACGAGCTGCTTGACGCCCCAGGGCGTCGCGACGCACTGTTTGGGAAGCCCTGGGCTAGTATATAAAAATAAAAAGGATGATGAAATTAGTGATTTCATCGCTATTTAAACCTCCTTAGTCCATAAATGTTCTTTTCTGATGTACAGTCCATTGTTACATATTTGTGCCCAACAGCATAGCGACTGCCGCTAACATGATAAAAACCATTAATGGATCTATCCGGGGTCAGCCAGTGTACCTAATGTAGTTACTCGAAGCCAGCTCGATCCAACCTACCGCCACATATTACCGTATTCGTATGATAATTTATATGAAACGAATGATTGTTTTAAGACTGGCCACCTCATAAATGCGACAACTTTTTTATTCGCGTAATCAATTAGTAACTATTAGTCCAGTCGATGTTTGTGAAATTGGAATTGAACAAATATTTATGTAATTAGATAACACTATTGTAATGTGATTTCCATATCATAATAATAACTGTAATAAATTATGTATATCCGACAACAGACTGCTAAATGGCCAATATGTGTGAACTTGGTTTCTTCTTGCTACGTCCTAAGTAACGTCTCAAGACAAGATTCGAGCTCTCAGAGCAACCTTTGAACTAGTTCCTTCCTCGCTTCTGCCTACTAATTGCCGAGGAATATACACAATTAGGGAAAAGTTTTATACTACATTGGAATAAAAACAGTCAGTATTCTAAGGTATTCACAAATTGGTAAACATTCAGCTGTCATCGTTGCTAACAAAGTAGATTACGTCATCCAAATATTACCTCTGAAATCTGAATATTTCGATAAACAATTACAGTTGCTCGCAATTCAAAAAGTGAACCCATTCAAATATCTCACAAAAGCTATCGTAGAATTCGTTTGCATGAAAGGACACACTCCTTTTTTAACCTTTTTCCGCTAGTGGTATGAATGAAAAGCCGGCTAATACTTTTTGCCGATGAAGTTGCAATGTTTGCCTTTTTGATACTAGTATGTAGTTTGCCGATAGTTACGATTCCGGTACGTTGAACGGAGAAATCAAAACTCTACCTAAAAAGTGGGTCAAATTCTTAGATCAGTACGATAAAATTTTATTTCACACATACCTACTGCGAGTTTACTTCGTTCCGATTCCTAAAAATAAGTCGTCGAGAAATGGCTGCGTAATATTGAATGTCGCTTTTAGAGGTGCGATGTTTCAACACAGAATAAATAAAGCTTATGAGTTAATTCAATTTTGGACTTTACACCTCCGTGCCCTTTTGTATATGTAATCATATTTTTATGATTGTCGGTTCCAATAATTATTAGTTAATTAAAAATAATTCTATAATTATTTTATCAAACTTTCATCTTACTTTCACAGTCATTTATGTACTCTACTGTTTGGTGTGACACTTAAATCTGTACAAACATACGAGTTTTTCACATTTAATTGGAAAATGCTTATCGCCAACATTAAATATATAATATATAAAATGCCTTCTCAAATTAGATTAGGATTCGTCACATTCAAACGTGTCAACATAGTATCATTTGAAACCATTTTTATTGTAGCAGTTACCTTTATACTGTTTTCTTGGATAGATGCGAACTTTCATATTTCATACTTCGATATGTATTAACTACTTACTACGTCCTTAGTCGCGTCTTGAGGCAAGGTCCTAGCTCTCAGAGCTGCCCTTGAACTAGTTCCTTTCATTTTTATTATACAAGTGCCTGGAGCATTCGCCCACCTCCTGGGACACAATGAAAAAAAACAACTAAAAAAACAAGTAGTGCTGCTACTTTGATACAAAATACCAAGCTTGAATCTAATCGTAGCATGACTTCAGCTTAAATTGATCAAAGTTTGTTTATATCTACTTATTTAAACAACGACTTTGAAACATTTTATGACGATGGATCTGTAGATTAAGGCCAAAAAAAATTATGTCACATTTGTTCCTTCCAGCAACTTGTCGACTGTAAAATGTTAAAATGCTAGTGTACACTGTGAAACTAATATAACGTCCAAAGTTACATAGACTGCATAATTTATCGGCTATAACGGTTGTATGAATCTATGTCTAATCTAATTTATGAATCTATAATCTGCTCTATGTGCTCTCGGTATGTATATGAAAATACTTAGTATAGAGGAACAGTTTCATGTTTGGCTACGTTTACCTGAATGCGTAGTAAAGAGAGAAGCCAAGGAAGTAAAGATAATAAAGTCAGTGAAGGCTGAATGTTTACAGGTTTTCTAGATATCACCAGAAGTAGCCACCTAGAACCTTTAATTACATAAAACTGAATGACACTACACTGCGCTTGACATCCCGAGAGATTAGGTCCTGCGAAGACCAGTAATTTCACGGCACCCAACGGAACCCAAAAGACCAACTGCCAGACCTCATGACACTGTGAGCTCTTTCTGCGTAGATCGTACTACATCAAAATAATAAGTAAAAGTTTTTTAATTCATAAAAAGTACACCGACTTCAATAAAAAACAAATTATGCGTCACTATAAAATTTGGGGGTTTCCCTTGATTTTTCTGGGATCCCATCATCAGATCCTGACTTGGTGGCAATGGGACCACCTGGGAAGTATATCCTTTTAAACAAAAAAAGAATTTCTCGAATCGGTCCAGGCGTCTTCGAGTAATCGGGTAACATACATAAAAAAAAGATTCCGACAAATTGTTAACCTCCTACTTTTTTGAAGTCGGTTAAAAAGTAAAATAAACCGCGATATAATCGGTAAACATCGTTTTATTTCAAAGCTGGTAAAATACTTTAAACTTAGTATACAGTATATAGTTGTTGAGTTAGATTGATTTGGCATTTTGGATACACTAGGCGTAATTGCGATATTGCGATTTTAGGCGACTGCCTCGGTGGCGCAGTTGTGTGGTGGGTCGGGTAAAGTGATATTGAGTTTTTCTATCGAGAAATTCACAGTATTAGCCCGGAGTCTGGAACCTGTGCCTGGTATGGCGATAGGCTCGCCCCCTACCACATTATGGGTGCGAAATTCGACGAAAAGTGGGTGTACTGGTTACACTTCGGCCTACCCCTTCGGGTATCACAGGCGTCAGTATATATGTATGTATGTAGGCGTAATTGCGGCCTAATGTAGTCGTATCCCAGACAGCAAAATATATCACTGAGTATTTTTACTTGTATTGGTTTTTATTTATCGGAAGTTAAATGTCAAAATCATTGAGTAGCATGACACTTATAGAAATTAGAAGAATGCGCGATGATCACGCTTCCATCTTCTGAGTCTAGGAAATGTTAATAAAATTGCATACATTACTATATCTACGCACTCATTATAAATTTCTACTTCTTTATCATAAATATAAACGGGTTCAATATTTTAGCACTGTATTTCCAAAATACAGCTGAAATGTTGAGCGATAACTAAAGTTGTTGACATTTTCCCTTTCATATTATTTAACTTACACGAAAGAGAAATTTCTATTTAAAACTTACCTTGACAATGAAAATTTTGTAGAAGTAATTTTGTATTCCGCTTCGCTTTTATTCACGTGAAAGCATCATGCAAGGCAATCTCGGTATTATAAGCTTTGTCGACGCAAAGGTAAGGCGGCTCTCAACACGCTTTCAACTTTGGGTAACTAATTTTATTAATAATTTTTTGTATTAATTTATACATTCATACATAGGTACGCTGTAATCCCAGAAGTAGTAGGCAGAGGTGTAACCAATACGCCCACATTATACCGATCTTGTTACCGTCCCATAATATGATAGAGGGCGAGCCTATCACCAGACTGGGCACAATTCCAGACTCCGGGCTAATACTGAGTATTTATTTCGTGATAGAAAAACTAGATATAACTTGTGCTTGACCTGGGGATCGAACTTGAGACCTCATCACAGCGTACGTAATTACAACTATTAGTTTATTTCTATTCAAATATAGAACCATTACAATAAAATTATGTTAATTTAACCAGTATGATAAAGTTACTTTTTTTTATTTCAACGATGCTTAGGTCATTGAAAGGTAACAAGCAAATTCATATAAAAATCCGTAGCAGATTGTATATTAATTGTGATTAAAGGTCAATTTTAATATGCAAGCTCAAGAAAAGAAGAAATAACAAAATTGACAATAATTCGGTATCAACTAAATATTGATTTTTTATATACTTATACTTTGCTTCTATTTATATACTGTCTATTAGATACCTTAGATCTTAGCTTTTTGAATAACTATAAGGAAATTGGTACCAAACCAATTTTTTTTTCATTTACCACTAAAATGACATTATTGTGCACTTTTATATTTTTTATCCTCGCACCGCTTAGTGACCACACTGCACCTGATGGTAACCTCCAAACATCGTACCCTAACTCTAGACCCCCACAAACACTGTACTCTGGCTGATCCCCGAACGCGACACACTTGGGTGTGCCTCTATGTCGAGTTTTACACCCTGTGTACGGTTTCACCCTGGTGAAACTCCTTTGCATGTCATTCCAACTACTCCTTGCATCTGCTACTCAGAGAATATCAGCTCAAAAGTAATTTATGCAATCAAATAAATTAGTGGTAGCGGTAAATTTATATGTATTAGTAAATAAAATAAAAGGCATTGTTACATACTTAACATCGCTTACACCGAAAAAGCGTTACATAACATCTAAGAAAATGGATTACACTAAAGGTGTTTCGGAGTACTCTTCACACGTGTGCATAATACAAGCCCTCTGACAAGTCAGACGCAATACTCGGATACAGCGCACTTCACACTACCGAGTAAAGATGTCCTCGACTCTCTTCATACTTTTTCACCGTTTTAACCAGTTTTCTGGATTATTTCCTTTGTGATTTATAAAGAGTACTTTGTGGGTTGACTTGGAGATTGCTCCAATAGAAGTAATCTTTTCATGAGTAACCATCGCTTTTTATTGATGCTTTCTCCTTCAGGTGTATCTCCTTTTGTTTCGGGTCTGGGTGTTGTGGGACTGTATGACCTAGTATGGGATCAGGACACCATGTGTCACTATTGGGTGTATTCGTTAATTATTATTTATAGAGTGTAAGAGTATAAAATGAAACAATTAATACAGATCACATAATTTATTGGATCACAGAACTAAATTTCGGATAATGTAACTAATTTTATCCAGGCATATACGAAAAAATACATAATCGTCAAACACCAATTTAATTATTTAATTGTCCTTCAAAAACAATAAATATAATATACATGTTTACCGGCGAAACGATGGATAAATCAATAGCTTCGTAATTGTAGAATTTTGAAAAAAACAAAGAAGCGATAATATAATCTAACTGGGAATGGTACCTAGGGATGGTTAGCCTTCAAATAGCTGTGCTATTTGAAGTAAGAACTTTATATAATGTTCCATCTTTACAGTAGAGTTCCAATCGCATCAGGTGACAAACATGGATGGGGCATGTGGAATACATTAATCTGTCGGGAATCATTTGATGGTAATTTTAACACGATAACACTGGCACCTTCAGTACGGCGATGATAGATGACAATATCCCTGACACTTACATCTGCTGCGACCATTGCTGGTTTGTATTTGATCAATAATAGGTAACTGTGACACAAACTGTGTTTTGTTAACATTCACATTTTGAATTATATTAAAATATTCACTTACTTTAATAACTTTTGCTGTCAGCAACGACGACAGCTCGGCGAGATGAGTAGAAATTAATTAATTAAAACAGAAGTTTTTTATTTCTCGAGGCTAAATATTTTCAATCATACTATTTTCATAAATACATTTGAACAGTCTACCTGTGTTGGCGGGCTTAAAATTTTATATAAAATCTTTCCATTTTAGAATTAATTCAAGTTCAGAATTGACGAAAATATATATGTCATGTTAAGCCTTGTCGATGTGTGCAGCGAGCTTTCAAGAATACTGATTTATTTATTTATTCAATTAGGTCCACCAGCGGTTTTCACATAAGTACATGTATGTAAAATGACAATTGCTTTAACGTAGCTTTAACTGATAAAATACTACAATTACTGAGGATATAAGAATATATATGATTAAAATTCCCAATCGGAAAAAATTGTTAACAAATACAGATACATTCAGAATTCAATATTTTTGTTTTTTTTTATTTATGCTCGACATTTGACATGTCATTACATGATTGTATTGATATAAAAATCATAATTTGTAAGGACATCCTCCGTGGCGCAGCGGACGAATGGCCATATTTAAACCGATAAGAAAAAGGTTTGTACGATCCCCAAACATTTGTTTCGGGTCTGGGTGTTGTGGGACTGTATGACCTAGTATGGGATCTGGACACCATGTGTGACTATTGGGTGTATTCGTTTATTATTTTATAGAGTGTAAAGGTATAAAATGAAACAATTAATACAGATCACATAATTTATTGGATCACAGAACTAAATTTCGGACAATGTAACTACTCGTTATAAAGTTATTCAGTTTGAGCAATATCATCAACCCACAACAATACCGTAAATTTATGTTTTGCATCCTGGAAGATTGGAATAGTGCAAATATAACTCATGTTTTAAAAATTTCGATAAATTCAATAAACAAACGTTACAACTTGCTTACACATAGACACAACACTTTAAGTACGTCATAGGTGTTTAAAAACTTAGATATTTTAACAAAATTATCATTAATGATAACAAATATTTAGATTTTTTTATTGCTACATTTTTAGACATTTTGGTAATAAAATTAGTGACAAAGCACTGCAAATTGCACATTGATATTTATTTAAACTAATAAAAAAGTTACATAAACAAGTAACTTATATATATCGCATGATACGAGACTACAAGACAACGACATACATATCTCGTGCCAGAAATGCAGATCAGAATTTTACACATCATAATGTTAAAAAAATTTGTACTATCAATATTGTATGACAGCCCTACGTCGCTGGCAACTAGATTATTGTCAGTCAAATTTAAAAGAAAAGTATTGCTAGAAATCCTCAAATATTTGCGTAATAGTTTCGACGTAGACAGAGATGAATGATGACGTATATGGTAGAACATTTATTAATGTACTAATTGGACCCTGTTACGCAGAAAAGATCCAACCAACACTTTTTATTAAATCGAGCGCATGAAAGATCCTGGCAGTGTGTTATGTTTTAAATCCCACCTAATTTTCAGTTAGATATTTTATAGCACTATTTTTCGCTATATATATAGCTGACAAACTTTAAACTGCATAAAAAGTTGAAAACCTCAGTTGTATAATTTCTGCTTGACAGGGTCCAATTGTGTATTCATCGGGCGGATGCATACATATTCAACAGGCAAGTTTATATAAATAAATGCTTAAAATCAATCTGGCTGCATAGGATTCTATAAAAACAAAAAATATGGACTTGGCAGTAAAGACTAGACGGCACTGAGATACCATCAGGGTGGTGGTAATTTAGCCGTGCCAGGTAAAAAAAAGTTAAAAGTAATATTTGCATCACATGAATACAGTTAGTTACATTGCTGGTTCGTCGATTGTTGCCTAAATCTGTTCATATTGTTCGAACTGCAGCCATTTTCATGAAATATTATTGACAAACGTAAAATTTTCATCTTTACTTTCACTACCAATTTTTTTAACTAAACTGTAAAATATTGATACTTTTTAAAACTGTAACAACGCTAAAGAATTAATTTAAAGTAATAAAATATTACCATTTTATTTATTGAATAATGATATCTGTTTATTAATTACATAATAATGGCCTATTCGGGTGTATTTGTATGTCATGATTTCCGAATATTGTTTAAAATTCTAAGATCAAACACTAAAATTTAATGTGCATCATTTGACTTATGATTTAGCGAATGAATTTAAAAAGTACTTCATTTGACTAATAGTCAAAGTACGTTGCCTAATAAAAACAAATGAGAACAGGAAGCTCAGAAAAACATGATGTTCGAGTCTACTGCCTAGTTTTTAAGTTAGTTCTAGTCGAGCATCGAAACCTTAACGTTGTATTGTGGTACTTGCTAAAAGTGTTGAAGATTATAAATATATATACTAGTGACACAGAAGGCGTTTTCATTTCATTCGCAAAATCAAAAGTCAAATGATGCACATTATATTTTAGTGTTTGATCTTAGAATTTTAAACAATATTCGGAAATCATGACATGTAGTTTATATTAATACACTGACATAAATTGTGTCACCTTTTACGCTAAACAACCAATATTTTGTATTTGTGTGACTAATAGTTCAACAGTGTAAAATTTTTGAAAATAGGCGTCGAAAAACAATTGATGCTATTGTTAGAATTTGTCTAATTATTAAATACTTTTATAATGTTAAATATCAGTTAGATTGTGATATAATATCTTATGAGTATCATTCATAGCCTTTTGTGTCCATAGAACTACGCATATCGGTTTATAGGAAAGAAATTCTGAAAAAAAAAACGTATGTAAACATAACGAATGACTAGCGACCAGCCAAATGGTAGTATAAAACTCTCGAATCATGACCGAGCAGAAAATGCACTTCAATATGAATCAAATTATAGCTCAAAAGACTCAGAATCAGTCAGAATTTAAAGTCATCGAGCCGGAGTTTGATCGTAGCGCTTCAGAAAATTAATGTCCTCCCTCCAGAGACTTCACATTATTTTTGCATGAATGAGTTCCAATGAATTATTTTTAACTATGTAGCTCCTACATTTCTTTGATATTAAATTGTTCTTAATCAAAAAATCATAACTCTAGGCTTGCAATTAAAGGATGTAATGGATTAGACAGCTTTTATATTATTTTATTTAATTCAATACGCATACATTGTTCTATATTTAGAATATTCGTACATTTCAAACTACAAAATGAAACTCGATAACTTATTAGGTAAGAGTGAGACCTGGTAAAGAATACACAAAATATTAATCTGACGGACGTTAACTATAGACACTGAAATAAATTTTACACACACATATAAAATTCCTTTCACATTAGCAATTTCACAATCAGACAAGGTAGACAAGTATTTATTAAAGGATAATCAAAATACAGTCTCAAATTTGGCACTAAAATACGTTTACTCGTCCACTACCCATTGGTGAGCAATAATTAATTTATTTTGTTAACTAACCACAATTTAGAACTGAAGCGACGAAATAGGTTATTATTTCATAAATTATTAATATTGTCTAGGAGTTATCAATCGGTGTGCTTTTGCAGGCTCGTGATTAAAAAATACAATCAACTTAGATCGACAATTAGTTTGCATGCTTATGCATGTTCATACTAAAGATATAATATGAGACCATTTAAAGGGGGTAACCCATATTGCATAGTTTATTGCGTATTGGAATCCAGGTTTACTTTTAAGACGTTTGAAATTTTGCGTCGATCTTCAAATAATTCCGTGGGATGTTAATTCTATCAATACTTGCAAGTGCAACATAATATGCCTATTCTCGTTTACTTTACGAGTTCTATCAGGATTACGTGATAGGGTATATAATATCGTCGTATTTTAATAGACGCCTATCATAATAAATTATCTTAATTTCTCTAAATTGATTTAACCTTCACAATATAATTTGTTTAATTATTCTAGATTAATTTAAATGTGATTTAGAATTTGGTTTCGCGCGTGAGGTTTGCGGGCGATGCATGCGATGTATTTGGTACATTATCTTATAGAAATACATTTCTATTAAACGAGTCAAAGGAAGTTACACTTCGTGAGGCATTACAGGCCTCAGCGAAAGAGAATGCACGTTGATTTAATTCAGTAAATCTGTATCGCATTAATTGCACGCCGCGCCCGTTCCCCCATGCGCCAAGCTACGCTACTTCCTTACTAACTAGGTGCAATATAATGCAAACTTCACGACCTATACAATTATGTCCATTTTATAATTTACATTTATAACCCATAGTTCATTTTGATGTTTAATTTATATTTATCACTTTGGTTGATTAACCGCAAAACAACAAGTGATAATATTATTTTAAAACAGAAACTTAATGCTTTTTTACTTTCTGTAAGTATTGATTTAACAAATTCCACACTGAAGCCACTCTTTAAAGCCTAACAACTTGCCACAAGATTTTTTTTTCACACATTATATTAAATATTGGGAACGAAACAAACTGAATAGCTGACTCAGTCTTTAAATTGTTAGTAGTTATTTTTTAATTTTATTCCTTCTTCCAACGAAACCAAAGACTCGCTCAAACATGAACCTAAAACATTTAGCGCAGGAAAGTAAGCGATGTGGGAATTTACAATATTTATAATTCTTTATGTATACAAAAATAACCAGGAAGAACATGATAACCGAAATAACACACCTACCTAACCTATTTATTACAATTCCTAAATGGTTTAATTAATTTAATTACTTATTTGCACTTCCTTATAAATAGTTAATTTAAACGACGTTGAGCAAATTCAGAAATAAAATAGGTATAATAAATCGACAGTAAGATTCCCAATTACATTGAATCATTTTAAATAAATCATATTCGTATAGTTTTAGGTGATAATAAAATATATACAATTAATGTTCTATAATATAATAAAACATATTATAACAACGGCAAAAACTATAGTACATGTACAATAAAATAGTAATAATTTAAAAGTCTTTTACAATATAATTATAAATGATTGTTCATTGATATTGAAAACAATGTATAATCGTAAACAAGTCACAGCACAAGTAATGGTTGACAAAAAAGTCGTCAAATAACGTCACCCATTCATACCATTTAATTATAGCACTTAATTAGATTGTGTCAGTTTAATACATCGACATTATTGACTATACCTATCTTAGATATCTCTGCCTATACTGCTGAGTTTCGACTAGTAAACACACCTTCACCTATATGCTTCAAGCTTTAACTTCAGAAAAGGAAATACAATATAAAATAATAATTTCAATGACTGAAATACAAACGGGCGCAATAGTTACCCGACGATTTAGATTAATGTTTGTAAATTATGTTGATACACATGTAAATTTTAAACTACGTAGAAAAAGTGTTCAGTGCATTAGATTTTAATATTGAAGTGTATTACCAGTGTATACTTGTTTAAATTGAACATAATAATACGTTTTTTTAACCTAGATCAACCGCGTACGTGTATCCTAATCGTATAAATATTATTTATAAGTATTTACACATAGTCTCAGCTAAGACCCGTGACTGTAACGGAGTTACATTGCTCCCTCAACGTTCCGGTATTGGGTATTCGTAACAGACTTTAACACTTTTGGTAATTGCGTTGATGGAAGGATATATTGGATTGCTCACGGACCTGATAAGATATCACTGAAAGAAGAGGCACTTATTATAATAAGGACTATGATCGCCTAATAACTGCATCTAATCAAAGAGCTAATCTTATGACAATGAATATTAAACCTCATGAAACGATTATTAAAATCTATTTTTGATATAGATATTTGTTTTATTTTTCTTTTTATACTTATGTCTACGTTATTTTAACTATGCATGAATTATAATTTTTTATGTATTGTTTTATCTTTAAAGTTTTCTAAGGGCACCGTTGGCTAATTTTATTTGCTCTCTGATTATAAAATATGTAATGAATGCAACATTATTGTATCTTTTAGGTTATATATTAATAAATTCTAACGATGATAACATTACTAGAAGAAAACTATACATTTAGAATTGACAACAACAAGGTTCTATTACTGTAACTATAGAATGCGCATGCAACATCCACTAATACTGACGTTAAAGAAATAGAATATTCCGACAAAATAAAACAACTTCCCAGTGCTTTAATAACAAACTACTGTTAAAAAACAAACATTATATATATTAAGAATATATCCAAATTGCGTCTGAAACCAAAGATTTACACTCATTTGAATACTACTATATCATTCTTACCCCCTAAAATAATTAAGGTTTGAGTGCCACTTATAAAATATGTAACTAGATTATGTATAATACTGGATTATAGATGTCCTTATTCATTGCGTTCATTAGATCATTAAAGGAAATAATTTTGATACTAATGATTGAAGAGATTGTGTGAGTGCATTAGCAGTTGTCAAACCGTTTAATTTTCCTCGCCAAGTAGTACTAGGTCGTCAGCAACGACATCCGATACGTGTAGGTAAATGATCCAGTACATTAAGTTAAAGCAGACGAAGCAAACAGGAAACACGATGCGCGAGTACTTGTCGATGTCCGATGGCGTGGTGCCCAGAAGCTTGTTGATACCCTGTAAATATCATTAAGCTTCATTTTGACGATTAAATTTTACGTTCGTATATACGAGTTCGCTGCAGCTTTCCAGATCGCATTGCAAACAGTGATTATAGAGCTACAATCGCTTATGCGCAGTTGAAATTAATAGCAATCGCTTTTTAATTGTAATTTGGAAATCTATACACCGTGATGGAAGTACCTTTGAAGCATGAATGAGATGTGGTGGAGGTCCTGCTTCTTCGTCGGGTTGCGGCGCCGGCGGTGGAGGTGCAGCCCGAGCACCATTTATCGTATTCTCCAATGTGCCACCCTTGGAATATGCTTTTGGATCGTGGACTTTGAACCGAACTTCCTGTTTATGCAAATAATAATCGTATACGTTTCGGTAAAGTCAGAACAAAGAGAAAGTGTTTTTTTGAGGTTATTAATTGCTTTGTGGAATTAGATGTTACACATGGAACAAATTTGTTTTAATTGTATCGTACTTATCTTCGTGTGGAAAAAGAACACTACCTACCTACACTAAAGTTCAGTTTTGGAATATTGCATTATGACCATACAAGCTAACAGTTCACAGAGTGTAAATAAATTGAATTTATCTAACTTTTGTATTTTTTTTGAACATATACAGATCAATAAGAAGCAAAATATAAAACCGTGACATTATATATTTATATAATAGATTGATCAAAACTAAATTTAAAATAAAGTCAACAGTATTCTTACCGAAGATCTACTTGGCGGTGGAGGTCGGTTAAGGGTACTAGTTCGGGGTGGTGGCAAAGGCTCAGATGTTCCTGGTGGACCATCTATTTGCATTTTCTTCTCAGCAGCCATTTTCTGAACCGCAGTGAATCTTTGTTTCCTCATCTGTATACGTTTTGCCATATAGCCAACAGTCGCATACTCTGCAATAAAAAATCCAACGTTGATTAAAAAAGTTAGATTGCCTAAGCACACATCGCAAAGCATGACTAACTGAGAACCATTTATAGTACACACAGAGAGTCAAGTATTTGCTTGCAGAAACTAGAACCAGTCTTTATTTAATAAGCCTATGTTTCCAATAAGCCATTCGAAAAGCATCACATGCCCAATTTTAATATAAGAAAATAAACTATAATTGCATTTGTCAATGCCACTGTAAGAAGATTTAGTCTTCTAATGTTTTGTTGAAGCATCCTTCCTGTTTGTTACCTAGTAAACTGGCGAAGACCATCACGAAGCAGGTGCCGAGGTAAACGTCAATAGACTTGACATACGAGATCTTGGGAAGAGCGGCGTTGGTGGAGGACATGAGTGTGGTCATCGTCAATACAGTAGTGACTCCCAAGGACACTCTAGCAGGCGTCGCATTGCGATTCAACCAAAATGACACCCAAGATATAATGACGATAAGACCAGATGGTATATAAATTTGAATCAAGTAGTAGCCCATGGACCGGACGAATTGAATTTCACACGCCAGTCGAGAATAGTTTCCTGAAAAAGAAATAATTTATTGCTAACATATTCAAAATAAATCACTTAATATACCTACTGAAACGATTCAAACCATTTATACTTTTGTATACAGTATGTGATTTTGGGTTGATGATGAAGCAAATCAACTTTCCAGGGTCAGATACAAAAGGAAAGTCGTGAATAAAAATGACAGTTTAAGCGAATACATGCGAGTGTATCTATTAAATATGTGAAGTACTGAAGAAGCCACCAATTGGCAGTGTCCGGTAGGAGTGCTCTAAGTGAAATGTGTCGGTGCTCGATACCTGTAGTAAGGGAGATTTCCATGGCTCGTTGGCGATGACCCAGCACCTTGAATTGCGGCAGTGACACTTCGCTCGATACGCCCACTGAATTGGGTCCCTCGTTCCACTTGTAACGGATGTCCCGCATGGTGTAGCCGACTGTACCATGCAGAGATATGGAACGATAATATAAGCACCCATCGCACTGGGTTTTTAGTATATTTGTTGAGGTGAATGAGTTGGTCGGTCTACCAATCTACCAAAGGTGAGTTGTGTTCTGATAACAGCAGCGTTAAGTAAGTCGGACTTATATCGCTTTTACTTCAGGAAGCGTTTTCAAATTAATTTGAGTTAAACTTTAAATACCAAATATGGAAGCTTCATGGGTCTGCAGCTTAATTATAACAGAAAGTTTATTAACATATTTTTTTTCTTAAAGCGAAAATCGAGAAGAGTTAGTCAAAGTAAGATTTGATTTTAAGTAACGAGTGGAAGCCAAACAAATATCATATTAAAATAATCAAATCCACTTACAGCTTTCAATTTCGATGTTACACAATTGACGGTCCATGGGAAAATATTGCAAATCCATTGGACACGACGCGGTTATGGTAAGTCTGTAATGAAGATAAATACATTTCCATTTTCATAGTATGATCACCAGACATAATATTATTAGTGCTCTAAAACAATAATATTATTAACAACATGTTATGTTACTTCAGTAGTCTCACCTTATGCTTCGGGTAATAGATCCGGAATGATGAATACGAATGAACTCGTTGCTCGTAGTAGCGATGTGGAAATAGGACTGTTTTTCATTTACAAAGAAAGTATCTGGTACCCATATGTTCCTAATAAATTCCGATCCGACGGAGAGAGTTTCAACACCCGTTCTCTTTTTGTAAGCGAGTCGCGGGTCCGTCCAAAACTGTCTGAAGTAGAAATCCAGCGTAAAATCCTGAAACATTCCCTAATGTTGTAGGAAATGACGTGTAACAAGAAGTAGACGTGTAGGCAAGAACAATGGATGTAACTCGAAATACAGACTTGGTACAATTATTCCGCTTAAAATTCAAAATGGTGTAATGCAATATGAAGTTGTATCCAAAACGTCCAACACCGGGTAACATTCATTGTTTGCATATCTCAAGCATTTTGCTTCACAAAATATATCAGACAACGTATTCAGATGAGAATAATATTTTTTATTAAATTCTACGTTTGCGTTGGTGCTGCAGTTGAACATCGTTTTTAATGATGCCAATTTTATATCCGATTTAGTTGTTGACATATGAAATACCTTTCAATGAATACCCAGTAAGTTCGCTCTATCAAAAGACTAAAATCGATATATGGTTAGTTAGAATCGTTTGCGTATGACTTCGACAACGTAGACTACCCCCGCCCAATTAGTGCCCGCAACGGAGCAATACGCTCAGCAGTATCGCAAAGCCGAAGACTCCTCTCGGCTGTCACCGCTTGCTGAGTGTAGGTGTACATGATTATAGTATTTGTGCAAAGTAATGACTATTTTTTGTATTATATTATATATTTTTTCCACAATCAATGGTGAAACGAAATGGTTTGTTATTATTTTGTATAATAATCGGATATATATACTACTAGCTGTTGCTAGCGGCTCCGCCTGCGTAGAGGTTTTATTCGGGAGCAGAAGTATACAATCCAAGGAGTTGTCTTCTGCACTGAGGCACCTGTAGCGATTGTCCAGCCTCTCAGGTGTTGTGCCTGAATCTTGAGATTGCATCTAAAGAATACCCCATAAGTTTAATCTCACTTTGCCCCTTTTAGGGATGATTTTTCAAAAACGTTGAAACACGTATTTCTATATTTCCTACCAAGCCTAAATATGAATTTACAGATCCCTAAGTCGAGGAATAATGGATTTCGCATACAAATTTTGAACTCCTATTTGACCACTTTCAAGGTTGTTTTTTGAGAAAAAAGATATGTCATTCTCCAGGATATAATCTATTCCCTTACCAAATTTCATTACAATCTGTTCAGCCGTTTAGTTGTGAAGAGGTGACAAATAAACAAAAAAACAAACAGAGTTACTTTCGCATTTATAGTATTAGTATGGATACATATATTACATTGGGACTGCGCGTAGTAACTTGAAGTAATATATTATTATTATTATGATAATAAAGTAAGCCTTCATGTTTCTTATGTATAGCACTGTCCTTGTCTTGCTCGATTGGCTTAGCTCAACACAACCTGTAAGTACAGGCCCGTGCTCCGGTGGTAAGAGCTGCCAGAAGCAACAACTTATTTTATACCGCCACCCGTTATACAAAATCCAAATTCAGTGGAAAGCCTCCGTGGCGCAGCGGGCAAGTAGCCGGCTGTGAACTGAGAGGCCGTGGGTTTGATTTCCATACCGAGACAAATGTTTGTGTGACAGACATATAGTTGTTTCGGGTCTGGGTGTTGTGGGACCGTTGTCCCTCGTAGTTCTTGATACCCACGATACAGATTTTACCCAGTGTGGGGTCAGAACTATGTGTGTGACTGTTGGGTGTATTTATTTATTTAGTATACAACCACCGTTTCCAACCAACTCCTAAAAAAGGATAATTTTTGTTGTCATTTTCGAAAAGTCTAATTCTCTTGTGTTTCTAAAAAGGCCGAAGCCATGTGGAAAGTAGTTTACTATAATTTTGATTTTTGTATCCTTTGTATGAATAAATACAGTCTGCTATACATACTGGATACATAAGCTAACTAAATTAAATAAATAACACCCAACAGTTACACACATGGCCCCGATCCCACACTAAGGTACGAGTCTTGTGTCGTGGCTATCAGGGACTACGAGAGACTTTCAGTCTCACAACACCCAGACCATAAACATAAATATCTGTCAGTCACACAAACATTCGCGGCGTAGGAATCGAACCCACGGCCTCTCATTTCACAGCCGGCAACTCACCTACTGCGCCACGGTGGCTGTCAAAATTCACATTGTATCCAACTCTACAATCTGGCAGCCCTACCGGTGGTGGTAAAATTGATTATATCTGATATATTGTTCAGTTGTATAGAGTTTCAAGGGTGTCACAACGCGAGCATAGGAAGCATAGTTGCCACACTTAATTTAACGTTGGCATTAAAATTCGATGCGGCGTTTTCAACAACGTACTTCACTAAAAGTAAAAGCTATCGGAAAATTGAACCCATATATTGGCAAAGCGAACTATTCATACTTCAACAACGCTAGAAAGTCGGTTTAGATAACTTGTTAAGTTAAGTATAAAAGTATTATTTTTGTAATTGTTCACATAATCTGTATTCATTTATCTAAGGACTGATTTCGACAATGTATTTATGTAAATTACATTTTAAATTAATTAACTATGAACATGGCTTTTTCTTTTCTTACACTTATTACTTAAATATATTTCACAACAAGCATATATTGAAGTTTCATAATAACCTTTAAGGTATAAAAAATAAACATTGTAGACGTTTTTAATACGCCGATAATATTTTATGTATTTATTTTAAAGCAAAACAAATTGTTTGTAAAATAATAATCAAGATAATTATCGTTTGATAAATATTTATTTTACGAAACATCACATGTGCTTGTCATGATAAATAATTACTATATTTAATGGTCGGTCAGGGTCACGTCCAGAAGTGACTTTAACAGTCTCCTTGATTTGGTTTCCACTAGGGGTCATACACCCTGGTCTTCATTAAATACCTCTTGTTTTGGAACCGTTATCAAGGGTTACCGGCACCCAAAATACACAAAACAATCAACATCCACAACAACTATAAATTAACGAGAATCGAAGTTCGTTGCATGAAAAAACATAATTTAAACAAGAAGACTATTTATTTTAATAAAACTTGTAATAAAATCGCGACGAAAAACATCTTATTGAGAAGTTAAACTTGTTATTTGTTCCTACACAAAGAATAAACCCAAATAGCAAATGTTTGAAGTTTCCACGTACCACCGGAACTCACTGGTCAAATTTACAAATAATAAATACATTCATAGCAAGACTACTAAAGTAAGAAATATTAAGGCGAGTGGCGGATATGAATTGTTAGACGCCATTTGAGAAACAATAGCAAGAAACCCACAGACACAACAAATACCTACTCAAGAACACAAAAAGCTTAAACAAAAACTTAAAAACAACAATGGAGAAAATTCAGGTCTTGCTTGGAGGGATGCTTAATGGCAAGTACATTTTAGTATGTATTTTTAGACACGCCTAGAAGGCGTACCGCTATTGCCGCCGTTCAGAAATTAAAGCAATTTGTATATGAAAGAAATTATTTATAAGTGGTGCGTCGCCGTCGAGGCGATCAGCTCCATAACGCCGGCATGCTCGCAGCCTCGTGTCTGGGGCTGCTCGGTCGCAGCGGCGTGGCAGCCGAAGCGACCGAGACAAGCGTGAACTGACAGTGGCGAGTACCATGAGCACTTCGGAGACGGAGCTGATAGAGAGCACAAACATGGTGACGCCCACCTCCACTGGCGGACCTGCAATCAAGCCCAAGTGTAAGTCGCGCACGAAATGCGCAGTGAAAACCAAACCAGAGGACGGTGACGTGACGCCTGGACTCCCTCGATCGAGCGAAAACCAAAGATCCTTTAATTTTCAGTGTAAATCTTTAAAACCTTCGCTCGACCGAGGGCCACTAATCTAAACGTAGTTATCGTCATTTCTTTGTCTAAAAATGACCATCTACGTAAAAGTATTTTTATTATTAAATACCATTTTCACTTCAGATAAGGAGCTGATGGAGAGCACGTACATGGTGACTCCCACATCCACGGGCGGTCCTGAAATATTACATCGGTTACATTACCTGAAGCTACCGTGTTATTAATCTTTCGCACTGCCACGTATTAGCCTCCATGTCGCTAATATTCCTTTTAAAAAAATATATGAATTATAAAATTGTGTTTCGAGGGTATTTCTGAACGCGTATGTCGTCAACATCCTCAAATAACGAACTTGTCTCACCGCAGACACTTGTCTGAGTGAGTGTGATTGTTCTTCTTGTCACAAGAAACTTGCCGGTGCATTTGTAGTGTGAAAACATAATTACACATTTATTGTACATTTCTTATGCAAGAAAATAGTCGATAACTACTCGTTTACATTTTGGCAGTATGACAAGATCCTATCTCTTGATTCAATCGTCACATTCGCTTTCACTAGCTGTGTGTTACGCTTCGAATATCATAACTAATATTGAACATTTATCATATTGTTCTCTCCTATTGAATAAATTGTTACGTTTTCTCAAAAACCTTAAAGCTGAGAAAATTACAATATTATTCGTATACATATAATCACTTAAGCCGTAACTACTTGCAGTTATAATTATGATAGAATTGATTACTTCTTGCATCAGCTGTATTGACAAGTAAACATTTTTATTTTTTTAGTCTTACCATACTTCATAAATTATACTGCCATAATTGCAAAGGTCTTGAAAACTGACTATATCAGCCATAGAAAGTAGTTTAGAAACAAATATTTTATTTAGTAAATCAGTACGTACCTCCATAATTTGGCCTGACTCTCTTGTCGTAGCTTACACTTAGTGAGTCTAAAATGGCAGAAATGTTGACGTCACCAAACATCCCTCCTCCGCCCGCTCCCCTGCAACAAGAAAACCGAAATGTATTCTATAAAATTATACGGCAACTGGCAACAGCTACTTCTTAGCGTTGGTATTTATTATGCAGTGGGTTTTATGCGTGCCTTTTTTCGCCTATTGGAGTGTCTATTGATTTTGGAGCTTTAGATTCTTTATATAGTGCATTATAAACTATACTTTTTATTTGAGTTTTAATATCACACGTTTATCATCCGCAGTTGTATTTTTCAAGCACTGCAGGTACGTTTTGTCGTAACCGTGACGTGCGACAATAGGGTAGTTGACAGTAAGTAAAAGCCTGATAGACTTTTGCTTTTTATAATAGATTTTAGTCTAAAAATATCGAATATTAAACCAATTTGTTAATTTATATGTGATTATTTAATATTTTCAAGAAACAAATATTTACGAATAAAGAATTTTGTCACGTGATGTGAAATACCCATCAGTCATGCATGACGTCACCCATCGAAACATATACATATGAAAACACTGAGCCAAACTTCTATTAGTTTTGCAGATGCCGACGTCACACGAGGGGCCATAACAGTTGGTAGCGTTTTGGTGGGAAAAATAAAGCTGCTTTCTAAAAATAAAAATTAAATCTTGAAAACTTATGTTTTATGTTTATTAATGATAATATTTTAAAAATATAGACCATGAAGAATAACGGTTTTATAAACCGTTTTCCAAAAACAGTCAACTAGCCTATTTCCATATAACTGCATACATGTCATGCATCTCACTGTCTACATTAGCACAATTAAAGCTGCGCGTCTACTTGGTCGTCAGCGGCCCCAACGGAGCGTAAAAAATTCTTGCTTTGTTCCTTAGAACTGCGTGCACTAGATTGACAAATCCGTCTCGGAATCTTTTTGAACATCTTCCGATCATCGTGAGAGTATAACTTTGGTATCACATGCAGATTTGTCGAAATTCATTTTTTTTTAAATTTCATAGTGACTTTTATTTCAAACAACGATTTAGGTTATTTGTAATTTTTCCACAATTGTATCACAGTTAAATTAACTGAAAAGCTTTCTCATGTGGTCGGTTACCTTTTCAGATTCAATCATTTTTATACGAATTAAGGATACGATAAAAAATTTGCAGTAAATCTAACTCACGAATTTAACAATGCTGATGCTGGTTGGACTGTTAAAAAAATATCAATACGAAATGAATACCAGTAATTGCTTTGCGCCGTCAATTCATTATTCCACGTCCATATCTAAATGATTGCCCCCTGAAGTGTGTGCGTATTTTGCGAATGTCATAACAATAGGATCATAAACGATCATGTGTCCTGTTGTCAATTTTGCTCTATAAACGACTGGCAAGTAATCCTTTTTACCTTACTGAATGCATCAATCTGAGATAAAACAGGTCGCATGCAGAGCAAAACCGCATCCATATAAAACTGGAAGTGTGGTAGCCAGTTTAAATAACTTGGAAATGTATTCCATTTTTACTCATATCAAAGTCTGTAGGTTTCAAGTATCGACCATACACCAAGTGAGAAAATCGGGAAAATGCTAATTGTATTCATTGCAAAATATACTAGGTTTGTACCTTTAGATTTTTTTTTGCTGGTGGTAAACCAGGGTGTAAAACCCGCCACAGTGGCACATGCAAGTGTGTCGCGTTCCGGGATCAGCCAGTGTACATCCGGTTTTTCTCGGGGGTCTAGAGTTGGAGTACAATGTTTGGCCATTTTGCGGCCTTCTGAGTACTCTGACAATAGACCCTCGACCGCTTCTTCACCTTCTTGCCCATGGCGTAGTGTGAAGAAGCAGGCCGGCATGATTGTGTTGAGTAGCAGGGGATAGATCGTCTCGCACTACTCGATACTCTAATTGGCTCGCGCTACTTGATACTTTACTGGACGGCACTGCTCTTACCATCAGGTGCAGTGCGGTCACTTTGCCGTGCCAGGATAAAACAAAAAAAAAAGATGCAGGCAATAAATAGTGACTTAAATATGTATATCAAAGGAATACAAAAAAAAAGCTTAAAATTACGACATATTACGTAATTACTAAAACATTTTGTTTCGCACTGAATTGTTATTGCTAGTACAAATGGAAACGTTAGCATCATTACAAAATTTGTAAGTAGAACATGAATATATTACAATCTAACTAAAACTCAGATATCGTTCATATTCAATTCAAGAACTTAAATTATAGAATTAAATATTTGACAACATACGTGTAGAAACTTTCACGGAAATGAAATATCAGTTATAAAGCCGAAATGCAGTTAACTATAACTATTAAATAGTTGCAAATGCGATACAACTAGAAAATCAGAATAATGGTGGAGATATCACTGCGCTCAGTTTGCTATCAATAGATATAGGGGTGCGGTAAATAGCTTCCAACAGAGATCAACGTGCTGCGGTTACCTATATTAGTCGATGAATAGTATCTACAACTACATAGTAGCTTCTCTGATTTGACCACTACAGGGTGGTCGCATTTATTATAAACCGACTTCAAAAAAGGAGGAGGTTAACAATTCGTCGGAATCTTTTTTTTTATGTATGTTACCCGATTACTCGAAGACGCCTGGACCGATTCCAGAAATTCTTTTTTTTGTTTAAAAGGGTATACTTCCCAGGTGGTCCCATTGGCACCAAGTCAGGATCTGATGATGGGATCTCAGAAAAATCAAGGGAAACCCTAAAATGTTATAGTGACGCATAATTTGTTTCTTATTGAAGTCGGTGTACTTTTTATGAATTAAAAAACTTTTACTTATTTTAATTACGTTTATATCTCGATACTGGCCCCTCATCATAATATACTGACGATATAGCTACAATCCTATCTTACTAACCCTACTAATATTATAAATGTGAATGTTTGGATGGATGGATGTTTGTTACTCAAGCACGCTACAACTGCTGGACGGATCTGGTTGAAATTTGGCACAGAGATAGATTATAGTCTGGAATAGCACATATGCTACTTTAAATCCCGGAAAATATACAGTTCCCGTGGGATAGTTTAGTTTTTCACAGAGCACGGGCTCGACATGATTTTTTGCATAGTGGTAGTTTAGAGATCAAAAAATGACATAGGGCACTTTTTATCCGGAAAAAATGCACGCTTCTTATGGGATAGCATAATATAGAATTTTGATTTTTATAATAGATTTTAGTCTAAAAATATCGATATATTAAACCAGTTTAATGTAATAGAAACAATTATGAAAGTGATATGAAACACAAACAGTCATGCATGACGTCACTGAGCCAAACGTCTATTAGTTTTGCGGATGATCACACGAGAGGCCATGACAGTTGGTAGCGTTTTGGTGGGAAAAATAAAACTGGTTTATAAAAACGCAAATTAAATCTTGAAAACTTATGTTTTATGTTTATTAATGATAATATTTTAATAATATAGACCACGAAGAATAAAATAAAACAGTTTCTTAAAACAGTCAACTAGCCTATTGATACAAGAGTCTATAATAATTGTCGCTTACTGTTTATTTGATGTTATCAGCATAAATGATTATATTCTAACAGGCCATCTATCTATCGCAAGTTAACTAGAATGTTCTCCATCAACAATGCATCAAGTTGCTCCTGTTAATCAGTAACTATGCATGGTTAATTACTGAAATCCTACAAGGGGATTATCGAGCATGATTCGATAGTTCATGTCTATTGGATGTATATGGATTATTAGTACGTAATTATACGGTGAATAATTCCTACAATGACGCTCGTTTTAGAATATTGAGAGCTGTGAAAGAACTGCCAGTTGTAAGATTTATTTAACCACCTACATATTCTGTTAAAGTGTTGCTCCATTGAGTCCCATTTATTAACCGACTTCAAAAAAGGAGGAGGTTCTCAATTCGTCGGAATTGTAATGTTATAAAGGTCTTGAGCTCGCCATGTGGTGTTGAGGCGCCATGTGGCCGGCACCTCGGCCTAACAGGCTAAGGTGCCGTAATAAAAGATGTTCCTACTTGAACATTATATGTTTATTGGTTTTATAATATAAAGTATATAGAGAGAGCATAAAGATAGTGTATAATACATTACAACGACTTAAATACTAATTTATTGCTAACTTAAGCAATATGCATCATATGTTGCAGTCAATTGCAATATGTCGCGGCAAAGTATGAATTCAGTTAATTTACATATTACAGAATATTTTTTAGACATATCGACAGTCCATTCTTGGACCACGGTGTGCAATCAGGTCACATCGGCCTATACCGCTGTTGGTCTGGTGGTAGTTCAGCATAGAGGGTTGATAATAATCCTATGTTTAGTGAATTTTCGGCTTTCTGCATGAGCGTAGGTTGCGTGTCCTCGTTGATGGACGCTTCGTAGCTCATGTCTGCAAATGCCAAAGTAAAACAGGGCTCTGTGCTTTCGCCCACCTTGTTTTTTCTGCATAAATTATAAATGATATTATGTCACATGGCAACACTAATTGCTATGCAAATGTCAGCAAGGTCCATTGGTGTTATTGCAGCAAGCCTCCTGGTTGCTGGGCGGATACTGGGAGGAGACGCGAGGAACTAATCATTGATCTCAACCGGGCTCTGGATCACATTTTATCGTGGGGTAAGTATCAGGAATTGGGTTAAGTTTGAGTCAAGAAAACTCAGGTCTGTGCGTTCTCGTGCAAGAAATTCTCATTCTTCAGGGTGTTCCACTCGCAATGCGGAATAAGATTAGTGTCATATGTATGGATGCCATCTGCAATATGAATGATGCAGACGTGACTAGAGCCGCTACAGGTGCGAATAGATATTTCCTCGCTTAGCGTGTTCTGCCGTCTGAATCATATGAATGCTCCGAAGAATTGTTTAATCCTATACTACTCTCTCTTCCCCACCAGAACCACGCGTATTGTAGAGCCACAGCTTCGTGGTGTCTTCTTACCTGGCCCGAACCAAGATCTTCGCAGATTCGTATCTTTGCCGCACTATCAAGCTGTGGAACAGTTTGCCAGCTATCTTGTTATTGTCTTCCTATGATCCTGGATCCTTTAGGCGTAGTGGATATTTAATATAGTATCATTAGCTAAGTGACTTTATAAACGAATGAATATATGTATTTCATAATTTAATAACAGCTTTATTATCTGTAATAATGGTATGAAATAATTCATAATGTTGTTTTTAGTTATAAAACATTTAAACGTTTACTTATTTACTATAAAGCCAAGAAACAAAATAAAAAAACAAAATAAGTTTTTAAAATATGTGTTCACAGCTTAATTATGCAAATCTTTTAAATAAAATTGACAAGCAATCATTGGGTAATTGACTCGGCAAAGTGATTACATTGCAGTCGATGGTAAGTTCACTATACTCTAAATATAATGCCGACCATCCAATAACGTTATGACCCTTGCGAAAACGTTTATTATTATACATGTTAAAGTGTTAGTTATAGTATTAATGTTAAATGTATGTATACTCTTTTTTTTCTTTCGTGTAATATGATTTTTTTTATTTTTCCAATTCTAGCTCTGAAACTTTTAATTGCTGTGACCTGTAAAGGCATTCACATTGTAAAATTTCCTAACTACCTATATAAATATTATTGTATTGTGTTGTGACATGTCGTTGGTGTAACAAATAAATAAATAAATAAAATGAGCAAAACAAAACTCTACAACGAACGGATAATTCAGATTGGCTTGATGCGAAAATACCAAACTACCCAATAATCGGATTCAATGTAAGTTTACACATGCAAACTTTGTATGCACTGCCAAAATTTCACCAGTAGCCATGTTGTAGCTTTTAACATGCGTGAGGGCTTAAGCTTTCCTTGACTATTAAACCAAATTTCAACATTCCTAATTTCTATTAATTAAACAATTATAATATCGATACGTATCGATTCAGTGTTATGCAGTAAGTAGCTTTCAGCACTTCGGTGATTGTCTCCAAAGCCCTAATAAGCCTCAAGAGCATTTCAACTTGAGACGCATTAATAGACTATGCAATGTTCCTACTTGCCATCTATAAGTCAAGGAGTTAAGGAGTAGTTACCAAGGCCCGAAGTGCCTAAGAAAATACAACGATGTTCGTGTTTCAAGTTGTTTACCAAGGGTCTTTGACTTCGGACTTTCAACTTACTCCATTAAAATAATAAACCGTATTGGAAATTTACGGCGATAAATCGATTGTGCTATATTAAAAAGTTACTTTATGATTTGTAAAAAAACAAAATATTGACATGCATCATTATTATCCATATCTGTAGGAAGGGTAATCAGAGGTGCCAATAGAGCACCTACAGCTCACCAAGCTTTTTTCGTGCCACGGTGGTGGGTGGCGACCAATCACCATAACTGGCACAAATTCCAACCCCAAGCAACTAATAAATAAATAACACTCAACAGTCACACACATAACTTCGACCCCACACTAAGAGACGAGTCTTGTGTTGTGGGTATCAGGGAATAATTTGACCCGGTATGGGAACCGAACTCACGGCCTCTCGTTTCACAGCCGGCTACTCGCCATCTGCGCGACGGAGGCTGTCAACTAATGTTTTTCAAACCGAAAGCTTAACACAAATTGGTATTTCTACAATCTTGTTTGAATCCAAGACCTCAGTTTGGCAGTCTATAAAACTGTCTATAAACTCAGCCACTAAAACATTGAGATTTAAGACGTTTTACATTGGCACCACTTTAAACGATTTAAAAAAATATATATTTTGTCACTATGATTCTAAATAATAATAAAATATTTCAGCAGAAACATTGGTTTAATTTAGAAGTATAGTCTTGTTTCTATACGGTAACTATGTATCTGCGCAACATTGTAACTAGGGCGTGCAATACCGGTTTCCTGGTTTCGGTTATTACCGGTAAACCGCCCATTTTGAGAGACAAAAAATTACCGGTAATAAAAGTTTATACCGGTAATTTACCGATATGCAAAAAGATCGGTAAAATATGAATATTAAATAAAATACCATAACTTTTCCAATTTATGTTATAAAACTATTAGCCTTATTAAGCGAACACAAGCTAAGGTTAATTCTGAATTCGTTTTTATTTGACTGACGATTCCAAATACACAGTCAGGTCATAAGTATTGTCACACAGTAAAAACTTTTATTTTAGAATGCTGGCCACAAAAAAGTTTATTGAATTCGAATTTCAAATTGTTCATGAAAATAAAAATGTATACTTTTTACAATGTTACTCATTTTTAAATATGGAGTGGACGCTTAAAGAAGACCGTGTTGCAGTAATTGCGTTGCATCGTTGCGGTTACGCGCCAATTCAAATTTTTGACATACTGAAAAATTTTAAAACCAAAAGATTCGTTTATCGTACCATCAAACGATACAATGAAGACTCTAGTGTAGATGACAGGTCAAGAAGTGGTCGCCCTCGGTCTGTTAGGACTCCAGCAGTGATAAAAGCTGTGAAGGTGCGAATTCAAAGAAATCCCAAACGTAAGCAGAAACTGTTGGCCCTTCAGATGGGGTTAAGCAGAACGGTGAAAAGGGCTTTAAATGAAGACTTAGGGCTTCGGGCATATCGAAGAAAAACAGGACATCGTTTGAATGCTCGTCTAATGGACCTGAGACTGAAGACGAAGTAGACCTTAACATTATTATGACATGTAAAAAGTGCCCATAGTGGCCTAATTTACAAAATAAATGATTTGATTTGATTTGAAGAGATGCCGTGCTTTGTTGAAGCGGTACGCGGGAATTTTTACCATAGAAGAGAGCTACAACAAACAAAATGATAAGGTGTACGCACACAGTAGTGAAGAAGCGAGCAACCGTATTCCGCGGGTCCAACGAGGTCATTTTCCATCCTCGCTCATGGTATGGTTGGGAGTTTCTTATTGGGGCTTAACAGAGGTACATTTTTGTGAGAAAGGTGTAAAAACGAATGCAGTTGTGTATCAAAATACAGTCCTGACGAACCTTGTGGAACCTGTTTCTCATACCATGTTCAATAACAGGCACTGGGTATTCCAACAAGATTCGGCGCCAGCTTATAGAGCGAAGAGCACACAAGACTGGCTGGCGGCGCGTGAAATCGACTTCATCCGGCAAGAAGACTGGCCCTCCTCCAGTCCAGATTTGAATCCGTTAGATTATTTATTTATTTATTTATTTATTAAGCACATCCACATCATGTATATTGACAATTTCTCTTAAATTAACTTACATCTGATAAGTAGATCTGATATACACGACACTTATGGAGCGCATAACACTTGCTGAATAAGTAGCATGTATATTATATATATATGTATACAGACTTATACTAATTATATAAAATTAAGTAAATTAAAATTGAAATTAAAACAATTGAAAAATAAAGACAAAATAATATTAATTAAAAATAAAAAATAAAAACAATAAATGAGACCATTAATTCCAGTTGTGCATATTTAGTTTTTGTATTTAGATTACAAGATATGGCAACACTTGGAGGAAAAGCCTCATCCCAATTTGGAGTCACTCAAGACATCCTTGATTAAGGCAGCCGCCGATATTGACATGGACCTCGTTCGTGCTGCGATAGACAACTGGCCGCGCAGATTGAAGGCCTGTATTCAAAATCACGGAGGTCATTTTGAATAAACTTTAGTGTCATAAGAATCTATGTTTTGTTAAGTTCATTTTGGTATATAAATGGTTACATAATGAATAAACTTGTTTCAATTATTTTATATTAAACATGTGACAGAATTTATGACCTGATTAGGTATATATTTTTTATAATCAAAACACTTTATGGAGCGGTCAGATCGCAGCTAAGACTTAAATCCTATACAACATAAATACATGGAACGAGCCTAAGATTTTATGGACGTAAATGGTTGAAACTTGACAGTTTTGACGTGTGCGCAGTATATCTATTTTTTCAGTTTGGAGTCTGTAATTTTTAACAGTCTACAAAGCTATAGTAAGTGGCATGATAAAAAATTAAAAGTTTTTTAATTCATAAAAAGTACACCAGCTTCAATAAGAAACAAATCGTGCGTCCCTATAAAATTTGAGGGTTGTCCTCGATTTTTCTGAGATTCCATCATCAGATCCTGACTTGGTACCAATGGGACCACCTGGAAAGTATATCCTTTTAAACAAATCAAGAATTTCTCGAATCGGTCCAGGCGTCTATGAGTAATAGGGGAACATACATAAAAAAAGATTCCCACAAATTGAAAACCTTCTCCTTTTTTTGAAATCGGTTAAAAAAGCTTTATAATACAAATATTCACATTGATAGTTACTAGTTGTCGGTTTGTCATGTTTAGAAATCATTGTTTATTTGATTATACTAAAATAATGGGTTATTATCATATACTAATATGACTGCGTCAGTGGCGCAGTTGTTATTTCACATGCGTTACGACTGATGTACTGAGGTCTCGGGTTTGATCGCCGGGTCCGGTAAAGTGATATTGGGTTTTCCTGTTTAGAATTGTTGTCAGTATCAGCCCGGAGTCTTAAATTGTGCCCGGTATGGCGATAGGCTCGCCCCCTTATGGGACCGTAATAAATTCGGCGAAAAGAGGGCGTACTGGTTGCACATCTGCCTAACCCTTCGGGGATTACAGGCGTGAGTGTATATGTATGCTTCAAAATATGATTGTTTGTTTGCTTTTACTCCCTTAATTAAACAAATGTATGACTTTGTTTTAAATTTGTTAGTTCAGATTTATTTAAAACTAGCTGTTGCTCGCGGCTCCGCCCCCGTGGAGGTTATTTTCGGGAGCAGAAGTATCAATGCAAGGAGTTGTCTTCTGCACTGAGACTATAGCGATCGTCCTGAACCTCAGGTGTTGTGTATGTCTAGATGGGTAGCCAGGCACTAACTCCTAACTTAAACTTCGAGCATTCCTTATAATACCCTGGGATCACTCCGTAAGTGTCGAAGAAGGCCACCGCGGGGTTTTAGCTAGTAGTGTCCGGTTGGGTGTACATAAGTAGTAGTAACTCGGCCCAGCCGCAGCCCGGATAGCCATCATCCGGGCGAGGGGGTGCTGGGTCGTAAGACCGGCTAGTCCAGCATAACCGTTTTATTCTCATTCCGCTTCCCCCCGAAGCGGACGGCAGTAATAAAATGCTTTTCCCGCAACAAAAAAGAAGTGTTGTGCCTGAATCTTGAGATTACATTTAAAGAATACCTCATAAGTTAACTCCTCACTTCGCCCTTTAAGGGATGATTTGGTAAAAACGTTGAAACACGTATTTCTTTATTTTTTACCAAAAGCCTAAATATGAATTTTCAGATCCCTAAGTTGAAGTATTATGGATTGCCCATACAAACTTTTAACCTCTATTTCACCCCTTTCAAGAAAATTTTTTGAGACAAAAGATATCCTATGTCCTTCTCTAGGATATAATCTATCCCTCTACTGAATTTCATTAGGATTCGTTCACCCGTTTAGTCATGAAAAGGTAAGAAACAGACATACAAACAACAATATTAATTTTGCTTCGGAGATATTTTAAAACTGTAATATCTCCTAAGATATTCATTGAAATCAAATGACGTAAAGGGCAACTTTGTTCAAAATTAAATACTTGAGATGAATAAAGTATTTATTTCGATAAGGATTAATACCATGTTTATAAAAACCCCTTTCCAAATAAGAAAAAATAATGCATTGTTTCAGAACAAATTCGATAACCATTAAAAAGGTTATAGTGAGCCAACCGAAATAGATAGACATATGCTATCACGGACTTTTTTTTAGAACTTTTTAAGAGGAACAATTTCGTAGTACATAATTGTTATGTAACTTTAACCGTTAACTCAGCGTGCGCAACGGAAGCTCTCAAAAGGAATCAATTTTCCCCGTTTTTGCAACATTTTTAATTGCTGCTCCGCTCCTATTGGTCATAGCGTGATGTTATATAGCCTATAGCGCTCCTCGATAAATGGGCTATCCAACACTAAAATATTTTTCAATTCGAACCAGTAGTTCCTGAGATTACCCCGTTCAAATAAACAAACAAACTCTTCAGCTTCATATAATAGTATAGATATATATTATGTTTACTTACTTTTTTACTTTAAGGCTACTAAATGATATTATCTACTCCAATTTTAAAGCAAATTGAAAGATACACTTATTACCGGTTTTACCGGTTTACCGGTAAAAAACTTTATTACGGTATTTTTTTACCGGTAAATAAAATCTACGGTAATTGCAAGCCCTAATTGTAACCTAATCCACAAAGGCCGTGCCTATATAACCAAGGAACTAATTTCATAATAAACATTTAATGTACCTACCGATGAAGTTGTTATAATAATTAAATAATACTGCTATCAAAATCATACGCTGCTGCAAATGAAAGAACCTTCGTCAAAAATATAGTTAACGGTTTGGCAAGTTCATAAACAAGATCATACGAGCAAAGCGTTGCGGTTTACCGTACGTATACATGAACAAATGAACTAAATTCCTCTCACAATTATTTTTTTATTTTTATTTATTTTTTATTGTAACTTTTATTGTACACTAAACAACATAAAATAGAAAACAAAAAATAATTTAAACTACAATTATTGGCTGACTTATCGCTCTCTGCGATCTTTTCAAGACAACCATGGGATGGAAAAATTTTAAAAGGGGAAAGAAAAAGGAGAGGGCAGTTTGTGTACATAATAATTTACAAAAAACACAATTCACTATTTTAAAGCTTGAATGTATAATATAAAACAATCATAGACCTTTAACATTATAATGGTCAGAGAACTATGCGTAGGCTTTTAAATATATACATTTTATGCAGACTGGCTCGGTACCGTTTAGTTAAATTCTTTCACTCTGGATATAAGTGTTAAGTAATAACATTTGTTATTGTTCTCAAACTCAATACGTCCTTGCTTAGCTTTTAATGTTCATGCGAATGCACGCAGTGTTTACCTGTAATTGTTTCGTTACATTTATCTTATTTTGTTTTTTAGTGTTTTTCTTGGAAATATATTGATGTAAAAGACGTTGGTAAATCAAATAAATAGAAAAAAATTAAATAAATACATACATATACACTCACGCCCGTAATCCCCGAAGGGGTAGGCAGAGGTGTAACCAGTACACCCACTTTTCGCCGAATTTCGGTCCCATAATGTGATAGGGGGCGATCCTATCGCCATACCGGGCACAGGTTCCAGACTCCGGGCTAATACTGAGAATTTCTAGATAGAAAAACCCAATATCACTTTACCCGACCCGGGGATCGAACCCGAGACCTCAGCAAAGCAGCAGTCGTAACGCATGCGCAATTACAACTGCGCCACCGAGGCAGTCAGTTATTTACCCATTTTATTTAAAAAAATTAAATAAAATGGGTAAATAAATATTTTACTACAAGAAGAATAGACACAAAAGGTGTATGCAGTACTGTAGGTTATGTATATGTCACGTTAAGTATGATTAATTGAAAATTATTAATAATTACCTCATGATCTGGCAAATGTGAATATAAAATTGAAGTTCATCACTTTAGCAGCTGTTATCTCGTCGGTAAAAGTATTAAAATAAAATGAAACTTGAAGTTATTTGTACAGTAGGTATTTATAATACCACAGAGTACCACAAATTGTATGTAATATTAACCGGTGAATCAAATCATTGCTTAAGTTCATTAAGTTGTTCGCTGCCATTGAAATAAGTAATAAAGATATATAAGGTTCACAAGATACGCTTAAGTAAGAACTTCCCGGTTGAAATACTTCAAAAGTTTACATATTTGAATGAAGCGTTCAAACAGCAAAAATATACATCACGGCAATTCGAACATATTTTCTTTTATCTCTTCATGGCTTCGACATCAACAATACAACATTATACAAATTATATTGCCTAAGATTGTTCAAGGAGTTTATAAAGCTTTTTTGAAACAAATAAAAAAATCCAGACTGATTTCATAAGCTCTCGTCATCATATAAAAATTGGCGGTAGTGGAGGTTTCGGGCTCCTGAGATACAGCATTTTTTGCAAGGATACGCGTGATGGAATATTAACAAGTATTGAATAGTTCCTGATTGGTTACGTATACACACGCTTAGATTTATTTTATGTATTGAATACATTGGATAAGCAGATTAATCTCGTTACCCTTAGGCATTATGCAGGTACAATATGCTGATATATGTAAATTAAAATCCAAAATTACATTGCAATTTTAATCAGTCGTGACCATTGTGATTTGTAGAGTATGGTATATTTTGTTGATTTTCTGGTTTTTGTTTTTTAATGTTTTGTAATTGAAGGGATTTTATGTCGCAAAATTTTGCAGTATAGATTCTTTGACATGATAATTCTTTTCTAAAACTATATAATTAATTGAACATTTATTTATTTCATCATATTCCCGTAAAAAACGGATGGAACAAAATCTTAAAAACTTTAAAGCAATTTCCTTACTTCGTACTTATTATGGACTTTGAAGCAACCAACTTTATTACTCGATCAGAGCGCAGCGATTATTGACCTCTTTGACGAAGTTAGACTTCTCTAGACAATCTGCACAGGTACAGGAATTCGAACTACTTAGAAAACATAGTTTGCCACCGTTTACAGAGTTAGGTGCAATATGGGCTTTCATAATGCAATATATTATTATTGATTCATAAGTTTATGGTATAGCATAAACTTATGAAGCAGCGATAGCCTAGTTGGTTGCGGTACGGACTGTCAAGACGAAAGTCGTAGGTTCGAAACCCAAGTGGCATACACCTCTGACTTTTCTAAAGTTATGTGTGTATTCAAATGTTAATTATCGCTTGCTTTAACGGTGAAGGAAAACATCGTGAGGAAACCTGCATATCTGAGAATTTTTCGAAGGTATGAGAAGTCTGCCAACCCGCATTAGGCCAGCGTGGTGGACTAAGGCCTAACCCCTCTCATTAGTAGAGGAGGCCCGTGCCCAGCAGTGGGACAATGTTTAATACAGGCCTAGTATTATATATATAAGTTTATGGTATAACCAGTATATGACAATTTAAAAAAAATGATTAACAATAATTTCAACATTTATAAGCAAATAACCCACAATCGGCTCTTTCACTTGTCAATTTAAAAAAAATATTGCATAAAGCTCTACTGTTGCTAAAAAGCTTAGCGGTAGGTCTTTTGAGATATTATACAATTTTAAGTTATAAAATGAAATATAATTGATGTTATGAAATTATTTAATTAGACTATTTTCCATGCCCTTTCTAAGTCTCAATTTAACAACTTCGTGAGTACTACGATATTAGGCAAAAATTTAACTCATTTGTTTCTACTCAATTAGATGGTAAAAAGATAAAGTGAATTACATAATACCTATATATTTTAACATATAGTTTACTAGGATATATATGTATAAATATAAATTAAACAAAAATAAATGAAAAATAAAAATATTTTAATAAAATTCAATATCTGATATGGACTGTGCACCGATCGTAAAGTATGTATGGCCTAAAATGCTTTTCTATATTTATTTATTCTGAGTAAATATAAACACCCATACACTGCAGCTAAAGGAAGTAACTAAAGTGCTTCACGAGTTGTAGCACTTTGTAATACCTAAACAATATTTGGGCTTAAAGCTTATACATATATATAGCCTATATTTAATTATGATTCGTTCAGGCATACATGAAACAGTTTTAGTTGAAATTGGATTATTGTTATGTGCATTAGACCGGAAACTGCAGATTTGAAATTGTTTATTTGCATGCACTGGTTGGTGACTGTCTCGGTCGCGAAAACAATAATTTCAATTTTAAGGATCTATCTGTGGTTGGTTTGTAATGTTTACATAAAATAATAATAATACTAGCACTGTATTAAACATTGTCCCACTGCTGGGCACTGGCCTCCTCTACTAATGAGAGGGGTTAGGCCTTAGTCCACCACGCTGGGCTAATGCGGGTTGGTAGACTTCACATACCTGCGAAATTCTCAGGTATGCAGGTTTCCTCACGATGTTTACCTTCACCGTTAAAGCAAGCGATAATTAACATATAATGCACACGTAACTTTAGAAAAGTCAGAGGTGTGTGCCACTTGGGTTTTGAACATACGACTTTCGTCTTCACAGTCCGTACCGCAACCAACTAGGCTATCGCTGCTTGTTATGTTTACATGAACAATATTTTAGCAGGTGAAAATTTGTGTCTGGTTATAACGAGAGAGAAAGTAAAAAGGGCCTATGAAAACTCCATTTTTAAAATATAGGAAACTGACTAGCAAATTTTGATGACCGTGCGATAGAATGCATTGAATATAAAACTGGATCATAGTAATTACTATTATTGTTCACAAGACACAGATATTGGTATTTATGCATTTTTTCTTTAAAAATACTCCTATTATTAGGCTATATTAGCCTAATAAGAAGTCCTGTGGGAAAAATCGAGAATCGCTGCGGTTGCCACGTTACCAACGAAATATATCCCTCCCATAAACTCCTAGATATCCTTAAATCAGTTCACCTCGATATTCTATCACTGCAACCCACTCATCACAATGCAGATGGTCATGACACTCTGCTTGACCTTATCTTCACTTCCAATCCTTCCCTCGTTTCCTCTCACGGTCAATATCCTGCTCCTGGCTTCTCTCACCATGACCTTATCTACATAAGTTACGCATTAAAGCCCACCAAACCCCTCCCCAAGGTTTGGCACTTGCGTTATTTTGATCGCATGGACATCGATAAGCTTGCAGAGGATGTAGCAACAATAAACTGGGACCCTCTATCAACCGCCTCTTCAGTCGATGAAAAGGTCAACATTTCCAATGCCAAAGTCCTTTCTCTTTTCGATGTCCATGCGCCAATAACTTTCTCCATTGTTATTTTCTATATTTATTAACCTCATTGCTCAAAATCTTCAGTGTGCGTATCATTTGTATGCCGATGACTTGCAAATTTATTCTCGGGCTGGAGTCGATTGTGAGGCCACTGCCGTGGACAGGGTGAACAGAGACCTGGAATATATTAAAAGTTGGTCTGACAGTTTCGGTCTGTCGGTGAATCCCACGAAATGTCAAGCAATAATTTTGGGTAGTTCCAGGTTGATTACTAGACTGGGCGCCACGGAGATTCCGGGTATTATATTTGATGGTACAGTCATTCCTTGGAGCCCTAGTGTCAAGGACCTTGGGTTACACATCGCTTCCACCCTGAGCTGGCGGTTCCAAGTTAACTCTGTCAATCAGAGAGTTACCGGTACTCTTCGTGCTCTTTATCGCCTAAAGAATTATTTCCTACCAGCTAAAACCAAGACTATGCTTGTGCAAGCCTTAATCCTCCCGATAATCGATTATGGTGATGTCTGCTATTTTGATCTGAATGCAGATCAACTCAACAAACTTGACCGACTTCTCAATTACTGCATTCGATTTATTTTTAATCTTCGCAAAGATGACCACGCTTCTTCCTATCGTTCGCAATTAAAATGGCTACCTATTCGCCAGCGACGATCTATGCGAGCTCTTACTACTCTCTTTACTTTACTTACGTCCCCTAACCCTCCCTCTTACTTATCTTCTCACTTTATCTATCTTAGTGATAGTCACGATAGAAACCTTCGTTCATCTAGCAACCTCCTTCTTAAGTGCCCCCCTGACAGCTCTGACTTCACTCACTCACTTCTTTCGCCAGTCAATCTATAATTCTTTGGAATTCACTCCCCCTTGAAATCAGGTCGTGCACCACCAAGGTGGCTTTCAAGTGGAGACTTTGGCATTTACTCCTGGACAGAGTTGCGGAATCATCTCATTAATTCATAGTATATTTTATACTTATTATATTATGTACCTATATGTATATGTGTATGCATTTATATATCTTATTGTCAAAATTATTTATATTTATTAAGTATATATCCAAGTATTTATGTATGTACATGCTTATTTGTTAAATGTTTTATTATTATCTTTATGCACCTACACTGCTTATCTCTGCACCACCTTAAGGTTGACTGGGAGAGAATGCCTTTGGCATTAAGTCCGCCTTTATACCCTGTATATAAAGTGTAAATAAAAAAATAAATAAAGTGTAAATTGCGAAGTTAGAAATTAGTACAAGTGATCGCCGAATACATCTTTTTAATGGGATTTAGCTTGATAGACGTGCTTTTTGTTGAAATATGAAACTGCCACGCATATGACGCGCAATGTTAGTTAACAATAGGTTTGTGGCATTTTGTTCTGTCTATTGTTAGCCTGGCCCATTTATATACGATATGTTGTCAGGAAGATAAATAGGTATATAAATGTTAATGATATATGCATGGAAAGAAACGACATTAACCATGTAGCCTTGAACCACAGTTTGCCTATAAAATCAACAATTTGGCGAATGGATGGTCCGCCAAAACCTAACTATATTTAACTAGAAAAGGCTTATACTGTCAAATGCGCATCGTTGATTTAATAGTTTTTTTGTGCATTAATTCGGTGTGCACTATTATTATTAACTTTTGATAGATCAAACTAATCATTGTAGGAGCGTAACATTTCAATTATATATTCGTTTGTTGACAATATTATCAGAAATTAATATATTCTTAATGATTGTAAACTAATGGTATTTTAAAGACGTTATTAATTGTTGTCAGAAGAACATTAGGAATTTTATTAATAAATTAAACTTTCAAATAGTTTTGCATGTATTTGTGGAAAAACTAAGTATGTGTAAAAATATATTTCTCAAATATATAATTAATACTGAAATATGAGGCTTAATACCTATTAAAACCAACCGGGCCTTATTATAAAACGCAGACTAACTTTAAACTGGATTGGACTTGGACTGCCTCGGTGGCGCAGTTGTAATTGCACATGCGTTATGACTGCTGTGCTGAGGTCTCGGGTTCGATCCCTGGGTCGGGTAAAGTGATATTGGGTTTTTCTATCACATCTACCCTATCACATTATGGGACCGAAATTCGGCGAAAACTGGGTGTACTGGTTACACCTCTGCCTACCCCTTCGGGGATTACAGGCGTGAGTGTATATGTATGTACTAACTTTAAACTGGGTTTATATCGTTTACTACGCTCGTAGTCATACGTCGAGCCCAACAAACTAGATATTATAATCCTGGTTTAACGTTAGTCTTAGTTTTGTAATAAAGCCAATTGTATTCTGTATGCATGGTTTTGTCGAAGTTTAAAAATATCGGAATACATTATTTCCTATTTTTATTTTGGCGAATAAAAAGATGAAATAATTTATTCCGAATTTATATTTGGAATAAGTTATTTCTTTATCTAATAAGTTATTTATTATATTAAAATAAATTATTTTATATTATTATAATAACATGAATAAGACACACACACTGATACGAGGCAACCTCGCAACTGATTCGTTGTATTAACAGCATATAGAAACGAAATGTCTAGCGCAGGCAGATAGCTGAAAGCATGTACAAAGTTTCGTTAGTGTTTATAATTTTTTTATGAGTTACAGTTCGCGGATAAGCTGAATGATTTCGGATATTCTAAAGTACCGAAAATAAATGTGCTCTATTTTAAAAATAGAAAACAAAAAGCTAAATATATTTGGCCCGTTTAAAAGTACTTAAGGAGATGTGCGGCAATTCATGATATAAACATAAATCTCAAAAAGTCTACGACACTAGTAGCACTGAAAAAATAAATTCTCAACGAAAAAAAGCCGCATGTCGCGTAACCGTAATATAGACGAATTTGACGCTGACGTAAAAAGACGCCACAATGCGTCACAAACATGGCTATTGCTTGAGAACGAATTCCCAATATGTATTTAGGAAGTAACGAATTTCTTTTCGCAATTGTATATTATTTCGCCGGCTCTAGTTTTTACTGTATTACAAGAAATATTAAAAAAATACACAAAATGTCGATGGTGATGGTGAATGATATCGGTGTGCAAAGGTGATGCAATTATGCAATGCCTTGCACGAATACCCTCACGCCTTTAATCCTCAAAGGGGTAGGCAGAGGTGTAACTAGTACACCCATATTTCGCTGAGTTTATTACCGTCCCACGATATGATTCGGAGCGAGTCTATCACCATACCGGACACAATTCCAGACTCCAAGCTGATACCTACTGAGTATTTCGGGATAGGAAAACCCAATCTTTTACCAGGGCATCGAACCCGAGACCTCACCACCGCAGTCTAACGCATGCGTAATTACAACTGCGTCACTGGTACAATAGCTTTCAATCTGAGTTTTTGGAGTTATTATCAATTTTGGTTACCATGCTTTATGATCTCAGTTGCGAACAATCTACCAAAATTAGATTTTAGTGTTTAACTGTATATTTTGAATTCACTTCGTGTTAATTACCTGATGACAAGCACAGTAGGGTCCAGTTAAACTATCAAGTAGCTATTATAAACGATTTTATTTTTCTGTCTGATCAATGCTCTAGATTGTTGAGAAGAGTCGTGTGTTGACTGCTACCTAAGACCGTATCTAAGTACGAATCATTTGTTAGCGTTTATTAAGTATATTCACATCATTATTATTATATTTTTTTACTAATTATATATTCAAGTTTTTAGTTTTTATTTAATTACTTAGTAAACCAAATTAGATTTCAAATTTGTCGTAGTATACAGTATTCTACAAGTCAAGCCCTTTCATTTGATACCCATATTTAGGGGGTTGTGTAAAAATATGTAATCTGGCATTTTGTTGGTGGTGGCCATCTTGGATTTACAATGATATTGAATATATAAATTTGTATTGTCATCAGATCTAAAGGTGTATACCAAATATGAGATCAATCTGTCAACAGGAAGAGGTTAAAAATTTTAATAAGTAAAGACCTAAACAAAAAAACAGGGCAAGCTAAATAAAACTGATTAAATAACGGTAGGCAGCGCCTTGCTGTGCCCTGGCATTGCAGAAGTCTATGGGCGGCGGTGACTACTTACCATCAGGTGGCCTGTCTGGTCGTCTGCCTATCCAGGCACTAAAAAAAGGTGAACCAGATGAAACTATATGAATATATCGAACTGCTATAAAAAGATGAAGCAGCTGAAAGTACATAAACATTGTGCTCTTATAAAATATGAAACACTTAATACTACGTAAACACCGTACTCGTATAAAAAACTCAAAGCGGCTGAAAGTACATAAATACTGAAATCGTATAAAAAGATGAAGCAGCTGAAAGTACATAAAGACCGTACACGTATTCGACACGTGAACATTGTGCGCAATTGTATATACCCACAGGAAGGCAAATAACACGACGCTTGAGCATTATATTTTGCAGTATATATATTTTTTTAAGATACAATTCTTATGTTTTCACACACATAGTTCTCACTCCATACTAGGTAAAACCTGTATCGTGGGTGTCAAGAACTGCGAGGGACTACAGTCCCACAACACCCAGACCCGGAACAAATATATCTATCTGTCACACAATCATCTGTACAAAATACCCAACAGTCACACACATAGTATTGACCCCACACTAGATGAAGTCTGTATCGTATGTATCAAGAGCTACAAGAACTACAGACCCAAAACACTCAAACACATAAACACACATAAAAAAACCTATGTCTCGTATCCGGAAATCGAACTTGCGTTCTCTTTTTTCATAGTCAGAGACTAAGTGGCTGCTATATTGTCAAATAGCTTTATTAGCGAAAGGAATGAGTTCATATTTAATATCATGTAGTTCATGCAGATCAATCCACTTGATACTAAAACACCTTTATCGTGTAAAGCGTTTGATAATTATTTTTTGTTATTTTTATAAAGATAAATTAGATCCCTTGAATAATATTGTAAACCAATAACTATTAAGAAAATGTATCGCATTGTAATGCTATCGATGCTAAAGGAATATGTTTTATTAAAATGCAAGACACTTGTCAAATATCCCGATCTAATAACTCTATTATAAATAAATGATTGTAATATAATGATTACACATATTAATGTCGTTTCAAAGTTAAAAGCATTTAACAATATATGAAAAGGAATATATCCTAATGTAAACACGTCATGCCGTTTGAAACGCAGCGTTCTCATTAATTAAGAGCATCCCAGTACCTACACCACTTTGAAATATTAATATAAGGATGTGGACACGCTAGACTAAAATAACGCTAAATTTAATAACAACATTAATTAAAATCTGTGAGTTATGCGGGTGTTAATTAACTTACCTGATGTGCAGTGTTCCCGTATGAGAACGTTTAGGAAAATTAAATACCAGATAGGTGAATTTAAATCTTTGTATACTGAACCTAGTCTTTATAATTGTGTGTCAATGTTTGTGCATTTTTATGCCTTAATAATTAGATGTACTCATCATCTGTTTTAACTACAGATTTTTGTCTTGATTCTTAAGGTCATTTTGAAAAAACACGACCTTAAGAAGCAGTATAAATAAATTAATATTGACTACGGTCAAAAGACCTTAGTTTCGTTTGTTTGTGCTCAACTTATGCAACCTTATATTCAACTATAAAAGAAACTTAAACAACAGTTATAACTTTACTAAGGTTGAAATAAAAGGATCTAAGATGTTAAATGTAGTAGTACCGAGTAAAAACACTGCTATTTAAGACATGCATAACGTTTATTGGGCAGTTAATTTTAACGATAAAAAATATTTGTTTTTGTATTAAAAGGTTAAGCCAGACAGTGCTTTTGAGTACAATGTTTTTAAAATAATCTTTATACTCAGAGTCACGTGCAGCAATGAAATTAAAAATGAGTGCAGTATCTGTTTTAACAATTTGTTTTGTTTGTTTAAAATGAGTTTTATTAAAATATGGAGGTTATACATTGTGAGCAGAATCTACTATGTAGATATAACAACTGAATATCTGTACCTTAGATGTACACTTCAAACAGGAAAGGTAAAAATACGCGTAAAACTTTGAATACTCAATTATCAGGAGACAGAAGCACTATTGCGATGATTAATCAAACGCACAACACACACACACACTCACACATACACCCACATACACATAAACACACACACAAATACATGCATTATACATACATAATAATCACGCCATAATATTAAAATGTTAAGATTTTTTCTTTTTTTAACAACTGTTAAAATTGTTGAAACTTTTACTTAATTATATAGATGTTGCTCGCGGCTCCGCCCGCGTGGAGGTTATTTTTGTAAGAAAAGGTGTACAATCCAGAAACCTGTAAATTCATCAGTGTTTCTCTACAATATTATGCATGTATCATACATATAAACCTTCTTCTTGAATCACTCTATCTATTAAAAAAAGCGCTTCAAAATCCGTTGCGTAGTTTTGAAGATTTAAGCATACATAGGGACGGACAGCGACAGCGACTTTGTTTTATACTATATAAAGATATAAAATCAAAAAAATAAAAAGTAAATTAAACATCTAATTTTAGTTATGGAAGAGTGGAGTCTCCTAACACAGGCACTAATGCTTAAAAGGAGAATCCAGCGAGCAGTTATTGTTAACGATTTTTTTTTCAGATTTACAAACGTTGTTATTATTATAATATATTATTTAATATTGAACAAGTTGTTTAAAAAATATTGCTGTAGCTAACCATTGGCATCGTAGGATTTTATGGGTTAAATTTAGATTATGCTGTCAAAGGGTGGTGTAAGTAATAAACTTATCAAGTGGCATTGAAACTTTTATCTAATAGAGTGGTCTGGTCCTACATGAAAGGTGGCCGGGCACAAATGGCTTTACTGCACTCACTTTTAACCTTCAATCAAATGCAATTAGCCTCTGTCAACGGCAGGCTAAATTGTGTTATTTGCTTTAACCCACCCAGTACCTTCTATAAGCTTTGCATCAACATGGTGAAATGTCGCAAAACATATCAGAACATATAAATCTCAAAAGATATATAGAATCGTAGACATATTTATCTATAGCATGAATGGGCCGGCTCGACCGGGTTAGTACCACTGTCTCACAGAAAACTGACGTAAAGTGACAGTTTACTGTCGCGTTTCGTATGGTAAGTGAGATATCCGGAGGCCCAGATCCCACCTTCCCTTCCCTAATCCCTATTCCTGTCCTTTAAGGCCGACAGCACATACATGACACTTTCAGTATTGTGAATGTTCATGGGCGGTGGAGATCACTTAACACCAGGTGACACACTGGCTCGTTTGTCGGACTATATTATAAAAAAAATGTATAAACGAAATATTATTGTATTGGTCCATTAAAATTCCATGCATTCCAGCAGCGTACAAATTTTTCAATACGTTGTTATTGACATTGCATGGTATTGTAATTTTTTTCCAGCGACTGCATTTTTCAGATGTAATTGATGTGTTTGTGCAATGTAAGTTGATTCGCCAATTCCAAATAATTAAATATTATTATACAATGATTGAAAAAGTAATATATATTGACGTGACGCTTAAATATTTGTATCTGTAATTATTATGAAGTAGTACTGTCTCGGTGGCGCAGTTGTAATTGCGCATGCGTTACGACCGCTGTGATGAGGTCGCGGGTTCGATCCCCGGGTCGAGTAAAGTGGTATTGGGTTTTCTATCTAGAAATTTTCGATATTAGCCCGGAGTCTGGAACCTGTGCCCGGTATGGCGATAGGCTCGCCCCTTTTCACATTATGGAACCGAAATTCGGTGAAAGGTGGGTGTACTAGTTACACCTCTGCCTAACTCTTCGGAGATTACAGGCGTGAGTGTATATGTATGTATGTATCAAATTGAAGTGAATGGAATGGTCCGAAGAACCCCGAGCAGAACGTAATATGGCGACCAAATAAATTATATTCTCAAAAAGGACTATCGTGCCCACTCTTAAAAATCAAAATGCGTGTTATGGCAAAAGAGGTGCTCTATAGACTCGTGACGTGATATATGTACATAGAGAATCCATGTTTCAAAAAATTATCTAGAATTATATGTAAAAAAATAAAAACGTGACTAATATTCAATAACTGATATATATTTATACTAGCGGGCCCGGCAGACGTCGCCCTGTCCGGAAAAGCAGCGCCACACCGACCGCAGCGCCATATGCCGGACTAATTTGTGAATCCAGGACGCCACCCAAAAGCATACAAAAAAATCATTCAAATCGGTCCAGCCGTTTAGGAGGAGTTCAGTGACATACACTTGTACGTAATTATATTATATATAAAGATTGAACTTAAATTTTCGGTGTTACTTTAAATAAATTGACGAAAGTTCAATTTTCAGTACGAGCAGACCAGTCCACACGAGCAGCACCCGATCACAAGTACGACGCATGTGTCAGCCATCGGCCTCCTTAGGGAAGTGACACATGACGCCGCAGCAAGCACAGACACTTTAGCGCGCATGGCATACCCAGAATGAATACAATAACAATTCAACAATGTATGTATGAAAATATGTATGAAATTAAGTCGTTTATTGATCATGTAGGCAATTAAATAGCTCTTATGACAAGTCAGTACATTAAAAAAAAGTAAAGTAATTGAAGAAAAAGGATTTCAGCTTATGTATACATAGCATACATAGCATCATCAATACACTAGCAATTACTTTATTCATTTATAAGGTGTTTATAATTTTTATTTTTTCTATTATTCAAAGAAATACCAGTCAAATATACATATTTTTAAATTAATGTTGATATGGACCATCCGAGACGTCGCAAGTTTTAAAAGCTACCACCGGATCCAGACGAGACCCAGTTTGAAAAGACCCGGCGAAACAAACTCAGCGGGCTTACATTACCGCTGGATACTACGTATGAATGTGGAAGAGGCGAAAGAAGTGTATCAGGATCGTAGCTTGTGGCGCTCAATAGTCTCTGCCTGCCCCCATGGGATACAGGCGTGAGTGTATATGTGTATGGACTTATAGCTCTTCTCAGGAAGTTGCACGAGAGTGTGACGTTCAAGTGAAATTAATGCTGCCGATCCGATTCCGAGCCAGCACAGAATAAAAGTGTATGTATGTAACACTACAACAATTAAAATACTAGCTAGTAGGTATTATCAACTAAATATCAAGTAAATTCATGTAAGGCATTTAAAATTTAAATACAATAAAAAAAGTTATGCTTTTATATGCTACAGATACCTTCTTAGTACTCTGACACTAGACCCTCGACCCCTTCTTCACCTTCTTGCTCATGGCGTAGTGTGAAGAAGCAGGCCGGCATGAGTGTGTTGAGTAGCGGGGATAGATCGTCTATCGCTACTCAGTACTCTATTTGGACCGCACTGCGCTTACCATCAGGTACAGTGCGGTCACTTTGCCGTGCCAGGATAAAAAAAAAGATACAGGTGTTAAAAATATGTATTATTTAATGAGGTAGTAAGGTAATTTGTGTAGCCAAAGAAGATATTTGTAATCAAACTGTTCTATTTTACATAAATTGTATTTACTTTTAGAGAAGAACGGCACATTTACGAGACATCGCGAAATGTACAAAGACAATTTTTTTAATCCTGGCACGGCAAAGTGACCACACTGCACCTGATGGTAAGCGCAGTGCTGTCCAATTAGAGTATCGAGTAGCGAGAAACAATCTATCCCCCTACTCAACAAAATCATGCCGGCCTGCTTCTTCACACTACGCCATAGGTAAGAAGGTGAAGAAGCGATCGAAGGTTTAGTGTCAGTGTACACAGAAGGCCGCACCACAGCCAACCATCGTATCCCAACTCTGGACCCCCGACAAAAACTGGATGTACAGTGGCTGATCCCGGAACGCAACACACCCTGTGTACGGTGGTCGCTATCTGGGCGGATATGATATCCTACCACCAGCAAAGTGGCGATGTTAGTGGTTACCGTTTCAAAAGATGTTTTCCCATCCAAGAAACAGCTGTATTTTTAGTTAATTACGAGTAAGTCGGCCCAGTTTCATGGGATATACAATGAATAAAACGGATATAGCTACTTCATCAGATGCACCACGGTAAATACCTTAAAACTCACTAACGGCATTAATTAAATGTCTGTAGGCATAATTAAAACATTTACCTCGTCTTTGAAAGATTAAACCTTATTTTAGACAGACTTAGTTAATATAACTTACACTGTATATATTTTAGAGGTTGGTTGCTTATTTTATTACTTCATTGTTTTTGCCGCTTATTATTATGCGTAGAGACGAAGAAAAATGAGCCTTATAGCAATATAGCGATATATTTACTGTAGGTATGTGTTATTTCAGTATTTATTTATTTCAATATGTACATCAACAGCACATATATTTTACATTTTAATTAAAATTTTCTTAAAGCATAATTCTTAATAGATACGCCAATTACAGATATACACAACTTTACGAGTATAAAATATCATTGCTCACCGCAGCAACACATGGTAACAATAACAATTGAGATCAGTGGAAAATAAAAAGACACTAAAAATCTGTATATACAAAAGAAGACACTGACTGACTGACTGACTGATCGATCAACGCACAGCCTAAACGGCTGGGGTTAGATACTTGAAATTTTGACAGTAGGTACCTTTTGTGACGTAGGCGTCCACTAAGGAAGGGTTTTTGGAAATACCACCCCTAAGGAGGTAAAATAGGGGATGATAGTTTGTATGAAAATCCGTCATTTTTGAAGTAAAGTTTATGAAAATTAGTATTTGGCCTTTTAGTCAAAAATAAAAAATATATATTTCATGATTTTTGGAAATTCTACCCGGAAGGGGGTAAAATAGAGGAAGAAAGTTTGTATGAAAATCTGTCATTTTTGCAGTTAAACGCATGAAAATGTGTATTTTGTAGTGTATACTTTTTGTCTCAAACATGACCTCCACGCGGGCGGAGCCGCGAGCAACAGCTAGTACCTTATAAATAAAAACAAATAATATTAAAATAGAAAGGAAAATAAAATATACAAATACTCAGAACTGCCATACTCTATTGAATAAGTCAGTTAGATACATAATTACCGTAGAAATTTACAGTTTTTATTATGTTTTCCCTCTAAAACTGTTCAAATATCTTCAGTTTGAGCAGAGGCATATGGTATATTTTGTTATAAAATTACATACATATACACTCACGCCTGTAATCCCCGAAAGGGTAGGCAAAGGTGTAACCAGTACACCCACTTGTCGCCGAATTTATCACGGTCCCATAATGTGATAGGGCGCGAGCCTATCGCCACATCAGACTCAATTCCGAGACTCATACTGAGTATTTCTGAATAGAAAAATCCAATACCACATTGCCCGCCCCGATGATCGAACCCCAGACCTCAGCACAACAGTCTAACTCATGCGCAATTACAACAGCGCCACCGAGGCCGTGAAGTAATAAAAATCGAGATATAAGGAATAAAAATGTTAATTAATATAACAACACTATCAAATCGGGCATGATACACGGCACTTTAGCCATACGTTTATTCATACGCCCGTTATAGCTTCACAAGTTAGTCCAAGGAAGCGTGTCATCTATAATTAGCTTGACACTTGTTAACTGAGGACATCGACCGATCTAACGTCCTATCCCTTTTATTCGTTAAAAGAAATTTCTATTAATACGTATAAAATCGACTCATTGGGTTTTGGATGGGTTGCAATCGCGTTCTTAACTGATGGAAATAGTATTGGTGAGAATCGAAATATCTGTGGTGCGGAGAACACCATTTCGATGTTATCTTAAATCTTACTCTACTTCATACGTTTTGAAACGATTCATCAAATAAATAATTTATCTATCTGACTGCCAAGGTGGCGCAGTTGTAATTGCGCATGCGTTACGACCGCTGTGATGAGGTCGCGGGTTCGATCCCCGGGTCGAGTAAAGTGATATTGAGTTTTTCTATCTAGAATTTCTCAGTATTAGCCCGGAGTCAGGAACCTGTGCCCGGTATGACGATAGGCTCGCTCCCTATCACATTATGGGACCGAAATGCGGTGAAAAGTGTGTGTACTGGTTATACATCTGCCTATCCCTTCGGGGATTACAGGCGTGAGTGTATATGTATGTAGATTAAAGTGAATATATATCCTACATTTATGCTAAAAGAGTTCTTTTAAACTTGGATAAAGAAGCGCAATGTTAGCAATATATCGTGAATGGAAATGAGTCAAAAAGCTATAGAAAATGAAATATTTATAAGCCAAAATACACCAATCAATGTTTGATTTGGACCGATTCATAAATAAATCTGTCATTAAAATGCTGGTAGCTGATAATATAACAATTTTCGAATTTCACACCTATTCGTTAAGTTATTTAAGTAATTCAGCGCAATGAAATTCAGTAACGTTTACACAAAATAATGATATTTAAACCCATTTTAACAAAGCTCATTTAAAATAGATGACACGAGTTCATCTAAGCGTGATTAATTGGTATTAATTATACAACATGTAACATGATTTACAGCACACTGCACACTCTGAAAGTAGTTTGTTCAGAATAAGCGACTGAATCGATATCAACAATTTTTTAATAGACAATTTCTTTTTCTAAAAATAATTAACACTCAAGTAAATAATAGTCACCCTTTAATTTAACGTTCAAGACAAACGAAACTGAAACATAAATCGATGTGATAAAGTCTTTTCTAAATACAATAATAAACGAACACTTTAAGAAATCAAATAACTAAAATTACGAACTTTATGTCGATAATTAGTACAACTAATTTCATAAAAAACAATATTTATATTCATCGCAGTCTAATTTCAATACATGAATTATGATTTTAATAATATTTTTAAATTGGGGTGTCTGAGGAGGTGCGTTACTCCCGTTACACGTAGTATAGATTTGTTATATTATCAAATTATTTGGTGAACAACAAAACTAGTGGCAATAGGATAGTTTCCTGTGTTTAATTTATGCAGAATAAAAAAAAACAAAAATGATGCCTTGATTATTATTTTCTGAGCAAAAGAGTGCACCGTGGCAACATCTCACTGCCTCTCTCACACGTCAGCATCGCAATGGCCACGGCAAGTGTTGATATCATGAATCGCGATATGCATCTTTTTGTCATTTGACAATTATTACCCCTTCCAACACTTTAATGGCTTCTTACTCATTTAATTTCGTTCGGATTTGTTTATACAAAACATATAAATTACAAAAATATTAAGTAAAAATTCCTATTCTGCTGTCATGAATTATAAATTACAAAAATATTAAGTAAATTTTCCTATTCTGCTAAAATGAATTATAAATTACAAAAATATATAGTATAATTTCCTAGTCTGCTGTCATGAATTATAGATTACATTCACACATTAAAAGTTGGGGCGATTGAGTTCAAATATTATTTGAAGTTATAAACAAGATAGCAAGAGTAAGAACCGACTCAGTAACTTTAATTGCATTCAAGAATTATTTATTATTTTTTTACTTATTCACGAACTTACTTCCATCCATAAATAATATAATTATAATTGACTATAATTAATTTTGCATATTATGGCATATTCACTAAAATAAAAATCAATCAATATCAATCAAGAAATATCATACATACATATACACTCATGCTTGTAATCCCCGAAGGGGTAGGCAGGTATACACCTCTGCAACTAATTACAATCAGTACACCTACTTATTACGCCGAATAAATTACGGTCCCATTATGCGATAGGGGGGCGCGCCTATCTCCATTCCAGGCGCAATTCCAGACACCGGGCTAATACTGAGTAATCTATATAGAAAAACCCAATATCACTTTAGCCGAGCCGGAGATCGAACCCGAGACCTCAGCACAGCATTCGTTACGCATGCGCAATTAAAACTGCGCCACAGAGACACTGACTTAGACACATAAATATCATCTTCTTATATAGATAACTATAAAACAGAGACCTATTTAACTTTTCTATAATCCCAGATACAGATAGCTCGTGACAGATAATACACTCGCGGTAATATAATGCATACACAACAATTTTATCTAAGTCTAAAACATTCAACAAACGTTGACAAAATCGATAGTGTTTTCCGGTACCGCGGACCCGTGCGCTATGGCGATGGGAACGTTACAGATATCGTGGTAGGAAGTGGCCGAGCTTTAGCCACAGCGGTCAGGTCACCGCAGATGACGGTTTAGTCTTATTATTAAGTTCAAGTCAAAAATATAAACTCTAAGTTAGTAATTTTAGAATGTTACTATAACGGTAGGCAGCGGCTCTGCTGTGCTCTGGCATTGCAGACGTCTATGGGCGGCGGTGACTACTTACCATGAGGTGGCCCGTCTACTCGTTTGCCTATACAGGCACTTAAAAAAAGTTTAACGATAACCAATTAAACATTATATACCAGTTAAAATATAAGAAAGTAAAATATAAAATAATAATATCAATATACACAGCGGAGCTTATTAATACTTTTAAATTCGCCGTCTAATGCGTTATCTGGTAGATAAAATTTAGTTTGTAAAACCTGTCTCTCAACTCAACACACGTAATTGCAAGTTAAGTAAGTCTACGAAATATTAATATAAACTACTAGCTGACCCGGCAAACTTTGTTTTGCCATATAAATAATCGGGGATAACTAATTAAATGACGATTGATCAGTTTTCGACCGGAGAGGAAAAATGATTAAATTACTAAAATGGCTATTAAACAATAAGGGTTGATCGTAGAAGGGTGAAAATTGAGGATTGTATGTATTTTTGTATGTTGTATCATAAAAAAATAGAAATTAAAAATTTGTCTAAAAAATAAAAAAAATTAGGGGTGGATTACCCCTAACATTTAGGGGGATGAAAAATAGATGTTGGCCGATTCTCATAGATACCGGATAAGCACAAAAAATTTCATCAAAATCGGTCAAGCTGTTTCGGAGGAGTATGGCAACGAAAACTGTGACACGAGAATTTTATATACTAGAAGATTATTTTTTGTCCAAAATTGTGTGAAAAGATAATTGGTTGTACGCAAGCGGCCTTGTCGATTTCTATCAACATTCGCTTCCATTCGGTTCTCTGCTTTTGTCTTTTTTATTGCAAACGTAAATGTAATATTTTTTCTGATCTAACTAGAGATAAATCACCATAGTAATTAAAAATTACACTTTTCTTATCTCAGACTTTGCTGAGCAAGAAACATCCATACTAATACTATAAATGCGAAAGTAACTCTGTTTGTTTGTTACCTTTTCACGACTAAACGGCTGACCAGATTGTAATGAAATTTGGCAAGGAGCTAGATTATATCCTTGAGAAGGACATAGGCTATCTTTTTTCTCAAAAAACAACCTTGAAAGGGGTCAAATAGGAGTTCAAAATTTGTATGGGAAATCCATAATTCCTTGACCTAGGGATCTGGAAATTCATATTTAGGCTTTTGGTAGGAAATAACGAAATACGTATTTCTCATTTTTTTTTCAAAACTATTCCTAAAGGGGTAAAATAGGGGATGAAAGTTTGTATGAAAATCCTTTTTTTTTTAAGTTAAACGCATGAAAATTCGTATTTTGTATAATATACTTTTTCTCCCAAACATGACCTCCACGCGGGCGGAGCCGCGAGCAACAGCTATTGTTTATATTATTACATAAGTTCCGTTCTGGTAAATGATTACTTGCTGCTTTAGGTAGGTATAATAACTATTTGAATTATAAAATATTTTATCCTATCTACAGTAGATATGAAAACTAATTACTTATCAGGAATCAGAAAACCTTCAAATGAAATAAAAACATCATAGATTCGAGCATAACATTCACGAGAACTTATTTTTCGTATTGGTAAATTTAATATCAGCATTCCATGAAAACTATAGGTAAATCAGATATATAAAACCCTCATATTTATTTTGTTTTATACAGTAACTAGTTTTGCACTTAGTTTAAAGTGTGGGGAGAATTATTTGATGTAGATTTATTACGAGGATAATAATTATAACAGATTTGTGTACAAACAAAATCATTATTTAAATGATAAAGAATTAGTATATATTATAAATGTGTGCTATAGCTCTATATATAATTTCTCAAAGGAGGTTTTTTTTGTTAGAACGCCATAACTTACACAATTTTTCATGAAAATAAATGAATGAAACACCGTAGTAAAGCTTATGTACGCCACTATTGACGAAATAGACAAATCTTTTAAAATTTTAGGATTTGGTTATGCCATGAAAATTAACAGTACCATCTGTTGACAGTGTAATCAACTAATTTGCTGCATTGTTAAAATTACGCGCTTAGACGATTTTAGGAAGCGTCATCTTATGTCATTTTCCCGACTGTTCGACAACCTGTGTAAGTGGATATCCGGCTTTCTGCATGAGCGTAGAATGCGTCTCCTCGTTGATGGACACGCTTCGCAGCTCATTTCAGTAAATGCCGGAGTACAACAAGGTTCTGTGATTTCGCCCACCTTGTTTCTTCTGCATATCAATGATATGTTGTCGCTTGGCAACATTCATTGCTATGCAGACGACAGCACGATTCATGGGCCTTATAGCAACAAGCTGCCTGGTTGCCGGGCGGATACTGAGAGGAGACGCGAGGATCTTGTCGTTGAGCTCAACCAGACCAGGAATCGGGTTGAGTTTAATGTCAAGAAAACCCAGGTGTGCGCGTTCTCGTGCAAGAAGTCTCCGTTTTCTCCCATCCCCGTTCTTCATGGTGTTCCACTCGCAATGCGGAATGACCTTAGTGTCCTAGGTTTGGATATCCGCTGCGATCTTAATCCAAGGAGTCACATCGAGGGCGTAATATCCGCCACTTCACGCAGGGTCGGAATCCTGAACAGGGTGCGGCGGTATTTCACGCCTGGTTAGCTCTACCGCTTATATAAAGCGCAGGTGCGGCTGGGAATGGAATACTGCTCGCACCTCTGGGACGGTTTCGCAAGGTACCTTCTCGATGCCTTGGATGGGTTGCAGCGGCGGGCCATGCGCATTGTGAATGATGCAGACGTGAGTAACAGCCTGGAGCCGCTACAGCTTGTAGGGTTATTTCCTCGCTTAGCGTGTTCTACCGTCTGTATCATGGCGAATGCTCTGAATAATTGTTTGATCTTATCCCATTCTCTCCCTTCCATACCAGAACCACACGTACTGGATTGCGGAGCCACAGCTTCGTGGTAGCTACTACCTCAGCCCGAACCAAGAGGTTCGCAAACTCGTATTTTTGCCGCACCATCAAGCTGTGGAACAGTTTGCCAGCTACCGTGTTCCCTCCTTCCTATGATCCTCGGTCGTTTAGGCGTAATGTGAAGAAGAAAACAGCAGGCCGGCATGATTGTGTTGAGTAGCGGGGGATAGACTGTCTCTCGCTACTTGATACTCTATCTGGACGGCACTGCGCTTACCATCAGGCGCAGTGTGGTCACTTTGCCGCGCCAGAATAAAAAAAATAAAAAAAAACTTAGATTCTTATTACTTATTATATTAGACAGCGTCCGTGGCACCACGGGCCAGTAACTGGCTGTGTAATGAGATGCTGTTAGTTCGATTCCCGCGAGACAAATGTTTGTGTGACAGATATTTGTTTCGGGTCTGGGTGTTGTGGTACGGTCTCACCTAGTTCTTAACTTAATACTCAATACCCACAATACAGGTTTTACTGACTGTTTGGCGTATTTATTTGTGTATTATTTATTTGATTAATATTTAAAATTAATTCATATATTTATTTACTTATTCATACATACATATACACTCACGCCTGTAATCCCCGAAGGGGTAGGCAGGGGTGTAACCAGTACCAGGAGCGGCTGCTTCACGGCCTCCACAGGGAGGCTAAGAGAGCGCTGCGCGTGGCAATAGCTAGGGCAAAGTCTGCAGCTCAGGAGGAGTTCCGGGGAACTCTCGATAACGACCCTTGGGGGCGTTCATATCGCGTGGCGATGAGGAGATATCGCCCGTGGACGCCCCCACTGACGCAGAGTCTCCGGGGCGACCTAGTCGAAGAGGTCGTCGCAGCTTTGTTCCCTGCCACTGAAGATGTCACTCCCCCACCGATGGCGTCACATCCATCGACGCCATCGTCGTTGAGTTCGGCAAGGGTTATTTCGGAGGTTTCGCCCGAGGAATTTCGGGCGGTGGTGCTTCGGCTGCGGGGCAAGAAAACAGCCCCGGGTCTCGACGGTATCCCCGGACGTGCGTGGGTGTTAGCCGTCGAGCATCTGGGGACTAGGCTTCGTGGCCTGTTCTCCGCGTGCCTGGAGCAGGGCCGTTTTCCGTCTCAGTGGAAAACTGGGAAGTTGGTCCTGCTCAAGAAGGAGGGGCGGCCCGCAGAGTCGCCATCGGCCTACCGGCCCATCGTGTTGCCGATGAATGTGTGTTGGTAGAATTACAAATAGTATTTTTCAGAACCAAACAAAAGAGGATTCAACAATAATTCCTGACACTGGTTGTAGATCGAATTTAACTATACCCTAAACTTAACTTACCCTAGAAATTTATTTTTCGGGGATTACAGGGGTGAGTGTATATGTGTATGTATCTAATTTAAAAAAATATGTGATAAACAATAAAAATAACCTGTCCTGCATACCACAAAAAGCTAGAAATAAGAAGTATATTTTATTCATTTCTTTTCAAATTATTTGCTCCCTCTAGTCTATGAAAATATATTATCATCTATGTTAGTTACATACATACATCATTCGATTATAAAATATTTTTACCACTTAACTCAATAACAACCGAGGAAAACATAATACGCACAATTACCAACGCACGTCAACTATGTACTAATTAATATCATACCAGCATTGTCTAATTTATATATTTTTTTTCACTTATGTTATTCTAGTTTATTATTTGCAACATAATGTCAACCGTGTATGTGTCATATGCTGTTAAAGAAACTTTGGGAATTGGTCTTCGGTCCTTGCGATACATGCAACGCTTAGTGCAAGGGTCAACGGCTAACAGTGTTAATATTGCATTAGTTAGTACTATTATGATATAAATTATTACTATTATTAGTTCCTAAGCAAACAGTTTTGTACTTTATACTTAAAGAAATACTTACTTAAAAGTAATATCATTTTTATACGTTTAGCAACACAAAAATATCTAATGATCTCTTATGTTTACGCAAATATCACCTATATCACACACACATACACTCACGCCTGTAATCCCCGAAGGGGTAGGCAGAGGTGTAACTAGTACACCTTTCGCCGAATTTCGGTCCCATAATGTGATAGGGGGCGAGCTTATCGCCATACCGGGAACATTTTCCAGACTCCGGGCTAATACTGAGGCATTTCTAGATAGAAAAACCCAATATCACTTTACCTATATATCGAAATAAAACTAACTTTACGGATTATATCGCCGTTTATTTTAGATTTGGATTTTCAGACGGGCCCCGAGTCTGCCCCATACCATGAAGGCTGTAAATATTTTAAATCGTCGGGACAAAAAAAGTAAAAAAACCACAATAGAATCCATAAAATTAGTTTTATTCCAAAAATATCTCTTCTGTTCAATGCGTAGTATATTCTATAAAGTGACCTTTAACTCGTTCAATTCAATAACACTCATCAAAAATGTGTGTTGTAATATGAGAAAAAAGAGTCCGGACTTAATCACTAAACGGTAAAGGTGAATAGCTCTCGATCGAGGTGCCCTCGGCGAGCACCCTAGAGGCTCAAGAAGCTTTCTCCGCCTTTCGTCTTCCTCTTAAGAGTCGTTTGCTCAATTTTCTTAACACCGTTTTAAAGTATTTAAGAAAACAGTACTTGTATACAGGAAGGCAATTAATTGATTTATTAAGTGCTTGTTTATAACGAGCACTCCATTAATAAACTCGATCCGCTTTTAATTGGATGGTAATATAATAGTCTTCGAGTAGAGTCAAACTATAAGTTAGACTACAGTCTAACTTATAGTTTTAGATAGTACACTATCTGATATGGACCTGATGTTTGCAAAATTAATTTATCTGGAGCTAATGATCCGATCAAAAATACTTTCAATGCTCAGTTTCGGTTCTGTGTTGAAAAAAATCAGTAGTTTTAATAAACTTTCCATGTGACCCAAACTTGCATGTTGAACCATCGAAAAATTCCAATTATTTATTATACATTTCATTACACATTGCTGCTTTTAAATTAATGTAGAGTTATTTTTGCATTCTGCTTCAACATTTGGAACGTTGAAGAGGACGGAGTGAAACCTTGAGCAACTAATCAAGAAAGTGCATTGTAGCGCATAAACGGCAGGCCCGGTGAAGCTGAAACTTATCTTTTATAAATTCAGCTCTGGCTCTCTGGCAATTTGGCATTTTAAATTCAAGATGGCCGGATGTGTCTCGGACTGATCGAGATTGTAAGTCAATAAGATTTTATCTACTTCCACTAAACGATTTATCGATGTGAAAAATCTCATATTTTAGGTAGTATTGTTATATCAGTATTATTATGTTAATTACTTAAAATGTCAAATCGCAGACCAAATAAATGAGTCATATAGAACCAAAGTCGGCAAAGTAGGACCGACTTATATTTTGGCAATTAAAAAAAACTGATATCTTTTGTTTAAGTCGAAAGACAATTTTGCTGTTTATTTTATCTTAATCTAAGTATATATTAATTTAATCAAGGACAACAACAATGATAAAAAATTAAGCTTAACGGTGCAAAATCTAATGAAATTTTCTAGATTGCCGTGTTTGAATCCAACTACGGTAAAATATCTGCCTTTGCTACTGTAGTCTGCCAAGTTTGCCATTTTTTGTGGCCATGAGAAATAGGATTGTTGACCTGACAGACGCTTCTAATTGGTTGATAGTGAAAATTGCCTACTTTGATTCTAAAGCAATTTTTATTCTGTGTTTTAGAAGGGTTTGTAGCCGTCTTTAATTTTATTATACAGCATTGCAATAGCCGATGCAGATTTTCATTTCCTATATTGTCTGATTTTTTTTCATTTTTGCCCAACTACCTACTTTGTCAACTTTGATTCTATACGACTCAAATATTCAGTATATTAAGCAGCGTAGTCGAAGCTGTTTGTTTAAAAGCTGACCACGTTTAAAAGAAAATTGATGCATTCACACATTTAAACAATGAAGAAGTTTGTGCTCTCAGACCTCCTGTGTATCCGCAAATAACATTTTGTGCGGTCACCTAGCAGTTGACTAATGATCACGTCGGGTTCAAACAAATTTTTTTGATTTTTCTGGGCTGGTATTTAAATGAAAGCTAACAGGATTATTGGTACTATAAGATTAATGTAAGAAGCATTTAGGTAATTTTAAATATATATTTAACATCGCTAAAGAAACAATAACAAAAATAATCCGATTACGTGTATTATTTGATAAAAAGAAAATCCTATTATTTTTAAACAGAAAACATTCCCTACTTAGTAAAAAAAAGGAAATCTCTGCACAAATTCTATTTAAAATATGGATTAAAGATTACTGGAAAAGCTTAGTCTCATTAAACCATCTGAAAGGAATGAAAAACATTTTAATGAGCTTCTTCAAAGGTGAATGAAACAATTATATGCCTATTCCAAAAACAATATTTGCTCAGAGCAAAATTAGAATTAAGAGAAAACTAGGTAGCGAGCCTTAAGGTATTTTATTATGACGTCTTTATTGTAGCGTTTACATAGCCAGACAAAAAGTTTTGACGTGGAGGTTCAGTCCCTTGAGGTGCAGCGTTTTTGATGGTAGTATGATTAAATAATACTAGCCCTGTATTAAACATTGTCCCACTGCTGGGCACGGGCCTCCTCTACTAATGAGAGGGGTTGGGCCTTAGTCCACCACGCTGGCCTAATGCGGGTTGGCTGACTTCTCATACCTTCGAAAAATTCTCAGATATGCAGGTTTCCTCACGATGTTTTCCTTCACCCTTAAAACAAGCGATAATTAACATTTTAATACACACATAACTTTAGAAAAGTCAGAGGTGTATGCCACTTGGGTTTCGAACCTACGACTTTCGTCTTGGCAGTCCGTACCGCAACCAACTAGGCTATCGCTGCTTCTAGTATGACTATTGTCAAGAATATTAATAATATAGCTAGACGGAGAGCAAGTCACAATTTACATGTAAACCCGGAATCATCTGGTGTATAAGATTTTCTTACATTGTATAACCACACTTTTAGTTATTGTAATAAGTCAGAAAGTTTCAAAATCAAGCCTTTTTAACACAATAATATATTTTTCAAATTGCGGTTGGATCCGCAGGCTTTCTCAGAAATCTCTTGGAATTCAGCGTAATTGTTACCATTTATATGACAGCTCTAAGTAGGTATAATAATAATAATACTAGCCCTGTATTAAACATTGTCCCACTGCTGGGCACGGGCCTACTCTACTAATGAGAGGGGTTAGGCCTTAGTCCACCACGCTGGCCTAATGCGGGTTGGCAGATTTCTCATACCTTCGAAAAAATCTCAGATATGCAGGTTTCCTCACGATGTTTTCCTTCACCGTTAAAGCAAGCGATAATTAACATTTTAATACACACATAACTTAAGAAAAGTCAGAGGTATATGCCACGTTGGTTTTGAACCTACGACTTTCGTCTTGGCAGTCCGTACCACAACCAACTAGGCTATCGCTGCTTTTCAAGTAGTAGCTAAGTAGGTATATGATAAGTATTATTATAAAACAGCTATAATGGTTTTATGAAGTGTTAGTGAATATTATGATCTATGCTCAAAATAAATGAGAGCTTCTGTTGCTTAATTTCAACACGCATCTAATAAAATCCCAACCTCTTCCACACCCCAACCACGCGTACTGGTTTGAGCCACAGCTTCGTATCTACTACCTACTACCCCCGAACCAAGAGGTTTGCAAATTTGTATTTTTCCGCACAATCAAGATGTGAAACAGTTTGCCAGCTACCCTGTTCCCTCCTTTCTATCATCCTGGGTATTTTAGGTGTAGTTTAAAGAAGATACAGAACAGGCCGGTATGATTGTGTTGAGTAGCGAGGAATAGATTATCTCTCGCAATTGTCAAGTTGCGTCCAGTTAAAGTATCAACTCTAACTGGACGGCACTGCGCTTACCGTTAGGTGCAGGGGTCAGTTAGCCGTGCCGGAATAAAGAAAGCGTCTAAAAAGGTTTCGATGATAAGCGATACTCCCGATCTACAGCCATACACATCATCTAATATTTTTTCGAAAACAATCAAGTAGGTCACCTAGGACTGTAAGTGATCTCAGCCGGCCAAGATAAACCACAATACCTTGAAAACTCAATGTTGATTTGCCGACTTCAAAGGAAAAGAATGGGGGTTCATATGGGGGAAGATTTTGGACCTCCAGAAACCTCCCTCACCGTATAAAACTGTTACTTCCGCCCCGACGGTTTTTTGTGAGACAGTAGTTATAGCCCTGTCGATACGACCGCTACATGTTGCAGAAAACTATCTACATTACTTATAAATATAATATATTCTTATTAATTAAACTGCATTTACAACAAGTATTTTTTATCAAAAGATTGGACATATTCAAAAATATCACCACAGTTTTGCATTAAAAAAAGGATATTTTTACATTGGAACTCGTAAATCAAAATGAATTCTGCGAATATTTCAGCTGCGATAACGAGTGAATAGAGGTTAAAAAATGATTTTTTATTCCACAATGTCTCTCGATTATTCGTATTCAACTATTTATTTGAACACATAGAATTCCAAATTACAGCTGTATTCTATTTGCACATAAAAATATTTAGACTGTATTAGAATTCGAGTTTACTAATGAAATAAGGCACAAGCAAATGTGGGCTGTAAGTGCACACGTGCTTCTTTACCCATATCTGTCTTCCTACTTATTTCATACTGTTTTTATATACCTACCTATACACATAATCCTGACCACACACTACCTGTACTGTAAGGACCATAGTGGTCCCACAAGACAGACCCGAAACAAATATCTGTCTGTCACCGAAAGATTTACTTAGTGCGCGATTCGAACCTATGGTCACTCGTTTCACAGCCCGCTGCGCCACGGAGGCTGTCAACTTACAACAAAGTTATGACTTATAATTATTACGCTCTTACAGAATGCTTTCAAGAATAAATTTGTGTACATTCACATTTTGAACGAAATAAAACAATACAGCTTAAATGGCCTACGTGAGTGGTGCTCACTTAAAACGTTAATCAAAGTGTATGAATACTTGAAGCGTTGACCGTAACCTATAAATGCCACTGCAGTATAAACGTGCGTGTGTTTGCCTCGGGATCGCAATGAACCCGTGAACTCTAAGTCTCCCTTTTTAACCGACTTCAAAAAAGGAGTTCTCAATTCGTCGGAATCTTTTTTTATGTATGCTCCCCGATTACTCGAAGACGTCTGGACCGATTCGAGAAATTCTTTTTTGTTTAAAAGGATATACTTCTCAGGTGGTCCCATTGGCACCAAGTAAGGTTCTGATGATCTCAGAAAAATCGAGGGCAACCCTAAAAATTTATACGCATAATGTGTTTTTTATTGAAGTTGGTGTACTTTTTGCGGCTAGCATAATGGTTTTATAGTCAAGGCTGAGTTTACACGAGTTTCCACTGTATATATGTGTATTTATGTAGGTGTATGCATGCGAACGAATACAAATAACACATGAAAGTCAATGCATATGACATTTTCGCGTTGACCACAGCCTTACTGGAAAATGTCAAATATTTTCTGGTCAGTCACTCATCATTACGCTGATATGAGGTTCACCAGCTTTGCAATAAGGTTAATAAGTAAAAGTATTAAAATTGGCGCAATCGGGAAGATACAAATGAAACCTTTTATCCATACTAATACTATAAATGCGAAAGTAACTCTGCTTGTTACCTCTTCACGACTAAACGGCTGAACGGATTGTAATCTATCAATAGATTATATCCTGGAGAAGGATATAGGCTATCTTTTTTCTCAAAAAATAACCTTGCAAGGGGTCAAATTGGAGTTCAAAATTTGTATGGGATATCCATAATTCCTGAACTCCTGAATTCCTGTAAATTCGTATTTTGGCTTTTGGTAGGAAATAAAGAAATAAGTGTTTCATTATTTTTGAAAAATCATCCCTAAAAGGGGCAAAGTGAGGTTAAACTTATGGGGTATTCTTTAGATGCAATCTCAAGATTCAGGCACAACAAATGTGAGGCTGGACAATCGCTACAGGTGCCTCAGTGCAGAAGACAACTCCTTGGATTGTATACTTCTGCTCCCGAATATAACCTCCACGCAGGCGGAGCCGCGAGCAACAGCTAGTATATAATAAATTAAACTTTTTTAATCTTTGCAACTATTCGAATTTTCTTTACAACCTGGAGAGAAACTCTGGTTAACACGCAAATCGACACATGATTATGTTGATTAGCGGGGGATAGGTTGTCTCTCGGTACTTGATACTCTAACTGGACAGCATTGCGCTTACCATTAGGTGCAGTGTGATCACATTGCCGTGCCAGAATAAAAAAAAAAGATGGCATTTGAATACATCCCGGAGCACCATTCACCAAAAACCACCCTACTAGTTATGTACTTAAGTGAGTTATGTTTTCTAGCTTGCTTATTACGCGATAAAACAATATTATCTAATTCACTAAAGCTCAGAAAGCCGAAAACGAAAGGCCGAAAAGGGTTTGATTCCCGCACCGCGACAAATGATTGTGTGATACTCGAATACTGGTATCGGTTCTGGATGTAATAAGACCGAAAGTATCTGTTGTTCTTGATATTTTGAACATAAATTAATTGTATATTACTATGAGGTCAGTATACGCGTAAATCTCGAGATTTATAATTTACTAGCTATTGCCCGCGGCTCCGCCCGCGTGGTAGTTAATTTTAAAATAAAAGGTATAAAATTCATTGGGTCATCTTAATCTATTACATGTTTCTATATTTTGCGAACTGTCAAACGCGCTAAGGTTACATTAGAAAATATGGTCGTTAATTTTTATTAAATTTTCTAATTCTACGCGCATCATTCTTAATTGTTTCTTTCGTAAGAACCTTCACCTTACAATAACAAAAACAACAAAAAAGAATTAGGGAAATGGGTACAGCCATTCACGCGTGATGCCGTGACCAAGGTAAATAGGGATTCATTTATATATAGATTAAGATTAATAATACTAGCCCTGTATTAAACATTGTCCCATAGGCACGGGCCTCCTCTACTATGAGAGGGGTTAGGCCGTAGTCCACCACGCTGGCCTAATGCGGGTTGGCAGACTTCTCATACCTCCCGCCGTTTTCCTTCACCGTTAAAGCAAGCGATAATTAACATTTTAATACACACATAACTTTAGAAAAGTCAGAGGTGTATGCAACTTGGGTTTCGAACCTACGACTTTCGTCTTAGAAGCAGCGATAGCCTAGTTGGTTGCGGTACGGATTAAGATTATTGTATTATAAATAACAAACGAATTCCTTAACAAAACACACTGAAACATGTATAACGACGAACAAAATAAAACGTTGAATCACGACAGAAATATTCTAGAGGCAAATAAAAATACCAACCAACGCAGTATTTCGAAATATTTATACAGTTCTGACTGCCTCGGTGGCGCAGTTGTAATTGCGCATGCGTTACGACTGCTGTGCTGAAGTCTCAGGTTCGATCACCGGGTCGTGTTAGGTGATTGGGTTTTTCTATCTAGAAATTCTCAGTATTAGCCCGGAGTATGGAATTTGTGCCCAGTATGGGGATAGGCCCCTATCACATTATGGGACCGTATTAATATCGGCGAACAGTACGCGTACTGGTTACACCTCTTCAGGGATTACAGGCGTAAGTGTATGATACAGTTGAGTGTTAAACTGTGAATGTCAAAGGATTATTCAAAGAGCGACGCCATCACTGAGTTATTTCTATGGAATCCACGTGTATTTACTTAATTAAAGTGTAATTTCGTTGAATCAATACAAATTATTTACAGCAAATATTTGATAGCGGTAAATATTTAAGCTTCAACGTTGAATATGAAATATTGTAAATATACGTTACCATATTAATGAATTCCATTATTTGGAATTTAATCAAATACATTGGTCTCGTTACAGCGTATTTAGCGTGAAGCAATGGAAGTTCTGAGTTCAAATACCAAGAATCAAAATTTGTGTGGTCTTTTAATTTTAACGTTAAACATTCACCTTATAATTCGCCATTTTTTTCTTATAAATGGATATATAGTTAATAAGGCTATGAACATGGTTTTGCCACACATCACACCGAGAGGAATAGATAGAATGAAGGATAGAATAAAGCTTGGTAAACCTTTGAACTACATGTTACACCTCTGCCCACCCCTTAGCGGAAATAACCGTGACTTTTTACTTCGCTATCATCATAATGATTCGTTTATTTTCGGTTCTATCTCCCTCTTTGTTGATTATGTTTATTTACCACATTATGCTTGTAAGATCTGCGATAAAAAACGCATCCCTCTTCCCGGTTAAAGTGCATTGCGACTGCCGCTGATATTAAGAAAAAACTTTATTTGATATTATCATATCGCGAAACAATGATCTCTTAGAAGTAGATTATTAATATATTCGGAGCATACTGTCTACATTCGCCCTAATTACACTCCACGGAACAGGGCATTGAAAAGGGGCTTAGGCCAGCTGTAGGCTGAGTGTACTTGCGTATGCTGTCTATTAATAATAACCCAGCTCCAGGTAGCATTATGTTCCAAATGCCAAGGTCAGTTAAGGCTGTACTTTGCGTTAATGACCTTTAACTATTTAAGTACTCGCCGTCTCTTAAAAAAAGCGAAAGAAATGACGATAATGGATTAATATTTATATCTATTTTGGTGGTTATAGGGGCATAAGACTGTCGCATTGACTATCTGATATCCCATAAAATTGATATATGACAAAGATATATACATATACAATGTGCAGTCAATAGAATGTGTGTAACGGCTGAGTGGATACCTTTATTTATAAGTAAGCTGACCTTTACGCCTAAACTCTTTTCCCTTGCCACTTACTGACCTGCGTACTTTACACTTTCTACTTCTACCAACCTGCCAAATATTATTCCAATCCGATTTGTTCAAATTGTATGAGAGCACGACATTACTCTTGACTTTAGTATTACTGTATGTTAAAATTCAAAGGAATGTTTTTTTAACATTAAGTGATTATTATTTCTTGAATATCATTACATGATTTAATTAATTTAGGGTTATTATTTAAAGCCACAATGTATCTGTATTTACATTTAAAATAATTGAGCAAATGATAAGATACAATAAATTAGCTGCGTTGTTATGTTATGATAGTATTTTGTCATATTACTTTTAAATTTTTAGCTACGAAGATCAATAAAGATAAAAATTAGAATTTTACAAAGAAGAACGTAACTTGAGTATGGAAATAATGTGTATTTTTTATTATTTTTGGACGATTGTGTGCAGTGGACTCCAAGCTCTACTGTCACGTTTATAAAAACGTTTAGATAGTATATTTAAATGGTATTTTATTTTGAACTTAGCTTTTTAATTGTTATTACTTATTTGTTTGTTTATTTATCATTAATATCACATTTCTTTTTTACAACAAACAATGTAGTAATGCTTCAATAAACAATTACAACAGTAACTTAACATTCAAAATTAGATTTTCAACATCTGAATATCACATTTTTTGGCACAGGGGAAGTCGGGAATGCGGCCCATCCCGGTTAGCTGTGACGTCAATGAGCAAATGCCGAAAGTACCGACGGATCTGGGAACTATTTTCTCATATTACTATCATTTTTAATATTTTCATACATACAATATTACATGCTATTTTAGATAGGTATGATATATTAAAAAACAGTTTCATTACACATCGATGGACAATCATAAAATGTTATTATAGGGGTACGAACCTGTCATATTAAATATATTAACGAGCATTATTATTTAAAGTTAAATACAGAGGTGCGTCCATAGTAAATCATCGATGCCTATTTCCCGACATTGATGTTTATTTTGATGTATCAGTAACTGACATTAGTCCTCAGAATTAATTTTTATCATAAATAATAATTAATGGAATAATGTTGAGTGAAAATTAAGAGATCACTTCGTTCCACCTTTATTTGGTGTTTCGCGATCCTTGTCTCAAACATCCATTGCGCAAAATTTAGCTCAACGTTATAAAAAAACTACAACTATTTACAAATTAAGTGTTGTCGAAATGAAAACGTTTGAAATTTAATACGACTTTAGGACGACGAGGAGATAAATCTGCGCCGCGATAAAAAATGGTTTCCGATGGGCCTAATGGCGGTCCCAATTTCTTCGATACTCTTTTATGATTTCCGATTTTGCTCGTTGAATTACAAAAATTATCGTTTTTAATTTAAGTACTGCATGGCAGTTCACAGAGAGATGTAAAACAATTTTCTCGAAATAATTTTGTAATGCGGTTTTTTCAGTACGAAGTAAAAATCTCTCACGTTCAAATAAGTTTTATTAGGTGTCAACTTTACTTATAATCCGCCTGTTTGTGTAATATTAGCACCGAGGTCGTATTATAAACAAATCAGACGCGCGTCGAGCAATGTGAACTCTCGGCTTTGAGAGATTTACACGCACGCTATGGCTTCGCGGATACGTGAGGGGCGCGCGCGGAGCCAACAATCGTCACGCAAGGTAATCTGTACTTTTAATTTTTATACTTACGCGGCGTGGTCGGCATGCGGCAACCAGGCGATCGCGAGAGCCACCACGAGAGCGATGGTGTGCACGCCGCGCGGACGGCTCGAATGCATGTTGTGCGCGTCCGCGTGCGCCCGGGCGGACGCTGGCTGCCGGCGGCCGCGTATCAGGCTGCCGGCTGACTGCCGTGCTCAGCGTTCACATCCCCTACGGTGGCTTTAGGCCCGCGCCTGCGTCCAGACGACTATCGACCGCAGCCCAGCCGCCTCCTTCTGCTCACAACGACGACTTCAGATCCTCACTGGGAGCCTTATTGAGCGACGAACGCTCTTAATGCTCTGTCTTGACTCTGCCACACCACATCACGCTATATCCCATATCTCATTAACATAACGAAAATTTTGAAATTGGCATTGATTACCATTGCCATTAAGCTCTTGATCCTTGTTGTACTATACATGTGGACACGTGAATTTTCACAACATATATCATATAAAGCATATTAGAAGTCAGAAGTATTAATCATACAATAAAAACACCTACCCCGGCATAATTAAATAGCTACCTTAACGAATAAATAAAACAATTCAGCTGTGTGTAGCTACATTTAAAGTAAACTTTAGATGAAAATATAATAACAAGCCAGACGCAATAAATAAACATAAACATGAGGGCCAATGGTTTAAAGCAGAATATCAACAAATACGAGAAGTAGTGGTAGACATAGCGTGAATTCATTCAAAAGTGCAGGTAATTTAGCGAGCTCATTGTGTTTGATTGTCAGTATTGTGCACACCAAACATTCATCCGAGGCGGAGACGGGCGCACTGCGCCTCGACGCCACTCGCCAAATAATTTTATAAAGAGCTCATAAAACGGAATACATTTATTGAAAAATATTTCGTAGTAAATAAAATTGACAATTCTAATTTTATAGTTGAGATAGTTTTTTTTATTTTATATCATTGTCCGACAAACGAGCTAGTGGGTCACCTGATGTTAAGTGATCTCCACCGCCCATGAACATCCACAATACCGAAAGTATTATGTATGCGCTGTCGGCCTTAAAGGACAGGAATAGGGATTAGGGAAGGGAAGGGGGAATCTGGGCCTCCGGATATCTCACTTACCATACGAAACGCGACAGTGAACTGTCACTTTACTTTGGTTTTCTGTGAGACAGTGGTACAGTCAGCAGCAGATATAAATGAGCACATAATGTGTTCAAATAATTCTATACACCCAAGAAAATCAATAACATCTACACAACAAAAGTAGTCAAATTATCGTGAGCATCCATCGCGTCAAAATGATCTACACACTCGATTTTCAAATATTTGTAAACAAATCTTCACAGTAGGAATTGACTCAATTCTCTAACCTATACGTACAGGGTTGTGCGTATTTAAAATTAAAATAAATAATATTTGATTGTTTGTATGTAAATAAAAATATTTGATTTTTGTATGAAAATAAAAATATTGCGTTTAAGAGATAAGATATTCACGATTGTAATCCTTGTCACCGAAACTTTATGGCCACGGCTTAGTAAACCCTTTCTGACTAACCTTGTATATCTTATATATAATAATATAGTGTTTTTTTCGACTATTTTTATGACTCCCCTTCTAATATTGATTCGATATATCGAAAAAATAATTCCCTAGAAGTTATGTATAGCCCTTAATATTAATTGTAAGTATTTTCCCAGAGCTTGAAAAGATTTTCCATACAAAATATACCTAAATACAATAAACTTTTTTTTAAGTTCTATAACGCAACGGCATTTCATACTATCACATTGTTGAATTGTGATATTTAATTTACTTGTAGTATATTTTTTTATAATTTATTGGATAGCAGCAATTGTCTAGTTGGTAGTGGTTTGAACGGTTAAAAAGTAGTATGTTCGAAACCAGCTCAAATGGCATACACCTCTGTCTTTTCTATGGTTACGTGTATATTCATTTTAATTATAGCTTGCTTTAATGGTAAAGAAAAACGTAACGAAGAAACTTTTTTTGTTATCACGGGGAAAGCGTTTTAGTACTGCCGTCCGACCTGGGGGTGGTTGATTCCAAGCAATGTCAACTTAGAAATTGGATAATTTAAACTGGCATTGTAATGCCTATGAGTTATTCTAACTGAAAGTGATATCGTTTTAACATAACTAGAAACGTAAAATATTATTAAAAACAAAAGTAAAGTTACCTATGAGCACCGATCTATATGTACTACGTACTAGATGCGGCGACCAGAACAAATATAATGTTCCATCGAGGTTCCGATACCGCATTGACATTAGTTTGCTTCATGCTACCGAAGTAATCACGCCACAATGCATCTTTCAGTGTCGAATGAATTTTAATTATTTGTAGCAATATTCCCGAACAAATCTGCCTTAAATTGATATACAGTGCAACTGTTAATAGTATGTAAGGTAAATGACATAATTAATTAATTTCGATTCTGAATATGGGAGAGTATATTTTTCACAACAAAATTGGCCATCAGTTTGTCCCATTTTTGTCCCCAAAAAGGGACGGAGTTATCACGCTTCTAACAGTCATATATCAATCGACCAGAGGCTGCAAAATAGACATTTTTTTTATCCTGGTGCGGCAAAGTTACGACACTGCACCTTATGGTAAGCGCAGTGCGATCCAATTAGAGTATCGAGTAGCGAGAGGCGATCTGTCCCCCGCTACACAACACAATCATGCCGGCCTGCTTCTTCATACTACGCCATGGGCAAGAAGGTGAAGCGGTCGAGGGTCTATTGTCAGAAGGCCGCGAAACTGCCAAACATCGTACCCCCAACTCTAGACTCCCGACAAAAACCGGATGTATACAGGCTGATCCCGGAACGTGACACACTTGCGTGTGGCACTATGGCGGGTTTTACACACTGTGTACGGTGGTCGCTATCCGAGTGGATATAAATATCCTACCACCAGCAAATTGTATTGTTCTATCTTTGTATTGTTTATCCACATAATTTTAATACAATTCCAATTTTTCTTTTTTAAACGAGTAAGTGCCCGCTTATTATAAAACTTATTGTAAAAACACTTCCAAAAATGTCAATAAATCTACTGTAATAACTTGAGGCTAAGGTAGATCCCGCATTAGGCCAGCGTGCTGGACTAACCAGACTAACCCCTCTCAATAGTAGAGGAGGCCCGTGCCCAGCAGTGGGACAATGTTTTAATACAGGGCTCGTAATAATCCTACTATATATATATAGTACGATATATATATAACGGGTGTCCAAGAAAATGGGGCAGCTGCTTATATATATTATAGTTTATCGGGAATGCATCTTGATAAAGACTCATTTTTGTAGCGTACTTTAATAATAACAAAGAGAATGAGAAAAACAACAATAACATGAAATATGCTTCCCCTTAACTGACGGTAGATACTTAGCAACACATAAGTATCCATGTGATCAGATCATCAGTGATCCATGGCCGCTGTGCATTTTCGGTAACATGGCCTGACATCATTTAAAGGGAAGTCTATTAAAATTTCGTTGCTGGTGAAAAAAGGTTTTCATGGATTTTTTCATCAACGATTTAATCTATGACGAAATTAAAAAATATGTGTACCTTAAAATTACTAACTTTACCCATTCTAACTGGTTTTATGCGAAATAGTTGAGATAATAATTGAAACTTAAAACTGGTATAACTCCGAAACGGATACGGTTTTTTCAAAAAATATTTTTTTATTTGCATATTAATATCATGCCCTTGCATCCATCGAAGCAGTTGCGCCATTTTCTTGGGCACCCGGTATATATGTAATTCGGCGAAAAGTTGGTGTACTGGTTACACCTCTGCCTACCCCTTCGGGGATAATAGACGTGAGTGTATATGTACAATTGTATTATATGGGAAGGGGTTTTTATAAACATGGTATTATTCCTTATCCAAATAAATACTTTATTTATCACAAGTATTTAATTTTGAAAAAAGTTACGTCTCTTACGTCATTTGATTTCAATGAATATCTTAGGAGATATAACAGTTATAAAATATCTCCACAGCAAAATTAATATTGTCGTTTGTATGATTGTTTGTTACCTTTTCATGACTAAACGGGTGAACGAATCCTAATGAAATTCAGCAGAGGGATAGATTATATCCTGGGGAAGGACATAGGCTATCTTTTTAACCAACTTCAAAAAAGGAAGAGGTTCTCAATTCGTCGGAATCTTTTTTTTATGTATGTTCCCGATTACTCCTGGACCGATTCGAGAAATTAGTTTTTTGTTTAAAAAGGAATACTCCCCAGGTGGTTTCACTGACACCAAGTCAGGATCTGATGATGGGATCTCAGAAAAATCGAGGGCTACCCTCAAATTTTATATAGACGCATAATTTATTTGTTACTGAAGTCGGTGTACATTTTACGAATTAAAAACTTTTACTTATGTCTCAAAAAAATATCATGAAGGGGTTGAAAGTTTGTATGGGCAAACCGTAATACCTCAATTTCTTTTCTCAAATCTGGAAAATCTAATTTAGGCTTTTGGTAAGAAATTACCTTTTTTGTTTGGTAATTTGGTAAGGCTGCCTCGGTGACGCAGTTGTAATTGCGCATGCGTTTAAGACTGCTATGCTGAGGTCTCGGGTTCGATCCCCGGGTATAATAATGTCTAAACTGCTATCATTCGGCAGTTAAGATCTCGTATGTTTGCGCCGTGCACCACGTGTGACTGACATTGATAGTTGACCTGGCGGACTCACGACTGCTGATGCTTGCATGCGCGCGGCACCCGTTACAGTTACTGGCACATAAGTTTAATTTACTGCCTCATATAAAATACACTAAGTATTCTAAAATGTTTGGAGGATCTAGTTCGTACTGATAAGATTTTTTTTGTCAGGGGTCTAGAGTTGGGGTACGATGTTTGCCCGTATGCGGCCTTCTGAGTACTCTGACACTAGACCGTGGACCGCTTTTCACCTTGCCCATGGCGTAGTGTGAAGAAGTAGACCGGTATGGTTGTGTTGAGTAGCGGAGGATAGATTGTCTCTCGCTACGCGATACTCTAATTGGAAAAGGTATACAATCCACGGAGGCATCTTAAGCTATTACACCTTTCTATATTTTGCTATCCCACGGGAACTGTACATTTATCCGGGATAAAAAGTAGCCTATGTGCTATTCCAGACTATAATCTAATCTATAATTTTTAATAGTGGTAGAGCCACGCTGTAGACATATTTGTCTACAGCATGAATGGGCCGGCTCGACCGGGGTAGTACAGTCAGCAGCAGAAGTAGCTAAACAAACAAGGTGATCATTTAGTACTACACACTCAAAGTGACCAAAATTATCTACACACCAAAAGTTTCAAAATGATGTGAGCACTCAATCTGTCAATTATAACTGAGCACATACATTGTCAAATATTTAGTAGCAAACTGAAGGCCGTTGTTATGATAAACAATCTGGTATCTAAGCAGATTTCCAGAACAAATTAAGAAACATGAATAATAAATCCTATACATATATGTATTTAGACTTATAATTGTTTGGAATAACATTACTATAATGCCATGATTTGTCAAATGGATTTATTTTATCAAATACTAGTCAAGTATTGATTTCATTCCTTGTATGACGTCAGTGACATATCTTTGTTTCGAATTACTTGAATACTATCCAAATTATATGAAATCACTGATATATTTTCTCACGCGTACGATTCATACAAGCGCTCCTTACTCACCTGCCAAATCCAAAGCCAAATAATTATGAATTATATTTTAAAGATATAGATATCATAGCTTTCATAAATTCGTTGTGTATTATTATAATGTTAACATAATGTAACTTTAGATGTTCAATGTTTTTTTTGAAATTTCTAAATTACTATTTAAGATTCTTGTAATGTAGCATTAAATTATCCACATTATTAAAAATGTCATGCATGCCTATGATCAGTATGATTATATTACATACATATACACTCACGCCTATAATCCCCGAAGGGGTAGGCAGAGGTGTAACCAGTACACCCATTTTTTGCCGAATTTCGGTCCCATAATGTGATAGGGGGCGAGCCTATCGCCACACCGGGCACCATTCCAGACTCCGGGTTAATACTGAGTATTTCTAGGTAGAAAAACCCAATATCACTTTACCCGACCCGGGGATCGAACCCGAGACCTCAGCACAGCAATCGTAACGCATGCGCAATTACAACTACGCCACCGAGGCAGTATGATTATGTTGTATTTTAAATAATTAGTTTAACAATATGTAAATTGAACTAATATATAATCATTCTGTTGGTGTGCTAAAAAATAAAAATAGAGTGATTCGATTTTGCCTTCTACGTAAGTAATCTTTACCAGCGGACCCACATGGAATGTATCACTAATTAATCTTAGAAATATTCTTTTGAAGTTAAATAATATTAAAATTATAAAAAAATCAAATCGCTGTGATTTGATGCTCGATGAAACAAAAATTTTAAATACGTCACAACTAAGAGACAATCACATAAATACAAATCAGCAAGAAAATGAGATAGAATACATTACACAGTATATTATATTCTAGGTTTATGTATTTTTTAACGTGTGTTAATACGCGTGTACGCGCCTGCGTATAACAAAGCTTACTCGTAGGTAATTTTTTTATGTTAGTACGTGGGTTAATACGCTTGTATGCACCTGCGTATTATAAAGCTGACTCGCACGTTACTTTCTCAAATTTTAGGTTTTGTTATGTTAGTATGTGTTAATACGCGCGTATGCGCCTACGTATTACAAACCTTACTCGTAGGCTACTTTTCTGAAGTTTCAAGTTTTTTATGTTGGTGTCTGAATGCATGTTTGCGCATGCATATTAAAAAGCTTACTCATAGGCATAGACATATATTCTACCGATAGACACGAATTGTCGTAGAAACAATATGTTCCAATTAACTTTTCCGCACGCTAATGCCATTTATCCATTTTCTAAGCCAAAGAATAAAGAGCATCACAATGAGCAGATGCGACAGTTCATTTTAATTTTTGAGGAACTATCCTGGAGATTGTGTAGTTGTGAAAATTTTTATTTTACTACCCAACAGTGGCAGTTACCAAAATAATGTATTTCGTCATCATGTATTTTGTTGAAACAAATTACTTTTATTTTAAACTTTTGTATTTACAATTATTTAGGTGACTCAAAGTGAGGTATTATTGAAACCACATAAATAAATAAAAATAATGCAAAATTTAAATTTTAGTGTAAAATAAATAAATCACTTTAAATCTATACTTATATATAAAGCTGAAGAGTGAATAAACAATTATTTGAACGCGCTAAGCTCAGGAATTGAAAAATCGATCTAACACTAAAATAGTGTTAGATCGTCTACATATCGAGGAGCACTATAGGCTATATAACATCACGCTATGACCAATAGGAGCGTAGCAGCAATGAAAAATGTTTCAAAAACGGGGAAAATTTATTCCTTTTGAGAGCTTCCGTTGCGTGCGCTGCGTAATTGGTTAAAGTTACGTAACAATCATGTATCACGGAATTGTTCATCTTAAAAAGTTCTAAAAAAAAGTCCGCGACAGCATAGCTTCTATCTTTTTCGGTTGGCTCACCGACCTTTTTAATGGTTATCGAATTTGTTCTGAAACAATTGTATTATATTGCCCCCTATCACATTATGGGACCGAAATTCGGTGAAAAGTGGGTGTACTGGTTACACCTCTGCCTACCCCTTCGGGGATTATAGGCGTGAGTATTATGTACAATTGTAATATTTGGGAAGGGGTTTTTATAAACATGGTATTATTCCTTATCCAAATAAATACTTTATTTATCACAAGTATTTAATTTTGAAAAAGTTACGTCTCTTACGTCATTTGATATCAATGAATATCTTAGGAGATATAACAGTTTTAAAATATCTCCACAGCAAAATTAATATTGTCGTTTGTATGATTGTTTGTTACCTTTTCATGACTAAACGGGTGAACGAATCCTAATAAAATTCAGCAGAGGGATAGATTATATCTTGGGGAATGACATAGGCTATCTTTTTAACCAGCTTCAAAAAAAGAGGAAGTTCTCAATTAGTCGGAATCTTTTTTTATGTATGTTTTTTTTTTTTTTTTTTTTCCCCCGATTACTCGAAGACGCCTGGACCATTTTGAGAAATTAGTTTGTTGTTTAACAAGGAATACTCCCCGGGTAGTCCCACTGACACCAAGTCAGGATCTGATGATGGGATCACAGAAAAATCGAGGGCTACCCTCAAATTTTATATAGACGCATAATTTATTTCTTACTGAAGTCGGTGTACATTTTACGAATTAAAAACTTTTACTTATGTCTCAAAAAAATATCTTGAAGGGGTTGAAAGTTTGTATGGGCAAACCGTAATACCTCAATTTCTTTTCTCAAATCTGGAAAATCTAATTTAGGCTTTTGGTAAGAAATTACCTTTTTTTGTTTGGTAATTTGGTAAGGCTGCCTCGGTGACGCAGTTGTAATTCCGCATGCGTTTAAGACTGCTATGCTGAGGTCTCGGGTTCGATCCCCGGGTCGGGTAAAGTAATGTTGGGTTTTTCTATCTAGACATTCCCAATATTAGCCCGGAGTTTGGAATCTGTGCCCGGTATGGCGATAGGCTATCGTCCCCTATCACATCATGGGACGGAAATTTGAAATAGAAGACAACTCCTTGGATTGTATACTTCTGCTCCCGAAAATAACCTCCACGCGGGCGGAGCAACAGCTAGTATTGTATAAAAGCGTTTATTTTAGAACTAACTGTCTTCTGCACTGATGCACCTGTAGCGATTGTCCTGACTGTCAGGTGTTGTGCCTGAAGTTTTAAATTGCATTCGAAAAATACCTCATAAGTTACTATATAATAAGGGATGATTTGGTAAAAACGTTGAAACACGTAGGTATTTCTTAATTTCTTACCACACACATACGCTCACGCCTGTAATCCCCGAAGGGGTAGGCAGAGGTATAACTAGTGCAACCACTTTTCGCCAAATTTCGGTCCCACGATGTGATAGGGGACGATAGCCTATCGCCATACCGGGCACAGATTCCAAACTCCGGGCTAATATTGGGAATGTCTAGATAGAAAAACCCAACATTACTTTACCCGACCCGGGGATCGAACCCGAGACCTCAGCATAGCAGTCTTAAACGCATGCGGAATTACAACTGCGTCACCGAGGCAGCCTTACCAAATTACCAAACAAAAAAAGGTAATTTCTTACCAAAAGCCTAAATTAGATTTTCCAGATTTGAGAAAAGAAATTGAGGTATTACGGTTTGCCCATACAAACTTTCAACCCCTTCAAGATATTTTTTTGAGACATAAGTAAAAGTTTTTAATTCGTAAAATGTACACCGACTTCAGTAAGAAATAAATTATGCGTCTATATAAAATTTGAGGGTAGCCCTCGATTTTTCTGTGATCCCATCATCAGATCCTGACTTGGTGTCAGTGGGACTACCCGGGGAGTATTCCTTGTTAAACAACAAACTAATTTCTCAAAATGGTCCAGGCGTCTTCGAGTAATCGGGGGAAAAAAAAAAAAAAAAAAACATACATAAAAAAAGATTCCGACTAATTGAGAACTTCCTCTTTTTTTGAAGCTGGTTAAAAAGATAGCCTATGTCATTCCCCAAGATATAATCTATCCCTCTGCTGAATTTTATTAGGATTCGTTCACCCGTTTAGTCATGAAAAGGTAACAAACAATCATACAAACGACAATATTAATTTTGCTGTGGAGATATTTTAAAACTGTTATATCTCCTAAGATATTCATTGATATCAAATGACGTAAGAGACGTAACTTTTTCAAAATTAAATACTTGTGATAAATAAAGTATTTATTTGGATAAGGAATAATACCATGTTTATAAAAACCCCTTCCCAAATATTACAATTGTACATAATACTCACGCCTATAATCCCCGAAGGGGTAGGCAGAGGTGTAACCAGTACACCCACTTTTCACCGAATTTCGGTCCCATAATGTGATAGGGGGCAATATAATACAATTGTTTCAGAACAAATTCGATAACCATTAAAAAGGTCGGTGAGCCAACCGAAAAAGATAGAAGCTATGCTGTCGCGGACTTTTTTTTAGAACTTTTTAAGATGAACAATTCCGTGATACATGATTGTTACGTAACTTTAACCAATTACGCAGCGCACGCAACGGAAGCTCTCAAAAGGAATAAATTTTCCCCGTTTTTGAAACATTTTTCATTGCTGCTACGCTCCTATTGGTCATAGCGTGATGTTATATAGCCTATAGTGCTCCTCGATATGTAGACGATCTAACACTATTTTAGTGTTAGATCGATTTTTCAATTCCTGAGCTTAGCGCGTTCAAATAATTGTTTATTCACTCTTCAGCTTTATATATAAGTATAGATTTAAAGTGATTTATTTATTTTACACTAAAATTTAAATTTTGCATTATTTTTATTTATTTATGTGGTTTCAATAATACCTCACTTTGAGTCACCTAAATAATTGTAAATACAAAAGTTTAAAATAAAAGTAATTTGTTTCAACAAAATACATGATGACGAAATACATTATTTTGGTATCTGCCACTGTTGGGTAGTAAAATAAAAATTTTCACAACTACACAATCTCCAGGATAGTTCCTCAAAAATTAAAATGAACTGTCGCATCTGCTCATTGTGATGCTCTTTATTCTTTGGCTTAGAAAATGGATAAATGGCATTAGCGTGCGGAAAAGTTAATTGGAACATATTGTTTCTACGACAATTCGTGTCTATCGGTAGAATATATGTCTATGCCTATGAGTAAGCTTTTTAATATGCATGCGCAAACATGCATTCAGACACCAACATAAAAAACTTGAAACTTCAGAAAAGTAGCCTACGAGTAAGGTTTGTAATACGTAGGCGCATACGCGCGTATTAACACATACTAACATAACAAAACCTAAAATTTGAGAAAGTAACGTGCGAGTCAGCTTTATAATACGCAGGTGCATACAAGCGTATTAACCCACGTACTAACATAAAAAAATTACCTACGAGTAAGCTTTGTTATACGCAGGCGCGTACACGCGTATTAACACACGTTAAAAAATACATAAACCTAGAATATAATATACTGTGTAATGTATTCTATCTCATTTTCTTGCTGATTTGTATTTATGTGATTGTCTCTTAGTTGTGACGTATTTAAAATTTTTGTTTCATCGAGCATCAAATCACAGCGATTTGATTTTTTTATAATTTTAATATTATTTAACTTCAAAAGAATATTTCTAAGATTAATTAGTGATACATTCCATGTGGGTCCGCTGGTAAAGATTACTTACGTAGAAGGCAAAATCGAATCACTCTATTTTTATTTTTTAGCACACCAACAGAATGATTATATATTAGTTCAATTTACATATTGTTAAACTAATTATTTAAAATACAACATAATCATACTGCCTCGGTGGCGTAGTTGTAATTGCGCATGCGTTACGATTGCTGTGCTGAGGTCTCGGGTTCGATCCCCGGGTCGGGTAAAGTGATATTGGGTTTTTCTACCTAGAAATACTCAGTATTAACCCGGAGTCTGGAATGGTGCCCGGTGTGGCGATAGGCTCGCCCCCTATCACATTATGGGACCGAAATTCGGCAAAAAATGGGTGTACTGGTTACACCTCTGCCTACCCCTTCGGGGATTATAGGCGTGAGTGTATATGTATGTAATATAATCATACTGATCATAGGCATGCATGACATTTTTAATAATGTGGATAATTTAATGCTACATTACAAGAATCTTAAATAGTAATTTAGAAATTTCAAAAAAAACATTGAACATCTAAAGTTACATTATGTTAACATTATAATAATACACAACGAATTTATGAAAGCTATGATATCTATATCTTTAAAATATAATTCATAATTATTTGGCTTTGGATTTGGCAGGTGAGTAAGGAGCGCTTGTATGAATCGTACGCGTGAGAAAATATATCAGTGATTTCATATAATTTGGATAGTATTCAAGTAATTCGAAACAAAGATATGTCACTGACGTCATACAAGGAATGAAATCAATACTTGACTAGTATTTGATAAAATAAATCCATTTGACAAATCATGGCATTATAGTAATGTTATTCCAAACAATTATAAGTCTAAATACATATATGTATAGGATTTATTATTCATGTTTCTTAATTTGTTCTGGAAATCTGCTTAGATACCAGATTGTTTATCATAACAACGGCCTTCAGTTTGCTACTAAATATTTGACAATGTATGTGCTCAGTTATAATTGACAGATTGAGTGCTCACATCATTTTGAAACTTTTGGTGTGTAGATAATTTTGGTCACTTTGAGTGTGTAGTACTAAATGATCACCTTGTTTGTTTAGCTACTTCTGCTGCTGACTGTACTACCCCGGTCGAGCCGGCCCATTCATGCTGTAGACAAATATGTCTACAGCGTGGCTCTACCACTATTAAAAATTATAGATTAGATTATAGTCTGGAATAGCACATAGGCTACTTTTTATCCCGGATAAATGTACAGTTCCCGTGGGATAGCAAAATATAGAAAGGTGTAATAGCTTAAGATGCCTCCGTGGATTGTATACCTTTTCCAATTAGAGTATCGCGTAGCGAGAGACAATCTATCCTCCGCTACTCAACACAACCATACCGGTCTACTTCTTCACACTACGCCATGGGCAAGGTGAAAAGCGGTCCACGGTCTAGTGTCAGAGTACTCAGAAGGCCGCATACGGGCAAACATCGTACCCCAACTCTAGACCCCTGACAAAAAAAATCTTATCAGTACGAACTAGATCCTCCAAACATTTTAGAATACTTAGTGTATTTTATATGAGGTAGTAAATTAAACTTATGTGCCAGTAACTGTAACGGGTGCCGCGCGCATGCAAGCATCAGCAGTCGTGAGTCCGCCAGGTCAACTATCAATGTCAGTCACACGTGGTGCACGGCGCAAACATACGAGATCTTAACTGCCGAATGATAGCAGTTTAGACATTATTTAATCTATGAAGCTGTATAACAACCGATTTTATATTGCTTTCCATATTCGTGTAGAATATATACATAATTAGCTGTTGCCCAAAAAACTACCACGCTAGTTTTTTTTGAATGAAAAGGTATGAAATCCATTGAGTCATATTAAGCTATTATATATTTCTATATTTTGTTATCCCGTGGGAACCGTGCATTTTCCGGAATAAAACTTGCCATGTCATTCTTTGATCCCTAAACTACATAATGTCGATCATATCGATCCCTTGATATGTGAAAAACAATAAACTATTCCGCGTAAACCGTACATTTTCCGGAATAAAAAGTAACCTTTCTGCTATTCCAAACTATAATGAATATTTGTGCGAAGTTTCATCCAGGTCCGTTCAGCCGTTCTGGCGTGATTGAGTAACAAACATCCATCCATCCATCCAAAGATTCGCATTTATAATACTAGAAGACTAGATTAGCAGGATTAGTAAGATTAATTAAGAAGAACACATTCGCTTTCATAGTAGCTTCTAATAACCGAGAATCACATAAACTCTGGTTGTGCGATGTGATGAGCAATCTAAATGTTACCTTTAATACATCTAAATATTATAAATAAACACTAGAAATATACGAAACACAAAAACAAATAGAATTAAACCGCGTAATGGAATATTAACTATTCGTACCAATCACGACTCATACTTACCCAATATTACATCCATCGTACTTTACACAAACAGAATCCGCTCTATTGAGAAGTTCATGGCTACCAAATACAATAACCGGCTTTTAGAAGCCGACTTAGACGACCCACTATCAGAGTTCTAACAGTCTTGCAGTTCTACGAATATCTCAAGCAAACGGCCTCACTTATATAACAAGACTTGTATATTGAGCAATGATAGACCACCAATGTAACAATTGGGCATATGATCCAAATTTTGCTTTAGATTCGACGAAAACTTGATTGATCGGATAAGGTGTAACTAAATTAACAAAAAACATTTCCTCTTTTTGGTTTTTATTAAACTTCATTGAAAGGGTTAATGGTTAACTGTATAATAGTTTTTTTTTATATTTAAGCGAATATTAAATATTGAAATAAAAATACTTTTATGGAAGTCTCGGTGTTTGGGAAACTCTTCAGCCGCCATGGTCAAGTCATGGGACAGACTGAGGTTTATGTCGGCAGGATAGTATATCGTTTCTGAGTTCAATTTATTTAATTTTAATTTAATGTACTGCCTCGATGGCTCAGTTGTTATTGCGATGCGCTGTGCTGAGGTCTCGGGTTCGATCCCCGAGTCGGGTAAAGTGATATTGGGTTTTCTATCTAGAAATTCTCAGTATCAGTCTGGAGTCTGGAATCTGTGCCTAGTATGACGATAGGCACAAGTGGAAAGGATCACCCATTTTGGGGATCGGCTGCACATTGGTCTCTCTCCAAGATTCAGGCAGAACACCAAGGAGGTAGGACGATCGGTATTGGCACGTCAGTGTCGGAAACAAATCCAAGGCACACTTTTTAAGGACAAGCGCTGGGATACCATCAAGACCACTAGCCTTTCGGAGTGTAAAAACTGCAGCTCACACCGCAAATCACAATGATTAAAACGGATATAGAAGAGGCGTATATAAGATAGAGTGTGACCACAACTAAGCAGCGTAGGTGGTAAATGAGCCAAACTCCGATAATCACGAGTGCTTGTTGGGTGGTTGCACCAAAAAGCACATCCAATCTTGGAGACACGCTGGGCATTTCTTGATTCTGCCTGGAAAATTTTATTTAGAGCTTAGTCAATAGCGGAATTTTATTCACGAGATAACACATTAGTCGCTGAATGTAGGAAGTTAACATGAACAGTTGTGTGTATTGTTGACTTTGATATAATTTTGTATTTGTTTCTTAAGCGCTTGCCACGCCGCTAGCTAACTTCGTTTAGCTCACGTAGCTGTCTTTTCATACTTTAGCCCACACCACAAACTGCGAAGTTAATAACTATGTGATGAACTAGCTAACATGACGATACCAGCTAAGCTAACTCTCGTTATATAAACAAAGTTAGCTTTGTTTAGTTTAGATATCAGTGTGATCCGTGCTCTATATTTTATCTCATAAAGAGTATTTAGTCAGATATTGTACACCAAGCCTCAATAATTATTTAATGAATACAAACTAATCTATACTAATATTATAAAGAGATTTGTATGTAAGTATGTTTGTAACGAATTGGCTCAAAAAGTACTAAAAATACTTTCACCATTTGTATGCTATATCACTGACTAATATAGGCTATTTTAATTGCAAGAAAAAAATAAGGATCCCTACTAAAACTACAATAATGTTACCCAAGGTGTTAAAAAATTGTGCGAAAATAACCTCCACGCGGGTGGAGCCGCGAGCAACAGCTTGTGATAAATATAATGATGAATGAGTGTATAGGTGTTGGATAAGTCTAACCTAACGTAATTAGACAGAATAATATAGTTTTTCTCACAAATTACTTTGTTGTATTTTCTAAGTAAACCAACAAATTTTTTTACTTCTACACGAAGATTGATTGCTTGATACAACATTTTAAAGGAATTATAATTGGGACAACCATAACTTCTACCGTAATTATTATTATTGTAGAACATTTTTCAATATTCTATTTTTAATGAACAACGAGGAATTTCTTGTCTTCTTGATCTTTTTCTCGTTTTCTTATACTTCGTAGTACTAGCGAGTAGTCAGCGGATTACAATCCGTACTATGAAACTGAAATAAACTTCATTTTATTAAAACAGAGTGCAATTTATTTGCAATGTTCTGATTTTAATTGGTATGAAAATGCTTTAGTCTACATGAATTTGTGCGACTTTTATATGAAATTTTATTGTCTGTTTTTGTTGTTGTTTCATCTTTTACTATAGATGAATATAAAAAATTATGCCAATCTGGATTTTGTGAAATAATAACGATCTAGTTATTAAAAATAATATCTACGCATCTGTATGCTTTGGTATATGCTTCTAATTATTTATTTTCTAATGTTGCGTCGACAATAGAGCTAAACATCGATCTCTGATGTTATCTCTTTCTTATTCTATATTCTTATTCTTACCTTTATCAGGTGCATTTATTATAACGATGAGTATACATTTTTACACATTTCTTTATATTTTTATACACAATCATTCAGCACCATTATTAGTCATGGATCAATGTCGTATTTTGCAAGATTTCCTTTTTTGGGTTATTTATTTCACGCGTATTCAATTTAATTACAATACAATTTCAATTATCCCATGTCATGTTCTGAACATAAACAGTCCCATTCTAAATAAAGTGGTGGCTTATTGATAGGTTTCCGAGTTCACAGGTAACAAATAAACAAATTTTTTGATTTATAATAATATCAAAGAGATAATATAAATTGTTACGTTAAAGTCAGAATGTACCCTTAACTACCCTTTCCAGAAGCGTGTACATATTGTCTTTTAATAATAATATAATTTTATATACTTTTTTAAAATAATAAAATACTGATTGAATTTATATGTCTCCCTGATGAAGGCAATCACAAAATCAATCCCTCTGTTCGATACTTTATGAGTACTAGCTTTAAGTAAAATGTTTGATTTGTCCAACTATCAGTAGTATCTATGATCTATCCTTTCTATAAACTCTTGCTCGCTTGACCTTCGATTTGTAGACATTAAAGTATGAAGAGTAAATAATTAAATACACCCAATCACACACATAGTCTTGAACCCCATACTAAGTCAAGCTTCTAATCTGGTATCAAGACGTACGAGAGACTACAGTCCCACAAAACCTAGATCAAAAACAATGATTTGTGGATAACATAAACATTTCTCTCAGTTTCTGTTGAATTTGATACAATCACTGTACGGTAATTGCCTTTCCTAGCAGCTTATCGAATCCAGGAATGACTCTGCCATTTGGATGTTATCATCAGCTAACCATAAGTGCCAGATCTGCTCACTGATTTTGTTAAAACCCACTTTTTTCATCAGCGGCTTAAGCATATCTTCAAAAATATTAATAAAAAGTATCGGAAATATTACATCTCCCTACCAACCTCCCATGTGTAAGTTTTCTTGCAATTATTAGTGCCTGTAATCTTCATCAGCATCTTAATATACACAGTAATATCATTATCTATTAAAATACTTAACTACAAAATATAAAGAGATAAATAAATTGACATATTTTATTTGTTGATAATGATACAAATTAATGGTGAGAATCTATTTCAAATATTCCGCTTGTCGACTTTAATTTATTTCTTGCTCCAGCCACGTAGATGTCGGTTAGCGATAAATCAGAACTTGACGCAGATAACTTCGATCTACTTTTATGCATTATCGGCATATGATTACAAGTCATGACGTCCTGGAATAAATCCACATTTTGATTCGTGCCTACTTATGTAATCCTTTAGTAGTTCTAGATAATCTATCTTGATATACTATCAAGGCATCTATCTGGATGATGTTATGGTCATCATTTATACTCGACGTCCATAACAAGTAAGATGTTACATACATACACTCACGTCTGTAATCCCCGAAGGGGTAGGCAGAGGTGTAACGAGCACACCCCACATTTCGCCGAATTTCGGTCCCATAATGCGATAGGGGACGAGTCTATCGCCATGCCGGGCACAGGTTCCAGACTCCGGGCTAATACTGAGATTTTATAGATAGAAAAACCCAATATCACTTTACTCGAACCCGAGACCTGAGCACAGCAGTTGTAACGCATGCGCAATACAACTGTGCCGCCGAGGCAGTCTGTAATTAAGATGTTGTATGGTAATAAAACCACGCCTGATATTGAGAGATTTTGCTCTATGAGTGAAACTAAGCAATAATCACGTTGACTAGGGCTTTACGACACCTCTCTGATTTCAATGTATATTAAACTTACGTCTAGGTCAGTCAGTCTGTGGGTGTTTCGTACTTGGTCGTTTTCGCTTTGATCAAGTTGGCGCATGTACTGTTTTAAGGCCGGCAGCTAGCGTGACCTCACCCGCGAGCAAACGTTTTTTTGGACAGATTGTGTGACCTCTTTCCAGCACTTCAATATTTATTTGGTACTCTCGAATGTGTTTGAGCGTGATCGTTAGCATACTAGCCGTATTTAATGCTTGTTCTAAGCCCCCTTATGTACATTTATTTTTTCCTTGTGGTTTATACGGTCGATACAAATTGCTAAATATTTTACCTCAGGGTCTAAATTTTAACAAATTTGCATACATTATATAACACAAGTTCACACCTATATTCTCAAAGGAGTTGTCAGAAGTGCAACAACTACACCTGCATGTTATTTCCGTCCCACAATGTGATTGAACGCGAGCATATCAGGCACAAAATTTCATCACATAAAATTTATGTGTGTTTTATCGTGTCAAAAACCAAGCACAAAACGCGATGACAAGACGATTGATGTGATGGATATCAAATAGTATTGTAAATAATATTTATGTTACACCAAAATTGTGATTTATCTTAAAGAAACAAATACCCATACTATCATAAAAAATATCATAAATCATTATAAGTATCTATGTATATAACTTAATTATAAATTATATCATTAATATTATCAATTAAATGAAAGCAGATAGCAATAGGCACTCACGTCTAAAATATTACAGTTGTGTTTACATTGCCTCAATCTCACAGTTTCATTATAATTCCTCCTCCGTTTGCGATCATCCGGATCGGGTGGGCCGTACCGTATACTGGATCTAAATGCAGCCACTAAATTCTGAAAGTTATATTTACCTTTTTTATAGATTTACAATGATTATGAGCCATTTGCATCTAATCTTACTTATAAATGCTAATGTTTGGATGGATGGATTTTGTTACTCAATCATGCCAGAACGACTGGACAGGGTCTGAGGATGGCATAGACTTTTAATCCCGGAAAATGCACGGTTCCTACGGGATAGCAAAATATAGAAAGATGTTAGAGCTTAACATGGCTCCATGGATTTTATACCTTTTCTTCCAAAATAACTACCACGCCGGCGAAGCCACGGACAACAACTAGTTGTAAATACTTCTAAACCAACCCCTTAGTTCTATTGGTACCCAAAAACCTTCCTTCCATATCAATAGGTCCAGGTTGCGATTTCACCGCGCTACGGCCGGGTGATAGGTGTGTATCACGAGGCGATAAGGATATCTTTGGAGATATGACACATTTAGTCAGCACACTCAAGAAATAAAGTTAATTGTATTTATTATTTTATAAATTGTGTAGCATTATTACTTAGTAAATGAGAATATATCACCGCCTGTTTATAGTTTCTTCATGACATAGAGTCAACAGACTGCTCTTTTAGCCCACTTGTGGTTTGTCGTTGAAGCGCCAAAATAATGAACAAAGAAGGGATATCTATACTTATAATAAATCTGTAGAGAGGTCAATTCTGTACATGAAATATATTTCCAAAATAACTATCAGCGGGTGATTAATGATCGATACTGACGCCAAAAATGCAATCAGTAAAATTTTTGTCTGTCTGTCTGTCTGTCTGTCTGTCTGTATGTTCGTTATAGAAACAAAAACCACTCGACGGATTTCAACAAAACTTGGTATAATTGTTCTTCATACTCCTGGGCAGGTTATAGTATACTTTTCATCACGCTACGATCAATAGGAGCAGAGCAGTGAAGGGAAATGTTAGGAAAACAGGAGAACTTACTCCATTTTTTAAGCTTCCGTCGCGTGTGCAGCCTTAATAGTTAAAGCTACACAGAAATCATGTATGACGGAAATGTTCTCCTTAAAATTATATAAAAAATATTCCACGACAGCAAATGTCTATATTTTATGGTTGACTCACAATAACACGTGTAACTCCCGATAGCTTAGCAGTTCGGAGATTTCTGATTATATTTGTCTACTCTTACGTTTATAACACTCACAATCATCCCTAATTAATAAATGTTAACATTATTACCTATTTAATTTAATAAAAAAAGAATTATAGAAATAGGTACAGAAACACCAGGCTATTTTAATTGCAAGAAAAAATAACTCCTTGGATTGTATACTGCTCCCGAAAATAACCTCCACGCGGGTGGAGCCGCGAGCAACAGCTAGTTTAAAATATAACAAATAAATTTGATATGCATACTTATTTTATTACAAATATTTTTAGTATCTAATATATTGCTGGTGGTAGGATATTCATATCCGCCCGGATAGCGACCACCGTACACAGGGTGAAAAACCCACCATAGTGGCACACGCAAGTGTGTCGCGTTCCGGGATCAGCCGGTGTACATCCGGTTTTTGGGGGTCTAGAGTTGGGGTACAATGTTTGGCCATTTTGCGGCCTTCTGAGTACTCTTACAATAGACCCTCGACCGCTTCTTCACCTTCTTGCCCCTGGCGTAGTGTGAAGGAGCAGGCCGGCATGATTGTGTTGAGTAGCAGGGGATAGATCGTCTCTCGCTACTCAATACTATAATTAGACCGTACTGCGCTTACCATCAGGTGAAGTGCGGTCACTTTGCCGTGCTAGGATAAAAAAAAAATGTCCATTATAAATATATTAACAAGACTTTTGTCTGTATTTATTTTAAAATAATTCACTCCTCCAAAAATGCACAATAATTGAAAAGAAAATGTAATACAAAACAAATTAGATGCCAATATAATTTAATCTCGTCGAATCCATAAAAACCAATATACAAAAAAAAAACAAGCAGAAAAATTCATCGTGAACTCCGAGTAATAATACCTTCATCCCTTGCACAATTCGTTTTATTTAAACCTATAATAAATTCAGAAACTTTTTCTAGAACTCGGAAGCACTGCGCTAGTATCTAAAGTCAATATCAGTTAACTTTTTGCATGCAAGCACTCTAGACTCCTACTGAAATGTACGTAGGAAAAGTATTATAGTAATTAGTAAAATTTTATTTTACAATAATTAAATTTAAATGTAATTAAATTTAGTAAAGCAAATTATTTTTTTCTAAAGTTGTCTATAGATTAGATCGTTTATGCAATAAAGTTTGTACAATAAATACTTTCAGATACGCTGGATTACCCATCAATTTTGTGCATAATATTTTGGGCCCAGTGAATATTTTCATTGACGATAGGCGTCAGACGTAGACGTTTACCAGTCACGTATCAATGGCATGCCGGCGAACCAAAAATACTGGCAACACTTGCCGTTCTTACATGCTATTTTTAACTTTAATATTATGGAAATAAAATTGATTTTGGCTTATATTTTACAGATCCTACTTATTACCTTTTCTAACACCGGTGTCCTTGTGATTCGCGAGTGGGCAACCATATAAGGTCTATTTAAAATGAAAGTGAAACCTAGCTCAAAGCCATTAGCACTGAGTTGCCACGGCGTTGCCAAGGAAAATAACGCTACTTTACTAGGAAGCGGATGCGGGTATTCTAGCAAACCGCTGACACAGTCAAAGCCGTACGTATGAAATGCTACGAGATGAATAACAGTTTTCAAAATTGACATTTAAAATTGTAGGCTGTAAGTTAATACTATGACATGAACAATTTCCCAGGACCTAAATGTAAACAGAATGTATTTAATCATGACATGGATAAATATTTTTAAAGGTCCAATCCGCTTGATGACATCAATGTTTTAAAACTGCACCATATTTACGAATCATGATTGCACAGAGTTGAAGATCGGGCTCAGTGGCGCATCTTGGTAGAGGCCTACGTCCAGCAGTGGACTAACACCGGCTGATGATGATGATGCTGATGATGATGATGATGATGATTGCACAGAAAATTATTGAAAGTCACGGGCAACGAAGCAATTGCAAACCGCATTTCGTTGAGGATGATTAAACAAGATTATACTTACATTTCTTACAATATACCTTGCTATTGTTTTCATATGAAACACAACAACAGTGAATGCAGAAAACACAATCCAAACAGTGGCTGATATTATATGCTTTAAATCTGAGAGTTGAGTTATCGAATACACTCTGTTAATAAAAAATAGCTGAAAAATAATAGCGAAAAAAAATAGCTGAAAAATAATAACAGTTATATAAATATTTCAGTAATATTGCAATAGGCTCACGGAATACTAATTTTCATAGAATACAAACTAATAATAAAGCGTAAAAGTAGCCTGCTTTCAATTGTACTTTAATTTGTTTCGGAATTTCAATCTCAAACATTCGCTGAAACTAATTCTGTTGCAAAGCGGATTTAAAGTGCATACACTTTAATCCTAACAAATTGATTACAACATACATAAGCCTTTTAGCAAAACGTAATATTTATGTAACACATTAAATTAGACTGCCTCGGTGGCGTAGCTGTAAGTAAATGCGCATGCGTTACGATGTGCTGAGGTCTCGGTTACGATCCCTGGGTCGGGTAAAGTGATATTGGGTTTTCTAGAAATACTCAGTGTCAGCTCGGAATCTAGAAGTGAACCCGGTATGGCGATAGGCTCACCCCTATTACATTATGGGACCGTAATAAATTCGCCGAAAATACTATACTGGTTAGACCTCTGCCTACCCCTTAAGGGATTACAATTGTATATGAATGATTGAATAAAATTAGATAAATATTATCAATTATATAAATTAAGCAGCAATAGCCTAGTCGGTTGCGGTACGGCCAAGACGAAAGTCGTATGTTCAAAACTCAAATGGCATACACCTCTGACTTTTCTAAAGTTATGTGTGTATTCATTGTTAATTATCGCTTGCTTTAACGGTGAAGGAAAACATCGTGAGGAAACCTGCATACCTGAGAATTCTCATAAGAATTTCGAAGGTATGTGAAGTCTACCAACCCGCATTAGGCCAGCGTGGTGGACTAAAGCTTAACCCCTCTCATAATAGAGGAAGCCCGTGCCCAGCAGTGGGACAATGTCGAATACAGGGCTAGTATTATTATTATTATAAATATTATCAACGGTAAAATTAATTGTAGTTAATACACCCGAATCCTTTGTAAACTCACCAAAAGCACGATAGGTAACACCATCCAACATATTGTCCAAAAGTTTGTTGGCTTGAAGCCGAGCCAAAAGTGTATATCGGTTGCAAACCTCTGTACCCCGTATACCCACATAACAATTACCACCTTAAATCCACCCAGATAAAGAACTACCACGTTTAATCCATATATTAATCCTTTTACCCGCCCTATGGTCGTCATCGACTGTGTAAAGAAAAGCAAACTATATTATGATCATACATGCCGATGGAGGTGATGGAAATCATAAATAAAACATTTTATATTTTTTTTATACTGGCATGGCAATGTGACCACACTGCACCTGATAGTAAGCGCAGTGCGGTCTAATTAGAGTATCGAGTAGCGAGTAGCGAGACACAATCTATCCCCCGCTACTCAATACAATCATGCCGGCCTGCTTCTTCACACTATGCCATGGACAAGAAGGTGAAGAAGCGGTGGAGGGTCTAGTGTACTCAGAAGGCCGCAAAACGGCCTAACATCGTACCCCAATTCTAGACCCCGGCAAAAACCAGATGTACACTGGCTGATCCCGGAACGCGACACACTTGCGTGTGCCACTATGGCGGGTTTTATACCCTGTGTACGGTGGTCGCTATCCGGGTGGATATTAATATCCTACCACCAGCAAAATTGAAATGTGAATTAAATTAAATCAAGTATCAAACGTAGTAGTTTACACCATACATATACACGAGCATACGTTCCATTAGCTAAATTACGAGAAGTACTTGTTTCATATCAATACGTAGTTACTTTGCCAGGACTTGTTTGTCTATGTGATGTTCGATCTTAGTACACGAACTGGGACGATTAATTTTTTGTACAACCACTGAATATTCCACGCCAGCAGAGTTGTTTAAAGGAAACGACGCGAAATATTATGTACGGTTTCTTTGATTCGCATTTGTGTCTGTCTCTAGGCCTTTTGCCTTCATCGAGTTAAGACGAGAATTTAATGATCATAACTAGTCAAATGCTGTGTTGAACACTACATTTCCATCTCATTTACGGCAAAGCAATGTTGAGTGCCTTTCATTTCGAAGTCTTAATTAAAATATTATTTATTTATGTAGGAATTAGAAACTGTCGTTGGCTCCTGACAAGAGCTTGCGTTTGTGGAGCCATTTTGGAACGTTGATTTCATTCTCACTGTTGAAAATTGTTGCCATCTTTGCGGTCATATACAAAGGCGAAGTACGTTTATTGTAGCATTAATAATCTAAGTTTTAGAAGTGACTATAAATACACATTATTATTGACTATGTATAATCATTATAAGCAGGTACAACCAATGATTTTTTTTATCCTGGCGCGGAAAAGTAACCACACTGCACCTGATGGTAAGTGCATTGCCGTCCAGTTAAAGTATCAAGTAGCGAGAGACAAACTATCCCTCGCTACTCAACACAATTATGCCGGCCTGCTGTGTAGCTTCTTACAAATATTTTAGCATTGTTGTAAATTTATGAATTAATTATGTTTTAATTTAATTAATTGTTTTTAAAATTATTATATTTTAAACAATGAATAATTTAACTATTATACTCACCACAACTATTGGCACCGAGAGACTAAATCCTAGAAAACAGAGTATACCAACTATGTAAATATTTTTGATGGATCGAAACTCATTGTGGAGTAACCTCGACATTGTTAACGTCAACATAGCCTGCAACCAATGCATGTTGATGAATCGAATACAACACCTCGCGTAAAGTAACAATGAAATTATATTATATCGACTTTCGATAGTTTCTGTATAAAATTATCATGTTCGTGTCTGCAGGTAAAAGTTTTGATCAGATTATATTAAATTAATAATACAGGAATGGCAACTATTAAATTAATATTCTTAGTTCAATTATTAAAAAGTGAATTAGCAAAACTTATACATACATACATATGGCAGAGGTGTAACCAGTAGGTACACCCACTTTTCGCCGAATTTCGGTCCCATAATGTGATAGGGGGCGAGCCTATCGCCACACCGGGCACCGTTCCAGACTCCGGGTTTATACTGAGTATTTCTAGGTAGAAAAACCCAATATCACTTTACCCGACCCGGGGTTCGAACCCGAGACCTCAGCACAGCAATCGTAACGCATGCGCAATTACAACTGTGCCACCGAGGCAGTCATTAGCAAGACTTGACTTCAAAAAATATGCATGCATACTCACAAGATAAGCCATCGTCGCAACCATGACATTAGAATAAATATAAAATATATAAAGTTTGTGAGCATAAAGAAATTCAGTGCTCAAAGGTAAAATTGCGAATAGAAGATAATGCGGCGTCACAGATATCTCCACTTCAACACAATTTGTCAGTACAATGTATAGTATTCTTATAATCCAGGAGCTGATGAACGCTATTGCAGTAAACGATATTGCGAATATCACCACAGCGGTGTCAATCATCGTGTACGGTGACATCGTTGCGAAATCGTACAAACCGAGAAATCCGATACCGTACGTGTAAGCTATATGATCCATTGACGCAGTCTGAAATAATAATAATAATACTAGCCCTGTATTAAATATTGTCCCACTGCTGGGCACGGGCCTCCTCTACTAATGAGAGGGGTTAGGTCTTAGTCCACCACGCTGGCCTAATGCGGGTTGGTAGACTTTCCTCACGATGTTTTCCTTCACCGTTAAAGCAAGCGGTAATTAACATTTAATACACACATAACTTTAGAAAAGTCAGACGTGTATGCCACTTGGGTTTCGAACATACGACTTTCGTCTTGGCAGTCCGTACCGCAACCAACTAGGCTATCGCTGCTATATTCGATTATTAAAAAGTGAATAGTCTGAAATACATATGGATTTTATTAAATTAGAGAACAGTAGCTCAACCATGATTTGTACTCACGTATAATCGCTAGCGACAACGTTAAATATTTAAATGAAGAAATTATCAGCGCCTCTAGGGGCTACGTGCGAAACTAAATTCAGTAGTATAAGAACGAAACATTCCATACATAAAAACAATGCTGCAACGCTAGCGACTTCGTTTACCTATCGTAAAATATTAACATAAACCCATGGCTGAGCTTCAGGACTTAATCGCGCGATATTTAAATTAGTATCGCGCGAGGGAATTAAATTGGTATTTATGCCACTAAATATTGCACGGTTAAGACTTGTTCTCAAAATTTTATAAAACGTCTAGAAATCGCGAATAGCTAAAATCATTTATTACATATGCATTCATTAAAAATTGGATACGTAGACGTAAATGGAGGTGTGCCAAAATTTTTATTATGTTGATATTTTGATGATTGATGTAAATTATTAGTTCTAAAGGACAATGGGCGAATTTGTATGAGCCCTGTCCCCACCCACCAACAGACACCATACAGATACATTATTATTAAGTGTACTATAAAAACTCTAACCACATCATTTAAATTTAATTAATCAATGGAGATTCCTTACAAAATAAAAAACACAAATTAAAAATGTTCTTAGTAAACACTGCTATTTTATTGCATTTTTTTACTATTTTGACATACTTTTAATAAATATATAAAGAAATATGGTCGCGTAACATTTTGTTACATTTGATAGGCAATTTCGCCAGGAACTGTTCGCCAAGTAACTAAATCTTAGGAACTACCAATAGCTAAAACAGCTTGTTTGGATATTTGAGCTTAGAACCTTTGGCATATTTATAGTACAAAATCTGATGCTGATCTGATGATGGTAGGGAAAGGAAAGATAAACTGGATTTTGGAAAATGTAATAGTTGGAGACGTCTTGTTTGCTCGTATATGTTTAGTACTCTGTGTAATTGCAGAAGTTAAAATCTTTCCACAACAGATGATAACAATAGCAAAAATATTATCGGAGCTCGTGAACTACATTAGTTAAAAACGTTCCGTTTGGACATAAACGTTTAAAAACCTAGGCAATTACAGACAAACCCTACATACGTGGTGCAACACGACCGCCATTCATAGCATGGATGGCATGAATACTTTTTAGTACGTTGTTTTTACAAATATCAAAAGAGATTTAAAATAAAGATTGTCTTATGAAAAACTATTCATTTATGGTTGTTCTTATTTTTTGCATATATTTTAGAAATAATGATATCAGACGAATTAAAAACATAATACTATTTTATTATAATATTTACTAACGACCCCCCGGGTTTGCACGATTGTTGTCAACCTTTGGAGACAGGTACATGTCAATGTGAACTCTTTCTAGATCATTTCAAAATCATAGTGCATTATTTTGATTTAGCCCTTATGGTTTAGCCGGAGTAAGTTTTTTTTTGGCGCGGAAATGTGACCATACTGCACCTGATGGTAAGCGCAGTGCCGTCCAGATAGATTATCAAGTAGCGAGAGACAGTAATGTAATCACCCGAAAATATAATTAGACGATGCGATTATCAATCGTTGACTTTACTGTACATTCTACAAATATAATATGTAAGTATTTACATTTAAACCTTCGGGAAAAATATAAAAATGATAATTATCATGTCGAGGCTGTCGAGAGGGCTTATACATACCTCTCTGATCTTCAGATATAGTATCACAATGCAATCGTGTGATAGTTCAGTAGAAATAACACAAGTTATTTAACAGAGTTAAATAACTTGTAATAACTTCAGAGTTTATTAAACTACTGCCAGTTCCGAATGCAGTTATCCTATGGAGAAGAACTGGCCAGAAACTCCATGGTCGCGTTTTCGTGCAAGAAATCCCCGTTTTCTCCCATCCCCGTTCATCAGGGTGTTCCACTCGCAATGCGGAATGATCCTTGGTCTCCTAGGTATGGATATCCCCTGCGATCTTAATCCAAGGAGTCACATCGAGGGCGTAATATCCGCAACCTCCCGCAGGGTCGGAATCCTGAACAGGGTGCGGCGGTTTTTCACGCCCGGTCAGCTCTACCGCTTATATAAAGCGCAGGTGCGGCCGGGAATGGAATACTGCTCGCACCCTGTTCTTTGGGAGTGTAGTCTCTGGCAAAATGATCGCAACATTATGCTTGACAGTATGCAGATGACATCTGGAGGTGTATACTATATGGACCTTGTGGAGACTAGGAGGAATATCCGTGCTTTCCGGCGTTTTTGCCATACCTATTATTGGAATCAAGCGTAACAGCTCGCATGATAGGACCCGTTAAGTAACTTCCGTGGTGCTTTACTTCTGGCTTCTCCAGACGTAAATGGCCTTTATTGGAGGTTAATACCTCTTTAGTTCAGAATTTGTCTCCCGCTTTGCTATGGAGGGAAGTGGACAATTTATATTTCCAACTCCTCCCTATATATCTATTTGGTTAATTTCGTTGCGGGATAAAAAACAGGTATAAAGCATTCCCAGAGACTCGCCGAGTTTCATTACTCGGTGTCGAAAAAATGCGTGCCATTGTTGATCCTGGCTAAACAGGAGTTACAATGGCGGGTGTGTGGGCGGGATAGTCTCTGCTCGCACCTCTGGGACGGTTCCGCAAAATACCTTCTTGATGCCTTGGGTGGTTTGCAGCGGCGGGCCATCCGCATTGTGAATGATGCAGACGTGAGTAACAGTCTGGAGCCGGTACAGCTGCGTAGGGATATTTCCTCGCTTAGCGTGTTCTATCGTCTGTATCATGGCGAATGCTCTGAAGAATTGTTTGATTCTTATCCCATCGTCTCCCTTCCATACCAGAACCACGCGTACTGGATTGAAAGAAAGAAAAGATTTTCTATTGTCGGAACGTTAAAACACATAAAAAAACAATGCAAAAATTACTAAAATAATAATTGATCCGACAATGGGAGTCCCTTTTCAGCTGCATGCTGCAGTACAAGCTAACCCATACTGCAGCGCTGGTTTTCGATAGAACCTAACCAGTGACGTACACATGTTATACAAAATAAAAACTCTTAAAAACTAGCCAGTATTAAATATAACCTAGTAACAAAAATAAACCTGAATTTAGCGTAATATTGCGGAGCCACAGCTTCGTGGTATCTTCTACCCCGGCCCGAACCAAGAGGTTCGCAAACTCGTATTTTTGCCGCACCATCAAGCTGTGGAACAGTTTGCCAGCTACCGTGTTCCCTCCTTCCTATGATCCTGGGTCCTTTAGGCGTAGTGTGAAGAAGCTAAACAGCAAGCTGGCATGATTATGTTGAGTAGCGATGGATAGACTGTCTCTTGCTACTCTATCTGAAGGTGAAGTTTAGTCATTTTGCCGCGCCAGCATAAAAAAAAAGTTGACGAAGCATTCGTTAGGTCCCCCGTAGTCGCGTTGAGAACGCGAGTCGCTACCGCAAAACTGCAACCTTGTCGGTTTTATGTAAGACAGCGGTAACATACCATTTGAGGTAGGCCATTCAAGCTGTAGAAAAAAAATTACTAGGTATAATGTAGCTCTACCACCTATATACTATGTTATAGCATGGCGGAATATAGTAAAAAATCAGCAAAAATTAAATTTTCTATATAAAACAAAAATGTGAATTAAAAAAAAACTCAATACTTTACGTTGTTGTCGTCATACCAAAAAATCATCACCTTGCTAAGATTAATCGACTGAGACCAATTTCAAACCTGTTGACGGGTGGGGACACTTGACCCATTGTCCTTTGGTAGGTTTTTGACGGGGGTCTAGAGTTGGGATACAATGTTTGGCCGTTTTGTGGCCTTCTAAGTACTCTGACACTAGACCCTCAACCGCTTCACCTTCTTGCCCATAGCACAGGGTGAAGAAGCATGCCAGCATGATTGTGTTGAGTAGCGGGGGATAAATTGTCTCTCGCTACTCGATACTCTAATTGTACGGCACTGCGCATACCATCAGGTGCAGTGAGGTCACATTGTCGTGCCAGAACCGAAAAATAAAAAGTGAATATAGTCCGCGTGATAACCTTATTATTACACGTAATCTTATACATGTCGTTGGCAGTCTCTATATACAACTAATTTGAAGGATGACATATAGCAACAAGGATCACCCCTTCGTTATCTCGTTTTAATCATGCACTGAAGTGATATCGGAAGTTGTGTCATTTTGAAGAGAATTGTTCAAGAATAGTTTACGTATTTTTATTAAAGAGCCGTTTTTATGTCGCATCTCATACTTTGCAAATAAACTCAGTAAGATAAACAGGAAACAGTTATATTTTCAGGAACAACTCAAAGTTATTTCATTTGTTGATCACTTTCCTACTGTATGGGCTGACTGCTAAGAGACCTCGCAAACAAATCGCGAGGGAAAGTTTGAGTTCCGAGAAATATTCATATTACAGGCACATTTCCGCAGTAAGATGTACATTACTTTGTCACAGTGAAAATATATATTAAAAGAGCAATTGCCCCCTGTTAAGCAGAAAAGGTCCAACTCACTTTCATACTTTTGAGTAAATGCAGTTTAAAGTTCGACAGCGAATTTAAAAATAGTACTATGCAGTAACTAATTGAAAATTAGTAGGCTAATATATCATGACAAGTTTTTTTTAGATAAATGTTATCAAACTGCCTGGATCTTTTGTGCAGACATGAAACTTGATTAGGAGATTACGGCTGTGTATTTAACTCAATTTTTTCTGATTAACAGGGTCCTATTAACATGAAAATGGGTTTCACAAAACAATAGACTTGCCCGGATGATGTGAGACCACATCGCACCATAAGGTGAGGATACCTACAATAATTATATTTCAGTTAATGACAATTAACTCATTTAAATACCTCTTCTTAACACTTCAAGGATTCAGCCGAGTATGCATCTATAAGAAACGCAATAGCTCTTGATGTTTTACTTTTCACGCCTATTTTATGTTTAACAAATGTCAGTAGCGCACGCTAAAATATGCCGAGTCGGTAATTTATCTGCGTTATGTTTGAGGAAACCAACGGCTGGCACATGCGTTATACTCGTAAACAGGTGCTACTTATAGAAGCAGCCGGTCTATGGAGACCGGTCTACCATAATAATAAAAATAACACCCAACAGTCACACACATAGCCCCGACCCCACACTAAGATACGAGTCTTGTATTGTGAGTATCAGGGACTACGAGGGACTTTCGATCTCCCAACACCCCAAACTCCGGACACAAATATCTGTCTGTCATACAAACATTTGTCCCGGTGTGGGAATCGAACCCACGGCCTTTCGTTTCACAGCCGGCTACTCGCCAACTGCGCCACGGTGGCTGTCCAAACAGCCTATGAACTATGATTGAACATTGTGAACTATTATGAACATTATCTACCTCCATATATTTACCTATCTGTTACATAATGAAATGACATGAACATACAAGATATGACAAACTAGGTCATATTATATGTTAATGAATGTAGACTTCGCTTATGAATACTGCATTATCTAATGCAATAATTATATGCGATTTCAACATTTGTCATTTCTCATTATCCTCATAAACTTATAGTAATAGAGCGTGTGTTATATAGTAATAAATATACGTTGCAAAATCATATATTGCATCCGTATAACAGACAAGACTTAAACATTCGAGTTGATTCATTAAATAAATCATTCAACAACAAACGCTGAACACGGCCAGTTAACTGTTCTGTTCAATGTATACAATTTGTGATAATCGAACATTTATCCGATGGTCCATTCAACACCACACACATACGATTGAACCAGAGGCAACGGCTATTCACTATTGAATCTGCACACCTTTGCGAATATTGCTGAGCCATTTAATGAATGCACTTACAATATTTTCAATTGACTTTTTAATGCAGTGTCTAGGATGAAGTATTTAAAACATAAACTTATTTATTAAAATCAGACTGACTTATCCGACGCAAGAAAGGAATAGATTCTCAATTTGACGTGTATTTCAATGCATTACAATGTATGAATTATCACAGAATGATCCGATGTTGAACCATACCGCGCGTAATGGCTTGCAGAGCCACAGCTTCGTTGTGTCTACTACCCCGGACGAACCAAGAGGTTCGCAAATTCGTATTTTTGCCGCACCATCAATCTGTGAAACCGTTTGCCAGCTACCGTGTTCCCTCCTTCCTATGATCCTGGGTTCTTTAGGCGTAGTGTGAAGACGCTACACAGTAGGCTGGCATAATTATTGTGTACCAGAGATAGATTGTCTTTCGCTACTTGATATTCTAACTGGACGACACTGTACTTACCATCAGGTGCAGTGTGATCACTTCGCCGTACCAGAATAAAAAAAACCATAGGATTATATCCACGAAACAGAATAAAAAAGGTGGTTGATTATTTGTATTAGATGAAAGGTCGTAATTTTTATCCACCACATTATTTCTCTGTAAACTCAAGACCAAGGTACCGGTCACGCACTCATACACACTTAGAAGGTATCGATGTAGTTGTCTTACTGCCATGAATATAGAATATGTTTATAACTCTATGAATATTTTGTGTTTTTGGGGGTAGGTGTCAAAAAAGTGAAGACATCTTTTTTAATCAGCTGTGATTTAATATTAAAATTAAATTGAAATATCATCAATTCTACATTTATTTTGGATTGAGTTGATTGCTATACAGTGTAGAAATACAGTACTTACATATTCAAGACCTTATGTAAGATAATTAGCCTAAAACACCACCTGCCAGCTAAGCACCTGCACAGTTTTTTTTTATTTAAAACTAATAAAGTTAATTAATTTCACCAATCACTATGGCACAATTAGATAACATACTATGCACTCAGAACAAGTTGGAGGAATGCTTCAACCAGAGAATGGCTGAACTCGAAGCAAAGTTGCAGTCTGGCGGTCCAAGCAAGGACACAGTAGCGCGGGTTGCAGAAGAGTTCCGGACATTTAGAGAGCTGATGTTTGAGATGCTTGGGTTGCTGAGGAAGCAAATCGCTGACTGTGTCCAAATGGTGGACGGTATTGAGTCTAGACATAGGAGGAAAGCGCTTGTCTTCTTTGGCGTTGCTGAGACTTCCAAAGAAAACTGTACATCTGCCATCCTGGACACAATTAATAACACCATGGGGTTAAAGGATCTGTTGGGAACTAACATCTCTGCATGCTACAGAATTGGTACACCCAATCAGGATCATCATCGGCCCATTCTGGTCTGGTTTTCTCTGGTCGAACATCGCTCAGCGGTGTGGAGGGCCAAATCGAAACTCAAGGGTTCGCCGATTTCTGTAAAAGAGTTCTTGACGAAACCTCGCCAGCTTGTATTTGCAAAGGCCCGGCAACACTTTGGGATGCGTGCAGTGTGGACTCAAGACGGTTTCATTGTAGTTAAAGTCTCGGATGGAACTCGTATCAAGATAACCTCCTTCGACGAGTTGAGCACTTTGGTGATCAAATATCCTAAGGCTACGGACACTTCACCGTCGACATCCAGAAGCGACAACACCTCAGGTTTGAACACCAAGTCGCGTAGGAAGTGAGTGTCGTGGAACGTAATTGTGTTCATAATTGTTTGATTTTGAATCCTCGGAGCAGCTTTTACGTAATACTGTACAATTTGTTTTTTTTTCAATAGTTTACCTTGTTTTTACTTATAGTTTGTCATGTTAAAATTAAAAAATATTTTACAAATTTTGCTTGTCAAATGTCATTATGACATTTACGTAGTCTACATTGACGTTTGGGTTTCGTTCCGAAACTGGATTCAAATAGTTTATTTTCTGTTTGTATTTTTATTTTTTCTTGTTGTTTTATTTTATATTCAAACTATGTTTTTTTTCTTTTGTGTAGGTCAGCTGGCGGGTGGTGCAGAGATATTGTAGTCTTGCACCTCAAAGGTTCATTAGGTATTGACATATAATTTATTTTTGTTTTATTCATACATATTTATTTATATTTATCTATTTTTTTTTTTGCTTAATGAATGATAATGATTCATTTCATTCTGCATATGAGTCTGCTACTTCGTCCAGTGATGAAAGTTTTTTACTCAGTGGGTGATGGTCTCGGTGACTTGCTACGCCAAAAATTTTATCAGCCAACTGCCAAAGACTTCATTGTCTGCCACATTAATGCGCAAAGTTTACCGAGCCACTACATTGATTTATCGGAAACCTTCACTGATGTCAATGTCCATGCCGTCCTGATTTCTGAGAGTTGGCTCAAACCTCATCTTCTTTCAGTACTATACCCACTTCCTGGCTTTGTCTTGATCAGAAATGATCGAGTTGATAGGAGGGGAGGTGGGGTTGCTATTTATCTACGAAGTGATTTTGTACATAAAATTGTTGCCTCATCCTCACCTTCTTCGTCTCCCTCTGCTGAATATCTCTTCCTTGAGGTTTGGGTCAAGGGAGTGAAAGCTTTACTAGGTGTTGTCTACTGTCCCCCAACTCTTGACTACTTCTCCAGCCTGGAAACAGTTCTGGAATCTTTAGGATCTGAATATGCACATCATATCATCATGGGCGATTTTAATACCAATCTCCTTACCAACCAATCCACGCGGTCCCTTAAGCTTCTCGACATCCTTAAGTCCGTTAGCCTCCATGTCCTACCATTGCATGCCACTCACCACAATGCTGATGGTCATGACACTTGGCTTGACCTTATCATCACCTCTGATCCTTCCCTCGTTTCCTGTCACGGTCAATTTCCTGCTCCTGGCTTCTCTCACCATGACCTCATCTACTTGTGTTACGCCCTAAAACCTGCCAAACCCCTTCCCAAGGTACTGCACTTGCGTTGTTTTGGCCATATGGATGTGGATATGCTTGGTAGGGATGCTGCGAATTTAAATTGGAGTTCGCTTTTAGAGGCCACTTCAGTTGACGATAAAGTCAACATTTTCAACGCCAACGTCATTGCACTTTTTGATGTCCACGCCCCTATCAAAAAAATAAAATTGAAGCGTCCTCCTGCACCGTGGATGACACGTGGTGTTCGGATGGCGATGAGGCGAAGGGACCGAGTTTTTCGTAGATACAAAAAGGACCGCTCAGATGAAAATTGGTGCCTCTTTAAGGCTGCAAGGAATCGGTGTAATCAGATGGTGCGTAATGCTAAACGCCGTCATATTCTTAGTAATATCATTTCCTCTCCCCCTGCTAATATATGGAAATTCCTCAGAACTTTAGGAATTGGCAAGGGAAAAAACTTGGACTATCACGGTAAAACTATTGGTTTGGATGATATTAACGCTCATTTCTCCACTGCTAACTTAATTGATCCCCAAACCAAGAGTTGTACCAAAAACCTTATAGTCGGTCTCCCCAGGCCTAACATCGATCCCCTGCAGTTTTCTCCGGTGCCGCCTGATGAGATCAGGAAAATAATCCTCTCCATCAAGTCCAATGCGACTGGCTACGACAACATTAGCCGTCGTATGATTATTTCCGTCCTGGATTATCTTCTTCCCGCTATTTCCCATATCATTAATGTCTCCCTCTGCACTGGGGTTTTCCCGTCTTTATGGCGGAAAGCCTTTATTATCCCTCTTCCCAAAATTCCGAACCCCTCACTCCCGACGCATTTTCGTCCCATATCTATTCTTCCTTTCCTTTCCAAGGTGCTGGAGGCCTGTGCACACAAGCAGTTGACTGGGTTCGTGCACATGAATAAACTGCTGTGTCCTCTGCAGTCTGGCTTTAGGCCCGGCCACAGCACCGTTTCCGCTCTCCTCAAAGTGACTGACGATATTAGGGCGGGCATGGAGGATACCAAAGTCACCGTGTTGGCTTTGGTTGATTTCTCTAATGCCTTCAATACCGTCAGTCATGACATCCTGTTATCAATCCTCTCCCATTATTTGATCTCTCCGGCGGCACTGGAATGGTTCTCCTCTTATCTTCAGGGGCGCCAGCAGTCGGTGCGCCTTGGTGATTCTTCATCAAACTGGTGCGATATTGACTCTGGAGTCCCTCAAGGCGGCATACTTTCTCCATTGCTATTTTCTATCTTTATTAACCTCATAACTCAAAACCTTCAGTGTGCGTACCATTTGTATGCCGATGACTTGCAGATATATTCTCAGTCTGGGGTCGATTGTGTGGCCGCAGCTGTGGACAGGGTGAACAGAGACCTACATCATATAAAAAGTTGGTCCGACAGTTTCGGTTTATCTGTGAACCCTGCGAAATGTCAGGCCCTAATCTTAGGTAGCTCAAGAATTATAAGCAGACTGGATTCTACGATCATACCCGCTGTTGTATTCGATGGCTCTGTCATTCCTTTGTGTCAGAGTGTTAAGGATCTTGGGCTGCATATCGACTCCACCCTGAGCTGGCGGTCCCAAGTAAACTCTGTTAGTCAGAGAGTCACCGGTATCCTTCGTTCTCTTTACCGCCTGAAGAATTTTCTTCCCGTTAAAACTAAGACAATGCTCGTGCAAGCCTTAATCCTTCCGATAATCGACTATGGTGATGTGTGCTATTACGATCTGAATGCAGACCTACTCAACAAACTTGACCGTCTTCTAAATAACTGCATTCGGTTCATTTTTAATCTTCGTAAATATGATCACGTTTCTTCCTATCGTTCGCAACTAAAATGGTTACCCATTCGCCAGCGCCGATCTATGCGGGCACTTACTACTCTCTTCTCATTTCTTACTTCTACTACACCTCCCTCTTATTTATCTTCACACTTTCAATACCTTTGCGACAGCCACAGTAGGAATCTTCGCTCATCTAGCAATCTTCTTCTAAAGTGTCCCCCTCACAGCTCCGACTTCGTTCACTCTTCTTTCGCTATCCAATCAATACTTCTCTGGAATTCACTCCCTCTCGAAATCAGGTCGTGCACCAGCCGATCGGCTTTCAAGCTGAGAGTTCGTCAATTATTGCTGAATGGAGTGGCAGAATCACCACATCATTAATTTATGATATATATTGATATGTATATTTTGTATATATTTATATGTGTTTATATAAGTATATGTAATAGAATGTATTACATATTTATGTTTTATATATATATTATGTATTGTATTTTACAATATATTGTATTCGGATTTATTTATTTATATAGAGCTTAATAATATTTTTATTTTTACCTTCTTCCTGTATATTTTTATGCACCTACCTTGTTCATCTCTGCATCACCCTAAGGTTGACTGGGAGAGAATGCCTTTGGCATTAAGTCCGCCTATATACCTTGTATATGAAGTGTATAAAAAAAATATTTTTGTATTTAACCATTAATTTCGTAAGTCAGTTCATTTTTATTGGTATTCAAGTGATTAATTCGAACAACATTCGGATACCATGATGTAATAATTATTGCATAATTGCGGTGCGCTTGCCTCACCCGCATTACCATTCGAGATTCTAAAGTACGTATATGTATTATGTGCGAATATCTCAAAATATGACCGTTTAAAATTGAATGAAACAATCCACGCACAACGAGGTAAAATCGTAAATATAAGTTCGTTAAAAATTAAAAAAAATCCGCATTTAAAAAAATTTGCCTCAATGCACTGATTTTTTTTGTTGTTTTTAGTCGTACAAATATTTATTGTTTTTGAATTCGCTGTTGTAACATAATTATTCTTGTCTGCTATAAAATTTTAATAATTTTAATAAATTTTTTAATTAATATGATTTAGTTGTGTAAAATATTTGAGTAATCATTTTATTAAACAAATAAAATGGAGACAGTGATAGTATAGTAAGACTGCCGAAAACAGACTAAAAAAATTAAAATAATAATGTTCTTCTTACGTAGGAATGTGGGGCCGATATATCCAATATTTGCACGAAGGCGGTCACGGCATAATATTTTGTTGAAATTAATATGAAAAATACTGCGATCAACGTTGAAAATAATCTGCAGATGAACGTAACTTTGAAAATCTGTAATTAATAATATGAAGTATAGATTAGATGCCGGATGAACGGGTTCCAAATGGGAGAACCGTAATGTATCTAATCATGAATTTATAACATGAATCTGTATGAATTTATCAGATCGATCCCTCAATGCTTAAAAACAAGAGTTTTTAACCAGTGCGTCCTACCCGTAATGACCTACGGTGCTGAAACGTGGACACTCACAAATGGACTGGTCCATAAATTTAAAGTCGCTCAGCGTGCTATGGAGCGGGCAATGCTTTGGGTTTCTCTGGTGGACAGAGTTCGAAATGAGGTCATCCGCCAGAGAACCAAAGTCATAGATATTGCTTGCAAAATTAGCACGCTAAAGTGGAAGTGGGCTGGTCACGTCTGTAGACGGACAGATGGCCGTTGGAGCAGACATGTGTTGGAGTCGAGACCGCGTTTAGGCAAACGTAGTGTGGGGCGAAAATGGCCAGTGTTAAGAACCACTATAATAGTTCAATCATGCTGGCATATATACTATGCTACCATTGCTTGTCTTTTTACTACCTGTGAAGAGTTTTATTTCAATCTTATTTGTTACTTAATGTTTGTCTAATATTCTGCGCGTATAAAGAAATTGTCAGTCCATAGTCCACCATTCTTATTTAATATTAGTTTAATGTCATGCGTATCGATAAATGAGTAATTAGTAAACTGAAGTTAATTCCTACCTTTATAAGTGTATCAACTTGAACAGTTGCGAAGAAAAAGTTAAATATCCACACCAGAGCTATCACGAAAAATCTTATAGTGAGTATACTTCTGTCAAGATACATAAATGATTTTCTGTAAACAAAATAATCACTTCATCGATTGTTTACCACAACTGCACGCCTTTATTTTCCATTAAAATACATCCTTAATATAATTTTATGGGATTATGTGGGTGTATTGCAAGAATTCATTGTATGAACCGGCCTTGTATACCAAAGTCGCTCCCTAGGGCAATACATTGTTCTTGGAACGGTCAATTCACTATCCGTATTGCCCGGTTCTACTACTTAATAAAAAAACACCTATCAATTATTCACCTCTTGTTTTTTTTATCCCGGCACGGCAAAGTGACCACACTGCACCTGATGGTAAGCGCAGTGCCGTCCAATTAGAGTCGATACTCAAGCAAGAGATAATCTATCCCTCGCTACTCACCACAATCATGCCGGCCTGCTTCTTCACACTACGTCATGGACAAGAATGTGAAGAAGCGGTCGAGGATCCAGTGTCGGAGTACTCAGAAAACTTTAGACCCCCGACAAAAACTGGATGTACACTGGCTGGTCCCGTAACGCGACACACTCACGTGAGCCACTATGGCGGGTTTTACACCCCGTGTACGGTAGTTGCTATCCGGGTGGATCTGAATATCCTACCACCAGCACAAAGTTGTCTATAAAGCTGAGAATTAATAACTCACAAATAATTGAAATGTGCTGAAGTGGTGTCGAATTTAGTAATATTGCGTTGCCGGCATCGAAGTATGAGATCTCTTGCTGGTATACAGGCGGAATAATTATTGTCGTTGGTTTTATAACATCTCGTCCACGATGGTTCCTCTTGAAGACTGGCCATCAGATATCTGATTGAGTCTGCTAAATAGCCCGCATGCTGGGAATATTTATATACGAATATTGTGTATTTTTTTTTGTTAACATAACATCCATACTAATACTATAAATGCGAAAGTAACTCTGTTTGTTTGTTTGTTACCTCTTCACGACTAAACGGCTAAACGGATTGTAATGAAATTTGGTAAGGGAATAGATTATATCCTGGAGAAGGACATAGGCTATCTTTTTTCTCAAAAAACAATCTTCAAAGGGGTCAAATAGGAGTTAAAAATTTGTATGGGAAATCCATAATTCCTCAATTTAGGGATCTGTAAATTATTTAGGCTTTTGGTAGGAAATAAAGAAATACGTGTTTCAACGTTTTTGAAAAATCATCCCTAAAAGGGTCAAAGTGAGGTTAAACTTATAGGGTATTCTTTAGATGCAATCTCAAGATTCAGGCACAACACCTGAGAGGCTGGACAATCGCTACAGGTGCCTCAGTGCAGAAGTGGACGTCATCCCATCTCGCATCTTATCTCGCCCATAATGTGAGAGGGGGCGACTATCGCCATACCGGGTACAGATTCCAGACTCCGGGCTAATACCAAGACTTTCTAGATAGAAAACCCCAATATCACTTTACCTTAGGACAGCAGTCGTAACGCATGCGCAATTACAACTGCGCCACCGAGGCAGTCTTGACTAGCTATTTGGACAAATAAGCATGCTGTAGCTTATAGCTTGATGTGTGTGGCGTGAATTTTACTCTTATACGCAATCATTAGTTCTTAATAAATTGTACAAGAATATAATAAAAAATATATATTTATTTATTAAAATCTACAGCCCCCATACTGGAGTGATACAATCTGATAGACACATTTTATTAACACAATGAAATACAGGCAGTCAAAAGCGAGATAGTATTTTATTGAATAGCGTGTGTATGTGTGCGTGTGTGTGCATGGGCGTGTGTATTGGTGTGAGTATTTGTGTGTGCATGGGCGTGTGTGTGTGTGTATATAAGTTTTTATATTTTTTATTTATATTCCATATTAGTTTATAATACTTACAATTAGGGTCCATAACGCCGTTTGGAGTAACAGTCCATACGTAATACCTCTTAGAAGCGGGTTCATAAATTTATTACAATCTAATTTTCTTGTATATTGCTTAATAAAACTATCCATGCACATGTATGGCATACCTATTGTCACTTCACATAACACGAAATCAAATATCCTTACTGGAATTAAAAACATTACTTTGGCTATATACTTGATTTAAAAAAAAATATTATAAATATAGCGATTGTGATTTGCTGTAGGCCATACATCTCCTCAATTATTGGAAAAACTGTTTCTCTACCTGTCGACCTTTAATTGATGCAGTAACGAACGAAATAATTATCAAAAAGTAAAATACATACATATATCTATACACGCCTATATCGCCTTTGGGTAGGCAGAGACTATTGAGTGTCAGAAGCCGCGATTCTGACACCCTTCTTTCGCCTCTTCCACATTCATATACATTTTCGACGGTTGGAGGTACTTCTGAAATGCCCTTTTCGGAGAAGATCATTTATTTGATTGGTATAAGGTCTCTTCGGGCGCCCTCTACCCTCATTTCCATGCTCATTCGCACAATAAATACTTTTGTAAATCGCCTTTCATAGATACTCTCCATATGGCCAAACCACCTCAGCATACCTCTTTCTATCTTAGTCACCAAATCATTCTATAACTCACAACGATCTCTATAACACTATTCCTCATGCGATCAACAAGGGTGACTCCACACATACTCCGTACTTTTCCACCGCAATTGCTCGACTTTCATGCTTTTTCTGCCACACCCAACTTTCACTTCCATACATAAGTGTCGGTACCAGCAGACAATTATGAACATAATAACATAAAAGTTAAATGTTATAACATACTAGCGGGCCCGGCAGACGTGTCTTGCCCGGGCAAGCAGAGCCATACCGACTGCAGCGCCATCTACCAGGCTGCTTTATGAATCTAAAACATTTAGGGCTCCACCCAAACGCATACAAAAAAAACATTCAAACCGGTCCAGCCGTTTAGGAGGAGTTAGGAGTTCAGTGACATACACAGTACACACGTACAGTAGAATTATATATTTTTTTTTTAGTGCCTTGATAGGCAGACGAGCAGACGGGCCACCTGATGGTAAGTAGTCACCGTCGCCCATAGACTTCTGCAATGCCAGGGCACAGCAAAGTCGCTGCCTAACGTAATAAAATATATGAATTAATAAATAATTAATAAAATAAAATTATTTGTTACTAAAAATAATACTTAAAACTTTGAATAGCTGGAGAATGGAATATTATGCACATTAACGCAGAAAGTTTCTTTTACCCCAAAATTTACTAAGCTCGTACTAATATTGCGATATTAACAGACGCGGGCGTCTAAAATCTCGAGGTAAGCCACCGTGAAATATCTCGCATACATTTGACAGAAGACTCACGTACGATACTAATTGCCTGTCAGTCTCGTAATATAAGGACGGCCACAGGGTATTTTTAAACTATGTGGACATTAGACATAGTTCAATGAGCAAGAAACTCCTCCCTGAAATCTATTTTTTTCCTCAAAAATCAGGAACGCGCTAACGGTTCTCCCCACATTATGTTGTTTATGTTGCGTGTACAATGCTTTCAATAAAGCTTTTTTATCTGCACGTTGTAGTTTACTTTGTTAATACAACGAACAGGATCCACATAGCAGGAGATTATCGACAAATACATGAAACTGTGAAATATAGTGTATTGGAGTACCAATACTCTGAGGTATATTGAATTGACATCTCTATTCCTACAAAGGATATATATATCTACAGTTGCTAATAGGGTATATATATTTTTAATAATACCCAAAAGTCTCATACATAGCCGCGATCCTACTCTAAGATACAAGTCTTGTATCATGGGTATCATAGACTACGAGAGACTTTCGGTCTCACACCCTTACTCGACAAAAATATCTATCTGTCACCCAAACATTTGTCCCGGTGTGGGATCTAACCCACGGCCTCTCGCTTGACAGCTAGCTAGTCGCCTACTGAGCCACGGAGGATGTTAAATTTATTGCTGTAATTGCTTTTTAGTACGTATACATATTTGTGTTATTCCTAATACTTGGACCCAGGGTTAAGGAATAAATCAATCGGTAATTAGTTATAAACATTTACCGATTACTAAATGCATATCATTCAGCATCTCGCACCCTTGAATCTTCAATGATTTATATTGCTCACATATTGAATCGATACTTCTTCAACTCGGGACAACTCAAGTGGCGAAGCTGCTTCAAGTCTGAGATTGAATTTAGTACAAACAGAAGTATGTTTTTAAGAAACTTCACTTTCAAGTTGAAGATGTCCGTTTCAGGGCTGCTCAAATAAAGAACTATGGACTATTAAAAACCTTTTAGATCCCAAAGAAATTAAGCGGATGGAATACCGGTATGAATTCTGAATGCATATATAATCTTACTATTATCAAAAAAAATTTTTTTTGTGAATATTTGGATGGATGGACGGATGTATGGATGTGTGTTACTCAATCACGCCAGAACGGATCTGGTCGTTTAGCACAATGATAAATTATAGTCTGGAATAGCATATTTGCTACTTTTTATCCCGGGAATGCACAATTCCTATGGGATAGCTAAAAATAGAAAGATCTAATAGCTTAAAATGACTCCATGGATTATATACCTTTACTTTAAAAAATAATTACCACGCGGGCAGAGCCGCGGGTTACAGCTAGTATAAATATATAGGACGCTAAAAGTACAACTCAATACCTGTCTCGCACACCTTTGAAAATATGTCGAAATTATATACGCATGTCGAATAAGTGCATGCTAAGTATAAAAAATTCTTTATGCTGTTCCATCGGATATGGCTATGGCTGTCGGTACTGTGGTCCTGAAAAATAAGAAAACTCCTAAGAAAACTATTAAAAGGTACTGATGAAAATATCCGCATATTAGTTAGTACATATGAAGCATAAATTATCAGGGTATATGACGAGGAATCACTGTCACTTTGATAAATAAAAGAAAAAAAAGATGAACAAACATATATTGAAACAAAGAAAGATACATGCTACGTAATACATAAAAGAAAAACTTAATATATATATCATCCTAGAAAAAAATATCGACAGCCGTAACTAATATTTCCCTGAATGGATAAATGGTAACAAAGGTTTTGAAAACGCTTTAATCGACCACAATCAAGCCGTGAACTCGGCAATAGAAGACTGTTGGGACAGGAACATTCCTGAATAGCGAACGCATCCTGGAAGACAGAATGTCCATCGACACACATAAATGGACAGGTTACTTGATAAAGCTCAGAGGGAGACATTGGAAGTAAGCAGGTCAAACCCGCGAGCTGAAGAAAGCTTACGACTTTTAACTTTGTTTGAAGAAGACTGTATAAAATACATAATATAGCCTATATTTACCCGATTACCAAAACAATAAGTAATGTTAACTTAAATAATAATAATACTAGCCCTGTATTAAACATTGTCCCACTGCTGGGCACAGGCCTCCTCTACTAATGAGAGGGGTTAGGCCTTAGTCCACCACGCTGGCCTAATGCGGATTGGTAGACTTCACATGCCTTCGAAATTCTTATTAGAAAATCTCAGGTATGCAGGTTTCCTCACGATGTTTTCCTTCACCGTTGAAGCAAACGATAATTAACAATTAATACACACATAACTTTAGAAAAGTCAGAGGTGTATGCCATTTGGGTTTCGAACATACGACTTTCGTCTTGACAGTCCGTACCCCAACCAACTAGGCTATCGCTGCTTTATAATGTTAACTTATTGTTATTAAATGACTAGACTCGCCATAATACAGTTTAAGCATAAATAAACTGTTTCACAATTTATGTGAACTGTAAATCAGAATGAATCAGGTGTAAAACTGTGGGTTCAACATTACCTCGTTCGAGTAAATTTTAACCGCTAATTATTAATAAATTTTAACCTATCACCTAGTAAATTTAATAATGACAGGTGCAGGTCAATGTGTGGTGAGTTTTGTTTTGATGATAATTATTTGATTTTATAATTACCATTTGTTTTGAATTGAACTTTATATTGAATTTTATATTAAACTTGATCTGGTAGTTGTACATAAACGCTTAAATCAAAAGTAACGTTATATATAATCCAAATTTCGTCGAACTAAAGGTTTTGATCGACGCCAGTGAATTTGATGATTTGAGCGCTTTGCGTCGATACAAAAACAGCATTACAGCAGTTTTTATATGGTTAACTTCTTATTGTAATATTTTTTGTAATACGTTTTTACTTCAAATACGAGGATATTTTTGGTTTAGGTTTCATATTATTAATCGATAAGTTGATTCATTAGTCAAATTGACTGTTTTGTGTATATTGAGCGCCCTGGCTGAAAGTTCTTTAATAAAGTTTAAATTACACATACAATATTTTGTTTACAGCAATTGCGTAAGCAAATTTCTAAGAGCTTTTGAAAAATTCAGTCAATTTGCCACGTAGTCTTAGATACATCCTTATTTATATGTCCAATTGAATTTTAAGCCTAACTCTCTAGGATGGATTTAACCACAAAAATGCCTTGCAAAAAAATGAACGGAGGCGTAATAATTCGCGATATATTTATTTTATTTGTGAATCTCACAACATTTGTTTAGGTGCAGGGATCAATCTGCGACCTCTCGTTTCAAAGCAGGTCGCCCGCTGTGCACTTTATATTTAGAGTAGCATTTTTGGTCCCAGCGAGCGTTACCATTTTATTTTCATTCTTCTTATTAGCAAATTAGTTATTGACACACTACTTAAAGTCTTTGAATTCAGTAGAACAAAAAGCTAGATATTTCCTTGTATAAAAATTGCATAAACAGGGTTTAGAGTTGCGACACTTTTTCATGGGGAAAATCCTACCAGGCTCTCGTCGTAATGACAGGGTAAGTCAAATTTTACTGGCTAAAATACTGGTTGTCTCCAACTGCATTACAAATGAGTCCTTGGACCGCCATAAAGAATACGCTGAAACCCCTTCAGAGATTTTTACGTCACTACATAAGATAATGCAAGCCTACCTGAAAGTAGGTAACCTATTAGGTATTATAACCTGGGTATCTCCAAGTCATGAGTGAATAGGTAGATACCTAGGCAAGCGTGCTTCACCGTAGACCACATCATCACTTACCATCAGGCGAGATAGTGGTCAAACGCAAGCATATTTATGTAAAAAAAAGTACACAGCAAAAATGCAAGTCTCGCTGACAATTACTACTATAACCGTAATAACACCTATGGATAAATTAGAACACATTAAATTGCACGATATTCGCAAATATTGGTTCACCGATGCTAATGCTTGAACATTTGACCAAACATATTTTGCCCTGGAGTCTCAAAGTCAGACTTACATATATTGTTTAAGCTATTATTGACAGAGTGCTGTTTTGTAGAGGCGAGAAGTATAAATGATTACTTGATTCATACTATTCATATTTAAAATTAAATTTTTCTTTAACCCCCAATACACGATCCTGGCTACGCCCGTGACCACAGTTGTTTTTAATACACCTACTGCTGGACACAGACTATTCTACGATAGAACGGATGAAGAAAATAGTATTTGAGTTTCATTATGTAAGAGAGAAGGACATTCGTGCAAATAAATATTAGAAATACTAATAAAAGCACCATCGCGAGCTACCGGCAACCTGACCATTCAAAATTAAATATTAATCGGTTTGAGACAGCGTTCTACCTGGATTTGACCCTTTCATGACCTCGACAAAAACCACCACTAAGGAAAATCATAATCTATATGTATTTGGTATTGTATCTTGGTATCTAACCAAGTTGGTGTACCAGAAGTATATGAAAACCCATAGTGAACGTGCAATAAAATGCATAATATTAGACAGCCTCCGTGGCGCAGTTGGCGAGTAGCCGGCTGTGAAACGATAGGCCGTGGGTTCGACTCCCGCACCGAGACAAATATTTGTGTGACAGATAGATATTTGTTTCTGGTTTGGGTGTTGTGGGACCATAGTCCCTCGTAGTTCTTGATACCCACGTTACAGGTTTTACCTAGTGTGGGGTCAGAATGTGTGTGACTGTTGGGTTTATTTATTTATTAATTAAACGTACTGTTCATATTACTTCGATTGGCGGTCCATTAAAACATATGAAACCACCCGGGGCGCTGCGGCTTCGTCGAGCGTTCCACACGCTCACCGTTCAACCGGCAAACGAACATCATCCGACTTGTTAATGAGCTCTTATGGTTGAATAAACAACTACCAAGCACTGCTATGCAATATACGATAATTGTTTATACGTACAAATATAACGAGAGCCATTTATATCTTCATTGAGGGGCAGTGGGCAGTGTGTTGATATGATTAATTACTCACTAATATAATAAAATTGTCCCACATCAGTAAAATTAAAATGAAAAAACGTGTGCAGAGCTAAAATGGGACTGGGCCGGTCACGTCTGTAGAATGCACCCAGACAGGTGGGCGAAAGTCGCTACTGACTGGATACCACACGGTCGGCGAAGACGTAGAAGGCCAAAAATGCGATGGAGGGACGACCTGGATACTTTTTCTAAGCAATGGCGCAATATGGCTGATGACAGAGAGGAGTGGAATAGAAAGAGGGAGGACCCAGCAGAGGGACATAAAATAGGCTAAAAAAAAATGACATGAAAAGTCTAGTTGCAGTTTCGCCCGCGTAATATTAAAAAACAGGACAATCTCTTATCAAAATTGGTTCAGTGGTTTAATCGTCAAAACGTAACAGACAGAAAACATAAGACCCCAATTCAACCACTTATGCGTTAAATTTTGAAAAACGCCGATACACATGCACATTTATTTCTAACCATAAGCACGTATACAAGTTTCATAGTTTTAAAAATGACGGACTTCCATACAACCGCTTTTCCCTTATTTTATACCTTAGTGGGGTGAAATTTTCGAAATCCATTCTTAGTGGATACTTACAACATAAAAGGCATCAACTGCCAAAATTTCAAGTTTGTAGCCCCAGCGATTTAGGCTCTACGCTGATGAATCAGTCAGTCAGGACAAGTAATTATATATGTATAGATAACATAAATATATTTTTATTAAGTCTAACGCTATAACTATATCTCGCCATTTAAAAATTAAATGAACGAACGATAATCGCCATTAAAAGTTGGGACAGACCTTCACCTATATAGACCGTTTTCAACTTATTAAAGATCGGCCTTTTATGTTTATGTCACGTCACGTTTTTTCGACTGTTGCTAATTTAAGAACGTACAAGTGCCAACCTCTAAACGAAAATCATTTGAGTTTTATACAAGTCTTTAAAATAAATTATATCCAACAGGAACTGCATTATGCTATCGTTCTCGCAAGCCCAGACCTGGAACAAATATTTGCGATCCACACAAACATTTGTCTCGATGCGAAAATCGAACCCAGGGTCTTGGTGAACGGAGGCTGTCAAATATGTTCATAATCCTTTTTTTAATCGTATCAAGTGTAGATATGCTTTATTCAATGGTTAGTTCAGTGCATTATAACATCAACGAAAAGGTGATTTCCACTGGTTGTCCTTATCATACCAACCATACAGACATTACAAATCAAATCAATAAATAAAAATCTTTATTTATCATGTAGGCATATAAAAGGCACTTATGACAGGTCAAAATACAAATGGAAATTCTCCATACGGAATAAGTAATTATGGTTAGTGGCGTAGGAACTTGGAATCTACCATCAAGGGCTGGTAGGCAGGGATACAACGTCGAGGATAGGACTGGAAAAGGAGAAAAGAGGATGACCGGAAAATGAAAGGAATCATGATCGTCGGTAAAGGAAGTGACGGGAGATGATGATCAGGAGAAGGACAGGAATGGGACGGGAGAAGTTGAAAGGAAACAGGACGGATTTGCAAGGAAAGTAAAATGTTACTAGACTATATTTATGGTATACTACATTTGCTTTATTTACTGCAAGTTCCTCTTTCCTATTATAAATGTCGGTACTAACCTTTCTATCCATAAATAAGGACATGCTCGATGTCAAATCCATAGTAGTTAGTGGCATTTTGTTAAATTCTTTCTTACAGTTATATTTTTGATATAAATATTGAAGATCCTGTAAGTTAGGTAGATAATTATTAGGATTCTATCAAACCAGCACCTTTTGAATGGACTTAAAAAGGTAAATTTTCTAAATTCGATTGTTTTCCTGTTGATGGCCAATTATAAATTTTGCCTAAATTATACAAGACTAAATATGATTAAAAATAATTCAATAAATTTCAATAATACTTCTATAAATAATTAAGGTGCAGTAGTTTTTGTAAATAAAGTATATTGTGTTTAGTACAATGCATCGCGATAGCCTTAGAACTACAATCTTAACCCAGTCAAAGCGCCGAGCTGCACAGCGCCGTAAGCGCCGTGATAAACCCATTAGAAGCCAACTTATAATATTGGTAACATTTATTTTCGATCAATTCAAGAAAGTATTCTTTTATTAATACTATATTTTAATATTTTGTTACAATATCAGTGTTCTAAAATACTCTATTTGATTATGTCAAGCTAGATTTAGTAGGTACATCGATGAAATCACATAAGCGATCCTATGAAAAGAATGATGCGTGTAAAGTAATATTTTTATACTGCAACTTAAGTATTTTGTATTATAGTCATTTTGTATAAAAACAAATTAATCTACTATACTTACTTTTAAATATATTTAATTATAGGTATATTATTATAGGTAGGGTTTAAAATTCTCAACCAGCGTCGCCTTCTCATTCACGTAGATTAAAACCGATGTATAAAAAGCATAGTGACCTACGCTGGAGTTACATATATAACACCTAATAAGAGCGGTCCAAAATTACTGACTTCTTTTAAAAGAGAACCAGAACAAACTTTTAAAACGGTGGTAAGAGGGTTAAAGGGTAAAAGGTAAGAGCGAAAAATAAAGACATTTGGTTGGGTTTAACGGTAGGCAGCGGCTTTGCTGTGCAGAAGTCTATGGGCGGCGGTGACTACTAACCATCAGGTGGCCCGTCTGCTCGTGTGCCTTACGAGGAACTATAAAAAAAAATTGCTCGTCGCCCACAGAGTTTTAAAAATTATAATTTGCGACAGCCTCCGTGGCGCAGTAGGCGAGTAGCCAGCTGTGAAACGAGAGGCCGTGGGTTCGATTCCCACACCGCGACAAATGTTTGATGTTTTGTTGTGAGACCGAAAGTCTCTCATAGTCCCTGATACCCACAACACAAGACTCGTATCTTAGTCGGGGCGATGTGTGTGACTGTTGGGTGTTATTTATTAATTTTTCTCCATGCATTACATTTTGTTCCATCATTTTTGCATTAGTGTGTTCCATTCGATGTATAGTGTCATCATTATAGACTTACTTAAATTTTTACCATTACAAAACTGTTTCTTCACGTTCAAAATTTGTAAAGATATAAAATATTTATCTTATGCAGGTACTTACTTAGCCAATATAAGCCTTAATAACTTTCAACTTTGTAAATATTTCAAAATAAAACCAAATCAATTGAAATACTTGGTGGATGGGTAGAAAATCTGTCATGGATATAGTTACTTTAATGACGTCAAAAATCAAACTTGTCAAACAATTTCTCACAAGTTTGTCTATGAATATATTTTTAAATTAAACCTCCATCATGAAATCATCATATATTTATATTAGAATTTAAAATTAAACTTCCAAAATAACTATTACGTTCACATATTTGACATGTTCTCGTGTTTTCAAATAGCTAAGAATAGTGCCTTATTCGTTTATTTATTACCTTACTAGCTGTTGCTCGCGGCTCCACCCGCGTGGAGGTTATTTTCGGGAGCAGAAGTATACAATCCAAGGAGTTATTTTTTCTTGCAATTAAAATAGCCTGATGTTTCTGTACCTATTTCTATAATTCTTTTTTTATTAAATTAAATAGATAATAATGTTAACATTTATTAATTAGGGATGATTGAGAGTGTTATAAACGTAAGAGTAGACAAATATAATCAGAAATCTCCGAACTGCTAAGCTATCGGGAGTTACACGTGTTATTGTGAGTCAACAATAAAATATAGACATTTGCTGTCGTGGATTTTTTTTGATATAATTTTAAGGAGAACATTTCCGTCATACATGATTTCTGTGTAGCTTTAACTATTAAGGCTGCACACGCGAAGGAAGCTTAAAAAATGGAGTAAGTTCTCCTGTTTTCCCAACATTTCCCTTCACTGCTCTGCTCCTATTGATCGTAGCGTGATGAAAAGTATACTATAACCTGCCCAGGAGTATGAAGAACAATTGTACCAAGTTTTGTTGAAATCCGTCGAGTAGTTTTTGTTTCTATAACGAACATACATACAGACAGACAGACAGACAGACAGACAAAAATTTTACTGATTGCATTTTTGGCGTCAGTATCGATCACTAATCACCCGCTGATAGTTATTTTGGAAATATATTTCATGTACAGAATTGACCTCTCTACAGATTTATTATAAGTATAGAAGATTATTTGTTTATTTATTGTTGTTTTATGGATATAGGATCCATCATCGATTTATGGTAATAGATAAAGTGTGTAAAAGTGTAATTTATGCCTAGGGCTATCCCTAGGCATAAAATACACTTAGGATGTGTTTCGTTAATTTCTTTGGTTAGAATACTTTAAAAGAAAGTTAGTCATCATGTTTTTGATAACGATCAAATAGTATTATACTGGACTAGATGTTGCTCGCGGCTCCGCCCGCGTGGAGGTCATATTTGGGAGAATAGTATACAATACAAAATACCAATTTTAATGCGTTTAACTTCAAACATGACGGATTTTCATACAAACTATCATCCCCTATTTTACCCCCTTAGGGGCGGTATTTCCAAAAACCCTTCCTTAGTGGATGCCTACGTCATAAAAGGTACCTACTGTCAAAATTTCAAGTCTCTAACCTCAGTTGTTTTGGCTGTGCGTTGATCGTCAGTCAGTCAGTCAGCTTCTTCTTTTATATATACAGATGATAGGAAGGTCGATTTTTAGTAATAATCTTCTCCTTTGTCGTTCCCTCACTAATGATCGTGTACATGTTTGTCTCCATTTAATCTATTTGACATTTCTAAATATGGTTTTCTTGGGAAATTAGTGCAGTAGTTTCCCCTTGCCTTCTGCTCCAGATCTTTTAGGGGCTATTAAGGCTCCAAGGCCACTGATACGTTTTGCGGTTTCCCAGCCAGGTTAATGTTTTCTCGCCATAGCTCGGTCGCCAGAGCCCCTTTTTGTTGTCTAGCAGGGAGCACCACGGTGGGCTAGGCCACCGCCGCTAGCTATTCTGACGAACCACTAGCGCGTACGGGGGTTGGCTTGGGTCAAATAGATGTTTGGCTCCGTTCTACCCTTACTCCCCAAAAGTTAGTAATAAACATGTAACGATATTTAAGATATTTTAATCACATTGACGACAACAAGGATGGTACTTGCGACATAGACAAAAAATGGATGACAGATTTTAAAATAATTTTGTTAATGTTTTACATGATTCAAACTCGATATACACATTATTGAACAATGGATCAGTAGATTAAATCAAGTCTTGGAAAGATAGCATTGAAAGTATATCAAATTTAAATGAAAAATACGCAGAATGCATGTTAAACGTTGTTTTCGACCATGTTTCGACTATGCGATATCCAGCGACATTAAGTTAGTATTGTCCGCCGAATCCCATGGTACATTTTGGTCAAAAAGATAACGTGCATTCAGCAAATTGACTGTATCAACGCATACATATATGCGTGAACGAAAGCAGTATATATTATACATTTCTTGTATTAGACGTCCTTAATAGTAATTTATAGTTGTACTTTAATTCATTATCATTATAATAATTTAATCTGAAGACAGTCACTTTTATTTTTTTTCTAATGAGGTGGAACTTTTAATGTAAATCAGTTAAATTATTAATTCGTCTGTGGTATATTTGAGTCAACCTACTGATTTGATTTAAAAAAAAATTACCAAGAAATAATCAATTGCAATTTTCATTGTATTACGTGAGTGCGACTTATCAAACTTCAATCAACACTTTGGTCCCAGCTTCAGTACCATTTAGGCGTTTTGAGCAAATTTGAGTACTTTATTTAGACCTTATGTATAAACTCATTACATACACCAGAACTCCATTTACTTTTTTTATATTCTTAGGTAGAGTTGGAAAGCAATATATAGATTTTATTTTCAATTTCCTTGACCAAATCAGGATTATAAAGTAATACAGTATATTTTGTGATTGTAGCCGCTTATTTGTTAAAATAATATTAAAATTGTTCTTTTTATAATTCGGGTAAATCGGGATATAATATTAAATGTCGCGATTGATGGAACATTAGTTAACTGCATAGAGAAACTTCAATACCTCCTTATTGCAACTTACAATTAGGGCTTGCAATACCGGTTTCCCGGTTTCGGTTTTTACCGGTAAACAGTAAACACTTGACAGTAAACAGAAAAACAAATACCGGTAAAAAACCGGTAATTTACCGATTTGAAAAAATTTCATCGAGTTGGTGACATAAATACAAAAATATGATGATTAATATATCGGGCTCGGCTCGACCGAATATGGACGGACCAAAACAGACGAAAGACGCCCTTATTAACATGAATTAAAGGCGTATTTACGGTAATGGCCGTCGACGGTTTGTATCCTTACTAATTGTAGGTTACCCAATCAATTTATTTATTTTTACTTTAAAAAAATCGCATCACCGGTTTACCGGTAAACAAATATCTTTTACCGTTTTTTACCGGTAAAACAAAATCTACGGTAATTGCAAGCCCTACTTACAATCACTTCTATTTGTATTAAGCTAAGGTATTAATCTATCGGCCACATCATTATCACCACATCACATATTGTGTGATCTTAGATTCAAGACTCACATTTCTCCCACACATTGTGTCTCTTGCTAAAAGAGTAAGAAAAATCATCACAGTTATGAAGCTACTAAGAAATGGAGCCAAAAGGGAAACTCTTTTGCTCGTCTATAAAGCCCTATGCGAGTCGCTTCTCCGATACTGCATTACAGCCTGGGCCAGTGCAGCCAAATCAACTTTGATTCTAGTAGAAAGGGCTCAAAGATCCGTTTTAAAGATAATGCTTAAAAAAGACTTTCGATTCCCAACATATCTCCTTTATAACGAGTCTCAGGTGTTAACGGTACGTCAATTATACACACAGTGTGCAGTTTTACAGTATAATAAAATGTTCAAGAATTCCTCCTTATACACTGAATCCCAACAGAGAAGACGGCTTAAAGTAAATATTCCTCGTGTGAAAACTTCTTTCGCCAAACGCTTCAGTCAGTACTCGTTCCCCTTTTTATTCAATAAAATAAATCACCTTTGTCCTATCAGTTGTTTAAGCCATCATGAAGCTATTAGCAAACTGAAGAAATACCTCCTTTCCTTAAATTATGCAGATACCGAACTTTTGCTAACCACTACAAAATAGAAGTCATTTTAGTACAGAAATCTCAACTTGTGTACGAACTTATATATATTTATGTCTATGTATGTATATATATATATATGTTTATGTCTATGTCTTTTATATATATTTATACATTTATGAATGTAATCTACGAATTTATATGTTATTATAACAGTGTTATCTATTTATAAATAATTTATAATTCACTTTAATTTTCATAGTTACAATTTTTTCTTTCCGCAATGCCATTTGTTGCATGGTTGTAGTTTGTACAGCCCACTCGCACATTTATAAAATGATTATTGTTAACCTATGTGGTCTCCCGCGATACAGGTTCGCCTAGTGCGGGGACCGTTGTATTTTTGTTATAAAATGTAAAATGTGTTTTTGGACAATAAATAATTTACTTACTTACATCATACGCAGTAATCACAAGTATAATATTCTTTAATCAGCCAAGTTTCTATTCAAAATTGCAATTGATGGACTCGTTTACTTGAATATTGTTTAGTACCTACCTTCTTTATCAACACCTACAATAAAACATGTGATATACTGCCAAATTGACCATGGTATTCAAATGAATTGACTGGATTAAGCAAACGTCTACACAAAATAAAATATACTTTATGGTTTAGTTTTCTATATTTTAATTAGAGTTAAGTCTCTCTTACATAATTAATATTTTTTTACATTATCAATCGTTACAAATAGACATATTACAAATGATCGTGCAGTTATGTTCTTTGTTCAGCAAATTGTCCTTTGTATCACATTCAAGTGCTTATGTAGACTCGCTGCTTCCTCTCTGTCTAGCCGCCAGACTCTAGCATACCGTGGTTGTCTGGCAGGTGTACGCTGGCGTTTTTTAAATATAAATCAGCCTAATAAATCCTACAACAATTTATAATTAACTTGTCATGTATCATTCGGTAGCCGGCTATCGGACAAAATTTGAAATAATCGCTCTTATTGACCTGCGTTTTAAGCATATTTGTAACGTTAATATTATGGAAATAAAGATGATATTGGCTTGTATGTTTACCCACTACTCATACTACCCTTTTCCGAACAGTGATGTCACTGTGATAGATACGTAAGGGGCTAAAAACCTATCCAAAAGACAAATCTATCTAAAATTATCAGCAATGCCATAATGAAATATTTGAGCGGCATATATTTAAGTAAGCAAGTATTGCTTGCTTTCACGCCCTATACATTAAAAGATGACTTTTATTTCCTAGATGTAAACATTGCCGAATACGGTATTGCAGAAGCTATGATTCCAATTTGCGGTTTGTCCGAGGGCATAACACCATTGCAGGGACTGATTCTGTATTTTTGAAGAATGCCTACGAATAATATAAAAATCGCCGATTTCGCTAGTGTATCGCCAGGGCAGCGTCGTCGGCCTGAAAAAAATAAAAAAATTGTGGAACTATTTCAAAATAAGCGCAATAAAAACAAAACCATTGCAGTGGCAGATTTATACCAAATATCTTAAAGTATAGAGAAACAAACCCAATAATTGTATGTACAAAAAATGTGATACATATAGATTGAGAAGAGACAATAAAGAATTAAAATTAAATAAAAACGTAGGTGTTGTACCTACGTCAACTTCAGCAATGCAAATATTTATTTAAGATTATACATAAACACTACAAAGTAATGTAAACATTAATTGCGAAAATAAACATCAACAATTTATCCGATTCTAACCCAAACTTTTAGAAGGAGGAGCTACTTTTTCCACCTTATAACTTTTGAAGACTTATACTACTAACTCTGGGATTTCGTCTACAAAAGTGGCCAGTTTGCTACTAGAGATAATATCCGCGTTTAAATATGGAAAATGGCTCCTAAATTCATACGAACACTAATATTTTGCCAGTTCTTCTAGAATGCTCTTTCAAGCTTGTTATGGCAGCTTCCTATGGTGGCAGCATATAAGGTTGAAAATTGGTAAGAATGATATTTGTAGTATGTACGAACCATCCATGTTCAATATTTTAGAAGTTCAAACTCTCCAATACATATTATATACATGTTCCAGCAGGTTAATCTAGATTTTACTGTAGGTTTTAAATACAATAATAGTTAGGACTACAATATCAACGTCGAAAATAAATTCGTCAAATAACATTCGTTAATATAGACATAACACAAAGTGAAATAATTCGCACAAGTATGATAATCATAAATATCGCCAGGCGCAATGCAACAAATTCGACAAACAACAAAAAGATAAACATAATATGTAAAAAAGTCATCGGAGCTCACCCAATCCGAAGGGGTACATGTGTTCTGAATTTTTCAACATTCCACGCTCGTCGATAAATCTTTCAGGCTTAAATTCGTGCGGATCTTCCCAAAATGCCGGATCTCCGTGTATATCACCAACAGATATGAGAATGGTCGTATCTTTTGGTATGAAATAACCGTCGATCATTGTATCTTCGAGTGTTCGCCTAGGACCGGCGACAGGAGCGATTGTGTACATTCTGTGTACTTCTTGCAAAAACGCATGAGTGTAAACCAACCTATGAACAAAATTATAGATAATAAAATATTTTTTTAGCAAATATTTATCATTTATATTACTCTTTTATACAGCTAGCAAGTAGGCAAAATAAACCACCCTACTAATTAAAGTTATAAACATCTATAATGGTTATACAGTATTTTGTGTGATTATGTTAGCAGCGATAGCCTAGTTGGTTGCGGTACGGACTGCCAAGACGAAAGTCGTATGTTCGAAACCCAAGTGGCATACACCTCTGACTTTTCTAAAGTTATGTGTGTATTAAATGTTAATTATCGCTTGCTTTAACGGTGAAGGAAAACATCGTGAGGAAACCTGCATACCTGAGAATTCTTATAAGAATTTCGAAGGTATGTTAAGTCTACCAACCCGCATTAGGCCAGCGTGGTGGACTAAGGCCTAAGCACTCTCATTAGTAGAGGAGGCCCGTGCCCAGTGGGACAATGTTTAATACAGGGCTAGTATTATTTTGTTAGATGACATTACCAGCCTCTGTGGCGCAGTGAGTGAGTAGCGGGCTGTGAAACGAGAGGCTGCGGGTTCGATTTGAGACAAATTGTAGTTTATATTTGTTTCTGGGTAGTCGTGGGACCGTAGGCCCTCGTAGTTCTTAATTCCACGACACATGTTTCATTTAGTCTGAGATCTGGGGCTATGTTTGTGTTTGTTGGGTATATTTATTATTATTATTTAACGCCGGGAAAGCAAGACAAAACAGTATAATGTTTACTATCAAAACTCCAAGTATTTTATGATAATGTGCTGCCCAACGTTATATTGAGGTAGTTCAGTGCAACATGCAAATACCCCTTAAAGATTAATTAATTGAAGTTTTATATAATACTAGATGTTGCCCGCGGATCCGCCCGCGTCGAAATTATTTTTGGAAAAAAGGTATACAATCCATGGAGGCATCTTCAGCTATTTCACCTTTTATATTTTGCTATCCCATAAGCGTGATTTTTTCCGGGATAAAAAGTGGCTTATGTCATTCTCTGATCCCTAAACTACCACAATGCAAAAATCATGTTGATCTCTTGATAATAAAGAAAAACAAAAGACTATCCCGAGTCTATATAATATGTCTGATTTGTTCTTTAAATATCATTGTAATCTTCAATCTGTCAAACATCAATTTGTCAATATATTGAAGATCTCTCACAGTCTCCTGTCTCATTCACTCACTCACTTTTTATATCATGACATATAAAAAAAATCCTTTCCATTTTTTTTGTTTACATTTATACAAACCTTGTCCTGGCAATTACGAACCATAAAGAAAGATATCCGGTTTTGTGCAGTCGTTCGGAAGTTACAACAGACAACAGTGTCGAGATCTGAATTTCTTATTATTTCAACGAAAATTCGGTCCACAGAGAATGTGGCAGGACAACGTCTGCCTGTAACCACTAGCATAGTATAAATAACAAATAACATTAAATAAACATAACGTGATCAGTGAATGATTGACGTAATTATGTATAATTAATACTATTACGCAATTAGCTTTGATTGCTTATATCCTCATGATATCATGTTGTATTTAATTCTATCTGTTTTAATAGTAAGAAACATTTATTCCTTGAAGGAAAATTAACTACAGAGATGAACTGCATTAAAAAAAATTACGGTTTGTATATAATAGCTAGATCACACTCAATACTACCTATATCATTGCCAACAACATATGCCACGATATTACAACTATACATACACTCGCCTGCATCCCGTAGGGTTAAGCAGAGACTATTGGGGTGCCACAAGCCGCGATCCTCAAACAGTTCTTTAGCCTCTTCCACACTCGCAAATCTTCTCATACATATGTTTAAAGGTACTCATTCCCCTTTTTATTTATTTGATCGACAAAAGTTCTCCTAATTTTTCCAGTCACATTCGCACGACAGATACTCTTCGCTAGTCGCCTTTTATCCATCCTCTTATGTCCCAACCACTTAGTTTACCTTGTTTTTTTTAAAGCGCTATAATACTTTCACATTGTGATTGAATAAGTTAATAGTCAGTTTAGGAATATTTCAACTGTGATCGTCATAGCCTCTAAAGCCGCGTTAAAATACGTGTGGCTTACACAAATTTTTATTCCGATAAGGAAAATGCATTTTTTATCCCATTATTCTGTTGCTGCGCCATGTATAGTTTACAAAGGTGTTGCTCGCGGTGTTACTCTGTGACAACTAGGAGTGTTCGCAACGGCTATATATTGAAAACGCGTTACAACGATACGCCACTTTTAAAACGCCTAAAGTTTGGGTCGCATGTAATAAAAATAATCGTTCCGTATAAATAACGCTTGCCTGATGTAATAAATAATAGGCTATATGATTATGTATAAATAATAGGTTATTTTATCGGTTATCTAATATGACAACCATGATTGATAAAGTAAATGATCTTGACAATAGCGCCACCTATCGGGTCCAAAAATATACTATCTTTCAACCATATACAATCACATCTTTAAAAGTCGCTGAGGTGGTTTAGCGTGTATGAACACAGTGACACGCAGTTTTTATATATTAAGATTAAATGGTTAATTATGTAGGAGAAAATATATTTATAATTTTAATAACGCACTTAGCAGTATCCGTCCAGCTGGGTGGTTTTTCACCTATGTGTTTATCAATCTCTTCAATAATTCGCTCTTGCATATGCCTGTTCCTTAGAGCAGCTAAAATTGCAAATTCGAGTGCATTTCCCGTTGTTTGTGCTCCGGCTATAATCAAATCCAGGCAAATAATTGTTAATTGATCATCTGAAAACAAACACAGGATTTATATAATTGCAGTTTCGTTAATCAACTCGTTTCTACTAAGCAGCTTTACAGCCTCCCTGGTATTATGAAATTATCAGTTGGTTGGGAATATTTAACTTCAGGTATATCTATTCTCTATTATTTGATAGCTTATGTAAAACATTACTTACGTAACTAGTGAACATTAAGAATGTATTGTGTAACAGTTATATTATTAATTTGACAATTATAACATCCGAAACGCAAAAAAATACCTATTTAACTGAAGTAACACTATATCATATTAAATCAATTTAAAAATACTTACACGTGAAACAGTCGTTATTTTCTTGCATTTCTTTTAAATACATGTAAATAAAATCGTCAACAGGTATTTCTTGTTTCTTATGTTTTTCTATCGCTTCCTGCAATATAAACGTGTTGGTAAAGCCACTGGTTGCAATAAACTTATAAACTTTGTCCATATTTCCACTGCATCATTATTTAATATATGCTTCACAAAATTATAGGATTTAAATATAATCTATTTTGGAATGTATTACCAAATGGGTAAACAGTGGGGTTGTGCACCCTAAAGTAAGTATTTTATGTCTGTCTGTACTGAAGCTCCTAAGTCAGAGTTTACCTCTCTCAATACTCTCTTATTCCGACTTTAACACTAGTCATAAATTGACTACGGCTGAAATAACAGAAGCTAAAAACCCTCGCGGTGCCCTTCTACATTAAGGACGGCCCTGGGTTCCAGGGACAAGAAGCGCCCAGCCTCAGCCGGAACCGCCCCTGCAACACGACCCAAATCCTAAATGTCAAGTTTATATATAATATCCATATATCGTAAGCATTTAGGCAGACGAAAAAGTTTAGTGTCGTCCAAAATGTATAATCATGAAGTTGTCGTTTTCAATGTCTCGTTATAAACAAGTATATGACAAAACATATTATCACTAAAATCGAGTAAATAAAACATGTCTTTGTTGCCTCATCAAAACCCACAAAAGATATTTCCTATTCTGGAAATGTAACCGGACATCAATGCGCATACATACGCTGCCCTCGACAACCCGCTCATGTCGATTTCCTAGAACCAATAATGCTTTTTCCGTTCAAAGAGAAATGAAAAATACATTTTATAAAAGCTGTGGTAAACTTGAACTTGCGATATAATAAGCGGATCAGGGTACCAGTGCAGCTCAATTTTCCGATAAACCTGGTCAACGAAGCTCAATGTTTAAAGCCACTAGCTGAGTAAAAATAGGAAAATCCAGATTTCAAATATGCAGCAGAAATATTGTCGATGTATATTTATTTTGAATGACAACGAAGCTTTTTACAAATTGCCTTATTAACGAAAGAATATGTTTAAAAATATAGTTACTAGATTAATTAATATATTTGTATATAGCAGTGGCAAATAAATATTTGGGTTACTTAATAAAGATCATCACACATCTCCACTTTATGTACCATTAGATGATTCCCGCGGCTCCGCCCGCGTGTACTTTATTTTTGGAAGAAAAGGTATACACGGAGGTGTATACCTTGGTGTAGGTGTAATAGCTTATTACACCTTTCTACATTTTGCTATCCCGTAGGAAACGTACATTATTCCGGGATAAAAAATAGCCTATGTCATTGTCTGATCCTTAAACTGCCACTATGCAAAAAATCAAGTCGATCCTATTCAAGTATATCCTATTGCTATGTGAAAAACTAAACTATCCCACGAGAACTGTTTATTTTTCCGGAATAAAAAGTAGCCTATGTGCTATTCGAGACTATAAACTATCTCTGTGTCAAATTTCAACCAGATCCGTCCAGCCGTTGCAACGTGATTGAGTAACAAACATCCATCCATCCAAACATTCGCATTTATAATATTAGTATAAGTATATATAGACTATACTTTAGTGGTCACCAAGAGATATTAAGTGTAATATTTTATTAGTTGGTTTCTGTCTTATTCTAGAATAATTATGATCATAATTGGGTGAAAATTGGCATTATGAAATGTAATGTGTTATGCCTTGGAATTATAACCGCAATGCTTTTCCATGCACTTTGCAATGCAATGTTTTGGGTTACATTACTACTGTTCATGGATTGGTGTTCGCTTTAGCAAGCGACTTACTATCGTATCCTATGTCAGAATAATCGCTGGAGGATAATAATGATTCGCACAGTAAATTTGAACATCTTGATTAAGTCTACAATCACCAAAATTACTTGCGACGGTAAATATTGATTCATCTTATTTATATTAGGTTGTTCGGAGCGAGCCTTGGGGGAGGCCTATGTCCAGCAGTGGACTGCGATAGGCTGATGATGATGATGAAGGTTGTTCGGAAAGTGATTTCGTTTTTCCCAACTAAGGACAAATTGTATTTTTCCACATCCAACTTCACACTGAAGTCGCATAATCATTATATATTATGACAGGTGATGGAGCAAGGCTTGCTTGTAAAAAATATCGGCTGATACAATGCAGTAGTTCTTGGTTGATACCCTTTAAAATATGGAAAGTTAAAAGAATAATTTTCGGCATATTTCAGTTTCTTACTATCGAAAGGGTAAAAATGCCGTTCAAGCAAGAAAAAATTATATATCAAAATACAAACTACTTCGTTCCAAAAAGAGTAAAGATTAAATTTCTACCTATCTCGGGTGCGTTTCAAATTAGGATATACATAGAGTCCTTATAAATTCTATTCCTGAATTGGCTGAACCAATATAAATTGGTGGAAATGGGTCAACTGGTATCAGTCCACTTGCAGAATATTTAAGCTGCCCTTTTGACATTTGGAACGGATTAACCATTGTCCTGTTTGACAAGCATAGCTGGAGTTATATCAAAATTCTTAATATTGCTGCTGTCAATACCATAGTCAAAACGGTACATCCATGTTGTTATTTTTATTGTGACTATGTGTGATATCATCAAACAAAAGAAGAATTTCTCGAATCGGTCCAGGCGTCTTCGAGTAATCGGAGTACATAAAAAAATGGATTCCGACGAACTGAAAACCTCCTCCTTTTTTGAAGTCGGTTAATAATTAGATTGTCTAGGTAGTATAGTCGACGTATGGGATTAGAACACAAATATTATTAAATAATTTATATATAAATTCGATATTGATATATCAATATAGAAAATTTTATTTGTAGGTATTCCAAACTTAAATGACGTGTTCCATTGCTGCCTGCATTAATAAATTCTTTAATTACATTGTCAGAACTATAGACTCACCTCAATAATTTCCGATATCTGCCGATTCAAATTGATTATAAGATCATATCCGCTTAGCCCTGGTATGAAGAATCTGCACCACGGTATTTGGTTCAACAGTCCACCCGCAACACTGAACGCTTTTGACCTCACACTAAACAGCTCTAACAACCGTTTCAATTTCTTTTCATCGATCTTTTCCCCTGGAAAAGTTATAACTGTAAAGCTAAATGGCATATCCAAATGAAATGTCTGATTTTTAGTTGGCATTACAAAAACACTTCAATACCTATTACGTACGTACGTACGTATTGGATTGCGGAGCCACAGCTTTGTGGTATCTACTACCTCGGCCCGAACCAAGAGGTTTGCAAACTCGTACTTTTGCAGCCCCATCAAGCTGTCGCTTTCCTATGATCCTGGGTCCTTTAGGCGTAGTGTGAAGATGAGGAGGAGGAGGAGGGTAAGATTATCTCTCGCTACTTGATAATATAACTGGACGGCACTGCACTTACCATCAGGTGCAGTGTGGTCACTTTGCCGTGCCAGGATAAAAAAAACGATGATATCGCAAGATTTTCCAGATCTAACAAAAATGTCAGTGGGAGAGTTTGTATAATTTTTAACAATGACCGTTCCTACTGATTTTGATAAAACATTTTTTGTTTCTTTTTTTTTTTTCTCCTAGCACGGCAAAGTGACCACACTGCACCTGATGGTAAGCGCAGTGTGGTCCAATTAGAGTATCGAGTAGCGAGAGATGATCAATCCCCAGCTACTTAACACAATCATGCCGGCCTGCTCCTTCACACTACGCCATGGGCAAGAAGGTGAAGAAGCGGTCGAGGGTCTATATGGCGGATATGAATATCCTTCCACCAGCATCATTCGTCTTTTACACTTTAGAAAACAGTTTTATGAGATTTCAGCGTTCGTTTTTTAAAATGGTTTTTTTATATTTAATTGAAATAATTTTATTTTCATTGCATAATAAATGAATAAAAACACAATTACGATTTAATTGAATTATTATATAATAACATTGCTTGAGCCAGTCGTACAAGGGCAAGATATTGTATAAAATCAATGCCATTCTACCAATTATTCAAAGTATTTTAATTCGGTATATATAAATAGTTGAAATTTATAGGTAACACTAGCTGACCCGGCAAACGTTGTTTTGCCATATAAATAATCGGGGATAACTAATTTAATGACGATTGATCAGTTTTCGACCGGAGAGGAAAAATGATTAAATTACTAAAATGGCTATTATAAAATAAGGGTTGATCGTAGAAGGGTGAAAATTGAGGATTGTATGTATTTTTGTATGTTGTATCATAAAAAAATAGAAATTAAAAATTTTGTCTAAAAAATAAAAAAAAAATTAGGGGTGGACTACCCCTAACATTTAGGGGGATGAAAAATAGATGTTGGCCGATTTTCATAGATACCGGATAAGCACAAAAAATTTCATCAAAATCGGTCAAGCCGTTTCGGAGGAGTATGGCAACGAAAACTGTGACACGAGAATCTGTATATATAAAAGAAGAAACTGACTGACTGACTGACTGACTGACTGACTGACTGACTGACTGATCGATCAACGCACAGCCAAAACGGCTGGGGTTAGAGACTTGAAATTTTGACAGTAGGTACCTTTTATGACGTAGGCATCCACTAAGGAAGGGTTTTTGGAAATACCACCCATAAGGGGGTAAAATAGGGGAAGGAAGTTTGTATGAAAATCTGTCATTTAGGCAGTTAAACGCATGAAATTTGGTATTTGGCCTTACAGTTAAAAATTAAAAACACATATTTCAGGGTTTTTGGAAATTCCACCCTTAAGGGGGTTAAATGGGGTAAGAAAGTTTGTATGAAAATTCTTCATTTTTGAAGTGAATTCATGAAAATTGGTATTTTGCAGTGTATACTTTTTGTCTCAAACATGACCTCCACGCGGGCGGAGCCGCGAGCAACAGCTAGTTTTATATATTAAAGATAGATTTTGCTCGCTGCCTTGCCCGCGCCAGTCTTCTTCTAGGATTAAATGTAGCCATATCCTACATCCGTGTTTCAAGTGCTTTACGGCAGCTTTATAACAAAAAAAATATTGACCCTCAAAACGCTACCTACTGTCATGGCCTCTCGTGTGACGTCACCATCCGCAAAACTAATAGACGTTTGGCTCAGAGTTTTAGATGTTTGGGACGGTGACGTCATGCATGACTGATGTGTGTTTCTTGTCACGTGACAAATTGCTTTATTGTAACGTAATTGTTTCTTGAAAATATTAAATAATCACATATAAATTGGTTTAATTTTCGATATTTTTAGACTGAAATCTATAATAAAAAACTAAATTCTATCAGGTTTTCACTTACTGTCGACTACATTATTCTAACTTGTCACCCTATTGCTCCCCTTAGGGTTTAAATTTATTAAGCCGCCGAAATACAAGAAAAAAATACCGGAAAAGTCAATTCTTGTGTTATATTCTTGCTGTGATGAAAACTTCTGTAACAATGGGCGATAAAGAAATTTAAAAAGGAGAGTGTCTATTTTAGCCACATCATTATCGAGACGCACTTTTCAGAGGGTCATTAGGATACCAAAAATAAACTACTAAAATAATATTTTAAGTACTTGCTGTATATTTTTATTTTGTACAAAAATGGTGTTAACGAAACATTGTTAGCCTTTATTTTCTTACAAAACATAATGATGCCAAAATGATACCACTGTGGCTATTCTATCGCTTGAGACGTAGTATGGGTGGTATTGGTTCCCTTTAATCAGCACTCGTAATACGGTATAAATTACGGGAATCATGAACACATTTTTTTGCTATGCCTGCATAAAGACAGCAACAAAACCACTCAAAAATAGACAAACCCTTTTTTTATAACATAGTCCGACAATCGAGCCAGTAGGTCACCTGATGTTAAGTGATCTCCACCGCCCATGTACATCCACAATACTGAATGTATCATGTATGCGCTGTCGGCCTTAAAGGACAGGAATAGGGATTAGGGAAGGGAAGGGGGAATCTGGGCCTTCGGACATCTCACTTACCATACGAAACGCGACAGTAAACTGTCAATTTACGTTGGTTTTCTGTGTGCCCCTGTACTTACTTCGAAGGACTCTCACAGCTGAGAGACCTATAAAACTAGTAAGAAATAATTAACGAGATACAATTTGTCAGCGACCGTTTTCCCTCCTTCCTATTATCCTGGGTCTTTTAGGCGTAGTGTGAAGAAGCTACACAGCAGACCAGCATGATTGTGTTGAGTAGTGAGTGATAGATTGTCTCTCGCTACTTTATACCCTAACTGGACGGCATTGCACTTACCATCAGGTCACTTGATCACTTTGCCGTGCCAGGATAAAAAAGACCACAATTATGGACCGTTTACAGGATCTAAATCTTGACTAACAATCCTTTTCTTTTTTAAAGGTGTAAGGAATAACATAAACACAAGGAACAATCACATTAAAAACATTGACACCAATGAACTAAAGCCAATACAGGAACGCCTCATGCATCTAGTTGCCGCATTGTTAGGTCGAGAAACCGGTCTTGGGTTTAGTTCCGGGTTAATTTACACTTCGCTCACTTATCCAATGATAGGACGAAAATAAGGTGAGTGAATCATAGTTACTAGTTGCACCAAACATACATACATACGCGAGCCAAACTTATACTGCGACTTCGGACACAATTTGATACTGTAACTCGAATATAGAAGGTGGCTTTAATTAACAATGAAACAAAGTTACCCGGTAACCCAATAATATTTGGAACAATGAGAATATTATAAGGTATCAAACGGCAGCTCAACAATGAAGTAAGCGTTAATATCGTAATAGGATTGCCGCAAATTCTCCGCGATTCCAATTTAAATTTACCCAAAATACCGGCTACATAAGTTCTGCGAAGTAGTTCTGTCGTTCTTCGAATAGGTTATAATTTGCTTCGTTGAGGATACAAAATGCGAACGTGTTTCATATTAACGTCGACGGAACAAAGTTAGCAGGAAAAAATAAAATGCTAGTATTACAAACGCTGTGTCGGCTTTCTACGTGTTAAATTTAAAAAGAGACGGTTCTCGATAATTTGACGCGTATTTTTACTTTGTAATATTTTGTTCGTCAAGAGTTTACCTGCCAAGTGACCGTATTTAAAACTTGGTCTAGATCTAATGATAGATGAAGGAACGTTATTCTGAAAAATAAATTAAACAAACTTTTTTTAAATGCTCTCAAAAAAATTGTGGTTGTAAGTAGTGAATGAATAAATAAACACGACATGGCTGCCTTAAGCTATTGAAGAGTTCAGTGGTCTGCAGGTCGCCCTGGAAGCAGCATCAGGTCAAGCTCTCTATAATATTGCCTTGTCATCAGGTTAATAATGCCGGGATAAACAGGCCGGCATGATTGTGTTGAGTAGCGAGGGATAGATTGTCTTTCACTACTTGATACGCTAACTGGACGGCACTAAACTTACCATCAGGTGCAGTGTGGTCACTTTGCAGTGCCAGGATAAAAAAAATGCATGAATACCAAATTTCAGCCTGTTCGGGCTACAAGAACTGGTTCTTAATTGAGTTGCAAATTTAAAAATAAAGAAACATTGCAAATTAAGTATAACTTGTAAAAAATGTAACTACACAACTAACGAATAAAACACACGGCACATAAAAGCATACGGTTATCGAATTAAATTAACCCAAACATCTAAAAGCGCAACAAAAAAATTTAAAAATAATTTTTAAGCTCATTTGTTTAATTTATGATGACCGTTATTAAAAGTTATATAAAAAAAATATTAATAATTATTTGGACACTAAATTCTATGCATCACATGTAGCTAAAGCTTTTTTAAGTTAATCATAAATACTTATATCAATTTTAAAATAAGAATTACTTTTGCATTAGATTTTAAGAGGAAGAATATGATTTTACTATGTTTTAGATATTATAATAAGCCATCGCTGGCGTTTTTCAATGTGATGTCTTTATTACCAATAATAAAAAATAATAAACGCTACCCATTTTAAGATTTTGTCTTTATTTTGAGATGGAATGTAATTAAATTGTTTGTCAATTCTATAATGCTAACATGTTGTTATTGATCAAACTTTACCTTTTTTAAACCACCATAAAAAAATTGTATAAACAAAGACTGCTTTGATGAGATCCTTGTTTGTGATAAAAAATGTAAACCTAAGGTATAACTCATTATACAAAGTCCTTGAAGATGCACTTTAAGTACATAAATCTACTATTGGTAATAAAACTCTCAAGGGGAAACAAGCACTTAATGTTCATTAAAGATCAAAGTTCCTTAATGCAAAATGATACGAACAAGCGTTAGCTAAATAGATAAGAGTTACGATAAAAATCTATAACTCGCTGCATTAAGACGTTATTTAAATTGACCTTTGATAAATATTCCATTGTTAAGCCCTAATTAATAGGAGTTATTAGGCCCATACATTACCTATTTTCCTAAACGAACGGCGGCCTAGGTTTTGTTTAGAGCAAAAATTAAAAAAGTCATGAATAAATAAATTATGATATTTATTTATTCATGACTTTTTAATCTAAAAATACAGATATGTATGAGGTATTTTGTCTTTTAGTTATCGACGTAAACAATAGCTCCGCCAAAAAAAACTCTTTGATTATGACGAAACATTTTACTTTCCCGTTTAACATAATTGCATTCGTTATATAAAAATGAGCACTCTTGTTTCTAGAGCTTTTTTCAAAGGCAGCGTTTCTGTCAGCGAGAAATGGATTAAAAAGATCTACCGGATACATAATACACTTAAGTCACTCTGGCTTTAACAAAATCTTGAAACTTAATAAACGAGGACATAATCAAACACCACTGAGTTTTGTGGCAGCGTATCTAGAATTTAAAAACAAAATTTTAAACCAGGATTGGATCAATTTTCAAGTCAGACAATAAAAAAACACACTTAAATTGTCCCGCGTTATCCAGCTTTATCAAAGAAGTTTTATAAATGAAAGATATGGATACACGTGGCGTACATTTATATTATTAATGATTACTTAATTCATACTATTAATATTTGTTTTTTATGCATCTCCTCCCCCACCCCCGCCCAATACACAAACCTGGCTGCGCTCGAGGTGTTATCCACAAATATTTGTGTTTTTTTATGTATGATTTTCTGCGATCAGTCATGAACTATGTAGTCTGGGTTACGCAGTACTAGGTTTCCTATTGATTACTATCAAGTAATTTTTCCGTGAGTAGCTTCATTTTGATGAGTAGCAGCGATAAAAAGTAAAAATGTATCACTAACTGGGCGTTTTTTTGTTAAATCAAGATAATTATCTAAATTATTCGAAAAAATATTTGTCCTACCAAATGCATGGTTTGATCAAAGAGTCCCTCGTCCAACATGTATCGATAATGAGGTCATCAAAAATGATAACTAACCTATTAACCTAAGCAGATTTTTTTGTGTTGCTTAGTTCATATTTATATTATTTAATAGCCACATTGTCCTACAAATTGCGTGGTACGCTATCCCGGTCCTACGCACAAAAGTTGTTAATACCACAAGACTCTTTTTTCTGATTACTAACTGTAGGACAAAAATGACTGACTGCCTCGGTGGCGCAGTTGTAATTGCGTACGCGTTACGACTGCTATGCTGAGGTATCGGGTTCGATCCGCGGGTTGGGTAAAGTACCACCACATAGAAAATACGTAAGACTAGGTGTATGTAGACACGAAAAGACTTTACAAAATTAAGTTTGCGTCAGAGGTTCTACCCCTTTAGTCAGGTACTTATATAGAGCCTCATGCCCGGCTTCCACTAAAAAAGGGTAACGAGGGGAAACAGGGGGAACAGTCCGCTACGCTCACTCTTATTTAGTGGAAGCACTTATATGCAGTTCGCCATTGCGAGTTAAAAGGACTCCGTAGGGAGCTCTTTCCGCTCGCAGTGGAAGGCGGGCATTGCAATGGGTTATGTCATCGAATCCATTAAAAAATACTAGGCTAAAAAAAGAGCATTGGACTCACCTGCTACATACTTCCACAGTACATTCATAACAGTCAGTGAGAACATGTTTTTAGGATTAATAGGCTTGTTGCAAATAGCATCTATGTGACTAAGCAGGTTTTGCAATTCGTTCTGTATCTCCCTTTCCATAGGTGTCCTCTTGAAACCTACATTTCGTAACTGTTTCACAGTAAATTGCCTCTGTATACGCCATATGGGGCCATCAGAAAATGTTATACCTGAAAACATTAAATATTTGTAATTATGAATGCAATTAGTGGACTGCAAATTAGCATCTGTTTTTAGAAACTGTTGATACAGATATAAAGGGATAATACAAGAGTAAATTTTTACATTCGGAAATAGTCTACATAATTCTACATTGATACACATAGATAAGCCTGTAACTGGGATTAAAGTATTGGCTACTCTTTAGTGCAGTTTGAGGTTCGATTCTAATGTGGTTAATATTGTTATCGAGGAGAATGTTGATTGTAGCTGATGCAGGCAAAATCTGGTAATACCCCGGAACCGCTCGGTAAGCACCGAAGAAAGCCACCACGGGGTTTTAGGTGATAGTTTCGGTGGGGCGTACATAGGGATAGGGAATCGGCCCAGCGGCTACCCGGATAGCCATCATTTCGGCGAAGGGGTGCTGGGTCGTAAGGCCGGCTAGTCCAGCAGATAACCGTTTTAATGTTATTTCCCCCTTCTTCTTCCCTCTTATCTCCACTGGAGCGGGCGGTAGTAACAAAACGCTTTCCCCGCGACAACAAAACAAAGCCGAGAGAAAGAAAGAAAGAAAGAAAGAAAGAAAGAAAGAAAGAAAAGATTTTTTTATTGTTGGTGCGAATATTATTAATTGTATATGTTTTTAATATGAGCTGGTACATATATACCTATAGGTAAATTTAAGCAAAAAGTAAAGTTTATATTTTTGTGTGTTTTTTATATACGACGGCAACCGATGAACTGGGTTGCCTAATAGTAAATGATCTTCACCGCTCATGAACACCCTCAATACCAGAAGAAACAGGGGTGCGTTGCCGGCCTTAAAGGAATGGGGATCGAGAAACTAAGGGACTTTGAGCCTCCAGTAACAGTTTTTATAAAACATTACAGAAATAAATTTACCTAATCTTTTGCCAAGACATCTTAACTGTATGAAGAAGTTGTCGGGCCTGCCTTCGAATACCTTTTCAGTAAATACTTGGTGAACATTCTTTTCCCCGTAGACGGCAACTACGACCTCTCCCCCAAGTTTCACACCTAGGACATTTGTCGAATACTCCTTTGACAATTCCAAAAGCGCTTTAAATTGCGAGCCATGCTTCTTGGTGAAACTTTGGACAACTTTACTGCATCCAACGAACGGGTACCATCGTGGACCTGTATAAGAGAAAATAATTAGGCATTATGATAATATGAACAAAACTATGATCGGGATAAGGAATAGACACTATTATTAATTATATTGCGATACGAAAATGAAATCATTTATTGGTGATGTCGTGCTTGGCAAAAGAGCTACATAACTCTTTTGCTAAGGCAGTACATAAAAAAATATATAAAGCATGATTTATTTGTGCCGCACTAATTCAATAATAATTATAAGAATCAATTAAACAATACTTTGATGTAGCCTATTTCTACGAAAGGAGAAAGTGGTTTACGTTTTGAACACCAATTAAATAGAAGTTTAGATCACAAAACTAAATTATATTGTATGATCCAAATATAAAGTTCTGGAAAATTAATCACTATCCAATTTTCATAAGATCAAATGTTACCTTAAATCGTAGAATTTATAATATTCTAATTCTGAAAGTATTGCACACATACCTCATTCAGACGTTAAAGTAAATTACCCGGTGGTTTAAAAATGTAAATAATATTAGTTAATAATAATTTGTTTATTCCATAAGACTTTACATGCTTATTAATTCATAAAAAGTAAACCGACTTCAATAAAAAACAAATAATGCGTCACTATAAAATTGGAGGGTTGTCCTTGATTTTTCTGAGATCCCATCATCAGATCCTGACTTGGTGCCAACAGGACCACCTGGGAAGTATACCCTTTTAAACAAAAAAGAATTTCTCGAATCGGTCCAGGCGTCTTCAAGTAATCGAGTAACATACATAAAAAAAGATTCCGACGAATTGTTAACCTCCTCCTTTTTTGAAGTCGGTTAAAAACTTACAATGAACATAAATATAAGCAATAGACAGTGTTTGTTGGTAAACTCCGGTGTCCAAAATAAGATTTAACTTGTGTTATGGACCCAATGCTCACAATCACAGTTGAACTCTTATTACTAGTAAATCCCGTGTGCGTACCTCTATTTGATTATTGTTACTGTATAAGATTGATGCATACTGGTATTTGTGTGTGTTGTGTGTGTGTGTGTGTTTGTGTGTGTGTGTGTGTGTGTGTGGTGTGTGTGTGTGTGTGTAGTTACATGTGAGGTATTGTTTCTAAAAAAAACAGAATTTTTAAATAATATTGTTTTAATAAGAAAATCTGAAATTTTAAGAAATAAAATCGTATTTGAAAGATTAAGAAAAATACTTTATAAAACTTGCTAAGTTACTAAGAAATCTTTGATAAATAATTAATCATTACTTATCATAATTACAGTTGTACTAGTTTATGCTCGCAGCTCCGCCCTGTGAAGTTTTTTTTCTGCTTTGAAAGTAGTTTCAATTTTACTATTAGAATTTTGTTTAAAATAACAGTGACACCTACATCGAAATCTCTTAAGTTATTCGCGAACAGACAGACGGCAAATAATATTCTACTGTTTTGTTATATGTATATAGACTTGTGGTACGAACAGTTTTAATTATATAAATCAAGTAGCCCAAAGCGATCATTATTTTACTTGACTGCGTAATCTACTGTACATAACTTGAATTAAAGGAATCAACATCGTGAGTTCACAGTATTAATTACAATTTCAAACACCGATATAAAACATTATACCGCAATATAAACATTCGTTACAATTAATTAACAAAACATAAAAATCACGCCTGTGTCCATGAAGGAGTAAACAGCGAGTAAAACCAAGGTCTGCCGAGCTTATTTCTCATTATCTGGAGATAGGTAACAACTCTAGTGCCATATTATTATTTATTTATTTATACACTTTATATACATTGTATATAATACTAGCCCTGTATTAAACATTGTCCCACTGCTGGGCACGGGCCTCCTCTACTAATGAGAGGGGTTAGGCCTTAGTCCACCACGCTGGCCTAATGCGGGTTGGCAGACTTCTCAGACCTTCGAAAAATTCTCAGATATGCAGGTTTCCTCACGATGTTTTCCTTCACCGTTAAAGCAAGCGATAATTAACATTTTAATACACACATAACATTGTATATAGGCGGACTTAATGCCAAAAGCATTCTCTCCCAGGTATTGATTTTGTATTATCATCATTGTTTAAGAGGCGATTTCTTAAAATTTAAATCTTAAGAAGACCAAGATGTGGTAAATATTTTATGGAAAATAATATTTGGTATCAATGCTCTTTAGCACAGTTAATAAATTACGTATTTACAGCCTCCGTGGCGCAGTTGGCGAGTAGCCAGCTGTGAACGAGAGGTCGTGGGTTCGATTCCACAACCAGGACAAATGTTTGTGTGACAGACAGATATTTGTGTCCAGGGTCTGGGTGTTGTGGATCGAAAGTCTCTCGTAGTCACTGATACCCACAACACAAGACTCGTATCTAAGTATGGGGTTGGGGCTGTGTGTGACTATTGGGTGATATTTATTTCGGGGTTTCTTAGAATTCATCCTCTATGGGATAAATATGGTGCCAAAGTATTTATAGTTCACGCAAGCAAGCCGTTGGCTGAAAGCTGTAACTTGAAACTTGGAGCAACATCATAGACTACTTTTTATCTTATAGAAGACTATAACACGGTATCCGTGAGCAAATAATAGTATTAAGAGAAATATCGTGTTGATACTACAATTTGTATTATACATTCATTTCACGTATACCGTGGTCTTTCTTAGATCATAACTAATAATTTGGATAAAGAAACTATGTATTTATTTACAATTAAATTTTGAATAATATCTTTGTTTCTTTTATGTAGGTAATATTAGGCTATGCCCCTTTGGAAGTAGCAGCATTTCGGTTGACTCCGATTCCTGGCGTTTTCAGCCGAATTGAAAACTCTTCCTAAGAGTTACGCCATTGTATGACCGGAACGACGCCTATATACCCTTTTCAGATGTTTGTTAGTGAATCACATGATTTCTTTTCACTCAGATGTGCTTAAAAATATTTTTAAGTTACATTACAAGACGGTTGAAGCGGTATTTGATCCGCCGTAATGTGTCGCAGCTTTAATGCCCTTTCGACGACAACAGCGCCATAAACGCTAATTTCCTTTAGCGTAAAAAATACACTTTTCAGTGTTTCTATATGCGCAACCAGCGATCTATATGTACTACGTACTAGATGCGGCGACCAGAACAAACATTGTGTTCCACCGAGTCGCGGTTTATACACTGCACCACCGTTAGTATGCTTCATGCTACCTACGAATGCACACTAGTTAATTTTAGTTATTTGTAGCGACATTCGCGAACAAATCTGCCTTAAATTGATTTACAGTGAAACTGTTGATAGTATATAAGGTAAATAACATAATTTCGTAACGTTGAGAACGTAATATCAATTAATATTAATTAATTTAAATTCTGAATACGAGAAGTTTATATTTCATAATTCATTTCAAAATTCATTATATAGTTTGTCCCGTTTTGGCGCGCGGAAAGTCCCGTTCGAGAAAAAGTGACGGAGTTATAACTTCCAAATAGTTCTTAGTAAAATGAATAGATGGCATTAGTGGCAGACAAGGTTTTTGGAACATCTTTTTTCTTCGACCGTTCGTGTCTATATAATATAAGTCAATGTGCGCAACAATTATATTAGTTACAATGAATAATAAAAAGATTAATAGTATAATATAGTTTATGGGCCAAAATTGCTAGTTGCGACCTAAGGAAGGTCACGGTACACGTGAGATAAATAATAGTAATAAACCATAGTACCTTTATACCCCACTCGTGCTTACATCATTTTTACACTTATTATGTACTGACACCTCCGGATTGCACGTCATATACAGGGTACTGTGGTCCTACGGCTATAGAATCAATTCTTCATTAGCACTAATGAATGTCTGAATATGTGCCGAATTGCGTTGATATTTTTTGATACCAACACAGTCACATTTCATATGTAGGCCTACTCTTGAAATCAATTCCAATCTCGAACTCGATATAGTTTCAATTCCAATCTAGAAGAAATTAGAACTTTAACTCACTCAACTAAATGAAATAGAATATTTACGAATTAGCGATCGTAAATACTCTATTTCATTTAATTACGTTCAAGAGTACCTATTAAACAGTTTTTGAACCCAATCCCAATTTTAAATTGGAGTCAAGTGTCAAAAGTAACCCCCTGGTCGCTAGTCTGCCTTTAGAAATAGTTTTTTTCCTAGAACGTAATAACTGAGTATATAAATTTACTTAATGATATAAAATTGTGTTGAATTTTTTTATTATAATCGGGGTGACTGTTTGCCAAAATCAAATCCGAATGCTGCACGAATTCGATTAATTTTTATAATTGACTACTAAATGTAGTTAATAGCTGTCCGCCATGATGACCGTCATTATGACTACAATATTTTCTTTATATTTGGTTTGTTTACAATTTAATTATTTTTGTACCTTTGATCATCGTTAATTACGTAGGTTAATAGTGTCATTGATTTTTAAAATGTTGTTTTCAAGATTGGTTGGTATTGACTGCAATATATCATTTAAAAAAAGCACTTCCTATTATAAGTACAATTTATTCCAAAATGAATGAAACACATCAACCGATTCAATTTCAAAAGAATAATTTACATTTAGTGTAACTCAACACATTTATAGATATTGTGCCTTAAAATAATATAATCAACCACGAAATTCGTGATGAAGGTTCTGGAATTCGATATTTAATTTCTCACAACGATTATTGTCTATAGGCATTCGATTTCGATTTAATAACGCAATGCCAATCAGTGGTATTTGTCTGTTAACCGAAAAAGTGAATGCATTTGTTGTAGAATTTTCAGTTTACCTGCATTTTTCAGAATCACTTATGAATTATTTGCTGGTGGTAGGATATTCAAATCCGCCGGGATAGCGACCACCGTACACAGGGCGAAAAACCCACCATACTGGCACACGCAAGTGTGTCGCGTTCCGGGATCAGCCAGTGTACATCCGGTTTTTTGTCGGGGGTCTGGAGTTGGGGTACAATGGCCATTTTGCGGCCTTCTTAGTACTCTGACTAGACCCTCGACCCCTTCTTCACCTTCTTGCTCATGGCGTAGTGTGAAGAAGCAGGCCGGCATGAGTGTATTGAGTAGCGGAGATAGATCGTCTCTCGCTACTCAGTACTCTATTTGGACCGCACTGCGCTTACCATCAGGTACAGTGCGGTCACTTTGCCGTGAAAGGATAAAAAAAAATAGCTTTCTATTTTTTTAAGATTACGAATCATGGCCAAAATCTAGTTGAAATTAAATTTATTTTAAAAGTTAGGTGTCAAACACAGATGACTCAACACTAGATAAAACCTGTATCATGGGTATCAAGAACTATGAGCGACTACGGTCCCTTTTTTTTTTTTTTGTTATCGCGGGGAAAGCGTTTTATTACTGCCGCCCGCTCCGGAGGGAAGCGGATTAAGAATAAAACGGGTATGCTGGACTAGCCGGTCTTACGACCCAGCATCCCCCTCGCACGGATGATGGCTATCCGTGCTGCCGCTGGGCCGAGTCCCTAACCCCTATGTACACCCCACCCGACACTACCAGCTAAAACCCCGCGGTGGCCTTCTTCGGCGCTTGCGGAGCGATCCCGGGGTATTCTAAGGAGTGCTAGAATTGCAGCCGGAATCGCCCCTGCGCGGTGCCCTGTACGGGCCCATCTCCATGGGAGGCTAAGGAGCCCCCGCGCACCGAGCAACGACAGCGAACGAGGCCTTACCACCCACGCTGCCGTCCATCTCGGGGTCGCACGATGCCCCGAATTTGGGAGTGCATCGATACGGGCTGACAGCCCTCCGCTGCGCGCCCGCGACCCCCGATGGCCCCAATTAGTCGCCTCGTACGACAGGCAGGGGTTGCCGTGGTGAAATTCTCAACACGCCCCCATTCCACAGGGCGGGAGACGCCGGTCAGTCGTCCACCCGGCGCCTCCTACGTCTTCTCTGGCGGCGGGAGGGATCATATCGTTCCCGATCCCTCTCAGCACTCTCCTTCTGCGAGATGACGTTCTCGCAGAAGTGGGCCACCGCACGCCAGGACCTCCGGCTGGCGACCATGGACGACACCACGGCCGGCAGCGATAGGTCTCCTCCGACGGCTGCTCTGAGAGCGCTGCGCTCTTCGTCCCAGGCTGGGCACTCCTCCAACGTGTGTTGGGCCGTGTCCTCACCGCAGTTGCCACAGTGGTGGCACACGGCAGACACCTCCTTTCCGATCCGACACAGGAACGAACCGAAACACCCGTGGTCCGTCAGTACCTGCGTCAGCCGGAACGTTGGCGCACCGTGGCGCCTGTCTAACCATCTCTTTAGGACAGGACGCACTGCCGCGACGGTCCTCAAGCCTGCACTTGGGCTTTCCAGCCTGGTATGCCACTCCTCCACAGCGGTTCTGCGGAACCGGGCCGCAATCTCCCTTGGGGCCAGTCTCTCCTGTCGGCGACTGGACGCCTCCTCCCGCCAGAAGAACGCTGACGAGAGGAGTTTTGCGTCCAACTCCCAAGGGAGTGTGCCGGCCAATACGCAGGCCGCCTCGTGGGAGACCGTGCGGTAGCCCCTTACTATTCGCTGCGCCACCAAACGCTGCGGTTTGCGCAGCAAGGCGACGCATCGGGCTTTCAGGGACTCAGCCCATACGGGACATCCGTACAGGGCCATTGACCGCACGACTCCAGCGTATAAACTTCGGCAAGGGTTACTTGGTCCCTCCAGGTTCGGCAGCAGGCGTCCGAGCGCGCCCGCCGCCCGCACCAATTTCGGCGACAACTCCTGGAAATGGGCACGGAAATCCCATCGGCTGTCCAGAATCAATCCCAAGTACTTCATTTTACAGCCGATGGGAATCCGCACCCCCTCCACATCGATGTGGGGCCCTAAAGGTGGCCGAATCCGAGGCCCGTGAAAGCAAAGGGCCTCGGTTTTGTTCAGGGCCACCTTAAGACCCAGTCGCCGAATCCTGCCCACCACCTGTTCTGTTGCAAACGAGGCGAGCAGGGTGGCCTCCTGAAAAGACCTGGCCGACGCTGTCACTAGTGTGTCGTCTGCATAACAGACGACAGCGACGCCTCGGGGGTTAGTACCACGGAGCACCCAATCGTAGCCGATGTTCCACAGGAGAGGGCCCAGGACTGAGCCCTGTGGAACACCGCAGGCCATCGCTCTTCGGTGCCACCTGTCGGCGCCTGGATACACTATGTACCTATCTGATAGATACGAGCGCACCAGACGCCGGAGATACGGTGGCACCACATGGTACCGCAGTGCTTCCATTATGCAGACCCAGGGCAATGTGTTGAACGCGTTGGCGATGTCTAGAGACACCGCCACCACCACTTCACCCCGAGCCACTGCATCCTCCGCTTGTGCCTTGACCCGCAAAATCGCATGTACAGTAGATCGGCCTTGCCGAAACCCATACTGGCACTGTGCCAAGTCCGGCCCGACCTCTACAAGATGCTCGACGAGGCGAGCGTGAATGATACGCTCGAAGAGCTTGCAGACCTCGTCGAGCAATACGATGGGCCGGTAGGCCGATGGCGACTCTGCGGGCCGCCCCTCCTTCTTGAGCAGGACCAACTTCCCAGTTTTCCACTGAGACGGAAAACGGCCCTGCTCCAGGCACGCGGAGAACAGGCCACGGAGCCTAGTACCCAGATGCTCGACGGCTAACACCCACGCACGTCCGGGGATACCGTCGAGACCCGGGGCTGTTTTCTTGCCCCGTAGCCGAAGCACCACCGCCCGAAATTCCTCGGGCGAAACCTCCGAAATAACCCTTGCCGAACTCAACGACGATGGCGTCGATGGATGTGACGCCATCGGTGGGGGAGTGACATTCACAGTGGCAGGGAACAAAGCTGCGACGACCTCTTCAACTAGATCGCCCCGGAGACTCTGAGTCAGTGGGGGCGCCCACGGGCGATACCGTCTCATCGCCACGCGATATGGACGCCCCCAAGGGTCGTTATCAAGAGTTCCCCGAAACTCCTCCTGAGCTGCAGACTTTGCCCTTGCTATTGCCACGCGCAGCGCTCTCTTAGCCTCCCTGTGGAGGCCGTGAAGCAGCCGCTCCTGGTCCTCGTCGCCGGGAAGACGGATCCGACGACGACGGTGTCTGGCGAGACGACGAAGCGCGGCCACGCAGGAGACACGTAACCGCGTAAGTTCCGCCGACCACCAGAACACCTGGCGCTTCTCAGGAAGACGTCGGACTCGGGGCATGGCCGCGTCACAGATGCGCGACATCGCTGCCCCGAACCACGACGCCTCCTGCTCGACCTGCATCGGTGCCTCCGGTGCAGGGAGCCACGCCTGCGCCAGTGCGGCCTCCTTCAGGGCCTCAACATCGAGGCGTTTTACTGACCAACGCGGGCCGTCCGACCGCGGGCCAGTCGGTCCTCCACTAGACTGGGGGTTAGGGGACAAGGCGACGTCGAACCGAATATATCGGTGATCCGACAACGTCTCCTCGTCCACCAGAACTCTCCAGTCACGGACACGGCGGGCAATAGCTGGGGTGGCGAACGTGAGGTCCACCACCGATCCGCCATTATGCCGCACGCACGTGTTAACCGACCCGCGATTCACGACGGCCAGGTTGGCCGAGATCGCCCATTCCTCCAGGGCCTCACCACGCCTGCTGGTTACCGACGAACCCCAAGCCAGAGACTTGGCGTTGAAATCGCCGGCAACGAGAACGGGGCGAGGCTGACTGTCTTGCACCACCAGAGCCCCCAGCCGAGTGAGAAAGTGCTCGAACTCGGCCAGAGATCTATTGGGGGAGAAATACACACCCACAATCCAGATCCCCCCCAACAGAACCGCCACGCATCCCGACCCCTTCGCTACTTTTTCGAAGGGTGGGGAGCCGGCGGCGCCCCGAGTGATGACGGCCACCAAACCGTTAAGGTCCCCTGCCCAGTCTTCCCTGGGGGGAACAAAATACGGCTCGGCAACCACAGCCACTTGTATTGACCACTGTGCCATGCTCTGGACTAGCAGGTCCTGAGCTCTGGCGCAGTGATTAATGTTCGCCTGGAGCGACTACGGTCCCAAAATACCCACACAAATATCTGTCTGACACACAAACATTTATCTCGTTACGGGAATCGAACTCACGGCCTCTCTTTTCACAGCCGGCTATTCGCCCGCTGCGCCACGAACGCTGTCGAAGCTGTCTATACTAATACTATACATGCGAAAGTAACTCTGTTTGTTTGTTACCTTTTAACGACTAAACGGCTGAACAGATTGTGATGAAATTTGGCAAGGAGCTAGATTATATCCTGGAGAAGGACATAAGCGGGTAAAATAGGGGATGAAATGTTGTATGAAAATCCTTAATTTTTTAAGTGAAACGCATGAAAATTCGTATTTCGTATAATATACTTTTTCTCCGAAACATGACCTCTACGCGGGCGGAGTCGCGAGCAACAGCTAGTACTATAATAAAGCTGAAGAAGGACTTTGTCTGGGCATTAAATATTTTTGCAAAATTTGGATTGTATATTATTGATATAGAATCCAAAACAATTGCTTTTAGAATTATTGTCTATTTGTCTGACTGTCAAGGCATCACGTCCAAAGTACTGTATCGACAATAAAATCATAGAGTGTATCTTGAGGTAACATATTTTCATTTAAATCGGTGCATTCAATAAAAAATTATACCTGTTTGAACTAATATCTATTTTATGCAAAGGGTAGTTTGAGAGATGAAATGATTTTATACGAAATAGTATAAGGTAACTTCCACGCGAGCAGAACCGCTGGCAACAACTAGTACAAAATAAATTAATTCTAAAATGTTGAACAAATATTCAATTAAAAAATCCTAAAGATCATAAATTATAAAATTGTGAATAGAGACTGAAGTTGTATATGTAAAGCTGAATAAATCTGCTACACATAAGCTTTGTAATATGAAAATAAAGATTTCCAATACTATTTTCAATTGCCAATATCGGACTGTGTGAGCAAAGCTAACTCAAATATTCAATATGCAGAAAAAAATGGACGCAACAATCCGAAGCGGTCATTTGAATCGGAACTATCGACATTTTACATCCAAACCGCAAACACGATGTGAACTTGAATCCTAACCTTGATAGTGAAAGGGGCATCAAAGTCCGGAAAATAAATGAACGGCACGCTTTAGACTGAAAGGGAAAACTGCATTTTTTTCCTGTTGTAAACTCAACTCTATTGTGAGATGTCTCCGCCGCTATGTAGGTCAGTTATGAAAAACAAAATGGTATAAAACGTGACTTTAGTTAGTGAAAGCTAAATATTATTACTTCTTATATAAAAAGTCAGTCTGTCATTTGCTATTTAATATTTACGAGGAATTTTGCTATAAGAATTGGAATTTGGAATCGGAAATGAACACATATAATACCAAGCTCTGTATCAAACTTGTCCCACTGCTGGACAAGGGCCTCCCCTTATAATGAGATGGGTAAAACTTAAATCCACCACGCTGCACTGGTCGGCAATGCAGGTTGGTAGACTTCATATACCTATATACTTCATATGAAATTCTTATGAGAATTCTCTTGTATGCATGTTTACTCATTATGTTTTCCTTCACCGTTAAAGCAAGCGATAATTAACAAAAAATACACTCGTAACTTTAGAAAAGTCGAAGGTGTATGCCATTTGGGCTGGTTTTGAATCAAAGACTTTCGTCATGACAGTCCGTAATTATCACTCCCTACTAGGCTATCTCTACCCTAAATGAACACCTATTGATAATCATTTATAGTGGTAGATTGGTATAAGGTCGCAGTACAGATGATAAACAAATAAAAAGTGTATTCATTGGACAGATCGATAGAAATGGTGATATACTTTTATGGTGTAAGTACAACAATACTTAATGAGGAAGATAAATAAGTGAAGAAAAAAGAAGTAAGAAGATAAATAAATAAGTAAGAAAACAAATAAGGTATTTGTCAGGGGTCTGGAGTTGGGCTACGATGTTTGGCCGTTTCGCGGCCTTCCGAGTACTCTGACACTAGACCCTCGACCGCTTCTACATCTCTTGCCCATACCGTAGTGTGAAGAAGTAGGCCGGAATCATGATGTTGAGTAGCAGGGGATAGATTATCACCCGCTACTCGATACTCTAATTGGATGGCACTGCGCTTACCATCAGATGCCATAGTCACTTTATCGTGCCAGGATAAAAAAAACGTGGGATGATTTAACTACAGTGCTAAAATTAACTGGGTAAGTCTATATTAATAACAGTTTTTGATTTTGGAATACTCCTGTATGTTTCTTATCATTTCATACAGTTACGAAATAAAGATAAGAGGGTTATTGTAGAGAGATTCTGTTTCCTCTCGCCGCATCCTATCCTTTAGATAATAACGATTGCTTTGTTTCCGACTTTAGTCTAATATCGATATTGTTCGTAACAGAGAGCTTAGAGTGTATTTTTTGTAAATTTGTAACAGATCATTTTATATGTGTCGTCTTGTAGATTGTCATTAAAAATCTAAATATTAAACATTTTTTATTTTAATATTATGTGAAGATATATAAAGGACTGTAAAATGGAATATCCAGTCCATAATGTCAGACACACTCATATGCCATTGTATTTATAAAAATACACCACATGAGATAGCGGTACTAAGTCAGTGCACACTACTTTGTTTTAATCTTATCTCAACATCATTGATGCTTTGAGTGTTCCGTCACACCCTCCTCGCAAATCAACAATTATTATATTATGTCCGTAGTTGTCCAACCAACGTAAGAAAAAAAAAAAAAGCTGTATAACTTTCTAATAAAATTGACAAACTGGACATTTTCTATAATACCACTTCATTCAGAAGAACATTATAAAAACATATTTATGACTTATAACATTCTGATAAATCTTACTACTATTATAATTATAAATGCGAAAGTTTGGATGGATGGATGGATAGATGTTGGTTACTCAATCACGCTGCAACGGCTGGACGGATCTGGTTGAAATTTGTAACAGAGATAAATTATGGTCTGGAATAGCACATAGGCTACTTTTTATCCCGGAAAATGTACAGTTCCCGTACGGTACTTTAGTTTTGCACAGAGTTTAGGGATCAAAAAATGACATAGACCACTTTTATCCCGGAAAATGCAGAATATAAAAAGGTGTAACAGCTTAAGAGGTCTCCATGGGTTTTATATCTTTTCTATCAAACATAACTACCACGCGGGCGAAGCCACGAGCAACATCTAGTTATTTAAAACTAGATAGTTTTAAATAATTTACTTTGTTTCATTTGGTTTGTTCACTATATTTAATGTTAATATTTTTTCTCATGAGCCATGTTGTGATTGGCTGTTATCAAACAATAATTAGTTTCATATTGTTTGGCTACTGTGTTATGTACCTAAATGAAATAGAAAATTTAGTTGGAGATCCATACTAATACTATAAATGCGAAAGTAACTCTGTTTGTTTGTTTGTTTGTTTGTTTGTTTGTTTGTTTGTTTGTTTGTTTGTTTGTTTGTTTGTTTGTTACCTCTTCACGACTAAACGGCTGAACGGATTGTAATGAAATTTGGTAAGTGAATAGATTATATCCTAGAGAAGGACATAGGCTATCTTTTTTCTCAAAAAACAACCTTGAAAGGGGTCAAATAGTTCAAAATTTGTATGGGAAATCCATAATTCCTCGACTTAGGGATCTGTAAATTCATATTTAGGCTTTTGGTAGGAAATAAAGAAATACGTGTTTCAACGTTTCTGAAAATCATCCCTAAAAGGGGCAAAGTGAGGTTAAACTTATGGGGTATTCTTTAGATGGAATCTCAAGATTCAGGCACAACACCTGAGACGCTGGACAATCGCTACAAGTGCCTCAGTGCAGAAGACAACTCCTTGGATTGTATACATCGGCTCCCAAATATAACCTCCACGCAGGCGGAGCTGCGAGCAACAGCTAGTCCTTAATAAATAAAATAAAAATGATCGTATTAATGCAAGGCAATAGTAAAGCGGTTAATATTCATATAATCATTCATGCTAATGAACGGCGTGTATTTGAAGACCTTTAATTTTACAAGTTAAAACTTTTAGATTGTAACTTAAATCATTGGAAGACAAATCCTTGTGGATCACACAAATATTGGTACTCGTGCAGACATCGAACCCGCGATCTCTCTAGTTACAGTCACTACTCATCCACTGCGCCACTGAGCGTGTCAATTATGAAGCAAACTTTTATGTTTTAGGTATTTCCTTTTTTTAAACGAACTTAGAAAGAAGTATCTCTACTTAATCTCAATATTTTTACTTTCAGCAATATACCTACAATTCTTCCGGTATTGTGAGTTCATATAACTAACTTACCACCACGCAAATGAGTAAACTCTTGTCATTCCATCTTTTATATAAAAACCAATGCTTGTTTATTAGTATTTTAAGCGCTGCCATACCGTTCACCGATAAAGATAAAACATTGTCTTATTTCTTGCACTTGCGCGAAGCTTATAGGTAAAGTACAATTAACTTAGGTGGTTGAGGGTTCGATTCTCATGCTGGAAAAATATTGTCATAGTGTTAGGTGCATTTATTTTTTGTTTAAAGCACTGTCCCCTGCGGTAGATATAAACGTTATCGCGCATGTGAAGCTGAGGGCAAAAGCTAGTTGTATAAAAAAGGTATTTAATGTATACGCGAATGATGAATAAAATAAGAACTTTTTATAAGGTTTTCATCTAGTTGGTCCACATTAATTTGTTTATTAAGTAATGGAACACAAGGAAAACGTTGGTAATTAACAACAGCAAGTAAATGGCGATTTAAATATTTTATTTAAAATTAAGTGGAAGTGTGCCCGATATAGCGATAGGTAGCCTCTACCACATCTAGTACGGTAATAAGCCCGGCGAATTTGGATGTAATGGTTACACCTCTACCTAACCCTTTGGGGATTACAGGTGTGTATGCGTTTTTAAGTATGAGACTATGTGTGCTCTGGATAATAAAACTAACATTATTATCTTGGTCCCACACAGTATTGACAGTCACACACATAGCCCCGACTCCACTCTAATAACGAGTCTTGTGTCGTGGGTATTAGGGACTTTCGGTCTCACAACACCCAGACCCCGGACACAAATATCTGTCTGCCACGTAAACATTTGTCCAGATGTGGGAATCGAACCCACGGCCTCTCGTTTCACAGCCGGCTACTCGCCTACTGCGCCACGGAGACGTAATATAAAACCAAAAACTTCTTCTAAACCCATATCGTATTACCAAATTAGGAAATAAATACGGAGATGAAAAAATGTTATGTCTTTAGTTGCTTGCGGCATACCTGAGTCGTCATATAGGATTTTTTTCTAAATGTACCCATATGTATTTTAGTAATTAAAACCTAAAAAAACCGGCATTTAAATCATAATCACTTTGTGTTAGCTGTCATTTTTTCCTCATAAATCGTCATTGGACCTTATCGAATCGATACATACATACCGATTAAAATAAAAAAATATATAGAAGAACTGAGAACCTTTTATTATTCATGTCAGTTGGTAGATTGAATTTTGAAATTTTGCGGTATATTTATTATGATCTTGACGGTCTTTAGTACCACGTAGAGTCTATGAAGTAACTCTTTACTTAGATATGTTTGGGAGACATGTGTCTTGACAATTTGTGTTATGTGCGCCCAGTCTAACTAAAATATTTATATACTAAGTACTTAAAAATTCGTGCCAGTTTAAAGCCTGGCTTAATCATTAAGCTTTCAAATAAGGGCAATATTATAATTGTAATATAAAACTCGGACCGCATCAATATCACTACTTAAGTTGTGAAACTGCTGAGTTCCTAAGTTGAAATCCCAGGTTGGTAAATCACATTGAGCATCTGTAGTTTAATTTTCGATTTAAAGAAAATACACACGGTTGTGTATCATATAGTGACAGCATTACGCCAACATCATAACACGAAAAATAAGCTTGTAGCTTGGCGACCGTAGATGTACTATTTTCATCTGTCTACCCCTTCTGGTAGGGTCGTGATCTTATGTATGTAAAAGACAATCACCTTCCAATGTTAGAGTCTATAAAATAACACTTTAAACTACACAGTGTAATGTTTTATACGAGTTTTTCCTGGCACGGCAAAGTGACCACACTGCACCTAACGGTAAGCGCTACTCAACACAATCATGCCGGCCTGCTTCTTCACACTACGCCATGGGGCAAGGTTAAGAAGCGGTCGAGGGTCTATTGTCAGAGTATTCAGAAGGCCGCGAAACGGCCAAACATCGTACCCCAACTCTAGACCCCGACAAAACCGAATGTACACTGGCTGATCCCGGAACGCGACACACTTGCGTTTGCCACTATGGCGGGTTTTACACCGTACACAGGGTGGTCGCTATCCGGGCGGATATGAATATCCTACCACCAGCAAAGAGTTACTATGCTCATAGAAGATAACATTAAAATTTGAGCAATGGGTCCTGCTTTCCAGTATGAATTTAGGACAAATTGTTTTTTATAGTTAAAATTTCATAAATATTTGTATTCCTATCTAAAGCCGGTAATTTTTGGTAGGATTTCGTATTTAGTAAAATAAGGTTTTGAACTAACCCGACACGTTGCGACGAGATTTAAAAAGTTATCATTAGTCTATATTTTGTTCATTAACTTTAGCATAATAGGTTTATTGTACGACCAGCTACCACCGGTTGGTGGTAGCCGGTATTCGGTAAGTGGAAAGGACAGATGTGACAAAGACCGCGGGTTCGATTCCAGTGTACAGGCACATACCATCGACTATTCGAGGTTACTTGTGTATCTATTGTTAATTATTGATAACTGTCTCGGTTAAAGAAATATTGTATTATTGATAACCTGAACTATGATTTCTCCATAAGAAATTCAATGATATCACCGAAGTATTACCACGTAACGTAAAAATGTAAAAAATATTATTCGAAATGAAATTTAATTTGAAGAATTAACATTAAGAGCAATAGTTAACACTGGCAAAATATTTTATTATGTTATTTTATAATATCTAGGAACTGCAGTGAGACTACAATAAAAAAATATATAAAAAAAACCTACTATTAAAAAAAAGTTATATTCATAATTTGTAGTCTAATTATGTGTCCGCTTCATTTAATTGAAAGAGATTGATAGAAATTTTATAAACAGATTTTTAAATGACACACAAAAATAGCAAATTTCATATTAATTCATAATCAAGTCTCAATTGGGTTAATATTTAGTCAGATTGTCAGTTGAATACGAAAATTGGCCCTCGAATCTGTTTTAAATAAACTTCAATGGACTATATTGTACGTTTATTGACTTAATAACATGCATGGTAAACATCTGACAATCACATATACAACGAAAATATTTGTAAGTGTTTCGTTGCATACACAAGGCAATTTTATTTTACACATTTTATTTCACGCCTGTGTAGTAGTTTACATGTATGTTTTTATATAACCTGTAAAACCGCCAAGCCTTTGTGCCTTTCATAGGACATTTAAAAATAAAAAAAAACACGTAAAAATATTTTTTATCTAGGGTTACCAACGGTAACGGTAAGTGAATTTGAAAAATGAAAATTAAATAAACAGATATATAAAACACCTAAAACTTACCGGGTGGGAAATTTCTCGGCTTAATGGTGCTCTTGATTACATAGCCGACGAAAAACACGAGAAGTACACCGACGAGTGTGGTGAACATTGTACGCTCGAGTTGATTACTTCACTCTTCGGCAGCCGGAACACAACTGTGAATAATACTGCTTAAATTTCTTTACATACTTCAAAAGATCTTATATTATAATATCTTTGCCTTCAGGGTTACATCAAACTTAGTCACACCGCACAGGATAATATGACAAAATTAGTCTTATTTGACTTTAAATAAATTGGAATGAATTGGAAAACATAAGAGTACCGTATCAGAATATTTCTAATCCCCGATAAAAAAGGATGTTAAAAGTTTGACCCCTTTATCTACCTCGGTGTGTATTATTCTATGGCATCGTATGGAGTATGGACTAAGGGACTTGACCTATTTGGATGCCGTTTTTTGCAAAATAAATCATTTTTTTTTTATCTGATAACTTTGATGCCGTATGCAGGTACTCTTCGATAATGAACAGCAGAAAGACTGTGTATCGACTATCGACTCATTAATTAGGTTTCGGTGAGTAGTAGGTTACACATAGTGATCAAAATATAATGATGAGGTAGAAAGGTAGTCAATATAGATATATAAATAGTATAATATAATATTATACTGTAGTATAGATAGGCAATCGAAATTTATACTTGTCTGAGTTGAGACTTGTTACTTAAAATTTATGAAGTTCCAAATATAAAACTTAAATAAAGCATTTAAAATTCACCCAAAAAATAAAGTTTAAAAAAAATGGGAGTAAACTTTAAAAGATGAAAATATAAGAATTAAAATATTGTTTTTTCTTATGTGTTATTTGAGGAGTAATAGGTTGTGATTCGTCGAATCCGTTTTATAAATAAGACGAGAAGTTAAATAGCCAACATAAAGTAACCACAGGACAGAATTCAAAACCAGGAAAATATTTTGGAACATGTAGTTGACCAATCATTTTGAAATGGTTACTGTAGCCAACGAGATTTTTAAGCAGATGGAACACTGCAGCGCGCAACAAAAAGCGTATTTTTTTTGTTAAATTAGTTTTACAACACATTTCTATTGTTCCTGTTATTTTTAAGTTCTCTATGTTTATTTAAAGTACTGTTGTTTGTTGGTTACAAAATAATATTTACTCTTTGCATGTTATGTACCTATACCTGTAAGTGGCATGGATATGAGCCAATTGTAAAACATTTAAAATTTAAAGATATGTATGATGTTGGTGTACTTTATTAAATAAAAAATTAAAATATTTTCATTTACGACAATTGTAATGTTAAAAACGTATGCGATATAATATTGAAAGGTACCACGCAGTGACTTGAAAACACTTGGCGCTCCATTTTACAGGCACAGGACATGAAGATTTTATGCCCACCAGATGTAGCGATGCCGCTGCGATTTAGATTAAGTTTTAAGTTTTTCAAGTGGAAAAGTTACCGACACTCATCAGTTTTTTTAATTCAACGAAAGTTTTTATCAAACTTTCTGGATATTATACTTAAAATAACTCAACCCTAAAAAATATATTGGAACAATAAAAAGAAATAGCCAATTCCAAATATATAATTATAATATAAGACGGACTGTCAAGACGAAACGTGTGTTCAAAACCTAAGTGGAAACACACCTCTGACTTTTCTAAAATTATGTGTGTTTTAAATGTTAATTATCGCTTGCTTTAGGTGAAGGAAAACATCGTGAGGAAACCTGCATATCTGAGAAATCTTATACGAATTTCGAAGGTATGCGAAGTCTACCAACCCGCATTAGGCCAGCGTGGCAGACTAAGGCCTAACCCCTCTCATTAGTAGAGGAGGCCCGTGCCCAGCAGTGGGACAATGTTTAATGCAGGGTTTGTATTATTATTTATTATTAATATAATATTTTTATGTTAGTTTTGATACTAACTACAAACAAAAAACTTTTAACTTAATATCAGCGCCAACGTTTTTTTAATGAGTTTTTTGAACAATTCATACTTGAATATAAGAAAAAAGAAGATAAAATCTAAATAATTAAAAAACGAAGTCAACGGACTATACGTAAAATTCTGTAAACATTTTAGTACCGTCTACGACAAAGTTGTTTTACACGGATAAAATTCCAGAAATAATGAGCACTTTAAGCATCAAAATTCGCTGATCACCTGTCGCTACATAAGATGTTTAGCACCTAATAGTTACAATAGGGTATTTGTCAATTTTTGAAAATTGATGGACATCGATAGAGGGCTCTTCACTTATAGCCCCCGTAATATTTTTATTCTTGAAATATACTCAATTTATATAAAATCCGTGATTTTATTTTTGCACATATAATTTCGCGCTAAAACGCGTTGTCACGTGACATTATCTCTATGTGACGTCATCGCACATATACCTATACAAACATTCGTGACACCTAACAACATAACAAATTATTTGCATTTATCTGTTAGTTTTTCCGCAAAAATGAATGAGCCAGCATATAAATATTGTTCAATGCCTTTGTGTAAAAACTCGACACTAAATCCCGATAAATTGTTCATCCATGTGCCAAAATCAAAAGTTTTAAGAAAGAAGTGGCAGATTTCGTCTATCAGCCCTTGTAATGCCTTCTTCCATTCTTATAGAAGACTTACACATCGAAAAATATGTTCTTCCTTACAATTTTATTTGTCGTAGGATGCAATGTTTATGTGCGATGTCGTCACGAGTAATGGCGGCCGGTATTGCTACGTTTTTGGCCCCGAGTGATACAGATTAAAAATTCTAAATTTTAATGATATATATAAAATTAAAATGAAAATAAAATGTTTATAATACATTTAAAATAAAAAAATGTATTTAATAAATATGTTTGCCGACTATCCTTTCTCTTAGTGCAGTTTTATATATTTTGGTTACACCAGTCAAACACCCTTGGTGACCGTCATAGATGCAAACATATTTGAACACTTTGATAATACAAAATTCGGTGAACTTTCATAAAATGTGTTTTTTTGGTTCATGAACTTTTGGTAAGTAAAAGTATTCATGACATATCCATTGTCCAGAAGTTTTAAATAGACTAAACACCAACTGATTTTTATATCATTTTTTGTACTCGACAATATGTTCCCGTAGGTACAGAAATTTGGAACAATCTATGAAAGAGATTAAGATCCGATGAAAGAGTGTGAGGTATGAGGTCATAAATATAAAATTTTCAAAGGATAATAGCAACGCATTTGCAAGACCTCTGGTGTTGCAGATGTTTATGGGCTATGTGTTGATCACTTTCCATCAGGTGAGCCTCCTGTCCGTTTGCCCCTTGTACCATAAAAAACCCGCTAGAGAAAGAAAAGGAGTGACCGTGAGAGAAAGTGTCAGATAGGAGTGGGATAGAGTGAGAGTGTGTGTGTGAGAGAGAGAAAATATGGAAGTGAGAAAAATAGAGAGACAGGGAGTGGGTGAGAGTGAGAAAGAGTGTGTCAGAGCAAATATAAGAGAGACCAAGAGAATGAGAAAGTAAGAGTGTAAGATATTGTGTGAGTATCAAAGACTGCTAGGGTGTAGAGTGAAAGAGTGGGAATGATGAGTGAGAGAGATGAAGACAGTGAGAACGCCAGAGGCATAGACATTTATACAGAGAGAGAGAATAAGAGAGTGAGACTAAGAGAGTGAGTTAATAGAATGAGTATATACAGTGAAAGTAAGAGATTGACAATCAGATAGTGAGACTAAGGCCCATCATGGATCATGGGTTAACGTATTTAACTCGGTGTTAACAGCTAACACAGGGTTAAATAAATAATTTGTCTTGCGCCATTAACATTTTCGAGCAAACCTAGGGTTTAACTTCTAAATATTTAACCCACCGATTTGGGAAGGTTAAGTCGCTAACCCTGCGGTTAGTCTTTTTGTTGGTAGGTATTGTGTAATCTTTTTTGTGGTTTTTAGTTAAAATATTACCACAATGATCATGAATTTTTATTCTCTGACGATGAAGATGAAGTCATTGAATATATAAGCTCAATTTTTTATGACAAAAGGGTTACAAAACGGTCAGAATATTATAATACACCTAAAGGGGCAATGTTTGAATTTTTCAACTATTTACATAAAAGCATATTATCATTTATCGTGAAATAGGGAGCACATAATCGAGATTTCTTCTTCATTACACTGACTTTCTGAATTCAACAAATAAATAAAACACCACAAAAAAACAAATAACACGAATTTGACAATCATAAAACAAACAAATTAAAAAGTTATCAACCGTCATAGAATGAAGGACACACAAATACGCATCTCTATATAGTGTGCTGTAGTGTAAAAGAGACAGAAATATTGTTTCGTTTTTATGTATATTCATTCATCCTTGGAAGGACTACAACAGATGTGCATCGACATTTCAGTGTTCCCAGCTAAAATAAAAGAAATGTCGGGTTAGCTAACCCAGCGTCAGTTTATAGTGATGCAAGGTGAATTGAGAGTTAACATTTTAACATTCTAACCTGGGTTAATAAACACAAAATTTATTTATTTACCCTAATTTGCGTGCAAGTGGGCCTAAGAGTTTGTTTTAGAGAGATGAATAGATAGATTAAAAGAGAGATGTGTACGATATTGAGAGTAAGAGTGTGACAATCAGATAGTAAGAATAAGAGTTAGTGTAAGAGAAATGAATAGATAGATTAAGAGAGAGATGAGTTAGAGATTAAGAGAAAGAGAGTGACATTAAAAGTGAGAGTAAGGGTTAGAGAAAAGGACAGAAAGTGATAGTAAGATAGAGAGTGAGAGCAAAAGAGTAAGCATACGGGTAATAGGTAGAGTGGGAGTGAGAATAATTTAGTGAAAGTTATTGAGAGTGTTGTGGAAAAGAGTGCGTGTGTAAGTAGAATAAAATAAAGTCAATATAAATGAGAGAGAGTATGATATTTTGAGTCGGAAACAATTAATGGTTTCGATGTATTAAAACTAAATCTCAATGCGTTTGCTGTTATCTGTTGAAGAGTTTTCATATTTTACCTCATACTCCATCATCAGATCTAAAGCAAATTTATATGGAACGTCTAATATAAATTTTCGGGGCCATGCAACAAAATGTCATGTACACCTCAATTAAATAGAAGCTCGTGACCAAAAAGTAGAAATTTACAATTTATGAAAGTTTACCGAATTTTGTGTTACGAGCGTAATCTGCGTAATTGTTTCTATGACGTTACCGACATTTGTAACTTTTAAGTGCTAACCGGTTTATGTTGCGAGAGTTGATCAGTAACTTATAATGCATAAAGTGTTCACTATTTGTGGAATTTTGTTTGTGTTAAGCAACTTTTATCTTTGACTGTACCATGCAAAACTCATATCTATATCGTATATTAAATTCAACGGATACGAAACAGCTCACGTGCTCTTGCATATGAGCGTTATTACCGGAAGACATAAAGGCTCAACACTCAATATTATTATGATTTTATGCATGTTTTGAGGAACTTGACCAAAAATCAAAATCAAATATTTATTGAATCCATGAAATGTTATACATAATTTAGATTCAGTCAATTATTTACTCTACCGCCAGTTCGGAATGCAGTTTCGCTAGAGAAGAACTGGCAAGAAACTCTGGCGTTGCTCTTTTCACACCGGTTAACAATATTTAGTCATACAATTAATATACGATTTCAGTTTAATTACATTAGATTAGAGCAGCTTAATGTATGTTAAGTTGCCTTATTGCAATATTATCTATCCTACCTGATGTGGTCTTCTATCTTGGAATCAGGTCTACTTTGGTAAACGACAGATATAGGAGACTGCGAAGAATTATATCAATGAAGTTAGACACGAATACGAGCTTCAACCTCATACTCGAATAGTACTATTGAAAAACTTGCTTTAGTATAATAATACATTTGCGTAAATACTTGATGGTAAACTCTACATTTTACGTAGATCGTTCTACTCTTCTAAATCCTTAACTGACATTAGAAAACTGCATAATTGTAGGGTGCTAAACTACATTTTTTAATTAACATTAGATCTACCAATAGCCTTGAAAACGTCAGAGGACGACATCTCTTTGGAACATGGCCACTGCATCCCTTGGGTGGTTACCTTGGAATACTTCATTATCTGCGAAGAAATGTCAATATGCTGACACTACCGACCGCTTCTTGAGAGCTTCGCACTCCACCACACTGGCTACATGCGAGTTAGTAAAATAATTATATTATAATTAATTTCCTTATAAAGAATTCTCAGCCATGCACGAAATATTCCTTCATCGCAGCGAACGATATTAATATTGAATTGTATATACTTATTACTTTGAAAAGTGAACGGTGCATTATCTGGGCGCTGATTTCGAATTCATCTTTCTACAAAATCTGAACTTTCATATTTATTTTATTAATGTGAGTTACTCAACTAATGTGCTGGACGCCAAAAACCGTGTCAATTCCTGGCCAAAAGGGGTATGGAGTCAGCGAATAGAGAAAAAAAGGTACTAGGTTGTAGATAATTTTGTGTTCCACCGGAATGGACCGGCCCTATCATAGTCTCTTGCTGTTCAAAATACTCATCATCATCATAGGCCTTACAGCCCAGGGTGGGCCTTAGCCTGGTCTAGTATCTTTTTCCAGACAGATCTGTTCATGGCTTTCTCTTTCCAGCTTCTGACACCAATTACTTTGAGGTCCTGTTCAACGCCATCTAACCATCTGAGTTTGGGCCTGCCACGACTTCTGCGGCCATCCGGTTTGCCGTATAGCAATTGTCTCGGCATTCTGGTTTCGCCCATCCTAACGATATGTCCTGCCCATCTTAGGCGTCCAATTTTGATGTTTTTTATAATATTGGGCTCTTTATAAAGTTCGTACAGCTCATGGTTAAAGCGCGTCCTCCATAGGTCGTTTTCTTGCACAGCACCACAGTTCAAAATACTGACTTTCATATAATATTTTGCATACGGTAATGAGATTTCTGGACGCGAACCCATGTTTATTCTAATATTGACAGTGTTCATGGGTTATGAAGATCGCATATCATCAGTTTCACTAACTCATTTGCTGGTGGTAGGATATTATACTATCGCCATACAACCCAGGTCGGCAAAGTGACCTCACTGCACCTGAAGGTAAACGCACTACTTACCATTAGATGCAGTGTAATCAATGATACTGCCGTGCCAGGATAAAAAAAAACTAACTGTTAGTAGATAGAAAGTATCGCCTTATTACACTCACAGATTTCACTAGAGTTGACCTTCCATGCAGCACTCACCAAACATGATTACAAAAATGCACTACTATCACGTAAATATAAGTCCGTTTTATGGTAACTGTATGTGTTCAGCAGACATTTGTTTATCAAACCGCCATCAATTGAGTTCGCGAGTAACTGCTATAGTCGAAACGCTCTTAATCAGAAATCATTAATGCTGACAATAGCAATTTATTGCTTATTGTCACCCGTATTAGGTTTACTTTCGTGTCGCGTGGCATCTTGGCATCTGATTACTATTAATGAACAATCTAGCAGCCAGCACTGGTTCAAATTGAGAACGTTACGCAACAGAACATAATAATACCAATACTTGAACTTGATGACACACCATCGCATTTTCATATAAAACGAACAATTATAGTATTGGAAGCTATAAATATAATATGCATACGACTTCGTGTATCGTGACCTTAGAGTAGTCAACCAAATCGTGACACGTGGAATGACGTAAATTAAAATATAAATAATAGTAATTATTTTGTTATAAATATTACTAAAATTAAACGAAATGCTGTGTTACTATACCAATTTTCTAAGTAAAGATAATATCTACTTGTTTATAATTTAAGCAACTTTAATAAAGTCTTAGTAAAAAAACTATTGACTAAGTTGTGTAATATAATTTACTCAGTTCGAATTTTAAAAAGTTGCTTATATTTTTTGTAGCTACAACTGGATCGGACGGCAACGCTTGTATGCAACACATGCAAGCAGGCACGCACACATTTTCAACCACGGACTCCGTATTAGTATAGATCGGCTAGTCCAACACAATTATTCCGCCCCCTCTATGGCTAACAGCGATAAATTTGGTAAGAAATTGTAAAATGGTGTTGTAACTATCAAATTTAGCAAGAACTCAAATTTTAAACCTGGTGATTTGTTATTTAACCAGTATGCTGGTGTCTTAACTTTTAGGTGATTTGTGGTAGAGCCAAGCTGTAGACATATTTATCTACAGCATGAATGGGCCGGCTCGACCGGGGTAGTACCGCTGTCTCACAGAAAACTAACGTAAAGTGACAGTTTACTGTCGCGTTTCGTATGGTAAGTGAGATATCCGGAGGCCCAGATTGCCCCTTCCCTTCCCTAATCCCTATTCCTCTCCTATAAGGCCGACAGCGCATACATGACACTTTCGGTGTTAAAGTTTGTGGATGTTAATGGGCGGTGGAGATCACTTAACATCAGGTGACCCACTGGCTCGTTTGTCGGACTATGCTGTAAAAAAAAGGTGTAAGGTGTAAATGTAAATTCTTAATACACATTACTAGTGTGTGCACACTATACTACTAATCTTATCGTCATGGTAAGTCTATCAAAATCTGCACCGCGGCACCGTGCAGGGGCGGATCCGGCAGTAATTCCAGTCTACCTTAGGATAGCCCGGATTGCTTTGCTCCGTAAGCGCCAAAGAAAGCCACCGCGGGGTTTTAGCTGGTAGTTTCGGCCTTCGGGTTGGATGTACATAGGGGGTAAGGACTCGGCCCAGCGGCTGCCCGGATAGCCATCATCCGGGCGAGGGGGTGTCCTTTCCTCCGGAGCGGGCGGCAGTAATCAAACGCTTTCGCCGCGACAACAAAAAAGAAAACTGATCACGTTGTTTGAATGAATTCCATAATATTGCAGAAACCGTGCTTAGCATGGGAGAAGGTGTCATTGGTGTGCTAATTTTAAAATACAGGATCTTATCAGGGCGCTTTAAAAACCCAGGACGCTGCTTAAAAAACCAGGACATGTCCTGGGAAAACAGGACGGTTGGCAACTCTAATTTATTGTATTGTTTGCTTGCGTGTGGGAGGGAGAACGAAAATGAATGGGAGCGGGGACGACAGCAAGGAAAGTGTTTGTATTTCTTGGAGTAGCACTCATTTTAATAAGGTTGCCATAGTCGCGAAGAGAGTGGGCGCGGGATTCCTCTGGATATTTCTCTGACCGTACAAACCCACCGGCGAAACAGTTATCAATCTTCTATGACGTGACTTTCGGATTGCATATTAATTTTCTACAAATATTAAGTTACATAGTGAAAACGGCAGTACTTTGGGATTTTTAGTTACACTAAGATCATCACTGATCAGAGAACAGTTATTTTAGGCTGTGTTCCGTTATAAACTGCGAGCACTGTTCAGAGCTCTTACTGGGGAGAAATTCGTTCCGTTATGGACTGACAGTATACTGCCGCAGTATCATAGGGAAATTTATGACGTCATAAATCGTCGCCATTTTTGTACTGTGAGCACTGGCGTTGTCGAGGTAAGATGCTCTCAGTGCTTTGATCACGTGATCAACAGCGTCCAGAAATTTAACAGCTAGCACTATTGATAAGATACCGGCCGTTAAAAACAAACATAGAAAATTTTAAGAAATTGTGTTTATTGCAGTATGAAACCAATACTATAAAGTTATTGCAATAAGTTACTTGAAAATCAATGTTTTATTTTAATAAAAATTATATTTACTTGTATTATGCGATTAATTCAATTGACAATTAATTATAATATTTAATTTTTAAAACTAGATTCAAACAATATTTTTTCTTGTTGAACTTGTCTATGTATTATCACACCGTTTTTAAACGACCGCTTCATACTTAAAATGAAATCACGTCGCAAGTTTCACATGGCATGCATGATGTTTTGTATTATCATTTTCAAAACGCTATCATACTTATACGGTAAACTACGCTGGGTAGGTTCGAGTACGGTGCGATCGACAAGACAGTGTGCACTACAGCTGAGTATACCTCCTCACAGAACCGAGGCTTTTAGAGGTAGCTTTAGATATGCAGCGACAAAGTGTTTGAATAATATTCCTCCACCTATTCGAGGGTCTAAAACTTTATATACCTTTCGTCGTAAACTTAAAGCGTTCCTAATTAATTCCCAGGTAGCTTTAGGTAATGCTCAAGTTAACGTATCTTTTATATAGACCACATGGATACTGCCTCTATAATGGACACTGACGCATTCTCACTGTACTCGCCCGCACGTCCATGTTGCTTCGTTTGGGGAGGTCTGATAATAATATCGGTAAACTTAAAATAAAAGTAGTGTTAGTTAAGAACAGCATGGTCTATAAGTAGTCAGGACCATCATTAATTATTATTATTATCTTTGAATATATATATATATATATATATATATACAGTCAGGTCATAAGTATTGTCACACAGTAAAAACTTTTATTTTAGGATGCTGGCCACAAAAAAGTTATTGAATTCGAGTTTCAAATTGTTCATGAAAATAAAAATGTATACTTTTCAGAATTTTACTCATATTTAAATATGGAGTGGACGCTTCAAGAAGACCGTGTTGCAGTAATTGCGTTGCATCGTTGCGGTTACGCGCCAATTCAAATTTTTGACATACTGAAAAATTTGAATATAACCAAAAGATTCGTTTATCGTACCATCAAACGATACAATGAAGACTCTAGTGTAGATGACAGAGGTCAAGAAGTGGTCGCCCTCGGTCTGTTAGGACTCCAGCAGTGATAAAAGCTGTGAAGGCGCGAATTCAAAGAAATCCCAAACGTAAGCAGAAACTGTTGGCCCTTCAGATGGGGTTAAGCAGAACCACGGTGAAAAGGGTGTTAAATGAAGACTTAGGGCTTCGGGCATATCGAAGAAAAACAGGACGTCGTTTGAATGCTCGTCTAATGGACCTGAGACTGAAGAGATGCCGCGCTTTGTTGAAGCGGTACGCGGGAAAAAAAAATCGGGAAATTCTTTTTTCAGATGAAAAAATTTTTACCGTAGAAGAGAGCTACAACAAACAAAATGATAAGGTGTACGCACACAGTAGTGAAGAAGCGAGCAACCGTATTCCGCGTGTCCAACGAGGTCATTTTCCATCCTCGCTCATGGTATGTTTGGGAGTTTCTTATTGGGGCTTAACAGAGGTACATTTTTGTGAGAAAGGTGTAAAAACGAATGCAGTTGTGTATTAAAATACAGTCCTGACGAACCTTGTGGAACCTGATTCTCATACCATGTTCAATAACAGGCACTGGGTATTCCAACAAGATTCGGCGCCAGCTCATAGAGCGAAGAGTACACAAGACTGGCTGGCGGCGCGTGAAATCGACTTCATCCGGCACGAAGACTGGCCCTCCTCCAGTCCAGATTTGAATCCGTTAGATTACAAGATATGGCAACACTTGGAGGAAAAGGCGTGCTAAAAGCCTCATACCAATTTGGAGTCACTCAAGACATCCTTGATTAAGGCAGCCGCCGATATTGACATGGACCTCGTTCGTGCTGCGATAGACAACTGGCCGCGCAGATTGAAGGCCTGTATTCAAAATCACGGAGGTCATTTTGAATAAACTTTAGTGTCATAAGAATCTATGTTTTGTTAAGTTCATTTTGGTATATAAATGGTTACATAATGAATAAATTTGTTTCAATTATTTTATATTAAACATGTGACAGAATTTATGACCTGACTAGGTATATATATATATATATATTTGTATGTAATATATATACATATCACATATACAAATCTACATGATATGATGAATATCCAAAATTAATATAAACATATTAAAACTATTTATTACTATATTATGAAAATATCTTGATATTGGTATATTTGTTTTTTGCTGGCATCCGTGTGACACTCCTGTGGCCCTTGGTGAAAATCAGTGTCAAGTGGACACTCCCACTTGGCGGACGCTGAGTCTGTGGCCTTTTTGGTCATGCTTCGGACACGGGACACGGATGGCTGGGGTTTAATATGCCGGGAGACCCTTTTCGTGTATAGTCTATAAGTTTTTCTTTTTGTATTAGATAGCATGTATCCATTATTTGTATTATTTTATTTTATATTTTTTCTCTGCATCTGAATGTATTTCTACATATTCTACTTATTACCATCTGGTCCAAAGACAATGGCCAAATAAACATATTTTTTGATTGAATTGACGTAACATGTAGGGTACATTGCTCGCAGTGCATAGCGGAACACGGTCTTACTTTAGCAATATCAGTTTATACAATATCAGCCATCTGTCGGAATCCCAGACAAATAATATATAATAAAAGAAATCAAATAGTTTATACGTTTCCTGGCACTGCACCCTACTCCTACTAACGACTAGGTCGGTAGTATTATAATGCTCTTTGACTAAGTCTATCTATAAATAAGGACAAAATTATCGAATTACGTCAGAGGTTTATATAAAATTAGAAGAAGAATAATTTAAAAAACTATGTTTGACATTCTCACAGCATAAAAGATGTCTAGGATCGATATATTATTTCTTGATCTGGTATTACAGGATTGTACACTAGACATGGGTAACACGGTAAAATTTTTACTAACTTCCGCAATTCCGAGTTAACTCTTCTAGTTAACTCAAAAGCTCAATTATTGTGTGAGAGAATTCATGAGTCATAAGAGAGGTCGGCTCACAGACGCACGTATTGAATGTGATAACTGTTGCGATATCTTGACGCCCTTTGCTGTTCCACATGACAGTATAGATACTGTATTTTATTGATATATTATATAAACTTATATTTAATAGTGACTTGTGATCGAAATATTATGATAGTCCAATGTCTGTAAGGCGATATTCCATAGTTTAATCTTAAAATAGGAATTTGATGTACGATGGACCGACGACTTGAAGAAGGTGGCGGGTAGCGGGTGGATGCGGGCTACCCAAGACCGGGATGGTTGGCGTTCACTTGGGGAGGCCTACGTCCAACAGTGGACGGCAACAGGCTGAGTATATATATCTTATTTAGTCGTACATACATATATAAGAATCACTGTGATAAGAGTTTATAGTTTGTAAGCACTACTTTTATATTTCGGTTAGTTATAATATTTGAGGTTTAGGAAAAGGTAGTAGATTCATGATATACTAAGTAAAGTGAATCGCTAATAACGCTTGACTTTTGGATAAAACCACGCTGTGCACCACAGGGCTGACATTCCTTTTATAATTCCCAAAAGAGCAGGATGCACTTATTACGAAAAAGCTAAGAGCAATAGAAATAGACATACTATTTGCCGTCACTATCTGAGTTTCACATTTTTTTGATTGACTTTTGTTATTCTTTGTCAGATAGTCTGAATGTCAACAAAATATATATCCGTGATTGTAGAAATATATAATTATAAATTGTGTTTGAATACATTTCGCGTCGTATTTAAGTGTTTAGAACGTGTTGAATATAGTACATTGCAGTGTTCTTGGCTGTAAAAGCCTAAATAAGCGAAAATATGAAAATATAATGTTTTATTCGTAAGTAGCAATTTTCCTTTTTTTTTGGTGGGGAACACCCCCCTCTGCTCCCTCTGATGTTACTTCAGAGAATTGTAAACACCTAGTTGAATTCGCATGCCTTTATTAAATGAAATGCGAACTCTAAAAAAAACGACTGAAGGTGTTCACCAAAAATAAAAATCACAATATACTGAATCTAAACTCTCTAAAATATAACAATTTTCATCCGACAACTACTACACTGTAAAATCCCCTATGTGTATTAAGCAGTCTGACAGCCATACGACTCTTTACATGGATACACATACGTTCGTTAAATATTAAACATTTTCAAAAATAAAATCCTAAGTCTGTCTGTCTGTCTGAACAATTAAATTATAAAAACAGGCAATGATACGATTCCATTATGATACGACCCTGGCGGTCCGCACGGAGGAGGAGAAGTACCTGCAATCAAAAGAAAGATATGAGAATTAAGCCAACAGGGTACAAGTAGAAAGCTGGAAGGAGTTTCGTTGGAAACAGGACTAGGAAAACATATAGAGTGATCACAAAGGTGTCTAAGAAACAAGAAGACCTGCCATTAACTAGAAATGGAGAGCCCCTAAGGAGTCGGCAAAATTCTTGGCAGAAACATTTTATCCAGATGACAAAGAGGAAGATGACAATGCAGAACACCTGCAGATGAGGAAAACATCCGAACGAGTAAATGACGAAGTCAATGCTGAGTACCAGGACCCACCATTTTCACTAGACGAACTAAGTGTGGTTGTTATAGCTTCAACCCAAAGAAAGCCCCGGGAGTAGACGGTCTAGCGGCAGATATCTGTAAGCAAGCAATAAATAAGTACCAAGAATTGTACATATCACTGGCAAACAAACGCCAAGAACTAGGCCACTTCACGTCCACCTGGAAGGAGGCAACAGTCATCGTCCTCCGAAAACCTGCTTGAAAGATGTCCAGTTAACATCAGAAGGGTCATAGATAGCTACCTCGAGGGCAGAAAAGTCAGACTAAGATGGACTAGCCGGTCTTACGACCCAGCATCCCCCTCGCACGGATGATGGCTATACGTGCTGCCGCTGGGCCGAGTCCCTAACCCCTATGTACACCCCACCCGACACTAGCAGCTAAAACCCCGCGGTGGCCTTCTTCGGCACTTGCGGAGCGATCCCGGGGTATTCTAAGGAGTGCTAGAATTGCAGCCGGAATGGCCCCTGCGCGGTTCTGCGTAGCAGCCCATCTCCATGGAGGGCTAAGGAGCCCCCGCGCACCTAACAACGACAGCGAACGAGGCCTTACCACCCGCGCTGCCGTCCATCTCGGGGTCGCACGATGCTCCGATTTTGCGAGTGCAGCGATACGGGCTGACAGCCCTCCGCTGAATCGCCCCCATTCCACAGGGCGGGAGACGCCGGTCAGTCGTCCACCCGGCGCCTCCTACGTCTTCTCTGGCGGCGGGAGGGATCATATCGTTCCCGATCCCTCCCAGCACTCTCCTTCTGCGAGATGACTTTCTCGCAGAAGTGGGCCACCGCACGCCAGGACCTCCGGCTGGCGACCATGGACGACGCCACGGCCGGGAGCGAGAGGTCTCCTCCAACGACTGCTCGGAGAGCGCTGCGCTCTTAGTCCCAGGCTGGGCACTCCTCCAACGTATGTTGTGCCGTGTCCTCGCGGCAGTTGCCACAGTGGTGGCACACGGCGCACACCTCCTTTCCGATCCGACACAGGAACGAACCGAAACACCCATGGTCCGTTAATACCTGTGTCAGTCGGAACGTAGGCGCCCCGTGGCGCCTGTCTAGCTATCTCAAGAAAAGGGCTGACTAAAGTATATAAATACCTCGCAAAGGAAGCAAGACACATTAATAAATAAAATAAATAAAAAACACTGTACACGAGAATCGACTACAAGAAAATCTATTCTGGATGATGTAAGTACAAATTTGAGAAATGATAATAACTATTATTGTTTCATATGGTAATAACTGATTCTTCCAAGTCCGATCATAAACAAATATATATCGAACTAAAAAAGAAAAACCCTCCACCAAAGATTCGGACACACTATGAAGCAATAAACTACACGAGGATATAAAACTTCTTTGAAACAACAAATCTCGAGGAATATAATAATCAAGACTACTCGAAACTCGAAAATACAATAAAACTCTTCTAAAAAATCCTAAATTCACCACAAAAAATTGGATAAATATGGACATCATAAATGAAATCAATCAAAGAAATATGTGGGCAGAACTTAAGAAGAACGATCACAGTAAGAACTTAGAAGAAATTTATAACCAAAAGAAAATATGTAGCTAAAATTATACAAGATGCAAAACATGTTTACCACGTCTTACCATGTCTAATGAACTCTTTAGCAAATTATAATATTAAACAAAGGTGTGCTCCTCCAAAACTACTTGTCCACTCAGTGTATGTTACTGATCCAAGAAGTGTATGTGAACTATTTAATAAATATTTTCAATGATAGGACCAATTTTAGCGAAAGCAATACCTAATAAATTTCATGACAATCACACGCGAGCATTACCAAAAGTTCTGGCTCGAAAATTCTTCGTTGTCCACCCTCAAACCTTGTTGACCTGAAGAAATAATAAAATTAACCTCAAATCTTTATTCAAATTGTAGCACTGGATTAGATGAAATTAACACAAAAGTAATAAAATGCATAAAACATTTGGTGGCAAACACGATGAGTAAATGCTTCAATAAATTGTTATTAGATGGTCATTTCCCCGATACTCTAAAGTTGGCAAAAGTTCGACCCATATATAAATCCGGACCAACAACAGACCCAGGCAATTACGGACCTATATCGGTTCTACCTGTATTATCGAAAATAATAAATAATAATATCATAAAAATATGTTGAAAAATATCTGGGTTTGAGAATGGACAGGGCTTTAACTTGGAATAATCATATCGAAGACATAAAAAATAAGTCATCATTACTGCTCGGTTCCCTTCGTAATATTGTCGCATCCCAAAGACTTCTAGTCAAGCCACATATGTATCTTATTGAAATCTAGGGTAGTACCTCTAAAACTAAAGTAGCAGATGTTCAAATTGCCCAAAATAAAATTATCAAACAGCTTTTTAATTACTCATACCTGACCTCAACCAATTAAATCTATAATTAATCTAAGATAATGAATATCATGGTAGGAACATCAACAAAACTATGCAAGATGGATATTTAAAAGGCACAAATACAAGGTTTATAATTAATTGATTGATTTACACGACACTGTTACACGTCTCAGTGCTTAATATTAACACAAACGCATGTCAGGATTCACTTAAGGCTTCTCTTTATAATTAATCTACCAGCATTACCCTGTAAGCTGAACTACGCGGCCATTGAACTGATTACGAAAAACCGAACCACCAATATACTGGCTATCGTCTCGTATACTTTACAAAACAACTGAACCAACTGAACCCCGGAGCGCGGAAGGCACTCCGTTTTATATTAAACATTTAATACTCCCACTTTGGTTGTCATTATTAATCTACCCCCAAATAGTCTCCTAAATACCTCAGTTACACCTTCGGTATTTCTAATAATAGTAAATACCCTAATAATCAATCAATTACATATTTATAACACATGTATTTTTATTCGAAAGTACTTAGCAAAGATATCCACACCAGCCTTACATTCACGAAACTAAAACAAATCACCCAAAGTAGCACTCTGCGTGCTAGTTTTTTGGTTCTGCCAAAAATCAGAACAAACTATGGGAATAAGACGCTTACGTTTGCGGGAGCGCAGCTTTATAATAAAATACCTTAAAAAAAACGCACACCCATTTAATACATTTAAGACACAGCTAGCTAAATATCTTATAGATAGATAGATAAAAAGTTTATTAATTTATATGCAACAATGCATATACAAATAAATTTTCTTTAATATTACTACCAGAATATAATTAGTTTAATTACGGATAATCAACTTAACACGACCACTAAGACTATCGGATACCTTAAGCGCGGACCGCTCACCCGTAGTCACCCAAGAGATCTTGAGAAGACCATAACCAGGCTACGAACGTAAGCCATCAACAATGTTATGAACCATTGACAAAGACACAAACACTCATTTTTACCTCAATTAATTGCACAGTTTAGCGTAATTATTAATATAAAATTAATGTATTACCGGGTAGAAATTAAAACCAGAACTAACAGTCACCAACAATACCAACAATACCAACATTAAAATTAAAAATTTTAATGGTTATACTTGACTAACTTGATTATCGATTATTAGTTCTGAAACTTTTATAAAAACTAGACCCGTAAAACAATTCATAAATCAATATTGTAGTAACAATTAAATTACTGAATTATTCATTCAATGCAGTTTTTTCATAACACGTTAAAACCTAGGTTTGAGGGGTACCTTTGATTATAGTTTTTTATTTAACACTAGTTATAAGAGTAAATGTTTTTCAACCCTCATACAAGCTAGAATTGAACCAAATCAAATTCAAGGTTCATTAAATCATCACACGCGTCAACTGTTACGTATTTTCACATACATACACACTCACAACTGTAATCCCTGAAGGTGTAGGCAGAGGTGTAACAGGGGTGAGCCTATACCATACCGGGCACAATTCCATGCTCACGGCGGATAATCCCAATATCTCTTTACCAAACCCGGGGATCGAACCAGAGACCCCGCACGGCAGTCGTACCGCGTACATTACAACTACGCCACAGAGGACAGTGGACATCCAATTATAATATCACTGCGTAATTAGCAGTTAAGCAAAATCTGAGTGCAAGACGTGAGTAACAGCCTAGAGCCGTTACAACTGCGTAGGGATATTTCCTCGCTTAGCGTGTTATACCGTCTGTATCATGGCGAATGCTCTGAAGAATTGTTTGATCTTATCCCATCCTCTCCCTTTCATACCAGAACCACGCGTACTGGATTGCTGAGCCACAGCTTTGTGGTGTCTACTACCCCGGCGCAAACTAAGAGGTTCGCAAACTCGTATTTTGCCGCCACATCAAGCTGTGGAACAGTTTGCCAGCTACAGTGTTCCCTCCTTCCTATGATCCTGGGTCCTTTAGGCGTAGTGTGAAGAAGCTACACAGCAGGCCGGCATTATTGTGTTGAGAAGCGAGGGATAAATTACCTCTCACTACTTGATACTATAACTGGATGGCACTGTACTTACCATCAGGTGCAGTGTGGTCAATTTGCCGAGCCAAAAAACTCGATGAAATTTCCATCGGTTGTAACAGTACAAATTAAAATAAAGCAATAATCAATGAGGTTGGAAACAAACCATACTATAACTTAATAGTCGTTAATTACAATCAGTTTTAAATCCAAAAACAAAAATCAATGAGGTAGGAAACAAATCCTCATATTTCCAACTTAATAAATCGTAAGTTTAGCAGAACGATCAAAATTAAAAATCGGCCTTTAAATTTAAAAACTGAAAGCGACTCACCAAATTTCACATAAATCCACGGGTAGATCACACTTCTTATGTCCAGGTGAAAGGTCATGAAGTCACAGGTCACCATATGAAGAGGCTGGAAGAGGGCTTATACATCCCTCTCCGATCTCCAGATATAGACAGGATGCACATGGTATAATAGATTCGTAGAAATAACACGAGTTGAACACTTCACAGTTTATTAAGCTACTGCCAGTTCGAAATACAATAATCCACGGAAAAAAGAACTGGCAAGAAAAACCATGGCTTACAATTACACTTTGCACTGAGACGCACATGGCGTTGAATCATCACTTTAATTGTAGGCAACGATCAGTTAAACAGCACTTGGGCATTACGACCTCTAAATTACTAAACTATTCGAGATAGGATATTGACTCGTCTAATAATTATTCCTGAATGCTCCGCGAAATGACGAGGCACTCTTTTATATTGTGATTTCCGTTGTGCCCCACTACGAATGAGATCATCCAATAAACAACTCGAACCTACCTTCAAAATAGTAAAACAACTAACGGTACCCACAATTTACAAAAGATAAAATTATTTGTAAGGTCAATTCAGTCTCCGTATTCATTATACTCCGACATATACCTTTTCTCCCAAAAATAACTTCCACGCGGGCGGAGCCGCGGGCAAAAGCTAGTGAGAAATAAAGATCATAACCACAATAATTTTAATTACCATCTAAGGGTTAAGTCTTATTTATGTTATTTAGAGCGCTATTTGTAACATAAGGTCAATAAAAGAGATTAAGAAGGATAACAAAGAAGAAGATTATTTTTAAGAAGTTTAATAAAATAGGAATGTAATTTTTTTGTATTTTCTTATAGCAAGAAGGCGTATGCGATCCGTGTATACACACAATTTCAGAATTTCGGGAGCTCCCAGTCTTATGCCTATTTATTGCAGCGCATAATGTCCCGTCCCTATGTGAGAATTTATTAAATTTATCACTCGCGGAATTCAATCTTTCTGCGAAATAAATATTACTTAAAAAGTGAGTTATCATATTGGCGCTGTGAACTGGGTTGGCGCAATCACTTCGGCGCAGCGCAGTGTTACAAAATGTACAAATGTCACATTTTGAATTATGCCGCCTAAAAATTGCTTTTTATTGCCAATAAGAGTAAATTACTCGTCAATTAAATATATTTATTGAACCTGTGATTGTTGGTGTCTGATGTCTCCGGGGTTACAACTGAAGAATTTTAATGTGTTTATTTGTTCATTTAGTTTTGGTAGGTTAGCGGTCAAAGTGCGCTCAGATAATTTGTAAATAATCCACCGTATTCCAATATACTGCTGAAAGATGTCTGAATACGGTAAGTTCGGTCCACTGGTTGGGGCCATTGACGAGGGAACATCAAGTGCGCGTTTCATAATATTCAAAGCGAATTCTTCGGAGGTGATCGCATCCCACCAGAAAGAGCTGGAACAGCATTTTCCGCAAGAAGGATGGGTGGAACAAGATCCGATGGACATTCTAGAGGTCGTGACGAGCTGCATAAACAAGGCTGTCGAGAAGTTGATTGCATTGGGAGGGAGACCGAAGGTATTTGTTTTTAATGATTATAATTTATACCTATGTATATACAATGTGACAATTCATCGTACTGTGACTTATAATTAGAACAAATTACACATCACAAAGGAAATTGACACAGTAAAAGGAGGTTTATTCCATGTTCACAATTTTTTACCTATATTCCATGCATATGTGATATCTTTCTCACAATTACCTACTGTTCTATTATTGCCAGTTGTCACAGCTATTACAATTTATTACTGTTGTGTAAAATAGTTGGCAGAATTTACCTACAGCTGTGCTTCATTAAAATCAGTGCATATTGCCAGTTTATTTTGTTCCTTTCATTGCACTGTATGGTACATGTAATAAGTTCTAATAGGAATTTGTTTTGTATAATATTAGATGGAATTATACCATGCACATCTGTGCATTTAATTAAACTACTGTTAAACATCTGTTTAATAGTAGTTTAATTTAATGGTTTTTTATGTTAATGAATATAACGCATTGAAATCAAATTAATTTTGTGGAATTCCATTTGTAGTAGTTTAATTAGTATATTAATTACATACATTTTCAATCAGATGGAGATAGAGAATTGATGTCTTGATCTCACCATCACAATGTTTTCGTGTACTAATAGGACCAGAAGAGTAAATAAGTACATTTGATATGATCCTGGGCCCCTTAGGTGTGGTGTGTAGAACATACACAGCAGGCCGATATGATTGAGTTGAGAAGCTGAGATTGTCTCTCACTTCTTGATAATCTAATTGGACAGCAATGTGATTACCATCAGTTGCAGGGTGTGGCATCATTTTAAGATAATATTACTCATTCATATGAGCCATATAAAGTTCAGTCACACTAGTTACTTGCGTACCCATAAGGAAAATAAATAAAATTTATTAGTATAAGATGATGTGACTGCCTCGGTGGTGCTCTCAGGTTCAATCCCAGGGTTGAGTAAAGTGATATGTGAGTGGGTTTGTCTATTTAGAAAAACTCAGCATTAGCCCGGAGTCTGGAATTGTGCCCTGTATGGTGATAGACTTGCCTCCTATCACATTATTGGATCGCAATAAATTCGGCGAAAAGTGGGTTAACTGGTTACACCTCTGCCTACCCCATCGGGGATTACAGGCCTGAGTGTATTATATGTAAATTACAGAATGTGAATAAGATGTATATGACGCATTGAATAATTTATTTTATTACTATATACAACTTAAATTATTTCAGGATATAATAGCAGTAGGCGTGACCAATCAGAGAGAAACAACGACTGTATGGGAGCAAAGCACTGGCAAACCTTTACACAATGCTATTGTATGGTTGGACATGAGAACTTCTTCCACTATTGATAAGCTCTTGGACACAGTGCCTAATAAGACAAGGAACAAGAATTACTTAAAGGTAATATATAAAACTAGCGGACCTTTACTTTTACGGACAGACATCGTCCTGTCCGTAAAAGCAGCGCCACACCGACTGCTGCGCCATCTGCCGGGCTGATTTGTGAATCTAAACCATCCAGGGAGCCACCCAAACGCCTACAAAAAAAAAACATTCAAATCAGTCCAGCCGTTATTTTCACTTAACAATACCACACATTCTGCCCCAATACTAGGTAAAACATGTATCTTGGGTATGAAGAACTACGAGGGACTATGGTCCCACAACACCCAGACCTGAAACAAATATCTATATGTCACACAAATATTTGTCTTGGATCGGGAATCGAACCCATGGACCCTCATTTTACAGACTACTCGCCCACTGCAAAACGGAGGTTGTTGAATTATATATATAATATTAATGTATTTTGAGTATTTTGCCATCAAAAGGAAAATGGATGTAACATAAACAAAGTATTAGGAAAACATTAAATAAATGAAAAATTAAATGTCATATACTGCTGTCGTAATTTTTTTTATTATTGATGTATATTCTAAACATGTAGCTAAATATTTTTTAAGGGATATTGTCAGCAGCCTCTTTAGTTGTGGGTAGTATTATGGTGTAGATCAAATGTAGTATTTTACATATATCATTATATTATGTAGGACATATGTAGGTTTTTTTAGTTTCTCGATAGGCAGACGAGCAGACAGGCCACCTGATGGTAAGTAGTCACTGCCGCCCATAGACTTCTGCAATGCCAGGGCACAGGAAAGCCTCCACCTACCATAACCAGTACCGATTTTAGTTCAACTTTAATAGTTGTCTATATATATGTTAGCTGTAGATAATACACAATTATCTTTTTATTATCATAATCACATTTATTATATGATCTAATTAGATTATTCTAATTCTGCTGATAACAGCATGCATACAGTCATAGCTAACGGTTTACTGCAAGATAACCTTTGTATGCTTGTATAAATATATCATTTAGTTGCCTTGATTCTATCTGCATTGAATAACATTACGTATGAGTCTAAAAAGTATTGAACTGATTTTGATTAATAATATTATATGTACTCTTGTTTATTTCATATAACCCATTTAAATATAGTCTTTGTTTCATTTCATAATAGTATGTAAGCAAGAGAAACCATATGTAAATGCTATATATACTACTATATGAAGAACTAAATTGGTTTGTTTGTATTTAGGGAACAACCTGGAACAACGTATAAAACCAAAAACTTTGTTTTAATGTAGAATATATTATATTTATATATTATTTACAATTCATATAATATGAAATTCAACAACATAATAATGTTATTGCAGCCCTTGTGTGGACTTCCTCTCTCACCATACTTCAGTGCTGTAAAATTGAGATGGCTCAGTGACAATGTTAATGCTGTAAAGATTGCTATGAAAAAGGGAACTTGCAGATTTGGCACCGTAGACACTTGGATTATATGGAATTTGACAGGTGAATATTGTAATAAGCCTGATCCATCAATGAGCATAGCTGTCGATTTAGGATTCAACAGCAAAGCTTGGTTGTGTATTATTGTAATACTGAGGAGGCTTGGGAAAGTCGATTTTTATAAAAGCATCAAAATAATAAAAATAGTTGAAATAATAAATAAATAACCACCAATAGTCATACACATAGTCCCGATCCTACACTAAGATACAAGTCTTCGTGTCGTGGGTATACGAGAGACTTTCGGTCTCACAGCACCCAGACCCGACACAAATGTCTGTCTGTCACACAAACATTCGTCCCGGTGTGGGAATCGAACCCACGGCCTCTCGTTTCACAGCCGGCTACTCGCCCAATGCGCCACGGAGGCTGTCAAGCTGATAAAAATAATCCCTCCCTAAATATTTTTATTTTTTAGGTGGTCCTAATGGCGGTAAACACATAACAGATGTGAGTAATGCGTCAAGAACTATGTTGATGAACATAGAGAACTTGGACTGGGACCCGCTATTGATGAGGTTTTTTGAGGTGCCTAAATCTGTGTTGCCAGAAATCAAGTCCAGTTCTGAGGTAATTCGATAGAAATAATTACCGCACTGTATGGTATTAAAAAAAAAATCAATACCATACATTTTCATTTTTTATGTCAGCATAATCATCAGAATGTACTAGGTCTCCGGTATTTCCTTATTTTATGAATAGAGGAAAAATGTTACTCATTTACGTGATAGTTCTTTAATAAATATCCTTTTACATTTAATGCATGGTATTGTGTTAGTGCAAAATGTTTTTAAGATAATTTATAAAAAGGTTTTGATTCAATTGATGATTGATGATTGAATGATTGAATGAATTGACTCAACATTTTGATATATGTGTAAAATATAATATTCACCATAAATTTATAAAAATCAAATCATTACAGATATATGGCTTCATAGCAGATGGTCCTCTGAAAGGGGTTCCAATATGTGGTTGCCTTGGAGACCAACAAGCTGCTTTAGTAGGGCAAATGTGTCTACAGAAAGGGCAAGCGAAGGCAACATACGGGACTGGATGTTTTGTGTTGTATAACACAGGAGACATCCGTGTGAATTCCAGCAGGGGGTTACTGACAACAGTTGCTTATCAACTGGGAAGCAACAATCCACCATGCTATGCGTTGGAGGGTTCGGTTAGTTTTATTATTATTTAGCACTGATTTGAATGAACTTGCTCACAGGCTAAGTGGATGTAATGTTGTAATTATGTGGAGTAATTGATGAGTCTTTTCTAGATAAATACCACAAAATAAAGATGAGATAACTATCAGATAAGAAAAGAGAAAGACAAGGTTTTTTATTGTCGGATGTTATAAACACAAAAAAAAATAGAAAAAAAGCACAATAATAATAATTGATCTGACAATGGGAGTCCCTATTCAGCTACATGCTGCAGTACAGGCTAACCCATACTGCAGCGCAGGTTTAAGAGTGGCCCATGGTTGACTTAAACAGATAGCTATGGTGCAGCAAAGACAAAAAAATTGCACTGATAACAGATTTTATAAAATCTGCTATCATTTACATCAGATAAATTGGTATGTCAGAATATGTTTATTGTATGATGAACAATCACACAACTTCTAGCAGGTTTAGTGTGAAGAAAAGAGGTCAAAACTAATACCAATACAAAAAACATGTTTATTCAGATGTCTTACAAGAAAGTTATAAAATATTGTACTAAATATTTTTATAGAAAATTATACATTTCAAAAAAATCTCTCTCTCGAAAGATTTAATCGTTGCAGGTGGCTGTCGCCGGTGCTGCTTTAGGTTGGCTAAAAGATAATATTGGTCTGTTGGATAATGCTAAGGAGTCCCAAAATATTGCCGAGAGCGCTAAAGATAACGGCAGTGTCGTATTTGTGCCGGCTTTCAGTGGGCTGTATGCTCCCTATTGGCGACAAGATGCTAGAGGGTAAGGCGAGAATAACATAAGGTATATTAATGAATATACTGGTTTAGAAAAAAAAATCTAAGTTTTTTTTATAATTACATAATTTAGCTGGTAAAATGAAATATCGTTTTTATACTTTAATAAATAACACCAAACAGACACACACACACAGTCCTGATCTCACACTAAGATACGAGTCTTGTGTCGTGGGAGTCAAGAACTACAAGGGGTCCCACAACACCCAGACAGGAACAAATGTCTAACCCAAATCGAACCCACGGCCTTTCGTTTCTTAGCTGGCCACTGCCTGCTGCCCAATGTTTTTATATTACTTTTTCCAATTTTAGTGTGATTTGTGGCATCACTGAGGATACAAACTCTAATCACATTGTAAAAGCTGCGTTAGAAGCGGTTTGTTTCCAAGTGAGAGACATATTGGATGCCATGAATGAAGACTGTGGTATACCACTTCAGCTACTTAAGGTATGTCATTGGCCTAATTAGCAAAAGCGATTGATAAAATTAAATTTTTGTTGGTTATTGATTTTCTATGTATTGCCAGAACTTGGGAAGTATTTTATACAACATATTTTTATTATATTGTTTCGCAAGGCGAATTGTTTTCTTTACAACTATTAAACGTGGAATAATGAGCATCATTTCCTTATGCTTTTTAAAATAAAATAATACCGACGGTTAGCGGGCTATTAGATTTAAGCGCCATTTTTGAAAAGTTACAGTTTTTTATTGTTTTCGGAAAATAATTCACTATACAAAAACTATTGCGTAGATTTTAGTAAAATTAATATATAACCTATTTTCATACAGTTATATGCATTATTTTCTATAATAAATGTTTTCCAAATTGTAGTAGTCAAAATATGCAGAAAGAATTTTTTCTAATAAAAATAAAATTGATATCGCAAAAAATGTTACTTTATCAAATATCGCGCCAATCGTCGATGTTATGCAATTGTAGATACAGCGCCATCTTTCTGTTCTAGCTGTTTACATTTTATGATTTGTGTTGCAACCCACCATGTTCTTTGCAAACTTTTATTCATAGTTATTATCCGGTATCCCCGCTAGATGGCGCAGATTTGATATGGTAGAACAAATAATGGCTCATAAATTATGGAGTTTTTTGCATGTTGGAATATTTGGCAAGTATTCATAAAAAAAATTTGAAAAATGAACTCTATAAAAATTTTATAACTGTATCACGCATAAGAATACTATATATCTTTATATATATAATTCTACTGTACGTGTGTATGTCACTGAAGGAGGAGCCTAAGCGGCTGGACCGATTTGAATGATTTTTTTTGTATGCGTTTGGGTGGCGCCCTGGATGGTTTAGATTCACAAATCAGCCCGACAGGTGGCGCTGCAGTCGGTGTGCTTTTACGGGCAGGACGACGTCTGTCGGGCCCGCTTATATAATAATACTGTTATCAAAGTTACTTTTATAAAGTTTTTTTCCTTCACAGGTCGATGGTGGTATGACAGCGAATGCTCTTCTAATGCAGATGCAGTCCGATTTGATAGGCATCAATGTGATCAGGGCAGCTTTTACTGAGAGCACTGCTTTAGGGGCGGCTATGGTCGCGTATTGGGGGGTGGAGACGAATAAACAGGGGCTGGCAATACCTATGACCATCGGTAACACGTACATACCAAGTATATCAGACGACGAGCGAGACATGAGGTATAAACAATGGAAAATGGCCGTCGATAGGTCCTTGGGCTGGGAACAAAATTAATAAACTTCTATAAGAAACAATTCAAAGTGCTATTTAAGGTGGATACCTTAAACGGTACATAAACGATGATCGCCACTGTATTGATCAATTTAATGATCATAGTTACGCACCTCAGCGCCCATCGTTAGCAATCCCAGGTCAAGATTTACCAAATACAAATTAGTCACGAGTGCGCACGGACAGCATAACGCTCTATACTGAACTGCCACCAGACCAATAGTGGTATAGGACGATGGGAGCTGATGCTCACCATACGTACATAGTAGACAGTCCCAGAACGGACTTTGAATTGTTTCTTATACTTCTTAATATTATTAAATCGCCTTAATAACACAAAAGACAACTGTGCTAGGTATATATATTTTTAGATCTTTGTACAATCACGTAGTAAATAGGACGTTTTTTTAGATATATTATGTAAAATAAGAGTTACTGGTGACAATATATTCAAAGTCTAATGTTAGTTGGTATTTTTAATCCGGTCATGCGTTTACACCATGCTATCAAGAAATGTAAGTGGATATATCATGATAAATATAGTTACGCATAAAATCGAACATTCCACAAAATCTTGTGGACTGGCGACACATAAAAATCGCCGTTAAAAATTGTGATTTCTGTTATATTTAATTACCATAGGCGCTAATTTATTGTACATTGTATAGAACAGGCCATGTATCATTGGGTTTACAATAAATATAAAAAAATACTTAGGTATATGATATTTTTTTAGTTATTACATTACTATGTAATAACTAAAACTAGACCCATAAAACGTAGTGCTAAAATATATTTTTTGTTTATTAACTTGTTTAAATGTTTGTTTTTTTTTCTTACTAATAAAATGAGAATTTATTTTGTACTAAAATTATTGTTGCTATTTATGATGACATTGCTAATTATTATCGAAGAAAGTATAATAATATTTGTACCCGGTGTTTAATGTTTTTGGGGTCTTATATTATTATACTTCGGAGTGTCATGAACACGGACAGCGAATTGAACTTGGAAATAACTGTGAATTGTAAATTGTGGGTACCGTCAGTTGTATTGATATTTAGAGGGTAGTTTGAGTTGTTTATCAGGTGATCTCATTCAAAGATCGGGGCATAATGAAAATCACAGAATAATATAAGAAAGCGCCTCGTTATTTGTTGGACATTCGAAATTCAGTGTCCAAAATCCAAATATTCATTGTTCGAATAGTAACGAAGTCGTAATGCCGCATTACTGTTTAACTGATGTTGCCTACAACAAGTGCAAAGTGTTATTGTGTATCGATTGTTGTTATGTAAAGTGTGCTATATAAAAAAAACAACTATGGGGTTTCTTACCAGGCTCCCCATAGGATAGCCGCATTCCGAACTGGCAGTAGTTCAATAAATTGTGAAGTGTTAAACTTGTGTTATTTCTACCGAACTATCATGCATCCTGACTATATCTGGTGATCGGAGAGAGTTTAGTAAACCACGGCCGCAGCTAGGGTTGGGTATATTTCAAATAATTTAAATTTATATTAATTAAAGTGATATTGGGTTTTTCTATCTAGAAAATCTCAGTATTAGCCCGGAGTCTGGAACCTGTGCCTGGTATGACGATAGGCTCGCCCCCTATCACATAATGGGACCGAAATATGGCGAAAAGTGGGTGTACTGGTTACACCTCTGCCTACCCCTTCGGGGATTACAGGCGTGAGTGTATATGTATGTATGTATATTAATTAAGTAATTATTTATACTTACTCCTCGCCTCTCCTTATTTTCATATAATATTTGCAGGAGTCTATCTCGGGATATTTCCCGAAAATTATAACCTGGGTATTTTCACGTCAAGAGTGAATAGGTATCTTCTAGGCAAGCTAGTTTCACCGTAGACCACATCATCACTTACGATCAGGCGAGATAGTGGCCAAATGCAAACCTATATCGGTAAAAAAAATATATATATATATAAAAGGACCTCCAAAACCCTGTGCCCACCGCCGGTGGAGTAAACCCTCTTACAGCCTAAGTAAGATGACCCGCCGCGCGCCGCCGCCATATAATATGTCTTTGTATACAACGCACTTTATTGAATACACTAAGACATAATATTCTGAGCTGATTAGCTTAGAGTAAACATACATTAGTGCTGAATCTGTTATAAACTTTACTAAATTATTATTTTTCTTTACAAATATTATTACCTATTCTGTTGAATCACATTTTTTTTATTAAATCAGTTTTTAATTTTATTCGCACTATAATAAATTGAATTCAGACAGAGTTTAAAGTAATTACTTAAAAAAAGGAGAAAGCAATTCACGGAACAACTAAATTGAGTAACTTAGATCATAAAATAGGTGTTTTCCCATCACTGTAAGTGATTTCACAATACGAAACGTTGTGTAACAAGAACAAACTTGATTTTAGTGATTTTCAGTTAGTGAAATTGCTTGAAAAATTAGGTATATTAGATAGTCAGTAGTCGTGGTGATGAACAAGGTGACGTCACGGCTCATATCATGAGGGTAGTGACATGACTGACTCGATTTTTTGTATTAATTTAATCAACAAGTTACATTACCTAAAACCTATTATCGAAAGAATTTTATGAATTCGAAAAAAAATAAGTAAATTAAATCTGCTGGGTAGTTGTAATATAACAGTAGGTACAAGGATGCATGATAATATGACCCGTTACGTCACGGTAGGTACTCAGAATCGCCTGTACTGCACCGTTGTGCGAGGGAGATAGCGATATGTACCCAATGCGCAACCATTTTGGCTCATGTCTTTGAGTATTTGCTCATACCAGTAATTAAAATAAATATTGTGATCTCATTTTGCAAGCAATTTTTATTCTGTGTTCCCAAAAGAGTTTCTTTTGCGTATTATTATATTCGGTTGCATATCGTTTTATGTACAAAATTAAACACCGGAAACTACCCAATTACCCCTCTAATTTACTTATTTTTGACAGATTGTTTTCATATTTCAGCTTGGTGTAAGTAGTAGCTAATGAAATCGTTCATCAAACCAAATCCCTTAAGCAGATTGGACACCGTTTAAAATTCAAGCAATGTGTTACTAATTAGTCATGTAATACAAATAAAAAGCGCAGTAATCATTTTTAAATCGTTTTTAATCCAGTCTTCTAATAGTGTAACTTGTATAAATCTAAGTTCAGAATACATATCCTTGTTTACTTTCATTGTCTTAAAATAAACAGTATCCTCTCGACACAAATCCACGGCGAGGCAAACAGAATACAATGGTGGAATGATAAAACGACGGTGAATAATGATCTATTAACACAATGTACGAAGCTCGGATTTAAACTAAGACCCTTAAACTATAGATGCACTCAGCTTTACGTTTATATAAAGGCATTAATTGAACTGTGAATTATTAAACTTTGAGAAATCTATATTGCATAGCTGTTTCGTCATAATTATTTGTGTTTATAAAATATATTTTTTCAATCATAATTTAGAACCACGCGTAGGTACTGGTTTGCGGAGCCACAGCTTCGTGGTGTCTACTACCCTGGCCTGAACCAAGAGCAGAGCAAATTCGTATTTGTGCCGCACCATCAAGCTGTGGAACAGTTTGCCAGCTACCGTGTTCCCTCTTTCCAATGATCCTGGTTCCTTTAGACGTAGTGTGAAGTATATATACAGCAGGCCTTGTGTTAAGTAGCGGGGGACTGATGTTTCACGCTACTTGATACTTTAGCTGGACGGCACTGCACTTACCATCAGGTGCAGTGTGGTCACTTTGCCGTGCCAGGGTAAAAAAAAGATTATTTTCACGTTTTTTCGTTTATCAATCTTTATATTATTTTGAAGATAAAGTGATTTTATAATACGTATACAATTTTATATAAGTAGGTTCCTACTTATGCAAAAATCTTTATATTCGTAAAGGCTATATAGCATAGCATAAGAGTTGTTTTAATATACATAATCGAAGATTTTTATTTCTACCACGGCATCTGCATCTGATGAATACAACCACGAATATTCGGCTACTTCTTTTTACTAAGTACTCAGTATTCGGCTGAATATTGCGAACCATTCGGTCGAATACCAAATCATGATAAAGAAACGCATAATATTATCTTCTAGGCGATCTTTCATCAAATGGTGCCATTTCCTAAAGCTTTTCGCGAATAATTGCTGATATTTTTTGGGATATATAATATATCATACAATCAATTTATGAAAACAATATTAAAATACATTAATGATTATTTTTATAACGATAAACATATCATAATGATAAACATGCTTAGTTGGTCAGTGTTCAGAAAATCACGATGTAATGGTTACCTACCTACTCTTGTCCTAAAGATTTCGCGGCTTTAAATGAATTGTTATGATATCGGAAAAATTTACTCAGTTAAGGCTTGTAAAATTTTATTTTGTTATCTGTGGTTTTATTAAACGTATTAAGATTCTGAATCTGGATGGGTAAACGTCAGCGCAAAAGTGGCCTAACTTTGAGACAACAACTATGGAGAAATTAAAGATTCTGACATGAAATTAATATTTAATTGTGACCATTATTTGGAAATTAAGTAAAATTAGAATGATTTCTTGTTATTATACTTATTTTGTTTTGTGATAATATAGGCAATTTTAGTTTTAACGTCTATCATTTTTGAAATCGTTAAAATTACTCTATAAAACAAAAAAATGTTGGTTAAGCCATTTTTGCTCTGACTGCCTCATATGTGAGCAGGGGATTGAATTTAATGTTAGAGTTTACATCGCTCCGCAAGTTTAGATGTTGTCTCTGTGATTTATTGTAAGAAAAGCATAATTTCAATTATTTAAGTCGTAGAGTAGAGATATAAAAAACCTTACTGGTTTTATTGTGTCTTACAAGAAAGCATTGTAATGTCTCAAATGTAGATTCATAAGTAACTTTTTTTTTGTTCTGGTACTGGAAAGTGACCACACTACACCATGGTAAGCGTAGTGCCGTCCAGTTAGAATATCAAGTAGTGAAAAGCAGTGTATCCCTCGCTACTCAACACAATCATGCCGGCCTGCTGTGTAGCTTCACACTACGCCATGGAGCAAGGTGAAGAAGCGGTCGAGGGTCTAGTGTCAGAGTACTCAGAAGGCAGCTACATGACCAAACGGTTCAAACTCAAGATAGATGATAATGACATATTCAATACTTCAATCAAATATTAAATAAATAAATAACACCCAACAGTCACACACATAGCCCCGATCCCACACTAAGAAACGAGTCTTGTGTTGTGGGTACCGGGGACTACGAGAGACTTTCGGTCTCATAACACCTAGACCCCGGACACAAACATCTGTCTGTCACAAAAACATTTGTCCCGGTGTGGGATCGAACCCACGGCCTCTCGTTTCACAGTCAGCTACTCGCCTACTGCGCCATGGAGGCTGTCAATCTAATACATATACTGTATTTAGCAACACGGTTACGATATTTTGGTCAAGTTTGGTAAACTTTTTGAGTTACCCTGTCGAGTAGGTTAATGACCGTGACACATTAAAACTATAATTTAAATTCTAAACAACAATCGTGATGTAGTTTAGTGACTTTAATTTACAATTAGAACAAATATTACATAAATAAGCTATAATAAATGTCTGTGAAACATATTTCTTAAGAAATATACAAGAATTAACGTTACAACGAAACTAAATGGGTTTTTATGTTTGATTATCTGATTTATACACATATATACACGCCTGTAATCCCCGTTTGGCAGAGGTGTAACCAGTACATCCACTTTTCGCCGAATTTATTACGGCCCCATAATGTGATAGGGGGCGAGCCTATCGCCATACCGAGCTAAATTGCAGACTCCGGGCTGATGCTGAGTATTTCTAAATAAAAAAAAACTATTTCACTTTACCCGACCCGGGGTTCGAACCCGAGACTTCAGCATTCGCAATGCATACGCAATTACAACTGCGCCACCGAGGAAATCTGATTTACCTATATTATATTTATTTTATACTGTTCAGACAGTTTGTCAACGAAGGTGCTTAGACGATGCAAGCTTTTTTTTTGGCGTGGGGAAAATCCATCTTACGGATACCTTCTCAACCTCGGGGGAGGGGAGATGGTTATGCCGGACTCACCGACCTTCCGACCCAGTTTACCTGAGGGACGACTAGATCGGGGCCCTAACCAATTTTCCTACGCCGGTGTACCGACTAAAAACCCCGCGGTGGGTTCTGCAGCGCATGCGGGATGGTTCCGGGGGATCCTGAGAATCTCTGGATTGCTGCCAGAACCATCCCTGCGCGGTACCTCTACGGCCCGTCTCTTTTAGGGCTGGATGCCCTCCACGTCCTACGGCAGCACGACACTTCGCGCCGCCACCTGTCTCGGGGTCGCACCATGAAAATATATGTAGAAAAGACGATGCAAGCTTGTGTTACGGCAAATCCAACATGCATCCAACTAATTTGTAGCAGGAATAGTTGTTAATATATAGATAGATAGAGAACTTTAGTACCCACATACAAAAATTCACAAATGTTTGACGAAACAACGCGTGGACAACACCCGGTCTTATCACTGATAGCCATATCTTCCAGACAACCTTTGGATAGAGTATAAAAAAAATAGAAATATTATCTTTATAGCATCTTGGGCGCATCGTTATTATGCAATAATGTTATTAGAGTGAGGCTCCACTGTTTCATCATCATGATATACAATAGCAGTTTATGGTTTTTATATATTTCAACTATAAGTGATAGAGTCACGCTGTATATACACTGTATACATATTTGTCTACAGCATGAATTGGCCGGCTCGACCGGGGTAATACCATTGTTTCACAGATAACCAACGTAAAGTGACAGTTTACTGTCGCGTTTCGTATGGTAAGTATATATTACTTAATTTCCAAATAATGGTCACAATTAAATATTAATTTCATGTCAGAATCTTTAATTTCTCCATAGTTGTTGTCTCAAAGTTAGGCCACTTTTGCGCTGACGTTTACCCATCCAGATTCAGAATCTTAATACGTTTAATAAAATCACAGATAACAAAATAAAATTTTACAAGCCACTGACTTTAACTGATTACTGATTTAACTGATTAACTGAGTAATTGTTTCCGATATCATAACAATTCATTTAAAGCCGCGAAATCTTTAGGACAAGAGTAGGTAGGTAACCATTACCTACATCGTGATTTTCTGAACACTGACCAACTCATAATCTCTATTCCTATCCTTTAAGGCCGGTAGCGCATCCATAATACTTTCGGTATTGTGGATGTTCATGGACCGTGGAGATCATTTAGCATCAGATGACCCACTAGCTCTTTTGCCGGAGTATGATATAAAAAAAATATTACGACCCACTAGGTTAAATCAGACAACTGTTTCTGCTAGACCGGTAGAAAGTAGGTATGAAAGTAATTATTATACTTTAGATTTGTTTCGTATTTCGGCATTTGTATCTATTTGTATGTCGACATTCAGCTACCAAAACTTAAGTACAAAATATAAACGTATATGCTACATCAAATTAAAAATATGGCTGCTCTTTGCCATGATTCCCACCTATTTCTAGATGTTACTTCAAACTACACGAAAATTGTGCTGTCAGCATATTTAAATTAGATAAAACAAATGATTCATTTGAAATTGTCTAGGATTCATTTTCACTCTGTTAGTCCTATTACAGTGGATTAGAGAAGCAAGGACCCCATGCATTTATGATCCCAGGGGAACGTGGCTAATGTAGACTCGCGATACACTCGTAGAAAAATGACATCCAAGGATTAACTGTTCCTTGCCCCTGCAATAGGGGCTTATACATGTTAAAAAATAAAGGGAACTGCAATTTAATTGATTAATGGTGGGTGATACCTACTTTATTATATCAGGCTATTAACAAGATGTTATCGATTGAGACGAGTTGAGATATTTTAATTTAACATCTTATTCTTTGCATGTAATACGTCATAATGTGTTACCTACTGCAGGATATAAATAGTATTTTTTTTCTGCTTACCAAAGCTGGTAATCGCTGTTGTAGGTTGATGTCTTAATCCTTCTAATTGATCCAATCAATCTCTAGCTGCCTTAATGTAATTCGTTCCCAGCCATATCCAAAGCTCCAGCTTGCATTTTTCACATAATATTCAAATGAGATTTTTGGCACCTATATTTATAATCTCAAATGAATGTAAAAAAAAAATATGGTAATAGCATAAAGGTAGGTACAATAAATGACTGCCTCGGTAGCGCAGTTGTAATTGCGCATGCCTTACGACTGCTGTGCTGAGGTCTCGGGTTCGATCTCCGGGTCGGGTAAAGTGATATTGGGGTTTTCTATCTAGAATTTCTCAGTATCAGCCCGGAGTCCTGTGAACCCGTGCCCTGTGCCTGTGAACCTGTGCCCGGTATGGCGATAGGCTGGCTCCTATCACATTATGGGACCGAAAATCGGCGAAAAGTGGGTGTAATAGTTACACCTCTGCCTACCTATTCGGGGATAATAGGCATGAGTGTATATGTACAGTAAATGTTAAATCGAAAATTACTTATCGAATCAGAATGACAATGGGTGTTTTAAAATCTCCATCTGTCATGAAGAGGTTTATAATTCTTGTTGCGTTGGCCCCTTCATAACTATTAACAAGTAACAAGTTAGGCCCTCATCGTCACCGACACATGTACGGTTGGCGTGAAGTTAAGTGCAGAGCCGTGTAGTGGGCCGTGAGCGACAGCCTGACGGATGGCGGATGGCGGAGTAACCCCACCGCATCTCGCGGCCCATGCGGCTCCGGCCCAGTGTTACCAGATGAAAATAGCAAACTACCGTGCCAGCAGACTAAAATTGCCATTTTACTAAAAAGTGTTTGAAGTATAATTACCTTAGATTTGTTTTTAAATTACAGTGTGAAATACCGTGTCAATGTTAAAAGAAAAACAACGTTATTCTTTTTTTTTTACTATAAATAAATTATTCTTCCAAAAGTTCCACTTCTTGGTCATAAATAAACGGAGTCATCCTTTTTAAACATGTCTATTCCTAATGTCTACCTTAAGCTGCCGACAGATCTATCTGGATTCGTTTTACGAATTTTATAATTTTTGGACTGCCTCGATAGCGCAGTTGTAATTGCGCATGCGTTACGACTGCTGTGCTGAGGTCTCGGGTTCGATCCCCGGGTCGGGTAAAGTGATATTGGGTTTTTCTATCTAGAAATTCTCAGTATTAGCCCGGAGTCTGGAACCTGTGCCCGGTATGGCGATAGGCTCGCCCCCTATCACATTATGGGACCGAAATTCGGCGAAAAGTGGGTGTACTGGTTACACCTCTGCCTACCCCTTCGGGGATTACAGGCGTGAGTGTATGTATGTATGTATAATTTTTGGATTCGAATTCGACTATAATTTACACTGTAGTTAATATTAAAAAAATACTGCAGAAAATGACACGGTAATAGATCATTACCGTAGACCGTGTTTTGGTTAAAAATACCGTGCATTAACGGTAATAACCGTTTATCTGGTAACACTGCTCCGGCCCGAAGCCGACCTACGAAACCGCACTTCGTTATCTCCTAATTAAAACGCATCAAACGAGACTTATATTTCTTGATAGTGTTGATTAGGATTTGCTGGAGATTCTTGATAAGGCTATAATAAATATAGCGATAAAGTATTTTTATATTCAAATAAATGATTTTAAATTGAACCTGAAATGATAAATCCGTTTATATAATAAGAAAATAATGAGATGTTTGGACTCAATCTGATCGTCTATTAGGTCTAGTCTAGTGGCAGTGACTTTGAAAAACCATTGAAGTTTTTTGTTCAAATTCTAACATCCAGTTCAGATAATCAAGATTGTTAGAATTTTCGATTCGATATATGGAAATAAGCTTTTTATGTAAGCACTTTTTATGTATTTAAAAGTGAACTATGTATTTACATCATTCACAAATTGTTAATATTAACTCAGTTAAGCCACAGTGCTTATTCTCTCACTCAGAACCAACAACAATTTGATCTTTGGCATGTGAACATATTATCCTATTTCATTCTTTAATCTAAATGCATACCTGATTCAGATTAATGCTTGTCGGTTCCCAGACTAGCTTAACGTGTGACGCTGTCTTTCAACCAGAGATGTGCGAAAATACGTAGGATGGGCTGTGTATGTGAATCATTTGATTTCATATGATAATCTCCTCTGCTTGCTACGAACGAGATAAAATTTGCGAATGGTATAACTCTCCGCGACCCACCACAATGTTTACCTCGCGCAGCACATATTTTTCTCACATCTTACTCACTCCACTACATTACTTAGTTTTGGTGATAATAGATACAGATCAGATCTGCCCTCGCTCATAGAGGAGCTTCTTATTTATTATCAGTATATAGTAAAAAGCACCCCACGCTTTTTTACAATCAAATTATTCTCTACTTTATAGTTCAGCTAGCTATTATTGCGTGTTTAAATACTCGATTTCAAATCATGACCACATGGTAAAAAAATATATCTAACATTGTCATATTTTTTATTATCCTGGTGCACCTGGTTAAGATTTATATCTTAACCAGCCTTATGGCTATCGTTATGAAAATATCATATTGTCATCGGGCCCTTGGTACGTGTACAAAATTTCAAGTAAATCGGATGTGTCTGGAAGGTGGTGAAAATTACGTTGAAAGATTCCGTTACGTACAAACACACATAGATACAGGTGAAGCTAATGCGTGTAAAAAAGATGTCTAAGATTAAAGCACTCTGAACATTGTAATTGTAATTATAACAACGAATTTGATACTAAAAGACACTCTGACCGATTTCAATTTTAACAGCAGTTTAAAGAATTTGTATATCATACACACACATAAACTCAAGCCTATAATCCCCGAAGGGGTAGGCAGGGGTGTAACCAGTACACCCACTTTTCGCCGAATTTCGGTCCCATAATGTGATAGGGGGCAAGAGTCTATTACCATACCGAGCACAGATTCCAGACTCCGGGCTAATACTGAGGAATTTCTATATAGAAAAACCCAATATCACATTACCATGTATTGTATTGTATATCATGTACATAATAAATACAAAATGATTATCCAATTGTACAAAAAACACTTATGAGTATACAAATATTTTGTCCGGTCGTAAGTATTCCCTTTGGGGAAGACACATTATGATTAAATAATTAACGTCTCGGAAACATCAAGGCAAGGATACAACGAGGACGGGCTAGGAAAGGCAGTTAGTGGAACGGATAAGAAAGAAGGGGCTGTGTTCGGAGTAGACACCAACAGATGACAATCGGGAAAAAGGACAAGGGGCCTCCCCCTTGAGAGTAAGGAATCGAGGGAAAAACGAAGGAGGCATTTCGTCATTCTTATTGGCTGATTCAGGCTCTACTAAGACAAGTAGTAAAACCTTTCATAATGTGGTATCATTTTAACCTATGGCAGTAACATAGTTTGTCTGCCATATTGTGATACATAATATTATTTCAAAACACAACGTCTTTTGACGATCGACATAATATTATAGTTATTTATAATCGTTTTACCGTGCAAGATAAAAAATAAACATATAAAACCTGCCATAGTGGAACATGCAAGTGTGACGCGTTCCGGGATCAGCCAGTGTACATCCGGTTTTTGTCGGTGGTCTAGAGAGAGTACTCTGACATTAGACCCTCGACCGCTTGTTCACCTTCTTGTTGGACGGCTCTGCGCTTACCATCAGGTGCAGTGAGGTCACTTTGCCGTGCAAGATAACAAATAAAAACAATAAAAAAAACTATATTATTATAAACTATATTTATACCTAATCTAAGCAGCGATAGCCTAGTTGGTTGCGGTACGGACTGTCAAGACGAAAGTCGTAGGTTCGAAACCCAAGTGGCATACACCTCTGACTTTTCTAAAGTTACGTGTGTATTAAAATGTTAATTATCGCTTGCTTTAACGGTGAAGGAAAACATCGTGAGGAAACCTGCATATCTGAGAGTTTTTCGAAGGTATGAGAAGTCTGCCAACCCGCATTAGGCCAGCGTGGTGGACTAAGGCCTAACCCCTCTCATTAGTAGAGGAGGCCCGTGCCCAGCAGTGGGACAATGTTTAATACAGGGCTAGTATTATTATTATTATACCTAATCTGATTTAATAATATTAGAAAAGCAGAATGCAGATGAACATCTCAAACGACTTATCGCCTTTTTCCCTGGAGCTTGACGAGTAGGACGTCAAATTACACAAATTGTTCATGATATCTAAAAATGAGATCAAGCGACGTGTTTATCAAGCAATCCCTCAGGGTCGCTAGCTGTATTGACGGCTCTATCTGTTCAGGCAATGCATGCGTGGTCGGCAAACACCTATCGCCCCATCCCGACGAACAAACGCGTGCCAAAATTTGATAAAGTCCTCGGTTCATGTTTAATCATACTACATTAAAGGCGAATGTACACACAGGCAGTGTGTCGTGCGCTCGCTGCATTATCATTTTCCATTAGGTAGTCGAGCCGGTGCTGATTAACTGTTTAACGTTTGTTTATCTCTCGGATGGCGAGTCAGCTTTGTTGGAAATTAATTTGTTTCTTACTTATGTGTTTGTTACGCGCTGACCCAATTTTGTTTTTTTTTATTCAGATCGTGTTCAACATTTAAGTATGTCACTTCGTTGGACTGGAAGTTGCTTGGAGAGTCCTAAGGTCTAGTTACAGCGACTTTACCACTCTACCACGGACTATATTATCTATCTAGTGTATAATGCTGCATACTACGAAGAAACCAAGCAATTTCTCTATTTCTATGTAAATCGTAGTTACTTATTAATATTTACCTTTTTAAGGCGCGAAAGTGTTGTTAAAATTATTTTAATTACATTTCGGCCATGTCTGAACTAACAGAGGTATAAAAATAGATATAGTATATTTTTTTTAGTACCATTGTTTGAGGTCGCACATAAAAATGTTAATTTTTTTCCTTTTATTATTTTTATATAAATATACAGAAATAAAGCAAAATAGTTAGTACAGTATTTAGGTGCAGACAAGCTTTACTGAACAACAGGGTCAATATATATTTTTTTGGTACAACTGGCTGAATACGTAATTTTCAACCTTAAAACTGTCTCCGTAATGTATAAAATAATAGCATACCTTGAAACAGACTGTTGTCAATAAAGTGAAGAATATTCCAAGAAAATAATAACTAGATCTTACTAAACAAGTAGTATTTAGTGAGAACACTATAAAGAACTTATTGATTTTTATCTTGGTCAATAGGACTGACTACGTAGATAGGTATTTTTAGTGGCATAACCTTCAATATATTTCTTATTATAAAAGCGCTATTTGACAGCTTCCGTAGCTCAGCAGGTGTCACAAGAAGCTGTAGGTTCGATTCCCGCACTAAGACAAATATTTCTGTGGTCCACAAATATTTGTTTCGGGTCTGGTTGTTGTGAGACTGAAAGGTTCTATAGTGCCTGATATCCAAGACACAAACTTTAGTGTGGAGTCAGGACTGTGTGTGTGACTGTTGGGTGTATTTATTATTATTTAATTTTATGGATAGACGTGGCCACTTTTAGTACGTAAATATACTTCTTATAACTCTAAACCATAAAACATAAACTTTCCATAAGGGAATATCCAGTAGCCAACAATAGCCAGTGGCCGAATCGATACGGGATGCTTACAACTTGCAAGCAAACTTTGCCCTCAGTTGCAATTTTACCGAAACGGAACTAAAGTCTTTGCGAGGAGGACTATTTACTTCACAGTTCGTATTGCTGTTTTAATGATTAATTAAATCACATAATATGATTGCATAATCCATAATAATACTTTAAATGCGAAAGTAACTCTGTTTGTTTGTTTGTTACCTCTTCACGACTAAACGGCTGAACAGATTGTAATGTAATTTGATAAGAGAATAGATTATATCCTGGAGAAGGACATAGGCTTTCTTTTTTCTCAAAAAACAACCTTGAAAGGGGTCAAATAGGAGTTCAAAATTTGTATAGGAAATCCATAATTCCTCGACTTAGGGATCTGTAAATTCATATTTAGGCTTTTGGTAGGAAATACGTGTTTCAACGTTTTTGAGAAATCATCCCTTACAGGGGCAAAGTGAGGTTAAACTTATGGGGTATTCTTTAGATGCAATCTCAAGATTCAGGCACAACACCTGAGAGGCTGGACAATCGCTACAGGTGCCTCAGTGCAGAAGACAACTCCTTGGATTGTATACTTCTGCTCCCGAATATAACCTCCACGCAGGCGGAGCCGCGAGCAACAGCTAGTCAATCTATATACATATATATAAATCAATCGCCGTTCGTTAGTCTCACTAAAATTCAAAAAGGGCTTGCTAGTTTGGATGAAGTTTTGTGTGTATATTTATTGAAATAACCAGGAACCCATTGGGGTTCCTGGATGGTTTGAACCCACAATTGGACGGCGGTAGGCGGTATGTCATCAATTTTGATTTCCTGGGATTTGTGGGAGAAATGCGAAAGATATATTATCTTTAAAATATAATATTTAATGTGCGGCTGCTTTTCTACGGACTACGTCTACCGGGCCCGCTAGTTGTTAAATAAATTATAATTAAAACTTACTGGCGCTCCGTCTATAGGCCGGCTTATAAACCTTTTAGAAATCAGGTATCTAAATAATAGTAAAAGCCTAATAAAATCTATCAAAGAGTTTAGAAGAACTAAGTGATGTATATACGTATTAACCCGGAGTCTGGAATGGTGCCCGGTGTGGCGATAGGCTCGCCCCCTATCACATTATGGGACCGAAATTCGGCGAAAATTGGGTGTACTGGTTATACCTCTGCCTACCCCTTCGGGGATTACAGGCGTGAGTGTATATGTATGTATGTATGTGAATACATATTAAAATGACTCTTTATATTTATATACTATCCTAATCTGTATGTAGGTACATATAAAACACAAAAATTGTTTCTACCTATGACTTTGACCACTCAACCAATTTCAATGAAATGACAAGCAAGAAAAGACAGTTCACACACATAAAATGTTTAACATACGGAATAATGTATTCATTCCGAAAATCTAGCAAACACTACAGAATAAGATAAATCATAATAAAACAGCAATTAGAGGCGTCAGCGTGCAACAGATTCAGCAAAATAATTAAAAAAATAAATTTATATTGCCACTAATATAAATCGCCCGACAAGTATGGAAATGAAAGCACGATATTAGGATCAGGCAGTGGACCCTTTACACCCTTTCACATCAAACCGTCCTGCTTTTTAAAGTATAAAATTGTTGGCAAGGCAATTAGAAACAGACTACAAAATATTAAAAGTTCCCCTTGGCACGAAAACATGTCGCGAACATCGTCTGTCCATTCGTCACACAGTTCATGCTTCACAATCATGTTTTGGTAATGTATTTAAATTATTTTTTTGGTGCCTCGATAGACAGGCGAGCAGATTGGTAAGTAGTCACCGCCGCCCATAGACTTGTGTAATGCCAGGGCATAGCAAAGCCGCTGCCTAATTAATTAATTATACTAGGCGCTTTGTTTTTTTTTATCCTGTCACCTTGATCCTTGATCCATCCTTGAAAATATAGAAATTGCACAAATTTAAACACATTAATATGCTGTTATATAATGGTTTCTTATGTTTACACTAATGTTACACATTGAAGTAAAAATGCCTCGGCGGCGCATTTGTGATTACGCATGCGTTACGACTGCTGTGCTGAGGTCACGGGTTCGAACTCCGGGTCGGGTAAAGTGATATTGGGTTTTTCAGTATCAGCCGGGTCTCAGTATTAGCCTGGTGTCTGGAATTTCAGCCCGGTATGGCGATACCAAAATAAATTCGGCGAAAAGTGGGTGTACTGGTTACACTTCTGCCTACTCCTTCGGGGATTACAGACGTGGGTGTATATGTAATAAAACAAATTTTATAGATTTTATCGCGGTCTATTTTTTACTTTTTAGTATGAACATATTTAATACAGATTTTTTTATGGCACAATATCCACAGGTAACATATTTTTCTGTAAGTTAAGGTTTCTTTCTACCTCTCATATGTATTTCGTTTGCATGCCCATATTTTTAATTTTTTTTTACCTAGCCTGTTTTATGTCCCACTGTTGGGCAAAGGCCTCCCCTCTATTCTTCTACTTCATTCTGTCTTCCGTGATTTTGCGCCATTCCCTATAAATTATCAAATATATTAATTTTTAAATTCCAAAGACGACGGGTAAGAATTTTCATAAATGAATATCGATTTATCCATTGTGTGGCAATAGCTTTAAGAGAGTTACAATAATATGGAAATATAACTAAGAACAAGGTAATGGATTAAGTAATTTTTAAGACCACTATCTTCAGATATACATATTTTAAGGAAATAAATATGGCGCAATACTGTGTACCTTTTAAAAAAAATCAAGAATTTATTTCTGATATTTTAGGAGTAAAATAGAGCCATTGTCAACCGCAAAGTCTCATAAGACAACCTCGAACGGTGCAGGGGTACGGAAGTAGGTAGAGTAAACTAATCTAGCCGGTGTGGCATCGGCTCCTTGTGCAATCTAGGCTTCTTATTCAGCTCGCCAAAGTTTCCTTACAGGTAAACTATAGGCACTGAACAACATTTAGGTGCGTAGAAATTGATTTTTTAAAATTTACAATTATTAGAATTGAGTTTTTTTTAAAGGCATAATTATATGAAGAATAATTCATGATCAATGGGATTGATTGTTGTGAAAAATGTCTTTGGTATTTTTTTTAAACAACGCTTATCTCTGAAACCACCCAAACTATTTCAGTGTCATTTTGTAAATGTATATGGTTGATTCCAGCTTAAAAAATAGGATTCATTTGCATCCCGATAGGTGTCGGTGGCGATTTTTTAACTAAAAATGACTGTCGAGCAATAGCTAGTCTTCTATGTATTATATATATCTTTATTACGATACTAGCTAGTATTGTAGATACAAAAAAAACATGGACTTAGAATAGAATATAATAGTGGTAGAGCCACGCTGAAGACATATTTGTCTACACCATGAATGGGCCGGCTCGACCGGGGTAGTACCACTGTCAAACAGAAAACCAACGTAAAGTAACAGTTTACTGTCGTGTTTCGTAAGTGAGATATCCGGAGGCCCAGATTCCCCCTTCCCTTCCCTAATCCCTATTCCTGTCCTTTAAGGCCGACAGCGCATACATGATACTTTCGGTATTGTGGATGTTCATGGGCGGTGGAGATCACTTAACATCAGGTGACCCAGTGGCTCGTTTGTCGGACTATGCTACAAAAAAAAAATAAGAAATTTATTCCTCCCTAACTAAACCCGTGGTCGGTATACCTGTACCTCAAGAATCGTTACGTTACAGTAATATCGGATTGTTCAACTAAATATTTAAACAAGTCATAGAAACCAAGAAACGCAATACGCTTTGATAAAAATAAACTCCACAACAATTACTCAGTGTAAACTAATGTTATAAACTACTAATTAACTGAAAGAATTTGAACATAATTTTAACGCAGGGGCGAGCGTAGTAAACGTAGTTCATTAGTAGCTTGGCAAAGCAACGCTCGTAAAAATGAAAAAGGGAGAAAAGGGATTTCACAAAGCCGTGCCCAATTTGGATTCAATGAGCCGCGAATTGGTAATGCTAAATGGTACTCGTGGAACGTTTAGGTAAGGTTAAGTGTATGACTATGTATATTGGTTATAGGATCTGCTAATTACATTTACGTTAAATCAGTTCAAATATTCTGGTCTATTTTTGGACGAAAATCACTGTGAATAGAAACAATTTGTCCCGAGAGTGGTGTGTTGATGTTTAGAATAACCACTGTATCGTATTTTCTCATGAAAATTATGTTGAATTATTTATTATAAGCGCAAGGTACAGGAAAAATAGAAAATTTAACATGTGTATGTCCGAAAAATGGTAAAAATAAGTGTTTTTTTTTAACCTCAGGGTTAGACTTATATGTTTATCCTCTCCATTCCCTGTAATACCTATTTCTTACTCCACTGTCGAGAATAGTTTACATTGTACACTTATAGAATTAATCTTCTTCATTACTGTTCACGTTCATATATAACCAATTTGAATTTCTTATACATATTTGTATGGTCGTGAATTCGAAAAATATATATTTTGTAAATTAGTATCCATTTTCCGTGCACAGGTGTGTAATGCTCCATACGCTGCTCTGCATTAATTATGTCACGTAACGCCAATCTATACTTAGCTGTAATAAAGGTGATTCCTGTTCAGAGTAGCGGAGGCGTGTCATATCATCGATGTGTTATTGCTTTACTAAAACTTTTTCGCGTTCTATTTTTGAAACATTATCCGATTATATTTAATAAACGATCTTTAATAATTATTAATTATGTCACATCAGAAAATTAAATTAAAATCGTCGAACGGGCCTCTACGTGTTGGCTTCGGCCCCACGCACGCCTTCCAAATGTCCCTTGATTACGATGTGACAAACATAATAATAACACTCAACAGTCACACACATAGCCCCGATCCCACACTAAGATACGAGTCTTGTCCCGTGGGTATCAGGGACTACGAGAGACTTTCGGTCTCACGACACCCAGACACAAATGAATGTCTGTCACACAAACATTTGTCCCGGTGTGGGAATCGAACCCACGGCCTCTCGTTTCACAGTCGGCTACTCGCCTACTGCGCCACGGAGGCTGATGATAAATACTTTATATATTAAACATTGTCCCACTGCCGGGTACGGGTTTCCTTTACTGGTGAGAGGCGTTAGGCGTTAGTCCACCACGCTGGCCTAATGCGGGTTGGCAGACTTCACATACCTTTGAAATTCTTATGATAATTCTCTGGTATGTAGGTTCTCCCGATGGTTTTCTTCACCGTTAAAGCAAACGATTATTAACAATGGATATTCATGTAACTCTAGAAAAGTCAGAGGTGTATGCCATTTGACCTGGTAATAATTATTATAAATGTATAATTATTACATTACAGCAGTCTGTGTAGTTTCAGTATAACTAATACAAAGCAGATTATTAAATTTTGAAAGCAAATAACGGATATGAATTATATAGCAAGTTTGCTTACGTAATTTTAAATTCATAATTTTTGCAATTGTCTATATTTACTCTACCATAGATTTTATCTTTGGGTTGTATTGCAATTGCATCAAGTGCTTTTTAACCGACTTCAAAAAAGGAGAAGGTTAACAATTCGTCGGAATCTTTTTTTTTTATGTATGTTACCCGATTACTCGAAGACGCCTGGACCGATTCGAGAAATTCTTTTTTTGTTTAAAAGGGTATACTTCCCAGTTGGTCCCGTTGGCACCAAGTCAGGATCTGATGATGGGATCTCAGAAAAATCAAATTTTATAGTGACGCTTAATTTGTTTTTTATTGAAGTCGGTGTACTTTTTATGAATAAAAAAACTTTTTTAGAGATTGCCGTGCCTGATAAAAATGATTACCATTTTTTACCGACTTCAAAAAAGGAGAAGGTTAACAATTCGTCGGAATCTTTTTTTTTTATGTATGTTACCCGATTATTCGAAGACGCCTGGACCGATTCGAGAAATTCTTTTTTTGTTTAAAAGGGTATACTTCCCAGTTGGTCCCATTGGCACCAAGTCAGGATCTGATGATGGGATCTCAGAAAAATCAAGGAAAATCAAATTTTATAGTGACGCTTAATTTGTTTTTTATTACTAACCGACTTCAAAAAAGGAGGAGGTTAACAAGTCGTCGGAATCTTTTTTATGTATGTTACCGATTACTCGAAGACGCCTATACCGATTCGAGAAATTCTTTTGATATTTAAAAGGGTATACTTCCCAGGTGGTCCCATTGGCACCAAGTCAGGATCTGAATCAAATCAAGGAAAAACTAATTTTATAGTGACGCATAATTTGTTTTTTATTGAAGTCGGTGTACTTTTTATGAATTAAAACACTTTTACTTATTCTCTATATCTTGTGCACGTGCCTCGTTCATAACTGCATCACCCTAAGGTTGACTGGGTGGGTAAAAAAATATATATTATTAATGGACATATACAGGCTAGTAGGGCTTCTACTTGGCGTTAGAATATTATATAAATATTTGTTTGATCTTATCCCATCCTCTCCCTTCCATACCAGAACCACGCGTACTGGCTTGCGAAGCCACAGCTTCGTGGTATCTACTACCCCGGCCCGAACCAAGAGGTTCGCAAATTCGTATTTTTGCCGCACCATCAAGCTGTGGAACAGTTTGCCAGCTACCGTGTTCCCTCCCTCCTATGATCCTGCGTCCTTTAGGCGTAATGTGAAGAAGCTAAACAGCAGGCCGGCATGATTGTGTTGAGTAGCGGGGGATAAACTTTCTCTCGCTACTTGATACTCTATCTGGACGGCACTGCGCTTACCATCAGGTGCAGTGTGGTCACTTTGCCGCGCCAGAATAAGGATAAAGAAAGCAAGTGAATGTTTTTTTTAAATATACAGTTATAATTATTTCCTTTTTTATGTTTAAATTATACATAATTTATTCCACAAGTAAGCCGTCAATTTGCAGTTATAGTTTAGCCTATGTTGTATAAAATAACAGGCTCTTAATAAGGTAAGTGATTCTAATTGGGTAATAAAAGTAAAGTAATAAAATACGTGTAAATATTTATAATTAAACTCTGGGTATTACAGAGAATAGGTATAAAATGAGTTGACTAATGTGTCAACTGACTGTTAAGTGATACTTTATAAGGCACACGGATGGAATCTAAATATAATATAATCTTTGTTCTTTCACAAGGAATATTCTAATAAATAATACACCCAACACGCACATAGTTCTGACCCCACACTAGGTAAAACCTGTATCGTGGGTATCAAAAACTAAAGGGACTACGGTCCCACAACACCCAGACCCGAAACAAATATCTATCTGTCACACAAATATTTGTTCCTGTACGGGAATCGAACTCACGGCCTCTCGTTATACAGCCGGCTACTCGGCCGCTGCGCCACGGAGGCGGTCAATAATACTAAATCTTTATGTAAAAGAGTTTTTGATAACAAATCGGGCCTATGGCTTAACTGTGTTTACAGAGTGTGTTGGGCTGAAGTGTCGGCCATATAAAGATGATCGGTTGACACGTCTCCTCATGTATAATGTGCATACAAATTTAAGTGGGTGCCGGAGTACGCGGGCGGCCTGAGACGCGACGCTGACGGCTCGGTACCACATCCTTATGATAAGAGTACGGAAGGAGTAGGAGGCTACATAGTACATGTGTCCGCCCAGCGTCGCGACGCACTCCCCCCGCACTCCTCCCGTCAGATCCCACCCGTCGTTCCGCCGGCGCGTCTCTACACGTGTAAGTGAACGGTGAATCTTGCTCGCAACACTACCTACGAGTCTGACTACATTCGGTCTGGTACAGAGTTTGTTCCACTCTATATTTACATGGAACGAGGAAGATTTTTGTATTCGGTGAAGACGACCCCCGCTTCCGGTTTGAGCCTCTAACAGGGAATATTTTCATGGAAGCCCGTTGCACTTTTGTGTGGAAGTTTGAAGCCTCCGATTCGTGTTTTATTTGGGCAGCGCTAGTTTCCACTTTTTCCGAACATTTTTAATGCTACGCAAGTTGTATGACGGTAATATCCCTCGTAGTTATTTAATTACCGTACATGTGGTTACGTCGGTTTTGAATTCACAAAATATGTTGAACGATCCGGCTTACAAACACACATATTCGAGTGCAAACAAAGAAGTCCAACCCTTACGAAACAAATCCGGTTCTCGAGAGATGCTTAAGTAATAATAATGCTTTTTGAACATTGAATTTTGTGATGTTCGCGACGAAGCCTACACGAGTGTTTATATTAACATACAGAGTTTGGATGTACCCTATTTGAAAGGAACCACCCTTTTAGGGGTGGTGTTATTAGTATAAGCAAAAGACATAAAGTCCCCCCTCCCGGCAGACGCGGCGTGCATACAATGGAGTTGGCATTGATTTTGAATTAAATATCATCCCTTTTGCCTCCACCGTGTATTGTTGTACCACGGACGTGTACAAACAGAGCGACATGAATTATTGTTACCAGTTCTTTTATTCTTTCGCTGTCGTCATTAATCAGCGACAGTGCGTTTAATGTGCGCTTCTGTAATTGCTCTTTAATTCATCTGCGAAGCGATTGCAATCAAACAGACCTTTAAAATATTCCTAACAGCTTTTTCTAAGCTCATTACGACTGCGTTAATGAAATTTTAATAAACTAATTGTTAGGTTATTGAAATTATAGGTTATTTTTAGTTATTGTTTTGTTTCTAACTCTTAGGTAGTATAGTTAACATAAAACTTCACTTTTTTCTTGTGTCTTTTTTAAATAAATTAATACTATAATTATACAATCTTTTTAGTAATAAAAAGCAGCGATAGCCTAGTTGGTTGCGGTACGGACTGCCAAGACGAAAGTCGTAGGTTCGAAACCAACGTGGCATACACCTCTGACTTTTCTTAAGTTATGTGTGTATTAAAATGTTAATTGTCGCTTGCTTTAACGCTGAAGGAAAACATCGTGAGGAAACCTGCATGTCTGAGAATTTTTCGAAGGTATGAGAAGTCTGCCAACCAGCATTAGGCCAGCGTGGTGGACTACGGCCTAACCCCTCTCATTAGTAGAGGAGGCCCGTGCCCAGCAGTGGGACAATGTTTAATACAGGGCTAGTATTATTATTATTTTAGTAATAAATAGTATAGAGTTTGGAGCCAATCCAGTCAAGCGTCAAGTTTTTAATGTGGTCTTTAATCAAGCTTAGTGGGAAAATTATGAGTTATTGAGCTGCTAAAAAGTTAGTCAACATGTTATTAATTTATTAAGGATAGCATTACATATGGATTTATACCAATATAATTGTTGATATTACTTCGAAATTCTGTTTGCATTTGCTCATAGCTCCACTAACGTTAGTAGATATAATATGGTGTTATTAGCTGTTGTCCGCAGCTCCGCCCGGGTGGTAGTTATTTTTGAAAGAAAAGGTAAAAAATCCATGGAGTCATCTTACGCATATTACACGTGCATTTTTCCGGGATAAAAAGTATGTGCTATAACAGACTATAATCTATCTCTGTGCCAAATTTCAACCAGATCCGTTCAGCTGTTCTGGCTTGAAGAAGTAATAAACATCTATCCATCAATCCAAACAATCGCATTTATAATATTAGTAATATACTACTAGTAGGACTGTGTTCTACTTAATAAGAATTTACATGCATTTTTAGTAGAAACCATTACATAGTTACAATGAAATTGTACCAAGTTTCAAATCAAACGGATAAACGATGCGCGAACGCATACAAGACAGTACATTAACAAATTAAAAATTTATAATAACACAATGATACATTATAAAATTAAAGTAATCTTTATGATACGTTGTTAGTTCTTAAGTTTTCATCTATTGGTGTTTTATTAGATTTTCTAGACTGATGTAGTTTCTTGTTAAAAATGTGTTATTTATCAGATAGTATTCTTCGAGGAACAGCCTCTATGTACGCTGCTAGTCTGCTGTGAAACCAGAGGCCGCGACTTCGATTCCCACAGCAATTTGTTTCGGGTCTGGGTGTTGTGGGACCGTAAGTCCTTTATAGTTTCCATTAGCCACGACAAAGGTAATGCAAGAGTTGAATCAAGACTTTGTATATTTCTTTTCCGCACAAGAATTCGTCTTATTTTCATATGACAGCTTTTATAATATTTATCAGTCCCATTGAACTTTATAGTTTTTGGTCTACTTTTATTTCAAAACTATACCTTTCATACAATTATCTATGATAAAATATCACCTGCTCAAAACGATTATCAGTTTTGAAATGAATTTGCGCGTCACAAAATATTCCTGACATGTATGACTAACATCCGTCCGGTCCTCATATCCAATAAAAGATTACCTGCTTTCAACTATGTTTGTGAATAGGCTAATCCGTAAACACAAACTGTTAAAATCCGCTCTTTGATGGCGCGAGACGGCCAAGTTTGTTCAGGTGTAGCGTTTGACAATAACGATATCAGTTATATACCTCTGCCGTCACTCCATCCGAGACCTTTTCGCAAATTTGATGACACATTTTAAACGAACAATTAAGGACGTGGCGAATTATCTTGTCACTTTAGCTTCACGTATTGCTCATCTAATTCTGAATAATAAGTAAGTACCCATAAATCAATTTTATTGTAAGACATTTTTTGCTGTATGTGGATACCTATGATTTTGTATAGAGAAGGAAAAATATCGTACTACACTCACCGCAGTCGACAAATGTTGAAATAAAGCTTAATCCAAATTCCCACATGTCTAAAATAAAGCCGCAATGCTAAAATCCCACAGGCTCGCCGAGTCAACTACGCTGAAAAAATACAATATGTTCTCAGTGCTTTGTCCTTTTATTCATATTTAATCTCCGGAGCGTCTACAAAAAACAATGATTTCACGGTACAGCATTAACGCATGTAGGCATAACAGAGACGAACCGAACCAAAGCAAACACGAGACCATATATTAAAATGTTGTCAATCCTATTTACAGACATTTTACTCTGTGTTTATCTTATAAATCTATTGTGTGCGTGGCGGTCGAAATTATGGGATTTTGTGTCAATATTGACGCGGAGCGGTTTTGTCGGTCGTTGCATTTAACACGTCCCACCGGTGGGTACACATAAATGCACCGCACGAGGCCGCTCTGCTTTCCGCCTGTGTGCCTATCGCGCCTGCCGCCACACAGATGGCGTTGCCCGACCCGCCTTCACTAATCTAGTATGCCTCGCTGAAAGCCGTGTAATTACTCCACCGCTCAGGCTCCAGTTAATTAAAATTAAGCATCGGAAAACATTTTAAAACACATTAATTACGTTCACAAATATTTTTCTCGACGACACTTCCTAACGCGACGGAACTGATTCATCGTTCGCTTTTGTGCGATGTCGATTGTTAAAAAGTTCTATCAAATTATCCCCGCGGAACGGATGAAAAGAAAAAATTGAGCGCGTCGTTCTTCGAACAAAGAGTTATTCGGTAAAATGCACTATGTCGGCATACATAAGGCGCGCCGGGATGTCATTAGCGAAAGCTTGGCCTTTCTAATGCCTAACTGCGCACCGCCCCCCATTGTCGCGGTGATAATGAGCAACTAACGATTTAAGCCACTGCATTTCTTTCAGAATGAGATATTTTTTGTCAATAAACTGTATGCGTGTTTAAAGTAACTGGTCATAGGTATTTAAACATTATAGTAAATACAAATATTATTCACTACGTTTACAAAAATAGATAGTAAATATATGTTATTTTTTGTTGAGCAAACCGCGTGACAAAATCCCACAATCATCACGTTTTGTTGGTACAAACAGTCGAGTGAAGGTAAGCGGCACGTTTTAAGATATGTCCGGGGTTGATTCCGGTGTGAGCTTACACGACAAACGAACCCCGAAATCATGTTTGTATTCGTGTGATTTATCAAAACCGGCGGATCAGGACGACGCTGGCTGAGGTCATCCCCCGTCATTAAACACATTGGGTAAACATTGGCGGATATTGCTTTTCAAAAAGTCCTTTTAGAATCATAATGGGTACTCGCTACATTGTGTAATTTGAGAAATGTTTTCTCGAGCTCTGTTATGAGTGAGAAAATCAAAAGAATACCACAAAAGAGAAAGACTTTGGTTAATGTTTAAAAAAATATAGAAATATATGTATAGATAAAACAAAAAATAATTATAGCTAGGTTGTGAAGAAGTCTTACTACTTTTGTGAGTAACCCAGGTTCAATCCCCGCAGTGAGACAAATATTCACCTAGACCTGAAATATGCCTGATCCACAAATATTTATTTCAGGTCAGGTATTGGGATAACGAGCTAGTATAAAGTCAGTATATGTGTGACTTTTGGGTCATTCATATAACAATGACTGTGTATTTATATTCAAACTAGCTGTTGCCCGCGACTCTAGCCGCGACGAGGATCACTGGAATCTGTAATGATAATTGCAGACTAGACTCAATCATGAAACCTTATTGTGTATTAAAACATACATAAATAAAATTACCGTACAATCAGCTAATCAAAAGCGAGTCCTGTCATGAGGCGCTTGAATTTATTTTCGCGCGCTTATTTTTTTGCGATAACTCTAAAGATCAATACATTTACACTCACGCTTATAATGCCCGAAGGGGTGGGCAGCATTACCTCAACTTTTCCCCAAATTTCTTACGGTCCGGATTCAATTCAATTGGAGTCTGGAATCGGTTAATTTCAGACTCCAGACAGTGTACTGGTTACACCTCAGCCTACCCCTTCGGGGAATACAGGCGTGAGTATGTATGTTGTTGAAATACAACTAATTTACACAAAACTTTGACATATTATATAACTAAACCTTCGTCATGAATCACTATATCTATTGGTGAAAACCGCATGAAAATCTGTTCAGTAGTTATTGAGTTTATCGCGAACACACAGACAGAGACGTGGCGGAGGACTTTGTTTTAAATTATGTAGTGACTAGTGGCTAGGGCAGAGGTCCAGAGGGTATATATGCGGCTGCAATATATACACAGTATATATTCAAAAAAATTTGAAGCGATATTGACATCCATTTAAAAAGCATGAAGTCCATAATAAAATATTAATTGATTCCTACTTAAAGTTATTTATTAATATACATACATGTACTAATCGTAAATTAAAGTCTTATTAACTAGGTATATACATAAGTGAGTAAATAAGCATGCTGCGATAATACAGAAGAAAATGACGACCTTAATTAACGGCGTTTAGTAAACCATTACATTACCGCTTAATGTTATTAAGCATTTAATAATACGATACACATGCTAACTAGCTCCGGAGCACGGTCGCGATTGTTTGATTTTCAACTGTCCGTTATATTTATTGCTATAAAATTACATTCATATTAATATGCATAATACGTCACTTTGAATAATGCCATACTGTCCACCGCGCTGTTAAATTTCTGCGACACGATTTACCACAGAACTCTTTACGCTCTACTTATTTTGCGATAACAGTATGTGTAGATTACGGACCTGCTTATTATAGTTATCTGCTAAAGGCACCCTAATATGGATAGGCACCCGAATGCATAAAACCAAAATTATTTATAAAAATAATGCATCCAAGACTAGATTTTACTGCCTACAATTAGATATAGACTGCATCGGTGGCGCAGTTGTAATTGCGCATGCGTTAGGACTTACGGCTGCTGTACTGAAGTCTCGGGTTCGATCCCCGGGTCGGGTAAAGCGATATTGGATTTTTCACATTATGGGACCGAAATAAATTCGGCGAAAAGTGGGTGTACTGGTTACACCTCTGCCTACCCCTTTGGGGATTACAGGCGTGAGTGTATATGTATGTATGTACAATTATTGGTTGTTCGGAATGTCATATTGTTGTTCTTTATAAAAATGATTTTTTGATATTTAAATAAATATTTGTTAATATATAATATGTTGTCCATACTTGTTCAGTACCTTTTGCCGTTTTATGTTGTTATTCTCCGGTTTGCATCGATTAATGTCTTTATTGTGTCTTAATCAGCCTGAACTGGCCTCCTAGACGTGGTGCATCTTTAACATCAAAATTGCCAGTTTTGGCACTGCGTTCTGTCAATACATCTTCTCCATACACATAGGATATTTTTTTCTTACTCTTGATAGTAAAAACGTGAAATATGCCCAAAATTCACATTCCATATTTTAAAGGGCTACGACCAAACACTACTGCATAGAATCAACCATTTTTTTCACATGCAGGCCTTGCTGCATCAGCTGTTGTAATATATGATAATTACGCGGCTTCAGTGTGAAGTTAGATGTGACAAAATACAAATTAGTCCTTAGTTGGGAAAAACTAAATTACTTTCCGAACAACCTAACACATTCGAACTATATTAGAAGAATAGGTTGTATGGTATTCTATACAATCTTCTTGTTTTAATAAGTTTTGAAAGAACGGGCATGTTTTAAATGTCAATATTTATTGTCAATCTAATCTCTCATTAGTAGAGGAGGCCCCAAAGAGCATTATAATTTTCAGTAGTATTATAATGCTCTTTGATTATAATACTACTGAAACCCGTGCCCAGCAGTGGGACAATGTTTAATACAGGGCTAGTATTATTATTTTATTTATCGTCAATCATCACGGTTTCAAGCATGAAAACTGTAACTAATTCATCGAATGTATAAAAAGATTTGATCTAATTATCATCATATACAAAAATCATTTATTGAAATCAGAAATATGCATAGTTCGATATATAGTAAACGGAGGTAGGAGGGTAGGTGGTGAAAAACCCATCATAGAGGCTAGACTCCGCGAGTCATATCAGTGAAGTCAGTTTATTGGGTACGTTAATGTAAGTATACACCTACGTTACTCCAGATCCCAGATTCACCGGTAGGCAGCGGCTTTGCTGTGCCCTGGCATTCCAGAAGTCTATGGGCAGCGGTGTCTACTTACCATCAGGTGGCCCGTCTGCTCGTCTGTCTATCCAGGCAGTAAAAAAAAAGATCGGTGTAATTATAGTGATAGTATAGCTACGGTATGGATAGTATAATAGGACGCAACGGTCTTTCGGAACTTACACTGTTTTACCACCAGGGTCCATATTGTAGTGTATTCACTTTGCAGAGCCAGGATAAATGGAACGGCAGAAAGGTTGGAACGTACACTTAAAATGGTATTACTCTTTACAATTTCTTTTTTTACCAGGATATCTAAGTAACCAGGTCCTTAGTCATATTCTTATATCATATCATAAAAGTGGTAGAGCTTTACATGTACTTATAAGATAAACGTATCAATACACCTATATCTCCATGGGAAGTATCGATTATTTATTTTTACGTATTCCAGTTAAAAGTCAATTAAAAATTACAATAAAAATTATACTCAAAATAATAATTTTGTAAACTTAATTAATTAAGTTTATAACATAATTATTTTTATTAGTGAAACATTTCTAATCCTTCTGCTGAGAAATCGATTTATAGGCACCGCCTCACCTCGGGAGATATTGGGATGGTTATTTTCAACTCACTGTCTTTCGACCAACCTTTATGGTGCCTCGTGAACACGGACACGTCCGGACGACCGCTAGGTCGAGTGCGTACCAAACTTCTAACTGAGAGACATTTCTTTGATTTTTTTAGAGTCCATTTAATACATCAAACTCAGATGTAATTTATTGACATACATACACATACACACCTGTAATCCCCGAAGGGGTAGGCAGAGGTGCAACCAGTACACCCACTTTTCGCCGAATTTATTACGGCCCCATAATGTGATAGGGGGCGAGCCTATCGCCATAATGTTACCGACCTGTATAAAAAACTAATGTAACAAAAGAAAACTCTAGAGCTCATGATGCAAAGCACTAGAAACAACTAGCAAAAAGACCCGCAGCTCTTCAGACGACATACGTTGTTTGTCATACCCTCACATGATACCGTAGCGGTTGCTTTATTTGTGAATCACTCTGGTTTTGTAGCTAGCCGTGCAAACAGTCGCAACAAACGTGGGGCAGTGTGCGTAACTGTATACATAGAAAGCCCTGGCAATGTTTACCTTCGTGTGATTTATTGGCTTCGTCGGATTTAGAGGCACGCACTATCGTGGCGCTAGTGAGCCCCGCCCTTTGATATTATGTCGTAATAAAGTGGGATATGTTAATCGAACTTTTGTGTTTCTAAATCACTGATCATACTTGGAGGGCATACATGCGGTACGGACTGTTAAGACGAAAGTCGTATGTTCTTATGTATGCCATAGAGATGTCTCTAACTTTTCAAAAGTTACGTGTGTATTAAATGTTAATTATCGCTTGCTTTAACGGTGAAGGAAAACATCGTGAGGAAAACTGCATACCTGAGAATTCTCATAAGAGTTTCAAAGGTAGACTTCACAAGTCTACCAACCCGCATTAGGCCAGTGTGGTAGACTAAGGCCTAACCCCTCTCATTAGTAGAGGAGGCCCGTGCCCAGACAATGTTTAATACAGGGCTAGTATTATTAATATTTTATTCATATAATAAATTATATTATCTGCAAATGATTTAATACTGTAAGAATGTACGAAAAGTAAGTTAACCATAAATTTCAAGAATACTTGTGTATTTGTGGAGCTATTTTTCAATCATCTTTTAACAAAGTGTCGGCAGTATTATTATAGCAATATATCTTGATGTAATCAAAGCGAAGATAACTGACTCTACATATTTACACCAAACGTGAAAATACTAGGTTACACTATTTCAAAGTATCGTTTTTATGAAGTGTTGAGGTGTTCTTTAATGTTTTATAGTCGCAAATACAGTGTGACATTATGACAGTATTAAAAGTTTGAATTATGGAGGTGTTTAAATATTTTAGAATGTGTTTTATTTTATAATTTGAATATCTATTTATCATTTTGTTTATAAACAACCTTTGTGTATGTAAAATATAATATTATCAAAAATGTATAATTGATTAGAGCTTAAGGGTGTTCAATAAAATTTAAGCTCTAGGGCTCTTTGCAATATGGTTCCTATTTGTATATTAGAGCCACGTGGTAGTCGATTTTGTATAGCATGAATGGGTAGGTAGCATGTGGTAGGACTATCTCGCTGAAAACTTATGGGAAAGTAACAGATAGATGTTGCTTTTTATAAGATCATTAACGTTTCTGAGGCCTAATTCTCTTCCACCTCTGAATTTAATAATAATAATAATACTAGCCCTGTATTAAACATTATCCCAATGCTGGGCACGGGCCTCCTCTCCTAATGAGAGGGGTTAGGCCTTAGCCCACCACGCTGGCCTAATGCGGGTTGGTACGCTGGTGGTAGACTTCACATACCTTCGAATTTTTTTTTGAATACAATTACAATTTGAATCAGATTTATTTATCATCAGATATATTATTAGAGATATTTTGATATTATATTAGGAGCTTGTATCCATTGTATAAGTAATTAAGTAGCATACTTAATAAATTAAACAATATAATAAAAAATATTACTTGATACTATTACAATATTATAATTATAAAAGAAGTTCTGTATTAAACATTGTGCCACTGTTGGGCACGAGCCTTCTCTATTAATGAGAGGGGTTAGGCCTTAGTCCACCACGCTAGCCTAATGCGGGTTAGTTATCTAATGTGTTGTTGTTTGACCAAATAAAATATAAACATACGACTTTCGTCTTGACTGTCCGTACCGCAACCAACTAGGCGATAGCCGCTGTTACTACCTCTGAATTTACGTTTATGAAATTTCAAAGCAATGCTGGCCGTCTTGAATTCACTACTTATTCTCGTGGTCATTACCGAGATGGTGAATATTTAAATAAATATAATATTAATTAGAGATATAATTTCAATTTAAATTTACATTAACGTTCAAATGGCGTGTACAGCGGAGAAATGGTGCCTGGTTTCAAAACCGGAGTATTTGAAGCCACGACCGTAATTGCAGTGAATGTCAACAAGTCATGTCCACAGAAGATGGCGGTGAGAGGGCGCACTTCGCGGACAATGAAGAGGAGGGAACCCTGTGTCATCTGCTTTCAACATAATTAAAATCACTTAAAATAATGCCACTAAGCGCCCAACCCTGTCGGGGTTTTATTTTAAAAAGTGCTATTAGCATTAAATTTAGTTTTGCGGATGATTATGTCGCTCTCAGGCCCTCGAGGACATTAACTGCTCACAATTTTTGTGAATTATTGTCCCGACTGTACACCCTCGCCTTTTATTACACGTTAATACCAAATTTTGACCATTCGGCTCGTTAAGTCTTGCGCAAGATTTTTTATAGAGTATGCGAATTAAAATGTCAGTCGTAAATATGAGATTATGTACTTGAAATGTTTTTTTTATATCCTATAGAATTACTATGCGAAATCCTTCGAGCAATGCATGGTGCTCTTAACGGTTTACTTTCTGTTTGATCAGTGCTTTTCATCATCAAGTGCAGTATGGTCATATGGATAAAATGCCATCATATTACAACGTATTCATAAAAACATATTATTAAATACATATTTGCAATATTCTAGATAACAAATAAGTGAAATGCAATATATCGATATATCGTCAAAGATCGTTTTTGATGATATATTCTAACACAACATATTCAATCCAAGCTCTCTATCTATACTATTTATACTAATATTATAAAGAGGAAAGATTTGTATGTAAGTATGTTTGTAACGAATTGGCTCAAAAAGTACTGGACCGATTTTAAAAATTCTTTCACCATTTGAATGCTACATTATCACTGATTAATATAGTCTAGACAACTCCTTGGATTGTATACTTCTGCTCCTGAAAATAACCTCCAAGCGGGCGGAGCTGCGAGCAACAGCTAGTTAAAGTATAAAGTACAAAACTTAGGAACTAATAACATTTTATCATAGTAGTAACTATTGCTGTTGAAGACTGTTATTGTTTTAAGACTGTTAGCCGTTGACCCTTGCACTAAGCAAAACTTGTATCGCAAGGACCCAAGACCAATTCCCAAAGTGTTTTTATCAGCATGTGGGGCACACGGTTGACATTTTGTTGCAAATAATAAACTAGAATAACATAAGTGAAACAAAACACAACATTAGATATACAATTTAAGTTATTTCTTAATCACATCCCATGTGTCAAGTAAATCGGTGTTCCATAAACCATTCATTTTCTCGTTTCGTAAGGGACAGCACTTATTCTGCCATCCGGCGTGGTCGGGACGCTTTTCACAATATCTTTGTTCGTCTATTTATTCCTGCATCCGTTCCGTCACAACTCCTATTAGAGATTTAAATAGGACTTTTCTAACACAATAGAAGGACTTTTTGTCCAATTATGGCTTTTTATAAAATTAAATCGTAATTTTATGTTTTAGTTTTTAATTATTAATTTATGGCCAGGGCCCTACTAAGTCTGCTAATTTACGTAATGTGGCATTCTTGCATCTATACCACCACTACGATTCTATTGCCATTGTGCCAAAATGTTGTAATCTACTAAATTAAAAATGGCCGGTTTATGGTCTCTTGTATTGGAATAGTGGTAATTGATTCTTCATAATCTAGTACTAAATTTAATTATTTGGTTATTCAAAATTTGGTTTATTAGATAACAAAATTCTGATAATATTTTCGATGGAGTGTCGTGACAGGCCTTTGGAAAATCACAACAAAATTGAATAGTAGACCACCAAAACTTGTAAAATCAAATTATGATTTCGGTGGTCGACCATTGGTAATAGCAGACCTTGGGCCCTGCGCGTCGTCACCCATAACGTCCTCCTAGATTCAAGTTTTAAATACTAGAAGAGTTTATTTCGTCGAGTTTTGTACTGGACAAGTGTTTAGATTATGACTCGCATTATACACTCAACATAGCGAGTAGCGAGTGTACTTAGGGTCTATAATTGTTTTTTTTTTAATTTTTATTTTTTGTTGTATTACTCCTTGTGTTTTTTAAATATGTGTGTTATCCAAAGTGTTGTTGTGTGACCAAATAAAACTTATTTTCTTCCTTTTTTTTCTTTTAACATGATAAATTCTATCAGAATATTTAAAAGAGGTTAATATTCTTCGTAATTTGCTTAAATTTTTGCTATAAAATAAGCAATAGATAAACCCGCGATTTATTATGTTTGATTAACCACGGTATTTCGTTTCTACAAAACCAATATCATGTTTCCTTAATAATTCAATAATACTGAATACCAAACATGAATGGCTTAAAGCAACTACCATTTGTTACAGCAAGGTTAGCGGCAGTTTTGTCAAAACCTAAACGATTAAGCTATTGGGAATATACTGGATTTTAGGTGGAGCGGAGTGATCCAAATTGCATGCTTACTTTGAAACAACTCCCTGGAGGCTTTGTGAGTGATGTGTATTTTTAGGCACTGACAACCTCCGTGGCCCAGCTGGCGAGCAGATAGCTGTGAAAGAGGCCGTGGTTTCGATTCCCACACCGGCATAAATGTTTGTGTGACAGAAGATATTTGTGTCCGGGGTCTGGGTGTTGTGAGATCTAAAGTCTTTCGTAGTCCATGATACCTACGACACAAGACTCGTATCTTAGTGTGGAAACAGGGCTATGTGTGACTGTTGGGTGATATTTACTATTTACTTCCAATATCAGCTTTCCTCTACAATTTGAATCAGATTTATTTATCATCAGATATATTATTAGAGATATTTTGATATTATATTAGGAGCTTGTATCCATTGTATAAGTAATTAAATAGCGTACTCAATAAATTAAACAATATAATAAAAAATATTACTTGATACTATTACAATATTATAATAATAAAAGAAGTTCTGTATTAAACATTGTGCCACTGTTGGGCACGGGCCTTCTCTATTAATGAGAGGGGTTAGGCCTTAGTCCACCACGCTAGCCTAATGCGGGTTAGTTATCTAATGTGTTGTTGTTTGACCAAATAAAATTTATTTTCTTACATACCTTCGAAATAAAAACTATCGAGAAGCAATATAAATTATTTCTATGTAAATTTATCTGTAGTTGTGTTTTCGCTTAAAATTTTCAATAATTGCAGATATTATTTTGATAAAAACGAATTAATTCACATAAATGTATTTACGCTGTGTCTAAAGAGACAACGATTGTGCGATCGCTATTGACATATCTGTACAGAAAGACAGCTAACGCGTCATACATATTCAACTTAATATAATATTTGATATGGAAAAATTTCTTCTTAGTATCACAAGAAAACTGGTGTTTGGAAAAATGTAATAAGTGAGTAAAAATACAAGCCAAAAGAGTTTTATTTACTTAACATTAACATTACAAATACGCTTAATACGCACGTCAATATGGGCGAATATTGATAGTTTTTGTCCGGACGCCGGTGTCCGAATGAAACGTGACTGTTTAATCGACGTATGTAATGCACGTCTAGTTTAGTTACCTCCTAAACCTAGAGGCTGATTTTTTAATGTTATGATTTATATGATATGTGATATTATAATAGTCCTGAGATTCCGATTCCGATTTGCAGATATAGGTTCAAGATCCCGCTCGCCCCCTCAAATCTGTAGTGACGAATACAAAAAGGGAAATCTTCTTATACATTCTGACCTTGTATTCGAGACTCTTGCCTAAAAAAAGCAATGCTCCCTTTTGTTTGTCATATGGGTATAATTCTAATTATTACTTCCAAAAGACATAAATCCTGTTTAATTGAAATATCATGATAATTAATTACAAAAAATAACTCAATGATAAAATTCAATTAATCAGTGTCCCGTCGTCATTACACTAAAGAATGTAATTAACTTGAAGGCAGGCTTTTAGTCCTTAAGCGTAGTACATTTTGTATTTAATTAAAAGTAACCGATAAAACCACGCGACATAGCGCCACCTACACAAACTTACACAAGTAAGAGCGCAACATAAAGTTCGCTCACAACATGGTTATCTGCTAAATCGAAGGCAAAGGTTCGGAAAGAAAAACAATCGTCCAGCGGGAGGATTCTTTTAATTTATCCGTCGCAGTTTTAAATCGGTGTTAAGATTCAACAGTCGTAACGTTTTTTCAATTATCGGCCACGATCTCTACGCGGCTTTACGATAGCTACCGAGGGCCGAACACGCTATGCCTTGGTCCCCCGTTAAAAGAAAAAAATGGCTTTCTAAAACTTACGCTTTGCCTTTGCCTCCTTCGTCTCGGACGGCGAGCGCTCAATGAGTTTAATTTTGTCTAAATAGTTTTTGGAGTGCGGTTTTTGTTTTGGAGAAACGTTTATAAGTTTGTTTTGTAGCGGTTGATGCTGTGGGGTTCGTTGTTGCTTATTATTTTATTCATTAGCTTTACTGTTTAATTGTATTAATTCATACATTTTCTCGCCTAACAAAGTAAAAACTGAATATGTTTTCCATTCCGTCTATATCTGTTACATAATTACTATTAACAACCAACATAAATGTCGAATGAAGTCTACTCAACCACTCGATATCAATCATTACAGTAAAATTTTGCATTTTATATGCATAAAACGGTGATTGAATCACATAAAAAAACGCCTTACAAACTCCGCTAAATTCATTCAGCATTAATTATCAGCAAGAAAACGCTAAACAAACCAATATTGTTGCGTTTAATAATAAAGCACAGTTCACAATACGCAAATAAAAACGGTGCGTTTCATAATGTAAACGTAAATATAATACCTGATTACGGTTTGTGGCTTTATACCCGAGCACTATCTATAATTAAACAAAGGACCTGACCCCCGCCCTAACAACCGACGGCTACGTTTAACACATTCACATAATCTCACTAAATCGCTATAATCTCAACTCGGGACGAAACTTAATTCAATTCCACGTTAATTTACTTATTTGAAAATGAGAGCACCCGCGACACAGCTATCGTAGCCCCTGAGAATTAGGGGCTAGTGAATGGGGATAATCTTTTAAGAATAAATCACGATATGAGACTCGCTTAATACTTGTCTTAATATTATGTTTATTTACTTAATTTAAGAAATGTCTATTGTTGATTTTGAATGTCTAATGGTTGTAAGATTGTCCAATTAGTGCACATCTAGTATGTTTCTTTTTGTTAAAAGGAAGTATGAAAAATATATTTAACAGATAGCGTCATTATAGTTTAATGCATTTCCCCAGGTTCAGGAAATAAAATATTTATTGAAATACTATTAATGGTAGTGTTAGTTCTTTGCTCGTTTTTGCCGTAATTGACCACAGACTTTGAAAAATATGACTGCTTTCTGAAACCACTTTTTGGAGGATCATTGGATTTCAAGGCACCACGCTTCATATCAATATCAATTTACGTAAAGTTGCATAAACCGCTTCCCATAACAACTGACCTCCTTCAATCTCGAAGGAGATTGATGTAAATATATATTGGGCAATAAATGTAATTTATGACCGGAAATCTAAGTAGGCGGTAATCCAACGTGGCGTTTATCAAATTATCTAAAACAACTAGCCATTATAAATGCTTCATACAGAACTTTACGTAAGTTTAATGGTATTACCTTAACATGAAATGGATTTTAAATGAACAAGTGAATTATTATCACCATTTTATTCGGTAGCCGCACTTAACGTCACAAATAGAATGATGCTAGATAATAATTTAATCGTTTGTTCACATAGAAATGATAAATCTCATTATTTAAATGCGACAGATAGGCCGGGAGTATTTTTAGGTTAGGTGGCACTCGGCAGGCGCGAGTCGCCAGGGCGCAGGCGCGGTTGCCGCGTTGCTCATTGCGCGGGAGCATCTACGAGCTAGCCGCTCGCTCCGTCGCCGAACTTGTGACATTAACAAATTACACCGGCTGTCAACTTTCTGAAACAATATACCGGTTGGCGTTTAACTTATCTTGGAAGTTTTCATCTCATGTAGATAAAATGTTGTAATACTAAAATGTCATTATGCTCGCTCGGAGGCCAGTACTCGTAAGTCACATGGCAGATAATATTTCACTGGGTGCGGTGCGGCGGGCTGCCGCCTCGCGCGACGCTATCGTTTCAGTTAGTATCACAGTTGCCGAAGCGATTTGTTATGTTATCTCCGTTATTTTGTTTGAGGTTGATAGGTCAAGCTTGTGGTAGGTATCGCTTACGAAATCTCGCTGCTTGTGCCTAGCTTCAAGCTAATGTAATTGCTTCTCTATTTTAGCTTTGACTTTTGTGTTCTAATGGAAAAATTTGTGTACATACAATTTGTTTTATTTATAGAAACAATTAAATTGTAAGGAATAATACCCTATCGGGGAGTGATTTGATGCCAGCTCCAGGCACACCACCCTGACTTGAAAGTTAGGAATTGGTATTCATTGTTAATTTTCGTTCTCTTTGACGGGGTCAAACAATATCATAGGAAAATTGCAAACCTTTATATTTCAATAAGAATTTATTTATATTTATTTTCTAATAACCCTCATTAGATGAACATAGCGAACTAAGTCTTAAGCTCTCTCTTAAGTAGCTTTAAAAGCATTCGGCCAGTATATGATACAGTGATGAGAAAAAAAATATCTTATCTCTTGTTTATTAAATTTTACAACTACTAGGGGAAATAGAGAATAACATCATAGAAAATTCCAATAATAAAAAAGGAAAATAGAGCACATTACATTATTAGTTTTACTATTTCAAGTTTGTTGACACATAATTACGAACTTGCATACTCTTGTTGATTGTCAAGAGAATCCATTGAATTTACGTACATAATAGTTAATAGATACGGTAAATAAAACACAAGGAAGAAATAAAATAATTAATATTTTAAGGAGCATATACATCTAAAGATTTAAATATTACAATTCGAATATCTTATCATAGTAATTTTTATAAATCGTAACTGCACAGAAACTTTCTGTTCACCCCACCAACACCAACGGGCGTTATAATACAGCATCTAAAATAACATGACGTTTATAATTCTGAATAGGATTAATTCTACCATCGGACAGTGCGAGATAGCATCGAGATCTCGGCATTTTACAATAACATATTGCCTTTTTAGACAAACGGTACAGCCCACGTTCCACACAATCGGTGGGGCCGTCACGAAAAAACGACTAATCTTAAGTTTTTTATTGCTCGAGTGTGGCTAGAAGTGATTTGTCCAGGGCAATCTATCATTCAACCACTATGGGAATAATTAGTGTCAGCAAACGCATCCGGACGCCGCGCTCGCAGTCGCCAACAATGATCGGTGTGACGCATCGTTCAAACAAACCATTAATAATGAACGCCAGTTTTTCTAAGACGGATTCACTCTTGTAAATAAATGGTACGGCGGATTCTTAACTACCTACTTACGGAGACATTTTTTACAGCGTGCCGTTAGACAGATAATGTGGTCGCTCTGATGAGCTAAGATTCGATTACAATCGCATTATATGAACGTCTTTATCATTAGTATAATCAGACTTTTATCCAATGAAGTACTTAAATTTATACCAATAATTACATTCATGTATTCATAGAGATTATAAAGTAATCACATAAAACATGAAAATCGTACATTTAAATACTTATCAAATCAAATCACAATATTTATTGAATCCATGAAATGTTAAACATTATTTAGATTCAGTCAATATTTTTTTCTCGTCCGCCAGTTGGGAATAAAGTTTCGCTAGAGAAGAATGGGCAAGAAACTTCTTACATATATAAATCTTACTATTAATATTGCTAATTTAATTTTCAACAAAATCACGCACCTACAGTTTGTGACCTTCTTGTAGGCAATTAAAAAAAATCTGCTATGTGACTGTGAGACAAATGCTATACAATGCTGAGAATTAATTAATGATTTATTTGAAAATAACTTAATAATGAAATGTATTAGTAACCATCTAACGGCAGGTCTTGAGTTCGAAACGCATTGAACATGACATTGACGTATATGTTAATATTTTGCAGATTTTAATTTTAATTTTTAACCACTGTCTAGTTATTACCACTGTAGGTTATATCCGCCATGAAACAAATATCACGCCCGTGTACCCGGTGGGATAGTCAGAGATACAACAAGTGCACCCACGGTTTGCCGAGCTTATTTGCATCAGTATAACAGACACAAACTCCAATTTTGGGCAAGTTATGTGTAATTGAATTGTTATGAACTTATGTTATTTTCTTAATGAGGATTTAGACCCAGAGGTCGAGATTTCACCGGTCGTTAAGTGTGCTGACACTAAACCAAGGAGGCATTTTATAGAAATCATATTGTAATATCAGAAAAAAGGTTTATAAGCCCTATAAAAAATATCCGTGTCAAAATGAAATGGTGGATCAACTCGAGTTGTTTGATATCTGGTGACAGTTTTTTTGAACCAAGTATTGTGTTTCTTGTGAAGTTTAAACGGTGTTGTTATGTGATAACATTTGGGCCAGAGGCTTAATGTGTTCTCAAAATTATGCCGCATTTTATACTACTATCAAGTTAATGAAATTGGGGATGAATTCCCACATTCCAAATTTTTCAATATAGTTCATTAGTTTATTGGACATTACTGAAATTAAAACCAAAAGGCCGATTCTCGTACTCGACTAATGTTTATTAAATTACAAATAAGTTATTAATTTGTCATTTATTTTAAAAAAGTAACTCAGTACCATTTTGTTTTTATCTTTCTATTTATTTTGGAACTCATGTCATGACTGTCACAACGTTGAATAGTAGATAATGATGTAATTTTTGACTCCATTATAGATATTATTATAGAGACCAGATAGAAATGACGTTTTGAACAGTTTGAAGAACAATATTGGCCTTTTGAGTGTAAACATTGTTGTACTTAATGTCTGTCTGTCTAAATTACGACTCAACCAGCTTTGTCAGAATTTTCAAAGACTACGAATATACAAAATAAATTTAAGTTCTTTTTATAATTAAGAGTTATAAAATTACTAAATGTTGCCCGCAGCTCCACTTTTTGGAAGGAAAACTATACAGTCCATGGATGCATCTTAAGCTGTTACACCTTTCTATATTTTGCTATCCCATAGAAAACATGCATTTTTCCGGGATAAAAAGCAGCTTATGTCATTTTGTGGTCCCTAAACAGGTACTATGCAAAAAAACCTGTTGGTCCCTTGTTCTGTGAATAACTTAACTATCCAACGGGAACTGTACATTTTTCCGGGATAAAAGTAGCCTATGTGCTATTCCAGACTATAATCTATCTTTGTGCCAAATTTCAACCAGATCCATCCAGCCGCTGTAGCGTGATTGAGTAACAAACATCCATCTATTCATCGAAACATTTGCATTTATAATATTAGTAGGATTTTTAAGTAGAGCTAAATTTCTCAATAGTTGGAACCGCCATACCTACACGAGTACAACTTAAAATGGTTATGATCAAAAGATGAGTTTAAAAGGAGAATTTACGTAGCTTAAATCGATGACAAAATCTAGTAAAAGCCATTGGTTCAATCGGTACTCGACAAGTGCAAAGCATTGCTCTATGATAGACTTACACTGAAAATACAGAAAACAAAAAATATCGAATACGTTTGTCCCAATTGTGGATTATTGGATCAAATATCCAGTAGAATATAATAATAAAATATGTCTGTTCACTATTTATTTTATAACGTCAGAACACCCTGTAGTACGATAATACAGGATGTATTATCATTAAAATCAAGTTAATTTATACAGATAAACGAAAATTGAATATCAACCCAACGAACAGCCGTTGCGTTGATATTTAGCAAAAAAAATTGTATTCTAAATTTAAACCATGAAAAAGAGAATTAGACTTAAAAATACATTATGCGCCATGTTGATAGCTGTAATTAATGTCTTATATTGATTTGATCATAAATTCATTACAGATACCTAAATAGATAGGGGAAGAGTCATGATATCATTCCGCAGATTATCTGATCTTACGCTTTCAATTTAAGTAAATATTATTACATGAACTATAGTAGTGACATAATACCAAATCTTGGAACTTAGTTAAATTTTCATATCTAAAAATCGTTTTATTTTATCGTCATTATTAATCAGTTTGCACCATAATTTGTATATTTTATACATATAATAATGTATTTTTGTTTAGTGCCTGGATAGGCAGACGAGCAGACGAGCCACCTGATGGATAGTAGTCACCGCCGCCCATAGACTTCTGCAATGCCAGAGCACAGCAGAGACGCTGCTTACCGTTAATGGTATTGTATGGTCAATGAAGTAGTAAATGTTACCAAAGCATTTATTTCCTAAATAATGTCGACTTGTAAGTCTTTTATACTGTAAACTTGCACAATTCACGCATTTTAATCTTGCGGCAAGGATAAGTTTATGTAGTAAAAATAAACAATTATCTCCTCGAATGTATATACATTTTTTTAATCAAAAAAGAAACACCAATAAGAGTAATTGTCAATGCTTTGTTTTTATGAAATTGTTTTTTAAGCAGCGACAGCCTCGTTAGGTGTGGTATGGACTGATCTCTTACATTTCCAAAGCCTCGCGTAAATTCATTGTTAATTATAGCTTTCTGAACGTTGCAAGAAAACACCGTGAAGAAATATGAATACCTGAGAATTTTCCATAAGAAATTCTAACGTAAGTCAAGTCTAGCAGTCTGCATTAAGACATCGTGGTCGACTCACAACCAATTTCAATAATTAATCTTAATTCGAAACTACAGATCGTTCCGACAAATAAGCCATTAAGAATTAGGTATCAATGCCACGCCTACGAATTACATAGTTTGATTGGTTTATTTTGGATCGATCAGGAAATGTGGATTGAGATTGCTTATTGCAATTGACCATATGACTAAGACCTCAACCCTCATTAGCATAGAAGATCCGCGTCTAGCAGTGAGACAGTATTCAAACCATGGCTGGTATAAAAAGAAATTACTTTATGTTTCGAATATTATCTGCAAATCAGTCAATATACAAATACCTAAAATCGTTTATAACACACAGCGAAGAACGTAATTCACAACAAACGAACACAGACCCTATTATCTTCTCAGATATTAGGGTCCTTCGCTTAGGTGTTTTTTAACACGATGTAAGTATAACGCGCGCGAAATTTTACAATTTCCCGCTTAAAGTTGGTACTACTTTAGCATCATGTGTTATTGTTAAATACAGAATCGCTTATATTTTATAGGTGGTATATTTTTAGTGTGGGACTATAAGTAAGGATTTCTACAATCCGCAATTGGCACAAACGTATTCGTTATTTTTGCTTTCTGTATTTTCAGTGTAAGTCTATAATAGAGCAATGCTTTGCCCTTCTCGAATACCGAATGAACCGATAGATTTTACTAAATTTTGTACTCCATTCAATCTACGTAAATTCTCCTTTTAAACACATTTTTTGATAATGACCATTCTAAGTTGTATTTGCGCATGTATGACGGCTCCAACTATGAACAAATTGAGCTCTACTTAGAAATGATTGAGTATGTGTTAGCAACATTAACTAAACTATGCAAGATGGATATTTAAAAAGGCACAAATACAATGTTTATGATTTTATTGATTGATTTACAAAATACTGTTACACATCTCAGTGCTTAATATTATCAAATGAAATCATTTATTTTGTAAATTAGGCCACAAACACAAATCAAAAATCTAAGTCTACCGGTGCTTCGGAAATGCCCACTGGTCTGAGAAGAAGCACCAAGAAACTCAGCCATAGGTCTTCTGTAATTTGTCACACACAAACGCATGTCAGGATTCACTTAAGGCTTCTCTTTATAACAAATCTACTAGCATTACCCTCTGAGCTGAACTACGCCGCCACTGAATTGTTTACAATTACTGACTTCCCGCGAACGAACCACGAATATCCTGGCTATCACTTCTTCACAATTCAACTGAACACCGGAGCGCGGAAGGCACTCCGTTTTATGCTAAACATTTACAACTCCCACTTAGGTTGTCATTATTAATGTACCCCTAACTAGTCTCCTAAATACCTCCGATATACATTCGGTATCTCTAATAATAGGAAATACCCTAATATATGTAAATTTATAAGGATTTCTACAATTTAGTTATGCAACCAATTTGACTAGGCGTGAGCTTCATAGACTATATATACCTTACGAGCCAAAAGGTGCCTGTAAAGCCTAACAAACCCTCGTATCGATTGAATTGTAATTCTTTATGTTACGAATATTTTGTAAATGGGAAAAAAGAGTTAAAAAATTGTTGAGCCAACGCAAACGGTCACGGTCGCACTCCACGTTTGTAGGAACCGAACCGATGTGAACGACCTTTGTTTCGTTCCAAGATATGTTTTAATACGCATTTTAATAAAGCTGGTATTGTTTAGTCTTTGTTGGAATACATTAAACTTGTCGTCGGGGCCTTAACATCCACTCCTCAATCCGAAATGTATTACAATGATGTACACCGCCACTTTTTCATTACATTTCGATATTTTGGCATTGTTTTCAATTGTGTACACACACACTAAGTATACACAGGAATTGGTACAGGTCAATGACACAAAACAGTTTGAATGTAAAAATCTCTCATACGCACCAATCCAGCTCACATTGTGGCATTAAAATTAAGCTACTAAAATCCATTAACAATAATTCAGTGTGTTGTCTACGGACAGTTACCATTACACATTTAGGTCCCGACTTCCGCAAAAAAAAGAATGGAATAATGTTGAAGAAGACATTTTTGTATAGCAAATAAAATTTAACAAGACACTATACACACGTCATTTAACCTACATCAAAAAATTACATGTTTAAATACGTTTACCCAGCATAACAATTTAACATGTATGCTAATTAAATGAGACTAAGCTTGGTCAAGTTCGAGCTGGCTGCACTTGAGGGGTTTTTTGCTTCACTGTTCATGACGTGTTGACTAAGAAACATAAATATTCAATAATAATGGTCCTATATGAAACCAACTAAGTAGAGTGAGCCTATGCCCAACGCTGTCCCACGCTGGGTTCAGGAATTCTCTACTAAAGAGAGTTGATACTTACAACATTGGACATTAAACACATTTAGATTTAATATTACTTGAGTATTCATCTAGTATGTGAGTATTACATTTTTTTTATTTATTTAAACTTACATCTATCATTATCTATTTCCTAATCCTAAAAAAACTTATTAATTTAAACACGATGGTGGAAAACCAGCTTACGGCTTGTCTGATGGTAAGCGGCTACCATAGCCCATGGACGCTTGCAGAACCATATGTTAATTTAATATAAAAATAATATAAGTAATAACTAAATAGAATTTTCTGTAACTTATATGTAATGCATTCACGGTACCCTAAAATCAAAACGAAAAAATAACAATGGCTATTAACTTCCTCTAAGATATTTTCTGAACGGGCCTTCATTCAGTATAATAAAGAACTCGTTCATAATTAACGCTGTATATTAAATATAATGTATAAAACGTGATAATAAGGAAGTAATGTAAGCAAGATCATTATAATAGAAATAGAGATTTCTTTATGTGTACAACTAAGTGAGTGAGCGTTGTATTAATTGCTTTACAGCACCTGTTAACGTAAATGCTAGGGCTCCCGGCGGGGGTCGTGTTATCACCGACTACTGTACTCATAGTTCGTACATAGTTGAGAGGAGGGGGGGGGGGGGGGGGTCAAACATCGTGACCACCGTCGCCGTCGACGTCACAGAACGCGACAACGACAAATATAATATAGTGGAGGTTAAATCTTTACACCCGATATCCGTCACGTGCTACTTATTATTACATTAATATCCAACTGCTCCTTCGAATATATTACGTATTAATAAAATGTTATTCTTTCTTTGAGGATGATATCAAAGCGACGAGATCCGGGCAGATTTTTCGGTATCATTGGCGCGATTACACAGAAGACGGCGCTCCGTCGACAGATTTAACGAGTCGGCCAAACAACGCCCTCACAGATATCTTTCACCTGAATATTTAGCTCTTTGAGTAAAAATAAATCTTTCCGTTTCTCAGAATAACAACAGTGTCAAGTCAACTCGCCTTAGAGCGCAGATTATATTTGTCATCGACGTTCGCATTAAGCTCGTTTACGGGGTGTCGCCGACGTGGTAAACGATTTAGTCGGAATAGCCGCTGAAGGCTCCCACACACGGGACAGATGTTTTGTCATAACACCACCTTTCCGCTACAAATACGCTTTCCTTTAGTTTCGAGTTTCGATACAGCTTAAAATAAAAAGTCCGTGTACTTAGGAGCACGGCCGGCCGCTATTTATAGAGCTGTCATCTCAACTTAAATATCTAATGAGCCGTCTCTAATGTCGTGTGGTGGCTCTCATTTGGTTCCACTGTTTGTTTATGTAATTACCTGGCTCACGCTCTTCCAATTATAGACACATATAACTGACAAAGAAATGCGCGCGTCGTGGAAATGCTAATTACCTAAGCCCATGCTAATCAAATATTAATTTACACTCATGCTGTGACCAGTCTAATGAAACGAAGAGGATAAAAACGACACGCAAGAATCCTCGAAAATGAAGCTCTCTGAAACAAGAATGCTATCAAGGGCAACAACATACCGTTAAGCTGGAAATTGGCGGCGCCGAAAGCGCTGGCGGAGGATTTGAGAATTGCGGCATTAGCCGGCCACGCCACCTGTCAGTTCACACTCGACCTCCGGAATTTTTCGGTATTGCCGATGCAAAGTTTCTCGTTAATATGCAAATTAAGAGTTATCTGCACAGAGGACGCGGGATTTAGGGTCACTTTCAAATAATGCAAAGTGCTCCGCCAAATGAAATTGGAACTTCACGCTCTGATTCTATGCGGACCCGTTTAAAGATTTAGCATAATTGCTAGATTATATTCTTGTTGTATGTTTATCGCGGCATACATATATTAACATATAATTATGCGTGAAATTCGTAGCGCATAAAATGTAACTAACGAACTTAAATTTTAAAATAATGAGTTACACTGCTTAGTTAATTCAAGTAGACTATAAAAGAAATACATAAAACTGTTTACTGTTTAATGCGTTAGTTTAAAAAAGAAAACAATTATTACTATGTATGTGTTTAATGAAAGAGGCTATCTTCGTTATTTATACATTTCCATTTTATAATCATTAATTAGCTTTATGAATTTACAAAATCTAGATTTACGTTAAGTTAATTTTTTTTTCGATCTATTGCCCAACAGTATTCTAGATTATTAATATTGAGAAATTATGCAAAAGACTAATTATCATGTCTATATTTATAATAAAAATACTAGCCCTGTATTAAACATTGTACCACTGCAGGGCACGGGCCTCCTTTACTAACGTTTAGGCCTTAGTCAACTACGCTGGCCTAATGCGGGTTGGTAGACTTCACATTTGAAATTCGTATGAGAATTCTCAGGTATACAGATATCCTCGCGATGTTTTCCTTCACCGTTAAAGCAAGCGATAATTAACAATGAATATACACGTAACGTTACAAAAGTAAGAGGTGTGTGTCATTTGGGCTGGTTTCGAACATAGGACTTTTGCCTTCACAATCCGTACCGCAACCGACTAGACTATCGCTGCTTAACAACAATCATAAGAACATATTAAAATCACACACAAGTTACCTATTCAAAACTAAATAATCGATCTAGCAACATCGATTATAAAATCGAGAGATATATATTAATTTCCCAACCGTACCTGGAATATATGTATGGAGTAACAATTGGTTAGAACGAACGAGGCTGCAGCGAATTACCGCTTGACCACATAAAGGCTCCGTACCAACGCGATGGAGTGTGTCACCAACCAATTAATTCCCATGCGTGCTGAAATAGATTTATTACGAGCCACTTGTAAGGATTCTAACACCTCCTATCGATCTATTGTGTTTAACGTTCTACAGATAGGTTCTTTAGCTCACCACTGCGCTCAATGCGAAAACTTCTGCTGTTGACGATCGCCTAGTCCAAATGGGTTTGTCTTTCAACCTATATCTTGTACCTATATCTACCTATATCTTGAGCACTTATGATTGTTTGGTCTGAATTATAATCTTTCTAATCTTTTAATATTATTTACCAAGAGAATATTCTTCTGGTGTGTAGGATGGCAGGGTGTTGTTATTCTATATTTCAATTTGATTTTTACAGATTAAAGCAGTCAAATAATAATATTGTTTATGATGTGATCTAGTAAAAAGTATAATCAGGGTAGTGGACACTAACCACTTTAGAATAAGTAGGTACTCGATTTCTGAACATAGGCCGGCATTTGCATGAAATTTCAAGTATTTTATATGGAACGATTCCTAAACAACAATAGCCTATTTGAAAATAGTACTATCTGCCGGGCCTTAATTATGATGGTAAGCGATGTGCCGTACTTCCTCGCCTCATGGCGTAGTATGAAGAAGCGGGCCAGGGTTTAGTGTCAGAGTACTCTGACCGCAACACAACTAAACATCGTACTCCAACTCTGGACCCCCGACAAAAACTAGACGTGCACTGGTTGACCCCGGAACGCGACACACTTGCGTGTGCCACAATGGCGGGTTTTAATAGTGCTTTAGTGAAGAAAAACATAGTGAGGAAACCGGCATACGTGAGAATTCACTATAAGAAATTCAATGGCATCTCAAGCTTACTAATCGCATTAGGCCAGCGTGGTAAACTGACCACGGTCCTCTATTAGTACTGGAGGACCGTGGACAGTGAGATAATGTATGTACAATACAGGACTTTATTAAGCAAGTATTCGATAATAGATCAGAAAGAATAGTGTTGGTAGTGCCAACATTAGAATTCCTTTTCAAACCGAAAATATTCCTCCTGTCAGGTTAGTTCCGGACACATTCCATCAAACCATGTTGAACATTTTATAAGACCCCTCATAAGTTGCAGTTGGGAGACAATGACATTTTCATTAAAAATGCAAACTCATACGATGGAATATGTCCAGGACGTAGTCTGAGAGCAGTTACTAATATATTGCGTTTAAGATATTTTTGTCAATCCATGGATATGTCGCAATTCGTGGTTGTATATATTTCTTTTTATTTTCTATATTTGTTGTTGTATAGTGTTATATTTTTGTCTTATACCAGATATCCTTCTCTTATAGTATTTTCCTAAATAAATACCTTCATAAATATATTTTCATATTTCGAAACATTTAGTACGGACGCGTTCAGTCCTTAATTGTTTAAATTATTGCGTACAAATTAAGTTGTATTTCAAATCAAACAAAACATAATTACTTTGTTTTAATTCATGAGAGCCCTAAATATGCCAACGGACATCGTCAGCGCTGATTGAAGTCTCGCATTAATTTATGTTATAAATAATACCTATGAAAAAAAGAATAATGTTTTATTTGAAATTCCAACAAAATAACATTTAGTCGGTATGACAAAACCAACGCTGGACAGAATTGTTGGCGGAATACTAATATGGCTTAAAGAAGAAATAAAGAATCGCATAATGTTGTGTCGTATTTGTAATATGGACATCGATAAATCATAGGGAACCGACCACAATCGTTCCGATGACATGGCATGCTCACAAAAAATAATACAAGCTATCATTCAGATGCTCCATAGAATTGGGTGGGAGCTTAGCTCACATTGTAGGGTTGAGATAAACGTCAGAAAGAAACGAGCTTCAATGATAATATGTATCAATTAACTGCCCAATGATTATACGTTTGAATATCGTTATGGTGTTTATGGTAATAGTGAATAAGGTAAATACGGTGCGTTATATTCCAGATATAAGATACATTGATGAAAAATTGTATTGGTTGTTCATGTAAATTTTTATTGAAATAAACATAGTTTTAATGAAATCGAAAAGTTTTATGTTGTGTGTCAATATAAATACATCTAATATATTGTCTGGAATGATAAGACTTTAAATTATGCATCTTTAATAGAGTTGGCTTGCTTTTTGCCAACCTTAGCGATTCAGATACGACCAGACGTTTTTAAACTGAATCTTAATATGAAGAATGGTCCCTAATTTATTTATCTATTGTATCAAAATTCACAAAGATGCATTAATATTTTACTTTAAATATGGATATAATAAATAAAAAATAGAAGTAATTTAATTTTATGCCGTTTGACTTTAGGTATCCACATTTAAAAGCAATTTTATAGATTATTTTCAATAATTAAATAAAATAAATGTCATATTGCTTTTATTGACCCTTAATATGCCACATATATGGATGGAATTGTTGCCGTCCACGTGGGAGAAAGATTTTAGCGTATTTTAAAGTATGCATACATTCCCTTGACGATCCCGACTCATTGTTTGTGACCAAAGAAAGAGCAAAACAGCAACCAAGATGGAGATGTCCAATATTTTAGATGGCATAGCAGTCGCCGCTACGAACTCGGAATTCCTGCCCCAAGGATTCTACTGGACGGTAACGCGAAAATGCATCTATAAACGAACAATGCTAAAGTCCTTATTTCAATGCAACATCTATCGTACACTGAGACTGTATCGGAACATTCGAACAACGCTTTAGTAACCAGGTATGCAATAGATAACCATGTTTTATGCTAATCCTATAAACAGAAACATAACTTACAAATTTTCGAGAGCCTTCGTGCCCGCTAAAGTTGAATCAGAAGGAAATGTGCTTTGTGATGGAGCACCAACGTCCAAGTGTGCACACTGAATTATGAGCAATCAGCCCGTAGATTGTTATGTTGACTTTTGCCCGTCATCGACTATTAAGATTTCTTTGTTATAGAAACATGTTGGACTATTTACACAACACGTTGGTTTGAGAGTGACTTTTGTATAAATAAGTCAGTTCTTTTTTTCGTACGTTCGTGTCGGTCAGCGCATATCGCTCTCACGATTTTGAATGAAATCCTCAAGTCACTTAGTGCGATGCGATGCGACGTTAGAATCTGCTTTTGTATAATGAATCGTTCCGATAGGTTTATTATGGGGGCCGAATGACGGCGATATAGACTGGTAAACGTACAACAAAGAACGCATATCGAGGTGACAATGACGCGTGATTGCTGTGTGAGAGTTTGTAATTGAATTATGAACTCAAATATGCTTCGATGTGAGTCAACAAGCAACAATTTTAATTAGCCTTGGGAAAGTCCTGTTGGAGTATGGACCACTACAGCCGTTGCGACGAGTGATCTAATAAATATTTTGTGATCGTTAATCGCCAGTAAATTTTCAAACACAGTTATGTGAAGGGCTCATATACTGAAGTGGTTATTTTGAGAGCATTTTAATATTGGTATAGTTTCAACTACTCCATCATTGAGTCGTCAAAATTTTGGTGCTGGTTTACAATTCAAATGTTCACTTGAAATTCTTTAGTAGTGGAGGATAGTATTATACACACGCAATGTCTTTGTTTTAGAGCTTTGTTTATGCGTACCTAAATGGTAGTCTTGATAGTTTTTCAAATATTGTGCTTTAGTTTTATTCATACAATGTTTGCTGTCAGTAGCTACTGCACTCATGATGTCATTATCAGAAACTTCTTGGTAGTTACAAAAGTAACAACTTCACTAAATTATAAAAGTATCAATTTAAAATTAATGAAATAAGAAATTGCAATGAATAGATTTGGAATGCCAACATATTTCTATCACGAGCCATTTCGACGTCGCCACAGGTTGTGCTTCACACGGTGTGTTTATTTATATTGTATTCGCCTTTCATCTACCATACGTGAGCAAATAATGAATGTACGACATATCACGGGGCGATGTGACGTCACCCCGGACACGGTGACATCAAAAGGCGCAACAAACATGATTTATGCGTATTTTGTTAAACCACGTCCCAATTACGTTCATGAAAATTTGTGCACTTTCGTTATAGAATGTTTACCATTGAAATGCTTTGATGTATAATTAGGCAGCCGACTTGGAGCTGTGAGCTTATATACGGTCATTGTGGACCCAGTTGATAGATTTATTGACACATTTGAAATCAAAGTGAGATTGCGCTTGAAGATGTTGCCGTGCGTGTAATTGCTATGTCTCGGATTGTAGTCCGTGTTGCATGTTATGAATGAGCTGTAAGGGTTACTAACATAATTCTGCACTGTCCAAAAGTTATTTTAAGTATTGTCTAGTGTTGAATGCATCCGGTAATCATTAAGATTTGTGAGTGTTCTTGTTAGCTGCTAGAAATTTATGTGTTTCATTCGATGTCTATGAAATATTTTAGTTTTAGCAAGTAAATATACCATAGCGTTGTATAGGATGTCTATATGTCGCTAAAATAGTACTTTTTTATAGTTTATTTTGGTAAAGTTTAATTTGTGAATGGTAATAGGAAAATAAGGGTGACCAATCGAAACAAAACTTATTATTTCTGTATTAAATTTTATTGCATCTATTCACACACCTTTTCGGGAAACGGTTAAAGACGTTTGAAGTTAACAAAATAACAACATCCATCGATTGATTTACTAGGTTCAGTAATACGTTGTGAAATATCTGATGTTAAAGATTATTTCAAATAACCTACATAGTGATTAACGTACGTAACCGTACATTCTATTTAACATCCAAGTGTATTTTAGAAACATAAGCCGTTCGCGTGAATCTCTATACAGAACAGTACTTCGTTGTTTACAATACTACACAGAGAGTGGAGGCACTCCATATTATTTACATCAAAAAGATTGCTAATACAGAAAAATTATTGCATGTACCTCTCTTAAATATTCGCGATATCATTACAATATATACTTACAACAGTGATATATGTACAAAACTATAGACTCAATTTTGGACTTTCAGTCTCTACAATATTGAAAAAAATATTTTTACAGTACATATTTAGAAACCAATTATATAATAAACTGTTTCAACGATACAATCATACAAGGCCGTATTGTGACAAAAAATATGAAATATATTTTTTTCAAACTTGTAAACAATTCACGAGTAGGTTTAGGGCTGGTTAGTTTATAACATCATATCAAAATAAACCATGTTCCTGTTATAAGTTTAAACAAAAATCATACATTTGCTTCTTGTTGGTTATTTAATAAATGGTACTAATAATTGATTGGTAAATATTAGTAATGAAAATATAATAATAATATTGAAAATTTATTTGGTCCCTATTTATACATTAAAATCATTTTATAAATAATTTTCAATAAATACATGTGTATCTTAAATGAATGTAAAGTTTTTGTATTTTGTTATGAATTGATTGGATACAGAACTGAATTTATTTTGAATGGAAATAAAAACTTCGCCAGCCCCTATTTATTGTATTAAGAATAACTTATAAATACGAAAATATAATACAAATGAAAAGCATAATATTATGTATGTGTAGTAAGTAATATGTAACATAGACGACAATCGTAGTTTCCTGACTAGAAATTAACTATACAGATTTCTATAGGTACTTAATTCTCAACAAATCTGAATATCAAAATAAATTGTAAAAAATAAAACTTACAGTAAGTCTCGTTACAACAACTACTGACCTCGTATTAATAAATATTAATAATCGAAAGATAGATATTCACGTGAATCTATCAAACAAAACACTGGACGTAATTAGGCACTAATTATAAAGAGAATATATGAAAATTATAATAATTTACACTACATACAAATAATAGTCTAGAACAGTGTTGTCTATATAAGAAACGTAACACATATTAATACCTATATTTGAATTAAATCACTTCGTATTATCCACCTCCAGTAATAACTACAGCAACATGTCGCAAAGTCCAACTTGTATTAGCACCTAGTATTGTCGGTCGGTCGGCGGCAGGCGCCGACGTCGTTTGTGAGTTGTCAACCTCACGGCGCGGCGCGCGGGTCTCACGGCTCTCACGGCTCTCACGGGTCTCGCGTGTGTCCACTATCACAATATCTAATCTTCTCTACCGGTGCATAATATTATTATTATCACGTATTTATACGTATGTATACATATACATATATAATTGCATTATTTAGTCTATTGCTATTTACAGACCGTGAGGGTCCCTCGCGGCACTCGTCGGGCGAGAACGCGTTTATTGTCGATGCGCCAGCGGCGGGCGGGGGGCCAGCGGTCAGGCACGGGGCGGTGGCGGCGGCTCGGCCAGCGAGGACGTCGACGACGACGACGGTGAGGGAGCGGGCGGTGCTGGCGCCGGTGCCGCCAGTGCCAACGAGCGCGAGTATTCCAGGAGCGCCACGTCAGCTGGATGCGTCGGGGGGTACAAGCCGCGGTACAGCTCTGGTCGGCCGTAGGGATGTGCAAGCCGAGCCGCCGCAGCTGCCGCCGCCGATTGATAGAAAGCTGAGGCAGAGGGAGGAGGCGCTGGGGAATCTCCTTCTTTGCTAGCCATGTCTGCAAGAGACCATATTCTGGGCTTCGCGGAGGCTGGTGTGCTGCCGGGAGGTGCCCGCGACGGTAAATGTTGATAAGCCGGGTGGATCGGCCTCTCGTAAGGTTCAGGTGATTCGGGACCACTGTCGGCGCGAGACTCTGACCACTCAGATTCAGTTCTCTGTCCCAAAAGGTCTAATCTCTGCTGCGGCCTATCACCATCTTCGCTCGACCCAGTCCCGGAGTCTTTACCATCTAAAAGTAAAAATAATAGAATATATCCCACGCCACTAGTTTGATTAGAATGCCGCTTGCAAGTCGCAGACTTTGGTTTTGAATTAAAGACCAAGTTCATTTGTTTCATTATTAAATCTCAAAGATACTTAAGTTAAAACTAAAGGCAGTAAATATTTAAAAAACAATATAGAACTTAGGTCATTTGTTGAAACGGAATTGTACGTACCTAGGACATCTTTTCCATCGTTGCTTTTATGATCATCGTCATCATTATTGTTGTCGTCATCATCAACCCTGTTTCTTGGCTCCCACGTCATCTTGTTCTCCTTCTTGAGGCGGCGGCGAGCGTTCGCGAACCACGTCGACACCTGCGTCAGCGTCATCTTGGTGATGATCGCTAGCATTATCTTCTCGCCCTTTGTCGGGTACGGGTTCTTTTTGTGCTCATTGAGCCATGCCTTTAATGTGCTTGTTGTCTCTCGTGTGGCATTTTTTCTCCTTGCGCCGTTTAGATCCATTCCGTATCTGGCAAATGATGATAAAATATGTTAGCAATATAAAGAAAGTTACAAACAATCGTAAGTTGAATGGCACTGTACAGAAGTTGATGAGTGGCAAAACAAAAAAATTTAAGGTATTATCGAGCCTAAATGGCAAAGTGTGATTTAGATGAGATTTCAGATAGCGGGGATCGAGACCGCCCCAATCCGTAGCGTGCGCCCCCCGGACTCGCGGTCGGCACTTCGGGCCAATGAAAGCGCCAGCATAATAATTGAAATCGAGATAAGCCATCGACTGCTGCGCCAGCGTTAAGCTTCAGTTTATCTCAGACAGCCCTACGTACGCATTTGTTGGACTTCGCATTGCTATTCCAATGGTCCTATCTTTATTACCGTTTCGCAAACACATTAAGCTTAGTTCCTGATACCTTTGTTTAAATAAGTGTCATTTGCAATATTGTCCTGATGGATTTCCTCATAAATTACACATTTACGTTTGAATTTTTTTAATTTAATTCTCCTTCCGAAGGATTTACAGTATATATTTATATTGTCATGGCTATTATATTTATGTGATATCATAGTAAACAAAATCAAACTAATTAAAACAATAACAGATTAACACTCTTATTAAACAAATAAGATATGGTTGCGAAAGGTTTATGCTTGCAGTGTATTGAGAAGTTTAAAATATAACAATGACGAAAGCCATACGGCTTTACTTTAGTTATACTAGTAAGTGCTGTATTCTAATATGTCATAAATGTTATTGTTAAAATTAAGATGAGAATAATAAAGTTATAAAACTGATACAAAAAAAATGATAGCAATTGTCTATAGTAAAGAAGCGTCGGCTTCACTTTTGAAAGCCCCTTTGCCACTGAAACATAAATATGTATTGCTATGTAATGTCAGTGTAACTAGTAAACGTAAGAAATTCATTACTGTTAGTTATTTCACTGTAATTACCCGCTTAGTTTTCTGGGATAATTTACAGAGCAATTTACGTCTCAACATTGCAATTCAATGGGTGTATTGAATAACTATATTACAAGTACCAAATCAAGACTAAGATACATGTAGAATCTATACGCGTATTAGTCAGATGCAATTTTGTTTGGAACACATTGATAATGCTCATAATACTGCTACATCCCGTAACCTAACACTGATATAAATTTGATGAAAAATAAATCTACCTGGCTATAGCTATATATAGAAACATATTATTACTAAGCCGTATAAAATACTCGAAATTGCAAAAAACATTGTCCTCATAAAGTTATGTCCTATAAAAGTAAGATAATTTATAGATCAGGAAATACTAACTTGATTGTCGACAGCACTTTGACGGCTCTATGCAGGATTTATTTAATTTTTATAACAAACAAGACTTATGTTTTTATAAGGTTACCACATCTGGGTAATTAGCAAATGTATATATTCACGCATAAAAGAATAATTAAAACTAAGTTTTGTTGCAACTAAAGGACTTCCTTGATTTATTGTGTAGCGAACTAATAATGAAATAACCCCTTATACATAGTCAGGTCATAAGTATTGTCACACAGTAAAAACTTTTATTTTAGAATGCTGGCCACAAAAAAGTTTATTGAATTCGAATTTCAAATTGTTCATGAAAATAAAAATGTATACTTTTTAGAATTTTACTCATTTTTAAATATGGAGTGGACGCTTAAAGAAGACCGTGTTGCAGTAATTGCGTTGCATCGTTGCGGTTACGAGCCAATTAAAATTTTTGACATACTGAAAAATTTGAATATAACCAAAAGATTCGTTTATCGTACCATCAAACGATACAATGAAGACTCTAGTGTAGATGACAGGTCAAGAAGTGGTCGCCCTCGGTCTGTTAGGACTCCAGCAGTGATAAAAGCTGTGAAGGCGCGAATTCAAAGAAATCCCAAACGTAAGCAGAAACTGTTGGCCCTTCAGATGGGGTTAAGCAGAACCACGGTGAAAAGGGTGTTAAATGAAGACTTAGGGCTTCGGGCATATCGAAGAAAAACAGGACATCGTTTGAATGCTCGTCTAATGGACCTGAGACTGAAGAGATGCCGCGCTTTGTTGAAGCGGTACGCGGGAAAAAAATATCGGGAAATTCTTTTTTCAGATGAAAAAGATTTTACCGTAGAAGAGAGCTACAACAAACAAAATGATAAGGTGTACGCACACAGTAGTGAAGAAGCGAGAACCGTATTCCGCGTGTCCAACGAGGTCATTTTCCATCCTCGCTCATGGTATGGTTGGGAGTTTCTTATTGGGGCTTAACAGAGGTACATTTTTGTGAGAAAGGTGTAAAAACGAATGCAGTTGTGTATCAAAATACAGTCCTGACGAACCTTGTGGAACCTGTTTCTCATACCATGTTCAATAACAGGCACTGGGTATTCCAACAAGATTCGGCGCCAGCTCATAGAGCGAAGAGCACACAAGACTGGCTGGCGGCGCGTGAAATCGACTTCATCCGACACGAAGACTGACCCTCCTCCAGTCCAGATTTGAATCCGTTAGATTACAAGATATGGCAACACTTGGAGGAAAAGGCGTGCTCAAAGCCTCATCCCAATTTGGAGTCACTCAAGACATCCTTGATTAAGGCAGCCGCCGATATTGACATGGACCTCGTTCGTGCTGCGATAGACAACTGGCCGCGCAGATTGAAGGCCTGTATTCAAAATCACGGAGGTCATTTTGAATAAACTTTAGTGTCATAAGAATCTATGTTTTGTTAAGTTCATTTTGGTATATAAATGGTTACATAATGAATAAACTTGTTTCAATTATTTTATATTAAACATGTGACAGAATTTATGACCTGACTAGGTAATTTAAGTACATGAGTGTGCACTTTACAATTATTATGTTTAAAATGAATGATACAAATTTTACTAATAATATTTAGACCGATGATAAATATAGACTATGATCTCTCCTTCCTAAGATCCTGGGTCCTTTAGGCGTAGTATAAAAAAGCTACACAGCAGGCCATTGTATGGAGTAGTGAGGCATAGATTGTCGCTACTTGATACTCTAACTGAAAGGCACTGCGCATACCATCAGGTGCAGTATGGTCACTTTGCCTTGCCAGGATAAAAAGGAGTAAAATTGATAAGTATGGTAAATATTAAGTGAAAATTCTGATAGCTCTTTCCTGGTGGTTGTATCAATGCTGGTACCATATGTCGGCAACGCATCGTCGCAAACAGGCTGGGGTGGAAAGCGGGGATGAACAGTATAGGAAATTAATAAAACTGTCACTTAAACGGCAGAAGTGACACGATGGCACCCTCGCCCCCGCGCCGCAAACAATTTTGTGTCTTAAACTGTAACCAGGATAGTTACAATTCCAACAACGTCATTCAGTGAACACGCTCTCTATTGTCGAGTTAGTTGTTGACTCAATTCATCTCTCCCCTAAACCCATAGATATTCTTAAATAAATATGAAAGGAAATCCCTTTCATATTGTTTCTTTATTTCAACACAGTCCAGCAAGTCACTTAATAAGTTTGTTTACCGTAGTGTGTAAAAAAATATTTAATTTTCACATGAACATCTCAAATCGCGAACTAACAGCGAGCTGTTCAAATTAATATATATGAATTTGTGAAAGCAGCATCATATATGATAATTTGCACGGAGTACAGCACTTAAAAGCAACATAAATTTAATGACGTTCGCCGCGGAGCGAGCCCTATGAATAAACTAACATCCATAGAATTCAAGTGACAATACGAAAGTGGAACGACGCCAGGCTTAGGCGTTTTCCATAAACAAAAAAGCTTCATTTATCCACGGCGTGCCACTTTCACAGCATCCGAGCTCGCGGGGGATAGGTCTGAGCGGTTTCATTTTTTTATTATTTTGCAGCCCCCGCGGTGTGCTGCTACCTCCCTGTGCCCCGCTTTGGGGGTTGCGGCTGCCCACCCCTCGTACGTACGCCACCTCGGCTTCAATTAAATCCCTATCTCTCGCGCCACCTCATGCTTCCGACTTAAACTCATAAAAATGAGATAAACACAAAAATATTGCTTCCATTTATGTTTTTGTTATTAAGTGATCCGCTGATGTTGGGTTAATTCAATAGTTTATGCTTCTGGGGGGTGCTTCTCAAAAATAAGAGATTTTAATTTTAAAATGTACTCGAATGCTGTTATTTTTCGTATGTGTGTCACCTACATTTTCAATCTATTTAGACTAGACAGATGGAAGGTGGTATATTTACAGATAAAAAGCTTCTCGTGTATTTTTGTTTTACGGACACATCTATTTTGATTGTTTGGGCTGTACCAGTTTGTTCTGGCGTAGTGTGTGTTTATGCAATTTGTGCCTGGAAATAGAAGTTTCGAGCAAAAATCATTGGGATCTAAATGGTATGGGTGTGAATTTTTCAAAACACCGTACCTACACAAGTATTGGGCATCGTTGTTTTTTAATAGCCGAGGTCGGCAAACGGACCACCTGATGCTAACTGAAACCAACGCCCATGTACATCTAAACTGCCAGAAGAATGATGCATATAATGCCGAACACGACGAAAAGGATCGAGGCCTTATTATATTAGGCTTCTAGAAATATCTCTCACCGTACTGAATGCAACAACTATTTCTTTTCGTGGATAAAAAGATTTATCTCACAAATTTTAAGACCCAGTATTGAGAATAGTGTACTTCATAATATATACATTCACCACCGGTAATACAATAAAAACTTAGCGGTGGTCTACTCACGAACAGCTCCAGGTCAAGGCGAGAAAGTTCCTTCCTTTCCACGGGAAGTTCCTATTATATACTCCCTGTATATTGTTACCTAGCGACTCGTCTCTAAATGTGGGAAGCCTTAGAAGCCCCTCAGCGTGTTAAAGTCGCTCAGCATGCTATGGAGCGGGCAATGCTTGGGGTTTCACTGGTGGATAGAGTACGAAATGAAGTCATCCGCCAGAGAACCAAAGTCAAATAGATATTGCTCGCAAACTTTAGCACGCTAAAGTGGAAGTGGGCTGGTCACGTCTGCAGACGGACAGATGGCTGATGGAGCAGACAGGTGTTGGAGTGGAGACCGCTTTTAGGCCAACGTAGTGTGAGACGCCCTGCTGCATGATGGACCGACGACTTTAAGAAGGTGGTGGGTAGTAGATGGATGCGGGCTACCCAAGACCGGCATGGTTGGCGTTTACATGGGGAGGCCTATGTCCAACAGTGGACGGCAACAGGCTGAGTATATAGAAGCCCCTACAAAGCGAACCCAATGGATGTCCTTTGCGTGTGCACCTCAAAACATTATGCTGTAAAGGATGCTACAACCCTTATCTATCGCCTTTTCCTTTGCCTCTCATAATGTATACCGTATTCGCATTTTTCAAATGCATCTAGTCCACAGGATAGACAGCAGCAGTCTGCCATGTCATGCGTTTTCTGTAAGTGGTAATTCCGGGCGAGTTTAGCCATTCATGATGTAGATAAAACTGTCTACAGAGTTGTGGTATTTTATTAATACCTGTCTGTTTAAAGAATTTATTACGGTCTCATAATATGGTATGGGCAAGCCTATGGCCATACCAGGTACAATTCTAGACTCCGGGCTGACACTGAGTATTTCTAAATAGAAAAACCCAATATCATTTTACCCGACCCGGGGTTTGAACCTTACGATACGGGGATCAAACATTTACAACTGCGCCACCGAGGCAGTCACGTAATAATAATTTGGTGTATACATAAGACGTAAATATGTTTAATACCAGCCCAAAAGAAAATCATTTTTTCCATACATATCTATTAATAAACTTGAAAACGGTAATAGATTACGTAGGACGGCAGGTCGGATCATAAAACCGGGCGGGACGGGGCGGGCGCGAATTGAGAGTCATAATAATGAAATAAAGGTAAAAGAATGGACTGGACAGGAAAGGTAAGCGTTGTATAGGACGGTATACTGGCAGTATCCCACACGAGTTGTAACAAATTCATTGCTTGCATTAATTACCAATGTATTTGTATTTTATAATTATTTTTATTTGTTTTTATGCTTAGATTAAACACTATCTATTTCAAAATGTTGTTCTAGGAAGTCAATATTATATTATAACAAAATGACTGCACTCATTTGGATTTAACATAGTGTCATTCAAATATAATGCCGAACATGAAGAGATATTGCAATTCTCAACTGCAATTTGAAAAGTAGCAAGATCAATATAAAAGGAGTATTGATTTTTCTCGTCAAGAGTTAGCGACGTAATATTAGTAAATGTACATCAAACCAAACATCAGAACCGGACCCCCACTGGCGCTTGTTTAGCATCGACATATATCACTGACGCTGGCGTCTGACTCTTGGTGCGATCATCGTATATAAGTAGGCACTCAACATTGAATCCACTGTAAGCGAGCACTTTTTTTTATCCCGGCACGGCAGTGTGTCTACACAGCCACTGATGGTAAGTAAGGTAAGCAGTGAGGTCCAATTATAATATCGAGTAACAACAGATAATCAATCCCCCACTACTCAACACAATCGTTCCGGCCTACTTCTTCAAACTACGCTATGGGCAAATAGGTGAAGAAGCGAGGGTCTAGTGTCAGAGAACTCAGAAGGCCGCAAAATGGCCAAACATCGTACCCCAACTCTAGACGCCCGAAAAAAACCGGATGTACACTGGCTGATTCCGGAACGCGACACACTTGCGTGTGCCACTATGGTGGGTTTTACACCCTGTGTACTGTGGTCGCTATCCGGGCGGATATAATAATCCTACCACCAGCAGATTTGGTAACGACATCGCTCTATCGATGTCACAATTGACAACACACTGGTACATGTTGATTTGGTAAACGCAGTATAAGCCTATAAAAACGTTAAAGATGTAGCAAATTTTATCCTAGTAGATTTTCTCATTACTGTCCAAAGTCGTTGTTATATGCATTGGATATCTAGAGATTCTAAAGCTTTAGCATTCAATTAATTTCTGTGGTTCGATTCATCTCCGAACCAAACGCTCCCAATCCTAACGATTCATGTTAATTTATAGAATTTTGATTTCAATAGATGATGTTAATTAGATTTTTTTAATTACAATTCAAATTAAGTATCACAATAAACTTGAACTAAAGATGTATCTTGCTAAATTTCTTTTTCTGCCACCAAAGGCATGATTATGTATTTTTTATTCCTCATTTCGTAAGTATTGTATTCGCATTGTGATTTTTTTAATCCATGCATGGCTAAGTGGTCATACTGCATCTGCCAGTAAGCACAGTGCCGTGCAGTTAGAGTTTCATGTAGCGAGAGACAATTATTCCTCGTTTTGACAATGCCATACCAGCCTGCCTGACCGATAAGCAACGGGACAAAACGAAGGAACGCAGGTGACACAGGGTTTGTTTCTTTGTGATTAGCTACCAATAAACATCTTTATAGCAGCGATAGCCTAGTTGGTTGCGGTACGGACTGCCAAGACGAAAGTCGTATGTTCAAAACCCAAGTGACATACACCTCTGACTTTTCTAAAGTTATGTGTGTATTAAATCTTAATTATCGCTTGCTTAACGGTGAAGGAAAACATCGTGAGAAAACCTGCATATCTGAGAATTCTTATACGAATTTCAAAGGTATGTGAAGTCTACCAACCCGCATTAGGCCAGCGTGGTGGACTAAGGCCTAACCGCTCTCATTAGTAGAGGAGGCCCGTGCCCAGCAGTGGGACAATGTTTAATACAGGGCTAGTATTATTAAACATCTTTATGTAGAATATAGTAAAAAGTAAAATAAATCGCGAGAAAATCTGTATAGTTAGTTTCATTTTCTGACAGCCTCCGTGGCGCAGCGGGCGATTAGCCGGCTGTGAAACGAGAGGCCGTGGGTTCGGTTCCCGTACCGAGATAAATATTTGTGTGACACACAGATATCTGTTTCGGTCTGGGTGTTGTGGGACTGTAGTCCATCGAAGTTCTTGATAGCCACGCTACTGGTTTTACCTAGTGTGTGGTCAGAACTATGAATGTGTATTTATTTATTAGCGTAATATTCGCTTAAACATAAGAAACTATTATATAATACATCATTCAATAATTAATAGAGAAGTATACTACCGCCTAGTTTGCTATCACTAGGTACCTACTGAAGAAACCATCTCTGCATAGACGACAGCCGAGTTTTAATTAGAGTTTTCCTTAATACTTTATGTATAACTTTCTATGTATTTACCTATATAAATATTTACAGACTGAAATATTTCATGGTCCTTAAAATATGTATTATGCATTTTAATTAATTCTTAAAATTTGAAAATACCTTAATTTTATATCCTTGTGAAGGGGTTAAAATTTCAGTAAAGTATGTATATAGATTTTTGTGATTTGAAAACAGACCCATCGTACTTTCAAAAACACAATATTATAATCCTACAACGAACGGTAGGCAGCGGTTTTGCTGTGCCCTGGCATTGCAGAAGTCTATGGGCGGCGGTGACTACTTACCATCAGGTGGCCCGTCTGCTCGTCTGCCTATCGAGGCACTAAAAAAAAACTAATATTATAAATGCAAATGTTTGAATGGATGGATGTTTGTTACACAATCACGCTACAACAAATAGCAAAATATTGAAACGTGTAATAACTGTAATAGCTTAAGATGCCTCGATGTATTGTATACATTTTCTTCCAAAAATAACCTCCATGCGAGCGGAGCCGCAGCCAATATCTAGTTATCTATATACAAATGCCTTAATGCGATGCAAGATAAAACAGTCCGTTATAAAAAGCGTTTTGTAGATATACAAATACTTGAACTGTCGATATCAACTCATATTAATTTAACATAATGAAACGGATATGTACACAAGCCAGTAACAGTATACGCGTGTGTGACTGATCGTACCGCCATTTGACGAAGGTAGAGAAAACTTTGATATAGTGTTACTCGTTCACTTTGAATTTACCAATGACATCGCGGTCCCATATAGAGTTACAAGGTGCGATACTTTAGGCGGGTAATAGATGTACCTTAACATAACGCTCCATCGGTTTAGTAAACATTGTCATAGTCCACTGTGAAAACTAAGGCGCATGCATCTACGGTGACAGTTTTTGTCTCAAAAACGCTTTTGTGTCTCGTAGAATCCTACCTAGTGTCAGATGTCGCGGAGTGCGGACCCAACTGTCGCCGATCATATAAAACGAGCTGAGTTGACGTGAGTCACCGCGCCGAAGCGTGGGCTCCAGGACAGCCACATCGATAAGTATTAAGAAACTTAAGCACGTATTTACATATCAAGCTTTATAAAAACAAATCCTCTTGTTCGAATACCTTAATGGTTTAAGCATTACGTCTTAATGAATTGATGATTGATAATGTATTTAAAGTGGAAATATGCGGCCATATACCCTATGCTGTTACGTTCACATTTTCAAAAGACCATTAATAACCAAAATCATTCCTAACACGATTTAATTAGACCGCTAAGTTTCATGAAACAATATAAAGGAAATGTACATATATAAGGTTTTCAACGTTAATAACGCGTTTCACGCCACAAATAAATTACAGTACGTAAAAATGATATCAGATAAAACTAATTATTCGTAGTGGTGTAGGGCTGGGCGCACGCAACGGCCAATCTCGGGTTATGGAAGCAGTTTTAAAAGGTACAATACAGCTCCTAAATATTGGGTAGATAGGCTGTGGGGCGCGGCACGCCAAAAACACATTACGAGCCTGCAACGCGCTATAACGGCCAACCGCACGCGTTCATGTTAGCCGATAGCTGCCACCCGAACATGGTTTCCGACGACTAATTGGTCAGCTTCATGCACAAAAACCCCTAATAGAAACAACTGCGGCGAGGGAAGCCCGCTTTACGGTGTAAAACGTAAATAATCGCGAGCCGCTTTGGGACTGCCGCACGCCGCGTATTACAACCGAATATGTTGGTTTTGTGGAATTTTTAAATGAAGGCCAATCGTAACTTGCAGGAAGGGCGTGTTGACCGTCCTGGGCGGGACACATCACGGAACCAGCGAACCGTGAACTCACCACCGTGGCTTCGACGCGGCGCCATCTTTGCTTTCACTCAAAGGGTAACTTTTTAATCTGGTCGACCCAAAACTTATTACAGGTTACTATTCATTTATAAGGTTATATTGATTGTGGACAAATTGATACAACATCTCTGCTTTTATCTAATTAAAACACAACTAGATATTATTTATAATATCCTCACATTTGTAATTAATAGTACATAATTAACGCTAATTACAAACATATTATCATAAATTATACCCCGATGATTGTACGACGTTTGTTTCATTTATGAAATGTCGCTGAATGGGAATGTAGATTTCCCGTAATCTTGGGTAATTCACCTGAGCTCCGTGAGATGGCGTGCTTCAGATTTCCAATCATCGCAAGCTGCAGGCACACGCGTTACTGACGCTTGTGGCTGTAAACGCACTACCTAAAGATCACAGCTCATTAGAGCCACCCGGCACGCGACCCGCGCCGCCTCGCCTCGAGCGGTTAGAATTCTTTATATGGAACTTTATGGATATGCGCTCACTACATCAACTATGTAGCGTCACCGGAACGCCTCGGTCGTAAGCCGTTCACGCGTGGACGGCGAGTTGACCACTCGGTGACATCTCGCTGCTCGCAAGCTGGTCGTGCGTTGCTGCGCATTGCCAACCCACAAGCCCCATGAGTCGCGACGCAATGTTTACTAGTGGCAACGCGGCCTCCACCCGTGGACGAGGCGGTACGAGTTGGGTGCCGGGTGGCTCTAATGATCTGTGACCTTAAAGTACCTACGAATGGTCTCCACTCTCCTCTAGTTATGTATAAAGTGTTTTACAAAAGTAAAGACGCGATCACACTGGTTGTGTAGCACTGTCAACGTTTGACGCTTGATCGAATGTTTTGATCGAATCTTAATAGTTTGTCCATATGGATATAGCCCTATATATTTGCCCTGCCCAGACTGAACGGTACTTTCAGCTGATATAGATGGATTGATAAAGTTTTATCTTGAATCCGATATTGTGATTCTCCGTGACGACAAGGTTTAGTCAATACATATAAGTGACGTATAATGTTATACGTTTAAGTGATAGAGCTACGTTGTAGATATTTTTGTCCACTATATAAAAAAGCATAAGCTAACCTAGATCCCCGAAAGAGTTGCAGAGATGCATAATTTTACGAGTCGAAAGCTCAAACATAAGTAGTTGCCTGAATTGGTTTTGAAATTAATACTTCATCGGCTTCTCAACCTTAGTATGCTTTCCCTTGAATGATAAATGATAACTCTAAATATGTTTAATTTACACCAATAACTAAATAAGTTAAAAGATGAATGGATCAATTATTATGATTACTTGAATCGTATCTAACGGTTGCACAATGTAGTATATTTGACTAGCTGTTGCTCGCGGCTCCGCCCGCGTGGAGGTCATGTTTGGGAGAAAAAGTACAATACAAAATACCAATATTCATGCATTTAACTTAAAAATGAAGGATTTTCATACAAACTTTCTTACCCTATTTAACCCCCTTCGGGGTAGAATTTCCAAAAATCCTGAAATATACATTTTTTATTTTTGACTAAAAGGCCAAACACTATTTTTCATAAACTTAACTTCAAAAATGACGGATTTTCATACAAACTATCATCCCCTATTTTACCCCCTTAGGGGTGGTATTTCCAAAAACCCTTCCTTAGTGGATGCTTACGTCATAAAAGGTACCTACTGTCAAAATTTCAAGTCTCTAACCCCAGCCGTTTTGGCTGTGTGTTGATCGATCAGTCAGTCAGTCAGTCAGTCAGTCAGTCAGTTTCTTCTTTTATATATACAGATTCAGTACTACACCTTAATAGGTCTCCTGGTATACCTTCCACTCACATGCACGAAATCTTTGGAATTCACCTTACTTTTACTAACTGCTAAATACACACATACACTCACGCCTGTAATCTCCGAAGGGGTAGGCAGAGATGTAAGCAGTACACCCACTTTTCGACAAATTTATTACGGTGGCATAATGTGATAGATGGCGAGCCTATCGCTATACCGGGCTCAATTCCAGATTCAGGGATGACTGACTATTTCATATTAGAAAAACCCACCATAATTTTACCTAACCAGGGGATCGAACTCGAGACCTCAGCACAGCAGTCGTAACGCATGCGCAATTCAACTGCGCCACCGAGACAGTCTAACTAACTAACTGCTAAATATTGAAACTCTTTACTAGCGTCTGTTCTCGTTAATAAATCCATGACTGAACCCCATATGTGGTACTGCCCTGCTAAGCTGTAGCTAGTTGTGTCTTAAGAAATGGCTTAACAAGTGTTATCTATCTTTTTCGTAGAGAGCCAGTATTGAACGCGTCATACGTCATATTATGTATTATTTTATTAAACCACGGCTCGGCATCTCCTGGAATCTCTAAACACAAGGTAGACGCATAGACAAAAGTACAATTCATCACTATATTAAATACTTAGCAAATTCTTGGATCTGAATTTGAATAAACCATATACGCTCTTAAAAACTGCAACAGTAACGATAAATTCTTAATAATATTTAAAAATGCTCATAGATTCCATATTACTTTAGACACTTATATAAAAAAACAATTACCTAAAACAATAATGAACATTATGGACCACTTCATAACCCCGACAAAACTTAACAAAATAATACATAAATTGTGCCACTTATCAGTGGCAAATTATTTTTCTGTTAAACTTGTGACTTGACCCCGCTCTCTTACGTACCACATGATACGATAATGGTTTATTTTGATATACTCACAAAGACGTGTTTTAATTAGTTTTACTATTAAATACAATATAACAATAACATCGTGCCAAGTAATTAACATCGAACAGAAAACAAGTGATACTGTGAAAACATGAATTGTGAGTCCGGTTTATTATAAACTGTAAAATGTTTTATTGAAATGATATCGCCATTCAATAAAGCCGCGTGTTGAGAAAAAAAACCATTTGTGTTTTAAAAACAAATATTTGGACGTGATTATGAAAAATGATGTCACTTTTGTGGTGACAGATCGTAAAACAATTTTTATCAAGTAAATTTAATTAAAAATACAGCGATAGCCTGGTTCGTCGCGGTCCGGACAGTAAAGACGAAAGTCGTATGTTTGAAACCCAAATGGCATACACCTCTGACTTTTCTAAAGTGATGTGTGTATTAAATGTTAATTATCGCTTGCTTTAACGGTGAAGGAAAACATCGTGAGGAAACCTGCATATCTGAAAATTCTCATAAGAACACCAACCCATAGTAAGCCAGCTTGGTGGACTTAGGCCTAAACCCTTTTATTAGTAAAGGAGACCCGTATCCAGCAGTGGGTTAATGTAATGTTTAATACAGGGATAGTATTATTATATTTATAAATTTAATTAAAAGTTCTGCCTTGGTGGCGCAGTTGTAATTGCGCATGCGTTACAACCGCTGTGCTGAGGTCTCGGGTTCGATCCCCGGGTCGGGTAAAGTGATATTGGGTTTTTCTATCTAGAAATTCTCAGTATTAGCCCGGAGTCTGGAACCTGTGCCCGGTACGGCAATAGGCTCGCCCCCTATCACATTATGGGACCGAAATTCGGCGAAAAGTGGGTGTACTGGTTACACCTCTGCCTACCCCTTCGGGGATTATAGGCGTGAGTGTATATGTATGTAATTAAAAGTTCTTTTTCCAACACACTTGAAGATTATCGATAAATCACCGATGTAGTTTAAACTATAATTGTAATGGTATATTTCAACGAGAAACTTAAAGTAACCTACTAAGGTGTTTTGAGGCCACTTATACTTTATCTATAGTAAAAAGAGTCCGAATCAAGGTTCGTGCCTCGCCTATGCTAGTAAGAAGCTCGGGCCTCAAATCAACATTAGTCCAGATTCCAATACTCTGCCAAATTCACTCCCTACACATTGCAATGAAACTATATGTAATGACAAAACAAAGTAAAAACATTATAATAAGTAAAAAGAGATTATAGTTATAATTTCTTCCTAAATCTGATTTCATTTCAATTATAGTGGTACATCTATCAAATCAAATCAAATCATAAAATCGCTCTTCGAAGTACTATGTAATTAAAGTAGAAATTCCTTCAGAAGGTAGCTCTCAAAGAGAAATTCAAAATAAGTCGAGTTTGAATGTGTCCAGAAGAAGATAGAAAGGTACTGATGCAAAAATTTAAATTAAATAAAAATGCTGTGGGCATGTTCTACCATATTTTGTCAACCGCACTATCAGAATCAGCATATATGTTGTTTAAGTTCGTAATGTTACGGTTTTAACAGCCGCCGTGGCGCAGTAGGCTAGTAGCCGGCTGTGAAACGAGAGGCCGTGGGTTCGATTCCCACACCGGGACAAGTGTTTATGTGACATTATTTGTGCGCGGGGTCTGGGTTTCGTGAGACCGAAAGTCTCTCATAGTCCCTGATACCCACGACACAAGACTCGTACCTTAGTGTGGGATCGGAGCTATGTGTGTCACTGTTGGGTGTTATTTATTTATTTAAGTCCTTGCTATGTTTCGGATTCTAATTTGAGTATTTACTTAAGGTTACTGTTTAAATATGTATAAGTAAGTTACGATGGGACTGGCATGTATATATATAAAAGTATCAAAAAAGTTAGATTATAAAAAATCGAGCTTATCATATTCTCCTGAATTTTGGAAACTCTTATCGACAAATATACAATTTTTTTATATTGTTACTGAAGTATACTGATTTTGTTACGCGTAAGGTGTAACTGTTACCAATAGATTCTTTAGATCGCGTGTAAGTCAGTTGATAGCTACCAAGATAAAGGCATTATCATGCGGCACATATCACAAGACTCATATAACATGAAATTGTAATTAGTTAATCAACACACATCAACTGACAGCCTCCGTGGCGCCGCGGGTGAGTAGCCGGCTGTGAAACGAGGGACCGATGGTTCAATTCCCGTACTGAGACAATTTTTTGTGTGACAGACAGATATTTGTTTCGGGTCTGGATGATGTGGGACCGTAGTCCCTCGTAGTTCTTGATGCCCACGACACAAGACTTAGTGTGGGGTCTATATGTGTGACTGTTTGGTGTTACATTACATTGTTACATAAGATAACGCCTGCATCCTAGACAGGGTAGGGAGAGGTGCAAATAGTGTACCGACAGTTCACACATAAACAGACAACACATGTCACTTTTCGGACCGTAAAGCTCAAACAAAAATTGTAAATACTCCATCTGGGATTTGAACCCAGGATCTAACCAGTTTTACACCTTATTGTAAGTTATTGTAAGTTGTAAGTTTGTATGTACGGGATCGTCGATGGAAAAACTGATTCGGTTCTGATGCAAAGTTCAAATATTGTCATAGAATTTATTGTTATAAAATTTAATCGATTATTTTGTAATGATTGCATTGTAATCATTGAAAAGTCGACAACACGCGGGCGATGTCCATAGTACAAAAAACTCATGTCTTTCGGAATCTCGTACCAAAATCACTTAATATTCTTAGAGTATTAATTAAATTTACCGTTACATTACCAGTCTTTGTTTCACATTCTAAAAACACTTTATCCATCCGTAGCATTTCTACTGCATTGTACTACAATTACGAACGTGATCAATCACTGTTTTAAAAACAAGTTTATAGAAAACGGAGGAGGAAACAAGACTTACTAGTTACATCGGATCGAAACAGATTATAATCTTACGTTGTAAGTGTAATTTACAATTAATACAGTGTTGACTAGAGTATATGTAATTCAAGCGATAGTTGTTAGTTATGTCATTGCCCTTTTTTTTTTGTTGTTGCGGGGAAAGCGTTTTATTACTGCCGTCCGCTCCGCTGGGATGCGGAAAAAGTATAAAACGGGTATGCTGGACTAGCCGGTCTTACGACCCAGCATCCCCCTCGCCCGGATGATGGCTATCCGAGCTGCCACTGGGCCGAGTCCCTACCCCCTATGTACACCCAACCCGACACTACCAGCTAAAACCCCGCGGTGGCCTTATTCGGCGCTTACGGAGCGATCCCGGGGTATTCTAAGGAGTGCTAGAATTGCAGCCGGAATCACCCCTGCGCGGTGCTGCGTAGCAGCCAATCTCCATGGAGGGCTAAGGAGCCCCCGCGAACCGAACAACGACAGCGAACGACGCTTACCACCGCGCTGCCGTCCATCTCGGGGTCGCACGAAGCTCCGAATTTGGTGCATCGATACGGGCTGACAGCCCCCGGCTGCGCGCCCGCGACCCCCGATGGCCCCAATTAGTCACCTCCTACGACAGGCAGGGGTTACCGTGGTGGAATTCAAACACCCCCATTCCACAGGACGGGAGACACCGGTCAGTCGTCAACCCGGCGCCTCCTACGTCTTCTCTGGCGGCGGGAGGGATCATATCGTTCCAGATCCCTCTCAGCACTCTCCTTCTGCGAGATGACGTTCTCGCAATGTCATTGCCCTGCCACTGTTTCCACTAGAGCAGAATGGAACTTTCCTCATTTACGAAAGAGGCTTAAGTTTTTATTGAAAACTTTTATGCGGCGATTTAAAACAGCGATAGCCTAGTTTCAAGTTGTATGGACTGCCGAGACTTCGCAGTCTCTAAACCATTCAAATTGGCACCTCTTTTCCAAGTTACGTGTGTATTCATTATACATAGTCAGGTCATAAGTATTGTCACACAGTAAAAACTTTTATTTTAGAATGCTGGCCACAAAAAAGTTTATCGTATTCGAATTTCAAATTGTTCATGAAAATAAAAATGTTTACTTTTTAGAATTTTACTAATTTTTAAATATGGAGTGGACGCTTAAAGAAGACCGTGTTGCAGTAATTGCGTTGCATCGTTGCGGTTACGCGCCAATTCAAATTTTTGACATACTGTAAAATTTGAATATAACCAAAAGATTCGTTTATCGTACCATCAAACGATACAATGAAGACTCTAGTGTAGATGACAGGTCAAGAAGTGGTCGCCTTCGGTCTGTTAGGACTCCAGCAAGTGAAGGCGCGAATTCAAAGAAATCCCAAACGTAAGCAGAAACTGTTGGCCCTTCAGATGGGGTTAAGCAGAACCACGGTGAAAAGGGTGTTAAATGAAGACTTAGGGCTTCGGGCATATCGAAGAAAAACAGGACATCGTTTGAATGCTCGTCTAATGGACCTGAGACTGAAGAGATGCCGCGCTTTGTTGAAGCGGTACGCGGGAAAAAAATATCGGGAAATTCTTTTTTCAGATGAATTTTTTTTTACCGTAGAACAGAGCTACAACAAACAAAATAATAAGGTGTACGCACACAGTAGTGAAGAAGCGAGCAACCGTATTCCGCGTGTCCAACGAGGTCATTTTCCATCCTCGCTCATGGTATGGTTGGGAGGTATGGTTCTTATTGGGGCTTAACAGAGGTACAATTTTGTGAGAAAGGTGTAAAAACGAATGCAGTTGTGTATCAAAATACAGTCCTGACGAACCTTGTGGAACCTGTTTCTCATACCATGTTCAATAACAGGCACTGGGTATTCCAACAAGATTCGGCGCCAGCTCATAGAGCGAAGAGCACACAAGACTGGCTGGCGGCGCGTGAAATCGACTTCATCCGGCACGAAGACTGGCCCTCCTCCAGTCCAGATTTGAATCCGTTAGATTACAAGATATGGCAAAACTTGGAGGAAAAGGCGTGCTCAAAGCCTCATCCCAATTTGGAGTCACTCAAGACATCCTTGATTAAGGCAGCCGCCCATATTGACATGGACCTCGTTCGTGCTGCGATAGACAACTGGCCGCGCAGATTGAAGGCCTGTATTCAAAATCACGGAGGTCATTTTGAATAAACTTTAGTGTCATAAGAATCTATGTTTTGTTAAGTTCATTTTGGTATATAAATGGTTACATAATGAATAAACTTGTTTCAATTATTTTATATTAAACATGTGACAGAATTTATGACCTGACTAGGTATACTCAGCCTGTTGCCGTCCACTGTTGGACGTAGGCCTCCCCAAGTGAACGCCAACCATCCATTTCCAATATCAATTGTTAATGGCGAAGGAAATCATACTGAGGAAACTTGTATGCTTAATGAGTCTAAATTTCAAATAGGCTAGTACATACTACATAGGTAAATACGCACTCACGTCTCTAATCCCCAAAAAGGTAGGCAGAGGTTTGACCAGTACACCCACAATTTCGCCGAGCTTTTTATCGACCTGTGATCTGATATATCGCTATACCGGGCCTAATTTCAGATTCGAGGCTAATACTATATAGCCAACATAAACGGTAAGTAATGTCATGAATGTTAAAAGTGGTAGAGCCACGCTGTAGACATATATGACTGCAGCATGAATGGGCCGGCTCGACCGGGGTAGTACCACTGTCTCACAGAAAACCAACGTAAAGTGACAGTTCACTGTCGTGTTTCGTATGGTTAGTGATATATCCGGAGGCCCAGATTCCCCCTTCCCTTCCCTAATCCCTATTCCTGTCCTTTAAGGCCGACAGCGCATATGTGATACTTTCGGTATTGTGGATGTTCATGGGCGGTGGAGATCACTTAACATCAGGTGACCCACTGGTTCGTTTGTCGGACTACGATATAAAAAAAAGAATTAAAAAGAGCTATGAGATTTTCATATTGAAGAATTTGACAACTTGAGTTGTCATACTCTTCCTCCTCCTTCCTGTTACCTATAATTCAAAAATAGTAGATTTTTTTTTAGCTGCTAGTAGTTTTTTTTAGAAGCTGGTAAATAAGTTTACATTCACCTGATTGCGTGGTCGCCTACCCATGAATTGCAGAAGGTACGAGTGTACTCCTTAATATTGGAATTTAAAGTACTCTGTACCAATTATTATTTTTTGTTATTCCACTTAGATGGAATCGACAGAATGAGTCACTAGTAAATTCCTAAGAACTTACATCAATATATTTTTGCGTCTAATTATAATTATGAAGGAATTCATACAACAAAACCGCTCATTAAACTAACTCAGTTCTCGTTTATGTTTTATCAACGTCCGATAAATCTTCGTGTTTACGCTTTGTTTATAATTTACTTACGGCCTCCCAAGACTTATCGATGTTCAAGTACTGCAAGTGAGATGTCAACAGATGCTATTTATCAAACGTCAGTCAACTGCCATGGGCCTGCTGAGCGTATCGCGGCCCTATTAAATAAAAAGGCAATGTTAAATTCAGGACTGTTAATTTCTGTTGTAATTAATTAAAAAAACTGTAGGTTTTGTTCACGACTCTGTCTGGGTAAAACCTTTCTTAACCATGTAATTATTTAAGTTATTTGGAAACTGTTCACTTAACATTGTAGTGAAATCTGCGTTGAATTCAATTTTTTTTACGTGATGTTTGAACAAGTTCACAGACCGCAGACGGGCTCGACTGTTTTATTACATGCATAGGTTTTATTTTTGATTTTTTTGTTGCCTTAGTATATTGATTTGATGTCTAAATAAATATTAATGCATTTTCATGAAACTATATACAAAAGCTCAAATATAAATAGTTCTGTATGTAGCGGTTGATGTATTAATAATAATGATTTATTCATCCATACCAATACTATAAATTCGAAAGTAACTCTGTTTATTTGTTACCTTTTCACGACTAAACGGCTGACCAGATTGTGATTAAATTTGGCAAGGAGATAGATTATATCCTGAAGAAGGACATAGCCTATCTTTTTCTCAAAAAACAACCTATAATGGGGTCAAATAGGAGTTCAAAATTTGTATGGGAAATCCATAATTCCTCGACTCAGGGATCTGGAAATTCATATTTAGGCTTTTGGTAGGAAATGAAGAAATACGCGTTTCACATTTTTTTCAAAATCATCGCTAAGGGGTAAAATAGGGGATGAAAGTTTGTATGAAAAACCTTCATTTTTTAAGTTAAACGCATGAACATTCGTATTTTGTATTATATACTTTTTCTCCCAAACGTGAAGTCCACGCGGGCAGAGCCGCGAGCAACAGCTAGTTGAAATATATATATAATTTTTTTTGACTTAAACTTATTTGGACGAAATTATAGTAAAAATATAGTTTGCAGTATGAGTGTAAGGTTTTTAAGCGACAAAAATATACTGATAATTTTTTACATATTAATAATAACTACAAAGTTATACTTACTTATATACAATTAAGAGTAATAAAAAAGATACGCAAGAAAATTAAGTTTTTTTAAATACATTTCGTTCTATAAAGTGATCTATTTTACCACATAATCTATCACCTATACACATGCAAATAAGTCATGAATACCTTAGTAGGATGTTACACAGTATTGTTATTTTTTGTAAATTGTAGAGATCTAAACAGTGCAGAAAATACGCAATGTTTATTACATGCTTATCCGCGAGGAGCGTAGTAAGTTGGTCATTTGTCGTTCCATTGGGATCGGTGGCGCCACTGGCGAACAGATAGTCGCTGGACCTCACAAGACGCGTAATGTAGAACGTATAAACTAGTGAAAATTAAGTGTCGCGAGTACGGTTCATTTGTTATCTGGGGTCACGTCTCATTTTATTACTGACATATTATTAATATCTACGAGAACATTGAATATTACGCGGCGGGCTTGCATTGTTTCGCAACTACCGAAACAACTGTTTAATGTGTGCAATTCATTTCATCATCGTTTCGTTCGGGAATGTTCAATACGTTTATGTCTATTGTTTTATCTGCGCAGTTAAAGCAAAGCTTGTTTGCTTAGCTAATTGTCAAATAAGAATTTTGCGTTTTTTTTGTTGTGTAAAAAGTTCCTAGCTACAAAATAGGTTGTGGCAACGAGTGATCCCTACAACAAAATTTTACTTTGACCCACATATGGCGTTATATTGCCAAATAAAGATAACGCTAATTCAAAAAGTCCCAATATACAAAAGGATTTACCTACAATAGCATTTAGATTTAATAATTTCTGTTAATACTTTGGATAATAAAATAAAGTTCTAGCCAACGCCAATAATGTAAAAATTATGTTTTTTTTAAATAACAAGCTATAAATAAGATTTGTAAACTTTCGACAGATATGTTTCTGTCAGTGTGTCTTGAATTATAATCGGAGATAAGTCAGGAAAGATCTTAACTTGAAATACAAAACATGGGATATATATCTTATTCATTTATTGAACATATATATCATAGTTAATGTTGGAAACAATCAGACCACCCGTCTGATGGTCAACGGTTATCGCCGCTTATAGACACCTGCAACACCTTAATGGATAAAACATGTTAAAGTTTATTTAATTACCGAATTCTATTTATGTGATTATTACATGGACTTTACATTATCTATCAGATGACCTGGCAGAGGTCGCCTGTGGCCGTTGGAAGCAGTTAGTCCGTAACCACGGTGCGTGGACTGTTAGTGTATAAACTTTGGTTCAGTACTACATATACAACATTCTTCATTATTTATATATAGAGAACAATCTTTGTTTGTTGGGTCGTCAAATAATCAAAATTTACTTGGCTGTATAAGGGTTCTGCAGACTACTACGTAATTTAAACGAAGCAACCGTCGCATCGGTCTTCTATTTTCAAATTTCGAACAAACAATTTGAACATGGAATATCGGTGACGTTTGATACGCTTCAATTCCGACATAAAATGGCGGGACCGTTAGTCTAAAAACTTTGATGTGACTTAATTAGGACGATATTTTTTATAAACATGTGTCGGAAAAACTTAGATAGTACTGACCTTTTATGCATTGAATTATTATTACGAAATTTTTTAATGATCAAGTTTGTAAATCCAGTGTATGACGGATGAAGTCGCGAGCAAAAACTAGTAAACAATTAAATCACTAAAACTATATACATAAATATTTACCAACTAAGGCGCTTAGATGAAAGACAAGATGTCAGGTCACCAAGATAACGAAGAAAATTATGCTTATCTCGACTGCGAAGAAGAAGATTTAGGTATTAATACAGCGTACTAGCAGCTGACCCATTAAAGGTCGTATCTTCATTGGATCCGACCTAATTTCTTTAAATAAAATCTGTCCGCGAATACTGCAATAGGATTTTCAATTCCATCACTTCTATTGTTGTCTCCATCCAATCTGAAGAGACAGTACAGACAGTTTGCCAGCTACCGTGTTCCCTCCTTCCTATGATCCTGGGTCCTTTAGGCGTAATGTAAAGAAGCTAAACAGCAGGCCGGCATGATTGTGTTGAGTAGCGGGGGATAGACTGTCTCTCGCTACTTGATACTCTATCTGGACGGCACTGCGCTTACCATCAGGTGCAGTGTGGTCACTTTGCCGCGCCAGAATAAAAATAAAAAAGAATATATTATCAATTTGAACGACCACTGGATGAATTATCCAATAAAGGTATTAACTGATACTGCCGAAATAATCTGGCACTGCACTCTCGACAAGCTTAAAATACCTATCGAAGCGATAACATGTTTTATTTTACTGTCAACCCATTTGCAATATTATTTACACGAAGCGTTTTACTAGTACATTTATCATGCGCACCGCTAGTGGAACTCTATGCCCGAGTCTATATTTCCCGAAAATTATAACCTGGGTATCTTTAAGTCAAGAGTGAATAGGTATCTTCTAGGCGAGCGTGCTCCACCGTAGACCACATCATCACTTACCATTAGGCGAGATAGTGGTTAAACGCTATTTCGGTAAAAAATAAATAAATTTCGACTTCGACTAGGCAGTTACTTACATAATAAAAAATATTTTTGTAATATGCTTTCTCATGTAAGTGGCGTAAAACATATTTCAATGCGAGGTTATCGTCACCTGCTCATGATATAGGTCTACTTTGCTCGCATGCAACGAACTTATGTAATTCCGCCCTAAACTAGCGCGGATTATTATAAGTTCGACTCTCTTTCTTCAAACGGAAAGTGCTCCACGTTAAACCACTTTTTGATGTAGCAGCGATAGCCTAGTTGGTTGTTGTACGGACTGCCAAGACGAAAGTCGTATGTTCGAAACCCAAGTGGCATACACCTCTGACTTTCCTTAAGTTATGTGTGTATTAAATGTTAATTATCACTTGCTTTAACGGTGAAGGAAAACATCGTGAGGAAACCTGCATACCTGAGAATTCTTATACGAATTTCAAAGGTATGTGAAGTCTACCAATCCGCATTAGGCCAGCGTGGTAGACTAAGGCCTAACCCCTCTCATTAGTAGAGGAGGCCCGTGCCCAGCAGTGGGACAATGTTTAATACAGGGCTAGTATTATTATTTTTTCATCGTCTTAAGATTTGTGGAATGGACAATATGATATTTGCCTCCATTGCTAATCAACATGATAATCTAAATATATCATATGGAATAGCACCCGTATCATAGAATAATGCTTCACTACATACATATATCCCCAAGAATAAACCAGCTAATCCTTTACTGGATTCCAAACTAGTATCTCTACTAATTTTATTTGTTACAGAACCAACATATTTAATTATTTTCCCTAGTTTTACAGCTTGCCGTATAAGAAGACATGAACCGAAGATAATCCTGAGCAAAGTGTATTTTTCACACGCAAACATAGGATCAGGGACATCATAATATTATTCTAAATAATTTACCAGAAATACAATTAACTAGTAATAAGTTGGACTTTGAATAAACAAATTGTCTCGAACAGTTGTTCAGTGCTTTACGCCTGCTATCTCAGATCAGTTCAATACCTATCAGTGCGGTGTGTTACATTAAACGGTTTAGTAAGCAACGCCCAGACCAAAGGTGTACTTGCGAATACATGACCAATTCGACAAACAGTGGTGCGTGCTAAAGGAGCGATCACAGCACTAATTGTGCTTGTACTAGTTAGTGTCTACAAATTGTGTCGGACATTTCATTATTTGTTTAGAGTACTTAGGTGTCAATGACTTTATTATGGAAATCTTATTATTATATATATTTATATCGTACCTGTAAATTTTGCTAGTGATTTTTACTCAATAAACTAGGTTTTGTATAATTTGAATTTTAGGAATTTGTTACTTAGCATTATTCCAAATAAGTAATTTAAAAGTGTTGAATGACATAACATCATTTACATGAGGAATATAGCACAAATGGACAATCCATAAACAATTGCGTTGACATAATCAATAATTTGTATTAGTAAGTGTTAATATCGACCACAGAACGCCTCGTGGCCGACGTTGACCGATAGGAAAAAGGAAAGAGGAAGCGTCCAATGCGCCTAGAATGAAATTAGCCCGTCGGTCAATTACTCCGAACCGAGTGTGGCTTACTAATGGCACGCGCGGCGTCCCCTGCATACAGCACCGCTCATTTATATGCCTTCGCGCGTACTCTTTATTGTTCCATAGATTGGTAATACACGGGAGGACTGGCACTTTGTGCTGTAAATTGTTGTCTGTACACGTATCCTCGATTAACTGTGTGCTGTAGCCATAGGTGGAGTGGGTACGGTGTTAGTACAAGCCGCCGTGTGCGAGTGTGGAAAGATGACATCATGTCCGGAACGGCCGGCCACACAGAAAACGTGAGGGTACGTGTATAGTGACAGTAGGTGCCGTGTGGTACGTGCGGGCTGCACTCGCCGGCCTCCGCGGTGACGCACGGCCCTTCGCGTTCTGAAACTGACCCGCTGATGACAGCTGGTGTTACTTATTGGGCCCTCCACGTCATATGGCGTAGTTGGTGAGTGGCCAGCTGGGAAACGAGAGGCCGTGGGTTAGACTCCCACGCCGGGACAAAAGTTTGTGTGACAGAGAGATATTTGTGTCCGGGGTCTGGGTGTTGTGAGACCGAAAGTCTCCCGTAGTCCCTGGTACCCATAACACAAGACCTGTATCTTAGTGTGGGGTCGGGGGTATGTGTGTGACTGTTGAGTGTTATTTATTTATATGTTATGTAAGATTTTTATAGTAAAGGAGTAAGGTGTTCCCTTGATGGGAAGTGCCAACCTCGTCCATGGACACCCACAATACTCGAAGAATCGTGGGCACGTGTTATTGATCTTTTAGATAAGGTTTAGGTTGTGAGAGGAATTTTTTGGGTCTTCAGTAATCCTACTGATCGCATATAACGCAACAGCAGAGCTGAGCAAGTCACGTCGGTTTGCTATGAGTCAGTGTTGCCATCCTGAGTAAGCTGGCGCATTCGTACTGTTGACGAAACTAGGCACTTGGCTGTGACACCTGCTATTTGATTATAATACCGATCACGTGGCTTTACATTTTTTTTTACCGAAATAGGCTTGGGTTTGACCACTATCTCGCCTGATGGTAAGTGATGGTGTGGACTACGGTGGAGCACGCTTACCTAGAAGATACCTATTCACTCTTGACTTAAAGATACCCAGGTTATGATTTTCGGGAGATATAGACTCCGGCAGAGTTCCACTGTACATATTTGTCATATATTAGTTTGGTGTGTTTTTATGTTTATATATTGCGTGTTAACGTTAGCTCTTTTAAGGTCTAGGTCTAGTTGAACATTTAAGGCAGTTTGGCAATTTAAATATTCTAAAAAAAAGAAATTAAACTTAACTTAAAATTGATTCATAATTTGACACCACGATGCATCAGTCATAATACGATTTGAAAAAGTTTAGGATATTTAATACTTAACTTTTAAGACATTTGCACAGATTCCTGACGATTGCTCAAATTCGTAACGATTTTTTTAAAATATTCTAACATAAGGTATTATTTGGTATAAGATATTCGATTCCAAAATCCACCTTTTTTATAACACAGCCACTACAAATTAGTATACTTTTTATTTAATATAATAAGTGAATGTAATCTGAAATTCGGCATCGCAGTGTCGATCGTGCATTGACAAAGTCGAAGTGTAACGCATATTTGAATACATTACCAGCTGATTATATTTCAACTCGTCGTGCATCGAGTAATTCCGATAATATTTCGGACAAACAAAAACCGACGGGCGCCGGCATATTGGGAAGTTATAACCATTAAGAGAATACAATTGCAATTTCTTCCTGTCGTAAATAAACTTCGGCGGGCATGAGTAATCGTTACTTTGTGCTCACAATATCGGGTGGGGGCCAAATAGATTGGTACGTGCGTTGCATGGGAAGGAGGCGGTGCGGTGGTGCGGCTCTGCACTATTATCACTTCGTCGAAATTCGTCTACAGAGTTCTGTATGGTGTAGTTGAATTTTCCGTTTGTAATTATGTAGGTGGAGAGCGGAAGTGCCGCCAATGGTTGTTACACTAGTCACGGCGCATCGGCTGACGACCGCTGCTCGTCTAACGGGCTCCCACCGCCTTTGGTCACCGGCGCGACTGCCTCCACTCATAAGGGACCTTATTAAATTTTGTTTACTTATTATTATTTTCACCGCGCCCGCTTATTAGGTAAGAACACGTTTTATTAAATTAATATAAAATATGTACCTTGACTTCACCATAAATAATACTCTGTCAAAACTAACACTCCATATTTGATGGCATTTACATAAAAACTAGCTATTAATCAGTTATGAGTTGAAAAATTGTTTTGCACGGTGAATATTAAATTACTTTTGTGCCAGCCACCGGCGGATTCGAGAATATTGTATACGGGTTTAGGTGTGGCAGACATCAAGCATGATATACAAGTTTCTTATATTGCAATGAATTCGTAAGGTTTAAGCTTAATAAAATGTGGCAAGGAAACCCGCCTGTTATAAGGATAACAATATGTACGATATGATTTGTATTCAACACGACGACGGGTTCGGTACCTATCATGTCTGGACCGGAGTGACTAGTTGTGAATATTAGGTAATCTCCATTCGGATAATCTTATGTCCACTTTGACTTCATTAAACAATAATAAAATTCTTCTTTTTATAGAATACTACATTTCTTTCAATTTAATTTTGATAGTGCATTTTGCCATTTTAGGGTTAGAGGGCCTGATAAAGGCAGACTGTTAGAATCAAGAATGACCCTCTATTCTGTTGATAAATTTACTTTTTTTTTGCGAAATACAATTTATTGCCTTTGCTGTTCAGTGTTCAGGAGGAGACGGGGGAGCCACATTAGATTTATAAGTAGTAGGATCTAGCATTACATTACGCGAAAGATGAAAAATCCAGAGAATGCTAGTCGAATATTTATCGACATCCTATAATGTTAAAATAAACCAAAACCCATGCTGCGCGGTCCTCTTCGGCGCATAAATGCGGTCTCGGGTTGCGGGGACGACAAAATACACCGTCTTCTACCAGAACAGTCTGTGCGGGGTGACAACTAGTACTTTTTTTATCCTGGCACGGCAAAGTGACCACACTTACCTGTTGGTACGCGCAGTGCCGTCCAAATAGAGTATCGAGTAGCGAGGGACAATCTATCCCCCGCTGCTCAACACAATCATGCTGGCCTGCTTCTTCACACTACGCCATGGGCAAGAAGGTGAAGAAGCAGTCGAGGGTCCAGACCCTCTCTGACACCAGTGTCAGAGTACTTAAAAAGGGCGCAAAACGGCCAAACATCGCTCCCCAACTCTAGACCCCCGACAAAACCGGATGTACACTGGCTGATTGTGGAACGCGACACAATTGCGTGTGCCACTATGGCGGGTTTTACACCCTATGTACGGTGGTCGAAAACCGGGCGGATATGAATATCCTACCACCAGCGCCCGCGCGCAGTACCCCGTCAATTGATCCCAGAAGTCCCTGCATATGTCCCCGCACATCTCCGATATCAACGAGGCCAACTACTGGCGCAGCCGTCCATCTCGGGGCCTGTGATGTAAATGTACAATGATGTTTACCCCAGACACCCTTCACATTGAAAGTCTTCAAGGCAGCGATGATAACATCAGGTGATAGATTAGCCCATTTGCCGACTTGCTATGAATATAGACTGCCTTGGTGGCGCAGTTGTAATTGCGCATGCGTTACTACTCTGTGCTGAGATCCCGGGTTCGATCCCCAGATCGGGTTAAAGTGATAATGGGTTTTTCTAAAAGTACTTGGTATCAGCCCAGAGTCTGGAATAGTGTCCGGTATGGCGATAGGTTCGCCTCCTAACACATTATGGGACTGTTACAAATTCGGCGAAACGTAAGTGTACTTGTTACACCTCTATCTACCCCTTTGGGGAATACAGGCGTGAGTGTAAGAGTGTGTAAATATACGCTAACCATATTATAAGCTGTTGAAACATATCCGCTGTGATTTTCGCATGTACTTTTAAAAGATTGCCGCGTTTTATAAATGCATCTGAACCAGATGTCATGTCTGGTTCAATTAAGAATCACCTGTGTTAATGCCATTGTAATGTAGAGCATGGTGCGATGGTTTTAATACAAGTGCAATTACGTTAAACTTTTTGTTTAACATGCATGAAAAGTATATTTGTTGTGTAATTAAAAGTGACATTAGAATAAATGGGAAAATGGATGATCCTATACCATGTAGGTACGTATGTAGATGACGTTTCGTGATAAGAACATAGGTATGTTGCCTTTAGAATCAAGAGATATATACTATATTAAACCAGATTTGCGTGAGACTTTACCAGAGGACAGTGATAGAATTCTGATTCGCATGGCCTCTCAGTTTGGTTCCCAGGACGGGACACAGTATGAATTTCCTATTGGTGGTCTAATACACAAAGAACATATTTAAAGAAATATTTACATGGATGGATCTTTCAAAGTGGCTTATAACATTTAACGTAAATGATCACCCATACCATGGACGACCTTCCGTGGAAACTACACTTAGCATATATGAAATTTACTAAGATTAAGGGGGTTAATTTACCCCTCGTTACACACTGCACACGATCATTCTGATTGTGGGCGCTACGGTAATTATTAACTATCGTAGCTTACATATAAATTAGTCCTTTATAAGAAATAATCTACTTTAGGTCAGACGTTGCCGACTGATATGTCGTGTTTCATTCGATATTTGTTTTTTTATCATATTCATCATTTTATTTTCATAGCAAGGACCGACAAATTTGATTCGAGTCATTTGAGCCTCAAGAAATATCACAAACTATTTAAAATACAACCTCAAGCACACTCTTCACATCATTTTTCTGGGAGGTAGAGAGAGATACTACCTTCGTCATAAATTGAAAAAAACTGCCCACAATGTGACTCTATCACTTTTGATTTGGTTTCGTTAATGTGTTTATAATAATAAGGATTACAATCCCAAATTAGCTACTAGCTTTGTTAATATATGTTATGTTATTCAAAGTAAATGATAGCTAATGAAGCTAGATAATTTCGATAAGCTAATACCGTTGTAATTTCAACATTAACATAATTTTCACGACAAAGTTAGACTAAGCTATGTCCTAGGTTAAGCAGTGTGAACTATATTTTTTTTTTATAATAGTGTATGCTGTCATTAAGTTAAAGCTACTGGCAGCAGTATGAAACATATTTTTAAAAAACGAACATTTAACTGCCTGTTAGCCATTGCCTATTTATAAAATACTAGCTGTTGCTCGCGGCTCCGCCCGCGTGGAGGTCATGTTTGGGAGAAAAAGTATACAATACAAAATACCAATATTCATGCGTTGAACTTAAAAATGACGGATTTTCATACAAACTTTCATTCCCTATTTTACCCCGTTAGGGGCGGAATTTCCAAAAATCCTGAAACATATAATTTTTGTTTTTAACTAAAATGCCAAATACTAATTTTCATGAATTTAACTTCAAAAATGACGGATTTTCATACAAACTTTCATCCCCTATTTTACCCCCTTAGGGGTGGTATTTCCAAAAACCCTTCCTTAGTGGATGCCTACGTGATAAAAGGTACCTACTGACAAAATTTCAAGTCTCTAACCCCAGCTGTTTAGGCTGTGCGTTGATCGATCAGTCAGTCAGTCAGTCAGTTTCTTCTTTTATATATACAGATAATATAGTTGTAAAGTCATTGGCGTAAATAAACGGTGACCCACTTCTAAGTCTTGAACCTCAACGACGCGAATTATGCTCGTTTGGACTAATTTCCATGTAAATATAGTAACACTAATATAATGAACGTCAAACTTTGACAAAAATGATGACTGTGTCATCATTAGTTAAACAGAAGTCAAATTTTGTATTTCTGTTATTTTTTTCATACAAATAATGTTTGCTTCATTATTTACTGTCGTGTCAGCTGTGAATGATGTAAAGTAAATTGGCATCTTGTCAATACAATCTCAACTATGTTGAAAGTGTGGACACAAGTTCCTGAAACCATAAATTTCTATTGAACGAAAACTGATCTTATTATGTGTCCAACACTAGTGGTATTGGAATGTATCCAGGTATTTCATAACTTAACTGATGAATTTAACATTTTTTAAATTACTTATTTAGATGTATGTTTTATTTATATATACATATAGCTGACCCGGCAAACGTTGTTTTGCCATATAAATAATCGGGGATAACTAATTAAATGACGATTGATCAGTTTTCGACCGGAGAGGAAAAATGATTAAATTACTAAAATGGCTATTAAAAAATAAGGGTTGATAGAAGGTAGAAGGGTGAAAATTGAGGATTGTATCTATTTTTGTATGTTTTATCATAAAAAATTTGTCTAAAAAATAAAAAAAAATTTAGGGGTGGACTACCCCTAACATTTAGGGGGATGAAAAATAGATGTTGGCCGATTCTCATAGATACCGGTTAAGCACAAAAAATTTCATCAAAATCGGTCAAGCCGTTTCGGAGGAGTATGGCAACGAAAACTGTGACACGAGAATTTTATATATTAGATGTATACACTCACGCCTATAATCCCCGAAGGGGTAGGCAGAGGTGACAGAACAGTACACACACTTTTCGCCGAATTTATTACGGTCCCATAATGTGATAGGGGGCGTGCCTAAACAAGTTCAACTCTGTACTACCATCCAATTATAATATAGGAACATCTTTTTCGCTCTCGAAGATTAGATATTCAATAAAAATATTGTTGACAATATTTCGTCATAATGTTTGGGTAATAATTAAAAAAAATATTTTATTTTATAGATCATCATATTGTCGATCATAAATCATATCAATAAAAAATTATCAGTGGGAAACATGAATACCTAAATGTTTTTATTGCTCTGGTTTATCCTATTCACGATGGAAGCTCTATCATGATAATTGAAATAAAATATGATTGAAATTTTATTGTGGTAAATTAAATAGACGGGTCAAGAGCGGAATAACCTAATGTGGAAACTATAGCAGAAAAAAAATCTTATCGTCAACATTGAAATTAAATATTTTAGATTATTTTTATTACCGATTAGTTGCGGGTAGTATTCCAAAAAACAAGATTAGTAAACTTGAATTCCATCACTTTTATTAGAATTGTGGCTTACACAAGGCGACTGTGGATGGAAAACTTGGCAGACGACGTCCGCACCGAAATCATGTTGGCCAAATTGGCGACACAATTTCTGACAGGTTAGTAGTAATCTAAGCCGATGTTAATTTATGAAGATATTAATAAAAGTAGCTGAAGCTAAGTAGTCAGGATTGTACAAAGTGGAAATCCATAGTCTCTACCTATCCCTATGGGATAAAGGCGAGATACGTATGTGTATATGTATTGACCATTGGAAGACACAAATCGAACTAAGTTTAGCTTGCCACGGGGTAAAGATATAAATGTCGCGTGTCCATCCCCGTGGCACCTATAATATGAATTAACTATGACCACTCCGTACAGATTCCTAAACTGACTCAGGAGGGGTAGGGGGCGAGGAGGTTTCGGGAGCCACTAAGAGGGTTTGTTTGTTCCAGTCATCGCGGGACGGCCTCGTTGTCACTCTTCATTGCCAGACAAGCTGCCCCCAGGCTAATTGTCGGCGGGAACTCGTCGACAACCGCTTTGTTATTATAGCAGAATAAGATTTATGAACGCTTTATATATTTTTGTTTTGTTGGCGTCAAAATTATAGTCTACTAGCTTTTGCTCGCGGCTGGCCCGCGTATTACTTGTTTTTGAAAGGTATAAAATCCATGGAGACGTCTTAGGCTATTACATTTTTCTATATTATGCTATCCCTTACGAACCGTGAACATCGTGCATTTCCCGGGATAAAAAGAAGCCTATGTCATTCTCCGGCCCCTAAACTACCACCTTGCAAAAAATCATGTCGACCCCTTGCTCTGTGAAAAACAAAACTATCCCACGAGAGCTGTATATTTTTTCGGAACAAAAAGTAGAGCATGTGCTATTCCAGACTATTATCTATCTCTGTGCCAAATTTCAACCAGATCCGTTCAGCCGTTCTGGCGTGATTGAGTAACAAATACATCTATCTATCGGACAAAAAGTTAGAAAGTTTTTAGTTTTAGTTGGCAGAAATTAAATTTTAAAATGTTAACAGCTAAGGCACATTTTTTTACATTTGCGGCTATTTCAAGTATTACTATTATATAAATAATATGTGGTTACATTAAGTGCAATATATGTTCAGAGGCAATCTTGTAATACCTACTTAAATAAATAAATCTATTATTATTATTTTGATTTCTAAGCTTTAAGAACTGGAATATTGAATATGTCGAACATATTTTGCAAAAAACTTAAGTTTTTATAAACTTATATCAGCACCTTCAACTTATTACACATTCACGGCTTTCCAAGTACTAACTAACCTAATTATTATTTTATTCTATAGTATAAGGGTGTTACAATGTCACTTCATGTTTCGTTATCTAGCCACTTCGCCTTTTAATTACTAATTCGACATTAAACCGAGTTTAAACTTTAGCGTGGTAAGTTTAATTACACGTAATTACGGTCCATTTTCGTGTTTGTTTAGTGCATATCATTACGGATTGTTGACGCGTAAGTGATTAAGGTGATGTGTATCCGAGGACCGTTGTCTGGGCCCACCTGCCAGAGCCGTCCCGAAACCCTCCATTAAGTTGTTATTAGTACGAAGACGCCCCTCAATATTTTACAACATTTTAATTGTGTTATTTAACGCTTGTTATTCCACAACTGACATAATGATTTATGCATTGCTGTTGCGGATCCGAATCTAATTGTAGCGTCTGAATGACTGTATGTCTTGTACGGTGCAGTTTTTGAGTTGTATTGCATTTAAAAGATATACGAAAACCAGAAAAAATAACATAGTTTTTTTTATAGTATCATATAGAAATTATATGTTAAGGTGTATTTCGATTTATTAACGGATCTAAAGTATACTGACCAATAAATGATGTTTATATTATCTAATTTGTTTATCGAACCAATGTTTGGCCATTTCCTATACATAAATTAATTATGAATTCGTCATATCAATGAATAAGCAATTTTGTCAGCACAAACCTAACAGTATTATTAATAATCGTGGATTAAATTGTCTCATATTTGATTCAGTTTAGATGGCACTAAAATGTATTGTAACAAATTCAGCACATTAAAGGTCTTGAGAGCCAGGCGCCTAATGGCCTGACGTGCTTTTTGTTGAGTTTGTAAACTACAAAAGGTTGTGGAGTAAATAGTTTTGTTTGTTTCGTTTGAAAATTATGTATTGATAGTAAAAACAAATTTATTAGGCGACTGATGTCGGGCTGCTTTATGTCGCGCTGAATATGGCCAATTTTCGAAACAATTTCATAATAATTATGGTATTTTATATTATTTATACAACATTGAAATATAAGTAAAGGTATTAGAAGCGAAGATTACATATTCGAAATTGACATAGGTATCAAATTAAATTATTTACATAACAGAAAAAGAATTGATCGATCACGGCTAATCTTGTTTATAATTTTTAATAATAAAACATAATAAATTATAAAATAAATAGTACTTGAATAATAGAAAAAAAATATATTTATGGCTAATGCGCCTACGCCACAGATTATTTAATAGTTCCTTCCGTAGAGTTTGGCTCAAGATATATAAATACGATTCATAGATATGTTGTTAAATTTCTTATCCATGTTTAACCTAGATCACCCTACAAACTGGAATGTCGTCCTCAGTCATTATAAATAAATTCCATGATTATGGTATGGTTATCTCGGCAAAATATTATAATTCTACTAAATTCTATAACTGCGTCTGCGGTATCTAGTTCTGATAATTATCTACTTACTACTTAGTATCATCAGAGAACTATTTATTTTCAATAGGACAGGTGGAATATCAAATTGTCATCACTAATTCATATAAACGAACACCATTAGGAGCGTTTGAAGTTCCCACATGTATCATCTATATTAATTCTGCATCGAGTTATCACATTAGATTGCATTTGAAATTAAAGAGTTATAAATCAAGTCATTCAGCTCAGAATATTGCCTAGTCGGTAGTCTGTTAGCACTTAGCACCCTATAAACAAGTTAATTCAATACCAGTAGTTACTTTAAAGATAACAATGGGTGGGTGGTAAAAGCGACGTTATCAACGCTGACCGGAATACGAGCGGCAATTTATGTAATTGCATCACTATAGTCAAATTAATTAAACAATTTTCGTATATTATCGCATGTATTTCATATTTATATTAATCGGCGCGTTTTGGATCTTTTGCGGGTTGCGGTGGCGACTGGAACGTATTGAAATGAAAATGATATGAAAATTTTAATATGAGCCAGTGGTGTTTACGGTTCGTCGTCAAAAATTTAATGTCTGTGATGTACTTAGAAATGATAAATTGCATATATTAAAAATTAGAAGAATAACAATAAGTAAATATAGCTGTTATTGATACCACGAACAATCATGCCTCAGTAATATAAGTGGCAGATGGCAATGTTAAATACTTTTTACAAGCAATATGTTTTGAACATTTTATTCGGTATATTTTTATATTCTAATTCATTTGAAATTCATTAGTTATTCTTGAGTAAATTTATTCACTGAACTGACTAAACCGTTACAATAATTAAACACGCCAAGAAAATGCACTTCATGCATGAACATTTGCAAATAAATTACAAAATCTCATAACGTTATTCCATAATGTAAATTAGAAGTGTAAATTGTACAGGAAAAAATGTGTATGCTCTTCACATTGACATGAAACCAATGCTAATTATAATTACACCATTGCGGAACGATGGAAATGTAGCAAAAAACATGTGAGCACTGTCATAGCAAAGATAGCTTTCGCATTCTAGTTAGAACATCAATAGAGCAGCCGGCTGTTACCCACGACAAAAACTACAAGGCGTGAAGCTAATGAAGTGTTTCTGGAACAAAAACGGTAAACGGACTTACGTTTATTTCTAGCTCCACATATGCTTTTTGCCCGTTACAATTCATTATTTGTATTGCTAGTGTAAAATCATCGTTTTATTAAAGCCGTGGTGATGCGTAACTCATTATCATGATACATATTTAAAAAAGCTATAGAATTGGAAGTTGCACAGTTGCATAACTTAAATTCTGCTTGTTTCACGTTTGATAATAAAGAATTCAGATTGGTGAACGCGGGTCTGCGGGATGTTTGATTGAACACGCCGACCCATTACTGTTAACTGTATGCACGAATAGTAAAATGGCAAATGGTATTCGGTTAAATCGTTTTCCGGAATCGAGGTCGACATTGCTTGCGCATTTACACTGAGCTGGATCCTGCTTCAAGCAATATGGACGCGGTTCCGATAATCCGATACAACATTCATAATTATCTAATAAACTCATGTTTTGTAACCTTTACAGTTTGCCGCTATCAGCGTGTCGAGTATCGAATCGTATCTACATAGGTATTTCGATTATGATAATACACATCAAAGAGACGAAAATGATTTGTTTTTTTAATATATCAAACACGCCGACTTTTGACGGAACCCAGAGTTTTGGGAAAATCACCTGGTGCAGACTAGTCGAACATTTTAGTCGATTGTTATGTACGTATGAGTTGGTCTTGGTTTTAAATGAGATTATTTTTTTGTTTACTGGGTTTGATGAGACTATTTTAGTTAATGAATCTGTTAATCTTTGTTTTTTTCTGGCACGGCAAAGTGACAATACTGCACCTGATGGTAAGCGCAGTGCCGTCCAATTAGAGTATCGAGTAGCGAGAGACAATCATGCCAGCCTGCTTCTTCACACTACTCCATGGGCAAGAAGGTGAAGAAGTGATCGAGGGTCTAGTGTCAGAGTACTCAGAAGACCGCAAAACAACCAAACATCGTACCCCAACTCTAGACCTTCGACAAAAATCGGATGTACACCGGATTTATTATTTTTAAACTCAGTAAATCGTAAATCCGGTTTATTTCTTTGATGTAACTGTTATCACTATATTATCTCTTATCTTATCTTTTTAATACACATCTACAGTATCTGAAGAAAAATCGTAAGTCAGAATCTTTAGATATAATCACTATTCCTACCGTCTATTTTGGCAAAATGACCAGAATTCGATATTCAAGTGAGTAACTATAAACTCTCATTAGTAGTGGCGGCCCGTGCCCAGCAGTGGGACAATGTTTAATAGAGGGCTAGTATTATATTATTAACTATAAACTTGGCAGCGTGGATACGGCAAACGTATAATAGACCACAAGGGTTTGCTTCAACATAAGAGTTTTAACAATACTTTATAGAGATAAAAGTATATTTTACCAAAATAAAATTGGTAATATATACTTTTATATAAGAAGAATATTAAAATAATATTTGACAACGTAGCGTAGCTATGAAACGTAGCTTTGAAACGAAAGACTCCTAGTCCGATTCCTGCACCTAGACAAATGTTTGTGTAATCCACAAATATTTGTTTCGGGTCTGGGTGATGTAGATTTGTAGTATCTTGTAGTTCTTGATACTCATGATACAGGTTTCATCCAATGTGAGTCAGGACTATGACAAATTACTGTTGGATGTATTTATTTATGTATGTAAGCTTTGAATTGTTCAATCACGCCTAATAATATTTAATTCATTTTAAAATGATTCATTTAAACCAAAGTACAACGCAAATAGCAGACATTAGTATTTACCGTAACAAGATGTACGCAAGTTACAACAGGGTTACTTAAATGAGATTTGCTTCGGATGTGTGCGACTCTACCTCGCTGGGCGGACTCGGCGGTGCGATCGCCTCCCTACTGTAAAAGATCTTGTTACATGGACCCGGTTCGCTTTACAACTACATAAGGTGTTTTATTTGTCGGGCTTTTAACATTTTTTACATACTTAAATGAAGAAAGTTTCATCGAAGTGAGGAAATGCTTTTCAATATCAATATCGTTCTTATCTATGGCTAGATAGATAAGATAATTAAAGATTGCGTCGGTGGTGTAGTTGTAATGGTGCATGCGTTACGACTTCTGTGCTGAGGTATCGGGTTTGATCCCCGAGTCGGGTAAAGTGATATTGAATTTTTCTATTTAGAAATATCAGTATCAGCCTGGAGTCTGGAATTGAGCTTGGTATGGCGATAGGCTCGCCCCGTATCACATTATGAGACCGTAATAAATTCAGCGAAAAGTTGGTGTACTGGTTACACCTCTACCTACCCCTTTGGTGATTACGGGTGGGAGTGTATATGTATAAAAATATTAAGGACTCAATATAAGATAAAAATAGCAAATTATATTTAGTGCTTAAACGGTATTACGGCACAGTTTCAATAAATAACACGGCCTTTTCCCAGCCTCGAAGTGCTGTTCAAACGCAAACAATTTGAAAAGCAAAAGCTGGTCCGACACTAACACGGAAAAGTTCACGTGTCTATCAGATAAAGACACTGAGGCTTAGCCTACAAAACGAACAGCTGGATACGAAAATACGGACTGACAGTATAGAGGCTGCATCATCGCGACTTGTTCCATTTTTAGAGATTTCCACGTCCATACAGTCGATATTAGAGACGTGTGCCAGAGGACCTAGCTGGCGGTATTTGCTAGCATCGCAAATTACTTAAAAATTAATTACGCCTGGCCTGAAACCCCTCGTCGCTGTCAGTGGAAAATCCTCGCGAGGAGCGTGAATTTTATAGTGGACAGTTGAATGCGATTCTAAATCGGAGCGGTGGCCGTTGCCTGACGTGATACGTTCCCCTTTCGCAAAATGGATCACGAATTAGTTATCAGCTAAACGATGGCTCAATTTAATGAGTAAAATTTATTCATTGATCTCCACTAATTAATTCGGCTGGTCGGTTTCATTTTATGTAAATTACGTTTTTATTTTAAACTTTATTTTATGACACTTGAAAATTAAGTTATCTTTAATGCATCTTGGACGATTGGTTTTCTGATAATGTCTTCTATGGTATATCTAATCCTCTTTTACTAAGAAGGCTGTTTTACGTTAGAAATATTTATAAATACACGATTTGCTTTTAAGGTTTTTTATATACATGGGTACATATTTGGATAATAGGAAAGTTAAAGATATAATTTTACGATAACAAAAATCTTCTAACAGTTTTAAACACTTACAAAAACTCAATAAAAACCTGATGCAGTTCAAATGTTGAATAAAATGGCGGTAAAAAACTTACCCATTAAAAGGATATCCCGCGAAGGCTGCATCGTAAGGATGATAAACAGCGGGATAAGGCCAACTGGCCGCGCTGGCTGCAAGGTTCTCTTTCAGCTCGATGCTAGCCGCCTGTCACAACAAACAAACAACACTAAAACACTTCTCAAAACGTCATAAATTAAGGCATTCCCAGCAACCGGTACACGTGAATTGTTGGCAGCAAATAAAACCTTTATAATCTTATTAAAACGAGCTATTATATCTTCTGTCACGTTTCCGGTAGCTTTAACGTAATCCATTACCCAAATGATCCTCGTCGGATTGATTTCTTGATCGATCGGTTCAGCGTTTCGGTCTTAACTATTATTATTTAATGGCTAAAGATACGGACCGAGTGCATCCATCATCTTTCGGTTAACAAATGTTTTATTTTTTGTCTCTTGTTCGTATTATACGAGCTTGCTCTCCTTTATGTCTTCAAGATTAACAAATAAATTACACGCTGATGTGTATTAATTATTTTGTTATTTCGTGAAAATCAAAACAGTAGTCATCGTTATGAAAAGTTTTATAATAAAGAAAAATCGCTTAAAAAACCGCCTGTCGCTAAGGGTCCAAAAATTTATAGCTATACATTAAAAATAACTCAGGAGCGAGTCTTAATGCGGTCAGCCAGGATAAATCTATCAAAAGATTTTGTTGTCCAACAACTTCATTGGTGGCCGAAACGAAAATCCGATAATAAATTTTACTCAAGTACGACAGCGTAATCCAGTCGCGCTCTGCTCTTTGTTACTTCGACCTTTCTGATATGACTACAGTTTTCTGTTATTTCGAATAATCGAACTAAACGCCAATGCGAAACTCTGAGTCGAATTATTTCTATGGCGGTCGTGATATTCACTTTTTAGATCATTATTCACACTTTATGGTTAATATAAATAAATATTACATTATTACTGACTCGGTGGCGCAGTTCTAATTGTGCATGCTTTGCTCTGGTCTCGGGTTCGATCCCCGGGTCGGGTAAAGTGATATTGGGGTTTTGTATCTAGGAATTCTCAATATTAGCCTGAAGTCTGAAATCTGTGCCCGAAATGGCGATAGGATCGCCCTCTATCACATCATGGGATCGAAATTCGGCGACAAGTGGGTGTACTATTTACACCTCTGCCTACTCCTTCGGGGATTATAGGCGTGATTGTGTACATCATTACTAAAATGCTCACTAGTGAACTTGACTTTAATAGGAACCAAATGACGTGAGTCGTGACACGAGAGAAGTTATGACATGGCAGTTTTATGAATATTAAAGAAGAAGTAAACAAATAAATGCAATTTGTTGCAATTAATTAAATAGGTACTAAATAATTATTTATTCGTAAATGAATGAAAAGTTCGATTTAATATAAAGTGTTATTATGATCGATGGTGCTGTTGATAGAACTACATAAAAAAAATTGTTACGTGATCTCTATTAAACCTGCCTACCCATTAACATCAACGTGTTAAACTAGCTATACTGATATTTTATGGAAGAAATAAGTTTAATCCATCGCGCCGCTCCGCAGACACGCAAACGTTAACTTTTAAACCTATCGTCTTCGTCTTAAGCCATGTTGTTTCAACCGTAGTCAATTTTAACTACTGTTAATGCTTTTTTTATAAGTCAAATATATGAACATTGTGTGGTTTCAGTAATTATCAGATCCGATTTTTTTATAACTAATATTTTCAATTTTTAAGCGTGATTATAGCGGGAATTATGCTATAGCGTTATATTTTACGAAGAAAAAGACTTTAACAATGTTCATAACTTGAACAACATGGCCTGAGACAAAAACTGGATACATGCGCTTTCGCCCAAGCTTATTAAGAATTAATTAAAAACATATTAAAACATTGACAGTGTTGCCATTTACGGCAGTAAGAATTTTAAGCAAGAATTGCAACCGTGTCTATTCAATACATTTTCACATGTGAAATAACAATTTGGACACCATTATGTATACATTAAATAGACCGCAATAAATATCAACCTCTAAATTATGCGGACACAGATTAGAACCGTGTTGCAGATATAAAGTTGAATTTAAAGATTCATCAATTAGTTAAAATCTTAAAGATGTTATAATTATCATAAATTATGAGGGAGATCTGCCACAAATGTATTAAGAGCAATAGTGCGAGATGAAGATTTATTTTGGAACGGTTCGCTAGAACTATAAATTATTATTTTTTTAATATAATAACGTCCGTTTCCTGCGACGACGGACCACATGTGCGAATGGATAAGAGTTTAAAGCGCGTATTCATTGAATAACTTTTGAAAGTCAACATTTTCCGTCAGGCAGGAGAGGCTTGTTTGTTTACTGTGACTATTCAAAGGTTAACAAAGCGTCAACACATAGATACTTTTTAATCTGACAACCGAAATTTAAAACCAAACAAAGGAGAGCTACAAAAGCACGTTCCAGCGCGTGGAACTACCCCCAACAGTTAGAATGAAATATTATAGACAAAATAAAAAGTGTTAAATAAGAAAAAAAGGCGGTAGCAGGATCCCATTGAAGACGACTTGTCGGCCGGTCGGAGTTAACACTTTCGCCACTGATGATGTATGATCATATCTTCATGAATGATTGAATCATCTGCCGGGACACGTTCACGGCCCACCTTTTAACACCTTCCTCCAAAAGTTTTACTACGTGTCATATATTACGTACCGTGGCTACTTTTATGTTGTTATGATCATTATCATTCAAAGTGTCTACCCACACACATGGCCGGGACGGAGCGGCGCGGCGCGGTGCAGCTTTCTGCCCGCTCTAACACAGGGAGTGCTTTTTATGATACTGTGCTTTCATATTAGTTTTAACGTGTGAAGAGCGCATTAGTTTTTATTTTACATTTTTTATTTAGAACAATGACACATTGTTTTTCCTTGTCGGCTGATTATTCACCACACATTGAACATTATAAAACTACCTAACAAAATCAATAAAAATTTAATCAATAAATAACGTCGTACGAATAAATATAATATAATCCTACTGTGTAACCACTATGGAATTTCAAAGACATATTTTAATCTCGTGAAAGGGATTGTTAAACATATTAAGTTATTAAATCGGGCCCGGGAGGAGATCGAGTTTTTTGGTTCGATGGACAAAAGGACATACATCAACGGATTATCATTCTAAATTATATGTATTACTTATATCGTAAACCTTATTGTGATGCCTACTTAACACCGTGGAGCCCACGGTTAACTTTCTGAGGTACTATTTTGACACGGGCTCCTAATTATTTTAACGTAATACCATTTGTACGAAGTATTAAAAAAAAGGAATAAAATAGAGCAACGGCGTTGTTGAGTTAGATAATCTTTTCGATTCAGATGATATATTCAAGTAATGTGACTTAAAAGCTTTTGTGAATCTAATTACTATTTTAATAAGATTAGAAGTTAGTGACCAGTGCAATGTTTCGAATAGAGTCGCTGTGATATGTTAATTATATTCATTCACATTGTGTAATATATGAATCAATATATTATATCCCTAATAAATACTTCAGTACGCAGAGTTATCCTACTTATATTATTAATGCGAATATTTGGATGGATGGATGTTTGTTACTCAATCACGCTACAACGGCTGGACGGATCTGATTGAAATTTGGCACGAGATAGATTATAGTCTGGAATAGCGCGTAGTCTACTTTTTATCCCGGAAAAATTTACAGTTCCCGCAGGATAGTTAAGTTTTTCACAGAGCAAGGAAGGGATCGACATAATTTTCCTAGTGGCAATTTAGGGATCAGAAAATGACATAAGCCACTTTTTATACCGGAAAAATGCACGCCTATGGGATAGCAAAATATAGACGAGTGTAATCGTAGATTGTATACCCTTTTTTCAAAAATAAGTTCCTCTTTACTAATAAATACTTCGGTACGCATAGTTATCAATATATAAAGGAAATGATACAGTCGCGTTCAGCTAGTTGTTTAAAGCCAATTGGAATTGATTGTGTTCAATAAAAAGGAATCCCTTAACGTCATTACTATTCTATCAATAAAATATAGAATTACCCGGACGATTACTATACACAAGATAGCACAGAAACCTGTCAACAAAACTTGTTTTGAAATATGTAAAATGTAAGTACGTAATTCTCTGGTCAAAGTGTCATAAACTACAACCACTCATGAAGTGGTCTACTATGCTTGTAGATTTTATTGCATTAAAATTAAATTATACGACTCATTAATTATAGACAAACGGTCTATATTAGCCAATTGTGTGTCTTAGATTTAGATTAAATACTTTCTTTTTGTACTCGGTTTCGTATAATTACGCACCTTCCGGCTCAATAGGGTAGTTGACACGATTTTTTTTATTTATTTAATCAACTATTATTTAATTAAAATAAGTAAATTAGTCGCTATTCAAATCTGCTGGAAGAGGTTATTGTCAAATGACAGTATAAGGATGCATGATATGTCCCGTGACGTCACCGTTCTCAGAATGGCCATTTTGTGCCGTTGTGCGAGGGAGATAGTGATATGTTCCCACTACGCAACCATTTTTGCTCATACCAATATTTAAAATAAATATTGCGACCTCAATTTGCAAGCAATTTTGATTCTGTTTTCGTAAAAGAGTTTCTTTTGCGTATTACATTCGGTTGCATATCGAATAATGTACAAAATTAAACACAGGAAACTACCCTATTATGTAGATTATATATGGAGTGGTAAAAGATACTTTCTTATGTTACTCCCTCAGTGAACGTACACCGTAGGTGATGTTTACGTATTGACGATTCAATAAACGTCGTATGTGCCAATTATAATAATTTACATGTGTTTGTAAACAAAACTGCGCAAAATGCTATTTGTATGAGTAGCAAGGAGTTACCCCTGTATCTTTGTATAGATTATTGCTATAAATAGCAATAACAATACATTTATTTATATTATCCATTCTATACGATATCACCAATTCCTGTTACATTACCACACAGACAGTGTCAGATCTCAACCGCAGAAATTGGCTGCGGAAAAATTGCAACACGGCCAGAACATACTGTCTGGTTCTATCGGTGAGAAACTAAGAATGTGTAATGCGATCTAAATTATACTCGGTAAAGGTAGATTTCCGATATTCATGCCATGTGAATCGCCTCTACGAAATGGTTTGTTGACACGAAATTTCCGATTTGATTGTTTTTTATTGCCTTTCGTGGACTTAAAGCTTCCGCAACCGGAGTCTTGCAAACGCTGCCAACAATTCCTACGTGTAAAGTAAAGTCAATTACATTTTCTCTAACAATACTTACCGCGTTTGAGTAGAACGGCGGCTGATCAGCTGCTAAAGCCGGGAAATAGGCCGCCATGCCGGCCGCCGTGGCTGCGGCTGCATCCGAATACGGCGCACTGTACATAGACAGAGGCACGCCGGACGCAAGCCTCTGGTAGTTGAGGAACTCGTATTGACACGAGCAAACAGTTTGTCCTGTGATCGGGTCCTGGAATATGGGGCGGCCAGTGTCGCAGCAGCGAGAAGGGGCGGCGGCGGGCGAGGTCGGCCGAGGTGCTCCGCTCGCACCGCCCGCTCCCGCACTCATTCCCGCCTGCGCCGGCGGCGGACTGTTGGAGGCTGTCGATATGGTGCTCTGTAAGTTGTAAATTTTGAAATGCCTTTATGGCGCGTTTTTCATTCGCTGTTGCAGATACAATGATTTATAGGAGGCCTCCGAGCGCAAAGCATCACTTTCGCAGAGCAATAAACGATACACAAACCTCGCGTGATATGTTCACGTGGATTTACATAGATAATTTAAACATTAATTCATAAAGAATCCGAATGGTAGATATTAAAATGACATTAGCATAATATAACTAAATTGATGGATAATAAATGATCGTTTAACGATTGTGTGAAAAGGGGTGAACAGCAGGACGACCTTGGGCGTGCCTGTTGCGTCGTCAACGTCGGCGGCTTGCTGCGCGCCGATTCGAAACGCTCCCGAACCCTTTCAAATACTCATTTAAATAAGAACGCAGCATTCGTAACAGTTCTGCTGTAATGCGATTGAAGATTTGATAATTAATGACAATAGGATTTGGGCAGGGCGGACATAATGTCGTAAGTAATAGGTTTATTCATCGGGCTACCTGAATCAATATCGCGGTCGCAGAATAAACATCCGCTCGTCGTGATCATAAAGCGAAAGAATCGTTTTGAGATCGGCCTTTTAATTGAGGACTGCAGATTTGAACGGGAATAAATAATTTTCAAACATAAGTATTTTGTCATTGAAATGAAATATGGTCCCAACCGTCCGGCGCGCATTGTCCTCTGAATGGGATTAGACACCGAAAAATGTCACACTATACTACTTTGTGTCATTTTTGAATGGAAATCCAGAGCAAAAACAGCGTTTGTGTCTATTCACAGTTTGAAAACGACTCCGGAAATATTATATAATCTAATTAAACCTTCGAGATGGGATGAGTGACAGTTAATAGACTTTTTTATGTAGTGAATATATTTACGGTACTAGTGGGTGTGAGTCAACGTGAATATATGGCCATATAAGCCCGCTGAAGTCAACCACGCTTGACTGAGAACTAAGCTGGATCTGCGCTGCCCGAGGTATGGCTTCCAATATAACGCAGTCCAGCGTTCTAACATGTCGGCATGGCTGGTCTGACTCCATAGGCTAAAAATATTTGTTGTGCCGAGGGAATTACTGAGGTAATCCCGAAGCCGTTAAATGCGGAATCCCTGCATTACCTACATTACATACCCAGCATAGTTATTTAATCCTTGCTCGGTAACGTACACGCGCTGGGCGGGGGGTTAGACAGAGGTGAGCAGCGCTCATTGGACCTAACTGCTGTGGGAATAGAGGATATATCGATGCGAAGGGGGATGGGACTAAAATCGACACTTGTGCTTAAAAGGGATTCAATCCGTTCAAATGATACGAGTTTCTGTTGGATACGACATAATTACTACAGTATATACAGCGTGTTCTGTTTACTTACTAGGCGGCCATCGTCCGCTGGATGTTAACTAAAGTGCATTATGTTTGCAGGTTTGTACAAACACAGCACAACGAGCTCAACTTTATCTATATCGCTTTCGTATTTATATTTAGTGTAATGTTTAATTTAAAAGGAATGTACCTTGTACAAATATGAATAAACATAATCTGAGCCATACCTATATGCAGATTTACTTCTGTTGCACGGAAACCACTAAGTTGATATCACAGCTTAGCAAGAATCGGAATATGCACTTCGTTTGAAACGGTGTTATTGTATTGTAACGCGTGTTAAGATTCCAAGAAGTAAATACGATCTCGAAGACAACAAGTTTGTACCTAACACCGTCTCTGAAATACACATTCAGATATTTTTAATAATGTGGATTGTAACAAGTACAAATTAAAGCACTAGCAAGTTATTTATACAAGTCATGATGCTAAGTTGCTTATTAAGCTCCATTCACGACTTCTGAGACAGCTACGTGTAGATGTTATCTAAACATCTGACACAGCGTGACACTCGGCTAGTGGCTCTCTGCTTAGTTCACACTTCCATGGCGAACCATTCTCAACACGCCATGTCATTATTCGCCAATGTATGTGTTCCATTTAAAATTAATCGTCAGTCTCTATTCGAATTTTCTTTAACGATAGATTACGGCATTTTAGTTTTCTTCTGTGGCCAGTTCGAAAGATATTGATTGAAAGCTACATGACATATAAACTAAGTTTGACACGTTGACTTTATTTATTTTATCAAGTTAGACAAACTTTGGTAAAAGTACCCACGTCTTTAACTAAGTATTGGTTATGTGTGCTTATTAGATAAAGAGTACAAAAAAGTTGTCATCATATCCTTTTCAAATATCGGACGGTACGAGGATTAAAGTGCCGCTGCACCTTATCTCGGGCAGACATCTTTTAAAAAACAAACACGAGAAGTATTCCCTTTTTGTCGTCTTTTTTATCGTAACCCGCAGGATGTGTTAGAGTCGTTAAGACCTTTTAAGTGTTAAACCATGTAACTGAATATTCGAGCGTGTAAGGGTCCGATCTATTTGTTAAATAATGTAAAAAAGTTAATCTTAGAGAAATCGGACCCAATGACATGAATTTCGTTAAAGACATCAGCCGGGCAAAAAATATCGATGACATGTCGCTTAGCTAACCGTGGCCGCGTGGGTGAGGCGAGCGAAGGCTTTGTCCAGGTACCGAGTTTTTATCTAACTCAGGCCGGAGACGTCATCAGAGTATTAAATTTACGATAAGGTCACCCTATACGATAATTGGGAAATTCTTGCGAATGTTTAATTACATTTCATTTGTCGTTGTGTGATGGCTGACCGTCTGCAATGCATTCGTCAGCCAAATCCGTTATCGGACCAGTAAATGAATATGGATCGCGTTAGAATTTAGATCAACTGTTTACAGATCGCACTAAGCCTATTGCGGTCACATGTTATCATTAGGCTCAACTGAATAGCTGTTGCCGGAAACGTATGGCGTAAATTATTTGGGTATACGTCATAATACAATGATTATGTGCTACACAGATTTTAATTTTATGTATATGTATTATTCAATACATATTACATTTCCTGTGGCTAATGTACAAATAAGGACCCATAGCAATTACTAATTTCTTGTTTACTTATCTCCGGTGCTGCTGTATCTTTTGTAATTCTACTAGATACAGTTTCTATCAGTTTTACAAAGATTGGTTTTGGATTTCTAATAAATCATGTATCTATATCTTAAGTAATATATTTAGCACTTCAATTTATCATTATTACATTTAATTGAACATGTGTTTCAAGCACAGTTGATTACAACTAGGACATTAGGTAACTCAGCTAACTAGCTGAGTGAACTACTACAACTACATCAAATAATACAAATGTGGCTGGCGGGCTATTAGATTTCAGCGATATTGAGTTATTTACATAATCGGAATTAGCCAAATTTTCTGCATCTTTTGAGCCTAGTTTCATTTTTCTGTACACTTTTTAGCGCTTAAATCCACTGGTAAAACAAGGATTCTTTTAATCCGGTCACATTTAATTTAAAAAAGAATGCTCGTAATAAATAAATGCATGAAAATTAGTCATAAAAATGCAGTACGTTCTTACACCAGTAACATAGTTCTAGTAAAATCCACGCAATAGATATTTTATAGTGATTTTTTTTCGATAAATTTTAAACCTCTCTCCTGTAACTTTTCAAAAATGACGCTTAAATTAAACAGCCCACTAATCGATAGCAGTACTAGTCGTCTGAACTGAGATATTACTTTGTCTAACATGTTAAGTAGATTTATTAAGCTATCTGGGTTGATAGGTGGTAAAGCTATCGTAGCTTAACTTAATATTTTAACTTATTTGGAATTATTCTTAATCTGATAATGTATAAAAACCACAAGTGCAAGTTATACTATCTCAAACAGCGTTTCGTACGATAAGCTATAGCCCCATATTATACTGTACCAGTACTGTGTACTATACTCTTATAATGCAAGGTGTTAGACCAGAGTCTATTGTTTTTTTTACCCTGGCACGGTAAAATGACCACACTGCATCCTATGGTAAACGCAGTGCCATCCAATTAGAGTATCGAGTAACGAGAGACAATTTATCCCCGCTGCCCAACACTATCATGCCGACCTGCTTCTTCACACTACGCCAAGGGCAAGAAGGTGAAGAAGCGGTCGCGGGACTAGTGTCAGAGTATTCAGAAGCACGCAAAACGGCTGAACATCGTACCCCAACGCTATATAACTCTAAAACCGGATGTACACTATGTAATAATAACTATAATTATTATTAGAATATATCATTATAATTATTATTTATGTATTAATAGCTATAATTATATATTCTACATTTATTAGCTTCGTAATCGACCCATATAGCTAGTTGGCAGTGTACATATATTGACGCCATTCTAATTTACTAATTGGTTAAGTATTAAGATAATAAAATTATTTTTTTTTTTTTTTTTTTAGTGCCTCGATAGGCAGACGAGCAGACGGGCCACCTGATGGTAAGTAGTCACCGCCGCCCATAGACTTCTGCAATACCAGGGCACAACAAAGCCGCTGCCTACCGCTTTAAATAATAACCTAAATATTAGTAATATATTTGCGCAAAAGGATCATGAAGGTTGTTATTTCAATTTTTTTTACATGTAAAGTTAACAATACAAAGTATCATCCAGTAGATATGGAAGATAAGGCGTCACGGGACGGCGGCTTAGCCTTTGAGTCTTGAGAAAAACGTGTGCAAGTATTTTAATACATTTTTTCACCATTAAGCATCAGGCTAATTGCGCCCGATAAACATCTAATAAAATAAAATATTTTCTTTTCAACAGTAACGGGTTGATTGTAAAGTCATCACTAACGCCTAGGGAAATAGGACGCATGAATCGTGAAAATTTAGTAAAAAAATTTAAGAGTAGTTTGCTGAGCCAATTGCTTTTTAAAATATATGTTAATAAGTGATATTGAGTTTTCCTATCTTGAAATTCTGAGTGTTAGCCCGGTTAGTGTTATTTGTAAAAAGTCTTCCTGACATTAAAAGTGAATCTTTGAACATATATAAAACAGGATTGTTTTTTTGTATCATCAATTGACCCTCCATATTTCGTATAATAATTAATTATAAATTTACTGACACACGATGTAAAAAACATTTTTTCTTTTATCAGTAAATTAATTCTTTAAACCCACCACCCCCATTTCGCGATAAAATAATAATAACTGCAAACAAAATAAAATAGAACGTGTAATTGAATAAATCGATAGGCATTTAAAAAACAAGCTATGCAGCTCTTTAATAGTCCGTAGACTATCCATGTTTACTGTTCCAAAGGATTTGCCGGCAATATTGTTGAACTTTAACTACAGGATAGCTAAACTAATAAACTACACAGTAACTTTGTCCAACTCGCCATAAATGACAGAAGTATGGAAGCCGCTAAGTGGTTGCTTTAATTATTTCAATACACTCGCAGGCTAAAGCAATGTTTCATGTTTACGTCTCACCTAATACTATCTAGTCTAAATCAAGAATAGCGAAATAAATTTCACAAAAAATTTGCATATTATCCAAGTGTGTGGAAACGGTTTTATTGTTAATTACAATAATATCATAGAATAAAAACTTTAAATTATTACGTGTACTCGTACGTTGATGCCTACATTATCAGTGATCTGTTTTAGACAATAGGTAACGTATCGTGTGATCCGGCCTTAATTGCGTACGTACCACTTGCTCTGTGAATATACCGCTTTATTTAATTAACAGCAGCTTTTTATTGAACACTTTCTTGTGATTAAATCTGTAAATCCCAATAGACACGTACGGAATCGATTTAACGATATAAGCATGTAGTTTTTATTACAGCATTGTATATGCCAGTGTCCCATAATAATAACTTGCATCTCACTTTATTGCAATACCTGCGTAATTAAGTACTTAATCATCTTTAATTAATACGCGACGGGGTTGCTAGCTTTGCAACGTTTACAAATTGTGTTGTGATGTGTTTTATTTTTGAATCCTTGCTGGCAAGAACAATTAAGGAATAACTAGTTTAAGTTTAATGTTTGCTTCATGAATAAAATATGGGATATATTTTGAGGCGAATTTTATGGTTCAAAACATATCACTTAACTTAATTTATATTATTAGTTTGATAAAATTTATGGGATACGAAATATGATTCAGACTAATCTGTACAAATTACATGTTGTCCTATACTTAGACAATCAATAAAGGTAAGGTCTTTGGGCTTACTTAAAGCTTTGGCTTTATTACTGGTTTACTCTAAACCTAATATAAAACATGTAGGTATAATTTAGGCAATATAAAATTTAATGAGTTGAAAATATTTGAAATCTAGGGCTACTTCAGTTGTCATATAAACCAAACCAAAACCATGAAATGTAACTTTCAAGTGACGTCACACCTTGTATTAAGGCATTATAGGGCGGGCGTGAGAGAGATAGCGATATCTTCTTACTACACATCCAATTTTCTTAAACCCAAAATAGAAATATTACTATTTTAGGTAAATATTACGGTACTTCGTCTTATACAACTAGTTCTAATGCTGTTTTTTGTATAAATTAATATGCATTTATATTAATATAAATATTATCCTTTTTATGCATCCAGAACGATTTGGGTTGTGTATCGGATAAAAGCTATTAAATACGTTGTATTGAAACAAGATGGACAATTATAAAAAACACCTTGCGGTACAAACGTGATTTGAAAAACTCAAAAGCTGCACACACTGTTGGCGAGTTATTTACATACAATTTTGATTTTAATTGGACAATTACATGGTGTATTAGTGGACGTCTATTCCGACCGCATCCTGTGTCGAGATATCGTCAAAGATAAAATGAAATTGGCCCACCCTCAATAGAATGATGCTTTTAAAGAAATTCACACCTTCCCCTAATTAGGATATTATTAGGGGAAGGATAAATATTAAAAAGATACCGCCTGTTATTCTAATACTGTAAAGAGTGAATACAAAGATAAATACGTAATAATGGTGTATAATGATTGTAAATGTATATTAATATCATAAAACTCGTCCGCAACAGACCGTGTTCGCGATCGGGCGAGGAATTACAGGGTGTTCCAACATGTGGTATTAATATAAATTATAAAAATGTTACGATTAAATAATAATTACTCCGTTATTATATTTTTGTAATAAACCATTATCTATTTAATTTCGTATTTCAAATTGAATAACTTCTATAAACTATATTTAATTTGAATTTAGTGTAGTGTGAAGTTTAAAAAATATTCTAAACACTGAAATATTTCAGTGTGTTTAAAATTAGTACAAACTAATGCGAAGCTAAGACTACTAAAATAACTTAATGGTTTACTTGCGCATTACTTTTTGCATTCCAAAAAATAACCTATAGTTTTTAATTAAATAGTTAATAAACATTTTAGGGGTGATTTTTTATATTCACAATCAAAATTACAAGCAATTATCACTCGTTATAGTTATAATTGCTTGTAATTTTTGTAATTTGCTGTTTTAACAGACCTCTACAATGCAATAATTATATATTGTACTACCTTTAAACACATAAAACTAAATTATTATTTAAACTGTCCCAGGTATAATACATCAATGGTACGTAATTCTTTAAAAATAATTTAATAATATTAATTTTTTTGTAAAATGATATTGTCGATTTAGTTTAGAGTTTATATTTTATGGCATTTATAAGTCGTAATCCGCTTTATTATACGACTGAGCATTTGCGAACACATTGTATATGCGCTCCTTTAAACATTTCGGCCGCGAACACAAAAACGAAATAAAAGTGTCGGCGATTTATAACAGACCCTCCTTATCTACCGTTGATCAGCTAGTAATGTGGGTAAAAGATACTCCACTTTAATTTTTTTGTAACGCTAAACAACAAATTTAATTACGCTTCTCTAAATGTTGACTTTAAACGCTCGTTGTAGACGTCTACATGCCTACCTACACTGTCACTTCAATAATCCACTTATATTGTTCGAAATACCCAAATAGGCAGATACGCTGATTATTAAACCAATCCAAAGGTATTATCGTCTGATCTGTTGAATTGCGCTGAATTAATAATGTCGAGCGGCTCGACATTCAGCGAAATTTATTTATCGAATATCCTCAGTAGAATTTTATGAAGCGTTCCGTACAAAAAACACAAAACTCCACTGAAATTGAACAACATAACTTACGGCGGAGCGCTGTAAACCGATCTACAGTATTATTATGTGTTATATGGGGAGGTGAAATGTTTAACGTCAAACCAAATATGCCTTTTTAAAACGCGAGTTGGACATGTACAAGTCGGCGGAGCGCTTTCCGCGTCGGTTCGCATCCGATACCGTATTATTATTGTGTTTCATTCAAACAACTCATTCATAAAATTGCAAATTTAGGGAGCAACCGGAGAGCACGTCGTCACACTTCAACGAGCTCATAAACCTGGACACTGGACAACGACGACTTTTGCATATTATTATTTATTTCGATTCGATATAAGGCACGCTACACTAGGGTTACCAACCTCGGAATTGAAATACTAGGATTTGAAGTCACAAAAACCAGGACAATTCAGTTTAAAAACAGGACGCATCTTTGTTTTATAATAGCGTAAACACTTGCGAGCCGAGACGCCCCTTAACACAGGATTGCAAAAGTGGTGTGCGAATTTTAAAATACAGGACCAATCGAGGATAAAAAAAACCTTGTCAGGGCGCTTTAAAAACTGTCCAGGGAAACACCCCAGGACACTCTAAAAACCAGGACATGTCCCGGGAAAACAGGACAGTTGGCAACTCGCGTAGAGTAAATTTTTGGTATCTGGAATCAGTGACGAATCCGTTCCGATCACTCAGTGCGCAAACGTAACGTTGATTCTGCTAATGAAGTTGTTGCAGATTGTTCGGCGAGATTTATTGGTCTCTATTGCGGAATAAACATGTGCTAGTGCCCCGGGTGTTAGACTATTAATAACTGGTCCATTATTCTGCTTAATACCCTTGTGACGCGATCGTAAGCATTCCTACAATGCTCAAATTAGATTAATGCAATCATCGCAGTGTTAAATTCTTAAACAGACCACTCTGTTATTACATTTGTAATTATTTTGTGTTTGTGTTCAGTTTAAATCTATATCTGTATTAAGAAGTAAAATTTGCGAGTTTTGATGCAAGGGATAATATCTAAAACTACTAATCCAATTTTGAAACTATTTTCAACGATAGAATGCTACATTTATCCCATACTGTTTGGTGATAAAAGTGAGATTTTAATTAAAATCCGACTTCCACGCGAGACTGGCTGCGAACAAAAGCAAGTAAACAATACTAAACTAAAATGATCAATTAAATTAATTTTGTGTTAAATTATTTTGTAGAAAATAGATTATTTATTGCACAGCGCACAAGAAAGCGAGTTTTTCCTTGAGAAAGCAAGTTTAGAAACATATAAGTGTAGCAAAATAATAAGAAAAATTCTGTAGATACACGGGATATTTTTTCTGAATATGTCGTTTAGCCGCATTTGTTTTAGTGAATCATTTTTTTAATAATACTATTATCAGTTGCGTGATTAAATTAATGTCATATTTATTTATAATACCCAAATATTCCGTAGAAAACCTAAATTATATCATGTGCCTTGTGACGCTACACAAGCTGTATCTAAGTTATTTGCGGATGTCAAAAAAATTGACAATAAATTGATCAAGATAGATAGAAAATACTAAGTTGCTTAAAACAAATAGCGAGAAAAGGTCTTCTTACAAGCTAACAAATAAAGAGAAAACAAAATGCAACAAGACTCCTTGCTTTCACAATCCGATAGGTAACTATAGTAATTATTCTTATAAAAATGGCATTCGACACCATCCGCTGGCATTGAAATAAAACAGCAAACATTGCAATAATTGTTGAGGCAAAGGCATAACCGCGCTTAATATTACAAAATAAAATGAAGAACAATATAATGCCCGAAGCCACGGTGTGACCTATTACTTTTTATGCATTAAGACAGTTTTTGCATGATAAAAATATTTATTTTCGTATATCGTTGGTGATACTGCAATACGTTCCATGACAAAAAAAATATATTTTTATTTTTTTGTTAAAATGATCGAGATCCTGTATCCGAACGCATCTGTTTCCGGGATTATTTGCCTGTTATTATATAGGTCTTAATAGCGTTATATCATTATAAGCATGTCATACACTTAGCGAATTGTTTAACAACAAAAATAAAGTTTTTTGTCTCTGCTGTAAAATCAGTTCTTGGTGACATAGCTCGTTTTGCAGTATCACCGACGATATATGTTACACTAGCTGTTGCTCGCGGCTCCGCCCGCGTGGAGGTCATGTTTGGGAGAAATAGTATACAATACAAAATACCAATATTCATGCGTTTATCTTAAAAATGACGGATTTTCATACAAACTTTCATTCACTATTCTATCCCCTTAGGGGCGAAATTTCCAAAAATCCTGAAACATATATTTTTTATTTTTAACTAAAATGCAAAATACTAATTTTCATGAATTTAACTTCAAAAATGACGGATTTTCATACAAACTTTCATCCCCTATTTTACCCCCTTAGGGGTGATATTTCCAAAAACCCTTCCTTAGTGGATGCCTACGTGATAAAAGGTACCTACTGTCAAAATTTCAAGTCTCTAACCCCAGCCGTTTAGGCTGTGCGTTGATCGATCAGTCAGTCAGTCAGTCAGTTTCTTCTTTTATATATACAGACAAAAGACAAATAGTTGACTTGTGCTAGCGAGTTTCATTCCTAAGTAATTTTTATAGTTTCATCTTGGCAAATTCTAGTTCTTAATATACAATGTTAATACAACGCAATTAATACATTAAGGTGCAGTTAAAGAACTATGAGAACAAAATAATTTTTAATGTTAGAATGAATTTCAATACTTAATAATATGATTCGACTTGAATATTCTTATTTTGTAAGAAATAAGGTTGATTTTTCCTTATTATCTTAAGCTGATCATCGGCAATGACCTTAGGCATGTATCTACAAGGTGTGGGCTCGTTAGCTGCCGCTTTAGCTTAGCTGATCAGTGAAGTAGAATCCAAAAAACGTAGCATAGACCCTGAACAAGAGTTCAGCATTGACCGGATAGCGTTATTTAGTAGCACTATTTACCATAGTAACCTCTTAATGACCTATCAGCCGACAATTGGCGTAAGAATAAAACCAGACTAAGGAGTCAAAAAAAGTTATTAGTAAATTTTTTCATGAACTACATTTATAGAGGACATTTTTAAAAATCGTTTCCCTAGAAGAAAATGTCATATTTAACTCACTACGATTCCTTAGTATTCCGAAAAGAATGAATCAATTATCTTAAAATATAAATGTAGGAAACCGCCTATTTTCTCTAAACAAAATAAACATGAATGAAGCTCAACCATCCACTGAAGTAGAATAGCAACGTGTGTTGTGTCAGGTTGTATTTAGAACTGGCTGGGGATATCGAATTTTGAATTATCAGTTAATACAGACGCCATTAAAGCGGTGGCGATTCAAAACATCCCGCGCAGTTCCCGGTTGAGCCTTTATTGCCCACACCCTGTCGTTACCCACTAATCGACAACTGTATTACCAAAATAACCGTGCGCTAGCTATGTGTGTTTCATTCAGTTTCCGACCAGATATTCCCGGATGGAATATTAATTGAATTGGTTTTGTTCGTTATGCAGCTATGGTTTTTATACTGTTTGTACCGTGCTACTACGTATAATTACATTGTTTAATATATTGTAGGTATTATAAGGAAATTATTTTTAACCGACTTCAAAAAAGGAGGAGGTTAACAAATCGTCAGAATATTTTTTTTTATGTATGTTACCTTATTACTCGAAGACGCCTGAACCGATTCGAGAAATTCTTTTTTTGTTTAAAAGGGCATACTTCCCCGGTGGTCCTATTGGCACCAAGTCAGGATCTGTTGATGGGATCTCAGAAAAATCAAGGGCAACCCTCAAATTTAGTAGTGTATATAGTGACGCATAATTTTTTATTGAAGTCGGTTTACTTTTTATGAATTAAAAAACTTTTACTCATTACAGTCTCGGTGTTCCTTGCGGATTCATTTTTAGACGTTTAGTATTTCTAATATCACCTTGAAATAAAACACATACGATTTTTTATCGCGGTAAAATCAGTATCATTTGTTTTATTTCAAAGTGTAATATCGCGAATAATATAAACATATTAAACCGCTATCTAATATCATTTTTAAACTTGCTTCGTCGAACGCATTAAGTATAGGGATGCCCATTTTCCCTAGTTCATCAGCCATTGGAAGGTAAGATATGAAATTGAGGAAAAAATCGTTAGTATCAGAAAAATATTAACATTTTTGAGGAGTACATTCGCGTCAATTAAACCTTATATTTATGAAAACCGATCTTTAATATCAACATTTTTTTTCGAACTTCATCCTAATGATATGTATGTTATTATATGTAAGTACTAGTGAATCGGATATATATATATATATATATATATATATATATATACTCCAATTCAATAATAAATGATTATTTCATGGAGATTATTCTTGGGTCCTTCGAGTAGGTACGCAACAATATTAATTTACTGTGACTAATTATTTACAGAAGTCATGACTAATTCTTCCATTAAATAAGGCACAAATCGTATAAAAAAACATGTAGTAAAATTATGACTAATTAATGTTCACCTTTTTATCTAAAACCTTTATGTTTCTATCAATAATAACTCCTTTAATATATAGATGAATATAAATACATTATTTTGTAAAGAAAAATATAACATATTTATATAACTAGCTTTAAATTGTGGTTCCGCTGGTTTATTAAATTAATTTGTCATTTTACTTTTTATTAAGATTTGAAATATCTATACAAACTATTTGTAGGTAATATACAGTGTTTTAAAATAAGATAGATAAGTGATACATATTTTATGACACTTCGTGACAGCCGGACGCGGACTGGGGCTCGTTTCTCGCATCGAGGCAAATGTTTTACCATAAATACTCGTTTCGGGACCTTAAGTCTCTCATAGTTACTGATACTTACCATAGACGTTTTATTAGAAGTGTAGGAAGCGTGTATCAAGCTACGCACATAATGACAGTCCTTGGCGTAGCGTGCGATTAGGCTGTGAAACGAGAGGCCGTGTGTTCGATTCCCCTTGTTGTTTTGTGTTGTCCTTCCATAGAGGTTTTATTAGAAGTGTAGGTATGTGTATCAAGCCATAGACACAATGAGAGCATCCGTGGTGCAGCGCTTGGCTGACTGTGAAACGAGAGGCCATGGGTTCGATTCCCGCACCGAGATAAATGTTTGTGTGACAGACAAATATTTGTTTCGGGTCTGGGTGTTATGGGACCGTAGTCCCTCGTAGTTCTTGATTCCCACGACACAAGACTCGTATCTTAGTGTGGGGTCAGGACTGTGTGTGTCGTGCGTTATTTATTATTATGTGTATTGTAGGTGTATTAATTTAGTTAAAATAGACCTAAATTACAAGAAAATATCTTATGTCGTAGCCTATATTCATTAAAAGAATATTTTAGTTTTATTAAAGTTATAAACTTTACTATTTAACTGATATAATAATATCTATGACATTGAAACTCATTTTGATCAAGTGATATATTTTCGAAATGCCAAACAATGACTGTTTACCAATCTCTGTTTCTTTATCTAAAATCCTTATACTTTTCTCACTGTGTAATTCTATGGGCGATGGAACTGCAGGTGACCGACCCGCGTCGTTACTAGTATTATAATGTAAAATAATTATCATAATAAAATTAGACCAATTTTGAGCAAAGGTGTAAACATGGCGTATAAATCATTTCCCTGACAACGTATACCATGGCACTATGTAATATGCATGTTTCCTACATTATTCCATTGTTTATTAATTAACAATTTTAATTTCTTATCCACGCTTGTTGAGCATAATACTATTGCCGTCATTAAAATGTTTTTGTACATTTTTTCTATTCTTTTCAAATAAGTTTACATAACTTCAATTTATTTGATTTTCAAAGAGTGTTTTAATTACTTAACTATGTACTAAAAGGCGAGTAGAGACGATATCACTGTATAATACGACAATTAAAAGCTTACATTATAAAAATATTTTATGAGAGTATTTTTCATTGCGTTATAATTGTTAAACTCATTATGATAAGTCAGCTTGCTTCAGTTAGAACAACTTTCTACGCATTCTTATGTCAAATTCGGTGAAAGTGGACCAAATGGCCTGCAGATTTTTATCTCTATTAAAATAAATGTGGAAAGTGAAATTTGATGGATTCGTCAAGGACAAGAATAGAAAACGTGTTGAAGTACCTTTTATTATTTTTAAAGTTATATTCATGAGGTTAATTGAAATAAGTAAATTTGTAGCTATTCAATGAATGGGGGAACCGGTACCGATATATTTGATATCGGTGTACTGTGTATAGGAAAGAACTTTTTTGCGTGGTCCTAGTTCACTAATACGTGCAGTATGCGTTTTCAATTCATTTGTGATCATTAAAAAAAATTAAACGTGATGCTAGAAATCATGTCTGCCTAAGTTAAGCCACATTAAAAGTGGAAGTTTTATTGTCAATAATTATTTCAAATATTAAAATGTTGGATAACAAATTATAGCTGGCATAGATAAATCATCCAACTTACACGACTAATTGAAAACAGCCAACACGAACTCGGATATGTTGGCCAACAAATCCGACGTGTGCGTTTCCACGGGCGGCTGTGTGTTCCATTTGTAAGGAGGCCGCGAGCAACTCAGAGTCGACGAGGTGTGAACTAATGACATGTGAGCACCTCATACATCGCACGAACGTGGGCGAAACAGCGCCGGTAATTGTCATACAAGTGTATTTTAAGTTCACAATGTTGGGATATAATAAAGTTTCATGCGTTTCACGCCGCGTGATTAGGGCCCTGGATGAAAGATCTATGGACTCTCACGTCTAAACTCTGCGCAATTCGTGTTGCTCGTGTAATACAACTGTTTTCAGTTTATTACATTTCTATGTTAAAATTATTCTGATGTTAAAATTGTTTCGTTCAAATTGATATTGTATACATACCTATACATCCACGCCTGTAATCCGGAGGTGTAAGCAGTACACCCGCTTCTCGACAAATTTTGGTCCCATAATATGACAGGGGGCGAACCTATCGCTATACCGACACATACACTTTACCCGACCCGGGGATCGAACCCGAGAGCTCAGCACAGCAGTCGTAACGCATGCGCAATTACAACTGCGCCACCAAGGCAGTCAATGTTGATATTGTATTGAGATATTACGGGTTCTGTAGTGTGTTCAGTTAGTGTTTATTCATTTTGCATATAACGAAGTCCGCAAAAGATTCTAGCACAAAATTCACGTGAACATATTTACAGGATTTGAAGCATACATGAAATATGTTTATTAGAAAAACCTGCAAAACTGCAGTAAAAAACAATTAATACAAATCTCAAAAATCAGAACGTGTAGACAAAACTGTTTATGATTAGTCATATTCTGTTTAGATATTTTAACATAATAATACGATGTGTGTGTAATTTATTCCGACGTAGACACAGCTCGGCGCGGCGCGGCGCGGCGACTCGGCAGTCTTACATACAATTACAATGGAACTGCGATACTCAAATGTACAGTGTGCTAGTTGATAATATACTCGACGAAAAGTGAATATATTTTTGTATAAGTACTGTCATGTACGATGCCAACACATCACATACACATACACTCACGCCTGTAATCACGCCCGAAGGGGTAGGCAGATATGTAACCAGTACATAGACTTTTCGCCGAATTTATTTCGGTCCCATAATGTGAAAGGCTAACCTATCGCCATACAGGGCAAATTCCAGACTCTAATTCTAGACTAATTTCTAGATAGAAAAGTCCAATATTACTTTACCCGACCCGGGGATCGAACCCACAGCACAGCAGTCGTTACGCATGCGCTATTACAACTGCGCCACCGAGGCCGTCACTAATATAGTATTTTCATTATCTGAACGCGAAAAACATATTATTACCATCAAAACGTTGTAACACATTATCTGGTTCCATCCGACAGCTTTAGGTATTTTGTAATCTTTTATGTGCGTGTAAAGGTTCATAATACAAAGTGCGTAAAGCGGAATTCTCGAAACGTTGATTTGAGCTCGCTGCGATGAGCAAGCGATGTCGCGACTCGTACTCAAGCACACACACACACACACACATAAAAATCCGGTTGCGCCTGGGCTTTATGTGAAACAATATCACAATAAAATTCGTCGGTACCGTAACGAAAGAACAAAATTTACTAACCGCGTGAACGTAGCTGGCTTCATTTCGGAGAAATTAATTAAAATTTCCGAGAAACGAGCGTTTCATTGACCTATCTGTTGAGGGCGGGCCGATCTCGACGCCTTATAACAGATAGAGTGTCGGGTTTACGGTAACCTATCCGACAAAAAGGATCCCAGTATCGTTTTAGCATGAGGAACAAATCCCCAAGGGATTTCTCTACGAACAAAGGCCTGGGTCTGCGCCTACCTGCTACTGTGATTAGAGGATTAACGCAATATGTTTATCGCAGGTTAAAGACAATTAATTTACAGTAAGGACGCAACATATTTCAATAAATGAAGATCTAGTTGTTTTTTTTTGTGGATAGGCAGGCGAGCAGACAGGCCAGTGAAGTAGTCACCGCCGCCCATAGACTTCTGCAATGCCAGGGCACAGCAAAGCCGCTGCCTACCGTTGTCTGAATGACGATAGTGAAATACACCATTCTAATCAAATGTATCATTTTATTTCATTGTGTCAATTAGAAAATATAGACATGGTTACTAATAAACAATTGAAAAAGAATTCAATTGAGTTTTGTCGGGGGTCTAGAGTTGGGGTACGATGTTTGGCCGTTTTGCGGCTTTCTGAGTACTCTGACACTAGACCGCTTCTTCACCTTCTCGCCCATGGCGTAGTGTAAAGAAGCAGGCTGGTATGATTGTGTTGAGCAGCAGGGGATAGATTGTCTATCGCTACTCGATACTCTAATTGGACGGCACTGCGCTTATATCAGGCGCAGTGTGGTCAATATGCCGTGCCAGGATAAAAAGGTGTCTTTTTAATTGTCTCTTGTTTTGTATTTTTTTTAATTATAGAAAAATATACTAGCTGTTGTTAAAGGCGTCGTTCGCGTGTCAGCTATTTGTTCGGCTCCCGTGAGTTGTAATGTGGTGGTATAGCTTTAGATCATCATCTCTACTATACAAATACATTAGAGATGTGAATATGACCTTAATCGATCATATTATAAGCTACATTGAAAGCCTCCGTGGCGTAGTTGGCGAGTAGCCGGCTGTGAAACGAGAGGCTGTGGGTTCGATACCCACACCGGGACAAATGTTTGCGTGACAGACGGATATTTGTGTCCGGGTCTGGGTGTTGTGAGGCCGAAAGTCTCTCGTAGTCCCTGATACCCACAACACAAGACTCGTATCTTAGTGTGGGGTTGGGGCTATGTGTGTGACTGTTGGGTGTTATTTATTATTATTTATTTACATTATCGCCAGGGGCAACCTGGATTTTATATATAAACATGTTCATTAATGATAAATATTTATGTATTTTCTCCCGTAATTGGTGCCTCTTTCATTACTATTTTGATTTGTTTTTATGAGACAATGACTAGTGATATCGACTGTAGACTAGATAAATAAACCTGTAAAAAAAATGCAGAGTTCGTATTTTCGTTCTAGTTAAGTCAAGTGGCAACAGAATTTATACTACTAGCTTCCTAATTTCAGAAAACCCATCTCTTTAATAACTCAATTAAATTCTATAAATAGTATGTTAATGTGCCTATTGCTGATAGGTTTGCATAATGCGTTTTATGTGTTCTACTCGTCTTAATAGGCAACAAATAAAAAAACAACGGCAATGAACACAGACATTAAAAGTATTATTCATAAAAATTCAAACAAAGCATTTACTAATTAGGTAATAAAGTTTTGAGTCAGATATCAAGTTACGAACAAATGTAAAAATATATTCACAAATAATATAAAAACATTGGCTCATTATCAAGAACAATAGCACACAGAACGTACATTTACTTAATCGTGGGTTTTTATTAGGTACGCTTTATTAAAGTCGCAGTGGGTACGTTGAATTACAATTCCAAATAAAAAGAGGTCAGTGGGCACCGGTCGAATGCAAACTGCAAAAATGACGAACATTGTTCATGGCTCATTATGAAGTTAAATGAATGGCGTTGCTTTTGTTTTTCGGTTAATGTGTCGCTACACTAGTGGCTGCCCGTGTCGACAGCCACACCTCTACCACTATGCAGTACTGTACAGTATGCTAGTGCCCATATAGTCTAGTTGAACTGCTCACGCCTCCACGCCTCGCCCTTTCAGAACTAGCTTCAATTACCCTCGGTTGTAAGCCGCGATACACAATTATGGACGTTGAAACAACAGTGCATTGTAGTGGTGTACGCCACGCCTTGCCTTATCTCCGCAGTTGCCTTCATGGCACCAACCACGCGATGTTATACCAATTATAAACGAAATTGTTTAGTACACGCCAGGTAAACGCCTACATGTGTATTCGGCTTTAGCTCCGCGACGCGCTCACAAAATATTAATCTGGAACTCGACACTCGAAACGCAAGCCTGACGAGAATCGTATGACCTAAATAAAAACAACTTTGTCGACTTTTGTTCCAGCTTGTTTGTTAAATGGAAATGTACATACGCGTACGAGATGAAATAGATGTTTATTTGTATGAGCTAAACGGAGAATTCAGTTTACACGAATTTGTTCTGTGTTGCTGCAAAATTGATCGTGTCACGAAGTTATTAGCTGTATTTAACGCAAACGTGGAATTAAAATACGGAGACTAGACACCGTTATTTATGCTGAATAAATTCTGAGTTGATATCCATACTAATACTATAAATGCGAAAGTAACTCTGTTTGTTTGTTACCTCTTCACGACTAAACGGCTGAACGGATTGTAATGAAATTTGGTAAGGGAATAGATTATATAATGGAGAAGGACATAGGCTATCTTTTTCTCAAAAAATTACCTTGAAAGGGGTCAAATAGGAGTTCAAAATTTGTATGGGAAATCCATAATTCCTCGACTTAGGGATCTGTAAATTCATATTTAGGCTTTTGGTAGGAAATAAAGAAATACGTGTTTCAACGTTTTTGAAAAATCATCCCTAAAAGGGACAAAGTGAGGTTAAACTTATGGGGTATTCTTTAGATGCAATCTCAAGATTACCCAAGTCTGGACAATCGCTACAGGTGCCTCAGTATAGTATATGCTCTCGAATATAACCTCCACGCAGGCGGAGCCGCGAGCAACAGCTAGTATGATATAAATGCGGCCTCCTAATGCGATCCAATTCCGAGGCTCGAGTTTGGAAACGCTCAAAAATTGTGCGTGAATTTTAGAAGATCCTCTTAAGTTACTGAATAGAATACGAGATGTGTCCCGTTAAATCAACACACTTTATCCCGTATCATACTGTATTTTTAAGCACATTCATTTCATGCTTTATTAGCTAAGGTTAAGGTAAGAATTATTACAATAGCAACGCGTCATGTTGGCGTGTATTGTATAAATGTTTTATTTGTGAAAGTAAAGTGATGCCACCCGAGTTTTAGCGAGGCTGGGCTCTTAAAACGTACGACAGAACGCTGCATAAACGTTTACAGCCCATTCTTGTACTTAATTGCTATTTAAATAAAAACGTACCATGAAAGCAATGGGACCTTGCTGGTATTAAAAAAAACTTTGAATTCTTATTAAGTACCTAAGTGTATTTAAAGCTGAAGTTTTATAGCAGTTTCGTATTATGGAATGAAAAATAGGGGATCGTAATTGCAAGTGCAAAGAAGGAATAAGAGTGTTGACCGCATAATTTGGAATGTAACATCGCGACGGGCAGAACAGAATGAGTAAATAAATACACCCAACAGCCACAGACATAGTTCTGACCCTACACTAGGTAAAGCCTGTATCGTGGGTATCAACAACTACGAGGGACTAAGATCCCACAACACCCGGACCCGAAACAAATATCTATCTGTCACACAAACATTTGTCCCGTTGCAGGAATCGAAACCACTGCCTCTCGTTTCACAACCGGCTACTCACCCGCTGCGCCACTTTCAAGTGATACTGAGTGGACTTATATGAAGAATAATGAGGATTACCTACACCCCTGAAAGGGAACAGACTGAAGCTTCCTTATCAAATAGATAGCGAAAGTAGACCGTACCCACCACACGCACGCACACTCACTAAATCAAACCATATTAATATATCTTTATTAACACCGCTATACCTAACTACTTAGAATTCACAATTTTAATTATGGCTCACCGTGCTAACTGAATTGTCAGATAACTGTGATCAGTCCAATATTAATACGACAAGCGTGGAGTTTAATAAACTGTTATCAATAGCAAATAAGGGCGGACTGTCGATCTAATAATTCTTTAATGAATCACAATACACTCGAGATTATACTCGTGTGCTATTGGAATGATAAACCTATGAATGTTTGGGCTATTCGCCATGGTCCGTGGTGTGCAGGAAAGTATTTTTTTTTATAAATAAATAACATCCAACAGTCACACACATAGCCCCGACACTAAGATACGAGTCTTGTGTTGTGGGTATCAGGGACTACGAGAGGCTTTCGGTCTCACAACACCCAGACCCCGGACATAAATATCTGTCTGTCACACAAACATTTGTCCCGGTGTGGGAATCGAACCCACGGCCTCTCGTTTCACAGACGGCTACTCGCCAACTGCGCCACGGAGGCTGTCAAGTATACGCTAGAGGAATGTGGTTTAATTAATAATTATCTGTACGCGTGACACTTGTCGATCGTGTTTTGGTACTTTGTTTATGTTGATGTTGAAACTCCTCCAAATGTGCTGATGAAAACTTCCAACGCATAAAAAGTCTTGCATTTGTATCTTAAAAACTGTATTGTAATTAACTTCCAAATGATTTCAATCCGTGTTTTAATAGATGCGGCTTTGATTATTTGTTCTGCCTCTATTTGTTGATAATTAATATTTATTTTATTAAAGTATCTGTGTAGAGATTTTAATATATTTATTGTATATTTTAAATTCTTTTTTCAAATTAAATAGTTGGTATGGGTTCACGGGAAACTGTATTATTATTTTTTAACTAATTGCGTCTATGAATTAATTTATCATTAAACGAATAATATTTTAATAATTATACTTACATTTTAAATGCATATTTTTTTTAAGATAGGTAACTAAGTTTTTAAGCCAAGAAGCGCACTACGATCCTCAGTTAACTTTCTTAATTCTCGTAACTATGTATACTATTATCTTAACCATAACTAATATAATAGCTAGTTCCAAAAGGAACATCTAACTTTTTATATTGTAAACTAATAAATAGGCTAATTTGGCTTTATATTATCAAAAATTCGAATATGAAATATCTGTTTTTTACCAAATACAAATTTATAATAATATAATTAAATAATTTTGGCTTTAGCAACTTTAATTTTACAAGTACTATCCGTGAACTAATTATAATTATTAACGTATTAAGCTAAAATGAAATAGAACTACACATTGTCCCATACAAAAGGTGGGGGTATAGGGCGTTTTTTATATTTAATTTATTATTTGGAACATAATATATGTTCGTGTTTTAGGATATATTATAACACTTTTTTGAGAATAGAACACAACGGAATAAAAAGTATTATCAATATAGTAATATTAGTTTTAATATTTTTAATACTTCATATTTAAAAAACTTTATAAATGAAGCCATATTTATAATAATTTAATTTTATGTAGCGATTAAGTCGGTAGGTATCGTGAGATTTACATAGCAATTGACGTTATTTTACGATTAACGTAATGTAGAGCCTTAATAATACAGCCCTTTGACAGCCTCCGTGGCGCAGTAGCCGGCTGTGAAACGAGAGGCCGCCGCGCCGTGGTTTCGATTCCCACACCGAGACAAATGTTTGTGTTACAGACAGATATTTGTGTCCGGGGTCTGGGCGTTGTGAGACCGAAAGTCTCTCGTAGTCCCTGATACCCTCAACACAAGACTCGTATCTCAGTGTGGGATCGGGGCTATGTGTGTGTCTGTTGGGTGTTATTTATTATTATAATAATACATTATAGACCTTTGAAAAACTTGAATTTTTTAAACTATGAATAGATTCCAAATCAGTGTTGAAAGTTTTCATTCCTGTGAAGTTTCTTTGCCAGTCCTGCGAAAAATATTAGGCCACAATAATTTTATTTCTCAAGACAAATAAGTACATCTAATTAACAATTCTTGGCCATGGCGTAGTGTGAAGAAGCAGCATGATTGTGTTGAGTAGCGGGGGATCTGCGCTTACCATCAGGTGCAGTGCGGTCACTTGGGCGTGCCAGGATAAAAAAAACATTTACCATTATGGAATAAGTAGGAAACGGGGATATATAATGCGGCAATACTAGCTCGAGCGTACCTCGAAGGACTTGGCGAATTGTCAAGTATAACAGAGAAAAGCATATTGGTAGAGTCGGGGGCAAAGGTAACCACAAGTTTTGTATATTTATTTCTAATACCAAGCATTCACGTTACCTACAATGCTGAAAATGCATTTTTCGAGAAATGTCAGCGACATTAAAAACCATCGATTGCGTATTAATGCATTTTACGCAATAACTCACACATGTATGATAAAGAAAAGTTTCCATTAATTCCTAATTGTTGTCATTGCAATTATCGTGGGGTATTTTGATGTGTGCATCCTAATTTGATTAATGGTTTTAGTAACGTGAAGAAGTTTTGCTATATTACGTTTTGTCTTGTTTTTTTTTGGACTGCCTCGGTGGCGCAGTTGTAATTGCGCATGCGTTACGACTGCTGTGCTGAGGTCTCGGGTTCAATCCCCGGGTCGGGTAAAGTGATATTGAGTTTTTCTATCTAGAAATTCTCAGTGTTTGATATAAACCTTATAAGCGCTCAAATTGTACTGCCAATAAATTACCACAGTTATGGAAGAGGTTAAAGAAAACAGTAAATGAGTTATTGAGGTTTGTTTTGTATGTAGAGTTTTTTTTAACTTATTTAACGGCCTTGGAAACAGGTCCTTTTGGCCAGTATGTAGAGTCTAAAAATTATAATGAACATTACGTCAGGTGTCAATTAGAATGATTTTTGAACGCGTTTCATTCAAACAGACTAACGAACCTTCTTTTAATATTATTCTTTAGGAATAATGATTATACTTCACATTTTCATGTTCCTACATAGGTGTAATTAGTAGAATAAAACAATTTCTTTATTTGATAATTACATTTTTACCATCTCTATTTTGCTCTCTATCAATCATAATTATGTTACCGTAAGGAATACTTATATGTTTTGTTTCTGACCAGAGCAAAAGTTACTTTCCCGTTGCCTCCAAATAAAAGCGTTGGCCTAAAATAATGTTTTTAAGACTGACAGTTTTGTATATAAAAAACGACTACACAGGACTCATTCTATTCAAGCACTTCCCGGCGCAGCGCGACATATAAAAAAACTGTATTGGCCTGCAGTTTGTTCTGTTTCTGATATAAGAATAATTTTTTAAATATATATTTCATATTTTAGTAATATCCAATAGTAAAGACCATGAATGATTTTATTGAATTGAATAGATACCAAAAATATTAAAGAGTAAGTATAAAAAATATCGAACCTTTGCGCTTAATATAATGATTTAATTCCTATTTTATAATATTTTTTTATGATAGTATACCTTTAGTCTTTTACCGTTCTTGTATTAGTAATATATTTATTATATTTAAATAAACAATCCGATACTACAATGTTATTTTTTATATTCTGTAATTGTATGATTTGTATATACATATATCATTCAGAAATGTATGCATGAAATGAATATATATGTAATATACATTATATACATTTGATGGGATTTATCTGATCAACTGAAACAATAATCATCAATCACCAAATACTGACATAAAATAATACATTTTTATATATTCCGTAGTAGAAAACAACTTGATCAGTTGTTCGACATCATATATGACTCGTGCGTAAAGCTGTGTATTGTTTCTAACATCACAAAATATTTTTTTATCAATAAACACAAAATTAACAAACAAAATATTAATTATAATATTATGCCTCCCCGTATTTTTATTCCTTCTAATCCGCGGTAAATGTTAAAGATTGTTTATGATTCTATGCTAACATACTGTTTAATAATTTTTAAATATAAAAACGTTTGTTTACCTTAATAAACATAAAAATACCTATTAGTAATTTAAACTTACTTTTCTAACTTAACTTTAAAGTAACAAATAGGCTGTATAGATGTGTATTAACGAAAATAACCTTTTATTCACTCTCAAAGCGGGACGTATCAACAGATAATATTTATCCCGAAACAATTCTTTCGGAACACGATTTGTCATGCGGCATATCGTAAAAAATAAACTAGTGCCTTTTTATAAATTTAACGGCCATAAGGTCTTCCGCCAGGTCACTTGCATATGTTATTGTTCTTGTAATCTGTCCAAATGTAATTTATTTTTGTGTCTGTGATACCATTCGTTTAATTTATGTTGACGACCGATATGTTTTGTGAATGGAAAAATGTATGAAATTATTTAAATTGTATTCTATTTATATAATGTAATTATTGATATTCAATGACTTTAATTATAAATTGTTTAAAAGATTAATGAGTCCATATTTTCGAACTTACAAAAATGTCGAGCTTAATTAACGAAAACTGATATTATGTTTATAATATCGTGAAATTATTTTGTATACACTTTCATATTTACAGTTTTATGTAAAACGTAGTATACAGTGAATAGCAAATCTGTACTCAACATATATTGCATTTTTAAGATGTAATTAATAACTCTGTTGGTTTTGTTATTAGTGTGTATTGTTACGGATTCGAATACATGGTATAAGCTTTTAATTTTAAACTAACATAATTAATGTACAAGAGATGTAATAGAGCAGATGTATAGAGAATGTATGTAGAGTTTTGTTTTATTCTTATGATATTATTATTTGTATATAACTATTTGTGTCAGAAATAAAACATATTATAAACATCATATCTAGAAAATACTATTTTCGTGTTGGTTTTGTGAAGCGAATGTACTATACGGCGTTTACACTTAGTAACACGTCATGCATGAGCCTAATCAAATCGGTTACCAATTTGTTCGAGCTTCCTACATACAACAATTAAATGGTTTTCAAGGTATAAATATGTTATCGAAGGAGTAGTCTAATATCGTTGTAGAGTGTGGTATGTATTATTTCTCAGTTAATATTAATCCAGGAAAATAGCCCTACGTATGTGTTATTTTTACTGTGTAATAAAGTTGACAACTGACTCACTCGGATTTCTTTATTGTAGAGCGACTTCTCGAAAATATTTGTCTTATAAGAACAGACAAATTAATAATTTTGCTTTCGATATATAAAAATAGACTTGTAAACGCAACAACAAAATATTTTGTGTATCCACGTGAACATGTCAGACTAGTTTCACACCAATAATATTACATTTGAATTGAAAAATGTAATAAATAAACACAAATCGCTCTGCAATTTTTTACAATTTATTGATAGAGAAAACAAACGCCTTTAGGTGTATTTTTGCGTAATTACCTGATTGGGCGGAGATCCCCTGAAGGCGAACTGGGAAGTCATCGTTGCACTGAGTAACTTGTCGGTAAACTAGTAAATAAATCACGATACGCGTAATGTCCGTGTCACTGTCCGCACACACTTCACAGTCGCATGTTGTGTCGCGCCACTGGCGGTGCCACTAGAGCCGGTCGGTGGCGTCGGCGGCGGCGGCGGTGGCAGCGGGGTGAACCCGAGCGCGGTGCATGCCGAGCCGAGCGGCGTGGAGCGGGCGCACGCGATGCCGGCGGTCGCGGTCGACGGTGCTGCGACTTGCGAGTATCGATTGCGGTGCAGGCTCGGCGTCGGTGGCACAGGAGCGGAGCGAGGCGCGGTGCACCGGGCGCGTGGTCGCGCGCGCGGCGGCAGTGGGTAATGCGGTAGCTGCCCGCCAGGTGATAGTAATTGGCGCCGCCGTCTCACTCTCGCGTCGACCGTCCCTTTCGGCGCGCACACGCACACTCGCCGCTGTGTGTGTGTTGCTCGCACACTGCTCTTTCTTTTCACGCTCGCGTCGCCGTTTGACCCCGCGCCGTCGTCGCCGCTCTCGATTTTTGCGGTGTGGTGGGTGGCGCCCGCCGCAGGGGCGGCCCGATGCGGTGGGGGCCGCCGGAGGTGGGGGTAGATGCACTCCTTTCTTTTTTAAAGCTTCTCTTTCTTTTCTCGTATTTTTTATGTTAGTATTGGTACGGAGCGGTCTCTTTTATTTTACTTTATACATATATATTGTGATAATTAACAGTGACGATGCGCACGACGAGCGAGTTTGTCGAAGCGTCCACTTAATGATAGCTTTGCATTTGATTAAAGGTAACCACGACATTTGTAATTTTTATTTTCCGGCCATGTGAAGCGGCAGTTAGTGGTATTGGGCTAGCTATAGATGGCAGCCTGTAGAGTCGGCGTTTGCGGGCTGTGGAGTGCTTGATGGCTTATATTACATAGGTAGCTTTAGCGGTGGAAACATATTAATGGTGACAGTATTAAACGATCTTTTGAATGTGTTCTCCCGATTGTATTGCGTACCGACTTGAACGCTGAACCACCTCTACATAAAGTGGTTTTCCATAGGCTTAATAAACATTTTAACTCTTGCGACTTACATAAAAATAATCGGTTCAGTACTTATGTTTTAATTAAAGTTGTTTATTTGATAATGAAACTGTTTTTAAAGGTCAAACATCTACATACATTATTGAAAATAAACATAGTTACAATAAGTACAATCTTTTCGTTTGTGTATACATTTTGGGAATAGTTATAAAAAATATCTTTTTATCCGTGTAATTGAGTTTTAACATTAATTATAATTTTTTTACCAACGGTATTCATTCAATGGAAATTTAGATTTGATTAACATTACTAATTATAAAATATATACAATTTCATTTATTATTTCAATATATGTAAAGATATAAATGTAAACATAAAATTTCAACATGTTTTAGGAACGCCTACAAATGTTATATATTCAACAAAAATGGGACAAAAGGAACGTTTACAATTAATCTACGATAATAACAAGCAAGTAACAAAATAAAAAGCGCAACGTCCACGATCGATCTGTTCCCCCTTCTTTCTTATCGCGCGAATATTTCACACTGAACGCATACCGACCGAAAAAACTCACACAGATATAAAATATTCAAACGGTATAACATAAAATAAATTATCTTAGGTGAGTGTGAGATGGTGTGCGTTGCCCCCACCTCTGGGCGGGTCGCTGTTCGCCGACCAATTGGGACGAGCGGCGCGCGACGCTTCCCCAAACTCACTCGACGCGACGCTCTCGGGGACACAGCACGCTAAGAAGCGTCCGCCGCCGGCCCTGTTCACGCCGGCCATTACTATGCCCTGACCTTAATCCCTTGCTCATTACACTTCGCATACTATGCTTGCCTGACCGCAACTCTAGATACCATAGCTGTAGCTAACCTACACGAATGGCTAGTAAATAAGAAAGGTACAAATTTTTAGACTACTGCATAAAATTAACCAGCGTAGGAAGTGAGCAAAGGACATCAGATTAAGATGACAATGTTCTATAGTCCAAATGTATATAGTTTTAATTTGACAGTAATAAATTGTTCTATTAATATTTTTACCATATACATGACAAACCGAACAGACGTCGGTACATTATTAAAGTAGATTTTTATACTACTATTTTATGTTGTGTATATTATATAACCCAAGATTTTTATTTTTCGTTGTATGTCACGTCCCTGACTATCCTGTACGTTAGGGGGCAAACTGAGCGGACCTACCCCGCCAAAAAAAAAACTATTTTATGTATACGAAATTATAAAATTTTCCCATCGCAATACAAAGTAATTTTGTGTTAGCTTATGGCCGATTGGCGGTTTTTATTTAATATAATTTTAATATAGAAATAATGTGCGTAGGACAGATCTAGTCTATAATGGTTTGGAAATATTTATTTGGCAAAAGAGCCACGAATTCGAAATTTAATTGAGTAAATACAACATTATGTATAGCTTATTAATAAATTCAATATAAACTAAACAGAAAAAACACCGATCATCACTACATTAACATTACCACTATTTCGAACGCTAACTATTTGATTTTTAAGACTTTCGCATATTTTTATTCACAGCTCACGTGTTATTAATTTTATGATTAAAACACTAGTATGTATATTTTACAGAGAATTAAAAATCAAATAAGGTTAAATTTTGAAAGTATTTTAATGTTTAAGTATCGGCAAACAGACAAATATTATATAACATGTCATGGTATACAAAGATATAATATGGCCTAATATAACCAAATCCTATAGATTTGTTGATGGACTTCTTTGTTTTTATGTCAATTAATTATTTCAACGTAATTAGAATTTTATATTTTTAATTAATTTATTAAATCCTTTAAATATATTCGACGTTTATATAACACATACAATACAATTATTTGGCTGATGGGTGATATTTATTTCTTGTATTGATAGGGTAGTCCCTGTTTATTAGAAATACCGGGGGTGTCTTATTAATTAAGTTCGGGTAGATTGACAAGTTACAGACTGAGCGGGGTTTAGAATAAAAGACAGCACCTCGGCATACCAGAACCCAGTCTAGCCCGATGTGTGCCCAGTTCAAGTAATCGGATTGCAGTTCAATTAGTGTGCGTAGTCTTCAGTATAATGCGTGTACAGTCGTATTTGCCTAACAGTATTATATGAATGTACGAAGCTTATTATTATTAGCTACGGACTTCCCTAACGTTAACAGTATTTTTGGTGGCAAAATGGTAATTTATTTATTTGCTAGTGGTAGGATATTCGTATCCGCCCGGATAGCGACCACCGTACACAGGGTGTAAAACCCGCCATAGTGGCACACGCAAGTGTGTCGCGTTCCGGGATCAGCCAGTATACATCCGGTTTTTGTTGGGGTACGACGTTTGGCCGTTTTGCAGCCTTCGGAATACTTTGACACTAGACCCTCCATCGCTTCTTCACCTTCTTGCCCATGGCGTAGAGTGAAGAAGCAGGCCGGTATGATAGTGTTGAGTAGCGTGGGATAAAATGACTCTCGCTACTCGATACGTTAATTGGACGGCACTGCGCTTACCATCAGGTGCAAGGTCACGTCGTGCCAGAATAAAAAATAATAACGCATTTGTAGTCTAAATAAGTACCACAATAATTCTACTCTACATTGTAGGGTAATTGTGACTTTATTTCTTAATATTTATCCCGTAATCCCGTCTGGCTCGTCTGTATATCCAGGCTGTAAAAAAAACTTAAATCAATAAGTTATGTTACAAAAGCAAATTATTTAAAGAGTTTTATAAAACCACTAAAAAAATAAGCCAAATGGTATAAATCTTGTAGAAGTGTCAAATGAGAGAAAAATTATGCACGATACGAGTCATGACGTCAACACCTAGAATGGTGCAGCCGTGCGAGGGAGACGGTGTAATGTTACGCATTCACTTTTACCAATATTTAAATGATAATTGCGAGTGTTTAAATTCATTTTGAATCTTGCAAGAAGGTATTTTCTTTCGGTTTATTATATAATTTTCAATATCAAACTCAGAAAATTAAACAACTTCTAAAAGCATATTTTTTTTATATTTTCTTATACCACTACACTATTAAAGGATCTTGCTCCTTAAAGTGACAACTACTTAGGTAACTACGTAGGTTTAGATACCTAATGTGTGCCATATCTGGACTATACTCCAATAAAAAATGTTTTATCGTACGTCTGTCTGTTCTGTACGTGTTTGATTAATTCTAGAATTATCTAACAAATAAATTACATTACAGTTTGAAGAGCATCGGTATCAGGTTCCATCTAAATCTGACTAAAACATACTTATAATTATTTTCCTTAAAAACAAACGACTCCGTGTTGTTAAATTTCGCAGTATGTCTTACATACCTACTATATAACATCTACACTCTGACGGTAACGATTTATTTATCTGAAACCTTTCCTTTGAAGGGATTCCTCTATCATGTATCAGATATTCCAAAGCGGATGACAATCAAGATATCCCTTATAATGTTCTGATAATACTGGATCCTCAGGGTCCAGTATTTGGATGGTCGACCAACAACGTAGGCAACCAGACTGTGTTATTCTTAGAGCTGGTAATCCTACTAACATTATAAATTCCAATATTTGGATGGATGTTACTCAATCACGCTACAACGCGACAGCTGGACGGATCTGGTTGAAATTTGGCGCAGATATAGATTATAGTCTGGAATAGCCCGTAGGCTACTTTTTATCCCGGAAAAATGTACAGTTCCGGTGGGATAGTTTAGTTTTTCACAGTGCAAGGGATCGACATGATAGCAAAATATAGAAAGGTGTAATAGCTTAAGATGCCTCCATGAATTGTATACCTTTTCTTCCAAAAATAACCACCACGCGGGCAACATCTAGCATAAACCATAAATCACATTGTTCGTATGCGAGTAAGTCACTAACCAGAATATAGTAAACAAAAAAGAGAGCAGAGACTAGGAAAGCAGGTAATCAGGACTAAATGAAAGAAGAACTAAAAAGATGCAGTAGACAAATGATCTCACTGTTAGCTTAGAGCTGTGGTTCAGTACGTTAACTAATCATTAACTGATAGCACAAGTAACACCAGTAGATTGTATCTCGCTACTCTATGCTCCAATTGGACAGCACTGAGGCTTACCATCAGGTGAAGTGTCGTCACTTCTCCGTGTCAGGATAAAAAAAATGTAAGCATAATTTAAAGACGAAACTTTCTAGGCACCAAAAATCATTTCTAGATTTGTTACCGATGGAACTGGTACTGGAATGTTGCTGAGAATATTATTATATACACAATCTAAATAATTTTGTAATTTACAATCTGGAAATTTAAGAGCGAAAATATTGATAGAAAACATCCATACACATACACTCACGCCTGTAATCCCCAAAGGTGTAGGCAGAGGTGTAACCAGTACACCCACTTTTCGCCGAATTCATCACGGTCCCATAATGTGATAGGAGGCGAGTCTATCGCCATACCGGGCACAATTCCAGACTCCGGGCTAACACTGAGTATTTCTAGATAGAGAACCCATAATAGATAAATAGTTGGTAACAAGGACGGTAAATAAGGAAAGATAGGTAAAGAAAAATTAGGTATGTAAGTTCTAATTTTCGGAGTTTAGGAAATAAAAGAATATGACGTACTGGACCGGAAATTTATCGATTTGCATCCATCAGTAACGTATTCGATATAAATTAATCCGATTATGTACTTTATAAAACACGATAAGATTATAGATAATATTAGCTTACGCGGCCGACTTCACACGGTTTTACGTAAAGTTTCGTAAAAATCTCTAGACTAAAAGGCACCATGATAATTTAAAATATTAATTCTGATAATATTATTGTGTATTTATTAACAGAGTTAGATTGTAGTATCGAGATTGTACCTAATATTTGGTTGTTTGTGGACCAGTTAACATAAGGCAGCATTTAAATGCTCAATCTTAGACGCAGTATCTGACAAAATTACGTGGATAAATGGTGGCCATTGATTATATTAACTTAAGTAATGTTTGTATTAGGTGTTTCTAAGAGTTTCTTATTGCACGATTTCAACGCCGCCAGCATTATCATAGCATTTACCGAAGACTTGATAGATCAGTGACATTATTTGCTGGCGGTAGGATATTCATATCCGCCTGGATAACGACCACCGGTGTGTCGCGTTCCGGGATCAGCCAGTGTACATCCAGTTTTTATCGGGGGTCTAGAGTTGGGGTACGATGTTTGGCCGTTTTGCGGTCTTCTCAGTACTCTGTCAAAAAACCCTCGACCGCTTCTTCACCTTCTTGCCCATGGCGTAGTGTGAAGAAGCAGGCCGGCATGATTGTGTTGAGTACCGGGAGATAGATTGTCTCTCGCTACTCGATACTCTGATTGGACCATCAGGTGCATGCAGTATGGTCATTTTGCCGTGCCAGTATATAAAAAAATTAAGATTTAAATATTCAGTTTCTTTTTAGGACTCCAATCAGATTCATCGATTGCCCGTCGAACAGACATTAATGATTGGATGCATACTTGACTTCTGTAGCCCGGCAGTCAATATTTATCACTGTTTGTGAACTGTGTGACACAGTGTATACGAGTCACATATGGTTCGGTTACATTAACAATTTTGCCCGTAAATTCGTCGGCGTGCTGGCCGAAGTGCTTCGTAATTATTTTCGAACATAAAGTAGACAAACATAACGTAAGCATTTTACGAGTATATAAAACTAACAATGTTATTGATTTTATCGCATGTTTTTATATTTATTTTATCACTGTAACAGTGGTAGAGTGGGTATTTATTCAATCTAATTATTTCTTAATAAGTTAAGAACCTACGTCACTCTTTACGCTTTGTTAACTGCCTTTTATAAATTTAGTTCAACTATGGGATGTTCTTCTTTTGTAATATTATCTAAATAAAAGCAGCGATGGAAACAAACGCAGGATCAAAACTAGATCAAATGGCATACACCTCTGATTTCTCTAAAGTTACGGCCTTCTGAGCACTCTGACAATAGACCCTCGATTGCTTCTTCACCTTCTTGCTCATGTCATAGTGTGAAGAAGCAGGCCGGCATGACTGTGTTAAGTAGCGGGGGATAGATCGTCTCCCGCTAATCGATACTCTAATTGGACCGCACTGCGCTTACCATCAGGTGCAGTGTGGTCACTTTGCCGTGCCAAAATAAAAAAACCCGCATTAGGCAAAGTGGTGGACTAAAGGCCTATCCTTATTCATTAGTAGAGGAGGCCCGGCCCAGGCCTAGTAGTGGGACAATATTAATTACAGGCCGAATATAAATTGTAATATTGAATAAAAATCATATTGGAATAGGTGGCAATAAAAAACAAAGAAAATAATATGCAATTTCTTAGAATATTTAATTGAAGACAAAGTATTAAAGGCGCTAATAGATCACATTTGGTAATACGCCAAAAGCAACGACTGCGCAAGAGTTATGGACAGTGATGTCGAGCACTGCCAAAAGTTCTGATCCCTAAAACACATTTTGTTGTTGTTGCCAGTGGAGATCCATGCAAAATGAAGTGAAATAAAATTTATTATTTTAAACATACATATACATTCACGCCTGTAATTCCCGAAGGGGTAGGCAGAGGTGTAACCAGTTCACCCACTTTTCGCCTAATTTCGGTATTGCCTTACCGGGCACAGATTCCAGACTCCGAGCTGATACTGAGAATTTCTAGATAGAAAAACCCAATATCACTTTACCCGACCCGGGGATCGAACCCGAGACCTCAGCACAGCAGTTGTAACGCATGCGCATTTACATCTGCGCCACAGAGGTAGTATTTTAAACCAAGTGATAATACCTCTTTGACATTTCCATAGTTTGTGCGGTTCTAGTAATTATCATACCTATTTTTTAAACTCGTATTTATCAAAAAACCTCTCAGGTTTGCGTAATGCAAATATGTAGATTAAAATGAATGTCAAGGTCATGGACTTATATGTGAAATATACATAATATAGTTGTATAATAAAAAATAATTAGTGTAGGAAGCCAATGGTTAGCAGATATGCCATACATTTCAGCAAGTTGTGTGGACTGTTCTTATCGAATGGCCGATAATTTTTTATGAAATATGATAAACATAGAAAAAAAATCTACTCGATATTTTGAATACATTAGCATATCAACGTTGACTATTTTTCTAATGATCTATTTATTTTAATAAAAATTAATGTTATAATATTAATTCATTTATAATACTATAATTGAAAATACAAATCTCTTAAGTGTGATTTTCTTGGTATTTTTTTGTGGCCACGGCGAAGTGACTACACTGCACCTGATCCCAAGCGCAGTATCGTCCAATTAGAATATCGAGTAGCAAGAGACGATCTATCCCCCGCTACTCTACACAATCATGCCGGCCTGCTTCTTCACACTACGCCATGGGCAAGAAGGTGAAAAAGCAGTCGAGAATCTAGTGTCAGAGTATTCAGAAGATCGCAAATCGGCCAAACATCGTACCCCAACTCTAGACCCCCGATAAAAACCGGATGTATACTGGCTGATCCTGGAACGCGCCACACTTGCATGGCGGGTTTTACACTGTGTGTACGGTGGTCGCTATCCAGGCGGATATGAATATCCTGCCACCAGCTAAGTCTTCTTCGAGTGGGCATTTACAGAGCACCTAAACACACGATAATCACATTTAATTGTGTAATATATAACTTTATTTCTTCAATTACTGGTTTCATCAGCATATAGTTATTTTAGATAAAATTTTACCTAAATGAATATAGATTAAAATATTTGTTTTCACAAAACAATATTTCCGGATAAATTAATGTATCATATTACAACAACTCCGAGAAACAATTTAAGAAAAACACAGGGTGCGGTAATACTTACATAAATGTAAGATTCGATAAAATGTAGAACATAGTATTCCTGTGACCACGTGACGTCCCATTTCACGTGACACTCGCCTACTTAGAAGAAATAAACCGGCATCTTAAAAGGCGCTCAAGAAAATAAAAAGAGAGTGAGCTTTATTTGTTTTAGTCAAATGAGTTTCTGACGTCTACCTCATACATACCGGCGTCGCGGCCTTTATTAGCGCTCAGCACCGTCACAAACGCATCACATTTAAATACCACACTAAAAGCGTCAATCTACATACGTCCTACCGAGCAAATCCTAAAAGTGATTTATATTGAGTCCCTATTCGATTGAAGTAGATTACAAATAATGAATAAAATTGCATACGAAATGAGAAGACCCAGAGTCCGTGGGTGTACGGTTGTTTGAATGGGGGTGTGCGGTAGGGGGGAGGGTATGCGAGCGGGTTTATTGCCGGTAAATACTTGGTACCTCCGTGTGGAGACTTGGATACCTCAAACTAATTCGCGCTTTTGATTTACGCCCCCCTGTATATGAGTGACTGAGTTGACTCCTCGTGTTATTAGAATGCGAAGTATGTTTGGTCGGTATTGCTTTGTTATGGTGAAATGAAAATCAGTATTTCTACATGCGTTGTTTTAAGAAAATACATAATTCTTTTTAGACTAGCTGTTGCCTGCGGCTCCGACAGCGTGGAAGTTTTCTTACACTGATTAAAAATCAATTCATCTCTCACAACTACTCTTCGCATAATATAGATATTCGTTCAAACAGGTATAACTTGTGATTGAATGCACCGATTTCAATGAAATAAAGACTTAATCTTACCTCGAGATAGACTCTATGATTTTATTGTCGATTTCTCTTGTCGTAATACAGTACTTTGCAGGTGATTGTCTGCCTTCAAGGACAGACAGACATACAATAAGGCTATCTTTTTTCTCAAAAAACAACTTTAAAAGGGGTCAAATAGGACTTCAAAATTTGTATGGGAAATCCATAATTCCTTTACCTAAGGATCTGGAAATTCATATTTAGGCTTTTGGTAGGAAATAAAGAAATGCGTGTTTCACATTTTTTTTCAAAACCATCCCTAAGGGTGTAAAATGGGGTATGAAAGTTTATATGAAAATCCTTAATTTTATAACTTAAACGCATGAAAAATCGTAGTTTGTAATTTTTTTTCCCAAACATGACCTCCACGTGAGTGGAGCCGCGAGCAACAGCTAGTACTATAGATTACTTAGGTGCTAATGGTTTCATGGACGATTATATTCGATGAAATACTATAAATAAAATTGAAGTTTGACATGATTATTGATGTATCATTTTGTAATACAATGGACCTTCATAAATGGAGTAATTTGATAAGTTACCTAGATTTTTATATAACCTATAAATTTGAGAACTATTCAATTGGGCGTTGTACTCTTGCCCCTTAGCAAATAAGACGTTCATCTGAATAACTCGGTCGCCTCTTATTTCTTAGCACCGCCCATAGCAAAAAACTTATGAATGTTGAATAACAATATAATATTTTTTTATAAAACCTTGTAAAAATCTTTTGCAAGGCTATAGTGTTTTTATGAAACATATAGTTTTTCCGTAAGTTAACTTGTTTCTAGTTACGCTAACACAGAACAAAGAATAATACTGGTCGTTTAAAATATATAATTATCTGTAAAAAGAAACTACAACTATAACATGTTTGTTGAATAATAAATGAGGTCTAAGTTTCCTTAGCACTCGTACGTCTTGATAGATGTCTATTAACCGAATCTGTAGGTCTACTCTTGAAATCAATTCCAATCTCGAACTCGATACTGTTTCAATTCTAATCTAGAAGATATAGTTGCTAAAAATTCCGCCGTATTCAGTTAAATCGTGCGCGTTCAAGAGTGCCAATTGTGCAGATTTCGAACACAATCCCAATTTTAAATTGGAATCGAGTGTCAAGAGTAACCTTCCTGGTATGGGTGTTTATATTACGTAATTAATACTTTGATTAAACCTTATGAACACTGTCTGAGGTCTTTGTACAATCAGTGCCATATTTTTTATCTCCAGAAACGCCTTTAGGTGACCACTGAAAACCAGTGCTGTGTTGTGGTATGTACTATGTACGTGCCACAGCACAGCAGTACGCTGAGTGGTCACCTACCTGTCACAGCTGCGACGTGCAAGTGCCAAACCACTTAGTATTTAATTGTAATAGTTTTTGTTAATTGTATGTTTAAATGTGCACGTTGTAGATGACACAAATAAATCGTTTTTATTTCTTTCCTTGACTACGGTACATGAAAGAAGTAACCATTTGTGACCGACTTTTAGTGTCCATTTTAGAAAGTATATTTTAAAGTTTTTGTTATTTTATTAACTCTAAATTTGGAAGTAGTTTTTTTAATCAGTATAATTTCCAGTATACTTTTTGATTATACTTGCTGAGTTTCTTGATTAGAAAGTTTTATTTGCAATTTGTATCCTAAGCTCGCTTTGATAAGATATGTGTATGCAAAAAGCTGTACAAACATTTGCCATGGCTTTATGCATTAAGTATTTAATGTTAGTGATTGTTTAGAATTAGGAATATTGTTTTATTTGTAACAAAAATAGCAATTTTTAAGTAGAATATTTTACTGACATTTCGCAAAGAACACTTTGTTCTACGACTCTGTCTTTGGGTAAAAGAAACACATGTTCTTACCACAAACACACTTGATATTCTTTATTTTATAAGATTAGTTTTTGTGTTGAAATATATTCATAGGTTTTCAAATATCTAAAAACGTTTACCTACACATCGGATATGGATTCTTCACTTCTGCACTCGAGAACAAATGGTTTATTCATAAGGTTAATAAAGCTTTAGAAACCACGTCTCGCCTATTTAATTTGTTAAAATATATTTGTATCTTTAAATAAAGAGCTTTAATAATGTGGATAAAACCGTTAAAATAAAAAAACAATACAAGCCCTGTATTAAACATTGTCCCACTGCTGGGCACAGGCCTCCTCTACTAATGAGAGGGGTTAGGCCTTAGTCTACCACGCTGGCCTAATGCGGGTTGGTAGACTTCACATACCTTCGAAATTCGTATAAGAATTCTAAGATATGCAGGTTTCCTCATGATGTTTTCCTTCACCGTTAAAGCAAGCGATAATTAACATTTAATACACACATAACTTTAGAAAAGTCAGAGGTGTGTGCCACTTGGGTTTCGAACATACGACCTTCGTCTTGACAGTCCATACAGTAACCGACTAGGCTATCGCTGCTATTGGATAAAACCGTGAATAATGTTTAATTCTTAATTATTATTTTCACTTATATATATTTTATGTCACTTATATAGCTCAAATATACACTCAAAAGTCACACATATAGTCCTGATCATATACAGTGGTATCAAGAACAACGAGGGACTACGATCCCACAACACCCAGACCAGATAGTTGTGGACCCAAAAATCTGTTTTGGTTTTACAGCCTACTCGCCCGCTGCGCCACGAAGGCTGTCGATCCTTATCCATAAAAATCTGACAATAGGGTAGTTGACAGAAAGTAATAACCCGATACAATTTTGTCTTTTATAAAAGATTTCATACAAACTATCATCCCCTATTTTACCCCCTTAGGGGTGGTATTTCTAAAAACCCTTCCTTAGTGGACCTACGTCATAAAAGGTACCTACTGTCAAAATTTCAAGTCTCTAACCCCAGCCGTTTTGGCTGTGCGTTGATCGATCAGGCAGTCAGTCAGTCAGCTTCTTCTTTTATATATACAGATATTAGTCTAAAAATAAAAAATCGAAAGTCGAAAATTAAACCAATTGTTTAATTTATATGTGATTATTTAATATTTTCAAGAAACAAATATGTAAAAATAAAGCATTTTGCCACGTGACATGAAATACCCATCAGTCATGCATGACGTCACCGTACGAAACATATATGAAAACACTGAGCTAAGAAAAAACTTCTATTAGTTTTGTAGATGCTGACGTCACACTAGGGGCCATGACAGTTGGTAGCGTTTTGGTGGGAGAAATAAAGTTGGTTTATAAAAATGAAAATTAAATCTTAAAAACTTATGTTTTATGTTTATTAATGATAATATTTAAATAATATAGACTTTGGAGAATAATATAAAACGGTCTCCCAAATACAGTCAACTGGCCTGTTAATATTTCCAACACCTCCACCAACAGACATTTGACAACTTCCATTAGGCAGCGGGCTAGCTGTCGGTGGTGAAACGAGAAGCCGTGAGTTCGATTCCTGCACCGAAACAAATGTTCAATGTTGAAAAAATTGCTCTACATTACATAATAAGACCAGTATGTTTTAAACAATAGTTGTGATAATTTTATCTTACTATCATTAGATAACTTGTCTTACCATACATTCATATCATGCGGAGCCTGTGAGTTTTGTTGCCATTTCTTTTTAAAATTCGTCAGAGAAATGCCGGTGTAATCTAGCTTAATATTTGAGATGTAAAAATAATATTAAAAGATACTACTTACGGAATATTTGTTTTAATTAATAAATACCGATTTTAATAAGTGTTGTGGGTTATAAAACATAAAGGTTACTTATGGTACCATTGTACTTATGGTAAATACAATTAAACAAATTCATTTGACCGTAAAAAGTGAATAAAATATCTTAATTAAAGTAATGAATGCAAGCAAGAATGTCTACAACGAATCAACAGTATTATAAACTTTAACTGCGTTCGTGTCTAGCTATTTTTCATTAATTAATTGTTGAGTGGGCTTTTTTATTCCCATTACGACTTATTTGATTCAACGTATGCTTGTGAGATAAGTGGATAAACATTTTCTTGGTAGAGGGAGCGGACAAGTTGCGAAAACAATTTAAGACAAAAGAGTAGCGAAAACCAGAAATGAATCCGGGCGGGCGGTGTATTTCCGCCCGGTCCCGACGGGCGAGCGCGTGGAAATAACATGGGAGGCTAACTGACATAGACATTGATGCTATTAGATGCGGCAAGCTTACTGTCTCCTTACTAGAACTTTATTTTTTTAGAACCTGTCAAATGAATGCATCTAGAAATTTTAAAATCTAATCATATTTTTAACCGACTTCAAAAAAAGGAGGAGGTTAACAATTCGTCGGCATCTTTTTTTTATGTATGTTCCCCGATTACTCGAAGACGCCTGGACCGATTCGAGAAATTATTTTTTTGTTTAAAAGGGTATACTTCCCAAGTAGTCCCATTGGCACCAAGTCAGGATCTGATGATGGGATCTCAGAAAAATTAAGCGCAACCCTCAAATTTTATAGTGACGCATAATTTGTTTTTTATAGAAGTCTGTGTACTTTTTATGAATAAAAAACTTTTTTTTTGGTTTCGATAAGTTTTCTTGCTAAGAAAAATCTTACTTTATCACTGATATAATTTACATATTAATTATTCAGTTAGTTTAAAGGAGTGACTCAGTAGATTACAACGACATATGTGTTTATAGTGGTTTCAGTTTTCGTTCATATCAGTTCATATAAGTCTTATAAATACAGTACCATCACAATCATTCACATTATATTTTGTGATAAGTTTACTTCTTATTGTATAAAACTCGCACTCGAATACAATAACACTTAAGCATGCTCTTTATTAAGCGTTGTTTTATGTTAATCATTTGATTATATTTGACACAAAAAAAATCTGACCAATCACGTAAAATTTGTCATGAAGGTGTCTTTACTTACTAAGATCAATTATTTACTAAACAATATTTTTTTTCATTCCAGGTATATAGCTATAGTTTCATTTCGGTTTGAACGGTAGGCAGCGGCTTTGCTGTGCCCTGGCATTGCAGGAGTCTATGGGCGGCGGTGACTACTTACCATCAGGTGGCCCGTCTGCTCGTCTGCCTATCAAGGCAATAAAAAAAAATCGTAAGTTTTATAAAGCAGAAAATAAATCAGGTACTTGACAAAATGTTGGCGGGTCTAATAGCAGCATAGGTGTTGTTGTTTGCCACACTCACCGAGTATACTGTTTGTGGATACGGCGGCACGGGTTAACAGAGTGGAGGGATGGTCATTTAGTGGAAGGTACACCCCGACTCCTTCCCCAGCCGTGGCTGTAGCACAGACTGATTAAACGATCTGCTGTCTGTCTCTAAACTTGTTTGTTTTGCTTCTCACGATAATATGCCACGTTTTAAAAGTACCGCAATCTATTCCTAGTATTTATTTAAATTTGTTTTATTTTATGAATGTGTGACGTAGTTTCAAAATAAAAGGATATAGATAGAGATAATCAAGAGAGAGTGAGAGAGGGACAAGAGACGATCGTTTTTAATTGTCTGATATAATAATGACGTCAAAGCCGATGGTAAGTTCAGTGTAGTCTTAGATTATACTTAAGAGTGTACTCACGTTGATAGGAACTACCAATGCATATTGTGCACTAATATCAATTGATACCAGAACTTAACTTGCTGAAATGACATTTAGCCTTTAGACGCTGTACTATTAATTATCAAAAAACCGAGAATATTTACTTATTTATTTATATAAATATATTAGCCCTGTATATATACTCTCCCTATCTCGGCCACTTCTACTAAGGTTAAAGGTCAGGCTTTAATCTTTAATTCACTACGCTGGCCTTATATGAATTGACAAACTTTATATGTATGATAATGAACAATTGTAGGAGGATTTATAAGTATAGCTTTTTTGTGTTTATGAAAAAAATAAAAAATATAACTTCGATATAATGTAAATTTCCTGACGACGTTGCCCTTCACCGTTAAATCTGGCTATTATTTACTAGTATACACACATAAATTAGAAAAGTCAGAAGTGGGTGCTTGGTGGTTAAGATACAATCCGTAATATTAATCTTGTCAGTACGTTCCTCTCTCTGCTTGCGATAGTCACTATAATACACTAAAACTGTTTAAAAAAATGACGAATTAAAATCCTAAGTAATATTAATTGCTTACATTACTTTGCTAACATTTTGATGGTGGTAGGATGTCATATCCGCCCGGATAGCCACCACCGTACACAGGGTGTAAAACCCGCCATAGTAGCACACGTAAGTGTGTCGCGTTCCGGGATCAGCCAGTGTACATCCGGTTTTTGTCGGGGGTCTAGAGTTGGGGTACGCTGTTTGGCCGTTTTGCAGCCTTCTGGATACTCTGACACTAGACCCTCGACCGCTTCTTCACCTTCTTGCCCATGGCGTAGTGTGAAGAAGCAGGCCGGCATGATTGTGTTGAGTAGCGGGGGATAGGTTGTCTCTCGCTACTCGATACTCTAATTGGACGGGACTGCGCTTATCATCAAGTGCAGTGTGGTCACTTTGCCGTGCCAGGATAATATATATATATATTAACGACAACAGAGGTCTTCTTACTCGTTGCAATATTATTGGCCTGCCTCGGGCACCCACTCAGCGGGAAATTTGCTTATTAGTTTTGAATGGGTTTTATTTTTGCTAATTACACCTTGATTATATTCCTCAGTGCACTTTTCTCTTTGGTTGAGTAGGTATATTAATTTGTCTTCAGGAACTTATAAAAAAAGTACGCTACTGCTTATATGTTTTTTAAATAACCTATAGTATTTTTTTGATTATCTTACTTTCATCGAAGAATATTTAATGTCATTGAATGATACAAAAAAGCTTTTTGTTCCTGGCACGGCAAAGTGATATAACTGTATATAATGGTAAAGACAGTGCCACGGCGCGGCCGTCCAGTTAGAGCAACATCGCTATTCGAGACAATTATGCCGGGCTGAACAGCTTTTTTTGCACTACGCCTAAAAGACCTTCTTAGGTCTTAGGCCATGGGAAGGGCGGAAATGGTAGCTGGCAAACTGTTCTACAACTTGATAAATAAAATAAAAAGATAAAAAATATCTTTATTCGTCACGTAGGCATATAAAAGGCACTTATGGCAGGTCAAAACACAGATGGAAATTCACCATACGGAAAATAATTATATTTCAATTCATGGGAACTTAGAAATCACCAACGAGGGCTAGTAGGTAAGAAAGGGTATAACGAGAACGGGACTGGAAAGGGAGAAAAGAGGGAGACCACAAAAAGGAAGGATGGTGCGGCAAATACACCAATTTGCGAACACTTTGGTTCAGGCCGGGGTAGAATACACAACGAATCCTACTAAAATCCACGCATTTTTTATAGAGAATTTTATTCCGAAAATCAAAAAACATTTAACCTCTCTCTTGTAACTTTTAAAAATAAAACCGCTTAGGTAAATCAAATAGCCCGCCAACTGACGATATAATTACTTTTATTACGTGCCGTACAGTACCTAATGTCACTGAATTTTATCAATCAAAAGCAGTTGAAGAAAAAAACCCTTTTATATAAAAACAACTTTACTTTAAATACTGTCTACTTAGGCCGGGTTAGGCCATTACCCGATTCATTAGTCAACCACGCTGGTTTGATGCGGGTTGGATTATCATTATACGATGTTTTTCATCACTGTTAAATCAAGCAATAGTTAACAAGGAATATAGGCATCTTGCATACTGCATTACACAGTTACAACGTTTCTAGATAGGTGTTTTAGTTGTGGATTTTAGTTAGCAAAACAATTATTTACAAATAAGTGAAATGTTTGTACTTAACAAAATAAACAAGTGCAAGTACAAAGTAATAAACTTAAACCTTTTTTATTTGATAAATAATATGTTAAATATGTTTATGCATATCAACAATTGTTTACAAACATTAAAATGCAATCCCAAATGCAATATTATTTAAACATTTTCATTTTCATTTATGTATTCAGAATGGGTAATGTGTTTTCGATAAATATGCATTCGATGTACTGTGTAGTTACCGAGGCTAATTTTGACACAAACTTATGTCATTTATACCAACGCCGGTCATTTACCTATTATTAACAATATCAAATATAAGGACATCCAGTCCTTAGTTTAGAAAATACATCAAATTGTATCATACACACATATATACTCACGCCTGTAATCCCCGAAGGGGTAGGAAGAGCTGTAACCAGTACACCCACTTTTCGCCGAATTTCGGTCCCATAATGTGATAGGGGGCGAGCCTATCACCATGCCGTGGTAACAATATAACTTATTATATGAAACCCGATAAAATGATTACTCTGATTCTATATTAAAAAGGATTCAGAAATTTACAATCAGAATGCTGGCTTAGAACACATAAGTGGACAGGCGCAGTAACCATTCTTTTATAACAATTTAGGATACATTCGGAGACTCCAAATTAAATCAAATAAAACATTTATTGAATACATGAAATGTTATACATAATTTAGATCCAGTAAATGTTTGTACTCTACCGCTAGTTCGGAATGTAGTTTCGCTAGAGAAGAACTGGCAAGAAACTCTAGCTCTTTTCGAACACTGGTTATTTGGTCATACAATTAATATATGATTTAAGTTTAATTAAATTAGATTAGAGCAGCTCAATGTATGTTAATTAAGTTGCCTTATTGCAATATTGTGAAATAAAACTCATTACAAGAGCAAGTGCCTGCCCTGGTTACTAAATTGTCGTCGTTTAACTAAGAACATATAATGATAGTTATAAAAATACTGTTCCTCTTACTTAAAACCGAAACCAGTAAGGTCCTGGATTCAAATCTCAGTAAAAACAGTAAGTATTTGAGTTTTGTAATGAGATAAAATCACACATGAATTGCTCATAATGGGAGTTTGTCCCGGATATAGCGACAAACTTGCCACCTTGCATTTGATGTAAAATAAGCTTGACAGCTTCAGGAATACAGGTATATATGTTAAATAAAAAAATCGTTTTATCTGTTTGATAATAATAAAAACGTCAACAGGTGCTATACAAATATATATATTACAATAAAATTAGGTAGAGTTCGACTTTTGACCGAGACAGGAGACTCTGATGTGCGAAGGTTTCCACATAATTAAATAAATAAATATATAACACCCAACATTCACACACATAGCCCACATCCCACACTAAGATACGAGTCTTGTGTTGTGGCTATCAGGAACTACGAGAGACTTTCGGTCTCACAACACCCAGACGGACACAAATATCTGTCTGTCACAAACATTTGTCCTGGTGTGGGAATCGAACCCACGGCCTCTCGTTTCATAGCTACTCGCCAACTGCGCCACGGAGGCTGAATTGCTTACATAGGATGCGTTGCTGTCTCATGTGGAGCGTCGCCATCTATAATCTTGATCTAGCACCGCAAGATCTCCCAAGTTTTTTTTTATATTTATAGTATTTTGTCTACAAACGTCAATGACAGGTGCTGCGATTAAAAATGTACCCTTTCACCATGATAAGATAGTTGTTGGTCGTTATTTATAATCGAACAGCAATAAATTTATACTTTCTTTCTTGGAATATTCATAAAACAAAGAAAACATTTAATATGGTACTGTTACACCAGTATTTAAAAAATAAATTATGTGTATAAGGAGGTGATGAAGGTTCTGGCCGTTTTGGATTTATCTATGGTTTAGATCGGTACGAGTAATTATAAAAAAATTATGCCTCTCTTACTAACATTGGCTAAACACTTAATAATACTATAATATAATAATAATACTAGCCCTGTATTAAACATTGTCCCACTGTTGGGCACGGGCCTCCTCTACTAATGAGAGGGGTTAGGCCTTAGTCCACCACGCTGGCCGAAAGCTAAACACTTAACGCCTAACATATATTAAAGCTGAGCGAGGAGTGAAATGCAATGTAAATATGGGATAGTGTGATGTCACGTCACTTTGATGTAGATTGGGCGTTAGATGTCAACGTAAGTTGGACACAGTTCAGTGAAAATGGAAATGTTTCATATTCAAGAAATAGAAATCGACGTACCCCATACACACTCATTGCCTTACAATCAAAAGCAACATAGAGATCATTAAGTTTTCCTTGTCAGCAGTTTTTATTGTTACATTATGGTTTATAGATTTATTTGAAAAAATTATGAGAATTATTCATAAGAGATAATTTATTTTTAATGATGCCTATTTGGTTTGACATGCCTCTATGTACCACATATTATGAGGTTTATTTAACCTAGTTATAATAAACATTAAAATTCTAGAAATTTTCATGCTTGATTAGTAATATTAACTGAATTATTTACACATTTTAAAATAACAAAAGAAAACTCCATCAATGTAAACAAACCTTTTACTCATTCACCTTGAAACATAAGTCATACAATTTTATTATTGTCTTCAATTGCTTAATTCAACAACTTAATTAATTAGAACTTCTAGTAGAAAACGAGCATATTATTTCTCTTTATTGATTTAATTGATTTTTGTTTTGTTTCAGAGCTAAGCCGTATTAAATATACCTAATATTTGACTAATACTATATTAAAACACCCAACTGTTACATGCATGGTAGTTATCAATAATAATAATAAATAATACTAGCCCTGTGTTAAACAGCTGCTGGGCCACTACAGTCCCACTGCTGGGCACGGGCCTCCTCTACTAATGAGAGGGGTTAGGCCTTACTCCACCACGCTGGCCTAATGCGGGTTGGCAGACTTCTCATACCTTCGAAAAATTCTCAGGTATGCAGGTTTCCTCACGATGTTTTCCTTCACCGTTAAAGCAAGCGATAATTAACATTTTAATACACACATAACTTTAGAAAAGTCAGAGGTGTATGCTACTTGGGTTTCGAACCTGCGACTTTCGTCTTGGCAGTCCGTACCGCAACCAACTAGGCTATCGCTGCTATGTGGTAGTTATCACAGTAAAATAATAAAATTATCTTGTATCCTATCATCATATCATAGGTATCGGCAACTGATAACTAAATATAATAACTTATAATAACTTATAATTATATGACCAAATATTGTTAACCGGTGTGAAAAGAGCAACGCTATAGTTTCTTGCCCGTTCTTCTCTAGCGAGACTGCATTCCGAACTGGCGGTAGAGTGAAAAAATTGACTGAATCTAAATGATGTATAACATTTTATGGATTCAATAAATATTTGATTTTGATTTTGAATTATTAAACGTCTTTTTTATTATATTAGGTAGTGTCCTGTGTTTAATTTTACACATTATTCGATATGCGACCAAATATAATACGCGAAACAAATCCATTTGCGAAAACAGAATTAAAATTGCTTGAAAATAAATATTTGTATGAGACAAAAATGGATGGGATCATCTCACTATCTCCCTCGCACGACGGCACCGTAATGGCGATTTTGAGAAGTGACGTCACGGCTCATGCATCCTTTTACTGTCATATGAAAATTCCTCTTTCCAGTAGTCTAATTTTCTTATTTATGTTCGAATTTAAAAATCTTTCCGTTATAGGTTTTCAATAATTATTGATTAAAATAATAAAAAAAATCGCGTCTACTTCCTTATTATCGTGCAATGATGCTGGCAGTGGTACAGGCCGCAGCACAGGCAGTAGACTGCTAAAAATGCAGTTGCTAGACTGAATGATTCTGACGCCATGAGTTGATTCACTTAGGTATATTTTATTTGGTTTAATTACGAGGCGAGTAGGTCTCTCTCCTGATGGCAAGCCTGTCCTGTCCTGAGGACATAAGCAGTGGTAAAACACTCAGAATTTTAATTACAAAGTACTGCACTGTGCTCGTCATTTCGGGTCAATAGAAGCCTTATAATATAGTTACTTCACCTGAATGTTTTCCAATCCAAAATACAGCAGTGCCAGTACACTAATATTTGGCAAAGATAGACAAAACTGAAGGTAGAAGGAATCTCGCTTAGAGACCTTTCCTTTAATAGAGGTTAAAAAATAAAGAATACATTCTCAATCCAACACAATTTAAATTACTTGTAAATCATTTGATGTTTTCGTGATACAATTGTAATGTATTTAGGACTGCCTCGATGTCGCAGTTGTAATTGCGCATGCGTTACGACCGCTGCTGTGCTGAGGTTTCGGGTACGATCCCCGGGTCGGGTAAAGTGATATTGGGTTTTTCTATTTACAAATTCTCAGTATAAGCCCGGAGTCTAGAATCTGTGCCCGGTATGGCGATAGGCTCGCCCCTATCACATTATGGGACTGAAATTCGGCGAAATGTGGGTGTACTTGTTACACCTCTGCCTACCCCTTCAGAGATTACAGGCGTGAGTGTATAATATGTATATGTATGTATGTATTTAGGACAGTATGCCCTCGGTCAAGACGTTTTATTTGTAATACAACCAAATGCGTAACACATATTGCCAACAATGCCCCGATTGTTATAGAAACGGAAAGTTAGCCTGAATCAGACGACCTTATTTGGTGACGAGATCTTTGACGGTTGTTTTTAAATGAAGGAAATTGCTGAAACTTCCGACAAAAAAGAGGTTTTTATATTACTGAGCCTTTTGTCTGTCTTTATGTATAAAGCATCGTAGCGTCCGAACAAATGGAACCATTTTTTTGGGAAACTAGTTTAATCGCGGTTGTTCTTAGATAGGTTATCTTGAATGCTGCATTCAGACGGTTTGCTGGTCCAAGGCGTTGTTTTAAATCGCCAAATAGACAAAACGGAAAATGAAAACTAAAAAACATATAATAAAATACGCATAATAAGCAAATCCTCACCTCACTGTGACAGCTCAGCGATGTTCTCTTCTTGACGTGCTATTACAGCTTTGCATTGGAAGAGTTTTTTTTTGTTTCCATTGGAGTTCCAGAAACTCAGCCTTGATACAGATGGAGACAATCATGGAGTTTTTAATCTGTGAAAATCCGCCATGTCTCGTCTTAACGAAGGGAATCCAAGACGATTTTACCCATGTAAAAATGGCACCTACAAATACCATACCATAACCATAGTATGAAGTTATTGAGGTTCTTATGACTAAGAGTAAGCACCTCTATAATATTTGAATTACGTCGGCTGTGAGCGTGAACAGACACGTCATAAGCGTGTGTGATTGTCTTTAATTAGTAAGAACGTAAACAATTAATGTCTTATTTATTTTAATATATTGTAATGTAACACATATTATAAATACATTTTAGCTTTCTACACTTCTTATTCATAAAATAAAAACTTTAAATATGATAATGATTCAGCTTGAGTGTATTATTATTTAAAAAGGGTACAAAGATTAATCTTTGTGTATGAAAATATACTGTTTTTAATAGTTTTTATTGATAACACTCCAACTCGTCAATAGGTACAGAACCGTTATATATTAGCCTTAGTATTATTGATTTTTATTCGACAGCCTGGTGCAGGGAGTGTGCAACCCGCTGTGAAGTGAAAGGCTGCAGGTTTAATCTCAGCACAGAGATAAATATTTATTTCGGGTCAGGTGTTATAGGTCTCTTGTCGTTCTTCATACCCACGATACAGGCTTCATCAAGCGCGTATCCACCGTAATGGGCACAATGGGCATGCCCACAACCATAATAGACTTGTGACGTCACGGTCTACTGAGATCGATAGGCTGAAAAAAAACAATGAATCGTGAGCGAACAAACTAAAATTTCACAGGTTTAATTTAATAGTGTTGGGCCCGCAGCTTTGCCCACGTGACACTATACACTGTATTAAATCTTGGTCAGAGCGTTATATCTTTATATATATAATTCTACTGTACGTGTGTATGTCACTGAACTCCTCCTAAACGCTTGGACCGATTTGAATGTTTTGTTTTTGTATGCGTTCGGGTGGCGCCCTGGATGGTTTAGATTCACAAATCAGCCCGGCAGATGGCGCTGCAGTCGGTGTGGCGCTGCTTTTCCGGGTAGGACGACGTCTGCCGGGCCCGCCAGTATATTCTTCTAAACGTATGTTTGTCACCTAACTTCTCCTAAACTACTGGACCGATTTGAATGAAAATTTGTGTGTATATTTCAATGGGTTCTTGGATAGTTTGAAAATACAATTGGTCCCGGTAGGTGGCGCTGCTGTCAGCGTGGCGCTGGTTTTCCGGGCAGGAAGACGTCTGCCCGACCCGCTAGTATTTTATAAACATCTCCTATGTAGAAATGCACTATATGGATCATGAGCAAGTTCATACGTCGAGTCGCACTTGGCCGATTTTCGGGTGGCTGTGACCACAACCTGTTTTGAAGACTGGATCCGCGCCTGGGCTTCACCTAGTGTCAGTACTACGTGTGACCAGGACTAGTGGATTATATTTTATGCATTTTAGTGATAATTTTTCAATAGTTGAGTACATTTTTGTGTCATTATTTTTAAATATTCAATTTAATTTTTTTATCTACATGCTTATCTGAATTTCCTTACAAATTATCTATGCACCTGCTTTGTATGGTTATTTGGCCAAACCGTAGCTGCTTTTTGTGTCAATTTGTGGACATTTTAAATTATGTTCGAATTGCTTTTAGATAAGGTAAAGAAAGATTAAATTCTTACTGGCACTTTCATATTATTATAATTAACCATATGTATAATTAAATTCGTTTAAAATGAATTTCTAGAATCGGGCCTATGAAGGTTCTTTTGCCAAGTCATGCATGCATAGTTCATGTTATTTACATTATTCTGTGTTCAACCTAAAGACCTGCTTTTATAGTAGTTAAGGCATTCTGTCTACAACAGTTAACATTTTCGACTCCTCTGCAAGACAGATTTGATTGTAGGTTTGTCATTGATCAATCTTAGAAAATTCTTGACCCCCGGTTAGATTTGATAGTAATTCATCTATACGTGGTAATGGTAACACATCTTACAAATGGTTATCAACTGACCAAGCTCTAGATTACATTTTAACCTAATTGAAGATGCCTTAGAAAATTTGTAATTTTATTATCATATACGATGGTTCAAGTTAACTACTGAATTTGATTTATTTCAAGTGTATTTGTCGATTATTTTACATAACAGGTGCGTAATATAATAAAATCTAATGAGCTGCTAGATAGATGTTTATTTTATAGACACACAAAAGCCGCATCTCGTTTTTATGAGAAACTTTAATTTGTGCTTGCTCGAATTAGCAATAATATTTAATAAAAAGCAGCGATAGCCTAGTTGGTTTCGGTACGGACTGCCAAGACGGAAGTCGTATGTTCAAAACCCAAGTGGCATACACCTCTGACTTTTCTAAAGTTATGTGTGTATTAAATGTTATCGCTAACGGTGAAGAAAAACATCGTGAGGAAACCTGCATACCTGAGAATTCTTATAAGAATTTCCAAGGTATGTGAAGTCTACCAACCCGCATTAGGCCAGCGTGGTGAACTAAGGCCTATCCCCTCTCATTAGTAGTAGAGGAGGCCCGTGCCCAGCAGTGGGACAATGTTTAATACAGGGCTAGCATTATTATTATTATTATTTGACATTAGAATTGTTTATTCTTTATTGTCTCTATAAAAAAAGCTGTCCAAAATTAGAAAGGTTTACCAAAAAATAAAATTAAAAAGTCTTTAATTTAAAATTAAGAAAAATATAATTATTTTAATATCCTAGACAGAGAGCGCACTATACTTATAGGTGACAGCCTCCGTGGGTCAGCGAGCGAGTAGCCGGCTGTAAAATGAGAGGCTCGATTCTCGCATCGAGACAAATGTTTGTGTGACAGACAAATATTTGTTTCAAGTCTGGGTGTTGTGGGACTGTAGTCCGTAGTTCTTGATACCACGATACAGGTTTTAATACAGGTTAACGAGTGTGAAGTTAGAACTATGTATGTGACTGTTGGGTGTATTTATTTATTATATGACTTCACTTGTAAGTATGCCTAAATAATTCCATACTGACTGGCTTTATTGAAAACTAGCTGTTGCTCGCGGCTCCGCCCGCGTGGAGGTCATGTTTGGGAGAAAAAGTATACAGTACAAAATACCAATTTTCATGCGTTTAACTTAAAAAATGACTGATTTTCATACAAACTTTCATCCCCAATTTTACCCTCTTGGGGGTGGTGTTTCCAAAAACCCTTCCTTAGTGGATGCCTACGTCATAAAAGGTACCTACTGTCAACATTTCAAGTCTCTAACCCTAGCCGTTTTGGCTGTGCGTTGATCGATCAGTCAGTCAGTTTTTTCTTTTGTTTTCAGGGGATGTACAATCAACAAAAAATTTAGATACTGATACATTTATATCGGTACTTTATTAGCCAATTTATATAATTTCTTCATTATATTTACGTATTACTTGAATTTATTTATATAGTCTATTATTATTTTAAGTCTATGAACTCACCAGTTGCCAATTGACTAAATAGGGTAGTTGACAGTAAGTGATAAAAATTTATCTTTGTAATAGAATTTAGTCTACAAATATCGAAAATCAAACCAATTTGTTAATTTATATGTGATTATTTAATATTTTCAAGAAACAAATAAATCATTTGGCACGTGACATGGAACACCCATCAGTCATACATGACGTCACCGTTCGCAACATCTATTAAACGCTCCAAAAATCGAAGATTAAAATATCTATTCAGTTCTTGACTTGGTTTTTATTTGTGTGATTTCAGTTTGCAAGTTCGACGCCTGACTTCCACCATAATATGTTACCATTATCTACAGAAATATTAGTGACATGACCATACCATAGAAGACATTTAGAACATTTTAGGTGTTATCTTGAAGACCGTTCCCAACTTATTCAGTTTGTAAACAAAACATTATTTTTCCAGTTTTCCGATTTATTATTCTATATTATTTTTCTGACTATTCTTGAATCCAGATTTATTTTCTCCTTGAATTGGCTTTTCAACCATTCCAAATTGATCAACTCAAAATAATTATGTTTAATTTATATTCTGACCTTTCCTAACACAGCTTTAAATTCATGAAATGCAACAATTAGCCCATTATTATGATTTTATAGCCATTATTATTAATTGTTTATTATCTAAATTAGTTCTAATTTGCAATTTGTATTAATTATCTAAAGATAGTACCCATCAATGACCATGCGCGCTGCATGCATTAAACATTGGTCCAATGTTTTGACACTAATCCATATATTTTGCAGTAAATTAAACTATTTAAATTATATTATGTAAGCATGCATAAAATTATAGTAAAATTGCTAGTGGCGGATAACATTAAATGAGTTGACCGAAACACGTCATGATCAAAATTAATCGCTTGTGATAAAATTTAAATGTAGCGATAATACCGGTCGTAAGAAAAGATGCGGAGGCTGTATGTTACGACTGCATGTATAGTTTGTTTGTTATGGACGTAAAGTCCTTTGGTGTACGGGCTTACAGGGTGATTGTAGGCGACATTCATAGCGACGCGATGGCTTGTTTCCCTCATACGTCGAAATAACCATCATAATGTTCGCTTGTGTAAGAGTGCACCTGTTCGCATCTACTTCTTTATATTGGAAATATTAGGTACTGCTGCTAATTTGCTGGTGGTAAAATATTCATATCCGCCCCGTTAGCAACCACCGTACACTGCGTGTAAAACCCGACATAATGGCACACGCCAGTGCGTCGCGTTCAGCCAGTGTACATGCGGTTTTTGTCGGTGCTCTAGAGTTAGGGTACGATGTTTGGCCGTGGTGCGGCCTTCTGTGTACTCTGGCATAAGACCCTCGACCGCTTCGTCACTTCCTTGGTTCAAGGCATAGTGTGAAGAAGCTACACAGTAGGCTGGCATGATGGCTGGTTGTGTAGCGAGGGTTACATTGTTTCTCGCTACTTGATACTCTGCGCTTACCATGTGGTGCAGTGTGATCACTATGCCGTGCTAGGATAAAAAAAAATGTTGATACATCCATACTTTTATATTGTAAATGTGAAAGTAGCTCTTTTTGTTTGTTATCTTTAGATGACTGAACGGCTGAATGAATCGTGATGAAATTTGGTAACGCAATAGATTATATTCTGGGGAAGGAAAAAGGCTAGCTTTGCCTCAAAAAATAATCTTGTAATGGTGAAATAGGGGTTGAAATTTTATTAGGGAGATAAAAGGAACAACAAACTTGTACGTCAACAAGCACACCTGGGTTTTTTTGGCATTGAACTCAACCAGATTCCTGATGCCCCATGATGCAATTATATCCATGTACTGGTTGAGTTCAAGTACAAGATCCTTTCATCACATTATTGTCATTGATCAATGAGTGATCCTCCTGGTAGTGATTCAATCACTGAGGTTATGGCGATTTTGAGGATCTGCAGCATGTGGGCATCTCTCCAAAATTCAGGCATAACACCAGAGATGTAGGACGATTGATACAGGTGCGTCAGTGCACGAGACAATTCCTTGGATTGCAATCTTCCAAAAATAACCTTCATGCGGGAGGAGCCACGGGAAATAGATTTTTAAATGTATATTGAATAAAAAATAAACTAATTTTAATTTGCATCTCGCACATTATATAGATACTAGAACTGTTTAGTATCTGTAGGTATATAGTTATTAATTATTTCTTAATTAATTAGCCGTCAGCTTAATGCTTGAGCATGAGATCATGAGCTTTTTTTTGTCGCGGGGAAAGCAGATTTAGTAATAAAATGGGCGGCAGTAATGCCGAGAAGCGGAATTAGAATAAAACGGTTAAATGCTGGACTAGCCGGTTTTACGACCCAGCACCCCCTCGCCCGGATGATGGCTATCCGTGCTGCCGCTGGGCCGAGTCCCTGACCCCTATGTACACCCATCCGACACTACAGCTAAAACCCCGCGGTGGCCTTCTTCGGCGCTTACGGAGCGATCCCGGGGTATTCTAAAGAGAGCTGAGATCAAATACAATATATGCTTCTTTGTACATTTTATAAACATATCTAAATACAGTGTCAAGTAACCGTAGTAATGCATCTAAACGTGGCGTATGTATTTAGACCAAACATTTGACAAACGACACTGTTAATTTATGTTAACCTTAACGTCGGTTTTATTTTCGTAACAAAGAATACATCGTAATAAAGTAATATATGTACATATTATTATACACATTAGAAATAATATAAACTTGTTTCTAATATCATGTCTAATCTACAGCCATAATCCTACTAATATTATAAATGCGAAAGTTTGGATGGATGGATGTTTGTTACTCAATCACGCTACAACGGTTGGACGGATCTGGTTCAAATTTGGCACTGAGATAGATTATAGTCTGGAATAGCACATAGGCTACTTTTTATCCCCGAAAAATGTTTAGTTTTTCACAGAGCAAGGGATCGACATGATTTTTTGCATAGTGATAGTTTAGGGATCAGAAAATGACATAGGCCACTTTATTTTATCCCGGAAAAATGCACGCATCCTATCGGATAGCCAAATATAGAAAGGTGTAATAGCTTAAGATGCCGCCATAGATTGTGTACCTTTCCTTCCAAAAATAACCTCCACGCGGGCGGAGCCGCGAGCAACATCTAGTGTAAATATAATTTCCGTTGTGACAAATATTTTTTCACGTGGATATAAAGTTTTTGTACCAACTATTAACCTTCCAAATCCGACTTATCTTTATGTTATTGGATGAGAAATCGTAAATTAAGATTTAAATAAAAGATGTCTTGTAAACAACAAACCTTTTGCTAAAAGCGGCAATAAATTGTGAGATCGGCGATTTTTTGAAAAGGAGTTTTTTTTTGTTCGGACGTGTTTTATCACTTCTCTGTTTGTCTATTCGTTGGCTGTTTTTACGAGTTGCTGTAGATTTCAGATAACACTGTGTGTATTTTAAAAAGGAATGATTATTAATCAAGTGTTTAACAAATATTAAAAAGCTTCTGTGTGTTTACATTAAAAGTATTTGCCTAGACGAGTTGACATTTTTATTTGATTTTTATTAGTTTATATTTAATTGGCGGCATGATGAGAGGTTTTATATTTGACACACCTGGAAATTAAAAATCACGTCGATATTATAGTGAGCGAGGTTCGTTGCTGACAACCTGAATACATTTATATTATATCCTACTAATATTTTAAATGCAAATGTTCGATGGATAGATAGCTCTGGTTGAAATTTAGCACAGAGATGGATTATAGTCTGCAATAGCTAAGGCTAATTTTTATCCCGTAAAGATGTATGGTTCCTGGGGGTAGATTTGCTTTTATTTGTCACAGAGCAAGTGATCGACCTGATTTTTGCATAGTGGTAGTTTAGGGGTCAAGGAATGATATAATGCTTTAATCCTACTATCCTACAGGAACCGTTTATTTAAAAGTTTCGTGGAATAGAGTTTTAGTACATTTTCCTAATCAGTGCTTGACCATTTTACACAGAAACGAAATTTTGTCTAAAATTGTGAAAAAAAAGAATAACCAACGACGTTGATCAGGCACTCACACATTACATCAAAATTTCCACGCGAACAAGCCACTATTAATTATACACAAATCGTATTGTGATTAGGTATTGGCTTACTATTTGTGGCCGCAAAGTAACAAAATTGTGTCCAATGAAATTATCAAAAGAAGCGTCCTTTTCTTTAGAATTCTAACTTTATTTAAGCCTCAATTATCAAAAAATTTATTAGGGCACATTACATTTCGTTTCTATAGTATATACTTATTGGTTGACACAGTAGTACTTTGTGATCACAAGTTATAAATGTAGCTAAATAATCATTTAGTAATTACAAACACACGATCGCCGTTCCCTCCACTTTTTAATTAAATTAACATCAATTGATACCATTTTGTTCGACAACAATGACTTTGCTGGACGTTTTAGTATACAATGCTTTGCATGGATTTAATTAGTTTCCATCGTGTATTTCAAAAGTGTTTCAACAAAATTTAACGACACATTGATGAATATTCATGATGTATTGGAATTACTGATTAACCACAACACAATGAACAACGAAAGGTCAAACAGATCATGCAGACAGTGTTAAAAAAATATGTAATATCATAATCAGTTTGTTGAAAATTACTCCACTGAGCTGCCGGCCTACCACTTCTTACACATTCCATGTTACTAAATCGCATTGTAATATTACAACAAGACTGCTCTAAGAGACGGTGGTAGGCTGGCTGGTCAGATTTATCTTCAGCCACATTTTGCCGAACTCATTACCGACCCACGATGCGAAAAGGGGAGGTCTCGGGTTTTATCCCCGGGTCGGGTAAAGTGATGAAGGCGAAAAGTGGGTGTACTGGTTACACCTCTGCTATATTGCTATGTTCGGGTATTACAGGTGTGAGTGCATATGTATGTATATGTACTACAAAGAAAAGACATCGCGTCTGATGTAAGTCCAAATATAACTTCGACTTTCGGAAGACATTCTTCGATTGTCGGCAGGATCATGGCTGAAGTAAATGGATGTATACCGACTAATCCTAGAACGCGACTAAAAGAAACACTAGTGGCAGTAGATTTAGGTATTCAAGCTTTCGAGTTTATATTTTTCTTTTATTAACTACTGAAAATATTGAAAAAAATATTATCGTTAACTTTTATTCATCAGTCAAGATATTAATTTCATGATATTATGTCAATCTTTAAAAATAAATTATTCCTGAAATAGTTTTTCGAGATGCTTTGATGTAGTACCACTGTCTCACAGAAAACCAACGTAAAGTGACAGTTTACTGTCGCGTTTCGTATGGTAAGTGAGATATCCGGAGGCCCAGATTCCCCCTTCCCTTCCCTAATCCCTATTCCTGTCCTTTAAGGCCGACAGCGCATACATGATACTTTCGGTATTGTGGACGTTCATGGGCGGTGGAGATCACTTAACATCAGGTGACCCACATGCTCGTTTGTCTTACTATGCAATAATAAAAAAAAACACCCATTTTTTAATCCCACATAATTGTATCTTATTAGTGCAATATCATCGTGTACTTGACAGGATTGGTTCTATTCAGCTGTAACTTCTATTGCTTATATAAGTATCATTAAAAGATTTCAAGTATCATTTTTCTAGAAATCAAGAGTTATATTTTTAGATAATTAAATTATCTAAAAATATACCTAAATAAATTTTATTTTGCCACACATCATTAATTAAAAGTGAACAAAATGAACGAGAGATATTATTTAATTTTTCTTTACACTAAAGAAGCTACGTGGCGGCAATTCATAGTAACTAGCGTGTATGGATACCACAGCGCTTTAATATTCCACGAATATTCAACTTGACCTCACAACTTCCTTCGTACAGACGCTAATAGTGTATTTGTAATTCACGGTCGACATAATACGTCTTTTATTACTTGTAGCATAGCTTGTTGCCTGCATTTAAGTTTTATTTTGTCACTAAACTAACAAAACTTACAATTAATCCGTGTTTAATATTAAAAGTTGTTTAGATTATTTATCAGGCGAAAATACTTTTTTTTTATCCTGGCACGGTAAAGTGGTACTGTACCTGATGGTAAGCGCAGTGCGGTCCAAATAGAGTACTGAGTAGCGAGAGACGATCTATCACCGCTACTCAACACACTCATGCCGGCCTGCTTCTTCACACTACGCCATGAGCAAGAAGGTGAAGAAGGGGTCGAGGGTCTAGTGTCAGAGTACTAAGAAGGCCGCAAAATGGCCATTGTACCCCAACTCCAGACCCCCGACAAAAACCGGATGTACACTGGCTGATCCCGGATCGCGACACACTTGCGTGTGCCACTATGGCGGGTTTTTCGCCCTGTGTACGGTGGTCGCTATCCGGGCGGATATGAATATCCTACCACCAGCTAGCTACTGCATGGTTTCTACATGATTTAATTGAATAAACTGATGATTTTCAAAGCAACTCAGGACACGTTAGGTCTAGCACCGTAGGTTTCATCAGGTCCGTATATTGTGAGGCAATAATTTCCTTACCTACTTAGTGTTCTTTGATTTGTGTTCTGCTGCCTATGTACCCTGAGTGGGATTTGACATTTAGCAAGTCTAGAGACCTTCTGAAAATGGCGGGAATGTGATATGACATTTTATTTGTGATTAATAAAAAGTGAAAAAAATATTTCAGACATGGCTTTGGCCTTTTAAATTATTTGGCTTCGGCCTTTAGAATGAAATATCGTTCATAGCTTTCCCCTTTTAAATGGATAACAACAGACATGGCTTTGGTCTTTTGATTTATATAAACCAGAGAAGAAGAAGACTTCCATTTTGAACCCAGATTTGGAAAAATAACGACAAACATGGCTGCATGATGGAGAACCTTTGCCTTCTCTTTTATAGAGAGAATGAAATAAAAAAGCGAGTCTAGAGACGTCCACTTTAAATGTATATATTTATTTAATACACTTTATACACTTACATTAATGTGTCTAAAATAATTTACTGTGATATATTAACAGTAAAATAAAAATACCTTAAAATCAAACGTGATAAGACGTTATGACAGATTCATATATTTGACGTTGTCAGGTTTTGCCGTCTTGATCACTGAAATTATAAGTAAAAAAAAATGTTTTCAGAAGTTATGGAACATAAGATAACACTGTTATCTAGTGTGGATATATAGTTAATTGAAACATTTTCCTAAGTTTAATAAAAGGACTTGATTTAAATTGAGGAAGATAAATTCCACCAACCGTTTTACTGATAAATTGCACGTTAAACAAATTATTAACAACCGTGTCTTGCATTTGCTTAATGCAAAAATACGAATCTTCTGTAATAATTATCATAAAACGATCTCATATATTATCGAAATTGTTTTATTTTTCATGATAACTATTTAACTTATTACTGTTGAAGGTGTGGATTCTTGTTTTTCTAAAATTCCATTCGAGGAAATACTTACTAGTTTTAAAAGCCTCTTGGCGCACTGGGCGAGTAGCCGGCTGTGAAACATGAGCCCGCAGGTTCAATTCCCACACCGAGACCAAAGTTTATGTGATCCACTAATATATGTTTCCGGTCTGGGTTTTGTTGGACCGTAGTCCCTCGTAGTTCTCGATACCCCCCATACAAGTTTGATCTGGTTTGGGGTCAGAACTATGTGTGTGACTGTTGGGTGTATTTATTAAACAATCTTCAAGTTAAAATTTACCATGAGCTTAATGATCAATGATGAATAATAGGAATATTTATAATATCCATGTGGACTTTGATCATGCTCGCTATATATTATTAGTTTTGTTGTAGTAATAAAAACGTTTAAAACCATAATCTTGTGCAAAATAACTTAATACAATAACTACTTACGTTCAAATTGCTTTATAGCCTACCATATTTTAAATCTACGCCTTTTTTATACTTAATTAGAATCTTGTATTATTTTCCCGTGTTTAAAACAAATTTTCCGTATAAAATTTAATTATTTTTTGTTTTTACTCAATGATAGTACGTATTATGCGACAGCTAGTTTTATTTTTACAAGTAACGCACCTAGTTTTAGACGTCACTCCGACGCACAATCTTATCTTGAAGAACAGTCGGTCGTAGCCGACCTCCGGTTTATTGGTCGTCGTTTATTATCAAGATAACTTATCTTTGAGGAGCCAATTAAATTTGAAAACAAAGGTAACATAATAAGGCGCCACAGTAAACTCGGAGCGAGGCGAGCGCGGGGCGCGGTGGCGGCGCAAGGGACGAGTCACTGGTTCTAGCGACTTGCGTAGGCGCTGCTCTTTTGTCGCTCAAAGGATTTATATGGCAACATTGAGAGGAATAGGCTGCCTTACTAGATTATTACAACATATACTGAACTCTCGCCCGCATTTATTTTGCATCTTTTCTTATCGGACTAAATAACAATATAATTTACAAACGCGAAAATTTTGCCAGTATGTTACAATCTTATTGTTTAACCCCAATGAGAATCTTGATTTACAATTAATAAACTAGATAGGCTTTTTAAAATACTTTACACGATGACGTTCAACTAAAGCCGTCTCCACACTTGGTCTATATCCGCTCAGTGCTTCAATCTTCCCATTTTATTGCCCTTATTTCTTCCAAAGGTAGACACAAAGAACTGTGTTTATAGCTAATGATACTTAGGTGTGTATTTTAACACAAAACCCAGCCCTCCAAAGGTACAAGTAAAAAATACACAACACTTTATAATAAGGATGCGATTGCTGGACATCGGCGTAAGATTCCCTTTGGTGGCGCCTATTTTTTGCTGGCATTTTTTGAACGCATATTAAACTGCGAGGTTGGCAGTGTAATAAAATGGCAATGGTAAGATATTTTACGGTCACTTTCGGTGGTCCGTGTTATGGGTGACTATTTACATGCATTGCGATGCTTCAAGTGTGTTTATTCCTACAATAGTATTAACATATACATACATACATATACACTCACGCCTGTAATCCTCGAAGGGGTAGGCAGAGGTGTAACGAGTACACCCACTTTTCGCCGAATTTCGGTCCCATAATGTGATAGGGGGCGAGCCTATCGCCATACCGGGCACAAATTCCAGACTCCGGGCTAATACTGAGGAATTTCTAGATAGAAAAACCCAATATCACTTTACCCGACCCGGGGATCGAACCCGAGACCTCAGCACAGCAGTCGTAACGCATGCGCAATTACAACTGCGCCACCGAGGCAGTACATACATATTAACATATGTATGTAACATTTGGTCACCTATTATTAAGAATACATAAAATACTACAAGACAAACGCATTCACTTAATCCTTGCATACAACTACTAAAAGGGTTATCAAAGGAACGAATGAAAAGTTTTGTGGTATTCTCGATCCATTCAAAATAAATTTGCTCAGAGCATGTAACCTAGTAACAAAGCACAACAAGCTTTTTAAAAACCCTTACATATTAAAACAATATATTTTCATAGTTTGGGAATTCAATGGTACATAAGTACTTTATGTGGACTTCAATTCCTTACTGTATTTAATCAAGTAACAATCGTAGGAACGTTAAAATGTTATTACCAAGGGTAAATGTACGCAGTATTCTTGCTCAGTTAAAGTGAAGGGAATAAATCAAAAACACAACTCACATAAAGCCACGAACAAAAAAATACACTGAAATGAAATTAGGGTAATAAGTCAAACTTTTGCTTTGACTTACTTTACCGGGTCACGCGAACCGAAATGACATCGAAACATAATGTCCCTGGAAAATAAGGTATTAAAGACTACCAAATAGAAATATTATGGCTGACGCACAAACAGAAAATGAATATAAATTAGTTAATTAATTTAAGGGCATTGTATCGATATGTATTGAGTTCGTGTTTGGAAATAATGTGGGTAAACATCTTAAATGCTTATATCTACAGGCAAATTTATGAGCTAGCTTAGTGGTACTAAACGTTTGTCAAGAGTGTCCTTTATTTTACCGACATTCAATATCGTTCTCATGTTCTTGTCATTACGATAACACACAAGACAATATAAAAATAAACTAGCCATCAAAATGACCACTACTTGGTTCTTAAACCAATCTCAAATAATAGTGTTCAGAGTTCAGTGTCACAGGCGGCCAAGAATATTCGATACGTCCAGCGACAAACAACAAAGCATCGCTTTAAGATTAACTCCATCAATTTGAGATAACGCTACTCCTGTGTGGCCTACCAGAATAAACCCAACTTAGTTGCAGAACAACAATACATTGACAAATAGATTGACTACATACTATAAGAAAACATATAGATAGAAAAGCAAACCGATTAAGTTAAATGGAGGAATATGGTTCACTCATTACATCAATTTAGTTTAGCTTAGCTCTAGACTGTGGGATTGTATATCACGTAAGTAAGCGTGGATAAATAAATTGCTTTTCAAACGATGAAGTGTTATTTACTATAATAAAACGCTTAATTTGTGATCTGTATTCGTATACTTGATATCTGCGTAATCATTGGAACGCCGCGATTGAATGTGATTTGAGTCGCAAAAATGATCGACATTTGTATAAAGATCTCGGATTTCTAAGTCCTATAGGAGTTCGCATATAAGGCACCGTAAAACAAGGTGCACAGGACGACGGGGATAATGAAAACGAAAAGGTTATAAAAATTATTACTCTGAGGGATCGACGAAACTGTCATTTCTAACTTAATTTTTGACAAAAGTTTTTATTATTTGAATTGATATCAATTATATGAGTAAATCAAACAAATCAATTTCGTTCAAATTCATCCCTGTATCCTTAGGTACTGCATATTACCGTACTACTTGTTGTGGGTAGTATGCGCTGCCAATTGATACAAAAATAGTAAATATTTTCGTGTAATGCACGAATCCAACAAAATATGAGGATTTATCGCTGCAATGCAATTAATCATAATATATAACTTTATATTGATGTTTGATACTCATCACATCCACATTAGTCATAGCCACATCTTTTACTGTCCTTAAAATGATTTTTATCATGCTCTACAAAATTATGTTATTAGCTGTTGCAATTGACACGGCCGGGCTTCTTTCATTGTTACATGAAGTAATATTATTAATATGGCAAGCTTGTTTCTAATATTCTGATCTTCTTTATGGTATCCCACACATATTTGAATTCGTAAGTATTTAACGACCGCCTTAAAAATCTTGTAACTTAAACGGTAGGCAGCGGCTTTGCTGTGCCCTGGCATTGCAGAAGTCTATGGCCGGCGGTGTCTACTTACCATCAGGTGGCCCGTCTGCTTGTCTGTTTATCCAGGCAGTAAAAAAACCTTGCTTTGTGTGTATTTCATAGTTCATATTGAACTGTTTTGGTATATGTTATTTAATAAAAAACTATGACATTGTTGATTTTGATATGTATCTTAGGTAAGCCGTTGGAATTATAATATTTTGTATTGAGCTGTACAAATCGTTGAGGTTGACGATAAGACTGTTCGTTTGGCTGGAAGTGGGCTGGACGGTTTTTAGCCATGTGAATCTACAACTAAAGATAGCGGATTACTCGATGCCAGCGTAATGGGACAGCCTCCAGTAGAGGCAGCATTAAGATTTCCAAAATACTAGTTGGAGGTTTGCTAAGGACACAGATCAGTGAGTCATTTTGCTTTTACATATCAATATGATGATATATCAAGAAAGAAAATTAGACATCAAGCATTAGCTACCCGGTTCCCTATTTTAATGTTACAACAATTATAATATTACATATGGACGACATAAGTGCATTAAATCCTTTATAAAATAGATTTACAACCTTTGAACTCAATTTGAACGTGTGTTAAGCGTTAACGCTGGCTAAGTTTATGTGTCTATGATCGGTAAGAAACAGCAAACTAACGAACGATCTTGATTACACATGCACAATACAAACTTAGCTGCGACACTCCATTAGCGAAAGACTATATGTCACGACTGCACGGCTCGCTTTTATTATTTATTCCCATTTTCGTAACAGAACCGAGTCGCTAACTCCATTGGGCAGAACACAAACAAATGAACGATATGCACGTTAAGTAAACAGGCAAGCTAAGCTTTCATCAATTTAATGGATCGAAGAGTTGATGAAAGACGTACTTGGCTCTATTCTATGCAAGCCAGTGTTATGTCTAAATTAAAGTAGGTGACGCCAAGTGACTTTCAAGATAATTCAATAAATTCTGCTAGTAGTAATGCTATCGATGAAAATTGGTAATTTGTATTTTGGTACTTGTTAGTTGAACCTTCAGTACATTTTACTATGCGACAGGTCATTCCCATACGCGAGTCTGAATTAACCTGTATTTGCCTATTTCTGACGCCAAGCTTTCAAGCACTGATTTGTGAGCTGACTGAACATTTTACTTCTCAGAGTGCTGAGCGCACTGCATGCCATGCAGTACTTTATATTTCAAAGTTCTGATTTCTTTTGATGTTGTTTAATAGGTAAAGGACATTGTCCAAAGTCGCCTATGAATCAACAGAGATTTAACTTATACCATAATTCTTGGCTTATTTTATGCCCTTTATTCCAAATACTAGAATTTAACGGACACTTCATATTAAAAAGATAAAAAATAAATTTTATTGATTTCGTGATGTTACTTGGATCCCCAAAAAATAATCAAATTCTACTTTAAGCTACTTTTTGATCTATAAATCGTCCGCAATGCTAGAAAAAAGGTTAAGGCGCTTAATTCGCTGAAAGTAAACGGAAATAGCGCAATTTTTTTTTTGATTTAACCCCTTGTGTCAGTTGTCACTTTCGTCAGAGTGATAAGTAAATAGTGTTCTGTGGTCATGTTTATTGTTTTTAAGTCATTTGCTTGTTGTTCACTGGATCGTATTTGTTGTGTTTTGAGTGTGTTTATCTTTTAAAACTATGTAGGTAAATAACAGTTATAATGTAGGTAGTTGCCTGCATATAATGCTAAACTAACATACTTTGATAAGGCAGGTAAAACCGTAAAAAAATATATTAGATTCTTACTTCGTGAAATCATTGTCATTGATATAATTATGATATACCTATTATTTTTGCTTATTATTCAATATTTAGAACCTAAATGTCAAATAAAACCGAATTAGCTCTAATGTTGGCTCTATTGAAGGCATGTTGACATTAAGAATATAACCTAAAATAGAAAACATTTTTGTTAATAAATAAACTCTTAGAAGTGTCCGTTGTTTTAATCAACTTTTATGGATTTATAGATGTTCTTTAGAACCCGAAAGTATTTTTTCTAAGGTTGTTGGTTCTTAGGCGAACTTTGTATGGGCGCTGAGCAATGTCCTTTGGCGCTTATCATCTGTAGGAACTTGCTTGTCTTATAATACACAGACATAGATTATAGAGTTATAAGATATTTGATGTTGACAGAAATATGATCAATTTGAAAAAATAAAATAAAGGTAAGTGTATCACACAGATAAATCTGTTTACGAGATAAATATTCTATGTTACATAAACTTTTTTTGCATTTTATTTATTTCAATAAGCAAACCAAATTTATACTGTAAGTATTATTGATATCAAAATAAATGAACTGTAAATATACATATTCATACTAGGTCTGCTTCTGATCGAAATAAAAAGTTTATTAAAATTAAGGAGATACCTACTCACTTAAGCAATACACTGAACATATTAGAGAGCCAATAATATGCCATAAGTAAAAATAAAAATGAAGCGGTAAAGATAATAAATTAAACAAAAACTATCGATTGTAATGAAAAACTTATTTTAGTTTTGTTTCGGTTTTTGAAAACAATGCCGCCTAAAATGTTTAATTTACATCGGAAACCGTGAAACAAAAAGTTTAATGCGGTGACATGCGCCGACACACCAAAAGCCTAGAGTTGTCGGCGCGGCGGTGGCGGGCCTCTACCCACGCAAAAAGAACGAATCATTAGGAGGCGCCACACGAGATCCCATTTAAAAGTATGAGAATATTTTCACAAAAAGCTTCACATTCAACTCCAAGCACATTCATTTTATGGGAACAATGAATGATTTTTGTATTTTTCTTTAATTCTATGTCGATTTTATCCGCGGTATGGAGGCGAGCCGGTGGTTGTCGCCTCGTTCCGTCTTCGACTTTTTGTCGCAGGCGAAGCGGGCGTCGGCGGCGAGCGCTGGTTATTATCACGCGCCCGCTAATCCCCTCCCCCGTGCTGCGGCACTAGGCTCGTTCTTTCAAGGCAACTTCTTATTAGTGCCACATGCAACACGCTATACACCGACCACTTACCAGATTTATTCCCGATCCCCGCGACCGTGACGACCTCTGCCCGACTAGAACTGCGCACAGTACTACCGCTCACTTACGACACTAATTAACCGAAGCATTTAATTCATTAACTGCAGATGTTTAACTAAGACTATTAAAGTGTATATCACTCGTGTAACGAATCCATTGTGAATCACTACTCGAGTTCGAGAGCGCTATAATTTATTAGAGGAGTGAAATTGACGGGTGGAAACATCGCGGTTCTTTGATATTTTTTGTAATTTATTTCCCGAGCAGATCTATGAAGGGGACGCGTATCGACGTGACGGCATAATGGTATGGAGACAATGGACTTCAAGACTTGTTTATTGAGTGGATGGAGTTGTTTTGAAGCAGAATGTGCGCAGGAGTGGAGGCGGCGTCTGTGAGAGCCAATGGTAACCGCTCGTGTCGGTGCAGCGGTGGGAGGCACGAGACGTAATCACGCATTAAGAGCACGAACCACCTCGGGAGATTCACTACCGACATATGCCTTTATGATTCATTATAGACTTTTTTGTGCGTGCTTATTAAGTTCTTGAGTAGTCCGAATAACGTGGCTAACGTAAAACTCGTCTCGTAATTGAGATGTTATTGTTCCTTTTTATGATATTTTTTCTCTGTAATCTTTATTATTTTGTTAATACTATATTGCTCTGTCTGCGGTTTAAGACAGTATAAGAGTTTTAGTGTCCAAATAATCGCAGAATTATACCATTAGCACTGAATGGCCGTACCATGAAGATATGGATTTTTATGTCGTGCTCATTTTAAAACAATAACGCTTAATTTGATTCTGATGTTTTCAATTTGTACTGATTACTATGATCTATCTACTTCCAGTCACTAGCAAAGAAGGCTTGTGCTCAGTAGTGAAAATTATAATATAATTTAGAGCTGATATAAAGATCTTATAGTCGTTTCTTCCGTAATTAGAAAAAATCTAGAATATATATAAATCGTTTTTAACCGACTGTACCAGAAAAAGGTGATATTTTTTATACGCCAATTTTTAACATATTTATTTGTTGACAAATACATGAAATTTCAATAGACAAACGTGTCCGGTGAATAAAAAATGTTATGTTAAAGTGGAAATGTGATC